>BSBN01000068.1:14946640-19893280 GCA_027924645.1 Cunninghamia lanceolata | reverse complement strand
AACACACACCAACGTGGCACATCATATCATATAAATTGAACAAGCATCATATATAACATGATTCATCAACCACAATCATAAAGATGCAATAATTGATAATAATCCATAATACTAAACCATGTACAATACACATATTTGTACATTATATATACATATATCAAATCAATGGAATGCTAAAACTGAATGGTACAACATAAAAAATCACAACATAAACATCCATAGGAAAATAACTAGATGCCAATACAAAACCCCATTAGAAATACCTGGATGGAATAATAACACATCATTGCTAATAATAGTAGTGCATCCAAAATAAAAGTCAATAGATGAGAAGACACAAGTGCTAGAGGCATTACATCCTCCCTCACCTAGATCTAGGATTACTCCTAGAAGCCTTCAAAAAGGTAAGGGTAAAGCACTATCAATTGTGTGGCATCCTCCCAAGTAGTCATGGAGTCATCTAGAGGGGTCCACCAGACCTTACCTAATCCAAGTCTCAACCTCAAAATGCTAGCCTCCAATGTTACAATATATAGATAGGCTCTAAAAAAAGTTATTTTCCCTCCTCAACCTATATGGCAGCCCTATCAAGCACATGTGTCACATCTAGAATATATTGTCTAAGAACTTAAACATGAAATACATCATGGATGCATGAGAGACTAGGTGGCAAGGCAAGCCGATAAGTGACTGGGCCAATCCTAGCAAGGATCTCAAAGGGCCCAAGTGTGAGCTTAGAACCTTTTCAATAAAAGATTGGGTTCTTATGTAGTCACACTCTCAAGAATACGCAATAACCAACTAAAAAAGTCGATCCAATCTCTTGACATTGGCATACTTATTCTGTCTATCTTGGACAGTCAACAACTACTCTCTGATTCAAACTACTTGTTGCTCCATATCTTGAAGCATCTCAAGGCCAAGAATAATCTAATAATTGAGTCTATCCTAACTCAAGGGAGTACAACACAGACATTCATACAAGGCCTAAAATGGTGATATACCAAGAGAACTATGGTAACTGTTATTATAAGCAAACTTGACTAGATATAAATAGTCCTCCCAATGGGACTGCTGGTCCATTACGTACATGTGAGCATATCCTCTAACTCTTGATTCACCCTTTCCATTTGATCATCAGTCTTGGGGTGATAGGAAGAGCTAAAATTAATTTAGGAACCCAAGACATACTACAAGGATGTCTACAACAATGACATGAACATAGGATCATGATATGAAATGATCATACAAGGTACTTTGTGCAAGCATACAATTTCCTCCATAAAGGAATGTGTGACAGATGCAATACTATAGGATGCTTTCATGGGTGAAAATGGTCAACCTTGGTCAAATTGTCTATTGTCACCATGATAGCATTGCAACAACAAGAAGAAATAGGGAAACCAATAAAAATGTTTATGAAAATTATGTCCCATTTCCATTCAAGACAATTGTGTGGTTATAGGAGACCTACTGAATGCTGATGTTTAACTTTTACCCTTTGACACTCAAGGTGCCTAGCAAAAAAAATAGTGGTATTTTTCCCCATTCTTGTCCAATGGAACAACTACCAAAGATTGGTATGCATCTTCTTCACACCAAGATGTGTTACATAAGGAGCACGATGCACTTTAGTCATCACAACTAGATGAAGGCCACTCAAACTATAGACATAAATACAACTAATCTGTCACAATAGTCCATTAGACTCCAAGGAATAACTAGAATACTTTTCCCCAAGAGTTCTCTGGGACTTTAATTTGGTTTTAACTTTTCGATACCTCAAATTTTCTAAGAGCTCTTCCAAAATACGCCCCCATAGATCCATACTCAAGGAGAAAATTAAGGTCTTGTGCCACCTCCTACTCAAAGCATCAACAACCACATTATCCTTTTCCATGATGTACTAACCACCAAATTCATATTTGCACAAAAATTCCATCCATTGATGTTGTCAAGCATTTAAGTTTGTTACATGAAGAAGTACTGTAAGCTGCAATGGTTAGTATGAAGCTCAAATTGATGGCCCAACAGGAAATGTATCCATCACATAAGTGCATGGACAACTACTACCAACTCTAAATCATGGGTGAGATAATTCATCTCATGATCCTTGAGCTTACGCGACTCATAAGAAATGACTTATCCCTCATGTATAGAGGATTGGTCCCAAAGTTTCCAATGATGCATCCATGTAAACCACAAAATCTATTGTAAGATCATGCACTGTAATGATTGGTTCACTAGCTATCCATTCCTTAAGACACTAGAACAATTTCTTGCACTGATATGACCAAACAAACTTCTTCCCTTTCCTTTGAAGAGAAGTTACTAGATGAGCCAATCTAGAAAAGTACGGGACATACTGGTGGTAATAACCTGGTAGTCCCATAAAACTATGAACCTCTGCAACATTTGTGGTAACTAATCAATCCACAATGGCCTAAATCTTTGAGGGATCAACTGAACCCTCGCTAGAGATAACATGGCCCAAGTATCCTACCTTTGATTAGAATAATTCACACTTTACCAAGCTACCAAATAGTTATTATCATGCAAACACTAAATTATTTGGTGCAAGTGGACCTCATGCTCTTCCATTATCATCGAATAGATCATAATATCATTAATAAACACAAGGAAATATTGGTCAAGATAGGTGTGGAAAAATTCATTTGTCAAACCCATAAACATAGGAGCATTCATCAACTTGAATGGGACTACTATGAACTCATAGTGCCCATAGCAAGAATGAAATGTAGTCCAATGATTTCCTACCTCATGGATATGAAGCTGATGGTATCTAGACTTTAGTTGATTTTATAAAATACCCTATCTCCCTTCATCTAATTAAACAAATAATTGATCCCCAACAAGGGATATCGGTTCTTCACCATCACCTTATTCAATTGTTGGTAGTTGATACACAAATGAAGAGATTTGTCCTTCTTCACAAAGATAATTCATGCACCCTAAGGGGATACACTAGGATGAATATGCCCTTGTTTCAAATATGTGCCTAAGCAGTGTTGTCATTGATGTCAACATATCTTTGTTGCCATTGATATCAACTGTATCCTACCTTGTTGCCTATTTAGAAGACTGGAATGTTGAGGATATTGAGAAAATTAATGAAGATCATTGTATGCGGACCATATGGTTGTGTAGAGGATTGTCTGTAGTAGATCTAGTTAAGATTTGAAGAAGTTATAGCTATCTGAGTAGAATTGAGTTTTGCGGTGTTTAGAAAAGAAAGAGTGACAGGAAATTGATTCAGATAGCTCCGCAAATGAAACACTATGATCTGCGGATCTAGAGACATGTTTGAGAAGTCAGTGTGTGTCATCAACTCAAGTGGTTCGTGGTTTGGAGGTCTGCAAGCAATCTTTCTAGTGTGACAGTCATGGCAGACAGTGTTCTTGAGGTTCTGGAAGAAGATGCAAGTGATTTTGATGACTTGAAGGAGTGCGGATGTTTTTGTTGAATTCAATGTGCTTGTGGAGGTTTCTGAATCTTGTGACTGTTGTGTTGGAGGTCTGCATTGAAGATTGAGCTCGTTGTTGAAGATTCTTCCTTTGTATTGTTTTCCCAGTCTTGGCCGACCAAATGATTCAAGCATGTTGTGGATGATCTAAGAGCAATTCTATGGAGCATGGCATGTTGATTGAGGAAGATTTGAGTCCTAATTATGTTTGGGTGATAGCTTAGTGATTCACATTAAGTCAGATGTTTGTAGTGCCGACCTTGATGTTCATTCCAAGGTTGATGAAGCATATAAATATTTGTTGATGAGTTGTGGAAAATTATCCTTGTGCGACATAATCAAATCCCAAGAAAGGATCAGAGGTAGAGTAGAGAAGAGGAGGAGTAGAGAAATAAGAATAGTAAAGGATGAAGTGATAGTGAAGAAGTATTTGAAGAAGAACAGAAGTTTGAGCATTCAATGAGACTGAACCGGGCATGAAGAAGATACTATTTCTCAGTTATTTCCTTCTGTATTAAACATAAATTTCTATAGGCAGTGAGCCTCTTTTGAGTAGTGAGCTTTGGGTAGTGTGTCCAAAGGCAAGTGCCTTCCCATTTTTAAGTACTTTTAATATGGTATGAATCTTGTGGGTTAACCCCCACCGTGGTTTTTCCTTAACCAGGTTTCCACATTAAAAATCCTGGTGTCAAATGTGTTAATTTTGTTTCTGCTTATGTGTTATTGTTTCATGCTTTAATGTTTACATCATTACACTGTTTGTAAGTTGTGAAAGAAGATTAAAAGAAAGAAAAGGTTAAATTTGTGGACAACTGATTCACCCCCCCTCTTAGTTGTCTGGCCTAATTCCAACAATTGGTATCAGAGCCAAGTTCCTCTAAAAGAAGCTTGACTGCTTGAGGAGATCCAGAATGTCAACTTACAAGAAGGACAGTCTGAGATTTGATGGAACAAATTACACTCTGTGGAAGACGCACATGCAGTGTCATTTGCAATGTATGGGTGATGCCTCCTGGTCAATAACTTAGAATGAGTATAAGATTCTAGAAAAGGGTCCTACAACTCCAGATGAAATCAAAGATGCTGAGAACAACATCTGAGCTAAAGAAGCCTTGTTGAGTGCCCTATTTGATACAGAAATGACAAATGTACTGGAATTGAAGACCACGTATGAAATCTGGGAGAAGTTGAAAACCCTGCATGAAGGTGATGAATATGTCAAATGTGCCAAGCTACAAAGACTAAAGGGTAGATATGAAACCTTAAGGATGAGTGAATATGAAAATATTACCTCATACATACTAAAAGTGAATGAACTTGTGAGCGGTATAAGGTGTACTAGTGGAGTATTGGATGAATCAGAGATTGTTGCCAAAGTGCTCAAATCCTTACCTCTAGCCTACAAGCATAAAGTTGCTGTCATTGAAGAAATCAAGACTGTGACAACTGTTACAAGGGATCAGTTGGTTGGTAAACTTTCAACATTTGAAATAAGTGAGTTTGGTGATTCTCTTCCCCAGTCTGAATCTGCATTTAAAGCTAGTATTCATGGAAAACAAAGGTATAATCTAGGTGAAATCTCTTTAAGAAGATCAAATAGGTTTGACAAGACAAGGAAAGATCTTGAAGATGATGAAACTGAGTCTGATGAACTTGAAGCCCTTTTTGCCAAAAGATTGCCAAGAGGATCTGGTAAGTATGAAGGAAAGTTGTCATTTAAATGTTTTGCTTGTAATAAGATTGGTCATTTTGCCTCAAGATGTTCGGAGATGGGTTCAAAGAAAAACCCTAATAGATCTAGAGTTTTGAAGAAATGCTACTGTCCAAGAAGCTAGTGAAGAAGGAGTCAGAGATGATGAGTTCTGATCATGGAGGTTCCACTAAAAATGATTGGGTGTTCATTGCTATCAAAGAAGAAGATCTAGTACCTACTGAGTCTACTAGCTGTGCAAATGTGGAAAGTGCCTTGGCTACTCAGGTTGTAGAAAAAGATGAATGGGTAATTGACAGTGGATGTTCTCATCATAAGACTGGTGATAAAAGTAAGTTTGTAATCTTTGAAAAATATGAAAGTGAAATTGTGAAATTTGGAGACAACTCAGCTGGTAGAATCTGTGGCAGAGGATCCATCTATTTTGATGGTAAGAATAACACTAATGATGTTCTGTATGTGGAAGGATTGAAGCATAATCTTCTTAGTGTTGGACAGTTGGTTAACAAGGGTTATGATCTCTAATTCAAAGATGGAAAATGTAGAATCTTGGAAAGCTCAGGAACTGAAATTACATCTGGTACTCAGACTAGAGGTAACATCTTTCATTTAAGTAGTTCTGGCAAAAGTTGTTTGATTGCTCAGATTGATCAGAGTTGGTTATGGCATAGGAGAATGTGTCATGTAAATTTTCATAACATTGTCAAGATAAGTTTTACTCAAGTTGTGAGAGATCTTCCAAAACTTGTGAAACTTGTTGATAGCATGTGTAGAGAATGTCAATTGGGTAAATGGAACAAAATTTCATTCAAGAGCAAAGAACAATTTTGAAATGGATGGTTGGAACTTGTGCATACTAATCTATGTGGTCTTGCTAGAATTAGGAGTGTGCAAGGAGACATATATTTTATGCTACTGATTGATGATTACTCCCAGATGATGTGGGTAACCTTCTTAAAATAAAAATGAGAAGCTCTCGACAAGTTTAAAGTGTTCGAGGTTATGGTGGAAAATGAGATTGGTGAGAGAATAAAGTGTCTGAGATCTGACAGAGGTGAAGAGTTTACCTCTAATGAGTTTGATACATTCTGTGAAAAGCATGGAATGAAAAGACAGCTCAGCAGAATGGAGTTGTGGAAAGAAAGAACCAGACCATTTAAGAAGCTACCAAGACCATGATGATGGAAGCAAATGTTCCACAAGTCTATTGGAGAGAAGCTATGAGTACTGTTGTCTACACTCTCAACCGGGTATAGATCAAAGGCAATTCTGGTAAGACCCCTTATGAACTATGGTTTGGTCATCCTCCTATTGTGAGATACTTCAGAGTTTTTGGTAGTAAGTGCTATATCAAAAGAGATGAGGACCTAGGCAAGTTTGAAGCAAGAAATGATGAAGGGATATTTCTGGGTTACTCCACCCAAAGTAAGGCATACCGGTGCTTTAACAAAAGATTGAAAAAGATTGTTGAAAGTGCAAATGTTAGAGTTGATGAGAGCAAAGAAGGACATTCCAGGTCTTGTGGATATGAATCAGATGATCAAGATGAAAGTCAAAGTCAAGGAAGACAAGTTCAAACCCAGACTTAGATTTAGATTGATCTAGAAAATCCAGTGACTTAAGAAGATAGTGCAGATATTGAAGAACAAGCTTAAGAAATAGAGGTTCAAATAAATCCCAAAACTCCTAGGTATGTAAGACTAAATCATCCTAAAAATCTGATTATAGGAGATAGATATAAAGGTGTTTGAACTAGGAAAAGAATTGTTGAAGAATAAGAGGAGATTTGTTTGATTTCAAAGATTAAACCAAATTCAGTAAGTGAAGCTTCCAATGATGAAAATTGGGTAAAAGCCATGGAAGAAGAATTAATGCAAATTGAAAAGAATCACACTTGGGATCTTGTTCCTAGACCTAAAGACAAAAATGTGATTGGAACTAAATGGGTCTTCAGGAATAAACTAAATGAAGATGGTGAAGTTGTAAGAAACAAAGCAAGGCTAGTATGCAAAGGATATTCTCAAGTGGAATGAATTGATTTTGAAGAAACTTTTGCTCCGGTGGCAAGAATAGAGGCAGTCAGATTATTTCTTGCATTTGCTACTTATAAAGATTTCAAGGTCTATCAGATGGATGTCAAGTCAGCATTCCTAAATGGAGAATTAGAAGAAGAAGTCTACATTGAGCAACTAGAAATATTTTAGTTGTCTGATCAGAGAGATATGGTCTGCAGGTTGAGGAAAGCATTATATGGGCTCAAAAAAGCTCCAAGAGCCTGGTATGTAAGATTAGATAAGTATCTGCTAAAGCTAGGATATAGCAAAGGTACTGCTGACAATAATCCTTACTTCAAGATTGATCATGAGTACATTCTGATTGTTGAGGTATTTGTTGATGATATCATTTTTGGTGGAAATGAGAGTATGTGCAAAACATTTTCTGATCAAATGTAGAGTAAATTTGAGATATCCATGTTTGGTGAAATGAATTTCTTCTTAGGTCTGCAAATCATTCAGTCAAATAAAGGTATCTTCATATCTCAATCTAAGTATGTGAGAGAACTATTGAAAAAGTTTGGAATGGAAGATTCAAAGCCAGTGGGTACACCCATGGTAACCGGATGTAAGTTGAGTAAAGATGATGACCTCCTAAGGCAAATCATAAAAAGTATAGATCAATGACTAGATGACTACTCTATTTGACTCAAACTAGACCTGATATCATGAATGCAGTTGGACTTGTTGCTAGATTTCAAGCTTATCCTAGAGAATCCCATGTTGTAGCAGTCAAGAGAATTTTTAGATATCTCAAAGGGACACTTGATTATGGCTTATGGTATCCAAAAGATAATGACTTCACTCTTCGTGCATATACATATGCTGATTGGGCAGGAGATGTGGATGATAGAAAAAGTACTAGTGGTGGTGCACTCTTCTTGGGAAGTAGATTGGTTTCTTGGCTAAGCAAAAAGCAAGAGGCAATATCCCTATCTATAGCAAAAATAGAGTATATAGAAGCAACAAACAATTGTACTCAAGTTCTATGGATGAGGCAAATGTTGAAGGACATCAGAATTGTGTTTGAGGAGCTTGTCATAATCTTCTATGATAATTCAAGTGCAATAATCATCTCAAAGAATCTGGTGTTGCATTCAAAAACAAAACACATATCAATCAAGTTTCACTTTTTGAGAGAGAAGGTTAATGAGAATGAAGTTAGATTGAAGTTTGTTTCTTCAAAGGATCAAATTGTGGATATTTTCACTAAGCCTCTACCCAAGGATACTTTTGAGTATCTCAGAGAGAAGTTAGGGGTTATTACCCCTCCTGATCAGAACTAAGATGCACTAGGGTGCATCAGTCAGGTGGAATTCATAGTCATATCTTGTGATCTAGATTGATGTTAAGGAGATACTACTCAGGGGGAGTAGTCAGTAAGAAAATTTTGGGATCAATCTGAAACAAAAAGGGGGAGAAAAGATTGCAAATATGTGCCCTTTGCCATTGATGTCGAAGGGGGAGAGAAATCATGTGAAAAACTAGTTGTTGATGAAAGGGGAAGCAGTGAAGAAAGTGATTTCAAAAGTGATAAGAGAAAGTGGGAGAAGTTCTTGTCCTAATGGTTGAATTAGTTTTTCGCATCATATGTTGCCATCAATGATAAAGGGGGAGATTGTTGCAAACATGTGCCTAAGAAGTGTTGTCATTGATGTCCACATATCTTTGTTGCCATTGATGTCAACTGTATCCTACCTTGTTGCCTATTTAGAAGACTAGAATGTTGAGGATATTAAGAAAATTAATGAAGATCATTGTATGCAAACCATCTGGCTATGTAGAGGATTGTATGTAGTAGATCCAGTTAAGATTTGAGAGGTCCACATGAAGATTTGAAGAAGTTATAGCCATCTGAGTAGAATTGGGTTTTGTAGTGTTCAGAAAAGAAAGAGTGATAGGAAATTGGTTCAGATAGCTCCACAAATGAAACACTATGATTTGTAGATCTAGAGACATGTTTGGGAAGTCAGTGTGTGTCATCAACTCAAGTGGTTCATGGTTTGGAGGTTTGCAAGCAATCTTTCTAGTGTGATAGTCATGGCAAACAATGTTCTTTAGGTTCCAGAAGAAGATGCAAGTGATTATGATGATTTGGAGGAGTGCAGATGTTTTTTTTGAATTCAATGTGCTTGTGGAGGTTTATGAATCATGTGATTGCTGTGTTGGAGGTCCGCATTGAAGATTGAGCTCATTATTGAAGATTTATTCTTTTGTGTTGTTGTTTTCTCAGTCTTGGCTGACCGGATGATTCAAGCATGTTGCAGATGATCTAAGAGCAATTCTATGGAGCGTGGCGTGTTGATTGAAGAAGATTTGAGTTCCAGTTATGTTTGGCCAATAGCTTAGTGATTCGCATTAAGTCAGATATTTGTAGTGCCAACCTTGATGTTCATTCCAAGGTTGATGAAGCATATAAATATTTGTTGATGAGTTGTGGAAAATTATCCTTGTGCGAAATAATCAAATCCCAAGAAAGGATCAGAGGTAGAGTAGAAAAGAGGAGGAGCAGAGAAACAAGAACATTAAAGGATGAAGTGATAGTGAAGAAGTATTTGTAAGAAGAGCAGAAGTTTGAGCATTCAATGAGACTGAACCAAGCATGAAGAAGATGCTATTTCTCAGTTATTTCCTTATGTATTAAACATAAATTTCTGTAGGTAGTGAGCCTCTTTTGAGTAGTGAGCTCTGGGCAGTCCTCCAGAAGGCAAGTACCTTCCCATTTTTAAGTACTTTTAATAGGGTACGAATCTTGTGGATTAACCCCCACCGTGGTTTTCCCTTAACCGGGTTCCACATTAAAAATCCTGGTGTCAAGTGTGTTAATTTTGTTTCTGCTCATGTGTTATTATTTCATGCTTTAATGTTTACATCATTAATCTATTTGTAAGTTGTGAAAGAAGATTAAAAGGAAGAAAAGGTTAAATTTGTGGACAACTGATTCACCCCCCCTCTCAGTTGTCTGGCCTAATTCCAATAGCCCTTTCTCCAAAAATTCCTTTAACTACAAAACAAATCTCACTAAGTGCTTGAGTGGTCATATGGTATGGTGCACATGAGATGGGTTGTGCTCCTAGAATAAGATCTATATGGAATTCCACATCCCACTTAGACATCATATACCCAGAATACCATGAGGATAAGAAGGGAATAATCATCAAGAGATACCTCATGGAACTTATTCTTAGAAAGATTACTTACTGAGATAGAAAACATTTGACATCCCTTTCACATACTTTGTTTCAACTGCATAGTGAAAACCATGTGAATAAATATGGGTCTAAGCACTCCCACTACCTTAACTAGATGGCCAAAATCATCAACACACTTAATGGCCTTACAACAATAATCAAAACTCACATGTTATACTCCAAGGAAATCCATACCAAGGGCTATCTCATAGGATCCCAAGGGTAGGATTCACAAATCGACAATGGTGGTGAATGTTCCAAGATCCAACACACGCCCACTCATGAGGGAGTCTATAGCCACCATGACACTAGTAGCTAACTCAACCTACCATTTATCATCTTTCCTTGTAGCCTCAAGCCTATTATGCTCAACCAAGGATGGGGAAATAAAAAAGTTTGTAGCACTATAATCAAATCAAATAGAAGTACAAACACCATCTAACAAACCTAATGCCTAAACCAATGTACCCTGATGCTCTGTTTAGCAGTTGTCTATTACAACAAAATCTCTGTGACTTGCCAACATCCCATACTATTGGTTCTGATGCTACAACATTATGACCCCTAACTATCACTAATCTCTAAGGGCAAGTCCTTTCATAATTACCTTTCTAACCACAAGAATAACACAATACTTCAAGTTGAGTAGGAATGAGCTAAGGTGCATTGAACTGCTAGAAATTTGAGTGAATTGAGTCAAGTTGCCCACTCTGAGCATACTATTGGGACAATAAACTTTTACGATACTAAAACATTTATTTCCCATGGGAATGTTTACCAAACCCTTGCCCACTTTGAGGGGCCTATTGAGGTTTCTGCTTCTGCTACTGGGTATTCCTAGATGATCTTGAAGGTGCCCTATATTCCTCCAATGGAACCTTCAAAAGTGGGTGGTTGGGCTTGTATAAGATCTCTCATGTGAGTTGTGACAACACTATCCTCATACACCAAATGCCTATCCCCTTGACAAGACACATCTTGAAAGGGTGCTTCCTCAACTCTAGACCATTGTGGGCTCCTAGAACATTCCCTTTCACCATCTCTATGTAAAAATTCTTCTCCAACCTAAGAAGGGTGATAACTACTAGAATGCCTTCCATCTTGACAAGGGGTCAACCTTTCCAAGATCTCCTAAAGTAGGACCACTAACTATGGTGAGCCTAAGGGGTATTTGAGATAATCTAGAATGTATATTGGGGAATGATCACTTTAAATTTCTAGTGACTGTTGATCAAGGTTAACACTTTCATCCTATCAAGTGCCATAAGCCCTAAGAGGCATCCTTCCTAATCCACATAAGGAAATATTAGCACGTACATGCAAATCTATAGCACCATGCTAAGGTAAGCAAGCAATATAAAAACATGGAACCAGAACCTCCAAATAAACACTCATACCATCATAAAGTAAGCAAATAAACTTCATCTCCTAATGTTGCAACATGGGATTTGATACCAAATGTAATGCCCCAAGATTTCACTCAAGACAATAATAGACAAAACATGATCAAACAATTTTTTTGTGAACCAAAAGTGGTAATAAGCAACCACATAACATACTAACATGCCCAAGGTGTCATATGCAACCCTTGATGACACACTTGGCATGCACACCAATGCATAAGAAAAGTGACACAAGTAGAAGACTTAAACATATCATGGGCTAAGACACCATGATACACATGGAAAATGAGACATGGATACGAGACAATATTTCTAAATCCACTAAAATACCTTCATAACATCTCTACTAACCCATCTCTCAGATATCACATAGTTACGATAAGCAGAAGGCTAAAACTATCAAAGTTTGGGTTCTAGAAGGGACTTGCAGATGGGTTAGACTTTGGACTGAGGTTGCAACTTGCAATTTTGCATAATAGTTTAGGTGGTGTAGGAGCACCCCTACAAGACAAGATATAGGTTCATTGTCTGCATGACAGGACATTAGTCTATTTTTAGCATGTTTGACTTCATAATGTAATAAGGTCCATTGGACCAATGCATATGTATTAGATCAGCCTAGGAGAGTGTGCAGGCAGTTAGAGCTCGTGATCCGGTAGAATGAGCTGTCCTCTCCCAGTCGCTTGGAAGCTCCCAGCCACTGGGAATCGAGTTGGTAGTACTCGTAGGATATTGCTATAAATAACTCAGATCAGTTAGGGTTTGAGATCATAGAGAAGAGAGTAGTAGTTATGTTATGTTGTACTGGTGATTGATATGAGAGTAGTAGTTATGTTATGTTGTACTGGTGATTGAGTGAGATCCAGAGATCAGTCCAGACATTGTGAAACATTGTTGTTCGATAGTATTGTAGAAACAAGACATTTGTGTTTCATCTAAATAAGATCTCATCAATTGCATTATCTGGTTTATCAGCTGTTTATGTGTTGATTTCTGTTCTGATTACAGGTTAATGGATTCTTTCAACCCTTCCACCGGTTGATTCTGTGAATCGGTGGAATGGTCATGCATGTTAGTTTAGGTTGTATTTTAGTTTTCTGTTTATGCATTTCATTGTGTGGGAGATCGATTGGTAGCATGCTGTGAATCAACCTAGCATCCTCATGTGCTAGGATTTAGGAAGATAAACTGTTAAGTTTTGATCTGAAGGTGGCCCGGCCCGATCATCATGTTTTCTTTGTGAAATTGTGCGGTTCTGTGAGTTTGCATGCAGCTGACGGATATACAGGGATCTGCATGTGCTTTTCCAGAGGGAGTGAATCGCATCGACATCTGCGAGTATATCGCTATCCGGATCGGGTTATGAAGCTGACGAAGACTGTATGTTTCAAGTGCATCAGGATGATATAAGTCAGATATATACTCAGTGTGTATATCATCGTCAGGATCATCTTTCGTGTGTATCCATTATCCGCATGTCGCTATCGCATGCAGGAGTGAAAGTTCACTTTTTGGCTAAGGACAGGAAAGGTCATCATCAGGATATTGAAAAGATCACCGGATATTCATTATCATGTTGCGGAGGATATAAGTGCCTTATATCCTATTGACATCATCATCAGGTGCATTGACATCATCATCGGGTGCAAGTGACGTCATTGTCATCAGGATATTGCGAATATCACCCTATGCAAGTTTATCCTGCTGTCGCTAAGTGTTTTGGCATCGGCGTAAGTCATTGGCATAAAGTTGAGTATCATCATCAGGATGTTTCAATATGACCGGATAAGTCATATCCTGATGCTGTTGGTTGAGTAGTCGGATATCGGGGTGACGTAAGCATCGAAGAAAAGGTGCATAAGGAATATCGTCATTAAGATATATGAGAGGAACCAGATATTTCATATCCTACTGACGAAGGGTGATGATGATGCTAAACATCATGATGCTGCCGATAGAGTTTGGCACTAAGTGAATAGTGAACATCAGGAGGATAATTGTGTTCGTCGAGTATCATGATGCTGCTGACAGGCGAAAGGCAAAAGGCGATAAGGAAGTGAACAGTAGTTAGCAGGAGGATATTTCATGCCTCTTCGAAATATGATGATGCTGTCTGTGTTAGCAAGAAATATGATGATGATGATAAGCCGATAGGTATTACATACTGCATGTCCAGGATTTTAACATGCTGGTTGTGTTAATGACTCCTCCTTCCCATTTGTAAGCTTCTGTTGCGTTTCCTCTGCATCATAGTGGTATCAGAGCAAAGGGAAGGATCTTCTGGAAAAGATCAGGATATAGTAGGATGTCAGATGAAGAAGGAACATCTGAGATTCCGGCAAGGATGACCAACGTTGAGTTGGCAGTTCTGGTGAAGAAACAGATTGCAGAGAGCAAGGCCGTGAAGGCTCAGAATTAGGAATTGAAGGATGAGTTAGAGAAGTTGAGGAACAGAGTAGGTTCTGGTAGAGAAGAAGATAGGGAAGAAGAAGAGATCCCTAGTTGGAACGAGGAGGTCGTTCCTGCAGACCAGAGACCACTGTTGAACGCCCTCAAGGCCATGGAGAGGAGAACCATGGATGTGAAATTGGATTTGCCAGTGTTTACAAGAAAGATGGAACCTGATTCAATGATGGAGTGGATAGACTCCTTGAACAATTTCTTTGAAACAGAGGAGATACCAGAACAACAGAGGGTGAGAATAGCCCAGTCAAAAATGAAAGAAGCTGCCTTGACATGGTGGAATTTCGTCCAAGATGATAGAGTACAGGAAGGAAAGCGTAGAGTCACTACATGGAAGAAAATGATGGCATTAGTAAAGGAAGCTTATGTCCCATTGGATTACAGTATCCAATTACACAAGAGGAAGCAAAACCTGAAGCAGAAGGAGCTAGATGTCAGCTCATATACAGAAGAATTCATGAAACTTTGTACGAAAACAAAGGTAAAGGAAAGCGAAGAAGAGAAGGTAGCCAGATACCTTAATGGATTGAGGTTCAACATTCAGGAAGATTTAAGTCTGCATAATCCAGATACAGTTCAGAAATGCTTTCAGTTGGCATTGAAAGTGGAAGAGAAGTTAAAGAGAAAACAAGAACAACACAATAGAGGAAGAGGAAGACAACAAAGGGGTGGAAGAGGTCCTTTTAGAGGTAGAGGACATGGACATGGATATCAAGGAGAATCCAGTCATGACAATAGTAAGGGAAACAATAGTCAGAACCAGGGGGAAAATTATAGTCAGCAAGGAAACTTCAGAGGTAGAAGACCTTTCAGAGGAAGATCCCAGGGCAGAGGATCCATCAGATGTTATAACTGTAACAAAGAAGGCCATATAGCCAGCAGATGTCCAGAAAAGGCCACAAGCTCAACAGGAGAAAGGAGAACAAATCTGATCCAAGAACCTGAAAATCAAAGTATGACAGGCTCTAATTCTTTTCAGAGTGTGAATGCTCCTGATAATTTTGGATACCCAGAAAGTGGAGAGTCTCTAATGATGAGAAGAACGGTGACTACCATGAAGGTACCTGACAAAGAATCCCCTCAAAGAAAGTCTCTTTTCAGGACCATTTACAAAGCAGGAGGTAAGGCATGTAAAGTTTTGATTGATTCTGGTTCTACTCAAAATTTTGTGTCTGAAGAAATGGTGACAAAGCTTAAGCTTAGGAGATTACCTCACCCATCCCCATACAAAATCTCATGGCTTACCCAAGGTCAGCAGACAATTGTAGAAGAGCAGGCTTGGGTAGAATTTCAGATTGGAGCATATAAGGATAAGTTGTTGTTTGACATTACCACGATGGATGCTTGCAATCTTTTATTTGGTAGACCATGGCAGTATGATTTGAAGGCACAACATGATGGTGTTAGAAACACCTATACAATCACTAAAGATGGTAAGGTTATAAAGTTACTACCATTGACGGAGAAGGAGGAGAAATCTAAAGGAAAAGAGGTGAAGGTAATGCTGATGGAAGGTAAACAGTTCATGAAAGAAGTAGCAGCAGAAGGTGCAGTTGCATATGCCCTAATCCCATGTATGAGGGTGAATAAAGAACAGCAGCAAGAAGTCAAGGAAGAGAAAAAGCAAAGGTTCATTGACCCAGCTATCCAAGAGCTATTGGATAAGTACAAAGGTATCATCTCAGAGGGAATGCCAAGATCCCTACCACCTGTCAGGGATATTAGTCACTGCATAGACTTAATTCCAGGGTCAACACTTCCAAACAAAGCAGCCTATAAGCTAACTCCAGAACAGAATGCAGAAGTAGCCAGACAAATTGAAGAATTATTGGATTCAGGTCTGATTGGGAAAAGTTTAAGTCCATGTGCAGTACCAGCTGTACTAGCACCAAAGAAGGAAGGTGCTTGGAGGCTTTGCACAGATTCCAGAGCTATTAACAAGATCACAATCAGGTATAGGTTTCCAATCCCTAGGATAGAGGATTTACTTGACTGTTTGGGAGGTGCTAAGTATTTTACAAAAATAGATCTAAAGAGTGGATATCATCAGATCAAGATTAGGCCAGGAGATGAATGGAAAACAGCATTCAAAACTAATGAAGGGTTATATGAGTGGAAGGTTATGCCTTTTGGTTTATCTAATGCACCTAGTAATTTTATGAGGTTGATGAATGAGGTTTTGAAAGAGTTCATTGGTAAGTTTGTCATAGTATATCTAGATGACATTCTGATTTTCAGCAACACAAAAGAAGAACATCTCAGACACATAGATTTGGTTCTTAAGAGGTTACATGAAGAGCAGCTGATGATAAATTTAGACAAGTGTTTGTTCATGCAAGAGGAGATCACATATTTGGGTTTTGTCATTTCACAAGGAAAGTTACAAATGGATAAGGAGAAGGTAAGTGCCATATTGTCTTGGCCAACCCCAAAGACTATGAATGATGTCAGAAGTTTCCATGGGTTAGCAACCTTCTACAGGAAGTTTATAAGAGGGTTTAGTCATATTTGTGCACCCATGCTTGATACCATCAAAGGAGGACAGAAGTGCAGATTTGTTTGGACTCAAAGAGCAGATGATTCTTTTGAAACATTGAAGAAGAAGGTGGCACAGCAGCCAGTCCTTGCACTTCCAGACTTTAACAAAATCTTTTAGGTGGAATGTGATGCCAGTCACATGGCCATTGGAGCAGTACTCAGCCAAGAAGGTAGACCTATTGCATTTTTCAGTGAGAAGCTCAATGATGCTAAAAAGAGGTATTCCTCATATGATTTGGAAATGTATGCTTTAGTCCAGTCACTCAAGAAATGGAGGCATTACTTGATGCCAAAGGAATTCATAGTATTCACAGATAACCAGGCTCTGAGTTTCATAAGGAGCTAGGAAAAGCTGAACCACAGACACATGAAATGGGTAGAAACCTTACAAGCGTTTACTTTTACATTGAAGCATAAGAAAGGAGTCAAGAATAAAGTTGCAGATGCTTTGAGTAGGAGAGTTCTAACAGTCAACCAGATTCAGTTAGAAAGTGTTGGCATTGATTCACTAAAGACCATGTATGAGACTGATGAAGATTTTGGGGAGATATATCATGTATGTACTTCTTTTGGAGAGAAATATCATGCCGAATTCTCTAAATTTTTGATCCAGGATGGATTGTTGATAGTTTATGGTATGCATCCAAGAGGAATTTTGGAATTGAGAGATCTACCTACAGTAGACCCTATTAGTGCAGAAGGAGAAGCTTTTGCAGAAGCCATCAAAGAGGTTCATGATCAAGTCAAGACCCAGCTACAACAAACCACCTTGAAGTATAAGGAATATGCTGATAAAAAGAAGAAGGATGTACAGTTTGATATTGGAGATTTGGTATGGGTTCATTTAAAGAAGGACAGACTTCCTAAGGGCAAATATACTAAACTTATGCAGAGAAAAGTTGGACCATGTCAGATCTTGCACAAGCATGGACAGAATGCTTATGAGATACAACTCCCCCCTAATCTTGGTTTGTCCCCTGTATTCAATGTATGTGATTTAACTCCATACAAGTCTTATCCAGATGCAGATCAGGAACTCCTACAGGATACAGTCCATGATAACATTCCCAAGCATGATCCTCCACAGTTGCAGAAGGTTTTGGACACCAGAGTGGTCAAACAGACCCGGAACAAACAGTACTTGGAGTATCTAGTCTCTTGGAAGGGAAAACCTAATTCTGAAGCAGTCTGGATGACTGAAGAGTAGATCCAGAAACATGGTGCAGATCTTCATACTCTCATCTCAAGTGGACTTGAGATTTCTTCTTCTGGGGAGTATGGTGCAGGAGCACCCCTACAAGACAGGATATAGGTTCATTGTCCGCATGACAGGACATTAGTCTATTTTTAGCATGTTTGACTTCATAATGTAATAAGGTCCATTGGACCAATGCATATGCATTAGATCAGCCTAGGAGAGTGTGCAGGTAGTTAGAGCTCGTGATCCGGTAGAATGAGCTGTCCTCTCCCAGCCGCTTGGAAGCTCCCAGCCGCTGGGAATCAAGTTGGTAGTACTCGTAGGATATTGCTATAAATAACTCAAATCAGTTAGGGTTTGAGATCATAGAGAAGAGAGTAGTAGTTATGTTATGTTGTACTGGTGATTGATATGAGAGTAGTAGTTATGTTATGTTGTACTGGTGATTGAGTGAGATCCAGAGATCAGTCCAGACATTGTGAAACATTGTTGTTCGATAGTATTGTAGAAACAGGACATTTGTGTTTCATCTAAATAAGATCTCATCAATTGCATTATCTGGTTTATCAGCTGTTTATGTGTTGATTTCTGTTCTGATTACAGGTTAATGGATTCTTTCAACCCTTCCACTGGTTGATTCTGTGAATCGGTGGAATGGTCATGCATGTTAGTTTAGGTTGTATTTTAGTTTTCTGTTTATGCATTTCATTGTGTGGGAGATCGATTGGTAGCATGCTGTGAATCAACCTAGCATCCTCATGTGCTAGGATTTAGGAAGATAAACTGTTAAGTTTTGATCTGAAGGTGGCCCGGCCCGATCATCATGTTTTCTTTGTGAAATTGTGCGGTTCTGTGAGTTTGCATGCAGCTGACGGATATACAGGGATCTGCATGTGCTTTTCCAGACAGAGTGAATCGCATCGACATCTGCGAGTATATCGCTATCCAGATCAGGTTATGAAGCTGACGAAGGCTGTATGTTTCAAGTGCATCAGGATGATATAAGTCAGATATATACTCAGTGTGTATATCATCGTCAGGATCATCTTTCGTGTGTATCCATCGTCCGCATGTCGCTATCGCATGCAGGAGTGAAAGTTCACTTTTTGGCTAAGGACCGGAAAGGTCATCATCAGGATATTGAAAAGATCACCGAATATTCATTATCATGTTGCGGAGGATATAAGTGCCTTATATCCTGTTGACATCATCATCAGGTGCATTGACATCATCATCGGGTGCAAGTGACGTCATTTTCATCAGGATATTGCGAATATCACCCTATGCAAGTTTATCCTACTGTCGCTAAGTGTTTTGGCATCGGCGTAAGTCATCGGCATAAAGTTGAGTATCATCTTCAGGATGTTTCAATATGACCGGATAAGTCATATCCTGATGCTGTTGGTTGAGTAGTCGGATATCGGGGTGACGTAAGCATCAAAGAAAAGGTGCATAAGGAATATTGTCATTAAGATATATGAGAGGAACCGGATATTTCATATCCTACTGACGAAGGGTGATGATGATGCTAAACATCATGATGCTGCCGATAGAGTTTGGCGCTAAGTGAATAGTGAACATCAGGAGGATAATTGTGTTCGTCGAGTATCATGATGCTGCTGACAGGCGAAAGGTGAAAGGCGATAAGGAAGTGAACAGTAGTTAGCAGGAGGATATTTCATGCCTCTTCGAAATATGATAATGCTGTCAGTGTTAGCAAGAAATATGATGATGATGATAAGCCGATAGGTATTACATACTGCATGTCCAGGATTTTAACATGCTGGTTGTGTTAATGACTCCTCCTTCCCATTTGTAAGCTTCTGTTGCGTTTCCTCTGCATCATAGTGGTATCAGAGCAAAGGGAAGGATCTTCTGGAAAAGATCAGGATATAGCAGGATGTCAGATGAAGAAGGAACATCTGAGATTCTGACAAGGATGACCAACGTTGAGTTGGCAGTTCTGGTGAAGAAACAGATTGCAGAGAGCAAGGCCGTGAAGGATCAGAATCAGGAATTGAAGGATGAGTTAGAGAAGTTGAGGAACAGAGTAGGTTCTGGTAGAGAAGAAGATAGGGAAGAAGAAGAGATCCCTAGTTGGAACGGGGAGGTCGTTCCTGCAGACCAGAGACCACTGTTGAACGCCCTCAAGGCCATGGAGAGGAGAACCATGGATGTGAAATTGGATTTGCCAGTGTTTACAGGAAAGATGGAACCTGATTCAGTGATGGAGTGGATAGACTCCTTGAACAATTTCTTTGAAACAGAGGAGATACCAGAACAACAGAGGATGAGAATAGCCCAGTCAAAAATGAAAGAAGCTGCCTTGACATGGTGGAATTTCGTCCAAGATGATAGAGTACAGGAAGGAAAGCGTAGAGTCACTACATGGAAGAAAATGATGGCATTAGTAAAGGAAGCTTATGTCCCATTGGATTACAGTATCCAATTACACAAGAGGAAGCAAAACCTGAAGCAGAAGGAGCTAGATGTCAGCTCATATACAGAAGAATTCATGAAACTTTGTATGAAAACAAAGGTAAAGGAAAGCGAAGAAGAGAAGGTAGCCAGATACCTTAATGGATTGAGGTTCAACATTTAGGAAGATTTAAGTCTGCATAATCCAGATACAGTTCAGAAATGCTTTCAGTTGGCATTGAAAGTGGAAGAGAAGTTAAAGAGAAAACAAGAACAACACAATAGAGGAAGAGGAAGACAACAAAGGGGTGGAAGAGGTCCTTTTAGAGGTAGAGGACATGGACATGGATATCAAGGAGAATCCAGTCATGATAATAGTAAGGGAAACAATAGTCAGAACCAGGGGGAAAATTATAGTCAGCAAGGAAACTTCAGAGGTAGAAGACCTTTCAGAGGAAGATCCCAGGGCAGAGGATCCATCAGATGTTATAACTGTAACAAAGAAGGCCATATAGCCAGCAGATGTCCAGAAAAGGCCACAAGCTCAACAGGAGAAAGGAGAACAAATCTGATCCAAGAACCTGAAAATCAAAGTATGACAGGCTCTAATTCTTTTCAGAATGTGAATGCTCCTGATAATTTTGGATACCCAGAAAGTGGAGAGTCTCTAATGATGAGAAGAACGGTGACTACCATGAAGGTACCTGACAAAGAATCCCCTCAAAGAAAGTCTCTTTTCAGGACCATTTGCAAAGCAGGAGGTAAGGCATGTAAAGTTTTGATTGATTCTGGTTCTACTGAAAATTTTGTGTCTGAAGAAATGGTGACAAAGCTTAAGCTTAGGAGATTACCTCACCCATCCCCATACAAAATCTCATGGCTTACCCAAGGTCAGCAGACAATTGTAGAAGAGCAGGCTTGGGTAGAATTTCAGATTGGAGCATATAAGGATAAGTTGTTGTTTGACATTACCACGATGGATGCTTGCAATCTTTTATTTGGTAGACCATGGCAGTATGATTTGAAGGCACAACATGATGGTGTTAGAAACACCTATACAATCACTAAAGATGGTAAGGTTATAAAGTTACTACCATTGACGGAGAAGGAGGAGAAATCTAAAGGAAAAGAGGTGAAGGTAATGCTGATGGACGGTAAACAGTTCATGAAAGAAGTAGTAGCAGAAGGTGCAGTTGCATATGCCCTAATCCCATGTATGAGGGTGAATAAAGAACAGCAGCAAGAAGTCAAGGAAGAGAAAAAGCAAAGGTTCATTGACCCAGCTATCCAAGAGCTATTGGATAAGTACAAAGGTATCATCTCAGAGGGAATGCCAAGATCCCTACCACCTGTCAGGGATATTAGTCACTGCATAGACTTAATTCCAGGGTCAAAACTTCCAAACAAAGTAGCCTATAAGCTAACTCCAGAACAGAATGCAGAAGTAGCCAGACAAATTGAAGAATTATTGGATTCAGGTCTGATTGGGAAAAGTTTAAGTCCATGTGCAGTACCAGCTGTACTAGCACCAAAGAAGGAAGGTGCTTGGAGGCTTTGCACAGATTCCAGAGCTATTAACAAGATCACAATCAGGTATAGGTTTCCAATCCCTAGGATAGAGGATTTACTTGACTGTTTGGGAGGTGCTAAGTATTTTACAAAAATAGATCTAAAGAGTGGATATCATCAGATCAGGATTAGGCCAGGAGATGAATGGAAAACAGCATTCAAAACTAATGAAGGGTTATATGAGTGGAAGGTTATGCCTTTTGGTTTATCTAATGCACCTAGTACTTTTATGAGGTTGATGAATGAGGTTTTGAAAGAGTTCATTGGTAAGTTTGTCATAGTATATCTAGATGACATTCTGATTTTCAGCAACACAAAAGAAGAACATCTCAGACACATAGATTTGGTTCTTAAGAGGTTACATGAAGAGCAGCTGATGATAAATTTAGACAAGTGTTTGTTCATGCAAGAGGAGATCACATATTTGGGTTTTGTCATTTCACAAGGAAAGTTACAAATGGATAAGGAGAAGGTAAGTGCCATATTGTCTTGGCCAACCCCAAAGACTATGAATGATGTCAGAAGTTTCCATGGGTTAGCAACCTTCTACAGGAAGTTTATAAGAGGGTTTAGTCATATTTGTGCACCCATGCTTGATACCATCAAAGGAGGACAGAAGTGCAGATTTGTTTGGACTCAAAGAGCAGATGATTCTTTTGAAACATTGAAGAAGAAGGTGGCACAGCAGCCAGTCCTTGCACTTCCAGACTTTAACAAAATCTTTTAGGTGGAATGTGATGCCAGTCACATGGCCATTGGAGCAGTACTCAGCCAAGAAGGTAGACCTATTGCATTTTTCAGTGAGAAGCTCAATGATGCTAAAAAGAGGTATTCCTCATATGATTTGGAAATGTATGCTTTAGTCCAGTCACTCAAGAAATGGAGGCATTACTTGATGCCAAAGGAATTCATAGTATTCACAGATAACCAGGCTCTGAGTTTCATAAGCAGCTAGGAAAAGCTGAACCACAGACACATGAAATGGGTAGAAACCTTACAAGCGTTTACTTTTACATTGAAGCATAAGAAAGGAGTCAAGAATAAAGTTGCAGATGCTTTGAGTAGGAGAGTTCTAACAGTCAACCAGATTCAGTTAGAAAGTGTTGGCATTGATTCACTAAAGACCATGTATGAGACTGATGAAGATTTTGGGGAGATATATCATGTATGTACTTCTTTTGGAGAGAAATATCATGCCGAATTCTCTGAATTTTTGATCCAGGATGGATTGTTGATAGTTTATGGTATGCATCCAAGAGGAATTTTGGAATTGAGAGATCTACCTACAGTAGACCCTATTAGTGTAGAAGGAGAAGCTTTTGCAGAAGCCATCAAAGAGGTTCATGATCAAGTCAAGACCCAGCTACAACAAACCACCTTGAAGTATAAGGAATATGCTGATAAAAAGAAGAAGGATGTACAGTTTGATGTTGGAGATTTGGTATGGGTTCATTTAAAGAAGGACAGACTTCCTAAGGGCAAATATACTAAACTTATGCAGAGAAAAGTTGGACCATGTCAGATCTTGCACAAGCATGGACAGAATGCTTATGAGATACAACTCCCCCCTGATCTTGGTTTGTCCCCTGTATTCAATGTATGTGATTTAACTCCATACAAGTCTTATCCAGATGCAGATCAGGAACTCCTACAGGATACAGTCCATGATAACATTCCCAAGCATGATCCTCCACAGTTGCAGAAGGTTTTGGACACCAGAGTGGTCAAACAAACCCAGAACAAACAGTACTTGGAGTATCTAGTCTCTTGGAAGGGAAAACCTAATTCTGAAGCAGTCTGGATGACTGAAGAGCAGATCCAGAAACATGGTGCAGATCTTCATACTCTCATCTCAAGTGGACTTGAGATTTCTTCTTCTGGGGAGTATGGTGCAGGAGCACCCCTACAAGACAGGATATAGGTTCATTGTCCGCATGACAAGACATTAGTCTATTTTTAGCATGTTTGACTTCATAATATAATAAGGTCCATTGGACCAATGCATATGTATTAGATCAGCCTAGGAGAGTGTGCAGGCAGTTAGAGCTCATGATCCGGTAGAATGAGCTGTCCTCTCCCAGCCGCTTGGAAGCTCCCAGCCACTGGGAATCGAGTTGGTAGTACTCGTAGGATATTGCTATAAATAACTCAGATTAGTTAGGGTTTGAGATCATAGAGAAGAGAGTAGTAGTTATGTTATGTTGTACTGGTGATTGATATGAGAGTAGTAGTTATGTTATGTTGTACTGGTGATTGAGTGAGATCTAGAGATCAGTCCAGACATTGTGAAACATTGTTGTTCGATAGTATTGTAGAAATAGGACATTTGTGTTTCATCGAAATAAGATCTCATCAATTGCATTATCTGGTTTATCAGCTGTTTATGTGTTGATTTCTGTTCTGATTACAGGTTAATGGATTCTTTCAACCCTTCCACTGGTTGATTCTGTGAATCGGTGGAATGGTCATGCATGTTAGTTTAGGTTGTATTTTAGTTTTCTGTTTATGCATTTCATTGTGTGGGAGATCGATTGGTAGCATGCTGTGAATCAACCTAGCATCCTCATGTGCTAGGATTTAGGAAGATAAACTGTTAAGTTTTGATCTGAAGGTGGCCCGGCCCGATCATCATGTTTTCTTTGTGAAATTGTGCGGTTCTGTGAGTTTGCATGCAGCTGACGGATATACAGGGATCTGCATGTGCTTTTCCAGAGGGAGTGAATCGCATCGACATCTACGAGTATATCGCTATCCGGATCAGGTTATGAAGCTGACGAAGACTGTATGTTTCAAGTGCATCAGGATGATATAAGTCAGATATATACTCAGTGTGTATATCATCGTCAGGATCATCTTTCGTGTGTATCCATCGTCCGCATGTCGCTATCGCATGCAGGAGTGAAAGTTCACTTTTTGGCTAAGGACCGGAAAGGTCATCATCAGGATATTGAAAAGATCACCGGATATTCATTATCATGTTGCGGAGGATATAAGTGCCTTATATCCTGTTGACATCAGCATCAGGTGCATTGACATCATCATTGGGTGCAAGTGACGTCATTGTCATCAGGATATTGCGAATATCACCCTATGCAAGTTTATCCTGCTGTCGCTAAGTGTTTTGGCATCGGTGTAAGTCATCAGCATAAAGTTGAGTATCATCATCAGGATGTTTCAATATGACCGGATAAGTCATATCCTGATGCTGTTGGTTGAGTAGTCGGATATCTGGGTGACGTAAGCATCGAAGAAAAGGTGCATAAGGAATATTGTCATCAAGATATATGAGAGGAACCGGATATTTCATATCCTATTGACGAAGGGTGATGATGATGCTAAACATCATGATGCTGCCGATAGATTTTGGCGCTAAGTGAATAGTGAACATCAGGAGGATAATTGTGTTCGTCGAGTATCATGATGCTGCTGATAGGCGAAAGGCGAAAGGCGATAAGGAAGTGAACAGTAGTTAGCAGGAGATTATTTCATGCCTCTTCGAAATATGATGATGCTATCTGTGTTAGCAAGAAATATGATGATGATGATAAGCCGATAGGTATTACATACTGCATATCCAGGATTTTAACATGCTGGTTGTGTTAATGACTCCTCCTTCCCATTTGTAAGCTTCTGTTGCGTTTCCTCTGCATCATAGTGGTATCAGAGAAAAGGGAAGGATCTTCTGGAAAAGATCAGGATATAGCAGGATGTCAGATGAAGAAGGAACATCTGAGATTCCGGCAAGGATGAGCAACGTTGAGTTGGCAGTTCTGGTGAAGAAATAGATTGCAGAGAGCAAGGCCGTGAAGGCTCAGAATCAGGAATTGAAGGATGAGTTAGAGAAGTTGAGGAACAGAGTAGGTTCTGGTAGAGAAGAAGATAGGGAAGAAGAAGAGATCCCTAGTTGGAACGAGGAGGTCGTTCCTGCAGACCAGAGACCACTGTTGAACGCCCTCAAGGCCATGGAGAGGAGAACCATGGATGTGAAATTGGATTTGCCAGTGTTTACAGGAAAGATGGAACCTGATTCAGTGATGAAGTGGATAGACTCCTTGAACAATTTCTTTGAAACAGAGGAGATACCAGAACAACAGAGGGTGAGAATAGCCCAGTCAAAAATGAAAGAAGCTGCCTTGACATGGTGGAATTTCGTCCAAGATGATAGAGTACAGGAAGGAAAGCGTAGAGTCACTACATGGAAGAAAATGATGGCATTAGTAAAGGAAGCTTATGTCCCATTGGATTACAGTATCCAATTACACAAGAGGAAGCAAAACCTGAAGCAGAAGGAGCTAGATGTCAGCTCATATACAGAAGAATTCATGAAACTTTGTATGAAAACAAAGGTAAAGGAAAGCAAAGAAGAGAAGGTAGCCAGATACCTTAATGGATTGAGGTTCAACATTTAGGAAGATTTAAGTCTGCATAATCCAGATACAGTTCAGAAATGCTTTCAGTTGGCATTGAAAGTGGAAGAGAAGTTAAAGAGAAAACAAGAACAACACAATAGAGGAAGAGGAAGACAACAAAGGGGTGGAAGAGGTCCTTTTAGAGGTAGAGGACATGGACATGGATATCAAGGAGAATCCAGTCATGACAATAGTAAGGGAAACAATAGTCAGAACCAGGGGGAAATTATAGTCAGCAAGGAAACTTCAGAGGTAGAAGACCTTTCAGAGGAAGATCCCAGGGCAGAGGATCCATCAGATGTTATAACTGTAACAAAGAAGGCCATATAGCCAGCAGATGTCCAGAAAAGGCCACAAGCTCAACAGGAGAAAGGAGAACAAATCTGATCCAAGAACCTGAAAATCAAAGTATGACAGGCTCCGATTCTTTTCAGAGTGTGAATGCTCCTGATAATTTTGGATACCCAGAAAGTGGAGAGTCTCTAATGATGAGAAGAACGCTGACTACCATGAAGGTACCTGACAAAGAATCCCCTCAAAGAAAGTCTCTTTTCAGGACCATTTGCAAAGCAGGAGGTAAGGCATGTAAAGTTTTGATTGATTCTGGTTCTACTGAAAATTTTGTGTCTGAAGAAATGGTGACAAAGCTTAAGCTTAGGAGATTACCTCACCCATCCCCATACAAAATCTCATGGCTTACCCAAGGTCAGCAGACAATTGTAGAAGAGCAGGCTTGGGTAGAATTTCAGATTGGAGCATATAAGGATAAGTTGTTGTTTGACATTACCACGATGGATGCTTGCAATCTTTTATTTGGTAGACCATGGCAGTATGATTTGAAGGCACAACATGATGGTGTTAGAAACACCTATACAATCACTAAAGATGGTAAGGTTATAAATTTACTACCATTGACGGAGAAGGAGGAGAAATCTAAAGGAAAAGAGGTGAAGGTAATGCTGATGGAAGGTAAACAGTTCATGAAAGAAGTAGCAGCAGAAGGTGCAATTGCATATGCCCTAATCCCATGTATGAGGGTGAATAAAGAACAGCAGCAAGAAGTCAAGGAAGAGAAAAGGTTCATTGACCCAGCTATCCAAGAGCTATTGGATAAGTACAAAGGTATCATCTCAGAGGGAATGCCAAGATCCCTACCACCTGTCAGGGATATTAGTCACTGCATAGACTTAATTCCAGGGTCAAAACTTCCAAACAAAGCAGCCTATAAGCTAACTCCAGAACAGAATGCAGAAGTAGCCAGACAAATTGAAGAATTATTGGATTCAGGTCTGATTGGGAAAAGTTTAAGTCCATGTGCAGTACCAGCTGTACTAGCACCAAAGAAGGAAGGTGCTTGGAGGCTTTGCACAGATTCCAGAGCTATTAACAAGATCACAATCAGGTATAGGTTTCCAATCCCTAGGATAGAGGATTTACTTGACTGTTTGGGAGGTGCTAAGTATTTTACAAAAATAGATCTAAAGAGTGGATATCATCAGATCAGGATTAGGCCAGGAGATGAATGGAAAACAGCATTCAAAACTAATGAAGGGTTATATGAGTGGAAGGTTATGCCTTTTGGTTTATCTAATGCACCTAGTACTTTTATGAGGTTGATGAATGAGGTTTTGAAAGAGTTCATTGGTAAGTTTGTCATAGTATATCTAGATGACATTCTGATTTTCAGCAACACAAAAGAAGAACATCTCAGACACATAGATTTGGTTCTTAAGAGGTTACATGAAGAGAAGCTGATGATAAATTTAGACAAGTGTTTGTTCATGCAAGAGGAGATCACATATTTGGGTTTTGTCATTTCACAAGGAAAGTTACAAATGGATAAGGAGAAGGTAAGTGCCATATTGTCTTGGCCAACCCCAAAGACTATGAATGATGTCAGAAGTTTCCATGGGTTAGCAACCTTCTACAGGAAGTTTATAAGAGGGTTTAGTCATATTTGTGCACCCATGCTTGATACCATCAAAGGAGGACAGAAGTGCAGATTTGTTTGGACTCAAAGAGCAGATGATTCTTTTGAAACATTGTAGAAGAAGGTGGCACAACAGCCAGTCCTTGCACTTCCAGACTTTAACAAAATCTTTCAGGTGGAATGTGATGCCAGTCACATGGCCATTGGAGCAGTACTCACCCAAGAAGGTAGACCTATTGCATTTTTCAGTGAGAAGCTCAATGATGCTAAAAAGAGGTATTCCTCATATGATTTGGAAATGTATGCTTTAGTCCAGTCACTCAAGAAATGGAGGCATTACTTGATGCCAAAGGAATACATAGTATTCACAGATAACCAGGCTCTGAGTTTCATAAGCAGCCAGGAAAAGCTGAACCACATACACATGAAATGGGTAGAAACCTTACAAGTGTTTACTTTTACATTGAAGCATAAGAAAGGAGTCAAGAATAAAGTTGCAGATGCTTTGAGTAGGAGAGTTCTAACAGTCAACCAGATTCAGTTAGAAAGTGTTGGCATTGATTCATTAAAGACCATGTATGAGACTGATGAAGATTTTGGGGAGATATATCATGTATGTACTTCTTTTGGAGAGAAATATCATGCCGAATTCTCTGAATTTTTGATCCATGATGGATTGTTGATAGTTTATGGTATGCATCCAAGAGGAATTTTGGAATTGAGAGATCTACCTACAGTAGACCCTATTAGTGCAGAAGGAGAAGCTTTTGCAGAAGCCATCAAAGAGGTTCATGATCAAGTCAAGACCCAGCTACAACAAACCACCTTGAAGTATAAGGAATATGCTGATAAAAAGAAGAAGGATGTACAGTTTGATGTTGGAGATTTGGTATGGGTTCATTTAAAGAAGGACAGACTTCCTAAGGGCAAATATACTAAACTTATGCAGAGAAAAGTTGGACCATGTCAGATCTTGCACAAGCATGGACAGAATGCTTATGAGATACAACTCCCCCCTGATCTTGGTTTGTCCCCTATATTCAATGTATGTGATTTAACTCCATACAAGTCTTATCCAGATGCAGATCAGGAACTCCTACAGGATACAGTCCATGATAACATTCCCAAGCATGATCCTCCACAGTTGCAGAAGGTTTTGGACACCAGAGTGGTCAAACAGACCCGGAACAAACAGTACTTGGAGTATCTAGTCTCTTGGAAGGGAAAACCTAATTCTGAAGCAGTCTGGATGACTGAAGAGCAGATCCAGAAACATGCTGCAGATCTTCATACTCTCATCTCAAGTGGACTTGAGATTTCTTCTTCTGGGGAGTATGGTGCAAGAGCACCCCTACAAGACAGGATATAGGTTCATTGTCCGCATGACAAGACATTAGTCTATTTTTAACATGTTTGACTTCATAATGTAATAAGGTCCATTGGACCAATGCATATGTATTAGATCAGCCTAGGAGAGTGTGCAGGCAGTTAGAGCTCGTGATCCGGTAGAATGAGCTGTCCTCTCCCAGCCGCTTGGAAGCTCCCAGCCGCTGGGAATCGAGTTGGTAGTACTCGTAGGATATTGCTATAAATAACTTAGATTAGTTAGGGTTTGAGATCATAGAGAAGAGAGTAGTAGTTATGTTATGTTGTACTGGTGATTGATATGAGAGTAGTAGTTATGTTATGTTGTACTGGTGATTGAGTGAGATCCAGAGATCAGTCCAGACATTGTGAAACATTGTTGTTCGATAGTATTGTAGAAACAGGGCATTTGTGTTTCATCTAAATAAGATCTCATCAATTGCATTATCTGGTTTATCAGCTGTTTATGTGTTGATTTCTGTTCTGATTACAGGTTAATGGATTCTTTCAACCCTTCCACCAGTTGATTCTGTGAATCGGTGGAATGGTCATGCATGTTAGTTTAGGTTGTATTTTAGTTTTCTGTTTATGCATTTCATTGTGTGGGAGATCGATTGGTAGCATGCTGTAAATCAACCTAGCATCCTCATGTGCTAGGATTTAGGAAGATAAACTGTTAAGTTTTGATCTGAAGGTGGCCCGGCCCGATCATCATGTTTTCTTTGTGAAATTGTGCGGTTCTGTGAGTTTGCATGTAGCTGACGGATATACAGGGATCTGCATGTGCTTTTCCAGACGGAGTGAATCGCATCGACATCTACGAGTATATCGCTATCCGGATCGGGTTATGAAGCTAACGAAGACTGTATGTTTCAAGTGCATCAGGATGATATAAGTTGGATATATACTCAGTGTGTATATCATCGTCAGGATCATCTTTCGTGTGTATCCATCGTCCGCATGTCGCTATCGCATGCAGGAGTGAAAGTTCACTTTTTGGCTAAGGACCGGAAAGGTCATCATCAGGATATTGAAAAGATCACCGGATATTCATTATCATGTTGCGGAGGATATAAGTGCCTTATATCCTGTTGACATCATCATCAGGTGCATTGACATCATCATCGGGTGCAAGTGACGTCATTGCCATCAGGATATTGCGAATATCACCCTATGCAAGTTTATCCTGTTGTCGCTAAGTGTTTTGGCATCGGCGTAAGTCATCGGCATAAAGTTGAGTATCATCATCAGGATGTTTCAATATGACCGGATAAGTCATATCCTGATGCTGTTGGTTGAGTAGTCGGATATCGGGGTGACGTAAGCATCGAAGAAAAGGTGCATAAGGAATATCGTCATCAAGATATATGAGAGGAACCGGATATTTCATATCCTACTGACGAAGGGTGATGATGATGCTAAACATCATGATGCTGCCGATAGAGTTTGGCGCTAAGTGAATAGTGAACATCAGGAGGATAATTGTGTTCGTTGAGTATCATGATGCTGCTGACAGGCGAAAGGCGAAAGGTGATAAGGAAGTGAATAGTAGTTAGCAGGAGGATATTTCATGCCTCTTCAAAATATGATGATGCTGTCTGTGTTAGCAAGAAATATGATGATGATGATAAGCCGATAGGTATTACATACTGCATGTCCAGGATTTTAACATACTGGTTGTGTTAATGACTCCTCCTTCCCATTTGTAAGCTTTTGTTGCATTTCCTCTGCATCATTAGGTTTTGGTTTTAGGTTGTAGTTTCAATCTACACCCTTGGGAACCTTGGGTTCTATTGGCATAGTGCAATATGTAATTGACATGCCAACCCTAGATTCTGACCTACGAACCACTTCGGGCTCTAAACAACTTCTTTAGTTTGCATGTTGCAACATGCAAATGAACTCTAATTCTTGAACTAAGAGGGTATTCAAACTTTGGAAACCCCTTGCAGTTTACATGTCTACAAAGTGTAATTGGGTTACAAACTCTGAACCAACAACACATCTAACTTTGAGACTCATTGGTAGTTTGTATGTTTGAAAAGTGCAAGTAGACACCAAACTTTGTACTCTATGATATTTTAGACTTTAAAGGACATCAACAACCTATACTTTACAAATTGTAGTGGATTTTTGGTCTTTGGACCACCTATTACCTCAGACTCTAGAAGCTAGATGTAACTTGCACTATTTGATGTGCGTTGGGTTTTTGAGCTCTGGGCTAACTACACTTCAGGGTTTGGGATTTGAATGCAATTAGAAACTCAACTTGGAAACCCCAGTTTACACTTCAATTTAGACTGTAACTCTGACTTCCACTGACTTCCAACATATAACATAGGAAAAAGTTAAGCTAGGGGAAACAAGTATAATTTCCCCACTCTACAAGGTGTATCTTCCTTGATTTTTGAGCTATTTAGAAATGATCTCAGGCATATGTTTGTGGGGTTGTGAGATCTGACTTGGCCACACAAAAAGCTCTAGAAGTACATGGTTCCCAAGAAAAAGAGAGATAAGTGAATTCCACTTTTTAAGCCATGTGATAGAAAAAATAAAACTAAAAATGAAATAATAAAAAAAGATAAACACTAAATAGTCACCATGTGATTGAGATGGGAAATATCTTGACATGTTATCCAAATATCTTGGAGAGCTCTAAATTCTCAATGGTGGTACAATGCAACCCAAGCATGTGGCACCATTAGGCCCACCCCACTATACTAAGAGATGAATGAAAGGGTATAAAAACACTCACGCAAGACAAGGAGTATGGAAACACACACATAAATCAACATTCATAATATAGTTCCACAATGCATGAGTACACTGAATGCAATAATCATGCAAATACTAACAACATGATCATAACCACATTAAATGAAACATCCAATGAAAGGAGAAAGATCAAGATTGTAGAAGTTAGCCAAGGAGTGTCAATGTAGTAGCACGATGACCATGCAAAGATATGGAGAATAATTCTTCCTCAATGAAGATACTTACTAACATTCACCAACTCTCAAGAGTTGTGACATGTCCCACACGACCGATACTAAACAATCTTAAGCCATTTAGTCATGGTGCATAAATCTTTAGTTATATTTTAATTTTCTAATGATGTTATGTTTTCACTTAGTTTAACTCTCCATCATTTTCATCCTTCTAGTCACTTTGGACTATGAAAAATGGTGAGAGCCACTCCTCTCTGCTCTCTATACCTCAATCCTAGAAAGTCCATCACTCCAATTACACAAATTGGATGTGGTATGTAATTCAAGGTGGAAACATCACAACATGATGCTAAAAGACACACACTACCATTTCACATTTGATACTATTCATTCTAATATATAATCTACTCAATTAAGTCCTAAAATGCATTTTTTACCATTTTCTTTCCAAACATGCAAAACCATAAAATTCTCCCATCTCCATTAATGGATTCACATGCAACCTTCAAGAATTTTCCCATTTTTTATTTTGAAATTAAATACTAAAATTAAAACTACCCATTATGCAAAATCCACTCAACATCCACAATGTCTAATAAAATTGAGAGGAGGAGAATCTTTCCAAAGCTCCACCTATTGTGGGTATGGAAATGGAATAATTATGTCCAATATTCAAGCATACAAATTAGAAATACAAAGGGGAAGAATACCTTTCCAATGAAGAACACAAAAAAAATGGAAGCAATATTTTTTGAATCCCAAGCACACCTCCAAACAATCTTTCCAAAGAAACTTCAATCACCAAGCAATTCAATAATCTAACTTTCTTTTCCAATTCAAGAGTTTTATTTTCCAAGAGGGAGAAGAGATTGAGAGAGAGAGAGAGGTTTTTGAACAAAGGGCAAGAATGCAAACAAAAGCCCTTTTCCTTCCTTTTCTATAATTTCCTAAATCCCTTTTTCCCTTTTCTTCCTTTCCACACAAGTTATTTTAATATGCTTTAAAAAAAAACCTTTTTGCATTACAATAATTTTAAATTACAATATCAATCTTATTTAAACTAAATCCATTTAATTGAAAACCCCCAATATTAATATTTCCCTAAGTTAATTTAATTAGCCTACTTCACATTTATAAAATAATTCTATTTTCTTCATGCAATATATTTTAATTTCCTAAGGCAATAATCTTCATTATATTTTTCTCTTTACACAAAGAATAATAAAATTCCATAGGATTTTCCTATGAAAGCATAATTTAGTATCTTTTTCACAAACACAACAAACCCACATTTCAAATAATTTTAAATGTAAAACATTGAAATAAAATTAACCCAACATCCACACACTTTATGGGGTTTCACAACTATGGATCCTAGAATCATTACTGAATCAAATCCAAGTTTACATAGGGATACAAAGGATGTATCTCATACTCAAATTGAGTGAGATAAATGTTAACTCATAGGTTTAACCAAATACAAACATCGCATCTATAACCATCTTTGGGGAATTACCTTGTACTTGCACACTCAGGTTAAACATCAAGCATGCCTACTCATATAAATAATAGTCAAAGCAAAGTATAAACACCCAACATGGCATCATATCATATAAATTTAACAAGCATCAGATCTAACATGAATCATAAACCATAACCATAAAGATGCAATAATTGATAATAACCCATAATACTAAACCATGTACCATAAACACATCTATACATTATATACATATATCAAAATAGTGGAATGGTAACACTGAAAGGTCCAACATACAAAATGTAAGGTCTACCTATTTACTCAGATATTTTATTATGTTTTTATGACTTTATACTTTGAGGACTATATTATTTTTTTATTATGATGACTTTAGTATGCATAGAGTAGAGGACTATGGAACTTGTGGATTTGAACATTGATGTAGAGCATCCAGTGGTGTAAGGGCAATCTTGCATCACCCAAAAAAATGTTAATTCAAAATCATTGTAGTTGTTTTCATTTCTTTCCATAATTAGTGTTTCTGGTTCCATAATATCCAGAATAATAATGTAGGACTTTCAGTTTTTCTAAAACTACCAAAAATAGCGCCTGCCTATTTTGGAAAGTGTACTTGCTATTTTTAGAAAGTTTGCATTTGGGCATGTAATGAAGCAAAAACTTCTAGAAAGTTACATAACGGAAATATAAGACCTTTGGTGAAGGAATTAGGCAAAGATCATTTGTGAGCTGAAAGATATTAAAGTTTTTGTTTTCTGAAAAGCCCCTGAAAATTTTTGGAAAAAGATATGAGGCACTAAAACTTCCCATAACATCCTGAAAAGTTAATAGAAATCCATTTATGAATTTTCAGCGTGATAGTTCACATCATGAGATTTTCGGTGCTTAAAACGGTTCGTCAATTGGACACCCGGATCAAAATTTATGCTTCCTGGAAGTTGACCTACTTTTGGAGGGAGTTGCAAATTTCAAAATTTAGCTGGAGGCCGCCAAAAGATGCTATTTATGACTATTTTAGGAACCCTGAGTGGGGGTAGAGTTAAGGGGGCTAGTGTAGAGTCAAGAATAGGTGGGAAAATAGAAACCCTAGCTGATTTGGGGTTACAGAAGGTTGAAGATTCTAGAGTCTTGAGGTGGGGAAAGCTGTAATGTGTTGCAGCCAGTAGAGGATTCATCCTCTGATTGTAAGTGAGCTTCTATGATGTAATGAGTTGCCTAGTTCAATAAAAAAAAATTCTATTTGATGTGTTTAATATTTGTTATTGTGTGTTTTGTGACTTACCCCCTTCATCAAGTGGTATCAGAGCGAGGGTTCCTGAGTGTGTAGACAGATCGCTGACTGTAAGGCAGTTTGCACCAGGACCTGAGGTTGTGGGTTTGCTGTGGAGACCAAGATGCCTCCACGAAGAAATTGTGTTGGGAGGAATGCTTTGATGGAAGAGGGTTTTAAAGCCCTACAAAGGCAAATCAATGCATTGCAAGAGGAGCTACGAAGAGGGTTTGAGCCAAGGATAAGAGAAGAAAGTGAAGATGAAGTTGACGAAGAGCTATCTGAGGAAGAACAAGAGGCTGCCGGAGATGCTGCAGAAGTAAGGTTGTTGAAGGTCATTTTGAAGATCGGAAAGAGGCCCAGGATTGAAGTTTCTACATATTTTGGAGATTTGAATCCAGAACAGCTTATTGATTGGATCAATGACATGGAGGAGTATTTTGAGTATGAAGATGTGGAGGACCCAGATCAGGTTAAGTTTGCAAAAATAAAGTTGAAGGGCCACGCCAATATTTGGTGGAAAGAGGTCCAATTAGAGAGGAATAGAAGAGGAAAAGCAAAGATCACCAGATGGGATCGGATAGTGGAGAAACTGAAGAAACAGTTCATTCTTGTGGACTATGAGATGGAGTTGCTGAAGAAGCTGCAAGGACTGAAGCAAGGTAACAAGTTTGTTAAGGAGTATATAGAAGAGTTTTATAAAATTACTATCAGGACAGGGCATGCAGAGCCCAACAAGGAGAAGGTAGCCCATTACATTAATGGGTTGAGGTCAAGTATTCAAGAGGAGTTGAGCCTAGTCAGAATGACCACCATAGAAGATGTGTACAAATTTTCCCTGAAGGTGGAAGAGAAGCTGAACAAAAGATTCGATAGCAAGTAAAGGGAAAGAGGTCAAGGTGGAAGGACTGGTGGAAGACCCTATGGAGGCCGTAATGAAGATCAAATGAAAAGTGAAGAAATAGGCACCAGTCGAAATCAAAGATGGGATAATACCTACCGCCCTCGTGACCAGAACAATGGTGATCAAAGAGGAAGAGGAAGAGGCAGACTTGGGCAAGGACCTGGAAGAGGAGGTTTTAGAGGAACCTGTTTCCAATGTGGAGAAGAAGGGCATCAAGCATATGAGTGTCCGCAATATCAAGGAAGAACAAATAGAAGACCTGAAGGTAATGCACGAGTTGCACATGTAGATGAAGATGCACATTCTGAGCATTCTGAAGATGCTGAAAGGGGAGAAACCCTAGTTGTCAGAAGAACCTTGCTGAATGAGGAGAAAGAACCCAATCAGAGGAAGAGTTTATTCCGTACACGGTGCAAATGTGAGGGTAAGTGTTGTGATATTATTATTGACAGTGGAAGCACTGATAATCTTGTTTCAGAGGAGATGGTTGACAAGTTGAAGTTGACAAGAAGAAAGCATCCGCATCCATATTGGATTGCATGGTTGTAGAAGGACCATAGAGCTTTGGTCAATGAGCAGTGTTTAGTGAAGATCAAGATTGGTGACTACCATGATGAGGTGCTATGTGATATCATACCGATGGATGCATGCCATATACTGTTGGGGAGGTTGTGGCAGTATGATAGGAGCACTGTCCATGATGGCCGTGCAAACACATATTCCCTAACAGAGGATGGAGTTCGTCATAAGTTGAAGCCCTTGAAGGAGGTGGAAGAAAAGGTATGTAGTAATGCCAGAATTTGTTTGGTAGATGGTAGGAAATTTTTGGAGGGTATGAAGCATGAGCGTCATTGCTTTGCATCGATTCCTAAGATTAGTCAAGAGAAATGTGAAGATGTACCAGCAGAAGTTTCAGATATGTTGGAAGAGTTCCAGGACATTATCTCTGATAATGTACCAGAAGGTTTACCACCAGTAAGGAAGATAAGTCATCAAATGGATTTGATACCAGGAGCTGGTTTGCCAAACAAGGCAGCCCACAGAATGACCCCTGCAGAGAATGAAGAGTTGAACATACAAGTTTAGGAGTTGTTGAGGAAGGGACTAATAAGGGAGAGCCTAAGTCCATGTGCGGTACTTGCAGTACTAGCACCAAAGAAAGATGGAGAATGGAGGATGTGTACAGACTCTTGAGCCATCAATATGATAATGATCAAGTATAGATTTCCATTTCCAAGAATGGATGACATCATGGATTGTTTGAGTGGAGCCAAGTACTTCACAAAAATTGACCTGAAGAGTGGGTATCACCAAATCCATATCAGAGAAGGGGATGAATGGAAGATAGCCTTCAAGACAAAGGAAGGTTTGTATGAGTGGTTAGTCATGCCATTTGGGCTAACCAATGCACCGAGCACATTCATGCGGCTCATGAACGAGGTACTGAAAGAATTTTTAGGAAGTTTTGTTATTGTTTATTTGGATGATATTTTAATTTTCAGTAAGACTTGGGATGAGCATTTGATGCATATCAGAAGAGTTCTAGAGAAGCTGAGGGAGGAGAAGTTGTTGATTAATCTGAAGAAATGCAGTTTTGCAAAGAAGGAGTTGGTATACCTGGGATTTGTTGTCTCAAAGGAAGGTCTTAAGATGGACCCAGAAAAAGTAAGGGCTATCATTGAGTGGCCTACACCAAGGAGTGCAACGGAGGTAAGATCTTTTCATGGTTTGGCAAGTTTTAACAGAAAGTTTATCAGGAATTTTAGTAGCATTTGTGCACCCCTAACTGAAACAATGAGAGGGGATAGAAAGAGTTTAGATGGACTAAAGGAGCCGACAAGAGTTTTGATACATTGAAGTAGAAAGTTGTAGAACAACCTGTTTTGGCACTTCCATATTTTAATAAGGTATTTCAGGTAGATTGTGATGCTAGTGGTAGTGGTGTAGGAGCTATTTTGAGCCAAGAAGGTAAGCCCATTGCCTATTTTAGTGAGAAGCTTAATGATGCCAAGAAAAAATATTCTGTTTATGATCAAGAATTTTATGCAATAGTTCAGGCTTTGAAGAAATGGAGACATTATTTGTTGCCAAAAGAGTTTGTTTTATATACTGATCATCAGGCTTTGCAGTATATTAATAGTCAAGGGAAGTTGAACCAAAGGCACTTAAAATGGGTTGAGTTTTTGTAGAGTTATACCTTTGTTTTGAAGCATAGGAGTGGGAAATCCAACAGAGTTGCAGATGCCTTGAGCAAAAGGCAAAATTTGTTGACAGAAATGAAGATAGAGGTTGTTGGGTTCGATGACCTCAAAAGTTTGTATCATGAAGATCTAGATTTTGTAGAGGCTTGGAAAGCTTGTCTGGAGCCTGTTACTTTGGACAGGACAAAATGGTTGGATTTCGTAATCCAAGATGGCATGTTGTTTAGAGGAAGCCAGTTGTGCATTCCAAGGAGTTCCATGAGAGAGAACCTGATTAAAGAGAAGCATAGTGGAGGACTGGCTGGACACTTTGGTCAAGATAAGACCATTTCTATTGTTGGTGAAAATTATTATTGGCCACAGTTGCAGCAAGATGTGAGGAAGTTTGTGCAGAGTTGCAGAGTATGTCAGATGGCAAAAGGAACAAGTCAAAATACAGGATTGTATCAACCATTACCTGTACTAGAGAAGCCATGGGATGATATTAGTATGGATTTTGTTCTTGGTTTACCAAGGACACAGAGAGGGCATGATTCTATTTTTGTGGTGGTGGATAGATTCTCAAAGATGGCACATTTTATTCCTTGTAAGAAGACTAATGATGCTGTTCATATCACAGAGTTATTTTTCAGGGAAGTGGTGAGACTACATGGTCTACCAAAGAGCATAGTTTCAGATTGAGATACCAAGTTTGTTGGTTATTTCTGGAGGACATTATGAAAGAAGTTGAAGACAAATTTGAAGTTTAGTTTTGCACACCATCCACAGATTGATGGACAAACTGAAGTGGTGAATAGGAGTTTGGGTAACCTGCTACGATGCTTAGTAGGAGATAAGCCCAAGGGATGGGATTTGATTTTACCACAAGCAGAATTTGCTTACAACAATTCTGTCAATAGGAGTACTGGTAAATCACCATTCTAGATTGTATATGGCAATAGCCCAAGAAATGCTTCTAAGTTAAGGAAGATGGACAATGGAGAAAAGACAAGTGCTAAAGCTGAAGACTTTGCAGAACATCTGAAGAATTTGCATGAAGAGGTGAGAAAGCACAATAATAAAATGAATATTCAGTACAAGGCTAAGGCAGATCAAAAGAGGAGATATAAGGAATTCCAGGTAGGAGATGAAGTCATGGTTCACTTAAGAAAAGAAAGGTTCCCAATTGGAACATACAATAAGTTAAAAATGAAGAAATTTGGACCATGCAGAATCCTGAAGAAGCATGATTCAAGAAATGCATATGAGGTAGAGCTACCGAGTGGGATTAATATTTCCCCTATTTTCAACATTGTTGATTTATCAGAATATCATGAAGGTGGAACAAAGGATGGACCAACAGAAGTATAGTGGAGTATTCCGGCATCTACTTTAATGGAGGAGATAGAAGAGATCTTGGATAGCTGTGTGGGAAGAAGTACTCAGAACAAGCAATATGAAGAATATCTGGTAAAATGGAAAGGAAGACCTGTTGAAGATTCTTCTTGGTTGTCTAAGGCAGAGGTTGACCATTTGGGTTTTCCTCACACAAACATCTGAGACGTGACAGGGTCGCTTCTCAAATTACCCTAGGTGTTTGATGAAGGAGCATCCAGTGGTGTAAGGGCAATCTTGCATTACCCAAAAAGAAGTTAATTCAAAATCATTGTAGTTGTTTTCATTTCTTTCCATAATTAGTGTTTCTAGTTCCATAATATCCAGAGTAATAATGTAGGACTTTCAGTTTTTCCAAAACTGCTAAAAATAGTGACCTGCCTATTTTGGAAAGTGTACCTGCTATTTTTAGAAAGTTTGCATTTGGGCACGTAATGAAGCAAAAACTTCCAGAAAGTTACATAACGAAAATATAAGACCTTTGGCGAAGGAATCAGGCAAAGATCATTTGTGAGCTGAAAGATATTAAAGTTTTTGTTTTCTGAAAAGCCCCTGAAAATTTCTGGAACGAGATATGAGGCACTAAAACTTCCCATAACATCCTGAAAAGTTGACAGATATCCATTTACAAATTTTTGGCGTGATAGTTCACATCGCGAGCTTTCCAACACTTAAAACAGTTCATCAAAAGTTATGCTTCCCGGAAGTTGACCTACTTTTGGAGGGAGTTGCAAATTTCAAAATTTAGCTGGGGGCCGCCAAAAAGTGCTATTTATGACTATTTTAGGACCCTGAGCGGGGGTAGAGTTAAGGGGGCCAGTGTAGAGTCAAGAATAGGTGGGAAAATAGAAACCCTAGCTGATTTGGGGTTACAGAAGGCTGAGGATTCTAGAGTCTTGAGGTGGGGAAAGATGTAATGTGTTGCAGCCAGTAGAGGATTCATCCTCTGATTGTAATTGAGCTTCTATGATGTAATGAGTTGCCCAGTTCAATAAAAGAAAGTTCTATTTACTGTGTTCAATATTTGTTATTGTGTGTTTTGTGACTTACCCCCTTCATCAAACATTTTATATGTTTTAATTCATGGTTGAGAGTATTAGACATATGATTTGGAGAATTGATTGTTAGAGAAATTACATGATTGGAATACTTATATGTTTGAGTGAATGAATTTATTTTGGATTAAATTATATATATTAAAATGTGAAAATTAATGTTGTATAGTTAAATTGATTTTTATGAGAAATGACTAGTTAATATTTTAATTGTATGTTTACTTTAATGTTTCTTTGACTATTTCTACCAAGACAATCTGATATTTGAAATTTGAGTTTTATGGGGGGTGGCCAAGGCATTAGAATTCATAGATCTTACCAAGAACATCCTATGTGTTAAACCCGTTATCCGCAGGTTATTCTGCATAGAGGAATAATGGCTTGTGTATGTGTGTATGTTTTGTAAAGTATTGTGTCAATTTTATTTATTATTTTATTCTTTATATTATGGTGAATTAAATTAATTTTATTATTTTGAATTTGCATGGGTAATTCTTGTGGATAATTGTTTTAGATTTTTTTTGTTGTAAAAACCTGGTTTTGAGGTCTAGGAACCTATAAAAAACTAGATCCATACTCTATATTGCAAATCTTTCCTTGTATTACCAACATCATATACAAAATCAGTTCTAGACTTAAACCAGAGACTATACTTCATAAACCCTATACCCTATACTACATTTTTACTGCTATAAAATTATATACTATCTATGATACTTATTTAGGATTAACACACATAACTAGAGCGAGGGAGGGGCAAATTACACAGGCCCCTCCCTAACATTCCCTATATTACAAACAATTGAATTGTTAATTGGTACCTTGTTCCCTTCAACTGCATTTGTATTCAAGGCCTTCATCTCTTCCATACAACAACTCGACTACCCAAGCAGAGCATCTGTAGGTAGCACCACTTCCAATTTCCTTACAATTTCCTTGATTACATTCTATAGACACACCTAGAACTTCTTCAACCTATGGAGATGAGCCAATAAGTAGTCATGAAAAGCATCCATTTGATTATCCACCTCACCCAAATCGTCATGTAGTAGAAAAGAACTTGCAACCATAACCATCATGGTTACGCAGGCCAGAGATTGCGCACTGTCGAATGCATTCAACTTGCCATGTGTATACCTTGAGTTGAATAGGAATTCCGTAATAGCTGACCTCAACCTATTCTCCAGCATACCATCTAGATTCTTTGCCACACCCACATGTGCACCATCCACCGTCACAAGCAAGCATTTTCAATCTCTCCATCAACAAAGTCCATGAAACTCACCATGGTCTCCTCACCAGTGACTCAATGTTTTCTCTTCTACATGTGTCTATCCTTAGCTCTCCCTTCCATTTATCCTCAAACACCATGTGGCCACCCAAATGCCTCTTCCCCACTGCAGAAGCCATCTTCAAACACTCCCAAATGCAAACTGCAAACAATGATTAATCTTTCTAGCAAGTTGAATTAACCAAGACACCTCCATATTTTGCCATCATTCCTTTGGCTTGTGAGAATGTCTGAAACCAACCTCGGCTCGTATCCAATATTAGTTTCATCATGATTATTCTTACCCCCTCTCTACTTAATGTGCACTGTTTTTGACCCATTATCAAGTGATAATTGATTTAATTTTAAAAGAATATTCTTTTGCTTTACTTTATTTATGGAGAAGCTTTCTTTTGTTTTATTGTTTATTTTAATTATTTAATTTGTTTTAATGGATTTTATTAAAACTTTATTTTTGTTTTTACTGTTTTAATTTAGAGCTTTATTTGTTTTTATTAATTATTTTTGAGGAAAAAAGAAGGATTTTTGGGGAATGATTATTTATTGATTAATATTTTTTTTTAGTTTTGGGTATACTTGGGTTTTTAGCCTGGTCCGGGCCTAGAGAGACCCTTATAGGGGATCTCTTCCCATGGCTTTATTGCCACTTGAGACCACAACTGGGGGGTCTCTATCCCCAATGGGCATTATTACCAGGGCATTAATGCCCTTAGTTCAAATCCGTGAGTTCGTTGGCCCAGTGAAGGCCCACACCCTGTGAGTACACCAGCCCAGTGGAGGATCCAAGAAGGATCTTGCGAGCACGGCAGCCCAGCAAAGGCACAAGGCCTGTGAGCTCGTTGGCCCAGCGGGGATTTAAACCCGAGTGGTGATCACCGCAACCAAGTGAACTCACCACCACGTTGTGCCTCAAAGGGCTATTGATTAATATTTTTGAGAAGGGGAGCTTTTAGGTTCTTTTGGATATCTTCTTTTGAAATTTTGGTTTTTCATTATGGCAATCTAGGAATCTTGGTGAAGAAAGCTTATTTTGGAATTTTAAGAAGAAAAGAAAGTTTTTGGAAAAGTGAAGAAATTTGAGAAAGGATCTTACCATTTGTGTGCTTCTCCTAACTTGGAGAGCAGAAGGTAGGTGTAAGATGGGAAAATATGATGACCTAATCAATTATGAAATAACTAGATCAATCTTCCCAATCAAACATTGGAACACAAGCCAATGAAGAATTTTATGCTTGGCTACTATCCTCAAGGGAGAACCAAGTTATCCAGGCTTTGTTCCTTTGTTGTGATTACAAAGATTAACAATAACAATATCTAGGGTTACCAGTGATCAATTGGACTAAGCTAACAACATACAAGTGTTATAGAATAAATGTAGAAAAATAAAGAGCAGATCCGAGAAGATAATAGGGAGAGGAACCTGGCACTAAAAACTGGACCAGAATGTCAAGGACACTAGAGCTAGGTGCTAGTGTCTAGATGAGCAATGTGCAGAAACTGGGAGTAGATCTGGAAGGGTAGGAGGGAGAGGAAACTTGCATCAGAAGTAGGATCAAAGGGGGTAGGACACTAGCGTTGGGTGCTAGTGTCTTGAGGGTTTTGTTTGATGTAGTACCCCTCATTTTGGTTTTCTGATAGACTGTTAGTTATTTCTTTATATCTAGACATCATGGCATTCTGGATTTACTTTTTGATGATGATATTTGTTTATTGCTCTGATGATACTGGTTGGATTAATGTTTTATTTTTATGTTATGTATGGTTATAGACTTATTTGATTATGTGGATTAATCTTATCAGGTGTTTATGTATTTATCAGATGATGCTTAGTGATGCATGTACTTGCTTGATGTGGATAATGTGATGTGTTTTGTGAATTGACAGTGTAGCATTACTCATGATGAGCACCCTACTACACTGTGATTCCCTATCATAGTGTGCTTGTTTTGATGATTATATATATGTATGCTTGACCCTTTTCATTGGTTGCAGGTTACAGGTACTAGGCATCGACTCCACTTGAATGGGCAAGTTTGAGTGTGCCTTATATCCAATAGAGAATTGTGGATCAGAGATGTCATAAGGTCCCTTAGCTTATTATCACCTTCTTCGGTGAGTTTATGTCTTGTGATCTATCAGTTCGGTTAGGTTGAGTTTGATGGTCATTCATCCTTGTAGAGTGTGTCTAGTATTGTTCAGTATGTGGGTTTTCTGGTTGTATTTGTGTATTATTATTTTAATTTAATTGCATTATTCAAATAGAAAATTAAATATCTACTCTAGCAAATAAATAATAACATTATTGGGTTAATAAGAATCCTAAATGGTGAATTTAATTGATAATATTATTGCAAATTGTTAATATTTAAACAAATTTTATTTTTTTGGAGGAAATGATTATAAAACATAATAAGTATTGATAAAAGTTATTATGGTGTTTAAATATTAAATGTTTTATTTCTCAATTAAGACTAATAAATTGGAATATTGGGTTGTTAGATAATCTGGGTATGCAACCCAAAATTAAAAAAAATAAATTGAATTTTCGTTCTTGAGGTAGTGGGGAAATTAATGGAGGAAGTAGTGGAGGTTCAGTTATGGGAATGAATTTAATTTCTATGCTATTTTATTCCAGGGGGGAAAAATGGTTTTAAGAGGGGGGAAGCTTTTGAGATTGGGAGGATAAGTATTTTTTTTGGAATGTTAGAAGGGGAGAGAATAGGGGAGCAAGAAGGGGATCTGAGTTTGCCTAAGAGGAATTTCGAAGGGTGAACAAAGAGGAAGTGGATAGGGTCATACGTTAGACTGGAAACCTTGTTGATCACCATCTTCTTGAAATCGAGTTTGTGAAAATGGTCTTGCTATATAGAGTTTCTTTCGAGGAAAAGTCCTATGGATTGATAATTATATACTCTTTGTTGTATTCACTTAGTCCTCATTTCAAAACCCTTGATTGATGTTTCTGAAGTTCTGATAACTTTTCTTCATATCTTTTATCTTTACATTCTGTGTTGTATGAGAAATGATGGCATCCTATCTTCTCTGTCGCCTTGGTTAATTGGGTAGTTGTGGCTTTGTGGTCTTTCTGCACCTAGAATTGCAACCATACTTTCTTGTAGATTTCTCGACCTTTCATACTTTGTGCATCTCTATCAATCATCTTTGTGTATTAAGCAGATTCCTTCACTTAGTTGTAGTTTCTATGTATTTATATAGATTTTCTACATAAGACTTTAAGCTCTTGATGCATGCAAATTAGCCTTTTATATTGTTTCCCTCTATCTTTTTATGAGGCACCAATTGGCTTATTGATCTATTTATTCTTAGTGGCCTCATGCACACCACCGACATTCAATATTCTTTGTTCAAAAGAAAGGTCTCTTGCTGAAACCTTGATCGGCTGGTTGAAACTTCTTGCAGACTGTTCTCTGTGTTAATGCTAAATCTTTAATGTAAATCTATTGGCTCCTTGATTGTGGACGGGAACCTTGTCTGTAGCCTATTTTATTCTTGCTAGCATGTTGACTATCTTGTCTCATTTGTTGAATAAACCCTTGAGATCTTAGAGCCGAAAGAGCTTCTCATCACTGTGGTTGCTAATATCTTCTTTACGCTGTTGATCATATCTCGTTGAAAGAATTAATATCATCCAAATGATTCTTTTCCAAGCCGTTCTTCTCCCTGGATTTTATGCCTTTTATCAACTTATAATTATTTGATGATTGGCTAGATTCTTATTCTGATCATTCCTCATATATGTCAATTTCTGTTGCACATTTCTATACTGGTAGCGCATTATCGACCCTTGCTTGTGTTCTTTGCAGTAACACCTTGATCCTCATGAAATTTTCCCCTCATGCCATCAGAGATTTGGAATCTCAATTTGTATTTCTTTTTCAAATGAAATCGAATGAGTTTTTCCAGCCATGCAATTTTTCTTTTTAAACTGAATGTTACCTGAATTTAGCAAGTTTCCTGTATCAACTGCAATAGGAAGATGCGCTAGAAGATTTTTCCAGATTTGGCACATTCTCTTGGTGCACCTCTAGATTGTAGGTTAAACTTATGTTAGTGATTAAAAAAAATAGTTAGTTGTATTATTTGCTGAACCATGGAGTCTTATCACGAACATGGACGTCCGGCTGTTCATTTTCCCCGAATCATCCTAAGATAATGTCATCTTTAATCAATTCTTTTAAAACAATGTTATTATCAGATGCAAGCCTTGTTAATTGATTTTTTTTTGTGTTTCTGAATCTTCTCTAAGCAATGTCATTTGGGGTGGGGTGCCATCGAAATCACTATAGTCATTAGTATGTCATCATAATCGTTAGTATTATTACTTCATAGTAATAATAAATATTTAGTAATATCGATTTAAATGGTTTATGTAGGATTAGAGTACTAGGTTGTAGAAAATTACTAAAAGAATTTCATTTTTTTTAAAGTTTATAGTGGTTATGCTCTTAGAAGAAAAAAAAATTGTATAAAGGAAGTTAACATAATTAAATGAGATTTAATGTATTTTATAATAAATTCCTTAGTGTTGAATTTGAAATGTACTATATTTGTTCTTGTGCATATAAATGTGTATGTGGTTTTGTCATTACATTTACATTATGTCATGTTAATTTGTAGTTTGAGTTGTCATTAAACCCGTTTTGGTAGAAGTAATTCTTGTTGTTTTGTATGGGAATTGTTGAAACAAGAAGACATCATTATCTGTATAAGATATGTGTGAGAGTATATCTGTATGTGTTGAAACAAGACTATGGTGTAAATCCTTGTAAATGCCTTATGTATGCGAGATGGTAATTCCTTGCATCATTTTGTTTTGCTTGTGTGGTGGAAGGAGTCTTCTAGCTGCAGGTAGGGGTGTGGCTTCTAATGGGGACCAGAGCCCTAAGTGGCATCCTGGACAACCCATGTGGAAGTTACCTTAATCAAGTGATAACCTAATCAACGAACTTTGGGGGGGTTGGGTAGTAAAAACACTTAATAAGATAATTGCATGCCTCACTCATAGCTCAAGTGCTTGTTTAGGCTTGAGATGAGATAGGAAGGCCTGAGATGGTAAAATCAACTACCTTGTCCTCACAAAAGGTAAGTTGATTCCACGTGTGTTTGTATGCGGATCAGAGGTCAGGAGAGGCTACCAGGATAACCCAAGATGGGGGCCGGAGCCTAAAGAAACCTACCAAGACAACCCATGACAAACCTCATGATGACACTCCTGTCTAATGTAGTCTAGCATTCCTTTGTTGATTACATGTCTAGTATTGTGTAGTAACTTCTGGAACTGTTGTCTGAGTGATGTCTTGTGTGGTTGTGTAGTCCCTGTGTGTTGTCAAGCTGACTGTTTATGTTTGTCAAGCTGACTATTTATGTCATGGGATCTTATTGTCATCTCCTAGCACGGGGGTGGGCCTCAGGGTTCCACATGGGTGGGTGTAAGTGCATCTCTCCATTATTCTTTTGTGGATTGTTCGAGAGCTTGAGGAGTTATCTTGTGTCAGACTACTACCTTGTTCAGATCGATGATACATATATCCATGTTGCACACCAGATTCATTATGTACTATCATGTTAATGTTTTTACCTAGATGTATTCTCAAACAATAGAGTTGTCTTTATTAAGTTGCATTTCTATGTAAGGAAGAATTTGAATATGATGTTATTCTTATGTAATGATGTTAACTAATGTAATATTGTAATGGAAAATTTATATCTTTAAATGCATTCGATTTCAGATTAATCTTGTATGGTAATCAGTTACATTATTTTTAGCTAGTGATGTAGTCATGTGTCCCTATAGATAATGGTTAACTTGCATGTAATTGGTTATACAATTACAATATGTTATCATCTCTTCATTTGATAATTTCTTTTTTCTTTTGCCATTTTTGTGATGCATAGATTATCTTATCTCTAGGGTTTTGTGGTGGGACATTACATTTGGTGTCAGAGTTAAGTTTTCAAAAACCGTGTACCCTGGGTTAGTATAAGCCATTGTCTTAGTTGTTAAACTTTGAAGAATTATGTTTTCCCTTTTATTGTCCTAGTCTTATGAACTGAGGTTGTACTTGGTGTGTGTGTGAATGTGTGTAGGAGGATGCCTAGGGGTCGAGGTAGAGGTCATGGTAGAGGTAGGGGACGCGGAAGAGGTGGTGGTGGTACACCTCCTTCAAGTCCCCCTCATGTGAGTGCTCAGGAGAGTGGGGGTCAGAATGAAGTGAATCAGGGTTAGCCAGAGGGAGCTCAGTTACGTCAGTTGCTTGAGGAGGCCATTGCCCATCTAGGTCCTAGATAGGAGGTAGATCAGCCAGGAGGGAGGAAGGAAGCTGAACAGGCAGAGGTAAGGGAGAGAGAAAGGTCACCTAGAAGGGGAGAAATGATAGCAGAGCAGGAGGCTACCTTAGCCAATCACATGAGAGTCTTTTGAGGGCACACCCTCCCACTTTTGATGGTTCTAGTAGTGGTTTGGAGGTGGAGACCTAGTTGTTGGATTTGGGTAGGTGTTCTTCCATGCATCCGTATGGTAGTAACGCCAAGGCTAGATGTGCTATCTTGCATCTCAGAGGTTTTGCTTCTACATGGTGGTATTTAGAGGAACAGAAGTTGCACTTGGATATTGGTACAGTTTCTTGGGAATTGTTCTTAGAGAGGTTCAGAGCTTGTTTCCTATTGGATCATTGGAAGCAGCGTCACGCAAATGAATTCCATGAGTTGAGACAGATGGCCATGCCAGTAGAGTAGTATGAGCATAGATTTTATGAGATTAAGCAATACGCAGGCATTGGCGATGACGAGGCTATGCTAGTTCAGCATTTCATTAGGGGCTTGAATGCCCACATCAATGGAGGAGTCCATGTTTTCAAGCCTAAGACCATGGAGGTAGTAGTTGAAAAGGCTCGTCTAGTAGATGAGAATTTGGCAATGGCTCTTGGTGGACATACAAGTGTATGGATTGGTAGCGCACCCACATCAAGCTTTGGGTCTCGAGGTGGTTAGTCACAGGTAGCAAGGTCTTATAAAGGTCATCATGCACCCACTAAGGGTGGACAACAATAGCAGCAGTAGTACACTCAGCAGAAACTAAAGAATTCTTAGCCTCAGCATGGTGGTGGTCCTTAATCAAAGAAAAACTGTAATTGGCAGCGAGCTAAGCAACATTATCCTAATCAGCCAGCTCAGAGTACTCAATCTACGATTAGCAGAGGTAGTTTTCAACAGTCTAATGCTTTTTCGAGTGGTGGAGGATTTGGCAGAGGTACATGATATTTTTCTTGTGGTCAACAGGGCCACATAACTAGACAGTGTCCTCAGAAGAATGCTGTAGGATTTGGTCAAAGGCCGATAGTTTCAGAGCTGACTGTAAGTGATGTAGGTAGCTCACACAGATTTTTTGCAGTGGTTGATAACCGCTAGGTAGAGCATCAGGGCATAGTTGTGGAGTCTTCTGAATTGATGCGAGGTATTGGTTTTTCCATTCTTTTCAATTCTGGTGCTTCTGATTCATTCATTTCTCCTTCTCTAGTGGAGCGTTGTGGATTAGTGGCAACAAAGTAGGATGTTAGGTGGTAGGTTGAATTGGCATCCAGGGCTAAGGTCACAGTAGAATCCCTAGTGCATGGTTGTGAGTTGAGGATTGGGCCCCTATCTACCACAGTAGATCTCTGCATCCTACCCCTTGGTTCATATGACATAGTATTGGGTATGGATTGGTTAGGTGCTCACCAGGTAGTGATATATTGTCAACATAAGTTAGTGAAGTGTGTTGATGATTTTGGTAGAGAGGTAGAGGTAGTTGGTATCCAGAGACCTATTTCCTTGCATATAATTTCTTCTATGTAATTGAAGAGATGTTTATGTCAAGGCTGTCAATTGTTTGCAGTAACCGTTAATGACTTGGAGATGGAGGAGAGTTGAGAGACATCTCTAAGAGATTATCACCCCCTCGGGTATGGGCTTCTTGTGATGTTCATATTATTAAGTACATTACTTGTGATGGTAGATAGTCTCTTTTATATATTGTGCATCTTAAGTTGTTGAGTTACCTTCACCATAATAGAATAGTCAATGTACCCAACTTCCTGTATAATTTGTTAAAAAGAATGGGATATGAATACTAGTGAAACTCAAATAAGTTAGGTTGGTCACATGATTGTTTGATTACCCTATTAGTGAAAAGGATCCTTAGGGTTCAATACCCACAGGTGCCTTAGGAAAGATTTTTGAAATGTAGAAACATTAATGATATTCTAGAGGATCCAGCAATACCAGGGAATGTAGAGTCACATGTTACATCTTTAAGGGAAACTCCACCTATTGTTTCACACACCCGTAGCAAAGGAGAAATAGGGGAGCAAGATGTGCCAAATTCACCACATGCAACATTTGATCAACCTGTAGCAGAAGAGGTATATCAAACCCCATCTTCTAATAAAACACCCAACACCACAACACCATAAACTAGAAAGAAGAAAGGTGGTTCTTCTTTTATGCCTTCAAAAAGGCCAAACAAGAAACCCACACCACTAAGGTGTTCATACCGCCTAAAGAGAAAAGGTGTTATGAGGGGTAGTATGGGAAAACAAGGAGAAGAAAAAGAAGATGTTATGACAGTGGAAACTAACCATGAACAAGAGGCCAATATGACTAAAAATGTGCAAGTTCCAATTAAAAGGAAATGGTATATATCTACTACCTCTGAATCAGAGTCAGAGGATATTTTTGTTGCCAAGAAAACCAGAAAGAAAACCTTAGATAACCCTAACAATGAGGGTTATGAGTCCACAGGGGGTGGTGATGAGCAATCTTTAAAAGATGAAGAATTATTGCTTGAAGAAAGAAATGTCATAAAGGAATTATAGGAAGCTTTTGGAACGATCAAGTAGCTGGAGGAACTGGTCAAAACATATGAGAAAAGGGACAAGGAAAGAGAGGCAAAAATTCAAGAGTCAGAGGAAAAAGTCAATACTCATGGACAGGGAACAAAATTAGATATACTTGTATAACTAGTAATAGTTGTAGCAGGCAATAAGGAATTGGTAGCTAAGGAAAAGAGATCCCTGTCACAAAAACCCCAACTTGTCATACAATTATGTCCCTAGGTTATCAACTATGGAAAATTACTGAAAACTTTTCTAAACAAAGAGAGGAGTGGAAGAAAGAGAAAGAAGCAATGATTACAGAGCATACCCAAGCATTGGAGAAGAAATATATTGAATTGAGAAGAGTAGCAGTCAAAATGGAAGAGGTAGTAGATAAAGCTGCCCAAATTGTTAAATGCAGACCTCCAGCCAGAACATATGCTTTGTTTTTACAGGAAAAGTTTTTAATTTTTCAATTTAGTAAGTTGATTAGTAACAAACCAGTTGCTATGAGTGGAAAAATGACTTTTCTAAAGGTTTTTTCTACTACCACACCAGAAGAGAAAGACCAGTTATGTGAGTACTACTTGCATAACTATGTTGTGCCTGATGATACAGAATGGAACCCATTAGATTTTGTGGGGGATTTACAATTAAGGGCACTTGCATCCTATTTCAGAAATGAGAAGTTGAGGGGTGAAATCATGCAAGAATATATAGAGGGAAAAATCAATTGCTCTCCCAATAAGGAGAGAATCTAAAACCCCTAACTTAATCTTTGGAGAATGGAAACAACTTCTGGAACATAAGGGTGTAGGTAGGATAATCATGAATTTGAGACTACAAGATTTGGAAAGAATGCAGCATTTAACTGTTGGACTCATCCACAATTGTTATCAGTTTATGCAAGACAGATGGAATAGTTTAACCCCTGAGTTGCAAAGAAAAGAACCCCACTCTATTCATAATTTTATGGCCATGTTTGAAAGAGTATGGAAATATATGGATATTGTCAGAGGACAGGGACTTGAATGGGTATCACTTACCTTCCAGTCGCCAATGCTTATGTACTCGATGTCACATTGGACAGGGAAGAAGAATGTGGAGTGTGAGAAGACAGAGGTTACCAGGATGAACAGACTGACATATCATAATGGCTTTTATTTGGAATAGGTTGAAGGAGTGGATGCTATTACATATTTCAGGGAAATTAATTTGCACTACAATCTCCAGTCCTAATTGATTTGCTTGAGGACAAGAAAATGGGTAGTTGGGGAGAAATGATGGGTCTAGTTATTAGCTAGTTTTCTTATGGTTTTATGCAAATTCAAAGACATTCTCAAACATTATCTTACACATATTTCTACATTATGCTATCTCTTATGTTCATTATGCAGACCTAAACCTGATTATTAAGTATATGGAAATATGGTTTTAATATGATGGATATTGCATGATTATGTGTGGGAATGTATGGATTGTAAAGGATATTTGTGCTTGATTATGGTTGTTAGTATTGTGTACATGTTTTGTGAACTAACTCTTGTAGCTGGAGAAGATGGACTGTAGTCCGTAACAACTGTAAGGTGCAACCCACAGCCAAAGAGTTCCCAGATAGCCGAACATGGGAAGTTTGGAGATAAATTAAACGCAGCAACTATAGCATGGAGACACTTGATGTAGATGGTTATGCATTGTGTTAACAATTAATAAAGATGATTGAAGGAGAAGGATTCTATTGCAGCTAGGAGTCTAACGTGACTAATTCAACCAGTCCATTTTCCTTTGTTTCAGCAAAAGTTCTAGTTTCATTAGGACTCTTCTTTCTTTCTTTTTCAGTTATTAGTTACTTGGTGGGTATCACACTCATGTATGTAGAGAATGGTGATTTATGATTTCAGTTAAGAGACCTTGTTCCAATAAACTCCCCCATGCCTATATGTATGGCTCGGTGGTTGAGGTAGTTTAAATTTTTCAAGTTTGAAGTAGATTGTTCAATCACAGATATAGTTACCAGATCTTTTCCAAGTTAGTTACACAAACAATGTTTATGTGTTGATGATGAATGCATGAATAAAATCTGCTAGCAGAATCTTACATGATATTGTAAGGATTGTGCAATGAATAAATTGGAATTAGTATGATTGTGTTAATCTGAGCAACTAGATTTGAGTTAAATCAGTGGAGACAGTCACTTGAGCAAGGGCCACTCAAGGTAATTGTCCCTCACTTCATTTTCTGTGTGTTACTTTGTTATAACAATCAATTCATAAATGCATTAGATTCTTCAAGATATTCTAATTGTTTAACTTGTTGTACTCTGGAGTGTAGAGTGTATTTTAAGAGTGTAGAGTATAAGGTAGATTATCAATATTAAGTTAACCTTTAAAGCATTCTTTCCTTGATAGAAAATAGTTAGTCTTTTATTGTATGCACCTGTAGCAATAGTACCAGTACTGTTCTACAGTTTTGGGATTTCCCAGCAAGTGTAACAATTGTAATAGGATAAGTTAGGTAGTCTAAATCTTTGAAAGCACATACAGTGTCAGTGCCATCACGAGCTTACTAGCCCTGGTCAATAATTCAATGAAGGTCTTTCCAAAGGTCCAAGTGGACTGTTCAATTAGGTTTTTCCTCTAAATTGTGTGATTGCCACCAAGTTACTAGACATAGTAAGGACTCTACACTTCATATGTTTACATTTTGCTAATGCATTATAAGTGGTTGATGTTTTGAGGGTTTAAAGTTTTAATATACAACTGATTCACCCCCCTCTTAGTTGTCCTGTGCATTCCGACACTCACCCCTCAAGGGAGATCTTCTCCCTATAGAACCCAAACCCTAACAACACACAGACTAGAAATACCAAACAATTTGCAAATAAAATCAATTCTTCCATAAACATACAGATTTCATACACAACAATGGAAAAATTAAAATTACAAAGCCCTACCTTGGTTGTCCAAGTTAGGAGCAGCCCAAAATATGTGTTCCAATCAATAGGAAAACCTTCTCAAATAGAATTTATAGCTCCTTCAAACCCTCCTTCATCCACAATTCTTTTCCAGCCAAATGTAAACTCTTAATTTCTCTCCACATCTCAAGAGAGGAAAATAAAAGAAAACCAAAACCCATGCACACATTGCCATGAATAAAATTCCCAAATTAAAATAATATGCTCAACCTTCACCTTCAACTTTCCAATGGAAGTTTAAAAGAATTAAATTAACTCTTTAACTTCCTTAAATTCAACCAAAATAAAATAACTAAATAAATAAAACTCATTTAAATCCCCCCAACATCACCATAAATAAAATAAAATGAAATAATAACAATAATTTTGCATAAATAATTAAACTAAAAAAATAAGATAATTAACCCAAATAATTCCTGCCAAATGGTAAATTGCCTTTTTAACCCAATATAGGTTAGGTACGGCTAACAAAAATCAAATAAAAATAGGTATCTTGAGAATGTCTCCAAACTAAAAGGATCTGGGCTGCCCACCCACAAAACTCAACTTCAAACATCAGTATATCATGAAGGAAATAGCATAGAAGTAACATATAAATAAATATTAAACTTCGAGAATTTGTACAATTAAAAGAATAATTCATTAAATTTCATAATTAATAAGACAATATTCATTTTTTGTGGAATTGAATACACAATCAAAGAAATCACATAGTTAGAAACATGTAATTAAATTAAATCATCTAATACTAGCCATGATCCAAAAGAATGTCCACACATATATATAAAAATATGCATATCAAAACATAAATGTCCATGATCCTATGAAGTCAGTATAAACCATACACATAATACTCAATAACACAAATCATAACAAAGTATCTGAAAGTAGTCTCGATAGTAGAGCCAACTAGGCCTCACAGAACAAGTCCTCTTTGTAAGCTGCCTCAAGTTCTTCCTCCGTAATAGTTCTTTTCATTTGCGATGCTTTCTCTTCATTTGCAATGATTTTTGTCCGTCTGTAGTAGTTTCTTTCCTTCTGTGGTGGTGCTTACTACACTTTTATGGTACCGCACATTCTTCCAACACTTTCTATATTGTCTATTGGAATATTTCCTTACTTTAATACTTAATTAGTCAATTGATCTTTCTCCATGGTGCTTTCTACCCTCTTGGATTTGGTTGTAACTCCTTCCACATACGTAGAACTTATTCGGTTCCCTATCTACACACATTGCCTCTATACTTCTCTCTAATTCTTTATCAATACTTCCTTTATTGTAGTGTGATTTCTTCTTCTTTTGTGGTAGAATCCCTGGTTATCCCTTCTTTTACTATAGTATGGACTTCTTTACACTCTGCATAGGTTCCTTCCTCACCGTATTTTAGTCTATGTCCTTCTTTCTTTCCAACACATGAATACTTAAGCCTATACACCCTTCTAAACATACATGTAACATGTTTCAAATCTGATTCATTTAGCTATCTGCAATCCCATCTGTATACAATCTATCCTCGATTCTTTCTTCCATATTTGCTCCAACACATCTTTTTAGAGTGATTATTTAATCCACAAATGCTACAAGGATGAATATCCCAACACATCCTGCTTCTATGTCTATGTCTGTTACAATGAGAAAATGACATACCTTGCATATCGTGAGCTAATTTGTTTGAACCTATGATACCACTTTTATTTTCTTTACCCCTAACATACTCGAGGACTTCATTCGTTGGTCTTACTATTGGCTCAATGGTCTCTCTAAGTCCTTGTCCATATTTTCCCAATCCTTTTCCTTCATATCCCATTTTTTTCATGATTGTATAACCAAGATTGTTTTGATAACTTCTTTGTCAATAAAAATATTTGTAGATTCAATTAGCTTGTTATCTTAAGCCCCACTCTCCTTATCTAAGGAAGCTTCAATTATATCACGCAAATCATTTGTATCACATGAAACATGAAAAAGTATAGGCTTAGATCTTAGATATTCATTTTATTCCATGCATGCTACAAGTGACTGATCTAGCTTATTAACCTATTCTTTCAATCTTGATGTTTCATTCTTCTACAAATTGTTTTCCCTTTTTAACTTCTTCAAAATTTCTTCCAAAGCCTCATTATTCCTTTTAACCTTATCAATTTCATAATGTTGATTAGGGAAGAGGGTCTCTTCTTTCTCACTAGCTTCCTCTTTAGTTTCAATATTTTGAAGGTTTGTGGTATTTGTGCCCTACCTAATTAGTACTGCAGTTTTGTTTTTCCCTTTAGTTTTCTTTAGTTTTTCTTTTTTTAGTTGAGTTTGTCATAATATTTTTCCTCTTCAGAAGTTTCAATGCTATATGTATCAATGTCATCATAAGTGTCCCTCTGGCAATGTCTAGCTACTTATGATTGTTCTTTAGGGACCCTCCTAGTTATGTGGGCACCTTTTTGCGAGTTGAAAAAACTCTATAATTCATCACTCTTCAACTGTGGTTTAATTGGTGAGTCCATCTTAATTTCCTTTTGTTTTACTTGTTTGCAGTGAGTTATAGGTTTCTTCACTGTCTTTTTTTGTTTAGGTTTATTATTTCTCCCTTTATCTCTTGTCAATTGAATGTCAAAATATTCTTTCCCAATAGTTCTTCACAATTTATTACAATCTCTTGCTCTATCTCTTCTTGTCTATCCAATCATTTGTTAACTTCATTTGTGGAAATCCTTCTACTTTTAAAAGGCATAAAAGGTGACTCCTTCTCTGGGGTTTGTAACTGTTCAAAGTACCTCTTCATTCTGGGAGATAACTTTTTGTTTATAAATGACATGTCATTTGTTAATGTTATTAATTTACCTCCTTCTCTTATACTGTTGAACACACAAAAGTACTGAGAGGGGGGTGAATCAATACTTAATCAAATTATTTTATTCCAAATGCATTTAATCAAATGAAAGCATTTAAACCATGAGAAACAAGAGAACATACAAGCACATAACCATAACACTAGATTTATGTGGAAAACCCTAGAAGGGCAAAACCACGATGAGCAAGCTGCTTGGATCTACTGCCCAAATCTAGCCTCATAAATAAAAACAAGATTACAACAAGTTTTATGGGATACAACCCAAAGGAAGCTACAACTCCCTAATACATTATTTTATGGGCTCCAACCCAAAGGAAGCTAAAAATCCCTCAAGTGATACAACACGTACAACAAATGAGGCTACAACCTTTGTACAAAAACACTTATCTGATTCAGATAATTCTTCTCAAGATAGACTACTTCAACCTTCTACTAACCTCTCCAAACTCTACACAACTATCTTACTTCTGCATAATCACTACACCAAGCTCAACAATTTTAGAATACCTTCAAATACTTCTTTTCTGTCATCACAATCACCTCCATTAGCTCTGGAATAACATCACTTTTGTACTACCATCTCTAAACTAATCCTTTCCACATTTCATTATCAAAATAGCTTCTATAGTTATATTATTCACACATATAATTGAGAACACACATCACATATATTAACACACTTCAACAACTTTGATCTTACATTTATATCCTCTGCAAGATTCAAAAACTATCTCCATTGTTGGCCAAGATGAAACGTGTAACATGAAACTTGTAACGACCAAAACTAGTCAGCTCCCAAAACATTTGTGGTAAGTAGAAATCCAATTTGGTTCAAACCAAGTGATAACCAGGACCTATTTTACCTCATCACACATCTCCACGCTAGCGCATGCTTCCAAACACATGGTACAATCACCTAAGCACATCAATTTGGTCTAGCAAATACTTATCCTTCCTTACATTAGCTCCAAACCTAAAGTGGTACTAGAGAGACCAAATAACATCATGCGGATCACTTCACAAACATTATATGACTTGCAAATACATTCTCATACATCCCTTTCTTCATTTCATGCTACTTCATGCTAGCGTAAATGTAAGGAAAGCACAAGTGCGAAATATAGCTTCCTTAATGTTAATTCCAAGGGGATAGTGTAGACAGGTAACTTTCAATTCAAAACATAGATGAATACACCAGAACAAAACAGAATAAACAAACAAGATACAAAGAATGACACACGATTTACGTGGGAAAACCCTTTCGGGTAAAAAACCCACCACCACAAGAAACAAATCTTTATTACAGTAAACTTTATAGGTACAATAAAGATCTCAGCTCACTTGCTCAGGTATCGATTCTCAGATTATATTCAGTTCAACTCCCATCTGCAAATCTACATAATGAACCATATAATCAAATCTCTTCAACTACTCTCATACACCGAACCACTCCATCATATTTTCTATATTTGTTTTCAAGAGTAGAAAATTGTTATGCTTCATCTGCCCTAACCAACCAATCCAACTGATCCAGCACCAAGACTTCAACTGTCATGACCATTCACATTCCAGTGATACCTTTAGTCCCACATGCACCAGGCTGTGAAAACTATTACTGTTTATAACCACAAATGATCCATAAGTCTATCATCGGCAATTTGGTTGCCAACGAAGCCAACCTACAAGTCCATCGGCCTAACAATCTCCATCGGTGATTGCAATTCATCTCCCACCGATATACAAAGTCACCCTGATCTCTCAGTTCAACTTCCTTCATCAGACAGACTCTCGCCATCGGCCCAAATGATTTCCATTGTTCCGATGAACAATCTCTCACCGATCACTGTTGAACTATCGGAGAGACAAAAGCTATCAGAGTCACTTCAGAACCTTTCACCGATAGTTGATCTCTCGCTGACCACTAGAAGGACTCACCTCTAACACCTATTGGAGTAACATATAACTGTTGGGACAACACTTACATTCTTTGCCAATATCCAAACTTTGGCCGACAGTTTAACCTCGGTGAGACCTTGGAGATCAATATAAGATTTCTAGCTTCCGTCGATACGGTAAGTCACTCCGATGGTCTCTCATATTAGTATGAAAGAAGTCATCAGTAGTCTTTAACAAAGACCTGCCGATAGCACTCCGTCACAATGATGATTGAACTCATTGAACCTTGAACCCATTGAACCCTTGAATGGTTCAATGAAGAACAACTAAGAATCATGTGGTTCGAGCAGTAAAATTGAGACACAAGTTCTCTTCAATCTCCCACTTGTCGAAGAGATTACTGCTACCTCTTAGTCCTCTTTCTATTATTGAGAACTATGGGCCTGTAGACCCATTTCATCTGAACACCATTTGAACTTGGCCATGTTCACTGGTTTAGTTAAGGCATCTGCAACATTTTCCAAAGTGTCAACTTTTTCCAGCGTCACCTTCCTATCTTCCACCATATCACGAACAAAGTGATATTGGACATCAATATGTTTTGTCCTAGCATGGAATGTAGGGTTCTTTGCCAAACATATAGCACTTTGACTGTCACAATGAATTTGTATCTGCCTTGCATTAAAACCAACATTAGAACATAACCTCTTCAACCAAACGGCTTCTTGGCATGCATGAGTAGTTGCCATGTACTCTGCCTCTGTTGTGGACAAAGTGACTAGAGCTTTCCACTTGCTCATCCAACTGATAGTACCACCATTTAACGTGAATACATATCCACTGGTGGATCTTCTACTATCAATATCCCCTGCCCAATCAGAATCCACATATCCCTGAATGCTAATAGATCTCTATGATCCAACTGAGTTTTCATGATAGCAAATAGCATAATCAGAAGTTCCCTTCAAATACCTCATAACTCTTTTCATAGCATCCCAATGTGATCTACCTGGATTCGCCATAAATCTGCTCAAAACTCCCACTGCTTGGGAAATGTCTGGTCTGGTACAGACCATTGCATACATTAAACTGCCAACAGTACTTGTGTAAGGCACTCTTTTCATGTCGTCAAATTCACTTGAAGATTCTAGACAATCTTCAACAGATAATTTTGTTCCCTGCAAAACTGGAATAACTAACTGTTTAGAATCAGACATATGAAACTTATCAAGAACATTGGTAATATACTTGCTCTGGTTGAGCCAAATCTTTCTCTTAGACCTGTCCCTTTTGATTTCCATTCCCAAAATGTACTTCGATGCCCCCAGATTCTTCATTTCAAATTTTAAGGACAACTGAGATTTTAATTCTGAGATCATTCCCTTACCATTGCCAATGAATAACATGTCATCCACATACAGTGCAATTATAAGAATCCGATCACCTTCAGTTTTATAATAGACACAATGATCAGATTCAAATCTCACATACCCCAAGGATAAAACATACGTATCAAATTTTTGATACCACATTCTGGGAGATTGCTTCAAACCATAAAGAGACTTTTTAAGTTTACATACCAGATGTTCTTTACCTTTTACCATAAAATGCTCTGGTTGGGATGTATAAATTTCTTCTTCAAGGTCTCCATGAAGAAATGCTATTGTCACATCCATCTGCTCAATTTCAAAATCATATGATGCTGCAAGTGACAACAAAAATCTAATGGATGTCAGCTTAGCTACAGGAGAAAAGATTTCTCCATAATCAATACCTTCCTTTTGGGAATACCCCTTAGCAACCAGTCTTGCCTTGTACTTATCAACACTACAATCTAGACCATATTTCTTTTTAAATACCCACTTACAGCCCACCGGTTTTCTACCTTCAGGCAAGGGCACTAGATCCCAGGTTCCATTTTTCTCCAGCGATGACATTTCGCTATCCATGGCTTCCAACCAAGAATCTGAATCAAGTAAGCTAATAGCTTCTTTCACAGTCCTAGGTTCATCAGTATCAGTAAGTAAAGCATAGGCACAACTTGAATCATGTACTGAAAATCCATACCTATCTGGTTGTCTTCTTTCACGTGTAGACTGCCTCAATGGTTGAGGTGCAGGTTCAGGTTCTTGCTCTAGGTCTGAATCTTCAGAGCTACTTGAACTCACATCTGAACCATCTACACTTGGTGCTTGTTGTTCCTCTTTTACAGGGGTTAGAGGAATATTAACAACACTCTTTTCTTTCTTTTCTTCTGTCTTCTCCGACTGAGAAATACTAACCAAGGGTTTTAGCTCTCTAAAAATTACATTCCTGCTATAAATTACTTTTTCAGTTTCAGGATTCCAAAGCTTGTACCCCTTAACACCGACTCCATAGCCAATAAAGATACATTTGACTACCTTGTTATCTAACTTAGATCATTTTACCTCAGGAATATGAGCATATGCCTCACAGCCGAAGACACGAAAATGTCTTAGAGATGGCTTCTTTCTAGACCACGCCTCCATAGGCGTCTGATCAACCAATGTCGAAGTAGGAGAATGATTCAACAAGTAACAAGCTGTAGCAACTACCTTAGCCCAGAACCTTTGTTCAAGACCAGCATAACTCATCATACTTCTTGCTTTCTCCATCAACGATCGATTTAACCTTTCAGCAACTCCATTTTGTTGTGGAGTATAAGGTGTAGTTTTGTGTCTTTTTATACCATGATCTACAAAATATTTGTCAAAATCCGCATTGCAGTATTCACCACCGTTATCTGTTCTCAAGCATTTTATTTTTCTACCAGTCTAGTTTTCCACAAGAGTTTTAAATTCTTTAAATTGACTGAACACTTCTGATTTATTTTTCAAAAAATATACAAATGCCCTCCTTGAATAATCATCAATGAACGATACATAGTATCTTGATTTAGATAAAGACGGAACATCAACTGGACCAAAAACATCAGAATGTACATAGTCCAGAACACCAGAAGATTTTTGAGAACTAGAATAAAATGAAACACGATTCTGTTTTCCATATATACAATGTTCGCAGAAATCAAACTTCAGATTACAATCAATTAGTCCATCTACCAGGGTTTTGTTTTTCAAGGTTTTTAAACCTTTTTCACCTATGTGACCAAGTATATGATGCCAGAGCATTGTTTTCTCTACAGGAAGTTTAACTTCCATAGAGTTTTCATCATGTGTTACAATAGTAGTTTTTTTAGATTTTACAGAGACACTATTACAGCACACTGGTTTAGCATCTAACCTATATAGAGTTCCAATGTGTTCACCCTTTGCCAGTACTATAGAACCTCTAGTCATTTTACAACCACCATTCACAAAAGTAACTTGCACTCCAACATCATTAAGCTTACTAACAGAAAGTAAATTTCAAGCCAGACCTAATATGTGAAGAACTCCATTCATTCCCTTTATTCTGCCATCTGGGAACTGGATTCTGACTTGTCCTCAGCCAACTATTTCCAATGTTGAATCACTTGCTAGGAACACCTTCCCACCAGCATACGGTTCATACTTTGTGAACCACTCTCTGTGAGATGTCATATGAAACGATGCTCATGAATCCACCAGCCACACATCTTCAAATGCAGGTGTTGCCAAGGCAGCAATGAAGGCATCATCATCACTCTGAGAAGAATCATTGTTAGAAGAGTTCTTCTTCTTCTTTTTCTCCTCTTTATAGTCTCTTCTGATGTGACCTTTCTGCCCACAATTCCAGCACTTCACCTTGGACTTTGTGCCGGGAGATTTTGATTTCCCCTTTGATTTGGACTTAGACCTGTTGTCCTTCTTCTTGCCTCTTTCCTTTGATCTACCTCGAACAAACATGGCCTCTTTGGCTATCTTAGAAGATTTCCTCTGCATCTCTTCAGATAACAAAGAGATAACAACCACTTCAGTTGTAAATGTGGTTGTTGTACTTCCAATAGCCATCACAAGATGATCCCATGAGTTAGGTAAGGAACACAATAGAAGCATACAACGGTCTTCCTCTTCTATTTTTACACCTACCGATGTCAACTGTGCAACAATCAAATTAAATGTGTTCAGATGGTCTGCTATAGATGCACCTTCATCCATCTTCAGAGAATACAACTTCTTTCTGAGGAACAGTTTATTCACCAAGGACTTGCCCTGGTAAATATCTCCCAACTTCTTCCACAGATCTTTGGCTGACTTCTCTTCATGGACGTTCAATAGAACAGAATCCGCAAGACTTAATCTTATCAGTCCTCTGGCTTTTCTGTCAGCTAGGTCACAATCTTCTTGTTTCATGCTTGTGGGTTTAACCCCAGACATAGCAATCCAAAGATCTCTGTCGACCAGCAAATCTTCAGCCTTAATCTTCCACAACTCAAAGTTTTTGCCAATGAATTTTTCAATGTCTATTTTTCTTGATGTACTTGCCATCTTATTTAACAGAATGGACCTCTACAGAACTCCCACTCACTGAACTAACACAAAAAACCAAACTTACCAACAAGGATAACACAATGGGCCAGGCTCTGATACCACTTGTAAGGAAAGCACAAGTGCGGAATACAGCTTCCCTAATGTTAATTCCAAGGGGATAATGTAGACAGGTAACTTTCAATTCAATACACAGATGAATACACCAGAACAAAACTGAAATAAACAAACAAGATACAAAGAATGACACACGATTTACGTGGGAAAACCCTTTTGGGTAAAAAATCCACCACCACAAGAAACAAATCTTTATTACAGTAAACTTTACAGTTACAATAAAGACCTCAGCTCACTTGCTTATGTATCGATTCTCAGATTATATTTAGTTCAACTCCCATCTATAAATCTATAGAATGAACCATATAATCAAATCTCTTCAACTACTCTCATCCACCGAACCACTCCATCAAATTTTCTATATTTGTTTTCAAGAGCAGAAAACCGCTATGCTTCATTTGCCCTAACCGACCAATCCAACTGATCTAGCACCAAGACTTCAACCGTCGCAACCGTTCACATTCTAGCAAGACCTTTAGTGCCACATGCACCGGGCTGCGAAAACTATTACAGTTTATAACCACAAATGATCCATAAGTCTATCGTCGGCAATTTTGTTGCCGACGAAGCCAACCTACAAGTCCATCAGCCTAACAATCTCCATCGGTGATCACAATTCATCTCCCACTGATATACAAAGTCACCCTGATCTCTCAGTTCAACTTCCTTCATAGGACAGATTCTCACCATTGGCCCAAACAATTTCCATTGTTCTGATGAGCAATCTCTCACCGATCACTGCTGAACTATCAGAGAGACAAAAGCTATTGGAGTCACTTTAAAACCTTTCGCCGATAGTTGATCTCTCGCCGACCACCAGAAGGACTCACCTCTAACACCTATCGGAGTAACATATAACTATCGGGATAGCACTTACATTCTTTGCCGATATCCAAACTCTGGCCGACAGTTTAACCTCGGTGAGACCTTGGAGATCAGTATAAGATTTCCAGATTCTGCCGATACGGTAAGTCACTCCGATGGTCTCTCATATCGGTATGAAAGAAGTCATCGATAGTCTTTAACAAAGACCTACTGATAGCACTCCGTCACAGTGATGATTGAACTCATTAAACCTTGAACCCATTGAACCCTCAAATGGTTCAATGAAGAACAACTAAGAATCATGTGGTTTGAGCAGTAAAATTGAGACACAAGTTCTCTTTAGTAAACACTCAAACATAGATATCGATACCCTTAAAAAATCTGCTTACACAGTCTTGATGCAAAACATTAAAATCATACTTGTGGTAAACAAAAACATTTAAAACTTGAACTGGGCATACCAACTGACCATATGAGCATATCTTCCAATCAGTAAGGCCAAATATCATAGTGCAATGAAATGTGGTGGTATCTACTATCTCCCTCTGATTACTTTAACTAGCAACAAGGCATGGCCTTACTCAGTAGACTCTGAAAACCACTGCGGTACACTTTAGCATTTGAAACTTGAAACATGCATACATTTCACCTATATCTAGCTGTCCTCCAAACCACAAGACCATCTCTTCATGTGCGAAGAAGTACGTAGCAATATTCTATCTCTTTGTGACAAAAACTACATTGTTTTATCATTCCTTTCTGTTAGAAAGAGAAACTGGGACTTGTACAGTCCAGAGACCTGTATCCTGATACTTCTTGTGTAGTCTTATTTATACCCAGAAAGACACAATACGAGAATAAATATGATTACCAAAGGTGAACAACCATATGTCATACATATTAAAATAAGATAGTCAAATCCTTACATTAACTATAGAACCCAACTATTAATTTAGGCATCTTTGTATACAGATATATATGTATATTCAAAGTACTAATTGGCCAAGTCTAGTCTCTACTTTGGTTACTTCATTACATTCTTATTCATATTTTCCATATTCTATTTCATAGGTTTGTATACATGTATTTTTTGAAGTGTCATGACTTTTCCTCTTTGTCTCATGCCTTTTCCAGAAGTGAAGTCTTTCTTTGGTATCTTCTAGTATCCTTGTTCCAGTACCTGACCTACTAACATCATCCCCCTTTTAAAATGATGTCTTATCCTCAAGACATTCAACTTATTTTGGTAGTATGTTGTGATAGGTAATTTTTAGTCAGGCAAATGTAGTGGCCTAGTGCGCTTGTGTTTGGAGAAGCATGTTTATCTGAGTCTAAATTTGTGCTAATGTGCCTTCTACTTCTAGGAGAGAGGTGGGGATGGTTATGATGTCGGTTGTTTTCTTTGCTTCTTTCAGAATGAGTTGGAGGAACCTTAATTCATTGTCTATTGCCTCCCAGAGTTATTGAAGTTGCTCTTTGACCAATTCCTATTGAGTATGGAAATGTTGGAGCTGAATGTGTAGGTGCTTGATATCTTCCCTTTCTATTCTGATGGGGTCCCGTAATGGGTCATAACTAGTTTGTGTTATTTGATTTTCTATCTTATTGATTTGGTCCTGGAGCTCTTTTGTAGTATTTGGCCATTGTAGACAAAAGTGATAGATTGTATCGACCTCTTGGATATCATCCTCAGCTTGTTTGATTTGTAGCTCCAGTTGAGCTTGTGCAGAAGCACATTTTTTTATAGACTATTGTGTAATTTGTTTCATCATCTCCTCCTATGTCTCTTTCCTTATTTGATCTTTCTGGGATGTGACCTTTATTTTCAACCCAGTTACTAACTATTGTAATTGATGTAGAATGTGAAGGGACTGGTCTCTGAAAAATTGTGGAATTGCCTTTTGTAATGTGTCAATAGCTTCCTGTAGTTGCTCTGTCTGTTGTATGTGCTTTTGAAGGAGCTCCTCTTTGGAGATGGTATCAAATATGTCCCCTAATTGCAACTTATGTATGGGTGACATTCTAGACAAATTCACCTAGGAGTCCACTAATGGGAACTTGGATTAGTTTAGGGATAGGTACTATTTGTGTCTATTGTTGTTGAGCTAAGAAATTCCTTGTTGCTGAAATAGTGTCAGATGGTGTAGTCATTTCTTCTGATTCAGTTTTGTTCTCTATATTGTCTTCTCCTGATTCCCTCATGTTTTCTTCTATTTCTACTAGATTGTCTCTAGGATTGTCCATATTATTGTCCTATTATGTTTGTTCTATCTCTTTTTGTGGTGCCTTATCAGTTTCTCCAAGGTTGGCCTTGTCTGGATTTGTCCCTGTTTCAAGTCTTGATAGATAGTCTGGGCCTTTGTTGTTTTTCCCAGGTTTCACCATTATTTTGAAATCAAATTCTTGAAACAATAGTAGCCATCTTGATATCTGGCCATGTTTTACCGGTTTGTTTAATAAATATTTTAAAGGTTCGTGGTCTATGAAAAAGATGAATGGTGTGGATAGTAGGTAGTGCCGGTATTTTTGTAGTGCATAGACCATGGCTAATGCTTCTCTTCCGGTGGTAGCGTAGTTTTTCTCCATTGTTGATAGCTTCCTACTGGCAAAGGCTATAGGATGATCCTTATTTCCTTTTGGTTGAATCAAGACTGCCCCTATAGCTATCCTGGAAGAGTCCACATGCACATGAAATAGATTATTCCAATCTAGGAAGATAAGTATGGGTGCTTCTATGATTTTTTGTTTTAATGTATCAAAAACTTGTTGGGCTTCCCCTGTCCATTCAATGTTTCATCCCACCTTTTTCTTCAATGGATCCTCTAAGGGGGCTGCAATTCTGACATATCCTTTAATAAATTTTCTTGGATATTCAGTATACCCTAAGAATGTCTTGACTTCTGGAGCATTTCTTGGTGGTGGTAAGTTCTAAATCAAGGCTATCTTTATTGGGTCCACCATTAATCCTTCTTTGCATATGATATGTCCCAAAAGGGTTTCATAATGTACTGCGAATGTGCACTTCTTTAGGTTTAATAAAATTTGCATGCTTCTACATCGGTTCAACATCATCTAGAGGACCTAAATGTGATCCTTTATTAAACCATAAACCATCCAATTGTCTAAATATACTTCCAAGAAATCATGGATGAAATCTTTAAATGTGTTAATCATTATTCGGCTAAATACTATTGGTGCATTCTTCAACTCGAATGGCATAACTGTGTACATGTATGATCCCCACTCGGTTGCAAAAGTGGTTTTGGGTTGGTCTTCTTCATGGATCTTTACTTGATGGTATTTGGAGAATCCATCTGTGAATGAATAGATTTCTCTTCCCGCTGTTGATTCCAATATTTCTTCTACAAACGAGGTGGGAAATGGGTCGTGTATACATTCTTTATTCAGTTCCCTAAAGTCAACACACACCTGGATTTCTTTTATTTTCTTATTTTGTACCACCGTGGGGCTTATCCATTCTACATCTTTTACTAATTTGATGATCTCCGTAGCCAACATTTTGTCTATTTCTATTTTCACTTTCTTTTTCATGTTTGGGTTTAATCTATATGGTCTTTTCTGGACCGGTTTGGTACCCTCCTTCAGTTGTATTTTCATTACAACTACTTCTTCTTTAATTCCTTTCATTTCTGTAAAACTTTAGGGAAATAAGTCTTGGAACTCTGTTAGAGTTTCAATCATTTGTGCTACTACTTTTTCATCCCAGTAATCACCTATCTTTGCTAACTTGGGATCACCCTCAGTTGCAATGTTGGTTTCTTTGATTTTGAGAGGTTCATTATAGTATTTTTCTTTTGGTTACTTAATTTCTTCTATTTGTCTTTCTCCTTGAATGATCTCAATTTCTAGTATTGGTTCTTCCTCCTCATCTTGTATTTTGTAGCAGTTTTTCTTTAATCCAAAATCCTCCCATTCCGTTCAAACCTTAAATATATATACATCTTCTTCTTCTGGTGGTGTGGAATGGGATTTTAGTGTCGGTATTTTTTTCTCTTCAATGGGACTAAAAATGATTTGTTTTATTCTTCCCAATGCAATTTGTGTTTGTAAATTCTTACTGAAGAATGAGAAAGTCTGGATGAAATCCTTAGTTCTTCCCATGTGCTAGTTTCTGCTCACTTTTCTTGATCTATGTACCAAGTTCCAGCTACCAAGCATAAGGTCCAGTATAATAATTGGATATACAACTGGTCATCATATTCATAGTTCTCCTCCCAATAGTATTAGCATATCTCCAAGTGTCTCTCGAGTGGGATATCACCTTCATAAGGCATAATGTCTTCATATTCTCCTACTTTCAGTAAGAATATTGCTAATATCAGAATTTCAAAGGTTTCCCAATTTCTTATAGTTCATTTATGGGTGTTATACTAGCATGCTGCAGTGCAGGTAAGGGTATGCAGTATTCTAATCATTCTACCTACTTCATCTGGAATGGTTTCCTCATTTTGATTTAGGTATTGTTGTAACTCCCCTATTCCAGAATATTGTGGCAGTTTGGTCCAAGGATTTTGAGAAACTAGATAGATTGTTCATCGGTCTTTTATGTTGCTTTCCTCCTCTATTTCTATTGTACCACACATGTCTTGTCCTACATTGTTCTGGTCTTGTTTTATTTTCTTAATCATGAATGTCCTCTGGGAGCCAAAAAGTCTTCAGGAGTACATTTCTTGGTTGTTTTGTATCCAGGATTCTAATACTGCCTCGATGTCTGTACTATCATTAGTACTCTCTATTTCCAATTCCCCTTTCGAATTGGGTTCTTTTGGGATTTCATCTCCCAGTATAGTGATGGTGTTAATTGTTCGGTCCTTATCGTCATAATCCTCTATATTAACTTCTTCTACATAGGCTTCTCCTGACTTCCTCCCTAGGGGTATATGGACCACCCTTTTATTATTGGCAAATGAAATCTCCTCCTTCCTGGCATCAATGACCCCTTTAGAGTCCACAAACCATCTTAGCGCTAGGAGGGCATCAAATGAATCAAAGGTTTCTTTCAGAGTTACTACCTCAAAGTCAATAGATTATTTTACTCCTTTCACATTTACCTCCACATTTTTCCATGTTCCCAGAGTCTTCATTCCGGTATCATCTACCAGACTAATACTATAAGGAGTTGGTTCTAGTGTCAATTTTCCCATATACTCCCATATTGTTTTGGGAATCAAATTGACATCTGACCCTAAGTCAATCATAACCTTGGGGATTTTCTTTTGTAGGATCTAGAGTTCAATCATGATTGGTCTTAACTTCCAATGTCTCCCTATTGTCATTACTTGAGGTAGAGTTCTTTTATTCTAGTATTTACTATGTTGGGTTAATTTAGTGAGAAGATCCTATTGTCTTTCTACTTTTACAAATTGTTTGAGGATTTTTACTTCTTGTTTTGTAAAGTAGCTTTGTTCTAGTTTCTCCCTTTCCTTTTCTTATTCCAGAATCCACTTGGTTTATTCAACAATCTGATCATGTTGTTCTTTGGTAGGATAAAGTTCATCCTCCTCCTCATAACTACTCTATTCTTTTGAGGTTTCCCAGTTTGGTTTCCCCATATTTGTGCCCTTTTAGGTTACTACTGCAACCTTACTCTGATTCTTAGTTCTTGAGTCGGTATGGTATTCACTTCTAGTAGTATCTTCTTCTATCATGTATCTATCATTTCTCCCAGTTTTCTAGCATTGTTTCCTTCCTTCTTCTGACTCCTTGGGTGTCTTTCAAAGGAGCCTATCCCCTCTTACAGATCTAGGATCAATTTTTTTTGTTGGTTTTGTGCACCATAGTATTGTCGGGCCTTCTCACAATTAAATGCATCATGGTCTTCTTCACCATAGAATCCACATTGTTTCCTCTTTTCTCCCCAACATTCTATGGTGAAGTGTCTTAGTTTTCGACAATTAAAGGAAGTTCCATCTTCTCGCCTACCTCTTCCTCTTCCACGGCCTCTTCCTCATTGGAAGGGTCCATTGTCATTATAGCTTCCTGGTCCTTGAAAAGCATTAGCACTTATTTTCCATGACAGGACTCGGTATCCATGATCCGATGCATACAACGGCCTTTCCACCAATCCTTTTACATAGGCCATCTCCCAGTCATGATCCAGTTCTTCGTTTATTCGAAACTTATTGGATGGACATTCCAAAGTTTCATGACTATCCCATTCTCCACATACCCCACAGTATACTAATTTTGTTTTTTTAATGGTGTGGAGGTCCACCCTTAGGGTATTTGCTCTCTTTTCTCCTATTTCCATTAGACACTCATTTTGAAGCTGGCCTTCTCTGTCACAATAGGTGCACCAAATACTGGGCCTTTGTCGGCCAATCTCCCTTTTCATTAGTTCTTGCCTCAACTGTAGTTGGTCCATTTCTAGTTGCAATCTCTCTATTTTCCTATTTTCCTTTTCTCTTTCTATTTTTCTCCATGATTGTCCCTCTATCTAGCATACTAGTGCAACTAGGTCTAAGTATGAAATGAAACTTCTACCTTCTAGAGCCATCCTTAATTCTAGGAATATGTCTGATAGGAACCATTCTCTCTTTTGTTTATTGTTCAGTGGTTCATCTAATCGCCTAACCACTTCCTTAAATCTTTTATCAAATTCTAAGATAGACTCATCATCTCCCTGAGAAAATTCCCTTAATTTGCTTACTCCTTCTGTCAGAAGTTTTAGGCTGTCAAAGTTTTCCAGGAATGTTGCTTTTACTTCATCAAAAGTTTATTGTTATGGGGGTACGTATTTGGGTACCACTTCAGTAGTTCTTCCCTTAATGAGCTAATAAAATCAAATAATTTTATGCTATCTCTTTGTTCATTTCGGCACTGCCAATAGAAAGACATGTTTTGTGGCATTGTTGGCGTCTCTTTCAAAGACTAGCATTTTCTTTGATATGGCCATATCTTCTTCGTTTGATGACTTCTCCTCTAGACTTGTAGTATCGCTATCTTCGTCTCCTAATATATGACTATATTCAGCTTCACATGTTCTTTCATCTTCACTTCTCCATTTTATGGTCGCCCACTCGACTGAATGATCACTACTTAAAATATCCCAATTGACTATATAAGTTGTCCAAAATTCCCCTTTCTTGCTTCCTTCTATCTCTTCGTCAATTCCTATATATGATATGACTGGCTCAAGGGGTGACTCCTGGTCTGTGGGTGACATCTGTTCTTTATACTATTTTGATCTTAATTGCATCTCTTCATTACTAATGATGTTTAGTTTATTTAATAAATCTTCAGGGTCGGGTTCTAGTGATTCTTCTTTCCTTTTAGTTGCAGTACTATTGGCTTCCAGTTTTTGTCCTCCTTCTTTCTTATTTCCAACTACACCCATATTGGTGCACTCAACAACACTCTTCTTGGTGCACTCCCCACCTTTCTTTAAGATTTCCTCTACCATTTTTTCTGCTTGTTCTATTTCTTTTATTTCTCTCTCCCTTTTCTAGTATCTTTCTTTCATTTCCAGGGTTTTCTTTCGTCTCCTTTACTCCATATTCATTTCTATTCTCAATTGAATGATTTCTGATATCTCTCTTCCTACTTTGGATTTCCTTATCCCCATATATACATTTGTTCCAGATTTCTTTTCTTCCTATATCATCTTTCAAAAAGAATTTTCTGAATAGTCACACCTTTACAAGGACCTCCAAGGTCCTCCCCCCTTTCCATTCAGCATCCCCTAATGGCCTACACCCCTCTCACAAAGGCGGCTTTGGGATCTGACAAAGGCTTTATTCTACCATTCTCTCCTCTCTTCTAGACTTCTAATTTCTTTTACTGTTCTTTCTAGGGTCTCGACAACGAAACCAATGTTAGCAAGAGAAACTGGGACTTGTATAGTCTGGAGACATGTATCCTGATACTTCTTGTGTAGTCTTTTTTATACCCCAGAAGACACGGTATGCGAATAAGTCTAATTATCAAAGGTGAACAACCATATGTCATACATATGAAAAGAAGATAGTCATATCCTTATATAAATTATAGAACCCAAATATTAATTTAGGCATTTTTGTATATAGATATATATATATGTGTGTATATTCAGAATACTAATAGGGCAGGTCTAGTCTCTACTCTGGTTACTTCATTACATTCTTAATCATATTCTCCATAGTCTATTTCATAGGTTTATATACATGTATTCTTTGAAGTGTCATGACTTTTCCTCTTTGTGTCATGCCTTTTCTAGAAGTGAAGTCTTTCTTTGGTATCTTCCGGTATCCTTGTTCTAGTACCTGAACTGCTAACACCTTCACTCTTCTAGCTCTAAAACACTTTGCGGTAAGTTTCATGAACTCAAATTTGAATCATACATACCTGAGAGAAGTCACAAGCTATCTTTTCAATCCACATGCCCATAACTTCAAATGCAGTAGAATGCGGTATACTTTTATGAGCCTATGACACATTTCCTAACTGAGAAAGCACTTAGACAATTTCTCTTCAAACTTATACAACTTTCTTCATCAAGCACCAAACACCATGAGTTCATATCACCAAAAGACAACATATGTAACCATCATAACTTCCATGACAACCATTATCCACACATCAAAGATATTGGTAACATTCACTTATCATGAACTTACACATGAACTTTAGAAGATAAGGTATGACTATGTACAAATGATACTGATTTCTTATCTTCCACCATTACTGCTGCTCTAATCTGATGGTGCAACTGTGTATAGATGATACTGATAATCATCTATCCTTTGATCTTCTACTTTGACATCTCCTCTCAATTGACATCAATGACAACATATGCAACAATCTCCCCCTTTGTCATTGATGGCAACACCAACTTGATATGCATTTTCTCCTACTTTGACATCAAGGGCAAAGGGATAATGTTCTTCATCTATGCCAACAAAAACATATAGTCTCCCCTTGTCTATACAAACCTTATAATTCTTTATCAGTTTGCTCCCCATGAGAAGTAGCCTTTGTCACTTCAAAAATGATGTAGTAAAACTTTGTTCTTCAACTTCCTTATGATATATATATAGTGCCTTGTTCATATCAAGATAGCACTGATTAGTCCTTTCTTACTCTTTGCATATCTATACAACATCAAAATTTGTCTCACCTTCAACATGTTTTCTATTTACTTAGAAGGTAGAACATTCTTTTAAATTACCTTCAACTGGGCAAGAGTTGTATTCCAACTCTTCTTTGTAGAAGACAGAATGTGTATTTGGCTTTCAAGCTGAATATACAATTCCTCTACTTCTTCCAATGTAGATGGCACTTTAACCTTTTGAGCAATATTTTCTACTTCTGTCAAAATTCCAGTCAAGGGAGCTAACCTCAAGCTCACAACTTCCCTTAGTTGACCAATTTCTCCTTTGATTTTATCTCTTTTGTCTAGAAGTTTCTTCAACTGGGAATGAAGATTTTCTATTTACACCCTTGTAGCACCATATTTGTCTTTCACCGGGTCATATACATTGGCCACTTGAGTTATTTGTGATTCAATAGAGTCAATTTGATCCTTTATGTTCTTTGTTGTTGCTGGCCATTTCAAACAAAATTGATAAAGCACTTTTGCATCTTCTAAGCATTTTTAACTACTTTTCATATACTCTTGCAAGTTATTATGTGCCTTAGCACATCTAGAGGCATCATCCATTCTTTATTATTCACCTGCTCGGTTATTTTAAGTTTTGCTTCTTTATCCAAACAAGAAGAATGAGCTTTGAAAGATTCCAACAAAAGTTTCATTTGCTGAGTAGGAGCCAAAGATGGATCTCTTTTTGCCTCAAGTAATTCCTCCTGAATTATCTTTATTGCTTCTTCCAACAACTCAACTCCCTCAACTTGTTGCTGTAGAATTTCCTATCTTGCAGTAGATTGTAGTATATCTCCAAGTTGTAGCTTGTGGAGAGGAGACATTTTGAACAAGTTAACTTGTCCATCAAGCACTAGCAGTTGTAATAGTTGCAGAGTAATCACTGGTTGAATATGCATTTGTTGTTCCAAAAACACCTTGATTGAAACTACCAGAGAGGAGGAGGAAGATGTATCTTGTTCTTTTTCTGAACTCTCCCCTACATCAACATTTACCTACTCCTCTTGTTAATCAGGGTTACCCTGTTTCTCTATATTCTCTAGAGGAGGACTATCTTGCACAACATTATGATGAGGAGATGTATTTCCATCACCTTGTGCAACTTTCTCTTCTTGCTCCTCTTGTTGATCTTGCTGATCATTGCTATGTGGAGATACTATATTGTGCAATGGAGAAACTTGTGGTTGCTCCACATTCCTAGCTTCTTTCACTTCTTCAACAATTTTCTTTGTCACCTCTTCAGTCTCCTTTTGAATCTTATCTCTATCATATTTCTCCATGCTCATAAGGACATCTATCCTATGCTTTGTCCTTAGCTCCTGAGCCTGCATTTGAGATATTTTATCTTTTTCTTCTTGGGAGATAGTAGTTCTAGCCTTATCAAGAGCTTGTTGTCTTAGCTCTTCATCCATTTCTATGGGTCTTTCTCTTCTCTACCTCAGAGCCTGAGTTAGGCTCTCTAGAACCTTTTCAATAATGTCACTCATAGGCACATTATATTTGATCATGTACATCACTACAACAATTTCTATGGTGCTCTGATCTACAGGAGGCATATCCAGATGTAGTTATATTGTTTCCTTCAGTATACCATTATGCACAATCACATTAAAAATAGCCTCTAGCTAGAGAGGTTCATGTTGAGGCACCACCGGAGGAGTTTGCTTAGATTTCTTTTCTTTCTTCTTTAACTTATAGGTTCCTTCCTCTCTATCTTCTTCTTCATCATCTATCTCCTCTACTTGAGTATTCTTTCTTTTGGCAAACTGTTTAGGCCTAGCATGCTTCTTTTCTATAGTCTTCATCTAAGTCAAGGTCTCAGATGCAGCGCTTCTTCTAGTAGATGTTGTTTGTGCTGAGATGGAGGGTTGTAGAGCATTTGCAGCAGCAAATGGGGACCTTCTTATTCTTCTAAGTACTTGGGCAATGGCAGATTGGCAGCATCAGGTTAAGGACCCTCTGTAGGGGTTTCTGATGTAGATTTTAGTGGAATACCCCATTTCTTATGTAATTCTTGTTTATGTTTATGAAGATGCTCCTCCACACTTCTCTTATGCATCTTGTCCATTATTTGATCATAGGTAACAAATTTTTTGTTGTTGTATCCTTGGGTTTGCTGAGAAGGATATCACCATAGGTTTTTATCTCCTCTGCAAAGACCTCATAAGGCAATTTTAGAATCAAATAAGTCCTTGGTTCTAATGCTTCCATGTAAGTATAATCCTTATCAATCAGAAATATGATTTGTCCTTTATATCTCCATACTATACTGAATGGAACTTTGTCCCTGGCTTGCATATCGGACTGTAGAGTTTTGAAAAACCCCCAGTAAATTGTGTTGTAGTTCTTATTATCACCAAAACCTCTTATATGATTTTTGATTTGGATAGCAATAGGAATCTATTGTTGCCAAACCTTCCCTTTGAACCCAGGCATTTCATTCAAAAAGTAAAATGCAAGGCAGATGATGAGAGTACCATACCTAAAATTATATCTTGTTTCCTTTGTCCTCTTCAGATTCTCCATTAGCTGATCTCTCATGAGCTCATAGAGGTCAAAGTATTTTCCTTCCTTTACCATCTAGTAAGTAGTGTGAATTTTTGTACCAATGGTAGATCCTTCTTTATTTGTAATGTAAATGTTATAGGTAGTGCCCATTGCAGCATATTGGACCCCTAGATTGGTTATTTCATTTACACTCAGAGTCCTTTTGTCAAACTTTACCGCAATCAGTTATGTAACCTTCTCATTTTTTATAGTTTTCATCACCGGTACTGGTCTGATTGAACTCAATCCAATAACAACCCTAATTGCATCCTTGGTAATTTTATAGGGCTTATCAAGATATAGAAATTCATGATGAATTTTTCTCAAGATATACCTTACCCATTCATATTCATCACAGAAGTTAGGGTAATCCTTCCATATATCCAGTCGTTTGGCTCCCACATTAGCATATTCTAGTTAGTAGTTGTCATCATCTAGGAGGGTATCTCTCAACTCTTCAAACTTCACATGATTAATCTCATCCAGCTTGGAATGAATATATATCCTAACATCCTCTGTGTTACTGGAACATTGGAAAATGCCCCTTGCTCATCAACTTCCATGGCCTTATAAGGATATTTCTTGTATTTCAGCCTTGGTTTCTCAGTAACATGCACCAATTGAGGAGTCTCCATTTCAATTTTCTCTAAATTCAGAAACTAGGGTTTTATGAAATAACAGTTCTGAAAAATGCCTTTGTGTTCTATCACTAGGGTTTCACCCTTATCTCTTCTCAAATTCCCCAAATACTCTAAATGTCTTCTTCTCATCTCATCTTGGATGCAAATGCTTTGATTTCGAATGAGATTAGATCGTGCAAATGAAGCATAATTAACTTACATTTTCCCTAACTTTTCACAATTAATGCACCTTTATCTGGTTGGATAAACTACTGCCAGAATGCTTTGTAAATCCATAGAGACCCAAATCCATTCCACAATCCTCCAAATCTTGTGATTTTGTTCTAGAAATTTGGGAGAATGAAACTATCTTGCCTTATCAACAACCTCATCTATCCATTTCATGCCAATTCATCTGTATGCCTAGCTTCCATTTGTAGAAGACACAATTATTTAGGGGGAAATACTAGATATGCAGTGGTTAGCTCCCCTTGACCCTATGCCTTTTCTTAGTCAACTATGAAGTCTTCTGCACTAGGTAGAAGCAAAGATTCTTCCATATTCTCATTCTTGTTTAGATTTTTTTTACATATCTTTGTCATTTCCTTCTTTTGCTTAGTCAGAATTTCCTCTACCTTCCTGTGCTAAATAGGTGGTTCTATAGAATTACTTTTGCAAAATCTTTCTTTATGCCCAAAGTTGTTGCACTTGTAGTAGACCATATTGTATTTTGGAGGCATACAACCATTTCTCTTTGCTTTAGTTCTACAATCAACAACATTATGACCAAACTTATTGCATGCATAGAAATAACCATAAAAGGAATGAGAGCTCATAGAATCATGTTTTGGAGGCACAAATGAATTCTTCCTCATATAATCATTTCTTCTTGCCTTCATTCTATAATCAATAGCCTTATGACCAAACTTATTGTAAGAGTAACAGTAACCATAAAAGGATTGAGAGAACCTCAGAGTAGTAGCCTGCTTATGTGGAGATCTCTTGAAATCTTTCTTCTAACCACTGAATTTTATGAAATCGTCATTCAACTTTTGTTCCTCATCTTCAGTCATCTCATAGTCTTCAGTGCAGGACTCTTCCTTTTTCATTTCAAACATGCCTTCAGATATATCTATTTTTGAAGTTTGGCCTTTCTCAAATCCAATACCACCCTTAATCTTTAGGGGTCTTTGACTACTGATTATCTCATCAAGGATATTGGTTCTTGTCTTAAGTTTTAGACTCTTGTATATCTGATCCTTTGCTTCTCCAATTCTTTCCTCAGAAAGACAACTTCTTCTTCAAGTTTGGACCATTCAGTTGATTTGTTATTGAGCTTAGCATTTAGACAATCTACAACCTTCTTACCTTCTTCAACTTGAACTTTCAAATTGACAATTGCTTCTTTTGATTCTTTAAGCTTGACCTTATATTCTTCATTTTCTCTCATTGTTGCATCCAGTTCTTCTAGGGCAGAAATGAGTTCTCCTTCAAAATTAACATCACAATCTTCTTCATTAAAGGTTGTCATATCTTTATCATCTTCTAGAGGATTCTTGTCACTAAACAGTACTTCAGTTCCCATGTGTTCCAATCCAAGATCTACCTTAGTTGTTAGACTGCATCAAGGAACTTAGCTCTAATACCAATTGTTGAACACACAGAAGTACTGAGAGGGAAGTGAATCCGTTCTTAATCAAATTCTTTTCTTTCAAATGCATTTAATCAAATGAAAACATTTAAACCATGAGAAACAAGAGAACATACAAGAACATAACCATAAGACCAAATTTACGTGGAAAATGCTAGAAGGGAAAAACCATGGTGAACAAGTTGCTTGGATCTACTGTCCAAATCCAACCTCACAAATAAAAATAGGATTACAAGTTTTATGGGCTACAACCTAAAGGAAGCTACAACTCCCTAATACATTATTTTTTGGGATCCAACCGAAAGGAAGCTACAACTCCCTCAAGTGCTACAACGCTTACAACAAATGAGGCTACAACCTCTATACAAAAACACTTATCTAATTTAGATGATTCTTCTTAAGTCAGATTGCTTCAACCTTCTACTGACCTCTCCAAACTCTGCACAACTAACTTACCTCTGCATAATCACTACACCAAGCTCAGCAATTTTAGAATGACTTCAAATACCTATTTTCTTTCATCACAATCACCTCCACTAGCTCTACAATAACATCACTTTTGTGCTACCATGCTTGAACTGATCCTTTCCACATTTCATTATCAAAATAGCTTCTGTAGTTATATTATTCACACATATAGCTATAAACACACATCACATATATTCACACTCTTCAACAACTTTGATCTTACATTTATATCCTCTACAAGATTCAAAAACTTTCTCCTTGGTCGACCAAGATGAAACGTGTAACATGAAATGTGCAATGACCACAACTAGTCGACTCCCAAAACATTTGCGGTAAGTAGAAATCCAATGCAGTTCAAACCAAGTGATAACCAAGACTTATTTTACCTTAGCACACATCTCCATGCTAGTACACACTTCCAAACACATGGCACAATCACCTAAGCACATCAAGTTGGTCTGGAAAACACTTATTCTTCCTTACATTAGCTCCAGACCTAAAGCGGTACCAGAGAGACCAAATAACATCATGCAGATCACTTCACAAACATTATATGACTTGTAAATACATTCTCATACATCCCTTTCTTCATTTCATGCTACTTCATGCTAGCATAAACACTCAAACACAGATGATGGTATCCTTAACAAACTCTGCTTACACTATCTTGATGCAAAACATTGAAAATCATACTTGCGGTAAACAAAAACATTTGAAACTTGAACTGAGCATACTAATTGACCATATGAGCATATCTTCCAATCAGTAAGGCCAAATATCGTAGTGCAGTGAAATGTGGTGGCATCTACTATCTCCATCTAATTACCTTAACTAGCAACAAGGCATGGCCTTATTCAATAGACTCTGGAAACCACTGCAGTACACTTTGGCATTTGAAACTTGAAACATGCATACCTTTCACCTATATCCAAATATCCTCCAAACTGTATGACCATATCTTCATGTGTGGAGAAGTTTGGAGTGATCTTCTATCTCTTTGTGACTGCAACTACCATGTTTCATCATTCCCTTCACTCTGCTGGATCTAAAACACTTTGCGGTAAGTTTCATGAACTCAAATTTGAATCATACATGCTTAAGAGCAGTTACAAGCTATCTTTTCAATCTGCAGGCCCATAACTTCAAATGTGGTAGAATACAGTACACTTTTCTGAGCTTGTGACACCTTTTCTAACTAAGTAAACACTTAGATAATTTCTCTTCAAACTTTTACAACTTTCTTCATCAAGTGCCAAACACCATGTGTTCATATCACCAAAAGACAACATATGCAACCATCATAACTTCCATGAAATTCATTATCCACAAATCAAAGATATTGGTAACATACACTTATCATGAACTTACACATGAACTTTAGAAGATAAGGTATGACTATGTACAAATGATATTGATTTCTTATCTTCCATCATTACTGCTCCTCTGATCTACTAGTACAATTATGTATAGATGATACTAATAATCATCTATCCTTTGATTTTCTCCTTTGACATCTCCTCTCAGTTGACATCAATGACAACATATGCAACATATACTCCTAGGATCCAAATTGCCAAGTATTGTGCTTCCTTTTGTATCTCTTATCCATAATATACTTCACCTTACCACATCTTCTACGTGTTCTTCATCTAAATTTAAGAAATTTTTTATGGATTTATTATTTACAGAGATTGATTCCCTACTTTACTCATCATTTTGGCTGCACCCATAGTGGTGCACTCAGTAACACACTCATTGGTGTGCTCATCCTCATTCTATTCTTTTTCTTCTGCAACCCTTCTAGTGCATTCCTCTATTTCCTTTGCTTTTTCAATTCTTTGGTGGTACCGCTCCTGTTGATCTTGAGTTTGTTTTCTCCTTTTCTCTTCCATATTCATGTCCATTGTAAATTTTATGATTTCACCAATCTCTCTTAGTTTTTTGTTATCTCCCTTGGAAATGGGTGTTTTTGATATGGTGTTGCATAATCCTTATGTATCCCATGGTTGACTTACTTTGAATCATTACATCTTTTTAGAGATCTATTGAGATCCATTCCCCTTTCCATTTGTCATCCCTTAGGTTCCTACCCCCTCTCACAAGGGTAGCACCTAAGAGATTTCTACCACAACTCATGAAAAAAAAAATTATGTCTCTTTCTTCCTTCCTTATTCTCCACTATAGTTACCAGGGTCCCGCAATGAAACCATATGTTGGAAAGAGAAATAATAGGATGCAGTCTAGAGATCTGAGCCTAGCTTACTCTTATGTAGTTTATTTATACCCCAACAATGACAGTGATAGAATAACATATATTTGCGATAGGAAACAACATAATGTAGTAAGATTACATCATATTCAATATATAATAAATATCATAAATGTTTAAATATTACACAATAGTTCTCATATCATATATATATTCCCTCTTCTCATCATATCTATATCTCTTCTATATCTTCCATCTTCCTCTCTTATTATGCTTCTTCACATCATCATGCTTCATCATGCTCTTCTCTCTCACATTCCTCTTCCTTATATAGGCTCTTAATACCCTTTCATGGTGTCTTTCCCTTATGTCCTTTCCTAAATACTCTTAATTAACTCCCTTCCATGAATTCACCATTTCCTTTATGATATTTATCCATATTAAGGCTTGGTAAGGTGTATTAGGGTGTGTTTAAGGCTATTTAAGGCCTATATGACCCATAAATGGGTCTAGGGATGACCCAAATGGTACCACAAACCCTTTGCAACATATGATAATGTCATATAAGGTACAGTGGTGTAGTTTGTGGAAATCCTGATCACCTACTAACAAACTCCAAAGGGTTAAGGGAGAGGTAATCATTACCACAATGAAGAGGAGGGTTGAAATTCCCATTGCTGAGAGAAAGAAGATGATATTTTCAACCATAGCGGTATGGGAGATGACAATAGTGACCACTACAAAGGTAGAGATGTTGGTAGAGGCTACCACAAAGATGGAAGGGTAGAAGATACATACTACAACGAGGACCAATAGGAGTGTGGAGGACATTCTTAATAGGGTAGAGGGTGATATGAGAGGAAAAGGAAAAAATTCTTCTAAGGAACCTGTTTCAAGTGTGAGGAAGAGGGACATAGGGCATTTGAGTGCCAAGGAAAGAGGATTTAGGGTAATGTACAAGATAGATTTGGAGATGAGAGGTCAATTGCCTCAAAGAGGGACCCATAATACAGAGATTCACTTATTTCATGGAGAGATTTGAGGTACGACAAGAGGGATTAGCTGACATAGAGTAAGAGTTTGTTCAGGACTAGATGCAAGGAAAGTGGTAAGTGTTGTGGTTGTTGAAAATATGTGCCTAATCGGTGTTGTCATTGATGTCAATATATCCTTCTTGTCATTGGTGTCAATTGTATCCTATTCTATTACCTATTTAGAAGACTAGAATGTTGAGGATATTGAGAAAATTTGCCTCTATCAAAGGAATAAGTGAGTCACATATCTCTTTGTCAGAAACAGTGAAGACACTGCAGTTCAGTGAAGTAGATTGCTCCGTATTTCCAATAAGATGAAGATCAGAGTTTGCAGATTAAAGGGTTTGTAGAGGATGGTCTGTAGTTGCTCTAGTCAAGATTTGAGAGGTCTGCATGAAGTATTGACGAAGTTATGGCCATCTGAGTAGAACTGGGTTTTTTAATTGTTCAGAGGAAACAGAGTGACAATAAGTTGGTCCGGATTGCTTCACATTGAAATATTACAACCTGCAATTCTAGAGGCATCTTTGGGATGTTGATGTGTATCCTCAACTCAAGTGGTTCATGGTTTGGAGGTGCGCAAGCAATCTTTCTAGTGTGACAGTCATGGCAATCAGTGTTCTTGAGTTATGGTATGAAGATGCAAGTGATTCTGGTGATCTGAAGTGGTGCAATTGTTCTTGATGATTTCATTGTGCTTGTGGAGGTCTCTAGATCATGTACCTACTGTGTTGGTGGTCTGCATTGAGATTTGAGCTTGTGGCTGAAGATTTCTTCTTGAGTGTTGTTATTCATTCTAGTTTTGGCCGACCGGATGCTTTGTGCATCTTGCGGATGATCTAAGAGAGGTTTTATGAAGCGTGACATGCTATTTGAGGAAGATTGAAGTCCCAGCTATGTGTTGATGGTGATTGTTAGTCATAACATGTACAAAAATTTGCACAACAAACCTTTATTATCTTGAAAAATATGATCAATTTGGAACAAATTGATGACTCCAAGTCTCCGTTGATTAGGTCATGATCATCTGACATTACTCAGAGGTTGATGTGACATATTGTTTTCCATTTCAAGGGGTCTTACACCATCTAAATGATAAATCATTGCATGTATATCTAATTCTGCGTCTGTTTACTGTAAATTTACTTCACAAATGAGGTTATTTCTACTATGCTCCACAAATTATGATTATATTTATAAGTTTGATCAATTCTTCTGAGCATTTACTATCGCGAACTTGTTTCATGCTTCTATACTATGCATTTATTCAAATAATGTGCCTATAAGCATATATTTACATGTATATCATTGATGTACATCTATATTTGCATGATATTTGTCATTTTACATGCTTTAACTCAAAATATGCTCTATATATTCAATTATTTACGAGTTATAGGCATATTTCATGTTTATTTGCTTTAGATTTAATGATATTTGCAATTATGAATGTGATTTGTAGTGAAATTTAAGAAAATTAAGGGAATACTTCTAAATTTGGTGAACCATTAGCTATTGAATCACATACATTCCAGACATAGTCATGAAGAGAAGAAATCAAACCATAATTTCACCAGGTTGTTCCATAGCTAGGTATGGTTGATGCTAACTTCAAAGGAATAAGGAATGAAAATAACATATGCAAACTGACAAGCCCTCCAAGGGACGTAGCTAATCAATGCATATATACAGATCTCATTCACTGACTACTCAAGATTTACAATTGTTTGTAATAAAAAAAGCTTCTCTTTCATTAAGTATTCAAAAGACATGTACATTCACAAAACCCTTGAAATCAGTCCTAAATGCTTCAGTAATCCAATTTCAATTAAGTTTCTAATGCTTTAAAGAGTGCACTCCATCCCCTTTTATAGAATAAGGAGAGGAGGAGGTTACAAATGACCAATGGTCAAGATTTATCTATTTAGATCAATGTCAACATCTCTCATTGACTTAGTCAATATCCACATATGTGGCACAAGTTGCCCCCTGTCAACTATCTAGAAAAACTTATTCACTTGTAAGTAGACCATGCATATGACTATATTATGATGCATCTTAGCTTACTCTTTATCTCCTTCTTCACTCTCTTCTTCATCACTCTCCTCTTCTTCATCATTTTCTACATCATCATCATCTTCATTATCACTGTCACTCCGATGTAGATCATCCCCTATGTGTATCTTTATAGCTGCCCTGATGGATTCATATGACTATACTACTCTATCAATCTCACCTCCATCCTAGACCTCAGCGTTTATCACTACATGCCTGTGGGAATAAAACTTTGCCTGAAGGGCATCCATCTTAGCTGTTAGGGTTAGCTGACAGAAGATATCAATTAAATGAAAATAAAGATTAAAAAGAGGAATGAAAACACAGAAATAATAATAGCGAGAGACAAGTTTTAACGTGGTTCACCCAAACTCGAGCTACATCCACCAAATAGAGAGTCCAATATTATTATCCAGTAAATCAAACCAATTAAAACCAACAATCCCTGCAACTCAATACCGCTACAAATGCTACAATATATCATCATAAACCCTAACCCTTAGCTGCTTTTATCAAGCCTTATGTCAGTTACAAAATAAGATTTTTTATGTTGTTCAATGAAAAAATAACTCCCGACACCTTTATAAAATAATAAAAAACTATGTGAGGTTTCGGGGGTATTGCCCCCAAAGCCCCGCAAGGGGCACTGCCCCCTTGACCCTGTAGGAATTTGGGGGGAAACCACGCTGATAAAAGTGGGGTAAATTTAACCTCTGAGTCTGATTAGGCTTCATATAACAACAATCTCGAACTTGGAAACTAATCAGACTCCACACCATATCATCTCCCACTTGGAAACTAATCATAACACTATCGACCCTGTAGCTCCCACTGGAAATAAGCACCCTGGACTCTATTGTTCTATTTTTGTTGTTTTCATTCTTGAAGACCAACCGAAGCTAAAGAGGAGCTTAGCTTCTCCCTTGTTACTACCTTTGTAAACATATTCGCTGGATTTACATCTGTATGTATCTTTTCCAGCCTTAATTGTCCATCATCCAACACTGACCAAATGAAGTGATACCTCAACTGTATGTGTTTGGTCTTTGAATGCAAGGCATAATTCTTTGCAAGATGTATGGTACTCTGACTATTTGTATACAAATAACTGTTAGCCTATTGTTTGCCCAATTCTTCCATGAAAGATTGCAGCCATATCATCTCCTTGCCTCTGTTACAGCTACATATTCTGCCTCTGTTGTGGATAAAGCAACCACCTTTTGCAACCTGGAAATCCAACTCATCACTGTCCCACCTACAATAAAGACATAACCTGTAGTACTCCGCCTGGTATCAATATCCCCTGCCAAAGATGAGTCTACATAACCTGTTAAATCTATATTAGAGCCCCCAAAACATAAGTGTTTATCAGATGTACCTTTCAAATATCTAAAAATCTATTTTACGACATTCCAATGCTCCAATCCGGGATGACTCATATACCTGCTTATGACTCCTATAGCATGTACAATATCCGATCTTGTGCATACCATGGCATACATTAAACTTCCTATAGTTGAAGTATATGGTACCTTGGACATTTTTTCTTCCTCCTCTTGTGTCTTAGGACACATCTCCTTAGTTAATTTCAAATGACTAGGCAAAGGTGTGGTGACAGCTTTTGCATTCTCCATATGGAATCTCTGCAACACCTTTTCAACATAATCAGCCTGAGATAGAGTCAATTTTTTGTACTTCCTATCTCTACAAATTTTCATACCAAGGATTTATTTTGTTGCCTCCAAATCCTTCATAGTGAATGACTGTGCTAAGTGTTGTTTTAACTCTCTTATGTGATCCATGTTAGACCCTGCTACAAGCATGTCATCAACATATAAACATAAAATAATGTAGCTGTCATTATCCAAACTCTTAAAATAAACACAATGTTCAGAATTACACTTGTTGTAGCCTTGCTCAGCCATAAAAATATCAAATTTCAAATACCATTGCCGAGGCACTTGTTTCAAGCCATACAAACTCTTCTACAATTTGCACACCAATTTCTCCTTATCTTTGACCTCAAATTCTTAGGGTTGTTCCATGTATATCTCCTCCTCCAAATCACCATGGAGAAAGGTAGTTTTCACATCTAGCTGTTCCAAATGCAAATCTTTAGCAGCCACAATACTTAAAACAGTACGAATAGAAGTCATCTTGACAACCAGAGAAAATATCTCATCAAAATCAATGCCCTTTTTCTGTGCAAATCCTTTTACAACTAACCTGGCTTTAAATCTTTTCTTACCTCCATCTTCCTCTTTCAATCTATAAACCCATTTGTTTGGTAAAGCCTTTTTACCTGTAGGTAACTTACATAATTCCCAAGTTTGATTTTTCAGCAAGGAGTCCATTTCTTCTTTCATTGCAAGCTCCCACTGAACCTGTGTATCCACCTGCATAACTTCATCATACACTTCTAGTTCACCAGCATCTATTAACAAAATAGAATACAAAGATGGAGAAAACCTTTCAGGAGGTCTACTTAGCCTTGTTGACCGTCTAACATTCACTAGATTTTGTGGTATTTCTAGTTGTTGTTGTGGTGCATGAGGAACCACTAGAACATCATTATTTGGAGTATCATCCAGTACCACATAATCCTTTTCTTTCTTCTCATGCTGCTACAACTGATCTTTGTACAACACCTTCTCATTGAATACAATATCCCTACTTCTCACAATTTTCTGATTTTTAAAATCCCAAAGCCTATAACAAAATTCATCAATGTCATATCCAACAAAGGTACACTTTTTTTATTTTACACCAGCTTGGTTCTATTTTCAGAATCTACATGTGCAAATGCTTCACATTTGAAGGTTTTGATAAAAGAATAACTCACCTCCTTACATGTCCATGCTTCCTCTGGAATACCACAGCCAAAAGGAACTGAAGGACCTCTGTTAATTAAATATACAATGGTGTTGACAGCCTATGCCCACATATTTAAAGGCAGCTGAGCATGCAATCTCATGGTCCTTGCAAGCTCCATATTGTCCTATTCATGTGCTCAGCCACCCCATTTTCTTGTGGAGTCCCTGGAACCATTTTTTGCCTGTGAATTCCATTAAATGAATAATAATCCTCAAATTCTTTACTGCAATACTCGCCACCATTATCAGATCTAAGACATTTTAATCTTTTACCCGTCTCATTCTCAGCCAAGCTTCTCCATTTCTTAAATGTTTCAAATACATCAAATTTCTACCTAAGGAAATAAATCCATACCTTCCTAGTTGCGTCATCTATGAATGTAACATAATATCGAGAGCCACCAATAGAAGATACCTGAGCCGGTCCCCATACATCTGAATGCACAAGCTCCAACTTTTCATTTTTCTTTTGTTTCCCATCCTTGAGAAAATTGACTCTCTTTTGTTTGTCATACACACAATTTTCACAGAAATCCATTTTAATACATTTTAGACCTGGTAAAACTTTCTTAGAATGAAGTACCTTCATACCTTTTTCACTCATATGCCCAAGTCTGTTATGCCATAGCGTTGTCTCAGATCCTGCAGCAACTATTTCAGTCTCTTCCTGCAAACCTGCAGCAACTATTCCTAAACCTGTTTGTTTTTTCTCTGCAATAGCTAAAGTAGAAGGAATAGTATGACATGGACAAAGATATAAGGTGCCTACTTTTGCACCTTTTGCTACTATTAATGCACCTTTTGAAACCTTCTAATTTTTATCAGTAAATGTAACAATGCAACCTTCTTCAGCTAGCTGCCCTACTGAAATTAAATTCCTACTGAGCCTTGGAACATGCCTTACCTCTTGTAGTAGCCAATGATTCCCATTCTGCAACTTAATCTTAATTATTCCCTTTCCAACAATCTGACAGGATTCATTATCTCCCTAATAAACCAGCCCAAAATCGCCTTGGACATAATCAAGAAAAAATAACTTCTATGGGGCGTAGCATGAAATGAGCCCTTGAATCTAAAACCCATGAATCATCAGCATTATCTAGGGAAAGAATCAAAGCATCATCTTCAGATTTATTACTTACCACATTTGGCTTCTTATTTCCTTCTTGTTTGTCTCCTTTATTCTTCTGAGACCAGTAAATCTTTCTTTAGATGACCTGGTTTCCCACAATACCAGCAGTTCTTATGTCCTCTGGATTGGGATCTCTTATCCTTTGATTTTCCTTGTGACTTCCCATGACCTTTAGAACCTTTTCCTCTCTCCTTTAATTTGCCCCTACTTTCTGTATTCAAAACACTACCTGATGTGGAGCCTCCTGAGTTTTTTTGTCACATTTCCTCACTAAGGATAACACCAACAACATCATCAAATTTTAAAGTGTTTGAACCAGAGACAGAATTACTTACAGCAATTACCAAGCTATTCCAACTTTCTGGCAAAGAACATAAAACCAAGAGAGCCCTCACCTCTTCATCAAATTTCACTTTTACAGAAGTTAATTGACTGACAATCATATTAAACTCATTTAAATGATCTGTCATAGATCCACCTTCAACCATTTTCAAATTAAATAAATGCTTCATGAGAAATACCTTATTTGAGGCTGAGGGTTTTTCATACAATTTAGCCAAAGCTTTCATCAGTTCACTTGTTATCTTCACTTCTATTATATTGAATGTCACAGATGGTGCCAGGCACAATCAAATGGTTCCCAGTACCTTTCTGTCTAGAAGTTCCCAATCATCATCCATCATTCCTACCGGTTTCTTAGATACTCCTTCCAACAGCCTCCATAAATCCTTCTGATAGAGGTAATCCTCCATCTGCATCTTCCATAACTGATAGTTTTGCCCATTAAATGTATCAACCTTCAATTTACCCTCGTCCGCCATTGCTCCCACTCAACCGTGAGACCTTCTTGCAGATGATAATCCAACACAACCCACTTTGATACCACTTGTTAGGGTTAGCTGACAGAAGATATTAATTAAATGAAAATAAAGATTAAACAGAGGAATGAAAATACACAGAAATAATAACAGTGAGAGACAAGTTTTAACGTGGTTCACCCAAACTCGGGCTACATCCACCAAATGGAGAGTCTAATATTATTATCCAATAAATCAAACTGATTACAACCAGCAATCCGTGCAACTCAATACCATTGCAAATGCTACAATATATCATTAGAAACCCTAACCCTTATACGCTTTTATCAAGACTTATGTCGGTTACAAAATAGGGTTTTTATGTTAGTCAATGAAAAAATAACTCTCAGCACCTTTATAAAATAATTAAAAACTGTGTAAGGTTTCGGGGGCGCTACCCCTTGACCCCATCTTGGGGGCGCTACCCCCAAACCCCCACAAGGGGTATTGCACCTTGACCCCATAAGATTTTAGGGGGAAACCATGCTAATAAAAGTGGGGTAAATTTAACCTCCGAGTCTAATTAGGCTCCATATAACAACATTAGCTTTCCTACTATTCAATGTTTCATTATATGTTTCCACCCTGACCTTCATCCTCATGACCTTATTTATCACTTCTTCTATCAAATGGTGCACGGGATCCTCTGCAACTTGCTTAAAATTATCATGGAAAGCCTAAACAACAAAATCAACATCTTGATTTTCTATCTTCCCTTCTACCTTTCCTTCTAGTGCCTCTAGGGTTTCTGCTTCTTGTGCCATTAGATTATGCAATTTGACACTTATGTCCCTAAGTTTACCATTGCATCTCTTTAAAATGGCACATTCAAATCCATTGTATTCATACCAAATACCGAGCAGCTGGGAGGTGTTATTATCTAGTATGTTGTTACTCATAAGTATCTGTATATCAATTCTCTTCATTTCATTCAAAACATCTAGGTGCTTCTCTAATTTGAAGGATCTCCTACCTACTTCATTTTGCAGTTTATCCACCTTTCTTTTCAAAGAACTAAGAGAATTCCACCTATCCAAAGAGGTTTTCACCACTTCCTCAGCCTCAAAAATAGAAGACATGAACCACTTGTCCATTAGTTGTGTCTTATGCTTCATCAGATCTAATCCTATAGACTCTTCTTGTGATATAATGGTTAATGGTATGGCTGCACTAACAGGTGTATGCTTAGGATCAATTAATCCTTTAATAAAAGAATGCAACTAAGCAATATGCTTATTATGTTTCTTATTCTTATCCTTTTCTCTCTTCACTCTTTGTGTCAAAGAATCAATAATGTCTTTACCTTCCTGACCCTCTTGGTCCTCATTTGTAAAACCTAGATCAACATCAGTGATCTGAAATTCTTCAAGGCCTATTTTGCCTTTCTCCTTTTTGATTGTAGGTAAAGCTACTTGTGTTGTTCTCCTACCTGTAGTAGGGTCTCTTCTTAATGTAGATGTCATCCTTGCCTTTCTTCTTGGTTTAATCATGCTTCCTGCAAACAATGTAGAAACATCAAATTCATGTACCTCATCTACTTGTTGCAAATTGATCTCTTGTTGTAACCGATAAGGTACATCACCCTTGGGCTTTTAAAGATCACCCTCCTTATTTCGAGTATCTTGGGACTATGTATCAGGCCCTGCCCCCAATGATGAATTTTCTTTTCTTATTTCTTCCTCATGTAAATTCTCATGAGGGGACTTCTGTTGATGTACCTCCTATTGAGGGATTTCTTTCTGAGGTGGAGGATTTTGTAAAGTATGCATACCTTGATCTTGCACCTCCTCTTGTAGATTCTCCTCAGGAGTTTCTTGAGATTTTTCCTTTTGCTCATCTTGTGGTACATTGGTCTCTTGAGAAGATTGTGTATTCTGACCTTGGGGATCACGCAGATCACCCTTGGTCACATTCTCTATTTCTTTCTCTGGAATTCCATCTTGTGGTGAACTCTGCTCTTTAGCCTTAAATGTGCTAACTTCTTCCAAGTTTGATTCCTTTTCACCAGATTTCTCTTCTAATCCAAGATTACCTAGATTACTTCTTTCAGCATGCGGTGATGAAATACCCTGATCCTACTTAGTAACCTTATCCGGTATCTCCTGATCACCTCTGCTCTGTGGTTATGACCCTAACTTTCCTTGGTTTGTAAGCATACTGCCCTGATCTCTATTTTGATTTGGTCTCACCTTATCAGCTTCTATATGTATTGTATTCTCAGCGTTTTTAGGCTCCAAAGGTTGATCATTATCCTTGTTCTGATTCATATCACCCTGGTAAGTTAAATCTATCGCTGCAGGACTAGTAACCTGCTCTACCAAATTAGCAGCCCTATCTATTGGGCTACTTATTCAGGGTTATCCTGCTCTATTTCATCCATTTCATCTTTCTCTTGGCTAGTCACCTTTTGAGCCATTGGGGTCCCATGAGTGGTCATCTTAGTATTTTCTACTAAGGTCTCCATATGCTGAGCAGCCACATCCTGAACTACCTCATCATCAGACAATTCAACAATGTTATCAAGTGGAAAGGGGGACCCTTTACCAACCATATGTGTTTCCTTTTCTATCTGCTCTTCCATATTTTTAGTCTTAAACTAAATAATGTCAGCAATGGGGACCTCATGTTGTAGTTCTCTCATAAAAGTTAAACCACCAGCACCCCTTAATAGGATAGGATTAGTGCTGACGTTTCCTCTCATTGTTGTCCTTTGTTTCTTTGGTGGTGGTGTTTGCGGCACTTTCTTTCTTTTCTTACTTGTTATTAGCAGGTCATCATCCCTGGGTCCCTTATCCAATTGCTCCTCTTCCAAGATGTTTTCTTCCTTTGGTTCATCCTACAGAGGCTCATTCTCCATTTGTCTCTCTGTAACCTTAGGAACATGCTTTATAATCACCCCTGCTATTCAGGATCAACCTTCTTGCCCTTGCTTGGTGGCTTTTGTTCTTCAGCAGGTAATCTCTCTCCATTAGATTTCCTCTTTTCAATAAGAAAATCATCATATTCTTCATCTGATAGCTCTTGTATTTTCTTTTTATTATCAACTGTGAGGGCCATACCCTTTTTTTTCAATTTATTAATCTCATTATTTACCCAACTCTGGGTCAGTTGGATGACCCATCACATTATTTGGTTTAATGAGGTCTCCTCTGGCTGTGTCAGATCAAGAGTTGAAATGGTGTCATTATACACCTTCTTATCTTCATATTCATTTGACATTATTTTACCATCATCATCATGGAATTGTGTAGGCATTGGAATGCATTCAAAAGTCTAGATCTGATTGAGAGTGAGCCTTTGATAAGTTCTTCTTCTGACCTCTGCCTCATCATCACAATCAGTCCAAAAATCTTCAAGATGTTTTTGATGTACTTGTTTTCCTAATAACTTCTGCATTCTATTATATGGGTCATATGACCTGGCTATAGGAAATGGCTACAAGTACATGAGCTTTAACCCTCCAATAGCATCCTTGATGCTCTGTCTGTCAAGGCATATGTACCAGCCCATGTATACTGGGAACAATACAGGAGGAATCTTCTTCTTCTCCAAATGAGCTTCAACTGAAGTAGATACTTGTCTAACAAATTCCATCAAGATGACCCTATCAGTGGGGTACCTTGGCAACATAAGAGGATGGGCCCCTCAAATCCTTCTATTCTTATGTATGAGAAGGTGGAGAATTGGATAAACCAAGCCCCATGCTTATAGACAACTGCCTGAGCCTCTATGCTCAATCTCTTGGTTCTATCCTCCTCCATGGTCCTGACTAAATTCATTGAAAATGAGTCATTTACCAATTTATAGTTTTGGAGGTATGCTCTTCTCTATAATTGTGGGTAATGATCCCAAATGTTCACCTCACCGGCACTGTTTCCAACTTTGCCCATTGTTTGTAAGGCATTAAATGTTCCTTGGAAAGCACAAGCATATACAACATAGGAGGTCATATAAAATATACAAGCTTTACCACCTAGCTTTCTCATCCCCTCATCTAAGCAATCATTGATGATCTTGGCCCAGAGAGGCTTGTTTTCTGAATATAGTACCATCTAGATGATCCCATACATCCAATTCTCAAAGTTCCTAGCATGTTGTCTACTAGTCATCCTACTCAATAGGGCAATCATATACTAATATTCCTCATTAAAGTCAAATTTGTACAAGTACACCAGTAACTTGGAAAAAGTTGTGTATGTACTGTTCTTGGCCCTCCATTGATACATGATCTTCCTGGCCTCTTTCTTATTATTGTTATATTCTTTTTCCAGTTTACTTAAGCTCACACTAACTATCTTATTCCCCATAGACATATTGAATGCAACAGTGATACCCTTGATTGAGAAGTTGGCATACACTCTGCCATGCTTTTCTACTCTTTTGGTCTTAGGGTTATAATTTCTATCACATTCTACCACTAGCTCAGTGGTGTCCATTGCATATGGGAATCCTACGGCATGCCACATACCAGTTGTGAATATCCTATCCAGTATAGGATTATCAGTGTCATTGTCTAACCTCCTTGTCCATGCATCTAACTCTATTTTCCCTTGATGTGTGTCACTGATATCACCATATTAGAATCCTACTCCCTCAGGTTGTACGAACATGGGTTTCAAGAATTTAGCATCAGATCTGTTCTTTCTAACCTCCATTAGATTCTGCAATAGAAATATGCATTTCGTACCCTAGGGTGTTTGTATGGGAAGCTCAAAGATATCATGCATTTCATAGTCATTATTCAACATTTCAACTTATTCCATGCATCATTATGCAAATTAACCTAATAGAGAACTATTTTACCTGGTAATTTGTAGTAAATGACAACGGAGAGGGTTTTAACCTACTTACCTAATATTCGCTTTTCCCCTTTTTCCTATATGACTGATAACGAGAAAATGCAGATACACAGTGTCAACTATTCCATTCCATTATGTTGAGTGTCATGTTCTACCGGTAGATGACTGGGAGGTGTTTGACTTTCAGAGATCTGTAAATTTCAATAGTCGCATGATAAATGTAAGTAATCCCTAAATTTTACTTTTAAACCAATCAATAGGACAAATTAGGGCGTATGTGTTAGTCTGATTGAATCCGTCAATCATTTGCATGAAGTTCATAGATGCCGCCAAGTGTTGTATTTGTATTTGAAATCACCAAGGCTCCATCTACCTTTTGACTCGCATTTAATGCCAGAGGGTGATCTTTCGAAGAACAGGGATATTTGAAAATATGACCGCCCTCTGCGCGGGATAATCATTTACTAAAGATATGGTGATATGGTCAACCTTTGACTACTTAGGCAAGATCGGGTCATAAAGTTAAAGATCAGGGATATTCAAAAATATCCAGGTCTTTTGATAACGACAAACATCCTCCTCACTCAAGAATACATGGGCAACATCATCATCATATGGACTTCAGCAATTATTTGCGAAAGATGATGTCATGGTCATTTTTCCATAGTGAGGGATATTTCAAAATGTGATCTCCTTGGGGATAGATCGTGATGACATCATCATGCCATCTATGTTTTTCAGTTATCGAGTTATGATGACATCATTGTCATATTGAGAAATATGACAGATGTTAGGATATATGACCCTCCGTGGGTCAGGTGCAATGATTACATCATCATCAGAGTGATCTCTTTCATTCGTTGGAACTTAATGACATTCATGTAGGGTGATATTTGTGAAGGAAGTGATATTTTGTAAGATCACAGATATTAGGAAATATGACCCCCCCCACAATTACATGAGGTTTATGATGGGTAGATACTCATCCCTATTTAAGTTTGACATTCGCATATTGGGGATCGAATGGACATCAGGTGATTTTTCTAAGTCAGGGTCATCTAAACGAACATGACTAATATTTAGAAATATGACCCTATGGGAAAATATCAGGGTTGACTAATCTTTGACTCAACATAACTTTCTACCCTTAAACAATATCAGGGTGATCCAAAAGGTAAACCTGCTTAGAATTTTGTATTTTTTAAAACTATGAGGTTTGTGATATCAAATGTTAACTTGGACAACTGACCTCTCCCTGTGATGCACATACCTCAGTAAAGGTGACATACATGACTAAATTTTACCAAACTACCCAAAGCAAGAAAAGGTTGGGTCCCTGTTTTGCTAAGGCAAAATGGGGCGTGTTGTGTAACCACACAATAACTTGCCACCAAAGAAGACAACCAAATTCAAATGATTCAAGTGATGGGATCACATTCTAACATAGCATTTTAATTCTTTTTGAGCATAAGTATTATGACCTTTCTAAATGGTATGATGTTCATTATTGCAACAATGCTAGCAAGGGATCAAGTGTGTAAATGATTAATTATCCTCATCTTGAAAGTAAGTTGAAAACATGAGTAACTAGTGTTAAGCTACATATTTTGGGTTCATCCCTCATAGCCAACCGGGATAGAGCCTTGTTGCCAGTAGGCATCCATAGCGCCGATAAGGTTACCTATACTATCCCCCTAAGTAGAGCTCCACTGCCAGCAAGCATCTATAGCCCCGGTAGAGTTGCTTAGATGGCCTAATTTTATCCCTTTTGGATTTTCAATATTTATCTTTTGTTCATATGATATCATCATGGAAGCTCAATGTGCAAGGTGTGGTCACCTGTTGATTCAGGTTGGAGATTGTAATGGTAGCAAGGGAGTCCCTTTAGATTTTTCACTTAACACCTATACTGATGTGTTCAACAAACCCAAGGCTATTAGGTGAGTCATTGTGAAAATCTCCTCAATCAAGAAAAGGCACCATGATGAAAAGGATAACACAGACCTGATCAGAGATACTCCTCAAAATGAGTCATAACCTATATAGGAATTTGTTCTCATCACTTGAATCCTAACATTTTGGTTGGTTTCTTAGGGTGATAAGTTGCGTCATCATGACTAATCAAAACAAAGACTTAACAAAACAAAACTGTACAAATAACTATACAATATGCACATTATGATACAAATGACTTACATGACCCTGTTTTAGGCTTGGAAGTAATGTTTGAGGAACTGTCCATTAACTGGCAATGGAGCGTCCTCACCAGTTAGAGTCTTAAGCCTATAGGTACTGTCTCCTAGGATCTCTAAAATTTGAAAAGGACCTATCCAAAGTTTGTTAAATTTACCATGGTCACCTTTTCTTTCATGTGCTTTATCCCACATAAGGACTAGATCTAAAATCCTAAAAGCCTTGATTCTAGCTCTTTTATCAAATCAGCATTTGACAACAACCTGATGTTTAGCAAACTGATCGATGGCTCTATTTCTTTTCTCTTCTAAATGCATGAGTTGAAGTAACCTAACTTCTTGTTTTTTGTCTATGTCTAGATATTCTTGTGTGAATTGCAATGTGGGGATCTTTAGGTTAACAGGGAGGATAGGATTCACCCCATACACTAACTGATAAGGAGAATTTCCTAATGCAGTCTTCATCCTGGTTCTATCCACCCATAAGTCGTATTTTCATAGGGTATTCCACTCCCTAGGGTTTTTCTCTATCAATTTCTTTATGATATTCAATAAGTTCTTATTTGTTGACTCTGCTAAGCCATTCCCTTGAGGATAATAATTTGAGTAGAATTTCAAGATAACTCCATGATCAAAAGCCCAACTAGATAGTTTTAGTGATGCAAAAGTAGGTCCATTATCACATACCAACACATAAGGGATTCCATACCTGGTCACTATGTTGCTTTCCAAGAACTTGATCACATCATCAACATTGCATGTCTTATTGTTGACCACTTCAGTCCACCTGGTACAATAATCAGTGATAGTCAAGACATACCTATGGCCTGAAGATGATGGAGGATTGATGGGTCCTATGAAATCCATGCCCCATTGAGCAAATGGGTGCATCTCCATCACCAGTTGCAAGGGTTGAGTAGCATATCTCTCTGTTAGCTGCAACTTGACATGTATGACAACATTTAATATGTTCAACAGTGTCTTTGAAGATAGTAGGCCAATAGTACCCTACTCTCAGGATAGCATGAGTAGTTCCAAACTTATCATGTAATTCTGCTAACACTTTATCTGCTTCTCGCCTTTCTAGGCATCTGAGATATATTCCTTCATAGTTCCTTTTGAAAAGGATCCCTCCTTTTATCATATATTTATGTGATCTTATTTTCAAGGCTCTCCTCTGTGAGGCCTGCAATTTTGATGGGCATCTTCTAGTAAACAAGATATGCCTGATATCTTAATATCATTCTTGAGTTTCTTTAGTGTTCACCACATATTGTTGGCTCATGATGTTAGGATCAATTTCTGATATCATCTGACTCAAATCTTGTCCTCTTACTAACTTCATGGGTGTTATGTCTGTATCATACTCTTGGAGAACTGTTATCCATTTAGCTCTCTTTTCACTAGGCTCACTTTGCATTAGGAGCATTTTCACTGCTGCATCTAGTTCTACAGCAATTATTTTACTTCTCAAAATGTAGTGTCTAAATTTCTTGACTACTCGGACTAGAGCAAGAGCTTGTCTCTCAACGTCCATGTATCTAAGCTCTGCATCCTTGAATGGGCAACTCATGAAAGCTATAGGCTTCTCTTCTTTAGCCTCATTCATTTGTGTTAATATTGTTGCTAATGTATGCTCTAAAGCAAATGAATATATGTAGAAATCTCTTTTATAATTTGGACTAATCAGAACAGGGGCATTAGATATGGCTTTCTTGATGTCCTCAAAAGCTACTCTAGCTTTAGGAGTCCACTCAATTTTGGCATCCTTCTTGAGCATTACATTCAATGGCCTGACAATCTCTACAAAGCCAGTAATGAATTTCCTAACAAAATTTATCTTACCAAAATAAGATTTAAGCTCTTTCTTTCTTCCAGGTAACTACAACTTCATGATTGATTCCACTCTTGCAAGGTCAATGATTATCCCTACATCTGTTATCAAATGACCTAATAACTTACCTGTGGTTACTCTGAATATACATTTCTTGGGATTCAGGGATATACCTTATTGTTCACACTTTTTTAGCACACTCCTGAGGTTTTCTATGTGATCACCCCTATTCTTAGAGAAGACTATTAAATCATCCATGTAAATGCCTATGCATTTACCAATTAACCCTCTGAAGGCTATATCCATTGCACACTGAAAGGTAGCACCAACATTTATCAATCCAAAAGGCATGTGCCTACAGGCAAATATACCCCACTTAGTGGTGAATGTAGTTTTCAATCTATCTATTTTATCTACCATCACCTAGTTATAACCTAAGAAACCATCCAAGAATGACATCATCTGTGCACCATTTACTATTTGTAGAACTTCATCCAGTGAAGGTAAAGGATAGTTATCTTTTTCAGAAGCTCTGTTCAGATTTCTGAAGTCTACACATAACCTAATATCACCATTTTTCTTTCTCACAGGAACCAAGTTGGCCACCCATGTTGAATGTCTCACTAGGAATATGATCCTGGCATTGAGTAGTTTCTTGACTTCTTCAAAGATGATGGGTTCCAACAAGGCATTAACAGGTCTCTGTTTTTGTCTAAAAGGTTTGGCATCTGGCTTTAATGGTATAGTATGGGTGATGATTGAAGTATCATAAGTTTTCAACTCATCATAAGTCCAGGCGATAACATGAATATAATCTTTAAGTGCTTGGGTTATCCCTGCCATTTCTTCTTCTGTACAAACTTTTCCTATTAGGACATTCCTTTTTTCTTCATTCTGTCCTATATTGACTGGTGAATATTCTCCTCCATCAGTCCTTGGGAGATCTTTCTATTTCAGCATATTGTCTAAGTGAAATGCTCTTTCTAATTCTATCATCCCCTTGGGAATTTTATTACTAGGTAGATCCATGATCTCCTCTTCTTCCCAAGTATGATCCTCCACATTTCTTTCATCTATGATTTGTGCATCAAACACATCTCTGTTTGATATGAAATCCAAAATGTGCTGGTCATCATCAAACACTTGGAGATTGGTGACATTATCTGGTACAGAAGGTACTGATATTAATTCAACTGAAAACCTCTTTAGACCAGATATGCATAATGGTTCCAGAATACTTCCAACTTGAGCTAGGGCATCTGCTCTATGATTCTGTTCTCTGGGCACATGGGTGATATTGAATGCATCAAAGTCTTCTATCAAATCCCATACCCTGTGTTTGTAATTAGATAACCTTTTGTAACTGCAAGAGTATATGCCTCTTACTTGTCTTACTACCAATTCTAAGTCTCCATAGACATGCAAAATCTTTAGTTTTCTCTTGAATACAAACAATAGCCCATGGATTAAAGCTTCATATTCTGTCACATTATTTGCGCCTGGGAATTGTAATCTATATGCTGCTAAATAGGATTTTCCAGTTGGATCAATAAGATCTATCCCTATTCTAGCTCCTTGTTTTGATTTAGATCCATCAAACCTAAGGATCCATGACTTATCTTCAGTTAAAGGCTTATCAGTACCTTCTCTTTTCTTTTTAACTCTAGTGGCTGCACCACCTGATATCCACTTCAATTTTGGTAATTCATTCTTTTTTATTTTCACTTTATTTGACCAATGTGGAACTGATAAATCTTTATTCCTTTTATCTGTAATGCCATGATCATCAGTGTCTATTTGTATTTTAACGCTTTTCTCTTCAACATTAAGCATGCTCCTCTTATCAGGTAGTTGATCCTTTGAGTAAAGCATCTCTTGATTTTTTAAAATATACAAGCATAATGAGCAAGTGGTTTCTAAGTGTGGTGCCTCATGTAATCTGCACCATCCCCTGATTAGAACATTTTGTAGAGGATTTTTCTACAACTTCATCCTCTGAATCTATTTTGACAAGAATTCTTCAAACTTGGTTAGGTTACTTTCTATATCTTCATCTGACACTTCATGATCAGACTCAATCAAATAGTCAGTCCCTGGGGTGATGTTGTCTTTACTGCTAGAAATATTCTCATTGCACACTAGGATCTCTTTCGAACTATGAATGTAACTTTCATCCTAATATGTAGTTTCCTTTGTGCCTACAGATGATGAACAAGAATCAGTATAACTATAACTATCTATATGACTTTCTATATCTTCATCTGACACTTCATGATCAGACTCAATCAAATAGTCAGTCCCTGGGGTGATGTTGTCTTTACTGCTAGAAATATTCTCATTGCACACTAGGATCTCTTCCGAACTATGAATGTAACTTTCATCCTAATATGTAGTTTCCTTTGTGCCTGCAGATGATGAACAAGAATCAGTATAACTATAACTATCTATATGACTTACCTCAGGTGATGACAATTCTCTCTCACTACATATATGTTCTAGCTCATTCATGTCTAAACAAGCATCACAGGTTCTTTCAGAATGTGCTTCATCATGCAACCTACACCAGTTTTCAGTCAAAACATTTTCATTAGATATATCTAGCATTTGACAACGTTGCATTTCTCTGGATAGATACAATTCAAAATTTCTAAAATTATCTGACTCATCGTTATCATTTGAACTATGATTAGACTCTATGATTACTCTGTCATCTTGGTGATCATCCTTATCAACATGAATGTCATACATGAGGATCTCCTCTATCTTGACTATTTGGGGTCTGATGGTGTAAACTCCAGGTTCAACATCCACATACATGATCTCATTGGTTTTATGATATTCAGTGATCATATGCTTCATGTGAGGTTTAGCATCTATCCTAATCTGATTAGGAACCCCTTTCCAAGGTAGCCACATGTGACTAAAATCAGTGGACATATATCCATTAAGAGTCTTTGACCAATCCCTGCTAAGCAACATTCCATATGTATCAGGGATATCTACTACTTGGATATCAATGTAACATTGAATCCTTGGATTTGATGCTAATTGCTTATGAATGTGAGTGAACTCTCCTACAACACTTACCTTAGTCTTGTCTAACTGTGTCACCTTCTTAAGTGACTTTGTAGGGTGTAACCCTAAGGCATTGCATATGGTCAATGATGGTGCAGGAGCACCAAGGAGACCATAAAGATTATGTCTTGTCTTCATGTTGTTTATTTTGTCTTATTGACTCAATAAGGTCTTGAAGACCATTATCTCATGTTTGTAATAAGGACTATGCCATAATTACAAGAGGCAATCATAGAGTCATATATTGTAATTGGGGAAGTCATACATTATCATTCATTGTAAGCCTTTTGGAAGGTATCAAGGGGTGTTAGACCTTGTCAAAGGTTTAATTACATTGTGAGGGTGTTGTCAAGTCTAAAAACAATTGATGCAACTATGACAAACCTTGTAATTAGTTGTAGTTCTAAAACAGGGTAGTTGCAGTTTCTAAATAGAGCAGGGCAATTCGATGGTTGTCACACCTTCCCATTGACCCCAACTGCCCTCTAACTATCCCAAGGTGTTATAGCAGGGTTCTTAAAGCCCTACCCATGATCATTGTAAGAGAAGAAGTGATTTGGTGAAGGAATTAACAATAAAACCATAGTTTTATGCCCATTTCTGTGTAATTTGCTGCTATAGGCCGAACCTTGTTCCTGTACGGAGGTGTCATAAGACAGAAGTTTGTGAAATGCTAGAGGTATGAGTTAAGTCTTAATTACAAGTGGTTAGAAGTCTTGAAACTTATTTTTGTTTGAATTCTCTGCACCTTTCTAAAATCTGGTTGTCAAAAGCTAACTTAGGCTTTCTGACAGAAAATATGATATTGCTCTCCATTCCACTAGTTTGAATAACTCCTAATCAGTGGAATGGACTTGTTGTTGTCTTTTTTAATATGTTATGACAAGATTTGGGTAGGGGATCTAAGAAGAAGGAGGCTTTGTTGAAGAAACCTAACATCCTCATGTGTTACATAGAAGCATAGAAAGGGAATAGCAAAAGGCCAATCAGTTGTAGTCCATTTTGGAGACTCAAAACCCACAAAATCCTTGGTTTTGGCATGAGTTCTAAGTGATCCAATCATTGATTGGGTTCTATGCATGAAATTTATAGGGGTCTCTTTGTAAATTTGGCCTAATTAGGGCTTTAGGCCACTAGGAGGGGTTATAGATTGGACCATACTGTCCAAAACAACCCATACCCATTTTGGAATATGTTGTGGGGAGTCCAAAAGGGTATCTCTAGATTGTCTTAGATCTAAGTTTGTAGGTCTGTGTTGAAAGTTATTTCTGACTGTCCATGTTTCAAGGGCTACAAGGAGTTTAGTCGGTTAAAGAAGGAAGTCCTAATTCCAAGTTTGTTTAGCCTTGGCCAATGGTCTAGATGGGTCCCATGGCATGTCAAACCAACCTTTCCATGATGGTTTCAAATATGTTAACTGTTGTTCCCACTTTTGCAAGTTGATCCTTGAATTTGGTTTTAGAGTGAAGAAAACCTTGTCAATTTGTGGAATCCTCTATCTATCCTAGTGCCTCTACATCATAGTGGTATCAGAGCCATAAAAGGTTCTGTTGCTGGTTGTATAAGACCTAGCATATGTCAGTAGAGGAGAGTGAAGGAGAGGCTAGCAACATGCCTCCAAAAGGGATGACCACTGAAGTGGTTAAGAAGTTCAAGGAGATGGAGGAAAATATTAATAGTGGAGTCAAGGAAGCACTCCTAGCAGAGTTGAAGGCACTGAGGATAGGGAAGAGGGTAGATGAAGGTTCTGATGAAGAGGAAGAAAAAGAGGAGGAAGAAGAAGAGCAAGAAGAGACAGAGATACCTGCAGATCAGAAACATTTCCTTGAAGCCATCAAGGTAATTGGCAAAGATTCTTCAGAAGCTCAGATGGAGATTCCAATGTTCAGTGGTAAGATGAATGTTGATGAAGTTATGGAGTAGATTGAGGCCCTAAATAACTACTTTGAATACAAAGAAGTTCCTGAGAACAAGAGGGTGAAGTTTACAAAAACTAAACTTAAAGGTGCTGCCCTTACATGGTGGAATTACACCCAAGGTGAGAGGGTAAAAAATGGGAAGAGCATGATCTCTTCATGGAGCAGAATGTTGGAGAGGATCAAGTCCCAATTCCTTCTATCAGACTATGAGGTGCAGATCTACAAGAAGATGCAAAATCTCAAATAAAGAGATTTGGATGTGGCCACCTACACCAAGGAGTTTCAAAAGTTCTCTCTTCATTGTGGATACATGGAGGATGAAAAAGGTAAAGTGGCAAGGTATCTAAATGGTTTGAGGTTTAATATCCAAGATGAAATCAGTCTACTAACCCCTGAAACTGTGGATAAATGCTTTCAAGTGGCATTGAGGGCTGAAGAGAAGTTGAAGAGGAAAGGTGAGTAGCAAAATAGAGGAAGAGGTGGCAGAAATTTTAGAGGTAGGGGCAGTTTTGGAGGCAAAAATCAGTCCCAAAGAAGTCAAGGAGAATCTAGTTCCCAAGAACAAAGTGGAGAATTAGGTTCTAGAGGAGGATTTAGAGGAAGGAGACCCAATGGAAGGGGTAGATTTGGTGGACCAGGGAGAGGTCCTAATGTCTTCATAGGAAGGTGCTACAATTGCAACCAAGTGGGACATCCAGCCTTCAAATGTCATGAAAAGCAAGCCTCAAGCTCTCATGGAGGAGAAAGAAGGAACCAGTTGATCCAAGAGGAAGATTGCCAAAGTGTTAACTCTCCAATTGGAAGTGCAGCCCTAGTCCATGAAGGAGAAAGTTTGATGATGAGGACAACCATGTTGAAGGTGCCTCAAACACAAGAACCCCCTCAAAGGAAGACATTGTTCAGGACAACATGCAAGTCCTATGGTAAGATTTGCAAGGTAATTGTTGATTCAAGCTCAACTAAAAATTTGGTTTCTATTGAAATGGTAGACAAGTTGAAATTGAAAAGACTTCCTCATGTTAGTCCTTATAAAGTATCATGGTTGAATAAGGGACAACAAGTTTTGGTAGATGAACAATCATGGGTAGAATTTAAATAGGGGAATATAAGGACAAGATTTTGTACAATATAATCCCCATGGATGCTTGTCATTTTCTGTTAGGACATCCATGGCAATATGATGTTCAATCCCAACATGATGGTAAATCTAACTCTTTCAGCATAACCAAGAATGGTAGGAAGTATAGAATGGATCCATTGCCAGATGAGAATATAGAGAAGAGTGTTGGGTCAAGTGTCATGATTGTGAGTGGTAAAGAGTTTCTAGGCAACCTTATGGAGGAAGGAACCCAAGGGTATGCTCTAATTTTGAAGCCTAAAAACAATCCTAATTTGCATAATCCAAGTGAGGAAGAGGTTCCTAAGGAGGTGCAGCAATTGTTAGAGAAGTATAAGGGAATCATGGTAGAGGAAATGCCTAGTGAGTTGCCACCTATTAGGGACATAAGCCATCAAATTGACTTCATACTAGGACCTACTTTGCCAAACAAAGCAGCCTACAAGATGGCACCTTCTCAAAATAAAGAGATTGTCAAGCAAGTGCAAGAATTGTTGGATAAGGGATTGGTAAGAAAGAGCCTTAGTCCATGTGCTGTTGCAACAATCCTAGCCCCTAAAAAGGATGGTAAATGGAGGTTGTGTATGGATTCTAGAGCCATTAACAAGATTACCATAAGATATAGGTTCCCTATGCCAAGGATTGAGGACCTAATGGACTATTTGGGAGGGGCTAGATACTTTTCTAAGATTAACCTTAAGAGTGGGTATCATCAAATTAGGATAAAGCAAGGGGATGAATGGAAGACAACATTTAAACAAATGAGGGTCTTTATGAGTGGTTGGTGATGCCATTTGGTCTATCTAATACGCCAAGTAATTTTATGTGTCTCATGAATGAAGTGTTGAAGGATTTCATTAGCAAATTTGTTGTGGTGTACCTTGATGACATTCTTGTTTTCAACAGGACTAAGGAAGAGCATTTGCAACATTAGGATCAGGTTTTGAAGAAGTTGATTGATGAACAATTGATTATCAACATGGAAAAGAGTGTCTTCATGAAGAAAGAACTCACCTATCTTGGTTTGTCATCTCCCAAGGCAATTTGAAGATGGATCTAGCAAAGGTAGAGGCCATTTTGTCATGGCCAACTCCTAAAATAGCAGGTGATGTAAAAAGTTTTCATGGTTTGGCAACATTTTATAGAAAGTTCATAAGGGGTTTTAGTCATATTTGTGCACCAATTTTGGCTACCATCAAAGGGGGGCAGAAATGTAAGTTTTCTTGGACAAAGGCAGCTAATGATTCTTTTGAAATTCTAAAACAAAAAGTAGCACAACAGCCCATTCTTTTTTTGCCTGACTTTAACAAGTTGTTGTGGTGGAATGTGATGCTAGTAACCTTGCTATAGGGGTTGTCTTAAGTCAAGAAGGCAGGCCAGTTGCTTTTTTTAGTGAAAAATTGAATGATACTAAGAGAAAGTACTCTACTTATGACTTGGAATTGTATGCAATGGTGCAAGCTTTGAAAAAATGGAGGCATTATCTTTTAACTAAAGAATTCATTGTTTATATTGACAACCATGCACTTAGTTTTCTGAATTTACAGGAGAAACTCAACCATAGGCATATGAAATGGGTTGAACAACTCCAAGCATATACTTTTTCAATCAAACACAAGAAGGGGCAGGCCAACAAAGTGGCAGATGCATTGAGTAGAAGGGTGTGTATGGTTCAAGAGATTCAGTTGCAAAGTGTAGGGGTTGATGCTCTCAAACATATGTACCAAGATGATGAGGATTTCAAGAAGGTATATGAAGTTTGTTCACAGTTTTTAGACTCTTATCATTCTATTTTTTTTGAGTTTTTGTTGTAGTAGGGGTTGTTGTTCAAAGGTAGCCAATTATGTGTTCGTAGGTGTTCCATGAGGGAAAACATAATAAAGGAAAAACATTGTGGTGGACTAGATCACTTTGGGCTGGATAAAACATTGGATCAAGTGAAGAGGTTTTATTTTTGGCCTAAAATGCAATCAGATATCAGAAAATTTGTTGAATGTTGTAGTATTTGTTAAAGAGCAAAAGGAACTTCATCTAATGCTGGTCTATATCAGCCACTTCCTATTCCTCATAGGCCATGGGAAAGTATTATCATGGATTTTGTCTTGGGTCTTCTGAGGACTCAAAGAGCTTTTGATAGCATATTTGTTGTGGTGGATAGATTCAGTAAGATGGCTCATTTCTTGCCATGTAAATGCACTAATGATGCTTCACACATTGCTGGTTTGTTCTTCAAAGAAATTATTAGAATCCATGGTTTGCCTCTTAACATTGTGACTGACAAGGATCCAATTTTTGTAGGCCACTTTTGGCATACTTTGTGGAAGAAGTTGGGCACTCAGTTATCATTCACTTTAGCCTATCACCCTCAAACTGATGGCCAAACTAAGGTAGTGAATAGGTCCTTGGGAAATCTTCTCAGGTGTCTCACAAAGCAACATGGAGAGGCATGGGATATGATCATCCCTCAAGCTGAATTTGCTTACAATGACTCCACCAATAGAAGCATAGGAAGGAGTCCATTTGAGATTATCTATGGTGTTCACCCAAGAGGTATTCTTGAATTGAGGGATCTACATGGCTTGGAGAGGAAGAGTGCTCAAGGTGAAGACTTTGCATTGGCTATGAAGGACATCCATGATAATGTAAGAGAAACTCTTCAAAGGAATAATGAGAAGTACAAGGAGAAAGCCAATGAGAGAAGGAGAGATGTACAATACAAAGTTGGGGATTTGGTCATGGCACATTTGAAGAAGGAGAGACTTCCAAAAGGGTAGCCAACCAAATCCTCATGAAGCAGATAGGTCCATGCCAGATTGTGCACAAGTTTGGGTCCAATGCCTATGAGATTGAGCTTCCTCAAGGCTTGGCAATTTCTCCCATCTTCAATGTTGCTGACTTGTTTCCATACAAGGTTGATAATGTTGCAGGTCTTAATGCAGCGCAAGAAGATGAAGATTGGATAAAGGATCTACCTCCCAACCAACCATTGAAGTTGGAATGCATTCTTGATACCAAGGTCATCAAAAGGACTAGAAAGAAGATCTACAAATAGTTCCTTGTCAAATGGAGTGGCTTATCCATTGAAGATGCTACTTGGATGAGTGAAGAAGACATCTTGAAGCATGGTGTCACAGTTGTTGATCTGATTCCTCAAGAGGCTTGAGTTCTTTTCCACCCTGGGAGTATGGTGTAGGAGCACCAAGGAGACCATAAAGATTATGTCTTGTTTTCATGTTGTTTATTTTGTCTTGTTGACGCAATAAGGTCTTAAAGACCATTTTCCCATGTTTGTAATAAGGACTATGCCATGATTACAAGAGGCAGTCATAGAGTCATATATTGTAATAGGGGCAGTCATACATTATCATTCATTGTAAGCCTTGTGGAAGGTATCAAGGGGTGTTAGACCTTGTCAAAGGTTTAATTACATTGTGAGGGTGTTGTCAAGTCTAAAAACAATCGATGCAACTATGAAAAACCTTGTAATTAGTTGCAGTTCTAAAATAGGGCAGTTGCAGTTTCTAAACAGAGCAGGGAAGTTTGATGGTTGTCACACCTTCCCATCGACCCCAACTACCCTCTAACTATCCCAAGGTGTTATAGCAGGCTTCTTAAAGCCCTACCCATGATCATTGTAAGAGAAGAAGTGATTTGGTGAAGGAATTAACAATAAAACCATAGTTTTCTGCCCATTTATGTGTAATTCGTTGCTACAGGCCCTACCATGTTCCTATACGAAGGTGTCATAAGGCAAGAGTTTGTGAAATGCTAGAGGTATGAGTTAAGTCTTCATTACAAGTGGTTAGAAGTCTTGAAACTTATTTGTGTTTGAATTCTCTGCACCTTTCTAAAATCTGGTTGTCAAAACCTAACTTAGGGTTTCTGACAGAAAATATGATATTGCTCTCCATTCCACTAGTTTGACTAAATCCTGATCAGTGGAATGGACTTGTTGTTGTCTATTTTAATATGTTATGACAAGATTTGGGCAGGGGATCTGAGAAGAAGGAGGCTTTGTTGAAGAAACCTAACATCCTCATGTGTTGCATAGAAGCATAAAAAGGGAATAGCAGAAGGCCAATCAGTTGCAGTCCATTTTGGAGACTCAAAACCCACAAAATCCTTGGTTTTGGCATGAGTTCTAAGTGCTCCAATCATTGATTGGATTCTGTGCATAAAATTTATAGGGGTCTCTTTGTAAATTTGGCCTAATTGGGGCTCTAGACCACTAGGAGGGGTTATAGGTTGGACCATATTGTCCAAAACAACCCATACCCATTTTGGAATATGTTGTGGGGAGTCCAAAAGGGTATCTCTAGATTATCTCAGATCTAATTTTGCAGGCCTGTGTTGAAAGTTATTGCTAACTGTTCATGTTTCAAGTGCTACAAGGAGTTTAGTGGGTTAAAGAAGGAAGTCCTAATTCCAAGTTTGTTTAGCCTTGGCCAATGGTCTAGATGGGTCCCATGGCATGTCAAACTAACCTTTCCATGATGGTTTCAAATATGTTAACTGATGTTCCCACTTTTGCAAGTTCATTCTTGAATTTGGTTTTAGAGTGTGAAGAAAACATTGTCAATTTGTGGAATCCTCTATCTATCCTAGTTCCTCTACATCAAATAGCATTACATTGGTAGATGCACCTGAATCTACTAAGAAGTTATGTAAATTCTTACTAAACATCCTTATGTTAAGGAGAAATGGAGGTGACTCAATCTTATCCCTATAAAGGGTCATGTGTGAAGTTTCAGCAGCTTGCATGATAGCTGAAGTTTTATGTTTGACATTATTATCCTTAGCTACATGATCCCTATTCAAAATCTGATTTGAGGGATGACTATCTTCTTTTGGTGCAGGGTCATCTAAGGATTTCATGAATGCCTTCTTAATAGTTGGGGTTTTAAGTAGTTCTGACAATGACAAGCTGATTTTAATCTTTTTCATTCATCTGCTAAGTATGTAACCAATTTATCAGACTCGGGAGGTTGGTTATTAACTTTTGCCACTGCATTTTGTGGTGCTAAGTATTGAGCATTAACCTTGGGAAATCTAGGATTATTACTTGCCTTTGGATCAGGAGGAGTATTAAAATTGTTTGGAGGCAAAGATGTGGTCAAGGGACCAAAAGGTCTGTTTGAATTATTCCTGAGGTTATAATTGTGTCTACCTTGATATTGCTATTGATAAGCATGCACTTCCTCATGTTCAACTAATGGTTCATTCTCATCCTCAAAAGGAAAAACATAATTTGTTTCAAAAGCCATGGCTGACTCTTCACATGCTAGAGTATAATTCTCATGAGCTAAAGTTGATTGATGGTGAGGATGATTGGTAAAACTTTCCAATACCAGGGCAGAGTCATATCCACAAGGGACAATTTTATTTCCTTCAACAAAAGGAGGATTACCTGTAGTATTTGATACCTTAGCCTGAAAGATACTAGCTGCTATCCTAAACTGAGGACAATCTAATTCAGCATGAGTAGTGGTGTTATATATCCTACACCAATTTGTAAGAGCTGCTTCTGCCAGGTTCACCCTAGTGATCTACTTGGGTTCACTAGGAGGCTGATTATCTAGGGGTGATGGCAAGGAACCATTTTTGGCCTAGTGTTCCACACTCTAGGCTATCTAGAGGAATTATTGTTACCACTCTTGTTATTGCTATTGTTGTAGTTTCTATCATTGTTATATCCTCTATTCTGATTTGGTTGAGAATAGAAATTCTGACTTCTCAAATGAGTGATTTTAGTTATCAATTTTCTCAACTGTGTTGATATCTCTTTAATTTCCTCCTTTTCTTCTTGAGCCTTGGCTACTACATTCTCAACTTGAGGTTTGAAAAAGGAAGAACTATTATCGTTACTACTCTGTCCTACATCCTGAGGTACTTGTGCATGTCCTGGATATTGCACTATTTGACCATTTCCATTTGGAGGTGGCATTATGCTAAGTGGAGGTACTTGTAAAGGATCTAGCATTACAGCTGGAGACATCATAGCTCCATTGGTCTGTTGTTAAGAAGGATATGTAGGGTATGCAAGATGTGTAGGGAAGGCAATATTAGGTGTTGGAGCAGGGATCAATTGCTAATTGACTTTTATAGTTTCTTCAAAAGCTCCTGCCAGAGTTGTGACATTAGGATGTGTCCTCCTTATGACCATAGAGGTCAAGGGATCTAAGGCTGAATAGTATATACTCCTAGTAGCCTCCTCTTCTACAGTATAAGGAGCTACCAACTTTGAAAGCATCTTTTGGAATCTAGCATTAAAGTTAGCAATAGGCTCTCCTTCAAATCTCTTGATTATGGAAAACAGATGATAATTCATTGAAGGATCTATAGGTACCTTAAATCTATCCTTGAAAGCTTTCTCTAAGGAAGCCCATGAACCAACTGAGCCTTGGCCAAGACTGATATAGCAATTATATGTTTCTTATCCTAAGGAAAATGGAAATAATTTGCATACCACATCTTGATGTTCAATCCTTGCTCTACAGCAAGCTTCCTTGAATGTTTTGATGTGATCATTAGCATCCTGATATGGATGATATTTAGGACAAATCTTATCAGGATTTTTAGGTAAAGGATGATATGCATTGAAGGTCAAAGGTGAGTCTGCAGTAAAGAATGACATAGTGACCGGTGGTGGTTGGACTTGAGGGGTAACAGGTGGTCATGTAGGTGTTTGCAATTCAACAGGGGTTATTGGAGTGTTTCCTGGTGAAGATTCTAATGTACTACAACCAGGAGTGTGATGAATGTCCATAGTTCTAGGTCTAAGTCCACAGATAGGTAGTTCCTCAAGAAGTCCACCGGATCTAGACCTAGTATTTGGCCTGTGAGCTAAGATTTTGACAATTTGTGGAAATTTGACTTGGTTTTCTATAAAGATCAACAAAATTGACTAAGCAAAGGGTGTATTTATGATCAAAGCCTACTACTGACTAGATATTAATGCAATATTTGCACAAAGCTTGCAAATATGAGTTGGTATAAGACTTTTAAACACTAATATCAGGATATAATGTAACACAAGCAAATTTCAGCAAAGCTCTAGCAAGAAAGCTTGACTACGGACTCAATTTTCAAAGATTACAAGAATTGACTATAAACTTCAAGGTATATATGCTCAATTCTGGAATATCTATGATGAACAGATATGAAATGATACAGAACAAGCAAATCTTTGCAGGAACACTCAAAGTATGAACAATTGTGATGAGCTTTGAGAAGATTACCTCACTGCTAACACAGGGATATGCACATACGACCGATTCACCTTTCAAACCAGATATGGCCCTCCTTCTAGCGCCAATTTATGTTGATGATGATTATTAGTCATAACAACATGTATAAAAATTTGTACAACAAAGCTTTATTATCATAAAAAGTACAATTAATTTGGAACAAATTGATGACTCCAAGTCTCCGTTGATCAGGTCATGATCATCTGACATTATGTTGGCGTTTCAATTCCCACCTGTGGTATATGATTTGGAAATGGATAGCTATGCACAAATAAACTGCTTTCCTATTGGAAGGGGGAGTTCCCTTTCTTGCTGATGTTCGCTGAAAAGATAACTTGAATGAAACTTCACCTATCTTCTTTTTGATTCTCAGCTGCAGAGCACAAGGTTATAAAACTCTAAATGCTGCAGAAGAGGTTTTTTCTTTTTAATAAAACTTCTACTACAACTAGCATAGACTAATGACGCTTTCAACCTCCTGAGTAAATTCAGAGCAAAGGAAGTTGAAAGTGAATGGGGAATGATTGTTAACACAAAAACTCAAGTAGTTTTCCTCCAGATTTACACCACAAGACTAAGAGTACTTTAATGATGAAAGCTGAAAATGAAAGCCACAGAAGCTACACATCTGATGACAAAAAACTTGATGAATCGATATAGAATATCAAAGCAAAGTAGGCATGAGATTTCTATTCAATATCAAAAAGTTTAATACAACTCCAGGACAGCCAGACTGCAACAAAAGGTAGGCATACAGTAAGCGATCAAACACCGGAGAACACTGAACACAAATGAACAGACACTTGGAATAACAATGTTTGCAAGCTAGAATAGGCAGAGTAAATTTGCTATCACAACTACCATTCCTTACAATGAACACAAATTGAACAGACACTTGGAATAACAATGTTTGTAGGCTAGAATAGGCACAGCAAATTTGCTATCACAACTACCATTCCTTACAATGAACACAAATTGAACAGACACTTGGAATAACAATGTTTGCAGGCTAGAATAGGCACAGCAAATTTGCTATCACAACTACCATTACAAACAATGGGCAAGGATGCCCTTATTTATACTAAAATCAAAGGAGTAGGGAACCCTAAAATCTCCTTGATTAACCCTAACTTGCCAACTCGCAAGCTTTATTACTATTCTAAGACAAAGATACAATAAACAAATGCTTTAAAGCAATCTTCTTTAAAGCAAAAAGATTCCAACTATCACAAGGTGCTTTCTTTCTAAATATAGAATGGATGAGCTTAGGATGAAAGCACATGCTTTAAAACAAAAAGCATATGTTTTAAAGCTGCTTTATTTTGGAATGCATCCTCATCAACATTCTAGCTTTTTGGTGATGTCATCTGTCGATATTCTTTTGCTGATTTCTTCTAAAAAAGTTGATTCTGAGCGAAAAAAGCCGGCACATGGGTTTTGTAGGCAATTCTGTTTTAAAGTAACCCAGATCGTCGGATTTTGAAAAAGCGGAGATTTTCTTGAAAAAGTAGGAAAAAAGCAGTTTCCCAAAAAAAAGCACAACTCCTAATCTTCAAGAGGATGATAATCTAGATGGACCCATCTCGACGAAAACTGAAAAAGCTCTGGTCCGATTTCTGAAAAATGATCTCCTTGAAACAAGGACCCTGAAAAAGCAAGCCTTTCTTCTTCCTCAACCCGAATCTATGAAGAACACTGAAAAAGCACCTGGTTTGGGTCTTCGAATCTTCGTTGAAAGAAAAATAAAATCTTTCCTCTGGATGCAACCTACAAAAAATAATGAAATAAAGAAGCCCAAAGCTTGTCTTTATAAATCTTTTGGTCGAAAAAGCAGCTTTACTTGTGTGAGAAGAAAACTTCATCCTCATCCATGAAGAAAGCAACTTTTAAAGCATAAATCCAAGTGGATGTCTTCGAATAGGAAGAATCCCTATTTTTTAGGAGCCTATGGCTTCATGTGCAAGATGACAAAAATTATCTTCTTTGATGATGTCATCGAATGCGCGAGTTGGAAGAAGTGTTAACAAAATTTTCTTCATTTTCGACACTTCAACACTCGTTTTGACTCAAATATAGCCTGTCTCCGACTTTGACAAGGTGGAAAAATGTCATCATGAATTGAAAAAGCTAACTGATCCTGACATTTTGAAGATTGATCAACTGAGATTCCATCCCCTACCTCCGTTCGACGATCTGACATCGTTTGACCAAGTTTGACCTCCCCGAAACTACCAATGGGCAAAGATTGGTAACAAGGCATGTCAGAAAACACTGAAAACACAAAAATATTCTAACACTGCACAAGATGGGCACCCCAAGCCTCCTGGGGCGCCCAATTTCCCAACACTTAGCCATTTTTGTGATTTTTTCAATTTTTACAATTTCTTGGTTTGCGTGCGCGTTCCGGAGGCACAGGACCCATGTTTGGCTGTCGATTTCTAATAATTGGGATGAAAATGAGTCTGATGATCTAGAAAATATGTGAGCCTGATGAAAATTGAGCTGATTGTACCTTCCATTTGCCTCGAGAAACGTGCCAAACTGATCAACACTGAACTGGAGCGGGCTGACGGAAGGAGATTTGTTTTTTTGAGAAAAACATGAAAAATAAACTAACACTGGAGAGTTTGGGTGCCCCAAGCCTCCAAGGGTGCCCAGTTTGTCAACACTTAGCCATTTTTTCAAAAATTGTCAATTTTGTACCTTTTCTCAATTTCCGTGCCGATAGCTCATGTTTGATCTTTGATTTCGGTCGTTCCGATGACTGTCGAGGCGGGATGGAGGGTGATTTGAGTAGTCTAAACATATCTGTGATGAAATCCTGGCTTTGACTGACTTTTGACCAAGTTTGACCAACCGGAAAGGAGCTGACGGAAGCATTTTTTACGTTTCTTGAAAAACGTGAAAAAATAACACAGGAGAGGATGGGTGCCCCAAGCCTCTAGGGGCACCCAGTTTCACCAGACTTAGTCATTTTTGTGATTTTCCAACTTTTCCATTCACCTTGGATCCATCTTGCATCATTTTGCGTGCATCGTCGAGTCGACGGCCGTTTGTCAGTTTTGTGTCGTCGAAACAATGTTGGAAACTTGTTGAAGAGATTTGGCAGGTGAACTTTTCTGTGTTGATGACTTTCGAGCTCATGCTTCACCTTGTGAAAAAGCAAAAATGACCCAGTAGAGAAAACTTGGTCGTTTGAAGATTCCGTCTGAACCGCGCCGATTGTGAAGGAAAATCGACCAATGAGAATCGAGCGCGACACCTGATTTGGAGATTCTATTTTTAGAAACTTTCTATTTTAGAAAGTTTTGCCAACATCCATATCTCAAGAAACCCAGAAAACCTAACTCGACGTCTATTTTTAGAAATTTCTATTTTTAGAAATTTTGCTTTTTTGACTTTTTGACGAAAAATTTTCTAGACTTGTTTCAAAATGCCTTGATGAAGCAAAAAATTTGGTTGGGTACAACAATTGGCTCTATCTGGGGACCATGGCCGATACTTACGGCATAGGAGAACCAAGAATCTCTGGACTTTTGCAAGTTGGACCAGTGCCTTATCCATTAGGCAATAGAGTCAGGTTACATTCCTAATCACCTAGAACAAGACTTTTCTCCTACATCACCTAAGACTAGACTTCCTAGAATCACCTAGGGAGTTAGAACTTCACAACACACAAGGAACACAACTGTCACATTACGGAAGGGGGAAAAACATTGCGACATAACGGTCACATCACAGAAAGGGGAAACACATTACGAGAACAAAAAGTGTTTCACGCGCTCCTTCTCCTGAGCGAGGATGAGAAGAGATTAGGACTGTCACATGAAACCGTCAATCGGCTCAGAAAAGTAAGAACCATCTCTCTTTAGCTGTGAAGATTGCCTTGGTAGCACAAAACTTTTCTTTCTCTGCAACATCCTCTCAAAGAGCCATGATTCAGGAGGGTATTCACGTTCAGGCCATGAGAAGTTCCTGAGAAACTGATTGATATGCCAGTGATTAGGTGGAGCATCTTCCTCCAATGCAAGCAACCTCTGCAATATGTGGAGATACAGAACTTCTTTCTGAAGATATATAGGAAAGTCTTGTGGCCAAAGTACATCTGTTGGAATGGTCATCACCACATATTGAATATGAGTTTCATTTATATCTTGTACACACGCAACTTTGTATTTAGTCAATGCATCATCTTTTGGAAAAGATGCAAGCTGCTCATACACGACTCTCATCACTGATTCCTGGCTTATAGGGTCCACAACTGTCGTTGCCAACTTTTCAAGTGCTGCAGGGACTTCTTCATTGGTTGTGTTTTCATTCATCCACTCTCCAAAATCTAATGAATCGTCAAGATTTCAATGCTTAAGCTCTTGAACATCTTCACCTGTTAGCTCACTTTCCCATTCATTACCTGGAATCTTGTCATCCTCTGTGGAGTACTCTTCTTCAATGCAGATATCCATCATCACTTCTTCTTTGGCATTCATGTATCTTTCCTACTCTGTAAAAGGAGTAGAATCATAGACAGCTTCATCTGAGTCATATGGTTCCTCTTCTTCTTCTTGATCAATCTCACACACAGCGTATCTCACAAGACATTTGTCAATAATCTCTGATTTTTCAATATCATCCTCTTTAGTGACCAAAACTGAATATTCCATGAACTCTTCACCATCAACCTCTTCATTTGTTGCATTCCACACTGGTTGCATAGTATCAGTAAAGTCTTTTTCTTGTGCAGGTTCATAGATGGATTCAACATCGTCCTCTTCACTAGTATGTATGAAAGATTCTCGAGATGCAGGTGAAGATGGGCTATACTGTAAAGGAAAGTTTATAGTATCCTCTATTGAAGAATCACTCTCCAAGTGATGTAGAAAACTGTCGAGATCCAATGATGAATCTTCCATATGATCTCCATTTTTGAAAAATTCCTCCAATGATGAATCATCTTCAAAATGAAGAAGATCTTGTTCTTGCTCCGCTTGTAGAACTTTTTGAGTCTCTCCCTTGGATATATTTGACATAGGTTCTTCGAACCAACCTTCAAAAGATGAGAAAAATAGATCTAATTCATCATTGTTGCATTCTTGAGAAGATTGTCGCACTTCTTCTTCACCAAAGAAGGTTTGTAAGTTGAACATTTCTTCAGATTCCTCCTCTGATTTGTCAACCGCATAGACAACTTCTTGATTTTCCTCAATTATTTTAGACAGCATAACATATGTACCAGGACCCCTTTCTTGATATAGCACAAGTTCAGGGATAACCTTCAAAAGTTTAGCATCATTTTGTTCATTAGTGTGTATGAAAGCTTCTTGAGACAAAGATGAAGACGGGCTGAACTGTAAAAGAAAATTTACAGTATCCTCTACTGAAGAATCACTCTCTAAGTGATGTAGAAAGGTATCAAGATCCAATGATGAATCTTCTATATGATCTCCATTTTTGAGAAATTCCTCTAATGATGAATCATCTTCAAAATGAAGAAGATCATGTTCTTTCTCTAATTGCAACATTCCTTTCGTCTCTTCTCCTTTGAATGTATCTGACACAGGTTCTTCAAACAAACTTTCAAAAGATGAGAAGAACAAATCGGATTCTTCATTTCTCTCTGTAACATATTTGATCTCTTCCTTGTAATTTTGCTCTTGAGAAGATTGTTGCACTTCTTCAAAGAAAGTTTGCAAATTGCACATTTCTTCTGATACTTCCTCTGATTCGTCAACCACATAGACAACCTCTTGATTCTTTTTAGTTATATCAGACAACATAACATATGTACCAAAATCTATTTCTTGATATAGCACTTGTGCTTGAGGATCCTGAGATTTCACCACTGCGAACCATGACTTGGTTTCTGGTTCCAATTTGAAATTACCTTTCTTTAAAGGAATGGTTGCAGATGACCAATCCAATTGTATTTCCCCTCCAAGATCTTTGCAGAAACTTCTACTTAGTAGCATCCCATAGCTGGCTGGAATGTCGGCTACCAAGATAGTCATCATTATTTTCTTCTCTGGGCAAGCCGCTAATCGAACTTGAGCATCCTTCAATTGTCCAACCAATGGCACTGATTTAGACTCAAGCGAATAACACTTGTCATGTGTTTTGGTGCACGAGAGTCCCAAAGCGTTCATTACCTGCAAAGGCATGACGTTGTCTGAGGCTCCTGAATCAATGATACAATTGCTCAATTTATAACCTCCTATATACAGAGAAATATAGAAGGGCTTTGGCTTCTCTCCTGCTGGAACAGAAGATTCTAGCAATGTGGGCTGCATGACAGTATCTTTCTTGACATACTTGACAATTCTATCCAGCTGATCTGGATGGTCTTGAAGATACTCTAGCTGAGAAATCTGCACCTTTGTCTTCATCATGGAATCTACTATATCAAAATTTGTTGAAGATGAATTTTGAGTAGTTTGAACACTTTCACGTGATGGCTGAGCATTGGAAGTGGAAGCCACTTCCTTTTCCTTTTCTTTTGGTCTTTGTCTATCCTCTCCTTCCTTTTGTGCCTTAAAATGTTGAGTACATGTAAACACAGGAGTTGAAAGATTTTCATGATTCACTGCAAGAGAATATTGATGAAAATCATCTTGTTCTTCCTTCATTATAACAGGTTCATTCTGGAAGTATCCCGTGGTAGAGTTGCCATCGAAGTTGTCCGTCTGTGGTAAGACAACATTCGCACTTGGGGAAGGAACAATGTTTGAAATAGGTGCAGCATCAACATATCCCATGATTTGATTCATCCTTAAATTTTCAGGACACGTGGCTCCAGTATGTGCATCAGTCTCATGAAAGGAACAAAACACTACATTTTGAGCAGCATCAACTGCTTGCCTTAGTGGTGGTGCTGGCAACCTGGGCCTATAGTTATTAAAAGGCTAAAAATTGTTCCTCTTAGGCTAATATGGTTGTTGAGGTTGATACTGTTGTTGTGGTTGGTATTGTTGTTACGCAGGTTGCCCCTGAGTAGGCAACTGTCTCTTCATGATAGTCACTTCGTTTGCTACCTTATGTAGCAGTGGATCTATAGAACTCTGAACTAGAGGCCTGATTGAATCCGTTTTCATCTTGCCAGAGGTAATCATGTCGTCCTCTAACTTGATGGCATTTTCTTGTGCATTGGATAATTATGTTTCATTAGCCGATCTCAAAAAGAAGGCTATCTCAGAAGGAAGAGCGTTAATGAAACTGCTCAACAGAATTTGCGGAGATGGATTAAGAGTATGAGAAAGACGTGTAACTAGGCGATTAAACCTTGCCACAAACTCCCTCATTGGTTCATTGTTTTCCATCTTTGAATTTGAGAGTTGGGCGAACAATCTGTGACCATCTTCGGCAGGCTTGAACCTTGCCAATAATTTCTCGCTCATAGTTGCCCAACTTGTAATGATTCCTGGTTCCAGATGATTGAACCAATCGGCAGCATTTCCTACGAGAGTCTCAATGAAGAGATGCATGGCGACATCTTCATGTGATACATGCAAAACAGCGCAAGCTGTTGTGAATGCAGAGATGTGTTCATCAGGATGTTGAGTTCCATCGCCATGGAACCGAGGAAAGTGCTTCCTGGACCCCTTTGGTAAATCATGATGTGCTTGTAGGGCCAAAGGTCCAATGTTATTACCCCAAGGCAATGGTGGCGGTCACCTTTGATTTGGATCATTGTGATTGTTGTTATTTGCATCACCCATTGCTCTAGGCTGGATTACTGGTTCTCCTTGTAATTCTTCCTACTTGACTTTAGGAACTATCTGAATTTCTTGAGCTATGTTGGATGCTTCTCCAACTTTTATAGAATCAAGATCTTGAAAGAAAGGATCCGTAGCACCACCTTTTCCTTTTCTTGAATAAACCCTGTGAGCCAAGATTATCTATTGCCACGAGGGAGGTGGTAGTACTAGTCTTCCTGCTGCAAGATCTGCTTTGTGTTCTTCTTCGTCAAGGATAGCAGCTGCGTTTCTCCACTGATCAGGACTTTCCTTTTGTGCAAATATGAAACTTCTAATGCTGCTAATGATGTCTATTTGCTCTCCTTCTACTCGTACAAGATTTGGTTGAATAACAGGTGGTGTAAGATTTGGTTGTTGAACTAGAGCAGAAGGACGCCAAAGAGTCATTACCGTGTCATAAGCCTAAGCTTGCTTGAAGTTTTATGCCTTGTGCCCCACAGTGGGCGCCAGAAAACTGTTGGTGTTTCAATTCACACCTCTGGTATGCGATTTGGAAACGAACAGCAGATAAACTGCTCTCCTATTGGAAGGGGGAGTTCCCTTTCTTGCTGATGTTCGCTGAAAAGATAACTTGAATGAAACTTCACCTATCTTCTTTTTGATTCTCAGCTGCAGAGCACAAGGTTATAAAACTCTAAACGCTGCAGAAGAGGTTTTTCCTTTTTAATAAAACTTCTACTACAACTAGCATAGACTAATGATGCTTTCAACCTCCTGAGTAAATTCAGAGCAAAGGAAGTTGAAAGTGAATGGGGAATGATTGTTAACACAAAAACTCAAGTAGTTTTCCTCCAGATTTACACCACAAGACTAAGAGTACTTTAATGATGAAAGATGAAAATGAAAGCCACAGAAGCTACACATCTGATGACAAAAAACTTGATGAATCGATATAGAATATCAGAGCAAAGTAGGCATGAGATTTCTATTCAATATCAGAAAGTTTAATACAACTCCAGGACAGCCAGACTGCAGCAAAAGGTAGGCATACAGTAAGCGATCAAAAACCGGAGAACACTGAACACAAATGAACAGACACTTGGAATAACAATGTTTGCAGGCTAGAATAAGCACAGCAAATTTGCTATCACAACTACCATTCCTTACAATGAACACAAATTGAACAGACACTTGGAATAACAATGTTTGCAGGTTAGAATAGGCACAGCAAATTTGCTATCACAACTACCATTCCTTACAATGAACACAAATTGAACAGACACTTGGAATAACAATGTTTGTAGGCTAGAATAGGCACAACAAATTTGCTATCACAACTACCATTACAAACAATGGGCAAGGATGCCCTTATTTATACTAAAATCAAAGGAGTAGGGAACCCTAAAATCTCCTTGATTAACCCTAACTTGCCAACTTGTAAGCTTTATTACTATTCTAAGACAAAGATACAATAAACAAATGCTTTAAAGCAATCTGCTTTAAAGCAAAAAGATTCCAACTATCACAAGGTGCATTCTTTCTAAATATAGAATGGATGAGCTTAGGATGAAAGCACATGCTTTAAAACAAAAAGCATATGTTTTAAAGCTGCTTTATTTTGGAATGCATCCTCATCAGCATTCTAGCTTTTTGGAGATAGCATCCGTCGATATTCTTTTGCTGGTTTCTTCTAAAAAAGCTTATTCTGAGCGAAAAAAGCTGGCACATGGGTTTTGTAGGCAATTCTGTTTTAAAGTAACCCAGATCGTCAAATTTTGAAAAAGAGAAGATTTTCTTGAAAAAGCAGGAAAAAAGTAGTTTCCCAAAAAAAGCACAACTCCTAATCTTCAAGAGGATGATAATCTAGATGGACCCATCTCGACGAAAACTGAAAAAGCTCTGGTCGGATTTCTGAAAAATGATCTCCTTGAAACAAGGACCCTGAAAAAGCAAGCCTTTCTTCTTCCTCAACCTGAATCTATGAAGAACACTGAAAAAGCACTTGGTTTGGGTCTTCGAATCTTCGTTGAAAGAAAAATAAAATATTTCCTCTGGATGCAACCTGCAAAAAATAATGAAATAAAGAAGCCCAAAGCTTGTTTTTATAAATCTTTTGGTCGAAAAAGCAGCTTTACTTGTGTGAGAAGAAAACTTCATCCTCATCCATGAAGAAAGCAACTTTTAAAGCATAAATCCAAGTGGATGTCTTCGAATAGGAAGAATCCCTATTTTTTAGGAGCCTATGGCTTCATGTGCAAGATGACAAAAATTATCTTCTTTGATGATGTCATCGAATGCACGAGTTGGAAGAAGTGTTAACAAAATTTTCTTCATTTTCGACACTTCAATACTCGTTTTGACTCAAATATGGCCTGTCTCTGACTTTGACAAGGTGGAAAAATGTCATCATGAACTAAAAAAGCTAACTGATCCTGACTTTTGAAGATTGATCAACTGAGATTCCATCCCCTGCCTCCGTTCGACGATCTGACATCGTTTGACCAAGTTTGACCTCCCCGAAACTGCCAACGGGCGAAGATTGGTAACAAGGCATGTCAGAAAACACTGAAAACACAAAAATATTCTAACACTGCACAAGATGGGCACCCCAAGCCTCCTGGAGCGCCCAGTTTCCCAACACTTAGCCATTTTTGTGATTTTTTCAATTTTTACAATTTCTTGGTTTGCGTGCGCATTCCGGAGGCACAGGACCCCTGTTTGGCTATCGATTTCTAACAACTGGGATGAAAATGAGTCTGATGATCTGGCAAATATGCGAGCCTGATGAAAATTGAGCTGATTGTACCTTCCATTTGCCTCGAGAAACATGCCAAACTGATCAACACTGAACCGGAGCGGGCTGACGGAAGGAGATTTGTGTTTTTTGAGAAAAACATGAAAAATAAACTAACACTGGAGAGTTTGGGTGCCCCAAGCCTCCAAGGGCACCCAGTTTGTCAACACTTAGCCATTTTTTCAAAAATTGTCAATTTTGTACCTTTTCTCGATTTCTGTGCCAACAGCTCATGTTCGATCTTTGATTTCAGTCGTTTCGATGACTATCGAGGTGGGACGGAGGGTGATTTGAGTAGTCTGAACATATTTGTGATGAAATCCTAGCTTTGACTAACTTTTGACCAAGTTTGACCAACCGGAAAGGAGCTGATGGAAGCATTTTCGACGTTTCTTGAAAAACGTGAAAAAAACTAACACAGGAGAGGATGGGCGCCCCAAGCCTCCAGGGGCACCTAGTTTCACCAGACTTAGCCATTTTTGTGATTTTCCAACTTTTCCATTCACCTTGGATCCATCTTGCATCGTTTTGCGTGCATCGTCGAGTCGACGACCGTTTGTCAGTTTTACGTCGTTGAAACAGCGTTGGAAACTCGTTGAAGAGATTTGGCAGGTGAACTTTTTTGTGTTGATGACTTTCGAGCTCATGCTTCACCTTGTGAAAAAGCAAAAATGACCCAGTAAAGAAAACTTGGTCGTTTGAAGATTCCGTTTGAACTGCGCCAATCTTGAAGGAAAATCGACCAATGAGAATCAAGCGCGACACCTGATTTGGAGATTCTATTTTTGGAAAGTTTTGCCAACATCCATATCTCAAGAAACCCAAAAAACCTAACTCGACGTCTATTTTTAGAAATTTCTATTTTTAGAAATTTTGCTTTTTTGACTTTTTGACGAAAAATTTTCTAGACTTGTTTCAAAATGCCTTGATGAAGCAAAAAATTTGGTTGGGTACAACACATTACTCAGAGGTTGATGTGACATGTTGTTTTCCATTTCAAGGGGTCTTACACCATCTGGATGATAAATCATTGCCTATATATCTGGTTTTGCATCTGTTTACTATAAATATACTTCACAAATGAGGTTATTTCTACTATGCCCCACAAATTATGATTATATTTATAAGTTTGATCAATTCTTCTGAACATTTATTGTCGTGAACTTGTTTTATGCTTCTACACTATGCATTTATTCAAATAATGTGCCTATAAGCAAATATTTACATGTATATTGTTGTTGTACATCTGTATTTGCATGATATTTGTCATTTTACATGCTTCCACTCAAAATATGCTCTATATATTCAATTATTTACAAGTTATAGGCATATTTCATGTTTATTTGCTTTAGATTGTATGATATTTGCAATTATGAAGGTGATTTGTAATGAAATTTAAGAAAATTAAGGGAATACTTCAAAATTTGGTGAACCTTTAGCTATTGAATCACATACATTCCAGATACAGTCATGAAGAGAAGAAATCAAACCATAATTTCACTAGGTTGTTCCATGGCTAGGTATGGTTGATGCTAACTTCAAAGGAACAAGGAATGAAAACAACATATGCAAACTGACAAGCACTCCAAGGGATGCAGCTAATCAATGCATATATACAGATCTCATTCACCGACTACTCAAGATTTACAATTATTTGTAATCAAAATAGCTTCTCTTTCATTAAGTATTCAAGACATATACATTCACAAAAGCCTTGAAATCAGTCCTAAATGCATTAATAATCCAATTTCAATTAAGTTTCTTATGCTTTAAAGAGTGCACTCCATCCCCTTTTATAGAATAAGCAGAGGAGGTGGTTACAAATGACCAATGGTCAAGATTTAGCTATTCAGATCAATGGTCTACATCTCTCATTGACTTAGTCAATATCTGCATATGTGGTACAAATTGCCACCTGTCAACTATCTAGCAAAACTTATTCACTTGTAAGTAGACCATGCATATAACTATATTATGATGCATCTTAGCTTACTCTTTATCTCCTTCTTCACTCTCCTCTTCTTCATCACTCTCCTCTTCTTCATCATTTTCTACATTATCATCATCTTCATTATCACTGTCACTCTGATGTAGATCATCCCCTATGTGTATCTTTATAGCTACCCTGATGGATTCATATGACTATACTACTCTATCAATCTCACCTCCATCCTAGACCTTGGCCTTTATCACTCCATGCCTGTGGGAATAAAAATTTGCCTAAAGGGCATCCATCTTATCTTTTCTATTGTTCAATGTTTCATTATATGTTTCCACCCTGACCTTCATCCTCATGACCTTGTTTATCACTTCTTCTATCAAATGGTGCAGAGGCTCCTCTGCAGCTTGCTTAAAATTATCATGGAAAACCTGAACAGCAAAATCAACATCTTGATTTTCTATCTTCCCTTCTACCTTTCCTTCTAGTGCCTCCAGGGTTTCTGCTTCTTATGCCATTAGATTATGTAATTTGACACTTATGTCCCTGAGTTTACCACTGCATCTCTTCAAAATGTCACATTCAAATCCAGTGTCTTCATACCAAATACCGAGCAGTTGGGAGGTGTTATTATCCAATATGTTGTTACTCATAAGTATTTGTATATCAATTCTCTTCATTCCATTCAAAGCATCTAGGTGCTTCTCTAATTTGAAGGATCTCCTGACTACTTCATTTTACAGTTTATCCACCTTTCTTTTCAAAGCACTAAGAGAATTCCGCCTATCCAAAGAGGTTTTTACCACTTCCTCAGCCTCAAAAATAGAAGACATGAACCACTTGTCCATTAGTTGTGCCTTATGCTTCATCAGATCTAATCTTGTAGCCTCTTCTTGTGATATAATGGGTAATGGTGTGGCTGCACTAATAGGTGTATGCTTAGGATCAATTAATCCTTTAATAAAAGAATGCAACTAAGCAATGTGCTCTTTATGTTTCTTATTCTTATCCTTTTCTCTCTTCACTCTTTGTGTCAAAGAATCAATAATGTCTTTACCTTCCTAACCCTCTTGGTCCTCATTTGCAAAACCTAGATCAACATCGGTGATCTAAAATTCCTCAAGGCCTATTTTGCCTTTCTCCTTTTTGACTATAGGTAAAGCTACTTGTGTTGTTCTCATACCTGTAGTAGGGTCTCTTCTTATTGCAAATGTCAGTGTTGCCTTTCTTCTTGGTTTAATCATGCTTCCCGCAAACAATGTAGAAACATCAAATTCATGTACCTCATCTACTTGTTGCAAATTGATCTCTTGTTGTAACCGATAAGGTACATCACCCTTGGGCTTTTAAAGATCACCCTCCTTATTTCGAGTATCTTGGGACTATGTATCAGGCCCTGCCCCCAATGATGAATTTTCTTTTCTTATTTCTTCCTCATGTAAATTATCATGAGGGGACTTCTGTTGATGTACCTCCTATTGAGGGATTTCTTTCTGAGGTGGAGGATTTTGTAAAGTATGCATACCTTGATCTTGCACCTCCTCTTGTAGATTCTCCTCAGGAGTTTCTTGAGATTTTTCCTTTTGCTCATCTTGTGGTACATTGGTCTCTTGAGAAGATTGTGTATTCTGACCTTGGGGATCACCCTTGGTCACATTCTCTATTTCTTTCTCTGGACTTCCATCTTGGGGTGAACTCTTCTCTTTAGCCTTAAATGTGATAACTTCTTCCAAGTTTGATTCCTTTTCCCCATATTTCTCTTCTAATCCAGGATTACCTAGATTACTTCTTTCAGCATGCGGTGATGAAATACCCTGATCCTGCTCAGTAACCTTATCCGGTATCTCCTGATCACCTCTGCTCTATGGTTGTGACCCTAACTTTCCTTGTTCTATAGGCATAATATCCTAATCTCTATTTTGATTTGGTGTCACCTTATCCGCTTCTATATGTATTGTATTCTCAGCCTTTTCAGGCTCCAAAGGTTGATCATTATCCTTGTTCTAATTCATCAGCCTGGTAAGTTAAATCTATCATTGTAGGACTAGTAACCTACTCTACCAAATTAGCCAGCCCTATCTATTGGGCTACTTCTTTAGGGTTATCCTGCTCTATTTCATCCATTTCATCTTTCTCTTGGCTAGTCACATTTTGAGTCATTGGGGTCCCATGAGAGGTCATCTTAGTATTTGCTACTAAGGTCTCCATATGTTGAGCAACCACATCCTGAACTACCTCATCATCAGACAATTCAACAGTGTTATCAAGTGGAAAGGGGGACCCTTTACCAACCATATGTGTTTCCTTTTCTATCTGCTCTTCCATCTTTTCAGTCTTAAATTGAATAATGTCAGGGATGGAGACCTCATGTTGTAGTTCTCTCATAAAAGTTAAACCACCAGCACCCCTTCATAGGATAGGATTAGTGCTGATGTTTCCTCTCATTGGTGTCCTTTTCTTCTTTGGTGGTGGTGTTTTCAGCACTTTTTTTCTTTTCTTACTTGTTATTAGCAGGTCATCATCCCTAGGTCCCTTATCCAATTGCTCCTCTTCCAAGAGGTTTTCTTCCTCTGGTTCATCCTGCAGAGGCTCATTCTCCATTTGTCTTTCTGTAACCTCAGCAACATGCTTTATTATCCTCTTGGTTTTTTGTTTATCAGGGAGTGGTTGTGATGTAGATGCATGTGCAAATGTTGATGCTCCATCACCTTTTGATGGAAGCCTTTAAATAATCACCCACTACTATTTAGGATCAACCTTCTTGCCCTTGCTTGGTGGCTTTTGTTCTTCAGCAGGTAATCTCTCTCTATTCGATTTCCTCCTTTCAATAAGAAAATCATCATATTCTTCATCTAATAGCTCTTGTCTTTTCTTTTTATTATCAACTATGAGGGCCATACCCTTCTTTTTCAATTTATTAATCTCATTATTTACCCAACTCTGGGTCAGTTGGATGACCCCTCGCATTATTTGGTCCAATGAGGTCTCCTCTAGCTGTGTCAAATTAGGAGCTGAAATGGTATCACTATACACCTTCTTATCTTCATATTCATTTGACATTATTTTCCCATCATCATCATGTAATTATGCAGGCACTAGAATGCAGTCAAGAGTCTGGATCTGATTGAGAGTGAGCCTTTGATAAGTTCTTCATCTAACCTCTGCCTCATCATCATAATCAGTCCAAAAATCTTCAAGATGTTTTTGATGTACTTGTTTTCCTAATAACTTCTGCATTCTGCTATATGGGTCATATGATCTGGCTATAGGAAATGGCTGCAAGTACATGAGATTTAACCCTCCAATAGCATCCTTGATGCTCTGTCTATCAGGGCATACGTACTAGCACATGTATCATAATCAAGATGACCCTATCAGTGGGGTATCTTGGCAACATAAGAGGTTGCCCCTCAAATCCTTCTATTCTTATGTATGAGAAGGTGGGGAATTGGATAAACCAAGGCCCATGCTTATAGGCAACTTCCTAAGTCTCTATGCTCAATCTCTTTTTTCTATCCTCCTCCATGGTCCTAACTAAATGCATTGAAAATGAGTCATTTACCAATTTATAGTTTTAGAGGTATGCTCTTCTCTGTAATTGTGGGTAATGGTCCCAAACGTTCACCTCACTGGCACTGTTTCCAACTTTGCCCACTGTTTGTAAGGCAGCAAATGTTCCTTAGAAAAAATAGGCATATACAACATAGGAGGTCATATAAAATATACAAGCTTTACCACCCAGCTTTCTCATCCCCTCATCTAAGCAATCACTGATGATCTTGGCCCAGAGAGGCTTGTTTTCTGAATATAGTACCATCTGGATGATCCCATACATCTAATTCTCAAAGTTCCCAGCATGTTGTCTATCGGTCATCTTCCTCAATAGGGAAATCATATGCTGATATTCCTCATCAAAGTCAAATTTGTACAAGTACACCGGTAACTTGGCAGAAGCTATGTATGTATTGTTCTTGGCCCTCCATTGATACATGATCTTCGTAGCCTCTTTCTTATTATTGTTATATTATTTTTCTAGCTTACTTAATCTCACACTAACTATCTTATTCCCCAGCAGATTGAATGCAGCAGTGATGCCCTTGATTGAGAAGTTGGCATACACTCTGCCATGCTTTTCTACTCTTCTAGTCTCAGGGTTATAATTTCTAGCACATTCTACCACTAGCCTAGTGGCATCCATTGCATATGGGAATCCTGTGGCGTGCCACATACCAGTTGTGAATATCCTATCCAGTATAGGGTTATCAGTGTCATTGTCTAACCTCCTTGTCCACACATCTAACTTTGTTTTCCCTTGATGTGCGTCACCGATATCACCATATCTGAATCCTACTCCCTCAGGCTATACAAATATGGGTTTCAAGAATTCGGCGTTGGATCTATTCTTTATAACCTCCATTAGATTTTGCCCTAGGGTGTTTGTATGGGAAGCTCAAAGATATCATGCATTTCATAGTCATTATTCAACATTTCAATTTATTCCATGCATCATTATGCAAATTAACCTAATAGAGAACTATTTTACCTGGTAATTTGTAGGAAACGATAATGGAGAGGGTTTTAACTTACCTGATATTCGCTTTTCCTTTTTTTTCTATATGACTTGCTAATGGGAAAATGTAGATACACAACGTCGACTGTTTCGTTCTGTTACGTTGAGTGTCACATTCCACTGGTAGATGACTGGGAGGTGTTTGACTTGTAGAGCTCTGTAAATTTCAATAGTCGCAGGGTAAATGTAAATAATCCCTAAATTTTACTTTTAAATCGATCAATAGGACAAATTAGGGTGTATGTGTTAGTCTGATTGAATTCGTCGATCATTTGCATGAAGTTCGTAGATGCAGCTAATTGTTGTATTTGTATTCGAAATTGCCTGGGCTCCATCTACCTTTTGACTTGCATTTAATGCCAGAGGGTGATCTTCCAAAGAACAAGGATATTTGAAAATATGACCCCCCTCTACGCAGGATAATTGTTTACTAAAGATCACGATGATATGGTCAACCTTTCACTACCTAGGCAAGATCAAGTCATAAAGTTAAAGATTAGGGATATTCCAAAATATCTGAGTCTTTTGATAACCACAAACATCCCCCTCACTCGAGAATACATGGGCAACGTCATCATCATATGGACTTCAGCAATTATTTGCGAAAGATGACATCATGGTCATTTTGCCATAGTGAGGGATATTTTGAAATGTGACCTCCTTGGGGATAGATTATGATGACATCATCATGCCATCTATGTTTTTTAGTTATTAGGTTATGATGATGTCATCGTCATATTGAGAAATATGACGGATGTTAGGATATATGATCCTCCATGGGTCGGGTGCAATGATTACATCATCATCAGAGTGATCTCTTTCATTCGTTGGAACTAAATGATGTCATAGTCATATTCGTGTAGGGTGATATTCATGAAGGAGGTGATATTTTGTAAGATAATGAATTTTAGGAAATATGAACCCCCCCTCGCAAATACATGAGGTTTATGACGGGTAGATACTCGTCCCTATTTAAGTTTGACGTTCACATTTTGGGGATCGAATGGACATTGGGTGATTTTTCTAAGTCAAGGTCATCTAAACAAACATGACTGATATTCAAAAATATGACCCTATGGGATAATATCAGGGTTGACTGATCTTTGACTCAACATAACTTTCTACCCTTAAACAATATCAGGGTGATCCAAAAGGCAAACCTACTTAGAATTTTGTATTCTTTCCAACTATGAGGTTTGTGATATCAAATGCTAACTTGGATAACTGGCCTCTCCCTATGATGCACATACCTCAGCAAAGGTGACATACATGACTGAATTTTACCAAACCGTCCAAAGCAAGAAAACAAGCAAGCAAAAGCAAAAAAAGGTTGGGTCCCTGTTATGCTAAGGCAAAATGGGGCATGTTGTGTAACCACACAACACTATGTTTGGCCGACAGTACAGTGATCCACATTGAGTCAAGCTGACCTTGATATTCATTCCAAGGTTGATGAAGCATATAAATACTTGTGGATGAGTTGTGGAAAGTTGTCCTTGTGTGAAAATGATAAAATCCTAAGAAAGGTACAGAGGCAGAGCAGAGAAAAGGAGGAGTAGAAGAACAAGAGTAGTAAAGGATGAAGAGATAGCGAAGAAGTGTTTGGGGGCAGAGCAGAAGTTTTGTGAGCTTTCAATGGGACTAATTAGGCATGAAGAAGATGCTATTTCTCAGTTCATTCTTTCTATATTAAACATAAAATCCTGTAGACAGTGAGCCTCTTTGAGCAATGCGCCCGAAGGCAAGTGCTTTCCCATTCCTTTTAAGTACTTTTAATAGGGTACAAATCTTGTGGGTTAACTCCCACCATGGTTTTCCCTTAACCGGGTTTCCACATAAAAATTCTAGTGTTATGTGTGTTCATTTTATTTCTGCTCATATGTTGTTGATTCATGCTTTAATGTTTACATCATTAATCTGTTTGTAAGTTGTGAAAGAAGATTAAAAGCAGAAAAGGTTAAAATTGTGGGACAACTGATTCACCCCCCCTCTCAGTTGTCCGACCTAATTCCAACAATTGATAGCAGAGTTGGTTCCTCAAAAAAAAAGCTTGATCACTTGAGGAGATCCAAGATGTCAACTTACAAGAAGGATAGTCTGAGATTTGATGGAACAAATTACTCCCTTTGGAAGATGCACATGTAGTGTCATTTGAAATGTATGGGTGATGCCTATTGGTTAATAACTAAGGATGAGTATAAGATTCTAGAGAAAGGCCCTTCAACTATAGATGAACTCAAGGAAGTTGAATACAACATTTGAGCTAAAGAAGCATTGTTGAGTGCCCTAAATGATATAGAAATGACAAATGTCCTAGAATTAAAAACTACTCATGAAATCTAGAAAAATTTGGAAACTCTGTATGAAGGTGATAAATATGTCAAATGTGCCAAGCTACAGAGCCTGAAGGGTAGATACGAAAGGTTGATGATGAGTGAAGATGAAAATATTACTTCCTACATGTAGAAGGTGAATGAAATTGTGACCAATATTAGGAGTGTTGGTGGAACATTGGAAGAATAAAAAATTATTGTCAAAGTGCTCAGATCCTTACCTGTGGCATACAAGCATAAAGTTGTTGCCATTGAAGAGATTAGGATTGTGACAATTGTTACAAGGGATCAGTTGGTTGGTAAGATTTCAGCATTTGAAATGAGTGAGTTTGGTGATTCTCTTCCTAAATATGAAATTGCATTTAAGGCCAGTATTTCCAAAAAGAAAGATATGATCTAGGTGAAAGATCTTCAAGAAAGTTATCCAGATATCAGAAGGCAAAGAAGGAACTTGAAGAAGATGAAACTAAGTTTGATGAACTTGAAACCCTTATTGCCAAAAGATTGCGAAGAGGATCCGGTAAGTATAAAGGAAAGTTGCCTTTCAAATGTTTTGCTTGTAATAAGATTGGTCATTTTGCCTCAAGGTGTCTGGAGAGGGTTTCAAAGCCAAACCCTAACAGATCAAGGGCTTAGAAGAAATGTTACTATGTCTAAGAAGCTGAAGAAGGTGTCACTAATGATTAATTTGATATGGGAAGTAACTCAGGAAATGAATGGGTGTTCATTGCCATCAAAGAAGAAGATCCGATGTCTACTGAATCTACTAGATGTGTGAATGTGGAAAGTGCCTTGGCTACTTAGATTGAAGAAAAGTATGAATGGGTGATTGATAGTGGATGTTCTCATCATATGACTGGTGATAAAAGTAAGTTCATAAGTTTGGAAAGATATGAAGGTGGAATCATGAAGTTTGGAGACAATTCAGCTGGTAGAATTCATGGTAGAGGATCCATCTCTTTTGATGGTAAACATAACACTAATGATGTTCTGTATGTAGAAGGATTGAAGCATATTCTTCTTAGTGTTGGACAGTTGGTTGACAAAGGGTATGATCTCTGATTCAAGGATGGAAAATGCAAAATCTTAGCAAGCTCCAGAACTGTGATTGCATCAAGTACACAAACTAAAGGTAACATTTTTCATTTAAGTGGTATTGGAAAAAGTTGTTTGATTGCTCAAATTGATCAGAGCTGGTTATGGCATAGAAGAATGTGTCATGTAAACTTTGATAACATTGTCAAGATAAGTACTACTCAGGCTATGAGAGATCTTCCAAATCTTATGAAACCTACAAATAGCATGTGCAATGAATGTCAGTTGGGCAAACAGATCAGAACTACATTCAAAAGTAAGGAACAGTCTTCAAGTGGATTATTGGAACTTGTGCACACTGATTTGTGTGGTCTTGCCAGAGTTAGGAGTCTGCAAGGAGACAGGTACTTTATTTTGCTGATTGATGACTACTCTCAGATGATGTGGGTCAATTTCTTAAGAGAGAAATCAGAGGCTCTTGACAAATTCAAGGTGTTCAAGGCTATGGTGGAGAATGAGATTGGTGTGAAGATAAAATGTCTGAGATCTGACAGAGGTGGAGAGTTTACCTCCGATGAGCTCAATGCATTTGGTGGAAAGCATGGAATAAGAAGATAGTTATCTACCCCTAGGACTCCTCAACAGAATGGAGTTGTGGAAAGGAAGAACAGACTATTCAAGAGGCTACTAGAACCATGATGATGGAGGCAAATCTACCACATATCTTTTGGAAAGACGTTGTGAGTATTCCTGTCTCCACTCTCAACCAAGTGCAGATCAAAGGTAATACTTGTAAAACACCTTATAAATTATGGTTTGGCAATGCACCTACTGTGAAATACTTCAGAGTTTTTGGTAGTAAATGCTATATCAAAAGAGATGAGGATCTAGGCAAGTTTGATGCAAGAAGTGATGAAGGAATATTTCTGGGTTATTCTAACCATAGCAAGGCATACCGTTGCTTTAACAAGAGATTGAAAAGGATTGTTGAAAGTACTAATGTCAGAGTTGATGAAAGAAAGGAGAAACCTTCCAGGTCTTGTGGATATGAATCTGATGATGAAAGTCCAAATGAATTCCAAACTCAACCTCAGATCTAGACTGATCCAGAGAATCTAGTGACTCAAGAAGTTAGTGAAAATGTTGAGGAACAAGTTCAAGAATAAAAAAATCAAGAAACTCCCAAAACCCCTAGGGTATGTAAGGTTGAATCATTCTAAAGATCAAATCATAGGAGACAAGAATAAAGGTGTTCAAACTAGAAGAAGAATTGCTAAAGATCAAGTGGAGTATTGTTTGATTTCAAAGATTGAACCAAAAACAATGATTGAAGCTTGTAATGATGAAAATTAGGTAAAAGCAATGGAAGAAAAATTAATACAGATTGAAAAGAATCATACTTGGGATCTTGTTTCTAGACCTGAAAACAAAAATGTGAATGGAACTAAATGGGTCTTCAAGAATAAACTGAATGAAGATGGTGAAGTTGTGAGAAACAAAGCAAGATTGGTATGCAAAGGATACTCTCAAGTAGAGGGAATTGATTTTGAAGAAATATTTGCTCCGGTGGCAAGAATTAAAGTAGTCAAATTATTTCTTGCCTTTGCTACTTTCAAAGATTTCAAAGTTTACTAGATGGATATCAAGTTAGCATTCCTGAATGGAGAGTTAGAGGAAGAAGTCTACATTGAGCAACCAGAAGGATTCCAGTTGTCTAATCAAGAAGATATTGTCTGCAGATTGAGAAAAGCTTTGCATGGACTTAAACAAGCCACAAGAGCCTGGTATGCAAGATTAGATAAGTATCTGCTAAAGCTAGGATTTAGCAAAGGCATAGCTAACAGCAATCTTTATTTCAAGATTGATCATGAGCACATCTTGATTGTTGAGGTATTTGTTGATGATATCATTTTTGGTGGAAATGGAAGCATGTATAAGAAATTTGCTGATTAGATGCAAAGTGAATTTGAGATGTCCATGTTTGGTGAAATGAACTTCTTCTTAGGTCTACAAATCACTCAGTCAGATAAAGGTATCTTCATATCTCAGTCTAAGTATGTGAGAGAATTGTTGAAAAAGTTTGGAATGGAAGATTCAAAACCAGTGAGTACACCTATGGTAACTGGATGCAAGTTGAGTAAAGATGATGTTTCCCCCAAGGAAGATGAGAAAAGGTATCGATCAATGATTAGAGGACTGCTCTATCTGACTCAAACCAGACCTGATATTATGAATGCAGTTGGGCTTGTTGCTAGATCTCAAGTTGATCCTAGAGAATCCCATGTTGTAGCAGTCAAAAGAATTTTTAGATATCTAAAGGGGACATCTGATTATGGCTTATTGTATCCCAAGGATGATGACTTCACTCTTCATGCATATATAGATGCTGACTGGGCAGGGGATGTGGATGACAGGAAAAGTACTAGTGGTGGTGCATTCTTCTTGGGAAGGAGATTGGTTTCTTGGTTGAGCAAAAAGCAGGAGGCAATATCTCTGTCTACTGCAGAAGCAAATTATATAGTAGCAGTAAGCAATTATACTCAAGTCTTGTGGATGAAGCAAATGTTGAAGGATATCAGAATTGTGTTTGAAGAGCCTATTACAATCTTCTGTGATAATTCAAGTGTAATAAACATCTCCAAGAATCTGATGTTGCATTCAAAGACAAAGCAGATATCCATCAAGTTTCACTTCTCAAGAGAAGGTAAATGAGAATGAAGTCAGATTGGAGTTTGTTTCTTCAAAGGATTAGATTGCATATATATTCACCAAGCCTCTGCCTAAGGATACTTTTGAGTATCTCAAAGGGAAGCTAGGGGTTATTACCCCTCCTATTTAGAACTAAGGTCCTCTTGTGTGCATCAGTCTGGTGGAATTCACAATCATATCTTGTGATCTGGATTGATGTTAAGGGGTTGCTACTCAGGGGGAGTAGTTAGAATGCTAATTCTAGAATTTAGTTTGATTTGATCTAAGGAACAAGAAGAGGGAGAGATGATTGAAAATATGTGCCCTTTTCCATTAATGTCAAAGGGAGAGAGAAGTCATGTGAAAAACTTGGAAATAAGTAGTTGCTGGTGAAAGGGGGAGCTATGAAGAAAATGGTTGCAAGTGTGATAAGAGAAAGGGGGAGAAGTTCTTGTCTTGATGGTTGAATCAATTTTTCACATCATATGTTGCCATCAATGACAAAGGGGGATATTGTTGCAAATATGTGCCTAATCAGTGTTGTCATTGATGTCAACATATCCTTGTTGTCATTGGTGTCAACTGTATCCTATTCTATTGCCTATTTAGAAGACTGGAATGTTGAGGATATTGAGAAAATTAGCCTCTCTGGAAGGAACAAGTGAGTCACATATCTCTTTGTCAGAAACAGTGAAGACAGTGCAGTTCAGTGAAGTAGATTGCTCCACATTTACAGTAAGATGAAGATCAGAGTCTACAGATTAAAGGATTTGTAGAGGATGGTATGTAGTTGTTCCAGTCAAGATTTGAGAGGTCCACATGAAGTATTGACGAAGTTATGGCCATCTGAGTAGAACTAGGTTTTTCAGTTGTTCAGAGGAAACAGAGTGACAATAAGTTGGTCCAGATTGCTCTACATTGAAATATTACAGTCTGTAGTTCTAGAGGCATGTTTGGGATGTTGATGTGTATCCTCAACTCAAGTGGTTTGTGATTTGAAGGTCTTTAAGCAATCTTTCTAGTGTGACAGTCATGGCAGCGAGTGTTCTTAAGTTATGGTATGAAGATGCAAGTGATTCTGGTGATCTGAAGTGGTGCAGTTGTTCTTGATGATTTCATTGTGCTTGTGGAGGTCTCTAGATCATGTACCTATTGTATTGGTGGTCCACATTGAGATTTGAGCTTGTGGCTGAAGATTTCTTCTTGAGTGTTGTTCATTCCAGTTTTGGCCGACTCAATGCTTTGTGCATGTTGCAGATGATCTAAGAGAGGTTCTATGAAGTGTGACGTGCTATTTGAGGAAGATTCAAGTCCTAGCTATGTTTAGACGATAGTACAGTGATCCACATTGAGTCAAGATGACCTTGATGTTCGTTCTAAGGTTGATGAAGGGTATAAATACTTGTGGATGAGTTGTGGAAAGTTGTCCTTGTGCAAAAATGATAAAATCCCAAGAAAGGTATAGAGGCAGAGCAAAGAAGAGGAGCAGAAGAAAAAGAGTAGTAAAGGATGAAGAGATAACGAAGAAGTGTTTGAGGGCAGCGTAGAAGTCTTGTGAGCTTTCAATGGGACTAAATTAGGCATGAAGAAGATGTTATTTCTTAGTTCATTCTTTCTATATTAAACATAAAATCCTATAGGCAGTGAGCTTTGGGTAGTGCACCTGAAGGCAAGTGTCTTCCCATTTCTTTTAAGTACTTTTAACAGGGTACAAATCTTGTGGGTTAACCCCCACCGTGGTTTTTCCTTAACTGGGTTTCCACGTAAAAATTATGGTGCTATGTGTGTTCATTTTGTTTCTGCTCATGTGTTGTTGATTCATGCTTTAAGGTTTACATCATTAATATGTTTGTAAGTTGTGAAAGAAGATTAAAAGTAGAAAAAGTTAAAATTGTGGGACAACTGATTCACCCCCCCTCTCAGTTGTCCGACCTAATTCCAACATTGGTGTGGTAGTAGATAGTGGAAGTGTAAGGAATTTAGTGTCTATTGAAATGGTGGACAAGTTGGGGCTAAGGAGGATGAAACATATGTGCCTATACTAGATTGGTTGGTTGCAGTAGCGGGACAAAATTCTAGTTGAGGAACAATATTGGGTGAGGTTAAACATAGGAGCATATTATGATGAGGTTGTTTAATGCACAAGAAAACTAAGAGGGGGGTGAATCAGTTGTATCTTAAAATTCCAAAACCCTCACACACATTATAATCCACTTTGATCCAGTTATCCTTTAAATTGTTGTGATGATTATGCATAAAAAGCAAATAATAGAAATTGAATCACAACAACACCATACACAAGAGAACACCAAATTTATGTGGAAACCCCAAGAAGGGAAAAACCATGGTGAGGATTAGCTCACAATATAAAGTAGTAACAACACTAAATTACAGAAGGCTCACTGCCCAAGGACTCACTGTCCTGAAAGAAAGATAGAGAAGAGATGGCTCATTGCCAGATTTGAACTATTATAATTGCATCTAACATATGCAAGGAGTAGAGTTCCATTGAAGCTCAATATTCACCACAACATCAGCATCATCTCTATAGCATCACTGAGGAATAGTAGACACCTTATGCTCACTGCATTCAATAATCTAACACATGAAAGCTTGTACTGCATCACACATTCAGCCACTCTGTTATTCACATCACATTCATCACATGCCCACTCTTGATTACGATCCCTTGACACTTATTTACACTATCTTCAACTTTGAGAGCATTCTCCATGGTCGACAAATCACCTCAACCTGTAAGATTCAAATTAGGTTTGGACCTAAACATTCCCATGGTGAAAAGGATTGAAGAAAAACCACAACACACCTTAGCTTGGATGTAATTCATCCAAGCATGCTACTCCACACTTTCACAATCACCAAAGCAATTCCACAATCAGTGTAAACATCCAAGGTTAGCCAAACTTGTGTTAACACCATGATCTTTTAAATACTCACTTCCTCAAACCCAAAGATGACTTTCAGACCACATGCAAGGCTTCAACACAATCTAGAGTATTCCACAAACATCCTAAAACTTCTTGAAATCCAACAAATTCCTTTGCAACAACTTTCACCTACCGCACAACCTTATCCTATTTACCCACCAAACTCAAATGTCTCTATCATACATTGCAACTCAATAAGTCCTCTTCTGGAGCACTAAATCATGAACAACCTCAACTAGAGAAAGATAGGAACCTTATAAGTACGTGTCCAAAACCGCAAGACCAAAAGCCACTATGTGGAGAAATGCGGAGCAAAGCCATTTCTCCCAAACACCTCTGTAAACCTCTAAAGCAAAGTCCACACACTGGTGAACAATAGTTTCTCTACACAATGAACAAGAGCACCAAATTTGGAATCTAGCATCTTTGAACATCTCTTAACAACATATCCAAACTGTAAAGATAGATCTTCAATATAGAGGAAATGCGGAGCAAAACCAGAACACTACTTTGTAAGCCAAAATGCCACTTCACCACACTGTTTCCTTTATTAATCAAATTTTCTCAAAAGAACTTGGAGACCAACCATCAGAAACATATTCCTAACATCTACAGAAATTCTTCAAGGTAACCAAATCATCTTCAACAAAGCAATTCAATAAAACAACAACAACCTCAGTAGTAGACATAGTTGACACCAATGACAACACAAGCATGTTGACATCAATGACGACACTGATAGCATATATTTGCAACAATCTCCCCCCTTCATCAAAAGTTTATTTTTATGGGGGTACATCTTCAGGTACCACTTTAGTGGTTCTTCCCTTAATGAGCTAATAAAATCAAATAATTTTATGCTATCTTTTTATTCATTCTATCTCTGCCATATGGTCTCTAATAGAAAGACATGTTCTATGGCATTGCTAGCGTCTCTTTCAAAAACTCACATTTTCTTTTGTAACATCCACATTCTAAAAACACAATAATATAAAGAACTTACCATGGAATAAATTCAACAAGGTAAAAATGAGAGAAAAATTTTATTTTATTTATCATATAATCAAGTAACAACAAATTGCAAGATTCTCTTACATAAAACAAATATGACATATTGTCTTTCTCAATTACAAGTATCTGCATAAGCAATTCAATTACATGAACAAATTTGGAGTGATTACTGCTTATGAATATCTGACATCTTTATCACAAGTCAAGACATGTTTTTTACTGGAGAGAGAGAGCATCTTTCAAGTGTTTTACCTCCATCCACAGACCGGCGGTCTCCCACACATCTTCCACATAGGAAGTGGCCCTACCCTTCATGAGGAATATAGACCAAAGGTGACCAGTGGTAATTTGCCTTCTAAATACATAGTGTTGTATCCTACACAACTCTATCAATCATACAACCCTAGATACCTTCTAGCTAAGTATGATTTTCCAATAGGTTATGCAATCCAGATACAGTGAACCAACAATGCATGCAGAAAATGTATACATTACTTTGGCCAAAGTTTTAATATCAATAATGTTCATAATGAATGTGGTCGAAATGTTCACCCACCCCAACTCGACTTGGATATTATCATATTCTTACAGTTTATCCTCACCAACTATGTTTACGTATATAGTTTTAACATCTTTCATAGTAATGGTCTACTTGACTTAGACGAGTTCATATGGATATAACTAACCATTTATATTCATGTTTGATACTAGGGTTTTCCTTGCAACCTTAATAATCTAATATTTAAAAATAACCATACCTCATAACTATGAGACCAAGGTTTAAAAATGACCCCTAGGTTTACTCAATCAAGATTAAGAATAATATGATTCTGGAAAATATATTTCCTCCTACACAATGGAGTATGAGTACCTTCTATTTCCGTATTATGATAACATTGATAATCACAAAAGTTTAGAATATATACATATATATGTTTCCTTACTAGATCATATTCAAGTTTAGATTTCTCTATTTCCATCATAATGATTTACAAAAAGAATATACTCAACAAGATTACTATAATAGGTATTAAGGATTGTCCTATGGACCTTATTTCTTCTATCAAATTATTCCTAGTTTTTCTATCACTCAACTAGATTTAAAACTAAACAAAGGATAGTTTAAATCGATATCAACTTAGCTTAATGATTAAGTCATGTTACTCATATCTGACATCTTTATCACAAGTCAAGACATGTTTTTTGCTGGAGAGAGAGAGAGAGCATCTTTCAAGTGTTTTACCTCCATCCATAGACCGGCGGTCTCCCACACATCTTCCACATAGGAAGTGGCCCTACCCTTCATGAGGAATATAGACCAAAGGTGACCAGTGGTAATTTGCCTTCTGAATACATAGTGTTGTATCCTACACAACTCTATCAATCATACAACCCTAGATACCTTCTAGCTAAGTATGATTTTCCAATAGGTTATGCAATCCAGATACAGTGAACCAACAATGCATGCAGAAAATGTATACATTACTTTGGCCAAAGTTTTAATATCAATAATGTTCATAATGAATGTGGTCGAAATGTTCACCCACCCCAACTCGACTTGGATATTAACATATTCTTACAGTTTATCCTCACCAACTATGTTTACGTATATAGTTTTAACATCTTTCATAGTAATGGTCTACTTGACTTAGACGAGTTCATATGGATATAACTAACCATTTATATTCATGTTTGATACTAGGGTTTTCCTTGCAACCTTAATAATCTAATATTTAAAAATAACCATACCTCATAACTATGAGACCAAGGTTTAAAAATGACCCCTAGGTTTACTCAATCAAGATTAAGAATAATATGATTCTGGAAAATATATTTCCTCCTACACAATGGAGTATGAGTACCTTCTATTTCCCTATTACGATAACATTGATAATCACAAAAGTTTAGAATATATACATATATATGTTTCCTTACTAGATCATATTCAAGTTTAGATTTCTCTATTTCCATCATAATGATTTACAAAGAGAATATACTCAACAAGATTACTATAATAGGTATTAAGGATTGTCCTATGGACCTTATTTCTTCTATCAAATTATTCCTAGTTTTTCTATCACTCAACTAGATTTAAAACTAAACAAAGGATAGTTTAAATTGATATCAACTTAGCTTAATGATTAAGTCATGTTACTCATATCTAAATAGCATACATATTAAAGTATCATTTTACACTAATGACATCGAATGTCTTTTGCATGATTTAACTTATAACATCATAGTTTATCTGCTACATGATATAACTCAACATCAGGGTGACTGGTTCGAGCTTATAAGGCTCATGATAACTACAAAAATAACCTTATTCGGGCATGCAAAATTGTAATGATCATACTGTCTCTACACGATAGTTTGACATGTTAACAGTTTTAAAATATATTGTATGTTTTCAGCTCAAAGAGCTCTAGTTTAAGAATTCAATGATAAAAGGATGCATCGGCCAACAAGGCTCATTCGATGCTATCGGATTTCTTGTATGATAACTAAGTAGTTTACTATCCACACTATCTATCAATTAGAACAGTGATTCAATCACAGCAGACACCATTGATTTTAATCAAAAACACATCAAATGACATGATTTAGCCCAACTGGAAAATTCAAATGTTTACCAACAAGATACCACAGTGGACATGATTTGAAAGAAAATACGATTCATCATTGAATACAAAGAATACTATGTAGAAAAGTAGATAACGTGGCAGTGACGGCTCTTCAAGGATAAAACTAAGTTGCAGGCTGCGAGCTCAATAGATGCCTATGGCCAACATTCTTCCTTCACTAAATCCCCTTCCTAATACCTGCTATCCATAGAAATTTCACCTCAAGCATAACACAAACCATCCTCGGCTCATACCAAGTCATTCTCCATATAGGTTTCTACCATGACTCTTAATGAGTTGTATCCCCATTGCTACCCATGACCAATAGTTAGAGACAACAGGAAAACATGTATAGTCCCACGTTTGATTCAGTTCAATCGATTCCACTTATGGTACAAAATCAACATATGTCGATTAAGAGGTGACTTCACATGGAGTGGGGAATGAATGTGGTTTGAAACACCACCATTCCCTCTCAAAGAGGCCGACATCACATTGATACCACTGTATGATCATTTAGTGATCACATTGAGTTATTCAATCCACTGCTTGAGATAAAAGAAATGCATTCCTAAAAGCATGCCTACAGCTGCTCCTTGAGTGAGCAAGCAGTTAATAATTATGAGGTATTAATCTCAAATCAATATACATAAATACATATATAAGTAATGGTTTATCATGACAACTACCTTACTTGATCATTTATGCTTTGATCAAAATATGATAATAATAATAAGTCGAAAGGCTTACGAATAATGTGAAAGGGTCGAGCTTGTCTCCCCTTCACAGACTCTCATTAAATCACATCAACTTGACTTGATAAGATCATCATATGATGTTTAATGTCAACAAATTGAAGATTTTATGACTTAAGGATGCTAACACATCAATTTTGTGACAATGTCAACATAAGATTACGTTAGTCGTAAACAGACATCATTCTACTCTGAAGACGTCGATTTCTTTTATGAACAACAATGTCGACCCACACGACTAGCCTAGAAAAGAATCAAAAAAGATATTGACTACTTGTCAAATAGATCCAAGAGTTATACTGACAAAACATGACTTACCTCTATCGATACTGGTTCACGTTTTGTTAAACACTTATACTCATTTTGTAAATGACCACTCGTAACCCAAGGTCTATATCTCTCTCCTTGAAAGATACTCTCTCTTTTCTCTAACAGTCATCCACAATCTACAATCCTGTATAAAACTTGAAATTAATAGATTATGATCAGTGCATCATTATTCAAACAATAAACCAAATTCTCATAATACAATTATTAAATCGATATAACATATGCATACCAATAATTTCATAAATGAAATTCAATAGAATCTATATTTTTCATTGATATTAATCTAAACATCAAAATAGATTTACTTATGTCCAAGTAAAAGTGGGGAAAAGCATATGTTATATCTTCTAACATCTTTGATGTTGCCATATCTTCTTCGTCTGATGAATTTTCCTCTGGGCTTGTAGTATCGCTATCTTTGTCTCCTAATATATGACTATATTCAACTTCACATGTTGTTCTTTCATCTTCACTTCTCCATCCTATGGTCTCCCACTCGACTAAATGATCACAACTTAAAATATCCCAATTGACTATCTAAGTTGTCCAAAATTTCCCTTTCTTGTTGTTGCAAGTATGGGTTTAACTGGTGTTGTCATTGATGTCAACATACTCATGTTGCATTAATGAGAAGGATTGGATGAGTTGTGTGTTGAGGATATTGAGAAAATTAGTCTCAATCAGGAACAGTGAAGAACAGTGATGACAACAAGGTAAAAGTCCAAGATAGGTTGAGGATCAGAAGATGTGGTTTAAAGGGTTTGTAGATATAAGCCTTGAGATGCTCCAGTCAAGTTTTTAGAGGTCTGCATGAAGATCTTAAGAAGTTATGGTCACTCAAGTAGAACCAGCTCTGACAGGTGTCCAGAGGTGATAGAGTGACACAAATAGGTCCGGTGAGGTCTAGTAATGCATTATCCCATTCTGTGGATTTGAGGAAGTGTTGAGGACATCCTTGTGAAGTGTCAAGTAGATTGGTTTGTGGCTTGAATGTCCAGAAGAACCTATTCCGTTGTGACAGTGATGACAGACTATGTTCTTAAGGTTCTGGATAAAGGAGAGAAGGATTCTAGTAAGCAGATGAAGTGTGGATGTTGTTGGTGATTCAGAAAAGCTTGTGGTGATCTATGGATTGGTTCCAGTTCATGTTGGTGGTCCGCATTGAAGTTAAAGTTCGTATTCGAAGAATAACCACCAGATTTTAGTGTTCTTCCTGAGACTGGCCAACCGGATGTATTACACATCTTGTGGATGTTCTTGTAGGTGTTTTCTGACTTAGATGATTATTCCTAAGTTGATGTCTTGTATAAATAAGGGATTGTGAAGTCATTCCAAAGGGGGTGTCTTGTGGAGATGAGAGTGTGGTAGCGAAGAGCAGAGCGAAAGGTGGAGCAGGAGTATTGAGCTTAATGGAACTGATTCAAGCATGGTGAAGATGTTATTCTCCAGTTCATGTATGTGATACTTATTTCTTTGTAGATAGTGTGTCTCTTGTAGGCAGTGAGCCTCTTGTGAGCAGTGTGCTTGGGTAGTGAGCCCTAATTGGCATGTGCCATTTTGTTCTTTCTATTCTTCTAATAGAGAATACATTCTTGGGTTAATCACCCTGTGGTTTTTCCCTTAACCGGGTTTTCCACGTCAAAATCTTGGTGTCTTATGTGTTGATGAGTTTCTGCTTTTGATTTGAATGCATTATGTTTCATGTTTAATATATTGCTAATCACCAAGAAGATTTAAGTGTGTAAATTGGAGAAAGTTTTGCACAACTAATTCACCCCCCCTCTCAGTTGTGTGCCCTAAGTCTAACACTTGCTTCCTTCTATCTCTTCATCAATTCCTCTATATGATATGACTGGCTCAAGGGGTGACTCCTGGTCCTAGGGTGACATCTATCCTTTATACTATTTTGATCTTAATTGTGTCTCTTCATTACTAATGATGTTTAGTTTATTTAACAAATCCTCAGGGTCTGGTTACAGTGATTCTTCCTTTCATTTACTTGCAGTACTATTTGCTTCCAATTTTCGTCCTTGTTTCTTATTTGTGGCTACACCCACATTGGCGCACTCAACAACACTCTTCTTGGTGCACTCCCCGCATTTCCTTAAGATTTCCTCTACCATTTTTCATGCTTGTTCTGTTTCCTTTATTTCTCTCTGCCTTTTCTGGTATCTTTCTTCCCTTTCCTGGGGTTTCTTTCATCTCCTTTCCTCCATATTCATTTCTATTTTTAATGATTTCTGATATCTCTCTTCCTACTTTGGTTTCCTTATCCCCATATATGCATTTTTTCTAGATTTCTTTTCTTCCAATATCATCTTTCAAAAAGAATTTTCTGAACAGTCACGTCTTTACAAGGTCCTCCCCCCTTTCCATTCGTCATCCCCTAATGGCCTACCCCCCTCTCACAAAGGTGGCTTTAGGATCTGATGAAGGCTTTATTATACCATTCTCTCCTTTCTTCCAGAATTATAATTTCTTTTACTATTATTTCCAAGGTCCCAGCAATGAAACCAATGTTAGCAAGAGAAACTAGGACTTGTACAGTCTGGAGACCTATATCCCGATACTTCTTGTGTAGTATTTTTTATACCCCAGAAGACACAATACGAGAATAAGTCTAATTATCAAAGGTGAACAACCATATGTCATACAATTTAAAAGAAGATAGTCATATCCTTACATAAATTATAGAACCCAACTATTAATTCAAGCATCTTTGTATATAGATATATATGTATATTCAGAATACTAATTGGGTAGGTCTAGTCTCTACTCTGGTTACTTCATTACATTCTTATTCATATTCTCCATATTCTATTTCATAGGTTTATATACATGTATTCTTTGAAGTGTCATGACGTTTCCTCTTTGTCTCATGCCTTTTCTAGAAGTGAAGGTTTTCTTTGGTATCTTTCGGTATCCCTATTCTGGTACCTAACCTACTAACACCTTCACTCTTCTATCTCTAAAACACTTTGCGGTAAGTTTTATGAACTCAAATTTGAAGCATACATGCTTGAGAGTAGTTACAAGCTATCTTTTCAATCCACAAGCCCATAACTTCAAATGCAATAGAATGTAGTACAATTTTATGAGCCTATGACACATTTCCTGACTGAGCAAACACTTAGACAATTTCTCTTCAAACTTATACAACTTTCTTCATCAAGCACCAAACACCATGAGTTCATATAACCAAAAGACAACATATGCAACCATCATAACTTCCATGACAACCATTAGCCACACATCAAAGATATTGGTAACATATAGTTATCATGAGCTTACACATGAGCTTCAGAAGATAAGGTATGACTGTGTACAAATGATATTGATTTCTTATCTTCCACCATTATTGTTGCTCTGATCTACTGGTACAACTGTGTACAGATGATATTGATAATCATCTATCCTTTGATCTTCTCCTTTGACACCTCCACTCAATTGACATCAATGACAACATATGCAACAATCTCCCCCTTTGTCATTGATGGCAACACCAACCTGATATGCATTTTCTCCTGCTTTGGCATTAAGGGCAAAGGGATAATGTTCTTCATCTGTGCCAACAAAAACATATGGGCTTCCCCTGTCTGTACAAACCTTATCATTCTTTATCAGTTCACTCCCCTAAGAAGTAGCCTTTGTCACTTCAAAACTGATGTAGTAGAACTTTGTTCTTCAACTTCCTTATGATATATATATACACACACACACACACATACATAGTGCCTTGTTCATATCAAGATAGCATTGATTAGTCCTTTCTTACTCTCTGCATATCTATACAATATCAAAATTTGTCTCACCTTCAACATGTTTTCTATTTACTTAGAAGGTAGAACATTCTTTTAAATTACCTTCAACTAGGCAAGAGTTGTATCCCATCTCTTCTTTGTAGAAGACAGAATGTGCATTTGGCTTTCAAGCTAAATATACAATTTTTCTACTTCTTCCAACATACATGGCACTTTAACCTTCTGAGCAATATTTTCTGCTTCTATCAAAATTCCAGTCAAGGGAGCTAACCTCAGGCCCACAACTTCCCTTAGCTGACCAATTTCTCCTTTGATTTTATCTCTTTTGTCTAGAAGCTTCTTCAACTAGGAATGAAGATTTTCTATTTACACCCTTGTAGCACCATATTTGTCTTTCACTGGGTCATATACATTGGCCACTTGAGTTATTTGTGATTCAATAAAGTCAATTTGATCCTTTATGTTCTTTGTTGTTGCTGGCCATTTCAAACAAAATTGATAAAGCACTTTTGCATCTTCCAAGCATTTCTAAATGCTTTTCATATTCTCTTGCAATTTATTATGTGCCTTAGCACATCTACCAGAGGCATCATCCATTCTTTATTATTCACCTGCTCGGTTATTTTAAGTTCTACTTGTTTCTCCAAACAAGAAGAATGAGCTTCGAAAGATTGCAACAAAAAGTTTCATTTGCTGAGTAGGAGGCAGAGATGGATCTCTTTTTGCCTCAAGTAATTCCTCCTGAATTATCTTTTTTGCTTCTTCTACCAACTCAACTCCCTAAACTTGTTATTGTAGAATTTCTTATGTTGCAGTAGATTGTAGTATATCTCCAAGTTGTAGCTTGTGGAGAGGAGATATTCTGAACAAGTTAACTTGTCCATCAAGCATTGGCAGTTGTAACAGTTGCAGAGTAATCACTGGTTGAATCTGCATTTGTTGTCTAAAAAACTCCTTGATTGAATCTACCAGAGAGGAGAAGGAAGATGTATCTTGTGCTTTTTTTGAACTCTCCCCTACATCAACATTTACCTGCTCCTCTTGTTCATCAAAGTTACCCTGTTTCTCTATATTCTCTGGAGGAGGACTATCTTGCACAACATTATGATTAGGAGATGCATTTCCTTCACCTTGTGCAACCTACTCTTCTTTCTCATCTTCTTGATCTTTCTGATCAGTGCTATGTGGAGGAGATACTGTATTGTGCAATGGAGAAACTTGTGGTTGCTCCACATTCCCATCTTCTTTCACTTCTTCAAAAAATTTCTTTGTCACCTCTTCAGTCTCCTTTTGAATCTTATCTCTATCATCTTTCTCCATGCTCATAAGGACATCTATCCTATGCTTTGTCCTTAGCTCCTAAGCCTACATTTGAGACATTTTATCTTTTTCTTCTTGGGAGATACTAGTTCCAGCCTTATCAAGAGCTTGTTGTCTTAGCTCTTCATCCATTTCTATGGGTCTTTCTCTTCTTTGCCTCAGAGCCTAAGCTAGGCTCTCTAGAACCTTTTCAATAATGTCACTCATAGGCACATTATATTTGATCATGTACATCTCTACAACCATTTCTATGGTGCTCTGATCTGTAGGAGGCATATCCAGATGTAGTTATGTTGTTTCCTTTAGTATACCATGATGCATAATCGCATTGAAAATAGCCTCTAACTAGAGAGGTTCATGTTGAGGCACCACCGGAGGAGTTTGCTTAGATTTCTTTTCTTTCTTCTTTAACTTATAGGTTCCTTCCTCTCCATCTTCTCCTAATCTATCTCCTCTACTTGAGTCTTCTTCCTTTAGGCAGACTGTTTAGGCGTAGCATGCTTCTTTTCTATAGTCTTTATTTGAGTCAAGGTCTCAAATGCAGCTCTTCTTCTAGTAGATCTTGTTTGTACTGAGATGGAGGGTTGCGGAGCATTTGCAATAGCAAATGTGGACCTTCTTGTCCTTCTAAGTACTTGGACAACTGGCAGACTTGTAGCATTAGGTTAAGGACCCTCCGCAGGGGTTTCTGGTGTAGATTTTGGTGGAATTCCCCATTTCTTATGTAATTCTTCTTTATGTTTGTTAAGATGCTCCTCCACACTTCTCTTATGCATCTTGTCCATTATTTCATCATAGGTAACAATTTTCTTTGTTGTTGTATCCTTGGGTTCGCTGAGAAGGATATTAGCATAGGTCTTTATCTCCTCTACGAAGACCTCATAAGGCAATTTTGGAATCAAAGAAGTCCTTGGTTCTAATGCTTCCATGTAAGTATAATCCTTATCAATCAGAAATATGATTTGTCCTTTATATCTCCATACTATACTGAATGGAACTTTGTCCCTGGCTTGTTTATCAGACTGTAGAGTTTCAAAAAAACCCCAGTACATTGTGTTGTAGTTCTTATTATCACCAAAACCTCTTATATGATTTTTGATTTGGATAGAAACAAGAATCTATTGTTGCCAAACCTTCCCTTTGAACCTAGGCATTTCATTCAAAAAGTAAAATGCAAGGCATATGATGAGACTACCATACCTGAAATTATAGTTTGTTTCCTTTGTCCTCTTCAGATTCTCCATTAGTTGATCTCTCATGACCTCATAGAGGTCAAAGTATTTTCCTTCCTTTACCATCTAGTAAGTAGCTTGAATTTTTGTACCAATGGCAGATCCTTCTTTGTTTGTAATGTAAATTTTATAAGAAATGCCCATTGCAGCATACCAGACCCCTAGATTGGTTATGTCATTTACACTTGGACTGCTTTTGTCAAACTTTGCCTCAGTTAGTTCTGTAACCTTCTCATTCTTTATAGTTTTCATCACCGATATTGGTCCGATTGAACTCAATCCAATAACAACCCTAATTGCATCCTTGGTAATTCTATAGGGCTTATCACGATATAGAAATTCATGATGAATTTTTCTCAGGATATACCTTACCCATTCATATTCATCACATAAGTTAGGGTAGTCCTTCCATATATCCAATCATTTGGCTCCCACATTAGCATATTCTAGTTTGTAGTTGTCATCATCCAGAAGGGTATCCCTCAGATCTTCAAACTTCACATGATTAATCTCATCTAGCTTGGAATGAATATATATCCTAACATCCTTTGTGTATACTACATCTACCAAAACATTGGAAAATGCCCCTTGCTTATCAACTTCCATGGCCTTATAAGGATATTTCTTGTATTTCGGCCTTGGTTTCTCAATAACATCCACCAATTGAGGAGTCTCCATTTTAATTTTCTCTAAATTCATAAACTAGGGTTTTATTAAATAACAGTTCTGAAAAATACCTTTATGTTCTATCACTAGGGTTTCACCTTTAGCTCTTCTCAAATTCCCCAAATACTCTGAATGTCTTCTTCTCATCTCAGCTCTAGATGCAAATGCTTTGATTTCAAATGAGATTAGATCGTACAAATGAAGCATAAGTAACTTACGTTTTCCCTAACTTTTCACAATTAATGCACCTTTATCTAGTTGGGTAAACTACTGCCAAAGTGCTCTATAAATCCACAAAGACCTAAATCCATTCCACAATTCTCCGCATCTCGTGATTTTATTCCAGAAATTTGGGGGAATGAAACTATATTGCCTTATCAACAACCTCATCTATCCATTTCATGCCAATTCATCTATATGCCTAGCTTCCATTTGTAGAAGCCACAATTATTTAGGGGGAAAGACTAGATATGCAATGGTTAGCTCCCCTTAACCCTATGCCTTTTCTTAGTCAACTATGAAGTCTTCTGCACTAGGTAGAATCACAGATTCTTCCATCTTCTCATTATCTTGTTTAGATTTCTTTCTACATATCTTTGTCATTTCCTTCTTTTGCTTAATCAAAATTTCCTCTACCTTCCTGTGCTGAATAGGTGGTTCTATAGAACTACTTTTGCAGAATCTTGCTTTATGCCCAAAGTTGTTGCACTTGTAGTAGACCATATTGTATTCTGGAGGCACACAAACATTTCTCCCTACTTTAGTTCTACAATGAACAGCCTTATGACCGAACTTATTGCATGCATAGTAATAACCATAAAAGGAATGAGATTTCATAGAATCATGTTTGGGAGGCACAAATGAATTCTTCCTCATATAATTATTTCTTCTTACCTTAGTTCTATAATTGATAGCCTTATGACCAAACTTATTGCAAGAGTAATAGTAACCATAAAAGGATTGAAAGAACCTGGGAGTAGCAGCCTGTTTATGTGGAGATCTCTTGAAATCTTTCTTCTGACCACTGACTTTTATGAAATCATCATTCAACTTCTGCTCCTCATCTTCAGTCACTCATAGTCTTCAGTGCAGGACTCTTCCTTTTTCATTTCAAACATGCCTTTAGGTATATCTATTTTTTATGTCTGGCCTTTCTCAAATCCAATACCACCCTTATTCTTTTGGGGTCTTTGACTACTGATTATCTCATCAAGGATATTGGTGTTTTCTTAAGTTTTAGACTCTTGTATATATGATCCTTTGCTTTCTCCAATTCTTTCCTTAGAAAGACAACTTCTTCAAATTTGGACCATTCAATCTACAAACCATATCTGGTTTATCTGACAACTGAAATCCATTCGGTTGTTCTATGTAGACTTCTTCTTCTAGTTCACCATTCAGGAAAGCAGACTTCACATCCATTTGATATACCTTGAAATCCTTATGTACTGTAAAAGCCAAAAACATCCTAATGGCCTCCATTCATGCCACTGGAGCACAAGTTTCCTCATAGTCTATTCCTTCTACTTGTGAATAACCTTTGCACACATGTCTTGCTTTGTTTCTTATCACTTCTCCATTCTCATTCAGTTTGTTCTGGAATACCCACTTAGTTCCAATCACATTTTTGTTTCTTGGTCTTGGGACAAGTTTCCAAGTTTGATTCTTTTCAAACTACATTAGTTCTTCTTCCATAGCCTTAATCCAATACTCATCCTTGCATGCTTCAGTCATTGTTTTAGGTTTGACTTTAGAGAGTAAACACAGATTTACCTATTCTTCAACAGCTTTCCTTCTTGTTAGCACACCTTTGTCCTTATCACCAATGATTTGATCTTTAGAATGATGCTTCTACACATACTTGGGAGTTTTAGGAGTCTTTTCTGGAGCTTCTTCTTCTTCAGTTTGTACTTCCTTTTCATCAGCATTTTCTTCTTCTCTACAAGAGGACTCATCTGAATTTGATTCATATCCATTAACTTCTAAACTCTTTTGTATATCTTCATTGACTTTGACATTTACACTCTCAACAATCCTTCTTAACCTCTTGTTGTAGCACCGGTAATCTTTGCTTTTAGTAGAATGCCCAAGGAAGATACCTTCATCAGACCTTGCATCAAACTTTTCTAGGTTTTCTTCATCCCTTCTAATATAACATTTGCTTCCAAACACTTTGAAGTACTTAACAGTAGGAATCCTTCCATACCACAACTCATAAGGAGTCTTAGTATTGTTTGCCTTTGCTTGCACTCTATTCAGTATGTAAACAGAAGTATGAATTGCTTCTCTCCAGTAGACCTCTGGTAGGTTTGCTTCCTTTATCATTGTTCTTGCAGCTTCTTCAATAGTCTTGTTCTTTTTTTCAACCACTCCATTCTGCTGAGGAGTCCTAGGGGCAAATAAGTGCCTCTTTATTCAATGATTCTCATGAAACATGTTAAATTCATTGGAGGTGAACTCTCCACCTCTATTAGATTTCAAACATTTAATTGTCATATCCATTTCATTCTCAACCATGGCTTTGAATGCTTTGAACTTATCTAGGGCTTCAAATTTTTCTTTGAGAAAAGTAACCTGTGTTATCCTAGAATAATCATCAATCAATAGCATGAAATACCTATCACCTTGAAAACTCCTTACCTTGGTAGGGCCACAAAGATCTGTATGCACCAATTCCAATAGTCCAATAGAAGACTGATCCTTGACTTTGAAACTTCTTCTTGCTTTCTTTCCAATATGGCATTCCTTATAGACAACATTGATGGGCTTTGTTGTTGGCAAGAGACACTATATGGATTCATGATTGTTGTCATTGATGGCAACAAAGTTCATCCCACACATCCGCAGGACATGGTATGTCTCTACCGGAAGTCAGAGTGAAGAATGTTGTGCTCCGGTAAACAGGAACAGAGCATGTGGCGAGGTCCGACAGACAGGTCTGGATCTCTCAGAGGAAGTATCTTGGTGAAGTGCAGATTTAGGGAAGTCAAGAGGACTACCTTGAGTGATAGATTCCAAGGTTTTAGCCTCCGGTGATAGATGAGGTAAAAGATATGAATACTTGAGTACCAGGTTCCTGAGTGACAGTGTGAACAGAGGAAGAACTGACTGACAGAACATCAGACTATTTTCTGGATGTGTTTCTGATGGTGGTAAAGGTTATGAAGACATGAATTATGTTTGGTCGACATGATTAATGATTTCTACAAGTGTATGCTTGATCCACATTACTTGATGTGCAAGGATTCAACCAACAGAACAGAGTTTGTGAAAAGATTGATTGTTCTGGGTGCTGACTAGAAAGATAATGAAATCACTTGTACGGATATATATAGGATGGATTTAGTTGTGAGAAGTGTGTTTTTGGTATGATATTGATGTGCGAATAAAAGCATAGCAGAGCAGAAGCAGTAAGGAAGGTCCGGTATGTGAAAGGAAAGCAGCATAAGGAAAGAGGAAAAATGAAGTGCAGCAGATCAGTGTACTGAGCCTAACTGGAACTGAACTCTAGCATATGTGGATGCTTCCAATCAGTTCAAGTATTGTATAACATTCTTTTGTAGACAGTGTGTCTCTTTGTAGGTAGTGTGCCTCCTTTGTGAGTAGTGTGCTTGGGTAGTGAGCCCTAATTGGCAAGTGCCATTTTATATTACCATTCTTCTAACAGAGAATACAAACTTGGGTTAATCACCCTGTGGTTTTCTCTCTTAACAGGGTTTCCACATCAAAAATACTATGTCATGTGTCTTTGCATTTCATGATTATGTTTGTTCATTTGGATTAGTATTACATTGATTGCTAATAAAGTTCAAAAAGCAGAAATAAGTAGATAACTGATTCACCCCCCCTCTCAATTATCAACAATTGGTATCAGAGCTAAGTTCCTCCTAACAGAGCCTAACAGCTTGAGGAAGGTCTGGGAATTCAAATGGATGCATATGGTTTAAGGGAGCAACTCAAGACTGCCCTTGATGATCTTGAACAGTCAAACTCTGAAGTCAATGAATTAAAGGAAAGACTCAACCAGGCTGATGATTTCATGAGAGAACTAAAAGACAAATTAAGTCTCTCTATGGAAAAGAGAAAGGAGCTGCTTCAGCAATTGGCAAGACAAGGTGAAGCAATTAATGCAAATGAAGAGCTGAAGGAAAAAACCAAGTTGTGTGAAAAGTTATCAAAAGAAATCATTATGGTAAGACATGAAATGGAATCAGGAGTCATAAAGTTTACCCAAGAAGTTGAAGAGAAAAGAAAAACTGAAGATAATCTAAGACAATCTCTCAAGGAGAAAACAGAAGATTGCCACTAGATGGATAGAATTATTAGACATCTTGAATCTGATCTTGAAGATGCTAAAGATAATGAAGAAAAACTTGAGGATCAAATTGTCTCTCTCAAAAAGGATATTCAAACAGCAAATGAGTATAAAGAGAAATTCAAGATAAGTTTTGCTCAACTTGAAGTTCTTCTTGGAAGTCAAAAGAGGGCAGATGACAAGTATGGTTTGGGATATGAGAAAGGAGAAAGCTCTGGATTCGGTCAGAAGACTTTTGGATCAGAAAAACCAAGGAACAGATTTAGAAAACCTCCGGTAAGATAGCCTAATGCTCAAAGATATCCTTCCTTCAATGGATACTGCCACAACTGCAATACTTTTGGTCATAAAGCTAATCAGTGCAGAAAGAGAATGAATTAGACAAATTCATTCTTCTCCGAACAATGTTTTAACTGCAAAAGGTATGGTCACAAATCTCATGAATGCAGAAATATGCAAATGAACAAATCATTCAATGGTAGATGCTTTACATGCAATAGAATAGGTCATATGGCTAATCAATGCAAATCAAGAGGATATCAATCAAATATGCAAAGAAATGCTGTTTGCCAAATCTGCAATAGATCCGGTCATATTGCAAAATGTTGTAGAAGCAAGAATCAGGACAAAAGAGGTTCGGTATATCATAATCAGAATCAAGATAAGGGTAAACAAAAAGTGAATGCGGATGAAGTTAGGAATGAGATGAACAAGATTTCGGTGAAGAAAAGTTCAGAGAATGTAGAGGTTGGATCCGCACCAGACTCTGGTGTTGATATTCCTTCCAGAAATTAAAAGATGAGCTCTGGCTCAGGGGGAGACACAAAGAAAACCTTGTTCCCCCAGCCAATTAAGTAATGCCTGAAATTGGCACATGAGAAGTTGTAGATCAAAGGGTTTCTAGAGAAACATATAAAGAAGGTCAGGTAAAGATCTAAGAGATCCGCAAGAAAATTTAAAAAGTTTAATTCCTTCAGAATTGGTCTGGTTAAACAAGTCTTCCAGGAAAACAAGTTTCTCACAAGGTTGGTCTGGTATGGATCCAAATTGAAATAGCCTGATCTGCAGATATATGAGATGATTAGGAGAAGAAGTGGACATTGTGATTCATCACTAACATCGATCACAAAGGCATCATAATGATTCGGATGAGTTTCTTCCTCCTTGAACAAGGAAAACCAGGCAAACTGGAATGAATTAGGTTGCGCATTTATTGCAAGGTGAAAATTAGGGCTTCTTGGAATAAAAGAGTTCATTTATCTGTCATTTACACATTTGTACACTCACATGCGAAGAAGAAAGAAAAGAAGCTCTGCAAACAACTTCTCCCAAAAGATCAAGGCAACTCTTCATACAGCTCTATTCGGATTTCTTCATGTGCCCTAACCAGCGTAAAAGGTATTTATCATTCTTGATATCCTTCAATAAGATTGTTTGATGATGGCTACTCTGAATATAGTAAAGATCTCTGATAGACCTTGGCCCACATTTAAGAAACATCCATATAAATCCTTGGAGGTAGATCCCCTAGGAGCATTTTCTAGTATTCTGCATGGCGTTTTGCATACAAAAGACATTAGGGTTTACATACATGCAAATATTGAAGAGTTTGGGGAATTCAAACTAAGAGATATCTATCACAAACAACTGTTAGATGATTCATTTGAGCTCAAACCCCAACACAAGGGCCTCCGGATTAAGCACTTTGTACAATTCATACATTTCCCCTGTTTTACTGAGGATGAATGGGGCAGGTATGTTTTGAGCAGAATACATGACAACTTCATGTGGTTAAATGGACCATTCAAAATCACAAAAGATGCCATTAGGGCAGTTACTGGATTACACTCATTCGGTGGGATTCCTGTTCTTAAATCTGTGAAGAATCAAACTGTGAGTGAGGCTATCAGATCCAAGTTTGACAAAAGAGCAATGACAGTAGATGACATCTCTAATCCGGATGTCAAGTTTGCCTCCATGGTCATTGGGTATAAAATATATCATTCTAGCAAGGAAAATTCTATACCTAGAACTACCATCTACACCGCATATGAAATGCTAAGAAAGGATGCAGACTATGATCTTTGCCAACTTCTCTTGAACCAACTCATGGAGAATCTGTAGAAAATAAAGAAAGATAAAAAGAATTCATTCAAGTATGGTGGATTGATATTGTGCTTATTCTTCTACTTTATGAATGAGCTTCCCGGATCTAGTGGCTGGGTATGGGAGAATGATAGACCGGTAGCTATCCAAATCATAGATTATTTACATGGACTTGGTGACAACAAAGCACAAAATATATCTCTGTGGGGATATTTCAAGAACTTTCAGAACATGATGCAGGCAAGAGAAAGGATTCCCCAGTCTCTTGTTGAGAAATACAAGGACATAGTGTGCTTCATGGTAGACACTGATCAATGCCTAATGGAGGCAGTAGAGCCAAAGATAGTCTGGATCATGCCTATGGGGTATGAAGTTGATAAACAAATTATGGAGCTGCATGTTCAACACATGCTCAGTTAGCCAAAGGACTCAAAAGCAGAAAGGTTTGGAACATTTGAGGAGCTGAGTATAAAAATTCATGTTGAATTCAGAGAACCAGAAATCAAGAGGAAGGTGAGAAAAGAAGTAGAAAATATTGCCCAAGGCCTTGGCATCTCAAAGGAGGCACTTGATGCCCACAAGAAAAAGATGGAAAGGGCTGAGGAAGAGAAGAAAGAGGCAGAAAAGAAAAGCAAGGAAAGTGCTCCGGTAGAAACCTCAACCCGGACCAGATCATCAAAGAGATCTGCACCTGTCACAGCCAAAAGCTCAAGAACATCAAAACCGGAAGTCCAGGCATCCGATAAAAGAGAGAAAAGATCAAAGACAAAAGCCACAAGGGCTTATGCAAGTCAAAGCGATGAAGAGGAAACCGAATTAGATGAGGGGGTAAAGGAAATAAAGAAGCAGAAGAAGAAAGGATCCAGTAAACCCTCCACAGGCCAAGACAAGGAAGAAATGGCAGAGGAATTTGTTGAAAAGCCCACCCTATCTCTAGAAAGTGTAATCAAATCAGTCACTGTGGATGGAAACCTTCAACCAATGGCCAAATTCTATGATGATTACAATGAGGCTGACCAAAAGATCCTGCAGGAAGCTACAATCAGGTATCTGAACATATACAATAAGGCTTTCATTGAAATTATATCTCTAATTCCTAAGAGCCTAGAAAAGGAGTTAGAAATGAGAAAGAATAATGCCATGGCATAAGACATTGAGATCCAGGAATAGATAGCTATTCATCTATATCCTTCAATCGATCCCAAAACAATGAATATGATATTCAAAGATTGCAAGAATGAATTCAGGAGCAAAGCCAGGATGAATCAGCTCATGCTTGGTGAAACCGACAAAGTAGCAAAAGAAACTGAAGAGATTCTCCGGAATACTCTTAAAAAGTTCAACATTCCCATCACAGAGGACTTTGGTAAAGACAAGGGCTCAGAATCCCCTATTCTGGAAGAGATGGCTCATGGACAAACAAATATCTCTCCTCCGATTTCCCCTACAGCTTTCAGATCTAAAGGAGAAGACACAATACAGGAGAAAGAAGCAGGAGTGAAAGAAAAAGTTGACAATACCAAGGTAGCAGAGGAAGAGAAGACTCCAACAGAGAAAACCACAACTGATAGTGGTAAGAATGTAGAAGGAGAGAAAGCTCCAAGGGATAGTCCTAATAATGTAGAAGAGAAGAAACATATGTCTCCAGCAAGAGACACTGCACAAACTGTCCAAGAATTCCTGAGCAAAGAAACAATGGAGATTGATGAACCAGAGCTTCTATGAGGTCCATTCAATTTTGATTCTCTCTCTTCGGTACAGACAATGAAGATTGCTTCATTTGCTAATGCCAAGGTTAAAGAAAAACTCCTAAAGTCTCACATGGAAGACTATGAGTTGATAGAAGCTACCTCCAAAGTGCTTAAAAAGATTATGCCATCATTTCAGAAAGATCCCACAGCCTCCTCTTCCAGTAATCTCAAAACTCTAGTCAGTAGTGTTAGCACACATTTTGAATCACTAGAGAAGTCAGCAGAAGATAAGGTCCGGTAGGAATTTCTTGCAAAAAGATTATCAGAGGTACAAGGGTTGATAAGTAATGATAGGAGAAATATAAGTATAGGGATAAAGAGCTTATAAAATGCTCTTATAGATGGCAAAAAAATATACAAATTTTGTATTTCATGGTCCAAAGCAATAGTAGAGATTGAGAAGAAAATAAAAAAGCAAGAGGATAAACTACTAAGTTTGTCTCAAAGTTTTGATCCTCTCTCTTCCTCCATAGTCAATCAAGAGTGTCAGACTATTGCAATCACAAATGCATTAAAGAATTTTGAGAAGGAAAAGAAGAACATAATTAGCTGGATGGGTAAACTCAGAAGAATCATTATCCCCAAGTTAGAGGCCATGCATGAGGCCATAAGTGATGCTCAGACTACCGCCCAAACCAATGATCTGACAGATCTTAAGAGGGCAGAAGCTTTTGCATTTTTGTTGAGTGGTCACATTTCAATTTTGGATAGAATGAAGCAAAGTTGGGCTACATAACTCATCCAATTGAAGACATCCTTTGTAGACATTCTTCAGCTTATGTGAGTATGTAATATGCGGCTAAGTATAGTAAAATTTTTGAAAATTTTGGTGTGCAGACCCTACCCTTTGCCATTGATGTCAAAGGAGGAGTGAGGAGCAGTGAAAAATGAGGAATCCAACTAAGGGGGAGCTCCAGAAAATGTATATAATAACAGAGCATCAGCCAAGGGGGAGCATAATGTAAACACTTAGTCATTTTTCACTAAGTGTTGCCATCAATGCCAAAGGGGGAGATTGTTGGCAAGAGACACTATATGGATTCATGATTGTTGTCATTGATGGCAACAAAGTTCATCCCACACATCCACAGGACATGGTATGTCTCTACCAGAAGTCAGAGTGAAGAATGTTGTGGTCAGGTAAACAAGAATAGAGCATGTGGCGAGGTCTGACAGACAGGTCTGGATCTCTCAAAGGAAGTATCTTGGTGAAGTGCGGATTTGGGGAAGTCAAGAGGACTACCTTGAGTGATAGATTCCAAGGTTTTAGCCTCTGGTGATAGATGAGGTAAAAGATATGAATACTTGAGTACCAGGTTCCTGAGTGACAGTATGAACAGAGGAAGAACTGATTGACAGAACATCAGACTATTTTTTGAATGTGTTTCTGATGGTGGTAAAGGTTATTAAGACATGAATTATGTTTGGCTGACATGATTAATGATTTCTACAAGTATATGCTTGATCCGCATTACTTGATGTGCAAGGATTCAGTCGACAGAACAGAGTTTGTGAAAAGATTGACTGTTCCGGGTGCCGACTAGAAAGATAATGAAATCACTTGTGTGGATATATATATAGGATGGATTTAGTTGTGAGAAGTGTGTTTTTGGTATGATATTGATGTGCAAATAAAAGCAAAACAGAGCAGAAGCAGTAAGGAAGGTCTGGTATGTGAAAGGAAAGTAGCATAAGGAAAGAGGAAAGATGAAGTGCAGCAGATCAGTGTACTGAGCCTAACCGGAACTGAACTCCAGCATATGTGGATGCTTCCAATCAGTTCAAGTATTGTATAACATTCTTTTGTAGACAGTGTGTCTCTTTGTAGGCAGTGTGCCTTCTTTGTGAGCAGTGTGCTCGGGCAGTGAGCCCTAATTGGCAAGTGCCATTTTGTATTACCATTCTTCTAACAAAGAATACAAACTTGGGTTAATCACCCCATGCTTTTCTCCCTTAACAGGGTTTCCACATCAAAAATATTGTGTCATGTGTATTTGCATTTCATGATTATGTTTGTTCATTTGGATTAATATTACATTGATTGCTAATAAAGTTCAGAAAGCAGAAATAAGTAGATAACTGATTCACCCCCCCTCTCAGTTATCAACATTTGTAATCTTTGGCAGATCTATCATAGCTTGAACTAAAGTTATCCTTACCAGGATATCAAAATTGATGTTGCATAATCTCCTATGCCATAGCCAACTTTGACTGACCTGAGTCATGAACTAATAACCATCACCACCTTTGAGTTGATAAACATTTCCCTCTGTCCTCTTTCTAGCAGCTATCACATCTCCAAAATCTCTTTTGATCTCACATCCATCATCCTGACACAAAAGATTGTATCCTTTGCTACACATTTGTCCAACACTCAAGAGGTTATGCTTTAAACCCTTAACATAAATAACATTGTTAGTATTATGCTTGCCATCAAAACTAATTGAGCCTCTTCCACATATCTTAGTTGCTTTATCATCACCGAATATAACTAGTCCTCCATCATATTTTTCAACTTTAACAAACTTACTCTTATCACCAGTCATATGATTTGAGCATCCATTGTCAATGACCCAATGGTTCTTTTCCTATGTAGTATGAAAAGCAGATATCATAGTGCTTTCAGCATTAAGACCTACCTCCGGAGCCTTTTCCTTCACACATTTCCTAGAGTTAGCAAAAATAGTATCATCTCTTAAAGCTATGAATAGACATTCATTATCCTCATTATTCTCATAATCAGATTCATCATCAGATATACTTGCATCTTCTCTGACATAGTAGCTTTTCTTACGCACTCTACTTTTGTTCTCCCTATTCTTGCTCTTCAAAATTCTTTCCAGACATCTTGAAGCATAATGACCTATCTTGCCACAACTAAAACACTTGAAAAGCAACTTACCACTGTACTTACCAGTACCCAATTTCATTCTTCTTGCAAAATTAGCTTCCAAATCATCTGAATCCTCCTGATCTGATTCCACAGTCTTCTCATATTTTCTAGCCTTGAAGGCAGTCTCAGTCTTTGCACTACTTGTACCAAATTCTCTTATTTCAAAAGTAGTTAAGGTGCCAAGCAACTGATCTCTGGTAAACTGATTTAGATTTTGTAATTCTTCAATAGCAGAAACCTTATGACTGTAAGCTTTAGGAAGAGTTCTGAGTACCTTCAATATCACTTCATTTTCATCCAACTTTCCACCAAGACCTTTGATGCCATTGACAACTTCATCCACCCTCTGTAAGTAGCTTGTAATGTTTTCATCTTCAAACATTCGCATAGTTTCAAACATGAGCTTTAAATTCTACATTCTAGCTTGCTTAACCTTATCATCTCCTTCATGAATGCTTTCTAAATTTTTCCAAATTTCATTTGCCATTTTCAGATCCATGACTTTCACCAATTCAGAATTAGAAAGACCACTTAAAACAGCATACCTTACTTTACCATCGATTTCATAGGCTCTAAACTCATTTGTAGTGCTCAGACCATTCTCAGGTATTGTATATGCATTCATTGCAAACTTCCAGACGTAATATTCAAGAGAAAATAGATAACCTTCCATCCTTATTTTCCAAAAAGCATAGTCAGATCCATCAATCTAGGGAACATCCTTTTTGTGTGCCATCCTAGATCTACCTTAAGTGGTTAAGCTCTCTTCCAAGGAACTGGCTCTGATACAATTGTTGAATGCACAAGACAACTGAGAGTGGGGTTGAATTAGTTGTAGCTTCAAATTCTAAAACCCTCACACACATTCTTATCTGCTTTAATCCAATTATCCTTTAAACTATTATGATGATTATGCATGAAAAGCAAATAGCAAAAATTGAATCACAACAACACCATACAAAAGAGAACACCAAATTTACATGGAAAACCCAAGAAGGGAAAAACCATGGTGAGGATTAGCTCACAATAAAAAGTAGTAACAACACTAAATTACAAAAGGCTCATTGCCAGAAGGCTCACTGCCAAAGGGCTCATTGCCCAAGGACTCACTGTCCTGAAAGAAAGATAGAGAAGAGATGGCTCACTGCCAGAGTTGAACTGTTATAATTGCATATAACATATACAAGGAGTACAATTCCATTGAAGCTCAATATTCACCACAACATCAGCATCATCTCTGCAACATCACTAAGGAATAGTAGACTCCTGCTCACTGCATCCAGTAGTCTAACACATGAAAGCTTGTACTGCATCACACATTCAACCACTCTGTTATTCACATCACATCCATCATGCACCCACTCTTGATTACGATCCCTTGACACTTATTTATATTGTCTTCCACCTTGAGAGCATTCTCCAAGGTCAAAAAATCACCTCAACCTATAAGATTCAAATTAGATCTGGACCTAAACATTCCCGCAGTGAAAAGGAATGAAGGAAAACCACAACACACCTTAGCTTGGACCTAAATTCATCCAAGCACGCTACTCCACACTTTCATAATCACCAAAGAAATTTTGCAATTAATGTAAGCATCCAAGGTTAGCCAAATCTGTGTTAACACCATGGTCTTTTAAGTACATGCTTCCTCAAACCCAAAGATGACTTCTGGACCACATGCAAGGCTTCAACACAATCTAGATTATTCCACAAACATCTTGAAACTTCCTGAAATTCAACAAATTCCTTCGTAACAACTTTCACCTGCCACACAACCTTATCATGTTTACCCAGCAAACTCAAATGTCTGTCATACAATGCAACTCGATATGTCCTCTTCCGGAGCACCAAATCATGAACAACCTTGACTGGAGAAAGATAGGAACCTTATAAGTACGTGTCCAGAACTGCAAGACCAAAAGCCACTTTGCAGAAAAATGCAGAGCAAAGCCATTTCTCCTAGACACCTCTGTAAACCTCTGAAGCACAGTCCACACACTGGTGAACACAACTTTCTCTGCACAACAAACCGAAGAACCAAATTTAGAATATAACATCTCTTAACAACATGTCCAAACTACAAAGATAGATCTTCAATATAGAGGAAATGCGGAGCAAAACCAGAACACTACTCTGTAAGTCAAAATACCACTTCACCACACTATTTCCTTTATTAATCAAATTTTCTCAAAAGCACTTGGAGACCAACCATTAGAAACATATTCCTAACATCTTCAGCAATTCTTCAAGGCAACCAAATCTTCAACAAAGCAACTCAATCAAACAACAACAACCTCATCACTAGACACAGTTGACACCAATGACAACACAAGCATGTTGACATCAATGACAACACCGATAGCACATATTTGCAACAAAAGATGCATGTCCCTTTAGATTTGTAGCTATAAGTTTTACCCTCTTAGAGTCTTCAATAGATTCCAACTCAAAATACTTTTCCATCTCTAAAATCCAATATATCAACTTATCTGGTTTTAGATTTCCATTGTAACTAGGTAACTCTACACGGGGTTTATTGGCAATCTCTGCCATGGCACTCAGAAACCTCCTCTCATATCCGTCTTCTCCTTCTACTTCCTCTTCACTGACTTCTTCCTCATTATCACTCACATCCTCTAAAGGTACTCCTCTGCATTGTGCTCTTTCCATTGCATCCAGCCTAGCTGTGATGCCTCTCGGCATCTCTACTAACACTGCATCTCCAGCTCTTGGAGCAGCTCCTCTTCTTCCTCTTGCTCAATGTGCCATGTCTGCAGAGCCTCTGTAGTTGTAGGTCTTTCTCTTCACTCTACCTACAACAATCTCCTTAGGGTCCCTTGCACATCAATCCCACAGCCTCAAGGAATTCCAAACCTAAGCTTTGGTACCACTTGATGTAGGTCAAGGTCTAGGGGCTTTGACAATCTACTGAACCAGGAGCAAAATAAACAACACAACAATGAAACAACAAACTCTTTATTCATATGTAATAGAAAATATTACAGTAGGAGTACAATGATCTTCATACATGCCTTGGCCTAAGCCTTACAATCATTCCAATAGTCAAATCAAGCTAACCCTAGCTTTCCTATGAAAACCCAAAACAATATTAGGTTTCTAGTGAAAACCTAGAAAAATCTTCCAGTGGAAGCCAAAAACTCACTATGGAGAGGTTTCTCTCTTTTAGTGTGAAATTCCCTTATTTATAGGCATTTGAGGAAGCCATCACACTCATCACCTGAATAGGACACTTGTCAATCATTAAATGGCTCTTGGATCAGCCGTACAGGCGGTCAAAACTCGTTTTTGTCACTTTCTAGGCGCTTCTGAGTGAAAAAGCAGGAAAAAGTGACCCTATTGGACATTGCGGGAAAAAGTGCCCTCACAGGATATTGTGAGAAAAAGTGCCCTCACTGGATATTGTGGGAAAAGTGCCTTCACTGAATATTGCAGAAAAAAGTGCCTTCACTAGATATTGCGGGGATTTTGGGGTCTATTGGACATATCCTGTGACATACAAAAGTGTTGCATGTCATGTTGCAGACCAAAGTTCCACCTAAGCACAACTTGCTCAATTTTGCTTAGAATCTTGCATAGCTTGGAATTTTGGAAACCCATTTGGCTCTTTAACAAGATGATGGCATCACTTGGATTTTTGCAGGATTTCAAGGGTCATTTGCATACATACATATCTTGTAGACACTGAAAGTTCCACTTTTGCATAACTTGCCCAATTTAGCTCAAATCTTCACCAAAATTGAAATGTGAGTAGCCTTTTGGATCTTCTTCAAGATCAAGTCAACACTTGGCCAAGAATCCTTACGAAATTTTCCATAAATATGATCATCAACTCCTGCAACAAAACAAGAAGGAAAACAAACAAGAAAAAAAGCAAAGAAATCTTTTTGGTTAATGAGGATTGCTACTCATGGACCCAAATGCTCTTGCATCATGGTTTAACATGTTCCTACAAGGTACTATTGCAAATACGGTTATCGTTGTACCAAAAGATCGACCTGTTAATGCCCGATACAACTGCTAGAGTTAATGAATCCACAGGAGGTGGTTAAGCCTTGTCACGAACCTAAGTGTTGCGCTACACAGCACAAGGAGTCCAAGGGTGCACACCTTGCAACAATCCCCCAGCACAAGCAAGGGGTACAAACCCGTGAACCTGGCTCTGATACCAATTGTTGCAAAGACGGTTGTCATTGCACCAAAAGATCAACCTGTTAATGCCCGATACAACTACCAGAGTTAATGAATCCAGCACAAGCAAGGGGTTCAAACTTGTGACCTAGGCTTTGATACCAATTGTTGCAAAGATAGTTGTCGTTGCACCAAAATATCCACATGTTAATGCTCGATATAACTGCCAGAGTTAATGAATCCACGGGAGGCGGTTAATCCTTGTCACGAACCCAAGTGTTGTGCTACACAACACAAGGAGACCAAGGGTGCACACCTTGCAATAGGTATAGACATCTATAACTAGCTACAAAAAGGCATCCAATAGTAAAAGGGTCCATGAGGTAGAACCAAAACATAAAGACTAATGAAGAGCATGTTGAAGCATAAATCTTGGAAGGCTGGCATTTAACCAAGAGTCAAAAGAGTTAAATGCAAATCCTTGTATCTTGTCAAAGGTAAAAGTGTAAGAAACACAAAGATGAATGTTTAGACTTGTCCATTGATAGCAAGAAACTTCAAAACTGTATGTTCCTATAGGCTAAATGTAGATGGGCCAAAGATAAGTTGCTGCTGAAGGAAATTGAGACATTGAATTAAGATAGCAAAGCAAAGGAATTAATAGAATCATTATGATGTAGGCCGACTATGAGATTTTTATGATAGAACATCTATTATATTTTAATTTGAATTGATTGTAGGCTGACCCATATCTAGCGCCACCTTTTGGAAAGAAATGTCTTTGGAAATTTTAATATAATATTTATTCAAGAAGGCCGACCCTTATGAAGCAGTCGACCCCTCTTGGAATGTCACCCCTCTTGGAGATTAAAAAAAATTAAAGTAAATTAAAATCAATTTTAAAATTAGGCCAACCCTTTTGGAGGATCGCCTCCTTTCATGGAAAGCAATAAGGAAGATATAAAAGCATAGAGAAGTTGGATAAAAAGTGACAAGCAAGCAAAAATTTATTACCATTTGAATATAGAGCAAAGTAGATTTATTGCAGACAAGTAGAAAACATGAAAAATCAGTCCATTTAAGAGCAGACTTTAGAAGTATAACAACATAAATAAAAATATGTTTCAAGCAGATTTTTGAAGAGGAAAATATTGTGAAGAAATGTTGCAAGTAGATTTGTGAAGGAGAGTTTATCAAATTTGTGAAATAAAGAGTATGATCTACAAGAAGAGTTTTTGAAGGCAATTCAAATGCTCATCATCCATTGAATAGGTTCATTTGGAAGTTGGTGCTTCCCAAAAGAAGAGATTAGTGTCTCTTGCTAAGTTGGTGCTTAGCAGTGGGGATTGGTGTCTCTAGTAGGTTGGTGTCTAAAAATTGTTTAGCAACGGGGATTGGTGTCTCCAATGGGTTGGTGCCTACAAATCTATTGTAAGAACATTTTATTTTGTGGCGAGATTTGGATAGTAGATCCAAGCAATCCCTTATCTGTGGTTTTCTCCTGAAAGGGTTTCCATGTTCTTCTTGTGTTTTTAATTGTTAATTTTGTGTAATTGATTTTATTGTGATTGTTAATTTGAAAAAGTAAAAGATTAGCTTATACTAATTCAACCCCCTCCTCTCAGTATAAGTGTGTGCTCATCAAATATAACCTTGATATTCTTACTCTTCTCATATTTCTAGGTCCACATTGTCATAAGACTTCCTCTTCTTTCCCTCATTCCAGAGCTACTACTTCCCCTCCTTCCAATGACCTATCCTCTAATTCCAATGTTTTCCTAGGCGATAATTGAAGTTCTTTAGATTTCACCTCCTCCTTTGTCAATGAATATAAATTTAACCTATCAACTTTAATAATTATGCTTTGAATGTTGAGACTCATGCTCATAATAATCATCCCTTTCCTAACACTACTTCCTCTTCTTCTTCCTCACTAAATAATGCACACATAGTTGGTTGCAATGTTAATTCTATCAAACCTATTGATAACCACTCTCCTTTCTCCTCTCCTAAACTTGAAAAATTATATGGAAAAGGATTTCAAAATTATTGTAAACTATGGATATAAAGGACTAGGCCTTAGCACCCATAAAACTAGCCTCATTGAACATAGTCACTTTAAACAATATCTTTGAAAAATTGGTCTTGGATATCGTTCTCCTACATGTTCTTAAACTTAGTTTCCTCACTCACTTTCCTACACTCCTTTATTTTGCATATTACTCTTTTCTTTTAAGCATTCATGATAATATAGCTATCCCTTTCCTTGATTTATGCCTCATGATATTCCACACACCCTTTATCCTACTTTCACATCTTCTATCATATGACCCTCAAATATTTATATGACCTTATCTTTACATTGTTCATTGCATTTTGATAGGATTAGGTGTGATATTGATGTTGCAATCCTATGTCTAATGTTTGTATTTCGAATCATCTTAGAATGAGTACCTACTTGGATGGCCATGTAGGTTGTTGAGAGGTTTTATTATTATTATTCTCATATTCTCATGATATTGTTGTAATGGCATTAACAAGGGAGATTATAGTTAGCAAGAGTTACAGTCATCATCATTATAAGAGTAATTGAGTATCTCTCTCTCTCTATTGGAGCACTTGGGAGTTACTTTTGTAATAATGGAGATCTTGTTATGATGGGTGGGGTCCACATTAGTTAGTGGCTTCATGGTGGAGCGCTAGACTTGGGAATGTGTGCCTATTGACGTTTATTGGTCAACGATGTATTGGTGGATATCTATATTGAGTGCTACCATAATTGTGCATGGGAGCATGGGCTTTTTCTTGTGGACCATGGTTTTGGTGGCCACTTGTTTTGGGAAACCATTTGTGGTTTCCTATTTCTCATTCCTTTATAAATTGGATGCATTAGATAAATGCTTCATAGTGTGTTGTAGGTGAAGTATTGTTATGTTGCCAGAATGGTGTCAAATCAGATAGTTTGAGTAGATTGTATTGATGTAATAGATTTGTTATTGATTAATACAAGCTATATATATCTTTGGTGGTGGAGTTTTTCTCAAAAGGTATCTCCATGTATATCTAGTGTTCTTATGGTTTGTTGATTTTAAATTGTTGATATGTTTCTACATGCTTCTTCATGTTGATTTGATGGTTAATCACATGTTACCTTAATTCTAGTTAATTAGATTTGTTCACTATTTGCATATGTTTTCATTGTATCTATTTACCTTGTTCTCAACAAATTTTCCTTTCTCTTACCTTCATCATGACAACCCTTCTATTTAGGGCATGTTACCTTAACTATGTACCCATGATCTTTGACACTTATTACACTTATCTTACACCTAATGTGTAATGAAACGACTTGCACAATATCTGAATATAATAGTAATATGCTGCAAATACTTGATAATAATATGCCACTTCGAGGGGGCAACCTCCTAATCCTCTTTGAGGGGGATACCTCCAATAGTCTTTAGTAAGAACACAATACTCAATATGATGTGAAATAAGACTCACTACCTCCTATATATACCTATTTATGCCTAGGATATCACCCAGGCTGACTTAGATAGCCCTATAGAAGCCTTAGGCTGACCTAACCAACTAAATAACAATATAATAATGATAATATGACTTAATTAGGAGTTAAGATAGCCACAAGCTAACTATTAATAACCCTATGTACACCAATATTAAGGGCATAGCATGCCCCCCCCTTCAAAGAAGCATTGTCCTCAATGCTAACCAAGTGTGGATTCTTTTGAATGAACTCCTCATCCTCCCATGTGGCCTCTTCAACTAGTAAATTCTTCCATTGAATGAGATACTGAGTGAGGGTTCTATTCCTCAGCTTCTTCGTGCATGTTTGAAGAATGCCCTCGGGTTCCAAAATTATTCTTCCTTCTTCATCGAGCTCTTGTAGTACTGTTTAAGTAGGAATATTCTGCCCAATTACCTTCTTCAAACAAGAAACATGAAAAACTGGATGTATCTTTGTTGTTGGTGGCAACTCTAGCTTGTAGGCAACACTACCAATCTTTTGCATGATTTGGTATGGCCCATAATATCTTGGAGACAACTTATTATTCTTTTTTTGTTGCTTCATTGAGATTTGTTTATAAGGCTGCAATCTCAAGAAGACCCAATCCCCAACTTCAAAATTTCTTTCACTACGATGTTGGTCTGCCTGTTGTTTCATTCGATTTTGTGCCATAGCTAAATTCTCCTTGAGTCTTGAAAGTACCTGTTGTTGATGAAGCAAGTGGTCCTCTACTACCTGAACTCTTGGTGACACCTTTAATGATGATGTGATGGAAGGAGGATGATATCCATAAAGTGCCAAAAATGGAGACATTTTTGATGAGCTATGAAAAGAAGTGTTATACCACCATTCTACCAATGGTAGCCAATCTACCCATTGAAATTGTTTCTCTGAAGTGAAACAACGTAGATATCCTTCCAAACATTTATTAACAACCTCAGTTTGCCCATCTGATTAAGGATGGTATGAAGAACTATGAGCCAATTGAGTACCCAAACATGAGAATAAATCTTTCCAAAAGTGACTAGTAAAGATAGGATCACGATCACTGACAATAACCTTAGGTGTACCATGTAGCTTTTGGATATTCTCCAAGAAAACTTTTGCCACTGCACTTGCTATAAAAGGATGTGATAATGCAATGAAATGTGCATATTTAGTGAGGCGATCAACTACTACCATGATGACATTATGACCTTTAGATTTGGGAAGCCCTGTGATGAAGTCCATGGATACCTCTTCCCAACAATGGCTAGGAATAGATAAGGGCTGTAAGAGACCTGGTGTCTTAATTGTCTCCCCCTTATTTCTTTGACAAACCAAACATTCAGCCACAAATTTTTGCACCTCACCTTTTAGCCCTTCCCAAAAAAAATCTTGCTTGACCTGATGATATGTCTTCAAAAATCTTGAATGACCACCAACTGGGGACTCATGTAGCTCTGTGAGAATCTTGTGTTTAAGAGTGGAATTCTTGCAGAGATACAAGCGCTCTTTATACCAAAGAATATCTCCCTTCAAACAAAACTTATCTGAACTACAAGGATCACTTTTTAATTGTTGGATGAGATTACTTGTTGCAGCATCATTTTGCCACTCTGCTTTGGCTTCTTCCACCCAATTTGCTTGTAATATTGAAAGGGCACACAATAAGGCTTCATCTTTCTCATCCTTCCTAGAAAGCACATCAGCCACAATATTTTCCTTCCCTTTCTTATATACAATCTCAAAGTCATATCCCAACATCTTAGTGACCCATTTTTGTTGCTCTTCAGAGGATAGTCTTTGTTCCAAAAAATATTTTAGGCTATCATGATCTATCTTAACCTTGAAGTGTCGGCCCATTAAATAAGGCCTCCATTGTTTAACTGCATGAAGGATTGCTAGCATTTCCTTCTCATAAATAGGTTTGAGCTGATTTTTACCCTTTAATTGATGACTCTCAAAAGCAATTGGTCGACCTTCTTGCATGAGAACTACTCCTATCCCATTTCCAGAAGCATCACATTCCACAATGAATTCCTTGGTGAAGTCCGAAGTGGAAAGCACTGGAGTTGTACACATAGCCTCCTTCAATTGCTCAAATGCTACATTAGCTGACTCATTCCAATGAAAAGAATCCTTCTTCAAGAGAGTGGTGAGGGGTGCTACTATACGACCACAATTCTTCACAAATCTTCTATAGTACCTTATCAATCCCAAGAAACCCCTCAGTTTCTTAATGGTTTTTGGAATAGGCCATTCCATGATAGCCTTAATTTTGTTAGGGTCCACCTTTACTCCTTCATGTGAAACTATGTGTCCCAAATACTCCACCTCCTTAAGACCAAAAGCACACTTGGATGGCTTAGCATAGAGTTGATGATCTTTGAGTAATTGTAATGCTTGATCTACATGCTGCAAATGTTCTTCCCAAGTCTTGTTATAAATCAATATATCATCAAAGAACACTAACACAAACTTTCTCAAGAACTTCTTAAAAATGGAATTCATCAAACTTTGGAATGTAGATGGTGCATTGGTAAGGCCGAATGGCATCATCAAAAATTCATAATGACCCTCATGAGTTCGGAATGCTATCTTACAAATATCTTCCTCCTTAATCTGAATTTGGTGATAACCAGATCTAAGATCTAACTTGGTAAAATACATAGCTCCATTCAATTCATCTAGCAAATCATCAATGACTGGAATAGGAAACCTATCTTTAATGGCGTACATGTTGAGCACTCTCTAATCTAGACACATGCGCCAAGTTTCATCCTTCTTATGCACCATCACCATAGGCGAGGAGTAAGCACTTTGGCTATGCCTGATAATTCCTGCCTCTACCATCTCCTCAACAATTTTTTCTATCTCGCTTTTTTGTATGTGTGGGTACTTATAAGGCTTGATGTTTGGTGGTTGGCTACCTGGAACTAGTTGTATGGCATGGTCATGATCCCTCTTAGGAGGAAGTCCTTTAGGCATATCTCCAAGAACCACTGAGTGACAATCAATTATTGCTTGTAAATCTGGATGAGTAGGAGCATTAGATTGAGAGACTTCTAATGAACATAGCTGGGCCACAAATCCATCCACTCCTTTCTTAAGCAACTTTTGCATTTGATGAGAGCTTACCATCTGTGGGGATTTTGCCTTCAACCCCCTTAGCTCCACTAGCTTTCCTTCTGATTGAAATCTCATGAATAGTTCTTAGAAGTTCATCTCAATTGTTCCCAATGTAGTAAGCCATTGTACTGCCAAAACAATATCTGCTGCACCCATGGATATTGCATACATTGGGGTATCAAGTTGATAATCTCCCATGGATAATTTAATGCTATGACACTTCCCCGAACAACTAATTGTACCCCCATCTGCAATCAAAACCTGAAACTCTGGGGCTGGATATATAAAACAATTTAGATGAGTTGCCAACTTTTTGTTGATGAAATTATGAGTACTACCTAAGTCGATCAACATTGTTACTTTCTGCTTCTTTAAGAAACCCACTACCTTGAGAGTTTGTGGTGCACTGAAACCTGAGAGTGCATGACAAGAAATGATTGGTTGAGAATCATGTGATTCCTCACTTGACTCCCTATCCTCCTCTAATATGGGTTACTCCTCTTCTTCCTCACTTGGACCTTCAATATAGAACAATTTCTTTTCACTACATTTATGTCCTCGACTGTATTTGCTATCACAATTGAAACACAACCCTTTTGCTCTTTTCTCCTTAATTTGTTGTGGAGTCAACCTAGTAGGTTGAGGAAGAGAAGGTGTTGAATATCCTTTCTCTCTTGTCATATTAGCCCCTTGCTTTCTAGGAATCAAATACTTCTCCTCTACCCTACGTGCCAAGATAAAAGACTCATTTACTGAGCTAGGACTAAACATGTGTACCTCATGTTGAATGTGATCCTTGAGACCACCCAAGAATAAATCATTCAAGTTCTCCTCTGTAATTGTATCCACTCTTAAGGATAGATTTTGGAATTTTTGAATATAATCCTTAACTGATCCTGTTTGTTGAATTTTAGCAAGCTGGCTGAAGAAGTTGTCTGTCACACTATTGCTATATTGTGCTTGGAGTTCTTCTGTAAAAATTGACCATGAGATAGTGAGACCCTTTTTTCTCTGATGAGTACAAAGCCAATGATACCAAATGAATTGATCTGATTCTAGATATAGGGAAGCCATCGTGACCTTTTGTCTATATGGGATTTGATGTACTTCAAAAAAATTCTCCATTTGGTTTATCCATGTTAGAGGATCCTTACCATCGAACTTGTGCATATCCACCTTTGGAAAAAAATTCCTAGATCCCATAGGAGTTTTAAAATTTGTGTCATTATTAGCCGACTTGAAGGTTTCACCTTGGTTGCTTGAGAACTCCTTTCTTGGTTCATTCATATAGGCGCTTAACATGCTTTGTATATCTGATATATCTCCTCTTAGTTCACACATATCCCTCTTAACCTCTTCCTTGAACTTACTTATTTCCTCATTGGGATTACTATCCTCTATTATTTCCTCATCCTTATCAGAGGATTTCCCTGGTGTGGCAACATTCTTTTTGCCTCTTGTTGCAGGCCTCGTCATGATGGAAACCAATATTTTTAAAATAAATCACACAAATGAAATGTAAATTTTCTAAAATTTTTACTGTAACTTACTAAGGCCAAGATACCACTTACCCAGAAAAAAATCCAAAAAATTAGCAAATTTGCTGCCTTGAGAGTGAATTTGTTGGAAACCCTAATTTTGCAATAACTTGCTTATTTTTTCTTCAATTCCTCTAAAATCTGGATTGTATCTTTTTTAATATGATCTTCAAAAACCCTTTAAAACTCTTTTAAAAATTCTCTAAAATCTGAAAGTTATGCTCTTCCCAAAATCGCCTCCAATGTTGAGAAAAAATCTTGCCTCTACGGTGCCAAGATCATGCTCTGATACCACTTGTAATGAAACAACTTGCACAATATCTGAATATAATAGTAATATGAAATACTTGATAATAATATGCCACTTTGAGGGGGCAACCTCCTAATCCTCTTCGAGGGGGATACCTCCAATAGTCTTTAGTAAGAACACAATACTCAATATGATGTGAAATGAGACTCACTACCTCCTATATATACCTATTTATGCCTAGGATATGACCTAGGCCGACTTAGATAGCACTATAGAAGCCTTAGGCTGACCTAAACAACTAAATAACAATATAATAATGATAATATGACTTAATTAGGAGTTAAGATAACCACAAGCCGACTATTCATAACCCTATGTACACCAATATTAAGGGCGTAGCATAATGAGCATTGTCCCTACATGGGGGCATACTTTCCTATCATTGGGGACATTGTTTGTATGTTCCCTCTTTCCTCTATATCCTACTCTTAAATGTACCTTGGCAATTTTCCTTTCTTCCCTCTACCTATTAACTTAAATTGACTAACTCCATTCTTTCACCAACTAATTTAAGGTGGGGCATATCCTCTACATTAACTATCTTCATAATGACACAATGATATTGATATTGCCTAGATTTTACATAGTGATGGGCCTAACTTGGCCCATTTTACCCAGATGTTATCTAGTCATGGACTTACCACCTTTTAATCAAAATTATCCATTGAGCAAGCCTAGCCTAGACCCTCTTTGCCTAGTTTACCTTTTGCAAAGCCTATCTTTGCCTCCCTAGTGATCATAGAAGGATCCCACAAGAGCCCTAAACTTAGGAAAGCATCTCCAAACTTATCATAAATTTTTAAGAATGTATTTCTCATTGTCCGTAGTGCCCTTGGGTGCTTTGGCCCTGGACATAGTGCCCCCAGCACTAGGGCCCCTATTTAAAATTAAAAAATAATAGTTTTCTAATGCAAGAGCATCCTTGGGGAATAGATCAATCCTACATCACCAACATTCACTTGGTTTGTTTATTTAAAGTTTAAACTCATCGATCAGTTGTAGGAGTCACCACATTTTACTACATTTTGCATTTGAGTCTTACAATTTTGGTACAACATTCTGGAGGAGTATTTAGAGGTCATATCCATGTTTGAGAAGAATTAGATTCATGTAACGACTTGTTTGGGTTTGTGAGCTTGTATTAGACTAGTGAACTGTCATAGTTGCAGAGTTACTATTGGTGCCAAAGAATTTGAAGCTTGTGACAATTGAGGAAGACATGTGAAGACTTATCGGACCCATGGGAGCAAACGCACAAATTTTTTTTCCATTGTTATGGTTTGATTCACCTTGCATCATTTGACTACATGTTTCAGGTAGTATTGAACTTTACATCACCTTGCAGCTGATGCAGATCATTGAGAAGGGTGGATATTGATATATATTGGTTGCCCATGATCACTTGAAAAGACAGAGAGGAGATGGAGAACATTTTCTAATGAAAATAGGAGATTCGAGCGTAAGCATGAGTATAAGGGTGTAGGATGGAGTTTTGGGATAAGGATATTGTATGTACTAGTTGACATTTGGTTGTAGCCTAGCATATACATCATTGCGGAAGATTGTAACTTGTTTGAGAATTTCAATAATATGAGGAATCTTTTGGAGGTTGGGTTTCTTCCCTCTTTGGGGGTTTTCCCAGGGTATATCTTGTGTCGTTTCATTACGAGTTTCTATTTTGTGTATGTGTTTATTGATGTTGGTTGCATGATTGAATAGTCTTTCATTGGACCCTCCTATTGTGACTGCATCAAGTGGTAATAGAGCATAAGATTCAAATCTTGAGGAGGGTAAGTGGTTGTTCTATGGGTTCTGCTTGTGAATAGATTGCCGAACTAAGGTGACCTACAAGAAACTTGTCAACAGATCATCGATTGAGAGGCAATTGCAAGGGGTGATTATAGGTGGACCGTCGACTAGAGGCAATTTATAACAAATCCAAGAAAGATGTCACTGCAAAGAGTCCAGGGAGTTGTCAACATTATCAGAAAGTTGGATGAGATTTTGAAAGAGGTAAGAGAGAATAGGATTAGATTGGAGGCTTTGGAGGAAGATAGAAAAAGGGGACGAAGCCTGAGGGATGATGATGAGAATGATGTGGATGAGGATGCCAAAGATGATGTGCAAGACCTAGAAGATTAGGAAGAAGAGTTAGAGTAGGTGAAGGTGTTAAAGGCAATTTCCAAAAACGGCAAGAGACTTAGAATATAAGTTTCAAACTACTACAATGATTTAAATCTAGAAGACCTGATTGATTGGATAAATGAGTATTTTGAGTATGAGGAGATTGAAGACCATGAGAGGGTTAGGTTTGAAAAGACTAAGCTGAAGGAACATGTTGTTGTTTGGTGGAAGAAAGTACAACTAGAAAGAAATAGGAGGGGAATGGAAAAAATAACAAAATGGGGGAGGGTGATTGCAAAATTGAAAAGACAAATCATACCAATGGACTATGAGTTGGAGCTACTAAAGAAATTACAAAGTTTGAGGCAAAGGGACAACATTTGAAAGAATACATCAAAGAATTTTAAAAACTAATTATTAGAACATGGCACAATGAGACATGCAAAGAAAAGGGTGCAAGATAAATCAATGGGTTGAGAGAAAATATTCAAGAAGAGTTGAGCCTGGTTAGGTTAACCACCATAGAAAGGGCATACCAATTTGTGATCAAGGTTGAAGACAAGTTAAACAAGAGTTTTGAGAACCGACAGAATCAACAGAGAGGAAAATAGGAGAAACATTAGAGGGAGAGGTCATGGTGTGGTGATAGCAGACCCTACCAAGAAGACAAGAGAGCTGACAATTTCTACCATAGAGGTAGCAATGCATACCTCAATGAAGAAAGAAGTCATGACACTTACTGCAAACGCCAGGAAGATAACAACTACTACCACAAAGACAAATGAGAAGTAGATACATACCATAGAGATGGATACTAGAGAGGAAGAGAAGGATACGGGAAATTAAAAGAAGAGGACTTTCAAGGGAACATGATTCAAGTGCGGAGAAGAAGGGCACAGATCATTTGAATGTTTTCAAGACCAAGGAAGGTGGCTAGAAAGTAGCACTAGAGTTGCGTTTGAAGAAGAAGAAACCCATAGATTGTTGCACTTATGTTGTCATTGATGTCAACAATGTGAGATTCAGGTGTGTTGTCAGTAGTGTTGGAATGAAGAAGGTTGGAAGTAAAGTGAACAAGAAGGTAATGTCAAAAGAAGTACGTGGCAATATGATCAAAAAAGAAGACAAAAGAAGATAGATCAGAGATGAGAAGGGCAGGACAATGAATGTCATCAATATCCCCTAAAGTTGTATGCACAAAGAGTGTGCTAACATGAAGATTCTTGCTTTGTGAAAAGAGTTTGTTGTTACTGTATGAGGTTGAGAATGACACTCTGATGTGGCAAATTTTGTATTCACTATTTCCTAAGGGAATGAATTGCTTTAGTCTTGAAAGAAAGATTCAAGTTGTCCAAGGCACTGAAGTTTGCATAGAATAAGCTCGAGAGAATGCTCCGCATTCCTCCGCATTTGATGGTATGACCTTGCGGTTTGGCAGTTGGTCAGAGACATGTGTGATATTGTATGTTCTAGATTTCAGAGCTTAAAGATTAACACAGAATAATCTAGATCTCATAGAGTGAAGACAGTTGTTCAGAGATGATGCAGTCAGGATGCATATGGGAAATGCTTTGCATTTCTTTGCCTTTGAGGTTGTGATCCTACGATTTGAGGGATGATCATTTATAGATGAGAAGATGATAATTTTCAAGATTCAGTTGTTAAGATGTACCATAGAGGTTCTCCAAGGTCAGTAGAACAAAGACACATCTTGCTACTGACTAAGGTTGTCTGGAGGAGAAAACAGAAGCCACCATAGTTTATCTTTTAGCTTTGATGTTTGGAGGTTAAGTTCAGATATTCAAATAGATTATTCAATTCAGGTTTCAGGTGTTGAAGTGCACCACAAGTTGGTTTTTCAATGTTCAATCTTAAGACTGTGTGTTCAGTGATTTTTTGTAATACCAAGCTCAGTATTTGTTTCCTTGTGCCAAAACAAAAATTTATATTTTAGAAGAAGGATCGATTAAGAAGACATGTGTAAGTCTTATGTTGCTTGTGTGAGGATTTGCATGATGATAATTGGTCCCTCTGGTACTATTTTTGGTCCGGAGCTATTGGGCTGAAGGATGTGTGTTCGTTGGGCCAACTTCATGTGTTTTCAATGTTCCCGCCCTATGATTTGAAGTGTGTGCCAACTTGGAAGAATGTGATAATAAAGAATAGGCCTTGGTTATCACTTGGCTTGAACTACACTATTTTTCTACATCTTTTGGATGCTGACTTGGAGTGGCCTTGCACGTTTCATGATTACATGTTTCATCTTGGCTAACTTGGGAGAAGGAATTTGGAAATTATAGAAGGTATAAATGAAAGATCTTGTTTGTTGAGGATTGAATGAGGGTGTGAGGATGTGCGAAGATGTGTGAGCATATGTGTGTACAATTGTGAAGGTGTGTTGGAGGTAAAAGTGTTCACTGAGCAAAGAAAGTGAAGTTTTGTGTTAAGGTGAAGTGTGCAGATAGTGCAGAGGTATTTTATTCAATGAGATCCATTGAATGTAACATCTAGAGGGTATAGCCTCTTTCTATAAGTAGCATTTCATTGTATTTTAGGGAGTTACATCTTCCTTTGGGTTGTAGCCCATAAATAATATTTTAATCTTGTTTTATCTTCATTTGTGAGGCTAGATTTGGACAATAGATCCAAGCAGCTTGCTCATCGTGGTTTTTCCCTTCTTGGGTTTTCTAGTAAATCAGGTGTTGTGGTTGTGTGCTTATGTGTTGTGCTTTAATTGGTTTAATTTGTTAATCTTCTGGTTAAAACAATTAGAAGTTTTATATTGTTGATGATTAACTGAAATAAGTTTTAGTGATATACTGATTCACCCCCCCTCTCAGTATAACCTTGTGTTCAAACAATTGGTATCAAGCAAGGTTCCTTGGTGTAGCCTAACAGTTGAAGGTAGATCTTGGAATAGAACACATGACCTAGAAGGAGTCCTCTACGAAAGCTCCTATGTTTGATGGAAATAACTAACTTATGGAGTGTAAGGATGGAAGCCTATCTTACCTCGCTAGGGTATGGTGTCTGGAGGGCAATTGAGACTGAATATGTTGAACCCAGTCATCTCATTACAGATTAAGATGCAAAGAAGGCCCATGAGAATAATGCCAAAGCTAAGAATGCAATCTTAAGTGGTCTGACCAGTTCATAGTTAGTCAAGGTTGTGCGGTGCAAGACAACAAAGGAGATATGGGATAAGCTCAAAGCTCTCTATGAAGGAGATGACACTATAAAGAAAGCCAAACTGCAATCCTACAAAACAGTATTTGAGAATCTAAGGATGAAAGAAGAAGAAAAAATTTTGGCTACTTACACCGAGTTGATGAAGCTATGAATGGAATCAAAAGCATGGGTGAAGATATTGTTGAATCAATGGTTGTAAAGAAAATCATGAGATCCCTCACAAATTTGATTCAAAAGTTTCTGCAATAGAAGAAGCTAAAGACCTAAAGAAACTCACCATGGTAGAACTGTTTGGGTCTCTCACCACCTATGAAATGAGAAATGAAGTCATAGGTCCATGCCAAAAAGAAGTTGCTTTTAATGATGTGAAGAATAAAGGAACATCTGACATATGCAATGAAGCTGAGGAAGAAGAAGCAAATTTGATAAGGCTGAAAAGAGGATCAGGTAAATATAAAGGTAAGCTACCTTTCAAATGTTTCAAATGTGGTAGAATTGGTCATTATGCCTCTAAATGTCCTTTTGGAGAAAGTGAAAGTAGCAACAAGGGGTTCAAGAGAAACAATTTTCAGAGGAACCTTCTTTCAAAGTAAGACTACAACTCCGTAGAAGAAGTAGACCACTACTCATCTGATGAAGATAGAGGGGAATCTCTATTCATGGCCATGGTGATCTCAGATGATTCAGACAAGACTACAGGTGAAGAAGAATATGAAGTTAATTTTGAAGGTGAACTTGTTTCTGCTCTTGAAGACTTAGATTGTGGAAGGATAACCAAGAACAAAGAGTTGTGATTGAAGCCAAGGCAAAATAATGCATAAAAACTTGAGAAATAAATTTAGTTACTCAAAAAAGAGTTGAAGATGGCAAAGCTTGGAAGTCTGGATGATACAAAATGTACAGATCACATCTTGCCTCAAGGAAGTTCTCTTCATGCAAGACAATTCTCCATGAACATGTTCAATCATGTTTTCTTTGGTTGTTGTTTTATCTGCAATAAATTTGGTCATAAGGCTATGGATTGTAAGTTTGTAATGAATGAAATAAATCTTGTGGATGCCAATATGATTTGTCAAATTTGCAACAAGTTTGGACACATAGCAAGATATTGCAGGAATAGTCTGGCAAATTCAGAATCTCAGATAACTGATGTCACTGAGCAACACAAGGAAAGTAACAATGGAGTTGAGAAATCAAGGTTGTTCAAATAGCATTTCATGCTCAAGGACAAACAAATTTTTGGGTGATAGATAGTGGTTGTACAAATCACATGACAAGTGACAAAAACAAGTTTATTAATCTTGGAAAGTGGGATGGTGGCTTGGTTAGGTTTGGAGACAACTCTTCTAAAAGGATCACTGGAAAAGGTAATATAAGCCTTGATGGAAAGTCTCAAACACATGTTTTTTTTATGTTGAAGGCCTCAAGCATAATCTTCTCAGTGTAAGTCAAATGTGTAGCAAAGGATATAATCTTACATTTCATGATCAAGGATGTGAAATCAGGGGAGCAAAGTCTAGAAAAATGGTGACATAAGGCTTTAAGACAGAAGGCAACTTGTAAAATCTGAAAGGAGTTAATGAGAGGATTTGTCTGTTAGGACAAACAAATGAATGTTGGCTATGGCACAAGAGAATGGGGCACATTAACTTTAACAATCTGGTAAAGATCAGTTCCATGAAAGAAGGGACATGTCAAAGATCATCAAGCCTACAAACACAATATGCAAGGAATGTTAGATTGGAAAGTAGACAAGGATAATCTTCGAGTCCAAGGAAGACTCTACTACAAGGCCCTTGGAGCTAGTTCATACAGACCTGTGCGGACCAAGGTGAGGTACTTCATGTTGCTCATTGATGATTTCTCTAGAATGACTTGGGTTACTTTTTTGAAAGAAAAATTAGAAGCTTTCAGTAGATTCAGGATCTTCAAAAATATGGTTGAAAATGAAATGAATGCTAGAATTAAGTGCTTAAGATCTAATAGAGGTGGTGAGTTCACCTCAAATGAGTTTGTAGAGTTTTGTCAAGAACATGGAATCAAAAGGCACTATGTAGCTACTAGAACTCCTCAATAGAATGGTGTTGCAGAGAGAAAGAATAGGACTATTCAAAAGATGGCCAGGACAATGTTGAGTGAAGCTAAACTGCTTGATATATACTGGAAAGAAGCAATTCATACCATAGTCTATATCCTTAATAGGGGACAATTAAGAAAGCACAACACCAAGACCCCTTATGAGCTTTGGAATGGAAGACCTACAATAGTCAAGTATTTCAGAGTTTTTGGAAGCAAATGCTATATTAGAAGAGATGAAGAAGGTCTAGGAAAGTTTGCCTCTAGAGCTAATAAAGGTATTTTCCTTGGCTACTCAACTACAAGCAAAGCCTACAAATGCTACAATAAAAGACTAAGGAAGATAGTTGGGAGTGCAAATGTAAAAGTGGATGAAGAATCACATCAAAACTCAATTGAGCAAGAGGATTGTTGGTCAGATGAATCTTCCTGCACAGAGAAAGTTACAAAAGTTGAAGAAAAGGAAGAAACTCCAAAGAAGACTACTAAGATACCTACCAAGTATGTCCAAAAAAATCATTCAGAAGATCAGATTATTGGAGACAAGAATGAAAAAGTTCAAACAAGAAGAAGATTTGAAAGAACAAATGAACAACTAAACTTTGCTTTACTGTCAAGAATAGAACCTAAAAATTTTAATGAGGCCAACAAGGATGAAGGATGGATACAAGCCATGGAAGAAGAACTGAATTAGATAGAAAAGAATCAGATTTGGGAGTTGGTACCAAGGCCTGTAGACAAGAATGTGATAGGAACAAAATGGGTTTCCAGGAACAAGCTGAATGAAGATTGAAGTTTGCATAGAATAAGCTTAGGAGAATGCTTCGCATTCCTCTGCATTTGATGGTATGGCCTTGCGGATTAGGAGTTGGTCAGAGACGTGTGAATATTGTATGTTCCAAATTTCAAAGCTTGAAGATTAACGCGGAAGATTCTAGAGCCCGCAAAGTGAAGACAATTGTTCAGAGATGATGCAGTCAGGATGCATCTGGGAAATGCTCTGCATTTCTCTACCTTTGAGGTTGTTATCTTGCAGTTTGAAGGATGATCATTTATAGATGAGAAGATGATAATTTTCAAGATTCGGTTATTAAGTTGTACCGTAGAGGTTCTCCAAGGTCAGCATAACAAAGACACATCTTGCTGTTGACTAAGGTTGTCTGTTTATCTTTTGGCTTTGATGTTTGGAGGTTAAGTTTAGATATTCAAATAGATTATTCAATTTACGTTTCAGGTGTTGAAGTGTACCGCAAGTTATTTTTTCAATGTTCTATCTTAAGACTGTGTGTTTAATGATTGTTTGTAATAATAGGCTCAATATTTGTTTGCTTGCGCCAGAAAGAAAACATATATTTCAGAAGAAGGATCGATTAAGAAGAAATGTGTAAGTCTTGTGTTGCTTGTGTAGGGATCTGCATGATGATAATTGATCCCTCCGGTACTATTTTTGATCTGGAGCTATTGGGCGGAAGGATGTGTGTTCGTTAGGCTGACTTCATGTGTTTTCAATGTTCCCACCATATGATTTAAAGTGTGTGCCATCTTGGAAGAATGTGATAATAAAGAATAGGTCATGGTTATCATTTGACTTGAACCACATTGTTTTTCTAAATCTTTTGGATGTCGACTTGGAGTGGCCTTGCATGTTTCATTATTACACGTTTCACACTTGGCCGACTTGGGAGAAGGAATTTAGAAATTGTGAAAGGTATAAATGAAAGATCTTATTTGTTGAGGATTGAATGAGGGTGTGAGGATGTGTGAAGATGTGTGAGTAGATGTTTGTACAATTGTGAAGGTGTGTCAGAGGTAAAAGTGTTCACTGAGAAGAGAAAGTGAAGTTCTATGTTAAGGTGAAGTGTGCGGATAGTGCAGAGGTATTTTGTTCAATGAGATCCATTGAATGTAACATCAAGAGAGTATAGCCTCTTTCTGTAAGTGTCATTGCATTGTATTTCAGGGAGTTGCAGCTTCCTTTGGGTTGTAGCCCATAAATAATATTGTAATCATGTTTTATCTTCATTTGTGAGGTTGGATTTGGACAATAGATCCAAGCAGCTTGCTCACCGTGGTTTTTCCCTTCTTGGGTTTTCCACGTAAATCTGGTGTTGTGGTTGTGTGCTTATGTGTTGTGCTTTAATTGGTTTAATTTGTTGATATGGTTAAAATAGTTAGGAGTTTTAATTGTTGATGATTAACTAAAATAAGTTTTAGTGATACACTAATTCACCCCCCCTCTCAGTATAGCCTTGTGTTCTAACATAGGTCATGTGAGTTAGATGATGACCTCAAACATGGGGAATCACTAATGATGAGGGCCTTGATGAAGTGTCCTGAGGGAGAAGGACTAGTACAAAGAAAGAACTTGTTCATAACTAGATACAAAGTAGGATGGAAGTGTTGCAAGGTAATTATTGATAATGAAAGTACAGACAACCTGGTATCAAAAGAAATGGTTAAAAAATTAAACTTGAAGAGGCAAAAACACCAAACCCTTACACAATTGCTTGGTTACAGGGAGAACATAATGTAATGGCCAATGAATAGGGTTAGATAAGATTAAAAATAGGGGGTTACCATGATGAGGTCTTGTGTGATATAATGCCAATGGATGTGTGTCACCTACTATTGGGGAGGCCATGGCAATTTGACCAACAGGTTATACATGATGGGAGAGCAAACACTTACACTATAACTAGGAATGGTCGAAGACACAAGTTGATGTCACTGAAAGATAGGGGAGATCAAGTCTATAGCAATGCCAAGATATGCTTGGTAGATGGAAGGAAGTTCTTGGATGGACTAAGGCATGAGAATGTTTGTTTTGCATTGATTCTCGAGGCATGCAATGTCGCAGATGAAGGGAGCACCACCACAAGTGATGAGGAAGCACCGCAAAAAATTTTAGAATTACTACAAGAATACTAGGATATTTAGATAATATGCCAAAAGGGTTACCACTAGTAAGGAGTATCAGTCATCACATGTATCTAATTCCAAGAGCTAGTTTGTCGAATAAAGCACTGCATAAAATGACATCAATAGAGAATGAGAAGCTAAATAGGAAGGTACTAGAGTTGTTAAGGGTTTGATCTAGGAGAGTTTGAGCCCATGTGCGGTACCCATGGTACTAGCACCCAAGAAGGATGGTGAGTAGAGGATGTGTACTAATTCTAGAGAAATCAATAAGATCATTGTAAGATATAGATTCATGTTGTCAAGGATGGATGATACTATGGAATGTCTAAGTGGAGCAAAGTACTTCACCAAGATTGACTTGAAGAGAAGATATCATCAAATTGGGATAAGAGAAGGGGATGAAGGGAAAACAACTTTCAAGACTAATGAGGGGTTGTATGAGTGGTTTGTTATGCCTTTTGGACTAACCAATGCACCAAGCATGTTTATGCGGTTGATGAATGAGGTATTAAGAAAATTCTTGGGTAAGTTTGTAATATTTTATTTGGATGACATTCTAATTTTCAATAAAACCAAAGAAGAACATCTAGAGAATATCAAATTAGTACTACAAAGGTTGAGAGAAGAAAAGTTGATCAATTTGAAAGCGTGTAGTTTCATGAGAGAAGAACTAGTATATTTGGGGTTTGTGATCCCAACCAAAGGTTTGAAAATGGATCTGAAGAAAGTCGGAGCCATTGTGGAGTGGACTACACTACCAAATGTAGGGGAGGCAAGATTCTTTCATGGGTTGGCTAGTTTGTACATGAAGTTCAACAAAAAAATAAGTAGTATTTATGTGTTGCTAACTGAGACAATGAGAGGGGACAAGAGGGAATTCAAGTGGACTACAGGGGTTGATAGGAGCTTTGAGTTGTTGAAAAATAAAGTAACATAACAACTAGTATTGGCCTTGCCAAATTTCAATAAGATATTCCAAGTGGATTGTGACGCAAGTGGGAATGCAACTGGGTAATTTAAAGCCAAGGAGGAAGACCAGTAGCTTATTTTAGTAAGAAATTGAATGATGCCAGGAAGCAGTATTTAGTCTATGACCAAGAGTTTTATGCCATAATACATGCACTAAAGAAGTGGAGACATTACCTGCTACCCAAAGAGTTTATGTTGTACACTTATCATTAGGCACTGCAGTACATGAACAATCAAAGTAAATTAAACTAGAGACATGTGGTGGGTAGAATTCATGCAGAGTTACACTTTTGTGTTGAAACATAGTAGTGGTAAGTCAAACAAGATTGCTAATACATTAAGTAGAAGACATAATTTACTAACAAAAATGAGGGTAGAAGTAGTTGGTTTTGAGGAGTTAAAACATATGTATGACGTCGCTCCTAATTTTTGCAGAGGCATGGAAGGCATGTAAAGAGTCGATAAGTATGGATAGAAGTAACTGGTTGGATTACTTGATTTAAAATGAGATGTTATTAAGAGGAAACCAATTATTGATGCAGGAGCATCCTGGGTGAATCGCGATCCGCATCAACAAAAAAAAATGTAGGTTTAATTTTTCAGTTATGTTTGTTTGTTTGGACTTCTTACGACATTTCCTGGCAGTGGTTTCACTTATGTGATTCACATCTTGAGCAAAGTCAATCTTTCGTTGTTGCATATTCGTCGAAGTGTCACAGAAGAGTTGTCACATATGAAGTTATGGGAATGACTTGGCGACAGGATGTTGTCATCACTTGTTTGACAAAATGATGCATTAAAGTGTATAATTTGATGCATTCATTCAATGATGGTTTGGGTTCTTATCACCATCAGTTGTTCAACAAAATTTCTGTAAACATCATTCTGGCAAAGTCTCTTCAGCTTGATGATGTGTACAAGGATCTGTGATATGGTTTCCATTGTAAGAATCATAAGCGTTGTGCTTGTTATACCAAAGTTAGATCACAGTTCTTTCTAGAATCACCCGTGCGAGTTTAAAGACATGTTTGATGTTCATCATTTCATCTTTACATTTGAACGATCATATAATAAAGGAAGTGAAATGAATGTTTATTTTTTGCCTTGATAGGTGTCTCATCCCTATGAAGACAGCATTATCAACATTGAAAATTAATAAACTTCATCTATGTATGGCTCGAGATGAAGTTTAAATTCCCGCGGTTTGGGAGGATTTGCATAATGTAAGTTGGAAGACCAAAACTCCCTAGGGCCCATGCTCAACCATCATTGAAATGGTGTTTAGTATTCAACTTTTCATTTCTAATGTCAATGGTCGTTGGTGTACAGAAAGGTTTGAGGGACTGCCACAAAGAAGGGGCTGCGGGTAGTCTTGAAGGCTAAGTCATTTGACTCAATTAAAAAAAATCAAAACTCACATAGCTTTGACTGAGCGTTCAAGTTTAAGGGATCCCATCTTTTGGGGAGTGCAAATTTATATATGAGATGAGAGCAAATCGAGATTGATTTCTTTTCTTTCTAGCACCAACTAGGAGGTGAAGCATTTAGACTAGCTATATGTCCATTTTGGGGAGGAAAAGAAAACAAAAGGAGGTCGATCGATAGAAAAAGGGGGCGTTTTGGAATAAAGGATGGCCTTCATCAAAGACAAAGGGAGTGAGAGAGGAGGTGACGCCATCACCCAAGGAGACTGCGCATCCAAAGGTCACTACCAAAAATAATACAAAGCTAATCTATATCCGAAATTTGTTATTCACTACCTAAGGCAAAAAAACTACAGATGAAGAAAAGGAGGTCACTACTATGTGGAGAAGAAGATTGAATGGGTCGATGCCACAAAACATAGGAGATAGAGAGGAAACTCAGTGGGTTTTCAATGCCTTCAACAGAGGCATTCAAAGAGAGAGGATACATTAATGAATAATATGTTTTGAAACAAGAAGACTAAGGTGTGTGGAAACAGAAGAGAAAAGGATCGGCTTGATGAAGATAGCTAATAGTTTGCAGAGAGAGAGAGATCAAGTTGGGGAAATGATATTAAGGATAATGTATAATTGAATGGCAAGATTTTGTGTTTCTTGTTTGAATAAAGAAGTCTAATACCATTTTGAGTTAATATGTTTTGTTGCAATCTTGTTTTGTGAAACTTGAATTGTGGGTTTGTGAGCAAAAGGGTTTTGGTTCTGCATCATATGGTATCAGAGATGGAGTTCCTGAGTGCATAAGCAGAGTGTTGTACATGAGGCAGCCTATGCCAGGACCTACGGGAGAGTAAGGCGGTAGAGAAGAAGCTTGTGTGAGGGTTGTTGTAGGTAGGAGAAGCCCTGAGTAGCGAGAGAGCTTGAAGCCGTGAAGGAAAGTGTGATGGTAGATTGCAAAGTATGAGGTGAGAATTATGGAAGATTGCAGCAGATGAGATGGGTATAGTTATAAGGAAGAAGCCTGTGTTTTGGGAAGCATGGAGATGGTACGAAGAAAATAAGACATGGAGGATGATTGAAAATATAAACAAGCAATTGGATAAGCTGAAAAAATTGGAGGCGCAACTAAGTGAACAAAAAGACATGAGAAAATAGGATGAGGATGGAGTGAACAGCGAAGAGCCTGCAGCAGAGGTAGTCGAAGAGGAGAAAAATGAAGATACAACGATGGAATATGAAGAGGTTGCAACGAAGGATGACAAAGAAGATGATTTGTTGTCACAGATTTTGATAGTGGAGAATGAATGGTTGGAAAAGATTGCAACAGTTGATGGTGAGAAAACAAGCATCGTAGCGAAGGAAATAAAAGTTAATGATGCAGCTGATGGTGAATTTGCAGCAGCGAGTGAAGAGGTAAATCTTGTTGCATTTTGTGATGATTCTTTTGTACTTTCATTTGAGGTAGCTAGGGTTGAAAAGTGTGGAGAGGAACCTATCGAAATATTCAATTTCCATAAGGTATTCAATGATGATTTGTATACTGCAGGTCGTGATATGAGTGACATGAGACTTTGGTGGAGGAAGCCAGTTACTAGTTGGTTGGATCCCACAAAGGAGAGGAGAGCTAATTTGGCAGAGGGAGACAATACCTGGTGGATGTGAATCCACGAGAGGAGAGAAAAATGGTGAATGGAGTTGTGGGAGGAAGATGACAGTTATTCCGGCATGGTGCTGGAAGAAGAGGAAGAAATAGTTTTGGTGCACATTCTTCAGTGATGGAGTTCGCTGCAGGTTGGTTGCAACCTTAAAGGGTACTTCAAATACTCAACTCCACTTTGTGAGCCTATGCTCACAAACTTTCTACCCGATGTGTCTAATGTAGGAGCATCCCAGGTGAATCGGCGATCCACATCAACAAAAAAAAAATGCAGGTTTAATTTTTTAGTTAAGTTTGTTTGTTTGGACTTCTTACAACATTTCCTGGCAATGGTTTCGCTTATGTGATTCGCATCAAGCAAAGTCGATCTTTCATTGCCACATATTCATCAAATTGTTGCATTTGAAGTTATGGGAATGACTTGGCAATAGGATGTTGTCGTCACTTGTTTGACAAAATGCTGCATTAAAATTGTATAATCTGATGCATTCATTCGATGATGGTTTGGGTTCTTGTCACCATCAGTTGTTCGATGAAATGTCCATAGACATCATTCTTCCAAAGTCTCTTCAGCTTGATGACGCGTACAGGGATCTATGATATGGTTGTCATTGTAAGAATCATAAACTTTGTGCATGTTATACCAAAGTCAGATCACAGTTCTTTCTGGGATGACTCGTGCGAGTTTAAAGACATTTTTGATGTTCATCATTTCATCTTTACATTTGAATGATCACATAATAAAGGAAGTGAAATGAATGTTTATTTTCTGCCTTGATAGGCATCTCATCCCTATGAAGACAACATTATCAACATTGAAAATTAATAAACTTCATCTATGTATGGCTCAAGATGAAGTTTAAATTCCCACGGTTTGGGAGGATTTGCATAATGTATGTAAGTTGGAAGACCAAAAATCCCTGGGGCCCGTGCTCAGCCATCATTGAAATGGCTTTTAGTATTCAACATTTCATTTTCTTATGTGAATGGTCATTGGTCTGCAAAAAGATTTGAGGGACTGCCACAAAGAAAGGGTCGCGGGTAGTCTTGAAGGCCGAGTCATTTGACTCAATTAAAACAAAATCAAAACTCACATAGCTTTGACTGAGCATTGAAGTTTAAGGGATCCCATCTTTTGGGGAGCACAGATTTATGTATGAGATGAGAGTAAATCAAGATTGATTTCTTTTCTTTCTAGCACCAACTGGGAGGTGAAGCGTTTAGACCAACTGTGTGTCCATTTTGGGGAGGAAAAGAAACCAAAAGGAGGCCGATTGATAGAAAAAGGGGGTGTTTTGGAATAAAGGTTGGCCTTCATCAAAGATAGAGGGGGGTGAGAGTAGGCAACGCCATCACCCAAGGAGACTACGCATCCAAAGGTCACTACCAAAAATAATATAGAGCTAATCTATATCCCAAATTTGTTATTCACTGCCTAAAGCAAAAAAACTATAGATGAAGAAAAGAGGTCATTGCTATGTGGAGAAGATTGAATGGGTCGATGCCACAGAACATAGGAGATAGAGAGAAAACTCAGTGGGTTTTCAACGCATTCAATAGAGGCATTCAAAGAGAGGATATATTAATGAATAGTATATTTTGAAATAAGAAGACTGAGGTGTGTGGAAACAAAAGAGAAAAGGATTGGCTTGATGAAGATAGTTGATAGTTTGCAAAGAGAGAGATCAAGCTGGGGAAATGATATTAAGGACAATGTATAATTGAATGACAAGATTTTGTGTTCTTGTTTGAATAAAGAAGTCTAATACCATTTTGAGTTAATTTGTTTTGTTGGAATCTTGTTTTGTGAAACTTGAATTGTGGGTTTGTGAGCAAGAGGGTTTTTGTTCTGCGTCAATTATGTATACCTAGAAGCTCTATGAGAGAAAATATAATTAGAGAGAAGCATTGTGGAGGTTTGACTAGACATTTTGGGATAGATAACACAATTGCCTCGATCAATGAGAACTATTTTTTCCCGCAAATATACAAGGATGTGAGGAAATTCATTCAAGGTTATAAGACTTGCCAAATTGCCAAGGGAAATAGTTAGAATGTTGGGCTATACAAACCACTACTAGTACCACAAAAGCCAAGGGAGGACATAAGTATGGATTTTGTATTGGGACTCCAAAGGATGCAAAGAGGAAATAATCCAATCATGGTGGTGGTAGATAGGTTTTCAAAGATGGTGCACTTCATTCCATGTAAGAAAAGCAATGATATGGTACAGATAGCGGATTTATTTTTCAGAGAGATAGTAAGATTGCATGGTTTGTTGAAGAGCATAATTTCAAATATAGACACTAAGTTTGTGGGATACTTTTGGAGGACTTTGTGGAAGAAGATAAAAACAAAACTAAAATTTTAGTCACCCATAGACTGATGGACAAACAAAAGTAGTGAACACAATCTTGGGTAACTTACCGAGATGCTTGGTTGGAGAAAAGGCAAGAATTTGGGACATAGTCTTATCGTCAATAGAAATTGCATACAATGATTCAGTGAATAGAAGTATTAAAAAGACACCATTTCAAATTGTGAATGGCAGCAACTCAAAGAATGTATTAGAACTAAGAAACATCATTAAGGAAGACAAGAGGAGTGTAGAGGCAAAAGAGTTCATTGAACACATGAAGAAGGTGCATGAGGAGGTAAGAAACCACTTGGAGAAGATAAATGACAAGTACAAACAAGAGGCTGACAAAACCAAAAGGCACAAAGATTTTGTGGTAGCAGATGAAGTGATGGTATACCTCAGGAAGGAGGGATTTCCAGTCGAGACATATAACAAGCTCAAAAATGAAGAAGTTTCATCCTTGCAGAATTATAAGAAGGTTTGACTCAGGAAATACATATGAGGTAGGCTTATCAGAAGACCTTGGTATATCTCTAGTGTTCAACATTGTGAACGTATACCAATATCATGAGGGAGATTCAAAGGGAAGCAACGTGGAGGATCGAGGACAAAACCCCATATTGGCACAACCAAAAGAAGAGATTGAGGAAATATTAGATAACAAAATTGGGAAAAGCACTAGGAATAAGCAATATGAGTACTTGGTGAAATGGAGAGAAAGGTCAGAAGAAGATTCAAGCTAGATTTCCAAGGCTAAGGTAAACCAACTAGGATTCCCTCTAGTCTCTAGAAAGTGAGGGACTCACTTTTCAATTTACTTGAGGTGATTGATGCAAGAGCATCTTTGGGGGAACAAAGCAATCCCGCATTACCAACATTCACTTGATTTGTTTATTTACAATTTTAATTCATCAGTCAATGTGGGAGTCACTGTGTTTTACCACATTTTGCATGAGTTTTGTAGTTTTGGTGCAACATTCTCAAGGGGTATTTGGAGGGCATATCCACGTTTGAGGAGAATTAGATTCATGTAACGATTTGTTTGGGTTTGTGAACCTATATTAGACTAGCGAGTCATCGTAGTTGCATAGTTACTATTGGTGCTAAAGAATTTGAAGTTTATGACAATTGAGGAAGACATGTGAAGACTTATTGGACCCACAAGAGCAAACATTGGGCACCGCACAGATTTCTTTTTTGTTGTTTTCATTTGGTTTGCGGAATTAGCTCACATCAGCTGACTACACATTTTAGGGAATATTGAACTACGCCACCTTGTGGCTAATGTAGATCATTGAGAAGGGTGGAGATTGATATATATCAGTTGCCCATGATCACTTGAAAAGACAGAGGAAATGGAGAACATTTTCAAGCAAAGTTAGGAGATTTGAGTGTAGGCATGAGTGTGAGGATTCAAGATGGAGTTTGGAAATAAAGATATTGTATGTACTAGTTGACATTTGGTTGCAGCCTAGCATATACATCGTTGCAGCAGATTGTAACTTGTTTAAGAATTTTAATAATATAATGAGGAATCTTTTGGAGGTTGGTTTTTTCTCTCTTTGAGAGTTGTCCTAGTGTATATCTTGTGTCATTTCATTGTGAGTTTTCATTTTGTGTATGTCTTTATTGGTGTTGGTTCAACAACTAGATAGTCCTTCATTGGACCCTCCTACCATGACGACATCATTTTCTCTTCTAGGCCCTAATTTGGTCAAGTTTCTAATGGTAACTTGTCTAAAAAAAGTAGTAGGAGTTAATACAAAATATTAATCTTTCCTCCAAACACTCATTATGTCTCATTATATTATTAGTTAGTATCCCATATCTTCTCTACACAAAGAATTGTAGAAACCACCATTAAAAAGCAAAGGAGTTGAATATTGCAAAACTGAAGTAGACAAGCTTAGGGGCATAATCAACACCATTCTACCATGAATTCATTGTAGTCTCTTTCCTCTTTCTCATCTCTAAACTTATCTTCTCCTTCTCCCATTTTTGGATTCCATAATATATTCTTTTCTTTATCCTATTGTCTAATATTCCTATTATAACTCACACCTCATTTTTGAAACATGCCCCCATTATCTATATCTCTTTTGTAATCCTTCTCATACTCTATTTGATCCTTCTTATATATTTCTCTCCTTTGAAGCCATTAGAAGCTCATTTCCTCTTGTCTAAACATCCTAAGTCTGCATACAACCACCATTGGCAACACCCTCAAATTTTAAGACTTTTTACCCTTTGCAAATCCTATTGTGATCACCTTTCCACCACCTACTTGACTCTTATCACAAACACACATCATTGGTAGTAATCTCATCCCCCTAATTACAAAACTTTTGGGGACTGAACATAGCTTTATTATTGAGATTTACTCATATGGATGGTGATTACATTTGTGTTTCAAGTTGATTCTCTATGGTATTAATGTATATCCTTCCATCATATGCACATTGCTCTCCTATGAGTACCAAATAATGTGTTTCTTTTGTTTGTATTACAATGATTTAAAAATCAAATCTTCCACTTAAATTTCCACATCTTTTATAGCCTACCAATCAGCTCAACATATCCATAATATGTAAGGTTCATTGTAACTAAAGTATACTTCAAAGGAGGCCTTTTGATTGCATCTATATAGATCTAGATATCATATTCTTTGTCCTACCAAAGTCAAAAACCATTCTAGGACCTCATACACTTCCATAATCATATACATCATAACATCTCACTTCCTACAACTTTGTTGTTTTCACATACCACATTGGGTTTTCTACATTTTTGTTCCCATTCACTACACCTTCCATCAAAAGTTGCAATAGATAGGTAAAATTTTACAAAATATGCTCCTTGGAAAATATATTTTTCGACTCCATAAAACTTCATAGCTTCATAGTGCCTTTATAGCGTTGTCTTCCTCAAGACCTTGACAACCTTGCCTTTACTTTGTGTTACTTGACAACCTCTATTGGATATATACTTTTTGACTTAATAAAACTTCATAGCTTCATAGTGCCTTTGTAATGTTGTCTTCCTCAAGACCTTGACAACCTTGCCTTTACTTTGTGTTACTTGACAACCTCCATTGGAGCATGGAAGTTTGGTTGATGTCTTGAAGTATCATTTGCAATTTTGTCGACATTTTGGCTTTATGTTTCAATGTTCAGAATTTTGGGATTCTCATTTTCATGTTATGCTTGTCCAAGACTAACATCCACAGACAACGGTCATGATTCAATTTAACTATCACAGACATTTCGATCCATCGAAGAGACACAAAATACACTCTCTCCAAACTCTCAAAGGCCTCTCGACAATCGTATTACATGCCAAGTCATACAGCCAACATACACCATTCAGCCAATATTTGTGATATGCATTACCAACTCACCCAGTCAAACATCCTCCATCCAATCCCCGCTCTCCCTCGGGTTCTAGCTGGGACCCACCACAATGGGCACAGGCCAGCGGACGATGAAGGATCAATAGATCACAGTCGTTACCACTTCGAATAGTGCAACTACCGAGTGGTCCCCACTGCCAATGTGGCAGCCACGTTGTCATCGTACAGGACCAAGTCAATCGGTTAAGATCACTCCCCACTCCCCCGCCAGGTACAAACTGGGTCCTACCAAAAGCTAGCAGGCTGGCAGGCGTCGCTTGGTTGCTAAGTCACTAGAAAATTGAACTTCAGAACCTTTGTCGAAGGTTATGAGGTTATCAAAACTCACGACTCGTCGACAACAAAGAGAACCTCAAAGTCGCTAAGTCGGGATGTTATGAAACTTTAGAACCCTGCAACTTAGGTTAGAAAAACTAGGAACCCCGCGACTTAGGTAACAAACTATTTCCTGCCGAAATTTAAAAGTTAGGCCGATGAAGGATTTAATCATAACCTATAGGGAGACTACCAGGCTAGTAAGATTTGAGGCACATTTTCTAACATTCTCCCACTTGACGAAGAACTTACTGGTTCCTTTCAATGCTTGAAGTCACTGAATCACATCATCACAGCCATACATGCAGTCTCAAGAATCTTAAACAATGCTTCTGTGCTCCAACCAAGACACCTGTAATGACATACAAGATGTCCACCATCTTACACAACAGTTCCAGCCATCCACCAAAGGAAAAGGAACAAGCCAGGGTGTATATGCATCAGTCTAAAGAACACAAGCACTAGATCCGACTGATAGCAAAGGCTACAGCATACTGCCACCATTCCATTGTGCTCACAAGCTATACAAAAGCATCAATAACATCTACTTCAAAGCTTCAACCTGAACACTAATGTCAAGTTTTCCCCCAGAAACAAGATAGAACATCAGCTAGAACAACAACCAGCAAACTGATTGTTCCCATCCAATTGAACAAAACCCACACAACTGAAAATAGCACACACAGCAAGTGCTAATCCATCTAATCTATCCATACCTCGAAGGTATCCACATGAACAAACTCATGCCACCTACAAAGCCAACCCGTCAACTGCAAATACAAGCTCCATGTGTCAACCAGTCGAGGAAGATCAAACACATCTAGGAACTCCCACTGCCTGGGTAATGCAAATCTGAAAAAGATCAAGGCATACCAAGTCTACCAATAGCACCATATAGAAAGTGTAAACAACATCATGTAGCACCAAGGAATCATCTACAATGATATGCAACACTTGTAAATTAAAAACCTGCAAGAACAATTCTCACCACCAGTCCAAAACTCTCCCAAGTTCTCCACACCCAACAAAAGAAAGAGATAACAGAACCTCCATGTCATCACCCAAGAACATAAGTGAAAACACATGACCACAAGCTAGTGATCACAATAGCTCCAATCGAACCTCAAACCAATATAATGTGAAACAAACCATCCAGGAAGACAACCAAGACAAAAAAGGGAGAATCACTACACATCATATACCTATGGAAAATCCTTCTACATACACCTTTAAGTGCCAACTGTGTCAAGTAAGATCTCCTCCATAAAACCCCAAAGAGAACAACATAACAACACCCAAAGTTGTTTAATCTCAAGAGATCAAACACAACATATGTATCGTGTAACTACATGGATGTAAGCTTCTCAAAGAAGATCAAACTACTTCATTTCCATTTCAAGAAAATAGCCCACTACCATCCCCTATAACCATCATATATAAAAAATACAATCCCAAGGAGATAACCATGTTATCTATCACTCACAATGAATCCTCCAGAACCATCTATTAGCAGTTCAAGATCCATGTCAATGAAAGAAAGCATAAAACACCTAAGAGAAAACAATGGGCAATACCTCTCAAGTATTAAACTGCCGAGTAGACAAAGCGTGGGAATGAGAATGCTCCTCTGGGATATGCAAGCCATCATGACTCCTCCAAGAGCAATCTCCTCACAGGTCTCTGTTGAACTCACGTCTAACCAAGGTGTAGGCTTCTCACACTTTCTGCTGAAATCTCATCCAGAGTAACCATCTCAACACACTTCTCTCATCTTAAGAGAAATACAACCTCACCTTATTCTCCATGTATCCATGAGCACCTACAAACAATCACCTCATGCTAAACTCCAAATGCATCACTGCACTATCATGAAGTAATCAAGCAAATGATCAATGTACCCAAAACACAAAGAATCAATAGACCACTATCAAAGCTCCAGACATCTGAATCAGGAACTTGTCATGACATCATGATCTTACCATCCCCCTTAGGAGATCCCAGGCTCCAAGTGGACACACCACGGTCTCAAGAGCAATGTATCATGCCAAAAGTCTAATGCATAAACAAGAGTATACCATGACATAAAGTAAACAAACTATAAACCAACATCACCTGTCAAGCACCACTAACATCTCAACCAAAGACTTGAAGAGTCCTCCATGGCTCCAAGATGTTACACATCTTCAATATCATGAAGATGACCCATCTTCAAATAGTGTCCATGCAAATGCGAAAGAACCCTTCTGCAGCAACAGGATCTAAGAGCTCCTCGTAACATTTGCAACACTAAAGAAGATCATCCATCACCAAGTGATGAATCCACATCACTACCAAAGCTCCCACTAAAACTGTGATACCGAGCTTATCAAGGCATCATGATAACCATCCTCTCAATGAAGATAATCCATGGCTCTAACATAATCAAAATATTTCACCTGCAATATCAGCAATACAAAAGAATAAAGTAGAACCAAGATCTCCAAAACAAGAAGATAAAACCATCACTGTTAAAAGATCACACTATATTGTGTAACCAGGCTATCCATGACAATGTGATACACATGCTACAGGTCCCCATAACCAACTATTCAGGTACTCAACATCATCCATCCTCTCATCCCAAAGCAACCACACCAATGCACAAGTGACCACAGACAAGGCCAGCTAACAAGTCTACATAAACACTGAATCAATCTTGTGGATATAAATAGTCCACATCTGAGTTATCCCACTGCAATCAATAGGCTGTACACACCTACAAAATTGCATAACTCGTAGATCCAATACAATATAACATGCAAACCCACTATCGCATCGAAAACTGCAAAACTGAGATCTAGAGTAAAAACTATGTAGACTCCATGACTCAAACACCAGATTACTTACAAATCCAATTCACCAGATACGTCCACAACCCGAGCACCATAGTCTAAGAAACCAAAAGCATCACCACAGAAATGTTGAGTGACATATCACTTACCAACACTCCCATGTAGAGAAAGCAACGTACCTCCTCACACCATGCATGGAGCATGCATGCAAAATTGCAACTATCTTATCCAATAACACCCCAAAAGCCAAGGTCTAGAAAATAGCTTAGCTGCAGCTCCACAAAACCACAAGTTTTTTTTCTCTTGACCATGTAAAACCTGCAAAACCATTATCTTAAAAAACACCCATGCACATCCATATCCTCTTCACATCTGGACAACTCAAGAGTCTACATACAACCATAAGGGTTAAACCAGAATAATGGATAATCACAAATGAGCATAACCATAGATTTTAGGGAAAAACTATAAAACCCCACAAATCCAACGAACATGAATCTGAGACATGCAAGCACAAAGCATCCTTCAAAGGAAACAACAGTTCAAGAACTCCAAGCCCTTTTTAGGCCAACTCCACAACCACCAACATGCAATTGCATTCGAGGGAGACAAGCTATTACAAAAGCTTCCAGATCATCCAATGATCAACTCCATAGCCTACATGCAATTGGGGTAACAAAAATGTTGTGATGTTTTCACACATCGCCCCATTGCAAATGGGGACCCCCTCTTTTGCTCGCTTTCGCCGTCATTTTTGCTTTGATATTGCAGTTTCTTGCCCGAATCCATGAAGCTAGGAAAGAATGTCAAAGCAGTTAGCTCACAGGGAACATAAGGAATGCTTGAAATAGTGAATTTCTCCTGAGGATGAATGATACCCTAATTATCATTCCTTGATCAAATCTGGCCAATCCATGGCAGAAGTCTATCATTCCATAGGAAATGTCCAAGTCCTTCACCCTCAGCATAAGACTCCGTGATGAATAAGAAGCTCTTGTTCTAACACTCCTATCCAGGAATCCTATTCCAAAGTTCCTGTCTGGATTCTTGTCCCGAAGTTCCAATCCAGGGTCCTGAATTCAACAAGGCTTGTCATTTCCATGTCAAAATCCATCTTTCCACCTTAGAACCCTCTCCATTCCCAGCATGGAACTTAATTCTAATCTTGTTCCAAGACTCCATATCCCACTTAGAACGTTATTCCTTGACTCTAGTCCAGGAATCCAGCCCGGAGGTCCAGTCCGGAGTCTTGTTCGGAAGTGCCTATCCCGGAGTCTTGTTCAAGGAATTCCTGCCCGGAATCCTGTTCTAAGGTTTTATCCATATTCTTATCCCGACTAGACCCAGAATTCAACAAGAACTGTCACTCCTTGGAATGATCATCCTTTAGCCATGGAACTCAGTTCCCGGCCCGACAGCTCCAATCTGGAAGTTCAATCCAAAGGGTATCCTTCGGATCCCAATCCGACACTCAACCTCATTTCACAAACCCGGAAGATTCTCAAATCAGTAGGATTCTTCAGGAACTTAGGGCAATTTCAGAAAAAAATCAGTATTCAAAAGTATCCCTCCGCAAAACTGGAAATGCAACAGGAACATTCCTGGTCGCATATTCCAGTACCTACTGGAATATGCACCTAGGGAGGAAATTTATCCCTGGTCACATAATCTAGCAGGTACTGGATTATGCGCCCAGGATAATTTTTTGTCCAGGTTGCAAAATCCAGTACCTACTGGATTTTGCACCCTAGGACAGGAAGTGTCCAGTTCAGCCTCCTGACCTGTCTAATCAATCCTGGCTTGAAAATTCTTTCTTTGACTCCTCTGTGGATGCCTAAATCCTGGAATTCACAGTCAGGATGGAAGAAACGAACTCCGTCAAACTCCGTATCCTGCCATGGAAATGAGAGATTCCTGGAGGATGGAAGAAGTGAAAGATGGAAGAAATGAAGGATGGAAGAAACGAACATCCATGATTGAAGAAATGAAGGATGGAACAAATGAACTTCGTATCTCGCCATGGAAACGAGAGATTCCCGGGGGATGGAAGAAACGAAGGATGGAAGAAACGAACTCCTTATCTCGCCTCGGAAATAAGAGATTACTCCGGGATGGAAGAAACAAAGGACGGAAGAAATGAAGGCCCTGTGTTTCTGATCCCATTTCAATGACTGAACCTCTGTAAAAACAGCTAAGGTATACCTACTACAAAACTGAAACTCCACTCAAAACTGAAGAGAAGATAAATCCTTAGGCCAAAATCCATGAAACTGGACACGCATGTCCAAAAGCGCAAAATCCTTTACCTCTGGAATTTGTGCTCAAGGACAATTTTTGTCCTTGGGCGCAAAATCCTTGACTGCTGGGAATTTGCACTCCAGGACAATTTTTGTCCTTGGGCGCAAAATCCTGCACCAGTGGAAATTTGCGCTCCTGGGGAACTTAGCCATTTTTAGTGTCTCTCAGGGTAAAGGTATATTAAAAAATATATTTAAGTATAAGTTGAGATAGGTCTCGAATCCACCTTTACCTTTAAATATTTTTCAATATACCTTTCAAGATGTTTGAGATAGGTCTCGAATCCACCGGATTTAACATGCAAAATCTAGAATTTGGAGGATCCACCAGATTTCAGACTTAGTTAATTTTTCAGGATTTCAGGATTTTAGACTACCAGACTTAGTTGGATTTTAACAAAAGTTCAAGGATCATTCTAAGGAAGAAAATTCAAAACCTCAGGAAATCCCCGACGTTGCAAAATCCCTGACCTTCAGGAATTTGCACTCCAAGACAAATTTTGTCCTAGGCGCAAAATCCCTGACTAGCAGGAATCTGCGCCCTAGGAAATATCCCTCAAGTTTCTCAAACAGAAGACTTCAGTCCGTCATGGGGTGTTTAAACTCAAAAATTCCTCCAGAGTAATCCTCCTCGCCCAGTCACGAATGCAACCGAACAACTTGATCCGGGACCTATAGGCAGACGTGCCAGGCAAATTCCAACTCCGTCCGGGAGTTTCAACTTGAATGAGCTCCTGTCCACAGAAAGCAAAAGTGCGCTCCAAGAAGTCCAGTCCACTCTGACATACACGACATGAAAAGATTCCTATTCAAAAGCGCAAAATTACAACCTTCCATCTGAGTAAGATTCCATAGGACAAAATATTCCAAGATTTAGCTGGATTTTAACAAAAAGTTCAAGGATCATTCTAAGGAAGAAAATCCAAAACCTCAGGAAATCCCCGACGTCGCAAAATTCCAGACCTCAGGAATTCCCCAACGTTGCAAAATCCCCGACATGCCAAATTCCCCGACATTGCAAAATCCCTGACATGCCAAATTCTCTGACATTGCAAAATCCCCGACCACCGACATGGGAGAAAAGGACAAAAAGCTAAGTTGGCCAGTGATAAGGTATGGCGGCTAAATTTCTCCTCCTCCAACCTAGGTTGGCCAAGTGGCAAAGAAGGACAACTTACCTATAAAAGGGGCAACGCCCAAGTCATTTCTAATCATTCCAATTCAAATCCAAAGCAGAAAACTACATTCTAGGAGCAGAAATTCATTTCAAGGACAGATTTCATCAAGAGAAGGACAACTTTGTCCAAGGAGGATTCTAGATTTTAGTATTTCCAAGGGCAAATTCTTCATTAGGGCAGAAATTTCTGTAGGTTTAAAGCAGATTTCTAAACTTTCCAAGAGCAGAAATTCATTCTTCAAGGGTAGAAATTCATCCTCCAGGACAAGTGGAATTCCAGGATGAGCAAGAATCCCCGACTCCATAGAATCCCCGACCACCTGGAAATTGCTCCCTGACCTGGAAATTCCCCCTATCCATGCCTGGTAACCCTGGAATGAAGGAAAAGTCAGTCGAGTATGAAGAATGCCGGAGAATGAGGAAAATCCTTTGTTTGTTCAGGAATTTATAAGTGAAATTGATCAAAACTTGCAAAATCATTCATGTTTCATTTCATATTGCATTGCATTTATGGATTTTGTGCATCATGACTATTCGAGGTTTCCCATGTTTTGCAGGAATCCAAGACGAGGATAAGTTCCATGAGGAGGATGAACAAAGATGATCCGAGGCAAGCAAGATGGATGCAGAGAGTTCAAGCGCCGGAAATGATGACCATTTCAAGGATCCAGGAGTTCCGACAATAAGAAGACTACACATGCATACCGAGGGAAGGGAAGGCAACATCAAAGATTCTAGTTCGGCGATAGGGAGACTTCGCACAAAGGGATAAGGAAGATCAAGATGTCCTTCCAAAGATTTCAAATGACAGAGAATGCCTACATCAGGAAGAACGGGAATCCATGCCAAGGATGAGGAATTCCAACCTAGGAATCCAGGACAAGGAATCCTATTCCATGACAGGGAATTCCAACTTAGGAAGGAATTCCATTCCAGGACCCTAAGGAAAGTGCGCCCCTGCTCAAGGAAGGATTCCTCCACATGAAAATCCTGTTCACCCTGGAATCTGCGCTCAGGACAAAGGACTCCAGGACATCATGGAATTTGAGACTAAAGAACAGGAGGAACTTCCAGACAGACAGGACATTCCTATCCAGGAGTCCTAGACAGGTGGCGACCAAGACAGCTAGAAGTTTTTCTTACACATTCTGACGACCAGGATAGGTGGCAGTCACCTACATGTGGATTCTGACGATCCCACCTACTTTTCTAGGGTTTATGACCCAGGGCACATGTTTCAAGGAAATCTGATTTCCTTTTTGCCCTAAGATATTTTTGAGAGCCTATATAAAGGCTGAGGGATGCCTCATTGTCTCTCTCTCTCTTTTTCTGATTTTATCATTCTGATGCTCCTAGAGCACTTGTTCTTCCTGAGCTGAAACTCCAAAGATCAGTCAGATTGTTGTAATACAGACTTCTGAAGCAATAATATATGCATTGAAGAATGGTGTTCATATATTTCTTTAGATTTTTGGCATGGTCTTATTGATTTCTTGGAGCAAATCTGAAAGATATTGAAGTTATTTCTTGTATTTTCTTACTTTCGTTAGATAGATGCGACGGAAATGTTCTTGTTGAATGATTGAAGTTGATTAGTTCATACCATTTGTGATCTGTGGCTTGCAAATCACTTTGTATGGTTAGTTTGAATGTAATCCATGCTTAACTTCGGCTATTTCTGTATGATCAGTTCCATGTTCCATGACAGGACAGTGTGAAAACCTCTACCTCTACCCCAGAAGATTGCACCATCCCTGCCTAGTTGTTGTCTCATGGCGAAGCAGAGGACTGGTTCCAGTTTCATCTTCAACAACAGTCATTTCCATTGATTAGATTCCTAAACCCTTTACCTCATCTTTTGCATTTTCTTTTAGATCTTCATTAGGATTAATTTTCCAGAAGCTTCATTGCCAAATCATCCACCTAAACCAGAGAGTGGAACCTAGGAATTCCAAGCTGTCCATTTGTGAAAGAGTTCCATTCGCCCACAAGTCTAAGTCCCATGAGTGAATTCCATGTCTACAAAGGAGTAAGCCCACGTAAGTCCCCCTTGTGATTACCAGCAAATCACATCATTCCACTGAGTCTATCCCTGTGCACGTCAAGACCTGACACAAAAGGAACCTTGAAGCAGTCTCATTCGATCACGTAATTCAGCGTCTAAGAAGCTTTATTCAAGAGAGGATAGGATACTCTGTGTTTTATTCTAATGTTGTTGTAGTCACAAAAACCTCATCAACAAGAAACAATGCCTTCCAATACCAGGAATAAATGCCCAGCATAAGCACATTATTCCATCGCTGAACAACAACACAAGCTTCTCCATATCACCAGAGAGCCTCTCACACAGACACCCAAAATGAAAGCTTTGCTGCAACACAACCACAGAGCAAAAAATCCCAACGCAGGCATCAGGATTATTCTACTGTCAACTAGGAGCCTCAGATCACATTATTTCAATATGACCAGCTCTAGTTTCTCCATCTTCACCATCCTTCAAGTTGCATGTTATCTCATGAAACTGAAACAAATGAGCAATAACCTTCCACTCACCATAGGATCAATCATCAATCGATTCCTTCTGGTTTCCTCAAGCTTTCCAGGTTCAGAAATCTTCACAGAAGGAATACCCAGAACCAGAAACACCAGTAACAATCAAATCCCAGCAAAGGCTCTGATACCATTTGTAAGGAAATAAGGTCATCTCAAAATGAACATCTGAGAACAGTAGTGTCTTCGGTAGGTTTAAATTTCTTTAGATTGCCTCAAAAACACTCACAATTATGCCACAAAGCGGAATCAGACATAGTTCATTTCCCAACATTAATCCTACTGAGAAAAGTTCATGCAAGTTTTAACCAGTTTCAACAACAAGCATTAACCAGATTCATTGAGCGGAATCATTAAACATTGAAGACAGAACAAAAGAAATGAACACAGATTTATGTGGGGAAAACCCTTACGGGTAAAAAACCCCACACTCCAAAAGCTCAAACCTATTGTATTATTCAGCACCCAAACAAATATAGTTACAATACAATACAGGCACTAAGCCTTTCACGGAGATTAACATCTTGTTCCATCTGGAGATGATCGGGCAGCACAATCCCTCTGTGAATGCAACTTCTCTCGTCACATTCTCCTGACCTTGTACATTGTAGAACATTCAATGTTTTTATAACATTCATTCTCAACAGTCGTTACAACATTCGACTCACATTATTAGGAAGAACAACCGCTTCAACTTCCATCCATAGACAACAGTCACAATTCAGTTTAACTGTCACAGACATTTCGATCCATCGAAGAGACACAAAATACACTCTCTCCAAACTCTCAAAGTCCTCTCGACAATCGTATTACATGCCAAGCCATACAGCGAACAACATACACTGTTCAGCCAATATTTGTGATATGCATTGCCAACTCACCCAGTCAAACATCCTCCATCCAATCCTCGCTCTCCCTCGGATTCTAGCTGGGACCCACCACAATGGGAACGGGACAGCGGGAGCCGTAGGATCAAGTAGATCACAGCTGTTACTGCTTCGCATAGTGCAACTACCGAGTGGTCCCCACTACCAATGTGGCAGCCACATTATCACCATACAAGACCATGTCAATCGGTTGACATCACTCCCCGCTCCCCCGCCAAGTACAGACTAGGTCCTACCAAAAGCCAACGGGCTGGCAGGCATCGCTTGATCGCTAAGTCATTGGAAAACCGAACTTCAGAACCTCTGTCGGAGGTTATGAAGTTATCAAAACTCGTGACTCGCCGACAACAAAGAGAACCTCAAAGTCGCTAAGTTGGGAGGTTATGAAACTTTAGAACCCTGCGACTAAGGTAACAAACTATTTCCCGCCAAAATTTAAAAGTCAGGCCGATGAAGGATTTAATCATACTGCAAGGAGACTACTAGGCCAGTAAGATTTGAGGCACATTTGCTAACAAGTTGTCAATTTTTCTCTGACAACTACTTTTGATGTGCTTGCATCATTCAGTTTTATTGTTGCAAAAGTAATGGTTGTTGTGATTATGCCACAAAAAAACATTTCTTGTGATGTATTGTTTCATTTATTCCTATGCCATGCAATCCCTCACATTGTGAGTCAGTGAGCTTAACAAATAGCACCTAAGCTAAAAAAAAAAATTGCAATAAGTGCCATGTTCTTTCCAAGAAATAGCACCATGATGTTGGATGACTCCATACTCTACAAATATGCCATGTTGGTACAAAGATCATCGACCTCAAAATTCATCTCTATAGTTTCCTTGACCACATATGGACACCAAACTTCCATCCTTTGCTTCTTATTGCCTTACCTGTCATTTATTCTTTTGAGCCTAACATATAAATTTACGTCTGTTTTTGTGTTTGCAAATTATCCTTCTCTACAACTGCAACAACTTTGGCTTTGCTAGGAACTTGTCTAGACTATATGACAAATCCGATCCTTGGGAATAAGCCTTCAATAAACCATGCCACCTCATCCTTCTCATCAAATTTGAGAAACACCTTATCCATGACCTTTCTGAACTTGTTATCATAATCAAGAACCAGTTCTCTTGTTCTTTGCATAATCTCCTTCAAAATCTGAGTAGCTTGGCTTTCAAACTTGTACTTTCTGAATACTTGTACAAGCTTATATATGTCAAATTTGAAAGCTTCATGTTCTCATCTTTGAACTTTCGCTAAACTTCTAATGCCCTTCTAACGAATGCCCCCTGTAATTTGCAGAACCTTATATTTTCATTTCAGCATGTTTAGTTCTCCTTTCTGCTCACAATTGTTAATAAATGTTTAGATTCATAAACCCATTATAAGGCAGAAATGTCATAAAAGCTTGTGGTGGAATAGTTGGTAATACTCCATTTCTTTGTGTAGAGTCTTCTTGCATTTTGTGCTTGTTCCTCTTGCAGATCTTCTTCTATATCCAAATTGGTTACCAACCTCGAAAATCTGTTTTCTATTTTGTAACAAAATCTCTGACCTTAAATTTCTTCTCTAGATACCATCCACAGCCAATCTCAAACAAAATCCTCATTATCCATTTTCTTCTACCACAGACTTAGGAGATGTTACCTCCATGATGGAACTTCTGGAACTGCACTTCTTTGACTGAATTCTATTTGATGTATCACTTCAACCTTGAACTTCATTCAATGGTTCTTCTTTAGTATTTGCTTGTTTAATATGCTCCCCTCACTATCATTACTAATATTCCTACCACATTTTCATCACCTAGATCCATGTGTTTTGCTAGACCTACAAAATCTAGTAGGCCCAGTTCCTCATCGAGCCATTGGGTGCATCTAATGTCTGTTGCTTAGTGCTTCGGCTGTTTAGAAGAATGTCTCTGGTAAGTTGCTTCTCGATAGGTAATATAGCACAACTAATTTTAATAGTTTCCAAATGAAACAGTAATATTGTTTTTTTAGAAGATTCGTGACATGCACCGTTGTAAATTTTCAAGGACTTAGGGATTAGATGTTCATTCTCATCATTATATCAATTTGTGTTTAAATAAATGTGACACCATGCTTGTTTACTCTTAAATGTATCTTACTGCAATGTGGTAATGCTATTTCTCCTAAATTTCGTCATAGGCATGGTGTATTTGTGGTATTCCTGTCTACAAATTAATACTAAGAAGATCACTTTCATTATCTAAAATCATTCATATGAAAATTTACCTTTCCTTTAAATTTCTTCTGCATGTTCTAGTTAATTTCTCATTGCTACTAGCATTTGGGATTATATCGAGGTAAGACGAGGCGGCAATTTGAATCTAGTCACTTATTTTACAACTTAGTAACACTTAAATTTCAAAAATAAAATCTCATTTAAAGATGACATTCGTAGGCCTTGACCTTCTGCAATGACCTAGTTAATGGTTTAAAGAGATGAGACAGCGTGTTTGAATCTCACTGAAGCAATTATCTTTCTCAGGAATTTCTCAGCAAACCAAAAGATAAAGATATTTTCAATTATCAGGAAAAAAACAGGAATATATTGGGCTGGGGTTACAATTAGGGCTAGGGAAAAATTTGGAAAAAAATGCTGCAAAAATTTTAAAAAAAAAACCCTAAACCTAGATATTTTTGACCAAAAAACTCTGATATAAGCACGATTGCTCACCAAAAAATTGCCTTTTTTAAATCGTGATTTATTGCATTTTATCGCATAAATCAGGCAAAAAATTAGTCCAAAAACTGCAGAAACACCTTGACCTGATAAATTCAATTTCTTGCAAGTTTTTTGGCAAATTATTGGCAGAGGCAGCAATAAAAGATTTATCGAGAGAAATTGCAATAAATTAAAGATATATGCTTCTATGTTATAACTATTTTGAAATCTACCAAATGGCCATAAATCTACAGAGTTTGATGGTCTTCTAATAGAGAAAGGACAAGCTTAGGCAAGCTTACATTTGCTGAATGTATTATTTTATTCATTTTTTACACTATTTGCTACGGTGGTTGGTGAAGCTATCTAGTAAGGAATTCCTAAATATACAAGACGTATAATGAGTGTAATTGATGCATTTTTATCTCTGACGAACTAGAAAAGTGGACAAATCCATAAAAGAGTAATTTGGACAGTACAATGTAACAAAAGAAAAACCTACAATTAGTAGGAGTCGAGGACCAAACAGAAGCTCTAAGACCATAGCAATTAATCATGATACAGTAAAATTTGTATTTTACAGCGGCTCTCCTAACATTCAAATTCTAGAAGAAGGAATGAGATTTGTACTGTTATCAGGCTGACACCTCCGGGGTCAGCATTGCTTGATTAAACTCTGAATGACAAAAAAGAAATCACCTCCTAAAAATCGAAGAGGCCTACAAAAGAAATAAAGCTAATATTAGATCTCATCATGGTAGGGTGGCATTTGGTATAACTACTTGTGTCATACTAATCATCTCTAGTAATATCTTTCCTTAGAAATAAGTCTTTTCTTTCTTTTATTTAATTTGATTGGATGTCCAGCCATACTGCCTTTAACCTTCTTACAAGGCCCAGGGACATTCACCACATCCTCTAGAGTCTTTAGTGGAGAAACTAAATCTTACAACTATATCCTGGAACAACATAGTTTCTTACAATACATGAAAAGAAAAATGTTGCTTAAAGCTTGATCAAAATTTCCTTGTTTACCAACATATAGAAAAAACGATTGGCAAACTAAAACTGAAACTGCAGCTACAGACTCTGTCCCTTCTCCCAATGGATTGGCCTTCCGTCTGTCCTACCTGGAAAATTTCTGGATCAAAATGTTTAGTTTCCTTTATTCTAGAGACCAGTTTAGTATTTTGCAATAAGAAAAAGGCATCCTTTAACACCGAAATTGAAACAACCTTCTTGAGCCTCAGTAAAGAGGATAAATTAACTTTTTTTCGTAGAAATAAATTATCGATCAGTTGAGATCATGAATCTTTTTCCAATGACAACATTTCAGAAGTAATTTCATCCTTTGTTATCTGCCTGCTATCACGACAAAGATGCAGAGATTTTTATATTCCAATGTGTTGCTAATGCTCATAGACCACCTACTCGGGAATATTTGGAACAGGTTCTAAAACTAATTTTTAGTCTTGTGAAATAGCATCCCAGCTATATGCTGCACTGCATTTTCAATTGTAGCGGCATATTTCTCAATGAAAATTTGTAAATTTACAGATATGATTGAGATTTGAAAAAAAAGTTTTTCAGGTGAACTAAAATAAGGTATTGTGTGTTGGTGTTGGAAATAAGCCACACCCGGACCGACGATGGACTGGTCCAAGAGGGGCCAATAGCTCAGTGGTAGAGCACTCCAGCAGCGTATGGAAGGTCCTAGGTTCAAGTCCTAGCTGGTCCATGTCTCAACATGGTATCAGAGCCAGGCCCAGGCTAAGAGCCAGGCCCAGGCTAGGAGCCCCAAGCACACGAGAGGTGTGGCTTAAGGGGGGGTGTTGGTGTTGGTGTTGGAAATAAGCCACACCCGAACTGACGATGGACTGGTCCAAGAGGGGCCAATAGCTCAGTGGTAGAGCACTCCAGCAGCATATGGAAGGTCCTAGGTTCGAGTCCTAGCTGGTCCATGTCTCAACATTGTGGTCCTCCATTAATGGGGTAATCAAAAAGTGTATAAATCATTCAGCTGCTTCTTTGAATCCTCCTCCTGATAGGGCTGCTAGAGATAATCCTGGTTTGGCTGGCATAGAGGCTGCGGTGCACACTTCTTTGGGCCTTTTCCTACAGGCAGGATCTTTCATTTTGGAATCCAGGTTCAAACAACAAAGTGGATGTGGAGGCTGTGTCAGAGAGCCTAAAGTTGGCCTCTTCCTTGGGTGTAGTAAGAAGTTGATTGTAAAAGGGGACTCTCAGGTAGTTATCTCTGGATTGTCTAAGGGCTCTTCAAAGGTTTGGAAGCTCAACAACATTCTTGCAGAAGGTTTGTCTCTTGAGTACAAAACTTGAGGAAATCATTTTTGTGCACAGTTTCTGGGAATGAAAACATGTGGCAGGTAGTCTGACTAACGCTGGTATTGATCAGTTACCTATTTCTGCTAAAGTCCGCAATCACTCAGATAAAAAGCAGAAATTATATGCTCTTCTCCAAGCAGATCTTCCTCCTCCTAATAAAGCTTTTGCTCCCAATTTTTACTTCCCCATCAATTCTTCCAATTATAATTTGATGATGTTTTATGGTGGTCTTGGGCATGTTGGCTTGTCTTTGTACGCCATTTTAGGCCTTTTGTGTGCAATGCTTGAGTGGTGCACTAATTGCCCCTTGCTAGCAATTCGTGTGATTAGAGACAGGTATGAAATGAAGCATGCAATTTTCCATTTAAGGCAGTTTGCCCTGTTACTTACCCTATTGCATTTTGATGCAGTTTCTGCAGGTTGGCTGGTGGCCCCATTTGAATGGTGATTTTTCTTCTCTAGGATGCTTTGTGGTCCTCCCTCTCACAACTCGCTCTATAGTGGGGCTGTGAATGATCATTGCCTAAGGAGAACATTTGTCATCCCCAACATTGCTACTCTAAAATTTGTGAAGGAGATTTTCGGTGCAGATGGGCTAGGCAACACTAGCATTCTTTAAACCAGAGAGTCGATCTTTGTTATGCCCCTAATACTCATCTTCCTAAGTGTAATAAGGTTAAGCGCTTGTGGCATGCTTAACCTTAATATTTTCATTTATTAGTTTTAATTAATTCCTTAGGCCAACCTAATTAGGATGAAGGGGTGTGTCCCTACCCATTATGTCTATAAATAAGAAAGAGAAAAACTCTTCTAAACCATCAAAAGTTGTAAGATTAAATTCATATTCTCATATTTTGAATTTTGTAGGTCAACCCCTCAAAGTGGTTTGATATTTTATTGATTTTTGCCTTTATTTCCAAGAAATATCCTAAGTGGTACCAAAGCGGCAATTTGGGCTAAGAATTTTGTTTTTGCCATAACTTAAAATCATTACAAATTTGACCATGTTCTTTTTCAGGGTTTTGAGTAATATATCCAAGGAAGCTACAATAAAACTTTTAACTTGTGATCATTTTTTACTGAATTATATGGATCTTCATTAATTTGCTCCACAGGCCGCAATTTTTGGAATTTTTCATATTATTTTATATTTTTGGAGGGCTCGTGAAAAATTAGGTAGGTTCAGTTCTTTATAGTTTCTAATTAGAGGCAAAATATATTCCATAATCTAGTGGTCAAAGGAGGCACATCAAATTCAATTATATTTTAAATTTTTATGGTTACAACTCGTACCGGATACTTATCTTCCTACCCAATAAAAAATCTAGAGTTTGGAAAACAAATACTAAATCTAATGACTCTCTTTACTATCCACCGCCTAAAATAGAGGGAAAATTTTCGTCAGGATGTGAAGTAGTGGTAAATTTTATCTAGGATAATTTGTTTGACCATCTTTAAATGAGGGTTTGGATATGTTTAAACAAGAACTAATTTTGAAATTGAAGCCCCAACCAAACCACCTCGGCGAGTACAACCCCAATAGACAAAATCAAGGAATAGGGCAACTTTTTCAAGGTCCAAAACTGAACCTACCCAAAATAGACATCTATAAATTTGATGTATGGAAGTGACTTCATGGATAAGTTTCGTGGAACAATATTTTAAGCTTCATAACGTACCACATAATGCAATGGTTGACATAGCCTCACTACATTTAGAACTTGAATCTTATCAGTGGTATCAACAAATGATAAGCCACAAGCAAGGGCAAGTACTTAGTTGGAAAGAATTTACTAATGACTTAGCAACCCACTATGAAAAACCATGGACGGAAAGCTATTTCACCCAATTGACAAATTTGAAACAAATAGGGTTTGTGGCCAAATATAATGTTGGGCATATGAGAGTGGCAATACAAACACAGGATGCAACACCTTATCGGAGGCTACATTTCTACATCAATAGACTTAATGACCAAATTAAGCATGATGTTCATTTGTTGGAGTCTTGTACAGTTAGGAAAGCTATGCAACAAGCATTGTATATTGAGCAACAAAATTTACCACCAGAAGATCGATGGAGAGATAAAAATGTGACTAATCCTGTTGACAAAAATGTGGCAAACTTCTTTAACCCAAGAAAAATTGCTAAGCTTTCTCCTCAACAAGGGGCAGAGACAAGAAAAAGGTCTATGTTGGCATTGTGATAGTAAAGTGTGCCAATAGTGAGAAAAGACTAATGATTATTGAGGATGAGGTTGACGAAGAGAGAGAAGCTATAGGAGAACCAAATGTGGAACTTGAGCATGTAAATTCTGAGGAAGAAGAAAGCACTACTATCTCCTTACATGGAATAAGCACACCACAAACACTTAAAGTGGTTGGTTACATCAAAAAGTGAAAGGTGATAGTGTTGGTTAATACTAATACACACAACTTCATTGATAGAAGATTAGCTAATGAGCTCAATTGCTTCATGTATCCAATATCTAATTTTAAAGTCATAATAGTTGATGGGAAACAACTCTCTTGTGGTGGTAAATGCCATCATATAAAACTCTCGATGGGAGACTATTAACTAGATTCAAAAATGTTTGACATCCCAACTGGGGGAGAAAATGTAGTTTTGGGTGTGCAATGGCTTAAACAATTGGGAACAATGTCCTTCAATTTTTTAGACCTATTCATGGTTTTCAATACAAATGGACAAAAAGTATAAACATGTAGAAATGCAATCACCACCAAGTCAAATTATTAGGTCTCATAGGATGGAGAAATAGATTATGGAAGTATCTTATGGCATATTGGCACAACTACAATTTTTACAAGCACGAGAAGTGAAAACTCAAGATCCTCTAGAGCTTCAAGAGTTCATTCAACACCATCAAGAAGTTTTTCAAGAACCAAAGGGTCTTCTTCTAGTCAGAGACCCTTATCATGCCATTGAATTAATACCAGGAAGTATTCCTCCTAACTTGGACCTTATTGCTATCCATATGAACAAAAGTCAAAATTTGAAAAATTGGTCAAGGAAATGTTGAATTCAAGCACTATTCATCCCAGCAAAAGTGCCTATTCATCTCTGATGATTATGGTTAAAAAGAAGGATAAGTCATGGAGAATGTGCCCAAATTACAAGGAGCTCAACAAGATCACTCTCAAAGATGAGTTTTCTATTCCTGTTATTGATAGATTATTAGATGAATTGAGTGGTGCATATTTTTTACTAAGTTAGATTTGTGTTCAATTTATCATTAAATTCAACTGAAGGAGGATGATTTACATAAGACTGCCTTTAGAACACAAGGGTCATTATAAATTCTTACTTATGTCATTTGATCTCATTAATGCTCCATCAACTTTTCAAAGCCTCATGAATTTAGCATTCTGCCCATTTCTTCGGAAATTTGTGTTAGTATTCTTTGATGACATTCTCGTCTATAGTAAAACATAGGAAGAACATTTGCAACGTGTAGAGAAGGTATTACAAGTATTGGAAGATAATTGACTCTATGCAAAAAAAATCCAAACGTGTCTTTGGGGTGAAAGAAGTGGAATACTCAGGACATATGGTGTCACACAAAGGTGTTAAAGTGGACCCTAAGAAGATTGCAGCAGTAAAAGAGCGGCCAAAACCTAAGATTCCATTTGATCTCATTAATGCTCCATCAATTTTTCAAAGCCTCATGAATTTAGTGTTCCACCCATTTCTTCAGAAATTTGTGTTCGTATTCTTTGATGACATTCTCATCTATAGTAAAACATGGGAAGAACATTTGCAACGTGTAGAGAAGGTATCACAGGGATTGGAAGATAATTGACTCTATGCAAAAAAATCCAAATATCTATTTGGGGTGAAAGAAGTGGAATACTTAGGACATATGGTGTCACACAAAGGTGTTAAAGTGGACACTGCCAAGGGAGGATAATGTATTTCTTTGTGAGAGCTCAGAAGATGGGCTTTTGGGTTCACAAGTTGGCCTCACCTATGAGCAGGTAGATAGGATGGTAGCTTTGAGGCATAGTATGCAATCCTTGGCTAAGGAGAAAGCAGACTTGCCATATTCAGTCAGGTCTTGGCACAATACATTGATGGGCTGTTTGTCATCTTGTGGAATGGTTGCCTGGAAGTATCTAGTATCTTCACCCTGTCAGCACTCTCTAAAGGTGGTGTAATTTAAGCCAAAAATAGATCCTTTCCTAAGCTAGGGGTCCTGGTGGCTTCAAGAGATGTCCCGGCAATGGATCCAGGCCCCTTGAATTGCTGTTATGATCTGGCATTTTGTCTGCAGCATGTTTAGATGCTGGCACTTTTTGCTGGGTCAGTTTTAACTTTTTTCAGTTCCCTTGGGTTTATCTTTTGTTTTGGAGATAGCCCATAGTATGTCATGCTTGGTCCTGTTTAGCAGGATTTTTGTTTAGCTGGAAGTTAGCAGCATCTTTCTGACTTGTGTAGTCTCCAAGGTTTCTGGCTCCTCATATTTATGTGCTTAAGCTTTTCAGGGGTGAGGGCCCCCATTCAACCCTCAATTTACCTATCAAAATAAGCGGATTGTGGTCATGAGGCCCAGGTTTCAACCTGCTTTAAAACATTTTACTCTTCAAAGATAAATGCTAATAGATTAAATATCATTAACAAAAGGAAATTCACCTGCATAACAGAAGCTAATGCATAATGAAGTTTAGACAAGATGAAATTCACCCCTACGACTACTAACCTGAGAAGCCCTTCAAAGTTCAAACCACCTGTTGTCAGAATACATACTGAAAGGAAAAAGAAATCTGCAAATAATTTGATGAATCAAGTCTATGCTTAAGTCATCTGCAAGCAAAAGAGGATCTTAAGAAAACAATCACTTCAAGGGAGATAGGATCTTTTGATGGTTATGAATGAGTAATTACTAATTAGTAATTTACTGATTACAACCATGCAGCCATACTGCCATAATCCAATGAATTATAGTGTTGTGTGCAGGGCTCTAAAAGATGTTCAAATTACTCAACAAAGCTAACACTCCTGGAATTAGTATGATAAGTACAGCAATGGACTTTATGCTAAACTGCCAAGAATATGTGTCTAAGAAAGTTATCACATTAGCTGCAGAAAAGAAAAAAACAGCATCTTATAACTATGTGCTGATTCCAGCTGATAGGAACTTTGTACACAGTTTATCCAACAAAAAAATAGCAGCAAACACATCCTCAATAATGGACTTTCCAAAGAAGCAATAAATATATTTGGTTTATAAATTTCCTTAGTGGAAATACATGTTCAGCCAGGGCATTTTTCTAGAAAGTCAGCAATGATAAATAAGGAACGCAAACCGATTAAGGTTTGTTCAAGTCCCCAAGAAAAGGCATTCATTATGCACTGCAAGTAGAGCACTAATCCATTATGGAGGATTCCAATACAAACTCATTACAGTTAATTGTAGAATATTTTTAAGCATTTATCAAGTATACACTCCAGAAAGAAAGAAAGAAATTATACTGATGTCCACAAGTAACCAAAATAGATCAATGGGACTCAGATATACAACTAGAGGGAAAACAAAGCCAAAAAGAGGCTCCAAAGAAGCTACAAACTAAAAGAAAACTTAACTTGAAACAAAAACTGAAAACCATTCTAATGAACAAAAAGGACGGGTCAACCCAGAGGGTGAAAGTGCTAACCCTAGTCCTGTCAGAAGGGAAAGATGCATGAGATCAACAATATGACCATAAATAGTCTGCAAATAGTCCAAAAATCCAAGATAATTGATTGATCACCAAAGAAGAAAGAGCTGATGGTGCTGGAATGTCAGAATGGGCAAACTGAGTCTAATCTGTATCATTAGAAACACCCTCACCAATAATTGTGAAGATGCCGATACATAAGCATGTATATATTTCCAAGTTGTAAAAAAATTATCATAAATTTAACGAGAAGTTATTTTTAACTGCAAGCAATTTAAAATCAGATCTTGCAGTAGAAGACTACTTACAGGGTAGATATCTTAGTCAGATTGCTTCTCAATACAGCTCACTTGTCAAAGCAACAGGTCAAGAAGCTTCGCTATTAGTTTGTATAGTGGGATAAACATAGGAATAAGTGAACCATGGGGATTCCAATTTTTATCGCTTGCCTTGCATGATTTTCTATTCAAACTTCAAATATGAAAAGTTCTTCAAAAGAACTGGGGCTTTTTCTTAAACAATCGTGAACATTACAGTGAAACCTAAACATAAGTGGGATATAAGGAGTCCCGAGGCTTACGAGGAATGTCTCAAGATGCAATGAGGTACTCTGAGTGTCATACAGCAAGATAGTTAAGCCATTCATACAAATTCAACAGAAAAGATATGAGGACATCCTGCTAATTTTATAGCTCAGCAAATACCTAAAAAACTGAGGAGCATGAAATTCAGAAATGGAAAGAAAACCAAGCTAAATAGATGCTACCATGACTCTAAAAAGCCTGCAGATGATATATTGCATTCTCATCGCCAACAGGCACAGACAAAACATGATTGTGTTTTCTCCAATATCCTAGTTGATACTTGAAATGGACAGAAAAATTATTTTCATAGCAAATATATTATTAGTGTTGCAACTTGCAACATGGTATTGAATATAGACAGAAAAGTTACCTTCGTTGAAAATCTTCTGTTATTGTTCAACATTTTTGCACAGCTTTCCTAAGAATCTTAGGTTCATATAATACAACCATACCATGAAACATCAAAAAGTATCAAATCTCTACTCATATGAAGAAAGAATGCTAAATCGAAGCATTCACATATCATCCAGCCTACCCTCAAGTGATTCACGTGTCTTATTTATCTTCTTTGACTTCAACATGTGCTTTGCAATCTGTTCGATATCAAGCAGCTAAACATAGAGTAGTACACCTTGAACGAAAAGTATGAACACACTCTAAATTCAAATTGCATCAAGTATGGGATAAAAGACCTACTCTCGCCAGTAGTGACTCAAAAGAACTACCTAAAAATGATGAATATCAACGATTACATAGGTCGCAATACATTATAAATGAAGACTACCCAAAATAGGCCTTAGCCAAGACCAACAAAGAATTTATGCTGCCTTTACCAGTCCAAAATTGCATAAGTAGTAAGTGCCAAGGTAGGTATCTAGCTTCTTTTATTCTTTGGTTAGGGAGCTTTGAGAAACACGCATCTAGAAGACTAGACGGCAAGTTATTTAGACAACACTTGAAACAACATACATTTTTTGGCTTATATGGCAAGGGATCTATACAGCATCAGGCCTAGAAGCTATATCATTTGGGTGAAGCGAATCTCAACGGAAATAAAACCCTGTTGAAATGTGTATGAAATTCCCTGAAATTACAAATAAATCACAACCCGGATGACACCTTCTTCAAAATAACAAATTAAAGAAATAATAGTACAGAAAAAGGGAGCCTACAAGCTTATCACATTCCCACCAAAGATGGAACAAAACATATTTAAAAACCAAGACATAATTTAGAGCCATAACAGTTATATAGCAGACAATTCAGTGGACTTATTGCAGCACACAGATCTCACTGTTCTTAATTCATTTCTAATTTTGAAGAATTATTTCAGGCATTGAAGTTAAGTAGCATTAAAACACTGAAGAAACATGGTGAAGTTCGGGCTTTGTCAACATGAAAAACTTAAGTTTCTGCGGAATTCCAATAGCAGCCTTAGAAAGGGTGATGTCAACTTATCATTGGACAGCCACAAGGGACCCAACAGGGATGCCAGGTCTCATCAAAGTGAGGCTTTCTCTCCCATTATTCAGCCCTGCCTCGCTGTTATACAAAACCCGTCCTTCAAACTTACCTGTGTCAGGGCCCTCTTCATTTGGATTTTCTGAATTGCAATCAGACCTGTTGATGCCTATAGGGTGCCCATTCTCTGCATCCAAATTTTCATCTCTGGCCTCAATCAAGGTGCCATTGTCCTCTTCCTCAGGAAAAGTACTGGATACATCTTTAGGTACTGTAACAACAAGCTCCCCATCACTGTAAACTGCACTGGACAGCTCTGGCAGTGTAGACGAGGGCAGCCTGAAACGCCACAAATCCAATTCTGTTTCATCCCAGGGAATCCTCAGCCTGTTAGCCCCTTCCCCAACAACAACCTTGGTAACCCCAGTAAAAATTTCTATAACTTGTAACCTCACCTCCTCAAACACAACATCAGAGCTTACAACAAACCTGAAACACTCCTGATTCTCCTCCACTGCAACAGGGACATCTGAGCTGAATGGCAATTCCAGGACCCTGCAAAAAACATGAGGAAGCCTCCTTAGCTTCTTCTGCCTTGCAGGGCTGCTCGGTATCCCAGCTGCAGCAAGGCTGGAACTGATGTCATATCTCAAGGTAATGTTCCTCTTTCTCGCAGCCGAAGTGTCCTTCATTGTTAGGGGTCTCTAAAACACGGAAACACAATTGATCCCTTTACCGGGTGAGACAGATCTGGGGGAAGTTGTCGATTTTGAACCAAAAAAAAGAAAAAAACTCCAAAGCCCAAACCCACCAAGAAAAACACAGACGGAACACACCCACCAGCCTTTAGCCTTTCAAGGCAATAACCCGCTAACAAAATTGTTTTTGACCCACCAAAAATAATTGGCAGTTATGGATGTACTCGAAAACAATCCACAATCAAAAATTGAAGTCACTCTTAAGCTAATAAATAGCGCTTGCTTGAGGAGGGGTGCATGTGTTGTTGTCTCTTCTTCAGAATTGTTGTCTGTCCCTTGGACTGTTCAAAAAAGACGGTCCCGAGAAAAGACAGACAGGACGATGCAGAATTGCAGGAGTTCTGACAAGGGTTAGTGAATTGTGGGATTAATAGTGATCTGAGGATGACACGCAAGAACAATTCATACCTATAGCAAAAAATTCAGCTTCCTGTTTTATCAACTCGGAGAGAGGATCCCTACGATCATTTATTTAAGGCCAGGTCTTATGTCCAATGATGGGAAATGTGTGGGCCAAACGGTATTTTGTTTCACGTGCTTTAATGGAATTTCGTTGCACATTAAAGGGGGTTGAATTTCCCATTGTACTCTTGGCATTTGTCCCCTTTTTCCTCTATAAGTTTTGTCAAGATATTTAATTTCCCATTGTACTCTTGACACTTGTCCTCTCATTCCTACAAGTTAGGCAAAGAGTATAGGGGAGAGGACCTAGTAGTTGAGCACCCTAACTTCACTCCTCTCAAAATCATATGTGGCAATTTCGAATCACTCCAAAAATTCACTGTAGCTTACTTGGCAAAGCCCCTACTTATAACTAACGTTTCAAGGCCACATCATCAAATATGATGCGACATCAGCATGCTTTTTGTTGAGGTGTCAAATAGTTCCCCAAAAAATAGAGTGGACCAATAGATGTGCATTAAGTCATGTTTTGTTGGTGCGCTGATGTGGCATCACATGATTGGTTGTTTTTTAGACCTAAAGAGCACATTTCATTCAATTATTAGTACTTATAGTCAACATAACAACCTTAAAGTCACAACTATTAGTGCTAAACTTTTAAAAATATTGGGCTTTAAATGCACAAATACTATCTCAGCCATTCCGGTATTGGGTCTTTTCCCCTATAACCATTAACCAATGGTGAAAATTGGATATGATGTCATTTTTCATTTATCTATGCATAAATCTGTTAGCATCAATGTTTTGGATCACACTCCGTAATCCATCATCAAGATGAAGGGAGCTATATGAAAAAATGGTAAAGTGCAGACCAAAACAGATCAAATAGAAGAGGGGTTAGAGCTTGCATAGAGAACGAGGGGTCTAGAAAAGATAGGAAGAGAACTAAAAACCTATATATATATAGACAAATATGTCTAAACATCATACATACTCAAAAGCAAACCACCATATATATTGAACAATATTATGGACTATGGAAATCTGATGTGTTTAATTTTTCATTTAGTTTTGTCAAGATATGACGTTTTCACAATCCATAATAGTTAATCTTGAGCGTCTTTGGATTAAACTTTGTGTTTTTATTTATCAACTTTTCGAATCACACTACACAATCCATCATTTAGTTTTGTGTTTATTTTGAGAAAATGTTTTGATATATGTATACATTGACAAATTGCATAATTTTATGTGAAGTTGGATTCATTCCTTTAGCCTTAACCTATCTCTATGCGCACTTATCCTCCCATACTTAGCATCTACTTTATTTTTGTATGCACATACTTCTATGCATTCGCCTTACCCTTACATTTATCACATTCACCTATGTGTCTATCTTCATGTAGCTATTAGCCACCCAAATCTAATCATTTGCCCACCCTAGGCCATTTCTTCAATTGCAAGGGTGACCTACAATCACAAATTTTTCAGTTTCCTTTGCAAAATTCAAAATTCAAATTTAGTTTGCTAGTCCTCTTTGTTTTCCCACCCTGAACTGATCAAACACACATTTTGTGAAATTTGATTTTATTTTCTAGTATTTAAAGGCATTCATTATCATTCATTTATCATCTAAGCATCATTCCAAATCCTCTCTTATTATAAAGCCTTAAAGGAGCAATCGATAGTGATACACTTGGATTTGGGGCACTAAAAGGAACAATGAATCTGCATACATCATCTTAGGAGGTTTGCTTGTTGTCTTCCATCCTTGTACACATTTCCATGGGTTGACCTAGGAGAACTTGTCTCCTTCCAATATGACAACAATATCAAGGTATTCTCAAATATTGCCAACCACGTAGCTATCAGAAAAGGCATAGGACACAAAGGCACACCAACCAAGTAGAAGAGTAGAATTCCAATATGCAAAATGATAAATCCAAACTCAGAGGACTAGTTTGCAACTGTGAACTTGTCCTTTAACAAAACACAAATTTGACATATAATTTGATGCATTCATTTGACAGAGAGGCATAATTTCCTAAACAATTCATGTATGATATTAGAATCTTCATTGTTGACACACTCTTCGGTCATAGAGTTAAACACTACCTTATATTGCACTTACTTTCTAAAAATAATTGTTGCAATACTCTAATTTACCAAGTCCTAGTTGTCATTACTTAATTTAGGTTGATTTGTGTTGAATTGGTTGCATTTACTTAATTAGCCTAGGTTAACCCTAAGGAAAGTATATTTTCCTTTACATTTTTGGTGAACCTATTTGATCCTATATGACCTAATCTTCTTTTTAGGATTTTTTCATAAAATTAAGGTTTTTTTATATCTACATTTTTTTAAGTTTACATCTTACTTTTAGATCTAACATTCCTTTTACTTACTTGTGCCTCACTGATATTTCTTTTAGGTTTTGGTGATTACTTATACTTCCTATTTATCATGCACCCTACCCACCCTCATATTTGCATTAGGGTTTGTATTTTCAATTATTTTTAGATCTCATTTACCACTATTTTTCTTTTATTTTTTGATCTAAGATTTCTTTACCCTTGTCATATTATTATTTATGCCTAGGAGTGTCTATCTAAATGCCAATATGGCTACCCATTTCAATAATAATGATATCTTTGATGGTGGTCATATTAAGGTCAACTTAGGTGACCAAGAGGATTATGACCATGTTGCACATGTGACCCAACAAGATATTCAACTTATGGGGTAAGTTTTGATAGATGCATTCCAAAAAGTTGAATCCCAACATTACTGCCAACTGATCCAGCATATCTAATTCATTTTCTTTCTATTCATAAGCCTTGAGTTGCTTCTCTAATTGATCAATTCTCTTCATGGTAGTATGAACTCATCCCCTGCTTCTATTTCCATGGGGATTGATTCTCTATTCATCTCCAAACTAGCAAATTCTGAGGAAGAAGGGGTTGATTCCCCAGCTGGGTCAAACTCTAGACTGTTGGGTGTATGTGATAGGTCCCTATAAACAAACATCTCCTCTCTTTCAGAGTCGGTGTCAATTTCCAGAAATACCACACGTGGAGCTGATGCAGTAGCCTTGGTAGTTACTCCCTTAGTTTTAAGACGTTGAGAACATCTTGGTTGTTGTTGTGCAGGTGTTGGAGCAGTCCTCTATTTCTTTTTACTTGGTTTGTGGGAAGAAGGATATGCTTTATATTTTCTTTTGGGGGTGGAAAAAGGAGTAGTGGTAATTGCAGGCTGAGTAGCTGATATGATATATACAAGCAAAGGTATTTTATGCACATGTTTAGATGTTTCAAGCACATGCTCAGATGTCTTAGGCATAAGCGATGCTACATGTAGACACCTAAAACTGACTTACGTATTTTCGTGTCATCAGATTTCATCTACATCATTTTCCTAATCCATTAATTATTCTATTTATTCTATCCATATCAATTAAATATTTTTTTATTATTTAATTAATAAACTAACATTTCCTCCATGCATTAATTAAATAAATTAATACAATTTATTTAATTAATCTAACTTCCATTTTCTCTCACCACAAATAAATAAAATTAATATTTTATTTATTTCCCACATTATCCATTATCTCATGAATTAAATAAATTCATTTATTTAATTCGTCTAATTTCTCTCTCAGTCCCACTAATCATTCAAACTAACTATTCAATCAAAAATCAATCAAAAGAATTAACTATGCAATCAATATTAGTTGACTAATCAATCAAAATGGCTAACTATTTAATCAATTTCGTTAAATCCATCAAATGAGTTAACTCATCAATCAAATCCTCTCGATTGATTTCAACCGTTAATCTTTCATGACATTCTCCACCATTGATCACCATTTTCAAAAATCTATAAATCTATCTTTATCCAAGCCATTATGGATCCGCGTTCATTATAAACTTGTGTTGTAAAACTATCTTCGTATTATCCATTATTACATCAAGGTTATGCTGAGTTGTTTTGAGCAATCCACATACAAATATTCACTATCATTTCATCTTTAGAGCATGGTTATTAGAATTTGGGTGCATTCCATTCCACTCTATCGAGGAGAAGAGATCAATTGAGGTAAAGGTAATTGATCTATCTTTGTATTTGACTTCATTCAATTTCCTTATCTTCACTACATGCTCATATGGAGATGTTGTAGGATCTTTAGAAGATGCTACATGATCATTGGAGGATGCTACATGAGCATGGGAAGAGGTTACAGGGTCAAGTGGAGATGTTGCATGCTCAGTGGAAGTTGTTGCATGCTCAACAGAAGTTGTTGCATGCTCATATGATGATGCTACAGGATCTTCAGGGGATGTTGCAGGATTAAGGGTAGATGTTGCATGCTCAACATAAGTTGTTGCATGATCCTTCATAATTTTTTCCCTACTTGCCTAAATATTTTCTGATTGCGAAACTTGCGTCTGCCTCATTTTGAGTTTTTGACCATGTGTCCCTACATTTAGCCTATTTCTTATAGTATCCAAACCTAAAAACTCTTGCCATGACACATCAGGAAATTACTCATTCAAACTTTTCTTTACTAGCAATTGAATAAGACCATGGTGAGACAATGCAACAATCATGCCCTTTTGATACTCTTTTGCCATTCTTTTATGTAAATTAAACAAAAAATTGGGAACATTTACTTGTCTTCCATGACGAATTGAAATGCATAATATATAGAAAGGACTGCCTACCTTCACAGGTGATATACTTGATGATGTAGGTTGCCACTTGAGCCTGCCGGGGTGGCAATGACAGACATTTGGTCCCCTGTGACAAGTACTAAAACTATTCCCCTGCTTCAGAAAACTCATTGTGAGATGCGGCTACATCCCCTCTTTCTGGAAAATTCTCTCCAGTTGCAGGAAGCCCTATAACTTCTGCTATGGCAGCTTTTGTGGCATTCACCCTTAGCCCCTTTACCAACACTTCACCATTATTCAAGGTTTGTACAAATTCAATTGCAACTACATCATTATACCCTTCTAGCCTCTAAAAATAGTCCATCCAACCCACTTGCTGGAAGATAGGGAGACTTTCCCCGTCATTCAAAAGTGTTGTATGATCTGTGGGTTCCCTTCTCACTAGGTCACCCCTCATTCTGTAATCTATGTTATCTCATAATATTTCCCAATTCTGCAAACAAATTCCTCTCTTAATCCTATGATTACTATTGTTACTTCAAACACTTACGACTGGTAAGCTACGGTTTTTCTTGTTTGTGATTCTATGAGATAGCAAATTGTAGCATTTGAACAAAATGCATGCAGTATTCAAGTTTTAGTTCAAATGTGTTACATATGTATGGGTGATAATACAAGTTATGAGGATGGCACGGCAAGGGTGGTAATTATTGTTGTAGCTAACAAGATTATTTTTCACCCCCAACTAAGCAGGTCATGTGACCTCACAGGATGGAAAGGGTAAGGAAGTAAAGAAAATGATGGTAAGGGAAGTACATATAAAGTGGAATAATAAATGGACAAAATCACGATATTAAATGTAAAATATAATAATAAAAGTTGCAATTAAAACTAATCATTATTCAAACACAATGAGAATGAAAGTTGTTACATAATCTTATAAGTGGCAAGAGTAGCGGAGTGGTGCATTTGAATGATGTGGACCAGTGACATTGGAATGATTGTCTGACATGAAAATACTCTTTATCAATGTGTTGTCACGATGAGATGGTAATGCGATGACTAGTGTATTTATTGTGAAGTAGGATCGGCAATACACTATAGGAGTTGCAAGAGCATTTATTGGTGGTGACTGTAGGATTGCCTGTAAGGAGTTGCAGGCAACTTGGATGGAGATGTTGTAGGAAGCTCGGCTACAGATACTGCAAGAAGCCCAACTATAGAAGCTGTAGGAAGCTCAACTACAAATGTTGCAAGAACTCTCAGAAGTGAGGCTGTAGGAACTACTGAATGTTATGAAACTGAAGCTCTGAAGGGTGGCAAGTGGTCTTGCATAATTTATTATGGAAATGAAAATACAGTGAACAACACCCAAAAAGGGTTTTCACTATTTTTTTAAAGGGATTGGAATCATACCTGTAGGTCATTAATGTTTAAGCATGTTGGCTCATCCTCTAATGCTATAAATAGATAATTTGGTGACGAATCTAAAAATATTAAACCTACAATAGAACTTTCAACATTAACTATAGGTAGAGATGTTGCAGGACACCTGATAGTGGCTGCGGGAGTAGATGTTGAGAGACACCTGACAGTGGTTGTAGGAGCATATGTTGCAGGACATCTGATAGTGGTTGTAGGATTAGATGTTGCAGGACACCTGATAAATATAGTTGTAGAAGTAGATGCTGTAGGAAATCCTACAGTGGCTACAAGGGTAGCGACTATAGGTGTTGGCCATTGGTTTGTATGAATTGTTGAAGGAAAACATCTTTATTCAATGGCTTCTTCTATATCTTTAGGCAGTGACCATTGACCATTAATGAAAATCTAACAAGATCAATTGTGGTCAATTTGACCGCACCATTTGAGTAAACTCCTTCAATCTCATAGGGGCACAACCATTGAGTTTGTAGTTTTCCCTTATAATCCTTATACTTGGAATCATACAATAATGCCCAATCACCTTTTTGGAATTACTTATTTTTGATGAATTGGTCATGCCATTTGATCCTTTGCTTTTGGGTAATCTTTGTATGGTGAATTGCTTGTTGTCTCAATTCATCTAAAGCATTAAGCTGCATTAGTTGTTCTTGTTGTGCTATAGAGAGGTGTTGATTTAAGACAGACAACTGAGAGGGGGGGTGAATCAGTTGTCTCAAAACTTTCTTTTCTTTAAACACTTAAATCCTTCTTGTATTTCAACAACATAATAATAATTCAATCATGGAAGCACAATGCAATAATCCAAGAGCAGAAACACATTAACACATATGACACCAATATTTTAATGTGGAAAACCGGGTTAAGGGAAAAACCACGGGGTGACTAACCCAAGATTGTATTCTCTATTAAAAGAATAAGAAAAACAAAATGGCACATGCCAATTAGGGCTCATTGCCTGAGCACACTGCTCACAAAAGGCCCACTACCTACAAGAGACACATTGTCTATAGAATAATAAATATTACATACTTGAACTAGAGATTAGCATCTTCACCATGCTTGAGTCAGTTCCATTTAAGTTCAACACTTCTGCTCTACTTTTTGCTCTTCTCCTTTCTATATCTTTCTCATCTCCACACCGATACTTTGAAATGACTTCACAACTCTTATTTATACAAGACATTGACTTTGGGATAATCATCAAAGTCGACATAACACATACTTTATTTTATTATAGAGCAAATACACAAATACAACTTGATTTATTACAAGAACTTCATGTGTATCACCATATTGTCGGCCACACATATCTGGGACTTCAATCTTCTTTGAGGAACACGCCATGCTTTGCAGAACATCTTTAAGATCATCTGCAAGATGTGTAAAATATTTGGTCAGCCATGATTAGGAAGAACATCATCACCCAGAAGTAAATCTTCAATTACGAGCTCAATCTTCAATGCGGACCACCAACACGAACTAGAAACAATCTAGAGACCCCCACAAGCTTGACTGAATCACCAAGAACATCCACACCACTTTTGCTTACTGAAATCATTCGCACCTTCATCCAGAACCTCAAGGACACAGTCTGTCATCACTGTCACATTAGAATAAATGCTTGTGGACCTCCAGACCACGAACCAATTGAGTTGTCAATTCACAATGGCTTCCTAAACATTCCTCCAAATCTGCAGAACAAGATATTGCATTTTCAGATCTCACCGGACCTTTTTGTGTCACTCTGTCACCTCAGAACTAGTTTTACTCATATGGCGATAACTTCTCCAAAACTTCATGCGGACCTCTCAAATCTTGACTGGATCATCTTTAGACACATATATACAAACCCTTTGATGCACATCCTCTAATCTTCATCTTAGCTGGGATCTTCACTTAATAGAGCTTCACTGTCTTCACTATTCTTCTCTATTTCTGATAGGACTAATTTTCTCAATATCCTCAACACACAGCTCATCCAATCCTTAACATCAATGCAACAGGAGCATGTTGACATCAATGATAACACTAGTTAGGCACATACTTGCAACAATCTCCCCCTTTGTCATTGATGGCAACATATGATGTGAAAAACTATTTTAACCATCAAGACAAGAACTTCTCCGCACTAACTGACATAGCTCCCCCTATCAACAACAATCATTCATGTCTTCTCTTTCTTTACTACTCCCCCTTTGTTCAGCAACCACTTTTGTTTTTCACATGTCTTCTCTCCCCCTTTGACATCAATGGCAAATGGCACATACTTGCATCAATCAGAATCATACAGACTGCTCCCCCTGAGTAGCAGCTTCCTATCATCAATCCAGATCACAAGATATGACTGTGAGATCCACCGGACTGATGCACATCAATGCACCTTAATTCAGAACCGGAGGGGTAATAACCCCTAACTTCTCCCTGAGATACTCAAAAGAGTCCTTAGGTAGAGGTTTAGTAAAGATGTATGCAATCTGATCCCTAGAGGGCACAAACTCCAATATGACTTCATTCTTGTTTACCTGCTCTCTCAAAAAGTGAAACTTGATGGATATATGTTTTGTCTTTGAATGCAACACTAAATTTTTTGATATATTTATTACACTTGAGTTATCACAGAAGATTGTGATAGGTTCCTCATACTCCACTCTGATGTCTCTTAGTATTTGCTTCATCCACAATACTTGAGTGCAACTACCTGTTGCTGCAATATATTTTGCTTCTGCAATGGATAGAGATATTGCCTCTTGTTTCTTGCTCAGCCAAGAAACCAATCTTTTCCTCAAAAAGAATGCACCACCACTGGTACTCTTCTAGTCATCCACATCTCCTACCCAATCCACATCTGTATATGCATGAAGAGAGAAATCATGATCCCTAGGATACCATAAGCCATATTCAACTGTTCCCTTTAGATATCTAAGAATTCTCTTGATTGCCATGACATGAGATTCTCTAGGCTTAGCTTGGAATCTGGAAACAAGACCAACAACATTCATAATGTCAGGTCTAGTTTGAGTAAGATACAGTAGTCCTCCAATCATCGACCTATACTTTTTCTGATCAACCTTGGGAGATTCATCATTTTTGCTTAGTTTACATATAGTTGCCATGAGAGTATTCATTGGTTTTGAATTTTCCATCCTAATTTTTTTCAACAATTCTTTCACATATTTGGTTTGTGATATGAAGATTCCTTTCTTTGTTTGAGTGATTTGCAGACCCAAGAAGAAATTCATTTCCCCAAACATGGACATCTCAAATTCACTTTTCATTTGGTTTGCAAAAGTTTTGCACATACTATCTTTTCCTCCAAAAATGATATTATCAACAAATACTTCAACAATCAAGATATTTTCATGATCAATTTTGAAGTACAAGTTACTGTCAGCAGTACCTTTGTTGAAACCAATCTTCAAAAGATGTTTATCTAGTCTTTCATACTAGGCTCTTGGGGCTTGTTTGAGTCCATACAGTGCTTTCTTCAACTTACAGACCATATCACCATGATCAGACAATTGAAATCCATCCGGTTGCTCAATGTATACTTCTTCTTCCAAGTCACCATTCAGGAAGGCAGACTTGACATCCATCTAATATACTTTGAAATCCTTGAAGGCAGCAAAGGTAAGAAATAATCTGACCGCTTCAATTCTTGCCACCAGAGCAAAAGTTTGTTCAAAATCAGCTCCTTCTACTTGAGAATAACCCTTGCAGACCAATCTGGCTTTGTTTCTGACTACTTCACCATCTTCATTCAGTTTATTCTAGAAGACCCATTTGGTCCCAATCACATTTTTATTTCTAGGTCTGGGAACAAGATCCCAAGTGTGATTTTTCCCAATCTGCATCAACTCTTCCTTCATTGCTTTAGTCCAACTTCATCATTGCATGCTTCACTTACTATTTTTGGTTCAATCTTTGAAATCAGACAATACTTTTTAAATCTTAAGCAATCTTTCTTCTTGTTTGAACACCTTTTCTTTTATCACCTATGATCTGATCTTTAGAATGATTCAATCTTACATATCTGGGAGTTTTGGGAATTTCTTGCACTTTTATTTCTTAGACAGGTTCATTCAAACTTATCTCTTCTTCCTATATTCCAAGATTCTCAGGATCAGTCTAGATCTGAATTTCAGAAGGGGCTTGAACTTCTTGGACCAAAACATCATTCTGATCATCTTCTTCATATTCATAAAACCTTGAGGGTTTTTCAATGCCTTCATTAACCTTCACATTTGTACTTTCTATAATCTTTCTCAGTCTCTTGTTATAACACCAGTATGCTTTGATTTGAGTAGAATAACCCAAGAATATTCCTTCATTACTTCTAGCATCGAATTTGCCAAGGTCTTCATCTCTTTTAATGTAACATTTACTACCAAAGACTCTGAAATACTTTACAGTGGGAGTGATGCCAAACAAGAGTTCATAAGGGGTCTTACCACTATTGCTTTTGATTTGTACTCGATTAAGAGTATAGACAGCAGTGCTTACAACTTCTTTCCAGTAGATCTAAGGAACATTTGCTTCCATCATCATGGTTCTAGATGCTTCCTAGATGGTTTGGTTCTTTCTCTCCACTACTCCATTCTGCTGTGGAGTCCTTGGAGCAGATAACTGTCTTTTTATCCCATGTTTCTCATAGAATTGTATGAACTCTCTGGATGTGAATTCTCCACCTCTATCAGACCTAAGACACTTTATGTTTAACTCAGTTTCATTTTCTACCATAGCCTTGAATATTTTGAATTTTTCAATAGCTTCAGATTTCTCTTTTAGGAAAGTCACCCACATCATCCGAGAATGATCATCAATTAGCAACATGACATATCTATCACCTTGCAAACTCCTGATTCTTGCTAATCCACATAGATCAGTATGTACTAAGTCCAACAATCTGGTAGAAGATTGTTCCTTACTTTTGAATGTGACTCTGCTCTGCTTACCTAACTGACATTCTTTGCACAAACTATTAGTAGGTTTCACCAATCTTGGAAGATCTCTTACAGTCTGAGTGTTGCTTATCTTGATGATATTATCAAAATTCACATGACACATTCTCCTATGCCACAACCAACTTTGATCAATTTGAACAAATAAACAACTTTTGCCAGTACCAACCAAGTGGAAGATGTTACCTTTTGTTTGAGTACTGAATGCAACCTCTGTTCCAGAACTTTCAAAGATCTTACATTTTCCATTTTTGAATCAGAGATCATAGCCTTTGTCCACCAACTGCCCAACATTGAGAAGATTGTGTTTCAGACCTTCAACATACAGTACATCATTGGTTTTGTTCTTTCCATCAAAAGAAATAGTTCCTCTACCTCTGATTCTGCCAGTAGAATTATCACCAAATTTTACAACTCCTCCTTCATATCTTTCCAGATCTATGAATTTATTTTTGTCACCAGTCATATGGTGGGAACATCCACTATCAATGACCCAATCATCCTTTTCTTCAACTTGGGTAGCTACATCTTTTTCTACCATTTTATGATTAACAGATTCAATGGGCATTAGATCTTCTTCCTTGATGGCAATAAACACCCAGTCACTTCCAAATTTCTTTCCTGTCTCTAATTCATCATCTGTTGCTCCTTCATCATCATCATCTTCATGAACATAGTAACATTTCTTTTGAAATCTTGATCTATTAGGATTATTCCTTGAAAATCTTTTCGGACACCTTGAGACAAAATGACCAATCTTGTTGCAGTTGAAACATTTGAAGGGCAATTTTCCTTCATATTTACTAGATCCTCTTGGCAGTCTTTTTGCAATAAGGGCTTCAAGTTGAGTAGCTTCTGCTTCATCTTCTTCTAGATCTTTTCTTATTTTTTCATACCATGATAGTTTCTTTGAGGAGTTCTCTCCTAGATCATACCTTTGTTTGCCTTTTATAGAGGCACTGGCTTTGAATGCAGATTTGGTCTTGGGGGTTGCATCTCCAAACTTAGCCAATTCAAATGCAACTAATTTTCCAACCAGTTGATCTCTTGTGATATTTGATAAAGATCTGAATTCTTCAATAGCAGCAACCCTGTGCTTGTAAGCAAGAGGTAGGGATCTGAGAACTTTGGCAACAATCTCATCTTCATCCAAGATTCCACCAGCACACCTAATGCCACAAACAAGCTCATTTACTTTTGGCATAAATGTAGTGATATTCTCATCTTCATTCATCTTTAGGTTTTCAAATTTTCTTTTCAAACTCTGTAGCTTGGCACATTTAACATATTTGTCTCCTTCATGCAGAAGTTTCAATTTTTCCCAAATCTCATATGCAGTTTTTAAATCTATAACATTTGTCAGCTCTGAATAAGATAAGGCCCTTAGTAAGGCTTCTTTGTTTGCCTTTTACAGAGGCACTAGCTTTGAATGCAGATTCGGTCTTGGGGGGTGCATCTCCAAACTTAGCCAATTCAAATGCAGTTAATTTTCCAACCAATTGATCTCTTGTGATATTTGATAAAGATTTGAATTCTTCAATAGCAGCAACCCTGTGCTTGTAAGCAGGAGGTAGGGATCTGAGAACTTTGGCAACAATCTCATCTTCATCCAAGATTCCACCAACACACCTAATGCCACAAACAAGCTCATTTACTTTTGGCATAAATGTAGTGATATTCTCATCTTCATTCATCTTCAGGTTTTTAAATTTTCCTTTCAAACTCTGTAGCTTGGCACATTTAACTTATTTGTCTCCTTCATGCAGAAGTTCCAGTTTTTCCCAAATCGCATATGCAGTTTTTAAATCTATAACATTTGTGAGCTCTGAATAATATAAGGCACTTAGTAAGGCTTCTTTAGCTCGAAGATTATCTTCAGCATCTTTGATTTCATCTACAATTGTCAGACCATTCTTTGGAGGAACATACTTCTTTGAAGTTATGGTCCAATATTGCATTCCCATACATTGCAAGTGACATTCCATGCGGCTTTTCCAAAGAGTGTAATTAGTTCCATCAAACCTCGGACTATCCTTCTTGTAGGAAGACATCCTGGATCTCCTCAAGTGATTAAGCTCTTTTAGAGGAACTTAGCTCTGATACCAATTGTTGATTTAAGACAGACAACTGAGAGGGGGGGTGAATCAGTTGTCTCAAAACTTTGTTTTCTTTAAACACTTAAATCCTTCTTGTATTTCAACATCATAATAATAATTCAATCATGGAAGCACAATGCAATAATCTAAGAGAAGAAACACATTAACACATATGACACCAAGATTTTAATGTGGAAAACCTGGTTAAGGGAAAAACCACGGGGTGACTAACCCAAGATTGTATTCTCTATTAAAAGAATAAGAAGAACAAAATGGCACATGCCAATTAGGGCTCACTACCCAAGCACACTTCTCACAAGAGGCCCACTACCTACAGGAGACACACTATCTACAGAATAATAAATATTACATACTTAAACTAGAGATTAGCATCTTCACCATGCTTGAGTCAGTTCCATTTAAGCTCAACACTTCTGCTCTACTTTTGGCTCTTCTCCTTTCTATCACTTTCTCATCTCCACACTGATACTTTGAAATGACTTCACAACTCTTATTTATAGAAGATATCAACTTTGGGATAATCATCAAAGTCGGCACAACACATAATTTATTTTATTACAGAGCAAATACACAAATACAACTTGATTTGTTACAAGAACTTCATGCGTATCACCATATTGTCGGCCACACATATCTGGGACTTCAATCTTCTTTGAGGAACATGCCATGCTTCGTAGAACATCTTCAAGATCATCCGCAAGATGTGTAAAACATCCGGTCGGCCATGATTAGGAAGAACATCATCACAAGCTCAATCTTCAATGCAGACTACCAACACGAACTGGAAACAATCTAGAGACCCCCACAAGCTTGACTAAATCACCAAGAACATCCACACCACTTCTGCTTACTGAAATCATTCACACCTTCATATGGAACCTCAAGGACACAATATGTCATCACTGTCACATTAGAATAAATGCTTGTGGACCTCCAAACCACGATCCAATTGATTTGTCAATTCACAATGGCTTCCTAAGCATTCCTCCAAATCTGCAGAACAAGATATTGCATTTTTGGATCTCACCGAACCTATTTGTGTCACTCTGTCACCTTAGAACTAGTTTTACTCATATGGCGATAAATTCTCCAAAACTTCATGTGGACCTCTCAAATCTTGACTAGATCATCTTTAGACACATATCTACAAACCCTTTGATGCACATTCTCTGATCTTCATCTTAGCTGGGATCTTCACTTCATAGAGCTTCACTGTCTTCACTGTTCTTCTCTATTTCTGATAGGACTAATTTTCTCAATATCCTCAGCACATAGCTCATCCAATCCTTGACATCAATGCAACAGGAGTATGTTGACATCAATGACAACACCGGTTAGGCCCATACTTGCAACAAGAGGTCCATCCAAAGCTGGATTGTTGTTCTCATACTCTTGTATTCAAATTCAATGGGAAGTACAACCTTTTTTCCATAAACCAATTCATAGGGTGTAAACCATGTCATTTTTTTCCATGTGGTTCGGTATGCCCAATCCTTGCAGTGTAATGCTACAATCTTTGTCACTATAGCCTCTATTTCCCTATTTGTAACTTCAACATGACCATTAGACTGTGGGTGGTAAGGGTTGGATTTATTGTGCCTGACTTCATATTTTTTAGTTAGATTTGCAATCAACTCAAATGTAAATTGTGGTCCTTGGTCAATGACTATTTCTTTGGGTACCCCATAGCGTGTAAAAATCTCTTCATATAGAAATGTTTCTACCTTGTTATCTCTTGCATATTGTAAGGCTTTAACTTCAACCTATTTTGTCAAATAATCTGTACATACCAATATATATTCCTTAGGTTGGAAGGAGGATCTATTGAGCTGATGAAATTGATGCCCCATTTGTAAAAGGGTACCAAGCCTAGCTATGGTTGCAGGGGCATCTCATAACTCCTTGGTGGATGGCCCATTCATTGATATCAGTCACATCATCTTGTATATTGGACTGCATATTTGTGTAATGTTGGTCAGTAGTAGCTAGTTGTTAAAACCTTGAGTGTTGTTCTTTTGGGATACAAAGTGCCCTCCATAGGGCTCGTCATGGCAAGGTCGTAGTATATCATAGACTTCATCTTCACGGATACACCTATGCATCAAATTATCAAGTCTTGTGAAAAAGAGATAACCTACTATCCATGAGTAAAGAAGGATCCTTTTGTTGAACACATAGAAGTACTAAGAGGGGGGTGAATCAGTACTTATTCAAAATTTTCCTTTCAACATCATTCAAACTATCTTAAACATTTAAAACATGAAATGCACATTAACATAGAAGCACACATCTATAACACCAGATTTATGTGGAAAACCCTAGAAGGGAAAAACCACGGTGAACAAGTTGCTTGGATCTACTATCCAAATCCAACCTCATAAGTAAAACAAGATTACAATATTATTTATGGGCTACAACCCAAAGGAAGCTGCAACTTCCTAAACAAATACAACACTTACAATCTTTACACAACTATTCTTCAATTTGTAACACAAAACTTATCTGACTCAATGTTCATCTCACAAAATTGAATGTCGATCACTTCAACCTCTGCATTGTTGGCAAGAGGTCTACATTGTAGGCAAGTCAGGTGTAACTTAATCTATCTTACACATCCGCATTACATCATTTGATCATACCGGAAGTCAGAGTGCAGATTTATCTAAATCCAAATAGACAGGAACATAGCATTTGACAAGGTTCAGCATATTAGTACACATTTCTCCACAGTTAATTATATTGTGTTACGGATTTGAGAGAATGTTAAGGGATGTCAGGACTACCTAAATCCAAGATTTTAGCCTCCGGTGATGAAGGGATTGAAAGTTACATGCATATGAGTATCAGGTTCTATTAATCAGTTTAGTACAGTGAAGAACAAGCCAACATGTTGTTTGATCATTATGCGGATTACGAAAAGTTGTTGGTTAAGTAATTTATGAGATCCAGTGGTACTGGCTGACATGTGGGATGACTTGAATGTATAGGTTTTGGTCCGCATTAGTATTTGGGCATGGATTGAGCTGACAAGATAGTGTTCTTAAAAGACTTTAAGTTTTTCTCAAAGCTGACTACAGTTGATGTTATCTCATGTAGTAGATATATATGATCGATGGATTCGAGCATTTGAGTGTGGTGGTGTGCGAATATGAAGGGATAAGTGCGAAATATAGCAGAATCAAGTGCAAAAGGAAGAGATCTAAGCTCTAAATCATGGCAGAGTAGTGAAGTAGAGCAGAAAAAGATGAAGTGTGTAAAGTCAATATATTGTGCATAACCAGAACTGTAATTCTACATTGTTAGATGTTGTTTCTCAGTTCAATCATTCCAGTAAACTCTTGTAATTAATTTTGTAGGCAGTGAGCCTCTTTGAGCAGTGAGATTTGGGCAGTGTGCTCGAAGGCATGTGCCTTCCCCATTTTGTAATACTTTTAATAGAGTATAAATTCTTGTGGGTTAACCCCCACTATGGTTTTTCCCTTAATCAGGTTTCCACATAAAAATCCTGGTGTTATGTGTGCTGATTTTGTTTATGTTCATGTGTTGTTGATTCATGCATTCATGGTTATATCATTCATATGTTAATAAGTGGAAAAGAAGTGTAATTGCAGCAAAGGATAAAAGTTTTTGAGACAACTGATTCACCCCCCCTCTCAGTTGTCTACCCTTATTTCAACATGCATAACTATCTCACCTCTGCACAACTACAATATCAACCACCACCACAATAAAACAACTTTAGAAACTCTTATCCATCATTATATTACCAACAATAGCCTCCACAACAATATCACATTATATAAATTGGTCTTCTCCACATTTCATCATGAAATCTGCTTCTGTGATAAGTATATTCACACAATATCAATTCTATCACCTAATTCCCAACTCATACTCCCCTCAACAACTTTGATTCTTCATATATATCCTCTGCAAGGTTCAAAAACATTCTCCTTGGTCGGCCAAGATGAAACGTGTAATGGCCATAATAGTCGGCTCCCAAACACATGCGGTATTCCAATGTGGTTCAAGAATGAGACATAATTAGGTCCTATCTTAACTTGGCACACTTTTCCACACTAGTGTACACCCCAAACCATACAACATAATCATCAGCATAAATCAAGTTGACACAACAAGTACTTACCCTTCATTGCATTTAGCTCCAGACTAAAACGGTACTGGTCAGAGGGGACAAATTATATCATGCAGACCAGCCACTAAACATTATGTCTTGTAAAACATTCCCATATACTTCTTTTATCATTTCTGGATATTTCACGATGGCGTAAACACATAAACTTTGATGACGATGTCATTGACAAACTCTGCTTACTCAATCTTAAAATAAAACACTGAAAAACATACTTGATGTGATCATTAGCCAACTAGCCATATGAACTTATATTTCAATCATTAGGGACAAAAACCATTGTGCAGTGATTTGCAGTGGCCTCAACAATCTCCCTCTGCTTGCTTCAATTAGCACTAAGGCATTTCATCACACTACTGATTTCAAAGAAGCAACTGCGGTACATATTAACACTTGAATCTTGAAACATGCATACCTGATACTCATATCTACTTTTCCTCCCAACCACAACATCATGTCTTCATTTGCAGAGAGATGCAGAGCATTCTCTTGTCTCTTTGTGACTGCACTTACCTTGTCTTGACACTGTCTTCACACTTCTGTCTCCAAAACATCTTGCGGTAAGCTTCATGACCTAAAACTTGAAACATACTTACATGAATGCAATATCTAGCCATTAATCCAATCCATAGGCCCTTACCTTCAACTACAGTAGAATGAGGGACCTTCTTGTGAGCCTGTAACACTTTCTCTGACTTGTAAGTATACTTAGACAATTTCCTTTAATCTTTTACAACTTTCTTTATCAAGCGGCAAGTACCATGAGTTCATATCATCCAAACATAAAGCATCCAACATACCAAAGGTATTGAGAGCATAGTTGTGGCATGAACTTATTTATGAACTTCAGAGGACTATGTACAGATGATACTGATCCATCTCCTTCTATACAGATGATAGTGATCCATCTCCTTTACTTCACAACTCTTCTAATCAATTTCTTTGATCTACTCCTTTGGTTGTTGAATATATATACATCCCATTACTTCTATGTCTCACAACACATCTGATCACTTATCTTATTGTCTTCACTAATTGGATACTACTGCAATCTCCCTTTGACATATCTAGTGACATCACTTACAATGCAGCACTCCATACCACTATTGACATCAATGACAACACATATGCAACAATCTCCCCCTTTGTCATTGATGGAAACACTTACCTTGATATCACACATTTCTCCCCCTTTGACATCAATGTCAAAGGGCTAGTGGTCTTCCTCTATTTCGGCAAAAACCTATAGGCTCCCCCTGTCTGAGTATTCCTTATCACCTTTTATCAATCAACTCCCTCTAAGGATTAGCCTTTGTTTCTTCAAAAAGATGTAGCAAAAATTTTCTTCAAGATAACATGTACAATGTGCCTTGTTCATATCAAAATAGCACTGCTAATTCTTATTTTATTCACTGCATATTTGTAAAATCATCAAAATTTGTCTTTCCTTCACAATTTTTTCTATTCACTTGGAAGGTAGAAATTTTTTGTAAATCACCTTCAACTAGGCAAGAGTTGAGTCCTAGTTCTTCTTTGCAAAAGACAAAATATGTGATTGACTTTTAAATTGAATGTACAATTCTTTTGCTTCTTCCACAGTGGTTGGCACATTTACTTTCTGAGCCACATTCTTTGCTTCAGTCAGGATACTAGTCAAGATTGCTAGCATCATACTCACCACTTCCCTTAATTGACTTGTTTCTCCTTTGATTTTCTCTCTTTTATCCGTGAGTTGCTTCAACTAAGTATGAAGATTTTCAATTTGGACCCTAATAGTTCCATCTTTATCCTTTAGAGGATCATATACTTTGGCCACTTGAGTTAATTGTGACTCAATAGAGTCAGCTTCATCCTTTATGCTCTTTGTAGTTGTTGGCCAGTTTAAACAAAATTAATACAAAATCTTGGCATCCTCAATACATTTCTAAATATTTTTCACATTTTCTTGCAAACTATTATGTGCCTTTGCACATCTTGTAGATGCATCAGTCAACCTCTTATTTTTTACCTGTTATGTTATCTTCTTCTCAACTTGCTTCTCTAGATAAGATGAATGAGCCTTGAAAGACTCCAACATGAGTTTCATTTGCTAAGTAGGAGGCAAGGTGGGATCTCTCTTTGCCTTAGGTAATTCCTCCTGTATTAGCTTGATTTCTTCTTCTAATAGCTCAACTCTATCAATTTGTTGTTACAAAATTTATTTAGTTGAGGACTAAAGTATATCTCCCAATTGTAATTTGTGAAGTGGAGATATATCGGACAAGTTAACTTGTTCATCTAATACTGGCAACTATAACAGTTGCAGAGTAACTGCCAGTTGGATTTGCATTTGTTAGGCTAGGAACTCCTTAATATAGTCAATCGAAGAGGAGGAAGATGTATCTTGTCCTTTTTCTGAGTTCTCCCCTGTATCAACATATGTCTTCCCCCCTTGCTATTTAGGATTATCTTGTTGTTCTGTATTCACCGGAGGGTGATCATCATGCACAAAATTATGATCTGGTAAAACATTTTCTTCTTCATGTGCATCTTGTTCTTGATCTTGTGTTGCTTTCTCTTCATTCTCTTCTTGAGAAACTTGATGTTCAGTGTTGTGCGGAGGAGATACAGCCATGTGAGGTGGTGAAGTAGTATTATGTGGTGGAGAAACTTGTGACTTCTCCACATTCTCAGTTGCTATTACCTCATCCAAGATTTTCTTTGTCACATCCTAGGTCTGCTTTTGAATTTTCTCTTTGTCACCTTCCTTCATGCTCATAAGAGTGTCCACTCTTTGCTTTGTCCTTAATTCCTGAGCTTGCATTTGAGCCAATTTGTCCTTTTCTTCTTGAGACATAGAGGACCTAGCCTTTTCAAGAGCTTGTTTCCTTATCTCATTATTCATTTTAATGGCTTCTTCTCTTTTTTGCCTTAGAGCATGAGTTAGGCTTTCTGGTACCTTTTCAATGACATCAATCATGGGCAAGTTGTATTTGAGCATATACACAACTACAACTTTTTCAATGGTCTTTTGATCATCAGGAGAAACATCAGGATACAAATCAGTCGTATGCTTTAATAACCCATGTTGTTCAATTCCATTGAAGACAACTTCTAACTAAAGAGGGCCTTATACAGGAGTCACCTAAGGATTTTGCTTAGATTTCTTCCCTTTTCTTTTCAGTTTAGAAGTTTCCTCTTCTCCTTCTTCTTCTTCCTCTTCAATCTCTTCTATCTTAACCTTCTTCCTTTTGGCTTGTGTTTTGGGTCTTGCATGCTTCTTTTCTCCAGTCTTCTTCTGTGCTAGTGTTTCAAAAGCTACCCTTCTTCTGGTGGACATGGTTTGTGTTGACCCAGAGAGCTGTGGTGCATTTATAGTGGTAGAATTAGCTCTACTAGTCCTTCTTAAACTTTGTGTAGATGGTGGAATAACAGAGGCATGATGTGTCTCCTCTGCAGGGGCTTTTGAAGTATTTTAAGATGAAATGCCCCACTTCTTATGTAGCTCACCCCTATTCTTCTCAAGTTGTTCCTCTGCATTTTTCTTATGTATCTTATTCATAATCTCATCATAGGTTCCAAACCTCTCAGTAGTGGTGTCTTTAGGTTTTCTGAGCAACATGTCAGCATAGACCTTTATTTATTCTCTGGAGACTTCATATGGAAGTTTAGGGATCCATACAGTTCTAGGCTCAACAACCTCCATATAGGTATAGTCCTTGTCAACTAAGAATGTGATCTTCTCCCTATATTTCTGTACAGAATTTAAGGAACTCTTTCTCTAGCATGCATATTGGTTTGAAGGGTTTTGAAGAAACCCTGGTAGTACATTGTCTTATAGTGATTTGGATCACTAAACCCCCTTATGTGACTTTTAATTTGAGCAGCAATAGGGATATGTTGTTGCCAGACCTTTCCACTAAAACCAGGTAGCTCATTTAGAAAATAGAATGCAAGACAGATAATTAAGGTGCCATACTTGAAAATGTATCCAATTTCTTTTGTCCTTCTTAGGTTCTCTAGGAGTTTTTCTCTCATGACCTCATAGCGGTCAAAATATTTACCTTCCTTGACCATCTGGTATGCAATGTGAATGGCAATATCAGTGGCAGATCCCTCTCTATTGGTGAAGTAAACTTTATAAGCAATTCCCATAGCAGCATAATGAACACCTGGATCAATTATGACATTCATAGTTAGTGTTCTCTTGTCAAATTTTGCTTTGATCAGCTCAGTAACATTCTCATTCTTAATTGACTTCATCACTGGTACATATCTGATGGAACACAACCTAGTAACTTCCCTGATTGCATCTTTAGTAATTTGGTAGAGCTTGTCCAAATACATGAACTCGTCGTGAATTTTGCTCAATATGTATCTTACCCATTCATGCTCATCACAAAAATTAGGGTAATCTTTCCAAATGTCCAAATTCTTTGCCCCCACATTTGCATATTCTGATTTATAGGTAACATCATCATTGAGAAGTTGATTTTTGAGCTCCTCAAATTTTACATGATTAATTTCATCCAGCTTTGAGTGAATGTAAATTCTAACATCTTTTATATAAACAACATATGCCGGTATATTTGAAGATGCTTCTTTCCTATCAACCTCCATTGCCTTGAAGGGGCAATTTTTATATTTTGGTCTAGGTTTCTCAATAACATCAACTAGCTGTGGAGTCACCATCACAAATTTCTATGATTTTAGCAACTAGGGTTTTAAGAAGTAGCAGTTCTGATAAATACCTCTTTGTTCAATCACTAGGGTTTACCTTCAGCTCAATTCTCCTCAAATTCGCTAAATTCTTTGAAAGACTTCTTCTCTACTCAACTCTGAATCTAAATGCTTGATCATGAATGAGTTTTGATCGTCTAAAAGAAGCATAAGTATCTTGCAATTTTCCCTAACCTTCCATAATTAATGTACCTTTATTGGGTAGGTAAACTACTGCTTGATTGCTCTGTGAACTCACAAAGACTTGAGAACCTTCCAAAATCCTCTGCATGATGTTATTTTGCTCTAGAAATTTGGGAAAAAGAAACTATCTTTCCATATCAACATCTTCTCCAGCAGTTTTCATTCCAACTCATCTGTATGACAAGCTTCCACTTGCAGAAGCCACAAATTTTTAGGAGGAAAGAATAGATATGCCCTGATTAGCTCCCCCTAACCCTATGCCTTGTCTTAATCAGCAACAAAATCTTCTACACTAGACAAAGACATAAATTCCTCCTTTCCATCACTTTGTTTTGTCTTCCTTCTCCATATCTTTGCCATTTCATTCTTTTGTTGAGTCACAATTTTCTCTGTTTTCTTGTGCTGAACAGGTGGTTCCCCAGAACCACTTTTGTAGAATCTTGTTCTATATCCCAATTTGTTGCATTTGTAGTAAACAACATTATATTATGGAGTCACACCATTTCTCCTCATTTTAGTTCTACACTCAATAGCCCTGTGACCAAACTTATTGCATGCAAAGCAATAGCCATAAAAGGAACAAGAAATTCTTGCATCATGCTTTGGAGGCACAAATGAATTCTTCCTCATGTTATCATTTCTTCTAGCCTTGGTTCTACAATCAATAGACTTATGTCCAAATTTATTGCAAGAATAGCAGTAACCATAGAAGGATTGAGAGAACCTATGATTGGTTGCAAGTCTAGGAGGAGATCTCTTGAGATCTTTCTTCTGATTGCTGACCTATATGAAGTTATCATCATCCAACTCCTGCCCCTCATCTTCAATTTCCTCAGAGTCTTCAGTGCTAGTCTCTTCCTTTTTCATTTCAAACATGCCTTCAAGTACATCTATTTTAGGACTCTGACATTTCTCAAATCCAATACCTCCTTTATTCTTTGGAGGTCTTTGACTACTGATTATCTCATCAAGAATATTGGTGCTTTTCTTTAGTTTTAGACCTTTGTCTAGCAGATCCTTTACTTTTTCCAATTCTTCCTTTAGAGAGATAATTTCTTCTTCAAGTTTGGAGCATTCAACTGATTTGTCATTCAACTTGACATTTAGACAATCTGCAACCTTCTTACCTTCTTCAACTTGATCTTTCAACTTGGTAATTGCTTCCTTTGATTTTATAAGCTTGATCTTATATTCTTCATTTTCACTTCTTTTTGCATCTAGATCTTCTAGGGTAGAAATGAGTTCTCCTTCATAATCAACTACACAGTCTTCTAGATTATAGACTATCATATGTATATCATCTTTCAGAGGATTCTTGCCTCTAAATAGTACTTCAGTTCCCATGTGTTCCTCTCCAAGATCTACCTCAGTTGTTAGGCTGTATTCAAGGAACTCAACTCTGATACCAATTGTTGAACACATAGAAGTACTAAGAGGGGAGGTGAATCAGTACTTAATCAAAAATTTCCTTTCAACAACATTCAACCTATCTTAAACATTTAAAACGTGAAACACACATTAACACAGAAGCACACATCCATAACATCAGATTTACATGGAAAACCCTAGAAGGGAAAAACCACGGTGAGCAAGTTGCTTGGATCTACTATCCAAATCCAACCTCACAAGTAAAACAAGATTACAATATTATTTATGGGCTACAACCCAAAAGAAGTTGCAACTCCCTAAATAGATACAACATTTACAATCTTTACACAACTATTCTTCAATCTATAACAAAAAACTTATTTGACTCAATGTTCATCTCACAAAACTAAATGTTGATCACTTCAGCCTTTGCATAACTATCTCAACTCTGTACAACTACAATATCAACCATCGCCACAATAAAACAACTTCAAAAACTCTTCTCCATCATTATATTACCAATAATAGCCTCCGTAGCAATATCACATTATATAAACTAGTCTTCTTCACATTTCATCATGAAATCTGCTTCTGCGGTAAGTAAATTCACACAATATCAATTCTATCACCTAATTCCCAACTCATACTCCCCTCAACAACTTTGATTCTTCATATATATACTCTGCAAGCTTCAAAAACTTTCTCCTTGGTCAGCCAAGATGAAATGGGTAGCATGAAATGTGTAATGGCCATAACAGTCGGCTCCCAAACATATGCGGTATTCTAGTGCAGTTCAAGAGCGAGACATAATCAGGTCTTATCTTACCTTGGCACACTTTTCCACATTGGTGCACACCCCAAACCATAAAACATAATCATCAACATATATCAAGTCAGCACAACAAACACTTATCCTTCATTGCATTTAGCTCTAGACCAAAAAGGGTACCAGAGGGGATGGATTATATCATGCGGACTAGCCAGTGAACATTGTATGTTTTGTAAAACATTATTGTATACTTCTTTTATCATTTTTGGATATTTCATGTTGGCGCAAACACATGAACTTTGATGTCAGTGTCATTGACAAACTCTACTTACTCCGTCTTAAAATAAAACACTAAAAAACATACTTGCAGTGATCATAAACATTTGAGACTTGAACTGCACATACCAACTAGCCATATGAGCTTATATTTCAATCAGCAAGGCCAAAAACCATTGTGTGGTGATCTGCAGTTGCCTCAACAATCTCCCTCTACTTGCTTCAATTAGCACTAAGGCATGTCATCACACTGTTGATTTCATAGAAGCAATTGCGATACATATTAACACTTGAATCTTGAAACATGCATACCTAATACTCATATCTACTTGTCCTCTAAACCGCAACATCATGTCTTCATTTGTAGAGAGATGTGGAGCATTCTCTTGTCTCTCTGTGACTCCTCTTACCCTGTCTCAACACTATATTCACACTTCTGTCTCCAAAACATCTTGCGATAAGCTTCATGACCTAAAACCTGAAACATAGGTACCTAAATGCAATATCTAGCTATTAGTCCAATCCACAGGCCCTTACCTTCAACTATGATAGAATGTGGTACCTTCTTGTGAGCATATAACACTTTCTCTAACTTGTACTATACTTAGACAATTTCCTTTAATCTTTTACAACTTTCTTTATTAGGCGGCAAGTACCATGAGTTCATATCATCCAAACATAAAGCATCCAACATACCAAAGATATTGAGAGCATACACTTGGCATGAACTTCAAAGGACTGTGTACAGATGATACTGATCCATCTCCTTTACTTCACAACTCTTCTGATCAGCTTCTTTGATCTACTCTTTTGGTTGCTAAACATATATACATCCCTTTACTTCTCTATCTCACAACACATCTGATCACTTATCCTACTGTCTTCACTAACTGGATCACCATACTGTTGCAATCTCCCTTTGACATATCTGGTGACATCACTTATAATGCAGCACTCCATACCACTATTGACATCAATGACAACACATATGTAACACCTTTCCACCAGATTACGTCTTTCCCTTGGCGAGAGATGTGGAAGTGTTTTTCCTACAACCAAATAGTTATCTATGTTTGCATACCAAGGGGTGTGCACAATCAATGCAAACAAGTACTCATCCGAGAAAGAGTCATCAATAATTAAATCATCTGCAACAATAGTTAGTCTGGAAAGAAAAACAACAACTACATTTGCTTTTCCAGGCTTGTCCACAATGGTTATGTCAAATTCTTGTAACAATAATAACCATCTAACAAGCTACCCACTAACCACTAATTTATTCATTAGGTACTTAATTGTTGCATGGTCAGTGTGGATAAAGACTAGGTAACCTATAATATAATGCTGAAACTTGTTGATAGCATAAATTACAGCTACCATTTTCTTCTCAGTGATAATATAATTGAGCTCAACTGCTTGGAGGTTTTTGCTGACATAGTAAAGGCACATTCCAATGTGCCTTCTTTTGATCCTAGTATAGCTTTCGCAGCCCACAATACTGTGTCCCACTTTTTGGCCAAAGTGGGACATTGAAATTGACATCTTTAACCAAATCTTCACTTTCTGACACCTATAGCAGCTAAACCATTAAGAATTCGAAGATGATGCAAACTAGTGATTTGTGAGATTTTACGTGTAGATTCTAAATATATATTTTTAAAAAAATTGAAATAAATTGTGAGTTTTTTTACGTAAATTTTAATAACTTGTTTTTATAGTAAACAACATTTTTAAAAAGTGACATTTATGTTGTAATGCATAACTTTTTTTATAGAAATGATAAGATTCTAATTTTTAAGATTTGTAACACCAATATCTAGGCCATTGATTTTTTTTCATAATTTTTTGTTGCATATTTTTTTAATTAATTTTTGAAGTGAGATTAATTATAATTTGGACACAGGTTTATGTTGTAATACATAACTTGTTTTGTATGTATCAAAATTTAATTTTCTTTTTTTTTTGTTGAAACAAGGACATCAATACCTAGGGAACATATATTTTTTAGAATTTTTTTCTGTATTTTTTATTTTTTCACTTTTGTGGAATAGAGACCTTGTTGTTTGGTGAAAAACTTATGTTCACTAGAAAATAGAAAATAAATATAATAATCAAATTAAATTATTCAAAATTATACTTTTTGGAAAGTGTATACAAAGGGCTATATATTAAAAAATTATAATTTATAAATGACTTCATTTGACCCCCCTAAAAGGTGAAGCAAAGTTGTTTTATATCAACATTTTGATAGGTGCAAAGGAGACTCCATCGAGGGTTTAATTTAAGACTAAGAGGGTTCTATCCAAGGGGGTTTAATCTAAGGGGATTTTATCTAACTCCTTTCAATTAAACCCCTTTAGATGGAACCCCTCAAGGCTTAAATCATTATTTTTTCTAAAAAATATGTGATTTCAGGAAAAAATTAGGATGTCCCATAAGTGGGACAACCTAGGCTCCTGCTCCTACTCCTCTATAGCAAAATCAGAGACATATTTATGAATATAAAAAGGAATGGTCTAGTTCGATCCTCTTGACACAGGTGCCATTGTTAGGGAGTTTTTAAGAGCCTGGAAGGCTTCTTGGCAAGTTGTTGTCCATTCAAATTTAGTATCCTTAGAGAGAAGGACAAACAAGGGAGCTGCTATTTTACTAAAATTCTTAATAAACCTTCAATAATAGGCTACATGGCCAAGAAAAATCCTCACATATCTTGTTTTTGTGGAACAGGTAGATTTGTGATAATATCAATTTTGTTAGGGTCTACCTGAATACCCCTCTGTAACGCATAGTGACCTAGGACCACACCTTCTTCCATCATCATATATCATTCTCATTGCTAAGGGATAGGTTGTGATCTTGACATCTTTGTAATACCTTCTCAAGATTTGCCAATGCCCCCTCATATGTATTGCCATAGGTTCTGAAGTCATCCATATAGACTTCCATACATTCATGGGCAAGATTAGAAAAAATGCTCAACACAACCCTCTAAAAGGTGACAAGAGAATTACATAATCCAAATGGAAGAACTGAGTAGGCATAAGTCCTCTAGTGCTATTTTGATCTTATTATAGTTTTTAAAACCATCCAAAAGACAAAATTATTTATTTACAACCAAGGAGTCCAAGACTTGATCAATAAAGGGAAGAGGAAAATGGTCTTTCCTAGCGAATGCATTAAGTTCTCTATAGTCAACACATACACGCCACTTTCCCCCCTTCTTAGGTACTATAACCAATGGAGAGACCCATTGACTATCTGATTGGGGTAAATGAATCGAACATCCAAGAGTTTATGCAATTCATTCTTTACGATTTCTCAGACAACAGGATTCATCCTCCTTTGAGGTTGCCTAATGGGTCTACAGTCTTCCTTAATGTATATCTGATGCATATAGAGATTGGGATCTATACCTCTCATATCATGATAATTCTAAGCAAAGGTTGTCTTGTGGGCCTACAACATCAAAATTAACCTAGAGTGTTGCTCCATGGTCAGCTGGTTATTAACATTGAGTGTTTTCCTGGGTGAAATTTCCACTTGGGTAGAAGATGACATAATAGAGGCAACATCCATGTATGATGTGTTAAGGCTATAGCTATGTGGCAACAAATGATGAAACATATGGGTAGTAGAAACATAAGCTGGTGTATGTGCTGTGGGAAGAATACTATGAAGTGGGTAGGATAGGCACACCAAGCAACAAGTCTGCTAAGGGTCTATCTCATAATTATTTTGCATTATGTTGGAGAGGACTGTATCATCATTATGTATTTGAATCAATAGGCTTTGCTGAATTATCATTAACATCTATAGGAAATACTGGTTGTTATCTTGAGGATCCAACTAGATGGGTTGGCCTGAGTCAACAAAGAGTTGTGATAATAGATAAAGACTCAATTTATTAGTGACATTTTATTGGAAATAATCATGTTTCCTGACCTGTAGCCAATAAAAACATCATTTGTTGCCAACCATGGTCACCCTAATATGAGTGGGTATCCCCCCAGGTTAGCTTTTGGTTGCAGGACCATAAAATATATAGGATATTCCCAAGAGTCAAGCGTGATAACCAAGTCATCAATGACCCCTTCAAGTTTAACCATGGACCTATCTGCTAATTGCAACACTGTAGGTGTAGTTCTTAAATCAACAAGTTGCAGATTTTTTATAGTTTCCTTGTTCATGATGTTTATGGAAGCACCTAGATCAATTAAATTATTTTTTATGAGGATGTCATTGATGTGTACATCCACCACTAGACTACTAGGGTCCGCATATTTTGGGACAACTAAGTTTCCTAACATGATATCAGCAAGTTGTCCAATCACTTGAACAGTTTGCCAATCTTTACACTTCCTTCCTAGTTTCTTTACACATAAATCCCTCATAGTTTTAGTGTAATGGGCACATCCTTTATAGCCTGAAATAGGGGAATTTTAAAATAGAAATTTTTTAATTGCCCAAGGAAAGCAAATTTAGGCTCAAGTTCATGTTTTTGAGTATTCAGTCTCTCTGGGAATGGAGGTTCTCTGCTTTTATTTCCTTCTTTTGGTGGAGGTTGCTCAAGGTGCTCACTCTATGAATGAAGATTAGCATCACTAGAAGGCTCCTGATTTGGTAGTTCCATGATGAGTGGAGAGGTTGGCCTAGGGAGCATTTTTACTGAATGTAGTTGAACATTACCAACTTCAACTGCATAAGTCAGGTATTGGAAGGTCTCATTAGCATAAGCCTGTTGAATAGTCTTGTTTTTATGATTTGGTGTAGGCTGGGTAGGCAATTGAGTTTCTTTGGGTGGATTAAGGGTAGATATAGTGGTGTTTGACATAATAGCTAGCTGCTGAGGCAAAGCCTATTGTGGCTGCAGGTAACCAATGTTTGGAGTTTGCCAAGGTTGATTTCCCCTCCATTATTATTTCCATAAGTTTTGGGGTGGCTGCCATTGTTGGGTATGGGATTGAGATTGGTATGGTTGTTATGGCCATATTCCTTGTTATGGGCTCTAGCCAAGTGGTGATAAGGTTGACTAGGTTGAGGTGGTACATTATACCAATTAGAAGTGTTTGAAGAGGAACCTAGAAATGAAGCATTATAAGATAAAGGATCCAGAGGAATACCTTTTCTTTGTTTCCATGGCTTGTGCTATGCTAGGTAAAATACTTGACCATATTCATCTTCCAAAGTTCTAAAGTTTGGTCTCTCCTGCCTGTCGTCAATGATGTTGGTCACCCTCTTGCATTTACATTCTATTTTCTTACAACAATAGTGTGGGTCGAACTCAACCAATGTTGCTTCTACTTCTTCATGTTTCTTCTTTGCATTAAATGTATCCAACTATGTTCCCATATGATTAATAATGTCTTTCTTCATGACTTTAAGAAGATTATTAAGCTCTAACCTAGATATACCCGCAATTGTTTTCATAGTTGACATTGATCTCAGGTTGTGTGACTTCTTCATGGTAGAGCACGAGTAGTTTCTACATATCTAACAAACTTCATCGAATAGAAATTGAGAAATGTCACCACCTCAAATTAGGTCTAAGGCATCCATGCATTCTTCATTGACTCCTCGTAAGAATATAATCTTGAGAGACTCTAGAGATAGTCTATTCTATTAAGTTTTATGCAAGCAAAACAAGAATCTTTCCACATAGTCCTCCAAGGGTTCCTCCTCCTTCTGTGTCATTCTAAAGATATCATCTCCTCTCATGTCTCTACCTCTACAGTAATCCTTGTATTTCTTAAGGAATTTTTCTTTAATGGTTTTCCAGTTAGGTACTGCATCCAGTCCCATAAACCACCTCAAGGTAGCATCCTTGAGTGTTTTTTGGAATAGTTTCAGATGGTGTCCATTAGTTGTGTAATCATAACTTCAATAAAGGACATCAAATTTAAATAGGATAGTATTTGGGTCCTGTATAATGAGATCATGAAAGTTAGGAAGGAAGAAAAGGGGACATATTCTTCGTAGTAGTGTGCCCAACCTGATCAGTGATGGGAAATTAGAAAGTGGTGATTTCTGGTGGTGATTCAGCTCCTACATCATCCATTGTGGCATTGTGATTCAAGTTATAGGTGGGAGAAAGAATGATTTGAGAGGGAAGTTTGTTGGATCCTTGGCTTGAAACAACTAATGGAGGGGCTTTAGGTAACTATGCTTTGAGAATTAGGGGTTCAATTGGTTGTCCTCTCCCTGTATCTTCACTTGGGTCTACTATCTCTTCTTGATTCTAATTTGCTAGAATAAATATCCCTAAGGGATCTCTCCTCTACCACATGCAATAGTGTTTGAGCTAATATTCTCCTTCCTACACAATGCAAGTTGATAATTTGATATTGGGTCTTATGTCTACTAGTCCTAAATGCTGAAAAATACAATTTGTATACTAGGAAAACAAGGAAAGTAATTGAAAGCCTGGAAACTCTAAAACTTGGCATCATCCCTGGTAGTGGTGCCAAAAATTTCTAAGTCCATTATTAACTAGTAATTTTGATGCAGTAAAAGCATGCACTCTACTCAACAGATCAAAGTATCCCTTATCAAGGGACTGACTAGTTATAAGGTTCTACATTTACAATGTCAAACCAAGGGGCGTATCTTCTTAGATGGTACCTGTACTGTTATGTATACTTGAAGAATTCCAAGTGTTGGGATACTATGGTTGTGTAAAGATGGTAAATGATCTTATCTATAAACTAGAGGAGAAAATACTAAAAACAAGGAAACTATTTTATAAAATCTGAATCCAACTGTATTAACTACTTCCTAATTGAAAACATAGTAACAACATGAAATGTAATCAAGCAAATCCAATTATGAGATCTAATTTAGATTACATGAATTTAATGCTAATAGGTTGTATTCTACCTCAAGTGGGCCCTTTCTTGGAGTGATTGCATCCTTTTCTCTTATCAACTAATTCAATCAAATCACCATATCCAAGAGTAAAAGTAAAACAACTATATTAAAAACTCTATTTTTATTGATTGCAACTAGCTAATACATTCATGAGAAAATCCAACCATCCTAGATTCATTAGATGAAAACAATATATACACATCCAATGACAGTTCATACATTAATGAAGACTAACAACCAATCAACCCACTTCCCATTATACAAGGGAATGGCTCTTTATTTTTAGAAAAGTACAACTATATTAGGAAACTAGAACTTGGAACAATCAAAGAGGAGTATTTCAATTAGGATTATAATGCAGGCAAACTAATTGAAAGACATAAGAATAGTTATCTTGGACTTATCCAATCTTCACAGGTTCTTGGCTGAAAGAGGGATGCTTGCCAACTGTTACTCATTCTCTCCTTGTTACTTCTGGAACTCATTCCTATTGGAAAAGGTAAAGTTGATTGTTGTTGGACAGTTGTAGGTAGCTATGTGCCTTACTGCAGGAACTAGTCCCTTGGCTACAGGAAGCGGGTTCTTTGGCTACAAGGAACTAGTCCTTTGCTACAAGAACTCTATAGTATTGGTTGCAGGTTATTATTCTTGATTGCTGCAGGAAAGGTTTAGTCCCATAGAAAAATCCTCAGTCACTAGGTAAGATTATTGTAAACAATCTTAATCATACCACATTATGTTTCAAAACAACTACTTTAACATATAGACATCCATTAAAATATAATACAAATAACATAGTGTTGTGTCCAAATATTAATTAGAGTTTCTGCTTAAAAGATGGAAATGTATGTAGCAGTATGGATTTTAAAATAGGAAAGATGGAGACTAAAAGAGACAATTATGACACCCATCAATGCCTATAGAACTAGAGGTTTGAATCTTAGTTGTTTCTTCTTCAAAATTCTATCAAAATTTCGTTGCCTTATCAAAAACAAAACTTTTGTGCAAACATTTCATCAACAATTTAATTTTATTAGAGAACTAACACCAGACTAGAATATGCATTTTATTTCTGCTTCAAATAAATAATAACTTCTAAACAATATCAATTTCTACATGAAAGGGTATTAAATAGGGGGAAAATGATTACTTTTCTAGGAATTACATGAGGCATTGATTAGCCTCATCACTAACCCATGTCTATACTTTTGTAGGTCCTCTTGCAAGGTTATTTTCTAGTGGCTAGGAAGACGTCAATGTCTACCTTTTCTCCTATTCATTCATTTTATTGAATTCATCCCACTTAGTGCTATAGTCATACTCTCTAATGTAAGTGTCCTTGCTTTCTTCATAATCATCCATAAATCTCAAAGTTCCATCCACCTCTTCCTCCCATCTTGAAAATTTCTAATCAAACCGGGCTGATGTTACATTTATTGATGTAGGGGGTAAGAAGGAGAGGGGGTATAAATTTAATTCCAATCCATGCATATTTGTATTTATCCATCATTTCTTCAACTAATTTATCTATTCTTAATGACCATAGAATATTGGTAGGGGAAATGATTTCCCTTCTCTTCAGATGCATAAGTAGGGGATTGTATCTTTCCTCACAAGTTGCATATGCTAGCTTGATAGCATGTTGAATGGCATGTTGCAAGGCTTCATAAGAAGCCTTGAGGATTTTAGTGTACTTCCTCTTCATACCCTCATATGTGACAGTTCTATTAATTTTTTTTCTAAATTCCCAAGGCTCAAGGTTTTGATGTCTTATAAGAAGCCCAACAATTTTCTCATTCTCATAGTATTCCTTTGTTCTTTGTTGCTAGGCCAATTGGTTTTGCAACATTGAGATAAAAAGACCTAATTTTGACTTCCCTTACAAAAAATGTTTACCATAAAAATTCACTACAAGTCCTAATAATAGCCAGTGGGTAAATAACTCACATAGTAAATTTTACTACTCCAAAGGGATGATCTTATAGGTTGTCAAAAATTCATCATTTGGATCATATGAAAGATCCCAAGAAATCCCGAGTAGTTTCCATCTCAAAAATGATTCCATTAAGAACATACTGTACAATCTAGATGGTTTCTTTCATGAAAGAATAGCCTCTCCCATTTTACATGCCTTTTTTAAAAATTCTCCTCTAGTTCCTCATTCTTCATCTACAAAATCACCACCTATGCTTTTACCTTGGAGATCTCATGTTTGGTATGCCTTAAGAGATAGTAGTGAGAAATCTAGTTATGTATCACCTCTAGAATTTAAATAGTAAACCATCTAAAGAATAAAGGTTTTATTTGTATTTTCTTATCTTCCTTGGGAGGTCCATTTTTCCATTCCTTAAATTCTTCTTCTAGCTCTACAATTTTGTTGGTGATTGATGTCAATTCACTTTGAGTTTCTTTATTTTTTCAATAAAAGCAAAGATAGAACCTACCAAATTCTGTGTAAGAGCCTCTATCTTCTCATCTTTGATAGAGATGGCCTCTTGAAGATTTTTTATTTTTGGAGCTTCCTTCTCCATTTGAGTTAACATATCAGCCTACTTATTCAATTGTTCTTTCAAAGACACAATTATAGCATCTTTCTCAACTAGAAAAGGTTTTAAAGTTTCTATTTCCTATTGCAGCTAAGAAATGAGTTCATCTTTAGATAATTCCAATACCTGTCATAATCATTGAGACTTGTTGGTGATTCAACCATGTGTTCATGCTCAAGCAATAGTTGAGGTGCCTTCTCCTTTTCTAAACTTCTATATAGTGAGACTTCTAGAGATGACATCATTTCATCCCCTATTTTTGAGAGTGACTTATGAGGAGGCAACCCTTCTAGAGGTGGAGGTATAATTTATTCATGCTCTAGAGGTGAAACATCTTCTACCTTAGAGCTCTCTAGAGGCTCTAGAACATCCTCTATTTGCATGTCAATTTTTTTATGAAAACTCTCTAGAGGCATGGGAACATCATCTATTTGCATGCCCTTTGAAGATGGAGTAGTTTTAATCTACAACCCCTCTAAGGGTGAAGCAACCTATGCATGATGGCTCTTTGGAGGTGGAATAGTTGTAGTGTGTGGCTCCTTTAGAGGTGAAGTGACGTGTGTGAGGGCTCTTTGGAGGTGGATTAGCTATTGAATGTGGGTCCTCTAGAGGCAAATTAATCTATACATGAGGGCTCTCTAAAGGTGGAGTAGTTGTTAAGTGTGGTTCCTCTAGAGGTGGCAAGGGCCTTTCCCTTACTTCGTAATTTACATGTGGAGGTACTAGGCCATCCAAAGGAATAGGGGTATCATATGTTGCTGAATGGGCCATCTTTTGGATTGATTCAACAACTACCTTTTCTTCTAGAAAGGTGGCCTAACTAGAAATAGAAATTTGGAAAATTTTAGCTTGGTGGCACCTACTCCTCTGAGGTGGAGGAGGTTTCTACATTTTTCTTTTCACCTATTTCTTCTTTAGTTGCTGCTCTACCTCCTCCTTTGAACCCAAGGCAATAATTTTTACCTATTCATGTGGAGTTGGATGACACCTAGATTTTTTTGTAGGCTATTCTTCTAGGATATCCTCAAGAGGTAGTTGAGTGGTATCACATGGGCCTTCTCCAGTAGCTGCTAAGAATTATCCTTATAAAACTAGTTGTTTAGTAGTAGTTGTTGACGTTGTTAGTTTTGTAGCACTACTTGTGGTCACTATTGGGGACTCCTATTTTTTCCTTTTCTTTTTAGATGATTTGTCCAAGAATTTCAACCATTTTCCCTCTCCCATCTATTTTTTGCAAATCTAATGTTTTCATATTAATTTAATGAGACCATGATGTGTTAGTGGTCCCAAAACCTTATTATATTTGTCAACCATAATTTAAGTGAGGATATGAGGTAGGTAGGAAAATTTATCTTCAATTATAGTTTTTGAGCACCATGATAGAGAATGCATAGGTTGGTCCAACCACCAAGCCATATTGACCCTCACAAGTAAAGATTTTCATCACCCAAACAAAAAATAATTTCCATAGATCTAGGAGAGTTTCTTTATTGATAAATTATTATGCCCCCTCTTCCCCACTATAAGTTGGGGCATGGGTTCATTTTCTTGATAGAAAATTTTAATTAATTCAGTATATTAACTAGTTTTAGATTAGAAAATATCAATTTCTTTAGCTAGAATTCCAGATAATGCAACAATGGTTTTGAAACTTACCTTAATTTTCTTGTGTCAAACTATGGAATGTTTCTCTTTGAAGTTCACAATGAATTCCCTTACAATCTCCACATCGAACCCCTCAAATTTGCATAGAAAGTCCAACCATATTTTTGTTTAGAATTTTTTACAATTTCCTCATTCTCCAATAGCTTTTGAGTTGAATCTAGATTAGATTACCTTTTTACTCCCATGGTTTCTCTCTCAACTAATTTAAAATGGCTACTCAAAGATTTTGATACATGTTTTGGATGCTTGGATATAGGTTTTTTTAACAAGGTTCTAGAATCCAAGGGAGTGGAGGTTAGTTAGCAGTTGCATGCATAATTGTGTGAGAATTTATAGAGAAAGAAAAGAAAAAATGGTGAGGATACATCATTTCACAAATGTCAAAGTTTGAATGTATAAAAATAAATACACTATACCTTAGTTATTGATGGCTTGGTGTTGAGTCATCATTTCCCATGCTCATAAGTGTTAAAATAGTGATTACTAATTACTGATCATGACATGGTTTGACACTTGGAAACTATGGGCTTAAAGGTGTCATGCAAAGTTAAAATTATTACTTTTTGAAATAAAAGTAAAATGCATACCTAGCCATATGTGTTGTCATTGATGAAAATCATTATGTTGAGTTCTGTAATTATACTTGACATGATGATGATGTAATGGCATACTTGAATTTATTATAGAATGTGACGATGAGGGATTCATAATAAATGCAAACTCATGCTCCAAGGATGTTACTAGAATTCTCATGAAGAAAACCTATAATAAATCCTAGAGGTAGGGTTCTAAATGTATTGATGAAATCAAGCTCTAAAACTATCATTGAAGCAATGATGAAATGAATGAAGAACTCTAGCAATGTTGCTGAAGGAATACTCTAAAGTGGTGACATAAGTATCTCTAGAAGTATTGTTGAAAGGATACTTTGGAGACTGAAGTGGAATGGCTCTAGGAATATCATTGAAATGATACTCTAGAGGAGAGATGAATGAAATGGCTCTAGGAGTATTGTTGAAAGGATACTCGAGGAGGACACAAGAAATGGATTTAAGAGTATTTTTTAAAGGATACTCTAGAGAATGAAATGAAATAGCTCCAGTAGTACCATTGAAAGGATATTCTGGAGGATGTAGTGAAACAACTCTAGTAGTATTGTTGAAAGGATACTTTGGAGGATGTAGTGAAATGGATTCAAGAGTATTGTTGAAAGGATACTTTGGAGGATGCAGTCAAATGGATCTGGAAGTATCCTTGAAAGGATGCTATAGAGAATGTAGTAAAATGACTCTAGGAGTATCATTGAAAGGATACTCCAAAGGATGTAGTGAAGTGTCTGGGAATATCATTGAAATGATGCTCTAAAGGATGAAATGAAGGACTCTAGAAGTATCATTGAAACAATACTCCAGAGGGTGAAATGAATAACTCCGAGAGTATCATTGAAAGGGTACTCTAGAGAATTAAATAAACTCTAGAAGTATAATTAAGAAGACACTCTAGAGGGTGCAATGAACAACTTTGGGAGTATTGTTGAAAGGATACTCTAGAGAAAGAAATAAAGGACTTCAAAAGTACTATCGAAAGGATACTCCAGAGAGTTGAAAATGAACTATTTATAGGGGCATCATTGAAGGGATAATCTAAAGGGATGGAATGAAATGGATGAACTAACTCTAGGAGCATCATTGAAAATCTAGAGGGATGGAATAATATAGATGAACTAACTTTGGGAGCATTGTTGAAAGGGCACTCTAAAGGGATGGAATTAAATAGATGAACTGAATTTCAGAGCATCATTGAAAGGATACTTTGGAAGGATGGATGGAATGGATGGAGAATGGTTGTAGAGATGTCTTCTAGAGTAATAACTCTTGAGATGTCTTCTAGAGTAAATAGATTTGGAGGTGACTTCTAGAGAATTTATTTTTGCACAGAAGAGTTACCATTTATGTTTTTTAACTCTTCCACTTATTCCTACCTAATACTTTAATATTTTATTATGAAAGAAGAGGAAAATCCATTCACACAATAAAGATCTTACTGAGCCTAGACCGTTTTGATAAATTCCTCCTTACTTATTGTTTTTGATACAAATGTTGTCTGTGCCCATTTATTGATAGTGTTTTGGTATCTCTATCGATGGGGGTTAGTCGTAAAACTCCATTATTAAATATTTCTTCTATCTCATAAGGGACCAACCAACAGGTATGAAGCTTTCCTCTTAAATCCTTGTATCTACAATTAATCAGTAGATCCTAGTCTCTATTTTGAAACTCCCTCTTTTTAATGTGTTGATCATGCCATAATTTCCTCTTTTTCTGCACTAATTATGTTTGTTGTATTGCATCCATCCTTAGCTCATCCAATTCATTTAGTTACATTATTCATTCTTTTTGTGCCTAGATGAGATCTATGCTAACTTTTATGGCCACCCGGAGTGTTTGTAGTTCAAACTCAATGGGAAAAATTAGGTTCTTTCCAAAAACCAACTCATAGGATGTGAATCATGTGGTTGATTTCCAAGTGGTCTTGTAATCCCAAACTACTTCATGCAATTTCCTTAACTAGTCCCTCTTGCTAGCTGATACTATTTTTGTTGGGATGTTTTCTAGCTCTCTATTTGTAACTTCTACTTGACCATTCACTTGTGGGTGGCATGGAGAATATTTCTAATGGATCACGTGATAATGGTCAGTAAAATGTAGGAGTACCTTTGACATGAACTATGGCCCTTGGTCTGTAACAATAGATCTAGGTGCTCCAAACCTTAGGAATATCCTATTATACAAAAAATTAGTAACCCATTCTTCTATTGCAACCTTCAAAGCATGCACTTCTGCCCATTTTGTCACATAGTTGGTACATATTAAGTACTCTTTTCCCTATGATGGTAGATCAATGGGTCCAATAAAATCCAATCCCTATTTCTCAAAAGGTGCTAGAACCAGCGAAGGATGGAGAGACATTTCATTTATTGGTGTTGGCCTTCCCATTATTTAGCATTGGTCACATCACCTAACATATCTTTTTACATATTTGTGCATAGAGGGCCAATAATATCCACTACCAAGGATCTTGTGTGTTGTCCTTTTGGCTAAATAGTGTCTTCTTGTTGGTTCATCATGGCAATATTTTAAATGTTGTAGACTTCATTTGCCCAAAAAAACCTATGTAAGACAAGGTCAAGTCTACATTTGAATAATATGCCATTTATCTACTTAAATGTTGTACTTCCATTAACAAGTTTTTTCTTTGTTTAGTAGAAAAATTAGGTGGAAACTCCCTTGTAGCTAGATAATTTGTTCTATTAGAAAACCATGGTGTATGAATAGAGACAACAAATAGTTGTTCATGTAGAAAATATTCCTTTACAGGTTTCTTTTCATCACCTACAATGTGTATTCTAGACAAAAAGTCAACAACATTAATTTTTCTTAGTTTATCTACTATTGCCACATTAAATTCTTGTAACAACAAAAACCATCTAATAATGCATACACTTACCACAACTTTGTTCATCAAATATTTAATAGTAGAATGGTTTGTATACACAATTACTTTGTACCTTGTGATATAATGGAAGAACTTGTTGATAGCATGGACTACAACAAGGAATTCCCTTTAATGGTGGTATAATTCCACTCAACAGGGGTCAAGCTTTTGTTGATGAAATAAATTGCATATTTTCCCCTTCTTTGTCTTATTGGCCTAGATCCATCCCTATGGAATTATTTGAGGCATTAGCATAAATTTTAAAAGGAAAACTCTAGTTAATGCCTCACAAAACTAGAGTAAAGGTTAACCTTTCCTTAATCAATTCAAAAGATATTTGGCATTCTTTAGTTCAAGAGAATTTAGTATCCTTCTAAAGGAGGGAAAATATGGAAGTTTCTATTTTGCTAAAATTCTCTATAAATATCCTGTAGTAACCTTCATGACCTAGAAAACTCTTAACATCTATTTGTATTTTGGGGGGCTCTAGTTGTGTTATAACTTACATCTTTTTTGGGTCCACCTTGATTCCTTAATTAGAAGTATGATAGCCTAAGATAATTCCTTGGTCAACCATTCTAAGGCATTTCACATGGTTAAAAAATAACTGATGCTCTTCACATCACTTTGAGACTTTATCTAAATTCTGAAGAGCTTCATCAAAGATGCTTCCATGAATAGTAAAATCATCCATGCAAAGCTCCATGAAATCATTCACTAATTATACAAAAATGGCAAGCATAACTCACTAGAAGGTGGCTGATGCATTACAAATTCTAAAAGGAAGGACTCTATAAGCAAAATTTTCCCATGGGAAAGTAAATGTAGTCTTAACTTGGTCCTTTGGTACTGCGTAAATTTTGTTGTAACCACTGAATCCATCTAGGAAAGAGAAGTAAGTTTTTGCAGCTAGGTTGTCGAGAACTTGGTCAATAAAAGGTAAGGGGAAATAGTCCCTATATTTTACCTTGTTAATTTATCTATAATCCACATAAGCTTTCCATTTTCCATCCTTTTTTAGTACAACAATGAGTAGTGACACCCATTTGATGTTTGAAATTGGATAAATAAATCCTACTTGCAAAAGTTTTTCTATTTCACTCTTGACCATTTCTCTCAATACAGGGTTGAGTCTGCATTGTGGTTGTCTTACTAATCTTATGTCCTCTATAAAGATATGATTAACATAGATTTTTGGGTGGATTCCATTCATATGTTGGTAATCCCAAGAAAAATCTTTTATATGGGATATAAGAATGTCAAATAGTTTAAGCCCTTGTTGATCAATTATCCAACTATTTATGTTCGCAGTATTTCTAAGTAGGACCATTATTTGATTTGTTCTAGGATAGTTAGAGGAGACTACCTTAGTTTCACTCATAAACATGTTCAAGGGGTAGTAATGAGGTTAAAACATGTGAAAAGTAGTTATGTCTCTAAATAAATTATCACCTCTTAGAATTAAATTGGATAAAGGATAGTAAAATGCCTTAAGGAAATCCTTTTAGTTGTCCTATACGAACTCAACTATACTCTACTGTAGTAGAAATTGAAGATCCTCATGCTCATTAGAACCCAAACCACATCTTGATTCTAGGTCATCAAATAGACAAGAATCATCTTCTAACTCTTATGCATGTTGATCTCTAGTTACCATAGCTAAAGAGGCTATGTTTTATTAGTTGCGAAGATGATTAGTTTCATCAACCCAGATGCAGTTGTTGAGAGTTGGGGATGGTTTAGTAGGGGGATATAAGGATATCTATTTAATGTTAATCCCATTCAAAATCATCATCTCCCTAGATCTATGGTCAATAAGAGCACTAATTTTTGCTAACCAAGGCCTACATAATATCAACTGATAATGATCCTTTGGAGTCTAGGATTAGAGTATCAAAAAAATTATAGGATATTCCTAAGACTCAATCATAACATGAATGTTTTCCATGGCACCTTTTGGGATGACAACTGACTAATCTACCATCTATAAGATGGTACTTGTAGCTTACAATCTCATGAGGGATAGAGTTTCCATGAGTTCAATAGTCATGACATTGATGGTTGCTCCTAAGTCAACCAATACATTAAAGATTTCCACACCCCCTATAGACATGATAATCATAGGGCTACCTACATCTTTATATTTAGGTGGAAGAAGTTTTCCTACAAGTAGATAAGCTAAATGACCATCCACATGGATAGTATTGGATGACTTTTTCTTTCTTTCAAAGGTTTTTGTAAAGAGTTGTTTAACAAGCCAATTAATCTCTAAAATATCTTTAATGGCTTGCAGTAGAGGGACTTTAGTTTTTAACCTCTTTAACTCTTGAATGATCCTAGACTTGATGAGATTACAAATTCTGGAGGAGACCCAAGAATTGTTGTTTTCAATTTTTTGGGAAATGGGGCATTCTCAAGAATAGGTTTAGATAATGGCTGCAAAAGTGTGTTATATCCTACATTATTCTTTGTCTCAAAGGTTTTGGAGTAGCTCCAAAAGAGGTTTTTGATAAATCTCTAGAGGAATGCTTCAAAGTATCTTTGAGAGGTGACTTTGAAAATCCTTTAGAGGGATGCTCCGGAGTGACTTTGGGAGTAATCTTTAAAAAGCCTCTAGAGAGATTATCTGGAGCGACTTTGGGAGATGGATTTGAAAAGACTCTTGAGGGATGCTATAGAGAGACTCTAGGAGATGACTTTGAAAAGCCTCCAGAGGGATGCTCTAGAGCAACTCTGTGAGACTTATTTGAAAAGCCTTTGGAGGGTTGCTCTAGAGAGTCTCTAGGAGATGGCTTTGAAATACCTCTAGAGGAATTCTCTAAACTAACTCTAGGAGATGAATTTGAAAAGCCTCTGGATGATATTTGAAGTCCCTTGTTAATATGTTCCATTGTATCTTTAGGGAATATCACCTCATTATTTGTAATCTCTATTATAGCTGGGTGAGACGGTTTATGATGTGTTTTCCCTAATTAAATTTGGATGCTTCCACAATGTATGGCATTAATCCCAACCAAATTTTCCTATTCGGTAGAATAGACAGGGTAAGCTTTCCTATTACTATAGGAATTCTCCACAAGTTGTGTAGGGAGTTATGGCTAAGTAATTGATTCAATTTGAGGTTGATATTGCATATTCAGGGGTGGAGGCATCAAATCTTTCTATTGGTTCTGAACACATCTTAGTCCTTGGTAGAACTAATTATATTGTTGATTCCATTGAGGTGGTGTATTTGGAGGAAACTAATGTTGCTTTGGTTGATTAGACCATTGAAAATCAGCCTAAGGTCTATTGTTCATTTCCTAGGGTCCCCAGGAATAAGGTCCCCATTGCTACAGTACTTGTTGGTTTGGCCAAGGTGTAGACCAAGGATTGGTGTTCTAGTTCATAGCTGGCCACTAGGAGGGTTGATTGTAAGAAATTGCCATCGTATCTTTGTCTCACATAGTTTAATTCTTTTTCTATCAGAGGAGTTTTCTTCTTAGAATTTTTAATGGCTTTGACTAGTTCAAACTAATCCACATGGTGGTCCTTTTCACATACATAACAAATGTTTATTTTGTTAAGAGGGCAATCCCTCAAGAGATGTTTATTATGGCATCTTAAGTAGTAAATGGATAGAGTCTCGATATTTCTAGTTTTGGCTTGTATTCCATCCAATGTGGTGTTTAGATGAACCAAAATATCTATCTTCAAATTTTCCAACTCTCCCATTAGTTGTCCTATTTCACTATTTCCCTTCACCAACTTAGATTTCTTGATTGTGTCCCTTGTCCTTGAGTAATTTGTTCGCATAATTCAGAGTGGAGGCTTAGTTTTGTGACATAACCCTTTCCCATAAGGTTAGGATCTTGTCTAGAATCTTCCTCCAACCCTCTTAAAAATATGTTTTTAGCAAGTTCAATGATCAAAACATCTCCACTGTTAGAAATAAAGGTGCAAACCACACAACAAAAATCTGATTCAAACTTTATTTATGTCCTCTAAACAATGTGGAATCAATGGAGATTGCAACAAAAATAAAACCCATTACATAGAAATGACATTCATTAAGAACTAAACACATAACATAGTATGTAATGTGGAGAAAACCCTTTCAGGTAAAAAACTCCAATAAAAGAGGCTCCAAGCTGTATTATCTTCAAATATGAGATTACAATACATGCACTTCCTCTACTTCTTCAGTTGTCAATTTAGTGGTGCCTATTACTCTCAACTCTGCTAAAAATGTAGTACAAATATCCTTATAAAAAGGGGGGTTGCCTTCTAGGGAAAGAAAACTGACATAATATCGATCATCAGATCTGTGACCTAATGATGAATGGTCTTGATTTACAATGATAAAATATAAATAAAATGTGGTTTCGGGGGCGCTACCCCTGAACCCCCGCCGAGGTGCGCGGCCCCCAGACCCCTCGCAGGGGCGAAACCCCTTGCAACCTCCCATCATGGACGAATTAGCATTGGGTACCAGATATAAACATGTGACTGAAACAAGATCGTTGCTGGTGAAACCTTTCATCCCTTATGGGTGATTTACAAACAATAATAGGAATAATAAATTACATAGGAATTACAAGGTTTATGGTACCTTAATCCTAACATCCACACCACCTTAAAACAAAAAGGAATTGATCCCAATAGTCCTCCATACTTTCACCCTCTTTCTGTTTTAAGTAGAATAATTCCTCCTTCCTATCCCTGACCCAATAGTAATCCTAGAATTTATCCAAAATTACTATTTCCATTTCATCCCATGTATTAATGGATCTGGAAGCTAGTCCCATAAACCAGTACATAACCAAATCTTTCATTGCTTATGGGAATAGTTTGAATTTTTGGTTGTCTATTTTATAATCATAGGTTTGGCACATAACCTTAAACTCAAAAAGGAACTTATTAGGATTTTCTGAATCCATTCCCCTAAAATTAGGAAATATAGAAAGGGAGATGTTTTTCACGAGGTCTTTGATGAGAGTCATTGCAGTCCTCATCATTTAATAAAAAATATCAATCCAAGGTAGTGTCCATGGCGACATGCAAGAGGGAGAAGAAATCATTTGCATGACATTCTTTTTCTACAAACAGAATGAACACACTTTGCTAGAAATAAATACACTTGCTGGAAAACAAATTGCTGGAATCAAACCTAATCTAAGAGCTTGTAAATGAAATTGTTGGAATGAAATCTATCCTAAGAAACTTGTAAAGGGAAATATTGGAAATGTAAAAAACATGAAATTGGAAGACTGCTAAGAAATGAAGCTATCCAGAGCTATCCAGAGCTATTGCTGCTAAAAGACTGAACCATATTATTTCATAAAACTCTTCCCATTTGATTCCTTGATTACAATGCATTTATAGAATGTTTATTCTCAATCAATCCACCAAGAATGTAGATTTGAGATCCTATTTTGGGGTAGAAAAACTAAATCTTCTTCCTCAGGTTTTGTTGCCTTCATTCACGCCACTTTTGTTTTAGTCAATTTTAGTCACGAACTGCTCATTTATTCTGGCAAATATCGTAAAAAGGTTTCTGAGTTTTGTTCCCCTCATTCCCAGATTTCCAGATCATTTTGAAATTCTGGATTTTCTTGAGAAACAAGGTAGATATTTCCATTTTACTAAGACTGCATTTTTAACTCCCTCTTTTTGTGCTTCTTTTTAGGAAGTTTGTTGGCATTTCAAATTGACAGAATTTAATCTTTAGAATATTAATTGCTGATTACAAGGCAAAACATGTAATAGCATTAATACATGCAATGACACTAATTAAGCAAAATATATTCTTTTATTTAACTATTAGATTAGACAATAAATTGTCTCATCACCTCCCCCACACCTAAAATGTTGCAGGTCCTCTTGCAACTCACAGTGAGCTTTTGGAGCCAATTTCTTCACCTTTATTGTAATTGCTTTGAAGATTTTTCTGAGAGGTGCATTGGAGATGCTTTGAAGAAGTTCTGAGTTACTTTGGAGCTATCTAGAGCTTACTGTCTTTTCTTCATGATCGGTTCTGAGTTACTCTGGGATTCTCCGGAGCTAATCCGAAGCTATCTAGAGCTAATTGTTTTTCCTCCTTTAATGACTCTGGAGAGATCTAGAATGTTCTAATGATGGAAATAGAGCCCATGGATACCTATGGAGAGATCCAGAATGCCTTCAAATGCCAAAAGAAATCTACAAAAGCTTTTGGGAGCAATTTTTATGTAGAAATGCATGTTTTTGAGCTTTAGAGAAGAAGACATAGCATGTGCAAAGCACTTATTTGTAGAAAAGAAACATATTCTATTCTACTCTACTTATTGATGTAGAGATAGGTTACTCAAAACCATTAACTGGTTGTGGAAACTAGCATCCTTTTCTCAAAAGATGGATCCATGCATTCAACATTTTGAAAGAAGAGGAAAACCATGAGAAGATGATTGGATATTTGAACTCTGATGCTTCACCTTCCTTTGAAATGGTATCCTTCTCCATAATATATGATTCGAATAGATGCACGGGTTGATTGGAAAGATCATGAAATCCTTCCTCACATTATGCTGCATGCATAACTGGATGCATCTCCTTATCCTTCAAATATCTGATCGGGCAGCCCTCCTTGGACTTTGAAGGTGTCCAAACAATAATTTTTTTCTTGCTAGGGCTTGAAGTCATGGTCCTCTAGTTGAGGAGATTACACAAAAGTTGTCACCTTTGCATGCAAGAACCTCTTCCTTTGGATCTGTTGTTTTGGGGGGAGTTTCTAAAATAATAAACCTAAAAAAAGACTTGCCAAACTAATTTTTTCTTTTGACCTGTTGTCACCAGATCAACAACAACTCTCTAATGACACCTATCCCTGGCAACATCACCAAAAATGATGAGGGTTGCTGCAGTCCTCATCATTTAATAAAAAATGTCAATCCAAGGCGGTGTCCATGGCGATATACAAGAGGGAGAAGAAATCATTTGCATGACATTCTTTTTCTACAAACATAATAAACACACTTTGCTGATTACAAGGCAAAACATGTAATAACATTAATACATGCAATGACACTAATTAAGCAAAATATATGCTTTTATTTAGCTAACAAATGAGATAATAAATTGTCTCATCAGTCTTCATCAAGATTTAAGTTGATTGGGTAGGTAAATGTTCTTTCCACCCTTCTCCCTTCTCATCCATCATGGTTTACCATTATATCCTCTAGAATATAACCTCTCAATTTCTCTATTTCTAGGGTTGGTTAAGAACTTTTAGTTTGGTCTTAGTTAGTAAGGTGTTTCTTATGAGGTTCTCCTAAGAACTACAACGATGACCCTTCATTTAGGTTTATTTTACAATCAGTTGTTTTCCCTATGTCTACTGTTGTGGTGGTTTGAGGTGGGGGGTTATTTTCTATAAACCAACTATATGAATCCATTTTTTTGACAATACAAAAAGAAGACACATTTACAACAAGAGCTCTTTCTACTAAAAGACTACTAGATTTGGATTACCCAACTATGATCCTAATAACACCTATAAATATCTATCCTTGACAATGACACTAAAAAGTGACAAGACATCATTGAATCTCTCTTTTTAAAAAATAAATATCTTGTGTTAACTCGGGTGGTGTCCAAGGCTAAATGCAATAAGGTAGTTTGGAAATCATTACCTAGGAGTTTCCTACTTTCTCAAAGTAAAAATTACACTCTTAACTAGAATAGTTAAATTTAAAGAAATGATTAACTAAACTATGACTGAATTCAAAGACCTAACTATAGCTAAACTACATAAAGGAATGCTTATGCTAAAAGAAATAATTGCTTTAAAATAAATGCCTTACATATTCAATGTTTATGCTGAAAGGAAACTACAATTGATGGGCTGAAATGTTGACCTCTTTTTATGTTGTTTTTATATGCTTTTAAAACTCTTCCATATGATCCTCCAAACACTTTACCAACATCACCATCATTATATGTTGTCTTTTTATATACTTTGCAAGACTTTGAACCTATGTTATTAATATGGAATATGGTGATGATATTATCAATTGAATGATTTAAATATGAGTATGCATGCAATATAGATGGAATCCTATAGTTTAGTCATGAAGGTTATTTGTGTGCATATGTTTTGAGAATTAACCCCTGTGAAGCAAGAATGTGTCATCAAGGAAATGAGCATTTGCAATGAAGTTGAAGATAGGAGAATTAAAGGAAGTGAAGTTAGATGCTAAATGTGCAGTCAACTAGAGGATGAATGTGAACCATCATGGACAAAAATAAATGCAGAAGAAGAAGACTTGTTTCAAATGCAGCTTATGTGTGTTCTTCATGAGATCCGTTGCATAAGAATTCCTTTTTGGATAGGACTCTGCTTGCTCTGTTTAGTTAGATTAATAAATTGATTTCAAACCTATATCCTAGTATCTAGGAATGGATTGATGGTTGAAGTTAGTTAGTAGTTGCATAAAACTCTCCTATTTTTTATAAGTTAAAGGGGATGAGTTAGATGTCAAGTTAGTTACTTTATTTCCAGTTACTCAGTTGTTACTCTATTGTTACTCTATTTATATATTGGAAGATGCAGACATGTTTTATGAAGGAATGCCATTATTGAATACAATATGAAAGAGATTTTGTTTATGATATGAAGTGAATGAATTATGTGTTATGAAGATGTGTAAGAATCTAAACTAGATTTGATTTCCAGTTAAGTGAGTCAGTCCCCTGAGCCGGCCACTCAAGGTACTAATCCTCACTTCATTTATTTACTTGTTCCTTTATGTGTTCATTGTTAAATATGCTTTTCATTTGCATATAAATACATCACGAGTCACTTAGATTTCTTTGATTGTCAAATTACAAGTAGTATGGTTCATGAACAAGTGCATGCTTTATCAACTTTAAGTCATCCAGAGGTTAGCATTAGTTCTCTTACCATTTTGGATGTTTTTAGTTAATTTTGTAATTTCTTGTTGATAACAGTCATCTATAGCTTATGCTGCAGGTACCTGTAGCCACTAGATTCTGTAGCTATTTTTACTATTCTTTAATTTCTGTGAATTCTAGCATAATAGAATAGCCTGAATAGGTTTGGATAAGATAGTTTAGGAAGAATATGAGCCCTGAAGGCACATACAGTGTAGTGCCATCATAAGCTTACGCTCCTTGGTTGATAATTTAATGTAGGAATGCAATGATAGAGTGGACTGTTCAGATAAGTTTACCCCTGAATTATGTTAAGTCTACAACACATTAGTTTTCCTCTACATTTTTAGCACCATTGCCGGGGATGGAGCTACCTTCATAGGCTCATTTTTACATGCTTTCATAGTTTAAATTTTGATTCCAGCATTAGGATTAATAAATTTACTTTTCAGGAAACACCAGAAATTATACTAATATTGTGCAGGACTGCTAGAACATAAAGCCAAATTCACTATATGTGGAGGCAGAGAGATAATCGAGGTAGATTCCTCCCTTCAAATTTTTAGGATAGTGAAGAAATAGTTGACTTTATCAATTATACAGTAGAAAGTACCGAAGAAGAATTTTCTCTTACATCTTCATCAACACCTTCTACATCTTCATCAGCTTCTTCCACAACTATAGAAGGGACCTTCAGAACCATGGCAGATGCTGCAGTGGAGGATCCACCAGAGAAAGAAACATTCAAGTTTCCTATCACTGATCAGGAGAGGCCTACAGTGCTGAAAACTATTCCACCATTAGCATTACTAGTCTTCTATGGCTTGGTGACAAAGGTCCTAGATACATTCCTGTTTGAGTTTGATATCTTGTGTAGGAGCTATGACTACACCTCAGATGTTCACAGGCTAAAATTCTTTCCTACTACTCTCAAGGATGCAGCTTTGATATGGTTTATGGGAGTGGGAAAATATGTCATTCTAGACTGGGATACTATGAAGGAGAAATTCTTGGAGAAATACCAAGATTATTGTTGAGGACATGATAGGAGGAGAGATGACATCTTTAGGATGTCACAAAAGGAGGAGCCACTTGAAGATTATGTTGAAAGATTCCAGTTTGCTCTGAAGAAGAACCCCCAAAATAGATTATCTGAAGAATCATTAAAACTAGTTTTCTTGAGAGGGGTTAAGGATGATTGCATGGATGCTCTGAATCTCATTGGGCAAGGTGATATTTCCTAGCTACCTTTTGAGTCAATTTGTAAAGTCTACTGAAATTATTCAAGGACTTTCACTAGACAACCAAGGGGAGAAAGGACATCAATTACAAACAAGGCAACCAATGGAGTTTCAAGAGTGGAAATCAGTAACTTGCTGTCCAATATGAAGGAGGACATAATCATCCATATGGCCACACAACTGGACACTCTTCACATCAAGAAGAAATAAGAAGAAGTTGATATAATGCATACTAAGTACTGTCCCAGTTGTAGGCAAAGGAAGGCCAATTGTAAATGCAAAAGGGTGGCAAGCATCTAGCAGGAGAAGGTTGAAAGGCCAGAATTTCAGCCATTTGAAGGAGAGGATGGATGATTGTTCTTCATAGATCAAAGGAGACCTTGGAAGTAAAGACAAGGTATGCCCTCTAATCCACTAAATTTTAGTTCACCCTTTTCTGCTACAAACCAAAATTTCTCTACTTGGAACACTCAGCCATGGCCTAGTAATCAAAATCTCTGGCAGAACCCACAATGGCCTACCCCACAACCTGGTTGGAACCAACAGCAGCCAAACCCATGGTCCCAACAAGGTTTTAAAGGTTCCAACTATAATCTCTAGTGGCCTAGAAAGCAACCTCAGTGGAACAAGAACCAACAATGGCAACAAAATACAAATTACCAGCAACCTATGATTCCATCTTAACCACAATAGCCAGCCATAATGCCTCCATCTGCACCCCAAAATCCACCTCCTAGACCTACCCAAATCCCTGCCCAACCTGCACCTAACCTTAACAATAAGCCTGTTCAACAGGCTTATACTAACGAAGTGATGCAATACCCCACTTATGGGGTAGAAGTGAGTAATGTTCATCTTAGCTCAGGGAAGCAACTTGTAGGCCCTTCATCTCTCCAAATTACAGAACTTGAAAATGAAGAACCTACAGAGGAAGCCTCAGATAAACCACCTTTGGAACCTAAACCAACTCAGGAACCTCAGAGAATTTCACATCCTAAGCCTCCTTTCCCTAAATGCTTGGCTATCTAGAAACAATCAGCACAGTCTGAAAATGACCCCATAGGCCAGTTGCAAGATATAAGCATAAAGATTCCCTTAATCCAAGCCATCAAAGATATTCCCATCTACACTAAGACTATCCGAGATCTCTGCATAAAGAAACTAGGAAGAAAGATGATAGACCCAAAGATAGTTCATGTTTTGGGTAACCTAGCTGACATAATGTTGGGGTACATAACTGTTCCCAAATATACAGATCCAGGTAGTCCAGTGGTGGATGTCAAAATCAATGGGACTTTGATTAAGAATACTCTGATAGATTTAGGTGCTGCAATTAATGTAATGACTATGTAGATAATGCAGACACTCCAGTTGAGCAACCTTAGGCCTACTCAGATAGTCTGTAATTAGCTGATAGGTCTACAGTCAAACCTGAAGGAGTCATTGAGGATTTGGTCATTGCATTAGATTCCTGGGAATACCCTGCTGATTTCATAGTCCTACAGCCAAAGGTTAATCTTGCTAGTTATCCTCTTATACTAGGCAGACCATGGCTTACCACAATAGATACATTTATAGGTTGCAGGTCTGGTAACATGATCATATCCAATGGGACTGTGACCAAGAAATTGGTTCTATACCCACCAGCCCAACCATACCATGAGCTTGAGTAGACCATTTGGCCTACCTTGGAAGATGAGGACAGCTATTCCTTGCAAACCTTGATGACTATTAAGCGCAACCCCTTACTGGATATTCAAGATGAAGATGAGTTGATCTCTCACATTGTACAAAATGACTGTGGAAGGCATCCTTAGCAACAAGACTATTTATCTTGCTTACAAGATCCCTTAGGAAGCATAATACCTACTAGTTCCTCAGAGGAAGTATCTCAAATATTTCATACTTTGTTACCTCAACAATGCTTTCCAGTAATACCTAGCCTTGATTTGTCCTCTGTGCAAGAAATGTCTAAGCCATTAGAAATCAAGCCAGGAAAAGTGTTGATTGTTAATAATGCATTGACTGATGAGCATCAACAATCCCTGCATATAGTATTACAAACGCACTCAACAACATTTACATGGGATTATAGTGACATGAAGGGCATAAATCTTGCTTTGTGTATGCATAAAATCTACATTGATGATGGCCACCAACCTATAAGATAGCAACAGAGATGCATGAATCCTGCTCTTAGAGAGATAGTGAAAGTAGAACTTCAAAAGCTTTTAGATGTAGGGTTTATATACCCCATTTCAGATAGTGATTGGGTTTCACCATTGGTCATAGTTCCCAAGAAAGGTGGCAAATGGAGAGTTTGTGTTGATTACAGAGAACTAAATGCTTCCACTAGGAAAGATCACTTTCCATTGCCCTTCATTGATCAAGTTCTTGACTCTTTAGCAGGTAATAAATATTTCTCATTTATTGATGGTTTTAGTGGCTATAACCAAATCAAGATTGCACCAGATGATCAAGATCAGACAACATTTACATGCCCTTGGGGGACCTATGCATTTTCTATCTTGCCTTTTGGTCTATGCAATGCTCCAGCCACATTTTAAAAAGTAGTCCTTAGTATTTTCTCTGATTTTGCCTATGACAACATGGAAATTTATATGGATGACTTCACCACATATGGTGAAACATATGATGAAGCTTTACAAAACTTGGAGAAAGTTTAGAAGAGATGCACAGAACACAATCTATCTTTGAGCAATGACAAGTGTTTTATGATGATGACACAAGGGATAGTTTTGGGACATTTTATCTCAAGTCCAGGCATACAAGTTGACCCAAATAAGATTGAAATTATCTCTACCCTGCCTATTCCACATAGAAAGAAGGATGTAAGGAGCTTCCTGGGACATGCAGGTTATTACAAGAAGTTCATTCAAGATTTTAGCAAAATTGCTACACCTTTGTTTACTCTGTTGACAAAGGACAATGAATTTGAATGGACTCCAAACTGTCAAAATTCCTTTGAAAAGCTAAAAACATTGACATAGGCTCTAGTTCTCAGAGGTCCAAACTGGACACTGCCTTTTCACATCCACATAGATGCATCAGACTTTGCCATTAGAGCAGTACTAGGCCAACAAGAAGGAACTAAGGAGCATGCAATATACTATGTAAGTAAAAACCTACAAGGAGTTGAGTTGAACTACACTATGATAGAAAAAGAAATGTTGGTAGTTGTTTATGCCATTAACAAATTCAAACACTACATTATTGGTTATAAAGTGTTCATACATATAGATCATGTAGCAATTAGATATTTGATGAAGAAGCCAATAGTGGGTGGCAGACTTGTCAGATGGTTGTTGTTATTGCAAGAATTTGACATAACAATTGTTGACAAACCAAGGAAAGCTAATGTAGTTGTTGATTTTCTATCTAGACTACCCACACAATCATCAGAAGGAGTGGTTGATGACTTTTTTCCTGATGAGCATCTATTTTCTCTAACTATACACACTTCATGGTATGCATACATAGCTAATTATTTAGTTTCAGGGTAGATTCCAGGTTACTTTTCTCCAAGGGAGAAGTGACAACTAGTTCACAAATGTTTTCCTTATTCTTGGATTTCTAGATTCCTATTTTACACTGGCCCAGATAACATTATGAGAAGATGTATCAGAGAGGATGAGGTGTTTGATATATTGAAGGCTTGTCATGATGAACCCTATGGTGGACATTTTGTAGCCAAAAGGACAACCTTCAAAATATTGACAACAGGATATTACTGGCCAACACTTCATAAAGATGCTGTCAAGTATACTAGAAGTTGTGATTGGTGTCAAAGGATGGGGAGACCTACCAAAAGTGATGAAATGCCTTTATAGCCACAAATCTCATTAGCTCCTTTTGATAAGTGGGGACTAGATTTTGTTGGTCCTATCTCTCCTACTTCAAACAACAAGGAATATATCTTGGTATGTACTGATTACTTAACCAAATGGGTAGAAGTTAAAGCCTTGCAGTTTGCTAGAGATGACAATGTGGCAAAATTTTTATGAGGAAATCTTCACTAGATATGGTGTACCAAGGGAAATAGTAACTGATCAAGGCCCACAATTCACATCAGATTAATCAATAGACTGGTGGAGGAATATCAGATTAGACACAAGAAGTCTACTCCCTACCATCCTCAGGCTAATAATCAAGTTGAATTCACAAACAAAGAAATTGAGAACATATTGACAAAGACAATACAACTTCACAGAAGAGATTGGGTTTCTAGGTTACTAGAAGCTATTTGGGCATATAGAACTACCTGGAAGACAACTACATGGTTTACACCTTATGAATTGGTCTATGGCAAGACAACAATCTTGCCTATAGAATTTGAATACAAAACTCTGAGGACAACAATAGAATTAGGGATGGATTTGATAGAAGCTCAAAAGGATAGACTACAACATTTGAATGCTCTTGATGATATCAGACTAGAAGCCATCCACCACACAGAGGTTATATAGAAACAAAGAGTCAAATGGCATGACAAGTATATCAAGACTAGAGAATTCATTGCTGGTGATTAGGCACTTCTCTATGATTCACAGTACAAAGACTTCAAGGGCAAGCTTCAATCTCAGTGGTTGGGACCATATGAGATTAAATAAGTATTCCCTAATGGTGTAGTCTAATTACAGACCATTGATGAGGTCCAGTTTTCTTTATTAGTAAATGGACATAGGCTGAAACTGTATAAGAAACCACTTCAGAAGGATGATTTTCTCATTTCTCTAGCCACTCAGTATGGTATTCCTAGCACTCCTGATGAAGGTTCTGTGACACCAATTGATACACCGTCAGAAGATGATCTACCCATCCTATCTAGTGATGCAGAGGTTGAGTTGCAATACTCAACCCCTATCGCTAAGACTTAATTTTTCATGCTTTCTAACTCACATGCACACACAACACACTATCCAAGATGACCACAGTCAACTCCAGAGGGACCTATTTTTCACTTTCAGTTGGGACTTGTTTCAGTTGGGACCTGACATATTGCATAGGTAACTATTCAGTCAAGACCTGTGCTGGAGGCACCCATAGCAACTCTCGTCTACAGATATCTTCACTACTTTGGCATACAGTACACCATTTTTCCCACTCATTTCAAATCATCTACACATTACTTCATTCATTATGCAATAAATCTAGTACCATTGCAAAGTTGTCAACTCAAGTTAGTGAGTTGTTCATTACAGCATGGCGAGCTATTGCATCAATCAACTTCGCAATACCCGCCATCTTACCATTCATCTGCATGCATATCATCCTGCTTGTATCAAATAAAATGCTGAGTATGTGTTCCCAAATTCTGAGGTGTGCTGATCATTTATTCCATAACGTGTGTACATAAGGTAACTTTCAATGATTAAAATTAGCTTTCTTTTTATATTCATTATTACTTTTTATTTACTTCATGCATGTGAAAATGTTTATCACCATTCCAATTAATAATTCCTTTTCCTTGCATATCACTTGCCACGTGAAGTGAGGTCACTTCATAGTTTAGTTGGGGGGAGGGGTTTAATTTCTCAGTTTTTTCCATTTTTACTATCTTTATTTTTTTGAGAACATCCTATGCCATTTTCTAAAATGATAAACCTTCCCTGTTTTTCCAAAATATGAATTTGTTACCTTGAGAAAGTTGCAGTGAGAAGAATAGAAAAGGGCCAGTAAACTGTAGGTTGGTTCCCTTCAAGGTGGTAGAATTGGAGTTTAGCAGAAATTGAGAAATCAAGACTTCAAGAGAATACATAATACTGAGATAAAATGCAAAATATAGACATAATGGGGGGTGATGCAGTATGACAAGAGCCATTTGCACATAAAGAAATATTAGAGGATGTGTTAGTGCTACCACTCTTTACCAGAGGAAGATGGTTGGACTACTTTTTGAATCTGACAGAGTATGGTAACGAAATGGAAAAGGAATTTGCAACCACACTATAGTATGATGAGGGAATGGTCAGGGGATTGATAGTAGATGCTTCAGAGATGGCCATTGCCCAAGTCACAAGATTGCCACACATAGGGTCTAAGTATCCAGCTCGTGTTGATGCAGCCACAACGAGGGAAGAATTCTGCAAGAGAGGAGAGCATTTGGACTTGACGACACAAGGTACAAAAAGATTATCCCTTCCATTTTCTCCAGAAAATGTGCTTCATACATCATTAAATACATTATCTATGATGGCCGGCATAATTTGCTGTATACTGTACATTTTAAGTTGCTTAATCATCTCCGCCATGATAAGCTAGTCAACACCACCAATTTCCTGTATAATATGTTGAAAAGGATGGCGTCTGAATACCAGAAGAAATAAGCAAACACCACTTTGTCCCATCATTGTTTAATAGCCTTATTGATAAAGAGGAGCCTGAGAATTCAACACCCTTAGGTTGATTGGGAAACTTTTAAACAATGTGTAGATATCACAACACTGTTAGAAGAATCTAAAGTAGAGAATGAACCCCTGTATGACTCTAAACTTGAAATTGAGCATGAGAAAGAGGGGCCGAAAGAGGATAGAACTCCAGAGGATAGGCCAGTAATAGCAGAGGAACCCTCATCTTCTAAACCTAAACCTATGAGAGGCACTGATTCAACACCTATTAAGAAAAAGAGAAATAAGAAAAGTGTTGAGAAGCCTAAGAGAATTGAGAAGGGAGAAGATGCAGGGGAAAAGAAGAAGAAGAGGAGTAAAAAGAAAAGGAAAGATGAAGCCAAACAAGAAACCTCTACTCCCAGGTGCTCATGAAGGTTAAAGAGGCAGAGTGTGAAGGAAAGAACTGTTAAAAAATAGGGGCAGGAAAAAGGTGAAGGACAACAACATTATGATCCAACACCAGTGAATTTAGATTCAAATAAAGGAGGAAATGCCCCTGATGATGCCCCTGCTGATGTTCCTAAGGATGTCTCTGCTGATTCTTGTGAAAATGTTAATGTATCTGCTAAAAAGAGAAGTTATGTTTCTTCAACTTCTGATTTTGATTCAGAGGATCTGTTTATTGCAAAGAAAATGGGAAAGTTAGTTCCTAGCAGTTCTGCTAAGGAAGTTTTTGATATAACTAGGAATGAGAATGATGAAGGTCTAAATTTTGAGAAAGAAAAAGAATTATTGGAGGATAGAGACATAAGAAAAGAACTGCAAGAAACTCTTGATAGAATACAACACTTGGAAGAGCAGGTGAAAGGATATGAAGAGAAGGACAAAGAAAAGGAGAAAAGAATACAAGAGTTGGAGGAGAGAATTCAGACCTATGGCCATGGTACTAATTTAGATTTGTTAGCACAGATGGCTGTAAGTAAAATAAATGCTAAAGGAAATGAGGTACTCACTCCACAACCTCCTGTAACAAGAACTCCAGTATACCACACTACTTTGTCTTTAGGTTTTGAGTTAATGAAACTCATTCATGAATTCAAACAAGAAAAGAAAAACTGGGAGAAGGAAAAATAGAATCTCAATGCATCAATAAAAGACAAGAATTTGGTAATAAAAAGGTTGAGGATAATCTAGTTCAAAGGTAATTAATAGGGCTATACAGATCATTGGGTGTAGACCTCCACTAAGGGTATATGCATTGTTTTTGAAAGAAAAGTGTTAAGGGAAAATTGGATCAAATGAATAACAATAATAATAAATATCAAGATACCCCAAAACTTCAATGAAATAGTGAACTAAGAAGATTAATCAAATAAAGCAATGAACAACAAAGCAAACCTTCTTCAATTCGAAGTTTCCATTGATCACCCATCACAATCAATCTTGCATGTATGAAATAAGGCCCTCAGAGAGTGCACTTCCTTGCTTTGCTTCAAGAATGTCAATTGGGAATGACAGTGATATTATCGCAATGAAGAGGAGCTTCACAACGATGGTAGTAGTGCGTAGTAATGAATGTGATCACAAGCAATGAATGAATTGGTGCCAAAGGCGCGCTATAATTCCTGTAGAGTAACGATACTTAAAGCTTGGATGATTAGAAATGGAAGAATGAGGTTTCTTTTATAGAGTTGGGAAAGAAGAGATCAACGGTATAGAAGACTTGACAAGATCAACGATTGAGAATAGTTGAGGAACGTGCAACGAATAAGAAGAAGACATGTATCTTGCTTTCTTTTGCATGAGAGGAGTTATCAAGAATAGAAGAATGAGTTAAAGCATTTAAAAGAATATAATAATCAGTTAAGTGATTTAAAACAAGAAGAATAGATTTGCATGAGAATAAGAAGATATTTTGCTTTATTAAATATTAGGAATATTTAATTGCATGTGCACAAATCTTGAATTATATTTAGAGATAACTCAATTTAGAAGAAAAAGCAACTTAAATAAATATTTGATTTATTTAAATTTAGAGAAGATATTATTGGAAGAGACAAATTAAATAATTGGAATTATTTAATTTTAGAAGATAAGAAAGCTAATTAAATGAATAAATTTATTTAATTGTTATGCATGATTTGGAAAAATAAATAAAATATTTGATTGTACTTTATTTTTAGAGATTGAGAGGATTTAAATAAATTTGATTTGATTTATTCAAATTTGGAAGAATGAATTTGACTTTAATTAAATAATTAAGAATTATTTAATTGTTTGGAAGAATTTAATTAAATAAAAGATTTTATTTAATTTTGACTTTAAAAGAGGTAATTAAATATTTTGATATTTAATTAACTTAGAAGAATGTGAATCGTGTCATTTTTAGGCGTATACATTTTGCCCCTCTTTGATGCAATGCAGTTTATGGCATTACTTTAAAGAATAGATAGTTTGATAATGATACATGCCCCAATTTGCCCCTGGTATAGGTTATGACGATAGGATGCCCCCTCGGGAGATTGGACGGGAAGAATGCAGAAGGATGTGAGACGGACAATCTCACGAAGAAGAAGGCGAGGTTTGAAGAAAATAGGTGAAGAAAGAGCCGAATGATATGCAGTGCAAGAATAGAATGATAACACACACAAGCAAGTAAGCAAGGATGCACAAATGACACAAGAACAAGCAAGGTATTGCCCCTGTTGAGAGGTAAACCAACGATATACTGATAATGATATACGACAATGTTGTCATGGCGGGGAACAATAGATCCCGAGAGCAACATGAAGGATAGTGTCTAGTTTTAGGAAAATAGAACGTCATGTAAGATGCGTGTGTTGGTCTGATTTCGACAATGCAACATCCTGTATAAGACAATTGAATGATTAACTGATCGAGTTGGTTTATGACCAAACAAGGATCAAGACAACTGATTGTGATTGGATCATTTGACAAGATTGACTTGACTTGATTGATATGGATTAAGAATGGACTTGCATTTTGATCATTGCTCAGGTTGACCGAATTGAGAAGAATGGACCACAATGATAGATAGAATACTGATTGATAGAAGAATGACTCGATAGAAGGAATCACAAGCTTTTATTTGTACTATTACTCTACATTGTTGGGATCTTTTATTGCATGGGATATGGATGTATGGATGTATAATTGATGCTTTGCTTTTGACGTCTTGATGGTGCAAGTATTATGAAGTGCTTATTTCATCATTGGGTGATTTTTTGGTACTTTTTCCAAATGTTGTAAGTTAATACAAACATCTAGGTATAATTAAACCAAGATGACTTAAGTATTGCTTACATGGATTTTTGATTTAGCAGTTTAATACAAGCATCGAGGTATAATTGAACTAAGATGACCTGAGTATTTCTTGCGTATCAACAACAAAGATTGCCCCTGTTCATGTTAGACCTTTGATGTCTTCGATGATCTTTTGCCAATCACGTATTTAGACAAGGCTTCACATTACTAAAGTTTAATCCACAAACAACAAACAAAGAAAATAATCATGCCCCCATCATAGCATCTCTAGCTTTTGGCATCCTCGAGTAGCATAGAAAGACATGATAGTAAAAATCAAGACTCTGTATTTTAACCATGTTTCCAATCCACAAAACATTTTTGCATTTAGATGTGTTTGTTTCTTGCCATAATTTGGGTAAAATCTTTAGAAGGCCTTAGGAGTTTGCTTTTCTTTGGATAGGTTAATGCTTTGCGTCTGGATTTTCACTTGAAAAGAGCGGGTTTTGTTTGCACTTGCTTGCCTGGTGAGAAGATTCCACAATCTCTTTATTGGTGAGATGGACCCTAAGGGATTGACCTAATGCCTCAAGGGCTCATTTCTAAATGGCCTTGCCTATGTGACGACGCAGAGGCAACATAGTTCATGGATTGACTTTGATGGACCTAGGATATGGATCAGATGAGATACGATATGGAACAAATATGGATCAGATAAGACACGATATGGAACAGATATGGATCAGATACGGAACAGATGATACTGATGACAAGGAAACACCATGGATAGGTAGATGTATGGATGATAAAGAATAGGTATAAGGAATCAAGGATGTGATCTCCAAGGACTATGTCGCATAAGAATAACATGCCCTATTTTAGGTAGAATACTTAGGATTTTTCATGGCAACGCTTATGACAATAGGAGGATAAGAGGATAATGAAGGATTTGCTTGGTTTGGGAGGGATAAGGTATGTCAAGAGACATCTAAAACATTTGTCAACATTGTGCCCCCAATCTTTATCAAGACCAATGAAAGATAGAGGCAAGGAAGATTAGGATAGATAGATTGGATGGTATAGGTACGTAACGGATAGAAGGATAGGATAGGAAATGGCATGGAAGGGAACTAATAGGAGAAGAGTGATATGCCGATGAGACAAGGTGCCCCCAAGTGTAGGTGACGTAGAAGATCAACTTACACATGACTCTTGTTTGCCAGGTTTTCATCATGGTACCTATCCAAGGAGCCTGTTTGCCAGATTTTCACCATTGGATGAAAGGATTTTTCTTTACTTTTTTTTGTTTTTGTTTTTGAATAGGAGAAGGTGGAATACAGAAGAGAGGGACTCAAGTATCTAGTTCCTTGAAAGGTGATAGTCCTACCAGAAGGATGTCATTGCATGGACCATGTCAAGTGTTCCCATAGATGTTGGTAGGAGATTGCATGACAGTGAGATGGAGAAGGTAGATAGTGGATTGCAGAAGGTGCAATAGTGGATGATGATGCAGAATATAGAGGGAAGGCTTATGCAAAAGCATGGACCATAGGAATAGGATGAGGAAGACATGTAGGATAATAGTGGAAGGAAGGGGAGATGGAGGTGTATGGAAATGTTTGTGGGATGGAAGGGAATCATGACCAACGGTTGCACATACCATGATAAACATTGAAGCTGGTGATGGGAAAGTAGTGTAGGAAGCAACATAGACTTTTTCTTGTGGATGAATGACTTAGGCATGTAGGGATCCACATAAACTGAGTATTTTTCTGTGCTTTTCTTGTCATTTGGGATGGAAGAATTGGAGACTTTCGGATGGAAAGGGAGAAAGTGGATGGTTGAGATTCTTGAGAGGTAGATGCCTCATGTAACTTGAGGGCTTTTTGCTTAGGTACCCAAACCATTTTGTTTTTAGATAGTACCTATGAAGGTATGGGTTTGGGTGTATGCAGTTTTTGTGTAGCTTTTGGAGTAATCATTTATTGGTGCAGACCCACACCTTTTTCATCTTGGCGTATAGGTGTGTGGGTGTATGCAGCTCTTGAGAAGGATGTTTCTTTGATTCTTGGTTTTTGTATCCTAGGTCATGAGGACTCTTAGGATTTTTGACTTTATAGGTAGAGGCATCCAGATTTTTGCTGTTAAAATCCTTTGGGATGGTGGAAGTGGGGTTGGAGGAAGTTCTTTGTTTAGACAACATGTGCATTTGTTGGCCATGATTGTGATTGTTAGAAGATTCATAGATGGATGGATAAGGTGTTGGAAGAAGAGGTGGTAAAATGTATGGAGGGATATTAGGAGTTGGAAGTAGCGGAGGTAGACTGGATGCTAGAAGGTGTATGGTCACATGCTTTTGACAATTGTAGGATGATGGAGGTGGAATGGCGACATATGTTTTGGGGATATGATAGGGTTTGCGATGGAAAGTCGTGGACTTTGGAGGAGTGGAGGAAGTACCAACATCTTGAGATTGTTCACCCAGGGGTGTGTATCCAAGGCCATATGAAGGAGGAGGAACATTGACATGGACGGGCTCCAAAATACCTTGTTCGTGAAGGCCTAAGCCTTTAACTTGATAGTTCATATGTTGGAGTATGCGGTGGACAATGAGATTATGTGTAGGTGAAACACTAGACACAAGTTCCTTATTAGATGAAGAAGGTGGGATAGAGGATAATGGTGGCTGGTGTTCTAAGGAGGAACACTCATGAATGAAGGTGGTAAGACCAAGGATATATGATGGGGGATTTGCAGCATGGTCGATAATGGATGGTAGAGGAGTATTTTTGGTTTGATCTTCTATGCTTGCTTGGGAGGCAAGTGTCTCATCAAAGGAAGAGGAAGTTGTTGAATCTTAGATAGGACTAGATGGGGTTATAAGCTTAGGACCATGGAATGCATAAAATGGGCTAAGAGGATCATCATGGTCTGCTTGATCATAGATAGGCTCTTGATCATAGATGGGATCTTGATCATAGATAGGCTTTAGCGTGATGGAATTAAGGTGCTCTTGTATATGTTCTTCATCAACGATAGTATATTGATCATGGAAAGGCTATAGGCCATGGAGAGGTTGGAATTTTATCTCTTGTTCATTTCTAGGATCAAGTTGCTCATGGATAGCTTCTTCATCAAAGTTAGTATCTTGATCATAAATGAGATATAGGTTATGAATGGTTTGAAATTAGACTTCTTGCTCATGTATAGGTATAGGATCATCGAAAAGATAAAGGTTATGTAAGGGTCAGATGGGTGTGCTTTGATCTTGATTTAGACAAGGGGTTGATGTTTCCACATGTTCTAAAATGTGCTCTTGACATAACTCTTGGGTTGTTTGAATTGAAGTTGAGGTAGAAGACTCTTGGATAGGCTCTTGGTCAATAACATGAAGGTGCAATGGACCTTGACTTTGGTTCTTGGTAGGAGGTTCTTCAATATGCTCAAGGGATTGCAGGTGACATGAAGGGGTTGCAAGATTTGACATGTTTGGAGACTCTTTGATAAGGTCAAGGACCGTACTTTGGGGACATGGTTGACTCTCTGCTAGTAGTCCTTGGATCGCATCTTTTGTAGGCATTTGGGTAGATGAATGAGGTAATGGATGAGTGGATTTGGAGTTCCCCCTAGCTTTTCTTTTGCTGTGTAAATCTGGAAAACATCTTTCCCAAAAATCATCTGAGGCTTTTTTGGTTATCCATTTAGAGCTCGGGGAACTTGATGGCGGTGTTCGTGTAGGATTGGTATGCTATGGGCCATGTGTCTTAGAAGACGGTGAAGGAGGACTAGTAGACAGAGTGGTATACGATTTCCAACTTGAGGTGGTGCTTGCCTTGTCATGAGCATCATTAAGACAGGAAATGGATGTATGAGTTTGAGGCGAGGTGTAGCTAGTATTGACACGTTCAGCTTGTAAAATTGTCATTTCTTGTTGTAAGACTTGGAGTTCTTGAGAAATTACTTCTAATTGTTTTTTCATTTCAACAAAAATTGACACAATACTGAAATGGGTACCTAGAAAACCTAAATTTTTCTCTAAAAAGATGTGGAAATGCTCATTGTCATGCATGCACCAAAACAGATGCACAACAGAAAAGGATGAAAGCGCAGCAAGTCGTTATGGATGTGCAGAACTGGTAAATAGAAAATGTGTTGTAACAAGTTGTAAAAGTGTCGGAAGTCAATACATATGCGCCGCAAGTTGGCACAAATGAGCAACAACAGAGGACGGATGCGCCACTCTGGTTTTTCTCAGTATTTTTACAATTTTTTAGAAATTTTCTGATGTTTTTGGTACTTTGGTTGCAAGAAGATCTTTTTGATCTAATTTTTTGAAATTATGGCAAGAAGACACAGCAAACACAAAGAATATTTTTATGGTTTTTTTTTTGGTGATTTTTTTGACTCTTTTTGGACTAAAAAAGAAAGCAAGTATAATCCTAGGCTTCAAATGGATTACAGGAGTTTTTGGCAACTAGACATAGGTGAGTAATAAAGGCAACTGTTCAAGTGGTTATACATGCGGCAGCACTACTCTCCGTTATGGAGTCTCCCAGCTTGCAAGGGTTGCACCTTGGAGGGTTTTTGGGGAGGTTGGATGTTGGTATAACACAATTGTACTCATTGTTTGAAGCTTTCACTCCAAACATAATTTATTTATAGTGGCTTGGAAGGGCTTGGCGTCTAGCCTATTACCACTTGGGGTTGTTCCTACTTGGATGAACGGTATCTAAGAGCAGGCCCCTCTAAAGGAAAAACACATGTGAAAATGATATGTATGGCATTTTGGTCACTTAAGATAGGGGAGAGCATAGGCCTGGTATCATTCCCAAAACACATAATACAGTGGTTCTTTTCCCCTAGTTAAAATGAGAAAAACTAGATGAGCTATCTACTTGGGCAAACACAGAATTTTGTTAACTTTGAAGTGATAACAAGATAGCAATGGTTCAATTTTAGCAAGATAACAATGATGTGTTCAATTTTATCCCAGATAGCACGAATTGTTAACTTTGAAGTGATGATCGAGATAGAAATGGTTCAGTTTTTACCCAGATATCAATGATGAGTTCAATTTTATCCACGTAGCACGAATTGTTAACTTTGAAGTGATAATCGAGATAGCAATGGTTTAGTTTTACCCAGATAGAAATGATGAGTTCAATTTTATCCAGATAGCAATGAGTTGTTAACTTTGAAAAGATAGCAATATAGCAATGATTCAGTGATATGCAAGATAGCAATGATTCAATTACCAACCCTCCTAGTTAAGACTACGTGAGATTTGCATGAGCATCCATTTTACTTTCCCATTAGAAATTGAAGTGTTTGGTCTTCATGTCCATTGTCCCTTAAAAAATTAAAGTATTTTTTTGCATTCATATCCATTGTCCCTTAAGAAAGCAATATGTTCATAAGATTTAGATTGCAAAAAGATGTTTTGTCCCTTAAGAAAGCAATATGTTCCTAAGACTTAGTGTGATAGGTTTTTAATTCTTCAATGCTTGTCCTACATGAACATATTAGGAAAACCCATTTGCTCTATTTGAGTAATAAGAGGCTACAAAAAGTTGATTAGTTCCACCAAAAACTCATTAGTTAGCATAAAATCAATTGAACCAAAAGCGCTTAACTTGTTAAGTGAAAAATGCGAGATCTAAAAAAAATTATGATAATAATGATTAGGTACACTAGATTGGATATTATTATTAGATTCTACATGAAATTCTATGCAATTTCAAAAAAAAATTCATGAAAATTGAATAAATTTTGTACAAGTTATGACCATTTGAAGTTTTGCAAAGAAGGGTTGACTTTGACTGAGTGTACCTAATAAATCTGATAAGATTACCTCAAAATTATTTCACCATAGAAAATTTAGGAGAACCATCTTTCCAACGCCACTAGTTTCATAAAAATTTGACTCCTTATGCAAAAGATATGCTCGATTTCGTGAAATTGCTAAAAATAGGCCAAAAAAAAAGCATGGGCTAAAAATAGGGACACAAATTGGGATCTATTTTCTTGAAATCTATGCACTTCCTACAAAAAATTAAGAGATACCTAGATAGGATTTTGATGTTTTCGACAAAATCCAGAAATCTTTTGAGTTAAAGTTACACAGATATGCCTGATTTCTTGAAATTGCTAAAAATAGGCCAAAAAAAAACAAAAAAAGAAAAAATATAGGCTAAAAATAGGGACACAAATTTGTGATACAGTTTTCTTGAAATACATGCACTTTTTGCACAAATTAAGAGATACCCAGATAGGATTTCGATGTTTTCGACAAAACCCAGAAACCTTTTGAGCTGAGGTTATACCATTTGAATGCTCAATGCCTATTCTCTCAATCCTCCTGTGTACGAAACCTAAACTCACAAAAACTCAGTTTTTGGGTTAGAATGGGGCAAGGCTCCACGGTGGGCGCCAAAAATGTTAAGAGAAAATTGGATCAAATGAATAACAATAATAATCAATATCAAGATACCCCAAAACTTCAATGAAATAGTGAACTAAGAAGATTAATCAAATAAAGCAATGAACAACAAAACAAACCTTCTTCAATTCAAAGTTTCCATTGATCGCCTATCACAATCGATCTTGCATGTATGAAATAAGGCCCTCAGAGAGTGCACTTCCTTGCTATGCTTCAACAATATCAATTGGGAATAGTAGTAATATTATCGCAATGAAGAAGAGCTTCACAACGATGGTAGTAGTGCGTAGTAATGAATGTAATCACAAGCAATGAAGGAATTGGTGAGAAAGGTGTGCTGTAATTTCTGCAGAGTAACGATACTTAAAGCTTGGATGATTAGAAATGGAAGAATGAGGTTTCTTTTATAGAGTTGGGAAAGAAGAGATTAACAGTATAGAAGACTTGAGAAGATCAACGATTGAGAATAGTTGAGGAACGTGCAACGAATAAGAAGAAGACACGTGTCTTGCTTTCTTTTGCATGAGAGGAGTTATCAAGAATAGAAGAATGAGTTAAAGCATTTAAAAGAATATAATAATCAGTTAAGTGATTTAAAACAAGAAGAATAGATTTGCATGAGAATAAAAAGATATTTTAGTTTATTAAATATTAGGAATATTTAATTACATGTGCACAAATCTTGAATTATATTTAGAGATAACTCAATTTAGAAGAAAAAACAACTTAAATAAATATTTGATTTATTTAAATTTAGAGAAGATATTATTAGAAGAGACAAATTAAATAATTGGAATTATTTAATTTTAGAAGATAAGAAAGCTAATTAAATGAATAAATTTATTTAATTGTTGTGCATGATTTGGAAGAATAAATAAAATATTTGATTGTACTTTATTTTTAGAGATTGAGAGGATTTAAATAAATTTGATTTGATTTATTCAAATTTGGAAAAATAAATTTGACTTTAATTAAATAATTAAGAATTATTTAATTGTTTGGAAGAATTTAATTAAATAAAAGATTTTATTTAATTTTGACTTTAAAAGAGGTAATTAAATATTTTGATATTTAATTAACTTAGAAGAATGTGAATCGTGTCACTTTTAGGCATATACAAAAATTTTCTTAGTTTTTAGTTTAATAGGTTAATTAATAATTAGCCTACTTTACATTTAAGGCATATTTTCTACAGCCATTTTAAAGAAGTCAGTTTAGAGGAGCAAGACCAATTGTGTGAATATTGTTTGCATAATTACTTAATGGAAGAGGACACAGAATGGAACCCTTCAATGTATGTTGGGGATTTGTAGGTTAGGTTACTGTTATCATACCTCAAGAATGAAAAGCTCAGAGGGGAGTTGATGGATACGTATGAGGAACAAGAAAAAATAGTGACACTACAGGTCAGAAGGGAAGCACTAAATCCTGATGTAATCCTCACCCAATGGTTAACACTCCTCTCACACAAAGGCCCAGGAAAAATAATTATGGATTTAAGACTATAGGATCACAAGAGGATACAACAGTTAGCAGGGCCTATGCTTCAAAATTGTATAAGGTATGTGTAAGGTAGATGGAATAGTCTAACTCCAGCACTGTAGAGGAAAGAGCCTCATTCTTTTCACAATTTTATGAATATGTTTGAGAGACTGAACAAGTATATCTAGATTTTAGAGCAAATAGGAGTGGGATGGCTGCCACTTACATTTCATCCTCCTATTCTCCTTTATCTAGTACCACACTGGACAGGGGAAAAGGGTGATGAGTGTAGGAATGCAGAGTCAGTCAAATTGGATAGGCTTGCTTGTTACAATGGTTTTTATCTTAAGTAGGGTTCAAGAGTCAGAGAGATAATGGACCTGAGGCAGATTACTTTGCACTACAATCTTCTCCCCTCGGTGTTCAATTCAATGATTTTGCTTGAGGACAAGCAAAAGGCTAAGTTGGGGGAATGATGGGCTAAAATATTGACCTCTTTATATGTTATTTTTATATGCTTTTAGAACTTTTCCATATGATCCTCCAGACACTTTACCAACATCACCATCATTATATGTTGTCTTTTTATATACTTTGCAAGACTTTGAACCTATGTTATTGATATGGAATATGGTGATGATATTATCAATTGAATGATTTAAATATGAGTATGCATGCAATATAGATGGAATCCTATGGTTTAGTCATGAAGGTTATTTGTGTGCATATGTTTTGAGAATTAACCCCTATGTAGCAAGAATGTGTCATCAAGGAAATAAGCATTTGCAGCAAAGTTGAAGATAGGAGAATTAAAGGAAGTGAAGTTGGATGCCAAACGTGCAGTCAGTTGGAGGATGAATGTGAACCATCATGGACATAAATAAATGTAGAAGAAGAAGACTTGTTTTAAACACAGCTTATGTGTGTTCTTCATGAGATCCATTGCATAAGAATTCTTGTTTGGATAGGAGTCTACTTCCTCTATTCAGTTAGATTAATAAATTGATCTCAAACATGTATCCTAGTATCTAGGAATGGATTGATGGTTGAAGTTAGTAGTTGCATAAAACTCTCCCGTTTCTGTATAAGTTAGAGGGGATGAGTTAGATGTCAGGTTAGTTACTTTATTTTCAGTTACTCAGTTGTTACTCTATTGTTACTCTGTTTTATATATTGGAAGATGCAGACATGTTTTATGAAGGAATGCCACTATTGAATACAATTTGAAAGAGATTTTTTTTATGATATGAAGTGAATGAATTATGTGTTATGAAGATGTGTAAGAATATGAACTAGATTTAATTTCCAGTTAAGTGAGTCAATCCCTTGAGCCGAACACTCAAGGTACTGATCCTCACTTCATTTATTTACTTGTTCCTTTATGCATTCATTGTTAAATCTATTTTTCATTTGCATATAGATACATCAAGAGTCACTTAGATTTATTTGATTGTCAAATTACAAGTAGTATGGTTCATGAACAAGTGCATGCTTTATCAAATTTAAGTCCTCCAGAGGTTAGCATTAGTTCTCTTATCATTTTGGATGTTTTGAGTTAATTCTGTAATTTCCTATTGATAATAGTCATCTACAGCTTGTGCTATAGGTACCCGTAGCCACTAGATTTTGTAGCTGTTTTTACTATTCTTGCATTTCTGTGAATTCTAGTAGAACAAAATAGCCTGAATAGGTTTGGATAAGATAGTTTAGGAAGAATATGAGCCCTGAAGGCACATACAGTCAGTGCCATCATAAGCTTATGCTCCTTGGTTGATAATTTAATGTAGGAATGCAATGATAGAGTGGACTGTTCAGATAGGTTTACCCCTGAATTATGTTAAGTCTATGACACATTAGTCTTCCTCTACAACAACAGTTGAAAGGAAGATTTTATAATTTATTTTTTTTATGATTTTCTAGAATTTTGATAACAACCCAAATAAGGAGTCTATTTAGCTTTTGAGATTGTGTTTGGATGTTGGGCTACATAAAAAACAATTATATTTTATTGTGATAGTCAAAATACCATCAACTTGGCAAAGAACCCAACCTTTCACGCATGGACAAAGCACATTGATGTACAATATCAATTTATTTGTGACATGGTGGAAGATGGGAGTGTATTGGTAGATGAATTTGATACTTTGGAGGATATTACTGATGCTTTGACAAAGCCGGTTACCATATAAAAGTTTAGGTGGTGCAATAAGTCTATGGGTCTCTCATCCCCTAGCAGATAGTTGATAGTGTTGACATTCCTTTGTCTCTTTCAAGGTGTTTGACAAGTGAGAGAATGTTAGGAAAGGTGTCTTAACCTTGCCTCTTAATGTTTAAATGTAGTTTCTAGCTATAGAGGTTATTTTTGGACTTGAAAATTACTAAAATAGGATTTAACTGGATAAAATAGTTATGGTGATGTAGAGCTCTTTGAGATCTTCAATTAAAAAAGAATGGGCTCAATTGAGTTGCTAGATCAAAAGTTAGGCTCCCACTTTAGGATTGTAAGAGTATCTGAATGACACATAAGAGAGTTATAAGAGGGAGTTACACATGTTGACTAAGAACATTCACCAACTTATACAACATGTCATTATGACTATCATAAAGCATCTTTGAAGGATTTGAACAAGACAAATTGGAGTATCCAATATGGGAGGATAACTATGATATGTTCTGATAGATTCTTATATAATGTTTCTTGGGATTTGGGTGTTGGAATTTAAATAGGATATTTGAGCACCACTTTGGGTTATATTAGCTCATGGTTTTGTGATTATCCTTTGCTAGTTTCATGTATTGGTTTCTCTATTTATTGGGTGCTTGGGATGGAGTTTGTATATTGTATTTTGTAGGTATTGTTATGTTGGTGGTATTACTCTAAATCTGAGTGTTAGTGTTTTCTCATATGAAGGATCCTTTCTTGGATTATATTCTAATCAATATTGTTGCTAATTAATACATTAGTTCAAAGTTTGGTCATTGGCTTTTCCTATGAGGGTTTTCCTAAGAAACATCATTATGTTATGGTGAATCATTTTATTATGTTGTTTCTTTCCTGTAAATTACTCTAGATCATTTTTTTGTTCATCTCTCCTCTTAGATTAGTGTAAGAAGCATTTTTGTACTTTAGCTTCCTTTCAAAATGAAATGTTATAAAATTCCTCCACCTCTTCTCCATCTCTGTACTTATTGTTGCATATGTGTTGTCATTGATGTCAACTAAGTGACAATGTGGAAAGAAAAAGAAATTTTGAATATGCTAAGCAGTCACAGGAACAGTGATGATGTGAGACAAATGATCAGTATCATTTGTACACAATCATACCTTATCTTCTAAAGTTCATATGTAAGTTCATAATAAGTGTATGTTACCATTATCTTTGATGTATTGTGTTAATAATGAATTTCATGGAGGTTATGTTGGTTGCATATGTTGTCCTTTAGATGATATGAAGTCATAGTGTTTGGAATTGGATGAAGAAAGTTGTAGAAAATTTGGAGAAAAATTGCCTAAGTGTTGGTTCAGTTAGGAAAGGTGTCACAGGCTCAAAAGAATGTACCACATTTTTTTGCATTTGAAGATATGAGCCTATGGATTGAATAGATGGATAGATATTGCTCCAAGGCATGTATGGTTCAAATTTGAGATCATGGAGTCTACTGTAAAGTGTTTTAGAGTCGGAAGAGTGAAGGCAGTAATGAAATAGGGTAAGTGTAGTCACAGAGAGATAGAAGATTGCTTCGCACTTCTCTGCAGATGAAGATTTAACATTGTCATTTGGAGGGTAGGTAGATATGAGTACAAGGTATGCATGTTTCAAGATTCAAGGTATTGCAAAAGTGTCTTTGGAGTCAGTTGTGTGAAGACATGTCTTGTTGCTAGTTAAGGTAAGTAGAGGGAGATAGTAGATGCCACTGCAATTCATCGGACACTGGTATTTGGCCCTACTGATTGAATGATAAACTCATATGGCTGGTTAGTATGTGTAGTTCAAGTTTCAAATGGTTGTATTTACCACAAGTATGATTTTCATTATTTGACTTCAAGACCGTGTAAGAAGAGTATGTTAATGACACCAACATTAGAGTTCAAATATTTGCGCCATCATGAAATAGCCTAAAATGATAAAAGGAGTGTATAGGGATGATTTGCAAGTCATATAATACCTTTTGAGTGGTCTGCATGATGTAATTTAGTCTCCTTTGGTACCACTTTAGGTCTAGAGCTAATGAATAGAAGGTTAAGTGTTTGTTGGGCTGACTTGGTGCATGCTGATGATTATGCCATGTGTTTGGAAGTGTGCACTAGCATGGAAGAATGTGATGAAGTAAAATAGGTCCCGATTATCCCCTATTGTTGAACCGCATTGGATTTATTCTTACCACAAATATTTGGGAGCTGAATAATTGTGGCCTTGCACGTTTCATGTTACACGTTTCATCTTGACTGACAAAGGGGAAAGTTTTTGAAGCTTGTGGAGGATATAAATGTAAGATCAAAGTTGTTGAAGGAAAAATGACATGTGTATTGTGTGATAGCATTATTAATGTGAGAATAAACTAACTGCAAAAGCAGTTTTGATGATGAAATATGGAAAGGATTAGTTTATGCAAAGTGTTATTGTTGTGGAGTGTTATTGTTGCGAAGGTGATTATAGGTGATGTGATGATAGAGAAGAGTTTCTAAAGGTATTTTGATGCTGCAGAACTTGGTATTGTGAATGTGTAGAGATGAAATAGTTGTGTAGAGTTTGGAGAGGTTAGTAGAAGGTTGGAGTAGTCAGTGTTTGTGAAAGAAACATCTAAGTTAGATAAGTATTTTGTTGCAGAGGTTGAAGTGTCTTTATTTAAAAGTTGTAAGTGTTGTAGAAATTCATGGAGTTGCAACTTCCTTTGGGTTATAGCCCATAAATGATAATGTAATCTTGTTTTTATTTGTGAGGCTGGATTTGGACAATAGATCCAAGTAGCTTGCTCACCAAGGTTTTTCCCTTCTAGGGTTTTCCATGTAAATCTGGTGTTATGGTTGTGTGCTTATGTGTTCTTGTGTTTCTCATGCTTTAAATGCTTACATTAGTTTGAATGTTGTTGAAAGAAAATAATTTGATTAAGTACTGATTCACCCTGCCTCTCAGTACTTCTGTGTGTTCAATAATTGGTATCAAAGCCAAGTTCCTTGATATAGTCTAACAGCTGAGGTAGATCTTGGAGTGGAACACATGGGAACTAAAGTACTATTTAATGACAAGAATCCTCTGGAAGATGATAAAGATATGATAACCTTTAATCTAGAAGATTGTGAAGTTGACTATGAAGGATAACTCATTTCTTCCATAGAAGATCTGGATGTAGCAAGGAGAGAAAATGAAGAATATAAGATTAAGCTCAAAGAATCAAAAGAAGCAATTGTCAAATTGAAAGTTTAAGTTGAATAAGGTAAGAAGGTTGAAGATTGTCTAAATGCTAATTTCAATGACAAATCAGTTGAATGCTTGAAACTTGAAGAATAAATTATCTCTCTAAGGAAAGAATTGGAAAAAGAAAAGGATCGGATAGATTAGGGTCTAAAACTAAAGATAAGCACCAACATCCTTGATGAGATAATCAGTAGTCAAAGACCTCTAAAGAATAAAGGTGGCATTGGATTTGAGAAAGGTCAGATTTCTAAAATAAATATACCTGAAGGCATGTTTAGAATGAAAAAGGAAGAACCCTGCACTGAAGACTCTGAGAAAACTATAGATGAGGAGTAGGAGTTGGATGATGATGATTTTATACAAGTCACTGATCAGAAGAAAGATTTCAATAGATCTCCTTCTAGACAAGTTGCTACTTCTAGGTTCTCTCAATCCTTTTATGGTTACTGTTATTCATGCAATAAATTTGGTCATAAGGCTATTGATTGTAGAGCTAAGGAAAGAAGAAATGATTACATGAGGAAGAATTCATTTGTGCCTACAAGACATGATGCTTTGGTCTCTCATTCCTTCTATGGCTATTGTTATGCATGCAATAAGTTTGGTCATAGGGCTATTGAGTGTAGAACTAAAGTAAGGAGAAATAGTATGACTTTAGAATATAATGTTATTTGCTACAAGTGCAACAACTTTGGGCATAAATCAAGATTATGCAAAAGTGGTTCTGTGAAACCACCAGTTCAACAAAAGAAGATAGAGGAAACTTTGGTTTAGCAAAAGAAGGAAATGACAAAGATATGGAGAAAGAAGACATAACCAGATGATGAGAAGAAGGAAGAATTTGTGCTTATGCCTAGTGTATAAGACTTCATTGTTGACTAAGAGAAGGCATAGAGTTAGGGGGACCTAAACACTGCATATCTATTTCTTTCCCCGTGAATGTTTGCGGCTTCTTCAAATGGAAGCTAGACATACAAATGAGTTGGCATGAAATTTACAGATGAGGCTATTGATAAGGCAAGATAGTTTCTTTCCCCCAAATTTCTGGAACAAAATCACAAGATGCAAAGGTTTGCAGAATGGATTTGAGTCTCTGTGGATTCACAGAGCACTCCAACAACAATTTACCTAACCAGATAAAGGTGCATTAAATGAGGAAAGTTAGGGCAAATGTGAGATACTTATGCTTCATTTGCATGATCAAATCTCATTCGAAACCAAAGCATTTGCATCCTGAGCTAAGAAGAGAAGAATACTTTTAGTGTAGGTGAATTTGAGAAGAATTGAGATGAAGGTGAAACCCTAGCAACGAAACACTAAGGTATCTTTTTCAGATCTGTTATTTCTTAAAACCCTAGTTATGAATTTGAAGAAATTTGAAATGGCCACTCCTCAATTAGTGGATGTAACTGAGAAACCAAGGCCCAAATATAAGAAATATCCTTACAAAGCCATGGAGGTAGATAAGGAAGGGACATTTTCAAACATTCCGGTATATGTTGTTTACACTAAAGATGTTAGGTTTTACATTCACTCCAAGCTAGATGAAATCAATCATGTGAAGTTTAAATAACTTAGAGATTAAATCTTGGATGATGATGTTGTCTACAAACTAGAATATGCCAATGTGGGGGCCAAGCAACTAGACATATGGAAGGATTATTCTAATTTTTGTGATGAGCATTAATGGATAAGATATATTTTGAGCAAGATTCATGATGAATTTATGTATCTGGATAAGCACTACATAATTATCAAGGATGCAATTAGGGCTATTACTGGGCTATGTTCAATTGGACCTGTATCGGTAATGAAATCCATAAAAAATGAGGTCACTGAATTTATAGCTACCAAATTTGACAAGTGGACTTTGACTGTGAATGATATAACATATCCAAGTGCTAGATATGCTGCAATGGGCATTGCATATAAAGTCTACTTCACAAACAAAGAGGGATCCTCCATTGGTATAGTAATTCACACTACTTACTAGATGGTAAAGGAAGGCAAAGACTTTGACCTCTATAAGGTCATGAGAGAACAATTGCTGGAGAATCCAAAGAGGGCAAAAGAAATAGGATACAATTTTAGGTATGACACACTTATCATCTATCTTTCATTCTATTTCCTGAATGAATTACCTGGTTTTAGAGGAAAGGTTTTGCAATAACATATTCCTGTTGCTTCTCAAATTAAGAGTCATATAAGAAGTTTCAGTGATCCAATTCACTATAGTACATTGTATTGGGGTTTCTTCAAAAACTTGCAAACCAACATGCAATCCAGAGACAGAATCGCATCCAATGTTGTAAGGTAGCATGAAGGTTAAATCACTTTTTTGGTTGATAAGGATTATACCTACATGGAAGCAGTTGAGCCTAGGACTGCATGGATTCCTAAGCTACCTTACGAGATCTCTATAGAAGAAATCATGACCTATGCTGGTATTTTGTTCAACAAACCTAAAGACACAAATGATGAGAGATTTGGTACCTATGATGAAATAATAGACAAGAAGAATAAGAAAAGTGTGGAGGAGCACCTTAAAAAGCACAAAGATGAATTGCACAAGAAATGGGGTATTCCACCAAAGTCCACTTCTGAAACCCCTGCGAAGGATCCACAACAAGCTCTAGATATTCTAGTAGCTGTCCAAGGGCCTAGAAGAACCAACAGGTCCACTTTTGCAGCTGTAAATGCACAGCAACCCTCTGGATTAGCATAAATTGTGTCTACATGAAGAAGAGCATCTGAGACCTTGGCTCAGATGAAGACTACTAAAAAGAATCATGCCAGGCCTAAGCAACCTGCTAAAAGAAAGAAGGTCCAGATGAGGAGCTTGAAGAGGAAGAAGAAGAAGGAGAGGAAGGTACCTCTCAACCAAAGAAGAAAGAAAATAAATCTAAGAAAACTCCTCCAGTGGTGCCACAACATGAGCCTCTACAATTAGATGCAATCTTCAATGCAATTGTGCATTATGGTATACTAAAGGACACAACAGATTTATGTCCGGATGTGCCTCCTGAAGACCAGAGTACCATAGAGAAAGTTGTAGTGATGTATATGCTCAAATATAATGTACCCTTGAATGACATTATTGAAAACGTTCCGGAGAGCCTAGCTCAAGCTCTGAGGCAAAGAAGAGAAAGAACCATAGAAATGGATGATGAGCTAAGATATCAAGCTCTTGATAAGGCTGGAACTAATGTCTCTTAAGAAGAAAAAGATAAAATAGCTCAAATGCAAGCTAAGGAGCTAACGATAAAGCAAAGGGTAGATGCCCTTATGAGCATGGAGAAAGGTGATAAATATAAGATTCAAAAGGAGACTGGAGAGGTGACCAAGAAAATTCTTGAAGAAGTGAAAATTGCTGAGAATGTGGAGCAACCACAAGTTTATCCACCACACAACACAATTTCTCCACCTCACATTGCAATATCTCCTCTGCATGATAGAGATCAGGAAAATCCTCAAGAGGAGAAAGAAAAGCAAACTGCACAAGATGAATAACAAGTTGCACAAGGTGAAAGAAATACATCTCTTGATCATAATGTTGTGCATGATGATCCTCCTCTGGAGAATACAGAGCAATAGGGTAACCCTGATTAGCAAGAGGAGCAGGTGAATGTAGATGCAGGGGAGAGTTCAGATAAAGAACAAGATACATCTTCCTCCTCCTCTCTGATTGACTCAATCAAGGAGTTTTTTGCTCAACAAATGCAAATCCAACGGGTGGTTACTCCACAACTTTTACAGTTGCCAGTGTTAGATGGACAAGTAAACTTGTCCAATAAATCTCCTCTCTCCACAAGTTGCAACTTGGAGATATACTTCAATCTTCAGCAAGGAAAGAAATTTTACAACAACAAGTTGAAGGGGCTGAGATACTAAAAGATGCAATTACGATAATTTAGGAGGAATTGTCTGAGGCTAAAAGAGATCCATCCTTGCTTCTCACTCAATAGATGAAACTTCTATTGAAGTCTTTCAAGGCTCATTCTTCTTATCTTGAGAAGCAGGCTGAGCAGAAGATAACTAAGTAGGTAAATAATAAAAGATTGGCTGATGCCTCTAGGAGATATGCTAATGCACATAATAAATTGTAGGAAAATATAAAAATCATTTAAAAATGTTTAGAAGATGCAAAATTTTTATATCAATTTTGTTTGAATTGGCCTGCAACTACTAAGAGCATAAAGGATCAAATTGACTCTATTGAGTCACAATTAACTCAAGCGGCCAAAGTATATGATCCATTGAAAGATAAAGACTGAGCCACTAGGGCACAAATAGAAAATCTCCATACCTAGCTGAAGAAGCTTTTAGATCAAAGGGAAAAAATACAGAGTGAAATTGGATAGCTAAGAGAAGTGGTGAGTCCGAGGTTTACAATCTTGACTAGAATTTTGATAGAGGCAAAAAATGTTGCACAAAAGTAAAAGTACTAGCTACTTTGGAGGAAGCATAAGAATTGTACATTCAACTTGAGAGCTAATTGCATATTCTATCTTCTACAAAGAAGAACTGGGATACAAAACTTGCCCAATTGAAGGTAATTTATAAGAATGTTCTACCTTCTAAGTCAATTGAAGACATGTTGAAGGTAAGACAAATTTTGGTGATGTCTAGATATGTGGAAAATAAGATAGGAATAATTAGTGCTATTTTGACTTGAACAAGGCATTCTGTACGTATTATTCATGTATATCGCAAGGAAAGTGAAGAACAATTTTGCTACATCAGTTTTGAAGAAACAAAGATACTCCTCAAGGGGAGCAGTCTAATAGAGGATGATAAGGATTGTTTAGATAGGGGGAGTCTATATGTTTTGTAGGAACAGAGGAAGACAACTAGCCCTTTGCCATTGATGTCAAAGTGGGAGAAAAATTGCATATCAGGTCAGTGTTGCCATCAATGACAAAGGGGGAGATTGTTGAATATGTATTGTCATTGATGTCAACTAAGTGACAATGTGGAAAGCAAAGGTAGATTTGAATATGCTAAGCAGTCAGAGGAAAAGTGATGATGTGAGACAAAGGATCAATATCATCTATACACAATCATACCTTATCTTCTGAAGTTCATATGTAAGTTCACGATAAGTGTATGTTACCATTATCCTTGATGTGTTGTGTTAATAACGAATGTCATGGAGGTTATGTTGGTTGCATATGTTGTCCTTTGGATGATATGAAGTCATAGTGTTTGGCATTGGATGAAGAAAGTTGCAGAAAGTTTGAAGAAAAATTATCTAAGTGTTGGTTCAGTCAGGAAAGGTGTCACAGACTCAAAAGAATGTACCGCATTCTACCGCATTTGAAGATATGAGCCTATGGATTGAATAGATGGCTAGATATTGCTCCAAGGCATGTATGGTTCAAATTTGAGATCATGGAGTCTATTGCAAAGTGTTTTAGAGTCAGAAGAGTGAAGGCAGTAATGAAACAAGGTAGGTACAATCACAAAGAGACAAAAGATTGCTCTGCACTTCTCCACAAATAAAGATTGGACATCATAGTTTGGAGGATAGGTAGATATGAGTAAAAGGTATGCATGTTTCAAGATTCAAGTAATAATATGTACCATAGAAGTGTCTCCGGAGTCAGCTGTGTGAAGACATGTCTTGTTTCTAGATAAGGTAAGTAGAGGATGATAGTAGATGCCACCTCAATTCATTGCACACTTGTATTTGGCCTCGCTGATTGAATGGTAAACTCATATGGCTGGTTTGTATGTGTAGTTTAAGTTTCAAATGGTTGTGTTTACCACAAGTATGATTTTCATTGTTTTACTTCAAGACTATGTAAGTAGAGTATGTTAAGGACACCGAGATTAGAGTTCAAATGTTTGTGCCAGCATGAAATAATCTGAAATGATAAAAGGAGTGTATAGGGATGATTTTCAAGTCATAGAATACCTTTTGAGTGGTCTGCATGATGTAATTTAGTCTCCTCTGGTACCGCTTTAGGTCTAGAGCTAATGAATAGAAGGTTAAGTGTTTTTTGGGCCGACTTGGTGTATGTTGATGATTATGCCGTGTGTTTGGAAGTGTGCACCAACATGGAAGAATGTGATGAGGTAAAATAGGTCCTGATTATCTCCTATTGTTGAACCACATTAGATTTCTACTTACCACAAATGTTTGGGAGCTAACTAGTTTTGGCCTTGCACATTTCATGTTACACATTTCATCTTGGCCAGCAAAGGAGAGTTTTTGAAGCTTGCGGAGGATATACATGTAAGATCAAAGTTGTTGAAGGAAAAAATGACATGTGTATTGTGTGATAGCATTGATAATGTGCGAATAAACTAACTACAGAAGTAGTTTTGATGATGAAATGTGGAAAGGATCAGTTTATGCAAAGTGTTATTGTTGTGGAGGTGATTATAGGTGATGTGATGACAAAGAAGAGTTTCTAAAGGTATTTTGATGTTGTAGAACTTGGTATTGTGAATGTGTAGAGATGAAATAGTTGTGCATAGTTTGGAGAGGTTAATAGAAGGTTAGAGTAGTTAGTGTTTGTGAAAGAAAATTTGAGTCAGATAAGTATTTTGTTGTAGAGATTGAAGCCTCTTTATGTAAAAGTTGTAAGTGTTGTAGCAGTTTAGGGAGTTGCATCTTCCTTTGGGTTGTAGCCCATAAATGATAATGTAATCTTGTTTTTATTTGTGAGGCTAGATTTGGACAGTAGATCCAAGCAACTTGCTTACTGTGGTTTTTCCCTTCTAGGGGTTTCCATGTAAATCTAGTGTTATGGTTGTGTGCTTATGTGTTTCTCATGATTTAAATGCTTACATTAGTTTGAATGCTATTGAAAGAAAATAATTTGATTAAGTACTGATTCACCCCCCTCTCAGTACTTCTATGTGTTCAACACTCATGCCTATTGAATAAGGTCAACAATTCAAAAAGTGGACATTATTGTATTGACTTGAATCATTGGGTCCAATTCTTAAATTGCCAACCTTATCAAGTTGTAGGGTTGACCAATTATTCTGGAACTTTTATCTATTCTAAAATTCTAATCTTATACAAGTATGGGTGTGATCGCAAAATGGGAAATCTCCAACTTGATCAAAATAAATCACCTAATTATGCTGTGCAATGTTGACAACCTTAAATTTGTCGACATTACATGATAGATTCAAGTGATTGTCTATCTAACTTGATAAGTTCATCGATTCAAGAAGTGGGTTATTGTATTAACCCACAACAATCTCCACTTCTTAAATCATTGACATTTATCAAGCTATAACTCAATAGAGAAAATGATAAAAGGGACTAGTTTACAATGTCTTTAAATTCTTCATAGTTTGTTGGGTGTAATTGACAAATGTATTGAATGCTAAAAATGATATTGTTGTGGCCTAATAAGTATGAAAAGTGGAACACAATATTATTCTTTCACCTGGAAGATACTTGCCAATAGAGGAGATCGACAAAAAATGAACAAAAACATAGGGACTAACATTCTTTATCACTCAATCCAAAGAATAGGATGTTCCCTCTACATCAACTACTCCTAGGAAGCTGCAGTCTGTAGCCACTCAAATAGATGGACCCTCTCTTGAGCTATTGCCTTGGAAGAGAGATTAATGCAGTCAAGGATTGGGGGTTTTATCAAACAACCAATCATCGCAGCCATAATCCATTCTCAATTTCAAATTTCAAATTCCACACAAATTTCTCACAACTAAAAACATTTACATGACAAAATTTAAATCTGAATTGTTTTATTGAACCCATGAACAATTACAATTTGTTATAAACAAAATCTACAACTATATATTACATGTATGGCTCTCATGGCCTCTCCCACTATTGCACTTTTGTCTTACATTCCTCTCTATCTCCCATCTCTTCTCATGGGTGCTCTGTCTCTGTGCTGAGTGACCTCCTCTCACTTGAGTAATCTGCCCCTTCTGCCTCTGCCAGACACTCTACATCTACCTTTGTTCTCTCAACCCTCCTCTTCTCTGTCTAATGCTTTCTCCCTTTTCTTCCTTTTGTCATTAATTCCCTCAACTCTTTCCTGGGTGGCCAACATTCAACTCTTCATGTTTGGCACTAAAGAAAACTAGTTCAAATGCCACCTTTTTCTATTTTGGGGGGCCCTCATTTCAAATCTACTAGATGTCCCTTCATTTCTTCTCCCTTGAGACTTCCTCTTCCTTCCTCACATTTTAAATCTGCAAGCATTTTATTTATTTAAATATGGTTTGATGCTAGGTATATTTGAACACCTTTTCATCATTTGGGAAACTTGAAACATAACAAGTAACCAACCATGCTTCATTCCTTCTTATTTTAATGTTAGTTGGCACAATAAATGATGAGGAAAAATAGACATTTGCAACCTACTTGTTATGGATTATATTTTAATTTGCATTCCATCAAATTTTTGGAAGTCAATTCCTAGTACAAGACCAAGTGAACTCCATGAATTTAACCATTGAAAACAATGATGAATGTCTTGTGGCAACTAGAGCTTTTATAATGCCTTTCAAATTATCATAGAGAAATATTGAAACTGAAATGGAGAGAAAATATATTATGAAACTTTGACAAGATGTGTCAAATTGCCGAAAATTGCCTTTTCACATAACTTTCAACTTAATGATCATTTTCTCTTGAAAATTTGCTAGGATGTGTAGAAAGACCCCTACTACAAAATTGTCAAGATGAAATCAAATTTTTACAAATTAGAGCCAAATTAATAGTTTTCCCGAAGTAGTGAAATGCCAGAAAACCATCAAAGCAAGCCAAAAGTAAAAATTAAAATAACAAATGTTTTTGGTTGATGCAGATTGTGTGTGCACCTGAATGCTCCTGCATTAGAGATGAGGAGATACAATTCATGAGAAAGAAATGTAAGGAATAAAAGAAGGAAATGGAACAAAAGTTTACCAAGGAACTAGAAGAAAGGACTGTGGATAATAATAAGTTGATAGCAAAGATTGAGTAGCTAGAAGACAACAAATTAGATTATTCAATGTAGACCTCCTGCTAGGGTATATGCTCTATTTTTGAAATAGCAATTCTTGAGTTTCCAATTCATGCAATTTTTTTGTGATCTTCCATATATACTTGATACAAGTAGCAATTTCTTCCAAATTTATTAGGTATCCACTATTGAGTTGTAGAACCAGCTCTATGAATTCTACTTGCATGATATAGATGTCTCTATGATTTGAAATGGAATCCAAGTCTATATGTAGGGGATGTGCATATCAAGATACTATCATATTTTATTCAAAATGAACAAAACAAAGGAATGAAGATGCAAAAATACAAAGAATAGGAAAAGTCCCTTTCATTGAAAATTAGAGGAAAAGTAAAAGACCTCGATGAGGTCTTAAATGAATGGCTATATATGACAAAGCAACCAATAGTGGTCAAGAAAATCCTTTAGGATCAACAAGCTATTCATTCTATGTATCAGGAAGTTTTAAGAAAGATTGGGAAAGAATCATTTGAGTTCAGTAAGGGTAGATGGAAAGAGCTTACATTGGAGCTATGTATAAAATAACCACATTCAATGTATAATTATCATGTAGCTATAAGTAGGGGACACCACTACATCAACTTGGCTAGATCAACTGAACTTGCATGGCTACCACTCACCTTCCAACTGTCAATTCTCTAGTTTCCCATTCCACACTAGTGAGGAAACATAATCTACACTATAGAGGGAGAGAATGCCAGATGGGAGCAGATCTAGGGCTAGAAAGGGTTCTACTTGAAGGAAGGAGAAGGGAACATAGTACCATATGATTTTAGAGACCTAGCCCTCATGTATAATACATGGCCATAATTACTTGAGGACAAGCAAGATCTTAAGCTCGGAGTGTGATGAGTGTCATAATTGTCTCTTTTAGTTGCCATCTTTCCTATTTTAAAATCCATATTGCTATAGAAATTTCCATCTTTTAAGTAGAAACTCTAATTAATATTTGGATAAGACACTATGTTATTTGTATTATATTTTAAAGGATGTTTGTATGTTAAAGTAGTTGTTTTTAAACATAATATGGTATGATTAAGTTTGTTTACAATAATCTTACTTAGTGGATGAGAATTTTTCTATAGGACTAACCCTTTCTTGCAATAATCAAGAATAATAACCCACAACCAAGACTATATAGTTCTTGCAAAAAAGAACTGATTCCTTGTAGCTGAAGAATCCACTTCCTGCAACCAAGGGACTAGTTCCTGTAGTAAGGCACATAGCTACCTACAACCATCCAACAACAATTATCTTTCCCTTTGCCAATAGGAATGAGTTCCAAAAGTAATAAGGAGAGAATGCGTAACAGTTGGCAAGCATCCCTCTTTTAGCCAGGAATGTGTGAAGATTGGATAAGTCCAAGATAACTGTTCTTATGTCTTTCAGTTAGATTTCCTATATCACAGTCCTAATTGGAATACTCCTCTTTGATTGTTCCAAGTTCTAGTTTCCTAATATAGTTTTACTTTTCTAAAAATAAAGAACCCTTCCCTTGTATAATGGGAAGTAGGACGATTGGTTGTTAGTCTTCATTAATGTACGAACTATTACTGGATGTGTATATATTGTTTTCATCCAACGAATCTAGGATGGTTGGATTTTCTCATGAATAGATTATCTAGTTGAAATCAATAAAAATAGAGTTTTCAATATAGCTATTTTACTTTAACTCTTGGATATGGTGATTTGATTGAATGAGCTAATTAAATAGTTGATAAGGGAAAAGGATGCAGTCACTCCAAGCAAGGGCCCACTTGAGGTAGTCTGTAACCTATTAGCATTAAATTCATGTAATCTAAATTAGATCTTAGAACTATATTTTCTTGGTTGCATTTCAAATTATTACTATGTTTTAATTTAGGAAGTAGTTAATACAGTTGGATTCAAATTTTATAAAATAGTTTTCTTGTTTTTAGTATTTTCTTCTCTAGTTTATAGATAACATCATTTACCATCTATACACAACCATAGTATCCCAACACATAAAATTCTTCAGTTGTACATATAGTATAGGTACCATCTAATAAGATCCACCCCCTAGTTTGACATTGTAAATGTAGCACCTTGTAACAAGTGAGTCACTTGATAAGGGATTCCCTGATCCATTGAGTAGAGTGCATGCTTTTACTGCATCAGATTTACTAGTTAATAATGGAGTTAGAAAAGCATCTTGGGTATCTTTAAAATCCCTAGCTATAGAGATAGCTTCATCAACTCTAGAAGTGCTAGCTCCAAAGAAGGTAGGTTAATAGACTCTTGAACCTTCAGCTCTAGAGAGAGAGTAAATCCAATAGTAGAATTCCATAAGATCATGCCATGTACTCCTACAAACATGCAGTAGTCAACCATCCTCCAATGCATTAATTACTAATAATAATCTCCAGCATGGTGTTAGAAAATTTTTTCTAGGAGTAGTCATCATGGAAGTTATCTTCCACTATTTTATGTCAAGGACTCTCTATGTTAATTGATTAACAAATTATGTACTTATTTTTCAATTAGAAGTTTTAGTTGAACTATGACAAAAAAGTGCATGTTTTGGCATGATGCTTATCTATAGGAATGATTGTACGTAATTGAAGAAGGCATCGATATAGAGATAAGGGAATTATAAATAGAGTAGTAGAGTTGTTGTGTAATTTCTAGTTATCTTTTAGCATAGACCTTGAAGTAACAATTTATGTATCTTTTCTAAGTTTAATGAGTAGGAAATAGCTCTGCATACCTTTTCCGTGAGTTAAAAGTGTTGAATGTGATTATTTTAAGAAAATTCCACTCTCCAAAGGACTTGGAAACTCAACCTAGAGAAGAAGAACGAGTGATTCTATAGATAAGTTATTTTGTTGTTTCTATTGCATGCATGTGTGTTTGATTGTTCCTTGTCTATTATTTGTACTTTACTCACTTGCAGGCCATTTGGTATTGCTAAATCATTGTGAGTGAGAATATTCTTTACTTTGAGTTCTTATCAAAATTCCAAAAAATCATAAAATCTTCCTTTCAATTGTTGTAGTTTCCTTTCAACATAAGCATTGAATTTGTAAGGTAGTTTCTTTTAAATTAATTCTTTCTTTTAGCATAAGAATTCTTTTCCATAGTTAATTTGTATTAAGGTCTTTGAATTTAGTTATAGTTTATTCTAATCATTTCTTTAAGTTCATCTATTCTATTTAAGAGTGTGTAATTTTTACTTTGAGAAAGTAGGAAACTCCTAGGTAAAGATTTCCAAACTGCCCTATTGCATATAGCCTTGGACACTACCTGGGTTGACACAAGATATTTATTTATTAAAGTAAGAGATTCAATGGCATATCATCAATTTGGCACATACATCCATTATAAATTGGGAGTAGTTTGGAGTCATGTTGCATAAATGATTCAAGGACAAAATAGAATGCTATTAAGCATCTCACCACCTTGAGAAGAGCCTCAATGGAATATGTGGACAAATTCAACTCTAGGTTTAATAAAACTTGAGAAAGGACAATGGTTGGCATGCATCCCCTTCTAGGTTTTTCTTTCCTATATTATTTAAAGTCATTGGATTTTAATTTAGATTTAATGGTTATCATGTTAGGTGGAACAACTATCCCTAGGACTATGATGTTGTTGTCCAAGCTAAGTATGACCTTGTGTTAGTTTGGTGAAATCACTCTTATCCAATACAAAACTTTATCTCTTGATCCACCTCTCCCCATAAATTTTTGATTTATGTGAAGTGACACAAATGAAAAGCCTAATATAGGTTAGTTTTCCCATGAAATTATAGCACTCAAGAAGCAATTTATTGATCAACATAGTCACTATTAATATGCTTATTAGCATACACATGATCCCTTTGTTTCCTTAAGTGCCCATGAGACTTCCCTAGATGGAGATAAAAATATTGAAGTGGTGCCTTCATAACCAACCCATCATACACTCCCCTCAATCCCCAACAACATATAGGGATGAAAATTAGTAACTCATGGTACAAGACTAGGTGTTTGTCATGAATGACGAGTGTTTATATTTTGGCATTCAATACCCAAGAGGGGATATTGTTGATGTCCATTCCAACATTGCAATAGATTATGTTTATCTTGTTCAAGTAGAAGATGCAGACTTGAATGCTTCTCTTGATCTTCTTCGATTTGATTCATTTGATGGCTTCTCTCATGCTTTCCATGAGGTAGAAAAAAGGAAAGAAAGCTTGTTTTCTGACTCAAAATCCTCATTGCATAAAGGAGAGATGGATCCATGCACTCTAAATAAAGACTCAAATGTTGAATGGTTTATTGAGGATGAAGTTATCAATCACTTCTTGGCTACAATAGAGATTGGTAGATGCATGTGTGAAGATATGGATGGAGAAGCATCGCAACACATCATTTATGAGCCCTTAGATGAGAACACTACGAATTTTCTTAGGAGCTACCTAGTTATAAATGAGAGTTTTAGTAGCATGGACAAGAAAGAGAAAAGTAAAAATCTATTTTCAATCCTTCATGAAGGATATGTCCTTTTGATTGAAAAATATGTGATATTCAAGGTAGCTTCCAACATAAATTTTGATCCTAAATCTATAAATGTTGAAGAGGAAGTGGCTAGTATGGTCTTTGACATGGATAAAATTGATATAGTCTTAGTCAAAGAAGAGGGTGTGCTCTCCTTTTTGAAGAAGATGAGCCAATGAATGGAAAATCTATTGTTGCAGTAGCAAGAAGCCTAACATTAAAGATAAATTCATAAAATCATGTATTAATGGGAAATCCCCATCAATATTCAAGTCAATTTGGGGGAGTACAATCTTTTTCAAGTCAAACATTGATGCTTCCCAAGGAATTGAGAGTTTTGGACAATTAGAGAAAAGTGCAATTGACAATACAAAATCACTAAGCATGCTCATCTGCAAGTGCAAGCAAGTGTTTTATCCCTTGAATATGCCCTTCCAATCTCCACCTACTTTGAAGTAGCATTCAAACAATGAAGAAAAGCAAGGAAAACTAGGCATCCATGCAATGGAGCATAGAACAGCAAAACGGTACAAATTTTCATTATTTTACTTCATGAAGTATGTTTGGTTAATTATTGGTTGTAAAATTATTTCATGGTGCCCATTAATCAGGAGATGTGTTATTTTTGGTGCTAATGAATACTTATGTTTAGTTGGGTTTGATGTGTGCATATTAGTTTTTAGAGTAGGTTTTTAGTTTTGTGAATGAGTTGTAGTAGCAATGATAGGATGTATACTCTTTTTTAAATAAATACATGTAGAATGGATAGTGTGACATCTTGGCAGTGAAGTAATCTTTTCAAAGGTATTGATTTACACTTGGATTCATGCTATGGCATAAATGGTTGAGAACATGTGTATTTTTAGTGAGTTGCAAGCATTTTTAATTTTGTCATTTTTGGACAATGAACATTCATTTCTAGTTTTATTTCAGGTTGACGCATTACCTAATGGATACATTCTTCTATGTTCATATTCTTTCCTAAGCGAAAAGACCTTGTGAGTCACCAAAAATGTAGTAAATTCTTCACTATATGTAGTAGAATCCTTTTTCTTTGTTAATCATGATTGTGGTAGCTCACAACTTCAACAAATTAAGCTCCCCTCTATATATTTTAGAGTTTTATGCACATAGAACAATTCCACAAACGTCTTAAGACTCAACAAGTATACACCATTGAATGGTGCCATAGTGGATCTAATCTAATGGTGTGTATGCTTTCTAGTGCAATCAAATTAACTTTTATTATCAACTCCCACCATTGGTCCACATTACCTAGTAAGTCATCAATTATTGGCACTATTGAGAATATGCATACCAAGGATAGGCCCAATTTATCTTTTATTCTTTTGTTTGGTCACTACACTTCTAGTGAAAAGCCACATGTAGGCTCTTGGGAGTTTCCATAAAATAAAGAAGTAATATTTTCTCAAGATAGCACAAGTTCTCTAATCTACCAACATAAGCTTTACTTGATGGCCCATGGGATGTGAGGCCATTATTTAACATTCCCTTGCCATGATACCTCCTAGTGACCTAATTTTCATGCCTATAGATCCTCCATGATGTATTCAGGTAGTTCAAGTGCACAGAATAATTTGGATAGGGTATTACAACTCATGAGATTCAAAATTCTCCCAAGTACCTTCCAACATTCAATTCTAGTAGCCCCATCATTTATAGCACTCAAGACATAAAGTTCACCTACCCAAGGAGAACCAATGCAATACTTAGATGTAGAATTCATTGATCCAAGTATATATTGTTCTTTCCAAAGAATCTCAACCACCAACAAAGGCATTGATGTCATCAAATTCATAAGGGAAGCATACTTCCTCTTTCCAATCTGAGATTTGAAATTTAAATTTTTTGGGGGAAAATATTGATTGAAGTTTCAGTGATTTTGTTAAAAAAATTAGCACATGTGCCTCTTTACAATTTAGACTCTATTTGATATAATTGAGCTTTTGAGCCTGATGTATGAATTTTGTCTCACTTCTTTTATAATTATATAAGGGATCCTATGTGTATATGTCCAAAATCAGTTATATTGCATTGTATGTAGTTGTTCATAATTATTAAAAGTATTGATAAAATAAGTTGTTACTCTAGAAGTTTTAAAACCTATTAATGTGCATGGGTTGTCTGATGCATTTATGTTGTATTTCTAATATTCTTTGTTGGCTATTACATTATGTCTTGTAAAGATCTACTATGATTTCAAGAGGATATATAGATTTAGTGTGAGCCTTTCTTTTGTGTATTTACTTTTGCATCTCCTTTCCTTTTCACCACTCTCACAAATTAGGCTTATGTAGAATAGATAAGGAGGCATTCTTAAAATCTTTGAGACTGAAGCTTTCCATGCTGTTTGTCATGTGCAACACATTTGTCCTAAACTAACATTTAGACCTATCAATAGTACCAAATCATATTTTTTGGATATTTATCTTCACATTCTTATGGTCTTTAAACTTGATATTTTCTATTTTTATTGAGTCCTTTTTCTAATTCAACAACTTCAAGGATGGGGGGAGGGGTGATAAGGGGAATAAAAGGTATTTTAGGTTTTTTTAGTTCATCTATGGGTCATGTTCTTTTCTATAGATTTTCTTAAATAGATTCCCAAAGGAGATAGATCCCTTGCCTTTACTCTCAACAAATTTTTGAACTTTATTTTGTAAGGCTTTTTAGAAGCATCTGCTAGCTTAGGAAGTTATTTATGATCAATTTGATTATTCCACCTTAGTTTGCAACTCCATAATATTGGATTTAGTAAATAGTGAATGACAAAAGTGGCAACTTATGTTGATGGTAGAGGTGAAAGTAAAATGAGAATCACTCATGTTTGTTATTTGTAAAAGAAACACATTCTAAATTCATTTTCTTTGAAGAGGCCAAATTTAATATACTTTAAGGTAAATCATCTCAAAGACTATATTCTCTTTTTAGTTGTGATTATATTTGAAATCATGAAATTTTTTGTAAATGTATCAAATGCTCCTTAAACATTTTTTCCAAAACCCTAAGGGCATGGAATATAATTTTTAAATAATAGAATATAGTATATCTCTATGTACAAGTGAAATCTCATGGTCCCTATCTTGTATTTGAATTATAGTAGATGTGGGAACCATTCTCTAGATCTAATTGATCTTTTAAAATATTAATAAAATTAATAGTAAAAAACAATTTACAACCACAATTAATTCAAATACAACTTCTCACCTCCTTTCAGAATTCATTCTTATAAATATATACAATTAATATCCCTAAAAAATATTATCATAAAATATTAAAAATTAAATTCTTTCATTTAAAATACTAACTATATAATTGACTTTTATTAAAAATAATTATTTGTATCAAATTTTTGGAAACCTTTGACATTAAATCTACATATTTTCTACTCAACATTACACTTAAAAAAACATTATAAAATTACTTATAGTACCTAACATATCAACCCTATTACAATTTAAAAACTAAAAAACTCTATTCATTAAAAAACTCTAACTATTAATCTCATAACATATGTCATACATATATAAGTATCATGGTTCATGTCACATAAATAGAAGTATTATGGTTCATTCATATGGTGTAGGTAAAAAAAAGTTAAAAAATAATTTAATATATATTAAACAACTCCACTCTACGATGTTTATTTTTATATAGAAGTGCTTTCATTACATTTGACAATTACTTAAAAATAGATTTTGTAGGCACCAATATTTATCCTTTATACAAGGACAATGATACTATTAGAAATATTGTATGAAGTTTGTATAAAGAATTATAAATAGAGAAAATATAAATACATGAGAAGATTTCAAATCGCTAAAAAGGAATTATTATAATGAACTATTTTTATCTTGTCTTACACTAGTACTACATGAAGTCTTATATAGAATAATTAAAAAGATCCTTTTTAGGATGAACCTTGATGGATTCCTACTTAAATATGTTGAATGTTCATATACCCAAAACTTCTAAATTTTTTTATTTAGGGATTATTTTGAGGACATTGCTTTTCTCAAACTATAACAATAAAATTATGCAAGCACAAAATATTTTATTTAAATTTTAATTAATAATGTTATTAGTAAAGAATGGTAGATAAATGAAAATTATCTTATTATATTATTTTAAATAATGACTCATGTAATTTCTTTATTTTAAAGGATATCTAATTACATGTGTACAATAACAATATTGTTCTCTTTGTAGAGCACATTGATGACCTAAAAAATAATGTGTATTTCAATAAGTTTACAAAAGGTATGATTTAAATTTGTAAACATTAATAAAACTAAAATCATGATTATCAAATATAAAGGTCAACCCACTATAACATCATAAATTGTATACCCTTACAATTTCACATTATGTTTTGGGTTTATTTTAGTGTCCATTCCCTTAGCATGTTTTAAGGATTATTTTAGCCTTGGCCTTGGCCTTTTCTTTCACTAAATTGCCAAAAAAATTGATTCTTCTCGTTGACATGAGACCACGTGTTAATTTTTAGTGATTTCTCTAGGACTCAAGTGTGACACGTGGATGTCCACATGATGCGCTAGCTATTGAGTGCACAAGACAATTGAGAGGGGGGATGGATCAGTTGTATCAAAAACTTTAAGCCTTCACAAACATAATCAATTCACTTAAATGTTAATTCGATCATGAAGATTAAGCATGAAAAATAGATAATAGAAACTTAATCAAATCAACACCATGCACAAGAGAACACCAGAATTTTATGTGGAAAACCCTAAAAGGGAAAAACCATGATGCGGATTAGCTCACAATATAAAATAGTATCAATACCAAATTACAAAGAGGCTCACTGCAATAGGCTCACTGCCAAAAGGGGTGGCTCACTGCCATGAACTGATATGATAGCATCTACCACATGCCTAAGTTCAGTTCTAATGAAGCACAATACATATCACCTTCTCTACCTCACAACACAAATACTTTTATCTTCACATCTTCACACACTTCACACAAACACATGAATCCTTTTCACTTATTTATATCAATCATCAACCTTGGAATATACATCAAGGTTAGCAACACAATCTATAACCTTTGGAACAGTCACCAAGGTTGGAAAACATACATAATTTAAATTGAGTCTGGACCTAAACAATCTTACGAAGCAAAGGAATGAATGTAGAACATTTCATAGCTTAGTTTAGACCTAAATACATCTTCACATGCTTCAACACACTTCCACAATCCATGAAGCACATCAGCAAAGAGTGTAAACAACCAGGTCGACCAAAACTGGTGTTAACACTAAGATATTTAGGCACACATTTCTAAAAACACAACCATAACTTGCAGACTGAGTACAAGCCTTCAACATGATCTGGAGACATCCACAAACAACCTTAAGTCTCCAGATAATCAACAAAATCATCCACAACACCTTTCACCTGAAGAAGGTTCACTGTCTGTTCACAAACAACATTGTCAAACTCTGCTAAACAATAACTTGCTTTCCAGAGCATCAAATAACAAATACTTTGGAATGAAGATAGATAAGGACCTTATAATTTTTTTTCCAAAACTGCAACACCTGAAACCATTCTGCGGAGAAATGCGGAGCAAAATACTTTCTCCTAGACACCTCTACACAACCTAGAAACTCTGTCAATTACAGTCTTCAAACTGGCGAACATAACTTCTACTGCACAGTGATCCTGACCATCAAATTATGGATTTAGCATCTTCTAACACTTCTCTAAAACATATCAAAACTTCACACTTCGGTCTTCAACACAGAAGAAATGTGGAGCAAACACTTAGACAGTATCCTGCAAGCCAGAATACTCTGCAACACACTATTTCCTCTGGAGGGCAAATTTTCTCAAAAGCACTTGGAAACTTAGCAAAAAGAGCAATATACCAACATCATCAACACTTCTATAATGCATTCAAATCACTTTAACATGACAACTCAATCAAGCAATAATCAACAATATCAGAAGGCACAATTGACACCAATGACATCACAAGCATGTTGACATCAATGACAACACCGGTTAGCACATACTTGCAACAATCTCCTCCTTTGTCATTGATGGAAACATATTATGTGAAAAACCATCATGACACAATTACGCACTAATCTCATTCTCCCCCTTTCTTTTATACATCTTAATCTCTTTTTTTTTTTCACATGAACTCTCTCCCCATTTGACATCAATGGCAAAGGGTGATTCACATTTCTCAAGCTTTCTCCCCCTGAATATGATACTGCACATACTTGCACTTGTTCTTAACTACTTTGAATACTTCCTTCTGACTACAACACTCTTCAAAATCACTACCTACTCCCCCTGAGAGGTAACCTCCATCATCAGTCCAGAAAAGAATGACTCCTGAATCAAATTGGACTGGTGTACTTCCTTATGCATCTAGTTCAACACAGGAGGGGCAATAACCCCTAACTTCTCCCAGAGGTACTCAAATGTATCCTTAGGAAGATCCTTGGTAAATATGTCAATAATCTGATCTTTTATAGGCACATACTCAAGCTTCACTTCTTTCTCTGCAACCTTCTCTCTCAGAAAGTGATACCTGATAGAAATATGCTTTGTCCTTGAATGCATCGCTGGGTTCTTTGAAATGTTAATGGCACTAGTACTATCACATAAAATAGGAATTGGATCCTCATACTCAACTTGGATATCCTTCATAGTTTCTCATCTATAGTACTTGTGTACAACATGATGTTGTTGATATGTACTCTGCCTCTACAGTAGATAAGGATACTGAATTCTGCTTCTTGCTTTGCCATGACACAACTCTATCTCCAAGAAAGAACATGGTACCACTTGTACTTTTCTTATCATCTACACATCTGACCCAATTTGCATCTATGTAGGTACTTAGGGTGAAGTCATTGTTCTTAGGATACCACAAACCATGGTCTAGAGTGCCCTTCAAGTATCTAAATATTCTCTTTACAGCCATGACATGTGACTCTCTAGGATCTGCTTGAAATCTTTCCACAAGAAAAACTACATGCATGATATCCAGTCTGGTAGCAATTAGGTATAGTATTCCTCCAATCATTGATCTATATTTGCTCTGATCAACTTTAGAAGATTCATCATATTTTCTCATCTTGCAACCAGTTGTCATGGGAGTACAAACTAGTTTAGATTCTTCCATTCCAAACTTCTTCAACAATTCTTTGACATACTTTGATTGTGAAATGAAAATGCCCTTATCTATCTGATTAATTTGTAGTCGAAGAAAGAAGTTCATCTCACCACACATTGACATCTCAAATTCTTTTTGCATCTCATCTACAAAGTTCTTACACATACCTTCATTTCCACCAAAGAATATGGTGCAGGAGCACCTACCTGACAGCTGGCCTTCATGAGGCAGTTAGTTAGTTTTGAGTCTTGTTTATGTTTGCAAGAAGGTTTGATAAGACCAATGCATGTACTAAGGTCATGCTGATCATGCTAAGATCATGCTGACCATGCTTTGCTATTTTTAGCCAGTTTGTTAGGATAGTTGTCATGCTGTAGGACCGGTTGGATCTCCCAGCCGCCTGGAGAGATTTCCCAGCCGCTTGGAGTCGGGTCAGTAGTACTCGCCAGAGATCCTATATATGCATGAGGATCGATTGGTTTTAGATCATTCGAGCTAGGTTGCAGAGAGTGAGACTGAGAGAGAGACTGATCATTGTATTTGCATCTTTTGAAATCAAATAAAGTGATCCTGTTTGTGTTCATCCTCTGTTGAATTCCATTATCTAATCGATTTGCTGTTTTGGGTGGTTTCATGGATTCGCTGATCCATTCCACCGGTTGATTCGTCGGATCGGTGGAATGGCGATGTACAGTAGGTTAGGTTTTAGTTTGCTTTCTGTTTGCATGCAGGTGTGCAGGATCGCCGTCGAGAGATGTTGAGAACCCTAGCATGGGTATGTGCTAGGTCGAGCTGATAGATTAGAGTTTGGAAGATCACCCTGGAAGTGGATCGGGTCACCCAGGAGGTTCGGCGGATCAGAACGGTGAAAATCCGCTAAGGCTGGAAATTTGTCAAAACGACATCATCAGGATAATTTGGTGTATATCCTGCAGTCGCTTCAGGCATCGTCATCTGAATAAGTGGAGATGAGCATGATGCGGTTGATTGCATGAAGTGAATGTGCGTCGGGGTGATCATCATCAGGAGGTGCCGAGGAGGAGCGTATCGGCATAAGGTAGAAGATCAGGTTGATCGCGGGCCGAAAAAAAGTTAAGTTTGGCCAACAGCAGGACATGACGTCATCATCATCAGGATATACGTCATCAGGATATTTCAGAGCAGCAGGATATTGAGGAGCTGCATGTGACGTCATCGTCATCAGGATATACGTCATCAGGATATCGAGGTGACATAAGCATCGAAGGGACGGTGCGAGGAGTTAAGGTTTGTCATCATCAGGATATATGGGAGGAACCGGATGTTCCATATCCTGCTGATTAACATGATGTTGAACATCATGATGCTGAAGATAGTGAAGGTCGAAGTTGTCAGTGAGATGAACAGTGGACGTCAGGAGGATGTTCGCGCTTGCCGAACATGATGATGCTGCCGAATATGATGATGCTGTTGACATGCGAAAGGGCGAAGGCTTGTCTGCAGGAGGATATCGATCGGCGATAGTAAATATGATGATGCTGACAGTGTTAAGGAAAACATGATGATGATGATGATGATGATGATGATGATGATGATGAAGGGTTGCGGACATCCATGCTGTGTGTTAAGGTTTTAGTGTGGATGTCTCTGCATCAGAATATATCATCTACATAGACCTCAATAATCAGGAATTGATCTTTGCTTACCTTGATATACAAATTATTGTTTGCAAACCCTTTACTGAATCCTTGCTATAGCAAATACCTATCCAATCTGGTATACCAAGCTCTAGGAGCTTGCTTCAGTCCATAAAATGCCTTCTTCAATCTACATACCATGTCCAGTTTGTCTGATAACTAAAATCCATCTGGTTGCTCTCTATATACTTCCTCTTCTAACTCACCATTCAGAAAAGTAGACTTTACATCCATTTGATATACCTTGAAATCTTTATGTGCTGCATAGGCCAGAAACAACCTAATAGCTTCCAATCTTGCCACCTGAGCAAAAGTTTTTTCATAGTCTACTCCTTCCACTTGTGAGTAGCCTTTGCATACAAGTCTAGCTTTGTTTCTTACCACTTCTCCATTTTCATTCAACTTATTCCTGAAAACCCACTTTGTTCCAATCACATTCTTATCTGCAAGCCTAGGGACAAGTTCCCAAGTCTTGTTCTTTTCAATTTGCATCAATTCTTCTTCCATTGCCTTAACCCAATACTCATCTTTACATGCTTCAGAGACAATCTTAGGTTTAACCTTTGAAATTAAACAAAGATTTACCCGTTCTTCTGCAAATCTTCTTCTTGTTAGAACTCCTTTGCTTTTGTCACCAATGACTTGAGCCTTTGAGTGATTCTTTTGCACATACTTGGGAGTTATAGGAACTCTTTCTAGACCTTGTTCTTCATCAATCTGAACTTCCTTGTCTTTAACTTCTTTAATTGCTTATGTATCAACAAACTCATTTGATTCATATCCATCAGGCTCTGAGTTATTCTGAATATCTTCATCTACCTTCACATTTGCACTTTCAATAATCTTCCTCAACCTTTTGTTGTAGCACTGGTAGGATTTGCTCTTGGTAGAGTACCCAAGGAATATGCCTTCATCACATCTAGCATCAAACTTTCCCAACTCTTCATCTCTTCTGATATAGCATTTTCTTCCAAAAACTTTGAAATACTTGACAATAGGAGTTCTTCCATACCACAACTCATAAGGTGTCTTTGTTCTATTTTCTTTGACTTGCACTCTATTCTAAATGTAGACAACAATATGAATAGCTTCTTTCCAATATACTTCTGAAAGGTTAGCTTCTTTGATCATTGTTCTAGCAGCTTCCTGAACTATTCTATTCTTCCTTTCAACTACTCCATTTTGTTAAGGAGTTCTTGGGGTAGACAATTGTCTCTTTATCCCATGTTATTCACAAAAAGAATTAAATTCATTTGAAGTGAACCCACCACCTCTATTAGACCTCAGGTACTTGATTCTCAAATCTATTTCATTTTCAACCATTGCTTTAAATGCCTTGAACTTGTCTAGGGCTTCTGATTTTTCTCTAAGAAAGGTAACCCAAGTCATTGTTGAATAATCATCAATAAGTAGCATGAAGTGTATGTCACCTTGCAAGCTTCTTATTCTTGTAGGACCACATAAGTCTGTATGCACCAACTCCAGCAGGCTAGTAGAGGTTTGTTCTTTGCCTTTGAAACTTATCTTTGTTTGCTTCCCAAATTGACATTCTTTGCAAATGACATTAGCAGGCTTCACAATCTTAGGCAAGTCTCTTACTACTTGGACAAAGCTTATTCTCACCATATTATCAAAGTTAATATGACACATTCTTCTATGCCATAACCAACTTTCATTTGTCTGAGCCAACATTCAACAATTGTCAATACCTTTCAAATGATAAACATTACCATGAGTCTTCTTACCAGCAACAATTATAGTTCCAGAGCTTTTCCTTATCTCACATCCATTGCCCTTAAACATCAGAATTGTATCCTTTGTTATACATCTATCCAACACTTAGAAGATTATGCTTTAAGCCTTTGACATAAAGAACATCATCTATATTATGTTTTCCATCAAAAGTAATTGACCCTTTTCGACAAATCTTACCAGCTGCATCATCACCAAATCTAACTAGTCCTCCATCATACTTTTCCAATTTGACAAACTTACTCTTATCTCCTGTCATGTGATTTGAACATCCGCTATCAATGACCCATTCATCCTTTTCTTTTCTAGCATGAAATGCAAACATCTCTTTCTCAACTTCTAGATTTCCTTCCTTCACACAGCTTGCAAGGTTAACAAAAACATGTTCCTCTTTTATAGCAATAAACAAGCATTCACTAGCATTACCATCTTCAAAATTAGATTCATCATCAGTTACATCTTCATCATCTTTAACATAGTAACTTTTCCTTACCATCTTATCTCTACCTTCTTTTTTCTTGATCTCTAAAGTTCTATCAGGGTACCTTGAAGCATAATGGCCAATATTACCACAACTGAAACATTTGAAATGTAACTTAAACCTCTGAACTTTCTAGTTCCCTTTTTCATTCTATTTACAAAGTTTGCCTCAATCTCAACAAAGTCTTCTTCATCTGATTCCATAGCATACTTATCTAATCTAACAAACTTTTCTGATTTGGCTTTAAAAGCACTCTCAACTTTCACATGACCCTCAGTAGTCCCAAATTCTCTCCTCTCAAAAGTAGTTAGTTTTCCAAGCAATTAATCTTTTGAAAGCTTGCCCGTATCTAGCAATTCTTTAATGGAAAACACTTTATGACTATAAGATTTGGGAAGTGTTCCAAGTATTTTATTCACAACTTCTTCATCAGTCAGAGTTCCACCAAGACCTTTGATGCCATTGACAACTTCATCAACCTTATGTATATAGCTTTTTATGTTCTCATCTTCAGACATCTGCATAGTTTCATATTTGAGCTTCAAGTTCTGCATCTTGGCTTTCTAAATAGATTCATCACCTTCATAGATACTCTTTAGTTTTTCCCAGATCTCATGAGCAGTTTCTAGATCCAAAAAAATTTCTTTTTCAGTATTAAATAGAGCATTCAGTAGGAAATTTCTATCTTTTCCACTAGTCTCATAATCCCTTATCTCACTTGCAGTCACCGGATCATGATCAGGTATAGTGTATTTTTATTTAACTATTCTCCACACATTGTAACCAAGAGAAATAAGATAACTTTGCATTCATACCTTCTAGAAGGCATAGTCAGTTCCATCAATTTGAGGAATGTCTTTCTTGGGCGCCATCCCAGATCTACCTTAAGCTATTAGGATTTCTTCCAAGGAACCCTCGCTTTGATACCAATTGTTGAGTGCATAAGACAACTGAGAGGGGGGTTGAATCAGTTGTATCAAAAACTTTAAGCCTTCACAAAAATAATCAATTCACTTAAACCTTAATTCTGTTATGAAGATTAAGCATGAAAAAAAGATAATAGAAACTTAATCAAATCAACACCATGTACAAGAGAACACCAGAATTTTACGTGGAAAACCCTAAAAGGGAAAAACCACAGTGAGGATTAGCTCACAATATAAAGTAGTATCAATACCAAATTACAAAGAGGCTCACTGAAATAGGCTCACTGCCAAAAGGGGTGGCTCACTACCAAAAGAGGTGGCTCACTACCATGAACTGATATGATAGCATCTACCACATGCCTGAGTTTAGTTCTAATGAAGCACAATACATATCACCTTCACTACCTCACAACATGAATACTTTTATCTTCACATCTTTGCACACTTCACACAAACACATGAATCCTTTTCACTTATTTATATCAATCATCAACCTTGGAATATACATCAAGGTCAGCAACACATTTTACAACCTTTGGAACAGTCACTAAGGTTGACAAACATACATAATTCAAATTAGGTATGTACCTAAACAATCTTGAAAAGCAAAGGAATGAAGGTAGAACATTTCATAGCTTAGTTTAGACCTAAATACATCTTCACACACTTCAACACGCTTCCACAATCCATGAAGCACATCCGCAAAGAGTGTAAACAACTAGGTAGGCCAAAACTGGTGTTAACACTAGGATCTTTAGGCACATGCTTCCAAGAACACAACCATAACTTGTGGACCAAGCATAAGCCTTCAACACAATTTGGAGACATCCATGAACAACCTTAATTCTCTTGAGAATCAACAAAATCATCTGCAACACCTTTCACCTGAAGAATGTTCACTATTTGTTCACAAACAACACTGTCAAACTCTACTACACAATAACTTGCTTTTCAGAGCATCAAATCATAAATCCTTTGGAATAAAGATAGATAAGGACATTATAAAAATATGTCTAGAACTGCAACACCCAAAACCATTTTGCAAAGAAATTCGGAGCAAAATACTTTCTCCTAGACACCTCTGCACAACCCAAAAACTCTGTCAATTTCAGTCTTCAAATTGGTGAACATAGCTTCTAATGCACAACGATCTAGACCATCAAATTCTAGATTTAGCACCTTCAAGAACTTATCTAAAACATATCCAAATTTCACATTTTGGTCTTCAACACAAAAGAAATGTGAAGCAAACACTTAGACAGTATCCTATAAGCCAGAATACTGTGCAACATATTGTTTCCCCTGGAGGGAAATTTTTCTCAAAAAGCACCTGGAAACTCAACAACAAGAGCAATATACCAACATCATCAATACTTCTATAAGGCATTCAAATCACTTTAACATGACAACTCAATCAAGCAACAATCAGCAATATCAGAAGACACAGTTGACACCAATGATAACACAAGCATGTTGACATCAATGACAACACCAGTATCACATACTTGCAACACTAGCATCATGCAAGTTTCCACATTTAAAATGTTGGTTATTCCTAGACAACTACTTTTCTAACCTATTGTAATGCTCATCTTCCAAATAAATTCCTTTCTGCTCTAAATCTGACCCTTTAGATTCCTCGTAAGCTTCATGCAAAACCAACCTTTGAAGGGAACTCATGTAATCTCTCTCTCTCTCTCTCTCCCCTTCTCTGGGCTCTCTTGGTTTCATACTCCATTGTTGTTGTTTGCTAAGGCTAGGTGCTACTAGATTTCTATAGACAACTCCATATGCTCACTTCTCTATTCTACATCATGCTAGTAATTTTGTTCCAATAAGATTGTAGCATTTTCTTCATCATATTTTCTTCTACATTTATTTTGGCAAATCTCTTAGTGTTTAGCACCTTTCCCATTTATTACATATACACACTAGGGTGTAGTTTCCCATAGACCAATGATCTTACACTTATAAATTTCATTTCAACATTGTGTTCTTAGTCCTAGATGTACATAGACTAAGAAAACACACTCAATCTCTATATTTACTATTTGACTACTTGTGGATGTTAAAAGACCAAACTAGGGGCTTGACCATTCTTGGCATGCTCCCAATTAGTCCCAAAATTTTTCTTGTTCCTAACTACAATTTCTTTAGAGCTCTCACTTGCACAAAGGTTTCATTTTCTCGCTTCCTCTCCTCTATCATTTCAATACTTCATTTAAACTAGCTAGTTTAAATTGATTTCTCCATTCTATATTTATAAACATTTCTGGGATTTATGTTGTGTGCCTTTACTTCCCTATGTGCAAACAAAGTAGGTCTAGGTCAAGAACATGAGTTCTCCTCTATTCTAGGATGACATCATATAAACTAGACTACATCATGAGATTCATATGACAGGGCACCACACAGACGTCCATGCATCATGATAGTGTCTGAGATAGTGAGCTTTATTCTTTGGTGCCAAGTTCTTTATTTTCTACTTTTTCATTTCTATATCTAGTTTATTATTTTAATATCTCTATTTTTTGTAAACTAAAAATTTACAACCCAACTCAATTTAATGTAAGGTAAAAGTTAATGGATCACTCTTTCCTTTACATGCACCCTACACTATCATTTAGTAATAATCATCTTAAAATAATTCACAATAATAAATACCTAGGTATAAATTTTAATCATTAAAAAAAAAAACTAAAACATTAATATGAAACATGGATTTTAGGATGGAAGACCCTTTATGGTTTGAAACTCCATTATATAGAAATTTAACTTTGTTATAGGTATAAAAAACACAATTCTCTATCCAAGTGTAATGCATGTGATCCTTTATGGTTGTGAAGTTTAGTATGGAAGCATATTTTGATAACCTAAAAGAAGTTGATTGTTCATAACTTTGAAAATTATAAGTATTACATCTTACTCCTCTACCCTCTTCATGGAAGTTTTATATTTCCCATTAAAAGTGAAACATTAAAATGAAATATGTTACAAAAATATAAGTTGCTTAAACTAGAACAAGATAGATTTCCTATCATTTTCTTGACAATCATGTGTCCAACATATATTTGTTTGAAAAAAAAAATTGGTAAATGGTTACAATTTTGGGGAAGGCATGGTGATATAGTCCTTTAATGTAATGTAAAACTAAAATGAATAATTGAAAATAAAGTATTTCAAGAAATTTAGAAGATTAAAAATGTTAAAGATAAAAAAAATTGATTTTACAAAAAATATGTCATCAACCCCAAAACCAAACATTTGTTATATTTATATAAGATTGTTAATGTTAAGAAGAGAAAAACTAACAGATTGATAAGTAATCTCCAAAACACCCTGGGAACAAAAGAATTTGTAAGTTGAATAACCTAAATGAAATAGAAGATGTAGCTTATTACTCCTAATACATTTACTATATAATGATATCAAACATAATTACATCAATATTTGTAATTATAATTTATCTATAAACTCATAAATAAGAATAATCAAACAAATCTTTGTGACTTATTTGAATCTAAATTAGTTTTTTATACAAATAAATAAGGTCTTTGTGGTGTAAGTTTTATTTTAACAGATAGGAAGTTTGAAAAATCATTTCTCTCTCAATTCTCTCATTTTTTATTTTGGATTTAATTATATCTTTGATATGTTTCTAATTCTTTCTTCTTTTCCTAAAAAGCTTTAATTGTGAAGAGTTGAATGATTAATAAGAAACTTTGATTAAAAAAATAGAAAAATGATGATATTTAACAATACCAATAATATTTTTTAATGAATGAGCTTCTATTATATTCCTTTAAAAAGATATATTACACTAATTCACAAAAAATGGGCAGAAAAGAATAACACCCCAAAATGTCTAAGCAAGGTGAAGCCTTAAACAAAACTAGAAAGATACAAATTTAGTCAAACTACTAAGATGCAATAGATATAGAACCAAAAAGAGGAGGTGATTCATGATCAAATATTTCTCTCCTATCCCATAATAGTGCCTTCTTAATTTTCTTCTTTAGTTTGAGGAATAGTTCGCACTAGAGAAATAACCAAACTTAGTCAAGGAACCTTGCCACTATTAGGTCAACAAAAAAGCACCCCTTTCACAAGGATAAGAATTGGTAGAGGGAACACATGTCTAGTATGATCATTGTGGTTGTGACCACATCTATGCTCTTGGGTAATGGCCCCTTTTAGAGGGGAAATGTGCCATGCACACAACAACATAAGGTATGTTACCCCAATGCTCAATAATAGTCTATAAATAGACAATTTCTAGTGCACCTATGTTAAATTATGCTTGAATCTACTAAAGAACATCAAAACATACCATTGATTTAGTATGCAAGAAAAATGTAAGTTAATAAAAACTCCGGAAATAAAGTTGAGTTTCTATCTTTCCAAATAATAAATAGAATATCCACTCTAAAATAATATCAAATTTGGGTGAACTTGGTTGGAATCCATGGCCAATCACCTATAAAAACATGTTCCAAGAAGAGAGTTTAGGTCTAAAGGCCTAAAATATCATATATCCAAGTACAAGCAATTTTCCTACTAGTAAAACAAGAAGAGATGCTTGAGTGTTTCTAGCTATCCATTGTTGGCAAGAAAATTGAAGTCACGCACTGAAGTTCTAGCTCCAAGAGTCTTGCATGTTGTATTTATACCCCAGTGATTACAACAAGAGAATGATCAGTAGGTTTGTAGTAGGAAATAACATCATGTGGTAACTTAGCAAAACTAAGAATCCATAATACTATCATGCCCACATTTCCCATGCGGTCACAACACGCAAAAACGCATGTCATGTCCACATGCGACATGTGGTAATGATATGAACTATCAAAAATTTTCCCTTACTCTGAATTCCCCCCTCGCACGCGTAAGCGTGCTCGGTTGCGTATGTCTAAGTCGTCAATGATACTGTTGTTAACGGAATATTCTATACACGCATGTATTCTCCATTATGATGTCGATCACTACGTTTAGGTCAGTTTATTTTTCCACGTTTAGGATTTCCTTGGTAGGTGGTTGACCTTTAATTGGATTTCCCAGTTTATTTCAATACTGGCTCGCATTTCTACTTTTGTTACATTCCATCGTTTATTTATTTAATTATCTATTTATTTCAATAAATTGTCTCATTTTCATAGTCTACCATTTGGTAATAATTTAACTTTGAAATCGCAATTTCTATTACAGACCGAATTGTTGAATTTTAAATATTAAATGTCAAAATTAATTGTCTCATCATTTCTTTATATATATTTAAATATTTTATTTTTCTTTTAACCTCCCTCTCACAATGTGTATTCGATTAATTATATATTTACATTTTTAAATACATTACATTTCTTAATTTTAATATATATATATATATATATATATATATATATATATATATATATATATATATATATATATATATATATAAACATTCTCATTTAAGTGGATAAACAATACATACCCTTATGTATATATAGATATGGTTATATATATATATATGCATATATATATATATATATATATATATATATATATATATATATATATATATATATATATATATATATATACATATACACATACATAAACATCACTAGTTTAGTGAATTTTCTTATTTAATGGAAGCCCCACATTTATATAACAAACATCATATATAAATGTATATATATATATATATTTATATGCACTCACACACATATATATATACATTTATTTTTATTTAAAAAACATTTTAAACCATGCTCCACCCAAATACAGAGTGTAATTCCATTTATTAAGCCATATGATAATGAGGAACAACAACCCTAATTTCTTATTGTTTGTGTTGCTTTGCAGGTTAGGGTGGAGCGACGGCGGGATAGGCGCAGGTGTAGTGAAGGCACAGGGGAGGCCAAAGGAGGTGGAGGGATGTGGGAAGCCGCAAAGGAGGCAGATGGTGGACATGGAGGAGGTTGGCCGCGTAGGTACCAGTGGCGGGTGGAGGATGCAGGCGGCGGCGGTGGAGGCACGTGGTGGGGTTTGTCCGCGCAGAGAGCAGTGGTAGAGTAGTGTGGTTGCGTAGGCCAGTGTTAGTATCTTGGTAGGGTTCGGAGCCTGTGTGCAGGCCGTAGAGTTTAAGGCAAGGCGGGGGTGTGTGGGGTGTGGGTGGGGCTCCGCCCCTCCCCACACCCTTTTGTAATAAGGTTCGGTGGGGGGTTTAAACCCCCACCAATTTCATTTTAGCTTTGGCTGTGTATCAATGTAAACTGCAATCTTCTTCCCTTCGACGCATTTGCTATTTCGTAATTTTTAATTAAAATATATATATATATATATATATATATATATAATCTTAGCATAAGATCTTAATTTAATTACAATTAAATATATATATATATATATATATATTTAGCATAAGATATTCACAATGTGTAAATTTCTCAGATTCTCTGTTTATTTATATATGTCTATGAATAGTTATATATATATTTATATATATATTTTTTATATATATGTCATAGGAACTATACAAATTCATAATTTTCTTCAGTATTTCAATTTATAAATTTAACAAATACTTGAAATAAATCAGAAATGAATAGAGATTCAAATTTACAATTGTCAATTAAAATTCATCTTTTCACATGTACTTTCCAATGCAATGTAAAGAAGAAATTAAGAATAAATACAGAATAATTATTAAATCCTTCACTTCAAAAATTCATTATAATAGACAAGTAAATCATTTTCTGAAGAATTTTTATTGCATAATCAAATCAATTCTTAACTCTTTCCCAAAGATAAATTTACTTCCTATATAAATATTTGAATGTAACATTTTCACTGAACCATACAATGGATAAATATTTACAACTTTACAAGTTTGTTATACAAGTATAAAACAACTGTAAAAATACACAACTCTCAAACACTTTAAGGGAGGAATTATTTTCTTTCCCTAAATAACAAATTTTACAAATTCAGAGGGAGTAAACCTCTCCTTCAAGGAAAACTTATCCAGGATGAAACTTAATGAACCAAACTCTCCTTGCCAGTAAGAATGAGTTACATTTCCCCAAACAATAAAACTTTCCCATTTCTCTTCCATAAGCTCCAAGAGAAACCTACATGACAATAAGGAAGAAATACACCAACCAACTAGCTCTCCTTCCTACCATAGACCTACAAGAGGGTCACCCCCGAGCTAGGGAGATCATCCACACACCCAGGGTAGAATAGACCAAAAACACTTCACAACTTTAGAACAAACAACACACAACACCCATGGTTTTACTCACTACACAAAAACTCAGCTGAGGTGAGTTTAAGAGGGTAGGGAAGTAGACTCACTCAACTCTAAGGTGTCATTCTTCTCAACATTTTATCACAGCTTTTCTCATGGCCTCAAGCCATCCAAGTAATCAAAAATCCCAGGGATATCACAAATAGGCTCTCAAGCCTTATAGCCCTCTTGGCTCAAAATTACCAACATGCCCTCAAGGCTTCCATATACCAAGAACAAGAATGCACCCGAGGAGGTTCACACCTTCCCTTCCCCATACATGATGAGCATTGTCTTCCAACTAGAAGAAGCTCTTTCAAACACCCAACACAAACCCAAAATAACAGAAATAACACATAGACAACCTTTGCAAATCCACATTCATCAAACAAGAACAAAACATACAAGGTGAGTAAACTGGCTTACTAACCTTTACAAGCCCTATTATGGATGTAGTTGAAGAAGAGCTCCTCCCTTAGTCTCCTCCTCCAAGTTCTCCTTCTTTCCACAATAATCCAACCCCTTCCCCTCTCCCTCCTCTCTTCTTTAAAACAAATTCCCTCCATTTTCCTTATTCCCAAGTGGCATTAAAAAAACTAACCCCACTTCTTATCCACTATCCCTAGTGGACTTAAAACAATTAACCCCACTTAAGAAGTCCCCCACTATAGCCCTTTTCCAACACATGGAGGAATAAAATATAATAAGTAAAATAGAAATAAAAAGGGAGTGGATGACACACCACCCTTTTTATGGGGAACTCCCACCAAAAGAGAGGCACAAAGAGACAAAGCACTCCATTACTGGTGGATCATGGAGTCATTCCATGACTTGGAAGTGGGCCTGAGTGTGGATTCCACTCATTCCATTATCCCCATGCTCCTAAATTCGTCACTTAACTTCACTGTGAAGTTAAAGTGACCATATGGAGGTTATCCCAAGGTTATCCTAGTCAAAAGGGTCCCTAGACCCATGGGGTATAACCCAGGGTTGATTTTTACCTAGTTAGGACTCCCAGAGTCAAGTAAAAACACAAGAAGAGGATCTAAAAGAAATAAACTTAAACAAGACTCATAACAACATTTCTTACAACACATATCACAATACAAGTAATTCAGAGGGTAGACCTAATTCCCTTGACCCCATGCAACATTACAACATTACAACATTACAACATTTCCACCATACACGTAGTTGATCTTAGTTCCTCGTAGAACTAGATCGGCTCACAAGGGATACAACATAGGGTGTGGAATGATCTCCTGTATTTGTGGTTTCGTTAGCAATACCTACACACTCAATCTCGAAGTTAATAACACATAAAGATATCATAGCTGAAGCAATTTAAATACAAGCATATCTAAATATTCTACCATATAATCATACTAAAATCACATTAAAGTTCCATTTCTAATATTATCCATTCATCAATCTCTTAAAAGCAACATCTAACTATCATTGCATGATTTATTTTCTTAAAATTCAATTAGCTTTAATAAACAAAATTCTAGGATCAATAGTCTTTAACATAAAAGTAATAGCAATAGCACTGCAAATAGTCTCATGAGAAGTGAAAAAGGTAGGCCTCACATCCTCCCCCCCTAAGATTGTACTTTCTCTTGGAAGTCATCAAAGAGGTGAGGGTAAAGTGTCTTCAGTCTCATTGTTTCTTCCCATGTTGTAGTGACCTCATCATACATATCCCACTGGACCCTAACCTAGTCTAGCTTTCGACCTCGAAGGCCCAGCGTCCGACGAGCCAATATGTGTATTAGCTCCAAAGCCAGCTATCTGTCTGCCTCTACCTGAAGAGCACTCCAATCCAATACGTGAGATAAGTCAGAAATATAATGACGTAGAACTAAAACATGAAAGACATTGTGGATACGAGATAGGCTAGGTGGTAAGGCTGAACGATAGGCTATAGGTCCTATCCTCTCCAAAATCTCAAAAGGACCTACAAATCGGTGTGCGAGCTTAGAGCCTTTTCCATAACGGATTGGACTCTTATGTGGTCGCACTCTCAAGAATACCCTGTCACCCACTAAGAAGTTTCGATCCGTTCTCTTTGCATCGGCATACTTCTTCTGTCTATCTTGAGCTTCCTGAAGTCTCTGTCTGATCAATGTGACCTACTATTCCATATCCTGGATTATTTTGGGACCAATGGCAACTCTGTCCTCTATCCAATCCCAACTCAAAGGCGTCCTGCAAGGTCTGCCGTACAAAGCCTGGTACAGAGGCATACCCAATGAGCTGTGATACCTATTATTGTAGGCGAACTCAACCAGATATAGGTACTCCTCCCTTCTAGATTGATGATCCATAACATACATGCGAAGCATGTCCTCTAACACCTGATTAACTCTTTCTATCTGGCTGTCGGTCTCAGGATGGTAAGTGGAACTGAAGTTGAGCTGTGTGTCCAACGCCTGATGTAAGGCTCTCTAAAATGATGATGTGAATATTTAGTCTCTATTAGATATGATGCAGTGAGGTACTCCATGCAGTCTAACAATCTAATCTAGAAACACTCTCGCCACCGATGGTGCATTGTACGTTGTGCGTACTAGTGAGAAATGCGCCACCTTGGTCAACTGTCACCATGATGGCATCATGGCATCACGATGACATAGGTAGACCAACATTAAAGTCCATGAAAATGGTGTCCCACTTCCATTTAGGTATCTCATGAGGGTACAAAAGTCCTGCTGGATGCTGATGCTCAGCCTTGACCCTCTGACACTCAAGGCATCGAGCAACATACTCTGCAATGTTGCATCTCATCCCAGCCTAATGATATAACTGCTGCAAATCCGCATGCATTTTCTTCACTCCTGGATTAGCTGCATAGGGTGCTCTATGAGCCTCAGAGAGTATCACTATATGTAGGTCACCCACATGGGGTACATAGATGCACTGCCTATGTCTAAGCAATCCATTCGACTCAAGGGAATATCCTACAAATTTGCCCTTCAGGACCCTCTGATTCTGGATTTCCTGTTGCACCTCCAAAAACCACTCGTCCTCAGGTAGATGCTGTAAAATACGTCCTCTCAAATCCACCTTCAAAGTTAGAGTCAGGATCTCGTGGCGCCTTCGACTCAAAGCGTCAGCAACCACATTCTCCTTTCCTTTAATGTAGTGGACATCAAAGTCATACTCACAGATGAACTCCATCCAACGCCACTGGCGGGCGTTCAAATTAGGCTAAGTGAAAATGTACTATAAGCTATGATGATCCGAATGGAGCTCGAAACGTCGACCTAAAAGAAAGTGTCTCCAACGAACAAGAGCATGAATAACAGTTGCGAGCTCTAAGTCGTGAGTAGGGTAGTTTAGCTCATGTGTTTTAAGTTTTCGCGATTCATAAGAAATTGCTCTACCACCTTGGATAAGCACAGTTCCCAATCCCTCTAATGATGCATCCGTGCAAACAACAAAATCTTCTATCGGATCAGGAACAACTAATATGGGAGCGCTGGTAAGATGTTCCTTCAGGATCCCAAAGGCCTTCTCACACTGCTCAATCCAAGTGAATCCTTTCCTTTTTCGCTGAAGGGAAGTGATAGGATGTGCTATCCTAAAGAAACCTTCGACAAACCTACGGTAGTAACCGGCTAGTCCCATAAAGCTCCTTACTTCTATTACATTGGTGGGTGCTGGCCAATCCTGAATTGCTCTAATCTTCGATCGATCTACGGAGATACCATCGCCTGATAATATGTGCCCCAAATACTGCACCTCTGACCTGAAAAAAGCACACTTCACCAGGTTGCCATAAAGTTGATTCTCACGTAAACACTGCAATACCTGATGCAAATGGTCCACATGTTCCTCCTCGGTCCGTGAATAGATCAAAATGTCATCTAGAAAAATGATCACAAACTGATCTAGGTAAGTGTGGAACACCCCGTTCATGAGACTCATGAACACTGCAAGGGCATTCGTTAAACTGAAAGGTACCACTGTAAATTCATAATGGCCATATCTGGTTTGGAAAGTAGTTTTGTGAATATCTGCCTCAGTGATTCATAATTAGTGATACCCAGATTTTAGATCAATTTTTGAAAACACTTTGGCTCCCTGCATTTGGTCAAAGAGATCGTCAATCCTAGGCAGAGGATATCAGTTCCTCATTGTCACTTTGTTCAACTCTCTGTAGTCCTTGCATAGCCGAAGAGATCTATCCTTCTTCTTTATGAAGATAACTGGTGCGCCCCATGGTGAAACGCTAGGTCAGATGTGTCCCTTCTCAGATAATTCTTCTAACTGCAGTTTAAGCTCTATAAGCTCATGTGTAGTCATTCTATAAGGTGCACGAGACACTGGTTCTGCCCTGGTACCAAATCGATGTGGAAGTCAACTTCCCTGCATGGAGGCACACTCGGTAACTCCAGTGGAAAAAAATTAGAAAATTCTCTCAGGATAGGGTGATCATCTAAGGTAACCTTAGGTTCATCATCTGATCTATCACTGACTGTGATAGCAAACATCTGACAACCCTTCCATATGCAGTGCTTAAGTTGCTGAGTGGATATCGTACGAGCATTCGTGGGCTTCTGTATGCCCACTATCTCAACCGGTGTGCCATGATCGTCTATGCAACTAATCGTCCTCTGGTGGCAATCTAGCTTGGCATGAGCCGCAAGCCAGTCCATACCCAGAACTACGCTATAGGATCCTAATGGCATAACCCTAAGGTCACATGTTGTAATGAAAGAACCCAAGGAAATCTCACAATTTCTAACAACGGTATCAACTGACATCCTGGCCCCAGAGGCCAACTCGACCTCCCACCTAATGTCCTGCCTAGAAGCCACCAGCCTGCAACGTTCCACTAACGATGTAGACATAAAAGAGTTGGTAGCTCCGGAATCAAATAGGATAGAGATGGGAAAATCTTCAATCATACCTGCTATCTCTATGATTGAAGCCTGGAAATCGGCCTGGCAGTTTTCAACCGCTACAAACATACAGTGGGATTTACCCATATCACCCACAGTCTGCTCGGATCCTCTTGCACGATGCTGTCCCCCTGCTCTAAAACCCTGTGGACACTCTCTAGCTAGGTGTCCAACTTCTCCACAAACATAACAAGGGCCCCTAACCTAAACATGTACAGTCTGAATCCTACTCGACTGCTGCTGTCCTGATCTACCAATAGACCCCTGTGAGCCCCTATATGATTGCTGTGGCCTCGCGGGTCCCGCAGGTGGTCCCTGCTATCTTTGATCCCTGCACGGGCCCTGCTACTGCCAACCTCTATTATTTCCCCCATGTGACCTCGACTGTGTTCTAGCTCTCTGCTGCTGTTGTGAATGTTGTTGCTGTGGGGGCCTAGGAGGTAATGATGCTGAACTGAATCCTCCTCTAGGGGGTGGCTGTGTTGGCCTACAGAAACTCTGTTGATGCTGCTACTGTCCTCGATCCTAGAACTGAGGGCGAGAACTCTTCCCTCGTCCCTGAATCTCCTCAGCAATATAAGCCTTCTTGGCAGCATCACTCAAAGTCTGGGGATCTGCCATCCGAACAAGTCCTGCTATACTGTGGTTTAGTCCTCTGATAAACTTATGCACCAAGAGTTTCTCATCATGGAGATACTCCGCATATCTGGATAACTCTGTAAACCTACTCTCATACTGTGCCACTGAGAGTCCCCGCTACTGTAGGTCATGGAACTCGTCTATCCGACGTTGTCTTTAATAATCTGATAGGTATCGTGCGTTGAAGTGCTCAATAAAGGTCTCCCATGAGAGGGTGTCTAAGGAGAGGCGACGTTTGCACTCCTCAGTACGCCACCAGGTAGCTGCTGCATCTCGTAATAAGTGTACTACCACACGGGCCTTTGTGTTGCCCTCGTAAGGACGCAACGCGAAGCACCTGTCTAAACTGATAAGCCAAGCCTCTGCCTCAGCTCCCTCTGTGGTCCCGATGAAAGTAGGAGGGTTCAATCTCAATATGTCCCTGATGGAATCTCCTTTATCTATGCGCCCCCTGATAGGCTCATCTATATGATAATCATAAAGCCTGGGACCTAATTGCTCTACTCACACTGTCTCATCAAGCCTGGCATGATGTGTGGGGCTCCTCCTATGGGCCCTGTCAGCCGAACCAACCTCCTCTGTATCGGGCAACTAGACATAAGGCTCCACACGTGGTATCCCCTGCAGCTCTACGTGGGGCTCCACACGTGGCTCGACATGAGTCTCCGCTCGTGGCTCCTCTCGTGGAACATCGCGGGGTTTGACACGTGGCTCTACGCGCAACTCAACTATAGCCGATGGAAGCCTATCTAAGATAGCCTGTAAGGCCTGTAATATCTGTGGTTCCATATCTAGTGAGGCTAGTGGTGCCTGCGGTACCTGAGGAACTGGTTGTGTCTGTAGAACTAGCTGAACTTGTGGAATTGGCTGATCTGGTGGGATTGGCTAATCCAGTCCCACAGCTGAAGAATTAGTGCGCACCTCGGTGGGTGGAGTACGGCGGATCAGTGTTTGCCGAACTCGTCTGGGAGGCATCCTACAAAACGAGGTAATTGCCAGTCAGTTTGATCGCGGAAGTGATAATGTGCCTAAATAAGCCCAGTGTTTAAAACAACTGGGCTCTGATACCAAATGTCATGCCCACATTTCCCATGTGGTCACAACACGCAAACACACATGTCATGTCCACATGCAACATGTGGTCATGATACAAACTATCAAAAAATTTCCCTTACTACTCTGAATTTCCCCCTCACACGCGTAAGCGTGCTCGGTTGCGTATGTCTAAGTCGTCAATGATATTGTTGTTAACAGAATATTCTATACACGCATGTAATCTCCATTATGATGTCGATCACTACGTTTAGGTCGGTTTATTTTTCCACGTTTAGGATTTCCTTGGTAGGTGGTTGACCTTTAATTGGATTTCCCAGTTTATTTCAATACTAGCTCGCATTTCTACTTTTGTTACATTCCATCGTTTATTTATTTAATTATCTATTTATTTCAATAAATTGTCTCATTTTCATAGTCTACCATTTGGTAATAATTTAACTTTGAAATCGCAATTTCTAGTACAAATCGAATTGTTGAATTTCAAATATTAAATGTCAAAATTAATTGTCTCATCATTTCTTTATATATATTTAAATATTTTATTTTTCTTTTAACCTCCCTCTCACAATGTGTATTCGATTAATTATATATTTACATTTTTAAATACATTACATTTATTAATTTAAAATATATATATATATATGTAGACATCCAAATTTGTCCCAACTTTGTTCATGTCTAGCAACACCTTGTTAAATCATTATTCATTAAGCCAATTAATTAAATAAATTTTATTTATTTAATTAATATCCAACTCATATCCCAACTAATTCAAATATTTTATTTGAATTAAGCCCTCATCATTTATCACATTCCAACACTTGTCCAGTCAATCATGTGTTGTAAGACAACTTTCATTCATATCTTTCACATGCACAATTAATGGAATCTAAATTTAGTAACTTTCAATCCTAGCCATTCACATAGCCTCTGAATCTCCACCGTTGATTGATCTTGGCTAAGTCCTATATAAACACCCTCTCACTCCATATGAGACATCCAGCAATCATATAGCACCTACATTATCATCTTGAGCATCTGAGCATTCATTTGAGCTTTTATCATCCATCATGGCAGGTTTCAGCATTGCAATTGTTCATTGTTGAAGAAGCAGTCCACATCCCTCAAACAAGGAATCGCACGGTCTAGGTGATGTTATGCTTGAATTGCATTGTTCTTTGATTTCATTTAGGTTAGATTCCTTGATGATGGTAGGGTTAGGGTTTCATGACTATGTCTGATCTTCTACACCTGACTTTCACCTATCACATTTGGCACGCCCGGTGGGACTCATGTCCTTGATTGACTTCATTTTTCGGAGTTGTTTTCTTTGAAGATCAGATTTTGCAGGTGCTTGCAGTAAATTCCGGTCGCTTCTGAACGAAAATACGCCGCTTCCAGATCTCTGCGCCGCTTTTAAGCTGGAACCGGTCACATTTACCTCTCTGGATCGCCTTTAAACAGACAGTCGTCGCCTACGGTAAAATCGTATCGCTTTTGTTTTCAAAAGGCTCGCCTATGATTTAGCGCTGATTGCGGTTGCTTTGGACTGTATTTATCGCTTTTGACCTAACAGTAGCCGCTTTTGCACACAATCGGGTCACTTTTGACCTAACAGTGGCCACTTTTGCACATGTTAGCATCACTTTTGATCTGACAGTAGTCACTTTAACATTGATCTGAATCACTTATGAACTGAGAGTGATCACCTGTGCAGGTTAGGGTTTTGACTTTTTTGCAGATACAGGTCACTTTTGTCTTACAACAGGTCGCTTCTGGGTATAGCTGGATCGCGTATGAGTCTACAGAGGCCGCGTTTGAATTAATTAGAATCGCTTTTGAATTGACAGTGATCGTCTGTTAGGCTAGGGTTTTGTCTGTCGGCTGTGTTTTTACAGATATAGTTCGCATCTAGCCCTCAATTAATTGCTTCTGGCTAATACGCATCGCTTATGAGCTGACAGGTGTCACATACTGTATTTTCGGCGTCGCATATGATCTACAGTCTTTCGCCTCTGGTAAAATGAAGATCACTTTTGATTAGCAGTGAATCGCATCTGGTAAGTTTTGTTGTTTTCAAATCTGTTTCAGTTCCAGTTTGATTTTTGGCTATTAATCAAGTATTTGCGCAGCATCTTATCGATTTGTCCAAGAAAGGAGGTTATCAAACTACTGACATATCTGTTGCAGGTTCGATCGGTCCAAGATTTGTGGTTTTTCACTAAATTAGGCATATTTGGGCTTGGTGCTTAAAATGAATCATTATTTTCTCCGTGCTTGATTTATCTTTTTTAATTGCTTGCATGTGCTTGATTGTAACCCAAATTTAATGGCAAAAGTATCCTCTCCCCTTGCCTATCAAATGGATCTTGGGTGTATGAGAACTTGTCATTATCTTTAGAGGGCCTGCCTTCCCGGTGTGAGAAGGGATACGACCCAAGCGGTAACGGGCTAAAGCCAAGTCCTTCCGAACTGCTATATAAGAAAAGTGTTTGTGTCGAAAGCCATAAACAACGGGTGCTGTTGCGTTATACCGACAGCTAACCTCCCCCAAAACCCTCCAAGGCGCAACCCTTGGAGGCTGGGAGACTCCATAACGGAGAGTAGCGCTGCCGCATGTATAGCCACCCGAACGGATGCCCTTATTAGCAACTTTGTGTAGTAGCCAAAATCCTTCTATTTGTTGATGTAGAGGGCAAAACCCTTGAAGCGGCCCCGATTCATGCGGTTCTTAGCCGAGGTAGCAGGGACAATCTAAAGGTTTGGAGAGGGTCAAGCCTTATAAGAAACCCAGATCTTGGTATGCGTGAGAAGTGTGTGCAAATGTAAGGAGGAGCCGGTGCTACCAAGATCCTGGAGCTACCCGCTTTGAATAGGCGTAGCTAGGGGATTCAACGGATACTGTCCTATCCTAGCCTAGGTTGTATCAGTTTGTGCTTGTTGTGAGTGTGAGTGACTGTTATCACTATTTTCTTGTTGAAAAACTGTAAAATCAGACAACTTTTGGATAAACACAGTCACTTTTGAACCTAAACTGCTCGCACAGATCACAGACATCGCTTCTGAACTGTAGTAATTCACTTTTAGTCTGACCTGTGTCGCTTTTAAACAACAGCTACCTACATATTACTTGAATAGAGTCGCTTTTAAACCACAGCAGATCGCCTATTGCCTGAACCAAATCGCATTTGAACAACAGTTGATCGCATATTGGCTGAACCAGGTCGCCTTTAAGCCGCAGTTAGTCACCTTATGCCTGAATGAGCTCGCCTTTGAACAACAGACTGTCACCTTTAGGGATATTTGAGTCACCTCTGATCAACAGGAAATCGCCTTTGAACCAACAGTCGTCGCCTCTAGCATAGCATTCGCTTCTGGTTAACACTGTCATTCTCTATTGAGCCTAAACCAGATCGCATCTGAGCTATCATTGATCGCCTTTGGAATCCTTTGAGTCGCATTTGAGCTATCATTAGTCACCTATAGCTAAAATACCTGCAAATCTCCGTCCATCAGCTAAATTAGCCATAGGTCCAGCTTGCTTGAGTCTTAAACATCAGCTTTCAGACTTCTCTTTGATCAACAGCAAATACCTAGACTTTGTCTCCTATTTTTGAGCTTATCAATCAATCACAACTCATGAGCTTTCCATCCTTTTGAGACCCCAACCAGCAAATCAGACATCAACCCAATCATTTCAATCAGCAAACATCCTTCAGTTTTAGCTTCAACCAACATCATCCTTCAGCTTTAGCTTCAGCAAACAACATCCTTTAGCTTTAGTTCCAACAAACATCAGCAGCAAACAATCTTTCCCTTGAGTGTTTGAGCTATCCTCTAGGGAGAACGAACAACAACCCAACAACAACAACTCAGCTAAAACAAATCAACCAAGCGAATTAGCCAAACCAGCAAACCAAAACAACAACCAATCAACCAACCAGCCAACTATCATCTTTTGGGTCTCAAAACTTTGACAAGCTCAGCTTCATCATCAACATCATGCCTCAAACTAGGAGTCAATATCGAGCTGAAATAGAAGACAAATTGAAAGCTGAAATGGAAGCCAAATTGCAAGCTGAGATGAAACAATTCACAACACCTCTTAAGGACGCAACTCAATTCACAACTGGTATGCCTTCTCATATGTTTATGCCTCAAGGGTACACTATTGGCGAGTCATCTTCATAATGAATGCAACCTACACCATCCTTGGAAACTTTCGAAGAACAATCTCAAGACGACTCATCAGAATTCCAAGATACCTATCTATGGGACCAAGTTGAGAAACTCATGATATCTGAGCCTGATCGTTGCTTTCTCCAACTTGCTCGCATGGGTGCTAAACTACCTAAAGACTTTGACATATCCGCTATTAGAGAGCAAGATACCAACACTACTGCTGTTGTTGCGAATAGACCATCTACTATAGTCACATCATCTCCTACTACATCGCAAACATTGTCCTCATTGCCTATTGTTGCTTCATTTGAGCTACCACGATTAGAGCATACTTTAGAACCGTTGATAATGCCCACCAATGTGCTCCCTCTCATGTCACAAAATCTCAACATTCCACCTTTCCATGTTCCTCAACATATCTCTCCTTCTACCATGACTGTTTCCATGCCTCAAGTAACACAAGCTGTCCATGTAACACAAGCGCAAATACTTCGAGCATCACAAGCTATTCCCATGTCTTATAGTGTGCAAACCTCCCAAACCACTCCAACAACACGTGTTGTCCATGCTTCACACCCATTACAATCCACTACATCTCATACAAATACCATATCCCATATACCAACTGCTAATACCTCAATGCTATCATATAATCCCAACGTTAGTCTCATTGACATGAGTGATCCCCCCGTTTCTCAAGCCAATCCGAACAATAAGATCGCTTATGTTGATCAACTTACATCCATGTCGTCATATTCTTCCAATCCTTCACACACCATCAATCCATCCTATGCTACCCAAAGCTTCCCTATTATCACCCAACACATGACACATACCAATCCTCATATCGTCCAAAATACAAATCCAAATATTTCTGTCGTATCTGCCAATCCCTCTATCACTTACCATGTCACGAATCAAATCCCAGCTTCCCAACCATCCACTACTATCAATCCACTATCCACTTCCTATGTGATGCACACCCAATTGCCGCTTGTGTCTCAAGGACAGCAATCCTCCAACGCATACGTGTCACATACCAATCCTTTGACATGCATTGTGGGTACACAACCGCAACAAACAGTCACAACTCCATATATCCCACAACCGCAACCACAATATATCTCCTACCATACTCCACCCCCTTCGCAACAACAGCAATTATCTTCAGCAGATGTTCAACAGATGATCGATGAAAGGGTAGGACAAGGCAAGAAACCTTTTTCTCTCGAAAACATATGCGCCTGTCCATTTGATAAGTCTCTTAATATGATACCTTTTCCACCACATTTTGAAATCCCACAATTTGATAAATACAAAGGGAAAGGGAATCCGGAAGACCATCTTCGAGCCTTTTTTGTAGCATGTCTTGATGTCTCTTATGATGATACGTATCTTTTGAGACTATTTCCTTGAAGCTTAGCAGGACAAGCTCTTGAATGGTTTTCTCATTTACCCCCGGGCATCAAATCTTTTGCGGAATTAGCAAACAAATTTCGATCACACTTTGCCTTCAACATTGAACATGAGGTAAACATGAATGACCTTGTCAATACCAAACAGCGCAACGGTGAACCCTTTTCTTCTTTTACCCAATGATGGCGTAATATAGCTCGCAAATTATCATGGGAAATACCGGAGAAACAACAGCTTGACATCTTTGTTCAAAATCTTCATCCTGAGCTGTCATTCCAACTACAATTGCAGAGTGCTAGCACCTTTGACGAACTAGTTTCCAAAGGAGTTATTATTGAATGAGCCTTAATTGCCAAGGGCACTATCAAGATCTTTCGCGACAACAAAGATTCTCCCCAAAATTCTAATGATAAGTCTCGCTTTTGGAACAAGAACAAGAATGTTGTAAATGACGGTATTGTAGATGCAAAGAATATTCAAACTATGAGAGCTCCCATCAACATTCAAGCAGCCTCTACACCAAGACAGCCTTTTCCACAACGAAGAAACCAACGCCAAACTTCCAATCCACGCTGACAATTTACACCATTAGTGGAACCCATGGAAGTTGTTCTTCAAAAGCTACTTCAAGCAGGAGACATTATTCTACCTGATGCACCACCAAATGGTGAACCACTCTTTCGAGCTCCTTGGTACAAAGAAAATGAGTAGTGTGATTACCATCGAGTTAAAGGGCACAAAACAAATGGTTGTATGCGCTTAAAACATGTTATCCAAGACTGCATTGATCAAGGTTTAATCAACGTCACACCTTCAACAGCTCAACCTGCTCAACAATCAACATCAAACTATGATCTAGAGACTTTCAAGAATCCACTTCCGTCTCATGATCAGACAAATAACCTTCAGGCTAGAAATGCTATTCCGTATAACTATGCATCATCTACCATTGGCTGCATTGACCATGCTCACATTTCTACCATTACCGTCCAAGGGAGGGCACCTGATTGTGCCGTAACCACGCGAAGAGTTCGAGTTACTATTCAAGGAGTACCTCCCCATCCTCCTTGATCTCTCTCTGACTATAACCTCTTGGATCACCTTGGTAAAACACCCGCACACATATCTATTCTTGAGCTGCTCCGCATATCCCCCGCACATAAAGCTATCCTTGATAAAGCCTTACAAGAGTCTTCGGTGCCTAATAATAGTAATATCACACAATTCCAATCTATGGTCGCTAGCATTGCAGCCCCTTGTCATTTGACCTTTTCCGACAAAGATCTTCAGCCCTCCATTCATCCGTCACATAACGAAGCCCTCCATATTGAAGTATTTGTTAAACAACACCATATCAAATGAGTCTTGATAGATGGGGGAGCTGGTCTTAATATATGTTCTTTGAAACTTATCAAGCAATTGGGATATTCTGAGAAAGATGTTGACACCTCCAAGGTTATTACCATCAGAGCATATGATGACGCTGAAAGAGATACCGAAGGGATTATCTTATTGCCTATTCAAGTTGGGCCGGTCATTACAGAAACTCGCTGTCAAGTCCTTGATATTGATCTTCCTTACAACATCATCCTTGGACGCCCTTGGATCCATACCCTTAAAGTAGTTCCCTCTACATACCACCAATGCCTTAAATTTCCACATAAGGGTGTTGAGGTTACCATTCAAGCTGACCCCAACCCATTTGAGTTCTGCCGTGCCTTTCAAGCTAAATATCAGAGTCCGAATCGCATTCCTATCAACACCGAGGCATATCCGTCTTCATCCTATATAAACCCATCCGATCTTCTCAAGCCCTCATCTAGCAAAGCCACTTCCAACCTCCATATCAAATATACCGAACATGGCCCTGGTGAATACAAATTACAAGAGTCCTATTGTGTTGGTACCCTTCCATTATCTCCTAAATCCCACGGTAAGCCCTCTACATCCAAGCCAACTTCATCCTCCGCTATTATCAAAGCTCCCCCTACAGTGTTCATTAAGGGTGGTTTCTTGGATGATGAAGACATTGAGGACATCAACTCTTGGATATTCTTTGATGACAATGACCAAGTCCAACTTGAAGTCGAGCGATACAACAATGGGTTTTGTATCATAAAGAACATGGGCTATAAAGGACATGGTGGCTTGGGATCACAGGAACAAGGACCTACTGAGCCCATTATTGTGTCTAAGAAGTTTAATAAGCAAGGCCTTGGTTACCAACCGGAGGTACCGCGACTCAAAGACATTAAGTGTATTTCCGATATTGACGTTGGACCTTCTTCAGTAGGAGAGACTTCTAATTCGGATACTATCGATGACTCCTCCCTTCATATCACCGACCTTTTTCAGGAACATTCCATCTTCATGTTTTCCGCCACCTCTTCTAGTCATCACGATTCCTCCATTAGCCTTTCACTCGTATATCCTGACCTCATCGATTGGGACCAACAGGGGGCACCGATATTAGATACATTTGAAAATGACGAAGCCATTGCAGAATTCATGGGTTTGAGACAAGGTATTCCATTGGGTGATCATAAAGCAGGTTTCATGATGGATTTACCGAAACTAGCATATTTTGGCGGAAGTATCAAATCCTTCAGTCGCAAAAGTGAAATAAACAAAATTCAACAAAATAGGTCACTAGGTGAAAACCGAAAGGCGCCTCTTGACTGTGAAAAAGTAAAAATAAAGGACGTATCTGAAGGTGAAAACCTCTCTGAGGCACCTAAGGATGAGGGATTTGATCTTCCTGTTGTCACTAATTACCATGAAAAATCAACTGTGCTAGTGGAAAAATCACAAGACATGAACTTGGGAATAGAACAGAATCCGAAGATTACCTTTTTGGCAGCATCACTATCAGAGCAAGAACGAAGAAACTTCACCGCATTTTTTATGAGAAGAGCTATAAATTTTGCATGGACTTATGTAGACATGCCAGGTCTAGATCCTTCACTTGTGGTACATCATTTAGCAGTATCTCCTAATGCAAAGCCTGTCAAACAAAAATTGTGCAAAATGCATCCACAAGTTGCCTTATTGGTCAAAGCAAAAATTCAGAAACTGTTAGAAGCAAAATTTATAAAGCCTATTGATTATCCAGAATGGGTTTCAAATTTGGTACCTGTAGCAAAACCAAATGGACGTGTTCGTTGCTGCACAGACTTTAGAGATCTTAACAAAGCTTGTCCTAAGGATGATTTCCCACTACCAAGCATAGACAACATTGTAGATCTTACAGTAGGAAATGAAATGCTATCTTTAATGAACAGATTTTCAGGTTATAATCAAATCCGAATAGCAGAGGAAGACCAAGATAAAACATCTTTTATTTATCCATGGGGTACCTATTGTTGGGTTGTAATGCCTTTTGGTCTTAAAAACGCTGGAGCCACCTATCAACGAGCCATGACAGTTATTTTTCATGACCTTTTTCATACTATCATGGAAGACTATGTTGATGACATCCTGGGAAAATCCAAGACAAGAGAAGGACATCTACAAGTATTGGCACAAATCTTTGATTGATTAGAAAAATACCAAGTCAGACTAAACCCAAAGAAGTGTGTATTTGGTGTAACATCAGGAAAACTGTTGGGATATATTGTGTCTCAACGAGGGATAGAAGTGGACCCAGCTAAGGTAAAAGCTATCATAGAAATGCCTCCACCAACAAATCTCAAACAGCTCCGCAGTTTACAAGGTAGGCTACAATCTATCCACAGATTTATCTCACAACTAGCAGATAAATGTCACCCTTTTCAACATCTTCTTCGTAAGGGTGAACCTTTTAAGTGGGATGAAAAGTGTCAACAGTCTTTTGATAAGATAAAGGAATACTTGGCAACGCCTCCTGTGTTAGTACCTCCGATACCTGATCGTCCATTACTGCTCTATATATCATCAACAACCGCAGCATTGGGTGCCCTTCTAGCTCAACATGATGACTCAGGAAAAGAACAAGCCATTTACTACATCAGTAGAACCCTTGTGGGATATGAACTCAATTACTCATTCATGGAAAAAGCTTGTTTAGCATTAGTGTTTGCTTCCCAAAAGTTGCGACACTATATGCTGAACCAAACAACAAAGCTCATCTCTAATGTGGATCCCCTCAAGTATCTCATTTCAAAAGCCCTTCTCACAGGAAGATTAGCCAAATGGGTTATGATCTTAAGTGAATTTGACATACAATATGTGAACCGCAAAGCTATCAAAGGACAAGTTATTGCTGATCAATTAGCTGCAGCACCCATCACAGATATTCAGCCAATATATCCAGAATTCCCTGATGAAGGATTGTTTAATTTGAATTCTCCAGCATGATGGCAACTATACTTTGATGGATCATACACACAACATGGTTCTGGAGCAGGTATCTTGTTTGTCACTCCCCAAGGAGATTGTATACCTAAATCATATAGAATAGCATTCCCATGTACCAACAACATAGCAGAGTATGAAGCTTTAATCACAGGCTTGCGCATGGCAGTACAATGGGCTATCAAATAGTTACAAGTCTTTGGTGATTCTCAACTAGTTATCAAATAGGTCTTAGATGAATATCAAACAAAAGATGAGAAGCTTCTTCCATACAAGCTAATGGTGGATGATTTCAAGAAATATTTTGAGGATATTACCTTTGAGCAAATTCCCAGACTACAAAACAGAGCAGCAGATGCCATGGCTATGATTGGATCTCTTTTAGACATGCCATCTAACACCTATAAATGTGAGTTCTTGGTTGAACAACTTTTGATCCCAGCATTCGAAGTTCCACAATCTGAGCTTATATGTGAAATTGTTGGTCCCAACTCGTCGTGGTACAAGGATATATACGAGTATCTCTGAAATCAAATCTTTCCATGTCAACTATCCAACACCCAGCGCAAAACCTTTATCCGTCGAGCCTCTCGTTACACTATCTTAGGAGACACCCTTTATCGCCGGAGTCTTGATGGTATCCTTCTTAGATGTCTTGATTCCGAGGAAGCAAAAACGGCCTTACGTGAAGTACATGAAGGTGTCTACGGTTCGCATTCCGCTGGCCCTAGCCTTGTTAAGAAAATTCTACGAGCAGGATACTATTGGCCAACTATGGAAAAAGATGCCCAGCACTTTGCAAAGCGATGCCTACAATGTCAGAAACATGGAGATCTAATACATGCACCAGCACATGAGCTTCAGCCTATTGTCACTCCATGGCCTTTTTCGCAATGGGGACTTGATCTCGTAGGCAAAATCCATCCTACTTCATCCAACGGTCATAAGTTTATTATTACTGCCACTGAGTATTTTACGAAGTGGGTAGAAGCCATACCAATGACCTATATCATAGGTAAACAAATAGCCAAATTCATCCTACATTACATTATCTGTCGTTATGGAGTTCCTCAAGCTATTGTCACAGACAATGGTCGGCCTTTCAAGAACCAAGAGGTTAGAGATCTTTGCAACAAGTTCCATATTCAACATAGATTCTCTACGCCTTACTATCCTCAGAGCAATGGTCAAGCTGAAGCCTCTAATAAGACAATCATCAAGATCCTTAAAAAGACTGTTAATGAAGCTGGTCGAGATTGGCATCTACAACTACATCCTGCATTATGGGCATATAGAACAAGCATCAGAACTCCCACTGGAGCCACGCCCTATGCTCTCGTCTATGGCACTGAAGCTATTTTGCCTATCGAGGTTGAGATCTCCTCTTTGCGCATATCCCTGCAACATACTATCTCAGATGAAGAGTATCGAGTATCCAGACTCCATGATCTTGAGCTATTAGATGAACGCCGCCTTACAGCATTGAACCATCTTCAAATCTATCAAAACCGGCTACGCCGCAGCTACAACAAAAAGATCAGAGAACGCAGATTTCAAGTTGGCGACCATGTCCTTAAAGAAAACCAAAGGAATCAACAACATCGAGAGAAACAGGGCAAGTTTGAACCCAATTGGCTTGGTCCTTTCATTATCACAGCAGTCTATGGATCAGGTGCATACACTCTTTCAACACCTGAAGGCATTCCCTTGGATGAACCAGTCAACAGCGTTCATCTCAAGAAGTTTTATCCATAAATCTCAGCTATCTCCAAAACCAAAAAAAATAAAAATAAAAATAAAAGAAAAACAAAAAAAAAAATTTAAAAAAAAAATAAAAATAAATATACGATAAATAATCTGTCCTCTAGTGAAAACCTGGTAAACAGGTGCCTTGGATAAGTACCATAGTGAAAACTTGGCAAACAGGCGCTATGTGTAGTGACCAGCTTCCCTCATCTGTTTGGTTCGTTTGATCATATTTCCCCATTTCATCTTGTATAAGCCATAATCATAAGCCATATCGCAATCCCACACATAGCCTTTCGGTTTCATCTTCATCTTTGCCAATGCTAGCTATCATATTTGAGACATTGTCGTGATACCTATATCTTTTGGCACCCTAGCATCTTGGCCACATCTTTTCTGCATTGTTGCTTCTGCATAATAAACCTCGTCCCTCATTGGGGGCATTTGTCGAGTCTTATTTGGAAGTGGATACTGTTATCTCTAGCTCATAACACATCAAACAACTCAGCTCACAACACAACAAACCTTATCAACTTCAGCCATGGCCTATATCCAACAACAAATGTGACTTAATGACTTGCACCCAGGACCCATGTCTTCGCAATCTATCCACATTCATCTAACAATCGCAACAAATGTCGCTTGATCAAACATCCAACCAATTAGTGACATCAATAAGAACTACATACAGCTCTATCGTTGATGCCTTGATCCCATGGATACAGGGTATGTAGGCAATCTGAGATGTGAAGGAAGCACTCTGATTCAGGCTAAGACGATAGCCCCTTTCATCATTCATCTTTCATCTTTCTTCTAAACATCCTTCAATCTTTCAGCTCAAATCCTTCTCTCTTTCATCACTTACATCATCAATAAAACCCAGAACTACATATTCATCATGTCTCATCTTCATCGTAAATGTGCTTTGATCCCGTGGATACAGGGTATGTAGGCAGTCTGGAATACGAAGGAAGTTTCCAGTACTCAAGCACAGATGATCCCCCCATCTTCTTCATCTTCTTTCCTCATCCATCTTCTTCTCTTTGATTAGCTCAAACAAGCAGCAAACCATGTGTATATTGGAAGCTCAAGCACTTTAACCAATCAATAGTACGCCAGAAGCTATTTGTCCGCATGCCTTAAGCCAACATTTGCTATAACAGTTTATCACCAACTTTAGCCTTCAACAGGATGTAGCTTTCCTCTTAACAAGGCGCCGGCTTGATCTATCCAAGAGCACCCAAAATTTGGCAAGAGAACGTGATGATAGTATCTTTTGTTTTATCTTTTGATTTATCTTTTGTCCCTTTTCTATGCCTAATCAAGACTGCCTTGATCCATTTATATCTTGGTATGTTGCGATGAAGTAAGGATTGGGGCATGGTCATATAGCTTTCGTATGCCGTGTTTATGGGATGATCTTATTCTCTTCCTATGCGTATTGGTATCTTGTACGTGTTGGGATTAGCATCTTACATATCAATATCTCTAGCATCTGAGAAGCTAAACAGTCTCTTATGCATTTGAGACTATTCTATGTTAAGACTAACTCCATACATATAACCAACAAGCTACTATTATGTGTAGTGGAGATAAGCTCAAACCATTGCTTGTAGCGTCAAAGTCCAACACTAGCTATTATTCATATCTTGTGTATGTTGGCTCAACATCTTGACCTCATGCGTTCAGACAAGATTGTAACACGCTAGTTGTGCATTGGATACCTTGACACCTTGGTCTCTTATACCCTAGTGCATAACATCCATATGCTATATCAAACATAAGGACTGCATTTCTTTTCATTTTGAGCAATTACTCGAAAGCTACCCATCATCATCCTACCTATTCATTCTATCTATTCATTCCATCATACTCAGCCAAGATCAATCATTTCCATCATCCTTTGTCCATGTTCCCGCTCCTGCAAAAACCAGTGTGTTAGCCATACATAAGTCCATCATATATATCTTTCATTACCATCTACCTATATGCATACATCTATCCATATCATTACCATTTACCTATTTACACATTTGCCATCCATTAACATTTGCATAAATATCCATATGTCATTCATCACAATATACACATAACATGCATAGCCATCATAATATCAACATCATAAGAACCATTACAACATCATATCAATCACCAAAACTGCCATATATATATACATGTGTGTCAAAATACAAGTGTCTACAATACAAGCTGAGCCCTGAAAGAATGAATGTACAAAATCGGCTCTAGGCCTCATCATGATACAAAAATACACAAGGTAGCCCTAGTGACTACTGCCAGCTCCCTCGCCCTGACCACCACCGCCACTAGGTCCTGTACCTGGTCCTCCATCTCTCGGTGGCCCCATCACTGAGGCTACTGATCGAGATCCACTTGACCTCCGTGAACTCGAAGCCCCTGATCTGCTCCTGAAGCTAGGCTATCTCTGCTCTGCCGGCACAGCTCCATAGTATAAGCCTCTGTAATACTCAGCCTCACCCTGCACTCTCCGAAGCTCTGCCTGTACCGTTGTCAACTGTGTGGCCAAGTACATCGTAGCTCCATCAGTCCCCAAGGCAGCCACTGCTCTTATCTCGCTCACTGGTCATCCCCTGCAACTACTGCATTGCCCTATCTCTCTCAGCTCGCAGACCATCCCTCTCTGCTCTCATAGCCTGCTCCTGCTATATCGCAGTGTCTCGCTCTAGTCTCATCATCTGCTCATGCTGCCTAGCTGTGTCTCTCTCTCTCCTGTCACTCTAGCTAGGGCACCGTCATCCTGTCCATCTCCCCCCTGTGCTCTCAACTGTAGCTGAGCCTGATAGGTTTGTGCCTGTGCTCTCGCATGCCACAAACTAATCACCGCCTGATGCCTGTCCATCTCCACTCTCCTCAGCCTCATCTGCGCTCGCTGCCTCCATCTCCTCTCCTCTCTGATCCGTCTCCGCAGCTGCTGAATACCAACATCATCACCTGCTCCAATCTGTGCCTGAGGCTATGCTAGTATAGCAGGCTGACCTGGCACCTGCCCTGGCATCTGTATCCCTGGTGCAGCTGGCACAACTACCTATGCTGGTGGAGCCCATCGTCGTCTCCTCTGAACTGGCCTCTCCATCCCAATCTCTCCTATCTCCCCATCTCGTGTCAACCAAGTCGGCCTTGCTGTCGCCCAGTATACATCATACTCTGGCAATGTGCCTGGATCTGCAGGACCCTGTCCCCATTGCCATGCTACTGGCTGTAGTCCATCTCTCTCTGCCAAAGCTGTGTCCACCACAACCTCTGGACCCCAATCAAACACCTCCTGCCTCGTCCTCCCAAAAACGGCATCACCTATTGGTATTGCTTGTGCCTCTCCGAACTGTCTCAACGCTCTCTCTGGCAAATAGCGCTCTATAATATACACACCGCGTCCAAAAATGTATCTCTCCTGTCTAGCATAGACAAGCTCCGCATCCTCCTCCTCCCACTGCTCACATCCCAGCCATGGCCTCCATACAAATCTATCTACCTCATCTAATCTTCGCCGCTAGTATACCACACCTCGGCGTTGTCGATATGTCAACGCTCCTCTATACATCCATGCAAATGGCTCTCCTACTGCTCTAGCCACCCATCCCTTTGGTCTCGTCACCAGAATGTGCTCATACGCCCATACATGTAACACTGTCACTCCTGCTGACATACTAGCTCCAAACATATACGCGCAATCATGCAGATAATGATAGAGCTGTCCCAACACGCACTCTGCCCATGCATATCTCGTGCCATATGAAAACATGCCCTCCATAACTGTCCCCCATCCTACGGGGAAACCTCTGGCTCTCCTATCACCCACTAGCCATCTAATGATAGCCACTACCACCCGCTGTAACCTGTCACAGAGCTCCTCCATCCTCCTCATCGGAATCTCTGAACCCTCTGCTCCGATGTCTAGTGTTCCAATTAATCTCCTGAATGTAGCTGGACCCATCTCCGGATCATAATCCACACGATCCCCATCTATCAGAATCCTCAATATCCGGAATACATCCTCTAAGGTGATGGTCGCCTCTCCTGTCGGTAACAAGAATGAACTGTGCTCGCTCATCCATCGCTCCACCATCGCTGTCATCAGCCCTCGATGTGCCTGAATTGGCTCTAATCGTGACACATGCTCCAAGCCCAGGATCTCTAACACCAGTAGCTCCTCTGCATCTAACCATCTCACCAGCCGTAAATCTCTCGGATGGGGCTCTTGCGACAACAATGGTGGTAGTACATCCTGCATCATCCATTTACCCTTGTCAGTCTATTCCGTTAGTCATACATATCAAAATTTGCTTCTCTATTTGCTATTTTACCCTACATCTACCATAAGCGGTCCACTTTACCATGTGCATTTCTTCCTAGCTCATTAGCGACTAATTTTCCCTTATGCGCACCTGTTTTAACTACATGCGAACTCTTTACTGTATGCGCTTTCTGTTTAACCGTAAGCGAGCTCCACCACCATATGCGCTTTTTATTGCTTCATGTGCGCGTCATATACTATATGCGAGCCTATTTGGCCTAAACGCGAGCCTTATTCTAAATGCGCCTAGTTTTATCCTATAAGCGAGCCAACTAAGCATATGCGACCATTCTAGCCTTAAATGCGCGCTACTTTCCCTATGCGATCCATTTCTATCTATATGCGAGCCACACTACGTGAAGCAACCTCTATTTGCTTATAAGCGAGCCATTTCTATCCATAAGTGACACATATTGCTCTTTCCGCGCTTTTCGCCTGTGTTTTTCCCGCCGACAGGATGCGACCCGTTTTCCCCTATGCGACCTACCTGCGCCCTCAAGCGACCCAAACTACCATAAGCGCTCTCTGTTCCTACATAAGCGACCTAAATGTGCTATTTCCTAACCTAGTCGCTTTTGGTGACGTGTGTGAATTAATTACGCTTTTAGGCTATTAATTACATGCTTTTGGGAAAAGTTTTGAAACATACCGGTGCGCCTGCTCCCTCTGGTCGTCCATGTGTCCTCACTCGCTCCGCACGATGATCCCTGCGTTGAATAACCATCCTGCTAGCTCTGCCACTCTCACTCTCAGGAGCTCTGGATTTCTCTAAGTTTCTGAGCACAAATGAGCACAAATGAGCCTATTTGCCATTGAAGCACCTACTTATAGCCCTTCTCAAAACCCTAATTCTTCTATGCCACAGCCTATTTTCTTCCATGTAACCCCCATTTCCTTCGCATCTGCCCTCTTTTTAGCCTTTTCTTCTATCGAGAGCCAACCCATCCCTTCCTGGTTAGCCTGGCTTACCTCTCGAGGGGCATCACCTGCCAGTTACACTGGGGCATAACTTGTTTATCGAACGCATATCGTATCTTATTTGACACAACGTTCTATCGAACATTGTATCAAAGAGGGGCAAAATGTAGACATCCAAATTTGTCCCAACTTTGTTCATGTCTAGCAACACCTTGTTAAATCATTATTCATTAAGCCAATTAATTAAATAAATTTTATTTATTTAATTAAAATCCCATTCTCATCCACTTAGCCAATTAATTAAATAAATTTTATTTATTTAATTAATTCCACATCATTTCTCAATCGTATCCTATCCCCATCCCAATTAGTTAAATAAATTTTATTTATTTAATTAATTTTCACATCATATCTTATCCCATTTTATTCATTTATCCTATTAAGTAAATAAATTTTATTTATTTAATTAATATCCAACTCATATCCCAACTAATTCAAATATTTTATTTGAATTAAGCCCTCATCATTTATCACATTCCAACACTTGTCCAGTCAGTCATGTGTTGTAAGACAACTTTCATTCATATCTTTCACATACACAATTAATGGAATCTAAATTTAGTAACTTTCAATCCTAGCCATTCACATAGCCTCTGAATCTCCACCATTGATTGATCTTGGCTAAGTCCTATATAAACACCCTCTCACTCCATATGAGACATCCAACAATCATATCCAGCAATCATATAGCACCTACATTATCATCTTGAGCATCTTGAGCATCTGAGCATTCATTTGAGCTTTTATCATCCATCATTGCAGCTTTCAGAATTGCAATTGTTCATTGTTGAAGAAGCAGTCCACATCCCTCAAACAAGGAATCGCACGGTCTAGGTGATGTTATGCTTGAATTGCATTGTTCTTTGATTTCATTTAGGTTAGATTCCTTGATGATGGTAGGGTTAGGGTTTCATGACTATGTCTGATCTTCTACACCTGACTTTCACCTATCACAATAAACATTCTCATTTAAGTGGATAAACAATACATACCCTTATGTATATATAGATATGTTTATATATATATATACATAAACATCACTAGTTTAGTGAATTTTCTTATTTAATGGAAGCCCCACATTTATATAACAAACATCATATATAAATGTATATATATATATATATATATATATATGCACTCACACACACACACACATATATATATACATTTATTTTTATTTCAAAAATATTTTAAACCATGCTCCACCCAAATAATAGAGTGTAATTCCATTTATTAAGCCATATGATAATGAGGAACAACAACCCTAATTTTTATTGTTTGTGTTGCTTTGCAAGTTAGGGTGGAGTGACGGTGGGATAGGCGCAGGTGTAGTGAAGGCGCAGGGGAGGCCGAAGGAGGTGGAGGGATGTGGGAAGCCGCAGAGGAGGCGGATGGTGGACGTGGAGGAGGTTGGCCGCGTAGGTAGTGGTGGCGGGTGGAGGACACAGGCAGCGGCAGTGGAGGGACGCGGTGGGGTTTGTTCATGCAAAGAGCAGTGGTAGGGTAGTGTGGCCGTGTAGGCCTGTGTTAGTATCTTGGCAGGGTGCGGAGCCTGTGTGCAGGCCACAGAGTTTAAGGCAAGGCAGGGGTGTGGGGAGGGGCAGAGCCCCACCCACATCCCACTTCGTGGGGTGTGGGTGGGGCTCCACCCTTCCCCACACCCTTTTGTAATAAGGTTCGGTGGTGTTGGTGCCTGAATTCACTGTCAGTTAATTTAGCAATTTTCATGCAGGCACCATCCCAAATATCCAAAAGGTTCTAAGTTTTGGCACCCCTTCAGTGTTTTTCAACATCTGCATCTCATTTCTTGAGGAGGGGTCTTCGTCTTTTCTCCATCAGCATGGGATCATTTTTTGTCTTCGACATTTCGGTTTGAACTTGAACCCTTTTTTCTCTAAGTTCAGTGGTTCAGCAGTTCAGGGTTCAATTTTCTTCTAACGGGTCGCATTATGTATTTGCCTTGCACAAATATTGCATCGTTGAACCTCCCGCTTGAACCTTTTTGTTTTGGTTCAAGGTTCAATGGTTCGAAGCTTTGTTGCCTATGGAGTATTATTTTTGATGTTTGAACCATCGCGTTGAACCCTCATGTTGAACCCTTTTGGTTCGGGGTTCAATGGTTCAAAGCTTTATATTTTTGGTCTTATCGGAGTGATTGGCTTCATCGGCGAAAGATTTCTTGAGTGCTCCGATTGTCTTGGTCTGGCCGATGGATGTCCATCGGTGTGTGTTTGGCTATCGGCGAAGCAAATTTTTGGGCTGCCGATGTAAGGAGTTGGCCGGATGGGGAATGCCATCGGAGTAAGATTGCATATCGGGCTAGCAGTTAGAGGGTCTGCCGATGGGGTAGTGTCAGGCCGATGAGGATTTGGAGTGGTCATCAGCGAGAGTTGTATTGTCGGCCAAAGTGTTTTGGGTTGTGCTGACAATGGGAGGTGTGCCCGATGGGGTGTCATCGGTGTGTGTCTCGCCGAAGGATTGTGTATCGGGGTGATCGGCTATGTCAGCGAAGGCAATTCTTGTTGTGCCGATAGAGTTGGTTTCACCGATGGAGATAGGAAGCGAGGGTGTTGTTGGCGTAACTTGGTAGGTTGGTGAAGGTTTGGAAGGTCGGCCTGATGGTCTATCTCTGGCTGATGAAGGGGAATGCGAAGCAAGTTATATCAGCCAGACTATTGAGCTCGGTGAGAGATTTTTGGGGCGGTCCGATGGTGTTAGTCTTGGCGATGGGCTTTTGGCGAGGGCATGTGTGTCAAGCGCGGCAAAAGCGCTCGACACTTGGTATGTATGCGGCCCCATTTTTAAACTAATGAAGTGGTCTCGGCAGCATGCATGTTGGACTATTCTTCCTGCATTTTTTTGAACCTGTGGTAAACGCGTTTTGGCGGGAAACTTCCATTTGAACGCAGCGACAGTTTCCAGGTAGGCCGCGGGTGGTTGAGCCATCAATGGCAACTATAGCAGGGGTATGGGCGATGGTACACATGATCAGGTTGCCTGATTTTTGAGTGAAGACTTCTTGATGGCAGCGCAAGGCTCGAGGCCTCCCTTGTCTGCTGCATTGATGGCTTCTGAGGGCCATTCCCTCTGATGGATGTATCTGGCAAATTTTTGACTTCTGGCCATGTAATTAATTGCTGAATGTACACAGTTCTGTATAAATGGTTTTGGCTGTGTTACTTTTTAGAGGTTGGAGGTTTTTTGGCTTTCGGCTCTGATTCTGAACATAAGGTGTTCACATTTTGAAATGCATTTTTTGCTGCAGACTCGGTCCTTAGTCTGGTGTACTAATCTATCTTGGATTGTAAATGATGATTTTCTCTATGATGACCTTCTATGCAGATTGATTTTAAATGAAAAACACCTGTGTGTGTATTGTTTCTGATTGTCTCCTGTATGTCATTTGTTTTCCTTTCAAACAAGGTTGTCAAGGACTTCCAAGTTTTTTAGTGTATGCATACTGTGTGTCTGATTTATTGCGTCTGCTCAAGGAGTGGTTAAATAGGCTTTTGATCAGATACAAAGGGAAATAGATTGCATCATAGGATCTGTTAAGCATGATCATTAATGATACTCTCTCTTGGACATGTTGCTGTTAGGCAGTAGCATTATTCTTAGGTCCTCTGGATATGAATTTATGTTGTCATGGGGAGACATTTACAGTCTTAGATATGACTCTGCTGCCCAGATAAGGCATTGGTTTGGGAATTTGTCTGTTCAATGGGTCTAGGAAAGTCCCATCACTCCAAACACCATTTCAACCCATCTCATCACTTCCACCTGTTAGTTGTAGGATTAGGATTAGGAACCTCTGCATGCTCTCATACCTAACCAGACATTATGTCCAAGAATGTTGCCAACCTTGTGATTTGTTACACAAATCTTGGTCCATACATGAGAGTATTCTGCCTGTTGCCGTCAAGTTAAATCCTTTTGTCATTGAGCTAGTTAAGGTTATACTTTTATCAAATAGGGACACCCCCCTTGGTGCGGCAGAACCATAAGTGAAGGGGAGGAGCTTACGCAACCTCCTGTATTCAGTTGGCTGAATCTACCTGTGCATTAGAACTGGCAAACCCTAATGCTGATTCAGAAGCAAAAATTAACAAAATGGCGACTCTACTGGGGAAGGACTGATAAAAAAATGATATATTTGTGACCCATCTGAGTCGCAACAGAAAATGGCGACTCTGCTGGGGATGGTGATTTGAAAATTGTTATTTTTGTCCTCCCTGGTGAAATATCTGTGTGCCCATCCGAGTCACCAACAAAATGGTGACTTCGCTGGGGAGTCTTTCATGTAAATGATGATGCTCTGCTGGTGGAATGAACCTGGAAAAAATAGCTTTCAGCTGCTGTAAACTTTGTCCTCTCTGGAGAGGTGGCGACTCTGCAAAAGATCTGAATGCACATGAAAGTTGATGTGTGTGTTGTGACAAAAATGTGCTGTTCATACTTCAGCATCTGTATGAGAAAAAGGTACCTTGTTCCTTCCCCTTTATATGTGCTGTTTATTGTATAGGTTAGATGCCAGGGGAGGCTATAGGTCTTAGGAATGGAAAAGATGTCTAAAAATAGAAATTTCATGAATCTAAGTATGAATTATCCCATACTCAGCGGTGAAATGTTGGATAAAAGAATAGAAGAGATAAGAAATAGGTTGATATTCTTAGAGGCTGAGCAGGCCCAGTTAAAAAACAATAACCCTGTTGTGTCTGCCAGTCAGAAAGCTAAACCTCCTATCAGCCCTTTTGATCCTTTGTATGACCAATTAGATTTGTCATGGGTTGACTATAAAGTAGAAACTATGCCTGCTAGGATATACTGTCAGATGCCCAGATTTAGTGGTCACAGTGTATGTGATGGGAATGCACATATCCAAAATTTTCATGAGTTCATGGGAAAGCATTCATTCAGAGATGAGGATATGTGGATGAGGTTTTTTGTTAGGTCCTTTGATGCAAAAGCAAAAGACTGGTATTTGAGCTTTTCAAAAAGATCCTTTGCCTATTGGGATGAGCTTGCTGACTGTTTCAAGGAAGAATTTGCAAAAGAACTGGCTGATCTTGTTACAGAATTGATGAGAATCAGAAAACAAGATGAAGAGCCATGTGTTGATTTCAGTCATAGGTTTGCAGTAGCCTTTTCACAGATCCTAGAAGTCTTCAGACCTGATATTTCAGCCTGTGTAGGCATATTCTTTGAGGCTTTTGAGGAGGGCTCTAGTGCATTACTGAGGGATTTCAAGGTGACAAGTATGCAGATGGCATACAAGTTCGTAGAAAACATAGAAAAATTTAGAAATGAGCACCTGCTGAAATCCCTGTCCCCAGGCTTTGGTGTGAATAATGGTTGTGAAGCTGCAAATGACCAAGTAATTAAGACATCATGTGAAGATGAAAAGATGAATATTGAAGGTGCCAGCAAAAGGACTAATGAAGACTCCCATTGCAATGATGAGGCAGCTGGCCATGAAAACAACAATGAGGTTGTGGACAGTAATGAGCAACTTTTGGAATGGACCTGTGGAGACAATTGTGAGTATTGTACTCAAGACAAAGAAGGTATAAGCAAACAGAAAAATAGTCCCATGTGTGACCCATTGCCTACCTTTCAAACACATGGAGATCATGAAGAGCAGTCAGAAATTGAAATAAGTGCTAGTGCAGAGCATGATTGTTTTTCATTTGATGGCTGTTTTGCTTATGACACACAGGTTGATACTCCTCCACAAAGGGAATCCATTGGTGATGAAGATGCATGCTCTGCTGCCCATGAACAAATGGCATATTATGATCAAGCTTATGTACCTGGATCACCCATTTTTGACACATATGATGATGATGATCTATTTGAGTATGGTGAAGGCTTGAGCACTATTTTTGACTTGGATTCTATTTCTCATCCTGATGAAAGAGGAAACAACATACATCAGGTAAGTGCTTGTAAAGATGTGCCAGATTGTAAAAAGATGCCAGAGCCTGATCTTTTCCAGTTTGGTGCTACTATTGGTTGTGTGCATGATGTGCACAATTGTGAATTTGAAAGCTTTTCTTTTGAGAGGCCAGCGTATAAAGAGAGCTCTATTTTTCCTAGTTGTGTGGTGGACTTCGAGTGCTTTCAATTTTCAGTCCAGCTAGGAGATCATTTTGCAATGCATAATGCTGATACAAATGATAACATGTGTTATATTCCATTTGAGTATGCATTGCTTGATACATTCTGCATCCATTTGTTGCCTGATGCTGAGGGTTGTTTGCATAAGGTTGACAGTGACAAAATAAATCAGAAGGTTGAATGTGCAGATGACCAGGTTTGTTTGTGGTCAGATCATGGCAATACTCTCAGGCTTGACCCAGCGTATGCAGATGAGAACAAGGTGTTTGACAAGGGGAAATATTGGTTTTCCTTTTATTGGTGGCCTTAGGCCATCAAGTTTGATTGGTGATGCAGATCATGGTAACTTCATGACTCTATGCCCAATGGATAAGGCACTGGTCTGCATCCCAGAGATCTGGGGTTCTCGCTGCAGTCTTGCACCTGCACGTCCCCAATCAGAGCCACTGTTGGTGCCTAAATTCACTGTCAGTTAATTTAGCAATTTTCATGCAGGCACCATCCCAAAATATCCAAAAGGTTCTAAGTTTTGGCACCCCTTCAGTGTTTTTCAGCATCTGCATCTCATTTCTTGAGGAGGGGTCTTCGTCTTTTCTCCATCGGCATGGGTTCATTTTTGTGTCTTCAACATTTCAGTTTGAACTTGAACCCTTTTTTCTCTAAGTTCAGTGGTTCAGCGGTTCAGGGTTCAATTTTCTTCTAACGGGTCGCATTATGCATTTGCCTTGCGCAAATATTGCATCGTTGAACCTCCCGCTTGAACCTTTTTGTTTTGGTTCAAGGTTCAATGGTTCGAAGCTTTGTTGCCTATGGAGTATTATTTTTGATGTTTGAACCATCGCGTTGAACCCTTGTGTTGAACCCTTTTGGTTCGGGGTTCAATGGTTTAAAGCTTTATGTTTTTGGTCTTATCGGAGTGATTGGCTTCATCGGCGAAAGATTTCTTGAGTGCTCTGATTGTTTTGGTCTGGCCGATGGATGTCCATCGGCATGTGTTTGGCTATCGGCCAAGCAAATTTTTGGGCCACCGATGGAAGGAGTTTGCCTGATGGGGAATGCCATCGGAGTAAGATTGCATATCGGGCTAGCAGTTGGAGGGTCCGCCGATGGGGTAGTGTCAGGCCGATGAGGATTTGGAGTGGTCATCGGCAAGAGTTGTATTGTCGGCTGAAGTGTTTTGGGTTGTGCCGACAATGGGAGGTGTGGCCGATGGGGTGTCATCGGCGTGTGTCTCACCGAAGGATTGTGTATCGGGGTGATCGGCTGTGTCGGCGAGGGCAATTCTTGTTGTGCTGATAGAGTTGGTTTCACCGACGGAGATAGGAAGCGAGGGTGTTGTCGGCGTAACTTGGTAGATCAGTGAAGGTTTGGAAGGTCAGTCCGATGGTCTATCTCTAGCTGATGAAGGGGAATGCGAAGCAAGTTATATCGGCCAGACTATTGAGCTCGGTGAGAGATTTTTGGGGCGGTCTGATGGTGTTAGTCTTGGCGATGGGCTTTTGGCGAGGGCATGTGTGTCGAGCGCGGCAAAAGCGCTCGACACTTGGTATGTATGCAGCCCCATTTTTAAACTAATGAAGTGGTCTCGGCAGCATGCATGTGGGACTATTCTTCCTACATTTTTTTGAACCTGTGGTAAACGTGTTTTGGCGGGAAACTTCCATTTAAACGCAGCGATAGTTTCTAGGTAGGCCGCGGGTGGTTGAGCCATCAATGGTGACTATAGCGGGGGTATGGGCGATGGTACACATGATCAGGTTGCCCAATTTTTGAGTGAAGACTTCTTGATGGCGGTGCAAGGCTCGAGGCCTCCCTTGTCTGCTGCATTGATGGCTTCTGAGTGCCATTCCCTCTGATGGATGTATCTGGTGAATTTTTGACTTCTGGCCATGTAATTAATTGCTGAATGTACACGGTTCTGTATAAATGGTTTTGGCTGTGTTACTTTTTAGAGGTTGGAGGTTTTTTGGGCTTTCAGCTCTGACTCTGAACATAAAGTGTTCACATTTTGAAAGGCATTTTTTGCTACAGACTCGGTCCTTAGTCTGGTGTACTAATCTATCTTGGATTGTAAATGATGATTTTCTCTGTGATGACCTTCTATGCAGATTGATTTTAAATGAAAAACACCTGTGTGTGTATTGTTTCTGATTGTCTCCTGTATGTCATTTGTTTTCCTTTCAAACAAGGTTGTCAAGGACTTCCAAGTTTTTCAGTGTATGCATACTGTGTGTCTGATTTATTGCGTCTGCTCAAGGAGTGGTTAAATAGGCTTTTGATCATATACAAAGGGAAATAGATTGCATCATAGGATCTGTTAAGCACGATCATTAATGATACTCTCTCTTGGACATGTTGCTGTTACGCAGTAGCATTATTCTTAGGTCCTCTGGATATGAATTTATGTTGTCATGGGGAGACATTTACAGTCTTAGATATGACTCTGCTGCCCAGATAAGGCACTGGTTTGGGAATTTGTCTGTTCAATGGGTCTAGGAAAGTCCCATCACTCCAAACACCATTTCAACCCATCTCATCACTTCCACCTGTTAGTTGTAGGATTAGGATTAGGAACCTCTGCATGCTCTCATACCTAACCAGACATTATGTCCAAGAATGTTGCCAACCTTGTGATTTGTTACACAAATCTTGGTCCATACATGAGAGTATTCTGCCTGTTGCCGTCAAGTTAAATCCTTCTGTCATTGAGCTAGTCAAGGTTATACTTTTATCAAATAGGGACACCCCCCTTGGTGCGGCAGAACCATAAGTGAAGGGGAGGAGCTCACGCAACCTCCTGTATTCAGTTGGCTGAATCTGCCTCTGCATTAGAATTGGCAAACCCTAATGCTGATTCAGAAGCAAAAACCAACAGGTGGGGGGTTTAAACCCCCACCAATTTCATTTTAGCTTTGGCTATGTATCAATGTAAACTGTAATCTTCTTCCCTTCGACGCATTTGCTATTTCATAATTTTTAATTAAAATAAATATATATATATAATCTTAGCATAAGATCTTAATTTAATTACAATTAAATAAATATATATATATATATATTTAGCATAAGATATTCACAATGTGTAAATTTTTGAGATTCTCAGTTTATTTATATATATATAAATAGTTATATATATATATTTATTTATTTATATATATATTTTATATATATATGTCATAGGAACTATACAAATTCATAATTTTCTTCAGTATTTTAGTTTATAAATTTAACAAATACTTGAAATAAATCAGAAATGAATATAGATTCAAATTTACAATTGTCAATTAAAATTCATCTTTTCACATGTACTTTCCAATGCAATGTAAAGAAGAAATTAAGAATAAATACAGAATAATTATTAAATCCTTCACTTCAAAAATTCATTATAACAGACAAGTAAATCATTTTCTGAAGAATTTTTATTGCATAATCAAATCAATTCTTAACTCTTTCCCAAAGACAAATTTACTTCCTATATAAATATTTGAATGTAACATTTTCACTGAACCATACAATGGATAAATATTTACAACTTTACAAGTTTGTTATACAAGTATAAAACAACTGTAAAAATACACAACTCTCAAACACTTTAAGGGAGGAATTACTCTCTTTCCCCAAATAACAAATTTTACAAATTCAAAGGGAGTAAACCTCTCCTTCAAGGAAAACTTATCCGGGATGAAACTTAATGAACCAAACTCTCCTTGCCAGTAAGGATGAGTGACATTTTCCCCAAACAATAAAACTTTCCCATTTCTCTTCCATAAGCTCCAAGAGAAACCTGCATGACAACAAGGAAGAAATACACCAACCAACTAGCTCTCTTCCCTACCATAGACCCGCAAGAGGGTCACCCTTGAGTTAGGGAGATCATCCACACACGCAGGGTAGAATAGACCAAAAACACTTCACAACTTTAGAACAAACAACACACAACACCCATGGTTTTACTCACTACACAAAAACTTAGCTGAGGTGAGTTTAAGAGGGTAGGGAAGTAGACTCACTCAACTCTAAGGTGTCATTCTTCTCAACATTTTATCACAACTTTTCTCATGGCCTCAAGCCATCCAAGTAATCAAAAATCCCAGGGATATCACAAATAGGCTCTCAAGCCTTATAGCCCTCTTGGCTCAAAATTATCAACATGCCTTCAAGGCTTCCATATACCAAGAACAAGAATGCACCTGAGGAGGTTCACACCTTCCCTTCCCCATACATGATGAGCATTGTCTTCCAGCTGGAAGAAGCTCTTTCAAACACCCAACACAAACCCAAAATAACAGAAATAACACAGACAACCTTTGTAAATCCACATTCATCAAAAAAGAACAAAACATACAAGGTGAGTAAACTGGCTCACTAACCTTTACAAGCCCTATTATGGATGTAGTTGAAGAAGAGCTCCTCCCTTAGTCTCCTCCTCCAAGTTCTCCTTCTTTCCACAATAATCCAACCCCCTTCCCGTCTCCCTCCTCTCTTCTTTAAAATAAATTCCCTCCATTTTCCTTATTCCCAAGTGGCATTAAAAAAACTAACCCCACTCCTTATCCACTATCCCTAGTGGACTTAAAACAATTAACCCCACTCAAGAGGTCCCCCACTATAGCCCTTTTCCAACACATGGAGGAATAAAATATAATAAGTAAAATAGAAATAAAAAGGGAGTGGATGACACACCACCCTTTTTATGGGGAACTCCCACCAAAAGAGAGGCACAAAGATACAAAGCACTCCATTATTGGTGGATCATGGAGTCATTCCATGACTTGGAAGTGGGCCTGAGTGTGGATTCCACTCATCCCATTATCTCCATGCTCCCAAATTCGTCACTTAACTTCACTGTGAAGTTAAAGTGACCATATGGAGGTTATCCCAAGGTTATCCTAGTCAAAAGGGTCCCTAGACCCATGGGGTATAACCCAGGGTTGATTTTTACCTAGTTAGGACTCCCAGAGTCAAGTAAAAACACAAGAAGAGGGTCTAAAAGAAACAGACTTAAACAAGACTCATAACAACATTTCTTACAACACATATCACAATACAAGTAATTCAGAGGGTAGACCTAATTCCCTTGACCCCATGCAACATTACAACATTACAACATTTCCACCATACACAAAGTTGATCTTAGTTCCTCGTGGAACTAGATCGGCTCACAAGGGATACAACATAGGGTGTGGAATGATCTCCTGTATTTGTGGTTTCGTTAGCAATACCTACACACTCAATCTCGAAGTTAATAACACATAAAGATATCATAGCCAAAGCAATTTAAATACAAGCATATCTAAATATTCTACCATATAATCATACTGAAATCACATTAAAGTTCCATTTCTAATATTATCCATTCATCAATCTCTTAAAAGCAACATCTAACTATCATTGCACGATTTGTTTTCTTAAAATTCAATTAGGTTTAATAAACAAAATTCTAGGATCAATAGTCCTTCAACATAAAAGTAATAGCAATAGCACTGCAAATAGTCTCATGAACAGAAGTGAAAAAGGTAGTCCTCACAAATACATAAATTAAACACTCATCTTAAGCATCATAACCATAGATCATTTGTTATATATATATTCACTTCATGTATTACAATATCAGAGATATTCTTTCACTGTTCTTCTTCCTATTCTACTTTTCTCTTATACTACATTCTTACTTCTATTTCTATCTTTCTATAAACATATGATTACAATAGGGATGTGTCCCTTACAAAAGATGCCATTTCCTACTAGGCCTAGTCAGACTTATGATCTACATCCCTTTTATGGTCATGTGTGATGGATTGAGAGTGTTGTTGTTCATGTACTCTTTCCTTTGACAATTGGAACCATGTCTTGTCCTCAAGATATAAGAAAATGGTTAGTTTACAAGAAAAATATTATTATATATTTCCTTCAACTGTGCAAATGTGATATCCCATTGGTTCTTTGCTTGATGCAACACCTGTATTTGACTGTGTCTGAATCATTGTCTTCTCTACCTCTACAATAGTGGTTGGGATTTGAATTTTTTGGACTATTTTCTTTGCATCCCTAAGTAATCTAGTCATATGTGCAATTATAAGGCTCACCACCTCCCAAAGCTATTTGATTTGGGCTTTGATTATCTCTCTTTGGTCTTGTAGTTGTTGTAACCGAGTATGCATACTATCTATTTGTGCTCTTGTTGTCCCATCCATGTCCTGCATGGCATCATATGTGTCGGCCACTTGTAGTATCTATATCTCCATATGGTCTATTTGATTTTTCAATCCTTTTGTTAGTATGTGCCATTAGAGGTAGATTGATATAATGTGTTGATGTCATTGGCCATGTTCTATAGAGTGTTAATGTGAGTTTCTAGTTATGTATGGGTTGTGGCACATTTCCTTCTCACCTCATCCATTCTATTGTTCTCAACCTTTTCTAGGACTCTATTCCGGATTGTGGGAACTTGATTATCCATCTTTGTTATTACCCCATCTAGTAGTTGTTTCAACTGTTTCCCTAATGACAGTGTTGTATCCCTTTGAAATTGAGGTACTTTACTTTGCATTATACTTATGACATCCTCCAATTACTCTATGCTTTCCACATGTTGTTTCAAAATCTCTTCTCTTTTTATGCTATGAAATATATCCCTTAGTTTAAAATTTTGCAAGGGTGACATACCAGAAAGATCTACCTGTGTCCCAGTTAGTGGCAATTGGAGTAGCTATGGAGTTACCAATGGCTGAATGCACTTTTTTTGAGCCAATAAGTCTTTGATGTGTTGCATAGGAGATGTTGTGGTGGATGAAATTGGCCTCTCTGGAGATAGGGGTGGCTTTTATTGTGGACCCTGATCCTCTAATTATTTTATTTCTTGCTGGGTCCCTCCAAATTCTTTCTTTTCTTCTTGCTGAGCCTCTTTTCTTCCTCCAGCAATGCTGCATATGCTTGTTTTTTCATTGTAACTATTTCTTGATGAATTTTCCTTTTACCTCCTTGTTTAGAGCCATTAATGTTGGGAATTAAGGTGTCTCAACCTTGGTAATTCCTTGTATTTTTACATTGTATTTATTTATTATTTTCCTATTGTATTAATTGGATGCAAATCCTATGTTGTCATATTGTGGGAGTTGGCACGGTGATGTGTCATCCTACATGGCATATGACCATGTATTTTTTTCCTCACATGAGGAGATAGGTGTCCCACTTAGTGGTAGGAATATTTTTCCATATGTCAACATCTTGGATGTTGTGTAAGGGAATATTGACCATAACTGTCACGATAGATTCCTATGACGAAGTTATGACATGTAAGAGTCAGAAATAGGAGATTCTATGACAGGTGAAGACATGTGTCGAAGAGTATCTTTGAAAAAGGCATCTTTGGGCTCCCCAAGGTGAACAATGACATGTAAGAGAATATGCTATTTATAGCTTGTGTATGACAGATTCTCTTACAGCTGTAAGTTATGAAATTTATGACAGATTCTATGATAGTTGTAAGAGTCATAAGAACATCTGCCATAGCCCATTTTGGAAATAGGAGACCTCCTTGGGATGGGGTGACTTGACAAGTATTAGAAGCATCCTACAAAGTTGGATAAGTGTCCATAGGCATGGGTTTTGGGCCATGAGGCCATGTTGGACACCCATCCCTATGTGGAGCCATATTTGCCTTGTATTTGTTATATAAATAGGTGCTTTTGAGAGGAGATGTACTACAGGTTTGATAGGTACTGTTATGCTACCGATTTTGTCTCTAGATACAAGTGTCGAAGACTCCTGAGAGCTTGCATTGCAAGTGTATTGTAAACCATTTCAGTTTTGATAATACATTGTGCAAGTTTTGGAGTGGGGTTTTTTACCTGATAATGGTTTTCCCCACGTATATCTTGTCTCTCTCTTTCTTGTTTATGTGTTTTCTACAATATCTCTATTAGTGGTTTAACATCGCTGTAATAGTAAGGGTAAAATTGAATTTACACTCTCCTCCCCTCATTAGATTAGTGTAGGAAGCAATTTCCACACACCTAGCTTCCTTTTAGTTGGTATTAAAGCCTGACCAGTTTTGGTTCTAGCTGCTGGGTAGGGATTCTTTGAGCTAATCTTAGGTTGAGTGGGAGTGTTGTGCAGAGTATTCTATATCTTGTTGTAGCAAGGAGATGGAAACCACATCTAGAAGGTTAGAGGTTGAGAAATTCAATGGCACTAATTTTGAGTTGTGGAAACTCAAGATGGAGGACCTACTTGTTGATCGTGACCTATGGGAAACTGTATCCAATGTGAAACCTATAGCAATGTCACAAGTTGATTGGGACGTCAAAGATCGAAAGGCTAAGGGCCTCATAAGACTCTGTTTAGTTGACTCTGTCCTGTTGAATGTCCATGAGGAAAAGAGCATGAAACATCTTTGGAAGAAGTTGGGTGATGTTTATCAGGCCAAGTCCTTGGTAAATAAACTTTTCCTAAAATATAAGTTGCTCACTCTAAAGATGGAAGATAGAGGATCTATTGCGGATCACATGAATGCTTTTAACATGATTGTTGCACAGTTGACATATGTGGGTGTGAAAATGGAGGAGGAGAATCGATGCATGACCCTACTTTGTTCTTTGCCAGATTCATGGGATCATCTTGTCATGGCTATCAGAAGCACTACTACCACCTTCAAGATGGAAGATGTGGTGTCCTTGCTATTATCTAAAGAAATGCGGAGGAAGTCTTCTGAGGTAGCCAAAGAGGCTCTTGCAGTTTGTGGAAGACCCAAAGAGAAAGGGAAGAACAAGGACAAGAAAGGTGATAAGGGCAGATCCAAATCCTATGGGAGATCCAAATCTCCTGGAAAGACTAAGGCTCTTTGTTGGAACTGTGGTAAAACTAGGCATTTCTGAAACAAATGCAAAGAGGAGAAGAAAAAGAAGAAGAAAGCTCCTCATTCAGATTCTAACAAGTCACAAGATGATGGTGATGACTTCATTGCAGCCCTGGCCACCCATGCATTTGATGATGTGTGGTTGATTGATTCCGGTGCATCATTCCACATGACCTCACATTGAGACTGGTTCATGAAGTATGGAGAGTTCAATGGTGGAAGAGTGTACCTAGGTTACGACTCTCATCTAAAGATTGTTGGTCATGGAAGAGTCTCAATATGATTCCCTGATGGATGAGTGAAGGGGATCACTAGAGTTATGCACATTCCAGGCCTTGTACGAAACCGGCTTTCTGTAAGTATGTTGAATGATGCAGGTGTGTAGGTTGTCTTTCCAAAGGATGGATGCAAGATGACTAGATGATCTATGGTGCTTGCGAAGGGTACTCGGAGAGGTACTCTATTTTAGCTAGAGGCATGCACTTCATAGTGCAATAGTTCTTCTGATTCAAAGAAATGAGCTGCAGTCACTTCATCCCCACCATCTGAATGAGTAGTGAAGAAATCTATTGTAACTAGTTCTGATGGTAGTGCACATGCTTTGGAAGTTAAACTTCCTATTGAAAAGACTATGTTATGACATTTGAGATATGGCCACATTGGTGAGAAGGGTCTGCATACCCTAAAAAATAAAAAACCTTGTTGAGGGGTTAAATGATTATAATCTCAAGTTTGACTTTTGTGAACATTGCATTTATGGAAAGGAAAACCATGTTCAATTTTAATCTAGTTCTCACAAGTCTTCTGGTGTATTGGATCTTATTTATTTTGATGTGTTTGGTCCTATTAATGTTCCTTTGATTTCAAAATCTGTATATTTTGTATCTTTTATAGATGATTATAGTAGAAGGACATGGGTTTATTTTATCAGAAGAAAGACTGAAGTCTTTAGTTGGTTTAAGGAGTTTAAAGCCTTCGCTAAAAATCAGACTAGTAAAAAGATTAAGTGTTTGAGAACTGACAACAGTGGTGAGTTTTGTTTGATAGAGTTTGATAAATTCTGTAAAGAGCAAGGGATTGAAAGGCATAAGACAACTCCATATATCCTAGAGAAAAATGGAGTTATAGAGAAGATGAATAGGACACTGATGGGGAAGGCTAAGAGTATGCTTAGTGGAGCAAGCCTTGAACAAAAGTTTTGGACTGAAGCTATTGCCACTGCTTGCTATCTGGTAAATAGATCTCCTACATCAGCTCTTGTTGGTAAGACACATATGGAGGTGTGGTTTGGTAAGAAGCATTTAGTTAGACATCTTCATGTTTTTGGTTGTAAGGCATATGCACATGTGCCTAGGGATAAATGGTCTAAATTGGAGAACAAGGTTGTTAAATGCATTTTCATTGGCTATGGTGTCGGTGTGAAAGGATACAAGCTTTGGGATCCTGTGGCTGAAAAAGTGTTGTATAGTAGAAGTGTTATCTTCAGAGAGCTAACACCTTTTTTCATTGTTCTACAACTAGAATAGATAGAAAAGAAAGAAGATGCGATTCAGTTTCCTTCTACCCCTAAGAAGACTAAATAGACAGACCCTGTGAGACCTGATGATGAGGAGAGCTCTAGTAGCTCTGAAAGCTCAGAAGAAGAAGTAGAACCTCAACCTCAGCCTTTGAGGAGGTCTAGACAAACAAGAAAGTAACCTGATAGGTTTGGTTATTCATTACTTGATTCTAGTTGTGCTTTTGCTTTACTTACTAACACTGACGAGCCTGGAACTATGAAAGAGGCTATGTGCATGAAAGATGTAGGTTCCTAGAAGGAGGCCATGGAGGATGAGATGCCTTCTTTGGAAAAGAATAAAACATGGGACTTGGTGCCTTTGCCTGATGGATGGAAACCCATTGGCTGCAAATGGGTGTTCAAGAAGAAATTTGGTACAGATGGCAGTGTTGAAAAGTAGAAGGCTAGATTGGTTGCGAAGGGGTACTCACAAGTGGAGGGAATTGATTATGGTGCAATTTTCTCTCCCGTTGCAAAGTTGACATCCATTAGATTCCTATTATCTCTTGCAGCTGCTTATGACTTAGAGATAGAACAAATGGATGTGAAGACAACTTTCCTTCATGGTGATTTGGAGGAAGAAATCTACATGTCACAGTGAGAGCATTACATAGAGAAAGGTAAAGAAAATTTGGTTTGCAAGCTTAAGAAGTCTTTGTATGGTTTAAAGCAGTCTCCTAGGGTGTGGTACTTGAAGTTTGATGCCTTTGTGTTGTCAATTGGATATCAAAGATTGAAATCAGATCATTGTGTGTATTACAAATTTGACAATGATCGCATTCTCATTATTGCATTGTATGTTGATGATATGTTGTTGATTGGGAATGGTAAGAATATGATTTCTGATTTGAAGTCTCAGTTGTCAACATAGTTTGAGATGAAAAATATTAGGGCAGCCAGGTACATTCTAGGAATGGAAATCACAAGAGACAGAGCTAACAAAAAACTTTAGTTAAGCCAGAGTAAGTATGTGAAGACCATGTTGGATAGGTTCAGCATGGCAGATTGTAGACCTGTGTCATTGGGGACAAAGTTGTCTGTTAATGATTGTCCAAAATTTCCTAGTGAGGTGGAGGACATGAGCAGAGTACCTTATGCTAGTGTTGTTGGTAGTTTGATGTATGTCATGGTCTGCACAAGACCAGATATTGCCCAAGCAGTTAAGAAAGTATTCAGATACTTGAGGGGTACTTCCGAGTATTCCATATGCTATCATGGTATTGCTACAGGACCTCCACATTTAGTTTGTATTCATGGGTTTGTGGATTCTGATTGGGTAGGTGACATTGACAGTAGGAGATCCACTAGTGCCTCTGTGTTCACTATGTTTTGTGGTGCAATTAGTTGGATAAGTAAGTGACAACCTATGGTTGCTTTGTCCACCACTAAAGCTGAGTATATGGCTGCAACTCATGCTTGCAAGGAAGCCATTTGGATCAAGAGATTGTGTTCATATATTGGTGTTGATGCAGGTCAGATTATGATCAGTTGTGACAGTCAAAGTGTGATTTGCCTTGCGAAGAATCTAAATTTCCATACCAGAACAAAGCATAGTGATGTACAGTTTCACTTCGTACGAAACATGGTAGAGGATGGGAAGGTAAATTTGGAGAAGGTAGATACTTTGAAGAATGTTATAGATGCATTGACGAAACTAGTGGGCACAGAGAAGTTTAGATGGTATTCAGAGTCTACAGGCATCTCGGCCTATAGTAGTTAAATCCTGTTAATTCTATTGGTTCTTACAAGGTGTTTGACAAGTGGGAGAATGTTGGGAATTAAGGTGTCTCAACCTTGGTAATTCCTTGTATTTTTACATTGTATTTATTTATTATTTGCCTAGTGTATTATTTGGATGCAAATCCTATGTTGTCATATTGTGGGAGTTGGCATGGTGATGTGTCATCCTACATGGCATATGACCACATGTATTTTTTGTCCTCACATGAGGAGATAGGCATCCCACTTAGTGGTAGGAATATTTTTCCATGTGTCAGCATCTTGGATGTTGTGTAAGAGAATATTGACCGTAACGGTCATGACAGATTCCTATGACGAAGTTATGACATGTAAGAGTCAGAAATAGGAGATTCTATGATAGGTGAAGACATGTGTCAAAGAGCATCTTTGAAAAAGGCATCTTTGGGTGCCCCAAGGTGGACTATGATATGTTGTAAGAGAATATGCTATTTATAGCCTGTGTATGATAGATTCTCTTACAGTTGTAAGTTATGACAGCTATGATAGATTCTATGACAGTTGTAAGAGTTGTAAGAGCATTTGTCATAGCCCATTTTGGAAATAGGTGACCTCCTTGGGATGGAGTGACTTGACAAGTGTCAGGAGCATCCTACAGAGTTGGACAAGTGTCCATAGGCATGGGTTTTGGGCCATGAGGCCATGTTGGACGCCCATCCCTATGTGGAGCCATATTTTCCTTGTATTTATTATATAAATAGGAGCTTTTGAGAGGAGATGTACTACAGGTTTGATAGGTACTGTTATGCTACTAGTTTGTCTCCAGATATGAGTGTCAAAGACTCCTAAGAGCTTGCATTGCAAGTGTATTGTAAACCATTTTAGTTTTGATGATACATTGTGCAGATTTTCGAGTGGGGTTTTCACCCAATAAGGGTTTTCCCCACGTATATCTTGTGTCTCTCTTCTTCTATCTCACTTTCTTGTTTATGTGTTTGCTCCAATATCTCTATTAGTGGCTTAACATTGTTGTAATAGTAAGGATAAAATTGACTTTGCACTCTCCCCCCCTCATTAGAATAGTGTAGGAAGCGATTTTTGCACACCTAGCTTCCTTTCACCACTGAACTATACCGTCATGAAGACTATCACTGATCAGCCTAGCCCATTGCGCCAATTGGGCCTTGTCTTTCAGCATCCTGATTAGGCCCAACATCCAAGGTTCAAATGTGCCTAAGTCTTCTTTTCTCGTCATTCTTCTCAACAAAACAATCATGTATTAAATTTCTTGTCTGAAGTTGTATTTAAATAGGAGTTGGGCCATCTTTGCCACAGCTTTAGCTTTGTTATCTAGAGCTCTCTAGGTGGAAAAAATGATTTTCCTACAATTGATGTGCCTTTGTGATATTCAATAGCTAGGGATTCAATATTAATCTTGTACATCCCCTGAGTACAGGGTAATTTGAATGTTTCTGTAATACCCTACATCAAGAAGTTGGCATATACTCTGCCTTGTTTCTCCACTCTCCTGGTGACCACATTATAATTGTTGGCACACTCTATCATGAATTCCAATGCCTCAGTTGTGTAAGGAAAACTTGCAGCATGTTACATTACAATCTGCACTATGCTCTTCAGTATTGGGTTGTCTGCTCCAGCTATTATCTATGCCTTAAAAGCATCCATGTATGTGTTCCCATAATGGGTGTCACTGGCGGTTCCATACTAGTGCCATACCACTCCTAAGGTGGAGAACAAGTCCATCTTGAACTTGGCGTCTCTTCTATCCTTTTAGTTCTACATCATAACCTGGCAATCACATGCATCCATAGTTTAATCTGAGGTTTTAGGTGCTAAAACATGCAAATTACCTTTTAAAACCCATTGTATATTTCTACCTGTACCATACTTGTATGCAAACTTGGATTTACCATAAGAAAACACCTTCATGCCATAAGATTTACCATGGGTAAATATAAATGTAAAGGTAAAAAGATTGATAGGGAAGTTTTGTCTTATTCATACCTGGCAGCTAAAATTTTAAACCTGATTATGCAAATTGGTATATAAATGTCATTTGAATGAGCACACTTGTTTTGGTTCTCCATTATCTATTCTCAGTTCTCTATTCTCCATTATCCGTTATTAGTGGAGGAAGAAAAGAAGATTGTTTTATATGACCTCCTATGTTGTTTATGCATACACATATAGGTCAACATTTCAAAGGATTACAAACATTGGGAAGGATTGGACGCCTCCCAAATGAGAAAACGGTGTGGAAACATTACCCATAGTTGGAGAGATGGATGTCTATCCAACATTACAAATTGGTCAATGATTGTTGCATTATTCTCTTAGTCTAGCTAATGGAGGATGATAGGGCCAAGAGACTATCAAAAGAATCCCAAGAACTAATATAGTACAATGGGTCATGGTTCATACAGTTCCCAACTTATATTTACATCAAGATGGAGGGTTTCACAGGTAATCCTTTCATGTTACCTAAATACCCTATAGACAAAGTTGTATTGTTAGAGGTCACAAGGCAAATTGTACCATCATATGAGGCCTATAAGAAGAAGAATGGGAATGGAAATGTAAGATTTCCAATGCATTTAGATTAGTATGCGTACAGCTTAGTGGAAAGTGTCAAGAAGTCCAAAGCAGAGCTTCACATGTTGCATTTACAGTTATTTCCATTGATGAGATATTATGATCCTTACCATAGAATGGAGAGGTTCCTCAATAAGAAGTTAAAGCATGAAATCCACATTGAAGATTATTGGGCAGATTGTGTTGATGAGGAGGAGGTGATGAAAAGAAGCTATCAAAGGCTCACTTTGAACTAGACTGGGACATTGGGATGCAGTTAAGCGAGTGTTCAGATATTTGAGGGGTACTTCCGAGTATTCCATTTGCTATCATGGAAATGCTATAGGACCTCTGCATTCAATTTGTATTCATGGATTCTGATTGGATAGGTGACATTGACAGCAGGAGATCCACCAGTGCCTATGTGTTCACTATGTTTGGTGGTGCAATTAGTTAGATGAGTAAGTGACAACCTGTGGTTGCTTTGTCCACTACAGAAGCTGAGTACATGGCTACAAATCATGCTTATAAGGAAGCCATTTGTCTTAAGAGATTGTGTTCATATATTGGTGTCGATACAAGACAAATTATGATCAGTTGTGACAGTTAGAGTGAGATTTGCCTTGCGAAGAATCCAACTTTCCATGCCAGAATAAAGCATATTGATGTTCAGTTTCACTTCATGCGAGACATGGTAGAGGATGGGAATGTAAATTTGGAGAAGGAAGATACTTTGAAGAATGTTACAGATGCATTGACGATACCAGTGGGCACAGAGAAGTTTAGATGGTGTTCAAAGTCTATGGGCCTCTCGACCTATAGAAGTTAAATCCTGTTAATTCTATTGGCCCTTACAAGGTGTTCAATAAGTGGGAGAATGTTGGGAATTAAGGTGTCTCAACCTTAGTAATTCCTTGTATTTTTACATTGTATTTATTTATTATTTACCTATTGTATTAATTGGATGCAAATCCTATGTTGTCATATTGTGGGAGTTGGCACGGTGATGTGTCATCCTACATGGCATATGACCACATGTATTTTTGTCCTCACATGAAGAGATAGGCATCCCACTTAGTGGTAGGAATATTTTGCCATGTATCGACATCTTAGATGTTGTGTAAGGGAATATAGACCATAACGGTCATGATAGATTCCTATGATGAAGTTATGACATGTAAGAGTCAGAAATAGGAGATTCTATGATAGGTGAAGACATGTGTCAAAGAGCATCTTTGAAAAAGGCATCTTTGGGTGCCCCAAGGTGGACTATGACATGTTGTAAGAGAATATGCTATTTATAGCCTATGTATGACAGATTATCTTACAACTATAAGTTATGACAGCTATGACAGATTCTATGACGGTTATAAGAGTCACAAGAGCATCTATCATAGCCCATTTTGGAAATAGGTGACCTCCTTGGGATGGGGTGACTTGACAAGAGTTAGGAGCATCCTATAGAGTTGGACAAGTGTCCATAGGCATGGGTTTTGGGCCATGAGGCCATGTTGGATGCCCATCCATATGTGGAGCCATATTTGCCTTATATTTCTTATATAAACAAGTGCTTTTGAGAGGAGATGTACTACAAGTTTGGTAGGTACTATTATGCTCCTAGTTTTGTCTCCAGATATGAGTGTTGAAGACTCCTGAAAGCTTACATTGCAAGTGTATTGTAAACCATTTTAGTTTTGATAATGCATTGTGCAGGTTTTGGATTGTGGGGTTTTTCACCCGATGAGGGTTTTCCCCACGTATATCTTGTGTCTCTCTTTCTTGTTTATGTGTTTTCTGTAATATCTCTGTTAGTGGTTTAACATTGCTGTAATGGTAAGGATAAAATTGAATTTGCACTCTCTTCCCCTCATTAGATTAGTGTAGGAAGCAATTTCCACACACCTAGCTTCCTTTCAATTAATGTATTGACTCTTCATTTAGATCTGAGCTCCTTTGGTTGTAGTTGCTCTAGCTTTTCTTTTTGTGTGGTAGAGAGGGTTGGATCAATTTCCTCTAATACATGCTTCCTTATTTCCTCCTCCATCTCTACTGCTTTTTCTCTTTTCTTCTAGATTATTGAGGCTAGCTAGTTCAGAATGTTTTTTATGATGTTATCCAATGTGTCGGTAGACACTCTAATGTGTTTGATTATTACTTCTATTAGCGCTTGGTTTTCTTACCCCACTTGTGTATACATCTTTGTGGTTTGTTTTAGCATTCCTTTATTATCCAACACACTTGTGAGGAGGTCTACATTCATGATATCCTCCTCTTCTTGTCCCTCTATTTCCATTGTTTCTTGTTTGCTTTTCTTTGTCACTCTTCTTTTCTATGGCTATTGTATTTCCTCTTCCTCCTACTTAGCTTCTATGCCTAACATTTAAATTATCTTTCTTTTTACCCCTTGCTTTAGTCTAAGCTTCTTCTTCTCTGAGCTCAATTGTATTAATATTTTTAAAACCTCCTTAACTAATGGGTCTGCTTGTAGTGCTTGTAGAGGGGTTATTGATGCTTCTTGTGCTAATGTGCTTTGTTCGGGTGTTTCTTGTGAACTCGGAGACCCTAAATTCAATCTTTCTAACCTCCACACTTGTGGTGTAGATGTACTTGTGGTTTTTTAGGCTGTGGAATGCCCCATTTCTCATGTAATTTTTCTTTATGTTTCTCCACATGTTCTCTTGTGCTCTTCTTAGTTTATTTGTCTATAAATTCTTTGTATGTGCCAATCCTTTCCGTATTTACATCCTTTGGTTACTTCAGTAAAGCCATTGCATATGACTCTTCTAGGTCATTTCTTATCTCATATGGAAGTTTAGGGATCCATGAAACCATAGGTTCTACCACCTCCATAAAAGTATAGTCTTTGTCTAACAGGAAGACAATATCATTGGCATACTTACAGACCATGTCATATGATATGTATTCTCTTCTCTACATTTGTTAATGAAGGTATTTGAAGAAACCCCAGTATGCAATAGTGTATGATGCAATATCTTTGAATTGGTGAACATGGTTTTTTATTTGTGTAGCTACAGATTGATTCTTTTACCATTCCTTTCCGAAGAATGATGGTAATGCATTCATGAAATAAAAGGTTAAGCAAATGATTAAAGTACCAAACTAGAATTGATAATGTGTGTTCTTTGTTTGTTGAATATTTTCTAGCAGCTACTCTAGGAGAATATTTCACAAATCAAGATCTTTACCATCCATGATCATTTGATAGGATGTATGTATCGCAAATGTTGGTTGCCGAGTCCTCTCTATTTGTGTAGTAAATTTTGTAAGAAATGCCCATGGTGGCATATTGCATGGCTAGATTTGTGATTTTGGTTACATCCAGGCTCCTTCCATCATATGTGGCACTAGTTAACTCTATGACTTTGTTGTTTTTGATAGCCTTTTTGGAAGATAGCTCCCCTATTATGCTCAACCCCATCACAACCTAGATGGCTTGCTTAGTTATCGGGTAGGGTTTGTATAGGTAGATATATTCATTGTGGATCCAACTTAGAATTATATTAATCCATCCATGCTTTGCCAAAAAGTTTGGGAAATCCTTCCAAACATCCAACTTCTTCTTCTCAATTTCCTAGTATTGGGGCATTTATTGCCTTTGATCTGGTTGCAATAGGGTTCTCCGGAGTGATTTAAATTTTGTGTGATCAATCTCTATGAGGGTTGTGTGGATGTACTTTCTTATATCTTCTATATATATCACATCATCTAGGACAATGGAGAATGCCCCATTTGGGTTTACCTCCATTGCCTTGTATGGAAATTTCTTGTACTTTGGGCACTTCTCAAAGATATCAACCAAAGTGGGAGTCAACATTTTCTTTTTTTGATTTGCTTTAGTTCAACTTATTTTGTAGAGATTGTTCTTCTTGCTTGAGCTCACAACTTTTCTTAGTGTGCAGTGGTGTTTAGTGATGGTTTGGAGCCATGTTATATAACCCTAATGGTGGGATTTTCATTTAATGCATTTATTTGTTCTTGTTTTCATGCACTTTTCTAGCCATTACTTTTTGTGGGTTGTTTCCTTTTAACATTTTGAACTTTATATGATACATATAATACAAAATCTAGTTTTTTCCTTTTTCTTAATAAGTAGCTTGGTGATAAAGTTTTAATCTTGTGCCATTAACATTGCTAACAATTTTCCATCTAATGTCTTTAATCTTACCATGTTAGATTAGAGATTTCTTCAATGTGATATGGCCCTAGCCATCTTACTTTCAACTTCCCCTACTTTTTGAACTTGTCATATAGTAGTACTAGGTCCCCTACTTTATGACTTAAGTTTTGATCATGCTAAGCTTTTTGACATTTACATTCTAGGCTTTGATTATATGCTTCTAATAGCTTGTTTTCATCCAATTTTTTTAGATCTTCTAGTATTTATTTTAGTGAGTCCTCTTCATCCAACCGTAGAGTAAGTGCGGTGTGTATGTTGGTACAATAAAATTCATTGGTAGAGTGGTGGTGCAGATTTGACCCCAAGATTCTTATCAGACAATCAGAATTAGTAGCCTAAATAACATGCAAATCACAACAATATCTCATAGATCAACAATTTGTTTTTATTCATTTGTAGTAGCCTAAATCATGAGGAGTGCAAGGAATCACAATAAATTTGATATTATTTCTCTTTGATTACAATCTTCTTTACATCTGCACTCATTCCAGGCCAAAAATACCATTCACTTAGTTGTGCCAACATTTTATCAACACCAAAATGACCACTTAAACCTCCACTATGTGTCTCTCGCATTAAATTCTCTCTCATCGATCCTTGAGGTATACACAATCACTTTCCCTTGAACAACAAACCTTCTTGAATAAAACATTCCAGCCATGACATTCTGTCTTTATCTACTGGATTCATATAGGCTACCCACGCTTCTTTAAAATCTGGATCTTCCTTATACAACTCTTTCATAGAATCAAAGCCAACAATATTTATCCACAACTCATTAGCAACAAACATCTTCTACTCATAACCTGATCGAGCAAGATGGAAAGAGATAGATGGAAAGAGACGGATGGAAAGAGACAAAAAATATAAGTGGGGTGTGATGGTTATTGTCCTCTGGTGTCACTAAGGTGAGAGACGAGCGGGAGTTCCTTACTTTGGGGAAAGTGAGGCCAACAATTCAAAATTTCAAATTATTTCTGGCAGGATTGTCAAGAATCTCCTACAGGATGAGGTGGCAGGGCCGCGGTCGAGTCAACCAGGTCCTATCAATAGAAGTTGGGGAAAAGGGGTCCACGGGGATATAGGGGATGACATCGATGATAGTACTAAGAGGAGATTGATGGGAAAGCTTGGTTGGCGTGCTAAAAGGCATAAGGACTTCGGTATTGGTGGAGATCCAGGATTAGGATTTCACAAATCAAAAAGGACGATGAGTGGACAGGTTGCTGGGAGATGGAGGATGGATGTGATGGCTAATTTCATGATCCATCATGATTGGCTTAAGACGGTGGCTGGCATCGCCTATCTTCACACAAGGTGGCAGCTAAATACTCCCCCCAAAGAGATGTATCTAGGTGGTGATCTTAAGGCTTTTAAAAATAATAATTGCACCACCATCATTACTACAACTCAGCATAATTACTATTTTAGCGGTCCCTTTCTTAATTTCAAGGCTATCAATTGTGATTATTTCCATTTTGAACAAATCTAGTCCAGTCTCTTTAGCCATTCTCAGACTAGTAAGATGGGAGGAGACATCGTGAAAATTGAACCCAACTCGGTTGAGGAATTCAAGCAAGATCCTATTGTTTGGCATATAATCCAAGAGGGTGAGGTGGTGCCTTTTCTTAAAGGGATGACGGGTCACGATGAAAATCTATCAAGATAGTTTGTGGAGACTTGGGATGAGGAAACTAGGGAGGTCAGAATTGGGAAGATTGGATTCCAAGTTTCTGAGGAGGTCATTGGTCAAGCCATCAGTTTACCCACGAAAGGCAAAAAGCATTCAAGGAGAAGCAAAGTGGCTGACCCAGAGCACATGAATCTCTTCTTCCATGAGGGTAAGGCTCCTATGAAACTCCATGGGAGGTTCATGAGAGAGGAATTGCCGGAGCCTTGGGGACAAATCTGTCTCATGATAATGAAGTTTTTCATGTTGGAAGGAAGGTTTCAGGTATACTATAACTATCACTTTGCTCTTTTAAATCATTTTAGGAACAAGGTTGAGATTAGCTTTCCCTTCTTTTTACTCTCTTTGCTGGATAATTCCATTAAGTCTGTTATGAAGCTTAGGGCCAAGAATGCCAATCAGCCTCACATTCCGATACATCAAGGCCTTATTTTGAAGCTGTATCATTTCCATCTTGCCCTATGTCCACCTAAACCTATTTAAGTTAAGATTCTGGAGGACCCACAACCAGGTAGTTCATACAGGGGTAAGGGTAAAATGAAAACTTGCATAGGGACTCCTATAATTAAGGGCGACCCCAGTGAGGTGGAAAGGAATCCTGTTGAGACCCCCGTTTCTGCTAAAAATACAAAACAGAAACATGTCACTCCAGTGCAGGGAAGGATGTTTGGAAAGAGAGATAGGGAGGAGGAAATGGAGGGAACTCTAATGAAAAAGTAGAAGGAAGGGAAGGGTGTTGCCATGGAGGATGTGCCTATTAAAATTATGGAATTGGACACTATTCTAGAAACTAAGGGTAGTAGTGAAGGTGGGGAGACTGCTCTTCCGAGCATTCACCATTCCAAAAGGATTGCTGGTAAACCGCTGGTTAGTTCTCTAGGGGTGGAGCATTTTGAGGACTCTAAGTTTGTGGAAGAGACAGTGGATGAAGAGGGAGAGGAGACTCCTACTAAATCTATGCATAAAGTCGAGGGCACTAGCCACTTTGCCTTGATGAATGAAAGCAGCTCAAAAAGTCTAGAAGACATGAATAAGGCTACCATTGGGAAGAACGATGTGGGGGAGGCTATTCATCAAGCCAGTAAGGAGAAGTGTGCTCTATGTGTCAAACATGTAGAGTATATCTAGAACCTTCAGAAAAGAATGGACTCAATGCAAAACAAATGGAAGGTCATGGCAGAATTCAGGGCTAAAGCTTTACACCGGGTGGCTTTCATCTTTGTCGCGGTGAAGGATCTGGATGACAAGGTTAAACAAGTGGGCATTGATAGCTTGGGTGACTACAAGGAGATGGTGGAGTTCCTGACCAAGTTTGGGAGGATTGACAGCCCTTAGTTTCTTGTTTCTCCTGTTTTCTATTTTCTCTGTTGTTTCATAGCATTTTGTTCTATTGTTTTTGTGCTATCAATCTGCTATTTATGGCATGTTAAAGGCCTAAATCCCCTGGGGCTGTTTTGTTAAAGGGATCTGGACCCTGGTTTCTAGCTGAACTTATCAAAAACAAACATCTTCTACTCAATGCATTAGATACCTAATTAGACTTTCCACTTCTATGTTTCAAAACAAAAGAATAACTCTACAAAAATTCAACCCACTTCATATGTTTCTGATTTAACTTACCTTGATTATTTATGAATTACAAAGCATGATGATCAATATATAAAATGAACTCCTTAGGTAGCAAGTAATATCCACTTCTTGAGTGCCTGCACAATTGCATAAAATTCTTGATCATACACAAAATACTTTCTCTTGGCTTCATTCAATTTCTCACTATGGCTTTCCTTCTTTACTTAGAATTCCTCCAATCACTATCCCACTGGTATCACAATCCACTTGAAAGACTTTTTCTTAATTAGGTTGTGCCAATACTAGTTGTTCAATTACTTTTTCTTTCAACAACTAGAAATGTTTCTTCGCTGCAGTTGTCCAAATAAATTCTCACCTATTACCTTTCATGGTATTTGTAATAGGTGCACAAATTCCACTAAAATTTCTAATGAACTTCCTATAGAAGCTCACCAAGCCATGAAAACTTCTGGCTTCAAAAATACTTTTGGGTGAAGGCCAATCTACAATCACTTTGACCTTTTTGGATCCATTCTTAGTCCATCACCAGAAACTACAAATCCCAAGTATACTAATTCATTCTTCATAAAACTACATTTCTTCAAATTTACTAGCAACTTCTCTTCCTTCAACTTTTGTAATTTTGCCCTAACATGTAGCAAATTCTCATCTTTTGTTTTACTAAAAATTAAAATGTCGTCTAAATATACAATCACAAACTTACCAAGAAAAGGCTTGAATACTTCATTCGTCAAACTCATGAAAGTGTTGGGGCCATTTGTCAACCCAAACAACATGACCAACCATTCATACAATCTATCCTTTTATCTTGAATGTTATTTTCCACTCATCTCCTTCTCTTTTCAGATTTGATGATATCCTCTTTTCAAATCAATCTTTATGAAGTACTTGGCTCCACTCAAACAATCCATCATATCATCCATTCATGGCAATGGAAAGCTATACTTCATTGTTATTTTATTTATTACCCTTGAATGTGTACACGTTCACCACTCTCTATCTTTCTTTGGCGTTAACACTGCTAGTACAATGTATGGACTGAGACTTTCTCTAATCAGCCCCTTATCCAACAATTATTGTACCTGCCTATTTATTTATTTATTCTCCATAGGCATCATTCTGTACGATGCTTTGTTTGGCAAACTCACACCTGGTATCAAGTCTATACAATGACTTATATCTCTCATAGGTGGTAGTCCATCTGGCAATTCTTTCAGCATTATGTCTGCATACTCCTCTAGAATTTTCTAAATTTCTTTTGGAAACTCCTCATTCTTCTCCATTGTCATAGTTTCTACAGGCATGGAAATGAAAGCAAAACATGCTCCTTTTTTTCAGCTCTTTCAAAAAGTCTTTTCCTAAAATAAAACAAACTTTTGGACTATTTTCTACTTCATTTTCTTTATCCTTCAGTGGATTCAAAGTGAATTCTTTTCCATCCTTCTTTATTTTATATGTATTGGTTCTTCCATATGCATAGCTTGTTAATCAAATTGCCAAGGTCTAACCAACAAATATGGCATGCATCCATTGGCATCACATCACACAAAATTTCATCCTTATAACTACCAATCTAAAAATTCACAAGACATTACTCTCTTACCACCAATTGATGTTCCTTTTGTAACCAAGAAGCTTTGTAAGGACTAGGATGTTTCAACTTTTTCAATCTCAATTTATTTACCATCTCTTCAGACACAATATTGTCTATACTACTGCTGTCCACTATCACTTTGCAACATTTGCCACCTAATTTGCATCTTGTCCTAAAAAAATTTCGTCATTGGACTAGTTTAGGTTTCTCCTTCTCTGGACTTAATAAAATTCTCTGCAACATCAAGGATTCTCCATCCTCAGGATCTCCTCCACACTTGTTGGAATAAGGTACCATTAAACTTGTAAATTCTAATATTGTGTTGGTATGTGGCGACTGATCATGCAAACACTATACACTCGTAACATATCCTTGCCGTAGTTAATTTTTGTTAACCGACAAATGAAAAATGACTTTGTAAAACCCTAATTTTAGAAGCTTCCAAAAATCTTGTTATAAGCAACTCGGATGTATGTTGCGAGATGGAATTCATGAGATTGTAATATGTTTTGCACTAGATAATAAAAGTTTTGGATGGCTGCGTTTCTGTGGATGTAGCCCATTTTGGGTGAGCCACATTAAAATTCTGTGTTGATCTCTTTTGTGTTATTCTTCATTATTATATTTGGGTTATTTAATCTGTATATAATTGTTAATGTTTATTGCTCCAATCTGCCTGAACCTTAATAAGTGGTATCAGAGTAGGTTGTGTTTGATTATTGTTTGCAGGAAGGTCTCGCGGTTAAGTGGGAGCAATGGCGAATGAGGGTAAATTAAAGGTAGATAAACTCAATGGATAGAACTATCAGTTATGGAAGATGCATATGGAGGATTATCTCTATCAGAAGGATTTATGGAGTCGTTGAAAGGAAAAGCCAAGAAACTGATAGCAATGACTGATGAGGATTGGGAACTTCTAGATAGAAAGGCATTGGGAAGCATTCGTTTGTGCTTGGCACCATTGGTGGCATTCAATATCTCAAAAGTGAAGACAACAACTAAATAGATGAAGACATTGGCAAAGTTATATGAAAAGCCTTCCACTTCGTATAGGGTATTTCTTATGAAGCATTTATTTAATATGAAGATGGTAGAAGGTGGATCGGTTACTGATCACTTAAATGAGTTTAACATAGTTACCAGTCAATTGACTTCTGTAAATGTAAATTTTGATGAAGAAGTTAGAGCTCTGTAGATATTATGTTCTTTGCCTGAAAGCTAGAATAGTTTGGTAATGGCGGTTAGTAACTCTATTTCTGGTTCAAATACACTGAAATTTGATGATGTTGTTGGTGTTATTTTGAGTGAGGAAATTCATAGGAAAAGCTCATGTGGATCCACAACAGGTAGTTTTTTGAATGCAAAAAGTAGGGGTAGATCAAAGGGAGAGGAAAAGGTTTTGAAGGTCACGGGAAGTCATGAGGAAAATCAAAAGACAAGAGGTCCCAATCTAGAGGAAACAAGGATTGCTGGTATTGTGGGAAACCGGGTCATCTAAAAAAAGATTGCTGGTCTCCAAAGAATAAAGAAGGAGACAAACAAGAAGGCAATAAGGAGGCAAATGTGGTAAGTAATAAATCCAAAGATGATGATTTGATTCTTTCTCTAGATAATGCTGATGATTTATGGGTTTTAGATTCAGGGGCCTCATTTCATGCTACGCCCCATAGAATTTATCTTCTTGATTATGTCCAAGGGAATTTTGGGCTGGTTTATTTGGGAGATAACGAACCCTATTAGATTGTTGGAAAGGGAAGAGTTAGGATTAAGTTGCAGAATGAGAATCATTGGCTACTACAAGAGGTAAGGCACATTCCAATGCTGAGTAGGAATTTAATTTTTGTAGGGCAATTAGATGATGAAGGTTGCATTGTTACTTTTAGTGATAAAAATTAGAAGGTTACAAGAGGTGTCTTAATAGTAGCCAAAGGTGTGAAAGTAGGTACCTTATATCTTTGTATAGGTCATACTGTTCCTTCTACTTTAGTTGTTGTAGAGAAAAATCAAACAGGTTCAAGAATAATTGTTGAAAGATTGGAGGTAGAGATTGAAATAGTTGCTGAGGGTTTTGAGACAACACTATGGCATAACAGACTTGGACATATGAGTGAAAAAGGTATGAAGGTACTTCATTCTAAGAAAGCTTTACTAGGTCTAAAATGTATTAATATGGATTTATGTGAAAGTTGTGTGTATGGCAAACAAAAGAGAGTTAGTTTTCACAAGGATGGGAAGCAAAAGAAAGATGAAAAGTTGGAGCTTGTACATACAGATGTATGGGGACCAGCTTAGGTATCTTCTCTTGGTGGCTCTTGGTATTATGTTACATTCATAGGTGATGCAACTAGGAAGGTTTGAATTTATTTCCTTAGGCAGAAATCTGATGTATTTGAAACATTTAAGAAATGGAGAAGCTTTGTTGAGAATGAGATGGGTAAAAGATTAAAATGTCTCAGATCTGATAATGGTGATGAGTATTGCAGCAACGAATTTGAGGATTATTGTTCCTCTAATGGAATTCATAGGTAGAAAATAGTTCCAGGGACTCCACAGGAAAATGGAGTGGTTGTGCGCATGAATAGAACAATAATGGAGTGTGCAAGGAGCATGAGATTGCATGTTGGTCTGCCTTTAAACATGTGGGCAGAGGATGTCAATACCATTATATATTTAATTAATAGAGGTCCTTTAGTTCCTTTAGGTTGTGGTATTCCAGAGGAAGCATGGACAGGTAAGAAGGTGAGTTATTCTTTTCTCAAAACCTTCGGATGTGAAGCATTTACACATGTAGATTCTAAAAATAGAACCAAGCTGGATGCAAAATTAAAAAAGTGTATCTTCGTTGGATATGGCATTGATGAATTTGGTTATAGGCTTTAGGATGTTAAAAATCTAAAAATAGTGAGAAGTAGGGATGTTGTATTCAATGAGAAGGTGTTGTACAAAGATCAGTTGCGCAGCATGAGAAGAAAGAAAAGGATTGTGTGGTACTAGATGATACTTCAGATAGCAATGTTTCAGTGGTTCCTCATGCTCCACAACAGCAACAAGAAATACCGCAAACTCTAGTGAATGTTAGACAGGCAATAAGGACAAGTAGACCTCCTGACAGGTCTTCTCCCTCTTTGTATTCTATTTTGTTAACAGATGCTGGTGAACCCTAAGGGTATGATGAAGCTATGCATGTGGATACAAAGGTTTAGTGGAGCATGCAATGGAAGAAGAAATGGACTCCTTGCTGAAAAATTAGACTAGTGAATTATGCAAGTTGCCTGCAGGTAAAAAGGCTTTACCAAACAAATGGGTTTATAGGTTGAAAGAGGAAGATGGAGGTAAGATCATATTTAAAGCTAGGTTAGTTGCAAAAGGATTTGCACAGAAAAAAGGCATTGATTTTGATGAGATTTTTTCTTTAGTTGTTAAGATGACTTCTATTCGTACTATTTTAAGTATTGTGGTTGCCAAAGATTTGCATTTGGAATAGCTAGATGCGAAAACTACCTTTCTCCATGGTGATTTGGAGGAGGAGATAGATATGGAATAGCCCCAAGGATTTGAGGTCAAAGGTAAGGAGAAATTGGTATGTAGATTGAAGAAGAGTTTATATGGCTTGAAACAAGCACATCAGCAATGGTACTTGAAATTTGATAATTTTATGGCTAAGCAAGGCTACAACCAGTGTAATTTTAACCATTGTGTTTATTTTAAGAGATTGGATAATGACAACTACATTATCTTATGTTTATATGTTGATGACATGCTTGTAGTAGGGTCTAACATGGATCACATAAGTGAGTTAAAACAACAGTTAGCAAAATCATTTGCTATGAAGGATTTGGGGGTAGCAAAACAAATCCTTGGTATGAAAATTTGTAGAGATAGGCAGAACAAAAAATTGACTCTATCCCAAGCTGATTATGTTGAAAAGGTGTTGCAGAGATGCTATATGTAGAATGCAAAATCTGTCAGCACACCTTTGCCTAGTCATTTGAAATTGACTAAGGAGATGTGTCGAAAGACACAAGAGGAGGAAGACAAACTGTCTAAAGTACCATATACTTCAGCTAGATAGGAAGTTTAATGTACGCCATGGTATGCATGAGACTAGATATTGCACATGCTATAGGAGTTGTAAGCAGGTATATGAATAATCTTGGATTGGAGCATTAGAATGCGGTAAAATGGATTCTCAAATATTTGAGAGGTACATCCAATAAATATTTATGTTTTTGGGGCTCTAATACTAATTTAGCAGGCTATGTGGACTTAGATTTGGCAGGGGATATTGATACTAGGTGGAGTACTATAGGTTATGTCTTTACTGTAGGTGGGACAACGGTGAGTTGGATCTCAAGGTTGTAAAAGGTGGTTGCTTTATCCACCACGGAGGCAGAGTATGTGGCTGCAACAGAGGCAAGCAAGGAGATGATATAGCTGCAATCTTTCATGGAAGAATTGGGAGAAAAATTGGCTAATAGTTATTTGTTTATGGACAGCCAGAGTGCCATACATCTTGCAAAGAATTTTGGCTTGCATTCAAAGACTAAACACATATAGCTGAGATACCACTTCATTTGGTCAATTTTGTAGGATGGACAGTTGAAGATGGAGAAAATTCACACAAGTGAGAATCCTATAGATATGTTCACAAAGGAAGTTACATGGGAGAAACTAATTTCCTCATCAATTTCTGTTGGCCTTCACGATTGATAATGGTAGACATAAGAAACCAGCCAGACCTGTAATCTAGTGGGAGTTGCAAGTGCAGCGGTGTCATCCAAAATCAGTCTCCAAGTGGGAGATTATTGGTATGTGGTGACTAATCATGCAAATATTGTACACTCATAATGTATCCTTGTCAGGGTTCAGGGTCAGTAGTTAATTTTTTTAATTGACAAATGAAAAATAACTTTGTAAAACCCTAATTCTAGAAGCTTCCAAAAACCTTGTTATAAGTGGCTAGGATGTATGTTGTAGGATGGAATTTGTGAGATTGTAATCTATTTCTTACTAGATAATAAAATCTTTGGATGGCTGAGTTTCTCTGGATGTAACTCATTTTGGGTAAACCATGTTAAAATTCTGTGTTGATCTCTTTTGTGTTATTCTTCATTGTTATATTTGGGTTATTTAATTTGCATATAAATGTTAATGTTTATTGCTCTGATTTACTTGAACCTTAACATATTGTATTTTATTCCATTTATTATTTATAATTTTGTAATTACCCATAAGGGAATGAGGTAGTCTCATTGATAGTGGTAATTTCAGAGTTACCGACAGAAGTTATAGAGTGATATTTACTGTTGGCAAGTGTAAAACTTAGAGGTAAATGAGGGTTGGCATTCCCCTTGAGGAATCTACTTTTTTTTTCATGTATGACAACTTATCATAATGTCGTGTAAGTGGATTTATGACACCTGCAAGTTGTCATAAGATTCCATGCATGTATGACATATATGATACCCATTATTAGTTGTGGTTGCTATTATGAGTCCCAGACACCCATATTGGGAAGCTTTATTGTTGGTGGTATCTATGATAGTTATGACACATCATAAGATGTTTTTACATGCTATTCTTGGTTTTGGGCACCCAACCTTGTATGGGTAAGTATTTGCCACTTGGTGGTTGCATGTATGACAATATTTAATGCTTGCATGTGGGGTTATTGGAGGAGAGAGAAAGTGGACACCTAGAATAGAGGGAAAACTCTTCTATAAATATTTTCCATTGTATCTGTTGTTGAAATACAGATTTTAGGTACTCAAGTGCTGCCAAAATGCTGTTAGGTTGAAGATTGGTGGAGAGAGTTATTGAATTGTATTATACAATCTTTTTTAGATTAATACAAACTTGTGCCTCTTTCTTCGTGGAATTTTTTACCCACAAGGGTTTTCTCCATATAAACACTATGTTGTGTGTTTAGTTTTCAGTTTTGATGTTTCTTTGTTGCATAGTTTCAATTTCATGTTACAATATCCATTAATAATACATAGTTAAAGATTGTAGAAATTTATATTTGAATCAGATTTCCATTGGGTAGTTGTGCTTTCATTTCTAACATTTGGTATCAGAGCTTGACCAAATTTGACTCTTGGGTGGTAGTGTGGAAGCTGTAACTGTAGTGGGAGATTTGGTTGTGTTTGTTTTGTAGATCTTGCGTTGTTATTATGGCTGCATCCACTGTTGCATCAACCTCTTGTTTGGACATCGAGAAGTTCAATGGAATAGGGTATGAGTTGTGGAAGCTGAAAATGGAGGATTTGTTGGAAGAAAGAAATTAGTGGTTGGTTGTTCAAAAAGAGAAGAAACCTAATGATGTCTCTTTGGATGAGTGGATAGACTAGATAAAAAGACACAGGAAACCATCTGTTTGTCTTTAGACTCTGTCCTATTGAATGCCACAAAGGAAGAGACCGCACATAAATTGTGGAATTGGTTGGATGAGATCTATCAAGCCAAGAGTATGGTAAATAAAGTCTATTTAAAAAGAAAACTATTTTCCTTGAAAATGAAAGAGGGTGAATCAGTTGCAGAGCATTTAAATACATTTAATTTGTTATTGAGTCAGCTTGCTTCAGTAGATGTTGATGTTAATGAGGAAGATAAATGTATCTTACTTATTTGTTCTTTACCTGAGTCTTGGGAGAATGTTATATAGGCTATCACTGCTATCCTCGCAGATCCCAAGTTGGATGCCCTTGTTGCATTTTTATTGTCATAGGAACTGAGGAAGAAGAGTTTGGATAATTTAGGGGATGCTCTTAGTGTCAGGGGAAGGTCTAAGGAAAGAGGACCGAAAGGAGATTACAAAGGGGCTAAGGACAAGTCCAAGGACCATTCTAAGACTCCTAGGAAGAAGAACAAAGTTAAGTGTTGGAACTGTGGTAAAAGGGGACATGTGAAGAAAGAGTGCAGAAACCCAAAGAAATAGTGGGAGAGTGCTTCGAATAAGTCCTCGAATCTAGGTAAAGATGTTTTACTTTTTGCATGTAATGTTGCTTCTAATGATCACTAGTTGGTTGACTCATGATGCTCATTTCATATGACCCCGCATAAGGAATGATTCTCCACATATGAAGAATATGATGGAGGTAATGTGTACCTTGGGGACAACTTTGCATATTTGATAGTTGGGAAAGGCAAGGTACTGTTGTGTTTCAATGATGAGAGAATTAAAACCCTCCCTGATGTTTATCATGTTCCTAGATTAGCTAGAAATTTGATTTCTATTTCAAAGTTGAATGATTTGGGAATGCATGTGACTTTGGACAAGCATGGCTACAGATTGGTTGGAGGGAACTTGGTGGTAGCAAAGGGGAAGAGATTGGGAAACCTATTCAAGCTTGAAGCCACTATAGTTTGTAATGCCTCTTATGTATTTGAGGCTAGTACTGAAAATACATGTATGTTGTGGCACTGTAGATTGGGTCACACAAGTAATAATATTTTGAAAACTATTAAGAATAAAGATTTGTTGGATGGTTTTTCTTATTCTGATGAGCACTTTGATTTCTGTGAGCATTGTGTGTTTGGTAAACAAAATAGAAAATCATTTTCTTTAGGAAGCAATAGAGAAAAAGAGAAGTTATAAATTATTCATACGGATGTGTTTGGACCTGTGGATAATGAATCTATCAAAAAATCTTGTTATTTTGTTACCTTCATTGATGATGTGTCCATATTTATTTGGATCTATTTTATGAAACACAAATCTGAAGTTTTCACTAAGTTTAAGGAATTTAAAGTCTTATTAGAGAACCAATCAGGTTTGAAGATAAAAATATTAATATCTAACAATGGAGGGGAATATTGCTCTAAGGAATTTGATGTTTTGCAAGCATGCAGGTATTATCAGACAAAAGACAACTCCATATACACCATAGCAGAATGGTGTTTCAGAAAGGATGAACTGAACAATCATGGAAAAATCCAGAAGTATGTTGAGTGATGCATAGTTGGATAAATGATTTTGGGCAGAGGCTGTGTATACTTCTTTCTACTTGATAAATAGATCTCCTTGTAAGGCTCTTGATTTGACACCTTATGAAGTGTGGACAGGTAAGACACCTTTTGTTTCACATTTAAGGGTTTTTTGGCTATGAGGATTTTGTTCATGTGCCTAACGAAAAGCGATCTAAGTTAGATCCAAAATATGAAAAGTGTACATTCATTGGATATGGTCATAATGTCAAAGGTTATAAGTTTTGGAATCCACTAACCTGTAAGATTATCTATTCTATAGATGTTCTTTTTAGGGAACTTAGAGTTATTTTAGAACCTGAGTAACCAAAAGAAAAAGATGAAAAGGTAAAGAGAGTGCACTTTGAGTTAGAGCAACAAGATGCACCTCAAGAAGAACATAATGATGGATTGGGGGGTGAAGAAGAAGAAGAAGATTTGAGTAGTTCTGATGAAGATGAATCTACTGTTATAGAAGAAGTTGGTACAGATGATCATGCAAAAGAACAAGTTGAGACTCTTACTCCACCCTTGAGGAGATCCACAAGACAACGGAATGTAGTTGACAGGTATAGCCCACCAAATTTTTGTTGTATATTTGCTTTATTGAGTACTAATGATTAGCCTAGATCCTATAGGGAAGCTATTCTTTCAGATGATAGTGAGTCTTGGTAGTTAGCCATGTAGGAGGAGATGATGGATTTAGACTCTTGTAACACTTGGGACCTTATTCATTTTCCCAAAGGAAGAAAGGCCATAGGTTGTAAGTGGGTCTTCAAGAAGAAGTTTGGAGCAGACAATTCATTGGAGAAGTACAAGGCTAGACTAGTTGCCAAGGGCTACTCCCAGAGAGGGAGTTGATTTTGGTGATATTTTCTCTCCTGTTCCTAAATTGACTTCTATTAGATTTCTTTTATCCATTGCTGCAACTTATGATTGTTAGGGTTAGCCAACAAAAGATATCAATTAAATGCAAATAAAGATTAAACAAAGGAAAGAAAAATACACAGAAATTTAAAGTGAGAGACAATTTTAACTTGGTTCACCTAAACTCATGCTACATCTACCAATAGAGAGTCGAATATTATTATCCAGTAAATCAAACTGATTACAACCAGCAATCCTTACAACTCAATACCTCTGCAAAATGCTACAATACATCAACAGAAACCCTAACCCTTAGCCATTTTTATCAAGCCTTAGGTCAGTTACAAAAATAGGGTTTTTTTATGTCAGCCAATGAAAAAATAACTCTTGATGCCTTAATTAAATAATAAAAACCATGTGAGGTTTCGAGGGCGTTTCCCCCAAGCTCTGACGGGGGTATTGGCCCTTGACCCCGTAGGAATTTGGGGGAAACTGCTTCGATAAAAGTGGGGTAAATTTAACCTTCGAGCCTGATTAGGTTCCATATAACAACAATGATTGGGAGATTGAGCAAATGGATGTTAAGACTATGTTCTTGCATGGAGATCTTGAGGAAGAAGTTTATATGCAATAGCCTACAAGTTTTGAGGTAAAAGGAAAAGAACATTGGGTTTGTAGGTTGAAGAGGTCACTTTATGGTTTGAAACAATCCCCCAGAATGTGGTATAAAAAGTTTGATTCATTTGTGTTGAAATTGGGTTTTGTTAGAAGAGAGGAGGATCATTGTGTTTACATTCATTGTATTGATGTTTCTATACTAGTTATTGCATTGTATGTTGATGACATGTTATTTTTTAGGAATACTAAGGGTATGATCAGTGAGCTTAAAGCCCAACTTTTAGGTGCATTTGATATGAAGGATCTTGGAGCTTCCAGGTATATTCTAGGAATGGAGACCAGAAGAGACATAGATAATATAAAGCTTTGTTTGTCACAAAGTAAGTATGTGAAGACCATTTTGTAGAGATTTAGTATGCAGGATTGTAACCTAGTTAGAGTTCCTTTACCCATTGGTACTAAGCTTTCATTAGATATGTGTCCAAAGATTGAGGATGATCTTGAGGATATGTCTAATGTGCCATATGCTAGTGCTTTAGGGAGTTTGATGTATGCAATGGTTTGCACTAGGCCAAATATTGCCCAAGCAGTGGGAGTTTTGAGGAGATTTATGTCTAACCTTGGTAGACAACATTGGAATTATGCAAAAAGGGTGCTTAAATATCTTGCAGGTACTCCTGATTATTGTTTGGTTTACTCTGGTAATGATAGTGCTGATAAATCTTTAGACATATAGGGTTTTGTTGATGCAGATTGGGCAGGTGACTTAGATAGTTGAAGGTCCACTGGTGGCTAGGTGTTTACTTTGTTTGGAGGAGCAGTGAGTTGGATGAGTAAGAGGCATTCCACAATTGCTTTGTCCACCACAGAAGAAGAGTATATGGCTGCTATCTATGTCTCTAAGGAAATAGTTTGGTTGAGGAGACTATGTACAAGTATTGGATTTGATTGCAGGATCATTCAGATTGGTTGTGATAGCCAGAGTGCTATATGTTTGGCCAAGAATCCCATGTATCATACTCAGACTAAGCATGTTGATGTTTAGTATCACTTTGTTTGAGAGTTGGTTGCAAATAGAGATATTGAGCTGAAGAAGATAGACACTCAAGAGAATGTTGCAGATTCATTGACCAAGCCTGTGAGCACAAAAACATTTGTGTGGTATAGAGACGCCATGTGTCATGCCCGCATATCCCATGTGGTCATGACACACAAACACACGTGTCATGCCACAATTGCCATGTGATCATGACATGAACCAAAAAAAAAAAAATTCTCCCTATCCCTAAAAACCACCTCGCACGCGCTTGCGTGCTCGGTGGCAATACGCCTGATGCGTAAACATGACATAATGCTAGATGAAGTGTAGGTCGTCTAAATGTATATGCGACAAATAAGATGTCGTGAAGGCACTTGATTAAGAGTTGGATGATGGAATGAAAATTAATTAACACAACGCATAAGATAAATCCTAAAAGCCTAGCATAACGCGTTATCGACATGGGTGGAAGCTATTACCCTTTTGCCATTCTTGGTTGCGTAGTTTGCTTGTTGGATTAATTCCTCTGATTACTTGATAATTTCTATGGATCACTTAACGTGTAAACTAACAGTTGTCTTCGGGTTACAAAACATGCATAACCTCTACGCAAGGCCACAACCTAAGTAAGGATGTTATCCAGATTTTCGTTTGGATCAATTCTCACCCTTTTTTTTTGAAGTGGTCGATTATATCAAAAAAAAAATTATACCTATCAAGTGTATATATCGTTAAAATGAAATTGCTTATTTGTTAGCAACAATTTTTTTTAAATATATCTATATATATATGTATATATTTATATATATAAACATTTTAATAGCAACAATACTATTTATGTATGTATATATTTAAATCATATATAATTATATATACTAGATTTATATATTTATCTACAACATGATTCATTTGTTTTAAATAAAAGGAATTCACTAGTTATAATGTAATATATATGTCTATATAATTATATATATATAAAAAAATCAAATGTTTAAATTTAGTATAATATAAAAAGAAATCCCCCCCAAGAGATAATATTATACAAAGAGGAAAAGAGGTTTTAAATTAAAATTTAAATCCCCTTTCCTCTCATTTTCCTCCCTAATATAATATACAACCCTAAAACTAAAATGCCCTAACTCCTATCTTCTATTCCTTCCGTCAAAGTACACTAATCTCATTTCTAACTTTACCCTAATTCTTTGTTTGGTTTAGCTTGGTCTTTCTTTCCTTTTTTTTTCTTTTTTTCTTTTGGTATGTGCAGGTTTGGGGTTTGAGGCAGCCATGAATGGAGCCTTCCTTCTCCTCCACGGAGGTATATGCATCAGTAGACTACCCCCTTTTTTTTGGTGTTGCTTCTCGTATACATAAAAAAAAAATGCAGCTATAAATATATTTTTTGTTACAAAGTGCTAAGTGTGTGAGCGCTGTGTGTGTGTGTTGCAGGGTAGTAGCAATGGCGGACGGAGGGAGAGAGTGTGGTGGTGGAGATCATGTGGGAGGCAGGGGAGGCGACGTTGTGTGGGGTCGCGCAGATGGGAGGTGAGGAGGGTAGCAACGACCTGCCGCGGCGGATGGTGGTGGAACCTACGGTGGCAGTGCTGGGGGGGTTCTGCGGTAGTAGCGGAGAGAGGGGTGGCAAGCGCGGCCTATGGAAGTTTTGGGGAGGGGGTGTGGGCAAAGGCTTAGCCTCCTTCCCCACACCCTTACGTTCACTGTTGCTGTGGGCGGCGCTGCCGCCCACAGCACTATACAATTTTTTTTTTTGGGTTTCTTTTATATTTTAAACCCTAACAAAAATACACTTTCAAACATACAGTCGACTGTTTTAATGTTCGAACTCTCTCCGTCCTGGTTTCAAAACTACTTTCTGATCTATATAAAAAAGAACATATATATATATGTATGTATATATCTTTTACATACATACGTGATGTATATGTATATTTATATGTGTATATTTAAATATATAAATCTTCTGAAAGTTTTTTTTCTTCTTCTTATAGATTACATAAAAACTCAGTGTATGCATTTGACATGTATGGCAAATGATTATTTGTGCAAGCACAACTATATTTACATTTAGGTATATACATTTCTATATAGGTGTAAAAATATAAAAACAAATTCATTGCTTGTAATATATATTGTAATAAGGTAGTCACACCTATTTTTTTTTCCTCTTACATTATATATACACAAAATAAAATAAAATGAAGAGATGAACTAAGCATATATATTTAGATATATATATTTTTTTTGAAACCTATAATTCACTGGATCAAACAAATAAAACTCTTTGAATCCTATTGGCATCAACAGAAAATTATTTCAAACTTCTTTTCTTTCATGCAATAAGATACACTTTTTACAGCAACTTCCACACCTAGTAAATTACAACATCATACATTGAATACTAACAGAGTACTACTTGATCTTGTAACAAAGGCATATTCATAACCCCCCCCCCCTTTTTTTTAGCATAAATCATATATAGAACATATTAAAATAGCAATAAGGTAAGAGGCTAATCTTCATAAAATTTTCAGGTAGCTTTTTCTTCTCATCTAACGGTATCCCTAGTAAAATAACAGACCTACAAACAATAGAAATCTACTAACCATTTTTTTTTTGTTTTCTTACATCCTCTAAAATATCTTCTAAAACTTTCACCTATATCTATGTCTTTTGCAAAGATTACTGACAATGGTGTAACATACATTTGCTCTATTTTTTAATAATATAAATCAACCTCTATACAGCAAAACTACCAGATAAAGTTTTTCTTTGAAAAGCATGTAACAGAAAATAAGACCACCCATGCATGTATTTTTGAAAAGCATTTTCAGAAACTTTTATTTACTTTTATTTACCCATGCATTGCTCGTCACAAGGTCTTCCCCACACAGAGGATTTTTAACAACTTTCTGATAAACTGATAAAGAGGTTCTCAATGCAACATTTACAGGAATTTACAAGGCAACAAGGTCACTAAGGCCATGGCTAAATCAGCCACTCAAATTTTGCAAAGGCCACACTAACATAACACCAACATGAGCTCCATAACTACTTCATTTCACCACTCAAAAACCTACAAGCTACACAACATCAAGACAACAGAAACCAACCACTAGGAAAGGAAAAGCTCTCCTCCCTACCGTAGACCCGCAAGTGGGTCACCCCCAAGCTAGGGAGGTAGAGAATTCACACAGGGTTCCATTCCACAACAATAATTTAATCACATTACACAAAATCAGAACACCCCATAGGTTTAACACATAACTATGCTCATAGAAATGAGCTTGGTGAGGGTAGGGAATAGACCTCTCAACCTAAAGGGGCCCCCAAAAGAAAAGAAAATCTCAATACCTAGCCTCAAGCCAAAAAAAATCCCAGAACACCACAATCCACAAGAATCACAAATCAATTTGCATGGCACTCTTGCCATTTAGATATCTCCTTCTCAAATGATAATAAGCCCTCAAGGCATAAACACATAAACACATATTGTGGGAGAGCCCCCAAGGATTGTTCCTCTCCCCTACCCATACAAGTTGAGCATTTCCTCCATTGGAGGTGCTCTCACCATGACACCCACCCCAACATCAAATGCAAAACAACACAATGCAAACAATCTTACAACCAAAAATTCAAACATGGACATCCTATAAACAAAGCAAGAAACAAGTTAAGAGCCTACCTTCAAGGTCTTGACAATGGATGTAGAAGCTGGTGAAGAGCTCCAAGCCTTCCCAAGCCTTCCAACCTTTCAAATTTTCTCCCCAACCTTCTCTAACTTCCCCAAACTAGTAAAGAAATCCAAAGTTGCAAGAAGTCTCTAAAAATGCAAGGAAAAGAATAGGATAGAAGAACCCCCACTCCTCTACAAGAGGAGCTATTATAGGCCATCCACTTGGCCTTGAGGGAATGAGAAGGTGACATTTGTCACCATCTCTTCCCTCCTCCTAAGCCACTTGTAAGAGTGAGAAGGTAAGAGGATGACAAATGTCCTCCTCTCCCTCCACCTCCATCTCCACCTCATCCACTTGTGCTTCCACACAAGTGGGAGGGGGACAAGTGGTGAGTTGGATTCCCACTCACACCTCAAGAAGACAATGGCCTCGAGTGGTGCTCCCACTCACTTGGGAGTTTGGGAGGACTCTTGGAGACCTCCCTAGTCCTCCTTGGGAATGCTTCCCCAAAACATAGGGATGGGAGATGGGTTCTTCCCAAGGCAAGGCCCATCCCTCTTCTTCCCTCTTTCCAATTTTCGTCACTTTGACTCAATCATGGTTTAGGGTGACCTAAGGTGGGTCAAAACTAGTGTTAGGTGGTCCAAGTTGACCCTAGACTCATGGTTGACCACCTAGGATAACTTTTGGGACCCTAGGGTTCATGAAAGGGGTCAAAAATCCACATTTAAATGGCCCAAAAAGAATAATAAAATTACCAAGTGGCATAAATCCAAAATGAAATTTTACAACATTTAATATTAATCAGAATAAGAAAAGAAAGGGTACTAAGGCTAAAATAATTAAAATTAAATCAAGCATAATAAATCATCATTCAATTACACAAGTGATCCTTATCCCTCTTGGGAATGGATTGGCTTAAATGGGAATAACATGGTGTGAATCCTACCTTCGATTTCCCATGGCTAGGGAATGTAAAACCTGCACATCTCGATCAAGTGTCAGTTCTATCATGAAAAATGATAGCCGAAGCAACTAAAAATTAAATTCACGCAAACAATACAACAATATCCATCAATACATAAATCTAAATTAACTGCATTTTCCATCACATGTCAAATAATTCACATTACTTAAATAACTAGAATCTCATAACAAAATATCATCTAGTATAAATCCCATATATCGAATCACAACATATCATCGATATGACCGAATCAAATCACATATATCAAATCAGTGAGATAAAACATCAAGTCTGCATAATGAAACAAAGTCACTACTGAATAGCACAATGATCAAAATATGGAAGGTAAAATAGTCAGCCTCACACCATGGGCCTTGTTTCTAGTACATGATTATTTCATTTGATTTCCTATGGGTTGATTTACAAGGTATAATGTCAAGTGGGAGAATATTGGAATAAGGTCCCATTAACCTTGTAAATTCCAATATTGTATTTTATTCCATTTATTATTTGTAATTTTGTAATTACCCATAAGGGAATGAGGTAGTCTCATTGACAGTGGTAATTTCAGAGTTACCAGTGGAAGTTACAGAGTGATATTTACTATTGGCAAATGTAAAACTCAGAGGTAAATGAGGGTAGGCATTACCCTTGATGAATCTACTATTTTTGGCATGTATGACAACTTGTCATAATGTCATGTAAGTGGATTTATGGCAGCTACAACTTGTCATAAGATTCCATGCATGTATGACACATATGACACCCATTATTAGTTGTGGTTGCTATTATTAGTCCCAGGCACCCATATTGGGAAGATTTATTGTTGGTGGTATCTATGATGGTTATGACACGTCATAAGATGATTTTACATGCCATTCTTTGTTTTGGTTCCCCAACCTTGCATGGGTAAGTATTTGCCACTTGGTGGTTGCATGTATGACGACATTTAATGCTTGCATGTGGGTTATTGGAGGAGAGAGAAAGTGGACACCTAGAATAAAGGGAAAATCTTCTATAAATATTTTCCATTGTATTTGTTGCTGAAATATAGATTTTAGGTACTCAAGTACTGCCAAAATGCTGTCAGGTTGAAGACTGGTGGAGAGAGTTGTTGAGTTGTTGTATTGTACAATCTTTTTCAGATTAATACAAATGTGTGCCTCTTTCCTGGTAGAGTTTTTTTATCTGCAAGGGTTTTCTCCACATGAACACTGTGTTGTGTGTTTAGTTTTTTTTTTTGATGTTTCTTTGTTGCATAGTTTCAATTTTATGTTACAATCTCCATTGATAATACATAGTTAAAGATTGCAGAAATTTATATTTGAATCAGATTTCCCTTGGGTAGTTGTGCTTTCATTTCTACAACACTTTCATTATCTTCTTGTGCAATATTAATCCTTGTCTCTTTTCCTGTCCCACTACTCTTCTATATTTGAGGACATTCAAATGCCTAATGTCAAGTTTCTCTATATTGAAAACATGTACCATTGAATCCTCTTCCTCTTCCAAAATATCCTTGACCTCTGGAATAATCGCCTCTTCCTAGAGTAATCTCCTCTTCCTCTATTTTCCTAGGTGTTTAATTGTGAGGTGTTGGCTTCTCCTTGTTTGTTTTGATAACCTCTACCACTACTGGATTTTCCTCATCCACATAAAAATCTGCCTCTACCTTTGGAGTTATTTTGTTTTCTGGAAAGTTTATCTTATGCCTTCAAGGCATATTGATAAGATTCTTCAACACTTGTTATACGTACCATACTTATTTCATCTTGAATAGAATAGTGCAAACCATTGACATACCTTGATACTTTTCAACATCATCATCAACATGGCCATCTTGAATATTTAATTTGTAAAATTCTTCTATGTATTCTTGTAAGTTTTTCTCATTTTGCTTTAAATTTTGCAGCTTTTTAAACAAACTAATTTGGTAATCAGTGAGTAAAAATTTTACCTTCAACTTTGTCACCATTCGTTCCTAGGATACTTTTATCCTTTCCCTTTCATTGCATTTCTATTTGTACACCATCCCACCATAGGGATGCATGTCCCTTCAATTTGGTACAAACAAATTTCACTTTCTTTGAGTCTTCAATAAATTCAAAATCAAAATATTTATCCATTTTGATATCTAATCAATCAATTCTCTAGATTCAAACTACCATTATAATTGGGAGGATCAATTCATGGTTTACTACTTATTATAGACAATGCCCAAAAAAATTTTCTTTCTGGTTCGTCTCCATCTTCATTTCCATCATCCTCTCTTTCCTCTATTTCTTCTTCATCCTCGCTCACATCTTCTACATGTACTCCTCTGCACTGCACCATCTCCATAGCATCTAAACTTTTTGTTATTCCTCTCAGCATTTCTACAATCACCATATCACTAGCCCGTGGTGCTCTTCTTCCATGTCCTCTCTGTGCCATGTCTTCTCTGAATTCTCTGCAGTTGCAAGTTCGTGCTCACTTCTTTACCCACAACAAAAAAAATTAGAACCCCTCTCTTTGACATGCCCATAGTCCACAATAGGAACCTTCTTTGATACCACTTGGTGTAGATCTAACCCCAGGAGTCTTATAGACAATCAAAATTAGCAGCCTAAACAAAATTCAAATCAAAAAAATATATCACAGAACAACAATTTGTTTTTATTCATTTACAGCAGTATAAATCATTAGGAGTACAAGGAATCAAAATAAATTCAATCTTCTTTCTCTTTGATTACAATCTTCTCAAAATTTTCAAACCTCCTACAAGTAACATTCAATCCTTATATAGATTCCTCATGGGAGGAAGTTCAACCGTCGGAACTGAAGTAGTTCAACTATCATGTCAGGGCAGTTAAGAAAACTGAATGGTCATAGGTATTGACACATGGCATGAATTCAAAAGTGACCTATTGGCTCCAAACTTGTATCATTTTAATTCGTCGAAGTGTTCCATTCAAATTGGAACTACCTGATTTTCTACTTAAGGCACTCTTTGAACTATCGTCGAGGTTTTGGAATGTTGTTGAAACTCATCAGATATTTTTGATGTTCCAAGAAACAACAACTTCTTTGATCTCTTTGTGAAGAGTCTTCATCAGGTATTTCCAATAGACTCAGAACTGAGTGATCATCTGGAACATCACCAAAAGAGTCTAAGTCTTTAGGAACTCCATCGAAAATGTGAGCTAGAACAAGAATAGGTTAGGATTATCATGTGTTCTAGGAACACATTGAAACTCTGATGAATTTACAAAGAAGCCCTCCATCAGTGATTTCCAAAGGTGTTAGAACTCTACAATATATCAACCAAACAGTTTAAGAATAAGACTTAATCGAAGATTTTGAAGTCATTGAGAAGTTGGTCCAAATGGTCTGAGTTTTCCACATGAGTAGGAACTCAACGCTTATATGGAATGGTCAGGGATTTCTGAGCTAGGTGGAACTACCTGATAGAAGGGAACTCCACTAAAAAAAGAAGCTAAGTAAAAAACAAAACCTGACAGATATTCCAATAGGCACTAGAATTTGTCAGACTTTTCTAGTGTTCCTGGAACACCCAAAAGTTTCAATTTTGTTTAGGGTCAACCCAAAAACTTTGATTTGCTCGACTTAGCCATTTTGCTCCAAACTTCACCAAATTTGAACTAGAGACACTCTTTTGTCTCTTCTTCAAGGTAGAGTCCTTATTTTGACCAAATGAAGTCTAGAAATGCCTCCTAAAACAAACTGTAAAAACCAACTGCACCACAACAACAAAGAAGAAAAATCTGAAAACAAAACTTAGAAATATTTTGGGTGATACATGATTGCTTGTGAACTCATATGCTCCTACATCAAGTGGCATCTAGCCCATATACTAGCTCAAATGGAGAGAATTTGGTTGTCCTTTTATACGTTGTTTTATATGCCCATAATATCATTGGAATTTTCACATCCCAATTTATTATGTTCCCATTACACATTTTTGTCAATGCAGTGCCTATAATTTTGTTTAGGGCTTTGCTTATGGATGGTATGGGCTACTTCTATTATGTGTGATCATGAAATTATTTAGGAATTCCACAATTACCTTATTGATAAAATGTTTACCTTTGTCACTTGTGATACTTCAAGGGCAACCAAACTTTGTTATTATGTTTTCATATATGAATTTTATGGTGGTTTTTGTAGTATAGTCCTTAGTTGGTTCCACCTCTGTCCACTTTGTAAGATACTCTATTCTGGTGATAATGAATCTAGCCTTTGTTCATTTTGTTGGTGTCTCAATAGGCCTAATGAAGTCTATTTCCCATTTCTCAAATGGTACTTGGGCTAAGACTGGACGCAATGGCATTTCATCTCTTACGGTGGGTTTCCCTATCCTCTGACATATGTTACATTGTTTAACATACTGAATAGCATCCTTAAATAATGTTGGCCACCATAATCTAGAGAGTATGACCTTCTTTGTGGTGGTTTCCCCTGAGTTATGTCCTCTATATATTCCTTCATGTGCTTCCCTGAGGATATCTTGTCTTTCTTGTTAAAACACTACTCTTTGTATTATTTCATCTCTTCTAATTATGTGCAATTCTCCTTCAAAGAGTGTATATGGTAATGACTTCCTTAAAAGCATATGTTTGTCATTTGGTGAACTATTCTCAAGAAATTGTTTGGTGGATAGTAGGCTTGCTACATCATTTAGGTCTTCTGCCACTACAATTACTTTAAATAGATTTGCACCAGGTAAATCTTCCTCCATATTGTCTAGTTCTTCCCCTATTTTGATTCTTGATAGATAGTTAGGGCTTCGGTTGTTTTTACCTAGTTTTACGATGATATTGAAGTCAAATTCCTAGAATAGTAAAATCCACCTAGATACTCTTCCTTGTGTGACTGGTCTATTGAGTAGATATTTTAGGTGTTCATGGTCTATGTAAAATGTAAATGGAGTAGTTAGTGTCTAAATTTATGCAGTGCATATACCATCACTAGTGCTTCTCTTTCTGTAGTAGTATAATTCTTCTCTTCTTGAGAGAGTTTACGACTTGCAAATGCAATTAGATGATCCTTGTTTCCTCTTGGTTGTACTAACACTACTCCAGTTCTATTCTAGAGGAATCTACATGTACATGGAATGGAATATTCCAGTCTAGAAAGATTAGTATAGGGGCTTCTGCTATCTTGTATTTTAATGTATCAAATGCTTGTTGACATTGTTTAGTCCACTCAATTATTTTATTTATTTTCTTCTTTGGAAGCTCTTCTATTGGTGCTACTATTGTGGCATAGCCTCTAATAAATTTGTGGTGGTAGCCAATATAACCTAAAAATGTTTTCACCTTTGAGGCTATTTTGGTAGTGGTAGATTCATAATAAGTTCCACTTTCAAAGGACCTACCATAAGTCCTTTACATATTATATGTCCCAAGAGTGTACCAAATGGTACCACAAAGACACATTTCTTTAAGTTAAGCACAATTTGCAAACTTCTGCATTGTTCTAGCATCATGCAAAGTACTTGGATATGGTCTTTTAACAATCCATATACTGTCCAATCTTCCAGGTAGACTTCTAAGAAGTCATGAATGAAATCCTTAAATGAATTGACCATAATTTAGCTAAAGTTTGCTAGCACATTCTTTAGTCCAAAAGACATTATTGTTTACATGAAATATCCCATTCTATTGCAAATGTAGTTTTCATTTGATCCTCTTCCTAAATTTTGACTTGGTGGTATCCGGAAAACCCATCAGAGAAAGAGTATGTTTCCCTTTTGAAAATTGGTTCCAAGACTTCTTCTATAAATGGCATAGGAAATGGATCATGGATACAAAATTTGTTTAATTCCTTAAAATTTTTATGTAGAAAATGAGATCTAGGCTCACATGTACATCACCCTAAATCAATCCTTCTCCACATAACATTGGAACACGAATAAATGAAACTCAATACTCTTCTACAATCCTCAACAGAGAGTTGAGAGGTCTCTTGATTGGTCCCTTTGTTTCCAAGGAGAGAGATCTTATGACTAATTACCAAATCTAGGGTTTCTAGGGCTAAACTAGAGAAAATGAGAGCTACATACTTGAAACCATCGAAACCCATAAAGCAGTTACAGGGAGGAGATGAATAGTGCTGAGAGAACTTGATTCTAGAAGGTTTTGTAATCTAAATAAGAGGTACTAGGGTGCTAGGCACCCTAGACCCAAATTAGGGTTTTTGCAGGATCTCTGGATTCGAGTACCTTTGCCTACTTGTCTTCTTGTCTCCTATAACTTGTTATCTTCAGATTCCACTAGATGTGACCTACACACAAGAAAGGAAAAGGGTTGGTGCTCTTTAGGAGCTTGCCTAAGTCAAGCTTCGTGAATGGTGTTTCCACCTCCACAATAGCAATGATGAGATATCAAGGAGTGTGTACCCTAGGAGGGAAGAAGCAAATCTGAAGTAGAATGGAATGTTGTAAGAAAGCATAAAGGAGAGGAGTCACCATGAGTGTGGAAACCCTAGCTTTATTGAAGTGGCATCACAACTTGACTCAAGAATTTTGTGTAGCCCAAAGAAGTAAAGAGATCTTCGCAAGACCTACACAAAGTTAGTGTAACAACAATACTCCACCATAGAGAGCTTTAAAAAAGAATAAAGAGCACGAGAGAGAAGAAGAGAGAGTGCAAGTGTGCTTAGATTGCTTACATGTTCAAATGAATAAACTAACTTGATTATATATGCATTCCCGCTCACCAACAATGGATAAAACCAAATGAGGCTGACATGTATAAGCCAAGGACCTGTTCTAAGCCCACACCACAAAAATAGGGTTGGGCCTAATATCCTGGACTAGGGTGCTAGGCGCCCTAGTCCTTTAGCCCCACAAACTCTAAAGAGTGCCAATTAAGGTGGGCTTAGGCCAGTCCTAAGTTTATTTTATCAGGTTTATTCATCAGGATCAGGATTTTATCATTTATTACTCAAAAGGGTATAAAATAGGTCCAAATTAACAAGGGTACACATTTTACTCCATAACAAAAATCTACACATATTTTGATGTCACCAGTTTTCTTATTTTGTACCACCAGGGACTGATCCACTTTGCATCTTCTACTAGTTTAATTATTCCTGCTATTAGCATTTTATCAATTTCTATCTTAACCTTCTTCATATTGGGGTTTAATCCGTATGGCCTCTTCTTCTATGGTTTTTCCCCTTCTTTAAGTTCTATTTTCATTATCCCTTCTCCCTCTTTTATTCCTTTTAAGTTTGTGAATGTGTACGGGAATAGATCTTCATATTATGTTAGGATATCTACAATTTCCATAACTTCCTTTTCTTCCCAGTAATCTCCTATTTCACTAGTTTAGGACTCCCTTTTGTTGCTATATTTTCTTCCCTCAGCTTTAGTGGTTGATTATTGTGAGAGTCACTGATTGACTCAAGCCACCAGGATCACCTATAAAACCTAGGATTAACTTTCTACAAGAGAAAAAAACAAAGAGGATAAATTTGCACAATATTGGATGCAATTAATGAATTGGATTAATGAATTACATGTGAGAACTTGTTTTTATATTTGCAAGTTATAAAACCCTAATATGACTTAAGAATAACCTAAGACTAAAATTAGCTGTAAGTCAACTTAATAATGTGTAATTAAATATTTAATTACACCAACAACCCCCTTAAGTGCAACTTAGGGAGAAATGAAAAACATGCAACTAATGCAAGAATGGGTTCCAGATACAAGGCCATGTTAGGTACCCATGTACAACAATAATCTCTCATAAAGTGGAGAAAAGGAGAAAAACCCATTGGGAGAAAACTCCTCTCCAAAAGAGAGAAAATACAAGTACATGAACATGTGATGGAAGAAGGACTAACACTATGACCCCCAAGAACTGAATCCATCACAAAAGTACAATCATGAATTCCCCCCATAAGAGAAGAACAAGAGAGAAGGTTTGATGACCCCCCTAGAAGTGTGAACAAACTCTAGAAAGTAGATGAAGAAGCTGCAACTGCCGATGCTAAAATGTGACTAAAAATGATCCATAGGAAAAAGTACCATGAAGATTCAGGAACATTAATGATAATGAATGGCCATCAAACTAAGATGTGACCCAATGAGAATATGATGCAAGATTGAAGATCATTAACCATAGGCTCTAATACCAGGTGAGAGTCACTGATTGACTCAAGCCACCAGGATCACCTGCAAAACCCAGGATTAACCTTACAAGAGAAAAAAATAAAGAGGATAAATTTGCACAATATTGGATGTAATTAATGAATTGGATTAATGAATTACATGTGAGAACTTGCTTTTATATTTACAAGTTATAAAATCCTAATATGACTTAAGAATAACCTAAGACTAAAATTAGCCCTAAGTCAACTTAATAAAGTGTAATTAAATATTTAATTACACCAACACCCCCCTTAAGTGCAACTTAGGGAGAAATAAAAAAATGCAACTAATGCAAGAGTGGGTCCTAGCTACAAGGCCATGTTAGGTACCCATGTACAACAAGAATCTCTCATAAAATGGAGAAAAGGAGAAAAACCCAGTGGGAGAAAACTCCTCTCTAAAAGAGAGAAAATACAAGTACATGAACGTGTGATGGAAGGACTAACACTACGACCCCCAAGAATTGAATCCATCAAAAAAGTATAATCATGAATGCCCCCTATAAGAGAGGAAGAAGATAGGTCTGATGACCCCCCAGAAGTGTGAACATACTCCAGAAACCAAATGAAGAAGCTACAACTGTCAATGCCAAAATGTGACTAAAATTGATCCATAGGAACAAGTATCATGAAGATTCAGGAACATTAACCATAATGAATGGCCATCAAACTAAGATGTGACTTGATGAGAATCTGATGCAAGAATCATGATCATTAACCATAGGCTTTGATACCATTTGAGAGTCACTGATTGACTCAAGCCACCAAGATCACCTGCAAAACCTAGGATTAACCTTCTACAAGAGGAAAAAGCAAAGATGATAAATTTGCACAATATTGGATGCAATTAATGAATTGGATTAATGAATTACATGTGAGAACTTGCTTCTATATTTGCAAGTTAGAAAACCTTAATATGACTTAAGAATAAACTAAGACTAAAATTATCCCTAAGTCAACTTAATAAAGTGTAATTAAATATTTAATTACACCAACAATTATAATATTTGTTCTTGGATTTAGCATATGATGTAATTGCTCTTTCTCCTTGGTTAATTTATATTATTAATTGCAGTTCTTCCTTATTTTTCCTTCCATTTTGTCATGTGGTGTAGCATCTTTTCTTAGAATATTGTTCATGTCTATCCATCCATTCTATTAACTTCCATATACCTTCATTCCTTGGTGGTGCCAGTGTGTGTTGTTTTCTCTATATTTCTCTTTGATCTTCCTTAGTAGGTAGGAATATGATTTCCCTCATATTTTGAAGTGCATTGTGGATATCCTTATTAGGATTAGAAAAAGAGAATGTATGTTGCAAATCCTTTTGAAGTTCTTCCCAATAGCTTTTTTTACCCTCTTCTGTTTGTTAATGTACCAAGTCTATACTATAGGTGTAAGTGTCCAGTAAAACATTTGTATATATGATCTTGTGTCATATTCTCTCCTTGCATTCCATGTAGTGATGCAGATATTCAAATGTTGTTGAGGTGATATGATGCCATCGTATTTAGGGATTTTTTTGCATTATCATTCTTCTAGTAAATATCTTGTTTGAATAATAATTTTTAGGGCTTGCCATCAAGGGATGTTATCTTTGTAGGTGTTCCATCATCTTGTGGTGCTACAAATTAATGTATTTCATAGTGCATCTTGTCTTAATTCTTCTCAGTCAAATGTTTTCTCCATATCTTCCAAATATGTTGTTAAATCACCTACCCTAGAGTATCTAGGTAACTTAATATGAGATATTCCATGTGAAATGTGGTTCAATTGTCACGATTTTTGGATGATAGTGGGAGTATATGGGCTAGATGAGTCTGGTCTTATTTGCAGTGGGATAGTGATATTTACGGTGAAATGCGGTGTGTTTTTTAGTACTCTATGTATTGCATAAATTTTTTGAGTCTTCTTACCTTTCAGGATTGCAACCCTAGTCATCCCTTAACTAGGAATTTAATACAAATCTTCACTATATCTATACTTTCATTGTTTCTATCCATGTATACTTCCCCTTTAGAGTTTGGTTCTTCAATTGATTCTAACTTGCATAATTTTTCTAGTGAGTAAAGAACTTTAGATTCATCTTCACATTCTTCCTTAGCCATTTGTTCTATATATGCATTACTCATATCTATGTCCCAGGGTATATGCACTATCTTATCATTGTCCACAAACGACAATTCTTCTTTTCTTGAGTCTATGATGTCATTGGAATTCACAAACTATTGTAATCATAAAAGGGAATTAAAGGTATTAAAGGGTTCCTCCATCTCTATGATTTCAAAGTCTACTATTTGTTTGTCTCCTAATAGGTTGACCTCTATGTCCTTCCAAGTTTCCATCATTCCTATTGATGAGTCATATACTAAGTTGATGTTATATGGGGTTTCATGTAATTGAGGTTTGCCTAAATGTCCCCATACCCTTTTTGGAAGCATATTAATGTCAGTGTCTAAATCAATCATCACTTGTGTGATCATTCTATGATTTATGTGTATTTATCATCAATGGTTTAGTTTTCCATTGTCTAGATGTTTTTTTTCATTTTCTAAACTTGTGGTTTTGGTAATGTTTGCTTGTTCAAATATTTAGAAAATTGCTTAAGTTTTTCTATTAGGTTGTTTTGTTCCACAATAGAGGCTAGTTGTTTTAATTTCAAAGATTCTTTTTCTAAAAAGAAGGCTTTGTAGTATTGCTCTTTTTGTTGTTCTTGAATTATAGTCTACTTTGCTTCCTTGACTATTTTTTCATGTTTATATTTAGTAGGGTAAAAGTCTTCTTCTTCTTCATAATCTAATTCTTATATTTCTTGCCTTGTCTTAGCAATATCTTTTCCTCTTCTTGTGATTACTGCAACATTGGTTTTCTCTTTGTATTCTGATAGGGTTCTTTGTCTCAACTTTTCCTTTTTCTCCCGGTATTCTTTCTCTAGTGCCTCTTCTTCATTTAAGATATAAGAGTTCATATGTTTTTCTATTTCTTATTCTTCTTTATGGCATCTATGTGCCCCTTGCAGTGGATTCTTTGGGATTTTTAAAATTATTTTTGCTCCTCTAGTTGCTTTAGGACTAGATAACTCATCACTCTTTGAGTGCAGTGGAGCATTTTTAAAATATTGTTGTGCCCTCTCACATGTGAATAAGTCATGTTCCAAATTTCCACATAATCTACATTCTTTTTTCTTATCTTCCCAACATTCATTCGCATAATGTCCTTGTTTATCACATTTGTAGTAGGTGGCATCTTCTATTCTTCTTCTTCTTCCCATGCCTCTACCTCTTCCACCTCTGCAGTTATTATAATATCCTCTATCTTCATTTGAATAATTGGGTGGGTGTGATATATGGTTTTGTGGTGGTATATTTTGAAGTGTGTGAATATTTCTTTGATTTTTCTAGTTTAATGATTTATATCCATGGCTTTGGGTATAAAGGGGTCTTTCTGCTAGCTCTTTCACATATGCCATTTCATGATTGATTGTTTCTTTGTTATTATGGTGGTGGTTACACCATGTTTCATGCTCTTCTTCTTCTTCTTGGACTCTAAATAGTAGGTATGGACAATCATTTGTTTCATGATTATCCCACTCTTCACATGTGCCACAATAAATTGTTTGGGTTTTTCTAGGAGTTGTTCTTAGGTCTATCATAAGTGCAGCAACTCTCTTATCTCCTTTGAGTGCTATGCATTCATTTCTAATGTGTCCTTCCCTAGAAAGAATAGGTACACCATATATTTGTTCTTTGTGTTTGTTGGGTATTTTCTTTCTTAGCCAAGATTTCCTATTTGATTTTTAATTGTTCTAATTTCAGTCTCAATATTCCTATTTCTTTGTTTTCTGTAGCTCTATCTTGCCTTCTCCATGTTTGAGCTTCCGTGTGGTAGGATAATGTCAGTACTTCTAAGTAGGTATTGAATCCTTACATTTAATGATGTTCTAATTTATGGTGTTGATCCAAAGATGAACCATCTTTTCAGTCAGAGGTTCTTCTAATTTATTGGAGACCTCTTTAAATTTGAGGTCATAATATTTTATAGATTCACTTTCTTCTTGTACCATATCTCTCATTTTTCTTACACTTTCAGTAGGGATTTCTAGTGATTAAAAAGTTGACAAGAACTTAGCTTTAATGTCTAACCATTGTTTGTCATGTTGTGCACATATCTTTATGTACCAGTTCAATGTGTCATTATGCAGGATTCCTACAAAATTAAATAGTTTTTCCTAGTCTCTGGTTGTTCCTTTTCTTTACCACAATGACTCCAGAAAAAATATATGTTCTACTACTTTTATGGTCTCCTTGCCAAAAACTAGGAATTTGACTGGTGAGTCCATGTTGGAATTAATATCTTTGTTTCTTTTGTGGTGTTTATTTGTGGTATTATTTGGTGACTTGCCCTTTTCCTTGTGAAATATTTTGTTGTGTTGCTTTTCTATTTCTCCCCTTGTCTCTAGATAATTATATCTCAAAATATTCCCTTCCTAATATTGCATTGCAATTTTGTACACATTATTGTTGTTGAAATTCTCTTATTTCTCTTGAATTTTCAATTGTGTTTGATGTTGGAATCCTTCTTGATTTATATGGCATGAGGGATGACTCTTGGTCAAGGGGTTGCAATTCTTCAAAGTGCCATTTCATTTTAGGAGATGTTTTTTATTAGTTAAGGACATATTGTTAGATACTGATGTTTTCCAATCTTCCTCTCTTATCCCAATTGCATTATCAACCAAGTTGAACATGTTATTATTTTATTCTTTTACCGCTTGATATAATCCCTAATTTCTTAATTTTCTCACACTTTTGGTAACCAACTGATCTAGGTACTTCGCATCAAATCTCAAAGATTGTAAAATTTTAGGGGGTTTGGGAATCTTTCAAATATTTCATACATTGTAATATGAAGATTAGATAATTCAAGTTCAAGGTGTGGTGTTTGATTTAATATTAGAAGTGGTGGAGCTTCCATGCTACTACAACCTTCTTCTCATATTTTCTAAGATATCCCATATTCTTTAATACTCCCTAATAAATTAGTGAGGATCTATGTTGCCTTATCAAGATGTGAGTTTAGTTGTTTTTGAGTGTCATATAATTCTATCACTTTGTCATCAGCTGTAGTCCCTGTGGCGTGCTCAATTATATCTCTTTCTTCAAAGAAATGTAGATTTGTATCTTCTTGTTCAGTCGTAGCCCCTTTGGTGTGCTCCAACTCTTCCTCCATATCTTTTCCAACTGTAGCCCTCCTGGAATGCTCTAACTCCATCTCTTCATCTTTCTCCATTCTCTTGTGATCTATCTCTTGTCGTTATTGTGTTTGTTTCTATTATTTTTCTTCCATGTTCAACTCCATTGCCATTGGATATTTTCTTTAACCTTAACTTCTTATTATCTCCTCTCACCATGGGTGTTTAAGATGTGGAATTACATTGATCCTTTTTGCATCCCATGGTGTTCATGTTTGTCCTACTTTGATTAGTTGCATCTTTTTAGGGATGTCTTCAAGATCACCCCCCTTTCCATTCATCATCCCCTAGGTGTCTGACCCCCTCTCATGAGGTTAAGACCTAAGGGAATTTGCTACAAATCATAATTTTTTTCTGCTTTGTCTATAATATCCTTCCCAATCACTTCCTTTACTTTGTAATTCTTATTTGGTGCTATAATCTATTCTTTACTATTTTAACAATGTCCCAGCAATGGAACCAAATGTTGGCAAGAAAATTGTAGTCATAGACTGAAGTTCTGAGTCTAGGAGTCTTGCATGTTGTATTTATACCCCAGTGATTATAGTAAGAAAATGATCAGAAGGTTTGTGGTAGGAAATAACATCATGCGGTAACTTAATAGAACTAAGAATCCATAATACAAAAATTAAACACTCATCTTAAGCATCAGAACCATAGATCATTCTTTATATATGCACTTCATGTATTACAATATCAGAGGTATATTATTTTCTTGGTCTTCTTCCTATTCTACTTCTCTCTTCTACTACATTCTTACTTCTATTTCTATCTTGCTATAAACATATGATTACAATGGGGACGTGTCCCTTACAAAATATCTTTTCCTACTAGGCCTAGTCGGCCTTATGCTCCACCCCTTTTGCGGCCATGTGTGGTGGATTGAGGGTGATGTTGTTCATGTACTATTTCCTTTGCTAACATCCACAAAAAAGGTAATGGGGATTATGCACATTTAGATGGAGCAATCGAGACCTAATGGGAGACCTTGGTAAATAATGCACCAAGCAAAGTGAGCAATCTTGGGCTCCAAAATGGCTGACCAAATTATAGGAAATCTCATTGTCATAAAGTGGCCATGGATTGTAAATCTCATCTATCAATGAGATTTTGAATCATAGGAAGGTGTAGAGAAACACATAAATAACCTTTACAAGGCTTGTAATTATTGAAAGGAGTACCTAGATACCATTTCCAATCCTTCTACCTAACCCCAATATTATAATGCATTTCAAGAGGAACTGACTCCAAAATGGTCTAAAAACTCAAAATATTAGTTGGAAGCCCAAATTTGACATTGGATTGAGGCTTCTATAAAAGAGGTTTGAAATGAATTGAATCCCTCTATGAAAAATTTAAGAGCATCAACCCATGGGACTTTGGCTAAAGGTCAATCTTCGAAAGTGATTAGAGGAGACCACCAAAGATAGTAATGGTTGATAGAAATCTTAATTCCAAAGTCATTCACATTGTAAAATAACTATGGTTTGGTAGTTTCTTAGGCTTTCCAAATAGTTTTAGGAACAAAAGTACCCTATATTTGCATAAGCTCCTTCATGATGAGAATGGAGTGCAAGCCTTTCCCTTTCCAAGCTTACGTGGCATAAGGGACCCTATAATAGAGATAATAATGCAACAAAATTTTCCATGCCTTGTTATCTTCAAGAGATTTGATGATCCATTTAACACACAAGGCTAACCCTTGGCTATGCATATCAATGAGACCAAGACCTCTAGAATCATAGGGAAGAGAATAGAATTACCAAGTGACTCAATGGAAGCCCTTTCCTTAATCAAGAGAAAGCCATAAAATCCATTAAAGTTTTCCAAGTTTCTAGTAGGAGGTCTTAGAAGGAGCCCAACAAGAAGAGTAATAAACATGTGTTGCATCGAGCATCTTATAACACATCTAAAATTTCCTAGCAAGAGAGAGTTGTTTGACTATCCAATAATGTAATTTCTTCTTAACATGAGTAATAAAAAATTGCAAAGAGAAGAAAAAGACTAAAAATAAAAAGGGATTCCAAGAAACTTGAAAATCTCACTAGGATCAATCCATTTCCAACCAAAGTTATTGAGTCAAGGAGGCTTAAGTAGAAAACTTCCACAATAAACACATAGAGAGTAGGGGCAAGAAAATAACCCTATTAAATGGACCTAAATAATCTAAAATAGGAGGATTAACTACCATAAATGGTAAGACAAGTGGAAGTGAATACGAAACAAAATTAGGACCAAATCCTAGCATTTGGAGCATGGAATGTATGAATGACCATTCTATATGATCATAGGATTTGGCAAAATATTTTTTTATGAAAAGAGCCTACTGTTGAAGTAATAAGCTCATTCTATACCTTCCTAAACAAAAATAATATTTTCAAAGATGTATCTTCTCTTTATGAACCCTATTCGCTCAAGATAGATGATAAGAGGAAGCAAATGCCATAGCCAAAGAGTAAGGGACTGGACACTAATTTTATAAGAAACATTCAGTAGCATGATCAATCACTATTTATAGATGTCTTCTAGATCACTAATCTTAAGTATGAATTTAATGTCTCCTTTGTTAATGATATTGCCAAGAGAGCAAGAATTGTATTCTACCAAATAAACTTGGAAAAGTTAAAGATTAATAGTGTCCCAAAAAGATTTATAAGATTCATAGGGAAGCCATCACAACTTAGAGCTTCATAATTAGCCATAGAAAAAATAACCTTACAAAGCTTAGTATAGGTCGGGAGTTGGTCACACATGGCCCACTATGAAGTGGAAAATGGACAAGGGACCACACTCATGCATTATTGAATGACATGGTCTTGCTCAAGAGAAGGATCATGACCTTTGAAGACTTGTTGATAATGGTTGAGAAAAATCTAGATAATGTCAAGAATCTCAATCAGAAGCTATTGGCCCTCTCTTATGCTCTTTATTTTCTTAGAAACATAAGAATCACACAAGGATTGGAGGAACTATTTGTAAACCATGTCCCCAAACTTAAGCCAATGAAGAGGGGTTTAATTTGAGCCCCCTGAGTTGTGTGATTATAAACAACGTACTTTTGTTGTCAAAGCTTGGCCACATTTAGTTATAGAGTAGGTAGAAAAGGTTACTCTTCTAGCTTGATGTAATCACAATATAGCTCTCAGATGGTGGCCTCATCTAAATACAAATAGAAAAGCACTAGTTGGCATATATATATGTGCAAAAAGTGAGTTATTCTTGATGGAATCATTCCACCATAGAATATAGCTACCCCTATGGTGAGGAGGTGACTCAAGGTTCCATATACATTATGTGTGTGCAATAGTGGGTTTATGACCCAACAATGACATGTTGAGAAGAAATTACATTTTCTCCACCTTGATCATGATAGCTTACTATTCAATGCAAGACCTAATTAGGAAATGGTTAAAAGGATAATTTACTGAAGATAAAAGAAAATGTGAAGACAAAACAAACATTAAAGAAACTCAAAAATACAAGATTTATACCTTCAAAGTCTTCAAATCTCCATTTCTCCTTGATAAGGTGGAGGATAGATGCACCCAAGTCACTCCTAGCTATACCCAAGTATAAAAGTATGTGGATTGGTCTTATAAATTCAACTCAATATGGATTTGATGGAGGATTTGGCTAGAGATTTGGTGGAGATTTTGGCATAGTAAGGATGCATAAAACTTGAGATATTATTTTGGCATGATCAGGATGCAATGACTTAAGATAAAAATCGCTTGGATTATGCTTGTATTTATAGGCATTTTGGAGGGGATTTGAGATTAATGGTTGAGATTGAAAGTTGAAATCTAATGGTGGAGATGAAGAGATGAGATGGAGGGCTAAGATTTCATCAACAAAAATGGAGGGTTGTGATTATTTTTGAATTTTAAATTCACCTTGGGAAGACTTTGCATTAATGAGGATTAAGACTTGAGAGTGAATAAAAATTAGTTTTTGTGGGAGAAGATGGAATAAAGAGTTTGGGTTTATTGGTGAATGGGATGACATGTGACACATGTATTTATTTGGCAAACACATGTGTGAGCTAGTATTATTAAAAAGAGCTCTGACATGGAAGAGGCATGTGACCCCTTTGAATAAAAAAAATCTTTTTATTCAAAGGGTGTGGGGAGATGGGTTAATCAAGGTTTGACCCAATTAATTAAGTGCTTAACTTAATTAATATAGTTGTTAGAAATTAGTGAGGGGGTTAATTAGTGGTTGAAATTAATTAAGGGTTTACTTAATTAATTATGTGTCTAGGTGCTAGGTAGGTTAGAGTAGCTAATTAAATAATTGGTATTTATTCAATTAGGCTAGGTTTAGGTCATAGGCCATGGGAGATTAATTAAATAAACATGTTTTATTTAATTAATCTAGGTTAGGGGATGGGGAAAATTATTCAAAGAAATATTAGGCTATTTATTTAATTAATGATAGTCTAAGGTTTAGTAATAAATTAATTGGATATTTCATTACTAGGGATGAATTTGGGATGAATGGATAGGGAATTGATGGCTTCAGATAAATTAATTAAATAATTTTATTTTATTTAATTAATTGGTGGAAGGGGATAATTAGTAGTGCAAGGATGCAGAAAAGTGGCTTGCGAGGTCAAGACATTTTTAGGTGTCTACATTTTGCCCCTCTTTGATTTGGTGTCATGACTGAGTGGGAAATGGCGGAAGATCAAAGAATTTTGCCTTAGTTAATGGGAGGAATGGAAATGGATGTGGGATGCCCCTTGAGAGATTAGGTGAAAAAATTAATTTTTTCAGGCAAACTCTTGAAAAGGAGGAAATGGTGATAAAAAAGAGATTCAGGATAGAAAACGAGGTTCATAGAAGAAAAACCATGTGAAAATAGGTAAGTTTTGTGGCATGGGGAGAAGAAATGGTGAATAGGGCTTATGTGTCAACTATAGATAGGCAAAAGTGGGCCCAACAAGCCACATTTACACACCTAAGCTTACTAGATTAGAGAGAGAAGAGCGAGGGCAATGGCACAACCATCCTTCCCATGTCATGAGCACCAATTTGAGCGAGTTCGGGAGTGGCAAAGGATGCCGGAGGCTAGCACACAAGTATGTCGATTAACCTTGCTTTGTCATTTTCAGGTTTCAGGGCATTTATGGGGCACAAAAGGGGTAGGTTAGGGGTTTAACACCAGTGCGCAACCATGCAATGCATTAGGTCAGTGGTTTGGTGCCTTAGGCTAGATTTGTGCATATGATGTGTATAGGGGAGGTGCTAGTTTTGGCGCCAAAGGGTAATAGATTGGCACAATCATCTCTATTAGCATCATGGTTATGGGGGGTTGAGTGCAGTCATCTCAATTAGCACATACCCCTATGTATTAGTGCAATCATCTCGATTAGCACATAGGGTTAGTGAATTAGCGTGAATGGCTGGTTTAACACCAATCCTTAGGGTTTTTGGGTCATCCAGGTGGATTAGTGCCTAATGTTAGGGAAATAGCACAATCATCTCAATTAGCACCAAAGGTCCATGTTGTAGCGCAATTGTCTTAATTAGTGCAATAGATAAATGGTTTAGTGCAATTGTCTGGATTAGCGCATTTGTGTTGTTTTGTGGAAAAATAATTAATTTTGTTAGTTTCTTGGACGCAGGTTGCCCTGCAGGCTCTATAATTGTGAGAGCAGTGACCACTAGTGATGGTGTGTAGAGATAGACTCACGCAGGTGGAGCGGAACTACGTGCGAGTGGTTGGGGTTCATTTTGTTTTGGTGATGCCTCGATTAAGGGCACATCGAGCTATGATGATAGCGCTAGTAGAGAGATGAAGGAGTGAGACCTGCTTATTTTTGCTTCCCACGAGTGAGATGACCATCACCCTTGAGTATGTGTGGAGAATCCTATGGATCCCCATTCATGGTGAGTGGGTAATTTATGATGCAACAACGGGGTTGGAGGTGCTTGAGTGAGTATTTCTCCCAAGACAGGTGGTGGTAGATTGGAAGCATCAGGAGATGTTGTGGAATGCTACTCTTATTGGAGGACTGAGTGATTTTGCATTGTATTTATGTGGGCTGATTGGTGGAGTTCTAATGCCAGATCGACACTCTTAGGGGTTTCTTGTGGGATGAGGAGACTGCATAGAGAAAATGGTGACATGTAGTGCAGTGTACGCTTGGGGGCCATGCTTATTGGCCCAGTTATACCATGAGATGCACATGGTAGTCTATTGAAAGGGGGCCACCCTGGGCTATGGTCTTACACTTCTTCATGTGTGGGCGTAGGATCATATTGTTGTCATGAGGCCAGTATGTCCACATGTGAGGCCTCAGTTTAAGCCATGGGTTATGGCTTATACTGGTACTCTCTGACACCAACAATTAGGGAGCATGTAATTTTGGAGGTGGACAATAGATGAGGTTACTGCAGTGACATGGCGATCCTACATAGGGTGTAAGGATTGGATATATGATGATGATCATCTCCCTATACATGGTAGCCATGGTACCTCATAGGGAGGACTGCTCATATTTTGGACTGATACATCCCCTCCTAAGTACTTTGTCAGTTCAAGTTGTGGTAGGATGTGCCACAGGTGAGATATTTTCTCTCTTGTGTAGAGAGATCAACTATTGTGGCTTCTAGAGATGGATTCTGCTATGGTGATAGTAGATTTTGATGGATTAGTTGCAATTGACTAGGATTGGCATTTTATAGTGGTGGATGCAAGCACCATGCCAACATATGATGCATATTGAGCGTAGGCGAGGCTAGTACTGCTTATGATCCTAGCAAATCAGCTAGGTGTAGATGAGGAGGAGGAGTATGTTGTGGAGGAGGAGGTAGAGGAAGAGGAGGGGGACGGGGATGATGGAGGGGATGGAGGGAGAGGTAGGGGAGCAATTGGAGTTTTAGTAGTAGTTTCAATGGGGGATAAAGGATCCTCATGTGCAAGTCCATATAATTTTGGGTGCTGAGTGTGGCAGAGGGTGGGAGATGTGGAGGAGGATATAGATACCTTGAGGGCTCAGGTGGTGAGCCTGGAGGATTAGGTTCACTAGCTATAGGCAGAGCTAGATATTATGCATGTAGAGCGAGACAATGCCTGGGTTGAGGTACATAGATTGTAGGGGCTACTAGATGGAAGAGCAAGAGATGGAGGAGGTGTGGATGGAGACATGGTTGCATGGTAGCAAGCCGAGCAGTAGGTTTCCCTACTACAAGTAGATATTACTCAATTATAGGGACATATGCAAGCACAAACTCTATAGTGGCAGGGATAGGTACAATGCTATTAGTGCAAGAGGGATATGGCTTGACAAGCTATGGGCCCAGGGATGGCTAATGTTCTGAGAGGGGTACAGTAGTACACATATGATGTCAGGAGAGAGGTGCAACACTACCAGACTTTGTATGAGCACCTGGTTTGTGTAGGACAGTGAGAGAGTTACATGAGCCAGTTTGGGGCCTCTGCTTCTTAGAGCTCAATGTAATCTAAGCATTCTGTGCAGTAGCCACCATCATAGTAGTAGCCTCTTGTTCTGCAGCCACCACAACAACAACTGATGGGGCCACCTCCATCATGATCAGCAAGACCATACCAGTTAGGGACTTCTCAGAGGGATAACTCCTCATGACTGCTTATACATTTTGTATTTTGATGGTTCTATGGAGTCTTATTGTATCATGACCATTTTTTGTATATGGATATGCACATGGATTTCAGATGATCATTTTGGCGGCTTATGATGTGTTTATGTATTTATGGATGGATTTGGGATTATTTATGGATTATGATGTGTGTGTGGATTACACTTTTATGATGTACTATGATAGATGGGTGTACTATACTTTTGGATTATGGATGCATTGTTGTGTATGATTTTATTATGGTAAATGTATGGATTATGATGTGTTATGATGTATGTTGGTCTCCTACAATGATTTAACAACTAAGCCCATAAAGCTATGACTCAGAGATTGGACATCTAACCTAAATAGCTATCTTAATCACTATGAAGATGCATTTAACTTGTCAACCCAGGGACGTGAACTTGAAATGGGTTAGCACAGTATGTGCACTAGGAACTCCAAAGTAGCCACATTCATTCTACGGCTAAGAAAGACATAATGCTAAAAGTAAATTTCTTGAAAAGAAATAACATAAATGTTGAACCTCAACCAACAACTATACTAAGCTGAAGTGCATGACATAAAATGAAAATCTAGGAAAACAAACAAGAAACTACTCTATCTGCTTTAGCTATAGGAGCAGACACAGAATGGAACTCTAGTGGCTTTAGGAACATACGGTGCCAGATTCTAACTAACTGCTTAACAGAAAATAACAAGAGATGCAAACTTATAACTTCATTTTATTCATTGGAAAACATGAGTACAAATGAGCAACATAATTGTATTACTGAAAAACTTAATAGTGCGAGTACAACCTCATATTAATCCACCACTCAGAAGGAGCATCTGAGTCTTATTTATAGAAAGAAAAACTACAAACCAACTACTTAGCAAGGTGGTCAACTCCAACAGAATAGGAGGACGCCACTTTAGGGAAAGCATAGAAAGTGGAGAGGAGGTTATGCATGCATGGAATCTGGTCAAGCATGGTCACTTTAACGCGGAACTAGCACAACTATAACTCCTATATTCTCTCAATAAGTAATTAAGACCAGTTACAAGGCAGTTATCTTCCCTCCATTTGACATTTGAATGATCACCTTGTTTGACTTTGATGGCGAGTAACCAACTGACAGAATCTTCCTCAACTTTATATGCTGCTAATTATATCTACATAACAATATTAGTATGTACAATAATTGCATATCTGTAACTATCTTAGAGTAACATTCATTAACCACATGTAAAATTAACATTGATAGTTCATATAACATGTTAATGTCATTAAAGATTATAGGAAATAACCTATGCCCAATATCTTATGGTTTTGAGGAAATGTCATGAAAAGATCAAGATCTAGGTACCAAAGTCCAAGATAACTATAGCAAATGGATGATAAATTCTAACAAAATTGAGTCATAAACTAGACTCATCACTCTCCCCAACCTAAGAATTTGCTAGTCCTCCAATAGAGTAAGGGTTGTTCTTTTGTTTGGTCAATGCCCTAAAATTAGCAACTGCCAGCTATCCTACATCAGTTTCTGCAGTGTGTGAATTAGGATCCCAATAGAACCCTTGTTGTCTATCCAATTTGTTCCATGTCTCTCTCTCTCTTCAACAATATCATACTAGTAATACCTAAAATTTGGCACAAGCCATAATAGGATAGGTGGTTGAAAAATTAAGGGAAGCCGGAATTGCCCCTTTGTCCTCCCAATCTGTATATATCTATCCACTCTTTTACATGATGTAGCATAGTTCTGCAAAGAGTGAGGCTCTGCTTGTTTTAGTTCATCAGACAAATTGTTCCACCTTTGTGCCAAATGTCCCTTTACAAATTCTCCTATAGTTTTTTCTACCTTCTCATATTCTCTATAAATTACTTCTCTCTAAACTAGGATTCTACTGCCATAGCTTAGTCTATAAAGCATTCTATGCCAATCATTGAAAATGCTCCCTAGATTTTTAGATTTAGCTCTGATGGACAGGGGAGTGTTGAATTCTGTTTGCCTATAAGCCCTGAACTGTTGTTCCCAACTAATCTCATTTTGTATCCAGGACATAAATGCCCTTAATTGAGCATCCCCAACATACAACAAGGGATTCCAATCATGATCTTGGGACATAGCATAATTATGCAAATAAAATTCACACAACAAATTCTTCATTTCAGGAGGAGCAATCTGATAAGCATTGAAAAATTCAAGAGGAGTCTCAATGGAAGGATTGAAACCTGAAACAATCCTTGCTATTTTGAAAGAAATATACTTCTCCCTTAAATACAGAGCATAGACCCTTGGAGGAGTTCTACACTCTAATACCTAAGGCACTAAGGCTGCCATATTATCCACTCTCTCCTTTAAAGTCACAATTTTTGCGTTCTTATCTTCAATCTCTTCATCTTTCTTTTGAATTTCTTCCTTTAGCCTGTGTTTCTCCTTTTTCCATTCTTCTTCTCTTCTCTACATTTCATTCCATAAATTCATAGCTACCATATGTATTGAAAAATCAGAGGGCCTATGTATTCCTACTAAAAGTTTTCCTGGCACTTATGGTTGCCCTTCATATAGCACTAACTGCATGGTTCCTAAATGTTTAGCCAATTCAGACTGCAGGGCCTCTTGCTGCAGGAACTCCTAGTTGTCTTCATGTCCCTGACTCTCAATTTGTTCAATGGTGGCAACAAGTTCTACCAACGTTACATTTGCTGCTTCCTCAAATATGTCTTTTTCTTTAATGTTCTCATGCCCCATTAGAGCCTCTATATCTTCTAGTGACATTTCTTCAGCCCTAGGGCTTCTCTGTGGAGGCACACCAAAGGCTGGCTGAGCAGGTCTTGATTTTTTAGGAGGGCTCTCATGTTTTTCTTTGGCTGCAGGAAGAATAATGTCATCCTTTCATTTCTTAGAGCTTGGCACTCCCTTTCTTACAATTTACTTTTTAGCTTTACCCTTTCTTATTTTTGCCTTTTTCTTTTGTGCCCTAGTTGGAATTAGGTTGCTCAGAGGAACATCATCATCAAAATCTAAAGAACTCTCTTTGCCTAGATGCTCTACCTCAGAAGAACTAATCTCTATAGTTTGTTCAACTGTAGGAGGGTTTACACCAAAAGTTGAGGTTCTAGGAGTAGCTTCAACAAAACTAACTTTCCTCCTAGTCCTACAAGGTTGAGGCACAACCGTAGGTCACAAATGCTTTGGTCTAATTTGATCAATATTTAAGAATTCTTCCCAAGTCATATCAGATACATCATGCAGAGACTTTTCAACTAACAATTTGATCAAACAATGGTGGGAAACAAAATTAGCCCTACCTTTTTGGGTCTTAGCCGCCATGATTGAGAGAAGGTAGTGTAGCACATTTGGCACATTCATTCTTCTCTCATGCCTCATATGATTCAGTAGTTTGAAATGCATAGAATGAAGATTCGAATAACGACCTTCACAAATAATGTACCTCACAACATGAACAGCTACTTGCTTCCATGGGTCAGGTAGAGAGGTTCTCTTGGCTCCCTGTTTATCCACAATTATTGGAGGGTCACCAGGTTCTATAAATTCAGCCCTAGTTGACTCGGTGTCTCTGGAAATAGGGTAATTTTCACCGTTAGTAGGCAACCTTGTAACTTCTGCAATCCTTTCTTTAGTAGCCAATACCTCTAACCCTTTTATCATGGCCTTACCTTCAGACAATGTCTGGGCAAATTCTAATGCAACATCTTCATTAAAACCATTCAACTTCAGGAAATAATCTAACCACATGCAATTTCTAAACTTGGCCTAGTTGGGTGCATCCTGCAGCAATACCTCATGAACCGTGGGTTCATTTTGAATTAATCCACCTCCCATTGTTTAGCTATCTGAAAACAATCACTTTGCAAAGTTTTTCTTCTTGTAATCTTTATCTGAAAACTTAAACTTTGCCTTCCTACAACACTGCTAAATTTTCAATCACCAATGTCATCTAAATTTTCCTTATTTGGGGACTCAAGATTATGACAAGAGTAGTACAGGTAGTAAGGAGTAATCAATGAAGGCTATCACCTCACACTTGCAAGCTGTCATCTCACTCAAAATTCAAATCAACTTAATTTTAAACTTTGCTGACATGTTGGTGTAAAGCAACATGGACTGACACGTGGACATGGTATTCACACTCCCTCCCCAACCTAAATTTGGGCATGTGTCCTCACATGCAGAATGGTGATGCTTGATTTGACGAGGCAGGGAATAATTACATGCTATGGAGAACATTGACATTATTTTACAATAATTAAATGAATGTACTAAAAGATAAGTAAGATATAACAAATTACTATGCACGTACCTTGATGTTTGGAAGATCAGTTGTAAAAATGATGGAGAAAGTACTGGTCACCTTTTAAGAGATTCATTGAGCAATGAATGAGAGTGGAGTAGAATAAAGTGAGGTGGAATGAAGTGAGATCATGGCAATGTGATGGAAGATAGAATGAATTTGGCATGCCACTTTATTCTCTAATTCTACACTACCTCTATGTGATGCGAGGCCGCTTTCCTCATCTCATCCAAAGCATTGAGCTACACGATTCTGTCCTTTTGTGCCTTAGAGATATCCATCCCCAAGTCTATTATAGTCTGAAGAGTCTTATGTTCAAATTCAATAGGCATCATAGCTATTTTTCCATACAGTAACTCAAAAGGGGTGAAGCCTGTGGTTGTTTTCCAATTTGTCCTATAGGCCCAGATAGCTTCTGGCAGCCTGTTTGCCCAATCCTTCCTGTGGACAGCAACAGTTTTGGTCAGAATGGCTTCAATTTCCCTGCTAGTCACCTCAACTTGGCCATTGGCCTGAGGGTGATAAGGAGTAGATTTCTTGTGCCTTATGTTGTACTCATTGACTAGTGCTACAACTAGGGTTGAGGTGAATTGAGCTCCTTGATCAGTCACTATCTCTCTAGGAACTCCATACCATGTGAAAATTTCCTTATAAAGAAATTTTACAACCTTGTTATCTCTTGCATGCTTCATGGCCTTGACTTCTACCCATTTGGTTACATAATCAGTGCATACTAAGATATAGGATTTACCATTGGATGGAGGATCCATGGGTCCTACAAAACCTAATCCCCACTTATCAAATGGAGTGATCACAAGCTAAGGGTAAAGGGGCATCTTATCAAATTTGGTTGGTCGTCCCATCCTCTGGAATCTATCACATTTCCTTGTATATCTCCCTGCTTCCTTGTGGAGTGTTGGCCAGTAATACCCTATATTTAAAATCTTCATTGTTGTCCTCTTGGCTGCAAAATGCCTTCCACATGGTTCATTATGGCATACATGCAAAATGTCATATGTTTCATCTTCTCTCACACATCTCTGCATGACATGGTCTGGTCTAGTGTAGAACAAACATCCAACAATCGATGAAAAAGGAAAAGACTTTTCAATGAGCACCCTTCTCTCCTTTGGAGAGAAATCAGGAGGGACTCTCCCTGTGACCAGATAATTTGTTGTGTCAGCATACCAAGGTGTTTGCACAGGATTGAAAACAAGTGTTCATCAGGGAAAAAGTCATCAATGACTTGGTTGTCCTCTGATGTAGTCAGACTTGAAAGAAAGTCTGCAACAACATTGGTCGTCCCTAGCTTATCCACAATAGTGATGTCAAATTCTTGCATTAGCAACACCCATCTTGGTAATCTACGTGATATCAAGGGTTTGTTCATAAGATACCTAATGGCTGCATGATCTGTGTGCACAAAGATTTGATAGCCTGTTATGTAGTGCCTAAATTTGTTGAGGGCATAGATTACTACTAGCATTTCCTGTTCTATCACTATATAATTGAACTCAGCTCCCTACAAGTTTTTGCTGACAAACTAAATAGCATGTTCAATGGCTCCTTCTTTCTGCCCTAAGATTGCTCCTATGGCATAATCTAATGCATCAGTATGAATGTGGAAAGGGAGCTCCCAATTGGGCCCTTTGAGTATAAGAGCATGAGTTACTATTGCCTTTAAATCAGAAAATACCTTGTTACAGTCTTCATTCCACTGAAATTTAACATCTTTAGTGAGAAGAGTATACAATGGGGCTTCCATTTTGCTGAAATCCTTGATGAAATGTCTATAGTACGGTAATGACCCAAGAAGATTCTGACATCTTTTTGCTTTGCAGGAATGGGTAGATTGATTATGACTTCAATCTTTGCTAGGTCTACCTGAATTCCTTTTGGAGAGACATAGTGGCCAAGGACTACTCCTTCCTGCATCATCATGAAGCACTTTGCACTATTCAGGGATAGATTGTGGTCTTCACATCTCTCCAACACCTTCCCTAAGTTTTCCAATGCCTCATCAAAAGTAGCACCATAAGTAGTGAAATCGTCCATATAGATTTCCATGCAATCATGTGAGATATCAAAAAATATGCTAATGACTGCCCTTTGAAAAGTTACATGTGCATTGCATGAGCCAAATGGAAGCACTGAGTAGGCATATGTTCCCCAAGGATAGGTAAATGTTATTTTCTCTTGGTCCTCTGGTGCTATCTATATTTGATTGTAACCACTAAACCCATCCAAAAATGAAAAGTACTGCTTTGCTGCAAGTGAATCCAATACCTGGTCTATGAAAGGAAGGAGAAAATGATCCTTTTTAGTGGTAGAGTTTAATTCTCTATAATCAATATAGACTCTCCATTTCCCTCCCTTTTTGGGCATGAGAACTAGAGGAGACACCCACTGGCTATCTGAGATTGGGTAGATAAATCCTGCATCTAATAACTTTTGTAATTCTTCTTTGACAATCTCTCTTAATGCAGGGTTGATTCTTCTTTGTGGTAGTCTTAGTGGTGTACAATCTTCCCTTATGTAAATCCTATGGGTGTATAATGTGGGATCTAGTCCTTTCATGTCATGGTAATCCCATGCAAAGGCATTCTTGTGTTTCTTTAACAAGTTTGTCAAAGATAGTTGTTGTTCTTGAGTCAATTTGTTGTTAATATTCAGATATCTTTCTTCTGAAATCTCCACTTAAGTTGTTAACTCTACCATAGTTGCTTCACTAATGCTTGGTACCTTGATTTATTGTGGAAGCAATGTATGAGACATACCTGTTGTTGCAGGAAAAGTGGGAATAAGTGTCTTCACTGGATCAACAGAATGAGAGGATGACACTTCCTCTACTTCACAATGATTCTGAATTATGTTAGACAATACCTCATCTTCCTCTTAAAGCTGCATAAAAGATCTTATGCCTAACATCATAAGCTATACCATAGAATTAGCTTCCTCGGCTTCTTCACCAACATGTGGCCAATAGGATTATCCATATCATGAGATGGTTGTGCAGGTGGGTAAAGAACAAGCTTTTTAGTGCTTCTCCCATTAGAAATGGTCATGTCTCCTAATAGAGATCCAATATAAGCATCAGCTATGGCTAACCACGACCTTCCTAGAATGATGGGATACCCTCCCAATGTAGCTTTAGGAGAAAGTATCATGAAATTAACTAGATATTCCCATGAGTCCAGGGATACCACAAGGTCCTCTACTATCCCATTAGGTTTAACAATAGAACTATCAACAAGCTATAGGATAGTAGGAATAGGTCTCATGTTTGCAACATTTAGTTACTGTAGGATATCCTTGGTCATCACATTTATTGCAACTCCCAAATTAATTAGAGCATTTCTGATTTGGATCCCATTTATAACAACTCCTACCACATGACTCCTTGGATCATTATATTTGGGAATAGTCACTTTCCTAAGCATGATGTCAGCCAACTGTCCCACCACATGAACCATAGTGGGGTCTTTCCTCTTTCTGCCTGGCTTCTTAAGGCATGCTTCCTTGATTGCTTTGCCATATATATGAACATCTTTTATGGCCTAAAATAGAGGGATATTGACACATTACATGTTTCAACTATTCTAGAATGTCAAATGTGGGTTCCTCTTTCTCTTCCTTTTGTTTCACAATTTCCAACCTCTATGGAAATGGTGGTTCTTGTGCAGTCTGCTTGACTAGGACTGGTTCAGGATTTTCAGGTGCATTTGGCTAAATGGGGACATTTAAAGGCTCCTCTTCCTCCTCAAGAAGCTCAGTAATGATAGGTCTAGAAGGAACTACCAAGGTAGTTCCTAAACGCAAGTGTATATCACTTACACTCAAAGCATATGCAGGGAATTGATTTGGATCAGTAGAGTATACTGGCTACTATTGTGGTCTGTTATTTTGGTTAGGTGAGGGCTGAGCTGGTAACTGAGTAGGTTTAGGTGTATTTGAATTGGAACTAGTAGGAGGAGGCGTTATAGCAGGCTGAGAAGGTGGCTACATGTAATTAGTTGTCTGGTTTGGCCATTGCTATCCTCCCCTCCATTGAGATGTTTGTTGCCAGTTTCTTAGAGGTGACTACCAATTCCCCAAAGGTTGTTGCCACTGGGGTGTAGGGTTTTGGTAATTTTGCCAAGTGTTTGGAGGGTTATTCAAAGGCTGAGGTGAATATCCTCCATAGTTAGATGGAGATGGTTGTTGCCATTGGTTACCAGATGCATAAGTATTAAAATATGGTCCAATAAATGATAATGGATCTGGTGGCATACCTTGTCTTGGAGCCAATGGCCTCCTTTGTACAACATAGTAGACTTGATCATCTTCAACCTAGATTTGCTTGAACTCAGGTGGAATCTTCTTACTATCAATATTAGCTACCATCTTGCATCTATAGTCCCTCTTCTTTTGTCTACAATGATGACAATATTCTGCCAACATTGCCTCTGCCCCATCTTGCTTCTTATTTTCTTGAAGTGTGTCCAGCTAGGTGGCCATATTATTTATGATATCTTGCTTAAAATTAGACAGCAAGTGACTTATTTCCATCCTTGAAACTCCATTGGTAGGGGTTTTTCCCATAAGGGAATGGTAACCTCTTCCTTTCTTCATGGCTGCTCTAGAATAATTCTAGCACATCTTCTTAGTATCCTCCCAAGGCACTTGGGTAATATATCCTCCTCCCATTAAATCCAAGGCATCTATGCAATGCTCACTTATTCCTCTGAGGAAGAGTAGTTTTTGAGACTCCTCATTGAGTGTATGATGGGGAGATTTTTGCAAACAAAATAGGAACCTTAAGATGTAATCCTCCAAACTTTCATCCTCTTTCTACTACATTTTGAAAATATCATTTCCTCTCATATCTCCACCCCTACAATAGTCTTCATACTTCTCAAGAAATTTCTCATTCATCTCATCCCAAGTATTGACAATATCACTACCTAGACCCATAAACCACCTCAATGCAGCATCTTTCATGGTAGTAGGAAACAACTTAAGCCTATGAGCATCAATGGTGTAGTCATAGCTTTTGCAGAGGATATCAAATTCAAACAAGAAGGTGTCTGGGTCCTCTGTTGCAAGTCCATAGAGCTTGGGGAGAACTGAAGTAGGGATGTTTTTGAGGTTATCCACTTCATTTTGATGAGAAATAGGAAATGGAAAGGTTGGTTGATTGGGTCCATTTTGGGCAGCCATAGCTGCTTGGCTGATTATCAAGGCAAATGGATTGTCAATCAAGTTTTGGGCAGCTTGTTCTTCAGAGGATGTTTCAGAACTATTCAAATTAGGGAATGCATAAAGAAAAGGATTCACTTTTGCTTCTTCTATTGGGTAGTTTGGATCATTAGGAAGGAGTCTCCCTAAGGCATCTCTTCTTCTACCTCTGTGCATGCAATATATACTTAGTATTAGCCAACTCACACAAAGAATGTTGTGAATGGATTGTGGGTCATTACTTCCTAAATGAGGGATATACTAAGAGCACACTTCAAAAATACTTCTGCAAGAAATGATACTAAAAATGACTCCAAAGATCTTCCTAGTTTGACACCATCCCTGGCAACGATGCCAAAAATGTTGGTCTCCTACAATGATTTAACAACTAAGCCCATAAAGCTATGACTCAAAGATTGGACATCTAACTTGAGTAGCTATCTTAATCACTATGAAGATGCATTTAACTTGTCAACCCAGGGACGTGAACTTGAAATGGGTTAGCACAGTATGTGCACTAAGAACTCCAGAGTAGCCACATTCATTCTACGACTAAGAAAGACATAATGCTGGAAGTAAATTGCTTGGAAAGAAATAACATAAATGTTGAACATCAACCAACAACTATACTAAGCTGAAGTGCATGATAGAAAATGAAAATCTGGGCAAACAAATGGGAAACTACTCTGTCTACTTTAGCTACAGGAATAGACACAGAATGGAATTCGAGTGGCTACAGGAACATACGGTGCCAGATTCTAACTAACTACTTAACAGAAAATAACAACTAAACTAAAGGATGGAATGCTCACCAAGTGGGCCCCCTTGGATGAGTATCCATTAAGACAAATGCACACTCAAAGATGTGAACTTATAACTTCATTTTATTCATTGGAAAAGATGAGTACAAATGAGAAACATAACTGTATTACTGAAAAACTTAATAGTGCGAGTACAACATCAGATTAATCCACCACTCAAAAGGAGCATCTGAGTCTTATTTATAGAAAGAAAAACTACAAACCAACTACCTAGCAAGGCGGTCAACTCCAACAGAATAGGAGGATGCCACTTTAGGGAAAGCATAGAAAGTGGAGAGGAGGTTATGCATGCATGGAATCTGGTCAAGCATGGTTGCTTTAACGTAGATCTAGCACAACAGTAACTCCTATATTTGCTCAACAAGTAATTAAGACTAGTTACAAGGTGGTTGTCTTCCCTCCATTTGACATTTGAATGACCACCTTGTTTGACTTTGATGGCGAGTAACCAACTGACAAAATCTTCCTCAACTTTATAGGCTGCTAATTATATCTGTATAACAATATTAGTACGCACAATAATTGCATATCTGTAACTCTCTTAGAGTAAAATTCATTAACCACATAAAATTAACATAGATAGTTCATATAACATGTCAATGTCATTAAAGATTATAGGAAATAACCTATGCCCTATATCTTATGGATTTAAAGAAATGTCATGAAAAGATCAAGATCTAGGTACCAAAGTCCAAGATAACTACAGCAAATGGATGATAAATTCTAACAAAATTGAGTCATAAACTAGACTCATCAATGTATATGTTTATTATGGTTTTATGATGTTATGATGTTGTTTGATGATTTATGATGATTTCTGTGGAGGATGATATATGTCTATGCATAGTTGTATTATGATGTGATGTATATAGATGATTATGGATATAATGATTTATGATGATGTTGTTTTGATGGATGACTTTATGATTTTATGCATATGGATGTTTATGGTTTTATGGATGTTTTTAATGGATTATGATGTGGATTATGTGGATTATGATGTGGATTATGTATATTATGATGTGGATTATGCATAGATGGATAGATGATATGATGTGATAATGTGAGGTTATGATGTTATTTATTATGACATATGATGATGTTTATGTGATGGTTAGGGGTATGGATTTGTGGTTGATATGTGATGGATTTGTTATTTATGCATTATGGGATGGATGATGTGGATGATATGATATGGTGATGATTATGATATGATTTATGATCTAATGATGATGTTGTGTATACAGGATGGAGGATTTTGCTCATGATACATGTGATATTAGAGCCATTTTGAGGAGCCATTTTGGGAGGAGTTAGGGTGGTAAGATTCAAGCGTGGTGATGGTTGTGGATGGCGTAATGTTGGATGCATGGTTAATGGATGGTTGGGAGGGGGGATTGGTGGATGTAGGATCCTTGGTCACTTGATGCACATTGTGATATAAAGCCACTTTTGGGTTGGGTAGGTTAGGATTAGATGGGATGGTTAGCATTGGATGGTTATGGGATGGTTATGGTTAGGTCTTTGTCATCATTAATGCAATGCCAAGGTGACATTATTTCTATAATAACCACATGGTTGGGTTGGTGAGGGACAAGGGAAGGATTGGTTTGTGGGATGGGGGATTAGGGGTGGGTATTGTGCTAATATTTTTAGAGCAATCCTAAGTTTATTATAGCAGAGAGGATATGTTCACCAAGGTATGAGAAACCAGGGTGATGTTGTATATCCACCTTTTGCCTGGAATAGACCCACAAACAATAAGATGATCCCATTCATGCCCAAAGTAGTACAACCTTGTCTAGGTGAACGAGGGGAATCCATAGCATAAGCCCTTAGTACACAAAAGGTATGAGGAACCTTAGATGCAAAAGGAGATCAATGTGCTAGAATTGACCCTACAAGTCACAAGATATGAATACTAAATTAGAGTAATGAGAACAACCCACAAGCACAACAGACAAAAGCAATGACCATGCCCCATTCTAGGTATTTTCACCACATACCGTGATATAGTGAGATCAAGGTAGTTTTGAAATGATCCTTGAATATAACAAAAGATAAAAATCAATAACTAAAAAGATGAACTGACCAAACAAACAACCATTGTATCTCTTGCCAAGATAGGTGTGGATTTGATGATTCTGCCTATTGTAGGAAGGATGTATCCCTTAAGGCAAGGATCGATGGATGATTAGGATAATTCAAAGGATGGGAAAAAAGATATAGGCCATAAGTTGTGGTTGAAGTTGACTTGATGACTGATATTTTTGCGTGGAAGATGATGCTTTCATAGTATACCTAGCGAGTGTATTACGTCTAGGTTAAGTGTAAGCTTAGGGAATAGGGACCGGCCAAGTGGGATTGGATGGGTACATCTTATGTATCTACGTACTGGATTCTTCCTTCGTATTCTAGACTACCTACATACCCTGTATTCACGGGATCAAGGCACATTAAGATGAGGGTGGTGATGATGTGTAGTTTTGATGGTGATGATGATGTGGGATGAGATGGAATGTTTTGGTTTGTGATGATGATGTGGAATAAATTTTTTTTGGGTTTTTTGGATTTTCTAAATGTTTTTGGGATTTTTTGGACTTTCTACTTTTTAGGATTTTTAGATTTTTTTTTTTTGGATTTTTGGATTTTCTGATTTTTTTAGATTTTTTGATTTTTTGATTTTTTTGGATTTTTGGATTTTTGGATTTTTTTGGATTTATGGATTTTCTACTATACAAGGAGGGCATACAATGATCCACTTATCTAGGAATCTGGCTTGGGTGGGTGATGAAGGGTGGGATATTTGACGCTCAATGTTTGTAATACCAAGCCATGGGATGAAGGAGATATGGAGTGATATATGTAGGCAAGGACTTATTAGATGGTGGAATTGGCCACTACTCATGGTACTTGAAATAGGTTTTCACCATGGTACTTATCCAAGGTGCCACTGAAGTGGTTTTCACCATTGGATGCCTTTTTTTTTTTAAATGCACCTGGTAAACTTTTTAATGTGACCGGTGACGTTGGTGCATCACACCCTCTAGCTCCACGTGAATGATTTTGCCCGGAGCAGTGAACTGGTGAGGCCACAACACAGGGGACCTCATCCCCTAGCAAGAACACTTCAAACCCGCAAGCTCTTTGGCCCAGCGAAGGCGTAAAGCCTGTGAGCTCGATGGCCCAGTGGGGGTTTGAACTCTAGTGGCCACCACTACAACCGAGCGACTTAACCACTGAACCACGCCCTTATTGGCATCACCATTGGACGCCTTTATTGCACTCATTTTTTTAATTTTTTTGTTCTTTTTTTACTTTTTTACTTTTTAATTTTTTATTAGGATATTTCATGGGTTAAGCATAAGACTTCTTGAGATGCATGATGTTCATTGGCTCATCTAGATGTTGTCCCTTAGGTGTTGCTAGCTGGTAAGCTCCTGATCCATAATTGGCTATTATCACAAAGGGTCCAAACCAATGTGGTTCAAATTTGGCTTTCTTGTGTCGTTCCTGTAAGTTCCTTTGGTTTTCCATGAGGACAAGGTCACCTATCCCAAATTGGTGGGTCTTGATTTTCTTGTTATAGCTTCTTTGGAGGCAATTATGATAGGCTTGCAAGTGATCAAGAGTGTTGAGATGCTTCTCATCCAAGAGTTCTAGCTCATTCAGACATACAACCTGATACTCCTCCTCATCAATGAGATTTTGCAATGAAATTCTAAGAGAGGGTAGCTTGACCTCGATGGGTAGGATGGCTTTGGAACTAAATACAAGGGAATATGGGGTGGCTCCTATGGGGGTATGGATTCTAGTTTGATAATCCCAAAGGGCAGAGTTAAGTTGTAGGTGCCAATCATGGTCAACTTCATTAACTGTCTTCTTTAGGATCCTTAAGATGGTTTTGTTTGAAGCTTCGGCTTGACTGTTACCTTGGGGGTAATATAGAGTGGAAAAGTGGTGTTGGATATGGAATTTTTGACAAAGAGTTCAAACTTCTTGATATTTAAATAGTTTCCCATTGTCAATGATAATGGCGAGGGGGATATTGTAATGGAATATGATGTAGTGGAGGATAAATTTGGCTATTTGGATACTGGTGGTGTAGGTGAGTGGAATGGTTTCCACCCATTTAGTGAAGTATTGGGTGGCAGTGATGATGAACTTATGTCCATTGGATGATGGTGGATGGATTTTTCTGATGAGGTTGAGCCCCCATTGTGAAAATGGCCATGGAGTCATGATGGGTTTCAATTCTTGTGACGAAGCATGGATTAGATCTTTGTGTTGCTGGAAAGGAAGACATTTCTTCACAAATTGGTGTGCATCATTATCCAATGTTGGCCAATAATACCATGTTCTTAGAATCTTCTTTGCAAGGGTAGGTCCACTAGAGTGTGCCCCATAGATACCTTCATGTACCTCTTGTAAGGATGTTTGAGCTTCTCAAGAATTGAGACACATTAGAAGGGTACCATAAAGACTCTTTTGATATAATGTGTCACCGATAAGGGTGAAACGGGAGGTTGGTGGCTGAATGTTTGACGTTGGGTAGATGATAAAGCAAGTGGAAGGATATTGTCATGGAGATAATGGTAGATATCTTGATACCAAGGGGGTAGGGGACCAACGATGTCACAAACCAATTCTGATTGCAGAACATCATAATCTGGCATCTATAATTCTTCGATGAGAAATTCACACTACTAGCTATTTTTTTGCATGGCTACCATAGACCCTATGGTGGCCATAGAATTTGTTGTTTTGTTGTTGAGCCTTGGAACTTTCTCAAATTGGATTTGAGTGAAATATTCTTTGAAGTCATCTACCATCTTTTTATAGGGTAGAAGTTTGTCATCCTTTTTCTTGTATGTTTCCATTGGTGTCAACTGTGTCATTTGTGCGAGTTGCTTGTGGTGCAAGAGTATGAGTAGTTAGTGTTGAGTGGATATTGTCTCTGAGATGAGGTTGTTGAAATGGTATGAGCTATTAGGTTGAGTTGCTTTGCTGAAGATGATTTGGTTGCCTTGAAGAGGTGCTAAATATGTTAAGAATATGTTTCTGCTGGTTGGTTTCCAGGTGATTTTGAGAAAATTTGAATAATAAAGGAAACAGTGTGTTGAAGAGACTATTTGGATTAACTGAGTAGTATTCTAGTTTTGCTCCGCATTTTTTTATATGGAAGTTCTATCTTTGTGGATTGGATATGTTGTCTAGGGATGTTTAGGAATTTTATATTCCAAATTTTGTGCTCCGGTTCATTGTGCAAAAGAGGTTGTGTTCACCAGTATGAACACTGCATTTATGAGTGTTGCAGAGGTGTCTGGGAGAAAAGTCTTTGCTCCACATTTCTTTGCAAAGAAGTTGTACGCCTTGCAGTTCTGGAATTCTGCTTATAAGGTTTATATCTTTCTTCTATTGAAGTTGTTCATGGTTTGGTGCTTTGAAAGTCAATTTATTGAGATACAATGTATGACAGAGATAGTTGAGCTTGCTAGATAAATAGGGTAAGGTTGTGCGGCAAGTGAAAGTTGTTGTGGAGAAATTTGTTGGATTTGAGGATGTTTTAGGATTTTTGTGGAATACTCAAGATTGTGTTGAAGCCTTACATGTGGTTCGGAAGACATCGTTGGGTTTGAGGAAGCATGCACTTAAAATTTCATTGTGTTAACATAGGTTTGGCCGACCTTGGGTGTTTATACTAATTGCGAAGGTGCTTTAGTGGCATGCTTGGATGAATTTATGTCTGAGCTAAGATACGTTATGCTTCGCCTTCATTCCTTTCCACTATGGGAATGTTTAGGTCTAGACCTAATTTGATTTTTTGGGTTAAGGTGATTTGTAGACCTTGGAGAATGTTCTCAAGGTTGATGATAGTATAAATGAGTGTTAAGGGATTGTAATTTGGTTTGTGCACATGATGGATGTGTGGTGCAATACAATCCTTCATGTGTTATATTACTGTATGCAGTGAGTAGAAGGTTCCTACTATTCTTTAGTGATGTTACAGAGGTGATTTTAGTATTGTGGTGAATATTGGTTCTATATTCGGAGCTTCATTGGAACTGTACTCCTTGCATATGTTAGATGCAATTATAATAGTTCAACTATGGCAGTGAGCCACCTCTTCCATCTCTTTCTTTTTGGACAGTGAGCCTTTCTTATGGGTAGTGAGCCCAATGGGTAGTGAGCCCCTTTGGCAGTGAGCCTTTTATAGTTCGGTGTTGATACTACTTATATTGTGAGCTAATCCTTACCGTGGTTTTTCCCTTCTTGGGTTTTCCACGTAAATCTGGTATTCCCTTGTGTTTGATGTTGGTTTGATTTAGTGTCTGTTATTTTCTTTTCATGCTCAATCATCGTAACAATCTAAGGATTAATTGAATCTATGCAGATCTAAATGTGTGTGAGGGTTTTGAAATTTTAAGCTATAACTGATTCACCCCCTCTCAGTTGTCTTGTGAATTCAACAATTGGTATCAGAGCAAGGTTCCTTGGAAGAGAGCTTAATTGCTTAAAGTAGATCCAGGATGGCAGACAAGAAGGATGTTCCCCAATTTGATAGAACATATTATGCATTTTGGAAAATAAGGATGGAAGGTTATTTGATTTCTCTTGGATATGAGATCTTGAAGGCTATTAAGATTGAATACAATATATCAGACAATGGTCCAAGTACTACAAATGAGATCAAGGCCTATGAAACCAATGGTAAAGCGATGTATGCTCTTTTAAGTGGTCTTACTAATTTTGAGTTATGGAAAGTCATGAACCTAAAAACTGCTAATGAAATTTGGAAAAAGTTAGAAAGTATTTATGAAGGAGGTGATAAGGTCAAGCAAGCTAAAATGCAAAATTTGAATCTCATGTTTGATACCATGCGAATGTCTGAGGATGAAAACATTACAAGCTACTTACATAGGGTGGATGAAGTGGTCAATGGAATCAAAGGTCTTGGTAGAAAGGTGGATGAAAAAGAAGTGGTATTGAAGGTACTTAGAACTCTTCCTAAAGCTTACAGACATAAGGTTTCTGCTATTGAATAATTACAAAATTTGAATCAGTTTACCAAAGATCAGTTGCTTGGCACCTTAACTACTTTTGAAATAAGAGAATTTGATACAAGTAGTGCAAAGGCTGAGACTACCTTCAAGGCTGGAAAATCTGAGAAGACTGTGGAATCGGACTGTGAGGATTTACATGATTTGGAAGCTAAATTTCCAAGAAGAATGAAATTGGGTACTGGTAAGTATAGTGGTAAGTTTCCTTTCAAGTGTTTCATTTGTGGCAAGATAGGTCATTATGCTTCAAGATGTCTGGAAAAATGTTTGAGGAGCAAGAATAGGGAGAACAAAAGCAGAGTACCTAAGAAAAGCTACTATGTTAGAGAGGATACAAGTATATCTGATGATGAATTTGATTATGAGAATGATGAGGATAATGAATGTCTATTCATAGCTTTAAGAGATGATACTGTTTCTACTAACTCTAGGAAATGTGTGAAGGAAAAGGCTTTGGAGGTAGGGCTTAATGCTAAAAGCACTTTGTGATGAAAGTAGATTGTCATTGATGTCAAAAAGGTGTTGGTATTGACAGGAGTTGTTCATGTCATCAGGATCAGTGGATGTTGAAAGTCTTCATCATGGGATTTCTCATTGATTACTTCATGATGATCATGGTCTCATTTTAGGATGCTTGATGGAGTTCATATCTTGTTTATGTTTCTTGGTTCATTCTTGTTTGTGTTGGTTCATTTTTTTAGATCTTATGTAGTGGTGTTTGAAGGAATAATGCAATGCATATGTCTTGTTATGCAAGGTTGATTAACAAGATGTGTTTCATGTAGCCATATTGTTTACAAGTTATCCACCAAAGCAGAGAGTAGAAAATAGATTTGAAGACTTGTTTGTGTTGATGGTTGAACATATTGATGAGTTGTTGATGACAGACACGGGTTGATGTCTTGCAGATGCATAGAAGTTGGTATGATGACTTACTTGGCACAAGGTTGGTTGGTGTCACATTTGACATAGTCACAATTGTTTATACACATTTGTTTGCTCAGTGGTTTCACTTGCCCTTCACAGTTTATATGTTCAGTGGTATAAGTCTATGCCATCATGAGTTTAATGGTTTCACCTTCATATTGTTGCCCTCAGTTCAGTGAATTCACTTGGTTTAGTTGATTGTTGGGATATGGCATATGATATCATGTTTCTTTCTTGTGATAAATTCTTGTATCATCTTGACACATGTATTTTTGTACAGTTTGGCTTATGACAATGCTTGAGTTTTTGGTCACATTGATATAAGGTTGATATGAGCCTTGTTTCCATTTGTATTAAAGTCAAACATTGATATTCTCATATGGACTTCAACATAATAAAGGCATCAAATATAATACATATTCGAAGAGAAGCTCAAAAAGTATTGAAAATTATTCATTTAAAAAGTCTCAAATTTCCTCATTTTATGGAGCCTGATTTAAATGGAGAGCTCGATGCATAGGGGAGCATGGTTTATAAAATCATTTGAAGATCTTTAAATGGAGACCATGATTTTATAGAATGCATAAAAAGACATGGAAATATTTCTTTAGAGAGCATGTTTTTTTTTTTTTAAAGCATTGAATATGCTTTAAGGTGGAGCCCCATCATTAAGCCATTTATGGCTGTATTTTTAAATTTAGAAACTCTCTTTTTTATCTCCTATTTTAACGATCTATTGGATGTCACTTTATGACAGCAAAGATAAGAGTTTTTAAGACTATTTTTAGTCTTTTGAAAAGAGAATTTAAAGGAAGATTTTTATGCTCCACTTTGTGGCATATGAAGTCTATAAAGGAGGAAGTGGATTTGCCTTTTAAAGAGTATTATTAGAATTTTTAATAAGGCAGTTTTTGTTTGGTTTTTTAAAGAAATTTCTTTTAAAGAAAAATATTTCTATTCTCACTCCTGTGACATTGAAGAAATGAGTGAAAGGTTTTAAGGAAGAAAAGCTTCCTTTTGAAATTTTTATTTAGAATTTTTTTTTAATCTTCTTGATGAAGATTTTTGACAAAGAGGATTTTGAAAAAGAATGAGTTTGAGGATTTTTTTTGGATTGATTCACAGATTAACAACATTGGTAAAGAGTCATTTTTATAGATTGAAGTTGAAGAGGAGACACAATTTATTGAAGAATTTTTTTGAAGATTTGTTTTATGAGAAATTTTTTGAAAAGAAGGTGAAGAGGATCAAAGGAAATTTTTAAAGGAGAGATTAATTATATTTAAAGATTTTTTTGTTTGTTGCAGATTTATTTTTAATGAAGTCAATTTTATTTTGACAAAGGTTGAAGAATATTTTTTAAAAAGGTGAAGATGAAAGGTTTTAATGATTCAGGTTGTGAAAAATGAAAGGTTGAAGAAGTTGAAGAAATGAATTTGCAGAGTAATAGAATGTGAAAGGTCATCTGATATTTAATGACATCACAGGTGATTTGATGGTGTTGTTGTTGTAAAGATCAACGATAAAGATAATTTGATGGATTATGAAGACAACTTGTATGACACAGATTGAATCAAATCAAGTATAAAGATAATATGTAATTGAATGTGTAGAGATAATCTAAATTGAGCATTAGATGCAAGTTGAAGACATACACATGGAGAAATTACAAATGGAGTTTGTATTATGCAGAGATCGGATAATGAATTGAATGGAAACAGAGTAACCCTCTGATTTTGTTTATCTTTTCTAATGGTAATTGTGTTTGCCAGTGAGGCTTATAGGTTAGTGAGACTTTACATTTGTCAGTGAGACACATATTGTAGCGAGTGAGGCTTGCCTGGTCAGTGAGACCTATATGTAGCCAGTGAGGCATGTTTTTCAGTTAAGCCAATGAGGCAGTTTTGGAGTGGGTTTTCTACCTCGGGAGGGTTTTCCACTCGTTAATTCTTCTTGTGTTGATGTCTTGTATAATTTCTTGTGTTGATGATTTGCATAATTTCATGTGTCCTATATAATTGAAGATTTGGTGAATGTGATTTTGATAATTGATTCAATTCAGACAAATCTTATTGACAATTTTAGAGAGGAAATAAAAATTGGTTATTGTGTATCAACACTGATTCACCCCCCTCTCAGTGTTGATTGTACTCCTACAATTGGTATCAGAGCTAGGTTCCCTTTTGAAGCTTAATCAGCTTGGGTAGGTCTTGTGTGTGGTGTACAATGGGTAAATGCAAAAGAAATAAGAGTTAGAAAATTGTCAAGTCTCAGACTAGTCAAAACTCTTCATCTTTATCAAATTCAAAGGTTGATATAGAACCCATTGATATAAATGTTCCCCAAGTTAAATCTGATATTGTATTAGAAGAAAAAGTTTCAGGAGTTCCTCAGTTTGATGGTTCAGATTTTTCAGTTTGGTATGTTAGAATGCAAGTGTATTTATCCTCTTTAGGATATGATGTTTTAATGTCAGTTGAGAATGGGTATTGTATTACTACAAATAACAAAGAAGCTATTGAATGTAATCATATTGCAAAGAAGTCCATATTGTCTACTCTATCTAATGATGTTTCTTGTCAAGTTATACATTGTGAAATAGCTCAAGATGTCTGGAAAGAATTGATAAGAATTTATCAAGGTAATGATAAAGAAGAGGACAATTTGGTGTCTAAAGAAAGTGACCATGAAAGAAGACAATCACATGAAGAAGTTGAAACCCAATCAGATTCAGAAGAAGCTAACATCATAAGTGATGATGATTAGGAATATGATGAACAAGATTGTGAGATTGATATGGAAGGAGAGCTCATATATGCTCTGAGTGAACTCAAGAATTATAAGAAGGAGAACCATAAATTAATGTTGCAGCTACAACAAGAAAGAGACTTCAAAAACAAAGCACTCTCTAATCTTGAAGAGGCAAGTATTTAGATTGCAAAATTTAAGGACACAAATTGATAACTTAGACAATTTGATTATTAGTCTTAAGATAGAGGTTGAGGAAGCTAAGAGGATAACAGATGTTTCAAAATCTGACGTTGAATTTAGAAGGATTGAGAATCTAAAATTAGAGGGTGATATTATCAATCTAAGAAAAGAGTATGATGGTCTTAAGGCTTTATCTAAGAAGTATAAGGAATTTGATGAGAGCAGAATCAATTTACAAGAGATTCTTAGTAAACAAAAACAACATAGAGACACTACTAGACTTGGTTATGAAAAAGGAGAGTGTTCAAAATCTAGAGAAACTCTTAGAAAGAAAATTGATCTTCATGTTGTTGCTCCTAAAGGCAAAAAGAAGTCAGAAGCTGAAATGAATAACAAAGATGAGTTTGTAATTCATAATCAAAGAAGAAATTTCAAGAGATCTACTCCTTTAAGACAAGCATACATGTATAGGTATAATTATTCATTTAATGAATATTGTTATACCTGTAATCATTTTGGACATAAAGTAGTTGATTGCAAAAGGAATTCTAACTTTGTATGTTACAAGTGCAATAATGATGGTCACATTCAAAGAAACTGCAAAATGAATAGAAGGTATGATCTTGCTTGGAAGCATAACATAAATACTCAAGGGATGTTAAGAAGGTATTATCAATCATTTGATTATGATTACAGTATAATTTGTTATAATTGCAACTCTCTTGGTCATAAAGCACATAGTTGCAGAAATACATCACCGGATTTGAAAAGGTTGAAAAGGACAAAACCTGTTAAAGTTTGGAGATTGAAACAAAGGCAAAAGTTACATCATTAGTGGCATAACATATGGCATGAAGTTAGGGGGAGTTGTTCTTGATATATCAATTATCCCCAAGAAGTTTTAGGAAGGAGGTCATTTGATGATTATCAATTTGGTGATCCTATTTTGTTTATTATGATTTTGGACTCTTGCCTGATAATGGTTTCTAATATGTTATTCATATAAGTTTTGTGAAATGAAGTTCTTAATGGAATTGATAACTATGTTGTTATTCAGTATGTGATAGTGATTCAGGTGATCTTTGGTTTAGTAAGCATACAAGATGTTGAAAAGATGATTCAGGGGTTTAATGCACAAAATGTTTGATAAATGATCTTGATCATGATGATGCTTACAAAGGTTGTATTGTCATGATGTTGCAGTTCAAAGTGTTCTTGATATATGTTGTAGGAAGAACTTGATGGTGCATTTGGATTTGCAAAGGTATTGATAGTGGTTTTGTATATATCAGATTTGACATGGTGTTGTAAAAGGTGTCATGGAACAGGAAGTATGTACAAGAGTAGATTCATTACACGAGATCTTGGAGGTTTGTCATTCAGGTCAAAGAGTGTTGATGATTGTGAAAGAATTGTTTGGAATTAAAATTTGTTTTGCAATCACAAGTGATGTTATAAGGAGTTTGTATTTGATAAGAGAAGTATCTCAAATTTTCAGCTTTTTAAAGGAAGTAATCAGAGGATCTCTTTGCTGTCAGTTTTCTTCTTCATCTTCACATTGGTGTTGTGACAACAAGTGATGAACATGGACAGAGCTCTCAGGATAAGTTTTAGACAGAAAATTGAAAAAATGATCAGTGCCTTAAATTTTTCAAAGACTAGTGGTATCAAAGGTTTGGGTAAGTGATATTTCAATTCTTGGTTGGTATGAAAAATAACAAGGTCAGTTATAGTGTTTGTGATCCAAGAAATGAGTAAGTAGTTGATTCATATAAGCATACTTTGCTACTCTTTTCCTAATGATCTATATGAGTTATTTTTCTAAGGGGGACATAATAGTCTTTGTCATCATATGTCAAAAAGGGGTAGAAAGAAAAAAGTATTAGTTAGTTTTGCCATCAATGAAAAAGTGGGAGATTGATGAAAGTAGAATGTCATTGATGTCAAAAATGTGTTGGTATTGATAGGAGTTGTTCATGTCATCAGGATCCGTGGATGTTCAAAGTCTTCATCATGGGATTGCTCATTGATTACTTCATGATGCTCATGGTCTCATTTCAGGATGCTTGATGGAGTTCATATCTTGTTTATGTTTCTTAGTTCATTCTTGTTTGTGTTGGTTCATTTTTGTAGATCTTATGCAGTGGTATTTGAAGGAATAATGCAATGCATGTCTTGTTATGCAAGGTTGATTAACAAGATGTGTTTCATGTAGCCATATTGTTTACAGGTTGTCCACCAAAGTAGAGAGTAGAAAATAGATTTGAAGACTTGTTTGTGTTGATGGTTGAACATATTGATGAGTTGTTGATGACAGACACAGGTTAATGTCTTGCAGATGCATAGAAGTTGGTATGATGACTTACTTGGCACAAGGTTGGTTGGTGTCACATTTGACATAGTCACAATTGTTTATACATAGTTGTTTGCTCAGTAGTTTCACTTGCTCTTCACAATTTATATGTTCAGTAGTATATGTCTGTGACATCATGAGTTCAGTGGTTTCACCTTCATATTGTTGCCCTCAGTTCAGTGAATTCACTTGGTTCAATTGATTGTTGGCATATGGCATATGATATCATGTTTCTTTCTTGTGATAAATTCTTGTATCATCTTGACACATGTATTTTTGTACAGTTTGACTTATGACAAGGCTTGAGTTTTTGGTCACATTGATATAAGGTTGATATGAGCCTTGTTTCCATTTGCATTCAAAAATTGATATTCTTAGATGGACTTCAAGGCAATAAAGGCATCGAATATAATACATATTTGAAGAGAAGCTCAAAAAGTATTGAAAATTATTCATTTAAAAAGTCTCAAATTTTCTCATTTTATGGAGCCCAATTTAAATGGAGAGCTCAATGCATAGGGGAGCATGGTTTATAAAATCATTTGAAGATCTTTAAATGGAGACCATGATTTTATATAATGCATAAAAAGACATGGAAATATTTCTTTAGAGAGCATGTTTTTTTTTTTAAAGCATTGAATATGCTTTAAGGTGGAGCCCCATCATTAAGCCATTTATGGCTTTATTTTTAAATTTAGAAACTCTCTTTTTTATCTCCTATTTTAACGACCTATTGGATGTCACTTTGTGACAGAAAAGATAAGAGTTTTTAAGACTATTTTTAGTCTTTTGAAAAGAGGATTTAAAGGCAGATTTTTATGCTCCACTTCGTGGCATATGAAGTCTATAAATGAGGAAGTGGATTTTCCTTTTAAAGAGTATTATTAGAATTTTTAATAAGGCATTTTTTGTTTGGTTTTTTAAAGCAATTTCTTTTAAGAAAAATCTTTCTATTCTCACTCCCGTGACATTGAAGAAATGAGTGAAAGGTTTTAAGGAAGAAAAGCTTCCTTTTGAAATTTTTATTTAGAATTTTTTTTAATCTTCTTGATGAAGATTTTTGACAAAGAGGATTTTGAAAAAGAATGAGTTCGAGGATTTTTTTTTGGATTGATTTGCAGATTAACAACATTGGTAAAGAGTCATTTTTGCAGATTGAAGTTGAAGAGGAGACACAATTTATTGAAGAATTTTTTTGAAGATATGTTTTATGGGAAATTTTTTGAAAAGAAGGTGAAGAGGATCAAAGGAATTTTTTAAAGGAGAGATTAATTATATGTAAAGATTTTTTTTTTGTTGCAGATTTATTTTTCATGAAGTCAATTTTATTTTGACAAAGGTTGAAGAATATTTTTTAAAAAGGTGAAGATGAAAGGTTTTAATGATTCAGGTTGTGAAAAATGAAAGGTTGAAGAAGTTGAAGAAATGAATTTGTAGAGTAATAGAATGTGAAAGGTCATCTGATATTTAATGACATCACAGGTGCTTTGATGGTGTTGTTGTAAAGATCAACGATAAAGATAATTTGATGGATTATGAAGACAACTTGTATGACACAGATTGAATCAAATCAAGTATGAAGACAATATGCAATTGAATGTGTAGAGATAATCTAAATTGAGCATTAGATGCAGGTTGAAGACATACACATGGAGAAATTACAAATGGAGTTTGTAGTATGCCAAGATGGGATAATGAATTGAATGGAAACAGAGTAACCCTCTAATTTTGTTTATCTTTTCTAATGGTAATTGTGTTTACCAGTGAGGTATAGTATGCCAGTGAGGCTTATAGGTCAGTGAGACCTATATGTAGCTAGTGAGGCATGTTTTTCAGTTAAGCTAGTGGTGCAGTTTTGGAGTGGTTTTTCTACCTCAAGAGGGTTTTCCACTCGTTAATTCTTCTTGTGTTGATGTCTTGTATAATTTCTTATGTTGATGATTTGCATAATTTCATGTGTCCTATATAATTGAAGATTTGGTGAATGTGATTTTGATAATTGATTCAATTTAGACAAATCTTATTAACAATTTTAGAGAGGAAATAAGAATTGGTTATTGTGTATCAACATTGATTCACCCCCCTCTCAGTGTTGATTGTACTCTACACTTTGATATCTACTTTTCATACTACATAGGAAATGAACAGTTGGGTCATTGACAGTGGATGCTCAAATCATATGACCGGTGATAAGATTAAGTTTGTTAAACTTGAAAAATATGATGGAGGACTAGTTAGATTTGGTGATGGTACATCTGCTAAGATATGTGGAAGAGGTTCAATCAGTTTGATGGAAAGCATAATACCGATGATGTTCTTTATTTCAAGGGATTGAAACATAATCTCTTAAGTGTTGGACAAATGTGTAGCAAAGGATACAATCTTGTGTTTCAAGATGATGGTTGTGAGATCAAAAAGGACTCTAGAAATGTGATGGTTGTTGGGAAGAGGATAGATGGAAATGTTTATTAGCTGAAAGGTGGTGATGGTTATTGCTTCATGACTCAGATCAGTGAGAGTTGGCTATGTCATATGACATTGTGTCACATCATTTTTGATAGCCTGGTAAGAATTAGTTCTGCTCAAGCTATGAGAGATTTGCCAAAGATTAGAAAGCCTATCAATAATATTTGTAAGGAATGTCAAATTAGAAAGCAAGCAAGAAGTAGTTTCAAAGTCAAGGATCAATCTTCTACCAGACTATTGGAATTGGTGCATACAAATCTTTATGGTCCTACCAAGGTAAGGAGTTTCCAAGGTGACAGGTATTTCATGCTATTGATTGATGATTATTCTAGGATGACATGGGTTACTTTTCTCAAAGAAAAATTTGAAGCCCTAGATAAGTTCAAAGCATTCAAATTCATGGTTGAGATTGAAATGGCTATGAGAATCAAATGCTTGAGGTTTGACAGAGGTGGAGAGTTCACCTCCAATGAGTTTAACATGTTTTGTGAGAATCATGGAATAAAGAGGCACTTATCTGCCCCTAGGACTCCTTCACAGAATGGAGTGGTTGAAAGAAAGAATAGGATTGTTCAAGAGGCTACAAGGACAATGATAAAGGAAGCAAATCTACTAGAGGTCTACTAGAGAGAAGCAATTCATATTGTTGTTTAAATACTAAACAGAGTGTAGGCAAGGGAAAATAGTACAAAGACTTCTTATGAGTTATGTTGGTGTTTTTTCTTGCAACCCTCAATCCTAAGGAAAACTAACATCAGACTGAGGACAAGAAAGGCCAATGAATAAGGCTAAACATAGCCTTCTACTCTTTGAGCATTACCAAGCTCGGGAGGGTATTCCCAGAGACCTCAAAATAATTTAGGAAATAGATACACAACAAAGGAGATCTCTAAATTTTGTTAGTGTGAATAGGGACATTTGATAACTAGTTTTATATCTCCTAGTTAATTTCCCTTTGTGTGAGGATCAGTCATATTATTTAACTATTTATTAGTTAAATAATATTCTCACACATTTACATGTTAAGTTGACTTAGTGAGTTTTCTAGGAGTCTAGTTGTGTGTTGAGTTGTTGATAGTTGGAGTGAGGTGTCTTATCCTCCACATGTGTAATTAGTTGGTATCCTCTAATTGTCACATGTTGTAGGACACTCTCCACCTTTCACTCCACCTTTCTAGCTCTCACCTTGTCTTTATAAGCAAGGCATTGTAACATACATCACACATTTTGCATTCATTGATAGAATACATTATTATTCTTTCATATTATCTCTATTGTGCTTTCATGAAGTCCTAGATCTTGGGTGGATCCTATCTAGCCAACTCTTACATGGTATCAGAGCTCTCTAGGTGGAATCTCTTCTTGTTAGCCAAATTCTTGAGATATTGAATGCAAATTCATGGTGGATCTTGATAGTTGAGTATGCTCTTCTCTTGCATCAAATGATGACCTGGAGAATCAGAAAGACTTGATGGAAAAGCTAGATTTATGAGGGTTTCCTCTTTGTGGCATTGTATTGCAGGTTGTAGCATGTCTTTTATTGACTCGGGTGGCTGATTCAACTTCTACATGTCATTTTTTGATGCAAGAGACATTTTTTTGCACTAGGTCCACATCTTCTAGATATTAGATCAAAAAATGCCTTTTGGGTTTTGTTCATTAAATCAAAAAGCCATCTGGGTATCTTTTATATTTTGCATGCAGTAAATAGATCATCCATGATTTTAATCAAAAAGTTTCTACAGGACTCCTCTCCAATGGAGTTTTTGTTTTGACAATCCAACTTTGAAGGCTCATATCTTGCTCAATTTTGCTCCTTTTTTTGAGTAATGTTTTTTGATTTGGATCAGAATTTCGCAGGCTTCACAGTGGTGCAGATGTTTTTTTTTTTAAAATTTTGGTGTCTGGATTTTCCAAAAATTGTAGATTTCCATCACTATTAATGAGCAGTCCTCATTTTTAGAACTTCCGCGAGGCATAACTTTTAACCACAATATCAAAAATCAGTAAACAAGATATCATCGGAAAGCTGGTTCTGACAACTTCACAATGGTGTAGGTATTTTTCTGATATTTTGCCGCAGGTGCCATATTTTGTTGTTTGAAGACAAAACTTGCATTTCACATTTCTGAGCTCACACTTCATCATAATTTCAACTTCTTATAGGCATTGGAAAGGTAATTTTGTGCTCAATAATTCTGTCCATACCATTTTTCTAGATTTTGCTTTAGACAATATATTTTTAGTTTGAAGCACTTTGGGTACCTATCACTCATTGGTTGGAAAAATAGTTGAAATTGGTGGTTGTTTTGGTTTGGAGGGGCTTCAATTATAGTGTTGATTCAGTTTGTACTTTGATATAGCTTCATGTGCTCTTCTTTTCCTCCATATCATGGATAAATCAAGGGTTCCATTGTTAAGACCATATAACTATGCAACTTGGAGTCAACATACATAGAATGCTCTCATGGATCTTGGACATTCTTTATATGTTGAAAATAGGATACTTGAACCCACAAATGATAAGGAAAAGGTAAAATGGATTATAAAGAATACTAAATCTCTTGGATGTCTTTGTAGTTTTATTTCCCTAGATCTCTTGTTTCAGATTGAGGCATGTACAAATTCACATGATGCTTGGGATAAATTGAAAACATTGTATGGTACAAAAGATGAAGTTAAAGGCTATCAAATTGATAATGAATTGACAAGCCTTGATCCTAAGAACTTTAGCAACATCCAGGATTACATAACTAAGGTTAATGATCTAAGAGCACAATGTAAAGCATGTGGTATTGAGAAAAATGACATCCAATTTATCTACAGTGTGTTGAATAAACTCAGTCCTAAATATGCAACTTTTGTTTCTAGCTTCCACACTCATAGGTTGACTATGGGATCTACTTTCACTATGCCTCATCTTTTTCTGAGATGTTGGTGCATGAGCAACAAAAGCTTATTTCTATGGGTATCATTAAGCCATCACAAAATCATGCTTTGGTGGTTGCACAACCTAAGGAACAGAAAGCGCCAGGTTCTTTTGACAAGAAACAAAAGAAAGCTAAGAACAATCCACAAACAGATCAAACATAAAATTCACCTAAGAAGGAGAAGCCTACATGTGGTTATTATAAGAAATCAGGACATGATGAACATTCTTGTTACAAGAAATAGATTGACATGTTGATGCAACTTGTTCAAAAGAACAAACTTTCATCACCTAATTCTTCTTCTACTCCTTCATCATCTACATAGACAATACTTTCTGAATCTCATGCAAAGATAGCTAAGGAACCTAAACATAAAGGTAAAGCACTTTGTGCAAGTACAAGTTCTACATCAGGTAAATGGCTTCTTGATTCAGGTGCTTCTCATCATATGGCTTCTTCAAAGGATATGTTTTCTTCATTTGAGCCATGTGATATGCCACCTATCTTGATGGGTAATAACACATTTATGAATGTAATTGGGAAGGGAACCATTGATAATGGTGAAGGTACTTTTAATGATGTACTTTGTGTGCCTTCTTTGACCAATAATCTTCTTTCCATATATCAAATTACTCACAGTGGAACAGGGAAGACTGTGGATTTCACACTTGAGTTGGTTATTATCAGAGACTTGGAAACCACAAAGCTAATTGCTACTAGGGTGGTTGATCATGCTACTCAGTTATACACCTTTCATGGTTTCTCTCTTGATGATGATTTAGATCCATTGACTGACATTCACACTCCTAGTGTGAATCATAATTAAGAGGAGAAGTTTGGTTACTTAAACCTTGCTATTCTTGCCTCTTCATTGGTTCTTGAGACATGTGCTACACTTCCATCTTCTCCACTTCCTGCTTCTTCAGAGTTTAGTACTTCAGTTCAGTAGGACACTTGTCTTTCAGATACAACTTTGTGGGATGAGTACTTGACAGGTGTTTTAGACTTGTTTTGTGAGTCCCATCTTGATGATTTGGAGGACACATTTGAGGGATTATCTCTCCTCTTTGATGACATTCATAGCACAACTATTGTAACCCATATTTGTCTTTGGAGGTTGATGATTTTTAGTTTCCACTAGATCCTGGATTGTCACTTTCTTCAGTGAGCCCTAAGACTCCTAATTTGATTGTGGTATCATTCGGCATTCACATAGAGACACATGATCAATTTTTAGAGACATCATACTTCATGAGACTTCCTTCCTCATCTCTTGGTTTGGAGTTGGAGTTTCTTCATGCACTAGTGGATTGGTTTCTTCCCAAGGGAAGACATGTTGTTTGCAGGTTTTGCATCATCTTTGGTCTTCTTCTTCTAGCATTCACCATTGGCACTGGAGCTTCTTCATTATGGGGGAACATCTTGTCTCATTCTTTCCCTCTTATGGGGGGCTATTGATTGTATATATGTGATGGATGTTTTATTTGATGGGTCTTGATTCTTCCATCATTCCATCACTTGTACATGTTTGTATGCATTCTCACTTTTGGAGAGGAGTTTTCTCCCATGAGATTTTCTCCTTTACTCCACTTGAGACTTTTTTGTACATGGGTACCTAGCATGGCCTAGTAGCTGGGACCCATTCATCTTTGTATTAGTCAATTACTCCCTAAGTTGCACTTAAGGGGGTGTTAGTGTGAATAGGGACATTTGATAACTAGTTTTATATCTCCTAGTTAATTTCCCTTTGTGTGAGGATAATTCATATTATTTAACTATTTATTAGTTAAATAATATTCTCACACATTCACATGTTAAGTTGACTTAGTGAGTTTTCTAGGAGTCTAGTTGTGTGTTGAGTTGTTGATAGTTGGAGTGAGGTGTCTTATTCTCCACATGCGTAATTAGTTGGTATCCTCTAATTGTCACATGTTGTAGGACACTCTCTACCTTTCACTACACATTTCTAGCTCTCATCTTGTCTTTATAAGCAAGGCATTGTAAGCATTATAACATACATCACACAATTTTGCCTTCATTGATAGAATACATTATTATTCTTTCATATTGTCTCTCTTGTGATTTCTTGAAGTCCTAGATCTTAGGTGACTCCTATCTAGCCAACTCTTACAAATTTAGGCAATTAGGTTCAAATGATGTTAACATATGATAAGCTTGGCTAAAATCCTTGTGAATGTACTCATTTGATAGTTTCTTACAACACCATTGACTTAGGAGATACAATATGCATAAATCCTCTAAAGATTTGCATAAGCTATAGGTTCCATATGAGGTTTAACAAGCTTTACAATACTGGACTATATGCATAAGGGTAGTGTTGATGATGATTGTTAGTCATAACAACATGCATACAAATTTTCCCAACAAACCTTTATTATCTTGAAAAGTACGATCAATTTGAGATAAATTGATGACTCCAAGGCTCCATTGATTAGGTCATGATCCTCTGCCATTACTCAGAGGTTGATGTGACATGCTATTTTCCATTTCAAGGGGTCTTACATTATATAGGTGATCAATTTTGTATCTGTTCCTATAAATTCACTTCACAAACAAGGTTATTTCTACTCTACTCCACAGATTATAGTAATATTTATAAGTTTGATCAATTCTTCTAAGCATTTAATGTCTTGAACTTGTATACACTTCTTCATAGTGTATTTAATCAAGTAATGCTCTACAAGTAGATATTCACATGTATATCATTGGTGTACATTTGTATTTGCATGATATTTATCATTTTGACATGCTTTCACTCAAAATATGCTCTGTACTTTCAATTATTTACGAGATATAGGCATATTTCATGTTTATTTGATTTAGATTGTATGTTATTTGCAATTGTGAGGGTGATTTACAATGAAATTTAAGAAAATTAAAAGAAATACTCTTAAATTTGGTGAACCTTTAGCTATTGAGTCACATACATTCTAGATATAGTCATGAAGAGAAGGAATCAAACCATAATTTCACCAAGATGTTCCACAATTAGGTATGGTTGATGCTAACTTCAAAGGAACAAGGAATGAAAACAACATATGCAGACTGACAAGCACTCCAAGGGACGCAGCTAATTAATGCATATATCCAGATCTCATTCATTGATTACTCAAGATTTACAATAATTTGTAATCAAAATAGCTTCTCTTTCATTAAGTATTCAACAAACATGTACATTCACAATAGCCTTGAAATCAGTCCTGAATGCTTCAGCAATCAAATTTTGATTAAGTTTCTAATACATTAAGGAGTGCACTCCATCCCCTTTTACAGAATAAGGTGAGGAAGCGGTTGCAAATGACCAACAGTCAAGATTTATCTATTCAGATCGATGGTCAACATCTCTCATTGACTTAGTCAACAGCTTTATACGTGGCACAAGTTGCCAGCTGGCAACCCTCTATTGGATTCAAGCATCTTCCATGCTAATAATGCATATGATCTAATCATCATGCATCTCTCTTTACTCTTCATTCTCTTCTCCTTCACTTTCATCTTCTTCATCATTTTCTGCATCATCATCCTCCTCATTATCACTGTCATTCTGATGTAGATAATCTCCTATGTGAACTCTCACAGTTGTCTTGATGACCTCATACAACTGTACTATTCTCTCAATTTCACCACCATCCTGGACTTTGGCCTTTATCACTGCATGCTTGTGGGAATGAAATTTCTCTTGAAGTGCATCCATCTTACTTTTCATACTATTCAATGTTTCATTATATGTCTCTACCATGACCTTCAACCTCATGACCTTTTTTATCACCTCTTCTATCAAATGGTGCAGGGGATCCTCTGAGGCTTGTTTAAAGTTGTCATGGAAAACCTAAATAGAAAAATCAATACCCTAATTTTCTATCTTCCCTTCTACCTTCCCCTCTAGGGTTTCCAGGGTTTCTGCTTCCTTTTCCATTAGATTATGCAATTTGACACTGATATCCCTGAGTTTACCGATGCATCTCTTCAATATGTCACATTCAAATCCAGTATCTTCATACCATATACTTAGCAGCTAGGAGGAGTTATTATCTAGTATGTTGTTCTTGATAAGTATCTGTACATCAATTCTTTTCATCTCCCCCAAAGCATCTAGGTGCTTCTCTAGCTTAAAGGATCTCCTGCCTAATTCATTTTGCAACTTATCCACTTTTCTTTTCAAAGTTCTTAGAGAATTCCACCTATCTAGGGAGGTCTTCACCACTTCCTCAGCTTCAAAAATAGAAGACATGAACCATTTGTCCATAAATTGTGCTTTATGCTTCATCAAATCTAATCTAGTAACCTCCTCTTGGGATATAATGGTTAGTGGTGAAGCAGGATCAGCCAGTATATGATCAGGGTTAATTAACCCTTTTATAAAAGAATGTAATTGAGCAATGTGCTCTTTATGTTTTTTATTCTTCTCTTTTTCCTTTTTCACCCTTTGGGTTAAAGAATCAATAATATCATTTCCTTATTGATCCTCTTTGTCTTCATTTGCAAAGCCCAAATCAATATCGGTGATCTGAAAATCCTCAAGGCCTATTTTGCCTTTCTCTTTCTCAATTGTTGGTAAGGCAACCTGGGCTATTCTCCTACCTATAAGAGGGTCTCTTCTTATTGTAGATGTCAGTCTTGCCTTCCTTCGTGGTTTAATCATACTTCCAGCAAAAAGTGTAGAAACATCAAAGTCTTACACTTCATCAACTTGTTGCACATTTGCCTCCTGTTGCAACCAATAAGGAACATCACCCTTGGATGTCTGATGATCATCCTCTTTACTTTGAGTCTTTTGTGACTTTGCATTATATTCTTGCCTTTCTGGTGAATGTTCTTTTTTGACTTCTTCCTCATGCACATTCTCATGAGGGGGATCTTCTTAAGGTACTTCTTGCTAAGGTACCTCTTTCTGAGGTGGAGGATTTCGTAAAGTAGGCATTCCTTGATCTGGCACCTCCTCCAGTAAATTCTCCTCAGGAATTTCTTGAGCCATTTCCTTCTACTCATCATGTGGCACCTTGGTCTCTTGAGAAGTTCATGTATTTTGACCTTGGGGATCATCTTGATCACCCTTGGTCACATTTTCTATTTCTCTCTCTGGACCCTCACCCTATGGTAAATTATAGTCTTCTGCCCTAGATGCATCAACTTCTTCTAAGTTTACTTCTTTTCTAGCCGATTTCTCTTCTGATGCTGGGTTATTACCTTGATCATCTCCTCCAATATGTGGCGATGGAACACTCTGGTCTTGATCAGCCCCTTTGTCTGACATATCCTGATCACCCCCACTTTGAAGTTGTGCCTCTAATTGTCATGTGGGTGCACTATTTTGATCCTTGCCTTGATTGGATGTCATATCATTTTTAACCTTTTCAGGCTCCAGAGATGGATCACTACCTTCTTTCAGACTGATATCACCCCGGTAGGTTAGGTCTTTCGCTGCAGGACTAGTGACCTGCTCTACTAGATTAGCCAGAACTATCTGTTGGGCTTCCCCTTCAGGGTTATCCTATTCTATTTCATCCTTTCCATACCTTGCCTGAACAGTCACCTTTTGAGCCATTAGGGTCCCATGAAGAGTCATCTTAGTATTGGCAACCAATGTCTCCATGTGTTGAGTAGCCACATCTTGGACTACCTCGTCATCAGATAATTCAACAGTATCATCTAGAGGAAAGGGTGACTCTTTACTAGCCATATGCACCTCTTTTGTTTTTTCTTTAGCCTTTTCAGTTTTAAATTGAATTATTTCAGGAATGGGGACTTCGTGTTGTAGCTCCCTTATAAATGTTAAACCACCCACACCTCTTAACAAGATAAGGTCAATGTTGACATTTCCCCTCATCATTGTTCTTTGTTTCTTTGGTGGTGGAATTTGTAGTACTTCCTTTCTCTTCTTCCTTGTTATTAACAAATCATCGTCCCTGGGTCCCGTATCTACATGTTCTTCCTCCAAGGGATTTTCTTTTAGAGGCTTATTCTCTACTTGTCTCTCTATATCTTCAGGAATAGGGCTCACTACCTTCTTTCTTTTCTGCTTATGAGGGGGTGGCTGTGATGAAGATGCATGTGCAGATGCTAATGCCCCATCAAATTTTGATGGAAGCCTTTTGATAAATACCCCCTGCGGTTCAGGATCAGCCTTCTTACCTTTGTGTGGTGGTTGTTGCCCTTCATCAGGCAGTCTCTCTCCATTAGATTTCCTCTTCTTAATGAGAAAATAATCATATTCTTCTTCTAAGAGCTCTTGTCTTTTCTTTTTATTGTCAATAGTGAGGTCCATACCCCTCTTCTTCAGTTTGGTAACTTCAGCAGTTACCCAACTATGTGTCAGTTGGAGGACCCCTTTCATTATTTAATCGAATGAAGTTTCTTCTGGCAGTGTTAGATCAGGGGCTGAAATGGTGTCATTATACACCTTTTTGTCTTCATATTCATTGGACATTATCTTCCCATCATCATGATGCAACTGTGCAGGAATTGAAATGCAATAAAAAATATAGCTCTGGTTGAGGGTAAGCCTTTGATAATTTCTTCTCCTAACCTCATCCTCATCATCACAATTAGTCCAATAATCTTCCAGATGTTTTTGATGTCTTTTTTTCCGGGCATATATACTAGCCTATGTACACTGGGAACAACACAGGAGGAATCTTCTTCTATTCTATGTGAGATTCAATTGAAGTAGACACTTGTCTAAAAAACTCCATCAAGATGACTCTATCTGTGGGGTATCTTGGCAACATGAGGGTTGACCCTCAAATCCTTCTATTCTTATATATGAGAAGGTGGGGAATTGGATAAACCAATCCCCATGCTTATAGATAATAGCTTGAGCCTCCATGCTCAGTCTCTTAATTCTGTCCTCCTCCATAGTTCTGACTAAATGCATTGAAAAGGAGTCATTTACCAGTTTGTAGTCTTAGAGGTATGCTTTCCTCTGTAATTGGGGATAATGGTCCCAAACATTTACATAACCAGTTTTGTCTCCAACCTTGCCTATTGTTTATAAGGCATTAAATGTCTCATGAAAAACACATGCATACACGACATAGGAGGTCATGTGGAATATACAGGCCTTGCCACCTAACTTTCTCATGCCCTCATCCAAGCTGTCACTGATGATCTTTACCCATAAAGGCTTGTTGTTTGAATATAGGACCATTTGGATGATTCCATACATCAAATTTTCAGCATGTTGCCTGCCGGTCATCCTACTTAATTAGGCAATCGTGTATTGATACTCCTCATCAAAATCAAACTTATATAAGTAAACAGGCAATTTGGCAGAGGCTGTGTATGTACTGTTCTTAGCTCTCCATTGGTATATGACCTTCCTAGCCTCTCTCTTGTTATTATTGTACTCTTTCTCTAACTTACCCAGGTTCACACTGACCACCTTATTCCCCATAGGCAAACCAAAAGTGGCGGCAATGCCCTTGGTTGAGAAATTTGTATATACTCTACCATGTTTTTCTACTCTTCTATTCTTAGGGTTATAATTTCTAGCACACTCCACTACCAGCTCAATGGCCTCCATTGCATATGGGAATCCAGCTGCATGCCACATACCAGTCATGAATATCTTATCCAGTATAGGGTTATTAGTATCATTATCTAATCTTCTGGTCTAGGCAGCTAAATCTATTTTCCCTTGATGTGTATCATCTATCTGACCATAACTGAATCTTACTCCCTCAGGCTTTATAAACATAGGTTTCAAGAACTCAGAGTCAGATCTGTTCCTCCTGACCTCGGCCATTAGATCCTATGATAAAAATATTCATTTCTTACCTTAGGGTCTATGAATGGGGAAGCCCAAAGATATTATGCATTTCATAACTAGTATTCAACATTGCAATTAATTCATGCATTATCATCATGTAGATTAACCTATTAAAACATGCTTTACCTGATGATTTGTAGAAAATGACAAGAAAGAGGGTTTTCATTTACTTACCAGATATTTTCTTTTCCCTCTTGTTATATGACTGATAACAGAGAAAATGTAGATATGCAGTATCAACTATTCTGTTTCGTTACGCTGAGTGTCACATTCTGCATGTAGGTGACTATGAGGTATTGACTTTCAGAGCACTGTAAATCTCAATTATCGCAAGGGTAAATGTAAATAATCCCTAAATTTTACTTTTAAATTGATCGATACGCCAAATTAGGGCATATCTGTTGTTTTATTTGAATCCATCGATAATTTGCATGAAACTGGTAGATGCTGCCAAGTGTCTGATTTGTATTTGAAATTGAAAGGGCGCCACCTACCGTTGGGGTGTACATTTAATGCCAGATGGTGATCTTTGGAAGATTAAGGATATTCAAAAATATGACCCCAAATAGAAAATATGACACCCCCTCCCTTGCGCATGGGATAATCATTTACTAAAGATCGAGGTGATATAGTCAACCTTTGACTATGAAGCAAGATCGGTTCATAAAGTTAAAGGTAAGGGATATTACAAAACATGAGCCCCCTCGAGTGTAGATCATGATGATATCATCATGCCTTTCTGTCTTCTTTGTTATCGGGTTATGATGATGTCATCGTCATATTGAGAAATATGATGGATTTATGAAATATGACCATCTGTGGGTTGGGTGCAATAATTATGTCATCATCATGGTGATCTATTTTATTTGTTGGAAATGAGTTATTGTCATCGTCAAATTTGCACAGGGTGATTTTCGTGAAGGGGTGATATTTTGTAAGATGACTAATATTAAGAAATATAACCCCCTCGCGAATATATGAAGTTTATGACAGGTAAATACTCATCCCTATTTAAGTTTGACATTCGCGTTTCGGGGACGGATTGAATATCAGGGGATTTTTCTAAGTCAGGGTCATCTAAACAAATATGGTTGATATTCAAAAATATGACCCCCCTGTGAAATATCAGGATTGACTGATCTTTGACTCAACATAACTTTCTACCCTTGAACAATATCAGGGTGATCCAAAAGGCAAACTTGCTTAGAATTTTGTAATCTTTCTAACTATGAGGTTTGTGATAGCAAATGCTAACTTGGAAACTGACATCTCCTTGTGATGCACATACCTCAACAAAGGTGACCCACATGATTGAATTTTACCAAACCGCCCAAAGAAAGAAAACAAGCAAGCAGAAACAAAGGAAAAGTTGGGTCCGTATTTTGCTAAGGCAAAAATGGGGCGTGTTGTGCAACCACACAACAACTTGCCACCAAATAAAACAACCAAATTCAAATGATTCAATTGATGGGATCACATTCTAACATAGCATTTTAACTCTTTCTAAGCATAAGTATTATGACCTTTCTGAATGATATAATGTTCATTATTGCAATAATGCTTGCAAGGGATCAAGTGTCTACAAATGATTAATTATCCTCATCTTGATAGCTAGTTGAAAACATGAGTAATTGGAGTTAAGCTACATATTTTGGGATTCATCCCTCATAGCCAACCAGAATAGAGCCTTGTTACCAAGAGGCGTCCATAGCCCCGACAAGGTTATCTGTACAATTCCCCTAAGTAGAGCCCCACTGCCAATAGGCATTCATAGCCCCGGTAGAGTTACTTAGATGGACTAATTTTATCCTTTTGAATTTTTCAATATTTGTTTCTTTTGTTCATATGATATCATCATGTAAGCTCAATATGCAAGGTGTGGTCACTTGCTGATTTAGGTTGGAGATTATAATGGTAGCAAGGGAGTCCCTTTAGATTTTTCACTTAACACCTATACTAATGTGTTCAGCAAACCCAAGGCTATTAGGTGAGTCATTGTGAAAGAATCTCCTCAATTAAGAAAAGGCACCATGATGAAAAGGATATCATAGACCTAACCAAAGATACTCCTCAAAATCAGTCATAACCTATATAGGAATTTGTTCTCATCACTTGAATCCTAACAATTTAGTCAGTTTCTTAGGGTGATAAGCTACATCATCATGACTAACCAAAACAAAGACTCAAAAAACAAACAAACAAACAAAACAAAACTGTACAAACAAATATACAATATGCACATTATGGTACAAATGACTTACATGACCCTATTTCAGGCCTGGAAGTAATGTTTAAGGAATTGTCCATTAACTGGTAATGGGACATCCTCAATGGTTAAAGTCTTAAGTCTGTAGGTACTATCTCCTAGGATTTTTGAAATTTGAAAAGGACCTATCCAAAGTTTGTCAAATTTACCATGATCACCTTTCTTTTCATGTGCTTTATTCCATGTTAGGACTAGATCTAAAATCCTAAAAGCCTTGATTCTAGCTCTTTTATCAAACCAGCATTTGACAATAGCCTGATGTTTAGCAAACTGATCGATTGCTCTATTTCTTTTCTCTTCTAAATGCATCAGCTGAAGTAGTCTAACTTCTTGTTTGTTGTCTATGCCTAGATATTCTTCTGCAAATTGCAATGTAGGGATCTTTAGGTTAACAGGGAGGATAGGATCCACCCCATACACTAACTGATAAGGAGAATTTCCTAGTGCAAACTTCATCATGGTTCTATCCATCCATAAGGCATACTTTAACAAGGTATTCCACTCCCTAGTGTTCTTCTCTATCAATTTCTTTATGATATTCAATAAGTTCTTATTTGTAGACTCTGCTAGTCCATTCCCTTGAGGATAATAATTTGAGGAGAATTTCAAAATAGCTCCATGATCAAAATCCCAACTAGATAGTTTTAATGATGCAAAGGCAGGTCCATTGTCACACACTAAAGCATAAGGAATTCCATACCTGGTCACTATGTTGCTTTCCAGAAACTTGATCACATCATCAGCATTGCATGTCTTACTACTAACAGCTTTAGTCCACCTAGTACAATAATTAGTGATAGTCAAGACATACCTATGGTCTGAAGATGATGGAGGATTGATGGGTCCTATGAAATCCATGCCCCATTGAGCAAATGGGCACATCTCCATCACTGGTTGCAAGGGTTGGGCAGCATATCTTTCTCTGTTGGTTGCAACTTGACATGTGTGGCAACATTTAATATGTTCAGTAGTGTCTTTGAAAATAGTGGGCCAATAATATCCTACTCTCAAGATAGCATGAACAGTAGCTAGATGTGATCCATGTGTAGTTCCAAACTTATCATGCAACTCTGCTAACACCTTATCTACTTCTTGCCTTTCTAGGCATCTGAGATATATTCCTTCATAGTTCCTTTTGAAAAGGATCCCTCCTTTTATCATTACTTTTGTGATTTTATTTTCAAGGCTCTCCTCCGCGAGGCCTGCAATTTTGATGGGCATCTCCCAGTAATCAAGACATGCCTAATATTTGAATACCACTCTTTAGTTTCTCTACTATTCACTACATATTGTTGGCTCATGATGTTAGGATTGATTTTTGATATCATCTAGCTCAAGGCTTGTCCTCTTACTAGCTTCATGGGTGTTATGTCCATATCATATTCTTGGAGAATTGTTATCCATTTAGCTCTCTTTTCACCAGTCTCACGTTGCATTAAAAGCATTTTCACTACTGCATTTGGTACTACAATAATTATCTTACTTCTCAAAATGTAGTCTGAATTTCTTGACTGCTTGGACTAGAGCAAGAGCTTGTCTTTCAATATCCATGTATCTAAGCTCTGCATCCTTGAATGGGCAGCTCATGAAGGCTATAGGATTTTCTTCTTTAGCCTCATTTCTTTGTGTTAATATTGTTGTTGATGTATGCTCTGAAGCAAATGGATAAATGTAGAAATCTTTTGTATAGTCAAGACTGATCAAAATAGGGGCATCAGATATGGCTTTCTTGATGTCCTCAAAAGCTGCTCTAGCTTCAGGTGTCCATTCAATTTTGGCATCCTTCTTGAGCATGGAATTCAATGGTTTGACAATCTTTTCAAAGCCAGTAATGAATTTCCTAACAAAATGTATCTTGCCAAAGTATGATTTAAGCTCTTTCTTGCTTCCAGGAAGCTATAGCTTCATGATGGATTCTACTCTTGCAGGGTCAATGATGATCCCATTCTCTGTTATTAAATGGCCTAGTAACTTACCTGTAGTTACTCTGAATATGCACTTCTTGGGATTCAAGGATATACCATACTGTTCACATTTTTTAAGCACCTTCCTGAGGTCTTCTATATGATCACCTCTCTTCTTTGAAAAGATCATCAAGTCATCCATATATATGACTATGCATTTACCAATCAGACCCCTGAAAGCTATATCCATTGCACGCTGAAAGGTAGCACCAGTATTTATCAATCCAAAAGGCATGCACCTATATGCAAATATACCCCACTTAGTGGTGAATGCAATTTTCAATCTATCTATTTTATCTACCATCACCTGGTTATAACCTGAGAAACCATCCAAAAATGACATCATCTGTGCACCATTTACTATTTGCAAGACCTCATCCAGTGAAGGTAAAGGATAGTTATCTTTTTCAGAAGCTCTGTTCAAATTTATGAAGTCTACACATAGCTTGATATCACCATTTTTCTTTCTCACAGGAACTAAATTGGCTACCCAGGTGGAATGTCTTACTGGGAATATGATCTTGGCATTGAGCAGTTTCTTAACTTCTTCAAAAATGATAGGTTCCAATAAGGCATTAGCAGGCCTCTATTTTTGTCTAAAGGGTTTGACATCTGGCTTCAACGGTATAGTATGGGTTATGATTGAGGTATCATAAGTCTTCAATTCATCATAAGTCAAGGTGATAACATGGATGTAATCCTTAAGAGTTTGGGTTATCCCTGCCATTTCTTCTTCTGTACACACTTTACCAATTAGGACATTCCCTTTTTCTTCATTCTATCCTATGTTGACTGGTGAATATTCTCCTCCATTCGTCCTTGGAAGATCTTTCTGTTTTAGCATATTGTCTAAGTCAAATGCTCTTTCTAATTCTATCATCCCCTTGGGAATTTTGTTACCAGGCAAATCCATGATCTTCTTCTTCCCAAGTATGATCTTCTACATTTCTTTAATCTATGATTTGGGCATCAAACACATCCCTATTTGATATAAAATCCAAAATATGTTGACGATCATCAAACACTTGGAGATTGGTGACATTATCTGGTACAAAAGGTACTGATATTAATTCAACTGAAAACCTCTTTAAACCAGATATGGATAATGGCTCCAAAGTACTTGCAGCTTGAGCTAAACCATCTGCTATGTGATTCATTTCTCTAGGTACATGGGTGATGTTGAATGCATCAAAGTCTTCTATCAAATCCCATACCCTGTGTCTATAGTTAGACAACCTTTTATAATTGCAAGAGTATATGCCTCTTGCTTGTCTTACCACTAATTCTGAGTCTCCATAGACATGTAGAATCTTCAATTTTTTCTTGAGTGCAAATAATATCCCATGAAATAAAGCTTCATATTTTGTCACATTATTCGTGCATGGGAATTATAATCTATAAGCTGCTAAATAGGATTTTCCATCTGGATCAATGAGATCTATTCCTACTCTAGCTCCTTGTTTTGACTTAGATCCATCTAACCTAAGGATCCATAGTTTATCTTTAGTTAAAGGCTTATCAAGGCCTTCTCTTTTCTTTTTATCTTTGGCAGATGCACCACCTGATATCCATTTCAGTTTTGGTGACTCGTTCTTATCTACTTTTACTTTCTCTGACTGTTGTGGGACTGACACCTGTTTTCCTTCCTTATTATCAGGAGAATGATCCTTTGAATGAAGCATCAACTACTTATTCAAAATGTGCAAGAATAATGAGCAAGTAGTCTTTGAATGTGGTGCTTCATGTAACCTGCACCAACCTTTAATTAGAGCATCATGTGGAGGAGTATCCTATAGCAACATCTTTTGAATTTGTTTTGATAAAAAATCCTCAAACTTAGTCTAGTGAAATTACTCCCTTTATCTTCATCAAATACTTCATAATCTGACTCAACCATGCAGTCAGTCCCTTGGGTGATGTTGCTTTTACTCTTAGAAATATTCTCATTGCACACTAGGATCTCCTCTATATCATAACCATAACTTTCATCCTGATATGTGCTTTCTTTTGTATCTGCAAATGATGAACAAGAGTTAGTATCACTACGACTATCTGCATGACTTACTTCTGGTGATGACAATCCTTTCTCACTACATGTCTTTTCTAACTCCATCATGTCTAAACAAGCATCACAAGTCTTTTCAAAATGTGCCTCATCATGTAACCTGCACCATCCTCCACTCAGAACATCTTCATTAGACATATTAATATTCGATAACGTTGCATCTTTTTAGACAAATACAATTCAAAGTTCTTAAAATGGTCTAATTCTTCATTATAATCTGAACTATGATTAGACTCAATAATTACTCTATCATCTTGGTGATCATCCTTATCAACATGAATATCATACATCAGGATCTCCTCTATTTTAACTGTTTGGGGTTTGATAGTATAAACTCCAAGTTCAACATCCACATACATGATTTCATTGGTTTTATTATATTCAGTAATCATGTGTTTCATCTGAGGTTTAGCATCTATCCTAATCTGATTGGGAATCCCTTTCCAAGGTAGCCACATGTGACTAAAATCAGTTGACATGTATCCATTAAGTGTTTTTGACCAATCCCTACTAAGCATCATTCCATATGTATTAGGGATATCTACCACCTGGATATCAATGTAATATTTGATGTAGTGGAAGTTGATATTATCTCTCCATGGACTCAACCCAATCACTTGAGAAAGTTTGACACATCAAATTTTAGGTCTTCCTACACAACTGTCCCTAACTCCTTGTAACCCTATTTTAAGGATTTTTTGAGCATAACTTTTAGAATACACCTCAAACCCTCATGAGGGTTAGTTTTTTAGATACCCATTATCAATTTATTAAACATATCAATAATTGAGATAAGGTTGTTTTGGAACACCTCAGCCAAAAAATGACTGTCCCTGTTTTGCAACTAGGCTAATTAGCCCACTTTTCCAAAGCAAGTACTCAAAATCTTTAGCCCAAACTTCTCACACCTACTCTATCACTCTTTTTAGGTTTCCAATAGACCAAATAAACAATTTTTAAGCATTGTAAAGTCTTCTACATCACCAAACCACCATACCCTTACTCTAGGCTTGTTTTAGGCTGGTTTTCATGAGGGTTGATTGGTTTTGCACCTTCCACAACTTGCCACACTTTCCTAATGGCTCAGACATATTGTGTTGGGTCTTCACATTCTTCCCAAACTCTCCTTTAACTTCCAGCAACTTAGTTTCATCAAACTCACACTCAAAACCACCTTTTTCAAGTCAAATTCATGTAAAAACTACTTGGGGCAACCTCCAAAACCCCATCAAAACTCCTTCTCTACTATTGGTTAACTCATAGACATCTTAACCTACTCTAATCCACCCATTCCACCAAATTACAAAGACCACAGCTAGTGGAATGGGTGTTGTTGCATTTTGAAAACTCACAAACCCTCAAAATAGGGTATACACAGGCAGTTTTAGAAAAATGAGTCAAACTCCCACCAAATTTGATGTGAAACCTTCAACCAATTTTATTTGGATGTTAACTCTATCCTCTTTCAAATTCATAAATTTTAGAGCATTTAGTCCCTGTACAGAACCGTACCAAGGCTGGGAATGGCAGAAAATACATAAAAAATAGTAAAAATAGGGATAGCTTTATTAGTTTTTACTTCAAACTACTTCAAAATCATTCCATTTTCTTTACAACATGTTCTCCTTCATATCCACATGCTTTTCCCTCCAAAAACAATGACCCCCAACTAACTTTTAGACTTATGACCTTTGGTATTCCACTTATGATACATTTTTGCCCTTTTACATTGTAAATTTTGACAATATTACAAAAATATGACTCCTATACTCAAAATGGACCCCTATTACATGCTAAGTGGTCTATTAAGACCTTATTCACTTTGACACATGACTATACACATCACAACCTAATAAAAAGACTTATTTACAAAACTTGAATTCTTGATTATCATGGTGCCCCTGCACCATACACCCTACCAAAAAGAAGACCTCATGTCCCATGAGGACTATATTACCATGATCCTTGCTTTATCATAACACAACCTTGATCTCCAAATGCTCCTTTGTCTTGAATTCCACTCCTTTGAATCAAGTACTGCAGTCTTACATTGTCCCTTGCATCCTTGGACTAGTCTTTACCTTGCCACTGTCTTATTTCTACAAACTGCCCTGTTATCTTGCCAAAATTTGATGCTGAACCTGCCTTTATGTCTTCAAACAATCCTACTCCATTTATAACCTAACTTATCTTCCTTTCCACCTTTGCTTCATGCTTGAACTCAGTCACATGTCCCTGCCAACTACCTTTATTCACTGTACCTTTCTCTCTTTTCTCTGTCACCAAGTTATCTGCCCTTGAAGTCACCACTGTCCTGTCATGTTTAAACAACTCTGCCATCAATCTTCCTGCTCCTAAGACAGATTTTCCAACCTCTATACTGTTCTTACATGACTGCCCACTAACCTTCCTTGAAACTAGTGGACAAAACACTATCCCAATCATGATTGCATCATCCTTCTTCCTCCCACCTTGTGTCTGCATACACACTTGATCTCTTGCCTTCTCTTGTCCTGCACTAGACACTAACTCATTATCTTTGTCTTTCAATACCGAAGCATCTTTCACATCCTCTGTTTTGATGTCTTCAAACATGGAAGTGGCTGCACACTCCTTGTTTCTCTCTTCCCCAAGCTTCATGAACTCCTTCTTGCCTATCATGATAACCTTGGCTGCCTTGCCTTTTGCTTCACCATTCTCCTGCAAAGGAGTTAATCTAAAAGTTTTTACGTCCTTCTTAATGGTGTAGGTGTTCTCCCTACCATCATACAATGATTTCCTATCAAATTGCCATGGTCTCCCAAAGAGTAAATGGCAACAACTCATTGGTAAGATATCACAAAGCACTTTATCCCTATATGCACCAATTTGAAATTCAACAAATGCTTGCTCCCTAACAAGAATACATTGATCATCACTCACCCATGAAGCTTTGTATGGTGTTTCCATAGGGATCCTTTCTAGCTGCAACTTATCAACCATTTCACAAGACACTAGATTATCTGTAGACCCTGAATGAATCACCATTTTACACACCTTACCTTTACACTTGCAGGTTGTCTTGAACAATTTCCTCCTTTAAGCTATCTCCTCCTTGGGTGCTTGAAACAAGGTTCTTCTCACCATCAAATTCTCTCCAACTTTAGGTGTAGCATGTAGGGTATTTGAACTTGAACTCTCACATTTATCTTCTTGTACAATCTGAGCTCTCCTTTCATTCTTTCTTTCTCCACCACTTGATGAAGGGCCAAAACTTTCAGGACATTTCCAAGTAGGGTGACCATACTCATTACAACTGTAGCATCTTCCTAAGAACATGTTTGCACTCCTACCACCTCCAAATCTGCCTCTTGATCCCCTGAATCCACCTCTAATGTTTGCTAATGATTCTTGTCCCTTTTGTGCATCATCTTGACCTTCATTGGTTTGTCTTGAAGAGGAATATGTACCTCTGCCCCTTGAAGTGCTACCTCTACCTCTTACTAATTTTTCTTGTCTCCTTTTAACCTTTTCTTCTGCCCTTATTTCCATCTTATAGCATTCCTCTAGGGTCTTTGGATTATGCATAATTATCTCATCTTGGATGTTAAATCTCAGTCCACTAAGGTACTTGGCCACTTTCTCAACATCATCTACCATACATCTAGCCCTTATGCTCAATCTATAGAACTCATTAGTGTATGTTTTCACATCCATTTCCCTCTACTTTAAATCTTGAATTCTCTTTGACATTTGAATAACATAATCTTTTGGCAAAAAATTTCCTTTTATCTTAGCTACCATCCTATCCCATGAAACAATTTTAGACTTACCTTTTCTTCTCCTCTCCGCTTGTTCATATTCCCACCAAACTAATGCATGCCCTTTCAATTTAATTTTTGCAATCTTCACCTTCTCCTCATCAAGTACATCCTCACCTTCAAAGAAATTATCTAGAGCAGCAATCCAATCTAACAATGCTTCTTCATCTAGAATACCATCATACATTGGCAAATCAACTTTTACCTTGTGCTTGTTTCCCTTTATTGCCTTAAGTAACTTGGCCATTCTTTGTTCTTCAACATCCAACTCTTCTTATGCATCTTCATATTCTCCCTCTTCTTCATCTTTAGTCTCACTTTCCTCACTCACATCTGTTGGTGCCTGCATGAATATTCAGATTTCAAGCAACTAATCTTGTAGGCACCTTCCCAAAAAATCCAAAAAATTCTAAGGCAAAGTTTCTATCAGGCCTGATATTCTTACGGGGGGTGATATTACAAATATAAGTCATCTTGTGAAGATCACCTCGGTGATGCTACGAGGTTTCAATATGACCCGATATTCCCAAGGGGGGTCATGTATCAAATATCGGGTGATCTTAGTTAATATCACCCCTTTGTTGCTCTATCATCTCATCATCACTTGATCCATGAAGTGCTTGTCCAATGGCTTCATGCATCTTGCGGGGGGTGATATTCCAAACATCAGTCATCTTACGAATATCACCCTTTGCAATATGATGATGACGTCATCAGGATCTGGTGGGGTGCATCATGTGGTCTTCAGCATGACATTATCAGCGGATATGATGAGGGTCCCACTGATAGCCGATGAGGGTATGAATATGATGAGGAGGATCTTTCTCCGATGCATTAGGTTGCGCCGATAGAATATCGGGGTGATATTTCATATCGGGTGATGTTTCCCGCAAGGTGATATTTCATATCAGGGTGATGTGAAATATCAGGGTGATATTTCATATCAGGATATCATGCAGGAGGTTCGCTGATGGCACAAGTCATCATGATGGGGTCCTGGCAGATGGTTCGTTGGTTGCGCAAGGTAAAATTGTGCGACATCATATGTGCTCATGACCTAGTATATAAAGTATTGAGGAGGTCGCTTTGGGATGGATGTGGGATAATTAGTTCCCACATGATTTGAAAAATCCAGTCATGAATCTTGGTGGGAAAATTTCAAAGGTGCACAGTCTACTACATTTCCCAAGGCCGCGGGTTGGTATGCCTTTAATGGCAGATGTTACAGGGTATGGGCGAAGGCATGCATGGATCAACCACTAGATTGAAGATGTAAATCCCTAAGCAGCAGTGCAAGGCTCGAGTTCAACCACCCTGTCTCCTCTACCTGTTGCATTCAATGTCGAGCGCCATTTCTCATGATGCAATGTATATGGTGAAATTTTGAGTCAACCATGTACTTTCAATGCTGAGTACACCTTCCTGCTGTATATAGCAGAATGTGTTGCTCATTTGTAAGGGTTGGATGTTTTTTGGGTTTTCTGCTCTGACTCTGAACACAAGGTGTTCACATTTTGAAGGGCATTTTCTTGTTGCAAATTTGGTCCTTGGTCTGGTGTGTCAGTCTTTCTTGTTTGTAAATGATAAATTCCTATATGATGATCTTCTATGCAGATTGAATTTAAATGAAAAACACCTGGTGTGTGTGTTATTTATGACTGTCTCCTATATGTTACTTGTTTTCCTTTCAAGCAAGGTTGTCAAGGGCTTCCAAGCTTGTCAGTATACACTTGTTGTATTGTGTGTCTGGTTCTGGCTTCTGCTAAAGGGGTGGATTAAATAGGCTTTGATCAGATACAAAGGGAAATGGATTGCATCATAGGATTGTTAAGCATGGTCATAGATAATACCTTTTCTTGGATATATTGTTGTTAGGCAGTAATACTTTTCCTCAGTCCTCTAGATATGAATTCATGTTGTCATAGGGAAATATTTGCATTCATGGATTTGACTCTACTGCCCAGATAAGGTACTAGTCTGGAAATCTATCTGTTCAAAGGGTCTAGGAAAATTCCATAACTCCAAACATAATAAAATCCATCTTCTCATTACTTCCATCCTGTTAGTTTGTAGGAGTAGGATTAGGACCCCTGCATACTCTCATCCACAACCAGATAAATATGTCCAAGAATGTTGCCAATCTTGTGATGTATCATGCACATCTTGGTCCATACATGAGAGTATTCTGCCTGTTGTTGTCAAGCTAAATCTTTCTGTCATTGGGCTAGTCAATGTTACATCTTTAGATATAGGGATACCCCCTTGGTGCGGCAGAACCAGAAGTGAAGGGGAGGTAGCTCACGCAACCTCCCGTATCTATTGGCTGAATATGCCTGTGCATTGGAGCTAGCAAACCCTTTTCTGATTTGGAAACCAAAAAAATGGCGACTCCACTGGGGAGGTGATTTGAAAGTGTTATCCTACAGTCTCTGGTGAAGTTTTGCATATCCGAGTCACCAACAGATTTGGTGACTCTGCTGGGGAGACAGTCAAATGATTTGAAGGCTAGAAGATCTAGTTTCCAGTGAGGTTGTTGCAACAGGATCCAAAAATGACCATGTGGTGCTCTGCTGGTCTAGTGAATCCAGAAAACATATATGCCTTATTGGTTTTTTTGTCCTCTTTGTGAGAGGTGGCGACTCTGTTGATTGAACCTATTGGTGCTGCAACATATTTTTAGGTATTCATCTTTTATAAAAAATGATGAGTTTAGAGCGGCAAACTTGGTTCTGCTCTCAAAGAAAACCATTTTTTATTGAAAAATATAAGGCCATAGATTTCACAGGGATATATGGTTACCCAAATATTATTCCCAATAAAATTAGAAAATGTTTGCCAAAATATAGTGGATCAAATTCTGAATCAGCAAACAAACATCTGCAAAATTTTTGTAATTTAATGGAAGATTATGAGGTAGAAGATGAAGATGTAGTAATGAGACTCTTTGTTTAGTCATTAGAAGATGATACTAGGGTTCGGTTCTCAGACCTACCTGTATGTTTAGTTTCTTCATGGGTAGATTTAGAAATTGCATTCCTGGAGCAGTTTGGTGAGAGATTTGATTTAGCCTCATTGACCATACATTTCATGAACATCCAAAAGGAAGATGAGGAACTGGTTCCAGCCTTTAATCTTAGGTTTATTAAGTTGCTCAAGTAGATCCCTGAATATATGAGGCCCAATGGTGCATTGTGCTTGACAATTTATTTGGCTGCATTTGATAAGAAAATGAGTTATAGATTGAGAGAAAAAGAACCAACTACACTTCACCAGGCTTTCAAATTTGCTATGGATATTGAAAATAATCAGAAATATGGAATGCTAGTAGGTTTCATGGCTACAAGTTTTCAAAATAGTTTTCAACGTGAATGTATTTCTGCTTTCCCAGTGAGTTCATTGAGAGATGATTATGTAAAGGGTAATATGTCTCACAACAATGGGTGCAGCCATGATGTGATGCATAAACATGAAGAAAATGTTGTAGAAAATGTAGGCACATCCTATAATGGTGAGGACAAAGATTGTTCTCAGCCTCTAGAAGAGAAGCCTGCAGATGCAAAATGCTCTTCAAATGATGAAATGAAAGATATACATGAAGTTGCATCTTGCAGTGATAGGCATATCCCAGTTATTCCTGATTACTTATATGAGGTGGATATGCAAAGTTTCACTCTGAATACAAAAGATGTTGTTTCAAGGGATGGCAGTGAATATGTTAGTGACTGTCAGCATTCAGATGCATATATGAGCCTTTCAGATGATGAAATACATAAGGATGCTGAATATGAGTGTTTCCTTGGAGATTCTAATCACCTTCACAGTGCAGAGGTTGAAAAATTTGCTTTTGATTATCAGTGCATTGGTGAAGACGAAAAACAAGGTCACTATTTAGATGTGAATGGACAAATTGTAGATGTGTGTGCTCATACAGTTGGGGATACTGCTAGTTGTAGGGGTAATTATGAAGCTTTCAATGAAGGGTTGCATTCTGAATTATTTAGGCCTTCTTTTGAGACATTCCAGGTGGACCTTAATGATAAATTTGTTGATCACAATGATGATGGATATCTAAATGTTTATAAAGATAAATATGATTATGAGATGTTGCTTGTGCCTGAATATTGCATGTTTGATACAGAGGAGCTCTTATGTTTTGAAGAAGGGCTAAATTTTGATGTGGATTTATTTGTTTCATGTGAGTCTGTTAGTTTTCCAAGCAACATCAGTGACTCATATTATGATGATGATGACATTCTATAGCTGATGATAATGCATGCTGATGAATCTTGTTGTAGATTTATCAAGGAAAGAGAAGTGGGCAGCAGCACAATCAATTGTAATGCTGGATGTTGCAGACAGCAAAATGCTTTCAGGCTTCATTTGAAGAAATCAAAAGAAAATCAAGTGTTTGACAAAGGAAAATTCTAGTTTTTCCTTTTTGGTGGCCTTGGGCCACCATGTTTTAAAAAAAAAAAATGTGTTTGTGATGCAGGTTGGTGCAAGTTTGACTCTGTGCCCAATGGACAAGGGACTGGTCTGCATCCCAGAGATCTATGGTTCTTGCCATGTCTGCAAGAGGCATGCATCCCCAGACAAAGCCAATGTTGGTGCCTACATGAATATTCAGATTTCAAGCAACTAATCTTGCAGGAACCTTCCCAAAAAATCCAAAAAATTTTAAGGCAAAGTTTCTATCAGGCCTGATATTCTTGCAGGGGGTGATATTACAAATATCAGTCATCTTGTGAAGATCACCTCGGTGATACTGCGAGGTTTCAATATGACCCGATATTTTGAAGGGGGGTCATGTTTCAAATATCAGGTGATCTTAGTTAATATTACCCCTTTGTTGCTCTATCACCTTCTCATCACTTGATCCGCAAAGTGCTTGTCCAACGGCTTCATGCATCTTGCGAGGGGTGATATTCCAAACATCAGTCATCTTACGAATATCACCCTTTGCAATATGATGATGACATCATCAGGATCCAGTGGGGTGCATCATGTGGTCTTCGGCATGATATTATCAGTGGATATGATGAGGGTCCCACTGATCGCCGATGAGGGTATGAATATGATGAGGAGGATCTTTCTCCGATGCATCAAGTTGCACCAATAGAATATCAGGGTGATATTTCATAGCGGGTGATGTTTCCCGCAAGGTGATATTTCATATCAGGGTGATGTGAAATATCGGGGTGATATTTCATATCAGGATATCATGCAGGAGGTTCAGCGATGGCATGGGTCATCATGATGGGGTCTTGGCGGATGGTTCGTTGGTCGCGCAAGGTAAAATTGCACATCATATGTGCTCATGACCTAGTATATAAAGTATTGAGGAGGTCACTGTGGGATGAATGTGGGATAATTAGTTACCACATGATTTGAAAAATTAGGTCATGAATCTTGGCGGGAAAATTTCAAAGGTACATAGTCTATTGCATTTCCCAAGGTCGTGGGTCAGTATGCCTTTAATGGTGGATGTTACAGGGTATGGGCGAAGGCATGCATGGATCAACCACCAGATTGAAGATGTAAATCCCTAGGTGGCGGCGCAAGGCTCGAGTTCAACAACCCTGTCTCCTCCTCTACCTATTGCATTCAATGTCGAGCGCCATTTCTCATGATGCAATGTATCTGGTGAAATTATGAGTCAACCATGTACTTTCAATGCTGAGTACACCTTCCTGTTGTATATAGCAGAATGTGTTGCTCATTTGTAAGGGTTGGATGTTTTTTGGGTTTTCTGCTCTGACTCTGAACACAAGGTGTTCACATTTTGAAGGGCATTTTCTTGTTGTAGATTTGGTCCTTGGTCTTGTGTGTCAGTCTTCCTTGTTTGTAAATGATAAATTCCTGTATGATGATCTTCTATGCAGATTGAATTTAAATGAAAAACACTTGGTGTGTGTGTTATTTATGACTATCTCCTATATGTTACTTGTTTTCCTTTCAAGCAAGGTTGTCAAGGGCTTCCAAGCTTGTCAGTATACACTTGTATTGTGTGTCTGGTTCTGGCATCTGCTAAAGGGGTGGATTAAATAGGCTTTGATCAGATACAAAGGGAAATGGATTGCATCATAGGATTGTTAAGCATGGTCATAGATAATACCTTTTCTTGGATATATTGTTGTTAGGTAGTAATACTTTTCCTCAGTCCTCTGGATATGAATTCATGTTGTCATAGGGAAACATTTGCATTCATGGATTTGACTTTGTTGCCCAGATAAGGTACTGGTCTAGGAATCTATCTGTTCAAAGGGTCTAGGAAAATTCCATAACTCCAAACATAATAAAATCCATCTTTTCATAACTTCCATCCTGTTAGTTTGTAGGAGTAGGATTAGGACCCCTGCATACTCTCATCCACAACTAGATAAATATGTCCAAGAATGTTGCCAATCTTGTGATGTATCATGCACATCTTGGTCCATACATGAGAGTATTTTGCATGTTGTTGTCAAGCTAAATCTTTCTGTCATTGGTCTAGTCAATGTTACATCTTTAGCTATAGGGATACCCCCCTTGGTGTGGAAGAACCAGAAGTGAAGGGGAGGCAGCTCACGCAACCTCCCGTATCTGTTGGCTAAATCTGCCTGTGCATTGGAGCTGGCAAACCCTTTGCTGATTCGGAAACCAACTACATCCGCACCTCTCCTTTGCCCTGTTTCCACATTTTCCAACCTTGCTGAAAACTTGTTTTGGAATTCTTGCAACTTTCTCAATTCCCTCTCAAGATTCTCTTCCATCTCTTGCATCTTCCTTATTGTAGCATCTTTCTTTGGAGGCATCTTGATACTTGACTGTTCAACTTCCTACTTTCTTCTCTTCAATCAGTAACTTTCAATCTTCAAGGACCTATTCCTTATGCTCTGATACCAATTAATGTAATGGAAGGTGATATTATCTCTCCATGGACTCAACCCAATCACTTGAGAAAGTTTGACACACCAAATTTTAGGTCTTCCTCCACAACTATCCCTAACTCCTTGTAGCCCTATTTTAGGGGTTTTATGAGCATAACTTTTAGAATACACCTCAAACCCACAAAATTGCATAAAAACTTTATAACAGTCACCTAGGGCTTCTTCAAAACTCATCTAAATCTTCTCCAAAATCAATGAGAGCAATGGGAAATCATTCATAACCTTAAGACAGACCTTCATGCAAGTTTTTACCGATTTCTAATGGTTAAAATGGAAGATATACAATTTTCATTGCTTGTTGTCCTGTGTAAATATGAATTTAACCATTTCCACCAAAAATGTAATAACTTTTGCATAACTTAATGAAATTGAGTGCAACCAATTGCATTGGAAAGTAGATTCAAAGAGATTTTACTTACAATAAAAAAGAAGTGGGTTCCAATACTATACATGTCTGTACAATGGCTTGCAAACACGTTTTACCAGTCTAAAATATAGAAAATGCAAAATATAAGCATGCAATGGGGTTTCTAAATGATTTCCTTCATATTCCAACTTCCCCCTCTCTTTCACAATGATATACAATGCCTTTTTAAAGGATTTTCATCTTCCCCAATTGAAATAAATTTATTGAAACTACCTATGACCTTTGGTCTTCCACACTTGCATGTTTTTGCACTTTTGCATTTACATCGTTTTGACAACTTTTGCAATTTTTGCAAGTTCTTTTTTTTTTACCACCTAGAGACCTATAAAAGACTCAAATACATTGGAATTGATCTCAACATGACTCTTTTACATGCTTTTACATTTGAAAACTCAAATTTTATAGTTTTGCCTTTTGAAGGCATTCAGTGAACAAGGTGCTCCTGCATTAATATTGAATCCTTAGATCTGATGCTAATTGCATATGAATATGAGTTAACTCCCCTACAACATTTACCTCAGTCTTGTCTAACTGTGTAACCTTCTTAAGTGACTTTGTAGGGTGTAACCCTAAGGCATTACATATAGATAATGGCATTACATTGGTAGAAGCACCTAAATCCACTAAGCAGTTATGTAAATTCTTACTGAACATCCTTATGGTAAGGAGAAATGGAGGTGACTCAATCTTATCCCTATAAAGAGTCATGTGTGAAGTTTCAGCAACTTGGACAATAGCTGGGACTTTATGCTTGATATTGTTATCCTTAACTGCATGATCTTTATTCAAAGTCTGGTTTGAGTTAGGTGATTGATTATCTTCTTTTGGTGCAAGGTCATCTAAGGATTTCATGAATGCGTTCTTAATAGCTGGGGTTTTAAGAAATTCTGATAGTGACAAGCTAATTTTGATCTTTTTCATTTCACCTGCTAGGTATGTAACCAATTTATCATGTTCAGGAGGCTGATTATTAACCTTTGCCACTGCATTTTGTGGTGCTAAGGATTGAGCATTGACCTTAGGAAATCTAGGGTTATTACTTGCCTTTGGATCAGGAGGAGTGTTAAAATTGTTTGGAGGCGAAGATATGGTTAGGGGACCAGAAGGTCTGTTTGAGTTATTCTTGAGGTTATAATTATGTCTACCCTAATATTGTTGTTGATAGGCATGTACCTCCTCATTATCAACTAATGGTTCATTTTCATCCTCAAAAGGAAAAACATAATTTGTTTCAAAAGCAGTGGCTGACTCTTCACATGCTAGAGTATAATTCTCATGAGTTGAAGTTACTTGATGGTGAGGATGATTGGTAAAACTTTCCAATACAAGAGCAGAGTCATATCCACAGGGGACAATTTCATTTCCTTCAACAAAAGTAAGATTACATACAGTATTTGATACCTTAGCCTAAAAAATACTAGCTACTATCCTAAATTGAGGACAATCTAACTCAGCATGAGCATTGGTGTTATGGATCCTACACCAGTTTGTAAGAGATGCTTCTGCCAGGTTCACCCAAGTGGTCTGCTTAGGTTCACTAGGAGGCTGATTATCTAGGGGTGATGGTAAGGAACCATTATTTGGCCTAGTGTTCCACACTCTAGGCTATCTAGGAGGATTATTGTTACCACTAATGTTATTGTTATTGTTGTAGTTCCTATCATTGTTGTATCCCCTATCAGGATATCCTAATATGTCATTATTATATCCTCTATTTTGATTTGGTTGAGAATAGAAGTTTTGGCTTCTCAAATGAGTGATTTTAGTTGTCAATTTTCTCAACTATGTTGATATTTCCTTAATTTCTTCTTTTTCTTCCTGAGCCTTGGCTACTACATTCTCAGCTTGAGGTTTGAAAAAGGAAGAACCGTTGTTGTTACTATTTTTCCCTACATCCTGAGGTACTTGTGCATGTCCTAGATATTGCATTATCTGGCCATTTCCATTTGGAGGTGGCATTATGCTAAGTGGAGGTACTTGTAAAGGACTTAGCACTATAGCTGGAGGCATCATAACTCCATTGGTCTGCTGTTGAGTAGGATATGCAGGGCATACATGATGTGTAGGAAAGGCAATATAAGGCGTGGGAGTAGGGATTAGTTGTTGATTAACTTTTATAGCTTCCTCAAAACCTCCTGCCAAGGTTGTGACATTAGGATGTGTCCTCCTTATAAACATAGAAGTTAGGGGATCTAAGGCTAAATAATATATACTCCTAGCAGCTTCATCTGCTATAGTATATGGAGCTACTAGCTTTGAGAGCATCTTTTGGAATCTAGCATTAAAGTTAGCAATAGGCTCTCCTTCAAATCTCTTGATTGTGGCAAACAAGTGATAATTCATTGAAGGATCTATAGGTGTCTTAAATCTTTCTTCAAAGGCTTTCTCCAAGGTAGCCCATGAGCCAACTGAACCTTGATCAAGACTAATATACCAATTTTATGCCTCTTCTCCTAAGGAAAATGGAAATAATCTGCATACCACATCTTGATGTTCAATCCTTGCTCTACAGCAAGCTTCCTTGAATGTTCTGATGTGATCATCAACATCCTGATATGGATGATATTTAGGACAAATCTTATCAGGATTTTTAGGTAAAGGATGATATGCGTTAAAAGGTCAAAGGTGACTCTACAACAAAGAATGACATTGTTACTGGCGGTGGTTGGACTAGAGGTGTAACAGGTGGTCCTATAGGTGTTTGCAACACAGCAGGGGTTATTGGAGTATTTCCTGGTAAAGATTCTGATGTACTAGAACTAGGAGTGTGATGAATATCTATAGTTCTAGGTCTAAGTCCATGGATAGCCAATTCCTCAAGAAGTCCATCGGATCTAGACCTGGTATTTGGCTTGTAAGCCAGGGTTTCAACAATTTGTGGAAATTTGACTTGGTTTTCTGTGAAGATCAACTAAACTGACCAAACAAAGGATGTATTTATCATCAGAATCCAAAACTGACTAGATATTAATGCAATATTTGCATGAAACTTGCAAATATGAGTAGGTACAAAACATTTGGACACGAATACCAGGATATCAAGTGATACAAGCAAATATCAGCAAAGATCAAGAAAGAAAACCTAAATAACAACTCAATATTCAAAGATTGGAAGAATTGACCGTAAAGCCTAGGATATCTATACTCAATTCTAAAATATTTATGATGAACAAGCATGAAAGGATACAGGACAAGCAAATCTTTGCAAGAACACTCAAAGCATGGACAATTATGATAAAATTTGAGAAGATTACCTCACTTCTAACACAATGAAACACAAATACAACTTATTTACCTTCCAAATGAGAAAGAAGGCCCTCCTTCTAGTGCCAATTTATATTGATGATGATTGTTAGTCATAACAACATGCATAAAAATTTGCACAACAAACCTTTATTATCTTGAAAAGTACAATCAATTTGAGATAAATTGATGACTCCAAGGCTCCATTGATCAGGTCATGATTGTCTGACATTACTCAGAGGTTGATGTGACATGTTGTTTTCCATTTCAAGGGGTCTTACATTGTATAGGTGATCAATTTTGTGTGTGTTCCTATAAATTCACTTCACAAACAAGGTTATTTCTACTCTGCTCCATAGATTACAATAATATTTATAAGTTTGATCAATTCTTCTAAGAATTTATTGTCTTGAACTTGTATAAACTTCTACATAGTGTATTTAATCAAGTAATGCCCTACAAGTAGATATTCACATGTATATCATTGGTGTACATCGGTATTTACATGATATTTATCATTTTAACATGTTTTCACTCAAAATATGCTCTTTATTTTCAATTATTTATGAGATATAGGCATATTTCATGTTTATTTGCTTTAGATTGTATGTTATTTGCAATTGTGAATGTGATTTACAATAAAATTTAAGAAAATTAAAAGAAATACTTTTAAATTTGGTGAACCTTTAGCCATTAAATCACATGCATTCCAGATATAGTCATGAAGAGAAAGAATCAAACCATAATTTCACCAGGATGTACCACAGCTAGGTATGGTTGATGCTAACTTCAAAGGAAAAATGAATGAAAAAACATATGTAGACTGACAAGCACTCCAAGGAACGCAGCTAATCAATGCATATATCCAGATCTCATTCACTGATTACTCAAGATTTATAATAATTTGTAATCAAAATAGCTTCTCTTTCATTAAGTATTCAACAAACATGTACATTCACAATAGCCTTGAAATCAGTCCTGAATGCTTCAACAATCAAATTTCAATTAAGTTTCTAATGCATTAAGGAGTGCACTCCATCCCCTTTTATAGAATAAGGTGAGGAGGTGATTACAAATAACCAACGGTCAAGATTTATCTATTCAGATCAATGGTCAACATCTGTCATTGACTTAGTCAACACCTTGATACGTGGCACAAGTTGCCAGCTGGCAACCCTCTGTTGGATTCAAGCATCTTCCATGTTGATAATGCATATGATCTGATCATCATGCATCTCTCTTTACTCTTCATTCTCTTCTCCTTCACTTTCATCTTCTTCATCATTTTCTACATCATCATCCTCTTCATTATCACTGTCATTCTGATGTAGATAATCTCCTATGTGAACTCTCACAGTTGTCCTGATGATCTCATACAATTATACTATTCTCTCAATTTCACCACCATCCTAGACTTTGGCCTTTATCACTGCATGCCTATGGGAATGAAAGTTCACTTGAAGTGCATCCATCTTACTTTTCCTACTATTCCATGTTTCATTATATGTCTCTACCATGACCTTCATCCTCATGACCTTGTTTATCACATCTTCTTTCAAATGGTGCAGGGGATCCTCTGTAGCTTGTTTAAAGTTGTCATGGAAAGCCTGAACAACAAAATCAGTACCCTGATTTTCTATCTTCCCTTCTACCTTCCCCTCTAGGGTTTCCAGGGTTTCTACTTCCTTTACCATTAGACTATGCAATTTGACACTGATATCCCTGAGTTTACCGATGCATCTCTTCAATATGTCACATTCAAATCCAGTATCTTCATACCATATACTTAGCAGCTGGGAGGAGTTATTATCTAGTATGTTGTTCTTGATAAGTATATGTACATCAATTCTTTTCATGTCCCCAAAGCATCTAGGTGCTTCTCTAGCTTAAAGGATCTCCTGCCTACTTCATTTTGCAACTTATCCACTTTTCTTTTCAAAGTGCTTAGAGAATTCCACCTATCTAGGGAGGTCTTCACCACTTCCTTAGCTTCAAAAATAGAAGACATGTTCCATGTGTCCATCAATTGTGCTCTATGCTTCATCGAATCTAATCTAGTAACCTCCTCTTGGGATATAATGGTTAGTGGGGTAGCAGGATCAGCTGGTATATGATCAGGGTTAATAACCCTTTTATAAAAGAATGTAATTGAGCAATGTGCTCTTTATGTTTTTGATAATATAAGGAGGCTAAACAAGGTGTCGAACCCATACAAAAAGCAAAAGAGCCACAGAGGCAGCCAGCACAAAAGTGCCTCAAAATAGATACATCAAACTCTGTTTTCCCAACATAAACAGCATAAACAACAACTACAGATTAAGATAGTTAATACGGAGTAGCAGAGTATCAGCAATATAGAAGCAAAAACTAAGGAGGAAAATTCTCTCCTTGCTTAACCATGGATTTAATAAGATCATCCAATTTTGAAGAGTTCTCATCAGTGTCAGTAGTAACAGCAGCCCCAAGGTTCTGCAGCATAGAAATATTGAGTAAGATAGAACTCCTAAGCATAGTGGAAAGATTCTATTCTAGCTTCTCAATGTGGCCCCTTAGAACTACAATTTTAGACCCAAAGCTAGCACCAGTTTCCGTTTCTTCATCGGCTTCTTCCACGAACATCTGTCTCACTTTGCCAACATTTCCTGCAAAATCCTCAGCATTGTCAGCAGTAGCCGTCATCTCTTTATACTCCTGCTTACCATCAGCATTCTTAGAGATCTCTTGAACATCCATATCCTTAGCCTCATCACCCTGGGTGGATTCGTCAGAAGCACTCTCAGAATAATCAATAAGTTTGGCCTTGAGAGCAGGTTTGCCAGCAATTCGCCCAGACCGCCTAGCTCCTGAGGAGAGGCCCTCCTTAATATTCTTTGCAGATAGATGAGACTTGCTACCATGTCCCACGGGGGTCCTACAGGGATTTTTAGGGGTCCCCATAGTAGTCCCCATAGTGTCAGCTTCACCAGCTGGAGTCTTCCTCTTCTTGCACTTCGTACTAACAATAGAGCCCGGGGCATCTATGGGAATCTCCTCAGGAGTAGAAAAAGAAACTTCTTTTGTCTTAGTAGAAGTAGGGGAAGGGCATGGTCTTTCAACATCATCAGTATTAGCAGGGTTTGAAGATATTTCCCCACTATTAGTTTGAATTTCCTTAGAAGGCTCTAGGGCAAGATGGAAGTTGTAAAGATAGAGGATGAGGCCCTGATGAAGGGGGATGGGTTTCTTAGCAGGTTTCTTGGCTAGTTTAGCTCTAACCCTAAGAACAGAATGCTCAAGGGAAGATAAAAAATAAAAAGGAAAGCTAATATGAGCATTGCATCTAAAGTGATTCAGAAGGGGAAGATGATAGTTATAGAACCTAGTGAAGCACCCCTCTAGAGTGAAATACTTCATAAGGAGAAAACACACACCATCCCAAGGCTTAGGCAGCTTGGCTCTGTCAAATCCCCCCTGATAGGGCACGAGTGCTTCACCGTCTCCAAGAAAGAGCTTCTGGCTAGAATGGTCTGCAATTTTGGTTTTCCTTTGTAGTCTAATCCCCTAAGTAGACATGCCAATAGCCATAGCAATAATACTTTCTAAAATCTCGAAACTAATTCCCCCCACAGAGACACGCCAATTTTGCCAAGACCTAGCGAACTGTTCAGATAAGTTTTCATCATATCCATTTAGCTGCTCCAAATAGGGACTAATCCCACCCTCTTTACAATAATGCCAGACCACTGAGTTATCTTTGAACTCACAACAAGAAATGGGTTCCTTTCGGATTCTATCACCACCCATGTTGGACTTACAGAGCAAATCATGAAAACCCCAAATTTCCACAGAGTTCAAATGCAGGGTAACATTAACCACTTGATCAAGGATAATGATAATGGTAATAAAACAACACGCATTATCATTAATAAGGAACACCTTACAAGGATGACGCCTACTCGTCCCATGCTTAATCATAATTTCACTGCAAACACTATAATGAGCAAGTAAGTCGCTTGCCTTACCAGAGGGGCATAATAAGGTGGAAATAACAATAATCAAGAAAGTACAAAAAATTTTGTACTTCAAGATGCACATCAGCATCCTCCAATAGAACTGACGAAGTGATCTGTCTTTCCAATAAATCTAACTCATCCTTGACACGTCACTTCCTTTTGAATAAGATCCCTAATGTTAAAAGGGGTGTAGTCGATTTGGCGCCAACATCGCCAATTTGAATACTGTTGACCAAGCTCGGCACAGGCATCTGCAACCCCATTACCCTCTCGATAAATATGAGAGATGTCCACCTTGGGAATCTTCTGAAGGAGGATCTGAATATCCATAATCATATCCTTCAACTTAATACCAATGGTTGACACATTGTTCACCGCATCAATAACCATTTTGGAGTCCCCCTGAATATTCAGATTTCTAATACCAAGGGAGATAGCCAATTTAATCCCCCATAGAAGAGCAAATGCTTCAGCATAATTATTACTTTGACAGCCTAACCCGCTAGCATAGACAGCAACCATCCACCCTTTGTCATCCCTTATAATCCCTCTACCACTAGCTTTGCCATCTGCCTTAGAAGCCCCATCAAAGTTTAGTTTTAGCCAGTTAGGCTTCGGGGGTCTCCATCTAGTGTTAAGCCTCTGCAACCTTTTGGAACTATTATGAGCAGGAATATGATTTAGGATATTCCAATTAGCCGCAATTTGCTCCTCTTCATGGGTTAGAGGTCTCTCCACAATATGGATATGGGCATTAGTGACACTTTCCATTAGAGTCTTAACAAAAGAGTGAAGAACCTGAGAGGCATCTCTAGCAGTATCCCTAAAAATTCTGTGATTACGTTCTTTCCATAAAGTCCAGCCTAAACAGGGCAGATTTTGGTTGCATAACTCAATGAGCCAGGGATGAGAAAAGGTAGGATACCAACTGGTAACAACTTCCTTAATATCAGAATTACAGACCCACTGAATGCCAAAATTTCCTAAGATTATGTTCCAGATTTCCCTGGCAAAATCACTATGTATGAATAGATGAGAAACAATTTCCTCCTTAACACAGCATAGGCAGCATCTATTGACCAAAGTAATCCCTCTCTTCTGTAAGTTGTCTTGGGTTAGAATTTTGTTATGAACATATGCCCACCAAAACATATTGATTTTTGGTAAAAGTTTATGATTCCAAACTTTTCCCCATATCTCCTTTCTATGAACCTCAGGAACCAACAGATGGTAAGCAGACTTGACAGAGAAGAGTCCATTCTTATCCAGCCACCAATACTGCTCATCCTCATGAGGGAAGAGAGGGATTTTGATCCCCTGAATCAAGTGTTGAACAACCCAAACTCTAGGGGTGAGATTAGGGCGATGGGCACAACAATCCAATAAGTTTTTCCAACTTCTATTGCCACCATTATTAGCCATGTAATTGCAGACTTTATCCCCAAAAAATTGAGTAGCAATGTCAGCAATAGCTCCATAATCCCCCTGAGTAATAAGAGCCTTATCTTTTATCCAAATATCATTCCAGAAATTAATAGACATACCATTTCCCAATTTCTATCTAATCCCTTGCTTAAGAAGGCTTCTGGATTTCAGCATTTTATTCCAGATAATAGATCCGTGGGGTAACCCTTCCTGATGGAGAAAGTTGGGCCAATCAGTGACATGAAGATATTTGGCTTGCATGATGTCCCCCCAATCCTTGTGGTTATGAATCAGGTTCCAGTTGATTTTGGAAAGGAGGGCTTTATTCATGTTTCGGATAGATCTAATATTGAGACAACCATGAGATTTAGGAAGACACACTTTTTCCCAACTGACCAAAGACATTCTCTGTTTGTCTTCCACCCCCGTCCATAAAAATTTTCTTTGAATCTATTCCAATTTGTCAGAAAAAGAACTAGGTATCTTAAAAAGAGACAGGAAGTAAGTAGGTATACCTTGCAGGGAGGCACGAAGGAGCTGTAATTTGCCTGCACTACTGAGTAATTTCCCTTTCTAGCCGATCAATTTCCTCTGAGTTCTTTCCAATATTCCATTCTAGAAACCTTGAGACACCTCTTTGACCATAAGGGGGAGGCCAAGGTAAGTAGCAGGAAGATCAGCTTCAGTACAGTTCAGGATATTAATGATTTTTTGCCAGAGATCATTAGGAGTATTAAAAAAACACATTTCTCTTTTGGAAATTTATGCTTTGACCAGAAGCTTGGGCACAGTTATTTAAAATATTCTTCCAACTTTGAGCTTCAATCATAGAAGAGATGCCAAAAAGAATGGTATCATCAACAAACTGCTGCACAAACATAGGGGAAAGGGAGGAAGCAGGTTTGATGCCCAAGAGATCTTTAGAAGAGATATTAGCTTGAATATGTCTCCCAAGGGCTTCCACCATCATGATAAACAAGTAAGGGGAAAGAGGATCCCCCTGGTGGAGTCCTCTCGAAGAAGAGAAGAAACCCCTAGGTCTCCCATTAACCAGAACTGAGAATTTAGCAAAAGAAACAACCTTCCGAATGAGGAGAGAGATTTTATCATTGAACCCAAACTTCCTAATGACTTGAAACAAAAAAGTCCAAGAAACCCTATCGTAGGCTTTAGAGATATCTAACTTAAGAGCCATACCAGGGATTCTACTCTTGTTCATGGAATGAATAGTTTCATGAGTGGAGATCACAGTATCAAGAATTTGCCGGCCTGGGACAAAGCCTTTCTAAGATGGGGAAATAATTTTATCTAAAAAAGGTTGAAGTCTCATGACAAGAACTTTAGTGTAAAGCTTATAGACAGTATTACATAGGCTAATGGGTCTAAACTCAGAAAGCTGAGTAGGTTTCAACTTTTTAGGAACAAGGACAATAAAAGTATTATTGATCTGCTTTAAGAGTTTACCAGTTTTGAAGAAGTCTCTAACAGCAGCAGTGAGATCAACCCCCACAATATCCCAATATTCTTGGAAAAAAATAGGAGGGAAGCCATTAGGGCCTGGAGCTTTGAATGGGCCCATAGAGAATAAAACAGCACGAACCTCCTCCTTAGATATAGGCTTTAACATTTCTAGGTTATCTTCCTCAGTTATCAGACAGGGAATCTTGTCAATGAACTGATTCATACTCCTGCCATTCTCAGCATTGCTAGCTTGTTCAGTCAACAAATCCTGAAAGAATAACATAGCTTGCTTTCCAATCTCATTATCCTTAGTGATAGTATTGCCATTTTCCAGACACAATTTTGTTATGGAATTAGCCTTCCTATGTTTCATGGCTGAGAGATGAAAAAAGGCCATATTCCTATCTCCCTCTTTAAGCCACTGAATCCTGGACTTCTATTTCCAATAGACCTCTTCTCTACTCATTAGATTCTTCCAATCAGAAATCAAATCATATTCTTCCTTAGTAGTGTCCTCTGAATCATCTCCTTGGGCAATCCGCTGTTGGATATCTGCTAGTTTTCCAACAATATTTTTCTTCTGAAGAAACACATTACCAAAACTATATCTAATCCACCCACGAACTTCTTGTTTAATGTGTAGGAGCTTTTTAACCAATTTGAACATAGGAGTACCCTGAATAAGAATTTTCCACCATTGATCCACAAGTTGTTGAAAGTCTCTATGCTTAATCCACATAGCTTCAAAACGGAAAGGGAAAGGGCCCCGTTGGCTCTGATCTTTCCAATTGAGGAAAATAGGGCAGTGATCAGACATGGTTCTAGGAAAAGCCTGCAGATTCATATTATGATGATTATCCCAATTACTAGAGATAAAAAACCTGTCTAATTTAACTTGGATCATTTGGTTTCCTCTTCTTCTGTTAGACCAGGTAAAATGTTGGTTCTGCAATTCCACATCAAGCAAACCACAAACATTGATGAACTCTGCAAAATCAAACATGCTGTTAGAATAATCAAGGATCCCACCAGATGAGAAGGATATAAGGGAGTGTTGAAATCACCAGCCAGCGTCCATCTAGAGCGCGGGGTATTGGTGAGAGAGGTAGTCAAGTCAGTCCACAATGTTTGCCTCAGGGTTCTAGTATTTGGAGCATAAATATTGATTAAAGACCAGTTTAAGCAAGCCAAGGAGAAGTTAATAACTAGAAAATGCTTACTAGAAGCAACAAGAGACCCTTGGAGTTTAGCACTGTTCCACATAGTAACAATCCCACCAGAGGCCCCTATAGCCAGACTAATGCAGAAAGCAGCCTTGGGCCATATGTAATCAGCTATCTTCTTAAAGCTCTCCTCCGTCATCTTGACCTCCTGAAGTAACAAAATATCTAACTTATTATCTAAAATATAGTTTTTAACCTCAAATTGTTTGGAGGGGCTATTAAAGCCCCTCAAATTCTAGGATAGGATTCTCATTTAGAAGGTTTGAGGGATTGAATCTCTAGTGTTTTCTTCTTACCACTAGCAATTTCCCTGGCAATCTCTCTTTGCCTTGTCTCTCTGAGGGTCAATCTCCCTTGTTTGGAGTCAGTGCCGACATCCACAGATTTTTTGCCTCTACGGTTCTTTTTCTTAGGGGTAATCCAATCCTCCAACTCATTACCACTACCACTTGGACCTGCCAATGAGTGAGCTGATTGGTCCCCTATTTTCATAGCATGAGAAGCTTCCTGGGTTGGATTTAAGGTTGTTACTCCATCAGTATCTTCTATTTCTGGAGGTGGAACATGCTGATCGTCCCTCCAAACCTTGCCTTCTTCATCATCCCCATCTACAGATTGGGATCATATTTCACCGTCCTCAATCATATTGGTCAGGTGATCTCTATGATTATCTGTATCTGAAGCAGCATTCTGACAATCTTTTTCCATAACCTTCTCAGTATTATCTTTTGGGAAATCATTTTCCTCATTACCCCCCATTCCCTGATTGACAGGGGAAACATTTTTGGGTGAATGATCCGCAACCTCATTTTAAGGAGCAACCTCATTATGAGGATCAGCCTCCTTCCCCATTTGCTTCATCTTGCATTGGGTCATTACATGGCCCTTCTTCTTGCATATTTGATAGCAGGTAGTAGCATTTTCATAGAGAATCGGCTAGGTCCAAATCCCATATTTAGAGTTTAACTCTATGGATATGGGAAGGGTTTGATTAATCTCCACATTAACACAAAACTGGGCATATACACACCTAGATTGAATACGAGTAGTATGATCTACAGTAACATACTGGCCAAAGGAGTTGCCAATAGCAGTAAATATTTTTTCATCCCAAAATTCCAAGGGAAACCCTAGCAATCTTACCCAAACAGGAGCTGACTTGCAAAGTTCCGTGTTAGGGTCAAACCCAAGTTTCCAAGGGCACAAAGCAAGCAAATGCGAACCATAAAGCCATGGTCCTCCAACAAGAATAGTTATCATATCCTCCCTATTCATAAATTTAAATAGGAACAGACCTCTTGCCATAGCAATGACTGAAACACTACCTTTGATTCTCCACCGAGAAAGCACCCATTTCCTAACCATCTCAATACTAGGACGGAAGGAGATAAACTTACCAACCAAAGCAAGATCCATGGCTGCCACTATTTCTTCAATCAGATCATCCAGAATATCTAGAGCCGTACCTTCTGCGGAATCCATTTTGACAGGAAGCCCCGACCTGATTTTAGGGGAGCCCAAATTTTCCCCTATTAACGCTCTCTTCCATCCTTTAGAAGGATCTTCCTCCATCAAGATCAAGTTCCTAGAGGCACTGCCCACAACAACAGCCTCCATTAACATAGAAAGCAATCAGATCTAAAAACCCTAAAAACCCTAAAAAGCCATGGAAAGCAGAGCACTTTCAGTCTTTTTTCAATGTTTCAATTGTTAAAAACATTTCTTATTCTTCTATTTTTCCTTTTTCACCCTTTGGGTTAAAGAATCAATAATATCCTTTCCTTCTTGACCCTCTTGGTCTTCATTTGCAAAGCCCAAATCAATATCGGTGATTGAAAATCCTCAAGGCCTATTTTTCCTTTCTCTTTCTCAACTGTTAGTAAGGCAACCTAGACTATTCTCCTACCTGTAGTAGGGTCTCTTCTTATTGCAGATGTTAGCCTTGCCTTCCTTCTTGGTTTAATCATACTTCCAGCAAAAAGTGTAGAAACATCAAAGTCTTGCACTTCATCAACTTCTTTCGCATTTACCTCCTGTTGCAACCAATAAGGAACATCACACTTGGGCATCTGATGATCATCCTCTTTACTTTGAGTATCTTGTGACTCTGCATTATATTCTGCCCTTTTTGGTGAATGTTCTTTTCTGACTTCTTCCTCATGCACATTCTCATGAGGGGGATCTTCTTGAGGTACTTCCTGCTGAGGGACCTCTTTCTGAGGTGGAGGATTTTGTAAAGTAGGCATTCCTTGATCTAGCACCTCCTCCAATAAATTCTCTTCAGGAGTTTCTTGAGCCATTTCCTTTTGCTCATCATGTGGCACCTTGGTCTCTTGAGAAGTTTGTGTATTTTGACCTTGGGGATCATCTTGATCACCCTTGGTCATATTTTCTATTTCTCTCTAGACCCTCACCCTGTGGTAAATTATGGTCTTCCACCCTAGATGCATTGGCTTCTTCTAAGTTTACTTCTTTCCTAGCTAATTTCTCTTCTGATTCTAGGTTATTACCTTGATCACCTCCTCCATTAGGTGGCAATGGAATGCTCTAGTCTTGATCAGCCCCTTTGTCTGACATATCCTGATCACCCCCACTCTGAAGTTGTATCTCTGATTGTCCTTGCACTATTTTGATCCTTGCCTCGATTAGATGTCATACCATTTTTAACCTTTTCAGGCTCCAAAGGTGGATCACTACCTTCTTTCAGACTGATATCACCCCAGTAGGTTAGTTCTATCGCTACAGGACTAGTGACCTGCTCTACTAGAATAGCCAGCCCTATCTATTGGGCTACTTCTTCAGGATTATCCTGTTTTGTTTCACCCTTTTCATCCCTTGCCTAGGAAGTCACCTTTTAAGCCATTGGGGTCCCATGAGGAGTCATCTTAGTATTGGCAACCAATGTCTCCATGTGTTGAGCAGCCACATCCTGGACTACCTCGTCATCAGATAATTCAACAGTATCATCTAGAGGAAAGGGTGACTCTTTACTAGCCATATGCACCTCTTTTGTTTGTTCTTCAGCCTTTTCAGTTTTAAATGAATTATTTTAGGAATAGGGACTTTGTGTTGTAGCTCTCTCATAAATGTTAAACCACCCACACCTCTTAACAAGATAGGATCAATGTTGACATTTCCCCTCATCACTGTTCTTTGTTTCTTTGGTGGTGGCATTTGTAGCATTTCCTTTCTCTTCTTCCTTGTTATTAGCAAGTCATCATTCCTGGGTTCCGTATCTACCTATTCTTCCTCCAAGAGATTTTCTTGTAGAGCCTTATTCTCTACTTGTCTCTCTGTATCTTCAAGAACAAGGCTCACTACCTTCTTTCTTTTTTGCTTATTAGGGGGTGGATGTGATGAAGATGCATGTGCAGATGTTGATACCCCATCACCCTTTGATGGAAGCCTTTTGATAACTACCCCCTACGGCTCAAGATCAGCCTTCTTACCTTTACATGGTGGCTATTGCCCTTCATCAGGTAGTCTCTCTCCATTAGATTTCCTTTTCTCAATGATAAAATCATCATATTCTTCTTCTGAGAGCTCTTGTATTTTCTTTTTATTGTCAACAGTGAGGACCATACCCCTCTTCTTCAGTTTGGTAACTTCAGCAGTTACCCAACTTTGTGTCAGTTGGAGGACCCCTTTCATTATTTGATCAAATGAAGTTTCTTCTGGCAGTGTTAGATCAGGGGCTAAAATGGTGTCATTATACACCTTTTTGTCTTCATATTCACTGGACATTATCTTCCCATCATCATGATGCAATTGTGCAGGAACTGAAATGCAATCAAAAGTACATATCTGGTTAAGGGTGAGCCTTTGATAATTTCTTCTCCTAACCTCGGCCTCATCATCACAGTCAATCCAATAATCTTCCAGATGTTTTTGATGTATTTGTTTCCCCAATAATTTCTACATTCTGCCATATGGGTCATATGATCTTTCTATAGAAAATGGCTGCAGGTGCATGAACTTTAACCCTCCAATAGCATACTTGATGCTCTGTCTATCCGAGCATATATACCAGCCTATGTACACTGGGAACAACACAGAAGGAATCTTCTTCTATTCTATGTGAGCTTCAACTGAAGTAGACACTTGTCTAACAAACTCCATCAAGATGACCCTATCTGTGGGGTATCTTGGCAACATAAGGGGCGGACCCTCAAATCCTTCTATTCTTTTATATAAGAAGGTGGGGAATTGGATAAACCAAGCCCCATGCTTATAGATAATAGCTTGAGCCTCCATGCTCAGTCTCTTAGTTCTGTCCTCCTCCATAGTTCTGACTGAATGCATTGAAAAGGAGTCATATACCACTTTGTAGTCTTGGAGGTATGCTTTCCTCTGTAATTGGGGATAATGGTCCCAAATGTTTACATCACCGGTGCTATCTCCAACCTTTCTACTATTTGTAGGGCATTAAATGTCCCATGAAAAGTACATGCATACATGACATAGGAGGTCAAGTGGAATATACAGGCCTTGCCACCTAACTTTTTCATGCCCTCATCCAAGCTGTCACTGATGATCTTAGCACACAAAGGCTTGTTGTCTGAATATAGGACCATCTTGATGATTCCATACATCTAATTTTCAAAGTTTCCAGCATGTTGCTTGCCGGTCATCCTACTTAATAAAGCAATCATGTATTGATACTCCTCATCGAAATCAAACTTATATAAGTAAATAGGCAATTTGGCAGAGGTTGTGTATGACTGTTCTTAGCTCTCCATTGGTACGTGACCTTCCTAGCCTCTTTCTTGTTATTATTGTACTTTTTCTCTAACTTACCCAGGTTCACACTGACCACTTTATTCCCCATAGGCAAACCAAAAGTGGCGGCAATGCCCTTGGTTGAAAAATTAGCATATACTCTGCCATGTTTTTCTACTCTTCTATTCTCAGGGTTATAATTTCTAGCACACTCCACTACCAGCTCAATGGCCTCCATTGCATATGGGAATCCAGTTGCATGCCACATACGAGTCGTGAATATCTTATCCAGTTTAAGGTTATCAGTATCATCATCTAATCTTCTAGTCCAGGCATCTAAATATGTTTGTCCTTGATGTTTATCATCTATCTAACCATAGCTGAATCATACTCCCTCAAGTTGTATAAAATAGGTTTCAAGAACTCAGAGTCAGATTTGTACCTCCTAACCTCAGCCATTAGATCCTTCGATAAAAATATTCATTTCTTACCTTAAGGTCTATGAATGGGGAAGCCCAAAGATATTATGAATTTCATAACTAGTATTCAACATTACAATTACTTCATGCATTATCATCATGTAGATTAACCTATTAAAACATGCTTTACCTAATGATTTGTAGAAAATGATAAGAAAGAGGGTTTTCATTTATTTACCTGATATTCACTTTTCCCTTTTGTTATATGACTGATAACGGAGAAAATGCAGATATATAGTATCAATTGTTTCGTTCTGTTACGTTGAGTGTCACGTTCCGCCAGTAGGTGACTGTGAGGTATTTACTTTCAGAGCACTGTAAATCTTAATTATCACAAGGGTAAATGTAAATAATCCCTAAATTTTACTTTTAAACTAATTGATATGACAAATTAGGGCATATGCATTGTTTTATTTGAATCCGTCGATAATTTGCATGAAACTGGTATATGCCACCAAGTGTCTGATTTGTATTTGAAATTGAAAGGGCACCACCTACAGTTGGGGTGTGCATTTAATGTCAGAGGGTGATCTTTGGAAGATCAGGTATATTCAAAAATATGACCCCAAATGAAAAATATGACCTCCCTCGCTTGCGCATGGGATAATCGTTTACTAAATATCAGGGTGATATAGTCAACCTTTGACTATGAAGCAAGATCGGGTCATAAAGTTAAAGGTAAGGGATATTACGAAACATGACCCCCCTCGGGTGTAGATCATGATGACATCATCATGCCATTCTGTCTTCTTTGTTATCGAGTTATGATGATGTCATCGTCATATTGAGAAATATGATGGATATTATGAAATATGAACCTCCATGGGTCGGATGCAATAATTACGTCATCATCATGGTGATCTATTCTATTCATTGGAAATGAGTGATGTCATCGTCATATTTGCACAGGGTGATTTTCGTGAAGGGGTGATATTTTATAAGATGACTGATATTAGGAAATATGACCCCCTCACAAATATATGAAGTTTATGATGGGTAAATACTCATCCCTATTTAAGTTTGACGTTCGCGTTTTAGGGATGGATTAAATATTGGGTGATTTTTCTAAGTCAGGGTCATCTAAACAAATATGACTGATATTCAGAAATATGACCCCCTTGTGAAATATCAGGGTTGACTGATCTTTGACTCAACATAACTTTCTACTCTTGAACAATATCAGGGTGATCCAAAAGGCAAACTTGTTGAGAATTTTGTTCTCTTTCTAACTATGAGGTTTGTGATAGAAAATGCTAACTTAGAAACTGACCTCTCCTTGTGATACACATACCTCAGCAAAGGTGACCCACATGACTAAATTTTACCAAACCGCCCAAAGTAAGAAAACAAGCAAGCAGAAGCAAAAGAAAAGTTGGGTCCCTATTTTGCTAAGGTAAAAATGGGGTGTGTTGTGCAACCACACAACAGGTAGGACAGAACTAACCTAGAAATAATAACATACATAACTAAAATGATTTTCAATTTTAAATGGGTAGGACAATCTTTAGCTATAAGACGGGTGCCTAATCCTAGGCTATAGAGTCATATTTGAACAAGACCAATAATTAAAAATAAGTCATAACATTCAATTGGGCATGATTTGTCAGGGTTCTGCCTCACAGAAACATCAAACCCTCAACTACCCTCCTGCTCTCAAAATTACAATCCACACTTAGTTATCCAATAAAAATATGAAATGATACACATATTAGTGATGAAAGTGTGCATACTTAATTGTCTTAAGCCTAACACTATTATTGTATCCTTTGAATACATAATAACAAACACATGACAAAGAGAATATCAAATGTATACCCAAGAAACCCTTGGAATCCCTGAAACATTCAGATATTAATGGAGACAGAATGCAAAAATGATAACAGAAGCGATGGTCTTATATTGATTTATTAGACAGGATTTAACTAAATCACTACAAAATACTTGTCACAAATAGACCTCTATATTACATAAACTAGTCACTCATTACATTAGCTTTGGGATCACTTGTATTGGATCCCACACTTCAGACCTTGTCTAAAAGTATGTTCTGGAACCAACTCTTTTAAATGATACAAAAGTTACAATATAAAGAGAAAGAGAGAAGAAGATGAAAACCCTAAAATTAATCTATTGATGACACATGGCACATCTCAGCTCCCTTGATTTTGCAACTGATTTGCTTCTAGAAGATGCTCCTCATTCCTCATTTTCCCTCCTCTTCTTTGCAACTGAAATTGATTTTGCCCAAATTTGATTTGCATTCCCGTGCACAATTTTAACCTACTGGTAAAATCACTGTTCAACTGCAATTTTACTTGGCATGTAATAAATTTTACCCCCAGCCAGTTTCCCCATTTCACTGGCAAGTGAAAACACATTTTACGAAGCAATTTTAACTCCTAAAATTTCAAACGAAATATGCAAGGCATTTTTGCATATACAGGGGCATTTCTCCATTTGCCAGATCATTGTTTTATATGCTAATGCATTTACAAATTTACTGGAGGCAATAGAAATAAAGCTGCCACGTTTTTCCTTTTGCTATCCCGTTTTTCTCACCTATCGGCAGTTTAAAACACTCAAAACACCTCTAAAATTGTCCTTTGGTTATGAAGAATGCCCCAGGCATTGTTCTGAGAGTGAAAACACTCATTTATAGCTTGTAGAAGGCCTCAAAACTTGCATCAAATCTGAAAAACATGATACAGACAACCATTCAACACTACCTGCAATGCTTCCGCCATTTCGCACTTGAGTTTGGGCATTTTGTTTTGTAGTCCTCGGAATAGCGGAATACAAAAATGCATCTTCTGCAAACTTTAACCTTTGGAAAATATAAAACATTTAAATGTTTATTTAAACCCTTTCCGTTGTTCTGCCAATGAATTTGAGTATTGTAGTTTTTGTGTTTGCGGAATGACAGAATGCAACAAACAATAAAACTTTAATAAAGTTTTTCTCCTTAATTTTTCATTGCTCAACATTTAAAACTATTTTTCTCTTCAATTTTCACCTTTGCCAGAGTATTTTGAAACATTTAAAATGCCTTTTAAAAAATTCTCCGCACTTCCACACTTCCATCATTTCTTCCTTTTGCGGAATGGCAAAATGAATAAAAAGTTTAATAAAGCTTTAAAACTTTATAAAACTTTGGCAAATATTTAATTTGCCCTAATATTTATTTTCATTTGCCTTCTAAAACTTATTTAAAATATATAAAATATTTAGATATTTGCAATTCAAACATTAGGAAATAGTGAAAAATTAATTTCACATGCGGCCCAAAATGGGAAAATTCACTGCATGCAAACGGGAATACCTGGAGCTGAGATTTTTTTTAGCAGCCATAATCAATTATTTAAAACATGGGTTTTAAATCAGATTTTGCCCAGCAATTAGAATTTAGGTACCTCCTTTGTAAACAGGCTCGTTAGATGTGTTCGCTGCAACCATAACACATTAAAATAATGCATCATATGGACTTGGTTTCTAATATAAATGGGATTGGAGATGTTTTAGACCAAAACAAGAAATGGGTTGCCTTCAGAATTGTCACAGTCAGAAAATAATTAAGTAGCCCATCAAAACTCATCCTGGAAGCGCGAAACTAAACAAGTGCACTACCATATGTACCAAGAAATATTGTACCATACGAATTTGCAAGATGACCTCTGAGTTGCAAAATTTTAATCGGTGAAGATGGGCTCTGAGGTAGATTGAGTAGTATGTCGACCTAGCCTTTGTCGACACATTGAAAGGACATATGCACTTAAAATTTGCAAAATTTGAGGGTTCCATCAAGTTATGGTATGGAAGGAGTCCTACTGCTAAGTACTTCAGAGTGTTTGGAAACAAATTTTATATCATAAGGGATGAGGAAAACTTAGGAAAGTTTGATGTAAGGTCTGATGAAGGTATCTTCCTTGGGTATTCTACTAAAAGCAAAGCTTACCGGTGCTACAACAAGAGGTTAAGAAGGATTGTTGAGAGTGCAAATGTCAAAGTTGATGAAGATCTACAAAAGAGTTCAAAAGTTAATGGATATGAATTAGATTCAGATGAGTCCTCTTGCAGAGAAGAAGAGAATGCCGATGAAAAGGAAGTATAGAGTGAAGAAGAAGATGCTTCAGAAAATACTCCTAAAACTCCCAAGTATGTGTAGAAGCATCATTCTGAAGATTAAATCATTGGTGACAAGAACTAAGGTGCGCTGACAAGAAGGAAAGTTGTTGAAGAATAGGTAAATCTATGTTTACTCTCTAAAGTTGAACCTAAAATAGTGACTAAAGCATGCATGGATGAGTGTTGGATTAAGGCTATGGAAGAAGAACTAATGCTGATTGAAAAGAATCAGACTTTGAAACTTGTCCTAAGACCAGAAAACAAAAATGTGATTCGGACTAAGTGGGTATTCCAAAACAAACTGAATGAGAATGGAGAAGTAGTGAAAAACAAGGCAAGACTCCTGTGCAAAGGTTACTCACAAGTAGAAGGAATAGACTATGAGGAAACTTATGCTCCGGTGGCACGAATGGAGTCCATTAGGATGTTTTTGGATTTTGCATCACATAAGGATTTCAATGTATATCAAATGGATGTGAAGTCTACTTTCTTGAATGGTGAACTAGAAGAAGAAGTCTTCATAGAACAACCAGATAGATTTCAGTTGTTAGATAAACCAGATATGGTTTGTAGATTGAAGAAGGCACTGTATGGATTGAAGCAAGCCCCCAAAAGCTTGGTATGCAAGGTTAGACAAGTATTTATTACAACAAGGTTTCAGTAAAGGTTTTGCAGACAGTAATTTGTACATCAAAGCAAGTGAAGATCAAATTCTGATTGTTGAAGTATATGTGGATGATATAATCTTTAGAGGAAATGAAGGTATGTGTAAGAGCTTTACAAATGAGATGCAAAAAGAATTTGAGATGTCAATGTGTGGAGAAATAAACTTCTTCCTTGGGCTACAGATCAATTAGAAAGATAAAGGTATTTTCATTTCACAATCAAAGTATGTCAAGGAAATGTTAAAGAAGTTTGGAATGGAAGATTCTAAACCAATATGTACCCCTATGACAACTGGTTGCAAGTTGAGCAAGAATGATGAATCCCCTAAGGCTGATCAGAGTAGTTATAGCTCAATAATTGGAGGATTGTTTTACTTAACTGCTACTAGACCGGATATTATGCATGCAATTTGTCTTGTGGCTAGATTTCAAGAAGATCTTAGAGAGTCACATGTTACAGCAGTGAAGAGGATATTTAGATATTTAAAGGGAACTTCAGATCATGGCTTGTGGTATACAAAGGGTAATGACTTTTCTCTAAGTGCTTATACAGATGCAGATTGGGCTGGATGTGTAGATGACAAGAAAAGTACAAGTGATGGTGCATTGTTTCTTGGAGATAGTGTGGTGTCATGGCTAAGTAAGAAGCAAGATTCAATGTCTTTATCTACTACAAAGGCAAATATATATTGTAGCAGCATCTTGCTGCACACAAGTATTGTGGATGAAGCAAACTTTGAAGGATATCAATGTTGTATATGATGAGCCAATTCCTATCTTCTGTGATAATACTAGTGCCATTAACATTTAAAGAATCCGATGATGCACTCAAGGACAAAACATATCTCAATCCGGTATCACTTTCTAAGAGAGAAGGTTGCAGAGAATGAAGTGAAGCTTGAGTATGTGCCTACAAAGGATTAGGTTACTGACATATTCACCAAGGCTCTTTCTAAGGATACATTTGAGTATCTTCAAGAGAAGTTAGGGGTTATTGCCTCTCCTTCTTTGAACTAGATGCATAAGGAGATGCATTAGTATAGTGGCTTCCAAGATTCATTCTTTAATCTAGATTGATGTTGAAGACTACCTCTTAGGGGGAGTTGGTAGTGGATGTGATGGTTGTTGCAGTCAGGGGGAGTAAGTTTTGATGTTGGTTGCTTCTAACAGGGAGCATGAAGAGCAGTAAAAGAAATGATGTTGCAAAGCAGTAATAAGCAAGTACAAGTTTGAGTAGTTGTCTAAAAGGTAAGATTAAAAGAGAGATGTGCAACCCTTTGCCATTGATGTCAAAGGGGGAGAGAGAGCAATGTGAAAAAGAAAAGAGTTAGTGGTCAGGGAGAGAGTAATATGTGTAAAAGAAAGGGGGAGAATAAGAAAGAAAATAAGTTTGGTGTAGAGTTGTGTCTTGATGCTTTTTCACATTATGTGTTGCCATCAAGATAAAGGGGGAGATTGTTGTAAGTATGTGTAATTGGTGTTGTCATTGATATCAACATGTGTTTCCATTGGTGTCAACTGTGTCATTTGTGTGAGTTGCTTGTGGTGCAAGAGTATGAGTCATTAGTGTTGAGTGGATACTGCCTCTGAGATGAGGTTGTTGTAATGGTATGAGCTATTTGGTTTGCTGAAGATGATTTGGTTGCCTTGATGAGGTGCTGAAGATGTTAAGAATATGTTTCTATTGGTTGGTTTCCAGGTGATTTTGAGAAAATTTGATTAATAAAGGAAACAGTGTGTTGAAGAGAATATTTGGCTTAACTAAGTAGTATTTTGGTTTTGCTCCGCATTTCTTCTATGTTGAAATTCTATCTTTGTGGCTTGGATATATTGTTTAGGGATGTTCAAAGATGTTATATTCCAAATTTTGTGCTCCGGTTCATTGTACAAAAGAAGTTGTGTTCACCAATATGAAGATTGTGTTTCTGAGTGTTGGAGAGGTGTCTAAGAGAAATGTCTTTGCTCCACATTTCTCCGCAAAGAAGTTGTAGGTCTTGTGGTTCTAGAATTGTGCTTATAAGGTTTATATCTTTCTTTTGTTGAGTTTGTTTGTGGTTTGGTGCTCCAAAAGTTGATTTCTAGAGATACAGTGTATGACAGAGATAGTTAAGCATGTTAGATAAACAGGATAAGGTTGTGCGATAGGTGAAAGTTGTTGCGGAGGAATTTGTTGGATTTCAGGATGTTTCAAAATGTTCATGGAATACTCTAGATTGTGTTGAAGCCTTACATGTGGTCTGCAAGATGTCATTGGGTTTGAGGAAGCATGCACTTAAAAGTTCATTGTGTTAACACAGGTTTGGCCGATCTTGGGTGTTTACACTAATTGCAGAGGTGCTTCAGTGATTGTGAAAGCGTGAGGTGGCATGCTTGGATGAATTTAGGTCTGAGCTAAGATGTGTTATGGTCCTCCTTCATTCCTTTCCACCACGGGAATGTTTAGGTCCAGACCTAATTTGAATTTTCTGGGTTAAGATGATTTGCTGACCTTGGAGAATGTTCTCAAGGTTGATGACAGTATAAATGAGTATTAATGGATCGTGATCTGGTGTGTGTGCATGACGGATGTGATGTGAGTAATAGTGCAGTTGGATGTGTGCTGTAGTAGAAGCCTTCATGTGTTAGATTACTGGATTCAGTGAGCAGAAGGTGTCTATTATTCTTCAGTGATGCTGCAGAGGTGATGTTGGTATTGTTGTTAATATTGGTTCTGTATTTTGGGCTTCATTGGAACTGTACTCCTTGCATATATTAGATGCAATTATAACAGTTCAACTCTGGCAATGAACCACCTCTTCTATCTCTTTCTTTTTGGGTAGTGAGCTATTTGGCAGTGAGCCCTTCTTCTGGGCAGTGAGCCCCTTTGGCAGTGCACCTTTGTAATTCGGTGTTGATACTACTTTATATTATGAGCTAATCATCACTGTGGTTTTTCATTTTCCACGTAAATTTGGTGTTCTCTTGTGTTTGATGTTGGTTTGATTCAATGTCTGTTATTTGCTTTTCATTCTTAATCATCATAACAATCTATGGATTAATTGAATATATGTGGATCTAAATGTGTGTGAGGGTTTTAAAATTTTAAGCTACAACTGATTCATCCCCCCTCTCAGTTGTCTTGTGCATTCAACATTGTACTCATTATTGACATGAATTATAACCAATTGGGAGTCACCATAGACCATTATCTTCTCTATTTTCCATGGAATCGCCATGTGAAGTCCTGTGATGAGTGCCTCATATTCTGATATGTTATTGGTACAAGGAAATGTGATATTGTAGGATTTTGGGATATAATCTCCTTGATGGGTGATGAATAAGATTCCTGCCCCTGATCCACGATGCGTGTATGATCCATCAAAATACATTTTCTATTTTGTTGTAGGTGTCACTGTGAGGATGAACTCATCTAGAAATTTAGAGAGAAGTGGATATTCTGTTGGGATTGGTGTATTAGCTAGCTGGTTTTCTATGACTTGTCCTTTAATGGCCTTTCATTTTGTGTACTCAATATCAAATTCACTAAGGATCATCACCCACTTAGCCATACGTCCTGTAAGAGCTGCTAGGGACAATAAGTACTTTAGGAGATCTATTTTTTCTATGAGCTTTGTTTTATGGTTGAGCATGTAATGTCTTAATTTTTGAGATGTAAAGACAATTGTAAGGCATGCCCTTTCAATAGGTGTGTAATTGAGCTCATATCCCACTAAGGTACAACTGATATAATAGATGGATCTTTCTTTTCCTTGGTCATCATGTTGTGCTAACAATGCCCCTATTACTATCTATGTTGTTGAAATGTAGAGTAATAGAGGTTGTCCTTGCTTTGATGGTATGAGAACTAGTGGTGTAGCGAGATATTCCTTCAATTATTCAAAGGCCTTTTGACAATTTTCATCCCATATAAACGCCACATATTTGTGGAGAAGATGTTGAAATGGTTGGCATTTATCGGCTAGTTGTGCAATGAAGCATCTGATAGATTAGAGTTTCCCTTAAAGGCTATGTAGCTACTTCAAGTTATTTGGTGGAGGCATTTCAACTATTTCTTTTTTACCTTTGTTGGATCAACTTCTATGCCTCATCGTGATACAATGTATCCAAGGAGTTTCCTGAGGTAACTTTGAAGACACACTTCTTTGGATTGAGAAGCACTTTGTATTCTTCTAGCCGGTGAAAGATTTTAGCTAGCACTTGTAGGTGTTCATCTCTTGTTTTTGATTTTCCCAATAGGTCATCCACATAGTCTTCCATGATGTTGTGAAATAAATCATGGAATATAACAACCATGGCCCTTTGGTAGATTGCTCCTGCATTCTTGAGGCTGAAAGGCATGACAACCTAGCAGTAGGTTCCTTATGGACAAATGAATGTCATTTTGTGTTGATCCTCTTTAGCTAGCCTAATTTGATTATACCCTAAAAATCCATCCATAAGTGACAACATTTCGTGCCTAGCTGTTAAATCGACTATGATGTTGATGTTTGGTAAAGGAAAGTCATCCTTGGGGCATGCTTTGCTGTGATCTCTGAAATCCATACACATGTGGATGCCCCTGATGACTTTAGCTACAGGCATAATGTTTGATACCCATTTAGGATAATCAATGGGTGGGATGAATCCCACATCTAGGAGCTTTTTGAGCTCAACTTTGATGAGCAAAGCAACTTGGGGATTCATTTTTCTAAGCTTTTGTTTAACTGACTTTGCCTCATGATGTACTACAAGATGATGAACCACTAATGTTGGGTCTAACCCAGGCATGTCAGCATATGTCCATGCAAAGTTATGGATTTGTTGTTTGAAGAATGCCAAGAAGGCCTCTTGTTCTATTGGTGTGAGGGAAGCAGCCTGAAAAGTGATCTTCAATGATTCTTCTGTACCAAGGCTCATATCTTTGGATTCTTCCACAAGGATTGGTGATCTCTCTTGGTAGAGCTCTGGGAACTTCAAGGAGGTCCATTCTCTCATCTCCTGGTGCCTCGAGGAGGTTTTCACTAGGAGATACGTCCTTTATTTTTACTTTTGTATCATCTGAAAGTGCCACGAAGTGGTTTTCACTAGGGGATGTATTTTTATTTTTATGTTTTTGTGACTAAGAGACGTGGAGGTATCCTCAAAGTAGGTAGATGTGTTGAGTTTAATGATATATCTGGCTTTGTGATCTCCTAGGGGTATATTTTCTCTAACCCCCATTAGTTTGACAATTACTTCATCATTTTGTGCGACATCTAGGATTGGAGGTCCCTATTGGTCCTAATCGATAAGTTGAGGATAAATGAGTGGAAGATCATTGGATGGTGATGACGTGGTTGAGAGGCTATAGATGGTGCACATGGAGGATTCGAATAGCTCAGAGAAATCCTCAAAAGAGTCTTGATGGTCATCTTTGTTAGTGTGCTCAATTACAAGAAAGGCTCTTGCAACCTCACTTAACATATATATAAGTTCTGTATGGGTAGACTTTGGTTTTCCATACCCTAAACCTTGATGGTAGGGGTTCTTTGTAGCTAGGATTGGTTCAAGAATGCCTTGTTCATGAAGGCCCATACTACCTTGTCCTTTGTATCCCATGTTCTTGACGATGTTGAGACCCTTTCCATATTTCTTGACAGGTAGGATAGGAGCTGTTGGTTCTTCATCTTCATCTCTATATAACCATGATGACACATCTTCAAGGATATCTTGTTCCATTAGATTTCTTTGCTCGAAGATTGGAGATGGTTTGCATTTGATAACAACAGTAGAGATTTTGTGTGACTTAGGTTTACCAAACGCTTTAGGTGATGGTGGAAGGGTAAAAGTTCAAACCTGTGTCACACTTTCAGCCAAATAAATAGTTTCTATAGAAAGGGTTCCACCCGGAAAGGTTTTGCCCAGAACAATTCTGCCCAGAACCATGTAGCACTTATGTGGCATTGCATGGAATGAATAGTTTCGGGTGGAAGAGTTCTAGGCAGAACCCTTCTGGGCGGAACCTTCAATGTAAATAAACACATTTTTAAAAATAAATCAAATTTACATTGAAGGTTCCACCCGGAAGGGTTTCACTCGTAACAATTCTGCCTGAAACTATCTATGTGGCATCCCATGTGGCAGCCAACCCCCCTTTTACAACAAATTGAACAAAACTTCAAGTTCAATTGTAAATTTCTCCAACCAAATGGTATTTTCATGAAAAATCTAAAAATACCCTTTGGTAGATATCAGAGTCTAGATCTTAGAAATATATATTTTTATATATTTTGATAAGTTTTATTAGGATTACCAATAAGGGTGTGGTTCGGTAGTTAAGTGGCTCGGTTGTAGTGGCGGCCACTAGAGTTTAAACCCCCGCTGGGCCATCGAGCTTGCAGGCTTTACGCCTTCCCTGGGCCAATGAGCTCACAAGTTTGAAGTGTTCTTGCTAGGGGATGAGGTCCCCCATGTTGTGGCCTCACCGGTTCATTGCTCCAGGCAAAAGCACTCGTGTGGAGCTGGAGAGGGTGTCGCACCAGCGTCGCCAGTCACGTTAAAAAGTTTACTAGGTGCATTTTAAAAAAAAAAGTTTTATTAGGATTATTTTTAAATTTATTGTAAGTAGGTTATTATAATCAACATGTAGCTGATTAGAAATTAAAAATAAATAGGAAAAATATATTCAAATTTTTTTTAAAATATATGGTTCACTAGAGGAGAGAATCCTCTCCAAAAGGGTATTTAAAAAAAAAATTATATATTGTAAAAAAGTTGACGTCCCATGGAAACTACTTTGTTCTAATTAAAATTGACTTTAAAAAATTATAAAAAAAATATTTATCAAAAATTAATTTTTTTTCCATGCACTATATATCTGAGTTGGCTAATTAGGAAAAAAAATTTAAAGAAAAAAATTTAATTTTGCTATATTTTTCTTGACATCCCATCGATGTCACTTTTTTCAAAAAATATCAGCATTTAAAATTCATCAATTAAATTTATAAAAAAAAAATCCACCTATTTTAATTTTTTTTAAAAAAATTATAAGCATAAACTATAGTAAAAATTCTACATTTCATTAGTTTATGTCATTTTAAAATTCAAAACATACATATGACCTTTTTTACGTTTAAGTTGGAAAAATATGTTTGTGTTGGTCATTCCCTTATAAAAGTGTGACACAGTTCTGAACTTTCACCCGAAAGTTGTCCTACACAAAATGCACAGTGTAGGTTGTATTCTCCACATCCCATGTCACTGACTTTGATCTTGATCTCAGGTGGTGGTGAGGGTTGAGAGGTGGATGCGATATTGGATGGGTCAACGTAATTAGTGGATGGTTTTGGATTGGAGGTGGATGATTTGATGGCATTGTTATATGGGCAAAAGGTTTTGTCATGTCCTTCCAAGAAACTGCAGTATTGGAAAGGACAAGGATCAACATATATGGTAACCTCAGTGCTATTGTAGGGGAATTTAAGGCATTGGTGAAAGGTGGATGGAACAGCTTGCATGGCATGGATCCATAGGCGGTGAAGAAGGATGTTGTAGGGGAGATGAAGATCAAGTACTTGATATTTTGTCTCCAATATCTTTTGTCCAACCTAAATTGGATGCTTGATAGTCCCTCCGGATAGTCATTCAGTGTCATCATATCCTTTGATGGTTATAATTTCACTTGAGTCTACGACCACATCAGAATATCCCAATTGTTTTAATAGTTTGAGAGTGAAAAGATTTAGGCCAGAGCCACCATCTATTAAGACTCATTTGATGGTATGTTTATGTATGCGGACTTCGATATGGAGGGCTTCGTTGTGAGTTGTGTTGGTGACGGAAAGATCTTGTTCGGAGAATGTGAGATGGTGTGGCGATGAAAGGTGTCCCACCATGGCTTGGAATCAGTTTACATTTAGGTCATTAGGAACATGTGTCTCCATCAAAACTTTGTCAAGGACTTCTTTGTGGAGGGGTGATGTGCGAAGCAATTCAAGGATGGATATTTGGGTGGGAATTTTTCAAAGGTGTTTGAGGAGGCTATATTTATTTATGGGTGGGAGGTTTGTGGGTGCAGAGGTGGTAGCTTGGTCTTCAGTTGGGGCATCTTGAATAGATATGTGGCCACGATGAGTGGTGATGGTGCAATTGGGAGTTTTAGCTCGTATGGTGATAGTTTCCACACAGTTAGGAGATTCTTCTATGTGACCCACAATGGAGTTAAAAGAAAATGGAGGGGGGATGACATGGTAAGCTTGATTGGATGTGAAGGCTTTTCCCTTGTTGTGGTCAGGAAGTGGATCCTTGTAAGCTCCTAAGTTTTCATTGGGCAATCTTTTAGAAGGTTCATCAATCGTAATGTTGCCATGATCCATAAGGTCTTGGATGCAATTCTTTAACCTCATGCAATCGGATGTCTTATGTCCTTTGACATGATGATATTCACAATAGGCATTTTCATTAAACCATGAGGGTTTGAATTGCTTATCGTCATAAGGATGAATGACGGGTAAAATATTTGTCAAACTTAGGTGTCTCAAAGTTCTTGGGGAAAGGAGGCATGGGGATGGCACAGTTGAAGGGATATGGGAAAATATCTTCAAATGAGTATTGTTTTCTTTTATGCCCATGTTGCATGTCATCAACCTTTTAGATCAAAGTTTGAACAATTTGTGATAAATCCTGGGTGGGTGGTTGTGGTATGTTAGATTGTTGTTGTTGTTGTTGTTGTTGGATGAGGTGTTGGTGGAAGTTAGGCAATTGTTGTTGTGGTGGGGTTTGAGTTTGTTGTTGTTGGTAGGTGATAAGTCGTTGGAGAATGTTTGGTGGTATTTGTTGTTGTTGAGGGTTTTGATTTTGTTGGAATGTTTGGTTGTTGTTGTGTGCAGAAGATGATATGGGAGGTTGCCAAATAGGAGGTTGTGTGTATGTGAAGTTAGACATTTGTGAATTGTTATATGGGTTGTTGGATGTATTAAGTGGTGGTTGGGAGAAGAGTTGGGTCATGAAGGTGATAGTGTTTGGATCAAATTGGGGGACACTCATGGAAGTGTTGGTGTAAGTTGTATTGTTGCGTATGTTGAGGGTAATTTGTGGAATGGACATGGGGATAGTTGATGTAGATATGGATGTGGGATTTGACATTGATGTTGAGGTGTTGGATAAATTATTTGATGATGAAGTTTGTGAGGTATTAGGGACATTATTAGATGAAGATGGTTGGAATGTGTTTGTGGAAGGTTGGTTTGGTACCTTGGCACCATTTTGGATCAAGAATTCTAAGTATTTATTGGGATCCAACTTTAGGACTCGATACAATAGATCCATAGAGTCGGCATCTTACATAAAGTCTATGACTTCTTGATCAGTGTTGCTACTAGTGGATGGTTGTGGTTGGTTTCCCCAAGGATTTATCATAGCATTGTTGTCATAGGATGTTTGTAGTTGACCTCCAAAAGGACCCAATATGACATTATTTTGGTTGGTAGGGGGAATCCCAATTGTTCTATATGGCTCCATTTCTTGGTTCTTCCTAGTTTGAGACCTAGTTTGTGGCATACAATAGAGAAGTGTGGATAGGTTTTGTGATGATAAGTATGGGTGAGTGAAGAATGTGACCTTAGAAATTGATTTTCAAGTTTTTGGACCCAAAATGGATGAGTGGATGGATGATTTTATGATAGGGTGAGGATTATTTTTGGATGAATGATTAAGGGATACTTTGGATAATTTTGATGATGATTTTGGATGGATGATTAAGGGATACTTTGGATGATATTTTGGGTGAAGGATTAAGGGATGCTTTGGATACTTTTGATGATGATTTGGGGTGAATGATCAAGGGATACTTTGGATGGTTTTGATGATGTTTAAAAAGGATGATCAAATCAAAAGAGGGCTCAAATAAATCTAGATCTTGTTGATTGCAAAAGGATTTTCTCTCCCTACTTAAGGTAGACTAATACACTTAAGCAAAAAGGGAATGTGCATTATTTTACTTGGGGTAGACAAGACCTCCAAGTAAAATAGGATCCTTAGAATTCACTAACTTAGAAGTAGTCTAAGCTCCTAAGCTAATTACTCTAAGGTTGATAGGGCTAATTTATAAAAGAACTTAAGGTAGACAAATTCTTAAGATCCTTATAAATTAGGGGATAAGGGATGAGATCTAGATTTAATCTTGCACAACATCTGATTTGAAGGATGATTTGGATGTTGATTTGATGAGCTTTGGATTTGGTTTGGATAAGATTTGGATAATTGGATGAAGGTTGGGATGATTTGGATTTGGTTTGGATTTTGATTATGGCTTGGAGGATATTAGGATTTTGATTTAAGGAGAATTGTGATGAAAGGTTTGGATAATGTTGATTAGAATTGGAATGGATGAAGTGAGGATAAAGGTCCAAAGTGAAAATCAAGATGTTCCTAAGGTCAAATGCTAGGATATGGGGTGATGGAATTTTGACAAAGGATGGATTAAATAGAATATGGATGACTTTAGAATGGTTTTCAAATGTTGCCACATCACAAGGATAGTCAAATTATGCTTGGGAGATCAAATATAGGGCAATAGAATATTGTTGGACACGAGAACTGATGGTGCTAAAAGGTGAACCTAAGGTGCTAATAGATGAACCTTATGCACTGAGGGATAAGCCGAAGGTGTTGACAAAAAATACTCTAGCCCTAATAGACAAGCCAAAGGCGCTAACAGAGAGCCCAATGACACTAAACAAAGGACCAAAGGTGCTAAGAGTCTGTTCTAAGGGCTAAATTGTTTGATTTTGTGGAAATTTTTTGATCTTTTGGTTTCAAAATTCTTTGGCAAGAGATTAAACAAGAAAGAAGACATAATGGCTTGACTTCAATGCATGGAAATGGTTTTTTAGCTTTTAGCTTTTATAGGTTTTGACAAAGAAGACACACCATTAACATGAACATCCAAGAAATTATTCAAGTATGAGTGTCATATCCAACAGACCCACTCAGGTGCGACTTCAATCTCCACTATTAGATAATGGTGATTTCCATCCCCTTGATACCATCTACCATTGCTTGGGTGGATAGGGAATGCAAGGTCATGGACCACCGTACACCCCTTACCTTGGAGACAAAAAGTCTTTCCCAAAGTTTATCCCACCTCAAGATAATGGAGGTAAGCTACGATAGTGATGCACTGGGGATATGACAGCCGAAGGACTTAAGCTAGGCTTGAACAAGCTTCTAGGGAGTCCTTGATAAATGCAAGGTATTTGAGGCACAAACCATGAACACTAGCCCATTAAAGGGATGTGGAATAAGAAATTAAGAAAATACCACTTCACCTTGTGTTTGGAATCAACTGGGCCCCCAAGGTTGTCCCAATGACAATGTGACTAGATTGGGGTACAAGTTTCCTTCTCCCCCCTTTGATATACCCTGCCGATACACGTCATTGAGGTCATCCCTTGGGGTGATGAAATCCCCAAGAAGTCCTCCTAAGAAGAAACCACTCCTCTCTTTTGATCACCCAAGATCGCACGAAGCACAAAGGGAGAGCATAAGCAAAAAAAGTGACCCCTTCGGGATACAAATAACAAAGAAGTTTGCAAATAAACTTTTGATCCCCAAGATCACCCTAAGGTATGAGGAGAGAGTATACGTCCACAAGAAAACACAAGCACATCAAACAAGATAAATTAACCCCTACTTTAACCTTAATGTGAAACTAAAGCTAGTAATAAAAATAAGGCTTTAACCATGAATCTGCACAAAACAAGTTAGTAGTTTGGATAATGAGTCTTGGATAGATGTTTTGATACCTGCAAAAAATGTGTTAGATGCCTACAAAAACCTACAAACTCTATCAGACTGAAAGTGCTAAAACAGAGACCAAATGCATTGATAGAAAGACCAAATGCACTAAAACAGATACCTCTTGCACTGAAATAGAAGACTAATCCATTAAAACAAAAGCCTAATGCGCTACAACATGGGCCTAAGGTGCTAAAATAGTGATCTATTGTGCTAAAACAAAATCATGAGACAACAAAAAAAAATTATACTTGCGGGCTGTCTATCACAGAGGCCGAATGCACTTTTCTGGGTGCCACATATGTTGAACCAAAATAGAGGGAAAAATCTACACAAAACAAGGTTATTCTACCACCAAATGGTCAAATAAGATGTTAAACATCCTGCAAGGTTAGATCAGTAAGATATAATTGCAGTTTTTAACCTAAAAAGATCTCTAATGAGATGAAACATGTGAAGTTAAAATGGACTTAAGTATTTTGCAAAATGAGATAGGTTAAGTGATTTTTCCAAAGAGTCTTAAAGACTGTGAAACCTGTAAGTTGGAGATTAGAAACCCTACAAATGTTAGAGGCAGAAAACCAAGTATTAGAAATATTTTGAAACTAGAAAAATCTTTTTGTCGCGACCGGATGCGCTGAAGCAGAGGCTAAAGGTGCTGAAATAGGGACTAATGGCATTAAAACAGAGGCCTTTGGCACTGAACTAGAGACCTTTTGCACTAACATAGAGGCTGTTTGTGCTGATAGAAATCTTGAATGGGCTAAACAGAGGACCAAATATGCTAAACATGCAAAAATAGACTATTGTTAGATAAAAAGCTACCGGCGCTGACAAAGATGTTGAATGTGCAACTGCGGGAGCCAAATGTGTGATTGTGAGGGCCGAAGGTGTTAAAGTGACCTGCACGACATACATTTTCACAAACTCACAAAAAAATGATTAGTAACAAGGACAGGGGTCCCACTAAACATGCCAAATGAAGATTGAAGAAAATGTGAAGACAAAACAAACATGAAAGAAACTCAAAAACACAAGATTTATACCTTCAAAGTCTTCAAATCTCCTTTTCTCCTTAATAAGGTGGAGGAGAGATGCACTCAAGTCACTCCTAGCTATACCCAAGTATAAAAGTATGTGGATTGCTCTTATAAATTCAACTCAATATGGATTTGATGGAGGATTTGGCTAGATATTTGGTGGAGATTTTGGCATAGTAAGGATGCATAAAACTTGAGATATTATTTTGGTATGATGAGGATGCAATGGCTTAAGATAAAAATGGCCTGGATTATGCTTGTATTTATAGGCATTTTGGAGGGGATTTGAGATTAATGGTTGAGATTGAAAGTTGAAATCTAATGGTGGAGATGAAGAGAGGAGATGGAGGGCTAAGATTTCATCAACAAAAATGGAGGGTTGTGATTATTTTTGAATTTTAAATTCACCTTGGGAAGACTTTGTATTAATGAGGATTAGGACTTGATAGTGAATAAAAAATTAGTTTTTGTGGGAGAAGATGGAATAAAAAATTTGGGTTTATTGGTGAATGGGATGGCATGTGACACATGTATTTATTTGGCAAACACATGTGTGAGCTATTTTTATTAAAAATAGCTCTAACATGGAAGAGGCAACATGAGTTGGAAGAGTCATGTGACCCCTTTGAATAAAAAATTGCTTTTTATTCAAAGGGTGTGGGGAGATGGGTTAATCAATGTTTGATCAAATTAATTAAGTGTTTAACTTAATTAATATAGCTATTGGAAATTAGTGAGGGGGGTAATTAGTGGTTAAAATTAATTAAGGGTTTACTTAATTAATTTGGGTCTAGGGGCTAGGAAGGTTAGAGTAGCTAATTAAATAATTGGTATTTATTCAATTAGGCTAGGTTTAGGTCATAGGCTAGGGGAGATTAATTAAATAAGCATGTTTTATTTAATTAATCTAGGTTAGGGGATGAGGAAAATTAATCAAATAAATATTAGGCTATTTATTTAATTAATGATAGTTTAAGGTTTAGTAATAAATTAATTGGATTAATCCATTACTAGGGATGAATTTGGAATGAATAGCTAGGGATTTGATGGCTTGAGATAAATTAATTAAATAATTTGATATTATCTAATTAATTGGTGGAGGGGGATAACTAGTAGTGTAAGGATACAAAAAAGTGGCTTGTGGGGTCAAGACTTTTTTAGGTGTCTACATTTACAACAAATATTCAAATAGCAAAGAAAAGCAACTAACACAAGAAAAGATAGGTTGACTTGACAACATGCCTCTATCAAGCTACTTGAGAACCCTTTTAGTGCATGAAAAAATATTTTGTCCACATAAACCAAGTAGATTTGGAATGATGGTGGCCAACATTCTGTTGCAAGTATGTGCTAATTAGTGTTGTCATTGATGCCAACAAGCTTGTGTTGTCATTGGTGTCAATTGTGTCAAGAGTATGAGTTAAGAAATGATTCAAGAGTATGAGTAGTTTGTGTTGAGCAGAGATTAGAGATAAGGTGGTACAAAGATGAGGATATGAGCTATTGCTGAAGGTGATTTGGTTACTTTGTATAAGTGATGAAGATGTTAAGAATATGGTTATGTTGTTTGGTTTCCAAGTGCTTTTGAGAAAATTGATTAATAAAGGAAACATTGTGTTGAAGAGACTGACTGGCTTAACAGAGTAGAGTTTTGGTTTTCTCCACATTTATTCCTTATTGAAGATTTGCTTTTGCAGTTTGAATATGTTGTTCATAGGTGTTTAGAGATGCTAAGTTCCATATTTGGTGCTCCAATTTGTTGTGCAGAGAAAGTTGTGTTCACTAGTGTGCAGACAGTGTTTTTGAGTTGTGCAGAAGTGTCTGGGAGAAACTGTTTTGCTTCACATTTCTCCACATATTTGTTTTTGGCTTTGCGGTTCTGGATTTATGCTTATAAGGTCTATATCTTTCTTCAGTTCAAGTGGTTCATGGTTTGGTGCTCTGTAAGTTCATTTCTTGAGTTGCAATTGATGACAAAGTAATCTAAGTGCTCAGGTGTGAACTTTCTTCAGGTGAAAGATGTTACAAAGGATTTTGTTGGTTTTTAGGTGCTTGTGAATATTTCTAGATCATGTTCAATCTTGATGCATGATCTGCATGTCATCTTTTGGTTTTGAAGAAGAGTCCACTTAAAAGTTCATAGTGTTAACACAAGTTTGGCTGACTTGATTGTTTACACTAATTACGATTGTGCTTCGTTGATTGTGAAAGTCTGATGAAGCATGTAAGAGTGGATTTAGGTCCATGCTAAAGCATGATGAGGATTCATTCCTTTTCTCCATAGGAATGTTTTGGTCTAGACCTAATTTGAATTTTATGGGTTAAGATGTGTTGCCGACCTTGAAGAATGTTTTCAAGGTTAATGAGGGTATAAATAAGTGTCAAGGATTTGTGACTGATGGTATGCGTGAGGGATATGATGTCTGTGATATGAATTTGATTAGTACAGTAAGAGATTTCATGTGTTATGCTACTAGATGCAGTGAGTAGAAGGTGTCCACTATTTTTTAGTGTTGTTGCGAAGGTGTTGTTTGTGTTATGGTGAATATTGAGCTTTATTGGAACTAAACTCCATGCATAGGTTAGATGCAATTATATCAATTCATCCCTGGCAGTGAACCTCTTCTTCTTCTATCTCTTTCTTCTAGATAGTGATTCCTTTGGTAGTGATCCTTTCTTTCTTCTGGGTAGTGAGCACTGGGCAGTGAGCCTTTTGTAATTCGGTGTTGCTACTACTTTATATTGTGAGGTAATCCTCACCGTGTTTTTTCCCTTCTTGGGTTTTCCATGTAAAATCTGGTGTTGTCTTGTGTTTGGTGCTGTTATGTTTCAATTTTTGTTATTTGATTTTGATGCTTAATCATCATAACAAGTTTAAAGGTTAATGTGGATCTGAATGTTTGTGAGGTTTTTGAAATTTATGATACAACTGATTCACCCCCTCTCAGTTGTCTTGTGTATTCAACAGATTCAAATTGAAAATCCCCACTTTATTATGAATGTAGTACTAACCTTCCCATTCACTAGCTATCCAACACATAGGAAGGTTGCCACATTTATTACAAGCTAGCTCAACCATATTAAAATTTCCACATATGACCCAAGGAGAAGCTAGAGATTTAGCAATCCAATGCCAATGATTTGATCTTTCAATGACATCATTAGAAGCATAAATATTAATAACCCCAAAAGAGTTGTTATTAATATTAAAGAGGGCCCATAGGGCATGATAAGTGGGGTCATGGCCTTAGTCAACTAGATTTTATTACCATTTAAGAGAAATGTAAGTAGCAACTTTACCATGACCCAGCTCATCATTATTATAGAAAAAGATAGAAGGCCATATGACATGACAAACAACTAAAATAAAAAATCTTGAAACATTTCTTGCAAATAAATAATATCAACATTAGGAAATCTTTGTTGAGTATCTTGCATAATATAGTTTATTAGCTCTGTAAAATCAAAAACATTTGATGAAAGAAAATTCATGGAAGATGGGAGTCAAGCAACATATCATCTTTGTCAAGCTCATCAAGAGCTTCATAGTTATTATCCAAAATCTCTTCCCATGTGAATCTTGCAAACAAATTATATCTTCCTAGTTGTATTGGGATTGTTAGGCCATGAGACTAGCGTTTTTCTTACATATTCTCCCTTCTCCACCTTGTGACCTAGAGTGTGAGACCTTCTTGTAGTTGCTCAAGGAGAAACTATAGAAGGCACCTCTTGAGTAGTTTCTTAAGAAGATAGAATATTAGTAGGAAAAGGTGTTCTACTATGTCGATGCTTTATTGCTTCTTTGGAGGATTCATCAATGAACTATGAAGTGACAACCCTCTTCACCTTGTTATTGACATGCTTTGAAATTTATAAACTAGTGTCTTGGTTCTAAGATCCACCAGAAATTGGACCCTTCACTCCTTTATTATGATTATTATTTCTACTACCTATTATGGTCCATCCTTCCTCTTTCTTTTGAGGAGGATATTCCCTAGAAGACTTAGGATTTTCCTTGGGTTACTAAGTAATAAGGGACAATCCCTAATTTTGTGCTTGGAGTATTGACATTTGTAGCATGTGTTGGTAAAGTTGAGCTGCTTGTCTATTTGAGTAAGACATTGCTCACCAAATTATATGTTAACAAAGTATTTAAGGTCCTTAGAAAAGACAACCTCAACACAAACCCTCTTTCAGGGATGAGCATAAAAGAGTATATCTTGCTCAACATGAACAACATGACCTACAGAGGCTGCAATACAATTAAGAAAAGGCCATAGAGGTAAGAGGATCAATAAATTCTATCCAAATTGTTACTCAAAGGGCATGCACCTTAGAGAAAACAAAGTCTCAAGTCCATGGGGAGAAGACCAATTAAGAATTATAAATATACCAAGGGCTATGTTAAAAAAATGACCTTTTCAAAAATGTTTGTAATAGAATGAAAAAAGAAAACCCTTGGTGAGGTTTTGAATAGTCTCCATGTGGACCTCATAAGGGATTCATGTGGAATTGACCAAAAAAAAATTTATGCTTTCAGAAGGGATTATTCTAACAAAATACCCTACTAAAGTATTACTTTTGAGCCACTTGCATGCATTATCAAAATCATGAAGTGGTAATACAACATTAGGAGTGGAGTGAACATCCCTCATTTCTAGTTCCTCTATGAATTTGTGATGTTCCAATTCTGTGGTAAAATTGGATGAGCTCTATTGACTTATGTTGAGTGTAAAGTGTCGATTTAACACATTTTCTGCATAATGTGTGATTCCATTGCGACGATTAATCATCTAAAGGTGATTATATGATTATATTATTTCTTAACAACTAAGGTATATGTGGCAAGGTTATGTTGTGCGATGGATATAGGTATTGAGGAAGGTGAACTAGGTCCTGGTGCTAAAGTGTCTTGAGATAATCTAATTGTGTGGACAATTAAATAATAAATTAAATTAAGATAAATAATTAATTAGAAATAAATTAATAGTGGCTTGGTTAATTTACTTGAGTGCAAAGAGGTAATTCTATTTATTTATTTGATAATTAATTCCTAAGGTTAATTAGAAAATGAAATAAATAGATAAAGAAATATATTATTTTAATTATTTATTTGATGCTTGGATTTTATTTTAAGTTAATTATCTAGTTAGATATTTAATATTCTAATATCTCTTAGAAATATAATTAATGTGAATTTGCATTTCAATTATTTAATTATTATAATTGAAATATATTTTTATGTGTAAGTCCTTATTTTAGAATTGGAAATAAATAATTATAAATTTTATTTCAATTTAGAAAAAAGAAAAGAATAAAAGACTTATTTTCTCTAGTTTTTATTTAGAAAACTAATATTTAATGGGCAAGTTTATTTTAAGAAATTAAAAATAAATTATTCTATTTATTTTATTTGCAAATTAGAAAATATAATTTCTTGATTTTTTTTTATATATGGTAAAGGAGGAGTTTTGGAAAGGGCCCCAACCATTTTTTACAAAAAGGAATAGAAAATAGCACAAAACAACTACGCTACAACACAACTACAACAATATATTAACAAAGAAACAATAGAAGAGAGTTTGGCAAAAATAGAGAAAAAGTGGCCAAGATAAAACACATTTGACAGGAGCAAGCACAACAAAGTGGATCAGATCTTGTTGAGAGCTATAGTAGCTTCTCATTCATCCTAATTAAAGGGCCTTGAGATGTGCACTTAGGGCTTCGATGTTCATAGGTTTGGCCACCTTAGTCTTGTTTCCCCTGGTATGTCCGTTGAGGCCAACTTGAGCCAAATTTTGACTAGTCTTAATCTTTTCCTAGAGGGACTTGAGTTGTTGAGAGAGTTGTGGATGGTGGCCTCGCTAAAGTTGATAATTTTTTGAATTTTACCTTTAACCTTTGAAACATAAGCTTCCAGCTCCCTGATTCTTTCCTCCTTCTTGGCCAACTATTCCTTAAGAATAACAATCTCCTCCTTTGTGTTCCAATCTTCTATGAGAGAATTCTACAATCTATTTCTATTTAATTTGAGAAAGATCCATTTAAGCACTTTGTGGTGAATATCCACCTCTTTATGTAATTAATTAATCTTGTTGGCCAAGAGGTTGACCACAAAAGTGATATCATTCATAGAGGAGGTATGGGAATCATTGCAATTTTCCTAGGCTAGAGCCCCGTAGCAAAGGTCATCAACCTTTGGAATCTTCTCTTCAACATTAATCTCCACCTCTTCCATCACCTTTCCCTTCCCTTTATTGTTGGTATGAACCTTTCCCTAAGGGGAACCACTAGTCCCTAGATGATCCTTAACAAACTTAGGGTCAAGGGACTAATTCTTCCTATTTTTCCCACCTTTAAAAGTTCTCTTGTTTGACGAGTTGGAGTCAAAAGAGTCGAAGGGGTTGTTTGAAGCTTGGAGTTTAGGGTCAGATAGGGGAGAGGTATGGGAAATGGAGGAAGGGGAGATTTGTTTCCTCTTATGGGAGGTTTTTTAATATTATTTTTAAGTGAATTTTTTATTTGGATAGAATTAGAAAATATACTATTTTAATATTATTTTTCTTTTATAAAGAATATATAATATTATACTTTACTTTTTAGGTTCTAATTTAGGTTTTGTAAGGAAAATGAAGAACTATTAAAAAGAAGAAAATTAGTTTTATTTTTATTCTTTTGGGTTATCAGTTTTATTATGCAATTTAGAGAAAGAGGTAAATAGGTTTAAATCTTGAAGATTTATGGAAGTGGTTTTTGTTCAAAAGATGGAAGGATTGTTATTGATTGGATATGTTTTAGTTCATATATATATTTTTTGAAAGTGCTACAAGGTTGAGGTAGGATTCTTTTCATGAAATGCTTTAGAAAATATTTATTTTGGATTAATAATGAACACAGGCTCTTTGTGAAAATAGATTGTGATATTTGATTGCTTGTGTAAGAAGAAAACTATGGATGATCTATAGATCTATTATTTTAGGTGATCTATACAAATTAGAGAAAGATTTGGTGAATAAATTTATATAAAGAATTTTGAAAAAACTAATAAGTAGATTTGATAAGTTGCTAAACTTGATTTTAGTATTGGAAGGGTTCAAAAATAGTTTCTTGTGTCGGAAGAAATGTATTAGAAAACTTGAGAAGAGCATTTTCTTATGAGTCATGTATATTAATGATTTGAAATTGATATGCATGAATCCATGACATGTTTGGGACTATACCTAATGACCGACTATTGAATGTAGACAATTAGTTCATGTTGAGCTTGAAATTGATTATTCTAAATTGTGAACTAGTTTTGTTGAAAAGCAACAACCTACCTTAGTATTTCTAATTTTTGGATATGTGGTTTCAAACAAGGGGATAAATTTTACCTCCATTTTTTTATAATTCTAGATTGTATGGTTTGTTTTAAGTGATAAAAATAAGTTGAATATTTTTTTAAAACTAGTAAAGCTGTCATGAGAACAACCAGTCTATTACATCTTCTATAAAGTTTGTTTTAGGAATTGAATTTCTCTAAAAATTTTATGAAATGTTAAACAAATTGGTTAAAATCCTCACAAGAAATCAGTCATACCCAGTTTGTATATTACTATATACAAATGCATTAATAACTGTCCATTTGTGCTACTATTTTTAGAATTATGTTTTATTAGTGATTATATTGATAATATAAAATTATATTGAAGATATTTCTTGTAGAAATACTTTCTAAATTTTGTAGATCCATATGTCCTCTTTCCAACACATTTTAAAAGTCATAAAAATGTTATTTTTGATAAAGTTATGTCATTTTGGTGAAAATTGTGTTTACGCAACTTAGATAGAAATTGCTAACATGAAAGTCATGTTTTGTCTATGTGATCTCCAAACATGGTTTGGTGAATTTGTACTTCTTAGTGAGTATGTTAAAAATATTATGTGGATACTAGTGTAGGGTTCTGAGCCTGAGTTGGAACTTATTCCCTATGCTACCCATACACCTAAGTATAGTGATCTTGTATTTCAAAGTCCTTTAGTGGATTTGTGTATGACAATTTCGATGTGATGCTTGGAATGTTTGACCTCCATTGTTACTTTATTTAATTCCCCAACTTAGTTTGGGTGGAGATCATCTCTTTATTGGGATAGTGTTATTATGTTGCACAATCCTTTCTTGATTGTATGTGTAGGATGTGATTATCCTATTTATGCTCATGTAAATCCAACTTGAGTTGGTAATGCATTCTCTCCTTGGGGAGCTAATTATATTTACACATGACATCCTTTGTGTTATGATTGATTATATTTATGTGGCATCCTTTCTATCATGGATAATTATATTTATATGTGATATCTATTGTGTCATGTTTCTACTTGTAAGAGTAGGGATATGCTCATATGAGTAAGTGGCTTATGGTTGTTATCCCAGAGCTTCTCATCACTTGATTATCATAAGGATAGGATGGTTGATATCTTGACTTCCGTTGGAGATGATAAGATGAAAGGAGTAGGAGAGGTTGGATGTCCTTATATGGGTGGATACATCATGACATCATCTTCTCTACTTCGGTCCCAACCCATTGAGTCATCGTCCCCTTAAGAAAGTTGGCTACTGAATCATGTTTTCTCTTTCTCACTATAGGCACCACATCATGTGAAGCTCTAGTGCCCTCAATGGTACAAGGTCCACAAATTATTTATGGATTTTTTTTTAATCCATCACTAGTAGCTAAGTGGTCGCCGAGGATAAGACATGTGGCCTATTTATTAGTGTGCATGTTGTTCTACTCTAATTAGTTGGGGTAGGGTGCTTTGTGGTGACCTATAGCTAACCTTATTGTCTTATGTGATGTAGTGGCACTTGGGTACATTGCATAGCCGAGAGATGCCCTCTTGATGGGCTCTGGGGACCAGATATGTGTGTCATGTTTGTGGAGTCTTTGTGTGATTTTATTTTATATGAGTGTCGTTGTTGTTGCAATCTTGTAATGTATGATGTGCTTGTATTCTATGTTTGTCCTATGTATTTTCTTTATGTGTGTGGCTTGTGTATTTGAATTTTGAATGTTTGATATTGCATGTTGTTGTATACTCTTTCTTTATATGTGTGACTTATGTATTTGAGTTGTGATTGTTTGGATTGAATGTTGTTGTATGCCATTTCTTGTTTGTGTGTGTGTGTGTCTGTGTATTTGAATTGTTGTTATATGTATGTTTGGATACTTGTGTTGTGCTAAGGTTAGAATGCATGCAGTCTTACCTTGGGCATGTGTTCTTAGTAAGATATATAGCATCATGTGAAGAGAGATTTCACACTATGAGATGTGAGTAGCAATTCATGTGGATGTTGCATATGGTTTTGGATGTGTTGTACTAAGTTAAACCTTGTAGAATTCAAAAGACTTGTGGTTTGTATTGATGGTCATATTCGATGTATTCATGTCCTTGCATTCATATGTGTATTAGATATCAGAAAGGATGTGTTGGTGTCCATTGTGAAATCTATTCCATGTATTTGAGATGTTTTGGATCTATGGTTTCGTGTGTATGCTTATATGTGTTAATAAATGAATGAACTAAATAAGATAATCACTAGTATTGTATTGTACCACACCCTTGGATTATGGATGGTGCTTCTTTACCTTGATTGATGGATGGGAACAAAAGGGACATCCTCATGGTGAGCTCAACCCCTTACCCAATCAGTAGTAGGAGCATGGGAGCTTGGAGGATTAGCTTACAGAGTTCAACTTGGAGTTCTTTGAAGATTGTTCATGGTGTACATTGTATATGACCACTTGTATATGTGTGGTTGCCTTCATGGCCTATTGTATTCATTATCATTAATAAGGGTTGTAGTATTTGACCCCTTATATATCTTAGTTATGCAATGATGTTGTCATAATTGATGAGTATTAGATATATACTTGTGAGACTTTCACATTATTGAAATGTACTTGAGATTTACTTATTGTTGTACTTATTTATTGTACTTAATGAGGGGGAGTCATATATTGATAGGATCTTATTGGATATCACTTGCATGTTTTTCACATTGTTACATAATATTAATATTATCATTGAAGTTAATGGAAGTTTTTGGAAGGTTATCACATACCATTTTGTTAACATTGGGTTGTTTGTTTGGTTAATACTTAAGGAATTATAAGGTTCCATTTGGAGGTTGTTACATAGCAAATTAACCTTGTGCACCACTTTTGGAATGAACTTGCAAGTTCTCTTCAACAATGCCATTATTGTACATGTTCATGCCTACAATCCCAACAACAACTACTAGGCTGCTAAGATTGGCAACCATTTATATACAAACAAATTACTTAAATGCTATAAAAAACAATTAAAAGTTTGTAATAAATGCGAGAAACTCCTACTTTTCAATACAATATAAAATAAGGTGACAAGGACAAGAAACTAACACAAACAAGAACATACAAACCAAACCAAACCAAACGAAAGCCCTAATAAAACTCACCACTAAGAAATTTTTAAACACGTTACAAAAAATATATTAAACCATTTATATTATTAGCACATTTTCTAAATTCTACAAATCAATTTAATCCATATGTATACATACATACCCCTCTCTCTATATATATATATTTATATTACCTTTTTTAGATTCTACATATCAATTTAATTTAAAATATTAAAAGTCGTCTAACCTTAGCATGGGAAGATCTTTAAGATTGCAAGGGAATTTTAACTTTGTTCCCTAATCTTATCTCATCGCATGCACCAAAAGTCTCCCTCAAATTTTGTATTGCCCTTCCATGCGCATAGACTTTAAATTGATGGAAGAAGAAGGCCGCCGGCATAGATTTAGGATTGGAGCTAAGCATTTCCTCATGCCTCGTCATGGATGCGTCATGCAGCCACGTTTAGCTATTTTTGCTATTTCTTTTGAATTGGTCAAAGTATTTTGGGTTGACCGGTTTTAGTCTATGGGTTATAATTACTTAATGGTTAGAGAGTGTTTTTAGATTAAATTGTGTAGTAGTTTTCATATTGATGTTTTGGATCATATTTCTTAATTCAAAGACCTAATTTTTAATTAGGAGGAACTCGATTCATACAATATAAATTTGGTCAATAGATCATTAGTATATCATTTTTTAAATAATTATCTAAACTTATTTGATTAAAAAAATTATTTTCTCGTTTGAAAAATATTTATTAGTGGTTACCTTAAAAGTTAACTCTTGTGATGAATAATCTTTAATTAATTATCTAATTAATTTTTTTTTTTATCTATTTTAGATTCTTATTGTTAACAAAATAAAATTTTTAGATTTTTAATAATAAATAACCAAAATATCATTTAACTAAAAAAAATATTACAAAAAGCATCCTATAATGGTGCACTTTATGGCTGACTATTATAACCGACCAATCCTTTTAAATAAGCATGCTCATATACTAGTGAACTGTATTGTTCATATTATATTTACTATTATATATAATTCTAAAACATTTAGACTTTTAATAATAAATAACCAAATTATCATTTATCTAAAAAAATTATAAAAAGCATCATATAATGGTGCACTTTGTTGCTGACTATTACAACTGACCAATCCTTTGAAATAAGCATGCTCATATACTAGTGAACTATATTGTTCATATTATATTTACTATTATGTATAATTCTAAAACATTTCGATTTTTAATAATAAATAACTAAATTATTATATCTAAAAAATATATAAAAAGCATCATATAATGGTGCACTTTATTGGGACCAATCCTTTTAAATAAGCATGCTCATATACTAGTGAACTATATTGTTCGTATTATATTTAACTATTATGTATAGTTCTAAAACATTTAGATTTTTAATAATAAATGTATGAGCAGGAAAAATTAGGTTAATAAGAACAAACAATATGATCAAAACTCAATCCTACCACCTTCAAGAAATCCATCTAAATGACAAAAAATGAAAGCAAATCAAATAACAATGTCACCTAGATTGTGTTGATTCCTTGGTTGAATGTGGATTGCTTATCAATAGTGAACAACCATAGTTGCCAAAGCTGCCATGATGATAGATAATATGCTCAAAGTGCTCAATGGATGTGATATGCATGGGATGATAATATGGACGCTATAGTGATTGTGGGTGTCTTAGAATGAAATGAGAGGGTGTATGTATAGCTCTCAACTAAGATTGATCAACGATGGAGAAAAGGTGGCTACATGAATGGTTAAGATTATTCAAGAACCATGGATGAATGTGTACATGATCAACGATGGAGAAAAGGTGGCTACATGAATGGTTAAGATTATTCAAGAACCATGGATGAATGTGTACAAGACATGTGTCCATAGAGATAGCTTTTATTAAATGATTTAGTTGGCTTTGTTTGTGGAGATAAGATTGATTTTCTTAAAATAGGATGCTTTTCTATTTTAAGAGTTGGATGACTAGGATAATTGATTTTTAAACCAATTAAATCATTTTTTGCATTTTATTTTCAACAAACTATGAACAAGGCCAACTTGTACACATAGAAGAATGTGATAAGAGAGAGAAATGATAAGATACAAATAAATTAAACAAATAAATTCATTTAATTCATTTTTAAATGATAAAGGAAAAGCTAAATTTAGAAAATTGGAAGAAATCAATATAAATTAAATAAATTTAATTTATATGTATGATGAGAAGATAAATAAATAAAATATTAATTTTATTTATTTAGAGAGGGGAAATTAAATAAATTAGAAAATTTATTTAATTTAGAAGAATAGTGAGATAATTAAATAATTAAAGATTATTTAATTATAGATAGAAAATAGAAGAATAAAGATAATAGACAAATGAAATTAATTAAATAAATATAATTTATTTAATTAATGATAGAAATAGATGGGTTAGAAGAAAATAGGTAATTGATACAAGTTTGCTAGACAAAATCAACATATGCAATGGTGAATAATGCGACAAATCGATAAATGTATGAATGGTCAATTTTGGGTGTCTACATTTTGGCCCTGTTTGAGACATTGTACTTTAGTACGTTGTTTCAAAGAAGATATGATTGATACATGATAAACAAGCTATGCCCCAGTGAAACTAGCGGGTGATGCCCCCTCGAGAGGAAAACCAGGTGACCGGGAAAAAGGCTGGGTTGACTCGCGATTAGATGACAAAACAAGGATAAACTACGCTGACACAAAGAATTAGGGTTTGGATGGGATAAACAAGGGATGTAAGAGAAGAATTAGGGTTTAGCTTAGAAGAAATCAGGGTTTGTTGATCAATCCTTGTGAGAGCTATGAATTTTATTGTGGGATAAATGGATGGATGATGGATAATAGATGCAACTTCTTGACAACGGTTGCACACGAATTTAGAGATTGCAATCCTTATGTTTGATATAGCATATGGATATTATGCACCAAGGTATAAAGACTAGGGTGATGATGTATCTAATGCATTTAGCATAATACAATCTTGTCTATCGTATGAGGTCAAGATGTTGATCCAACATACACAAGATATGAATATTGGTTGTTCCGAGATGGACTTTGACTCTGTAAGAAAATAGTTTGAACTTGTTTCCACTAAACATAATGAAACCTTGGTGGTTATATGTATGAGAAAAAGTCTTAGCATAGAATAGTCTCAGTACATAAAAGGTTATTTAGCTCCTTAGATGCAAAAGATATTGATATGCAAGATGTTAATCCCAACACGTACAAGATACCATGAAGCATAGTAGGAGAATAAGATCATCCCACAAACACAACATACGAAATCAAATGACCATGCCCCAGTCTATACTTCATCACGACGTACCAAGATATGATAAATCAAGGCAGTCTAGTTAGGTATTAGAAAGAGAGAAAAGATAAATCAAAAGAAAAATAAAAGACACAAGCCATCATGTTCTCTTGCCAAAATAGGGTGCTCATGGATAGATTAGATAGCACCTTATTGTGAGGAAAGATATATCATGTTGAAGGATGAGATGCTGGATTGATATAGCAAATGTTGGCTAAAGGCATGCAGATAAGTGTCTTTGTTTATCTTTGATTTGATGAGTGCTTGAGCTATCGAGACATGCACAGCTTGTTTTCGGCTTGAGTTAGTCAAAGTAAGATGGAAGATGGAAGAATGAATCGTCTATGCTTATGTACTGGATACTTCCTTCGTATTCCAAACTACCTACATACCCTATATCCACATGATCAAAGCACAGTATGATGATGATGAAAGTGATGATATGTAGTTCTAGGTGTTTATTGATGATGTGGGAGATAGATGATTGAAGAATGAGATGGATGAAGATGATGATGGGTGAAGGTTGGATGAAGGATGAAAGATGAAAGATGGAAGAGGTATATGGCCCATGCCTGAGTCTCGATACTTCCTTCGTCTTCCAGACTGCCTACATACCCTATATCCATGGGATTAAGGCAATTAACGATAGAGATGAGATGTAGTTCTTATATGTTTTGGTGGTAATGATGAAGGTGGATGGATTGATTAGCTTATGAATTGATGGGATTGGTTGATGATATGAAATGTTGATGGGATGCTCAATGATGCTTTAAGTATTTGCTCCAAAACTAAGCACAAGCAAGTGCCCCCAGTATGGGAAGGATTTATTATGGAAGGTGTGTTGGAATTAGGTCAGACAACTAAGAAGGGGGGGTGAATCAGTTGTCCACAACTTTAACCTTTTCTACTTTTAATCTTATTTCACAACTTACAAAGAGATTAATGATGTAAAGATTGAAGCATGAATTAACAACACATGAGCAGAAACAAAATGAACACACATGACACCAGAATTTTTACGTTGAAACCCAGTTAAGGGAAAACCACAGTGGGGGTTAACCCACAAGATTCGTACCCTGTTAAAAGTACTTAAAATAAATGGGAAGGCACTTGCCTTCAGGTGTACTACCTAGAGCTCACTGCTTAAAGAGGCTCACTGCCTACAAGATTTTATGTTTAATACAGAAAGAATGAACTAAGAAATAACATCTTCATGCCTAGTTCAATCCCATTGAAGCGCATAACTCCTCTACTCTGCTCTGCTCTACCACATCTTCACTCACATCCACACCTTTGACAGCCTCACTTTGCTTATTTATTTATGACATCAACTTTGGAATGATCATCAAAGTTGGCTTTCCAAACATCTTATTATAATTGTTCTTCAAGGTCGGCCTAACAAACTGTTACAATTACAAGACTTGATTTGATATAAAGTATTACATGCAAATCCTTATAGTGTCAGCCAAACATTTTCTAGGACTTGAATCTTCTTCGATCAACATGCTACGCTCTAGAGAATTTCTCTTAGATCATACGCAACATGCTTGAATCATCCGGTCGGCCAAGACTGGGAAGAACAACAACACCAAGGAAGAAATCTTCAACAATGAGCTCAATCTTCAATGCGAACCTCCAACATAGTAGGCACATGATCTAGAGACCTCCATAAGCACATTGAATTCAACAATAACATCCACACTACTCCAAATCATCAGAATCACTTGCATCTTCATCCGGTACCTTAAGAACATTGTCTGCCATGATTGTCACACTAGAAAGATTGCTTGCAGACCTCCAAACCACAAACCACTTGAGTTGAGGATACACGTTGACTTCCCAAATGTGCCTCTAAATTCATAGATCATAAGTTTTCATTGCAGAGCAATCTAGATGAATTTCCTATCACTTTGTCTCTTCTAAACACTGCAAAACCCGGTTCTACTCAGATGGCCATAGCTTCTTCAAATCTTCATGCGGGCCTCTCAAATCTTAACTAAAGCTACTTCAAACAATCGTCTACACAGCCATATGGTTTGCGTACTTTGATCTTCATTCCTCTAGAAATGCAGAGCAATCTGCTTCACTGATCTGCACTGTTTCCCCTATTTCTGACAAAGGGATATGTTGACATCAATGACAACACATCATAGGCACATATTTGCAACAATCTACCCTTTTGTCATTGATGGCAACATATGATGTGAAAAACTGATTCAACCATCAAGACAAGGATTTCTCCCCCTTTCTCTTATCACTTCTGCAACTACTTTCTTCATTGCTCCCCCTTTCATCAGCAACTAGTTTTTCACATGACTTCTCTCCCCCTTTGACATCAATGGCAAAGGGCACATATTTGCAATCTTTTCTCCCCCTTTTTGTTTCAGAATGATATCCAAAATTTTCATACTGGCTACTCCCCTTGAGTAGTATCTCCTTAACATCAATTTGGATCACAAGATATGACTGTGAATTCCACTAGACTGATGCACACTAGTGCATCTTAATTCTGAATAGGAGGGGTAATAACCCCTAGCTTCCCTCTGAGATACTCAAAAGTATCCTTAGGCAGAGGCTTGGTGAATATATTCACAATTTGATCCTTTGAAGAAACAAACTCTAATCTGACTTCATTCTCACTTACCTTCTCTCTCAAGAAGTGAAACTTGATGGATATGTGCTTTGTCTTTGAATACAACATCAGATTCTTTGAGATGTTTATTGCACTTGAATTATCACAGAAGATTGTAACATGCTTTTCAAACACAATTTTGATATCCTTCAACATTTGTTTCATCCACAAGACTTGAGTACAATTGCTTGTTGCTGCTATATAATCTGCCTCTGCAATAGACAGAGATATTGCCTCCTACTTTTTGTTCAACCAAGAAACCAATCTCCTTCCCAAGAAGAATGCACCACCACTAGTACTTTTTCTGTCATCCACATCTCCTTCCCAATTAGCATCTGTATATGCATGAAGAGTGAAGTCATTATCCTTTGGATACCATAAGCCATAATTAGATGTTCCCTTTAGATATCTAAAAATTCTTTTGACTGCTACAACATGGGATTCCCTAGGATCAGCTTGAAATCTAGCAACAAGTCCAACTGCATTCATAATGTCAGGTCGTTAGATAAAGCAGTCCTCCAATCATTGATCTATACCTTTTATGATCTGCCTTAGGTGAATCATCATCTTTACTCAACTTTCATTTGGTTACCATAGGAGTACTTACTAGTTTTGAGTCCTCCATTCCAAACTTTTTCAACAATTCTCTCACATACTTAGACTGAGATATGAAGATACCTTTATCTGACTGAGTGATTTGCAGACCTAAGAAGAAATTCATTTCACCAAACATGGATAACTCAAATTCACTTTGCATCTAATCAACAAATTTCTTACACATGCTTCCATTTCCACCAAAAATGATATCATTAACAAATACCTCAACAATTAAGATGTGATCATGATCAATCTTGAAATAAAGATTACTGTCAATTGTGCCTTTGCTAAATCCTAGCTTTAGCAGATACCTATCTAATCTTGCATACCAAGCTCTTGGGGCTTGTTTAAGTCCATACAAAGCTTTCCTCAATCTGCAGACCATATCTTCTTGATCAGACACCTGGAATCCTTCCGATTGCTCAATGTAAACTTCTTCCTCTAACTCTCCATTCAGGAATGCTGACTTGACATCCATCTAGTAAACCTTGAAATCTTTGAAAGTAGCAAATGCAAGAAATAATCTGACTACTTCAATTCTTGCTACCGAAGCAAACGTTTCTTCAAAATCAATTCCCTCTACTTAAGAATATCCTTTGCATACCAATATTGTTTTGTTTCTCACAACTTCACCATCTTCATTCAGTTTATTTCGGAAGACCCATTTGGTTCCAATTATATTTTTGTTTTCAGGTCTAGGAACAAGATCCCAAGTATGATTCTTTTCAATTTGCATTAATTCTTCTCCATTGCTTTTACCCAATTTTCATCAGTACAAGCTTTATTCACTATTTTTGGTTCAATCTTTGAAATCAAACAATACTCTACTTGATCTTCAACACTTCTTCTTCTAGTTTAAACACCTTTATTCTTGTCTCCTATGATTTGATCTTCAGAATGATTCAACCTTACATACATGGGGGTTTTGGGAGTTTCTTGAACTTCTGATTCTTGAGCTCGTTCCTAAACATCTGCACTAACTTCTTGAGTCACTAGATTTTCCAGATCAATCTAGATCTGAATCTGGGTTTGACCTTGCTTTCCTTGACTTTGACTTTCATCTTGATCATCTGAATCATATCCAAAAGGCCTGGAAGGTCTTTCTTTGCTCTCATCAACCTTGACATTAGCACTTTCAACAATCTTTTTCAATCTCTTATTGAATCACCGATATGCCTTGCTTTGAGTAGAGTAACCCAGAAATATTCCTTCGTCACTTATTGCATCAAACTTGCCTAGGTCCTCATCTCTTTTGATATAGCATTTACTACCAAAAACTCTAAAATATTTCATAGTAGGAGGATGACCAAACCATAGTTCATAAGGTGTCTTACCAGAATTGCCTTTGATCTACACTCGGTTAAGAGTGTAGACAACGGTACTCATAGCTTCTCTCCAATAGACTTGTGGAACATTTGCTTCCATCATCATGGTCCTAGCAGCTTCTTGAATGGTCCAGTTCTTTCTTTCTGCAACTCCATTCTATTGAGGAGTCTTAGGAGCAGATAACTATCTTTTTATTCCATGCTTTTCACAGAATGTATCAAACTCACCGGAGGTAAACTCTCCACCTTTGTCAGATCTCAGACATTTTATCTTCTCACCAATCTCATTCTCCACCATAACCTTGAACACCTTAAATTTGTCAAGAGCTTCTAATTTTTGTTTTAAGAAAGTTACCCACATCATCTGGGAGTAATCATCAATCAACATAAAATATCTATCTCCTTGCACACTTCTAATTATAGCAGGACCACATAGATCAGTATGCATAAGTTCCAACAATCCACTTGAAAATTGTTCTTTACTCTTGAATAAAATTTTGTTCTATTTACCCAATTGGCATTCTCTACACATGCTATCAGCAGGTTTCACAAGTTTTGGAAGATCTCTCACAACTTGAGTAGAACTTATCTTGACAATATTATCAAAATTCACATGACACATTATCCTATGCCATAACCAACTCTGATCAATCTAAGCAATCAAACAACTTTTGCCAGTACCACTTAGATGAAAGATGTTACTTTTAGTTTGTGTACCTAATGCAATCACAGTTCCAGAGCTTGCTAAGATTTTGCATTTTCCATCCTTGAATCGAAGATCATACCCTTTGGCAACCAACTATCCAACACTGAGAAGATTATGCTTCAATCCTTCTACATACAAAACATCATTAGTATTATTCTAACCATCAAAAGAGATGGATCCTTTGCCACGAATTCTACCAGCTGAATTGTCTCCAAACTTCACGATTCCACCTTCATATCTTTCCAAACTTATGAACTTACTTTTATCACCAGTCATATGATGAGAACATCCACTGTCAATCACCCATTCATCCTTTTCTTCAATCTGAGCAGCCAAGGCACTTTCCACATTCATACAGCTAGTAGATTCAGTAGACACCGAATCTTCTTCTTTGATGGCAATGAACACCCATTCATTTCCTGAGTTTCTTCCCATATCAGATTCATCATCTGTGACTCCCTCTTCATCAGCTTCTTAGACATAGTAACATTTCTTTTGAGCCCTTAATCTGTTAGGGTTTGGCTTTGAAACCCTCTCCGGACACCTTGAGACAAAATGACCAATCTTATTACAAGCAAAACATTTGAAAGGCAACTTTCCTTCATACTTATCGGATCCTCTTGGCAATCTTTTGGCAATAAGGGTTTCAAGTTCTGCAGCCTCAATTTTATCATTTTCAAGATCTTCCTTGCCTTCTCAAATCTGTTTGATCTTCCTGAAGAGCTTTCACCCATATCATATCTTTGTTTTCTATAAACACTAGCCTTAAATGCAGATTCAAACTTAGGAAGAGAATCACCAAACTCACTCATTTCAAATGCTAAAATCTTACCAACCAACTGATCCCTTGTAACAATTGTCACAGTCCTGATCTCTTCAATGGCAGCAACTTTATGCTTGTATGTTGCATGTAAGGATCTGAGCACTTTGGCAACAATCTCTGATTTTTCCAATGTTCCACTAGCACTCCTGATACTGGTCACAAGTTCATTCACCTTTTGCATGTAGGAAGTAATGTTTTCATCTACACTCATCATCAACCTTTCGTATTTACCCTTCAGGCTCTGTAGCTTAGCACATTTGACATATTTATCACCTTCATACAGAGTTTCAAACTTTTCCCAGATTTCATGAGTAGTTTTTAATTCCAGGACATTTGTCATTTCTATATCAGTCAGGGCACTTAACAATGCTTCTTTAGCTCGAATGTTGTATTCATCTTCCTTGAGTTCGTCTATAGTTGAAGGGCCTTTCTCAAGAATCTTACACTCATTCTTAGTTATCAACCAATAGACATCACCCATACATTGCAAATGACACTGCATGTGCATCTTCCAAAGGGAGTAATTTGTTCCATCAAATCTCAGACTATCCTTCTTGTAAGTCGACATCTTGGATCTCCTCAAGTGGTCAAGCTTGTTTTAGAGGAATCGGCTCTGATACCAATTGTTGGAATTAGGTCAGACAACTAAGAGGGAGGGGGTGAATTAGTTGTCCACAACTTTAACATTTTCTACTTTTAATCTTCTTTCACAACTTATAAACAGATTAATGATGTAAATATTGAAGCATGAATTAACAACACATGAGAAAAAATAAAATGAACACACATAACACCAGAATTTTTATGTGGAAACCCAGTTAAGGGAAAACCACGGTGGGGGTTAACCCACAAGATTTGTACCTAGTTAAAAGTACTTAAAAGAAATGGGAAGGCACTTGCCTTTGGGCGCACTGCCTAGAGTTCACTGCTCAAAGAGGCTCACTGCCTACAAGATTTTATGTTTAATACATAAAGAATGAACTGAGAAATAGCATCTTCTTCATGCTTGGTTCAGTCCCATTGAAGCGCATAACTCCTCTACTCTGTTTCTACACTTTTCTCTGCTCTACCACATCTTCACTTACATCCACACCTTTGATGACCTCACTTTGCTTATTTATATATGACATTGACTTTGGAATGATCATCAAAGTCGGCTTTACAAACATCTTATTACAATTGTTCTTCAAGGTCAGCCTAACAAACTGTTACAATTACAAGACTTGATTTGATACAAAGTATTACATGTGAATCCTGATAGTGTCAGCCAAACATTTTCTAGGACTTGAATCTTCTTTGATCAACATGCTACGATCTAGAGAATTGCTCTTAGATCATCCACAACATGCTTGAATCATCTGATCAGCCAAGACTGGGAAGAACAACAACACCAAGGAAGAAATCTTCAACAATGACCTCAATCTTCAATGTGGACCTCCAACACAACATGCACACAATCCAGAGACCTCCACAAGCACATTGAATTCAACAATAACATCTGCACTACTCCAAATCATCAGAATCACTTGCATCTTCATCTGGTACCTTAAGAACACTGTCTTCCATGACTGTCACACTAGAAAGATTTCTTATGGACCTTTAAACCATGAACCACTTGAGTTGAGGATACACACTGACTTCCAAAACATGCCTCTAAATTTGCAAATCATAAGTTTTCATTGTGGAGTAATCTGGACCAATTTCTTGTCACCCTGTCTCTTCTGAACACTGCAAAACCCAGTTCTACTTAGATGGCCATAGCTTCTTCAAATCTTCATGCGGACCTCTCAAATCTTAACTGGAGCTGCTTCAGACAATCCTCTACATAGCCATATGGTCCGTATACTTTGATCTTCATTCCTCTAGAAATGTATAACAATCTACTTCATTGATCTGCACTGTTTCCCCTATTTTTGACAAAGGGATATGTTGACATCAAAGACAACACATCATAGGCACATATTTACAACAAGGTGATGGATTAGGTGACCTATCGCAAGGTAAAATGATAACACACACAAGCAAGCAAGCAAGCATGTACAAATAATTCAAAAACAAACAAGGTATTGCCCCTATCAAGCTGTAAACCAATGATTAATTGATTGATTGATGATAATAGTGTTGTCATTGCGGGGAATGGTATATCCCTAGATCAACACAAAGATGTGGGAATGATATATCCCATTGATGATGATGATGATGATGATGATTGATTGATTGATTGATTGATTTGGTTTGCGACAAGATTAGGATCAAGACCAAGGATGTGATTGGATAATTTGACAAGATTGATTAACTTGATTGGTATGGATTGATGACGACTTGCGTTTGGATCATTGCTTGGATTGATTAATTGATTTGATGGATTGATTTGATTTGATGATTGGATTGATTGGATGAATTGATTTAGATGGTCATGATGGATTGATTAGATGGAGTGATTTGATTTGAGTTTGATGTGATTTGAAGAAGAATTGGTTGGATGAATTGATTTGAAGAAATGATTTGATTTGAATTAATGAATTGAATTGATGACTGGATTTGGTGAATTGAATTGATGATTGGATAAATGGTGAATTGAATTGATGATTGGATTGATTTTATTTCTTGGATTTTTGTTGGATATTTGATTTTTTTGTATATTTGGATATTTTGACTTTTTTGGATTTTTGACATGTTTTTTTTTTTTTGTGTTTTTTCACATGTTTTGATTTTTTTTTATTTTTGACATCTTTTGATTTTTTTTGGATTTTTGACATGTTTTGATTTTTTTTTGGATTTTTGGATGGCATTGGATGACAATTTGGGTAGCCTTAGTGCTAAATACCAATGACGAGGGAACACCAAGTCTAGATGGAAGGAGGTAGGTGTGATTGGATGAATGGATAAAAGGATGGGTGATAGTAAATGGGATGGAAGGCTCATGATAGACGGATGGGTTGGAAGACTCATGATAAATGGGTAGATAAGAGGATAGGCCATGGATCATAAAGATCATGATAAATGGATAGATACAAGGATAGGCTATAGTGGATGGATGTATGCCTCATAAGGGAGTTAGGATGTGATCTCCAAAGACTAAGTCACATAGGAATAATATGCCCCATTCTAGGTATACTACTTAGAATTTTACATGACAAGGCTTATGACAATAGGATAATGATAGGATTGGATTGGAAAGGAAATGGTATATCAAGAGATATCCAAAGCATGTTTCAACATATTGCCCCTATGTCTTTATCAAGATCAAAAGGAGGAAGGGAGGATGGATGTACTCAATAGGATAGGTATGTGGGTGTAATGGATAAGGATGGTAGGATGGTATGGTAATGGTATGGAAATGGTATAATGGGATAGATAGTTTGGATGAGACAACGTGCCCCCAAGTGTAAGTGACATAGAAGATCAATGTAATATCCAAAATATGGTGCAGGAGCACCCCTACAAGACAGGATATAGGTTAATTGTCCGCATGACAGGACATTAGTCTATTTTTAGCATGTTTGACTTCATAATGTAATAAGGTCCATTGGACCAATGCATATGTATTAGATCAGTCTAGGAGAGTGTGCAGGCAGTTAGAGTTCGTGATCAGGTAGTATGAGCTATCCTCTCCCAGCCGCTTGGAAGCTCCCAGCCGCTGGGAATCGAGTTGGTAGTACTCGTAGGATATTGCTATAAATAACTCAGATCAGTTAGGGTTTGATATCTAGTATCATATCATATCATATCAGAAGTAGTAGTTGTGTTATGTTGTACTGGTGATTGAGTGAGTTCCAGAGGTCAGTCCAGACATTGTGAAATATTGTTCAGGACATTTGTGTTTCATCTGAATAAGATCTCATCAATTGCATTATCTGGTTTATCAGTTGTTTATGTTTTGATTTCTATTCTGATTACAAGTTGATGGATACTTTCAACCCTTCCACCGATTGATTCTGTGAGTCGGTGGAATGGTCATGCATGTTAGTTTAGTTTGCATTTTAGTTTTCTGTTTATGCATTTCACTGTTTGAGAGATCAGTTGGTAGCATGCTATGAATCAACCTAGCATCCTCATGTGCTAGGGTTTAGGAAGATAAATCTTTAAGTTTTGATCAGAAGGTGATCCGGCCCGATCATCATATTTTCTTTGTGAAATTGTGCGGTACTGTGAGTTTGCATGCAGCTGACGGATATACAGGGATCTGCATGTGCTTTTCCAGTCGGAGTGAATCGCAGCATCATCTGTGAGTATATCGCTATCCGGATCGGGTTATGAAGCTAATGAAGTTTGCACGTTTCAAGTGCATCAGGATGATATAAGTTGGATATATACTCAGTGTGTATATCGTCGTCAGGATCATCTTTCGTGTGTGCCCATCATCCGCATATCGCTATCGTATGCGGGAGTGAAAGTTCACTTTTTGGCTAAGGACTGGGAAGGTCATCATCAGGATATTAAGAGATCACCCGATATTTCATTATCATGCTGCAGAGGATATAAGGATCTTATATCCGGATGACATCATCATCAGGTGCATTGACATCATCATCAGGTGCATGTGACGTCATCGTCATCAGGATATTGTGAATATCACCCTATGCAAGTTTATCCTGCTGTCGCTAAGTGTTTTGGCATCGGCGTAAGTCATCGGCATAAAGTTGGGTTAACATCATCAGGATGTTTCAATATGACCGGATAAGTCATATCCTGATGCTGTTGTTTGTGTAGTCGGATATCAGGGTGATGTAAGCATCGAGAGAAAGGTGCTTGAAACTATCGTCATCAGGATATATCGGAACAACCGGATATTTTATATCCTGTTGATGAAGGTGATGCTGAACATCATGATGATGAAGGTAGAGGTTGGCGGTAAGATGAACAGTGAACATCAGGAGGATGTTTGGCTTGCCGAATATCATGATGCTGCTGACAGTCGAAAGGCGAAAGGCGATAAGGAAGTGAACAATAGTCATCAGGAGGATATTTCATGCCTCTTCGAAATATCATGATGCTGTCTGTGTTAGCAAGAAATATGATGATGCTGTTAAGCCAATAGGTATTATAACATGCTGGTTGTATTAATGACTCCTCCTTCCCATTTGTAAGCTCCCGTTGCGTTTTACCTCTGCATCATAGTGGTATCAGAGCAAAGGGAGGATCTTCTGGAAAAGATCAGGATATTGCAGGATGTCAGGCGACGAAGGAACATCTGAGGTTCCGACAAGGATGACCAACGTTGAGTTGGCAGTTCTGGTGAAGAAACAGATTGCAGAGAGCAAGGCCGTGAAGGCTCAGAATCAGGAATTGAAGGATGAGTTAGCGAAGTTGAGGAGCAGAGTAGGTTCTGGTAGAGAAGAAGATAGGGAAGAAGAAGAGATCCCTAGTTGGAGCGAGGAGGTCATTCCTGCAGACCAGAGACCACTGTTGAACGCCCTCAAGGCCATGGAGAGGAGAACCATGGATGTGAAACTGGATTTGCCAGTGTTTACAGGAAAGATGGAACCTGATTCAGTGATGGAGTGGATAGACTGCTTGAACAATTTCTTTGAGACAGAGGAGATACCAGAACAACAGAGAGTGAAAATAGCCCAGTCAAAAATGAAAGAAGCTGCCTTGACATGGTGGAATTTCATCCAAGATGATAGAGTACAGGAAGGAAAGCGTAGAGTCGCTACATGGAAGAAGATGATGGCATTAGTAAAGGAAGCTTATGTCCCATTGGATTACAGTATCCAATTACACAAGAGGAAGCAAAACCTGAAGCAGAAGGAGCTAGATGTCAGCTCATATACAGAAGAATTCATGAAACTTTGTATGAAAACAAAGGTAAAGGAAAGTGAAGAAGAGAAGGTAGCCAGATACCTTAATAGATTGAGGTTCAACATTCAGGAAGATTTAAGTCTGCATAATCCAGATACAGTTCAGAAATGCTTTCAGTTGGCATTGAAAGTGGAAGAGAAGTTAAAGAGAAAACAAGAACAACACAATAGAGGAAGAGGAAGACAACAAAGAGGTGGAAGAGGTCCTTTTAGAGGTAGAGGACATGGACATGGATATCAAGGAGAATCCAGTCATGACAATAGTAAGGGAAACAATAGTCAGAACCAGGGAGAAAATTATAGTCAGCAAGGAAACTTCAGAGGTAGAAGACCTTTCAGAGGAAGATCCCAGGGCAGAGGATCCATCAGATGTTATAACTGTAACAAAGAAGGCCATATAGCCAGCAAATGTCCAGAAAAGGCCACAAGCTCAACAGGAGAAAGGAGAACAAATCTGATCCAAGAACCTGATAATCAAAGTATGACAGGCTCTACTTCTTTTCAGAGTGTGAATGCTCCTGATAATTATGGATACCCAGAAAGTGGAGAGTCTCTAATGATGAGAAGAACAATGAATACCATGAAGGTACCTGACAAAGAATCCCCTCAAAGAAAGTCTCTTTTCAGGACTATTTGCAAAGCAGGAGGTAAGGCATGTAAAGTTTTGATTGATTCTGGTTCTACTGAAAATTTTGTGTCTGAAGAAATGGTGACAAAGCTTAAGCTTAGGAGATTGCCTCACCCATCCCCATATAAAGTCTCATGGCTTACCCAAGGTCAGCAGACAACTGTAGAAGAGCAGGCTTGGGTAGAATTTCAGATTAGAGCATATAAGGATAAGTTGTTGTTTGACATTACCAAGATGGATGCTTGCAATCTTTTATTTGGTAGACCATGGCAGTATGATTTGAAGGCACAACATGATGGTGTTAGAAACACCTATACAATCACTAAAGATGGTAAGGTGACAGAGTTACTACCATTAACAGAGAAGGAGGAGAAATCTAAAGGAAAAGAGGTGAAGGTAATGCTGATGGAAGGTAAACAGTTTATGAAAGAAGTAGCAGTAGAAGGTGCAGTTGCATATGCCCTAATCCCATGTATGAGGGTGAATAAAGAACAGCAGCAAGAAGTCAAGGAAGAGAAAAAGCAAAGGTTCATAGACCCAGCTATCCAAGAGCTATTGGATAAGTACAAAGGTATCATCTCAAAAGGAATGCCCAGATCCCTACCACCTGTCAGAGATATCAGTCACTGCATAGACTTAATTCCAGGGTCAACACTTCCAAACAAAGCAGCCTATAAGCTAACTCCAGAACAGAATGCAGAAGTAGCCAGACAAATTGAAGAATTATTGGATTCAGGTCTGATTGGGAAAAGTTTAAGTCCATGTGCAGTACCAGCTGTACTAGCACCAAAGAAGGAAGGTACTTGGAGGCTTTGCACAGATTCCAGAGCTATTAACAAGATCACAATCAGGTATAGGTTTCCAATCCCTAGGATAGAGGATTTACTTGACTGTTTGGGAAGTGCTAAGTATTTTACAAAAATAGATTTGAAGAGTGGATATCATCAGATCAGGATTAGACCAGGAGATGAATGGAAAACAGCATTCAAAACTAATGAAGGGTTATATGAATGGAAGGTTATGCCTTTTGGTTTATCTAATGCACCTAGTACTTTTATGAGGTTGATGAATGAGGTTTTGAAAGAGTTCATTGGTAAGTTTGTCATAGTATATCTAGATGACATTCTGATTTTCAGCAACACAAAAGAAGAACATCTCAGACACATAGATTTGGTTCTTAAGAGGTTACATGAAGACCAGCTGATGATAAATTTAGACAAGTGTTTGTTCATGCAAGAGGAGATCACATATTTGGGTTTTGTCATTTCACAAGGAAAGTTACAAATGGATAAGGAGAAGGTAAGTGCCATATTGTCTTGGCCAACCCCAAAGACTATGAATGATGTTAGAAGTTTCCATGGGTTAGCAACCTTCTACAGGAAGTTTATAAGAGGGTTTAGTCATATTTGTGCACCCATGCTTGATACCATCAAAGGAGGACAGAAGTGCAGATTTGTTTGGACTCAAGGAGCAGATGATTCTTTTGAAACATTGAAGAAGAAGGTGGCACAGCAGCCAGTCCTTGCACTTCCAGACTTTAACAAAATCTTTCAGGTAGAATGTGATGCCAGTCACATGGCCATTGGAGCAGTACTCAGCCAAGAAGGTAGACCTATTGCATTTTTCAGTGAGAAGCTCAATGATGCTAAAAAGAGGTATTCCTCATATGATTTGGAAATGTATGCTTTAGTCCAGTCACTCAAGAAATGGAGGCATTACTTGATGCCAAAGGAATTCATAGTATTCACAGATAACCAGGCTCTGAGTTTCATAAACAGCCAGGAAAAGCTGAACCACAGACACATGAAATGGGTAGAAACCTTACAAGCTTTTACTTTTACATTGAAGCATAAGAAAGGAGTCAAGAATAAAGTTGCAGATGCTTTGAGCAGGAGAGTTCTAACAGTCAACCAGATTCAGTTAGAAAGTGTTGGTATTGATTCACTAAAGACCATGTATGAGACTGATGAAGATTTTGGAGAAATATATCATGTATGTACTTCTTTTGGAGAGAAATATCATGCTGAATTCTCTGAATTTTTGATTCAGGATGGATTGTTGTTCAAAGGTGGACAGTTATGTATTCCAAGGTGTTCTATGAGGTTAAATATCATTAAGGAGAAACATTGTGGAGCTATGGCAGGTCATTTTGGTCTAGATAAGACTCTTGATCTTGTCCGAAGACATTACTTTTGGCCTAGGTTACAATCAGATGTCAGAAAGTTTGTAGAGACATGTGTGATATGTCAGAAAGCTAAAGGCAGGTCAACTAATGCAGGTTTATATCAGCCCTTACCCATTCCTTCCAGACCATGGGAAAGCATAAGTATGGATTTTGTCTTGGGTTTTCCAAGGACAAGGAAAGGATTTGACAGTGTTTTTGTTGTAGTGGATAGATTCAGCAAAATGGCACATTTCTTGCCATGCAAAACCACTGCTGATGCTTCATACATTGCAGATTTGTTTTTCAGGGAGATTGTCAGAATCCATGGATTACCATTGAGTATAGTGTCAGATAGGGATGTGAAGTTTATTGGTCACTTCTGGAGAACTCTTTGGAAGAAACTTGGAACAAATTTGTCTTTTTCCTCTACATATCATCCTCAAACGGATAGACAGACTGAAGTAGTGAACCGTTCCTTAGGAAATTTGCTTAGATGTTTGACAAAACAACATGGAGAAAAGTGGGATAATATTCTATCTCAAGCTGAATTTTCATATAATGATACTGTCAATAGGAGCACAGGGAAATCACATTTTCAGATAGTTTATGGTATGCATCCAAGAGGAATTTTGGAATTAAGAGATCTACCTACAGTAGACCCTGTTAGTGCAGAAGGTGAAGCTTTTGCAGAAGCCATAAAAGAGGTTCATGATCAAGTCAAGACCCAACTGCAACAAACCACCTTGAAGTATAAGGAATATGCTGATAAAAAGAAGAAGGATGTTCAGTTTGATGTTGGAGATTTGGTATGGGTTCATTTGAAGAAGGACAGACTTCCTAAGGGAAAATATACTAAACTCATGCAGAGAAAAGTTGGACCATGTCAGATCTTGCACAAGCATGGACAGAATGCTTATGAGCTACAACTCCCACCTGATCTTGGTTTGTCCCCTATATTTAATGTATGTGATTTAACTCCATACAAGTCTTATCCAGATGCAGATCAGGATCTCCTACAGGATACAGTCAATGATGACATTCCCAAGCATGATCCTCCACAGTTGCAGAAGGTTTTGGACACCAGAGTGGTCAAACAGACCCGGAACAAATAGTACTTGGAGTATCTAGTCTCTTGGAAGGGAAAACTGAATTCTGAAGCAGTATGGATGACTGAAGAGCAGATCCAGAAACATGGTGCAGATCTTCATACTCTCATCTCAAGTGGACTTGAGATTTCTTCTTCTGGGGAGTATGGTGCAGGAGCACCCCTACAAGATAGGATATAGGTTAATTGTCCGCATGACAGGACATTAGTCTATTTTTAGCATGTTTGACTTCATAATGTAATAAGGTCCATTGGACCAATGCATATGTATTAGATCAGTCTAGGAGAGTGTGCAGGCAGTTAGAGTTCGTGATCAGGTAGTATGAGTTGTCCTCTCCCAGCCGCTTGGAAGCTCCCAGCCGCTGGGAATCGAGTTGGTAGTACTTGTAGGATATTGCTATAAATAACTCAAATCAGTTAGGGTTTGATATCTAGTATCATATCATATCATATCAGAAGTAGTAGTTGTGTTATGTTGTACTGGTGATTGAGTGAGTTCCAGAGGTCAGTCCAGACATTGTGAAATATTGTTCAGGACATTTGTGTTTCATCTGAATAAGATCTCATCAATTGCATTATCTATTTTATCAGTTGTTTATGTTTTGATTTCTATTCTGATTATAAGTTGATGGATACTTTCAACCCTTCCACCGGTTGATTCTGTGAATTGGTGGAATGGTCATGCATGTTAGTTTAGTTTGCATTTTAGTTTTCTGTTTATGCATTTCACTGTTTGAGAGATCAGTTGGTAGCATGCTATGAATCAACCTAGCATCCTCATGTGCTAGGGTTTAGGAAGATAAATCTTTAAGTTTTGATCAGAAGGTGATCCGGCCCGATCATCATATTTTCTTTGTGAAATTGTGCGGTACTGTGAGTTTGCATGCAGCTGACGGATATACAGGGATCTGCATGTGCTTTTCCAGTCGGAGTGAATCGCAACGTCATCTGTGAGTATATCGCTATCCGGATCGGGTTATGAAGCTGATGAAGTTTGCACATTTCAAGTGCATCAGGATGATATAAGTTGGATATATACTCAGTGTGTATATCGTCGTCAGGATCATCTTTCGTGTGTGCCCATCATCCGCATATCGCTATCGTATGCGGGAGTGAAAGTTCACTTTTTGGCTAAGGACCGGGAAGGTCATCATCAGGATATTAAGAGATCACCCGATATTTCATTATCATGCTGCGGAGGATATAAGGATCTTATATCCGGATGACATCATCATCAGGTGCATTGACATCATCATCAGGTGCATGTGACGTCATCGTCATCAGGATATTGCGAATATCACCCTATGCAAGTTTATCTTGCTATCGCTAAGTGTTTTGGCATCGGCGTAAGTCATCGGCATAAAGTTGGGTTAACATCATCAGGATGTTTCAATATGACCAGATAAGTCATATCCTGATGCTGTTGTTTGTGTAGTCGGATATCAGGGTGACGTAAGCATCGAGAGAAAGGTGCTTGAAACTGTCGTCATCAGGATATATCGGAACAACCGGATATTTTATATCCTGCTGATGAAGGTGATGCTGAAAATCATGATGATGAAGGTAGAGGTTGGCGGTAAGATGAACAGTGAACATCAGGAGGATGTTTGCGCTTGCCGAATATCATGATGCTGCTGACAGTCGAAAGGCGAAAGGCGATAAGGAAGTGAACAGTAGTCATCAGGAGGATATTTCATGCCTCTTCGAAATATCATGATGCTGTCTGTGTTAGCAAGAAATATGATGATGCTGTTAAGCCGATAGGTATTATAACATGCTGGTTGTATTAATGACTCCTCCTTCCCATTCGTAAGCTCCCGTTGCGTTTTACCTCTGCATCAAAATAATTCCAACTCTATAATCTAGTTTTACCATGAAGTAAAATTCGAAGAGGTAAAAGGTTGATAAAAAATTTTCACTTTTTAAAACATTGAAGTTTAATCAACAAATTATTTAATCACAAAGGGTCCATTCATTTTCAATGAATCAACAATATGATATTTATATATATTATTCATAAGGAAAAATTTACAAAATAAAACTCACCAAGAGATCACTGCAACTCGATTGTTGACCTCCATGTCACAAGCCTTTGCTACCCTCTGGTTGAAGAGAGAGAAAGCATCTTTAGAGAGCTTTACCTCCATCCACAGACCGTCGGTATCCTGCACACCTTCCTAACCGGAAGTGGCTCTACCCTGCACGAAGAGTATAGACCTAGGATGACCCATAGAATTTGCCATCAAAGTACTGGGGTGTATCCTACGTAATGCTATTGATAATACAACCCTAGATACCCTCTAGCTAAGTATGATCATCCCAATAGGTTACGTCATCCCGGATATGGTGAACTATGTTTATATCTATAGTTTATCAACAGGTTTCCAAATATTGTCTAGGTTCTATAATCCTTATAGATTAACTTTCCATACAAGGATTCTCATTGCAGCTTTGCACTACTCAAGATCCAAGACGTATCGACACTTAAAGGAGTTTAAGTCGATTCATTACAGCTAAAAATGGTTACCTTACCTAGGTTAAGCATCATAGTCAAGACAAATTATCTCTTTTCACAAATGAGATCAAATAAACATAACTAGGGTCCTTACCCCTTCATTTAGTTATACTAGACACAAACTTGTCTATACGGTAAATTCATTCTAGTCAATCTGAATCAGATCAATCCTTAATTTAGCAAAATGAGTCCATCTTTGTGTACTTGCAATCTCTAGGGTCTATAACCTCTTGTCCCTTAATTATCTGTCTTCATACTAGCATCCTTGAATAATTTAATAAGTTTTGACTTGTATCCAAGATTCACTTTAGGATTTATATAAGTACTACAAGACTCTTTATGTCTGACCCCATGGTTACTCAGCCATATATCGTCGACCAAGGGCAATGTCATATTTAACAAACAAGCATAAATTTCAAAATCCTTCCAGTTATAATTCTAAGTTTTAGCTCCTCTACCCCAAAGCCTAGAAATGCCTTGGTTTCTCAGGATAATAGAAAAGCACAGAAAATAAATACTTCTTGACTTCCCTAAACCTCTCGGCATTGTTTGAATCTAAAATTCACATGATAAGAATAAGTATAATATACGAGGTATAATTCCTCTCATATCTTCAGGAGTGTTATCATTTCCCAAATTTGGTTTTTGACTAAGTTCAATCCTTCAACCATAAAAGATTTGAACCATTAAGAAAAATTAAATACAATCGACCAACTGGTCTTCTAAGTCTACAAACTTTCCATTATGACTGAATACGAATCCCTATATATATGATTATATCCTTAGAAGATATGTCAATAAACCTTGATGAACAATCTTGAATACAATATTCATGTGGGGTTGAGTCTCGAATCTCCCAACATACCCAACTTGGTATAAATCTTAACAGAAATACCCAACACCGGGTTAAGTTTTGTCTTTAAGTCAATCGATACTAAAATAAGTTCATACGATTATACATTAAGATCTTTAATTTTCCATCCCTATACCCTTGAGTTGGTTAATCGTTTCAAACTTAACAACATGGGAGTAGACAATCATGTCTCCCAAATTAGTCTTAAGACTTAATCAGTCCTTTCCTTGGAAGTATGGGTTCTTAATATAGTTATCAACACTCTAGATTTTTTTAATAACCATAATGAGTCCTTAAAGCTTCTATGCCAAGACATGAAATAAAGATTTGTAATTCAATTCAGAATGAAACTTTTCCCCCCTTATCCTATTAGGGTTTATTCATCAAATGAATTTTCTTATCACTGAGAAATAGCATTATATTATCAAGCTTGGTCTACAATTGACATCTACTATTCTCAATTTTGAGGTTTAATATAACCATTGTCATGAGACTAATACCAGGTTGACTCTGAATTCATATGTTCTCAAGTCCATCTATTCAAGCTGTTGATCCTCATTTAATTTTCATAAGATTTGGTGTTTTATATGACAATATAGTATTATATTTAATAGGCTAGCAGCCTAGTCAAGATTTTAAAACTACACATGAAAGAGTCTCTAACCAACTCCTATTTTGTAATATAAATATTAGCATTGAAAAACCTTTCCTTGTCATAGTCAAGGCAACATCTAACTTAGTATCTTAATGTGGCATGTAAATTCTTCTCTGACATACAAGAGTTGTTTTACATCAATACTTATGGTAAGCAAGCAAATAAAGCCAAGGATAAACTGCTTCACAATGTCCATCTATATTTAATTCTAGGTGAGTAAGATATAAATAAAACTCTATTAAGCAATAACTTTTTGTTATTAAAAGTCTACTTATCATCATAAATACTTTATTCTCATCAAAATGAGTATATCCAAGTATTATTTAAATAAACTCTCATTCAGCAATATATATACCATTAATATACTGAGTAACTATTCCTCACGGTATTAGGGGTCTATGTTTTACTATTTACACTATGTTCTGAGAGTATGTAAGAATACCAATGTTACACAGTGTCTTTACGGCATAAGCATATTAAGGTTGATTAAACAAAACCTCAGTCATATACCAAATTTATACTATAAGAGTAATAAAACAATTAACATAGAGTCATCATGTCCAGAACATTCTTAATATCATGTTATCCTGTCGTCTGTTCACACTCAATAACTACAAAGTCTTTCAACCATGATAAAACATGAAACCTAGCGGCATCACTATAAGTTCATAGTAATAAAGTTGTCTATTTCATAATACTCATAATTTATACGTTGTTCACCTTTTTGTCGAGTAGTGGACTTGTGTATTACACATATTAGTTCTATTCACTGATTATGACTCTTTGTAAAAAGGTATTATGGTCTCCTTAAGGCTATGCACTATTGGTGCTATTTCTATGTACTAGGTATATATTGCTTTGACACTGGCTGACGACAATTATAGGTTCAAGCATGCATTAAAGAAACATGAAGTCACGTTTTGCATCAACCTGATGTCTATGAGGCTAAAATATGCATTATGATAACAGATGGTTCGTTCTAGAAATGATTTCTTTTCTATTTTAATGACTTCATTAACATCATTCTATGGAGCAAGCGGCATCCACTTTTCTACTTCATGTTTATGATACAAAGATTACATGAATGGAACATAGAATATTTAGAAAGAAATGAGAACCTGATGTCACCAAGCTTCAAGCTCTCGAATTCTCCTTGTCTAGCTTCCCAATTCGCTTCCTATCATCCTTTCTTGCTCCTCTATCATGTCTATCTTCTTTTCCCTGCTTCTGCTGATGATATCATTTCTCCAAACTCCCACTGTTTTATCGATAGAGAAAGAATAACTAATTTAAAACCTAACTAACTCTAAGCCTTATCCACTTTTCTTTCATTATGCCTTTGCTTTGTTCGATTTCCTGCTCGGCTTACATGGAAAAACCACTTGCCAAAGCATCAGGTTCCAATTAGTTCTGCCATCATGGCTATCAAAAATGTGGTGTATTTGATTACTAGGATGACATCATTGAAATGTTAACTATTACAAGGCTTCCAAGCCAAAGTCTGTTTAATAATACATAATGATCTTATATTTGCTCTTGGTGTTTATGAATATATATATATTTTTTTATTTATACATTACCACTAGACGACTATACTCGTTGGCATATCATTAGATATTCACATAGGCTCAAGATATTATCTAAACCTATTGAATAATGATAACTTTAATAGGATTGACTCTACTTCAACATTATCCTGAGAATACATATATTTACATCGCGCCTGCATAAAGTGTTACGACGACGATGTTTATGGTCAACGTTTCAAGGTTGAGTTTTATCTCCCCCCACAAAATATCATCAACATTTTACATCAAATAGACTTAACAAAGACATACCATGCGATACATATCTAACATTTATCTGTCGTCCACATTTGACGACATGAACTCAGAAGATTACGACGCAGATGTCGATTGACAATACTTGTTGCGATAATGACGTTTGGAAAGACAACATTGTTCTTTCACAATGACAAGATGAAGAAGTGACTTACTCCTAAAGTCATCGACGACCTTGTCGATAGCTTGACTTAACCAAAAATTAAAGCTTACCTCAAGAAAGCTAGTGTTCATTGTCTGATATCCATACTTAGTGGAAAATACCCTTTGGTGATCTAGAGTCTATACTCCCCTTCCCCGAAGATACTTTCTCTCCCTTTTGCTTCTCGGAGAGTCAGATCCACCTATTCCTTTCCAACATTATTACATACAAGTTGTGGTCTACATACCAATGTCCCGGTCAAAGCATATCATAATCATAACATTTCATTTTTCCACATTACAAAAGACATTTTGATTCATATCTTCGAATTAATCATATTTAAGAGATATAATCATGATTCCATGAAATTATGTATAATCATAACATTGTTTCTCATGAGCATATAACATATTCACATGTCTATTTCTATCCATGAAACAAGTAAAAGTAAATAGTAAGAATTAGTTCAAAAAGAGGGATGTAACATATCTCTCCCCTAAAGAATCATTGTCCCCGATGATTTAGTGTGTCCAAAAATGTGATAAGATAGAATTCTGTTTAACCTACAAAAGTTTAAACAATGGATAAAATCTTTGCTAGTAAATCATGGTAAATTTCTCTAGGTCATATTACCCTCTGCACATTGTCCCACCGGACCTTGCCATGAGTAATCTTTCTTTTGTTTCTCAAGCAGAGCTTGTGATCCTCAAACATTTATAAGCTTGATCACGACCCCTCCTGGGTCCTGTTCTTGTATAACATTCTAGAAATATAATGGTCATTTGTTATATACCTTTCAAATACAATCATAAGAGCATGTGCCTCCTGGCATATAAAATGATTTTGTAATCAACTAAATGAATAACTTTGAGGGCTTTGAGGAGTTTCTCATATCTAGGAACTTATTTAGAATACATTCCATACTTAAGAAAATCTTCTTCCCTATCTAAGAATTGTATTAGTGTATGGTTGGTATTTACTTAAGATTTCAATCTATTATTAGCTTCCACCAATCTTTCCTAATTGGTTTGTTTTGTTTAACCAGTTCTGACACATTTCTGGACTAATGCTAATCCTATCTTTTAGCTTACCCAGCTTATAGGAGTTTGGCATCTTCTTTTGTCCGATGTTTCAAATGGAGTCATCATGATAACAGAATTATAGGAGTTGTTGAAACAAACTCTATAGGAGCTGGATGCTCTGTTCACAGTTAGCAATTGTCCACTTCAAACATAGGTTTATCAAGAAATTTTTTACTAAAGTTTATTAATATTATGTAGGTATGGTATTGTCATAAGATACAAAGAGAAAGGATCAAAACTCCTTATCTAGTTCATCTGTTCCCCAAGACTCAGCATGCCACTGATGAGAGGCAAAAATATCACTCAGCTGTTTTTAGCTCAACCACAGACTTAAGAGGTTTCCCCGCATCTTCCTACCTGGAAGCAGTCCTACCCTTCAATGAAAGGTTGTGTTGGAAACCCTCTCAGTTGCCATCTAAGCTTTGGTGTGTACTCCCACTTAACTAAGTCTGTCGCACTACCATGGATACCCTCCAACCAATTACGACAACTCTGGTTAGCTAAATGTCTGGAGTACTATGAACTTACGAGTGCACATGGTGGCAACGTCACTCGCTATGGCCATAGTTTTTATCTAAATATATGTTTCACAATGAACGTACTCATGGTTCACCACCTTACTCAACTTGGAGAGACTATTAATCTAGGCTTACTGGACTACCCGTCTGCCCATATACAATAACACAGGATTCAAAAGATGATATCAATGTAAGACCTTCTTCTAGTAGCTTACATATTATATATATATATATATATATATATATATATATATATATATATATATATATATATATATATATATATATATATATATATATATATATAACCCAAAAAGGGTTTGAAACACATTTCTTTCCACATAAAGTGTCTTTCTTCTGTAACGTTAAGGACATACCAAGTGCATTTTCTTCAATTTACTCCCTTACACAATCCATCAGAGGCCCATCCAGGACATGATAGTGATGAACATTACATAAAACATAGTGAATAACCAAAATGTTATTGTATAACCACCACCATAACTTAAATCGATATCAAATTATTAACAATTTCAATTTTGGTAATTGGTCAAAAGAACAAACTCATTTCGAGAATAAATCAAATTTTGACCAACTGGTCATAAAATAACCAATCTTCAAAATTAGGTGGATAGACCATTTCAAAATAATTAGAAAATATGTAAATCCTTGCAGGTATTAAAAAGAATTTTACCAAAAATCCAAAGAAATGTCAAAATCTAGAGACTCACTTATTATGCACTACGTGACTGACTAAGTCACTAACAAGGGAGTAGGTTTCTACACTGGACTTGATTTTCCAAAAACTTATAGTGAATTAGAGTTTGACAAATAAATAAGCCTCTTAATACTTTCATTATGCTCACAAATTTGCAAATAAAAAGGTTATATCATATTCACTCCTTTTTCCTTGAGTATCTATCGTTCATCACTTAGATTATAAGATTGTACTATAGCAACACACAGAGATTATAGTTGGGACACAAACTTCTTCTATTATGAGTTATTTTGCAAAACAGATATGTTTCCAAATCTTGTACTATTTTTCTCAACATTTTATGCCAATATATCACTTCTTGTCCTTTAATGACTCTTTTATTTCACTTGGTTCATTCCAAGCCATCTAGGAGTTAAACTAGAACCCATCTAATATTGTATCTATGATATAGTTCTAGGATCTTCCCATCCTTAAGCTCTTGAGAAAAAAAAATATAAGAGTGATCTTGATTTCATACAGACACTGCTCTACCTGAGCTCTTAGTCTGATCTGCAAATGACCAAGGTTTTACCTTTCTAGTAAAAGTCTCCAAAATCTTTCCACTATACAACCTTAATAGAATTATTTTGCTCTTGGATTTTTTAATTCCTCAATAGGTTCTTTCTTAAACACTGACTCGGTTAAGTGTTGGGAAAATAGTCTTCCTGATAGTTTCATTGGTTTTTCCCTGTGCCATTCTGGCATTAAACCAATTGTCAAACATTAGCAATTCTACTAGACGTTAACGAGTTTTCTCGTAATGAGCTCATAGGTCCATGTGTTGAACCTGGTTTGCTCTGATACCATATGTAATATCCCAAATAATTCCAACTCTATAATTCAGTTTTACCATGAAGTAAAATTCAAAGAGGTAAAAGGTTGATACAATTTTTTCACTTTTTCAAACATTGAAGTTTAATCAACAACTTATTTAATCACAAAGGGTCCATTCATTTTCAATGAATCAACAATATGATATTTATATATATTATTCATAAGGAAAAATTTACAAAATAAAACTCACCAAGAGATCACTGCAACTTGATTGTCGACCTCCATGTCACAAGCCTTGGCTACCCTCTGGTTGAAGAGAGAGAAAGCATCTTTAGAGAGCTTTACCTCCATCCCCGCACACCTTCCTAACTGAAAGTGGCCTTACCCTGCATGAAGAGTATAGATCTAGGATGACCCATAGAATTTGCCATCAAAGTACTGGGGTGTATCCTACATAACGCTATTGATCATACAACCCTAGATACCATCTAGCTAAGTATGATCATCCCAATAGGTTACTATTGGAATTACGCCGGATAACTGAGAGGGCGGTGAATCAGTTGTCCCAAATCTTTAACACTTGTAGCTATTTCTTTACCACACAAAACTGATTAATGATGTAAACATTTAAAGCATGAATTATCAACACATGAGCAAAAACAAATGAACACAGAACACCGGGATTTTTACGTGGAAACCTGGTTAAGGGAAAACCATGGTGGGGGTTAACCCACAAAGATTTGTACCTGTTAAAAGTACTTTTGAAAAATAGAGGGCACATGCCTTCAGGTGCACTGCCCAGAGCTCACTGCCTACAAGTAATTTATGTTTAACACAGAAAGGACTAACTGATAATTAGCATATTTTCATGCCTAGTCCAGTTTCATTGAATGCTCACAAAACTTTTACTTCTATCTCCAAATACTTCTTCACTGACTCTTCACTCTATACTGCTCTCATTCATTTTCTTCTCTGCTCTGCTTCCAATCCTTTATTCAAATTTAATTCATTTTGCTCAAGGATGATTTTCAACAACTCTTCAACAAGTATTTATATGCTTCATCAACCTTGGAATGAACAAGGTCGGATAAACTTGATGTGGATCAATGCACTGTCGGCCAATCACAACTGAGACTTGAATCTTCCTCAATAAACACACCACACTCCATAGAATGCTCTTAGATCATCTACAACACACTAGGATCATCCAGTCGGCAAAGACTGGGAAGAACATCAACATCGAAAAGGAAAATCTTCAATAACGAGCTCAAACTTCAATACGGACCTCTAACACAGCAGCTACATGATCCAGAGATCTCCACAAGCACATTAAATTCAACAAAAACATCTGCACTCCTCCAAATCATTAGAATCACTTGCATCTTCATCTGGTAACCTTAAGAACACTGTCTGCTATAACTGTCACACTAGAAAGATTGCTTGTGGACTTCCCAATCACGAACTACTTGAATGGATGATGTACACTGACTTCCCAAACATGCCTCTAGATCTGCAAATCATCATTTTACATTACTAGAGCAATCCAGACCTCTTTCCTGTCACTCTATCTCTCTTGAATAATGCAGGAACCAGTTTTATTCAGATGGCCATAACTTCTTTAGATCTTAATGTGAACCTCTCAAATCTTAACTTGAGCTTCTTCAGACAAACCTCTACATAGCCATATGGTCCGCATACATTCATCTCCATTAATTTTCTCGATATCCTCAACAATCCGGTCTTCTATACAGGCAGCAAAATAGGATACAATTGACACCAATGGCAACAAGGATATGTTGACATCAATGAAAACACTGCTTAGGCACATATTTGCAACAATCTCCCCCTTTGTCATTGATGGCAACATATGATGTGAAAAATTGAATTCAACCATCAAGACAAGAACTTCTCCCCCTTTCTCTTCTCACTTCTGCAATTACTTTCTTCATTGCTCCCCCTTTTATCAGCAACTAGTTTTTCACATGAACTTCTCTCCCCCTTTGACATCAATGGCAAAGGGCACATATTTGCAATCTTTTCTCCCTTTTTATTTCAGACTGATCCCAACATTCACATACTGACTACTCCCCCTGAGTAGTATCTCCTTAACATCAATCCAGATCACAGGATATGACTGTGAATTCCACCGGATTGATGCACCTTAGTGCATCTTAGTTTTGATCCTGAGGGGTAATAACCCCTAACTTGTCTCTGAGATACTCAAAGTATCCTTGGGAAGAGGCTTAGTGAAGATATCCGCAATCTGATCTTTGGAAGACACAAACTCCAACTTGACGTCATTCTCATTTACCTTCTCTCTCAGGAAATGAAACTTGATAGATATATGTTTTGTCTTTGAATGCAACACCGGATTCTTTAAGATGCTTATTGTACTAGAATTATCACAGAAGATTGTGACTGGCTCCTCAAACATAATTCTGATGTCCTTCAACATTTGCTTCATCCACAGAACTTGAGTACAATTATTTGCTACTGCTATATACTCTGCATACTCTGCCTCTGCAGTAGATAGAGATATTGCCTCTTGCTTTTTGCTCATCCAAGAGACTGATCTTCTTCCCAAGAAGAATGCACCACCACTAGTACTTTTCTTGTCATCCACATCTCCTACCCAATCAGCATCTATATATGCATGAAGAATGAAGTCATTATCCTTTGGATACCACAATCCATAATCAATTGTCCCCTTGAGATATCTGAATATTCTTTTGACTGCCACAACATGGGATTCTTTTGGATCAGCTTGAAATCTAGCAACAAGACCAATGACATTCATGATGTCAAGTCTAGTCTGAGTTAGATAGAGCAATCCTCCAATCATTGATCTATACCTTTTCTGATTTGCCTTGGGGGAGTCATCATCTTTTCTTAACTTACATCTGGTTACCATAGGTGTACCTACTGGATTTGAATCTTCCATTCCAAACTTTTTTAGCAATTCTTTCACATACTTGGACTGGGATATGAAGATACCTTTATCTGACTGAACAATTTGTAGACCTAGGAAGAAATTCATCTCACCAAACATTGACATCTCAAATTCACTTTTCATCTGATCAGCAAATGCTTTGCACATACATTCATTTCCACCAAAAATGATATCATCAAAAAAGACCTCAACAATCAGGATGTCCTCATGATTAATCTTAAAGTAAAGATTACTATCAGCAGTACCTTTGCTAAATCCTAGCTTAAGAAAATGCTTATCCAGTCTTGCATACCAGGCTCTTAGGGCTTGCTTGAGTCCATATAATGCTTTTCTTAATCTGCAGACCATATCTCTCTGATTAGACAACTGAAATCCTTTTGGTTGCTCAATGTAAACTTCTTCCTCCAATTCTCCATTCAGGAATGCTGATTTGACATCCATCTGATAAACTTTAAATTCTCTAAAGGTAGCAAATGCAAGAAATAATCTGACTGCTTCTATTCTTGCCACCAGAGTAAAAGTTTCTTCAAAATCAATTCCTTCCACTTGAGAATAACCTTTGCATACCAACCTTGCTTTGTTTCTGAAAACTTCACCATCTTCATTTAGTTTATTTTGGAAGACCCATTTGGTTCCAATCACATTTTTGTCCTCAGGTCTAGTAACAAGATCTTAATGTGATTCTTTTCAATTTGCATCAATTCTTCTTCCATTGCTTTTACCCAATTTTCATCATTGCAGGCTTCACTTACTAATTTAGGTTCAATCTTTGAAATCAAACAAATTTCCTCTTGATCTTCAAAAAATTTTCTCCTGGTTTGAACACCTTTACTTTTATCTCCTATGATCTGATCTTCAAGATGATTCAGCCTTACATACTTGGGGGTTTTGGGAATTGCTTGAACTTCTGTTTCTTGAGCTTGTTCCTCAACATCTATACTATCCTCTTGAGTTCCTGGAGTTTTTGGATCAATCTGAATCTAAGTCTGAGTTTGAACTAGCCTTTCTTGATTTTGACTTTCATCTTGATCATCTGAATCATATTCGCGGTACCTGGAATGTCCTTCCTTGCTCTCATCAACTCTAACATTAGCACTTTCAACAATCTTTTTAAAGCACCGGTAAGCCTTACTTTGAGTAGAGTATCCCAAAAATATTTCCTCATCAATTCTTGCATCAAACTTGCCTAAATCCTCATCTCTTTTGATATAGCATTTACTACCAAAAAATCTGAAATATCTCACAGTAGGAGGATGACCAAACCATAGTTCATAAGGAGTCTTACTAGAATTGCCTTTGATCTGCACCCGGTTAAGAGTGTAGACAGCAGTACTCACAGCTTCTCTCCAATAAACTTGAGGAACATTTGTTTCCATCATCATGGTCCTGGTAGCTTCTTGAATGGTCTGGTTCTTTGTTTCCACAACTCCATTTTGCTGAGGAGTCCTAGGAGCAGATAACTGTCTTTTTATACCATGCTTTTCATAGAAAGCATCAAACTCATCAGAAGTAAATTCTCCACCTTTGTCGGATCTCAGACATTTTAATATCTCACCAATCTCATTTTCAACCATCACCTTGAACACCTTAAACTTGTTAAGAGCTTCTGATTTTTCTTTTAGGAAAGTTACCCACATCATCCTGGAGTAATCATCAATCAACAACATGAAATATCTATCTCCTTGCACACTCCTAATTCTAGCAGGACCACAAAGATCAGTATGTACCAATTCCAAACGTCCACTTGAAGCTTGTTCCTTACTTTTGAATGAAATTTTGTTCTATTTCCCCAATTGACATTCTCTACACATGCTATTAGGTTTCACAAGTTTTGGAAGATCTCTTATAGCATGAGTAGTACTTATTTTGACAATGTTGTCAAAATTCACATGACACATCCTCCTATGCCATAACCAACTTTGATCTATCTGAGAAATCAAACAACGTTTTCTAGAACTACTTAAATGAAAAATGTTACCTCTAGTTTGAGTACCAGATGCAATTTCAGTTCTGGAGCTCTCCAAGATTCTGTATTTTTCCATCCTTGAATCAAATATCATAACCCTTGTCAACCAACTGCCCAACACTGAGAAGATTATGTTTCAATCCTTCCACATACAGAACATCATTGGTGCTATTCTTACCATCAAAAGAGATGGATCCTCTACCATGAATTCTAGTAGCTGAGTTGTCTCCAAATTTCACAAGCCCACCTTCATATTTTTCAAAACTCACAAACTTACTCTTGTCACTAGTCATATGATGAGAACATCCACTATCAATCACCCATTCATCTTTTTCAACAACCTGAGCAATAAAGGCACTTTCCACATTTACACAACTAACAGATTTAATAGACATCGAATCTTCTTCTTTGATAGCAATGAACACCCAATCATTTTCAGAGGAACCTCCATGATCAGATTCATCATCTATGACACCTACTTCTCTAGCTTCTTGGACATAGTAGCATTTCTTTTGACCTTTATATCTATTATTGCTTGGTTTTGAAAACTTCTCCAGACATCTTGACGTAAAATGACCAATCTTATTACAAGCAAAGCATTTGAATGGTAACTTTCCTTCATACTTACCAGATCCTCTTGGCATTCTTTTGGCAGTAAGAGCTTCCAGATCTGTAGTTTCAATTTCAATATCTTCAAGATCCTTCCTTGTCTTCACAAATCTATTTGATCTTACTGAAGAGCTTTCACCCAGATCATATCTTTGTTTTCCATATACACTGGCTTTGAATGCAGTTTTAGACTTAGGAAGAGAATCACCAAATCACTTAATTCAAAAGATGAAATTTTGCCAACCAGCTGATCTCTTGTAACTTTTGAGATAGCCCTGATCTCCTCTATAGAAGAAACCTTATGTTTGTATGAATCTGGTAATGATCTGAGCACTTTTGCTAGAATTTCTGATTCTTCCAAATTTCCACCAGCACACCTGATACCACACACAAGTTCATTTATCTTTTGCATGTGGATTGTGATATTTTCATCTTCACTCATCCTCAGATTTTCAAATTTTCCTCTCAGACTTTGTAGTTTGGCATATTTGGCATATTCATCACCTTCATAAAGATTCTCCAACTTCTTCCAGATTTCATGAGCAATTTTTAGTCCAAAGACATTTGACATTTCTGAGTTAGTCAGGGCACTCAACAAGGCTTCTTTAGCTCAAAGGTTATTTTCCACATCTTTGATTTGATTTGGAGTTGTAGGACCTTTCTCTGGAGGTTTATACTCATTATCAGTTATCACCCAATAAACATCACCCATGCATTGCAAATGACACTCCATGCGACTCTTCCAAACAGAGTAATTCGTTCCATCAAATCTCAGACTATCTTTCTTATAGGTTGACATCCTAGATCTCCTCAAGTGGTTAAGCTTCTTCTAGAGGAACCTTTCTCTAATACTAATTGTTGGAATTAGGCTGGACAACTGAGAGGGGGGGTGAATCAGTTGTCCCAAATCTTTAACACTTGCAGCTATTTCTTTATCACACAAAACTAATTAATGATGTAAACATTTAAAGAATGAATTATCAACACATGAGCATAAACAAATGAACACAAAACACTAGGATTTTTACATGGAAACCCAGTTAAGGGAAAACCACGATGGGGGTTAACCCACAAAGATTTGTACCTATTAAAAGTACTTTTGAAAAATAGAAGGCACATGCCTTCGGGTGCACTACCCAGAGCTCACTGCTCAAAATGAGGCTCACTGCCTACAAGTAATTTATGTTTAACACAGAAAGGACTAACTGATAATTAGCATCTTTTCATGCCTGGTTCAGTTTCATTGAATGCTCACAAAACTTATGCTTTTGTCTCTAAATACTTCTTTATTGACTCTTCACTCTATACTGCTCTCGCTCCTTTTCTTCTCTGCTCTGCTTCTGATCCTTTATTCAAATTTAATTCAGTTTCCTCAAGGATGATTTTCAACAACTCTTCAATAAGTATTTATACACTTCATCAACCTTGGAATGAACAACAAGGTCAGTTAAACTTGATGCAGATCAATGCAATATCGACCAATCACAACTGAGACTTGAATCTTCCTCAATAAACATGCCACACTCCATAGAATTCTCTTAGATTATCCGTAACACGCTAGGATCATCTGATCGGCCAAGACTGGGAAGAACATCAACACCAAAAAGGAAAATCTTCAATAACAAGCTCAAACTTCAATGCAGACCTCCAACATAGTAGCTACACGATCCAGAGATCTCCACAAGCAATTTAATTCAACAGAAACATCCGTACTCCTCCAAATCATTAGAATCACTTGCATCTTCATCCTGTAACCTTAAGAACACTATCTTCTATAACTGTCACACTAGAAAGATTTCTTGCGGACTTCCCAATCACGAACTACTTGAATGGATGATGTACACTGACTTCCCAAACATGCCTCTAGATCCGCAGATCATCATTTTGCATTACTGGATCAATCTAGACCTCTTTCCTGTCACTCTATCTCTCCTAAATAATGTAGGAACCAGTTTTACTCAGATGGCCATAATTTCTTTGTATCTTAATGCGAACCTCTCAAATCTTAACTGGAGCTTCTTTCGACAAACCTCTACATAGCCATATGCTCTGCATACATTGATCTCCATTAATTTTCTCAATATCCTCAACAACCTGGTCTTCTATATAGGTAGCAAAATAGGATACAATTGACACCAATGGCAACAAGGATATGTTGACATCAATGACAACACCACTTAGGCACATATTTTCAACAGTTACGTCATCCCAGATATGGTGAACTATGTTTATATCTATAGTTTATCAACAGGTTTCCAAATATTTTCTAGGTTCTATAATACTTACAGATTAACTTTCCATACAAGGATTCTCATTACAGCTTTGTAATACTCAAGATCCAAGACTTATCGACACTTAAAGGAGTTTAAGTTGATTCATTACAGTTAAAAATGGTTACCTTACCCAGGTTAAGCATCATAGTCAAGACAAATTATCTCTTTTCACAAATGAGATCAAATAAACATAACTAGGGTCCTTACCCCTTCATTTAGTTATACTAGACACAAACTTGTCTATACAGTAAATCCATTCCAGTTAATCTGACTCAGATCAATCCTTAATTTAGCAAAATGAGTCCATCTTTGCGTACTTGCAATCTTTAGGGTCGATGACCTCTTGTCCCTTAATTATCTATCTTCATACTAGCATCCTTGAATAATTTAATAAGTTTTGACTTTTATCCACGATTCACTTTAGGATTTATATAAGTACTACTAGACTCTTTATGTCTGACCCCATGGTTACTCAGCCATATACTGTTGACCAAGGGCAATGTCATATTTAACAAACAAGCATAAATTTCAAAATCCTTCCAGTTATAATTCTAAAGTTTAGCTCCTCTACCCCGAATCCTAGAAATTCCTTATTTTCTCAGTATAATAGAAAAGCACAAAAAACAAATACTTCTCAACTTCCCTAGACCTCTCGGCATTGTTTGAATCCAAAATTCACATGATAAGAATAAGTATAATATATGAGGTATAATTCCTCTCATATCTTCAGGAGTGTTATCATTTCCCAAATTTGGTTTTTGATTAAGTTCAATCCTTCAACCATAAAAGATTTGAACCATTAAGGAAAATTAAATACAATTGACCAACTGGTCTCCTAAGTCTACTGATTTTCCATTATGACTGAATACGAATGCCTATGCATGTGCACACACACACACACACATATCCTTAGAAGATATGTCAACAAACCTTGATCAACAATCTTGAATACAATATTCATGTTGGGTTGAGTCTCGAATCTCCCAAGATACCCAGCTTGGTATAAATCTTAATAGAAATACCCAACACTGGGTTAAGTTTTGTCTTTAAGTCAATCGATACTAAAATAAGTTCATACGATTATACATTAAGATCTTTAATTTTCCATCCCTATACCCTTGAGTTGGTTAATCATTTCAAACTTAACAACATGGGAGTAGACAATCATGTCTCCTGAATTAGTCTTAAGACTTAATTAGTCCTTTGCTTGGAAGTATGGGTTCTTAATAGAGTTATCAACACTCTAGGCTTTTGTAATAACCATAATGAGTCCTTAAAGCTTCCGTGCCAAGACATGAAATCAAGATTTGTAATTCAATTCAGAATGAAACTTTTCCCCACTTATCCTATTAGGGTTTATTCATCAAATGAATTCTCTTATCACTGAGAAATAGCATTATATTATCAAGCTTGGTCTTCAATTAACATCTACTATTCTCAATTTCGAGGTTTAATATAACCATTGTCATGAGACTAATAAGACTATTTCCTATGATTTAACAAAAACATCTCGGGTCAAGAAACCCTAAACCAGGTTGACTCTGAATTCATATGTTCTCAAGTCCATCTATTCAAACTGTTAATCTTCATTTAATTTTCATAAGATTTGGTGTTTTGTATGACAATATAGTATTATATTTAATAGGTTGGCAGCCTAGTCAAGATATTAAAACTACACATGAAAGAGTCTCTAACCGACTCCTATTCTGTAATATAAATATTAGCATTGAAAAACCTTTGCTTGTCATAGTCAAGGCAACATATAACTTAGTATCTTAATGTGGCATGTAAGTTCTTCTCTGACATACAAGAGTTGTTTTACATCAATACTTATGGTAAGCAAGCAAATAAAGCCAAGGATAAACTACTTCACAATGTCTATCTATATTTAATTCTAAGTAAGATATAAATAAAACTTTATTAAGCAATAACTTTTTATTAATAAAAGTCAACTTATCATCATAAATACTTTATTATCATCAAAATGAGCATATCCAAGTATTATTTAAATAAACTCTCATTCGGAAATATATATACCATTAATATACTGAGTAACTATTCCTCATGGTATTATGGGTCTATGTTTTACTATTTACACTGTTCTAAGAGTATATAAGAATACCACTATTACATAGTGTCTTTACGGTATAAGCATATTAAGGTTGATTAAACAAAACCTCAGTCATATACCAAATTTATACTATAAGAGTAATAAAACTATTAACATAGAGTCTTCATGTCTAGAACATTCTTAATATCACATTATCCTGTCGTCTATTTGCACTCAATAACTACAAAGCCTTTCAACCATGATAAAACATGAAACCTAGCAGCATGACTATAAGTTCATAGTAATAAAGTTGGCCATTTCATAATACTCATAATTTATACATTGTTCACCTTTTTGTCGAGTAGTGGACTTGTGTATTACACATATTAGCTATATTCGTTGATTATGACTCTTTGTAAAAAGGTATTATGGTCTCCTTAAGGCTATGCACTATCGGTGCTATTTCTGTGTACTAAGTATAGATTGCTTTGACACTGGCCGACCGCAATTATAGGTTCAAGCATGCATTAAAGAAACATGAAGTTGCATTTTGCATCAGCTGATGTCTATGAGGCTAAAATATGCATTATGATAACAGATGGTTCATTCCAGAAATGATTTATTTTCTATTTTAATGACTTTATTAACATCATTCTATGGAGCAAGCGACATCCACTTTTCTACTTCACGGTTATGATACAAATATTACATGAATGGAACATAGAATATTTAGAAAGAAATGAGAACCTGATGACATCGAGCTTCGAGCTCTCGAATTCTCCTTGTCTAGCTTCCCAACTCGCTTCCTATTGTCCTTTCTTTCCCCTCTGTCATGTCTATCTTCTTTTCACTGCTTCTGATGATGATATTGTTTCTCCAAACTCCCACTGTTTTATCGATAGAGAAAGATTAACCTATTCAAAACCTAACTAACTCTAAGCCTTATCCACTTTTCTTTCATTATGCCTTTGCTTTGTTCGATTTCCTTCTTGGCTTACATGGCAAAACCACTTTCCAAAGCATCGAGTTCCAATCAGTTATGCCATCGTGGCTATCAAAAAGGTGGTGTATTCGATTACTAGGATGACATCATTGAAATATTAACTATTACAAGGCTTACAAGCTAAAGTTCATTAATAATAACATGTAATGATCTTATATTTTCTCTCGGTGTTTATGAATATATATATATTTTTATTTATACATTACCACTAGATGACTATACTCGTTGGCATATCATTAGATATTCACATAGGCTCAAGATATTATCTAAACCTATTGAACAATGATAACTTTAATAGGAATGACTATACGTTCAACATTATGCCGAGAATACAAATATTTACATCGCGCCTACGTAAAGTGTTACGACGATGATGTTTATGGTCAATGTTTCAGGGTTGAGTTTTATCTCCCCCTACAAAATGTTGTCGACATTTTATGTTGAATAGACTTAACAAAGACATACCATGCAATACATATCTAACATTTATCTGTCGTCCACATTTGATGACATAAACTCAGAAGATTACGACATAGATGTCGATTGACAATACTTGTTGCGACAATGATGTTTGGAAAGACAACATTGTTCTTTCAAAACGACAAGATGAAGAAGTGACTTACTCCTAAAGTCATCGACGACCTTGTCGATAGCTTGACTTAACCAAAAATTAAAGCTTACCTCAAGACAACTAGTGTTCACTGTCTAATATCTGTACTCAGTGGCAAATACCCTTTGGTGATCTAGAGTCTATACTCCCCTTCCCTGAAGATACTTTCTCTCCCTTTTGCTTCTTAGAGAGTCAGATCCACCTGTTCCTATCCAACATTCTTACATGCAAGTTGTGGGCAGCATGCCAGTGTCCCAGTCAAAGCATATCATAATCATAACATTTCATTTTTCCACATTGCAAAAGACATTTTGATTCATATCTTTGAATTAATCATATTTAAGAGATATAATCATGATTCCACGGAATTATTTATAATCATAACATTGTTTCTCATGAGCATATAACGTATTCACATGTCTATTTCTATCCATGAAACAAGTAAAAGTAAATAGTAAGAATTAGTCCAAAAAGAGGGGTGTAACAATCAATGTACACATGATGTAGGTTTGCTAGGTTTTCATTATGGTACTTATCCAAGGCACCACGAAGGGTGGTTTTCACCATTGGACGAATGGATTTCTCTTTATTATTTTGATTTTTTTTTATAAGAGAAGGGACATATGGATAGGAGGGACTCAAGTGTCTAGTTCCATGAAAGATGATAGTCCCACTAGAGATGGATTTCATCACATGGACCATATCAAATGTCATTATGCTCATCAATGTTGCTAAGGGATTGCATAAAAGTGAGATGGAGATGGTTTAGGTAGATGGTGGATTATGATATGGATTACGTAGGGAAGATAATGGATTATGAAAGGAAGGATAATGGATGGGGAAAGTGGATTATGATGTGGATTAGGTAGGACTTATGTACAGATGGATGAAAGACTTATGTAAAAGCATGGACCATAGGAAGGTGATAGGGAAGATATGTAGGATAATAGATGAAGGATGGGGAGATGGAGGTATGTGGGAATGTTGTGGAATGGAATGGAACCATGACCAATGATTGCACACACCAAGATAAACATTGAAGCTTTTGATGGGAAGGAGGTGTAGGAAGCAATGGCAATGTTTACTTAAGAGATGGGTGACGTAGTGACTTAGGTACCCACATAGACTTAGTATTTTTATGATTTTTGCTTGACTTGTGCGATGGAGAAACTTGAAACTTTTGAGTGGAATGGCATTTTTGGATGAAAGGGGATGGTTGGGATTTTTGAGATGTGGATGCCTCATTTGACTTGAATGTTTTATGCTTAGGGACCCAAACCATTTTAGTTTTGGACTTTTCTTTTGGAGGTATGGGCTTGGGTAACTTTTTGGATGGCTTTTGTTTTGATTCTTTACATTGATGTCCTAAGGCATTAGGACCCTTAGGATTTTTGGCTTTATAGGTAGAGGCATTCAAATTTTTATTTTAGAATCCCATGGGTTTGGTAGAATGAGTGGAAGCTTCATGTTTAGGCAATGTATGCATTTGTTGGTCATGATTAGGATTTTTAGGGGACTTATGGATAAGTGGATAATTAGGCGTTGGTAGAAGTGGAGGAAAAATGGATGGAGGGATAGTAGGAGTTGGAAGGAGTGGAGGTAAAGTTGATGGAGGGAAATTAGGAGTTGGAAGTAATGGAGGTAAATTGGATGGTGGAAGGTGTATAGTCACATGCTTTTGACACTTGTAGGATGATGGAGGTCGAATGGCCACATATGTTTTGGGTATATGATGTGGTTTGTGATGGAAAGTGGTGGATTTAGGATGCATGGAGGAATTACCAACATCTTTAGATTGTTTACCATGGGGTGTGTATCCAAGGCCATATGAGCATGGAGGGACCTTGACATGGATTGGCTCCAAAATACCTTGTTCATGAAGGCCTAAGCCTTTACCATGGTAGTTCATGTTTTGGAGTATGTGATGGACAATGGGACTATGTGTGTTTTGAACACTAGACTTGAGTTTATTATTGGATGGAGAAGGTGAGGTAGTAGACAATGGTTGTTGTTGTTGTAAGGAGGAACACTCATGAATGAGGGTGGTAAGACCAATAGAATATGATGATGGATTTGCAACATGGTCGACAATGGGTGACAAAGGATCATTAGGAACTTGAGTATCATTATACTCATTAAGATCCAAGATATTGGTTTGATCATCTATGTTTTCTTGGGAGCCAAGTGTCTCATCAAGGGAAGGAGATGTTGTAGAATTATGGATAGCACTAGATGGAGGATGGATTGGAGCAATTTGGATATCCTGTTCATGGATAGGTATAGGATTATGGATAAGATCAAGGTACTTCATCATAGATATCATCTTGATCATAGAAAATATATGCGTTATGGATAGGTTGGATTTGGATTGTTTTCTCATGGATAGCTTCTTCATAGGTAATATCCTGATCATAAAGAATGTATAGGTTGTGGATGGCATGAATGGAAAGGATTTGATCTTGATTAGAATAAGGGCTTGATGTTTCCACATGCTTTAGATTAGACTCTTGACATAGCTCTTGAATTTATTGAATGGAAGTGGAAGTGGGAGACTCTTGGATGGGCTTGATAAGCTCTTGACAATCACCAACATGAGGGTACAATGGCTCTTGACTTGGGCTTATGGTGGGTGACTCTTCGATAGACTTGAGGGGTTGTGGACTACATGACGTATTCAGAGGAATAAGCATGATGTTTGAGGGTTCTTTGATAGACTCAAGGATAGGTGTTCGACATGGAGATGGTTTATTCCTTGCTAATAGCCATTGGATCGCATCCTTTGTAAGTGTATGTGTGAATGGATAATATAGGGGATGGATAATAATGGTAGAAATTATAGGCTTATGATTAGGATTAGGTGGAGGGATAATGGGATTGGATGGATTAGGATTGGGATTGGGAACAATCTTACCACAATTTATGAGGTTTTTGATCAATCTCTTAAGTGTGGCACAATTGAGTGTCATATGGCCCCTAGCCCTATGGTATGCACAATAATCATTTTCATTATACCAATGGGGTTTAAAGTGATTTTCTCTAAAGGGTTTTATCGGTGGCAGCTCAATCAAATTTGCTTGGACCAATTGTTGTACAGTTATCTCCAAGGGATCCTTTTGGGGAAGATTGGGGGAATAGGGGGACGAAGTTAATGAAGGGCTCAATGGATTAGAAGGTTGGTGGACCAATGGACTAGGAGTGGGATCACATGGTGGTGTCAAGATAGGACTAGTAGGGCATTTGGGTGGATGGCGATAGAGGGTATTTGTAGGATACATAATCTAGATTGGTATCTCCCTTGTCAAAGGATATTATATCTTGCTACATAGGGTAACTCAGGCTCACATGTTCTTGTTGTGGAGGCCATCAATAGTCTTGTGAATGAGTTTGAGGGTGAGGTGAAATGGTGGGATATGTAGATAAAATATCTCAGGGTTGGTTGATATTGGAAGAAGTGGGGATGGTGATGTAGAATTGACATGATATGTGGATGAAGTGGGTTGGTATGAAATTGAGGACATTTGATCTTGTTGCCAAGGTGGACTTGGGCTCATATGTTCTTGTTGTGAAGTGAACTGGCATGTTGATGTGGCATTGACATGGAAAGGTGTGGGATACATTGATGTGGCATTGACTTGATAGGTGGATGGATTGGATTGGTATGAAGTGGGATAAGTTGATGTAGCATTGATTTGACATGTGGATGGATTAGATTGGTATGAAATGGAGGGGGATGACACATAGGAATGAGGTGGCATTGGTTGATAGTGAATCGATAGAGGATGATGTGCTTGTTGGGTTTAACTAGTGGCTATGAAGTGTTGGGCTTGGCCTAGGAGGTGTTGTATTTGAGGTGATTGGATTGTTTGAAGTTGTTGGATGAGGGCATGTAATTGTTGAATGATTCATTGGTCTAGGGGTTGTGGTTCTTGGTAAAGTGCTTGGAGGACATCTTGGAATTGGGTACTAGGTCTTCTAATGTTGGCATGGTGTCACACATGTGTTTAAGGATTAAGACCCTTTTGGCAAGTACTTGACTAGGATTATGATGATGATGTAGAATGATAAGACTGGATGACTTGGATTGATTAAGATAAAATTGACTCGGATGTGATTAGGATGAAATTCTTTGAATTAGAAAGAGGATGATGATGATTAGGATATGATTAGGATGACTTGTCTTGACATGATTGGAATGGAATTTTGGACTAGATAAATAGAGATAGGTTGTAGATTGCCATAGGTGAGACTGTGCAAATGAGAGGCGAGTAATGATAGCTCAAAGGCGATTCAGGATAATCCAAAGGTGAAATTCTGGTGATCAAAGGTGATTTTCTACAGCTCAGAGGTGACTAGATATAATGCAAAAGCAACTTAGGATAGTTCAAAGGTGACTGTAGGTGATTAGATGTAATTTTCAAGATGTCTTAGAGGCAAGTTTCTATTGATCAAAGGTGATTGGCTGTGATTCAAAGGTGCAGATGAGCTGTGCAAAGGCCAGTTTCTTTGACAGTGACTTGTTTTCTGATAGGTAATTGGCAAGAGAACACATAGCAAAGACACAATGGATAATGTTTTGGATGACATATAAAATCAGAGTAACGTGTCTGAATGAGGGCCTAGATTAGCCCAAAGTTTTGCATGGGTCTTGACAAATTCAAAAACACTTGTAAGAATGTACAACCTAGGCTGGAAAGTGGATACTACTTGCTGAGTCCCTACTTAGATTTCTCCATATCAGCTAGAGATATTGGTGACACTGGCTCCCCCACCACAGCATGGGCACACCAAATCTCTTACCCCAAAGATCTAGAGATCTTATAAATCAAGGGATTTTCTGTCTCTATGATGAATAGTACATATAGGGTAGTTTCAGAGGTCTGATCTCCTACACCAGCAAGTAAAAAGGATTTTAGCCTCTACAACAAGTGGATTCTAGTGATAATTCAGGGACCGGCACGTTACGAGCGTCCAACAAGCTACTTAAAGCTTTGACTAGTTCTACTAGGACTCTCATATACGCAAGGTATGCGTCCTTTCAAACCAACATTGTATGGTAAGTGCTAATACCGGTTAGACTTGGCTTTCTCCTTATCCTTTTTTATATAGAGGATTGAACAAAAATACAGCTTGAGGTCATTCCCTTGGGGTGAGTACCTCTTTTCCCACCAAGACAGGCCTCTCTAAAGATAATAACAAGTTCTATTGCACCCAAGATCAATTTGATAGGCAAGGGGAGAGGATACTTTTGTTATTAGCTTAGGGATCTAACTACAACAAATGTAACAAACACAACAAACAAGAAAGTAAGAAAAAGTAAAGCAAACAAGTTCTTTTTAAGCACCAAACAAAATGCTCCTAGATTAGTGAAAATGATATCTCTGACCAATTGATCTTGCAACAAATGTGTTAGTAGTTTCAGATCCACCTTTCTTTGACAAACGGTAAGACGCTACACCAAAGGATATTAGCTTCAAAGAAATCAAAGTTATAACAGTGCAGACCAAAAGCAATGAAACAGGGTGCAAAGGTGATTATATGCAAACCAAAAGCGACTGGATATATACCAAAGGCAATTTTCTATCACTCAAATGCAATGGCAAGCTATGCAAAGGTGATCTGACTATGTGCAAAGGTAATTTTCTATTGTTCAAAGGTGTTCAAATGTATAAAGTCTGCAAAATTCAAACAATAGGGTGAAACAAATGATCATAAATTGAATCTATAAAGCCCCGATGACCCAGAAAGATGAATTTGTTGAATCAAATATGTACCCTACAAACAAAACACCAAAGATCCAATGATATGATATGATTAGGTCAAAGATAAATCAAACCCCAAATAAACCATCTTGAGGATTGAAAAAGATAATTAGGGTTAGCAAATAAACTAGCTTGCAACCCAAATCAGACAACTAAAATTAGAGAAAACCCTACAAAGATGAAAGCGTTAATGAAACCCTAATGTAACCAAAGGCAACTCTCTACCGATCAAAAGCAATTTACTGCAGACCAAAGGCAAGGGAAGACTATTCAAAGGTTATTTTCCCTGATCAAAAGTGACACAGAGCCGTTCAAAGGTGAGTTTCCATAGACCAAATGTGATTTTCTACCGATCAAATGCATTGTTCCATACATAGACTTCAAAAAAATGACTTTTTAAAAAAAATCAATCAAGGATGTGGGTCCCAGTGGGCGTGCTAGAATGTGTGAGTAGGACAAATCAGGTTAATAAGATCAAGCAATACAATCAAAACCCAATCCTACCACCTTCAAGAAATCCATCTAAATGACAAAAAATGAAAGCAAATCAAAGAACAATGTCACCTAGATTGTGTTGATACCTTGGTTGAATGTGGATTGTTTCTCACTAGTGAACAACCATAGTTGCCAAAGCTGCCATGATGATAGATAATATGCTCAAAGTGCTCAATGGATGTGATATGCATGAGATGATAATCTGGATGCTATAGTGATTGTGGGTGTCTTGGAATGAAATGAGAGGGTGTATATATAGCTCTCAACTAAGATTGATCAGCGGTGGAGAAAAGGTGTCTACATGAATGGTTAAGATTATTCAAGAAGCATGGATGAATGTCTACAAGACATGTGTCCATAGAGATAGCTTTTATTAAATGATTTAGTTGGCTTTGTTTGTGGAGATAAGATTGATTTTCTTAAAATAGGACGCTTTTCTATTTTAAGAGTTGGATGACTAGGATAATTGATTTTTAAACCAATTAAATCATTTTTTGTATTTTATTTTCAACAAACTCTGGACAAGGCTAACTTGTACATATAGACAAATGTGAAAAAAAGAGGGAAATAATAAGATAAAAATAAATTAAACAAATAAATTCATTTAATTTATTTTTAAATGATAGAGGAAAAGCTAAATTTAGAAAATTGGAAGAAATTGATATAAATTAAATAAATAAATTTATTTAATTTATATGCATGATGAGAAGATAAATAAATAAAATATTACTTTTATTTATTTAGAGAGGGGAAATTAAATAAATTAGAAAATTTATTTAATTTTAGAAGAATAGTGGGATAATTAAATAATTAAAGATTATTTAATTATAGATAGAAAATAGAAGAATAAAGATAATAGACATAGATGAAATTAATTAAATATATATAATTTATTTATTTAATGATAGAAATAGATGGTTTAGAAGAAAATACGTAATTGATACAAGTATGCTAGACAAAATCGACATATGCAATGGTGAATAACGCGACAAATCGATAAATGTATGAAGGGTCAATTTTGGGTGTCTACAATAAATAACCAAATTATCATCTATCTAAAAATTTTATAAAAAGCATCATATAATGGTGCACTTTATTGCTGACTATTACAATAGACCAATCCTTTTAAATAAGCATGCTCATACACTAGTGAACTGTAGTGATCATATTATATTTACTATTATATATAATTCTATTTTTTAGCTATAATTCTAAATTTTTACTTATAAATCATTTACAATTCTAGTTTTTAGTCATAATTTGGTTATAATTTTAATTTTAAGCTATAATTTAATTATAGTTATAATATTTAGTTATAATTTTAATTTTGGATTATCTCTTGTTTAAGAGTTAAGTGGCAATACAAACAATATTTAGAAAATATTGGTTTGAAGCATGCTAATAGAAAGAAAGGAATATTGGTCTCCACCTCCAAAAGGGTTTTTCAAATTAACTTTGATAGAGTTGTGAGGGTTTGCTGGAGGAGGTTTCACTATTAGAAACTCATGGAGAATTGATTTATGAAGGCTCTTTCTTCCTTGGTATCCGCACATAATGAAATAGAATGAGAAGTATTAATAGCTGATTTAGGAGCAACCACCTCACAAAAGCAACCTAATTTGATAGTGGAGGGTGATTCAATAATAGTGGTCAATGCTATAAACAAGGGTAGGAGCTTGAGCTATAAATTGAATCCTTATGTAGAAGAGGTTAAAATTCTTATACAAAATTTTGAATCAATAAGGTTCATCCATTGAAAAAGACATTTAAACACACTCACAAACTATCTAGTTAATGAAGGAGTGCATCAAGATCTTACTACAACCATTGATAGCCATTGAGCTAGCACGTGGAATAACATAGTTGCTATTAGCATTATACCCCCTTAGATTTTGTAAACTTCAAAGGATAAATTATAGCTACAGAGTTCAAATTGTGCCTCTTAGGAATCTATTGCATGGTGTAAGAAGAGGCCATTATGCATAAAGGTTTATGATTTAGGAGTGTGACGACATATAGTTAGGTTGGATTATTGATTGAGCTTAGTACAATGCATTAATGCCCATTAGTAAGGTGGTGACATAGTGTGGTGAGTTTATTTAGTATGGTGTGGGATGTTTATTTCAATCATTGGTTAGGTGGTGGTGTGAGGGCTTTAACTTAGATAGTTTTCTTTCAAGCCATAGTTCTAGCTCCTTGTTAGGGATGGAACATTAAGAGATTTGTTAGGACTACGGGTGATATTCACCTTGTAATCCTTTTAAACTATTGTAATTATTTATTTAATAGTCAATTAATTATGTACATACATATCCAAGAATCATGGAGAGGGCCAAATTGCATGTCCACATGAGGTTGGGGGTATTTATAATTAATTATTATTCTCTAGGTGACTTAGAATATGTCTGTAAGCAGCATAATGTGGGAAGAAGCATTGTAAGGCATCATTGGACACTTGGCATGAAGTGGAAGGTAATCTATGACTATTTATGGTGTTATAAGAGGTGTAAGAAGTATCCATGATGTTGTAAGAGGTGTAAGAAGCATCAATGATGTCGTAAGAGGTGTAAGAAGCATCTATGATGATGTGTAAGTAGTTGGTTGTCTTTTTTGGACTTGGGGAGTTGTTATTTTGTCTTCTAGTGGGATGTTTTTATTCTCTAGTGAAGTTGAACAACCAAGTTCATGAGAAAAGTTTTGAAGCTTCTAGAAAGATGCTTGTAGCTCCTAGACATATTTCATGAGGTGTATTTTGCATGTAGACTACTTGGCTCATGGTTTGAGTCCATTTTATTAGAAACCATTTATGGTTTCTTGTATTACATTTGTCTATATATTAGATCCATGGGATAGTAGTTTGTATGGTTTTTTTATAAGTTATGTTTCTATTAGAATGCTAGACTGAAGGGGGAAGTTGTGTTGATGTACACTACATTTGTGATTAATACAAGATTGTACTCTCTTTAGTGGTGGGGTTTTTCACCTAAAATGGTTTTCCCCATGTATATTAGTGTTCTTGTGGTATTGCATTTTTTTATTTTTTCTATGTTATTTCTATGTCCATACATGCTCTATCATGTTGGTGAATTTGTAAGCACTGAGGATTAATAGTTTTTATTGTACTTGTGCCTAGATTACTAACAAGATTTGAGAGGGTGTTTAGGTGGTGTAAGGCCATATTTTGGATAGAAGGCTATAATGTATTTTTTCTTTTTAGGATCCCACAACCCTAAGCTTTGTTAATGGTGCTTAGGGGAACAAGCTCTATGGGTTGGGCACCACTCCAAGGTTGCCATTCATGGTGATTTCATAACCAATCTTGTGTATTACCTCCTAGATGATATTATTCATCTCTGAATCTTGTAACTTTTCCTTCCAAATCAGTTCTTTGGTAGGTTTGTGCAAAATATTGTGGTGGCAATTGGTTAGGATATGAAGGCTACTAGAGTGGAGGGTAAAGGCTTAGCCTCAATTCCAACATAATGTATGGGTTTTATGAATGCATTAGTAGAGTTGCATGATAAAGTTAGGATTTTGCAAGCCTTCGTGACAACATCGACAAAGTCTTGGGTGGTATGAATGTTAATTTCTATAGAGGATGACTTGAAGTTGGTAGTGATTATACAATTTTTTTGTGACCCTTCTATGCATTGGTCTAGTATTGGAGGTAGATATGTTATGGCATGTGTTTTTGTCTCTGATGAGCAACTATAGGGGTAGTTTAGTTAATGAAAGTGGGCCCTGGGTGGATGAGGTAGTTGTAACAAGCTTCCTTAAAATTACTAATATACATAATAAATACTTTGGAAAAAAAAAGAAATTATTTGAATGAATCCAATTGTTTCCATTATGTAGGATTAAATATTTTTTTAATAGTATTTAACCATTAAGTTTCACAACTCAAGAGAATAGATGCTATTCTTTCAAAACTATGAAGATTCACAACATAGATATGAAGATGCTAAGAATTTATTAACTCTCATCGTACAACATTATACATGTTTGAAATTAATACAAAGTAATACAAACCAAGAATTGGACTGGTGCCCTATGTATATCATATATAAGTGATAATCAAATATATAGAGTTTTAACTTTTAAATTATTACAATATAGTAAGACCAACATCCTTTATCATCTTATCCAAGTGCAAGCAATATGGTCATTGTCATAGTTGTAAGGATGGAGAGCATTATCCAAGTGCTTTACCTCTAACCTTAGACTAGGTAGTCCATATTCCTACTAGAAGTGGCCTGACCCTTCAATGGGGGTGGCAAATAATGAAATTTATAGTAGTATCATAACAAAATATAAGATCCAAGTGTATATAAGTAGAATCATTGTCACATGCAATCAATCATGCAAACCCTATATGTCCTCTAACTACTGATGACTTTTGACTACCATGCAATCTTGAGAGTACAATGAACTGATAATGCATACAACTATAACATCACTTTGGCCAAAGTGTTTAATCATAATTGCATTATGATTATATAGAAATATAGTTCATCTATTCACAACACTACTAACTCTTTCTTGAATCCTCAAAATGATCATAAAATAATTATGAAAATATAAGGTACAAATTAGAACTCAAGTTTTCCAGAACACCATATCATTTACCAAACTCCTAGCATACCCTACCCCTGAGTTGATGACATAAGATTACATTATTTAAATACCATCTGTCTACTATACTAGACAGGTAAATTTATACAAAGTGTCTTTTTAATGAATGTACAGTGTTATAGGAGACTATGCACAATGTTTCCACACACCAATTGAGAGAACAACTTGATACAAGACTACAATAAATTTAGTTTTTAGATATAAAATGCATAACAATCATACAAAATGCTATTTCAAGAGTTACTAAGCTAAACAAAGTACTATAGTCATATTAAATGTTGTTTGAAACTAGTTTTCCCAACCATTCAAGTGTATAGATAAGTATAATGTTGTTTATGAAACAATTTCCAAAATCTTCTATAGTTTATAGCCCTAAATATCTTCCCATGTTTCACCTCTTTATGCATGATTTCATTAGATTTAGTCTCTTGCATATAGTAGGCATCCTATTATTGATCTAATTGCATACTATGATGCAGAGGAAACGCAACAGAAGCTTACAAATAGGAAGGAGGAGTCATTAACACAACCAGCATGTTAAAATCCTGGACATGCAGTATGTAATACCTATCGGCTTATCATCATCATCATATTTCTTGCTAACACAGACAGCATCATCATATTTCGAAGAGGCATGAAATATCCTCCTGCTAACTACTGTTCACTTCCTTATCGCCTTTCGCCTTTCGCCTGTCAGCAGCATCATCATATTCGACTATCAGCAGCATCATCACATTCAGCAAGCGCAAACATCCTCCTGATGTTCACTGTTCATCTTACCGCCAAACTCTATCTTCATCATCATGATGTTCGACATCATCTTCATCAGCAGGATATAAAATATCCGGTTCCTCCCATATATCCTAATGACGACAACTTCAAGCACCTTTCCTTCGATGCTTACGTCACTCCGATATCCGACTACTCAAACAACAGCATCAGGATATGACTTATCCAGTCATATTGAAACATCCTGATGATGATACTCAACTTTATGCCGATGACTTACGCCGATGCCAAAACACTTAGCGACAGCAGGATAAACTTGCATAGGGTGATATTTGCAATATCCTGATGACGATGACGTCACTTGCACCCGATGATGATGTCAATGCACCTGATGATGATGTCAACAGGATATAAGACACTTATATCCTCCGCAACATGATAATGAATATCCGGTGATCTTTTCAATATCCTGATGATGACCTTTCCAGTCCTTAGCCAAAAAGTGAACTTTCACTTCTGCATGCGATAGCGATATGCGGATGATGGATACACACGAAAGATGATCCTAACGATGATATACACATTGAGTATATATCCAACCTATATCATCCTGATGCACTTGAAACATGCAATTTTTGCCAACTTCAGAACCTGATCCTGGTAGCGATATACTCGTAGATGACGATACGATTCACTCCGTCTGGAAAAGCACATGTAGATCCCTGTATATCCGTCAGCTGCATGCAAACTCACAGAACCGCACAATTTTACAAAGAAAACATGATGATCGGGCCAGATCACCTTCAGATCAAAACTTAACAGTTTATCTTCCTAAACCCTAGCACATGAGGATGCTAGGTTGATTCATAGCATGCTACCAATCGATCTCCCACACAATGAAATGCATAAACAGAAAACTAAAATACAACCTAAACTAACATGCATGACCATTCCACCGATTCACAGAATCAACCGGTGGAAGGGTTGAAAGAATCCATTAACCTGTAATCAGAACAGAAATCAAAACATAAACAGCTGATAAACCAGATAATGCAATTGATGAGATCTTATTTAGATGAAACACAAATGTCCTGTTTCTACAATACTATCGAACAACAATGTTTCACAATGTCTAGACTGATCTCTAGATCTCACTCAATCACCAGTACAACATAACATAACTACTACTCTCTCCTTTTTCTGATATGATCTCAAACCCTAACTAATCTGAGTTATATATAGCAATATCCTACGAGTACTACCAACTCGATTCCCAACGGCTGGGAGCTTCCAAGCGGCTGGGAGAAGACAGCTCAGACAACCTGATAACGAACTCTAACTGCCTGCACACTCTCCTAGGCTGATCTAATACATATGCATTGGTCCAATGGACCTTATTACATTATGAAGTCAAACATGCTAAAACTAGACTAATGTCCTGTCATGCGGACAATGAACCTATATCCTGTCTTGTAGGGGTGCTCCTGCACCATTTTCCCAACCATTCAAGTGTATAGATAAGTATAATGTTGTTTATGAAACAATTTCCAAAATCTTCTATAGTTTATAGCCCTAAATATCTTCCCATGTTTCACCTCTTTATGCATGATTTCATTAGATTTAGTCTCTTGCATATAGTAGGCATCCTATTATTGATCTAATTGCATATAATATCTATTACAACCATATATGTAAATAGATTAAATAATGTTAATGACTATCCACTATCATGAATGGGAGTGACTAAAAGAAAATAAGTCTTTATATCACATATATAAGCCTCTTCATGTATGTGTGTGTATAATTATGCTTAAAAATGCACATTTTTTATATCTAGTTCAAGATACAACACTGTTATATTCACATTACCTTATAGGCATTTTAACAAACATTTGATGGAAAAACTCAAATTTGAATAACTTAATATTTCTATGTAGTTATATATATATATATATACATACAACTATGAAAGCATATATATACACTATTACATGCACTGAAAACTTATACATTTTAACAAATAATTGATATACATTCCTCTGTTCTCCCTTTCTAGCAATTTCATTATCTTTGACCTCATAAACTTAAACTGGGAAATAGTTTACACCTCTTAAGGAGTTGACTTAATGTAATAATTAATATATACAACAACATAAGTGTTGTTATACAATTGTATTGGGTACATATACATGCCCAGTGTGTATGTAAAACGCATGACATACCTTATGCTTGGCAGAAACCTATATGGTTTCATATATATTTGAATAACTTAATATTTCTATGTAGTTATATATATATATTTATTTATGCAACTATGAAAGCATATATATATATCTATATATATATATATATATATATATATATATATATATATATATATATATATATATATATATATATATATATATATATATATATATATATATATATATATATATATATATATATATATATATATATATATATATATATACACTATTACATGCACTGATAACTTATACATTTTAACAAACAATTGATATACATTCCTCTGTTCTCCCTTTCTAGCAATTTCATTATCTTTGACCTCATAAACTTAAATTGGGAAATAGTTTACACCTCTTAAGGAGTCGACTTAATGTAATAATTACTATATACGACAACATAAGTGTTGTTATACAATTCTATTGGGCACATATACATGCCTAGTGTGTATGTAAAATGCATGACATACCTTATGCTTGGTAGAAACCTATATGGTTTCATATATATTTGAATAAATTAATATTTCTATGTAGTTTTATATATATATGCAACTATGAAAGCATATATATATACACTATTACATGCACTGATAACTTATACATTTTAACAAACAATTGATATACATTCCTCTATTCTCCCTTTATAGCAATTTTATTATCTTTGACCTCATAAACTTAAACTAGGAAATAGTTTACACCTCTTAAGGAGTCAACTTAATGTAATAATTACTATATACGACAACATAAGTGTTGTTATACAATTCTATTGGGCACATATACATGCCCAGTGTGTATGTAAAATGCATGACATACCTTATGCTTGGCAGAAACCTATATGGTTTCATATATATATATATATATATATATATATATATATATATATATATATATATATATATATATATTGAAATGTCTACCAAACTCTATATAAACAATGTATGCATACAACCATGTGGGTACTATTTAACAGTCCCAAATATGCAATACTTAAATAATATGCTCTCAAATTTTTATAAGACCAACTTATAGATGCAAAATGGCATCAAGAAGGAATAAACAAATAAGGAAATGGAGAAAAATTGACCACATATCCGATTCAATATTCACAAAATATCTTTTTTATTATTGTCCTAGTCCTTTCCAGATTCTAGCTCCACAACACTTCCTTCAAAATGAATTTTTTTTTCCTTTTTCCTTTTTCCCCCGTTCTCACAATAATCCTCCATTCAAATATCCATAAAAAAACCCCAAAATTTAGGCAATTTCCATGTCCTCACGGGCTCAATGTGATATAGGAGAATCCTTGGTTCAAGAGAAATCTTGCATCAACCAAAAACATTTGCATTTCAGTTTGTTTGCAGTTTGTTTCTTTTCATTTTCTAGTTTAGTTTAGGCAGTTCAGTCAGAAGCAGTTTTCACTTGTGGTCTGGTTTTAGCATTTCACATCTTGTGGATCTGGATTTAGGATCTTCATTCATTCATCTACATCATATCAAGAATTCAAAGCATTTGGATCAGTTACTAGAAAGATACCTCCATCAGAAGATCATTTGTTTTCTCATAGCAGAGCATCTTGATAGTCTCAGACAACTAGCTGAAGGAGAAGGCTTGCAGATCATTCCTTGACTTGTGGATCTTAATGACACATCATTCAATGATCCTTGGTTCATGGCCGTCCTTTCCCAGGGTTCTGCATGTTATTCCATTCATTTGAGGAAGTGGTCTAGGCATTTAGGTCTGACCTATCTGTGAACACGTTACAACTCTTCATTGGAGTTTGTGACCTTCCTTGGCCGATGCAGAGGAATCTATTGGTTTGGAAATGATATATAATGATGTAATAGACCCTTAGGAAAGTAGTTCAGAAGTTATCAATAAGTTCATAGTTTTGATTTTGTACGAAGGAGCTTCAAAGCTTTATCTTGTGCATGTATGTAATCAGGGCTTTGAGCCCTAACTGTAAGCCCGCATGTTGTCAGCCAGATTGTATTTAAATTCTATGATGTATTGAATGACTGAATCTGCATTTATTTCCTTTCTTGAGTTGTTTCCATTGTGTTTACTCTTGCTGCATGGTTCAAACAGTTCATTCTGTGAACCCTCCTACTGTGACTGCACTAAGTGGTATCATAGCGAAAGTTTGAATCCTTGGGAGTGAATTAAGTGAAGTTGGCAAGGGAATTTCATAATATCTTGCTGTGGACAAATCGCTAAATTGATGCAGGTTACTTGTGTTGCAATGAATCGTCGATTGTGAGGTAGTTGTCACCTTGTAGCTTGATCGCTGAACTTGAGGCAATTTGCACTTGATCCTAGGAAGAATGCTTGGTGCAGAAGCACCTTGACAAACTGATGCTTCTATAAACCAATCTTTGGAATTTGATTAAACTTTGATGATTCAACATTGTAATTGATGGTGATAAGTTGTCATTGATGTCAAAAGTATGATCAGTTGCCATTGTTGTTGACAGGAGCAAGTGACATCATTAGTTTGTTCAGTATGGTAAAGTGTTTGTGTTTATCTTGTTATCATGCTCAAGTCAAGGTTGTCAGGTTGTGCTCAAGACAAGATATGAGATGTGATCTTGATTCATGGTTTACTTGGTTTACAAAGATTGTCTTCACAATCATTTTTGACAGTGGGATCTTGCTTGTATACAGTAACATCATGTTGTTTACAAGTGACAGTGGTTGATACAAATAGCACGGAATGGTCTTCTGGATGTTGGTATGATCTCAGTATTCAGTGGCATAGTCTTCATTTGATCTCAGTTGCAGTTGTGTGTTGATTGATCATCTTTCTATATCCACAAGATTTGTTTGATCAGTTTGATTGCATGAATTGTTGATGCTAAGACATTGATGCTCACATACGTATCAAAGGAGGGTTTTTTTTATATTGAAGTGTTGACTTGAAATTGCAGGTCACATCACTTAAAATTCACCTACTAAAGGGGTAGTCAACATATATCATAACCGATCCTTTTCTTACCTTTCAACCTATAAAAGTGGTCTCTTTCATATGTGAAGCAGTTTATTTATTAAGTGAAATGAGCTCATGGTAAATAATTCGAGTCTTATTTCAAGGAATAAATGATCTTACAAGGTGGTTGAAAAAGCATTGATTTGCTTTATAAATGAAAAGCTTTATTCATGGAAAAGGTTCAATTTATTAGAAACTTGTTGAATATTCATTGTCAAGGGAGGAAGCCCGTTTATTTAGTCATATTTATGACTTTTTTTCAATTTTAGAAACCTTTCCTTATCTCCCATGTAGGCGGTTTCATGATAATAGCATTTAAATTGATTTTTTATGAGATATTCTCAAGGCTATTTTTAAGGCTGATTTTGGGCATCTTTTAAGAAGATCTTATAAAGATTTTTTTCTTTTCTAATTTCAAGATTTCTCTTACGGGCTTTTCAAGGCATTAAAAAGCTTTAAAGAAGGAAATTCTTTTAAGGATTTAAATATGTAATAAAAGGGAAAGTTCATATAGTTGTTTTTTCTTTTTTAAAAAAGGAGTCTTCAATATAGGGAATATGAACAGTTGAAGACATTATTTTTAATGGGAGCTATTTTTATATAGCTTGAAGATGTTTTTGAACAATCTGGAAAATGTTTTTGAAGATATTATTTTTGGAGAAGAATTTGAAGAGGATAATGAAAATTTGTTTGAAGGAATTTGCAGAGAAGGAGATGAAAATGAAAAGACTAAATATTCAAAGAGATTTTATTTTTCTCCTACAAGTCCTGATTGAAATGTTAGAGAATATGAAATGATCTTGCCAATAATGTTGTAGAGAAGTTTGATTGACAAATTGGTGGAGTTATTTTTGTAGATTGAATTTGCACGAGCAAAATGATTTTATTTTTGACAGGGGCAATATTGGAGATTCTTTTGCAGGAATATGAAGGATCATGCATGAAGGTTTTTTTTTATGGAAGATGAAAATGAGGATAGAGATTTTATTACAGGGGTAGATTCAAAATATATTATGATGAATTATTTTTGTAGTTTATAAAGAATACATAATGGAGATCTATTTGATGCAATCAGATATTATTTTCTTTCAGAGAAGATGAAAGGTTTTGATAAGAGGATAATGAAAATGTGTTTTGAAGGTGAAAGGACATCAATTTTGTATACAATGGTTTTTCAGGTGCATTGATGCAAATATATAAACAGACATTGATGAAACATAATAGAGATGCAGTGTTGATTGGATCAGGATACAGGATTGATTTTGAATATCTGAGTTTTGTATATGATTTGGGTTGATGAAAAGAATGGCCATTTGAGAGACACATGGAAGAGAAGAAGTGTTTTGTATTGAAACAGAGAAACCCTCTGAGTTTTTAATTTGTTCTGTATTAGGGGTTGGTGCTCCTTGAAGTTGGTGCTTCAAAAGAATTAGGGGTTGGTGCTCCTGGAAGTTGGTGCTTCCAAACATTGTAACCAGTGAGGTTTTCACTTAAGCCAGTGAGGTAGTTTTGAGTGGTTTTTTTACCCAAGAAGGGTTTTCCACTCGTGAAAAGAATGTGTCATGTTTAATGTTGTTTTTCCATCTGTATGTTGTATATTAGTTCTTTGCTTATTTTCACATCCTTCATTATTAATCTTGTGCACAAATAATTAATGTATTCCTCTCTATTTGTTCTGTAAGAGAAAGTTTGCAAGAAGTTGTAAAAAGATTTGAAAATTCACACAACACTGATTCACCCCCCCTCTCAGTGTTGTCCTTGACTCCTACAGTAATGAGATCAATTAAGTCATTTTTCATGTGTTTAGGTCATTAGGAGTGTTAAATGTTCAAGTTATATGTTCATTTTGCAAACTATGAAAAGTTGTCTTTTAAAAAATATAAAATTGCAAAATTACAAAGAGGGAAGGTGAAGAGACATTTAGTTTCCAATTCATTGGAAGGTAGTTGAAAACTGAAGAGGCATGTGTGGAATGCCTTTAAAAAGGCCTTGTAACCATCTGAGAACTCGTGGGTGGTTGATTAGAAGATTTTGATCAATGAAAGAACACTATTTTCATGTATTTCTACAGAAATTTACTGTTTTCTGATGTTGTACGAACCTGTACGGGCATGGTTGCATGTCTAATTGATTGCAAATGATACATTAATCAATCACCTTCCTAACACATCTTATTTTATGCAATTTGGTTCATATTTGAGCAAGATATTGTGATTTTTCAGTAGACAATTATAATCCTGTTTTAGGGTAAACAGTGATAAGAAAGTTTATGTTTCTTTCATTCTATCCATTGAAAATCCTTGGTTTTTTTTGGTGAAGTTACTCCTTTATGAATGTCATTTCATGTTCTAGAGGTGTCAGACAAGATGATAATGGATAATGTGTGAAAAGTGGAAGTTTAGGACTGTAGCAGTCTGGAAATAGAGTTTGTGAGTAAAGATCAAGCCTAGAGCCTAGGGTTTGTTAAGAGACCTTTGAAATTGGACTTCTGATGAAGGAATAAGCATGAATAGACCTAACTACACATGATCCAAGTGTTGGATGAAAGGATTTGAGGTTGAAAGTAGTAGAACCTATAAACCCTTGTTGTATTCATGCCAAATTAGGTCTAATTGAATGTTGACAGTCATATTTTGAACCTTGTTTCTTGAAGCAACCTATGTTGATTCTAAGATACACTTTAAAAAACTGAAATGGGTACTCGAAATGCTGATTACAGTCATGTTTAAGGGTCTAAATGAAGATATATCTCTGACAGTATGTGTTGGAAGGGCTACAAGGAATGGAGCAGCCTATATGGGAAAAGAGTATTGATGGAGTCTCCTGATTCTTGGAGTGATTTAGGTGTGTTTGGTTAGTGGATTTAATCTTTTTAGATGTCTCTTATACCCTAGTGAAGGTCTGGATCATTGTAAGGCATTAGAAACTAGTTCATTGAAGAATCCTTGTGTGATTTTGTGAGGCCAACCTAGAAGTCAATTTGTGAAATTTGGTACAAGTCAAGTGTTTGCCACCTTCCTCTGCATCAATGCTACTATTGGAACAATGGATGGCAAAATCAATGAGATGATGGAGATGATGAAAACAATGCGAATCCATTTGTATGCTGTTGAAGAAGATAGGCGAAGAGGATTGACACTGAGACCTAATGTGGAAAGCGATGAGGAAGAAGAATTTCAATCTGCTGAACAAACTGGCAAAACCCTAGGAGGTGATGAAGAAGAAGAATCAGATCAAGTAAACATGTTGCGAGCTATTTCAAAGATTGGAAAGAGATCTAGAGTTGATGTGCCAAATTATACTAGTAATTTGAACCCTGAAGAATTGATTGACTGGATAAATGACATGGAAGAATACTTTGAGTATGAAGAGATGGAAGATCTAGAGAAGGTGAAATTTGCAAAGACAAAGTTGAAAGGACATGTTGCTATATAGTGGAAAGAAGTTCAGTTGGAAAGAAATAGGAGAGGAAAAGAAAAGATTACAAAGTGGGACTAGATGGTGACAAAGTTGAAGAACCAGTTTATACCTGCTGACTATGAGTTGGAGTTGTTGAAGAGATTGCAAAACCTGAGACAAAAGGAGAAATATGTGAAGGACTATACTGAAGAATTTCATAAAATGATCATAAGGACAGGGCATAGTGAAGAAAGCAAGGAGAAAGTAGCTAGATACATTAATGGACTGAGATTGAACATTCAAGAAGAGCTAACCTTGGTAAGGATGACATCCTTAGAAGAAGCATATCAGTTTCCCCTAAAAGTTGAAGAGAAGATGAATAAAAGACATGATCAGAGATAGAGAGGTAGAGGAAGTAAATTTCAGAAAGGTAGAGCATTTTCAGAGGAGACAAATCATACCCGGAGTAGAACAAGTTTGATAGCCCATTCAAGAAGGGGGACAGAGATAATAAAGCTTACCAGAGAGATGACATAAATTTTTATTGGGGAGGAAACCCTAGTGCATACCAGAATGAAGGATACAGGAGAGAAGGAAGAAGATTTGATAAGAAAACATTCAAAGTTACTTGTTTCAAGTGTGGAGGTGAAGGACATAGAGCATTTGAGTGTAATCAGGGTAGTACAAGTAAGAAGACAAAAAATAATGGAAGAGCAACCTATGTTGAAGAAGAACTTGTTGAATCACCCCGTTCAATTAGCAAACCAGAGAAAGGAGAATCATTGGTGATGAGGAGAGCACTATTTCAAGCAGAGACAAATGAAGATCCACCACAGAGGAAGAGTCTGTTCAGAACAAGATGCAAATCAGGAGGTAAGTGTTGCAAAGTTGTAATTGATAGTGGTATTTTAGATAACCTAGTTTCAGAGGAGATAGTGACTAAGCTAAAGTTGGAAAGATTGAAACACCCTAAGCCTTATCAGATAGCATGGATGTAGGATGATCATAAGGTACTGGTGAGTGAACAATGTTTGGTGAGGTTTCATATTGGATCATATCATGATGAAGTCTTGTGTGATATTATGCCTATGGATGTTTGTCATATCTTGCTAGGTAGACCTTGGCAGTATGATAGAAAAGCTATACATGATGGGAGAAAGAATACATACACTATAACATCAAATGGAAAGAGAATTACTTTGATTCCTTTGGAGGATAATCCTAAGAGTGAAGTATGTGGGAATGCTAGAATCTATTTGGTAGATGGAAGAAAATTTTTGGATGGTTTGAGACATGACAATATGTGTTATGCCTTGATTCCTAAGAAGCCTGAAGCATTGAAGAAAGAGACTAAAGAATCACAACTGAAGGAAATAAGGGAATTGTTGATAGAGTATGAAGACATCATATCAGATAATGTACCTAAAGGATTACCACCTATAAGGAGTATCAGTCATTACATGGATCTTATACCAGGAGCAAGTTTGCCTAACAAAGCAGCACATAGAATGACACCAACAGAGAATGAAGAACTGAATAGACAGATACAAGAGTTGCTGAGGAAAGGTCCGATTAGAGAAAGTTTGAGTCCTTGTGCGGTACCTACAATGTTAGCACCTAAGAAAGATGGAGAATGGAGAATGTGTACCAATTCTAGAGAAACAAACAAGATCACAGTTAAGTATAGATTTTCTTTACCTAGGATGGATGATATCATGGATTGTTTGAGTGGAGCAAGATATTTCACAAAGATAGATTTGAAGAGTGGATACCATTAGATCAGAATCAGAGGAGATAAATAGAAGACTGCTTTTAAGACAAATGAAGGATTGTATGAGTGGTTAGGATGCCTTTTGGATTGACAAATGCACCGAGTACTTTCATGAGATTGATGAATGAAGTTCTAAAGAAATTCCTGGGTAAGTTTGTTATTATGTACTTGGATGATATTCTGATTTTCAGTAAGACAAAAGAGGAACATTTGTGACATATTAGACAAGTTTTGCAGAGGTTGAGGGAAGAGAAATTGTTGATAAAAACCAAGAAGTATAGTTTCATGAAGGAAGAGCTAGTATATTTGGGATTTGTGATTTTTGCGGAAGGATTGAAGATGGACCCTAAGAAAGTAAGAGCAATTGTTGAATGGCCTGCACTAGAGAGCATTGGAGAGGTTAGATCATTTCATGGATTGGCTAGTTTCTACCAAAAGTTCATCAAAAATTTTAGTTTAGTTTGTAACCCCATGACAAAGACAACGAGAGGTGATAGAAAAGATTTTAAGTGGACATTAGGAGCAGACAAATAGTTTTGAGTTGTTGAAGCAAAAGGTGACAGAGCAATCTGTTTTGGCATTACCAGATTTCAATAAGGTATTTCAAGTTGATTGTGATGCAAGTGGAAGTGCAACTGGAGCAGTATTAAGTCAAGAGGGTAGACCTGTAGCTTATTTTAGTGAGAAGTTGAATGATGCAAGGAGAAGATATTTATTTTATGATCAGGAGTTCTATGCCATAATTCAAACCTTAAAGAAGTGGATACATTACCTGTTACCTAAGGATTTTGTGTTGTAGACAGATCATCAAGCTTTGCAGTATTTGAACAGTCAAGGTAAGTTGAATCAGAGGCATATGAGATGGGTAGAGTTCATGCAAAGTTATACTTTTGTGTTAAAGCATAGGAGTGGAAAATCAAACAAAGTTGTTGATGCATTGAGTAGGAGAAGAAACTTGTTGACAGAATGGAGAGTTGAGGTGTTAGGTTTTGATGAATTAAAGAGCCTGTATGAGGGGGACACCGATTTTTCTGAACCTTGGAAAACATGTAAGGAACTTGTTGTGACAGATAGGAGTAAGTGGTTGGACTATTTCATTCAAGAAGATATGATGTTCAAAGGAAATCACTTGTGCATACCTAGAAGTTCAATGAGGGATAATTTGATTAAGGAGAAACATGGTGGTGGATTCGCAAGACATTTTGGCATTGATAAGACCATGGCCTTGGTGAGTGAAAACTACTTTTGGCCTCAGATATATAAGGATGTTTGAAGATTTGTGCAGAGTTGTAGAGTTTGTCAAGTTACAAAAGGGAGTAGTCAGAATACTGGATTGTATAAACCTTTGATAGTATCGGAGAGACCTTGGGAAGACACAAGCATGGATTTTGTAATGGGATTGTCAAAGACATAGAGAGGACATGATTCAATATTTGTATTGGTTGATAGATTTCCAAAAATGGCTCATTTCATACCTTGCAGGAAGACAACTGATGCAGTGCATGTAGCTGACCTATTTTTCAAGGAGATTGTGAGATTGCATGGATTGCCTAAAATTATAGTTTCAGACAGAGACAAAGTTTGTTGGGTAGTTTTGGAGGACACTTTGGAAGAAGATGAAGACAAATTTGAAGTTCAGTTCAACTTTTCATCCACAGACAGATGGACAGACAGATGTAGTGAATAGGAGTTTGGGAAACTTGTTGAGATGCTTGGTTGGAGAGAAGACAAGAAGTTGGGACTTGATTCTTTCACAAGTAGAGTTTGCATACAATAATTCAGTAAATAGGAGTACCAGAAGAACACCTTTTGAGACTGTTACTGGAGTGAATCCTAGAGGAGTTGCAGAATTGAGAGATATTAGTATAGAGGAAAAGAGAAGTGCAGAAGAATTTGTAGATCACATGAAGACAGTGCATAATCAGGTGAAGAAGCAATTGGAGAATATGAAGAGTAAGTACAAAGAGAAGGTAGATGAGAAGAGAAGACATAAGGAATTTGAAATGGGAGATGAAGTAATGGTGTACTTGAGAAAAGAAAGATTTCCAGTTGGGACATATAACAAGTTGAAAATGAAGAAGTTTGGACCTTGTAAGATACTCAGAAAATTTGATTCAGGAAATGCATATGAAGTAGAGCTACCAGAGACACTGGGTATATCACCTATTTTCAATATGCAGATCTATATCAGTATCATGAAGCAGAGTTCAGTGACAACATGGAAGAAGTAGTTACCACACAAAGCACCAAAGCATATAGAAGACATTTTGGACAGCAGAGTTGGACTCAGCACTAGAGGAAGACAATACAAAGAATATCTTGTGAAGTGGAAAGGCAGACTGGAAGAAGATTCATCATGGATTTCTCAAGTTGAGGTGGACTGTCTTGGTTCTTCCCTAGCCCCGACAAAGTGAGGGACTCACTTTTTCAATAACCCCAGATGTCTAATGTGGGAGCATCCCTAGTTCAAGAGCAATCTTGCATCAGCCAAAAACATTTGCATTTCAGTTTGTTTGCAGTTTGTTTCTTTTCATTTTCCAGTTCAGTTTAGGCAGTTTAGTCAGAAGCAATTTTCGCTTGTGGTCTAGATTTGGTATTTCACATCTTGCGGATCTAGATTTAGCATCTTCATTCATTCATCTACATCATATCAAGAATTCAAAGCATTTGGATCAGTTACCAGAAAGATATCGCCATTAGAAGATCAATTATTTTCTTAGAGTAGAGCATCCTATAGTCTCAAACAACCAGCTAAAGGAGAAGGCTTGCGGATCATTCCTTGACTTGCAGATCTTAATGACACATCATTCAATGATCCTGGTTTGTGGTTGACCTTTCCCAGGGGTCCACACATTATTCCATTCATTTGAGGAAGTGTTCTAGGCATTTAGGTCTGACCTATCTGTGAACACGTTACAACTCTTCATTAGAGTTTGTGACCTTCCTTGGCCAACACGGAGGAATCTATTGGTCTGGAAATGATATATAATGATGTAATAGACCCTTAGGAAAGTAGTTCAGAAGTTATCAATAAGTTCATAGTTTTGATTTTGTACGAAGAAGCTTTAAAGCTTTATCTTGCGCATGTATGTAATCAGGCCTTTGAGCCCTAACTATAATCCCGCATGTTGTTGGCCAGATTGTATTTGAATTCTATGATATACTAAATGACTAATTCTACATTTGCTTCCTTTCTTGAGTTGTTTCCATTGTGTTTACTCTTGTTGCATGGTCTGGACAGTTCATTCTATGAACCCTCCTACCGTGACTACACCACGATGGGAGACCAAATTAATAAATTTTTAAAATAGAACTCTCCAAACAACTCCCTTCTACTCCAATAAATTCACAAAGGTGTGAAAAACTCTAAAATTTGTACCATGGGGTTGGCCTTAATAGCCACCATGACCCATAGAAAACTCCCATGCCCTAAATGACTTTCTCACAACTCAAATTAAAAATAAAAAATCCCCAAAAATTTGAAATAAAAGATTATATATTTTCCTAAAATAAAATGGGTTGACCAAAATAGCATTAACTAAAGCTTAAGGTGTTTTTTCATTGATGAGGTAAAATCAAATTTACAAGTAATTCAATTGAATAAACTTAGACATGTTAAATGCAATAGATAATTTAACTATGGTTCAAAATTTACTTTAACATAAAATAAATTTAAAACCAAATGTCACATAATGCAAACACATAGAGCAACACTCAACTTAACAAAAATGACAACTCATATGAACTAGACATCATGTAGACACTCAAGACATCCATATAAAAACTTATGATGGAACACATGCCTTACTGTACTATGCTTATAATGCATCATCAAAAAATCAAATTACAAACTCATGCAAGTGTGTGGGTTCTTAGATAGAATGATTCAACTACTCAATTTTCATGATCTACCTCACTCTCTCAAACGATACTCTCCCTCTACAAACAAGGGGTAAATCTAACCTGAATCCACCTCATGATAGTAGACGGTAGTTAGTTTGTGTCAATACCAAAATCTCATAATCACAAATACTAATAACAATTTAAAATATCAACTAAATATAATATATGAAATAGCCAGTTTCATCAAATTATTCATTAACCATTCCATAATGATATACATGTGCAAACATTATGTACAACTAGTTGTCAGTTCAAATCAAGAATATTTCATAGACACAAATAAATAACAAGTTGTCATAATAATATATAAGCCATAAAGTCATCACATTTAAAAAATCATATCCAAACATTAACTATATACATGTTAATTCAATTATTTTAAACATTAATAATTTATCCATAATAAGCTAGTAAAAATGGGGTATGACATCCTTCCCCACTAGGAAAATGTTAGAGCTGGGATCTTTTGTAATATTTCATCCATAGGAGAGTAAAAACAACAACCAAAAGAAAAATGATGCAAAATAGAAACTAATGCATATCACAACCTTAAATAAGAACGTGCAAGGTGAGCGAGTATAATAGGCTATGTGAGAGGTGTGAGGTGGAAAGTCTAGCTAATAGGAAACATAACTCTAGAATCTCCCAAAATAGGATGGAGTAACTCTTTTGGAAGAGACTGACACCTAGCACCACTCTCATTCACCCTTATTAACTACTCACTATTATTATGTACCTATGCAAGCTTAAACAAAAATAAAGGAAAATAAATTCCTACACTAACACCCCCCCTTAAGCATAGCTTAGGTGGGTGAAAAGATGGGTCCCAAAAAAATCAGCCATGTTAGGTACCCATATACAATAATGGTGGATAATGTCAAAAAGACTCTCCAAAAGATACAACCATAATAAAATCACAATTCCTCAAGAAGAGGATAGAGAAGGTCAAATGCCCCTCACATATAGGAGTAACTCCAAAGACACTAAAAGATGCTCAAAGACAAAAGATAATCCATTGCCTAAAAACAACATTTCTTCCCTTGGGAAGAAATAAATCCAATGGTGGATGAAGAAGCCAGTCCCACAAACTAAAAGATGAGGGAAACCAAATATAAATAGGTATCTTTGAATGCAACTTAGTTGTCCTCATGATGAGAAAGGAAGTCCTCTCTAAAATAGGAACAAAAATTCTAGTCAGTGAAGTGGAATTCAGAGAGGGTGGATATTGAATTGCATCCAAAAAACAAAAGAAGGGATGACATGTGTTTTGTGACTATAATCAAAAGTGTCCTCAAGATATACAATGTGAGACTCATAAAACAACTTAGAAATACCTGATAGATAATCATCCCACACCACATAATCAAAAGAACAAAAAAATCTTGCTTAACCAATTGAACATTGATATCAAGAGAAGCGGGAGGGAGAGGAGAAGAAATATCAAAACAAGTCTCAAAATAGGATTAGATGTGAGAATATCAAGGTTTGAGTGACCAAACTTCTCCTAAAAAATATGGTCCACACAAGATTTGTGAAAAAAAACCCAAAGGATTTGAACCATCACTAGGGGCAAAACTAGAAAAGGTGTATACCCAAGATGAATGATCAACCATCCCTGTATCAATAATCTTTATGCTCTCCAAGTCTTTGATGATAACTAAGTCAGGTGTAAGATCTACAGTCTTCCCCACACCACTGCGGGTAATTTGATGTATGGAAATAAGATTGTTTGACAAAGAAGGCACACATAATACATCATTGAAAATACCCTCACCAATATTAATAGATCCCTTCCCAATTAGATTCATATATGTATTATTACCCATCAAAATAGGTGGCATAACACAAGGCTCAAAAGTAGAGAGCATAGACTGAGATGAAGCCATATCATGTGAAGCTATAGAATTAAGAAGTCATTTACCTGATCTAGAACTTGTACTTGCACAAAGTGCCTTACCTTTCTGTTTGTTTTCCCCATTAGCAAAACATGCATGCCCTTTTCAGAAGATCTTGACTATTTTGATGAAGAAGGAGCATGAGAAGATGAACTAGAAGACAAAGATGAAGAAGAACTTACATTGATTTTTTGAACAAAATTCTTCAACTCATCCATTTATTTTTTGTAGAAAACATGTTCATCATGCCCACTTTCTTGCAATATGCACATACGGGTTTCTCCTTTGATTTATTCTTTTTTTTGGATGAAGATGACTCATGGGTAACTTGTGGTGTTGATTCTTTTTCTTGCTCACTATTCTTGTTTTTATGCCTCTTTTCTTTGCCACTTGAAGCCTTTTGGTCTTTTGTGCTTTTATTAGAAATAAGAGCCTAAGATATTTAAGACTTTAGAGTACCCATCTACACTACTTTTGCCTATTCCCTAGTGAGAGATATAAAAAATTCATCAAGTGAAGGCATTCTAAATCTAGTACCAAGGGCATCTCTTATAGCATAAAATGTAGAGACAAAAATAGAATAATCAGGACCAAGTTTAGCAAGAATAGACAAGATCAACTGGGTATCTTCTTTCTCTATACCACATTATTTTAGCTGCAATCTAAGAGACTTAAGTTTGGTGAAGAAGTCCTAAATACTATCAAAGTTAGATGGATTCAACCTAATAAGTTCATTTTCTAATAGAAAACTTCTTAAAGTATAATTCTTACCAAATAGACTCTCTAATGTAGTTCAAATTTCGTCTGGTGTTGTGTAAGACTTAACATGGAAAAGAAGATCAAGAGAAATGAACTAAATCAAGAGAAATAAACTAACATAATATCCCATAGACTTCATCATAGATATCAAACCATTTTCTCTTTTCTATAGCACCAGTGGGTTCAAGATTTGTACTCATTGTCACCATGTATATCGTCAATCTCTTCAATTGAATCTCCATTTGCCTCTTCCACTCATAATAATTGTATGGGGTAAGAGAAACAACTAGGAGCTTATCCATAATAAATATAGCCAAATTGAAAGAGAAACAATAAAATACCCCTCTCAAGCAATAAAACAACCCCCTCGTACAGAAAAAATTTACTAGTATGCTATTTTTCCGATCAATGGGACTAAAAACAAAGATCTGACTTCAACTAAGAAAGATATATATTTAATGAATATTTTTGGAAAAAATAAGTGGATTTTGGAGTATAGCATGGAACCATCTTTCCAATGCCTATTTGTTTGTCAAATATTTCCTCTGTATGCCCAAGTTATGGCTCTCAGAAAAAAGGCCCTATTACGGCATGAAAAAGGCCCCGAGGTGGTCCTCCAGTGGCTTGTGGACAGAGGATAGGTGAATGGCGGCCTGGTGGCTATGCTTGGGTGGTCTCATATTGGTTCTAGGATAGATGGGTGGCTGAGGACTATTGATGGTGGTGAGTTTTGGTGGTTAGATAGTAGTTGTATGGCAAAGTAACCCTGATAGTACATGGTGCTGCCACTGGGGTTAAGCCTCCCTAGTATAGCAGTGACCGAGGGATAACACCCCATGTAACCTTTAGATTCTACCCTCTAAAAACAAACTCCCACTCAAAATTATCCTATAGTTTAAAACCACTCTTCAAACCATTGTCTGCTTGAAAGTCTACAAAATCACAATGTAAAGCTTTGAACTGTCGAACAAAACATTTGATTGTTGGATAAAGCCAAATGATGCCAAATAAACCAAAGGCTAAAGATGAGGTAGAACCTATTTAGAAGTGGTATGGTCACATACAACCAATACAATATATTGTGTGGATCTATATTGTGTACGGATTCTATATGACTATATGAATTTTCATCGATTCAAAAATGCAAACCCACAAAAACACCTAAAATTTTCCTGAGCCCAAATGCTACATTTGGATAGGTGTTCCTAGGATTTTGATGCCTTTTGAGTGAGGTCTATTTTGCACTAGGATGCACCATGTAGACCCCCATGGTCAAAACCCTCAAAAATATAAGAAGAAAATTATAGATTATGTGCTTTGATACCATGTTAGAGCCAACATCTTCTACAATATTTCATCCATAGAAGAGTAAAAACAATAACCAAAGGAAAAATGATGCAAAACAAAAATTGATGTGTATCACAACCTTGAATAAGAATGTGTAAGGTGAGTGAGTATAAATAGGCTATGTGAGAGGGGTGAGGTGGAAAGTCCAGCTAATAGGAAATGTATCTCCAGAATCTCCCAAAATAGGGTAACTCCTATGGAAGAGACTAACACCTAGCACCACTCTCATTCACCCTTATTAAATACCCACTATTATTATCTACCTATGCAAGATTAATTAAAAATAAAGGAAAATAAATTCCTACACTAACAAAAAAGTCATTGTCCCAATGGCTTATTTAAAAATAACATAAAAGTTTGTTTTTAAAGAATCATATGCTTAGGGCGGGGGCCCTTGCTCGATTGGCTAAAAAATTCCATTGCAGTAAAGGAGGTCACGAGGTCTAGTCTCCCCCCCATCCCTATGGTATTGGAGGGTGTGTCGTGCCAGCGTCACCGGTCATGTGAAAAAAGTTTACCAGGCGCACTGCAGTTTATAGGGGGCTACCTGATTCCTACAGTCTAAAAAAAAAAAGAATCATATGCTTTAAAATACTATGCAAATAGATGAGGAAATGCTATATGAAACTCCTCATAGTTCTCACAAGTGTCATTGTCCTCTAAATATTGGTCCTACTAGACCTTGCACTAAGTTACTTTGCTATTACACAAGCAGAGCGTACAAACCTTGAGCACTTTGAGAGGCTCTATCATTACCACCCTAGGTCCAAAACCTATAAAGAATTCCAATCACAAACATGAGAAAAATTTGATACATAATTTTTTAGATAAGACTCATGAAAGACATTATGCAATTGAGAAATAGTAGGTGATAAGGCTAGTCTGTGTGCAACTAGGTTAATGAATTCAAGCACTTCAAAGGGCCTACATATTTGAGAGCCAAATTTCTTTTATTTATTAAACTTAATGAAACTCTTGTGTGGTTTTACTCTAAGAAGTACTTTGTCTCCCATAGTAGACTACCTCACTGTTAGCTTCAAGTTGGCATAACTCTTCTTCCTATCATTGGCTTTAGCCAACCTTTTCCTAATTAGTTTGACTTTTTCTTCCATATTTGCTAACATGTCTAGCATGATGCTTACCCTATATTCTACTTTATCCTAGGTAATAGGTATCCTACATTTTCTACCATATAGTTCTTCAAATGGAGCCATTTTTAAAGTAGAGTGATAGGAATTATTATACACAAACTTGACTAGTGGAAGGTATTTTCCCATTTGTATTGTTGGTCCGTACGATACATCTACAACAAATATTCTAACACCTAATTCACGCTTTTTGTTTGACCATTGATCTTCTAGTGATAAGCTGAACTGATGTTCACCCAAGTTCCTAATGATAAAAACAAGCTTTTCCAAAACATTGAAGTCATCCATGCATCTCTATCTGAGATAATAATTTTTGGACCTCCATGGATTCTAAAGATCTCTTGTACAAATATTCTTGCAAGAACTAGCACATATTAGTCAAGTTCCTTGGTATAAAACAAGCAACTTTTGTAATCTTGTCTATTACCACCAAGATCATATCATGGTGGTTCTTAGACATTGGAAGACCTTGTAGAAAATACATGTTGATAACTTTCCATTTCCACTCTGGAACATCATGAGAATAAAGTAATCCTATAGGGTGCATGTGTTCAGTCTTAACTCACTAACACTCTAAACATCCAACCACAAAATTACCTACATCTTGCTTAATTCTTGTTATGTCAGAAATTGTCCTCCTGCATGGAATGACATAATTTCTCATAGTTTAGCTCCTCTCCTTTGGTGTCCTTTTACCCTACTTGTTTCTAACCTCCCTAAACCCTAATTGACCTATAACTAACTAAAGGAATATCATATTCTGAAGCAACTGACGATTGAACCTAAAAACAAACTTTGGATTTTGGACATCCTAGACCTCCTGAATGTAGACCTGATGGAAAAATCAAGGCTTGGACACGGGCGCCCACGCCCTTGTCCTGCCCTATTTTCCAAGCCTTGAATTTTGGCAGGGTATCGGCTCTTGTCGTACATCTCAGGATTCCAATTTCAAATTTTGGTTTTTGTGCAATGTCGGCATGTTATTTCAAATATTTGAATTTTTAAGGTTAGGTATTTAAAGAGAATTGAAAATCATTTTATTAAACACAATCTATATGCAAGCTTTCTATGTCAAAACTCTGCCAATTTTACTACTGAAGATCAACACTTTGTTGAAGCTCTTGGATTTATTTGAAGTTGCTATCATGGAGATATTCGATGAAGATTAGGAATCAAGATCTTGAGACTATATTTCTCTTCCTAGGTTTTTGTTAAACCTTTTGTATGATCAGGAGAAGGGTTGAAGCCTCCAACTTGAGCTTGGGAATCTTCTGTGGATACAGCTACCTTGCCTTCTTGTTCTACAAGTCTTCATTGCTCTCATTCTCCTTGAGATGATGTTGTTGTTGTTTCCTTGACTGAATCAAGGTGTTGATCTTGTTGGTAATAATTTATGTTTAGGGTTTTAAGCTTGAGTGTTTGCTAGTTTTCTCTTTCAAATCCTAATTTTTCTGAGTCGTGGGGTCTTGCACTGTTTTGTCTACTCTATTAGTGGCCTTTTGTGGTGAGTTCCTGGTTGCTCAATTTTATCTTCGTGCTGTAGTGTTCATTGGTTGACCAGCTCCCATGTAGTGATTTATCACCTTTTCTTATCGCACTCATGAAAAATGTTAAGTTTTTGTATGTGCAATCGCAAATGTACATTGGTGGGCTTGTGAAATCTCTGTCGGCTTCCAGAAGTGGTGGAAAATTTGAGTTATATGCATTTCTAAATGCATATTGGGTTGCATATACATTGGGGGAATCTTCTAAAAGATTCTAGGAATATTTGTCATTTGTATATCGGCCCTGCTTATATATCGGGCTTGTATGTGGAACATGCAAGTGAAATATACAATGAAAAATGTACAAGGGTGAATGTATATCTAATATACAAGTCAACATGTAGGCGTTGAAAGATACAAGGAAAGTATGCATTCATCGAATATTCCGTCACAGATTCTGCAGTTGTATAAAGGGGTTTGTATATTTGACATACAAACAAATATACATTTGCTACAGTACGGCAGAGGTGATGCATGTGGTGGGGCCCGTGGATGTACAAGGTGGAATCTATATGCAATATACATTCGGGCGCACATACAATGGTTAGATACATTGCAGGCATATTCCAGAAGATTCCCTGCTTGTATGTTAGGGGGTTTGTATGTTTGACATACAAATAGAATATACATGCATTTGCTACAGTATAATATACAAGGGGCCTTGTATATTCATAAACATGCAAAGGAGGGAGAAAATGGGTCGGGCCCACGAGTTGCATACAAAGGTAGTTGTATGTATGCCGACATACATTCAAAACATACAAGAAGAAAGATGCATTCCAGACCTGAGTAGAATTCCAAGGTGCTTCATACAAGTTTGGGGTCCGTAGCATGTATATTGGGTTTGTATATGCAGCATACAACCCGATATACAAAACAAAGATATATAACCCAGACGCGAAGGAAGAGTCAAATATAGCGAATAGTAATTTGAGGTCCGTGGGTTGTATAAGGCGCTTGTATATGCCAATATACAAGCCGAGATACAATGAAGAGGATACAAGCTGGACCCGAATAACTTTCCAATTTGCTCTAAACTGGCGTGGGGTCTGCCTTATATATGGAATAGTTCTGTATATGCATTTTGCATATACAAGGGATTTTGAAGAGTGAACAGTGGTGATTGTATATGTGTTTGAGCATGCATATACAAGGGCAAATAGGCAAAAATGAAAGGATAAAAAGCCAGCAATAGCAAAGATGCCCACGTGGCTTGAATCTAATTGGCTGGTGACCTGGTTAACGTGATTTTGAGGCTGTTTATCATAGAGATGGGATCAGGATTGATGGCTATCTTTCAATTTTACTGTTGTGATGAGTTTCTTTGTATGTGGTCATTTTTGAGTGGGAATTTTCCATGGATGCGCTGCTACGTTTTGCACGGTGGCTGCAGGTGGTTGAGACATTAATGGTAGGATTGCAAACAGGCATGGGCCAATGGTCGAACGGCCAGGTACCTAGTTTACGACAAAGGGTTTTCCAGCGACGGCACAGGGCTCGAGCTCAACTGCTCCTCATCCTCTTCTTGCTTCTCCATGTTTTGTCCCCTGCTACATTTATCATTTTGAGCGCCATTTCTGGTGCTATGTTTCTGACGGGAAATTTTGACTTTGCCTTGTAATTATTTTTGCCAGGTACATAGTCTTGGTATAAAAGCCAAATTGTGTTACTGGTGGTGGTTGTTGAAAACTGGACAATTTTTGGCGCTGTAGTAGGAATACAACATTTTGGTGGCTCTATTTCAGGTGTCTTTTGGGTTTATGAATTGTATGTTGTATGTATTATCCACTGAAATCATCAATTTCATGTTGATTTAAATGAGTAATGCTTCATTGCATGTGTTTTGTTATTTATCTCCAGAATGAATGTGTTTTTCTTCTGACTCTGAATATCTAAGGGGTGTTATAGATTCTAGAATACAGGTTTTCTATATTGAATACTTAGTCTCTTACTTTTGCTCAAGGAGTAGATTGAATGTTTTGGACTAAGTGTTATGAAAAATACATTGCAGTAAGGGTGTTGATAAGCAGAAATAACTAAATACTTTCTCTTGGGTATTGTTTATAAGGCAAACATTTCAGAAGCCCCTTAAAATCTGATTACTATCTCAAGTCTGTGGTAGACATTCACATATATATGTCTATTGACTTCGAGCCCTAGATAGGCACCGATCTAGTCTGGTATTTTTGTTGCAACCCAAAGTCCTAGTTTTGTAACCGCACATAAATTAAACTCAAACTTCATATACCAACCTTTAGGATTTTAGAAGTAGTTTTAGGACCAAAATCCTCTGTCTACAACTAAATATAGGCCTAAAGCTAGCCCCTTTGTACTTATCCAATAGTTTTGGTCTGCTTAATAGAGGATTTATCTGCTTTGTGTCAACATCCTAGTCTTTGCACAATTTTATTTCATGGATGTTGAATAGGGAATACCCCCCTTGGTTCTGCAGAGCCTAAAGAAGAAAGGAGATATTTATAGAGTCTATCTCCTATACTGTTGGCCCCTGGCCCAGGAATCCTGTTGATTAATGATGGCTACCTTGTAGGGATGACTAGGAATAAGCATCCAGTTTGGGAAAATAACCAACAGATCTCTCCTTGATGCTTGAGTCATCTAAGGTTTTACATTTCTGCATACACATATGATAGATGAGCACATACATCTACAAATCTTTATCATTGGCTATCGTTAAGGTAGGAATACTAAAAATGGGGCTTGGCTGAGGCAAGCTCCTATATAGCCACAACCATCTTTCTCCTCCTTTTGCATGTGCAGGTAGCATTCAAAAAGATCCGACGGAAAGAAGCAACAAAAAAATAGATATTGTAGATACAATCATCACAGAACTTATGATTTCGACATCGTTAAACTTTTGGGACAAAAGAGGGATCACCCTTGTCCAACTGGGCATTTATTTTGGAATCTGGGAATCTCTAAAGACCCTCTATCACTTGGTGTAACTGTCATGCCCACATTTAACATGTGTGTTTGCGTGTTGTGAACGCATGTATTTTGTCTCTACCATTCAATGTTGAAGTAAATAAGTTTCTTAAAACAAACTCCATTAAGTATAATATAACTAAAGGGGGATTATTTAAAAAGGAAATCTATTTCCTTTCCATGATCCTTATAAAAATGTATATAAATATATAACAATACATAATATGCATATGTGTATAAATAGATATATTTACTTGTTATGATCACTCTAAGTTGGTAAGTGGAGTATAAATAGACTTGTTATTGAAATCAATAATGGTATAAGAAGTTGTAAGCCATGTTTCCAGCTATATTTAAGTAAATGAAAAATATCTTTGTGTGCATTTACAATTGTATGTGATACTTTTGGAAGACAACTAAGTTTGACAATATAATAATTAATCATAATAGTTCATAATAAATTAAATAATAGAATGAGTCATCCATTAAAACAAATTAACAGAGGGGAATGCAATATTCTGAGTTATTGACTTAATCACTTCGATTTAGTAATTATCGTCGTACTTTGATAAGTGGGGTAGAATATCTAAAAGAGGAAAGGATGTAGTCAGTATAAATTCAATAATCTTTATTTACGTTGGGGTTTTATTTATTTGGAAATCTAATTAAGTGATTGTAGATTAAAAGGGATAATGTTTGTATACATATATATATATATATACATGATTATTTTATTTACAAATTCAAGAATTATTAAATACAAAGGAATTGTGAAGACGAGGTTAAATGTTTAAAGGTCAACTAATTCCTAGTAAATCCTTGTTGTTGAAAATTAAACCGAGCGTAAAACCGTGAATGATAAAAGTAGATTAGTAAGCCATTATTTGACATAAATCGAGTTAAACGACTTAATGCCAATCACCTACCGGAGAAAACCTAAACGGTGTAGTTTAAACTGACACAATCTTAGAGATGGAAATCTACTTGATCACGTGTGTAGAACCTTCCGTAGATAACTGGGACTCGGTAACTTAAACAGACGCACCGAGCATGCTTGTGCGTGCGAGGGAGGCTTTCGGGTAGTTAGGGGAAAATTTTTTGTTATTTCATATCTTGACACATGACATGTGTGGACATAACATGCGAGTTTGCGTGTTGTGAATGCATGTGAAATGTGGGCATGACAGTAACAAATTTCAGACTCTAAAAACTTTTAGGACAAAAGAGAGATCACCCTTGTCCATCAGGCCCTCATTTTCTAGGTACAAACTCTCTATGACCTCTACTCTATGTTTCTATAATTTGCTTGTTCGTACCTGTGTCAGAAATCTATCTGTTACAGCATAATTGATAATTAGGGTTTCATGCTCTCTGTATGCCATAAGCTTGTGAAAACCTAATCCAAGAATCTGTTCAATCATAGCTAGCATAATAAGGACTTAGGAAATATGTATCTTGATCCTTCATAGTGAGAAAGCTCGGTTCCTACTTCCTAAATGTTTAGTGAGTGAAAGGATGACTTGATTTGGTCTAGATAAACTATCATTATCCCATTTTTTCCTCTAAACATTTTGGTGAACCCGTGCTTTAAAAGAATTTGCATCCTTTTCAACATCAGATTTGAAATAGTTTGATGTCCTAAATAATATTTAGATTGCAAACCCTCTTTTATGAAAAGTGCATACATTGAATCTTGATTGATACCTTTAGACTTTCATTAAAAGAGTTTGAAATTACAACTTTGTGATTTGCATAGTGATGTCTTGTTTCATTTTCACAAAGTTTACATTTAAGTCTTGGGTTAATTAGAACATGTTATAATGTCGGATTTCTTTTTGCAATACTTTAATGTGTATGATGAGTCGTTTAGTTGTGATGACTTCAATATGTTAGATGAAGCCCTTTAGGACCTTATCTTGATTGAATATTCCATTACAACTCCTAAACCGTCATTGTTTCAAAGAATAGTGAATGCAATCTATGTTCCTAAACCTCGAGAAGAACTTGTGAAACCAAAAATAGTAGTCAACCTGTGTTCAGATGTGGCTCAACCACACTCTAAACTGGTGCTCACTATTAGAGGTCTTCCACCTTCTTCTCGACCTCCTGATTACATCTATAACTATGCTAAACAAATAACACATCGAAGTTCACAAGAAATATCTCAACAACCTAGTCATACTATGGATTCTCATATATACAACAAATGAAATAACAAAAAAAAAACAACAATCAAGTATTTTGATATCTTTACCAGTTTCTTAACCGATGCTTCCTCAAGCACCTCGTTTAACACATAAAGTTGGTCAAGATTATGATCTTGTTGAGCAGCTTTGTGTTACTCTTGCTAAGATTTCTCTTTGGGAACTTATACAAAGTTCACCTACATACCATGGAATGCTCCAAGAAGCTTTACAAAAGGTGATTGTGCCACCTGCTATCAAGTTGAATGATGTAGCAACTCTTTTAGACTGTATGCATGCAACAAAAATAGACATTTTATTTTAGCAACAAGAGTTGCCTTCTATTGAAGTTCAAAATCAATATGATCCTTTAATCATCTTCATTACAATAAACAAGAAATTGATCAAGTGAGTCATGATTGATAATGGACTAGCTCTTAATGTTTGTGGTATTAATTTGTTACACAAGATTAAGGTTGATACCTCTTTGATTAAACCAAATAGACTTAGCATTCGTGGCTTTGATAATGTTAGAAGACAGTCTATAGGCACTATAACTTTACCTATACAAGTTGGGCCTGTGACTTTATCTACCTTGATTCATGTCATGCTTGGTTCTTTATCATACAACATGATTCTTGGTAGGCCTTGGATTCATGCATTGGGGGCAGTGCCATCTACCCTTCATTGTTCAATCAAGTTTATTTATAAAAATAAACTTCATACTATTAAAGCCGATCCTGAACCAGATAATTATTTACAAATTGAGTTACAAAAGCAAGTAGCTCATCATAAGATTCTAAATAACTTGAAAATTGATCCATCAACTCCTCTTGCCACAAATAATGGTGTACAATGTTTTAAACAATCAAATGCATTCCTTGGTGACAATTGCAGTTCATTAGATTTTACATCTCCCTCTATAGGAGAATATAAAGTTTATGACTCTAATCTTGAAACATCAAATGTTGCATCAATTTCATCTAAAAATTCAAGTCAGAAGCCTAAAGTTTCTTTGGTAACAAACACAGATAACACTCTTACTTATACTACAGATTATGAGATCAATGAGGCTCCACCTTCTTCTAAGGAGATGGATTCTCTTTATGGTCGGGGATTTTAGATTCTCTATAAGAATTGCAACTATGTTGGTAATGGTTGTGGTATTAATCAACAAGGAATTTGAGTACCTATAGAAGCTACTTCACGACATTACTCAAGTGGCATTGGATATAATCCTTTCAAGGAAACCAAAGCCCGTAAGCATCCTACTCTTAATGTGAACACAATATCAACACTTAATTTGATATATCTTGGGATGATTGACAACAATTGTCCTCCAGGAGATATCCCTTTAGATACCTTTTCAGCAGATGAAACAATAATGGAATTCTTGGGAGCTTACCACAATGTTCCTCATTATCATCATAAGCATGGATTACCTTATAGTTTAAATAAAGATGCATATTTTGAGAAGTCCACTAGTTTGGTAAATACTACTCTAAAATCTAATGAGGAATCTAAAGAACCATCACAATCACCCAACCTCATAGAACCTAATACTTTACTTAATGGAAAGACTATTGAAGTTTCCATGGACAAAGATAACACTAAAAAGGTTATCCCTATAGGTGATTGTTTAAGTACAGAAGAAAAAGAAGATATGACTAAGCTGTTGCATGAATTTTCTAAATTGTTTGCTTGGAACTATTCAAATATGCTTGGTATTGATCCTTGGATTGTAACACATAACATAGTACTAAAACTAGATGCTAAGCCATTTAAACAGAAGATCTGTAAGATGAATCCTAAGGTGGCATTGTTAATTAAAGCTAAGATACAAAAGCTTCTACAAGCTGGTTTTATCCACCCTATTGATTATTCACCTTAGATTTTGAATATTGTGGCTATCACTAAACCTAATGGTCATATTCAAATGTGTACTAAATTTTTGGATTTAAATCTTGCTTCTTTGAAAGATGATTTCCATTTTCCAAATATTGATATGATTGTGGATTCAATAACTGGCCACACATTACTTTCCTTCATGGATGGTTTTTCGGGATATAATCAAATTTTCATCAACCCTCTAGATCAATACAAGACAACTTTTATAACCCCTTGGGGCACATTTTGTTGGGTTGTCATTCCATTTGGATTAAAGAATGTAGGAGCAACTTACCAACAGGCTATGACTCTTATTTTTCATGATTACATGCATAACATCTTAGAGGATTATGTCGATGACATTCTTGCAAAATTTGTTCATCACTAGGATCACGTCACAATCCTCCATCAAGTCTTTGAGTGAATAAAGAAATACAACATGCGCTTGATTCCTCGTAAGTGCATCTTTCGCATAGACAATGGAAAATTGTTGGGATTTATAGTTTCACATCGAGGTATTGAAGTAGATATGAAGAAGATTGATGCAATTGTTAATATGCCAGCACCTAAGAACATATCTCAACTTCGTAGTTTACAAGGGAAGATATAGGCCATTCACCGATTTGTCTCACAACTCGCAGATAGGACTCACCCTTTTACTCAACTACTAAAGAAGGATTTGAAATTTCAATGGAATTCTAATTGTCAAAAATATTTTGAAGAGTTAAAGAGTTATCTAGCTAATCCTCTCATTTTATAGCTTGCTACTACTGATAAACCTTTTCTTCTTCACACCTCAACATCTAATAATGATCTCGCAATGTTATTGGCACAACATGATATTGAAGGCAAATAATGCGGTGTGTATTACATCAGTTGAACCTTGCTTGATTATGAAGTGCGATATATTGTTATCGAGAAGCAATGCCTAACTCTGGTCTTCGTAACACAGAATCTTAGGCATTATCTTTTAAATGCTGAAGTTCATGTCATGGTGAAGTTTGACCCATTGAAACATCTTTTTGCTAAAATTGACCTTTCAGGTCATCTCGCTAAATGGGTTATGTTATTAACAGAATTTGATCTTAAGTTCATCTATCAGAAAGTGATTAAAGGACAAGCATTAACTGACCATTTAGCTGAAGCACCTTCCCCCTTTACTATACAAAGTATGGAGACATTTCCTGATGAACAAATCCTAAATATAGATACAAATGACAAATGGGAATTGTATTTTGATGGTTCATGATGTCAAACTTGCTCCAGTGCTGGTGTCATACTAGTACCTCCTTCTGGTAAGCCACTTCCTATGTCCTATCGGTTAAACTTCTCATTCACAAACAACATTATTGAGTATGAAGCTCTCATTACAGGACTTTGTGTCACTTTGGCTCCCAACATCAAAAACATCATTATATATGATGATTTGCAATTAATCGTACGACAAATCATAGGATCATATCAAGCTAAGCAAGATAAATTATCTCAATATCGTGACTTAGCTCTATCATTATTAAAACAATTTATATCATTTTCAATCGATACTATTCCAAGGAAAGACAATCAACATGTGTATGCAATGGAAAGCGCAGCTTCTCTTATATCCCCTATCGATTCACCTAACGAATATACCTTCATCATTCATAATCTTAAAGCACCAACATTAGACAAGGTTACATCTTCAGATACTAAACTTTGTTGTAACACAAATTTTGATGAATGGTTCTCCCATATATTCTATTATTTGCATGACGGTACCATTCCTAACTCAAAATCTCAAAACACACAAGTTCACCTACGCAAACTCGCGGTGCATTATATCATTTCATCTAATGTCTTATATAGATGAAGTTATAATGGTGTTCTTCTCTGATGTCTTAGTAATTTGGAGATCTTGATAGCTCTAGAAGAGGCTCACTGTGGTGCTTGTGGAGGAGACTTTGGAGGAAAATCATTGGTACAAAAATTATTGTGTATGGGATATTATTGGCAACGCATGGAACAAGATTCCTTTGCTTGTGTCAAGAAATGTTTGTAATGTCAACAACATAAACATTTAATCTGAGTACCTACCCAAGAACTTCATGCCCAGGTCTCACCTTGGCCATTTTTTTTTAGGTCTTGAATCTAATTGGTAAAATCTATCCACCTTCTTCTCACAGACATACTTTCATTATCACTGCTATTGATTACTTTACGAAGTGGGTTGAAGCTGTTCCACTACGATCCACGATTGCTAAAGTAATTTTTTGTTTTATACAAGATAACATCATCTCTCGATTTGGTATACCTTCCTCCTTAGTTTTCGACAATGGCACACCATTTAAGAACAAGAACATGAAGAAATTTCTTGAAAAATATCATATTCAACATCACTTCTCTATGCCTTATTATCCTCAATCGAACGGCCAAGCAGAAGCTTCAAATAAGATTATTAGACAAATTCTACGGAAAATTGTTAATAAACATCAAAAAGATTGGCATACTCAACTTTCCTATGTGTTGTAGGTTTATAGAATGAGTATTCATACGGCTACTGGGAACATGCTGTATAATCTTGTCTATGGCACCGACACGATAATGCTTTTAGAGTTAGAAATTCCTTCATTGTGAGTTTCCCTAAAAGATATTATTGATGATGACACAGAATGAGAAAAGAGATTACAAGAACTTGAGATGCTCAATGAATAATATATCAATTCTTTTGAGCACCTTAAAGCCCATCAGAAGAACATCTAGTGATTGTACAATGAACATGTTATACATCGTTCATTCGACGGAGACTTAGTACTATATGAGAATCAACATAATGTGAATGCACCTCCTAGAGAAAAAGAAAAGTTCAGCCCTAATTGGCTTGGACTGTATGTTGTTACTAAAGCCTTTAGATCAGGAGTGTATAAATTAGCTAATGAACAAGGTATACCACTTAAAGAACTTATTAATGTTGTGCACCTAAAGAAATTCTATGCTTAAGATTGTATGTTAGATGCTATTTTATAAAGAAATTTTATTAGTTAGATTAGCTTCAATTTGGACAAGATAGAATAATTTTGTCTTAATTCATTTAACATAAAATCTTTTTCAGTTAATCACTGTTGTATGCTTTATTAAGATCACCTTTGTATTAACTAAATATAGCATAGCATTTTACTTATGTGTGAAATTCATTAATCATTGTGGATTTTACTATATGTTCTATAAGGAATTATTTAGTATCACATTAACATTAATTACATTTCCACATGTTAACATTTGTCACTTGTTGCATTTTATATAAATCACATGTGATAAATCAACAACATTACAAGCATTAATAGAAAACAACACATATATTATATATAAACATCAATTTTATTATACATCACAGTCGACTATCACGTATATCAAAATGGGATGTCGTAGTATACAAGATACATCACATAGTGGAACCTTGATCACTGGTTCCCTCAGGACCTAGTGGTGTGCACGTGATGAAGGGCTGCCCATGTGAGGCTGTGGATTGTGACTCCTAGAGGCACTTCATGATTGTAGACCCCTGAGCTCACCTCTTAGACCTATCACCTCACCCTGCAAATCAACACATGTCTGACGGTATTGATCTCACTATGTCTGAGCCCTGTCTCTATCAACTCTCACCTAATGTAACTTAGGAAGTAAGACCTCAACCATGACAGGGTCTCTCTCAGATGAAGGTACTATTGCTGCCTGATCTCATAGCACCTGGAGCTCCGCATCTACATGCTCACGTCTCTAGATAGCCTAATCTAAAGTGGACTCCATAGCCACTCTATATCTGATAAATGGCATAAATATCCCCGCATGCTGCCCTACAGAAGGCTATAGAAAATATCTCATTTATACTTGCTGATCGGTCGCATCGGTAGGAACTATCTTTGCTATGACACGACTCACAAAATCACGCCATTTTTTTGTACTAATTCCAAAAAGAAAGACACAATCGATATCAATATCTCATACAACAATCATAAGTAATCGTCAAAATATTACATCAACATAATAATGTCTCACCTGGATCTCCATCTTGCCAAGATGGATCCCAAACTACTACTGGTACAATGAGCTCTACAGCCAGATCTATAGCTAGGGGCATACGACTACTCATCTCCCCCTACTCAAAATGGCTCGATCTCCTAGCACCTGTAGGGGTTGGACTACGAGGTCTCGACCATGGTCTCGACTCGGTCTCCTCATCACTGTCTACCTCCTACTAGTCTCGTTGTGGTCTCTCTTTGAAGACGTACTGCTATGAGATCTCCTCCTCCTCATCATCATCATCATCCTCATCCTCATCAAGATCATAGTAGCCAGCAAAATCACTAACATTGTCCTCTACTCCTGTGTCACCTGTGTGACCCGCCCATGACCGAGGATTGCCTATGGGGTGACCAAGAGGGAAAATAGGAGCAGGTCGTGCTATTTACCACCAGGTCTGATATGCTTAGGTAACACCAATGTCATTTGCATCAAATAGTGGCTCTGCATCCTCTATACCATCATCATCACTCATTACTATATTAGCTATTGTCGATCGTGGGGTAGAATTCACCCTGACTGCACTGCGTACTGATCAGGCGTAGCTTGGACACATCCTAGGAACATCCTATCTACATCTGAATTGTTGTGCTACTTTATCAAAGTAAAACTAGATGACTATGTGATCGAGGCAACTGACCATCAACTGATCCCTCTACATCCTAGCTAGCTATATGCGCTGACCCGTCCATGGTTTGTGGCCATGATATGGTCTCCAAACAATGTCACTGGGTTGTAGTCTATCAAATATCACTCTCCAATATAAAAGATCACCATGTCTCCAGCATCTAATGAGTGGATAAGCATGTGCACATAGATAGGTCCATGTCATCTCTATAGGGAAACCTGTAGGCCATGTGCACCTAATATGCTTAAATGCCCAGACCTATAGTAGGGTGTACACCATCAAACTCTATGACTCATAATGGACATGCCATCCCAAACTGTAGTAGAGATGCGCAAGCATACTGCACCCCCACGCGTACACGGTCCTATGCTCCTCCATCGTTCAAATAGTATGAACAAGGTCCTCGTGAAGGTGAGTACCTCATCCATCCTGTATGACCGCCAAGGTGACTATAGAAATCATGATCCTCCTAACTAAGGGAATGTTAGTGTAGCCCTGCTCTAACAGTCAGAGCTAGATATATGCTCGCTCAACTTGAGTGATGGTATGACCTAAGCAATACAACTAGCTCTCTCGAGTGTACTCTACTGGGCGATGCTATAGGATCCTCACTGTCTCTCCTTGGACAAGCAGTTGTAGGATACGGTAGACATCCTCCAAGGTAATTGTCATCTCACCTATGGGCATATGGAATGTAGACGTGTCTACATCCCACCTCCCCATAAGTACCATCAACATACTATAGCAGAATCACATCATGGGCATGATAAACACCCACCAAAGACCTACTGCCTATAAGAATCCCCTCTCCTCGTATGACATAATGCCGGCATGGTCTTATAGTAGCATCATAAGGCGACTGTCTGTATGCTCGTGTCTCAGGAACATCTTGCAAGTGAAACATTGAGAAATTACATCATCTCACGTCATCGAATCATCAAAAAGTTTCTAAGATATCAGTTTGTACCCTATCCCTGATGCCCTTGTCCTTCCTAGATTTGGGCGCCCCAGGAAGACCTAGGTGCCCTAGGAGGACCTGGGCACCTAGAGAGGACATAGGTACCCTGAGTGGACTTGGGCGTCCTGGTAGGGAACCCATATCCAAAAAGGGCCATGTGGCATGCAAAATGAGAAAATCAAAAGAAACAAGAAAACATGTTGACAGAATTGAAGTTTAGGACCCTACCTCAGGCTCAATTTGTCCCTCTGCCACTTAGGCTTGGAGCATCTCTAGTCTTAGAAGCTGGTACGGATGTCGACTTGGCATGCCTAGTCTTTTTCTCCTTCTCTTTCTCTCCTCTACACAGTGACAATAAGAATGAACGATGAAAAGTGAAAACTCCCTTTACATATAGTAAATGGATGAGAATTCTTATCACTATCTAGGTGTAAAATTAAACAGTTTTCATCATAAGCCTCTATCTTGGGCTACTGAACTCAAATTTTTACGTTGTTTGTTGTGTTGGAATCCTGGTTCCGCTCTCCATCTAACCCAATGTGTTGTTCTTCAGTGTTGTTTGCAAAAATGACCCTCACAATGCATTTTTCATCAAGTTTCTCTGAAATGGTGTGCATAGATAACCACCTTGTTTCTCCTTTTCGGACTAAGCAAGCAGAAACAAGGGGGCATATATCTCCCTTGATTTCCTCCCTCATCATGTCTCATCACTCAACCCCTTAGTGTTTTTGACTAACCTATTTGTGTGTTGATTACAAGTTGATTTGATTTTGGTTATTGAATAAGTGTTCCTTTGCAAGATACGATTCCTAACTTTGTGGTCTTGCAGGATTACAAACTGGGGGCTTCTTTCTCTTGCATAATAATACTTCAGCTTCCTCTATAGTATCCTTTTGGGTATTCTTTTCATGATTGATGTATTTACTTTCCTTTAGTTACATATGCACATAGTGTCATATGGCCACTAAAATGGGGGCTAAATGTTATGTTAGAAATTGTCCTCCTGCATGGAATGGCATAATTTCTCATAGTTTAGCTCCTCTTGTTTGGTGTCCTTTTATCCTGCTTGTTTCTGACCTCCCTAAACCCTGATTGACCTATAAATAACTGAAGAAATTTCATATTCTGAAGCAACTGACGACTGAACCTGAAAACAAACTTTAGATTTTGGACATCCTAGACCTCCTAAATGCAGACCTGATGGAAAAATTAGGGCTTGGACACGAGCGCCCGTGCCCTTGTCCTGCCCTATTTTTTTGAACCTTGAATTTTGATAGGGTGTCGGCTCTTGTCGTGCACCTCGGGATTTCAATTTCAAAATTTGGTTTTTGTGTGATGTTGGCATGTTATTTCAAATATTTGAATTTCTAAGGTTAGGTATTTAAAGAGAATTTAAAATCATTTTACTATACACACTCTATATGCAAGCTTTCTATTCCAAAACTTTGCCAATTTTTCTATTTAAGATCAGTACTTTTTTTGAAGCTCTTGGATTTATTTGAAGTTTCTATCATGGAGATATTCGATGGAGATTAGGAATCAAGATCTTGAGACTATCTTGCTCTTCCTAGGGTTTTGTTAAACCTTTTGTATGATCGGGAGAAGGGTTGAAGCCTCCAACTTGAGCTTGGGAATCCTCCACAGATACGGTTGCCTCACCTTCTTGTTCTACAAGTCTTCATTGCTCTCATTCTCTTTGAGTTGATGTTGTTGTTGTTTCCTTGAGTGAAGTAAGGTGTTGATCTCTCCTTGATGCTTGAGTCATCTAGGGTTTTACATTTCTGCATACACATATAATAGATGAGCACACACATCTGCAGATCTTAATCATTGGCTATTGTTGAGGTAGGAATACTGAAAATAGGGCTTGACTAAGGCAAGCTCCTATATAGCCACAACCATATTTCTCCTCCTTTTGCATGTGCAGGTAGCATTCGAAAAGATCCAACGGAAAGAAGCAACAGAAAGATGGATATTGTGGATACAATCATCATAGAACTTTTGATTTTGACATTGCGAAACTTTTGGGACAAAAGAAGGAACGCACTTATCCAACTGGGCATTTATTTTGGGATCTGGGAATCTCTGAAGACCCTCTATCACCTGGTGCAACAGATTTTAGACTCCTAAAACTTTTGGGACAAAAGAGGGATCACCCTTGTCATTAGGCCCTCATTTTCTAGGTATAAACTCTCTGTGTCCTCTACTCTATGTTTCTGTAACTTATCTATACCTATGTCAGAAATCTATCTGTTATAGCATAATTAATAATTATGGTTTCATGCTTTGTGTATGCCATAAGCTTGTAAAAACCTAATCCAAGAATCTGTTCAATCACAACCAGCATAATAAGGACTTAGGAAATCTATAGCTTGATCCTTCATAGTGAGAAAGTTGTTGGGAATTAAGGTGTCCCAACCTTGGTTATTCCTAGCATTAATTATTTGATTATGTATTTATTTAATTGCCTATAATGTATTTTGGGTTACACATCATGTTTCGTCATTTAGTGTGAAGTGGCATAGTGAGTTGTCCCTCCACTTGTAATGTGACTAGGATGGTCAACTCATCCCAAGTGGACATAGGCATCCCATATTTTGGTAGAGCTTTTCTTCCATGTGTTGGCATCTTGTGCAGTGTGTAAGGAGTTATGATGCGTAAGTGTTATGATGGTTTCCTATGATAGATTTTATGATGCGTAAGAGTTGAAAATAAAAGATTCTATGACAGGTGAAGACATGTGTCAAAAAGAATCTTTGAGCACCCAAGGGAGGTTATGACATGTAAGATGAATATTCTATTTTTAGTCAGTGTATGACAGATTCTCTTACAGGTGTAAGTGCTGCCAGTTATGACATATTCTATGATAGCTGTAAGGTATGTAAGAGCATCTATCATAGCCTATCTTGGGAATAGGCACCCACTTTGGGATGGGGTGATATGACAAGTGTAAAATCCATGTTGTGATGATGGACAAGTGTCCTTGGGCATTGGTTTTGGGCCATGAGGCCAAGATGGACGCCCATCTCAAGAAGGTTCCATTTTTGCCTTGTAAACTCTATTTAAATAGGTGCTTGGATGGGAGATGCATAGTGTAATTGACAGGTACTGTCATGCTACCAGAATATCTTTAGATACGAGTGTCAAAGACTCTTGAGAAGACTTGCATTGCAAGTGTATTGTAAACATTCTTTGTTTTGATAATACATTGTGCAAGTTTTGGAGTGTGGGGTTTTTCACCTGAAAGGGTTTTCCCCACGTTATATCTTGTCTCTCTCTTCTATCTACATTCTGTGTATGTGTATTTCTGCAATATCTCTATTGTTCTATTAACATCACTGTAAGTTTAAAGGTTGTAAAGAATTTATATACATCTCTCCTCATTAGATTAGTGTAGGAAGAGATTTCCACACACCTAGCTTCCTTTCAGTTGGTATCAAAGCTTGATCACCTTTAGTCCTAGTTGTTGGGTAGGGGTTTTTTGAGATGATTTTAGATTAAGTGGGAGTCTGTGCAGAGTATTCTAAAATCTTGTTGAAGGAAGGAGATGGCAGGCACATTCAGAAGAGTAGAGGTGGAGAAGTTTAACAGCACCAATTTCAAGTTGTGGAAACTTAAGATGGAAGACATGCTTGTTGATTGAGACCTATGGGAAGCAATTTCTAGTGTAAAACCAGAAGAAATGTCACAAGATGATTGGGATCTCAAGGATCAGAAAGCTACGGGTCTTATGAGACTCTGTTTGGCTGACTTTGTCTTGTTAAATGTCCATGAGGAGAAGACTGCGAAGGAGCTGTGGGAGAAACTTGGTGATGTTTATCAGGCCAAATCCCTAGTAAACAAGTTATTCCTATAGAAGAAGCTATATTCTCTAAGGATGGAAGATGGAGGATCCATTGCAGATCATATGAATGCTTTTAACATGCTAGTTGCATAGTTGACATCTGTTGGTGTGAAAATGGAGGAGGAGGATTGATGTATGACCTTGCTTTGTTCTTTGCTAGATTCATGGGATCATCTTGTTACGGTCATCAGGAGTACCACATCCACTTTTAAAATGGATGAAGTGGTGTCTTTACTTTTATCTGAAGAGATGCAGAGAAAATCATTCGAGTTAGCCAAAGAGGCTCTTGCGGTTCGTGGAAGACCCAAGGAGAAAGGGAAAAAGGACAAGAAAGCTGAGAAGGGTAGATCCAAATCCCGTGGAAGATCTAAAACTTCTAGAAAGTCCAAGGCTCTCTATTGGAACTATGGTAAATCTGGACATTTCTGAAAGGAATGCAAAGAGGAGAAAAAGAAAAAGAAAAAGAATGTCACAGATTTAGATTCTGACAAGTCACAAGATGATGGTGATGCTTTCATCGCAACCTTGGCCATGCATGCATCTGATGATGTGTGGCTGATTGATTTTGGTGCATCTTTCCACATGACCTCGCATCTAGACTAGTTTACAAAGTATGAAGAGTTCGATGGTGGAAGAGTGTACCTTGGTGATGATTCTCATCTAAAGATAGTTGGCCGTGGAAGAGTCATAATCGGATTCCCTAATGGATGAGTGAAGGGGATCTCTAGGGTCATGCACAACCCAGGCTTGGCATGGAACTTGCTCTGTGTAAGTAAATTGAATGATTTAGGTGTGTAGGTTGTCTTTTTGAAAGAAGGATGCAAGATGACTAGAGGATCTATGGTGCTTGCGAAGGGTACTCGGAGAGGTACTCTGTTTCAGCTAGAGGCATGCACTTCATAGTGCAATGGTTCTTTTGACTCAAAGAAAAGAGCTACAGTCACTTCATCCCCACCATTGGAACCAACAATGAAAAGATCTATTGTATCAAACTCTGATGGTAGTGCATTTTGGGTACCTAAGGGTGCTCATGCTTTGGAAGTCAAGCTTCCATGGAGAAGATAATGTTGTGGCATAAGAGACTTGGCCACATTGGTGAGAAGGGTCTTAGAACCCTAAAAAATAAAAACCTTGTTGAGGGGTTAGATGATTGTAATATCAATTTTGACTTTTGTGAACATTGTATATATGGAAAGCAAAACTATGTTCAGTTTTACTTGAGTTCTCATAAGTCTTCTGGTGTGTAGGATCTTATTCATTCTGATGTGTTTGGTCCAGTTAATGTTCCTTCAATCTCTAAATCTGTATATTTTGGATCTTTCATAGATGATTACAGTAGAAGGACATGGATTTATTTTCTCATAAGCAAATCTAAAGTCTTTAGTTAGTTCAAAGAGATTAAAGCTTTTGTAGAGAATCAGATTGGTAAAAAGATTAAGTGTTTGAGAACTGACAACAGTGGTGAGTTATGTTCCACAGAATTCAATAAGTTCTATAAAGAACATGGGATTGAAAGACATAAGACAACTTCATACACCCTCCAGAAAAATGGAGTTGTAGAGAGGATGAACATGACACTAATGGAGAAGGCTAGGAGTATGCTTAGTGGAGCAGGCCTGGAACAGAAGTTTTGGGTTGAAGCTGTTGCCACTGCTTGCTACCTGGTAAAAAGGTCTCCTACATCAACTCTTGTTGGTAAGACACCCATGGAGGTATGGTCGGGTAAGAAGCCTTTAGAAGGACATCTTTGTGTTTTTGGTTGTGAGGCATATGCTCATGTGCCTAGGGAGAAGAGGTCAAATTTGAGAACAAGGCTGTTAAGTGTATCTTCATTGGCTATGGTGTCGGTCTGAAAGGATACAAGCTTTGGGATCCTGTGGCCAAAAAAGTGTTTTATAGAAGAAGTGTTATTTTCAGAGAGCTAACACCTTCTTCCATTCTATAGCCAGAAGAGAAAGAAAAGAAAGAGGATGTGGTTCAGTTTCCCACTACCCCTGAGAAGACTGAACTAATAGACCCTGTGAGACTTGATGATGAGGAGAGCTCTAGTAGCTCTGAAATCTCAGAAGAAGCAAAACCTCAACCTCAGTCTTTGAGGAGGTCTACATGAACATAGAAGCAACTTGATAGGTTTGCTTATTCACTGCTTGATTCTAGTTGTGCTTTTACCTTGCTTACTAACATTGATGAGCCTAGAACTGTGATAGAGGCTATGGGCATGAAAGATGTAGGTTCCTGGAAGGAGGACATGGAAGATGAGATGGCTTCTTTGGAGAAGAATAAAACTTGGAACTTGGTGCCTTTGCCTAAAGGACAGAAACCCATTGGCTGTAAATGGGTGTTCAAAAAGAAATTTTGTGTAGATGGCAGTGTTGAAAAGTACAAGGCTAGATTGGTTGTGAAGGGGTACTCACAAGTGGAGGGAATTGATTATGGTGAAATTTTCTCTCCCATTGCAAAGCTGACATATATTCGGTTCTTGTTATCTCTTGCAACAACTTATGACTTAGAGGTGGAACAGATGGATGTGAAGACAACATTCCTTCATGGTGATTTGGAGGAAGAGATTTACATGTCACAGCCAGAGCATTACATAGAAAAAGGTAAAGAAAATTTGGTTTGCAAACTAAAGAAGTCTTTGTATGGTTTGAAGCAATCTCCTAAGATGTGGTATATGAAATTTGATGCCTTTGTGTTGTCCATTGGATTTCTGAGGTTGAAATTAGATCATTGTGTGTATTACAAATTTGACAATGATCGCATTCTCATAATTGCAGTGTATGTTGATGATATGTTGTTAATTGGGAATGGTAGGAATATGATTTCTAATTTGAAGTCTCAGTTGTCAACATAGTTTGTGATGAAAAACTTAGGGGCAGCCAGGTACATTCTGGGAATGAAAATCAGAAGAGACAGAGCAAACAAAAAACTTTGGTTAAGCTAGAGTATGTGAAGACCATGTTGGATAGATTCAGCATGGCAGATTGTAGACCATTGTGTGTTCCTATTTCTTTGGGGACAAAGTTATCTGTTAATGATTGTCCAAAGTCCTCTTCTAAGAAGGATGACATGAGCAAAGTACCTTATGCTAGTGTTGTTGGCAGCTTGATGTATGCTATGGTCTATACTAGACCAGACATTGCCTAAGCAGTGGGAGTCCTTAGTCGGTTTATGGCTAATCCTGGACAGGTACATTGGGATGCAGTGAAGATAGTGTTTAGATATTTGCGGGGTACTTCTAAGTATTCCCTATGTTATCATGGTCATCCTACATGACCTCTGCATTCTGTATGTATTTGTAGAATTGTGGATTTTGATTGGGTAGGTGACATTGACAGTAAGAGATCCACCAATGCTTATGTGTTCACTATGTTCGGTGGTGCAATTAGTTGGATGTGTAAGTGACAAACTGTGGTCGCTTTGTCCATGATAGAAGATAAGTATATGGCATCTACTCATGCTTGCAAGGAAGCCATTTGGCTTAAGAGATTGTGTTCATATATTGGTATTGATGCAGGACAGATTACTATCTGTTGTGACAATCAGTGTGATTTTCTTGGCAAAGAATCCAACTTTCCATGCTAGAACAAATCATATTGATGTATAGTTTCATTTTGTACGAGACATGGTAGAGGATGGAAAGGTGACATTGGAGAAGGTAGACACTTTGAAGAATGTTGCGGATGCTTTGATGAAACCAGTGGGCACAAAGAAGTTCATATGGTGTTCGGAGTCTATGGGCCTCTTGACCTCTAGCAGTTAAATCTTGTTATTTCTATTGGCTCTTACAAGGTGTTCGACAAGTGGGAGAATGTTGGGAATTAAGGTGTCTCAACCTTGGTAATTCCTAGCATTAATTATTTGATTATGTATTTATTTAATTGCCTATGATGTATTTTGGGTTGCACATCCTGTTTCGTCATTTAGTGTGAAGTGGCATAGTGAGTTGTCACTCCACTTGTAATGTGACTAGGGTGGTCAACTCATCCCAAGTGGACATAGGTATCCCATATTGTGGTAGAGCTTTTCTGCCATGTGTTGGTATCATGTGCAGTGTGTAAGGAGTTATGACACGTAAGTGTTATGACAGATTCCTATGATAGATTCTATTATGCGTAAGAGTCAAAAATAGAAAATTCTATGACAGGTGAAGACATGTGTCGAAGAGCATCTTTGAGGAAGGCATCTTTGGGTGCCCAAGGGAGGTTATGACATGTAAGAGGAATATGCTATTTTTAGTCAGTGTATGATAGATTCTCTTATAGCTGTAAGTGTTGTGGGTTATGACTGATTCTATGACAGCTGTAAGGTACGTAAGAGCATATGTCATAGCCTATCTTGGGAATAGGCACCCACTTTGGGATGGGGTGATATGACAAGTGTAAAATCCATGTTGTAATGATGGACAAGTGTCCTTAGGCATGGGTTTTGGGCCATAAGGCCAAGATGGACGCCCATCTCAAGAAGGTTCCATTTTTGCCTTGTAAACTCTATTTAAATAGGTGCTTGGATGGGATATGCATAGTGTAATTGATAGGTACTATTATGCTGTTGAAATATCTCCAAATACAAGTGTCAAAGACTCCTGAGAAGACTTGCATTGCAAGTGTGTTGTAAACATTCTTTGTTTTGATAATACATTGTGTAGGTTTTGGAGTGTGAGGTTTTTCACCCGATAGGGTTTTCCCCGCGTTATATCTTGTTTCTCTCTCTTTTGTCTACATTTTGTGTGTATGTGTATTGCTGCAATATCTCTGTTGTTGTGTTAACATCACTATAATTGTAAAGGTTGTAAAGAATTTTCATACATCTCTCCTCATTCGATTAGTGTAGGAAGCGATTTCCGCACACCAAACTTCCTTTCACAAGTTTAGTTCCTACTTCCTTAATTTTTAGTGAGTGAAAGGAGGACTTGATTTGGTTTAGATAAACTATCATTATCCCATTTTTTTCTCTAAACAATTCCTTTCCAAAAACATAGAGTTATTAAATCAACCACCAACTTAGTTACACCTGGGTGTCCAAAATAAGGTGCACAGTGATCTTCTATGAGCACTAACATTCTTAAACCTCCCTGGTTGGGAACATACATTTTTCCTTGGTATCTAATAGCCCACTAGTCTCAAACTGATACCCATCATATCTAAAATCTTGTAGTTTCTTTAAGAGAGATTTCTTGACTTGCTCATAGAGATCATCTCCCAAAGAGTACTTCAAAACCTATTCCTAAAAAGTTGATCAAACAATAGCCATCATGGCAATATTCCATGTACGACTAAGAGCATCAACCATTCAGTTTTCCTTGCCTTTAATATAGATAATGTTTAAATCATAGTTGCAAAAGAATTCTAGCCATCACCTTTGGCATGCATTCAAGTTGGATTGCATGAAAATGTACTTGAGTCCCAAGTTATCTATTTTAAGCTCAAATGGCTTTCCCAACAAGTAATGTCTCGAAACTTGCAATGTGTGAACTATCACTAAAAGTTATAAATCATGTGGAAGACACACCAAATGTCTGTATGGATGTATGTATTTTCATTTGTGAACTTGCAATGTATGTATGTATTTCAACTCATATGGACAGAGTTTCCTAGAGTTTCCTAGGGTTCATTCCATCAGGGCTAAATGTATGTATAAACACAAGGCCAATACATGCATTAAAGTATGGTCACAAACACAACAAACACACCAATCACATGGAAGACAGTAACAAGCATTCAAAACACGGAGAAGACAGTTATAGTCATGCAGAACATGGAGAAGACATTAAATGCATAGAAGACACATTAATGCATGGAAGACAGAAATGATATCTTTTCTTTTCTTTTTCTCATATATATGAAATGCAGATGCAAGTACTGGAAAGTAAACAAACCTCCCATAATGCAAGAAGCACTCATTGCACTGGTCTTTATAGTGCATATATGGGACAACACACACGCAAGACATGCAAAACCTCTCAAAATGTAGGAAGCACTCATCATGCTAGTCTTTACACTGCATATGGGGCAACAAACACGGCAAACAAAGTAAGCATGCCAAACACACACACTTGAAGACATGGAGAAAACATGACAGACAAGTGATGGAGTGTACCTATTTCTAGGTCGAACACCATCTCAGGCACATTACAGGCACACACCAATAATTGGGCTTCACCACAACAATCACCGAAGACACGTTTAAGGGTTGAGTTAGTCACAGAACCGTTCCCCGCCTCTGCAGAGGACTTTTGAAAATGACAGGATGATGCAATCTGCTCTAAGAAATACACCATCCTTGCCTCTGCAGAGAGCTTAATATAGAAAAAAGTATATATGTGATATCCCACCTCCGCAAATGGATTACATGATTGATTATAAACAAACTCAAGATGTAGGAAACACTCATTGTGCTAGTCTTTAAACTGCATCTGAGGACAAGCACATTGCTAACATCTATAACAGATAGCTTACCTTATATATGCCCCCACCTTAATGTGGTTGATATCAAGTATCAATATCAAGCATGTTAAGGTAGGAAGAAAACACACAAGGGAACATAAGCTCTCGCAAAGCCCATGCCTCCCGGAGGTGCCATGTACTTCACGATTGCCAAATATTCCTACAAACACATCCCTACAAGAAACATGTTAGTGTCTACAAAATCATGATAAACAACAACATCAATGCATATGATTAACCACACAAAGAGCCAAGGTTATACTACAAATTCAGAGTTAGAGGATAACCGTGGGGCTATATCACGAAGCTCTCTGAATCAAGTACCACCAAGGCTAGATTCAAAGACAAACAAAGGTGCACGAAGCAGCAGTATTGTTAAAGTTTGTAAATGAGATAGAAACATCATCATAGTCACTACATGGAAAGCACGAGTGCTTCCACTAGCCAAGCGTCGGATAAGATATACAACCCCATCGTCATATTAGGAACTAAGTCTATTTTTTGATTGCTCTCGAAAGGGACACTAGGTCTGCATCAGTATAAATGTTTTTTGTCATCCGCCCACTAGATAGAAACACTAGAGGAAGGGAAACAATAAATCAGAGAGGAGAAACAAGTGTCTTAGGGATAGTCACGTAGGAGGGTGCCCCCAAGTCACCAACCGCAATGCTATGTCCATAAGACACAACACACAACAATGAAATCAGAGAGAGAGGCAATTTAGAAGAATGATGATACAAATAGAAGAAGGTCACAATAGAGGCGGTCTCCTGGTATCTTGGACCTTACGGGAGAATTAGGGGTCATCCTAGGAGGCCTAAATAACACATAACACATCACGAGGGAAGCACATCACGAGAGAGATAAAGGGTTAGAGATACTTACCTATAGGGCCCCTACCGGGCTAGAGGTTGTCTATAAGAAAATCATCATTGTCATCTTCCCACTCCCTAATGTTGGAGGAAAGTGGGACATAAGGTACCATAGCCCAATTTTTGTCATTATTCTTTTGTTCATTCTTAAATCCTTCTTGGTTTGACTCAATGTTAGGTGGAATGTTTTCTTGTTGAAGTTCTCTAATATAGTTATTCACTGTCCTCTTAGGTGGTGGGAGAAGCAAATTAATTTGAGTGATCTCAACATCCATCCTTGAGGGATTTAATGTGAGAGACTTCTCCTCATCCACTAGTGCTACATCCTTAGGGATGTCCAAATGACTTGAATATTCAAACAAAGGAAGAACATTAAAGGTCTTCTCTTCCTTAGTGAAATCCAAGGTGTGTGAACAATCAACTAAAGGAAGAAGGTTGATGGGATGATCCATAGAGGTTTCATGCACTATGATAGGGAGAGAGTTCTTATTATTGTTAGATTAAATCTCATTGTCAACCCATGGAATGTTCTTTGTTAAAGGGAGCTCCTCATTCACCAATGCTTCATCTTGGCCAGGGAGAGCAATGGAATGGGAAGGTGGTATGATGGTAAGAGATGTATCAATGAAATCATCCTCTAGCATCAAAGTGTCCACATGAGGAGGAACAACTTTGGGAGAGGGATCATAATGTTGTTATATGGAGCCTAATCAGACTTGGAGGTTATATTTACCCCACTTTTATCGGCGCGGTTTCCCCCCAAATTCCTACGGGGTCAAGGGGCAGCGCCCCTTGCGGGGGTTTGGGGGCAGCACCCCCAAGACGGGGTTTGGGGGCAGCGCCCCCAAGACGGGGTCCAGGGGCAGCACCCCTAGCGTGTTCCCTGTCGTGATACAGGGCGGGGTCGAGGGGCAGCGCCCCCGTGGGGGCTCGGGGGCAACGCCCCCGAAACCTCACACGGTTTTTTATTATTTTATAATGCACCGGGAGTTAATTTTTCATTGACCGACATAAGAAAACCCTATTTTGTAACTGACAAAAAGCTTGATAAAAAGCGGCTAAGGGTTAGGGTTTTGATATTGATTGTAGCATTTTGCAGCGGTATTGAGTTGCAGGGATTGCTGATTGTAATCGGTTTGATTTACTGGATAATAATATTGGACTCTCTATTTGGTGGATGTAGCCCAAGTTTGGGTGAACCACGTTAAAAATTATCTCTCGCTATTATTATTTCTGTGTATTTCCATTTCTCTGTTTACTCTTTATTTGCATTTAATTGATATCTTCTGCCGGCTAACCCTAACAAGTGGTATCAGAGCGGGTTGTGTTCGATTATTGTCTGCAGGAAAGTCTCAGGTTGAGTGGGAGCAATGGCGGACGAGGGTAAAACGAAGGTTGATAAATTCAATGGGTAGAACTATCAGTTATGGAAGATGCAGATGGAGGATTACCTCTATCAAAAGGATTTATGGAGGCCGTTGGAAGGAGTAGCCAAGAAACCGGCAACAATGTCTGATGAGGATTGGAATCTTCTTGACAGAAAGGCACTAAGAACCATTCGGTTGTGCCTGGCACCGTCGGTGGCATTCAATATAACAGAAGCAAAGACAACAGATGGTCTGATGAAAGCTTTGGCAAAATTGTATGAAAAACCCTCAGCCTCAAATAAGGTATTTTTCATGAAGCAGTTGTTTAATTTGAAAATGGTTGAAGGTGGATCTGTGACAGGTCATTTAAATGAATTTAATACAATTGTCAGTCAATTGACTTCTGTAAATGTAAAATTTGATGAAGAAGTTAGAGCTCTCTTGATATTATGTTCATTGCCTGAAAGCTGGGATAATTTGGTAATGGCGGTTAGTAACTCTGTTTCTGGTTTAAATACCCTAAAATTTGATGATGTTGTTGGTGTTATTCTGAGTGAGGAAATTCGTAAGAAAAGCTCAGGTGGATCCAAATCAGGTAGTGTTTTGAGTGCAGAAAGTAGGGGCAGATCAAAGGAGAGAGGAAAAGGTTCTAGCGGTCATGGGAAGTCACGAGGAAAATCAAAGGACAAAAGATCCCAAACTAGAGGACAGAAGGATTGTTGGTACTGTGGAAAACCAGGTCATCTGAAGAAAGATTGCTGGTCTCGGAAGAATAAAGAAGGAGACAAACAAGAAGGCAATAAGGAAGCAAATGTGGTAAGCAATAAGTCTGAAGATGATGCTTTGATTCTTTCCCTAGATAATGCTGATGATTCATGGGTTTTAGATTCAGGGGCCTCATTTCATGCTACGCCCCATAGAAGTTATTTCCTTGATTATGTCCAAGGGGATTTTGGGCTAGTTTATTTGGGAGATAACGAACCCTGTCAGATTGTTGGAAAGGGAAGAATCAAGATTAAGTTGCAGAATGGGAATCATTGGCTACTACAAGAGGTAAGGCATGTTCCAAGGCTCAGTAGGAATTTAATTTCAGCGGGGCAGCTAACTGAACAAGGTTGCACTGTTACATTTACTGATAAAAATTGGAAGGTTTCATGATGCAGAGGCATCCACACTATAACCTTCGCATATAGCATGAATGTCTGCAGACCAACCTCATCATCATCATCTTCGCCATCATCATCATATTCCCTAAAATCACCAACAGCATCATCATGTTTCGCGTTACACAGTCAGCATCATCATATTTCGGACACTCGCAATTGTCCTCCTGCCGACTACTGTTCACCTCCTCCGCTTTCCTCCTAACATCATCATCATGATGTTCAGCGGGCGCAAACATCCTCCGGCTGCACTGTTCATCGGGCTACAAACACTATCGTCATCATCATGATCTCCGACACTACCTTCGTCAGCAGGATATCCAAATATCCGGTTGCTCCAATATCCTGATGACGATCACCTTCAGCAGCTTACCTTCGATGCTCCGCTAGCCGACGACACAAGCAACAGCATCATGATCTACTTTATCCGATTCTCTCGAAACCTCCTGATGATGTTTCACACTTTCTGCCGATGCCGATACTTAACCCCTTAACAACGGCAGGATAAACTCGCACAGGGGGATATCTCAATATCCTGATGACGATGACGTCATATCATGATGACGATGACGTCACCCAATATCCTGATGACCTCTTCAACACTTAGTCAAAAAAAACCCGAACTTTCACTCCCGCATCTACTCGCGATACGCGGATGTTTGGCACTCCCGATATGATGATCCTGATGCCGATACATGCACTTAGTCTATGTCCGACCTAAAACATCCTGATGCACTCACAACATGAAAACTCCAACAGTTTCATGACCTGATCTTCTACCTGATGCCGATGCACTCCTCCTCGGCTCCTCCAGATGATGATCACCCTGACGAACTCGCACTTCATGCAATCGACAACATCATGCCGATCTCCTCCACTTATCCGAATGACGATGTCCGAACTGTCTGCAGGATATTCACCAAGATATCCTGATGATGCCGTTTTAGTGAACTTCTTCACTTAGCGAAATTTCACTTCGCCGATCCTCCAGGAATGACCCGATCCAGTCTTAGGGTGATCTTCCAACTCAAACTTCTCAACTTGACCTAGCACATGAGGATGCTAGGCTTCTCAACATCTGTCGACCGCGATCCTGCACACCTGCATGTAAACAGAAAACAAAATACAACCTACCCTACTGTACATTACCATTCCACCGATCAGACGGATCAACCGGTGGAATGGATCAGTAAATCCATGAAGCCACCCAAACCAGCAATCGATAACACAAAGGGGATCAGACAGGAAACGAAACAGGATCTTTATTGATTCAAAGATGCAATACAATATGATGTTCCTCACACAGAACACTCAACTCCTCTGCTTGATGCAACACTACACTGCCGATCGATGATCTACAATCAACCGATCTCATGCTTATAAAGACTTTCCTACGAGTACTACTGACCCGACTCCAAGAGGCTGGGAACTCTCCAAGCGGCTGGGAGATCCAACCGATCATACATCATGACAACTGTCTTAACAAACTAGCTAAAAATAGCAAAAGCCTGGTCAGCATGATCTTATCATGATCAGCGTGACATTATTACATGCAATTGGTCTTAACAGACCTTCTTGGAAACATAAACAGGACCTAAACTACTAACTGCCTTATCAAGACCAGCTGTCAGGTAGGTGCTCCTGCACCATTTCAAAAGGTGCCTTAGTAGTAGCAAAAGGTGTGAAAGTAGGCACCTTATATCTTTGTATAGGTCATACTGTTCCTTCTACTTTAGCTATTACAGAGAAAAAACAAATAGGTTCAGGAACAGTTGCTGCAGGTTTGCAGGAAGAGACTGGAAAAGTTGCTGCAGGTTCTGAGACAACACTGTGGCATAACAGACTTGGGCATATGAGTGAAAAAGGTATGAAGGTACTTCATTCTAAGAAAGTTTTACCAGGTCTGAAATGTATTAATATGGATTTCTGTGAAAGTTGTGTGTATGGAAAACAAAAGAGAGTCAGTTTTCTCAAGAATGGGAAGCAAAAGAAAAATGAAAAATTGGAGCTTGTGCATACAGATGTATGGGGACCAGCTCAGGTATCTTTTCTTGGTGGCTCTCGGTATTATGTTACATTCATCGATGATGCAACTAGGAAGGTCTAGATTTATTTCCTTAGACAGAAATCTGATGTATTTGAAACATTTAAGAAATGGAGAAGCTTGGTTGAGAATGAGACGGGTAAAAGATTAAAATGTCTCAGATCTGATAATGGCGGTGAGTATTGCAGCAAAGAATTTGAAGATTATTGTTCCCTTAATGGAATTCGCAGGCAAAAAATGGCTCCAGGGACTCCATAGGAAAATGGAGTGGCTGAACGCATGAATAGGACAATAATGGAGCGTGCAAGGACCATGAGATTGCATGCTAGGCTACCTTTAAACATGTGGGCAGAGGCTGTCAACACTGCTGTATATTTAATTAACAGAGGTCCTTCAGTTCCTTTAGGCTGTGGTATTCCAGAGGAAGCATGGACAGGCAAGAAGGTGAGTTATTCTTTTTTGAAAACCTTCAGCTATGAAGCATTTACACATATAGATTCTGAAAATAGAATCAAGCTGGATGCGAAATCAAAAAAATGTACCTTCGTTGGATATGGCATTGATGAATTTGGTTATAGGCTTTGGGATTTTGAAAATCAAAAAATTGTGAGAAGCAGGGATGTTATATTCAATGACGAGGTGTTGTACAAAGATCAATTGCAGCAGCATGAGAAGAAAGAAAAGGATTATGTGGTGCTGGACGATACTCCAAATAGTGATGTTCTAGTGGTTCCTCATGCTCCGCAACAGCAACTAGAAATACCACAAACTCCAGTGAATGTTAGACGGTCAACAAGGATCAGCAGACCTCCTAAAAGGTTTTCTCCCTCTTTGTATTCTATTTTGTTAACAGATGCTGGTGAACCCGAAGGGTATGATGAGGCTATGTAGGTGGATACACAGGTTCAGTGGGAGCTTGCAATGAAAGGAGAAATGGACTCCTTGCTAAAAAATCAGACTTGGGAATTATGTACGTTACCTATAGGTAAAAAGGCTTTACCAAATAAATGGGTTTACAGGCTCCTCTTCAGCTTCGGTTGGTCTTCTAGACTGACAACAACAAAAATAGAACAGCAGAGTCCAGGGTGCTTATTTCTAGTGGGAGCTACAGGGTCAGTGGTGTTATGATCAGTCTCCAAGTGGGAGATGATATGGTGTGGAGTCTGATCAGTCTCCAAGTGGGAGATTGTTGTTATATGGAGCCTAATCAGACTCAGAGGTTATATTTACCCCACTTTTATCGGCGCGGTTTCCCCCCAAATTCCTACGAGGTCAAGGGGCAGCGCCCCTTGCGGGGGTTTGGAGGCAGCACCCCCAAGACGGGGTCAAGGGGCAGCGCCCCTTGCCGGGTCCCTGTCGCGATACAGGGCGGGGTCGAGGGGCAGCGCCCCCGTGGGGGCTCGGGGGCAACGCCCCCGAAACCTCACACGGTTTTTTATTATTTTATAATGCATCGGGAGTTAATTTTTTCATTGACCGACATAAGAAAACCCTATTTTGTAACCGACAAAAAGCTTGATAAAAAGCGGCTAAGGGTTAGGGTTTTGATATTGTATTGTAGTATTTTGCAGCGGTATTGAGTTGCAGGGATTGCTGATTGTAATCGGTTTGATTTACTGGATAATAATATTGGACTCTCTATTTGGTGGATGTAGCCCGAGTTTGGGTGAACCACATTAAAAATTGTCTCTCACTATTATTATTTCTGTGTATTTCCATTTCTCTGTTTACTCTTTATTTGCATTTAATTGATATCTTCTGTCGGCTAACCCTAACACATAAGGCAAACCAAAGTTATCATCACATGTTTTAGCAATAGGTGCCATAGTGGAATGTTCCATAAAGTCATCTAAGGCTTCATCTAACATCTTGAGGTCATCACTAGTATATATACTATTGAATATGAATTTAGTGAGATCATCCAATATCCAAGGGTATATTCCCATGAAGTTTGTGAAGCTATAAAAATCAGATATATAACAAAGGATTTTGTATGTGGAGCACATAGAGAGATCAACATCATGAATGTGTGCTATTTGTTCCAGAACTTGAGGATGTTTGTCAGTGAATTTAGAGAAATGATCAATGCCTATGATGTATGCAAACAATTATTCCAAAGAAGTATTCATGATATATGTCTTCAAATCAATGCAATATCATATTTTAAAAGCATTTCCAAATTTATGCAAAAGACAAGTGCAAAACTATATGCAAAAATGACCTAAAAATGCTTGATTTTTGTACTTTTTCAATGATCAGGGGCAGAAAGTTACATGTCTGATATCAGTCCAAAACAGAAATGAGATCCTTCTCAACACACTCTTGATGCAAATCCAAGATAATGCCAAGTCAAACTATAGTGAAAATATGTCAAAATAGGCACATTTTTCACCAAAACTCCATTCAAAAGAACATAACAAAGGGTGTTGTGTGGAAAGTAATGATGGAAAGAAAATTATATTAGTAATATCAGCCACTTAATGTCAAAATGTCTGTCACAACATGCTTTTAGTGCCACTTAAGGTAAAACCCTGGTGAAAATATAGCAAAAATAGGCTATTTTTCACGGTTTTTCAATTCCAAGACCTAGAAAAAGGCATGTTGTAATGAATTTAAGGAGGTGAAGAAAATAAAAGAAATGATATCAGTGAACTCAATCCATAAAATTTATCACAACATGCTTGGAGTGCAAACTAGGTCAAACCCTAGGGCAAAAATAGTCAAAATGTGTAGTTTTTCACCAAATTTTCAATACAAGAGCCCGTTAAAAGGGTGTTGTGAAGACTTTTAGGATGGGTGGAAAATTATTACCCTAATAATAGACAATTAATGTAAAAATACCCTTCACAATACACCTATGGTACAAGTTTAGAGAGTCGATAAGGCCAAATTTAGTGAAAATCAGTGTTTTTGAAGCCCTAGGTTTGAGATCTTGGCACAAAATGCTATATGAATGTTTTGAAGTCTGATTTATGATGAAATGAAATGTTATCAGATCTGAAAATGAATTCCAATCCCTAATATACAAAATGCCAATGCAAATATAATGAAAATGCATGAAAATTGCTAGTTTTTTGTTGAAATTTTCTATACAAAAATGCAAATATTTTGAATCTAAATACAATTTTACACCAAAATGCAAGAGTACAGACAAATTATAATTTGAATGAGCCTCTAAAATTAGTAAAAAAATATGAAAGAAGATTTTGCCTACTAACCCTAGATTTTGGAATTACTAGGTTTAATGAAAAATTGTCAAAATTTCTACAAAAGCCTAGAAAAATAATGATGAAAATGTAATGTAAACGATTGAAATTTTGTGTTTTTCTGTAGTTTATATCAGATCTGATGCATAAATCATGAATTAGGGAAATTTAGAAAGAATTGATGCAATTTAGTAATCTATATGAAAATGCAAGCTAGGGTTATCAAATTTTTGCAAATTTTTCAATTTATTTTGTAATTTTCTCAATGCAATAAGATGAAAGACTATATGAATGAATGAAATCAATCCAAATCTGAAGACACACACTCAGGAAGTTGTAATTTAAGTCCAAAAACACGGGTTCACCAAAATGTTTAGGGTAAAATTGGGATTGTTTAGTTTAGTGTTGTTAGATGTCTGAATCCTCCTTTCACCCTAACATTCAAGGACCTAGGGTCGAGTGGCCATGCACTATCATACCCTAGGTCACTGTGAGATGTGGGGAAACTTGGATTAGGATGTTTAATTATCAATTTTCCTTCTCTTATGCTTAGTTGACCATTAAAACCCTAATTTCACAAATATGACTGTAAACTGAAGAATAACAGAAAAAGATCTTGTAGAGAGAAGTAAAATATCAAATCACAGAATACCTATTTTCGGGGGTCTAAGGTGGAAAAGTTTGGGACATAGGAGCGGGCACCCAAGTCCAAGGCCCTAGTTTTTGTTGAGATCTGGAAACTCAGTCTACAACTCTTTCCTATTGTTCCATAGATTTTCCCGTCACAGAAGTTGGAGGACTAATGAGTGGGTGCCCAAGCCCAGGGTGCTATTTTTCCTTCTGTTCTACAATTCTGACACTTCAAGATGCCTTCCTACAACTTCACTTTGTCCAGCTCCTAAACCTATAACCTGGAAACTTTGGGAGGGGGTTGTGGTGTTTAGAGGCTTGCCTCAGCCAAGCCTTGGAGGACACTTAAGTCTCTGAACACCATTGTTAGATAGAGAGTGCGTGCCCTTGAGAGGCAGAGGCAAAAACCAAAGGAAATGATGATGAAAACACAATATAATGTCACCTTGTAGTGAATATCTCATGGGAGGAAGATGCCTTTCATTCCATGATGAAATGGATGCTCAAATATGCAAACACAAACACATAGACAACACAATTCTGCTCTTACAACACAATGAAAGCCTTGAATCACCTTGAGAGTGCACAAACATTACAATGATCATCTAGTTTACAAATGAATGTCTAAACATGCTTTTATATGCAAATACAAACATTCTCGCCAAGATTTTTGTAATTCAAACTTACCGTGTCAGCATAGGACCCAAATAACAGTCACAAGCCAACACCCAAAAGTTGGAACTGCCCCAAAATAGGGCAAGACTAGGGCACAGGCACCCAAGTCCTCCCCCTCTATTTTGGGTAGGGTTAAGCTCAAGGGGTCCTCCTAGGTCCTATTTGTCATGTTACCTAGGGTTCATTCCAATGGGATGCCAAATTATGAAATAAGATGTCCTAAATGCATGCAAAAGACCCGGGAGCTAAACCTTATGAGGGAAAAGCCCCCAAGGGGACATTTTCTGACGTTACATTGGCTATCTTAGAAAAATTTAGCACAAACATTTAGTAATAGCCCACCAATCCCATAAAACTATGCACTTCATGCACATTCTTTGGTGTTGGACACTCCAGTATGGATTTTATTTTTGTTGAGTTAAAAAAAATTCCTTCTGTTGAAATGACATGTCCCAAGTATTGCACTTCCTTTCAAAAGAAATAAAATTTGGATAGCTTGTCATAAAGTTTATTTATATCTTAGCTACTGCATCACTAACTTTAAATTATATACATGTTCTTCCTCATTTCTGGAGTATATTTGAATATCATCTAGGAAGACAAGCACAAACTTATCTAGGTAATCCCTAAAGACACTATTTAGTAGGTTCATGAATGAAACTGGTGAATTTATTAACCCAAACAGTAACACTGCAAACTCATAATGATCATATCTTATTCTAAAAGTTGTTCTAGGGATGTATTCATATTTGGTTCTTAATTGGTGATTTCTTACTCTTAGGTCTATCTTAGAGAAAATGATTGCCCATGCATTTGATCAAGAATATATCATTGATGTAGGGTAAAGGATACTTATTCTTAATTGTTGCTTTATTAAGCATTCTATAATCTATGAAAAAACATAGAGTTCTATCCTTTTTGATAAAAACTACCGGTGCTCCCCATGGATACATGCTCAGTTGGATCAATCCCTTTGCAAGAAATTATTTCAATTGAGCTTTTAGTTCCATAAGCTATGTTGTCATCATTTAGGATAGAGCTTTATACTAAGGTACTGATCTTGGGATTATATCAATTAAGAAATCAAATTCCTTTCGAGGAGGTAGTCCAAGAAATTATTTAGGAAAAACACCTTGAAAATCATAGAGAAAAGGGTAATCTTGCAATGCGGGTTACTTAGAATCTTCTGAATGGCCCATCCCAATTGCATACATTTCACACCCCTTCTTGTTTCTTGAACTGCAGGGATGAAATTTTCCCTAGTTTTATTTCCCATTTAACCCCCTAAATTTGAATTTCATTTCCCAAGTCATCTAGACATTCAAAAAAATTCACAAAGCAATTGGATTTTTCCCTATGGTTCCAAAGCCAATTCACCCAAGGATTACATAATAATAACCTAAGGGTGCTACATACAAGTTCACATCAGTGGAGAAGGTAGGTAGTTTCAACTTAGCTTCAAATAGACATTGCTATACCTTAACTTTTGCTTGATTTGCATATTGCGTAGAGCATGATTTGGCCATAACGCCATCCCTCCTAGGAATGTTACTAAGCAATCTTGGTGCAACAAAACATTTTGTAGCTCCAATATCTATCAATATAGAAATAGGGTAACTAAAAAGTGTACCTAATGTCTTGATTGGAGCTATCTGATAGTCAACTTGGTGATTGTCAACCATTGCATGAATCCTTTGTTAGAAATCTATTTGTTGAGAGGGTAATGGAGAATTTATAAAACTATTTCCTTGGTTATGGTTTGGACAATTATCCACATAATTATCACATCCACATGTGAAACAACCTCCTAGCAACCCTCTTCTTTTTGTCATCCTTTCCTCTCTATTCCCATTTCTTCCTTTGAAATCATTCTCCCTTGTTTTGAATTCTGAACCGTTGTTGTTCTTAATACCTTTTTCATTGAACTTTTTCTTGGAGTTCTACTTTCAATTCTAATTCTTCTTTTTGAAGGAATAAGATGCCTTCAAGTTCCCAAATTTATTATAGAACTTGTCCCTCAAGGTGGTAATTGAATTGATCTTCTATTCTTTCTTAATGGCCCTTTTGAACACTTGATCTATGGATGAAGGTCCATGCACATCTACCTCTCCTTTGTAAGGAACATATTTGAGAAGTCTAGTGAACTTTCAATATTTTATTACTGACATGTCCCCTTGCCTTAAATTCTAAAAATTAATCAACTTTTGGTCAAAATAGAGTTTAGGTAACTGTATTTTCCTAAACAAAGTCACAATTTGATTCCATGTCAAGTCAGTGGAATCAATGACCATTTCTATTTTATTATTGGTCTGCCAAGTAGAAGCTTCCCCATAGAGTTGATATGCTCCCCAAACTACTTTAGTTATCTTTGAGTAGTTTTAAATCTTGAAGTACTTATCCATATAACTAATCCATGCTTTGGCACCATCACTAAGAACTGTGCCATTAAACTTAGGTGGGTTAACCTTCTTCATATCTCAGGCAAGTTCATTTTCCATATGGTTTCTCACATCTACCTATCTTTCAACCTCTTCTTGATTAAGCTAGTTAGGTAGTGGCACATCTCATTTCTCATTCACGCTAAGGTCTTTATCACATTCAATTTCTTCCCCATGATGCTCTTGAGGTCCTTAAACCTCTTTCTCTAAAGCCACTATTCTTTCTCTAGTTTCATTTAATGGGACAAGAATTTGATCAAGATTAGCAATTGGGTCAATTGCAACCTAGCTCAAAACACTATGACCACTTCCAAAATTCATCTTTGTGCATACCATAGTATCCTAGCACATCTAATTTTGCATTGTGTTAAAATCTTAGTAGACTTGCTATTAACTGACAATTTAAACACCACACAATTTTTCAAGACAAGAGAAATAACATAGTTTTTATTCCACAAAAGATTGGAATTATATATCCTTATTTATAATAAAGGATTCTCTAATACAACTCTCAAAATTACTAATTGGACTCAACTTCCTTAGGTTCTTCATCCTCGTAGTCTACTTTAACACTATTAGTGGTAGGATATATACACAAGTACTCCTCTACCACCTCCTTGCAAAAGGTAGGAACATTGCACCCACATCCAAATGACATGTTGTGGTTTGCTAAGTCTCACTCGACCCATAGACCAAGGTCTCAAAATTAGAAAGCTAGATCTCTTCTCTTCGAGGTGGTTGAGTGGAACTTTCTCTAAGTTTGTTTGATTTCCTACCATTATTATTTTTCTCAAGAAAATAATAGCACTATTAGTGAGCCTAAGTTTACACATACAACTAAATTAGTAGTCATGTGTTAGACATAGCAAACTCAAAGATCCCAATGTTTGAACCTACACACTAATACCACATGTAATCATAGCTTCCTTATAATTACTAATAAACATAATAAATACTTTGGAAAGAAAAGAAATTATAATATGAATGAATCTAACTATTTCCATCATATAGGCTTAAATACATTTTAATAGTATTTAACCATTAAGTTTCACAACTCAAGAGAATAGATACTATTAATTTAAAACCATGAAAATTCACAACATAGATAGGAATATTCTAAGCATTTATTAACTCTCATGGTACAACATTATACATGTTTGAAATTAATACAAAGTAATACAAATCAAGATTTGGCATGTTATCTTGCATATCATATACAAGTGATAATCAAATATATAGAGTTTTAAATTTCAAATAATGACAATATAGTAAGACCAATGGTCTTTATCATCTTATTCGAGTCCAAGCAATATGGTCACTATCATAGCTATAAGGAGGAGAGCATCATCTGAGTGCTTTACCTCCAACCATAGACTAGGCAATCCCCTACTCATCTTCCTACTAGAAGTGGCCTGACCCATCAATGGGGGTGGAAGATAATGGCATCTATTGTAGTACCATAACCAAATCTAAGAACCGAGTGTATATAAGTATAATCACTATCACATTCACTCAATCATGTAGACCCTAGATGCCCTCTAGCTACTGATTGTTGGGAAATAGATGTTGTACACCTTGCATAATATTGTATTATTTATTTGGACACCACTTGTATAAGTTGTATGTAACATTGGGTTAATTATTTTATGTGTGTGGGACACATAGAGTGATTAATTGTTTATTTGTATTATTTAATTGTTGGAAAAAAATGTAGTACTAATAATTAAATGTGGGGTCAATGGTTTTGTGTTACCCATGGTTTTGGGGCACATAGTTTTCTTATTGTATTTGTGTGAGCTTGAATTATTTGTATTTGTGTGAGCTTGAATTATTTGAATTATTTCATTGTTGGTGAACGTGAGGTTTGTGAGAGGCTGTCATTGTATTGAGCTCTCTCCTGCAAGTACATATTGTGAAGCATGACAAGTGATGTATGGATTCATGCTTGGACACAATGGAGGATGCATTGGAGGTGCTTGATGGTTCAAAGGTATTCATGGAGACTCATGGCATGTATTATAATATATATTGTTGAATAATACATATGAGTGTGGATGCTTTTGGAGGCTAGGTTTTTCCTTCTTGAGGGTTTTCCTAGGGTATATCTTGTGTTATCTTGTGTTTGTCATTTGATCTTTGCATTATGGTTATTTATGCATCATTCTCTCCTTATGGGTTATATGGAATTGGTTTTATTGGACCCACAAATTCCTAAAATGTGGTATCAGAGCCATGTTTATGGTTATGGGAGGTGTGTGTTAGGGTTCAAGTAGACCAAAGAAATAAACACTAACAATTATATGTAGATTAAATAACCCAAATATAACAATGAAGAATAACACAAAAGAGATCAACATAGAAATTTAATGTGGTTAACCCAATATGGGCTACATCCACAGAAACTTAGCCATCCAATGATTTTATTATCCAGTGTAAAACAGATTACAATCTTGCGAATTCCATACCTGCAACATACATCCCAGCCACTTATATCAAGCTTTTTGGAAGCTTCTAGAATTAGAGTTTTACAATGTCATTTTTCTTATGTCAGTTAACAAAAATTAACAACTGACTCTGAATGGGCAAAAAGAGGGAAAAAAATTTTAGGGGCTATGCCCTCAAACCTAGTGAGGATACATTATGAGTGTACAGTACTTGCATGATCAGTCGCCACATACCAATAGTGTGAGCTCCCTAGTTTTGTTATAACCCTTGTGTGTGTAGATTTGGTGCAAAATGGAAGCCATTATAGTCCATGAAAATATTTTGGACATTACAAGGTTTTGTGCAGGCTGTGTTACAAATTTGGGGTTTTGGGTATTGCAGATTTGTTGTCTATTTTGCAGATTTGGGTGTTAAATTTTGGTTGCAAAAAAGAGGGTTTCTTGGATGGCTTCATAAGGGTTTTGAGGAGGAATTTCTACAGATGACCTCCTATGCAAAAATGGACCTTGCCGTTGAGTCCAGAAGGCTTGAGAGGTGAAGAAAAACATATAATTTCACCCATTTTGGCCACATAGCTTGGAAGGAGAAAAATACCCCCTTGGTACGTCATACGATCGTCTACAGGTACACAGAAAAACAAAATATTTTAAAATTACCCTGCACTATAATTTTTCTATATTTTGGAGAATTTTTTATTAAAAAACTATAGAATGCTATTAAAAAAAACATGATGAAAAACAAAGAAATATACATATGTTTTGGGGGGTAGCGGTACTCAGACCGCTGTACCCCCATTCCTGTGCGGAGGCCTTGGTTGGCCCCTAGCTGGCACTAGCGGTTTGGCAAGGCCAACGACAGGGCAAGTCTAGGTGGGAAGGTTTTGGCCTCCCACCAGCAGCCAAAACCTTGGGCCGGGCTGTGGCCATAGCTTGGCCGTTGCCGGGGAGTCCTGCAGCGCCATGGGTGTTTAAACTTTAACAACAATGGGAAATATTAAAACTATGATAGTGAAATAAAATTAATTCAGACCTATTAAGATTTAAACCCCCATTTAATGCATTTTTGGAGTCCGTGGAAATTTAAACAAATTTGAAACCTCATTTCACATAGGCCACGTCAACAACTACCGTTTCGCCTAGTTAGTGTCATGTCAGCGATGATGTTAGCACCACATCAATATTGTACGGACAGGGTCCTGCAAGGGGTGTCCTTTTAGCCCTTGGAGGACATTTTCTTTTGGGAGGCATAACTTTCATCCACAATATAATTTTTTCAACTTCTTATAGGTGTCGAAAAGGTCTCTCCAAGAACTATGCAATGGTATAGGTTTCATGATAAGATTTTTCTATATGTCAAAATTTTGTGCTTGAAGCTAGGTATTGCTTTGAAACAATTTTATGCTCATAACTTTTGCATACATAATTGGATTTTTGATTTCAGATAGGCATTGGAGAGCTATTGTAGTGTACTATAGTTTGGATCATGTAGATTTTTAGTTTGGTGTGTAGAGAGAGATTAGTACTTGTTTGATCACTTGTAGAAGCCTAAGATTCAGGGTGTGATTATGAGTGCATTCAGATGGATTTTTGGGCAAAAACTTGTGGGAGTGCATGTTGTTATGAGGCCATCAACATGGTATAGCAAGTTTTCAAATTTGTTACTTCTAGATTGTTGTTCTCAAAATTAGCTACGCTCATTTCGTAGACAACCCATACAAAACTTGTTTGTTTCGTAGCCTACACTCTAAGTTTGCAAATTGAGACAAGTCCTTTTGGCCTCGTGTGAAGTCGTCTGACATCTTAGAATGGTTTGTGACATTCTCCTAAGTTGATTCCTTGAGATTCGTGAAAAACAATTAGGTTATGAGACTATCAAAATATCAATTTTGAATGTTTTTGGTTGTTAGAAAAATTGAGTTTTTATGTGCAGAGTCAGTCAATTTTGCCACTCTTACATATATTTGTGTTTTAATGTGCAATGTCGGCAAAATTTACCACATTTACATGTTTGTCTCATTTTGATTAACATGCATGGGCGGCAAAAATCGCCGCCCATGTATGTTCTTTGTCCAAGTCAAAATGCGACGTCGGCCAATTCCGCCACCCGCGCACGATGCTAAGGGCATGTAATGTCGACAAAATTTGCCGGCCGAACAAAATCTTTATGGATCATGTAAAATCGAGTCTCATTGATGACACTCCTACTACCATTAATGAGTTTTCTTTTAACCTTTTAAAAGTTTAAACCCATTCTTTGTTTTGTTCATTTCTATCTTTCTAATCCTCCTACCTCCTAGCGTTTAACCGAAGTCGTTTCAATTGCACGGATTTCAAATCTATGTAGGAGATTGTTTGCTAAGTCGTGTCTAGGATTTTTTGAGCATTCCTTCCAGGTATGTGGTTGTTTTCTTTTGTTTCATTTCAAATTTTTGAAAACATACGTATGTTTGTTATCCGTAAATCACTTTCGCCTTTTTGTAAATCATTTTTATTTTTGATGTCTTGTGATATACATATCATGTGTAGTATGTTTTTCATTTTGATATTCTTGTTTTGAATAAGTTTGTTTTTCTATAAAACCTTGGTGTTAAAGTAAACCCTAGTTTCTTCCTTTTCGGTAGAATCAATGATTCAATCGAATAAACCCTATGTTTTATAACAATTGCTTTCGTAAGTTTCTGGAGACTAAGTCAAGTTTTCTTTTTGCCCCTATACGTTGTCGGTCTTTTTCACCAAATTTACTTGTAATATAAACCTTGTCAAAATTTGACCTTAGAATTTTTACCAACATATGTGAAAGCGGCTATTTCTACTGCCATAACATGTAAATAGAACCCGAGTATGTGTTGTCGGTGAACTTCACAGACAATACATGTGTTTGTAGAGTTCTTTGTTAATGTGCTAGGTTGGCGATTTTTGCCTCTTGCACACCTGTCACACTAAGTTCCTTCTAGGTGTTGAGTCGGTTATTTCTACCAACCCTACATGAACCAAACATCATGAACTATCGAGATGTATGGTCGGCAAAATTTGTCGCCATTACATGAAAACTTGAAACCTACCCCTAGAATGCAAAGTCGGCAAAAATTGCCACTTGAACACTTGCAAACTGTCCCTATCATGCAAGGGTGGCAAAATTTACCACCCCTGCATTCACTCCCTCAAATTCTTCTAACTCTGGGAGATTTTCCAATTTTCTTTCCCGAGCGCACTTTCCTCCATTTTTTTGACCCGCTTGCACTCTAGCTCTTTCAAGCTTACTCCTGTAGTCATGATCGTCAACATGCAGTCTCTCCAAATGACTAGTATTTCCCCTAACTGCATGACCATGGCTTTTTCTTGCAGTTTCTTCTACAAATTTGTTCCAATCATTGACTCTTACAGAGGTATTGGTTCTCCCCAAATGACTGAACTGTCTCTGAAGAAGTCAAAAGTAATGAAGTACATGTATCAAGGTGTTTTTCCGATCACCTCAGTTACCTCGAATGTTGATGATATTCAGGATAAAAAGATTGGCCATGTGGATATGGCTGAGTTTGTAGAAAGGACTAAGTCAGATAACCAGAGTCCTCTGATGAAGAAGATTGTCACTAGCAACATTCTCCTGGTGTCATCATTTCTAGTGGTAGCTCACAATACAGAGTTTGTTCTTTAGTGTGCTCATTTCTACAATAAAGACACTAGGGCAGTGTTGAATGCAAATGGTAATGTGATCATAAGATTGGACCCAGAGTTTATTGATAAAGTTTTCATGTGTCCCACTTTGGTTGATGTTGTAAAACTTGATTTTACTATTGCTCAACAAGAATATGATAAGGACACTAAGAAGACTAAGAAGGTAATTAACACCAAGTCACTAAAAACTCCAAGGTCAAATTTGTCTAGATGGCCAAGGAGCTTTCCTCAAAGTGATTTTGTTGAGGAAGTAGGTGATTTAATAACTCTTCTCAGTAGAGTGAGGGGATTAGCTTCTTCTTCACTTTTTCATGAATGGATGTATCCTTTCATCAAGATTACACTTCACGACAGGCATGCGATCTTTTGGGGTGAACAAATCATCAATGCTCTCCATGAGCAATTGATCAAAGTACATACTACTTTCAAATTCTATATGACTTCCTATCTTGTGTATATAGCAGCTTCAATGAGGATCTTTCCAGGCTTGACATCTGAAGGAGATAGGAGGGTTGTTCCAGTGTATCAATATTATCCTCACCTGACATTGAAAGGTTCAATCCATCACTTTAGAAGGGCAAATGATGCCTTCTTTGCAGTGTTCATGTGTATTTTTGATCCTCAATTAGACCAGAGAAGAGTTTCAGATGAGGCTTGGTCAGTTGTGAATGGTTTTGGGTGTATGTTCTTATAGTTTCAAACTTTTTCATATCTAAGGGTTGGCTTTTTCCAAGGCTATCCTTACATGTTGCCGAGATTTCCTTCAGATAAACTTGATCTGATGGAATTGTGTAGACAAATGATTGTCGTGCATAATAAACAAATGGAGCTTAAGAAACTAGGATTTAGGTTTCTGGTTGAAATTAGTAGATATTCATTGTTAACTATAGCGAAGGCCAGAGCTATGGAGACTGAGATGCAATTAGCCACTATGAAGCAATTCAGAAGGAGACCAAAGTTTGATTACAGGGGTGTGAAAGATAAGATCAAAAGGAATACTCAATTTCATGAGCCAATGGTTAAGGACATCTGGTTTGATCTGAGGACCAAGGAGGAAATCAGAAAACTAGATTATAGTAGGCTATCTCTTGATCAAATTGAGTATTTAGGCTTAGCTAATATTCCTAAAGATATGGTTGATGATGAAGAGCCAATTGATCCTAAGTATAATAGTGAGCAGATTGCTAGTTCTCCTATTCCCCCTATCCAATGGTCTCAAAAGGAATTGACTTCCTTAAGAAAGAGGTTTGAACCTGTGTTAGCTAACACGAACCTGTGGCTCCAAAGCAGACATATAACATTGAAAGATTTTGTAACAAGATCTGAAGAAGAGGTTTTAGAGCAAACTGATAAAAAGGTTGAATTGAGGACAAAGAGTAAAAGTGATACTCTAGGTACGTCTAAGGTTTCTAAACCAAGGATTAAATTTGTGTCTAAGGTAAAAAAGGCCAAGGTCACAGAGAAAGAGTCTGAGGTGGAAGAAATGGAAGTTGAGGAACAAAGGACTGATGAGCCAGCTACTAAAGGGATGGAGGTTGAAGATAAGTTTTCAGAGGAGCAGAGGGAAGAACAAGAGAAAGAGATAGAAGAGGGTCAAGAAGGTTTGCAAGATGAAGTTATGTCTCCACAAAGGGATGTACCATAGGAAACTGAAGCCCCTTCTCCTTTTCCCAATATATATGTTTCAATTCCTTTGTTTGTTTTGCCTACTATCCCAATTTCACCTATCAATATTCCATCTTCTGAATCTCCATCATCTTCGAGGACAATTTTTGATAATCCTCAAGTTGCTTTTGATAATGTTCTCCATTCTTCTAAATCAATTCGTAGTATGTCCTCATCATCTTTTGACATTGGAGATTCTTCAATCTTTGATCATTTTGTTTTGGGATCTGAGCAAGTTTCAAATATGGATGTGTCAGGTGCAGTGTTTACTAATACTCCTATTGTTTCTACTTCAAGTGCCTGTGCAATTCTTACCACACCAACAATGGGATCTAATCCAAATGTACGTACCTCTGTGCTACCTCCATGGTTATCAACTTTTACACCCAAGACAAAGAAACAAGCCATCTCCCCAGATGATTTTGATTTTAATAAACTGATGCCAGTCAAGGCTAAGACTCCAAAGAAGCCTAAAATACTTTCTCAAGTGCTGGAAGATAAGGGGCACAAATTTGTGGAAATTACTAAACCCCCGCAGGATGCCACCATTGAGAATTTTAGTATGAATGATTATTCTATTTCTAGAATTGAACTTGGCAAAATCACACATGAGAGTGCAAAAGATGATATGCAATCTACACTAGATTTTTTGATTCAAAAGTTTGATAAAGAAAAGGAAATGAAGGATTATTATAAGGCAATGGTAGAAAAATTGACTGTAGTGGTGAGGAAGATCACTTTAACTTCTAAATCAGTAACTCCTAAAGCTATTTCGGTTGAAGACCCTATCATTTAGAAGGCTGAAAAGACTCATCTCAAAGGAAAAGTGGTGGAGGAATATTTGGAAAAGATGCGTGCATAGGGGGTATCCCTTCTTACAAAGGTAGCTAAGAAGACAAGTAAAATGGAGAAGGTCAGAGCAGAGCTTGATGATTTGATTGACACTATTTCTCAAGATATCGAGCATTTAGATCAAAGCTATGATAAATGGACAGAAATGAGGAAATTGAAAATAAGTTCTCTAACATTAATTGGTGTTATTCCTAATTGGGATTCATACACTAAAACTAAGGAAGCATTGACATATCGAAGAAATGTTTTAAAGGATTCGATCAAGGATTTGGAAACTACCAAGAAGCTTAGTGACCAAAGTGATGTTAGTCTCTTACATAAGTTGGAGGAACTTCTGTGCAAATTGGTATCTAAGGATAATCAATTTCTTCCTATGGATGAGATTATCCAAGAGTTTGAGAACATGTTTCAGAAGGAGTTTGAAGATAAAACCTTTTCAGTTTCTTCCATGGATAATATTCTGGACAACCAGTTAAATTTGGATAACCTAAAGACCAAGTTAACTAGTCATGCTAAAGCAATCACAACAGTAAGGGATGCAATAGTAAGAGCCCGGATGATTTTCAGGAACACTGTCAGTCTAGACAGTTTGGGGATGCAAGCTGCATTTACCATGTATGATGCTCATTTAAAGAAAGAAGGCAGTACAAGTTGAAGAAACTTTTCACAACTTAGTTTATTTTCTATTTTTCATATTTACTTTTGAATTAGTTTTGGACATTTTGACATGTACTTTTCTCAGATGTAATTACATGTAAAAACTTAGGAAGTCCCAAGTCAATAAGGACTCCTATTTTTGAAAAAGTCAAAGTAGTTAGGTTTTTCCTTAATTTTCTCAAGGCCTCTCCCTATAAATAAAGAGGGCCTCTTTTGTAATGATGTATCTTTTATCTATTGCAAAGAAACTCTGCCAAAATTGAGAACATTTCAAGACTTTCAGATTTCTATGTTTATCAAGATTTCAAGCAAATATCAATATAAGCAAGCAGTTTGAGTATCAAACTTTGAGTTGAATCATATTGTTTTATGATATCAGTGTTCTTATGTCATTGGTATTATATTATATTAAATCATTGCTGGAATAGTGGAGTTTATTGAAAATTGAGAGAAGCGTTCTTGTTCTAGTTAAATAGACTTTGTGTTATTTTCTCATTGCGGGAGTTTGTGTTTACATTTTTGAGAATAGAATTGTTTAAAGACTTTGTGCTGTAAACTGTTGTGTTCAAATTAGTTATATCATATTGGGTGAGAGTGGAGACTTTGAGATACATTTGAATTCAATCAAGTTTATTTGTGGGAAATAAGTCAATCAATAGAAGACTTTATGTTTCTATGGTTTGTCTCAGTTAAGAAGTTATTAAATATCATTCTTGTTGAAGTTATCATTTTAAAAAGGAAAAGATCTATTCTGAAAAAAGAGAATAGGATGCAATGAAAACCCCCCAAACATAGATTTAGTTTGTATAAGTTTGAAAAGTTATTTATTAGAAAGAACTCATTATCTAGAGGGAACCTCCCCGTGCTAAGAGGAGAGACTCTGTCTCATTATAGCTGGGGCGATACAACCATTTTTTCGTTAGCTAGCTAAATGACAAAATATTCACCCAATAGTTTTTTGGTGACTTTGCTGGGGAAGAACGTGCAACTTAGAGCCTCACGCTTTGAGTTGAAGCATTTCATCCTCTTCCATTATTTTTAGTTGTTCAAAACTTTGTTGAGTACATTGTGTTCCAGTAGACTCAAGGTATACATGAAGTAAGAGAGCTCAAGGTCTTATTGATCCTATGTTTGAGTTAATGCAATAAAATAACTTTGGTCTTTTGCCTCAACAACCTCAGCTTCAGCGAACAAGGAGTTTTCCTCCTACCAACGCCATGTCACCTATACCAAGTGAAGCTTCCAGTTCCAAAACTAACAAAGTTTAACTGTTTGAGTTCCACGAAGGTTTGTTATCCCACCTTTCAATCAACTCACAATGGCAGCTCAAGGCCCGTGGGGTAATACTTTTGGTCCTTTGAATTTAACACCACCACTGCATGAATTACCTCGTAGTTCAAGGAAGAATTTCCCTAAATTCTATGGTGATGGGAAAGTCCATCTAGATGAACACATTGTAGCTTTTTGTATAGCTTGTGGTGTATTAGGGGTGGAACATGAAGATGTAGCTGTGAGACTTTTTGTAGAAACATTGCAAGGTGTTGCTATAGATTGGTTCTACCACCTTCAAGCTCAAACCAAACCAATTGGAATACACTCAAAACCAAGTTTGAAGCTAGGTTCAAGCCTGCGGAAGATGGACATGCTTTGTTAGCTTAGCTAACACAGATGAAGAAAGAACAACATGAGCCCATGCGTGATTTCATCACCAAGTTCAATAAATTGACAAATAGGATTCCAGCAACCACTCAACCAATGATGGAGAATCTTAAATGTTTCTTCATCGACACTCAGCTTCCTAAGGTAAGTTTTCTGTTAAGGCAGTGTGGTCTCGCTGATCTTCCTACAACTCAAAGATTGGCTACAGAGGTTGAAGATGGTCGTATCCTTGCGAGTAAGAAAAGAAGAGATTCAAATAGAAATAGAGGCCAACCCTCTACTGATAATTCTTCCACAAGCACCACAGACCCTATGGTGTAGAAGTTAGCAAATGAGTTGCTAGCTTTGAAAAAACAAATGTCTCAAGGTATGTCAGCTCCTTCTTATAGAGACATACCAAGAAGGACATTCCCTAACAATTCATATCAAGGCAATGCTGCAAGAAATCAAGGGCAACAAAATCATCTTCCACCCACACAGGGGAAGCTTGCCATTGAAGCACCGCTAGTCAACTCAGTAGTTGGTTACTATGAAGTAGAACATGATAATTCTTTCCAACCTGGTTTGGATCAAGAGAATAATGCTAATCTTTTTACAGAAGGAGAATAATGCTAATCTTTTTACAGAAGGAGAAGAAGAATTAGCTGGCGACTCTACCATTGGTTTTCTGAACTACCAAGATGAAGCAAAAAGAGAAGGAGAGGTATATGATGGAGCGTATGTTATTTTTACCAGGTCCCAAAATCAATCAAATCAGCAAGTTGATAAAGGAAATTCAAGAGAGGAGCCTCAACTTGTGATCTTAATTGCCAAGCGAGGAACTCTGTTGCCTTTTCAATCAAAGGACCCTGTTGTCAATAAACAAGTAAGTTCATCTAACAATCCTGTTTCTTCTACTTTTGTTCCTCAGACCAATCCTACCCCAACCAAAACCTAGAATGATGGATTTCCTTCCTCTGTATCTAGTTCATTTTAGCTCTTTGACATAATAAATCATGCTAGGAAAACCAAAATCTAGATGTCTGAGGTAGAATATCTACAAGCTAACCTTGATCAATTTGATAGGTTAGCTAAGTATGTTAAAAACAAGACTATCCCTATAGGGCAAGATTCTCCTAAAATTGTCCAGGACTCAAAGAATAAGTCCACCCAAAATAACCTAGTCACTACTCCTCTTGTTTCTCTAGGGAAGATAGAACCCTTCTATGTTTCTCTATTGGTTAATGGTCACAAGTTAAGCAATTGTATAATAGACTCCAGGGCTTCTAACAATGCCATTCCTGCCAAGGTGGCATATGCTCTTGGTCTCACTTTGACTAAGACCTTTGGGAGATGTTCCTCAATGGAAAATAAGCAAGTGTTGTTGTTAGGCCAAATCAAGGATGCCCAATTTGCATTTGCGGCCTTTCCAGATAAGAGGATTAAGATGACCGTCCTAGTTGCTAATGTTCCAGCTTCTTATGGCATTTTTCTTGGGCATAATTTTTGTAAAGATGTGGGTGGAGAACTAAACATGGATTTATCTGAGGCAAGGATACCTATTAAAGGTGTTGTGCAAAAGTTGCTTCCTAAAAAGGAGGCAAAATATATTGTTACCCAAATTGAAAATCTAAAAGCCCAAATTTTGTTTGAGTCTTCAGGAATGGGTAATTATTTCTTTTCTACTGAAAATACTTCTAGTTCACCAGACGAAAGTTTAGATATTTTAGATGGGCAATCAGAAGATAATTTAGATGAAAGTTCAGATGAGAGCATAGTGATGTTGAATTCTTCTTTCTGATGAGGAAGAATCTATTGGTCACAGAAACATCAAAATGGGAAATTCAAATGATGTTTGGATTATAGAATTTGATGTAAGTTGTTCTTCCACTGGATCTGGAGCCAGAGTAGTTCTAATATCTCCACAAGGTGATATTTTTCCTTTCTCCTATAAGCTGTAGTTCAACAATACTAATAACACTGCTGAATACGAGTCATTGTTACTCAGAATGGAGGTTGCTCGTGTTAAAGGTATTAAAAATCTTCATGCCTAAGGTGATGCTAAGCTTGTTGTATGTCAAGTGAGAAATCTACATCAGACCAAAAATGAAAGGCTGAGACATTACCGCAATCATGTCTAGGATTGCATTGAAGGTTTTGATGCTTTTGATAACTCTGCAGTACTGAGAGAGTTTAATCATCGTGTTGATTCATTAGCTGTCTCCGCCACCCTTATGGTCCCTCGTAAGGACTTCAAAGGTAACAAGTACACAATTGAGTTGGTTTTCCAACCAAGTGTGCCAGACAATGCTAACCATTGGCAAGTCTTCAATGGTGATAATCAGATCATAGCTTTCTTAGATAAAACATATAACTTGATGAGCTCTATTTTGAAGGTAGTGATTCTCCACCACGTGAATATGTTTCTAAAATAGATTCACAGACTGGTGAGGAGATTCTTCAGCTAAAAGGGAATAAGATTTCGAAAGGTTTGGTTTCTCTAGAAAAGTTATTTGACAAGCATGATAGATATATCAAACAATAGCAACAACTTGATTCAAGTTCATCCATGGACTTTGAGCAGTAAATTTGAGTTCTGAAGTAGATCTCAAAATGGTTAACATTGGGAAGTGTTGCACTGCTGATGAGAAATTCAAGTTCATTACACTTCTTTGCCATTACATTGATGTTCTGGCATATTTATATGATGATCTGAAGTTTTCAGACCCAAGGAGATCCAACACGAAATTCCTCTCAAGGTTGGATCATTGCCTCACAAGCAAAAGTAGAGGTAGTATAATCCCAAGATATCAGGTACTATTCTTTCTGAAATCCAGAAAATGCTTAATGCTAGAATAATCTTTCATATCCATCATTCCACTTGGATCGCGAATATTGTTCCTGTGAGAAAGAAGAATGGAGAAATCCGTATTTGTGTTGATTTCAAAAATTTGAACTAATCCTCTTTAAAAGATAACTACCCTTTGCCTATTATGGACCAAGTGTTACAAACTGTAACTGGTTCGGAGATGCTGTCTATGTTAGATGGTTTTTTAGGCTATAATCAAGTAGAAGTCAGTGAAGCAAACCAATATAAGATTGCTTTTACAACACCCTGGGGTACATTTGCATACCGCAGGATGCCATTTGGTTTGATTAATGCTGGCGATACTTTCCAAAGAGCAATGGACCTCGCTTTCAAAGATGAGATGGGGAAATTCATTGTGGTGTATCTTGATGACTTGACCATTTTCTCTAAATAGCGTCAAGATCATGCCTACCATTTGCGACAGGTTCTAGAACGGTGTCGTTAAAATGGTATTTCTCTTAATCCTAAGAAATTAGTTTTTGGGGTTACAGAGGGTAAGCTTCTCAGTCACATTGTTTCCAGAGAAGGCACTAAAATTGACTCAGAAAGGGTTAAATCTATCCAGAATCTTACTTTGCCTACTAGTAAGACTACAGTTCGTTCTTTCTTCATGAAGGTGAATTTTCTACAGAGGTGAATTCCAAAATTTACAGATAAAAACCCATCATATTCTCAATATGATGAAGGGTAAGACCACTTTTCGTTGGAGTGCAGAAGGTAAAATAGCATTCAAGGATATTAAAAGGGCTATAGCTCATGTTCTGGTTCTAGTTTGTCCTGACTACACTAAAGATTTCATAATGTACAGTTATGCTTTCGAGCATACAGTTTCAGCCATTCTTGTTCAATAGAATGAAGAGGGTGTAGAATCTCCCATTTTGTTTATGAGTTTCCCTCTAAAGGCTCATGAACTAAAGTACTGAAATATGGAGAAACATGCTTACGCCATGGTCAAGGCGGTAAAGCATTTCTAGTTTTACATTCTGAACTCACATACTGTTGTTTTGGTGCCAGATACAATAGTGAAGTCTATCTTGACACAACAAGAATTTGGGACTAAAAGGGGCAATTGGATTGCCAAAATTCAAGAGTTTGATCTTGATATCAAACCCACCAAGCTTGTACATGGTAGAGGTTTGTGTTAGCTGATTGCTGACAATGTTCCAAAAGAAACAAGTGATGAAGGGGTAGAGGTTGAGGATATGCCAATTGTTCTCTTCGTTACTACAACAGATGAGTGGTATTCCAATATCACTTATTTTCTCACGTACGGTGAGTGCCCTTCTCATTTATCTTATAAAGAGAAGCGAACTATCAAGCTAAAGGCTACAAATTATGTCTTGTGGGATAACAGTTTGTATAAAAGAAGCCTTGATGGAGTTTTTCTCCGTTGTGTGGATAAAGCACAACAAAGCCAACTTTTAGAGTCTTTTCACAATTTGGCATGTGGAGGACATTTTTCTCACCTGTAACAACTCATTAAATTTTGCAAGCTAGGTACTATTGGCCTACATTGTTTCAAGATGCATACAATTGGGTACGTAGATGTGAGTTCTACCAGCAGTTTGTTGGGAAGCCTAAGTTAGTTTCACTACCACTAAAGCCAGTTGTGATTGAAGAACCTTTTCAGCAATGGGGAATTGACTTCATTAGTGCTGTGAACCCACCGTCAAGTGCAGGACACAATTTTGTTCTCACTGCAACAAATTATTTCACCAAGTGGGTGGAATCCATTCTAGTTAAGCATGCTACTTCTGAAGGAAAATATCATTTCCAGGTTTGGAGTCCTAAACAAAATCGTAGTAGATAATGCTACCTATTTTTCTTCAAATGAGATCACTAGTTTTTGCTTTGAGTATGGGATCATTCTTTCTCATTCATCAAACTATTATTCGTAAGGGAATGGTCAGGCAGAATCTGGTTACAATTATCAGGAAACTGGTGGAGAATAATCAGAGGACTTGGCATAAAGCTTTGTTTGATGCTTTATGGGCCAACAAAATTACCCCCAAGAGGGCAATAGGTATGTCACCGTTTTAGCTTCTATATGGTCTGAATGTAGAAATACCTATTACTTTGGAATTGTCAACTTTGAAGTTGGCAAAAGCAGTGGAAGATAGAACTTTTGAAAGTTCTATTGACAAAATAATAATGTATCTCACTGAACTTGAAGAGCAGCAAGTTATGGTAGTAGACTATATTGCTAAGCATCAAAGTTAGGTCAAGAAACTTTTTGACAAGAAGGCAAAGGCTAGAAAATTTCAAATTGGGGATCAAGTCTTGTTATGGGACAAGAGGAGAGAGCGAAAAGAAATGCATGGGAAGTTTGATTCCCTATGGAAAGGCCCATTCGTCATTCACCAATTTTGTGGTGAAAATAGCTTCTTGCTGGAGTATCTTAATGGAACACCATTCTTGCTACCTCATAGTGGACAACATCTAAAGCACTTCAATCCATGAAGCATTAGATAAGTTCGCATGTATATTTGTATAGTTTGTGTTTTTACTTTTTCATTTTTGTTTAGTCTTTTTGTGTCTTTTATTTTTGGTAGCTTGACTCTATGGCCCAATGGCATGGATGAAGGCACTTAGAGACTGGATTCTTCTCCCTTTGATCATTTCAAAGAATGATTGAAGGAAGTTCCCCAGTTAGAGCCAGTTGTTCTCAAAATTAGCTGCACTCATTTTGTAGACAACCCCTACGAAACTTGTCTGTTTCGTAGCCTACACTCTAAGTTTGCAAATTGAGACAAGTCCTCTTGGCCTTGTACAAAGTTGTCTGACATCTTAGAATGGTTTGTGACATTCCCCTAAGTTGATTCCTCGAGATTTGTGAAAAACAATTAGGTTATAAGCCTGTCAAAATATCAATTTTGACTATTTTTGGTTGTTAGAAAAATTTTGAGTTTTTATGTGCAGAGTCGGTCAATTTTGCCGCTCTTACATATATTTGTGTTTTAATGTGCAATGTCGGCAAAATTTGTCACTTTTACATGTTTTTCTCATTTTGATTAACATGCATGGGTGGTGAAAATCATCGCCCATGTATGTTCTTTGTCCAAGTCAAAATGCGACGTCGGCAAAATTTTCTACCTGAACAAAATCTTTGTGGATCATGTAAACTTGAGTCTCATCGATCACACTCGTGCTACCATTAATGAGTTTTCTTTTAACCTTTTAAAAGTTTAAACCCATTCTTTGTTTTGTTTATTTCTATCTTTCTAATCCTCCTACCTCCTAGCATTTACCTAAAGTCGTTTCAATTGCACAGATTTCAGATATGTGTAGGAGATTGTTTGCTAAGTTACGTCTAGGATTTTTTGAGCGTTCCTTCCAGGTATGTGGTTGTTTTCTTTTGTTTCATTTCAAATTTTTGAAAACATACATATGTTTGTTATCTGTAAATCGCTTTCGCCTTTTTGTAAATCATTTTTATTTTTTATGTCTTGTGATATTCATATCATGTGTAGTATGTTTTTCATTTTGATATTCTTGTTTTGAATAAGTTTGTTTTTCTATAAAAACCTGGTGTTAAAGTAAACCCTAGTTTATTCCTTTTTGGTAGAATCACCGATTCAATCGAATAAACCCTACGTTTTATAACGATTGCTTTTGTCAGTTTCTGGAGAATTAAGTCAAGTTTTCTTTTTTCCCCTATGCGTTGTTGGTCTTTTTCACTAACTTTACTTGTAATATAAACCTTGTGGAAATTTGACCTTAGAAGTTTTACCAACATATGTGAGAGCAACTATTTCTACTGCTGCCATAACATGTAAATAGAACCCGAGTATGTGTTGTCAACTAATTTCACCGACAATACATGTGTTTGTAGAGTTCTTTGTTAATGTGCTAGGTCGGTGATTTTTGCCGCTTGCATACCCTTCACACTAAGCTCCTTCTAGGTGTTGAGTCAGCTATTTCTGTTGACCCTACATGAACCAAACATCATGAACTATCGAGATGTATGGTTGGTGAAATTTTCTGCCATTACATGAAAATTTGCAACCTACCCCCAGAATGCAAAGTCGGCAAAAATCACCACTTGAACACTTGCAAACTATCCCCTATCATGCAAGGGCGGCAAATTTTGTCGCTCGTGCATTTACTCCCTCAAATTTTTCTAACTCTGGGAGATTTTCCAATTTGCTTTCCTAAGCCCGCTTTCCTCCATTTTTTTGACCTGCTTGCACTCTAGCTCTTTCAAGCTTACTCCTGTAATCATGATCGTCAACATGCAGTCTTCCCCAAATGACCAGTATTTCACCTAACTGCATGATCATGGCTTTTTGTTGTAGTTTCTTCTGTGAATTTTTTCCAGTCATTGGCTCTTACAGATGTGTTGGTTCTCCCCAAATGACTGAGCTGTCTCTGAAGAAGTCAAAAGCAATGAAGTACAAGTATCAAGGTGTTTTTCTAATCACCTCAGTTACCTCGAATGTTGATGATATTTAGGATACAAAGATTGGCCATGTGGATATGGCTGAGTTTGTAGAAAGGACTAAGCTAGATAACCCGAGTGCTTTGATGAAGAAGATTGTCACTAGCAACATTCTCCTGGTGTCATCATTTCTAGTGGCACCTCATAATACAGAGTTTTTTCTTCAGTGTGCTCATTTCTACAACAAAGACACTAGGGCAGTGTTGGATGCAAATGGTAATGTGATCATAAGATTGGACCCAAAGCTTATTGATAAAGTTTTCATGTGTCCCGCTTTGGTTGATGTTGTAAAACTTGATTTTACTATTGCTCAACAAGAATATGATAAGGACACTGAGAAGGCTAAGAAGGTAATTAACACCAAGTGGCTGAAAACTCCAAGGTCAAATTTGTCCAGATGGCCAAGGAGCTTTCCTCGAAATGATTTTGTTGAGGAAGTAGGTGATTTAATAACTCTTCTCAGTAGAGTGAGGGGATTAGCTTCTTCTTCACTTTTTCATGAATGGATGTATCATTTCATCAAGATTACACTTCAGGGCAGGCAGGTGATCTTTTGGGGTGAACAAATTATCAATGCTCTCCATGAGCAATTGATCAAAGTGCATACTACTTTCAAATTCTATATGACTTCCTATCTTGTGTACATAGTAGCTTCAATGAAGATCTTTCTGGGCTTGACATCTGAAGGAGATAGGAGGGTTGTTCTAGTGTATCAATATTATCCTCAGCTGACATTGAAGGGTTCAATCTATCACTTTAGAAGGGCAAATGATGCCTTCTTTATAGTGTTCCTGTGTCTTTTTGATCCTCAATTAGAATAGAGAAGAGTTTCAGATGAGGCTTGGTCAGTTGTGAATGGTTTTGGGTGTATGTTCTTACAGTTTTAGACTTTTTCATATCTAAGGGTTGGCTTTTTCCAAAGCTATCCTTACATGTTGCAAAGATTTCCTTTGGACAAACTTGTTCTGATGGAATTGTATAGAAAAATGATTGTACTGCATAATAAACAAATGGAGCTTAAGAAACCAAGATTCAGGTTTCTGGTTGAAATTGGTAGATATTCAGTGTCAAATGCAGCAAAGGCCAGAGCTATGGAGACTGAGATGAAATTAGTCACTATGAAGCAGTTTAAAAGGATACCAAAGTTTGATTATAGGGGTTTGAAAGATAAGATCAAAAGGAAGACTCAATTTCATGAGCCAATGGTTGAGGACATCTAGGTTGATCTGAGGACCAAGGAGGAAATTAGAAAACTAGATTATAGCAGGCTATCTCTTGAACAAATTGAGTATTTAGGCTTAGTTGATATTCCTAAAGATATGGTTGATGATGAAGAGCCAGTTGATCCTAAGTATAATAGTGAGCAGATTGCTAGTTCTCCTATTCCCCCTATCCAATGGTCTCAAAAGGAATTGACTTCCTTAAGAAAGAGGTTTGAACTTGTGTTAGCTAACATGAAGCTGTGGCTCCAAAGCAGAGGTATAACATTGAAATATTTTGTAACAAGATCTGAAGAAGAGGTTTTAGAGCAAACTGGTAAAAAGGTTGAATTAAGGACAAAGAATAAAAGTGATACTCCAGGTACGTCTAAGGTTTCTAAACCAAGGATTAAATTTGTGTCTAAGGGAAAAAAGGCCAAGGTCATAGAGAAAGAGTCTGAGTTGGAAGAAATGGAAGTTGAGGAATAGAGGACTGATGAGCCAACTACTAAAGAGATGGAGGTTGAAGATAAGTTTTTAGGGGAGCAGAAGGAAGAACAAGAGAAAGAGATAGAAGAGGGCCAAGAAGGTTTGCAAGATGAAGTTATGTCTCCACAAAGGGATGTACCACAGGAAACTAAAGCCCCTTCTCCTTTGCCCAATGTATTTGTTTTAGTTCCTTTGTCTGTTTTGCCTACTATCCCAGTTTCACCTATCAATATTATCTTCTGAATCTCCATCATCTTTGAGGACAATTTTTGATAATCCTCAAGTTGCTTTTGATAATGTTCTCCGTTCTTCTGAATCAATTCCTAGTATGTCCTCATCGTCTTTTGACATTGGAGATTCTTCAATCTTTGATCATTTTGTTTTGGGATCTGAGCAAGTTTCAAATATGGATGGTTCTCATGTTATACACCCAAGAGAAAGAAACAAGCCATCTCCCTAGATGATTTTGATTTTGGTAAATTGATGTCAGTCAAGGCTAAGACTCCAAAGAAGCCTAAAATACTTTCTTGAGTGCTGGAAGATAAGGGGCACAAATTTTTGGAAATTGCTAAACCCCCGCAGGATGCCACCATTGAGAATTTCAGTATGAATGATTATTCTATTTCCATAATTGAACTTGGCAAAATCACACATGAGAGTGCAAAAGTTGATATGCAATCTGCACTGGATTCTTTGATTGAAAAGTTTGATAAAGAAAAGGAAATGAAGGATTATTATAAGGCAATGGTAGAACAATTGACTACAGTGGTGAGGAAGATCACTTTGACTTCTGAATCAGTAACTCTTGAAGCTGTTTCGGTTGAAGACCCTATCATTTAGAAGGTTGAAAAGACTCATCTCAAAGGAAAAGTGGTGGAGGAATATTTGGAAAAGATGTGTGCACAAGGGGTATCCCTTCTTATAGAGGTGAAAGATCCCTAACCAATTCTAATCTGAAATTTTTTAATTTTTTTGGAATCTACTGATTTGTTTGTTTCAATTTTTGTCTTTGACCAGCAAAGTGTAAGTTGGTGTCTTTGCTTGAGTGCTGATTTGTTTGATGTTTGAGTTTAAATGATTGTTTGTTTTAGGACCAAATCATAAGGAAACCATAGAAACATGGAAGAGAACTATTTAATAATTAAAAGACAACACTTGCACATCAAAGGGACCCCTTTAAACTGATTATATCAAATCTGATTACAAATTCAGAGGTCTGATTTCCACTAAATCAGACTATAACAACAATCAAAAGACCTCTATGAAATGCACTATTAAACTATCCCAATGACAATCACATAGCTGGGAACCAACGCATAAATTATGGAATATGCAGTTGCTGAAACCCCAATTCCCAGCTAGGATTTGATTGAATATGACTCCTATTGTGTACGGCTAGCTGGTAAAGGTTTTGAAATGAGGATATATGCTGGTAAGTAGACCCAATCTGCACTTATACCCTGATAATCCACTGCTGCAATCACTCCAGCTACAATTACAACCTATAAATAAGTCCAATGATGCCCAAATGGAAACCTAGTGTAGATTTCCCTGTAATGTGAACTGGGTTGTCATCCAATCCACTGTCCTCTAAGGGTTTTCATCCTCAGAAGAGCTGCAACCTACTGAAAACTCTATCTAGAGCTCCAAACCTGCACTTGTGTTTTAAGAAAATGATGATTGAATACCCAAAAGATAGCCCCATTCATTACTTTATAGATTCCATCTCCATTTTCCACTAATATCAATAAAATATTCCCACTAAAAGGGTACGCCCACCTTGAGGGTCACCTCTTCATGAAAAAGAAACACCATCTTTTAAAAACAACATTGTTACTACTAGGATGGGAACCTTTTCACTATTCTCCTTCTAATTTGTTGTTACTGTTCACTTTCACTATTCACATCAAGGCAAACCTTTAGTGTTTTCAATTCAACTCTTGAAATCATCATCTAACATCAAACTGAAGGTCTCGGAAGGTTCCCTGCAAAGCTCCAACACCCTTGGTCGGGTTCCCTAACCAACCTATTGACCTACAGAAACCCAATAGTAGGTCAACCTCTGCTGAAGTCTAGGCAGTCTAAGGAAGGGACATTTCAAGAGGTAGCTGAGAAGACAGGTAAAATGGAGAAGGTCAAAGCAGAGCTTGATGATTTGATTGACACTATTTCTCAAGATATTGAGCATTTGGATCAAAGCTATGATAAATGGACAGAAATGAGGAAATTGAAAATAAGTGCTCTGACATCAATTGGTGTTATTCCAAATCAGGGTTCATACACTGAAACTACGGAAGCATTGACATATTGAAGTAATGTTTTAAAGGATTTGATCAAGGATCTAGAGATTGCCAAGAAGTTGAGTGACCAAAGTGATGTTAGTCTCTTACATAAGTTGGAGGAGCTTCCGTGCAAATTGGTATCTAAGGATAATCAATTTCTTCCTATGGATGAGATGATCCAAGAGTTTGAGAACATGTTTTAGAAGGAGTTTGAAGATAAAACCTTTGCAGTTTCTTCCATGGATAATATTCTGGACAACCAGTTAACTTTGGATAACCTAAAGACCAAGTTAACTAGTCATGCTAAAGCAATCACAACAGTAAGGGATGCAATAGTAAGAGCCTGGATGATTTTCAGGAACACTGTCAATCCAGACAATTTGGGGATGCAAGCTGCATTTACCATGTATGATGCTCATTTGAAGAAAGAAGGCAGTACAAGTTGAAGCAGCTTTTCACAACTTAGTTTATTTTCTATTTTTCATATGTACTTTTGAATTAGTTTTGGACATTTTTACATGTACTTTTCTCAGATGTAATTACATATAAAACTTACGAAGTCCCAAGTCAATAAGGACTCCTATTTTTGAAAAAGTCAAAGTAGTTAGGTTTTTCCTTAATTTTCTCAAGGCCTCTCCCTATAAATAAAGAGGGCCTCTTTTGTAATGATGTATCTTTTATCTATTGCAAAGAAACTCTGCCAAAATTGAGAACATATCAAGACTTTGAGCTTTCTATGTTTATCAAGATTTCAAGCGAATATCAATATAAGAAAGCAGTTTGAGTATCAAACTTTGAGTTGAATCATATTGTTTAATGATATCAGTGTTCTTATTTCATTGGTGTTATATTATATTAAATCATTGCTAGAATAGTGGAGTTTATTGAAAATTGAGAGAAGTGTTCTTGTTCTGGTTAAATAGACTTTGTGCTATTTTCTCATTGTGGGAGTTTGTGTTACATTTGTGAGAATAGAATTGTTTAAAGACTTTGTGCTATAAACTGTTGTGTTCAAATTAGTTATATCATATTGGGTGAGAGTGGACACTTTGAGCTACATTTGAATTCAATCAAGTTTATTTGTGGGAAATAAGTCAAGCAATAGAAGACTTTGTGTTTCTATGGTTTGTCTCAGTTAAGAAGTTATTAAATATCAGTCCTATTGAAGTTATCATTTTAAAAAGGAAAACATCTATTCTAAAAAAAGAGAATAGGATGTAATGAAAACACCCCAAGCATAGATTTAGTTTGTATAAGTTTGAAAAGTTATTTATTATAAAGAACTCATTATCTAGAGGGAACCTTCCCGTGCTGAGAGGAGAGACTTTGTCTCATTCTAGCTGTGGCGATACAACCATTTTGCCGTTAGTTAGCTAAACGACAAAATATTCACTCAACACAGATACAGGTTTACAGGTGTTTTCAGAGTTTGGACTTTGATGGAGATAGGTACGCATGTTGTCTTCTGGTTTGAGGACATGGTTGATACGCATGTGAGACTAGGAGTCTTATTTCAGTGGGAGTTGAGTGCAGGTACAACGATGATGATGATTATGGTGTCATGGATATGCATGTACACTTTTGCATTGGCATCACATGATCATGTATGCGATTGACAAGTATGGGCTATGATGTTTGATTCATGATTATAGGTGGTGTTGTGGTGTTGTTTTAGGGGATTTTTCTTATCTCCTGGATGCTTGTTTAGTTCCTTGACTATGGTTACTCATTTGTGGACTTGTTGGAAAATCAAATCTAGCATTGATTTGGTGTTTGAGTCTTGGAGTCTATAGGTTATCTTCTTTGATATCTCAGATTGTATGTTACTAGTGTGATCATGAGTTTACATGTTACATTTGTTTGGATCTACGAGTTATGTAGTTTTGTGGATTAGCTACCCCTTGGCTATAGTGGGATGACTCGGATGTGGACTGTCTATATCCATGAGATTGATTTAGTGTTTATGCAGATTTTATTAATTGGCCTTGTCTGTGGTCATTTGTACATTGGTATGTTGCATTGGGATGAGAGGATAGATGATTAGAGTGCTTAGATAGTCGGTTGTTGAGACTTATAGCATGTTTATCATGATGTCATGGATAACTTGGATACATGGTTTTATTTAAGCTCTTGATAGTGATGGTTTTATCTTCTTGGTTTGGAGATTATGGTTTATCGACCTTTTGGGAGTTGTTGATGTTACAACAGGATTCCTTGATTGTGTTGGGGCCATGGATAATCTTCATTTAGGAGATGGTTACTTTGTTGCCATAGATAGCTTGGTATCACGATTCAGTGGGAGATTTGGAAGTGATATGGATTCATCATTTATGATGGATGATCTTCTGCAGTGGTTGTGGGTGTCTTGGAGAGGCTCATGGATTATTATTCTTGTTTCAGTGAGAGTGCTTTGACATCCTAAGTTCCATTGTTAGTCGATGGTTATCTTCATGTGATTGGAGATGTTGACATCTTAGTTCACCATGGAGGACTTTTTTGAGTCTTTAGTTGAGGTGTCGGTTTATGACTTGTCAGTTTGATATGTTTATCCTTTGTTTAGAGATGTTGATATTGTGTCTTGATAGACTCTTGATTCCGGATTAGAGTTTTGACATGATACAAGTTCTCTTGAGATAGGATATATGCATTAGTGCATGTGATCTCTTTGGAGGAGATGGTTAGATCACAATGTCATGATGGGTTCCTTGATTATGTAGATGTGCAATAGGAGCATTTACAGTGATCTTGTTGGTTCTCTTGGTATTGAGTACTTTGGTCATTTGCTTGAGAGCTTCATGATAGTGCGATGTTGCATTTGGAGTTTAGCATGGATTGATCATGGAGGTGCCATTGGATACTTGTAGACTTAGGTGAGGCTAGAGTTCTCTTGAGATTAGAGACACTTGTTGAGACAGTTATTTATTGGAGGTTTCAGCAGAAAGACCAAGGAGCCTTGCACCTGGATATGGACATGAGTTCATTACGAACCTAGAGGATATTGTTCTTGGAGAGAGTCATTAAAGCTTGGTGTATCCTAGAGGAGAATTCTCATTCCCAACTCTTGGTCTACTCGACAGTTTATCATCTATGAGGTATTGCCCATCCTTTTAGATGCATTTTGTTTTATGCTTTATCTTCTCATAGATATGGGTCTTGAGCTATGGTTATTGGTTCTAGAGGGCTCATTTGAGGGATGTTAGCATGGTTATCTCCTTGTTCATATGGTTTGTTTTATGATGTTCATTACGAGGAGTTTAGGAGATGTGATTGGGCTTATTCCTAGTTATGGAGTGGTTATGAGTTTGATCTACCTTGATTAGAGAGGCTTACATCCATGTTTGTTACATGATACATATGTTCATTTGATCTATGAGATTGAATGGTTAGGTGTTGTTGAGGCTTTTAATTTGGGGTTGTAGAGGAGATCATACTTGACACAACTTAGCACTTTGAGGTGTTTGTAGAAGGACATTATGATTTATAGGTTTTCTCTCTTTGTCTTATGTCTATTTCTTGGAGGATCATGTTGATATGGTTGGACTTGGGAAAGTTGTGGTGGCATGTTGTGACAGAGTATGCAGCGATTTATCTTACATGTGTGGATCATTGTGATTGTTTTTGATACTACATTGGCTTGTTGATTAGCCACACCTTGGTTTGAGTGTTGATTGATAGACCTGGTATGCCTTGGATCTATTTTCATATTTGACATTACCCATGCAGTGGGAGTTCCTGGATGTATGTGTTCTTCATTGACATGTTTTATACGTGGAGCTTGTGATTGTAGTATATGGGTTGGATATGTTGTTGGCATGAGTTTATTGATGTTGTTGATACCTATGAGGTATGGATGGTTGGATGTATTAGCATATGTTGTGGGTGCTATTTCCAGTCATGTGGGTTTTTATCTTTGATAGCGGCTTGGATCCTTTTGTTATCACTTGGATTTGATGCTTGTGTTCTTTGGATTGGCGCATCTTCACCTTGGCATGTTCATTTTCTTCCATAGAGGGTACATTAGAGGATGAGAGGAGTTCTTGCTTGAGATGGTGGTCACTTTGTTTTTGTTGTAGGTATCTTGATGGAGCACGAGAGCATGCGAGAGATTCATGTGATTTCATGTTTGCCTATGATGATGTATTTCATTGATTGACCCTTATGCAATGTATACAACAAGTGGGAGAAAGTTGGGAAATAGGTGTTGTACACCTTGCACAATATTGTATTATTTATTTGGACACCACTTGTGTTGTATGTAACATTGGGTTAATTATTTTATGTGTGTGTGACACATAGAGTGATTAATTGTTTATTTGTATTATTTAATTGTTGGAGAAAATGTAGTACCAATAATTAAATGTGGGGCCAATGGTTTTGTGTTACCCATGGTTTTGGGGCACATGGTTTTCTCATTGTATTTGTGTGAGCTTGAATTATAAAAGCAACCACAATGTTATTATAAATGAGGTTGACTATTTCATTGTTGGTGAATGGGAGGTTTGTGAGAGGTTGTCATTGTATTGAGCTCTCTCCTACAAGTGCATATTGTGAAGCATGGCAGGTGATGAGTGGATTCATGCTTGGACACAATGGATGATGCATTGGAGGTGCTTGATGGTTCAGAGGTATTCATGGAGACTAATGGCATGTATTGTAATATCTTTTGATGAATAATACATATGAGTGTGGATGCTTTTGGAGGCTAGCTTTTTCCATCTTGGGGGTTTTCCTAGGGTATATCTTGTGTTATCTTGTGTTTGTCATTTGATCTTTGCATTATGGTTATTTATGCATCATTTTCTCCTTATGGGTTATGTGGAATTGGTTTTATTGGGCTTGCAAATTTCTAACACTGATGACTTCCAACTACCATGCAATCCTGAGAGTACAGTGAACTAATAATACATATAGATATAGCATCAATTTGGACAAAGTGTTTAATCATAATCACATTCTAATTATACAGAAATGTGGGTCATCTATTCACAACACTATTATCTCTTGCTTGACTCCTCAAAATGATCATAAAATAATTGTCACAATAGAAGGTACAAATTAGAACACAAGTTTTCTAGAACACCATATCATTTACCAAACTCCCAGGATACCCTACTCCTAAGTTGGTGACACAATATTACATTATTTAAATATCATCTATCTACTCTACTAGATAGGTAAATTCAAACAAAGTATATTTTTAATGAATGTACACTTTTATATGAGACTATTCACAATGTTTCCACACACCAATTGAGAAAACAACATGATATAAGACTTCTACAAACTTACTTTTCAGATATTAAATGCATAACAATCATACTTGAAATGTTGTTTTAAGAGTTACTAAGGTAGACAAAGTACTACAATCATATCAAATGTTGTTTGAAATTAGTTTTCCCAATCATTCAAGTGTATAGACAAGTATAATGTTGTTTATGAAACAATTTTTAGAATTTCCTATAGTTTACAACCCTAAATACCTTTCCATGTATCACCTCTTTATGAATGATTTAATTATATTTAGTCTCTTGCATACATTAGGCATCCTATCATTGATCTAATTGCATATAATCCCTCTATCATAGCCATATATGTAAATAGATTAAATAATGTTAATGACTATCCATTGTCATGAATAGGAGTGACTAAAAGAAAATAAGTCGTTATATCACATAAATAATCCTCTTCATGCACACACATGCATTTATGCTTAAGAATGCACATTTTGGTATCCAATATATTAGATACAACACTCTATTATACTCTATTGACCTAGTTTCGACACTACAAAATTTAAACTTTTTGTATCATCATGACAAGTGTCGTCATGTGTCAAATGCCCGTGTTAAATTGCCTTTTTATCACAAATCGAGAGCGTCACATGTATTCCCACATCAGTTGTCATACTAGCCATTGTTGAAGTGTCATGTTCAACCTTGTCTATATCCATTTCTAGCATTTAGTCTGGTATAGGAGCATCATTTTGGGGATGATCAATCATTATTCCAATTATATTTTTAGGAACAGTTGCCCAGTTTGAGTGGAACTACGAAAACAATTAAATTTGGAAATATGCAAAGGTTAAAAAACCCATTTTATAGGGGTTTTCATGGCTATATTTCACCTAATGTGGCAACTTTTTAGGTCTATATGCCTTCTGGTTTGAAATATTTTAAAACTTCAAGTTTTTGGCGAGCAATTTGCAGAAACAATTAAATCAGGGTTTCCGTGAGATTTGGAGCAAAATGGTGTGATAGGCGGTTCGTGATGTCATTAATGATGATGTGGCAAGATTTCATAGGAAAATATCGATCCTATCAAAAGTTATGCACATTTCTTCATTTTTGGGTTACTGGATTTATCAGGGAAATATGTGTAAACTCTTCACCAATTGGAATCAGACACTTTCAAGTTTTAAATCCATTTGGAGGCTCGACAAATCAAAAGATCGAGGTAATGGTAGTAGTTGAATTTTAAAAATCCTTTAATTTTTTTTTGTCATTTGAAGCAATTTTTCAATTTTAATATGCTATTTCCCTCTACCATATTAAAGCGGCATTTCAAATCATATTTTTGGAGGTTTGTAATGTCAATACCAAGTGGGAAGTTTTGTAGGTTGTGACAACCTCCCTAACCCCCAACATCACTTTATTAAAGCATTTGTTTCACTTTGTTAGAGCTTTAAAGGTAACCAAAAACTCATTGAGCTTACCAAAATTTCTGTTGGTTGTGGAAACCATCAAAACCTCTGACTCATTGAAAATGTTCACTTCTCCCCTCAAACCTCCTACACTCCTTTAGATTTGCCCTAATTCATTTCTAATTTTTTCTCAATCCCTGACAACCCTACTTTCAACACCATTATTCTTCACTTCTCAACAAATAACGTCCATGGATGTGAGACGCAACACATAGAATCAAGGAACACAAATCGTTTAGCAATCATCTCGCTAAAGAACGTAATGATTACAGTCTTAGGCCCCAAAATGAGAACCACTGCACAGGGCATGAACATTCATCAAAGCATAATTGGAAGGGGAATTTTGGCTGTGCAATAGCCTAGCAGATGTATGCAAAATGTGGATGCTTAGACAAACCACAGCGAATTGTTTAACAAGATACCTCAAAGAAATGTGGTTTCATAGGCCACCATGAACTGCAATGATTGCAGGATATACATAATATGGATTCGTTGAAATAGCTCTAGAAACTTTCAAAAAGATGTATTTGACTGGTGTAAATCCAAACTCCAAAATCTTTGCCACTGTCCTCCCAGTACCAAATATGGGACCATTCGAACAGGATATAATACCCATCAAAGCATAACCAGAGGGGATTCCTCTCAGATGTAAATATAGAGCTGCCCTCATAAATATGTGTATGAAAAGCATGAAAGCATGGATAGGGTGTGCAAAGCTCTTGACAGGCTACCCCAAATAAATTTGATCTCATGAACTACAACGATTGCAGAATGTGCATAAAATGGATTTAATGGAATGACTTTAGAAGCTTTCAAGTGAATGCACTTGGCAGGTATAATGTTAAACTCACAACTTTCACTAGAATCCTCTCAGCTTCTGTCAAGATTGGAGCTTTGGAACAAAGGTTTGGACATCCATTAAAGCAGATGGAAAGGGCTTCATGTCAAATATTATTGTTATAAATACCCTGATGAACATGGATGAAAATGTGGAAGCATGGCCAAGAAACATCTCAAAGAAAGATTGCAGTATCAGTTTGGTCATTAGGTGTACTAGATTTCATGAGGGATTCTTCATGCCAAGGAATGCAACCACCACATAAGTGACATAGCACCTACAATCTTGAGGGGATATGAGTGTACAAGAGGTTTTGAATGAACATCAACTAATGTATTTTCCTATGTCCCAAGCTGGATGGGAGGTGAAAATGGTTCAATCATTAATACAAATTTGGGATGGAGAATGTTTAAGGACAGGTATGGGCATAAATATGGAGAAGGTTGATGATTAGAAACCATCGTCAAGAAGAGTATTGAAAACACTTTCACATGGACAAGAATATCATAATTTATTGTGAAAATTTTTTACTATGGATGCACAAAAAAAAACTTCTCAAAATCTTGAATCAAATGACATAGCAGATCAAAATAGACAAGTAATGTAGGAAAAACCTAATGGATCAAACTCAAATGAAGGACATTTTCCATGTCAGAGATCTATGGGTATATGTGGCCAACTGATGAAGTGGACACAAGTTGTGAATAACAAAGGTCTCATGCCATCATCTTCCATTAGATCGTTAGATGCAACAACTGATACAGGAATGCTTGTTCCAAGTGAAGATTTGGAAAGTAATAAATAGAAGCAGGTTGAAGCTGACAATTACCACATTCAAAGAGAGTGTCCAAGGGAGATATTGCAGGACAAATCTGGCATAAAGCATAAATTCATTTGGTATCAAGCATGGAGATCTTAAAAATTTTCCAAGAGAAGAGTGCACCATGGTATCAGGTCTTTTCACACTAAAGGGATTAGTTGCACCAAAGAGAACTTGTGGAAGCATTGCACAATAACAAGAAATTGAAGAAAAAGCAGAGGCTATGTGCCTAGAATTGTAGACTTGTTTGTTATATACCAGTGATAGTATGGACTCATGTCAGAGAAAATCCACTTTAAGGATACAGGTAGATCGACAAGGCATTTATTCAGGTCAAGAACAAAATGATAATGATACATGTTGGTGATCAGACAAAATTGCTATAGAAATGAACTCCTACAACTAGTACGAGCAAAGTGTTTGACAAAATGCCTTGACAAGCATATACCTGTCAAATTTGCAAGACTACCTAACTTCTTATTATAAAGTTCGTTTTACTAATGTTTTAAAAATATTTATTTTATTGAGCTGGAAATACTCACTCATTGAAAAGAACTTTGTAATATTTTTAAATGTCTTGTAAAGTCTTAAAGGAGGTAGTTACAAATCAGTTACGGGCTGTGGGGTTATAAATACATTGTTTTCAAATGTAAAAGGGTTCCGGTGATTATATTTTTTCAGTTCTTTCTGGTATGGAGTAGAAAGAACTAAAGATAAATAGAGGGTTTTCATTTCACATTGTATAGAAAGATATTGTAGTTGTGTGACTTCAGTAAAGTGATATTCAAAGCATTTGATTCTTGTGTCTCATATGTTTTCTATGTCATTTGTACATGTTTTTCGTGCATTGAATAGGTATATTTTTTTTTGTATTATTGTGGAAACCCATTTGTCATTTGCTGGAGCAATCATGAATTGTTACAATCGATGTGAAGAAATGCAATAATAACTTTTGTATCTAGGTTTGGATGCATTGATATTGCCCCTCATAGTGTGTGAGCCTAAATATCTTTTTCTTTTATTATTGTTTTAGCTCTATATTTGTTATCATTTTCTTTCGTCACATAAATATAGGAACGTAGTTTCTAATTTTTTGATGAATGTTTATCATTTTCCAATAAACCTGTGAAATCTAGTTAGTTTTCATGCGTCTACAACTAGGGTTTTTGTGAGTTGTTTTCTTTCAGTTTTCCTTTTGTTTACCTTTGGTTTTTTTGGTTAAAATACCACAAAACCCCCTATTTTGATCATACGAGGGAGTTGTCCCTCTAAAATGCAGAGGAAGATCACTATTCCATAGCGATCTCTCCAATTATTGGCCAGTTTGTCGTAGCTTTGTGGGTGAAACAGAGTATTTCTTGAAGGTTTAACTGCAACGACCAATCTATTTACCAACATATTCACAGTAATATATATATGCTTAAAAATGTGGATTTTTTATATCTGGTTCAAGATACAACACTCTATTATATTCACATAACCTTATAGGCATTTCAACAAACATTTGATGGAATAACTCAAATTTGAATAACTTAATATTTCTATGTAGTTATATATAAGTATATTTATGCAGTTCTATGAATGCATATATACATATATATAAAACTACTAATGACTCGAGATTGAAAATAAACCAAATTTTCCTCACTATTACTTGCACCATTAACTTAGACATTTTAACAAACAATTGATATACATTCCTCTATTCTCCTTGTCTAGCAATTTCATAATTTTTGACCTCATAAACTTAAATCGAGAAATAGTTTACACCTCTTAAGGAGTCAACTTAATGTAATAAGTACTATATATCGCAACATAAGTGCTATTATATAATTCTATTGACCACATATACATGCCCAACATATATGTAAAAGGCACATCATACCTTATGCTTGGAAGAAACTGTTAGTATGCACATGACAACTAAGAGGGGGGGGGAGGGGGGGGGGGGGGGGGTGAATCAGTTGTTTATTAAAACATTAAACCCCCAATGTTATTCTAATCTTCAACTTCTTATTATGCATTAGCATAATTTAAACATATGAAGCATCAATGCAAACACATCAATCACATAAGAACACTAGATTTACATGGAAAACCAAAGAAGGGAAAAGCCATAGTGAGGATTAACTCACATATATATGAATAGTACAACACCGAATACAAGTAGGCTAACTGCCAAGAGCTCACTGCTTGGAAGAAAGGCTCACTGCTAGAAGGACTCATTGTCCAGAAGAGAGAAGAATAGAAGACTGTTACAGAGAGATTCACTATTTTAAAACAATATGAGAAATCCACCACTGCAACTTCTTGCCATCCATAACCTTTGGCTCACTGCCTCCAGCAACTTCAAGCAAACTAAAAAATGTAGACATTTTTTGCTCACTGGATTCAGAACTCATAAGCATTTAAGCTCACACTCAATTCATCACCCTTGATTCACATTCACATCATCTTCTCTACACTACTCCACTCAGCTTCATCTTGCATTTATACCATCTCCAACCTAAAACCATCTCAATTAGGTCAATCCTAATGAAACATATGCACCTCAAACATGCAACACCAAAATAGGTTAGCACTGAACACTTCCGCGGTGGAAAGAAGTGAAAGTGGACCATGCCAAGGGTTAACTAGGACTCAAATCTGTATCACCATGCTACTCATCACATCCATAATCCATGAAGTGCCTCCGCAAATAGCGCTAGCAAGCCAGGTCTGCCAAACCTGATCTAACACTACAAGCGACAACATACATGCCTCTCCACATCTAAAAACATCATGCATACCACAAAGAGACATCCCCACTCCATCCACACATCTTTCCAGGGTGTTCAACATCATCAGAATTTTCTACAATACTGCTGCAACCACCTGAAACAAAGAATGTCTTCATTTTGCACATCAGGATACACTATTACTGAACTCCAATACAAGATATTAGTTTGTGGAACAATCCAACACTAGAAACTTTCAAGGAAAGTAGATACAGACAATTTAAGCATGTTCCCATATCTGCAAAACAAGAAACCTTAATGCGGAGAAATGCAGAGCAATCTCATTTCTCCTAGATAATCTTCTACAAAGGAAAACACTCTGTCAAACATGTCTTCCACTGCTGCATGATCCAGAACCTAAAACTTTGGATATAACACCTCTGATCAACACTTCCAAACCACACAAACATATCTTCAACTATGAAGAAATGTGGAGCACATCACTGAACATACCTCCGTCACACTACACACCTTTTTTATTCAAATTTTCTCAAAAGCACTTGGAAACCAAGTTAACCATCTGCTGGAGGTTGACATCAATGACAACACCAGCAAGCTTCCAACATAAACCTCTATGGTTTCATATATATATATATATATATATATTTACTAAATTGTCTACCAAAATCTATATAAACAATGTACACATATAACCGTGTGGGTACTATTTAATAGTTGTAAATATGTAATAACTAAATAATATGCTCTCATATTTCTATAAGACCAATCTACATATGGAAAATGACATCAAGAAGGAATAAAAAAATAAGGAAATGGAGAAAAATTGACCACATACCTGATTTAATATTCACAAAATATCTTTTCTACTACTATCCTAGTCCTTTCCAAATTCAAGCTCCATGACCTCCCTCAAAGGTTCTAGTGGCACCAAGCATCGGTGCCACAACACTTTTGTCAAAACCAAACATTATCTTTTTTCTCTTTTTCCTCTGTGCTCCTCACAATAATCCCCCATTTGAATATCAATAGAAAACCCCAAAATTTAGGCAATTCCCATGCCCTCATGGATTCAATGGGAGATCAAACTAATAAATTTTTAAAACAAAACTCTCCAAACAACTCCCCTCTACTCCAAGAAATGCACAAAGGCATGAAAAACTCTAAAATTTCTACCATGGGGTCAAACTTAATAGCCACCATGACTCACAAAAAACTCCCACGCCCTAAATAACTTTCTCACAACTCAAATCAAAAGAGAAAAGCTTTAAAATTTTGAAATAAAAGATTACATATTCTCCCAAAAGAAAATGGTTTGACCAAAATAGCATTAACTAAAGCTTAAGGTGTTTTAACATTTATGAGGTAAAATCAAATTTACAAGTAACTCAATTGAATAAACTTAGACAAGTTAAATACAACAAATAAAACCATGTTCAAATTTTTCTTTAACACAAAAAAAATTAAAACCAAACATCAAAAAATGCAAATGCATAGAGAAACACTCAAATAAATGAAAATGACAACTCATACAACCTAGATATCATGCATACACTCAATAAATCTATATACAAACTTGTGATGACACATATGCAGACTCTACTATGCTTAAAATATATTGTCAAACAATTAGATTACAAACTCATGCAAGTGTGTGGGTTCTCAAAGAGCATGATTCAACTGTCTCATTGTCATGATCTACCTCTCTCTTAGATGATACTCTCCCTCTACAGGTGAGGGGCAAATCTAATTTACATCCACCTCATGACAGTAGATGGTAGTTAGTTTTTGTCAATACCAAAAGATCATAATCACAAATAGTAATAACAATTTAAAATATTAACTGAAACAATTTAAAATATGAACTGAATATGATATATGAAATAACCAATTTTATCAAATTATTCATCAACCATTCCATAATGATATACATGTGAAAACATTATGTACAACCAATTATCAGTTCAAATCAAGAATATTTCGTAGAAGCAACTAAAAAATAATTTTTCATAATAATATAAATCATAGTCACCGCATTTAAAACATCATATCCAAAAATATTAACTAAGCACATGTTAAATCAAGTATTTTAAACATTAATAATTTGTCCATAATAAGCTAGTAAAAATGGGGTGTGACAGCAATGGACATTAGTCATGCTTCACTAGTTGGTTGGGAGCACTAGGGGTAGTTTAATATTGCCTAGGTATCATTTTTTGCTTATTGGTTTTGAGACCTTGATGTTGCTTCAATTTTAAATGAGGGTTTTAATTTTTGTCTAAGTCTCAATTTAGTTTTTTGTATATGGCCCTTTTGTTTCTTATGATATCTATTATAGGTCTATTTATCTTTATTTTCTAGGGTTGCTTCTCATAGAAAAAAAAAATAGTGTGTCTTTCAATGTATGCATATGTGTAAAAGTATCTATCACCTTATATCAATGGTTGCCCCCTATAAAAACCCCACTATTACATCTAAGAAGATTTAATTTTCAATTGTAATTTAGTTATAAGTTCATTTAGTCAGAATTTGGTCTTTCTATGCTTTTTGATATTGGAAAGAACCTTTTTCTTTGATTGATTTCTATTAATTTTTTAAAGCATTCTTATTTGCAAAGTTAAATGTAAAGTTTCCATCATTTTCTTTTTTATGTATTTGTAAGCTAGGGAAAATCAGGAATCAATCACTAACAACAATCATAAAACCCTAACTAAACAATGGAGTACAAGATAAACATAGAAATCAAATGATAAATAGCTAAATCTAAATATCTATGCTAATCTTGGCTCTCCTCCATTGCCCTTCCCCATCTTGCATAGGATGCAAACTATCGAAGATTGTTGTTGATGGATGAATGTTGATTGCTCATTTCAATAGCATAACAATAGATTAAAGATAAAAGGAATGGAGCTCTAAAGTCATTTTGACAGCATGATGTTACTTGAAAATGGACCCCCCAAATGGCTTGGGTGAGGCTTGATTTATAGGAAATGAGTGATATGATTCAATGGCTAAGATTGAAATTTGATTTGAATGATGTGGACGGTTGAGATTGAATAAGGTTTCCCACTCCACAAAGAGTTGTAGTCATGTGACAAGTGTGTGGATAAGAATAAGGTTGACCTAATTTAAATAATATAATTATTTAAATTAGTTGGACATGTGAAAAGCATTAAATGAAAATTTTAGTATGGGACATGTGTTGGAATGAGGTTGAAGGTGAGGACTAATTCAAATATTTTATTTAAATTAGTTGGAAAATGGGAGAGGGCTAATTTAAATAAATATTTTATTTATTTAAATTAGAGGAAAGGTGAGAAATTATTTAAATAAATAGGATTTATTTAATTAATTGGCTAGTGGGATAATCAGGATTAGGATGGGAAATTAATCAAATAAATAAGATTTATTTAATTAATTGGCTAATGAAAGGGGTCTACAATAAAATGTTGCAAGATGTCTTAAGTAACGTGATTATAAGACATGGACAATTTTAGGTGTCTACATTATGATGCTGCGACTAAGAGAAGTAACATCATTTCAAATAAGATAAGGTGTGGATAGAAGAAAAGATTGTCCCAACTAGTTGAAAGAGTGACAAGGAGGAATGGATGAAGAGATGGGATGATGATGATGCCCCCTCGAGAGGATAGGTAGGTTAGACAAACATGGGTAGGCTCTCGAAATGAAATGAAACGATAAAAGGATGGATAAGAAAATGGAGGATGAAAGATAAGGGAATGGATAGAAGAAATGAATGATACATTATGCTGCAATGAAGGTGAGCAACCATGAAGTTTGATGTAGCACTACATATTATGCACCAAGGTATAAGGACCAAGGCGATGATGTCTTGTGCACCCAGTGTAATACAATCTTGTTTAGGCGTATGAGGAAGAAAACTTAGAGCATTAAAGTCCTAATGCACAAAAGGTATGATATGACCTTAGATGCAAAGGATAATGCAAAAGCTATTCCAACATACACAAGATATGAATATTAGCTAGAAAGATAGGGATGTGATACAAATGCAAGATAAAAATGATAACACACGCAAGCAAGCAAGCATGCACAAATGATTCAAAAACAAACAAGGTATTGCCCCTATCAAGCTGTAAACCAATGATTGATTGATTGATTGATAATGTCTGGTTTCAAGAATGAAACATGTCACATAAGATGCCTAGTCTGGTTTCGATGATGCAACATCCTGTATAAGACAATTGATATGATTGATTGACACTACAACATCGGGATTTAATTAATTGATTGGTTGATTGATTGATTTGGTTTACAACAAGGTTGGGATCAAGACCATTGATGCAATTGGATAATTTGACAAAATTGATTGACTTGATTGATATGGATAAAGGATGACTTGCATTTGGATCATTGCTTGGATTGATTTGGTTGATTTGGATTGAATTGATTTTGATGATTGAGGATTGGATTGGAAGAATTGTTTTGAAGAATTGATTTGGTTGGAACGATTTGATTGCTAGATTGGAAGAATTAATTTGGTGAATTGATTTGGAAGAATTGATTTGGTTGGAATGAATTGACTGAATTGATTTGATGATTAGATTGAATTGATTGATTTGAAGGAGTGATTTGATTTGATGATGATTAATTTGATTGAATGGATTGATTGAGTGGTTTGATGAATTGAGTTGATGATTGGGTTGGGTGAATTGGATTGATGATTGGATGAATTAAATTGAAGAATTGATTTGACTTGATGATTTGATTTGATTTGATTTGATTGAGTGATTGGATTGATTTGATTTGATGAATTGAATTGATTGGAAGAATTGATTTGGTTCGAATGAGTGATTTGATGGATTGATTGAATTTGATTGGATGAATTGGATGGATTGATGAATTGAATTGATTTGAAGGAGTTATTTGGATGAAGAGATGTATAGAATTGATAGATTTGATTTGATGAATTGGATTGATGGATGGATTTTATTGCTTGGATTTTTGTGAATATTTTGATTTTTTTGTATTTTGGAAATGTTTTGATTTTTTTGGATTTTGACATGTTTTGATTTTTCTGTGTTTTTGGAAATGTTTTGGAATGTCAATGGATTAAAATTTGAGTAGCCTTTGTGCTAGATACCAATGACAAGGGAAAACCAAGTCTAGGTGCAAGGAGGTAGGTGGGATGAATGGATAAAAGGATGGGCTATAATTTATGGAAGGCTCATGATAGATAGATGGATAAAAGGATAGGCCATATGGGATGGGAGACTCACAATATATGGATGGATAAAAAGGATAGGCCATAGTGGATGGGATGGATGTATGAGTAAGAGAGAAAGGATGTGATCTCCAAAGACTATGTTGCATAAGAATAACATGCCCCATTCTAGGTGGTAGACTTAGGATTTGACATGAAAAATCTTATGACAATAGGATGATGAGAGAATTGGTTGGGAAGGATGAGGTATATCAAGAGATATCTAAAGCATTTGTCAACATTTTTCCCCCATATCTTTATCAAGATCAAAAGGAGGAAGCGAGGATGAATGGACTCAATATGATAGGTATGTGGGTATAATGGATAAGGATGGTAAGATATGATGGGAAATGGTAGGATGAAAGTGATAGTGTGGTATGGATGAGACATCATGCCCCAAAGTGTAAGTGACATAGAAGATCAACCTACACATGAAGCCTGTTTGCCAGGTTTTCATCATGGTACTTATCCAAGGCGCCACCAAGGGTGGTTTTCACCATTGGATGAAGGGATTTCTCTTTACTATTTTGACTTTTCTTCTTTTTTTTTGATCTTTTGATTTTTTGATGGGAGAAGGGGAATATGGATAGGAGGGACTCAAGTGTCTAGTTCCATGAAATGTGATAGTCCCATTAGAGATGGATGTTACACATATGGACCATGTCAAATTTCATTATGCTCATAGATGTTGGTAAGGGATTGCGTGAGAGAGAGATGGGTAAGGTAGATAGTGGATTATGTAGGGTTCATGTAAGAAAAGATAGATTATGATGTGGATTATGTAGGACTTATACAAAGGATGGATGAAAGGCTTATGTAAACTCATGTACCATAGGGAAGTGATGGGGAAAATATGTAGGATAATGGATGAAAGATGGGGAGATGTAGGTATGTGGAATTGTTGTGGAATGGAAAGGAACCAAGACCAACAGTTGCACACTTCATGATAAACATTGAAGCTTTTAATTAGGAGGAGGTGGAGGAAGCAATGGGGATGTTTTCTTAGGGGATGGTTGATGTAGGAATTTAGGGACCCACATAGATTTAGGATTTTTACGATTTTTGTTTTGCTTGTGGGATGAAGGAATTTGAGATTTTTGAATGGAATGGGATTTTTGGGATTTTTGAGATGTGGATGCTTCATTTGACTTGCCTTCTTTTTGCTTACAGACCCAAACCATTTTAGTTTTAGACTTTTCTTATGGAGGTATGGGCTTAGGTAGCCTTTTAGATGTATTTTTCTTTGACTCTTTGCATTTGTGCTCTAAGGCAAGAGGATCTTTAGGATTTGTCACTTTATGGAAGGAGGCATCCAAATTTTTATTTTTGAATCCCATGGGATTGGTGGAAGCTTCTTGTTTAGACGATGTCTGCATTGATTGGTCATGATTAGGAATTGGAGGGAATTTAAGGATGGATGGATTAAAAGTGGATTTTTGGATAAATGGATGAGGGGGTTGGATTATAGGGATATTAGGCATTGGGAGCAGTGGAGGTAGAGTAGATGGAGGGATATTAGGAGTTGGAAGTAGCAGAGGTAAAAGGGATGATGGAAGGTTTATGGTCACATGCTTTTGAGGTTTGTAGGACAATGGAGGTGGAATGGAAACATATGTTTTGGAAGTAGAATAGTATTTGTGATGTAAAGTGGTGGACTTAGAAGGCATGAAGGAAGTACCAACATCTTGAGATTGTTTACCTTGGGGTGTATATCCAAGGCCATATGAGTTTGGAGAGAATTGACATGAATGGGCTCCAAAATACCTTGTTCATGAAGGCCTAAGCCTTTACCTTGATAGTTCATTTTTTGGAGTATGCGGTGGACAATGGGATTATGGGTGATTTAGACACTAGATGCGAGCTCATTATTGGATGGAGAGGGTGAGGTGGTGGATAATGGTGGTTATTGTCCTAAGGAAGAACATTCATGGATGAAGGTGGTAAGACCAAGGGGATATGATGGTTTTGAAATGGGGTCAATAGTGGATGATGAAGGATCATTAGGATCTTGATTATCATTATGCTCACTAAGATCCAAGCTATTGGTTTGATCATCTATGGGTGCTTGGGAGGCAAGTGTCTCATCAAGGGAAGTGGATGCTTGTAGATCATGGATAGGGCTAGATGGAAGATGGATAGAAGTAATTTGAATTTCTTGCTCATGGATATTTATGGAAATATGGATAGATGGAGTGATAATCTCTTGACCATGGAATGCATAAAGTTGGCTAAGAGGATCATCATGGCTTTCTTGATCATAGATAGGATCTTGATCATAGATGGGAGCTTTATCATAAATGGGATTAGGTGTGCTATGGATAGGATCATTTTACTCATGGATGGGTTGAATGGAAAGGAATTGATCTTGATTAGAATGAGGGGTTAATGGTTCCACATGCTTAGGATTAAACCCTTGACATATCTCTTGATTTTCTTAAATGGAAGTGGAAGTGGGAGACTCTTGGATAGGCTTGACATGTTGTGGACTATATGATGGGGTTGAAGGAATGGAAATGGTATTTGAAGTTTCTTTGATTGGATTAAGGATAGATGTTTGATATGGAGAGGGTTTATTCCTTGCTAGTAGCCATTGGATCACATCCTTCATGAGTGTATGGATGGATGAACAATATAATGGATGGATAACGATGGTTGAAATTGTAGGCCTATGATTAGGATTAGGTGGAGGGATAATAAGGTTATTGGATGGGTTAGGCTTAGGAGTGGATAGATCCCATGGTGGAGGAATAAAAAGGGTGGAAGATGTTGTAGGCTTAGGATTGGGACTTGGATTGCATGGAGGGTCAAAGGGATTGGATGAATTAGTATTAGGATTGCTTATGCTAGATGGGATTGACATAGGATGAGTGGATTTGGATTTGCTTTTGTATGATTTAAATTTAGGGCATGGAGTTGATGGAAGATTAGATGGTAGAAGATAATTATAGGATGGATAACCTAGGTTGGTGTTCCCCTTGTCAAAGGTAGCATGAGGAATTAAAGGCATTTTATCTTGTTGCAAAGGGTAGTTTAGGCTCACACATTCTTGTTGTGAAGTGAAATGATATGGATGCTAGTTTGTATTGAGAGAAGTGGGATTGGTTGATGTAGGATGGATTTGATGTGGATGGATTGAGTTTTGGACTTGTCTCATCACTAGAACTTGGAGGGCCCCATCGAAGTATGAGTTTAGGTCTAGGATTTTTCTCATCATTAGAACTAGAGGGATGGCTTCCTTGGAGTATGAGTTTGGGCTTAGGATTTGTCTCATCATTAGAACTAGAAGGATGGCCCCATTGGAGTATGAGTTTAGGCTTAGGATTTGAACTAGGCTTGTTAAGGATCATGACCATTTTGGCAAGGGATTGATTAGAACTTAGAATGATGATGTGGAATGATGTGGAATAATTAGGATAATGATTACAATATGATATTTTATTTCAGGGTTTAACTACATAGTTTGAGTCAAACACATGACCCATATTTCATGAGTGGTGATTCACATGAACCCATCTCTCATGTTAATGAATGGTCCACTTAGTACTCATTACATCTAGGTGATGCACACAGGGGTGAAGCATTGGGACTTCCGGGGAGGTCACCCATCCTAGTACTACTTTGACTCAAGCATGCTTAACCATGGAGTTTCCCCCAAGAGCAAGCTAAGTGGGCTTGATCTTGGGGGAAACTCCATGGTTAAGCGCGCTTGAGTCAGAGTAGTACTAGGATGGGTGACCTCCCGGGAAGTCTCGATGCTTCACCCCTGTGTGCATCACCTAGATGCAATGAGTACTAAGTGGACCATTCATTAACATGAGAGATGGGTTCATGTGAATCACCACTCATGAAATATGGGTCATGTGTTTGACTCAAACTATGCAATTAAACCCTGAAATAAAATATCATAATTTGACATGCTGTGAAAAATACCTCCTACTTATCGATTACAATATGATTAGGATGAAATTGGCTAGACTAGAATGAAGATGATGATGTGTAATGATTAGGATTTGATTAGGATGACTTGGATATGAGGTGAATGACAAGGATGATTAGGGTTTTGACTAGGATCATTTGTCTTAGAATGAATGTGATGGAAATAATGTTTAGGATGATGTATTTATGTGTTTGTATTGATAGCATGATTTGGCAATTGCAAACAAATGATTTCACATGTACATGCATGAAACACTCACACAAGACACACTAGTGAGTTTGACTTTGAAATTTGAATGGTGTGATGATTAGGAAGACATTTGAAGACACATCAACAATCCTAATATTAGTCAAGTGGGTGTGGCCAATAGGTCTTAAGCTAGGATGAACTAGTTTGACTAAGGATGTCCCCAATATACTCCAGGTATGGGGGGCCCAATTCCGTGAAATGAAAGTGAAATAATGCCACACAACCAGGAGAAAGGGGTAACCCACCCTTCACTATCACTTCCCCAAGGTATAAAGTTCTTGGGGGCTTAGCCTGAATGACAAGATTTCAACTGCCAAGGGGGTGTCTTTCGATTCACACCTCACTATTTATACTCCATCAAAACTCTCGAGTTGAGGTCGTCCCTTGGAGTGGTGTCTCCAAGCAGGCCTCCTAGGAAGGGTGACAATTTAAGCAAATCTAGTGGGTGCGTTTAATCTCCAAGATCACCTTATGGTGTGAGGAGAGAGCATACATACACACACACTAGATTCACACTCGCAATGTATATTTGCCCTTAGAAATGGAAATGTGTGTTGTGAAAGTGAATGGATGAAAGGTGTTTTTGATTCTCAAGATCACACGAAGTGCATGAAAAGAGCATACACACCTTTAATCCCACTCAAATTCACAAACAATGAAAGCACGAGTTCTTTTTTAAACCCAAAGCCAAATGTGTGAATGAAGACACAAGTTCATTTTAAGTCCAATTTCAATGTGTGATTGCAAGCAATGGTTTGTTTTAGAGCCCAAAATCTAAATGTAAAGAAAAAAATGGTTCTTTTTAAGCCCCAATTGAGATGTGATTGCAAGCAAGATTAATTTGATCAAATGAGAGACAAGAGATGAAATGAGTGCACCTAGAAAATTTTCTTTCAAATCTGTTGTTGAGACTGATGCTGATGTTGTTATAGCTCCTTGTGATCACCTAGAAGCCATAAAAACCAAGAAAGGACAAGAAAACATGCATACTAATGTGTTATGTGAAAAATGAGAAACCTAATGAAATCTAATTAAGATGATCAGTGACAGCAAAATGAATGACATGAACAAAATCTAGACGAAATTCTATGTTGTTTGAAAAAAACAATTCATGAAAATTGGATAAAATTTGCAAAAGATATGCTCGTTTGAAGTTCACAACTAAGGCTGACTTTGACTAAAAAAACTTGCTGAAAATGATACAATCACCTGAAAAAATTTTCACCACAACAAAGCTAGGTAAACCAACTCTCCAACACCACAAGTTTCATGAAATTTTAACTCTGTATGTAGAAGTTATGGCCAAAAGAAAAAAAGGCCCTATTTAGGGCTCTAGGAGGATGATAGGACAATCTGACTGTTAAGGCTAACTGCTAGTGGTCAAGTGGCTATGGTCACATGTAATAGTTTGGGTGAAGCTGGTGGTTAAGTTTGGTGGTTAAGTCTGGTAGTGATGCTGGTGGTTACTGTTCAGTGGAGCCCTCGGTCTCCCATATGACCAAGGGACGAGCAATTTCGAAAAAATAAAAAGAAAAAAAGTACAATGAAAATGTTGAGAACTAAAGTGTCTCAACCTTTGCAAATTCCTAGCATATGATATTCATTTATGTATTTATTTATTGGCTTAATTTTGTATTTACTTGCACATCCTGTTTTGTCATTTAGTTTGAGGTGGCATTGTGACATGTCATCCTACTTGTAATATGACTTGGATGGTCAAGTCAAACACATGAGTATCTAGGTGTCTCATTTGAGGTGGCACTAATATGCCATGTGTCGGCATCTCTTGGTATGACATATGAGTTATTTTATATGACGGAATCTATGACATGTAAGAGCCAAGTATAGAGATTCCTATGACAAGTGAAGACAAGTGTCAGAGAGAATCTTTGCATGAGAGGAAGGCATCTTTGGGTGCCCAAGTTGGGTTATGACATGTTGTAAGAGGAATATGCTATATTTAGTATTGTATGAATGATTCTCTTACAACACTAAATGTTGTTATGTTGGGTAGATTTTATGACAGATGCAAGATGTGTAAGAGCATCTAGCATAGCCTATTTTTAGTTGGAGCACTTCCCATGGGAAAGTCAAATCTACATGTTATGACAGTTGAAGAGAGGTGTATGCATGATGGACAAGTGTCCTTGGGTGTGAGAAATGGGCCATGTGGCCAAGATGGATGCCCACCTCTAGAAGCTTCTCATTTATGCCTTGTAACTCTATATAATCAGGTGCTTGGAGTAGTAGTATGCATAGTGTTTGTACAGGTATTGTTATGCTGCAAAAATTACTCCAAAAATGACATTTGAAGACTCCTAAAAGAACTTGCATTGCAAGTGTATTGTAAACACCTTGGTTTTGATAATACATTGTGTAGGTTTTGGATGGTGGGGTTTTTCACCTGAAAAGGTTTTCCCCACATACATCTTGTGTCACTTGCATTCTATGTGTTGTTGTTTGCTATTTTAATCTTTATGTCATATGTTAACATAACTGTAATTGTAAGGATCTAAAAATTTGCACTACATTTCCACATACCTTGCTTCCTTTCAGTTGGTATCAGAGCTTGATCACCTTTTATCCTAGTTTTTAAGTAGGGTTTTTTGTATTGATCTTCGATTGAGTGGGAGTCTGTGCAAAGTATTTTGTGATCTTGTTGCAGGAAGGAGATGGTAGGCACATCCGGAAGGATAGAATTGGAAAAGTTTAATGGAATCAATTTCAAGTTGTGGAAACTCAAAATGGAAGACATGCTTGTTTATAGAGATCTATGGGAAACTATATCTGGTACAAAACCAACAGCAATGGCTCAAGAAGAATGGGATCTCAAAGATCAAAAAGCTAAGGGTCTTGTGAGACTGTGTTTAGTTGATTCTGTCCTACTAAATGTTCATGAAGAGACAATCGTGAAAGAGCTATGGAAGAAACTTGGTGATGTTTATCAGTCTAAATCCCTAGTAAACAATCTATTCCTGTGGAAGAAGTTGTATTCTCTGAGGATGGAAGATGGAGGATCTATTGTAGATCATTTGAATGCCTTTAACACGATAGTTACACAGTTGACTTCTATTGGTGTAAAGATGGAGGAGGAGGATCATTATATGACCTTGCTTTATTCTTTTCCAGATGTGTGGGACCACCTTTTCATGGCCATTGGGAGTACTACAACCACCTTCAAGATGGATGAAGTGGTGTCTTCACTATTATCTAAAGAAATGTGGAGAAAGTCTTCTGAGTCAGCTAAGGAGGCTCTTGCGGTTCGTAGTAGACCCAAAGAGGAAGGGAAAAAGAAGGACAAGAAAGCTGAAAAGGGCAAATCCAAATCCCATGCGAGATCCAAATCTCTTAGAAAGTCCAAGGAACTATGTTGGAACTGTGGCAAATCTAAGTACTTCCAAAAGGAGTGTAAGGAGGAGAAGAAGAAAAAGAAGAACATCTCTTATTCAGATTCTAACAAATCTCAAGATGATGGTGATACTTTTATTTCTGCCTTGGCCACCCATGCATTTGAAGATGTGTGGTTGATAGACTCTGATGCTTCTTTCCACATGACCTTAGATCGAGGTTGGTTCACAAAGTATGAAGAATACGATGGTGGGAAGGTGTACCTAGGTGATGACTCTCATCTGAAGATAGTTGGCCATGGAAGAGTCTTGATCCAATTCCCTGATGGATGAGTGAAGGGGATCAATGGAGTTTTGCACATCCCTAGCTTAGCACGAAACCTTCTTTCTATAAGTAAGTTGAATGATGTGGGTGTGCAAGTTGTCTTCTCAAGTGGAGGATGCAAGATGACAAGAGGAGCTATGGTGCTTGCTAAGGGTACTTGTAGAGGTACTCTATTTCAGCTGGATGCATGCACTGTTCAGTGCAATAATTCCTCTATTTCAAAGAAAAGAGCTTCATATTCTTCATCCTCATCATTGGAACCAGCAGTGAAAAAGTGTGTTGCTTCAACTTCTTATGGTCGTGCTTTCTGGGTACCTAAGGGTGCCAATGCTTTGGAAATGAAACTTCCTGTTGAGAAGATAATGTTGTGACATGAGAGACTTGGTCAAATTGGTGAGAAGGGTCTTAGAGCCCTAAAAAATAAAAACCTCATCGAGGGGTTCAATGATTGTAATCTTGAGTTTGACTTTTGTGAACATTGTGTATATGGAAAGCAAAATCGTGTTCAATTTTACTCTAGTTCTCACAAGTCTTCTGGTGTGTTGGATCTAATTCATTCTGATGTGTTTGGTCCTGTGAATGTTCCTTCAATTTCTAAATCATTAGATTTTGTATCATTCATTGATGATTACAGTAGGAGGACATGGATTTATTTTCTCAGAAGCAAATCTGAAGTCTTTACTTAATTTAAAGAGTTTAAATCTTTTGTAGAGAATCATACTGGTAAAAAGAATAAGTGTTTCAGAACTGACAACAGTGGCAAGTTTTGTTCGGTAGAGTTCGATAAGTTCTATAAAGAACATGGGATTGAAAGACATAAGACAAATCCATACACCCCTCAGCAAAATGGAGTTGTAGAGAGGATGGACAGAATGTTGATGGAGAGGGCTAGGAGTATGCTTAGTGGAGCTAGCCTCAAACAAAAGTTTTGGGCTAAAGCTATAGCCACTGCTTGCTACCTAGTTAACAGGTCTCCTACTTCAGTGCTCATTGATAAGACACCCATGGAGGTGTGGTCTGGTAAGAAGCCTTCATTGAGACATCTTCATGTTTTTGGTTGTGAGGCATATGCACATGTGCCTAAGGAGAAGAAGTCAAAATTGGAGAACAAGGTAGTTAAGTGTAAATTCATTAGCTATGGTGTCAGTGTGAAAGGGTACAAGATTTGGGATCCTGTGGCTGAGAAAGTCTTGTATAGAAAAAGTGTTATTATCAGAGAGGTAACTCCTTCTCCTATTGTTTTACAACCAGAAGAAAAGGAAAAGAAAGAGGATGTGGTTTAGTTTCCTACTACCCCTGAGAAGACTGAACCGAAAGACCCTGTTGGACCTGATGATGAGGAGAGCTCTAGCAGCTCTGAAAGTTCAGAAGAGGAATAAGAACCTCCACCTCAGCTTTTCAGGAGGTCCACATGAATCAAGAAACAACCTGAGAGGTATGGTTATTCATTGCTTGATTCTAGTTGTGTTTTTTCCTTGATTTCTAACACTGATGAGCCTAGAACTGTGAAAGAGGCTATGTATATGAAAGATGCAAGTTCCTAGAAAGAGGCCATGGAAGAAGAGATGGGTTCTTTGGAAAAGAATAAAACTTGGAACTTGGTTCCCTTGCCTGAAGGACGGAAACCCGTTGGATATAAATGGGTGTTCAAGAAGAAATTTGGTGCAGATGGCAGTGTTGAGAAATATAAGTCCAGATTGGTTGCGAAGGAGTATTCTCAGGTGGAGGGAATTGATTATGGTGATATTTTCTCTCCTGTTGCAAAGCTGACATCTATTTAGTTCCTATTATCTCTTGCAGTAGCTTATGACTTAGAAGTGGAACAAATGGATGTGAAGACAAATTTCTTTCATGGTGACTTGAAGGAAGAAATCTATATGTCATAGCTAGAGCACTACATGGTGAAAGGTAAAGAAAATCTGGTTTGAAAGTTAAAGAAGTCTTTGTATGGTTTGAAACAGTCTCCTAGGATGTGGTACCAAAAGTTTGATGCATTTGTGTTGAGTATTGGATTTTTGAGATCAAAACCAGATCATTGTGTGTATTTCAAATTTGACAATGATCGCATTCTCATTATAGCATTGTATGTTGATGATATGTTACTAATTGGGAATGGTAAAGGTTTGATTCTTTATTTGAAGTCTCAGTTGTCAGTACAGTTTGAAATAAAAAATTTAGGGGCAGCCAGGTACATTCTAGGGATGGAGATCAAAAGAGACAGAGCAAATAGAAGACTTTGGTTAGGCCAGAGTAAGTATGTTAACACTATATTAGAGAGATTCAGAATAGTGGATTGCAGACCGTTGACTATTCCTATTATAGTGGGGACAAAGTTATCTATTGTTGATTGTCCAAAGTCTCCTTCTAAGATAGAGGATATGAGTAGAGTACCTTATGCTAGTGCAGTTGGCAGCTTGATATATGCTATGGTCTGTACAAGACAAGACATTGCCCAAGCAGTGGGAGTCCTTAGTCGGTTTATGGCTAATCTTGGATAGGTACATTGGGATGCAGTAAAGAGAGTGTTCAGATATTTGAGGGGTACTTCAGAGTATTCCCTATGTTATCATGGTTATCCTATAGGACTTCAGCATTCTATGTGTATTCATGGATTTGTGGATTCTGATTGGGCAGATGACATTGACAGCAGGAGATCCATCAATGCTTACGTGTTCACTATGTTTGGTGGAGCTATTAATTGGATGACTAAGAGACAACCTGTGGTTGCTTTGTCCATGATATAAGTAGAGTACATGGAAGCTAATCATGCTTGTAAGGAAGCCATTTGGCTTAAGAGGTTGTGTTCAGATATTAGTTTTGATGCAAGACAAATTACTATCTATTGTGATAGTCAGAGTGTGATTTTCTCAACAAAGGATCCTACTTTCCATGCCAGAACAAAGCACATTGATGTTTGGTATCATTTTTTTTATGATATGGTAGAAGATGGGAAGGTGATATTGGAGAAGGTTGACACTTTGAAGAATGTTGCAGATGCATTGATGAAACCTATGGGCACATATAAGTTCAGATGGTGTTCAGAGTCTATGGGCCTCTTGGCCCCTAGCAGTTAAATCTTGTCATTCTATTCGCTCTTGCAAGGTGTTCAACAAGTGGGAGAATGTTGGGAATTAAGGTGTCTCAACCTTTGCAAACTCCTAGCATATGATATTCATTTATGTATTTATTTATTGGCCTAATTTTGTATTTACTTGCACATTTTGTTTTGTCATTTAGTTTGAGGTTGCATTGTGACATGTCATCCTACTTGTAATATGACTTGGATGGTCAGGTCAAACATGAGTATCTAGGCATCCCATTTGAGGTGGCACTAATATGCCATGTGTCAACATCTTGTGGTATGATAGAGGAGTTATTTTGTATGACAGAATCTATGACATGTAAGAGCCAAGTATAGAGATTCCTATGACAAGTGAAGACAAGTGTCAGAGACCATCTTTGCATGAGAGGAAGGAATCTTTGGGTGCCCAAGTTGGGTTATGACATGTTTTAAAAGGAATATGCTATATTTAGTCTTGTATGACAGATTCTCTTACAACATTAAATGTTGTTATGTTGGGCAGATTTTATGACAGCTGTAAGATGCATAAGAGCATCTGTCATAGCCTATTTTTATGAAAGTCAAATCTACATGTTATGACATTGAAGAGAGGTGTATGTATGATGGATAAGTGTCCTTGGGTGTGAGAAATGGGCCATGCGGCTAAGATGGATGCCCACCTCTAGAAGCTTCTCATTTATGCCTTGTAACTCTATATAATCAGGTGCTTGGAGTAGTAGTATGCATAGTGTTTGTACAGGTACTGTTATGCTGCCGAAATTACTCCAGAAATGATATTTGAAGACTCCTGAAAGAACTTGCATTGCAAGTGTATTGTAAACACCTTGGTTTTGATAATACATTGTATAGGTTTTGGAGTGTGGGATTTTTTATTTAAAAAGGTTTTCCCCACGTACATCTTGTATCACCTGCATTCTGTGTTTTTGTTTGTTGTTTTAATCTCTACGTTATATGTTAACATAACTATAATTATAAGGATTTGAAAACTTGCACTACATTGCCCTCATTAGATTGGTGTTGGAAGCATTTCCACATACCTTGCTACCTTTCAGTAAAGGGGTAAAGGGGCTAAAGCCCCAATTTTCGGTCATGTGGAGCTTAGTAGGGCCACAAACCTGACTATAAGCATCGACAGGTCTGAAATGAGGTAGAAAAGGATTTTGATAGGACGCGGTTAAGATGGTGGCAATGGTTATTAAGGACTATGACCAAGCTTTGAGGACTACGATCGACATTATGGGTCAGTGATAGGGGCTGGATCAGAGGTTGTGACAGGATTTTAGCCCGATGGCGACGACGGTTTTGTGAGCGAAGGTTGCCGTTTGAAGCGGCGACAAGGTAAGCAGGTGGTTTAAGGTTGAACAGGGTGGTCAAAGGAAGAGGTCATCTATCGATAGCCATAGATTCGATGGTGGTGGGGAAATGATGGATTGGGTTGAGGAAGGTGGTGTTAGGGTTTTATAAACGAAGGTCAGCAGTAGTGAGCAGAGGGAGTGTCAATTGTGGATAGGTTTTTAAAGGTGGTGGCAGTCACGGATGGTGATAGTGGGAGGTATAAGGGTTTCAACAAGGAAAGGGAAGTCAAGGTTGAAGGGAAGGATTTTGATAGTGAAGAATATGTACTTGGAATGCTAGAAAAAACCATATATTGATAGTCAACCTATCTTCAATGCAAAACAAAATACTTTTTGCAATATACAACATAAACCCAAATCAGCATCAATAGAGAGGGTTCTGTGGGTCCGTATGGTACGAATATGCAACCCTTAAAAAAATTTCAACAAATTTTTTTTAGAAGCAAAACATAGCAAATTTTATATCATTTTTTGCTTGCGAGGCCTCCCAGACTCAACTATGAGGTCTGTTTCAGGCCAGGAAGCAACCTATGAAAGATGATAATAAAAAATTAATAAAAAATGTTAGATTCATGTTGGGTTCACCAATGTAAGCTAGGGAAAATCAAGCTAACAACAATCATAAAACCCTAACTAAACAATGGAGTATAATATAAACATAGAAATCAAATGATAAAGCAACTAAATATAAATCTCTATGCTAAGCTTGGCTCTCCTCCATTGCCCTTCTCCATCTTGCATATGATGCAAAATATCGAAGATTGTTGTTGATGGATGAATGTTGATTGCTCATTTCAACAACATAACAATAGATTGAAGATGAAAGGAATGGATCTCTAAAGTCATTTTGATAGCATGATGTTACTTGAAAATGGATCCCCCAAATGGCTTGGGTGAGGCTTGATTTATAGGAAAGAAGTGATATGATTCAATGGCTAAGATTGAAAGTTCATTTGAATGATGTGGATGGTTGAGATCAAATAGGGTTTCTGACTCCACAAGGAGTTGTAGTCATGTGACAAGTGCGTAGATAAGAATAATGTTGACCTAATTTAAATAATATAATTATTTAAATTAGTTGGACATGTGAAAAGTATTAAATGAAAAATGTAGTATGGGACATGTGTTGGAATGAGGTTGAAGGTGAGGACTAATTCAAATATTTTATTTAAATTAGTTGGAAAATGGAAGAGGGCTAATTGAAACAAATATTTTATTTATTTAAATTAGAGGAAAGGTGAGAAATTAATTAAATAAATAGGATTTATGTAATTAATTCGCTAGTGGGATAAATAGGATTAGGATGGGAAATTAATTAAATAAATAAGATTTATTAAATTAATTGGCTAATGAAAGGGTCTAGGACAAAATGTCTCAAGTAATGTATCGACAAGGTGATTGTAAGACATGGACAATTTTAGTTGTCTACAATATTTATGTTTTTATGTTCATAGTCCAAACCATCTTTTCTTCACCTAATTTTTTTAATATTACACCTTTCTATGTTTAGTTATATATTCATTTATTTGATTTTTTAATAGCTTCTTTGCATTGTAATACAAATGAATCATAGTATTTGGTATTAGTGGTACCTTTAGTTCACATTTATGAGTAATAATTGTGACATTTAACTACTACATCTATAGCTTAATATAGCTACAACAATAATTTATGTGGCATCATCCATTTAAATCACCATTGAGTAATACATAAAGCATTTATTTTTTCACTTCATCCTGTTGAAAGGCACAAGATAACTGAGAGGGGAGGGGTTGAATCAGTTGTATCAAAAATTTAACTTCTTTAAATCAAAATTAATTTTACAATCACTTAACTTATTTCCTTATTCTGTTATGAACATTAAACATGAATAGCAGAATCAAAACATGAACATATCAAGACCATACACACATGAACACCATATTTTTATGTGGAAAACCCTAAATAGGGAAAAACCACGGTGAGTGTTAGCTCACAATATGATGTAGTAACAACACCAAATATCAAAAGGTGGCTCACTGCCCAAAAGAATGGCTCACTACCGAGGGTTGGCTCACTGCTAGGGTGGCTCATTGATTGGGGTGGCTCACTACCAAAGGGTGAACTGGTTCAGTAGCATCTACACCATGTCTGAGTTCAATTCCATTGAAGCGCAATATATTTCCTCTGCTCTGCTTTGCTTGTACACTTCGCACTTATCTTTGTATCTTCACCCAATCACACCTCAAAAATGAATTCATTACATACATTTATACCTATCATCAACCTTGGAATGAACATCAAGTTTAGCATTACATTCTACAACCATTGGAACTTTCTCCAAGGTCAGCATACATCAAATTAGGACTAGACATAAGCAAACTTGCGGAGCATATGGATGAAGGATGAACATATCATGGCTTAGCTCAGAGCCAAATATATCCTCACATGCTTGGACACATTTCCACAATCCACGAATCACCTTTGCAACAAGTGTGACAAACCAGGTCAACCAGAACTTATGCACATATCAAGAACACTTAGAAACATGCTTGCAAGATCTTCATTGTAGCTTGCAGATCCAACACATGCCTTCAACACATTCTAGAGACATCCACAGACAACATAGAATCACTTGGGAGCTGACAAATCCAACTGCAATAGATCTCACTTGAACACAACATATATCACTTAAAGAACATATCACAAATTGATTCTTATCAGACACTGTCAAACTCTGCTAATCACTAGCTTGTCTTTTGGAGCACCAAATATCAAATCCTTTGGAATGAAGATGACTAAGGACCTTATAAGCTTAATTCTAGAACCACAAAACCAAAATCCAATCTATAGAGAAATGCAAAGCAAAACACTTTCTCACTGTCACTCTACAAACCTTGCCAAGCATAGTCTTTACACTGGTGAATAGAACTTTTTCTCCATAGTGATCTGAACCACCAAATTCTGGATTTAGCATCTTCAAGAACTTCTCTAAATCACATTCAAAGCTCATGCTTCCGTCTTCAATATAGAGAAAATACGAAGAAAAATACTCAGATAGTGTTCTTCAATCAATCAACAAACATCAATATCAGAAGATACAGTTGGCACCAATGACAACACAAACATGTTGACATCAATGACAACACCAGTTAGCACATACTTTCAACAATCTCCCCCTTTGTCATTGATGGCAACATATAATGTGAAAAACATGTTCCACCATCAAGACACAATTCTACTTCAGGACTCCCCCTTTCTTTTTACACATCTGTACTCTTACTCCCCTTAAGTTTTTCACATGATTTCTCTCCCTCTTTGACATCAATGGCAAAGGGCTTCACATCTCTTCTACTACACATACTCGCACACTATTGCTTTGATCAATCTAAAACCATTCTTTACTCCCCCTGGATGCAACAATCATCTCAAACCACTACTTGTTCCCCCTAAGAGGTAGCCTACAACATTAGTCCACAAGAAGAAATGTACTTTGAAGCATATTAGACTGATGCACCTTCCTATGCAACTCATTTAAGGGAGGGGCAATAACCCCTAATTTCTCCCGAAGATACTCAAATGTGTCTTTTGGAAGAGCCTTAGTGAATATATCAACAACTTGATCTTTTGTAGGTACATACTCAAGCTTTACCTTATTCTTTACAACTTTCTCCCTCAAAAAGTGATATTTGATTGAAATGTGCTTTGTCTTTGAGTACATTACTGGATTCTTTAAAATATTTATGGCACTTCTATTATCACAAATAATAGGAATTGGCCCATCAAACTCAACTTTAATATCCTTCAAGGTTTGCTTCATCTAGAGCACCTGAGTGCAGCGTGAAACTGCAACAATATATTCTGCTTCTGTAGTAGACAAGGAGATTGATTCTTGTTTCTTGTTATAATAGGACATTGCCCTATTTCCAAGGAAGAATGCACCTCCACTTGTGCTTTTCCTATCATTAGCACATCCAGCCCAATCTGCATCTGTATAGGCACTCAAAGAAAAATCATTGTTCTTAGGATACCACAAGCCATGATCAGGAGTGCCCTTCAAATACCTGAATATCATCTTTACTACCATCACATGTGATTCTTTGGGATCTTATTGAAATTTGGCCACAAGACAGACTACATGCATGACATCTGGTTTGGTAGTAGTTAGGTAAAATAATCCTCTAATCATTGATCTATACTTGCTTTGATCAGCTTTAGGAGATTCATCATTCTTGATCAGTTTACAACTAGTAACCATAGGAGTGCATACCAATTCAAAGTCCTCCATTCCAAACTTCTTCAACAATTCCCTGACATACTTTGATTAAGAAATCAAAATACCTTTGTCTGTCTGATTGATTTGTGATCTAAGAAAGAAATTCATCTCACCACACATAGACATCTCAAATTCTTTTTGCATTTCATTTGCAAAATTCTTGTACATCTCTTCATTTCCACCAAATATGATATCATCTACATAGACTTCAATAATCAGGATTTGATCTTTGCTTACCTTGATATACAGATTGCTATTTGCGGACCCTTTACTAAAACCCTGCTGCAGTGAATACGTATCTAGTCTTGCATACCAAGCTCTAGGAGCTTGCTTCAATCCATACAAGACCTTCCTCAATTTGCATACCATGTCTAGTTTGTTAGATAACTAGAACCCATTCGGTTGCTCTATGTAAACTTCTTCTTCTAGTTCACCATTCAAGAAAGCAGATTTCACATCCATCTGATATACCTTGAAGTCTTTGTGTGCTCCAAATGCCAAAAATAGTCTGATATCTTCCATTCTTTCCACCGGAGCATAAATCTCTTCATAATCAATTCCTTCCACTTGTGAGTAGCCCTTATACACAATTCTTGCCTTATTTCTCACAACTTGTCCAACTTCATTTAGTTTGTTTCAGAAAACCCACTTTGTTCCAATCACATTCTTGTTTGAAGGTCTAGGGACAAGTTCCCAAGTCTTGTTCTTCTCAATCTAAGATAATTCTTCTTTCATTGCCTTAATCCAATGTTCATCATTACATGCTTCATTTACTATTTTAGGTTCCACCTTTGAAAGCAGACATAATTTACTTGTTCCTTTGCAATCCTGCTTCTTGTCACTGTATACACCTAAAATTGGCATGACTCTACTTAAATAAATATTTTAAATATTTATTTCATCATTCACATTCTTCTATCAATAAATAAAGAAATTCATTTATTTATCTGATTTATTTCCTCTCATTTAATTAAATAAACACATTTATTTAATTAATTAAATTCATCTACATCACCTTCATTCTGCTAAATAATTAAATAATTTTAATTATTTAATTAAAATCTTTTATTCTTCCAAATTTAAATAAAATACAAATTATATTTAAATAAAATTTTAAATATCCACTAAATAAAATATATTTTTATATTTTATTTTATTCTTCAAAAATCTCCACAAAATAAAATATATTTCCATATTTTATTTATTCCTCTCAATTATCTACAAAATAATTAAATAAAATCTTTTTATTTAATTATGCATTCTTATCTTCAAAAATCATTCTTATCTTCTAAAAATACTTTCCTCTTGTCATACAAAAGCAAAATCAGTTTTAAAGCATCTTTAAAGCAAACTTTCTCTTCAATTAGAAAAATAAATTCTAAATTAAGAAAATCAAATCTCATCCTCATCAAAAGAGGAGTTAACTTCACAAAGCTGCTTTTCAAATGACACATGTCTTTCTTCCATTTGTTGCACGTTCCTCAACAACCCTCCTCCGTTGATCTTTCCTTTTCTTCTAAACCACTGATCTTCTTCTACACATCTCTATAAATACAACACTGTTCTTCTTCATTTCATATCGATCATTTGTGCAAACTTATGCTGTAGAGATATCGGCGCGCCTTTGGCACCCCCACTTCCATAAGCATTTCATATCCATTAGTTAGTGTGTTTGAAGCTCATCTTCAACCACACGAATATCTCAGCCATTCCATTCTTGTCATCTTCAACAAGCAAGGGAGCAATAGCTTCTGAGGGCTTTATCAACATCAAGGTCAAGGAAGGATAGGCAAACTATGGAAGACACAAGGTGAAAGAGGTTGTAAGTGTTGTTCTTGATTATTACTTTAAATCTCCTTTTTTATCTTCAAATTTCATAGATGTTTGGGTTCTTATTATCATTGATTGGATTAACCTATTTTCCCCCTCACAGTCACCAATAATCTAATCTTTAGAATGATCTCTTTGCACATACCTTGGAGTTTTAGGAGTTCTTACCAGAGCTTCAACTTGAGTTTCTTCTTCTTTTGGAGCAGCTTGTTCTTTAGTCTAAACTTCCTTTTCTTTACCTTTTTCAACCTTTTCTGTATCAGCAGGTTCATCTGACTCATATCCATCTGGTTGAATATCTTCATCTACCTTCACATTTGAACTTTCAATGATCTTTCTTAGTATTTTTTTATAGCACCAATAAGCCTTGCTCTTAGTGGAGTATCCAAGGAATATGCCTTCATCACATCTAGCATCAAACTTTCCCAATTCTTCATCTCTTCTGATGTAGCATTTGCTTCCAAAAACTTTGAAGTATTTGACAGTAGGAGCTTTACCATACCACATTTCATAAGGTGTTTTTGTTTCTTCTACTTTGACTTGCACTATGTTCTAAATGTAGATAGTAGTATGTATTGATTCTTTCTAGTACACTTCTAGTAGGCTTGCTTCCTTGATCATTGATCTAGTAGCTTCTTGAACAATTCTATTCCTCCTTTCAACCACTCCATTTTGCTGAGGAGTCATGGAAGCAAACAAATGTTTCTTTATTCCATGTTCTTCACAAAAAGCATTAAACTCACTTGAAGTAAACTCACCTCCTCTATCAGACCTTAAACACTTGATTCTCAAATCTAATTCATTTTCCACCATAGCTTTAAATGCTTTGAACTTATCTAATGCTTCTTCTTTTTCCCTAAGGAAAGTAACCCAATTCATTCTTGAAAAATCATCAATAAGAAGCATAAAATACCTTGCACCTTGCAGACTTCTTGTTCTTGTAGGACCACACAGGTTTGTATGCACCAACTCCAATAAACCTATAGAAGATTGTTCTTTGCTTCTGAAAGTAGTCTTTGTCATCTTCCCAAACTGGCATTCTTTGCATATAGCATTGGTCAGCTTCACAATCTTGGGTAAGTCTCTTACAACTTGAACAATTCTTATTCTCACCAGATTATTAAATTTAATGTGACACATTCTCCTATGCCATAGCCAACTTTCATCTATTTTAGTCAACAAACAGCAATTTTCAGCACCTTTCAAGTGATAAACATTACCATGAGTTATCTTACCAGCAACAATTAGGGTTCTAGAGCTATTCTGTATCTTACACCCATTGTCCTTAAACACAAGATTATACCCTTTGTCACACATTTGTCCAACACTTAGTAGATTATGATTTAGACCCTTGACTTAAAGAACATCATCTGCATTATGCTTGCCATCAACATTAATAGATCCTTTTCCACAAATCTTATCAACTGCATCATTACCAAACCTAACAAGTCCTCCATCATACTTTTCAAACTTAACGAACATACTCTTGTCTCCTATCATGTGGTTTGAACATCCACTGTTAATGATCCATTCATCTTCCTTTTCAGCATGAAATGTAGAAAGCTCTCCTAGACTTTCTTCCTTCACATAGCTTGCAAGATTAGCAGAAACAGGTTCTTCTCTAAGTGCAATAAACAAGCATTCACTACTATTACCATCATTAGAATTAGATTCATCATCAGTTACACCATCATCATCTCTAACATAATAACTCTTTCTTACCATCTTTCCTTTACTTTCATTGATTTTCAAAGCTTTGTCAGGACACCTTGAAGCATAATGGCCAATTTTACTACAATTGAAGCATTTGAAAGGTAACTTACCTTTGAACTTTCCTCTGCTAGCCCTTTTCATTCTGCTTGCGAATTTTGCCTCAAGCTTTGCAAAGTCTTCTTCATCTGATTCCACAACATATTTCTCTGATCTAGCAGTCTTAGTTTCTTCCTTGGCCTTGAAAGCAATCTCCATTTTCACAGAGCCATCAGTAGTACCAAACTCTTTTATCTCAAAAGCAGTCAATTTTCCAAGCAATTGATATTTTGAAAGCTTTCCCATATCAAGAAACTCCTTAATGGCAGATACCTTGTGACTGTAAGATTTGGGAAGAGTACTAGGTATCTTATCTATAACATCCTCATCATTTAATTCTCCACCAAGACCCCTGATAAAGCTGACAACTTTATCAATCTTCTATAAATAACTTGTTACATTCTCATCTTCATCCATTCGCATGGTTTCATATGTGGTATTCAAGTTATGCAACTTAGCCTTCTTGACAAATGCATCACCTTCATAGACTTGCTTTAATTTTTCCCAAATCTCATATGCAGTTTCCAGATTCACAACTTTTGCCATTTCAGTGTTGGACAGGGCATTTAACAGAGTATTTTTAGCTTTGTGATTAGCGTCAAACTCTTTACTCTCTTCTTCAGACTCTAGATCTTTAGGAACTGCGTATTTATCTTTAACCATTGCCAAACATTATAACCAAGAGAAATGAGATAACTTTGCATTTGTACCTTCCAATAAGCATAGTTAGATCCATCAAACTAAGGAATGTCTTTCTTGTGTACCATCCTAGATCTACCTTAAGTTGTTAGGCTTTCTTCAAAGGAACCTTGCTTTGATACCAATTGTTGAAAGGCACAAGACAATTGAGAGGGGGGGTGAATCAGTTGTATCAAAACTTTAACTTCTTTAAACCAAAATTGATTTCACAATCACTTAACTTATTTCCTTATTTTGTTATGAACATTAAAAATGAATAGAAGAATCAAAACATGAACATATCAACACATACACACATGAACACTAGATTTTTTATGTGGAAAACACTAAATAGGGAAAAACCATGGTGAGTGTTAGCTCACAATATGATGTAGTAACAATATTGAATATCAAAAGGTGGCTCACTGCCAAAGAGCTCACTACCCAAAAGAATGGCTCACTATCGAGGATTGGCTCACTACCAGGGGTGGCTCACTACCAAGGGTGGCTCATTGCCAAAGGGTGAATTGATTTAGTAGCATCTACACCATGCCTGAGTTTAGTTCCATTGAAGTACAATATAATTCCTCTTATCTTCTCTGCTTTTACACTTCACACTTATTTTCATATCTTCGCCCAATCACACCTCAAACACAAATTTATTACATACATTTATACCTATCATCAACCTTGGAATGAACATCAAGGTCGACATACATCAAATTAGGACTCGACATAAACAAACTTGTGGAGCATATGAATGAAGGATGAACACATCATGGCTTATCTTAGACCCAAATAGATCCTCACATGCTTGGACATGTTTCACAATCCATGAATCACCTTCACAACAAGTGTGACAAACCAGGTTAGCCAGAACTTATGCACATATCAAGAACACTTAGAAACATGCTTGCAAGATCTTCATTGTAGCTTGCAGATCCAGCACATGCCTTCAACACATTCTAGATACATCCATGGACAACATAGAATCACTTGGGAGCTGACAAGTACAACCGTAACAAATCTTACTTGAACACAACATATATCACTTTTAGAACATATCACAGACTGCTTCTTATCAGACATTGTCAAACCCTGCTAATCACTAGCTTGTCTTTCAGAACACCAAATGTCAAATCCTTTGGAATGAAGATGACTAAGGACCTTATAAGCTTAAGTCTAGAACTGTATAGACAAAATCTAATCTGCAGATAAATGTGGAGAAAAACACTTTCTCCTTGTGACTTTGTAAACCTTGCTAGGAATAGTCTTCACACTAGTGAATAGAACTTTTTATGCAAAACAATCCAAACCACCAAATTACAGATTTAGCATCTTCAAGAAATTCTCTAAATCATATTCAAAGCTCATGCTCTGGTCTTCAATATAGATAAAATGTAGAGCAAAATACTCAGATAGTGTTCTTCAATCAATCAACAAACATCAATATCAAAAGATACAGTTGGCACCAATGACAACAGAAACATGTTGACGTCACTGACAACACTAGTTAGCACACACTTGCAACACATCCATCCATTAGTCTTTTTGTGTGAATTTTCATTAGGCTATAACATCCAAGGCACATATTATCATTAACTATATAGGAACTTTTTCTTTTCTGCATATAAAATGACCATGTGGGTAGGTGCCATTGCCAAAACATTTATCCCTTTCATGTATTAGCTTGGTTCCACATACCATTCTCCTCATGTATGTTAAGGTCTCCTTCACATACTAACATGTATATAGAAAGGACTAGCTTCTTCAATGTATCGATTGGTATATCGGAAGGGTGGGTATATCAAGAGGTTTGGTATATCAATTTAGTAAGTGTATAGAAAGAGTGACTATTTTGAGTTACAAAGAACCCCTCTACCTTATTATTATAGTATTTAAATAACAATAAATCAAAATCCTTTCTATTTTGACAAATATGTCAAATTGTAAAATGTGGCCTAGGCCTTTTAAGTAAATATTAAACATAATTGGTGCAAGTCAAGGTCTAGGGGCTTTGACAAGCTATTGAACCAGGCAGCAAAATGAACAACACACAAAAACGAAAAAAATAACTCTTTATTCATATGCAATAGAAAATATTACAACATGAGTACAATGGTCTTCATATAGGCCTTGGCCTAAGCCTTACAATCATTCTATTAGTTAGATCAGACTAACCTAGCTTTCCTATGAAAACCCAAAACAATCTTCTACCAGAAGCCAAAAAGTCACTATGGAGAATTCAACCTCTTTTACTATGAAATTCCCCTATTTATAGGCATTTGAGGTGGCCACCACATTCATCACATGAATAGGACACTTGTCAGATTAAATGTCCCTTGGATCAGCCATACGGGCAGTCAAAAACTATTTTTGTCACTTTCCAGGCACTTTTAAGTGAGAAAGCGGGAAAAAGTAACCCAACAGGATATTGTGGGAAAAAGTGACCCAATGTGATATTGCGGGAAAAAGTGACCCAATGTGATATTGCAGGAAAAAGTGACCTGACATTATATTGTGGGAAAAAGGGACCCAACTAGATATTTGATGCAGGAGCATCACTGGTTCAAGAGCAATCTTGCATCAACCAAAAACATTTGCATTTCAGTTTATTTTCTTTCATTTTCTAGTTCATTCCAGTCAGTTCAGTCAGTAGCAATTTCAATATTTTGGTCCAGAATCTGCCACAGTTTCATTTTAGACCTTGCAAAGCTAGACTTAGCATCTAGACACCTTCATGCACATCATATCTAAAATTCAAATCATTTGGGTCAGGTACTGGAAAGATATCACTATTAGAAGATCAACATTTTTCTCATAATAGAGCAACCTAACAGTCTCAAACAATCAGCTAAAGGAGAAGACTTGCAGAGCATTTCACAACTTGTGGAGATAAATGACACATCATTCAAGGAACTTTGTATTGTGGCCAACCTTCCCTGAGATCCACACACTATTCCATTCACTTGTGGAGGATTCCCATCTATTTAGGTCCAGCCTATCCATGTACACATGTTACATCTCTTTCATCAGAGCTTGTAATCATCCTTGCCCAACGTGGAGGAATCTTATGTTTTGGAGATGATATATATTCATGTAATAGATGCCTAGGAAAGTAGTTATCATAATTTACAAGTTGGATAGTTTGAATTCTTTGCGAAGGTGCTTCAAAGCTATATCCTGCGCATATACTGTAATTGAGGAATTAGGCCTGTGAGCCCTAATTGTAAGCCTGCATGTTGTCAACCTATTTGTATTTTGAATCTATGATATGCTAAATGACTCAATCTAAATTTGCATTCTATAATTGATTTGTTTCCATTGTGTTTACTCTTGCTACATGGTCTAGATTGTTCATTTTGTGGACCCTCCCAACTGTGACTGCACCAAGTGGTATCAGAGCAAAGTTTGAATCCTTTGGAGTGAAGTGAGAGAAATTGGTGAAGGAATTCCATAAGATCTTATTGTAAATAGATCACTGAATCTGAGGTAGACTACTTGTGTTTTCAACTGATCGCCGATTGTGAGGCAGTTGTCACCTTGTAGCCCGATTGCTGAATTTGAGACAGTTACACTTGATCCTAGGAAGAGATGCCCCTGAGGAGAATACTTGTTGTTGGTACTATGGCTGGAAGAATGGATGAGATGATGGAAATGATGAAGACAGTGCAATTTTGATTGGATGCTGTTGAAGAAGATCAAAAAAGAGGACTTACACCTCGACCTAATGTTGAAAGTGATGATGATGAAGAATTTCAATCCGCTGATCAAAATGAAGTAGCCTTAGGAGATGAAGAAGAAGAATCAGATCAAGTCAAGATGTTGCAATCTATTTCAAAGATTGGGGAAAGACCCAGCGTTGATGTACCAAACTATACTAGAAATTTGAATCCTAAGGAGCTGATTGATTGGATAAATGACTTAGAAGAATACTTTGAATATGAAGAAATTGAAGATCTAGAGAAAGTGAAATTTGCAAAGACAAAGTTGAAAGGACATGCTGCTATATGGTGGAAAGAAGTTTAGTTGTATAGGAAGAGAAGAGGAAAAGAGAAGATTACAAAGTGGGACAGAATGGTGACAAAGTTGAAGAAATAGTTTATACCTGCCAACTATGAATTGGAACTGTTGAAAATATTACAAAACCTGAGACAAAAGGTGAAATCTGTGAAGGAGTACACTGAAGTATTTCATAAGATGGTCATAAGGACATAACATAGTGAAGCAAAAAAAGAAAAAGTGGCTAGATATATCAATGGACTGAGATTGAAAATTCAAGAAGAATTGAGTTTGGTAAGGATGGCAACACTAGAAGATGCATATCAGTTTGCCCTAAAAGTTGAAGAAAAGTTGAACAAGAAGCATGATCAAAGATAGAGAGGTAGAGGAAGTAAATTTCATAGAGGTAGAACATTTTCCAGAGGAGAGAGATCATATGTAGAGCATAAAAGACAAGAGAGCACATTCAAGAAAGAGGACAAAGATAATAATGCATATTGGAGAGATAATAGAACTTTCTACCATAGAGGAAACCCTAATTCATATCAGAGTGAAGGATACATAAGACATGGAAGAGGACCTGATAGGAGAACATTTAGAGGAACCTATTTTAAGTGTGGAGGTGAAGGACATAGAGCATTTGAATGTAATCATGGGAGTACAAGCAAGAAGACAGAGAATAGTGGAAGAGAAGCTTATGTGAAAGAAGAACCTATTGGATCATCGAGTTTAGTTGGTAAAGCTGAGAAGGGAGAATCACTTGTCATGAGGAGAGCATTATTTCAAGTAGAGATAAATGAGGAACCACCACAAAGGAAAAGTTTATTAAGAACCAGATGCAAATCAGGAGGTAAATGTTGTAAAGTTGTAGTTGATAGTGGTAGTTCAGATAATTTGGTTTCAGAGGAGATGGTGAGTAAGCTTAAGTTGGAAATATTGAAACACCCTAAGCCATATTAGATAGCATGGATTCAAGATGATCATAAGGTACTAGTGAGTGAACAATGTTTGGTGAAATTTCATATTGGATCTTATTATGATGAACTATTGTGTGATATTATGCCTATGGATGTATGCCATATTTTGTTGGGTAGACCATGGTAGTATGATAGGAAAGCTATACATGATGGGAGAAAGAATACATATACTATAACATCAAATGGAAAGAGAATTACTTTGATTCCTTTAGAAGATGATCCTAAGAGTGAAGTGTGTGGGAATGCTAGAATCTATTTGGTAGATGGAAGAAAATTTCTGGATGGTTTGAGACATGAGAATATGTGTTATGCTTTGATTCTTAAGAAGCCTAAAAATCTAAAGACTGAAGACTCACAACCAAAGGAGATAACTAAGTTGTTGACAGAGTATAAAGACATCATATCAGATAATGTACCTAAAGGATTGCCACCAATCAAGAGTATCAGTCATCACATTGATCTTATACCTAGAGCTAGTTTGCCTAAAAAAGCAGCACATAGAATGACACCAATAGAAAATGAAGAATTGAATAGACAGATACATGAAGAATTGATCAGAGAAAGTTTGAGCCCTTGTGCAATACCTATAGTCTTAGCACCGAAGAATGATGGAGAATGTGTACAGACTCTAGAGCAATCAACAAGATCATAGTTAAGTATAGATTCCCTTTGCCTAGGATGGATGATATTATGGATTGTTTGAGTGGAGCAAAATATTTTACAAAGATAGACTTGAAGAGTGGATACCATCAAATTAGAATCAGAGAAGGAGATGAATGGAATACTGCTTTTAAGATAAATGAAGGATTGTATGAATGGTTAGTGATGCCTTTTGGATTGACAAATGCACTCAGTACTTTCATGAGGTTGATGAATGAAATCTTGAAGAAATTCTTGGGTAAGTTTGTTATTGTATATTTGGATGATATTCTAATTTTTAGTAAGACAAAAGAACATGTGTAACACCTGAGACAAGTATTGCAGAGGTTTAGAGAAGAGAAATTGTAGATAAACATCAAGAAGTGTAGTTTCATGAAGGAAGAATTGGTATACTTGGGATTTGTGATTTGTGCGGAAGGATTGAAGATGAACCCTGAGAAAGTGAGAGCAATTGTTGAATGGCCTACACCTGAGAGTATTGGAGAAGTTAGATCATTTCATGGATTAGCTAGTTTCTACCAGAAGTTCATCAGACATTTCAGTTCAATATGTAACCCTATGACTGAGACAATGAGATGTGAAAGAAAAGACTTTAAGTGGACATCAGGAGCAGATAATTTTTTTGAATTGTTGAAGTAGAAAGTGACAGAGCAACCTGTGTTGGCATTATCAGATTTCAATAAGGTATTTTAAGTAGATTGTGATGCAAGTGAAAATTCAATTGGAGTAGTGTTAAGTCAAGAAGGTAGACCTGTAGCATATTTCAGTGAGAAGTTGAATAGTGTAAGGAAAATATATTCAGTTTATGATCAAGAATTGTATGCCATAATTCAAGCCTTGAAGAGGTGGAGACATTATTTGTTTCCTAAGGAGTTTGTTTTGTATACAGATCATCAAGCTTTGTAGTATTTGAGCTGTCAAGGAAAGTTGAATCAGAGACACATGAGATGGGTAGAGTTCATGTAGAGTTATACTTTTGTAATGAATCATAGGAGTGGAAAATCAAACAAAGTTGTAGATGCACTGAGTAGGAGAAGCAACTTGCTAACAGAGATGAGAGTTGAAGTGTTAGGATTTGAGGAATTAAAGAACATGTATGAAGAAGATCTTGATTTTGCAAAACCTTGGAAAGCATGTAAGGAACCTGTTGTGACAGATAGGAGTAAGTGGTTGGATTATTTCATTCAAGAAGATATGTTATTCAAAGGAAACTAGTTATGCATACCTAGGAGTTCAATGAGAGACAATTTGATCAAAGAGAAGCACAGTGGTGGATTGGGAGGACATTTTGGCATTGATAAGACAATGGCTTTGGTAAGTGAAAATTACTTTTGGCCTTAGATATATAAGGATGTAAGGAAATTTGTGTAAAGTTGTAGAATATGTAAAGTTGCAAAAGGGAGTAGTCAAAATACTAGATTGTACAAATCTTTGACAGTACCGAAGAGACCTTGGGGAGACATAAGCATGGATTTCATAATGGGATTCCCGAAGACATAGAAAGGACATGATTCAATATTTGTAGTGGTGGATGGATTTTCAAAGATGTCACATTTCATACCTTGTAAGAAGACAATTGATGTAGTTCATGTGGTTGACCTACTTTTCAAGGACATTGTGAGATTGCATGGATTACCAAAGAGCATAATTTCAAATAGAGATACAAGATTTCTTGGATAATTTTGGAAGGCACTTTGGATGAAGATGAAGACAGATTTGAAGTTTGGACCATGTAGGATACTTAAAAAGTTTGATTTAGGAAATGCATATGAAGTGGAGTTACCAGAGACATTGGGTATATCACCTATTTTCAATATTGCAGACCTATATCTGTATCATGAAGTAGAATTTAGTGACAACATTGAAGAAGATTTGAAGAAGTAGTTACCACAACAAGCACCAAAGTACATTGAGGACATCTTGGACAACATAGTTGGATACAACACCAAAAGAAGATGATACAAAGAACATCTTGTGAAGTGGCAAGGCAGACCAAAAGAAGACTCATCTTGGATCTCTCAAGCTAAAGTGAGGGACTCACTTTTTCAACAACCCCGAATGTTTGATGCAAGAGCATCCCTGGTTCAAGAGCAATCTTGCATCAACCAAAAACATTTTCTTTTTAGTTTGTTTTCTTTCATTTTCTAGTTCATTCCAATTAGTTCAGTCAGTAGCAGTTTCAGTATTTTGGTCTGAATTCTACCCTAGTTTTATTTTAGACCTTGTAGAGCTGGAATTAACATCTAGACACCTTCAAGCACATCATATCCAAAATGCAGATCATTTGGGTCAAGTACCGAAAAGATATTGTTATCAGAAGATCGACTATTTTCTCAGAGTAGAGCACCCTGACAGTCTCAAACAATCAGCTAAAGGAGAAGACTTGTAGAGAATTTCACATCTTGTGGAGCTAAATGACACATCATTCAAGGAACTTTGGATCGTGGCTAACCTTTCCTGAGATCCGTACACTATTCCATTCACTTGTGGAGGATTCCCATCTGTTTAGGTCTGACCTATCCATGTACACACATTACATCTCTTTCATCAAAGTTTGTAATCGTCCTTGGCCAACACGGAGGAATCTTATGTTTCGGAGATGATATATATTCATGTAATAGATGCCTAGGAAAGAAGTTAGCATAATTTACAAGTTGGATAGTCTGAATTCTTTGTGAAGGAGCTTTAAAGCTATATCCTGTGCATATACTGTAACTAAGGAATTAGACCTGTGAGCCCTTATTGTAAGCTCGCATGTTGCCGACATGTTTGTATTTTGAATCTATGATATACTGAATGACTAAATCTGCATTTGCACTCTATTATTGAGTTGTTTCTATTGTGTTTACTCTTGCTACATGGTTTGGACTGTTCACTTTGTGGACCCTCCTAACCATGTCTTCACCAATACTGTGGGGAAAACTGGGTCAACTGGATATTGCGGGGATTTTGGGGTCAACTAGATATTGCAGGGATTTTGGGGTCAACTAGATATATCCTGTTGCAGACCAAAGTTCTATCTAAGCATAACTTGCCTAATTTTGTTCAAAATCTTGCAAAACTTAGAATTTTCGACACCCATTTGGATTTTTAACAAGATGACATCATCACTTGGATTTTGGTTGTGGGATTTCAAGGGTCATTTGCATATATCCTAATGGTAGGGAAAGTCCCACATATCCTGTTAACGCTGAAAGTTCCACTTTTGCATAACTTGTCCAATTTAGCTTAGATCTTCACCAAAATTGAAATGTGAGCACCCATTTGGATCTTCTTCAAGATCAAATCAACACTTGGCCAAGAATCCTTAGGAAATTCTCTAGAAATTTGATCATCAACTCCTACAACAGAATAAGAACGAAAACAAACAAGCAAGAAAGAAAAGAAATCTTTTTGGTTGATGAGGATTGCTTGTGGACTCGGATGCTCCTACATCAGACACGCCAGGTAACTAAAATGTTCCATGAGTTGGAAAATCATGAATATTTTGGTAAGTTTGGAACTAGAATTCCATACTTAACTAGCTCTGCAACACTTAGCTAAGAAGCTTCATTTGTAACTTTGTTCTTCCATCAGACCAGGTATTCCATGTAGTCCTTGTAAAGGGTAAATAATAAATGCTCAAAAACACAAATGATGTCACCTTGTAGTGAAGATCTCATGGGAGGAAGAAGCTCTTCATGCCATGAGGGGATGATTGCTCAAATCTACAAATACAAACACATAGACAACACAAATCTGCTCTTGCTACATAATGAAAGCCTTGAATCACCTTTAGAATGCATAAAGTTCACAATAACCATCTAGTTTACAAATGAATACCTAAGCATGCTTTTATATGCAACTACAAACACTCCCGCCAAGAATTTCGTAATTCAAACTTACCGTGTCGACATAGGACCCAAATAATAGTCACAAGTCAACACCCAAAATTTGGGACTAACCTAAAATAGGGTAGGACTAGGACATGGGTACCCAAGTCCTCCCCCCCTATTTTGGTCAAGGTTCGGTTCAAGGGATCCCCCTAGGTCCCATTTGTCATGAAACTTATGGATCATTTCATCAGGATGTTGAAATATGATGCAAGATGTCCTAAATGTACACTAAAGACCCGAGAGCTAAACCTTATGAGGGAAAAGCCCCCAAGGGACATTTTCCAACATTACATTTAGCCCCCACTTTAATGTATGTATAAATGTGAGGCCAATACATGTATTAAAGTACGGTCAACAAACACAACAAACATGCTAAGCACAGATTAGACACACCAATCACAAAGAAGACAGTGACATACACACAAAACATGGAGAAGATAGTTACAGTCACACAAAACATAGAGAATATAGTAAATGCATAGAAGACACATTAATGCATAGAAGACAAGAATGATTTGTTTTCTTTTCTTTTTCTCATGTATATGAAATGCAAATGCACATATAGGAAAGTAAACACACCTTCCATAATGCAAGAAGCACTCATCACGCTAGTCTTTAAACTACATATATGGGGCAACACACATGCAAGACAACCAAACCTCCTAAAATGCAGGAAGCACTCGTCATACTGGTCTTTAGACTGCATATGGGGCAACAAACACACCAAACAAAGCAAGCACGCCAAACACACACACTTTGAAGACACAGAGAAAACACGGTAGACAAGCGATGGAGTGTTCCTATTTCTAGGCTCATCACCATCTCAAGCACATTACAGGCACACATCGATGATTGTGCTTCACCACAACAATCACCGAAGACACGCTTAAGGGTTGAGTTAGTCACAAAACCGCTCCCCGCCTCCTGATGAGGACTTTTTGAAAATGACAGGATGATGCAATCTGCTCCAAGAAATACACCAGCCCCACCTCTAGAGAGGGCTTAAGATGATTGATTGAAAACAAACTCAGAGTGTAGGAGGGACTCATCGCCACCAATCTTTAAACTACACCTGATGACAAGCACATTGCTAACATCTACAACAGATAGCTTATCTTATATATGCCCCCACCTTAAGGTGGTTGATATCATGCATCGATATCAAGCACGTTAAGGTAGGAAGAAAACACACAAGGGAACATAGACTTTCGCAAAGCCCATGCCCCCTGGAGGTGACATGTACTTTATGATTGCCAAATGTTCCCACAAACACATCCCTGCAAGAAACATGTTAGTGTTTATAAAATCATGATAAACAACAACATCAATGCATATGATTAACCACACAAAGAGCCAAGGTTATACTATGAATTTAGAGTTTGAGGATAACCGTGGGGCTATATCACGAAGATCTCTAAATTGAGTACCACCAAGGCTAGATTCAAAGACAAACAAAGTGCGCAGAGCATCAATATTGTTAAGGTTTATAAATGAGATAAAGATCATCAAAATCACTATGCATAAAGCACGAGTGCTTCTACTAGCCAAGCGTCAGATAAGATATACAACCCCATTGTCATATTAGGAACTAAGTCCAATTTTTTATTTCTCGCTAAAGGGATTCTAGGTCTGCATCAATATAAATGTTTTTTGTCATCCGCCCACTAGATAGAAACACTAGAGGAAGGGAAACAATAAATAATAGAGGAGAAACAAGTGTCTTAGGGATAGTCACGTAGGAGGGTACCCCAAACTCACCAATTGCAATGCTATGTCAGTAAGACACAACACACAACAATGAAATCAGAGAGAGAGGCAATATAGAAGAATGATGATACAAATAGAAGGTCACAGTAGAGGCAGTCTCCTGGTATCCCAGACCTTACAAGAGAATCAGGGGTCATCCCAGGAGGCCTAAACAACACATAACACATCACGAGAGAGATAAAGGGTTAGAGATACTTACCTCATAGGATCTTTGTATCAAATTTTTGAATTTACGAACCTCTTGGAGAGGTACTTGATCATGTTTAGTGCAAAGTTTGAGTGGTTCTTATGAAAGTCTTTTTTATTATCATATGATGCTTTTTTCTCAAATCCTTGTTTAAATGGGTCTTTTTGTTGCTTATGAGGGGGAGAACCACTAGTATTTCCAACTGCTAACAATTGTCTTACTCTCTTCCAATTTTTAGCGAGTTTTCGTTGTTGATGCCGTCTAACACAGTAACAGGAATCATCATGTACCATCTCACTCGTCTGTATCGGTTGTTCTACTTGTCTTTTTGATGTGTTTTGATTATCTCCCAATCCATATAAGGATAACAGAGGAAGAACCTCAACATAAATTCCATTTCTTCATGGACAAGGTGGGTTATGTAGTTTTTCTTTATCCAATTTAATCATACCCACGATATTATCATAGTCTAAATAATTATCATCCTCTACTTCTACTAGTCCTTGTTCCAACATATTGGTATTAGTATGTTTAGGAAAAGGATTAGTGAAGATTGATAAATTTTGATTCGGTGGAGCAACTGACTTATTTCTGTTATCATTCACACTCGATACCTATATGATATTCGAATCAATGAGGTCTTGTATTTCATGTTTAAGATGCATACATCGTTCAGTGTCATGTCCTTGTGTTTAATGAAAATGAGAAAAGTCATTAGCATCAAAGTAAGGTTCTTGTGCTTTGCGAGGATCAACAGGCTTAATCAGGGGAAGCTTCAAAATGTTATTACTCACAACTTGATTCATGATAGAATGATAAGACTCAGATATCAAAGTAAACTTTCTTGGTTGATATGATGTCTTCTTCAGATTTGTGATAGCAGACACATTAGAAAAGTTGTTCGTATTCGGTCCATTAATCTTGATGAAAATCCTATTATTATTATTCCTCTTAAAGTTGTTTTGTGATGATCCACCCATGGATTGACTAACTTGAGCCGATGAGTTTTGGTTTTCACACTAACTAGATGAAAGTTGGTAATCACGAAGGGTAGTGCATAAATGTTGAAAGGAGTTATATTTCATCAAGAGGATCTTATCATGGATGGTAGGTTGTAGATTAGTGATAAAATCCTTCTGAACATCCTCATCTTTCATCTGATATTTAATTTGCGTATATAAATCTTGATACCGACTAATGAATTCAGTTAGCTTCTCTTTTGGACCTTTCTTGCAATGAACTAAATCAATCAAAGAGACTTGAGGTCCAATGTTTGCTTGAAAATGTTGTAAAAATTGATCAATCAACTGTGAAAAGGAGTGTATTGAATTCAGAGGCAAAGAGCAAAACCATTCTAAAGCAGTATCTTTGAGAGATTGCGGGAAAAGTTTTGCCAACAAATCCTCTTCAAAATAGAAGTCACTACACATAGCTATGAATGTTGCCACATGAGTATTAGGATCACCTTTTCCACCATATTTTTCAAAGCAAGGAGTCTCAAACCTCTCAGGCATAGGAGTTCTCAAAATTGCATAGGAAAGGGGATTATGGGCATGATAAGTTGGTATATTAGGCTGTGAAGAATTTGTCAACTTTGTTACCTTTTGTTGTAAAGCGATCATGCCCTATAAAATTTGGTTTAGGATGGCATCATTGGGAGATGCAGTTTCCTATGAGGAACTGGAACCAAAGTGAGAAGGTGATTGAGCTTGAGATATGATAGGTGGAGGCTATGAATAGGTTAATGGTGGTTGGACATAATGGTAGGTGGTAGGTGGTTGAGAGTATCTATATGTAATGGGAGGTTAAGAATAAGTGGGATGAAAAGGTGGTTGAGAGAAATTATTCACAGAAGAGGTCCCCTTAGAAACCAAATTCTGATAATTAAATCCCACATCTTTGTAATTAGTGCCATTAGATACTCCAATACCAGTGGTAGCATTACTATAAGCGTTCGCATCAGTTGTTAAGATAGTTGATGTAAAGGTAGATATTCCCATAGTTGGTATTGGTACTGATACTTGAGTATGAGATGATGATAAAGTGTTATTTATCACTTTTACACATTCAGTCACTGGCATGATATTGGTTTGTACAATATGTGCTAAACCATGGATTTTATTTATACCATCTTGTCCCTCTTTTATCAATTCTCTTACATGGTGAATCACAGGTACAACTTCTTCAGCTATCCTCTTAGTTTGCACATAGTCTTGAAATTCGGCTAGGTCTTTGTCAAGTTTATCTTCTTTCTCATCAGATACATATCCTGTCATCTCAATAGTATCATCAACATCATGAAAAGTTTGTTCTTCCATTGTACTTGTGATAGGTGTAATATCTTGTAACATTTGTGTCTCTCCTTTTGTAAAGAAGGTGTTCAATGTGCCAACTTCTTCAAGAGCACTAGGTCCCATGTGTCTTATGATTATTATTAAAGGAATATTTCTCTTAGGGCAGAGATTTATTAGACTCATGCAAATCTAGGATGACGACAAGTTAAAACCTAGTGAAAATATGCTAAAATATGCGATTCTTTCACCAATTCTCAATGCAAAAGAGCATGACAAAGGGTGTTGTGAGGAAAATGATGATGGAAATATGATTATATCAGTAATAACAGCCACCTAATGCCAAAATATCTGTCACAACACACTTATAGTGCCACTCAAGATCAAACCCTAGTGAAAATATAGCAAAAAATAAGCAATTTTTCACAATTTTTTAATTCCAAGACCTAGCAAAAAAGGTGTTGAAAATAATTTTAGGAGGTATAGAAAATAATAAAAATGATATCAGTCACCTCAATCCATAAAATTTGTTACAACACGATTGAGGTGCAAACTAGGCCAAACCCTAGGGCAAAAATAGCAAAAATAGGCAAATTTTCACCAAATTTTCAATACAAGAGGCCAATAGAAAGGTGTTGTGAAGATTTTTAGGAGGGGAAGCAGATAATACCCATGATATGAGCCAATTAGTTCAAAAATATTCTTTACAACATGCCTATAATGCAAATTTAGAGAGTCGATAAGGCCAAATCTAGTGAAAATCAATATTTTTCAAGCCCTAGGTTTGAGATCTTGATGTAAAATGCTATATGAATGTTTTTCAAGCTGATATATGATGAAAATTACATGATCTCATATCTGAAAATTATTTCCATGTTCTAACATACAAAATGTAAGTGCAAATCTAATGAAAAATCAATGCAAATGCTAGTTTTTATTGAAATTTTCTATGCAAAAATGCAAATTTTTGAAATCTAAATGCAAATTTGTTCTAAAATGTAAGACTATAGCCAAATGCAAATTTGAATGAGCCTCTAAAATTAGTAGAAAAATTTGAAACAAGATTTTACCCACAAATCCTAGATTTTGGAATTACTAGGTTATATGCAAATTTCACAACTTTCAATAAAACCCTAGCAATTTTATGATGAATGTTAGTCTCTTACAATGACTTAACAACTAAGCTCTTAAAACTGTAACTCAGAGATTGGACATCTGATCTAAGTAGTTGTCTTAATCAATATGGAGATGCATTTCACTTGTCAACCCAGGGACCTGAACTTGAAATGGGTCAGCACAGTATGTGCACTAAGAAGTTCAAAGTAGCCATGTTCATTCTATAGCTATGAGAAACATAATGCTGAAGAAAGACTGCTAAAAAGGAAATAACAGGAATACTGAATATTAACCAACAACTATTATGGAATCAAATACATAACACAAAGTAACAATCTAGACAAACAGATAGGAAACTACTCTGTCTGCTTTGGCTGCAGGAACAGACATAGAATAGAATTCTAGTGGCTGCAGGAACATTCAATGCCAGATTTACTAAACACGTAACAGAAAATACAACTGAACTAAAAGGTGGAATTCTCACCAAGTGGGCCCCCTTGGATGAGTATTCCCTAAAACAAATGTAAACTCAGAAATGTGAACTCACACTCAGAAATGTGAACTCACAACTTTGTTTTATTCATTCAAAAGGACGAGTACAATTGAACATGATAACTGCATTACTGAAAACTACATAATGCAAGTACAATCTTTGAATAATCAACAACCCCTCAAAAGGAGTATTCAAGTCTTATTTATAGAAGAAAGACTACTAACTAGCAGGGTTGTCAACTCCAACAAAATAGGAGGACGCCACATTATGGAAGACATAGAAAGTGGAAAGAAGTTACACATGCAAGGAAATCTGGTCAAACGAGCTGTTTCAACGCAGATTTAGCATAACTATAACTCCTAAATTCACTCAATAGATATTTAAGATCAGTTACAAAATGGTTGATTTCCCTTCATTTGATATTTGAACGGCCACCACCTTTGACTTTTATGGTAAACGACCATCTAGCAAAATCTTCCATACTTTATGGATGCCAATTATATCTGCAAAATAATGTTAGTACACAAATAATTGCTCATTCAAAACCACCTTGGAGTAATATTCATTAACCATATACAACATTAACATAGATAGTTCAAATAACATGTCTTTGTCATAGAAGGATATAAGAAATGACCTATACTCAACAAGTTATAGTTTTGGGGGTAATGACATAGAAAAACCAAGAGTAAAGCATCAAAGTCCAAGATAGTTACAGCAAATAGACAATAAAGTTTAACAAAATATGAGTCATAAACTAGACTCATCACTCTCCCCAACCTAAGACTTTGTTGGTCCTCCAGCAGAGGAAGGGTTGTTCTTTTCCTTGGTCAATGCTCTAAAGTTAGCAACTGCCAACTGTTCAATATTAGTTTTTCTGGTGCGTGAAGTAGGCTCCCAATAAAATCCTTGTTGTCTGTCCAACCTGTTCCATCTCTATTTTTCTTCTACAATATCATACTAGTAAAATCTATAATTTGGCACTAGCCACAATGGGAGGGGTGGTTGAAAGATTAAGGAAAGCCAGAACTGTCCCTTTGTCCTTCCAAGATGAATATATCTGTTTTCTCTTCTACATGCTGCAACATAATTCTGTAGAGAGTGAGGCTCTACCTGTTTTAGCTCATTAGATAGACTAGTCCACCTTTGTGTCAGCTGACCTTTCACAACTTCTCCAGTAGTGCGTGCCATCTTTTCATTCTTTGTATGCTACTTCTCTTTTAGGCAGGATTCTATTACCATAACTTGGCCTATAAAGCATCCTATGCCAATCATTAAAAATGCTTCCTAGATTTCCAGATTCTGCTCTAACAAGCAATGGTGTGTTGAATTCTAATTGCTTGTAAGCCCTGTATTGTTGTCCCCAACTAACCTCATTTTGCATCCAGGACATAAATGCCCTCAACTGAACATCCCCAACATACAACAAGGGGTTCCACTCATGGTCTTGGGATAGAAAAATTATGCAAATAAAACTCACACAACAAATTCTTCATTTCTGGAGGAGCAATCCTATAAGCATTGAAAAATTCAAGAGGAGTTTCAATTGAAGGATTCAAACCAGAAATAATTCTTGCTAACTTAAAAGAGAGATACCTTTCCTTTAAATACAAAGCATAGACTCTCGGAGGAGTCCTGCATTCTAATGCCTAAGGCACCAAAGCTACCATACCATCTACTCTCTCTTTTAAAACTGTAATTTCTGCATCCTTTTCTTTAATCTCTTCATCCTTCTTTTGAATTTCAACTTTCAACCTATGTTTCTCCCTCTTCCATTCCTCCTCTCTCCTCTGCATTTCATTCCACAAATTCATGGCAACCATTTGCATTGAAAAATCAGGAGGTCTGTGAATGCCTACCAAAGGCTTTCCTGGCACAGATGGCAGTTCTTCCTGTAACATAGGTTGCAGGGTTTCTAATTGCTCAACCAAATCTGGCTGCAGCATTTCTTGCTACAGGAACTCTTGTTTACTATCATGTTCCTGTCTCTCCATATGCTCAACAGCGGCGACAAGGTCTGCCAGAGTTACATATGTTGTTTCCTTAATTATGTCTTCTTTTTCTACATCACTATCATGTCCTACTGGGGCCTCTGTTTCCTCTACTGTCATTTCATCCATCCAAGGGTTTGTCTATGTAGATGCACCAAAGGCAGGCTCAATAGGTCTTGATTTACTAGAAGATCTTTCATGTTGTTCTTTACTTGCAGGAAGAACAGTGTCACCTTTTTGTTTCCTAGAATGCAGCACCTTCCTTTCTGCAGTTTTCTTTTGGGTTTTACCTTTCTTTATTTCTGCCCTTCTCCTCTTTGCCCTAGTTTGAATTAAATTACCAAGAGGAATATCCTCATTGTCAGAATTTGTAGAATTTTCTTTATCTACATGCTCTGCTTTAAAGGAGCTAATTTCAATGGCTGGTTTTGCTGCAGGAGGGTTTGCACTGGAAGGTGAAGTTCCTATAGTAGTTTCAACTCCCCATGTCATTCTCCTAGTTCTATGATATTGTAGCACAGCCACAGGTCACAAATGACTAGGTCTTAATTGATCAATTTCCAGAAATTCCTCCCAAGTTATATCAGATACATCATGCAGATTCTCAACAAGCAATTTGATTAAACAGTGGTGAGAGACAGAATTAGGCCTACCTTTTTGAGTCTCAGTAGCCATAATTGAGAGAAGGTGATGAAGCACATTTGACACATTCATTCTTCTTCCATGTCTCATATGATTTAGCATTTTGGCTTCCTATTTGTCTATGACCAATGGTGGATCCCCAGGTTCAGTAAACTCAGCCCTAGCTGTCCTAGCATCTCTGGCAACAGGGTATTTTTCACCATCAATGGGCAGACCTGTAACCTCTGTGATTCTTTCTTCTGTGGCCAACACCTCTAAACCTCTTACCATTGCTTTACCTTCAGACAATGTCTGAGAAAATTCCAATGCAATATTTTCATCAAAACCATTTAATTTCAAGAAATAGTCCATCCAACCACAATTTCTAAATTCAACCTAGCAAAGTGCATCCTGCAACAATTCATCATGAACTGTGGGCTCATTTTGGATTAATCCTCCTCCCATGACTTAGCTGTCTGCAATCAAACACTCTGCAAAGTTTTCTTTTTCTGCGCAAAATTTGAAAATGAGCTTCACCTTCCTGCAACCCTATAAGTTCTCAAGAACTCATGCTATCTGCATTTTCTTTTACAGCTTCTTTTCTTGGGAATGCAAAACAAGGGTGGTATAGGTGTAAATGAATGATCAATGAAGGTTGTCATCTCACACTTGCGAGCCATCACCTCATTCAGGATTCAAATTATTCAATCTCAAAACTTTACTGACATTCAGGCATAAAACACATGGACAGACAAACACATGGTCATTATATTTACACTCCCTCCCCAACCTATTTGTAGGCATGTGTCCACACATGCAGATTTGAGGTATGACAGGGCAAGGAAAGAATAATGACATGTTTCAAGAAATATCCATATTAAGGTGCAATAATTAAATAAACAAACCACAAGGCGATTAAGAGAGAATTATGGAAGTGTGCGTACCTTCATTTGTGGAAAATCTGTTGCATGAATCACAGAGAAAGTAACAGGTAATGCATAAGAATTTATTGAGTAATGAATGGAAGTGAAGTGGATTGAAGCAGATAGATGAAGTGTAATCATTACACGTTATGGAAGAGAGAAGAATGGATACGGGTGGGTGGATGGGTGAAAAAGTGAAAGAATGGACTCCCACAAATGTGGAAATCTTTATTATGATTATTGTTGTACCTTGGTTAGCCAAAAGGAGGGACACTAGGTCTGCTGACTTTGGTTGTAAAAAGTTCTGGAGTTGCATGTTGATTGAACTACTGCAGGAAATCTTCTTTTGAGGCTGGCTTATGATATAACCTGAGCCTATGACCATTGACTAATAGTTTGAATTTGACAGGGTCAATAGTAGTAAGCTAAACAGCACCATTAGAAAACACTTCAACAACTTCATATGGGCCTAGCCATCATGTCTGTGATTTTCCTGCACTCTCCTGATACCTTGAGTCATAAAGCAAAGCCCAATCACCAGGCTGGAACTTCTTATCTTTGATGTATTTGTCATGCCACCAGATTCATTGGTTCTGCACCACTTTTGTATGTTGTAAAGCTACTTTTCTCATCTCATCTCATCTTAGCTACATGATTCTTTCTTTTTGTGCTTGAGATAAATCCATCCCCAAGTCAAGTGCAGTTCTAAGAGTTCTATGTTCAAATTCAATAGGCATCATGGTTGTTTTGCCATACAACAACTCAAAAGGAGTAAAACCAGTAGTTGTTTTCCAAGTTGTTCTATAGGCCCAGACAGCTTCTGGCAACCTACTTACCCAATCCTTCCTGTGAACTACCACAGTTTTGGTCAGAATAGCTTCTAGTTCTTTGTTAGTTACCGCAACTTGGCCATTAGCCTAGGGGTGATAAGGAGTAGACTTCTTGTGCCTTATGTTGTATTCCTGTACTAATGCTGCAATTAGAGTTGAGGTAAACTAAGCTCCTTGATCAGTTACCAATTCTCTGGGGACTCCATACCTTGTAAAGATTTCTTCATAAAGAAATTCTGCAACTTTGTTGTCTCTTACATGTTTCATGGCTTTAACTTCTACCCATTTAGTTACATAATCAGTGCATACTAAGATATAAGATTTACCATTAGATGGAGGATCAATAGGTCCTACAAAATCTATCCCCCATTTATCAAATGGAGTAATCACAAGCTGAGGATAAAGGGGCATCTCATCAGACTTTATTGGCCATCCCATCCTTTGACAACTATCACATTTCTTGGTATACCTTGTTGCATCCTTGTATAGTGTAGGCCAATAATAACCTGCAATCAAGATTTTCATTACAGTTCATTTTTCTACAAAATGTCCTCCACAAGGTTCATTGTGACAAGCATGCAAAATGTCGTATGTTTCATCTTCTCTCATACATCTCCTCATGACATTGTCTGGTCTAGTGTAGAACAAACATCCAACAATCCATGAAAAAGGGAATGAATTTTCCATAAGTATCCTTCTTTCCTTAGGAGAGAAATGAGGAGGGACTCTTCCTGTGACTAGGTAATTGGCTGTGTCAGCATACCAAGGTGTCTGTACAGAGAGTGCAAACAAATGTTCATCAAGAAAAGAGTCATCAATGACCTGGTTATCCTCTGATGTAGTCATTCTTGAAAGAAAATCTGCAACCACATTGGCTTTTCCTGGTTTATCCACAATAGTGATGTCAAACTCTTGCATTAACAACACCCATCTTGCTAACCGGCCTGAGATGAGAGGTTTGTTCATGAGATATCTAATTGCTGCATGATCTATGTGCACAAAGATTTGATAACCAGTTATGTAGTGCCTAAACTTATTAAGTGCATAGATGACTGCTAACATTTCCTTCTCTGTGACTGTATAGTTGAATTTAGCACCCTGTAAGTTTTTGCTAACAAAGTAAATAGCATGCTCAATGACTCCTTTTTGGCCTAGGACTGCTCCTATGGCACAATCTGATGCATCTATATGAATGTGAAAAAGAAGTTCCCAATTGGGACCTTTAAGTACAGGAGCATGGGTTAAGGCTACCTTTAGGTCAGAAAATGCTTTGCACAGTCTTCATTCCACTAAAATTCAACATCCTTTGTCAGAAGAGTATATAATGGGGATGCTATTTTTCTAAAATCTTTGATGAAGTGCCTGTAATAGCCTGCATAACCCAAGAAACTTCTGACATCATTTTGCTTCGCAGGAATGGGCAGATTAATGATGACTTCAATCTTAGCTGGGTCTACTTGTATTCCTTTTTGAGAAATATAGTGACCAAGTACTACACCTTCCTGCATCATCATGAAGCACTTTGCATTGTTTAATGCTAGGCTGTGGTCTTCACATCTTTCCAAAACTTTGCCTAGGTTTGCTAATGCCTCTTCAAAAGTAGCACCATAAGTAGTGAAATCATCCATATAGATTTCCATACAATCATGTGAGATATCAGAAAATATGCTAATGACTGCCCTTTGGAAAGTTGCAAGTGCATTGCATAAGCCAAATGGAAGCACTGAGTAGGCATATGTTCCCCAAGGATAGGTAAATGCCGTCTTCTCTTGATCTTCAGGTGCAATCTGAATCTGATTATAACCACTGAATCCATCCAAAAAGGAAAAGTATTGCTTTCCTATAAGTGAGTCCAAAACCTGATCTATTAAAGGAAGGGGAAAATGATCCTTTTTGGTAGCGGAATTTAATTCTCTATAATCAATACATACTCTCCATTTTCCTCCCTTCTTGGGCACAAGAACCAGAGGGGACACCCATTGGCTATCTGAGATTGGTTAAATAAATCCTGCATCTAATAGCTTCTGTAATTCTTCTTTGACAATTTCTCTTAATCCCAGGTTGATTCTCCTTTGTGGTAGTCTGACTAGTGTATAATCCTCCTTTATGTAGATCCTATGAGTGTATAATGTAGGATCCAATCCCTTCATGTCATGATAATCCCATGAAAAAGCATTCTTATGTTTCTTTAACAGATTTGCCAAGGACAGCTGTTGTGCTTGAGTCAAGTTGTTATTAATATTAAGATATTGGTCCCCTAAAATTTCCACTTGAGTTGTGAAATCAACCATAGTTACTTCATTAATGTTAGGTAACTTAACTTCATGTGGAAGCAATGTATGTAACATACCTGATGTTGCAGGAAAAATTGGAACAAGCATCCTTTCTGAACCAGTAGAATGAGAGGATGATGCCTCCTCAACTTCATAAAAATTTTGAATTATATTTGACAACACCTCTTCCTCTCCTTGTAGCTGCAGGAAAGAAGTTTTGCCAATCATCATAAGCTGCTCCACAAAATTAACTTCCTCTGCCTCTTCACCAACATGAGGCCAAACAAGATTCTCCATATCATGAGATGGCTGTGCAGGTGGGTAAAGAACAAGTGTTTTAGTGCTTCGTCCATCAAAGATAGTCATATCTCCTGATTGACACCCAATATAAGCATCTGTTGTGGCTAACCATGGCCTTCCCAAAATGATGGGGTATACCCCAATGTAGCTTCAGGAGAAAGTATCATGAAATCAATTGGATATTCCCATGAGTCCAGGGATACTACAAGATCTTCAACTATCCCATCAGGTTTAACGGTAGAGCTATCAGCAAGTTGTAGGACAGTAGGGGTTGGTCGCATAGTAGCAACATTCAATTGCTGCAGGATATCCTTTGTCATTACATTTATGGCTGCTCCAAGATTGATCAGAGCATTCCTGATTTGGATTCCATTTATGACAACTCCTACTATAGGACTTCCTAGATCATTATATTTAGGAATAGTCACTTTCCCAAGCATGATGTTAGCTAACTGTCCCACCACATGGACCATAGTGGGGTCTTTCCTTTTCCTACCTGGCTTTTTAAGGTATGCTTCTTTGATTCCTTTGCCATATATAGGAACATCCTTTATGGCTTGAAATAGAGGTATCTTGATACATATATGTTTCAACTGGTCCAAAATATCAAAGGTGGGTTCCTCTTCTACTACCTTATGTTTCACAGTTTCTAACCTTTGAGGAAATGGTGGTTCTTGGGGAGTCTGTTTGACTGTCATTGGTTCAGGATTTTTAGGTACATCAAATTGAATGGGGGTTTTGTTAGGTTCCACTTCTTCCTCAGAAAGCTCAGTAATGACAGGTCTTGAAGGAGCTGCCAAGGTAGTTCCTGAATGTAGATGTATATCACTAACATTCACAGCATATGTAGGGTATTGATTTGGATCAGCAGAATATACCAGCTGTTGTTGTGGTCTATTATTTGGGTTAGGTGAGGGTTGAGCTGGTATTTGAGTAGGTTTAGGTGCATTTGAATTGGAACTAGCAGGTGGAGGCATTATGGTAGGCTGCTGGAGCTGAGGAGGTGTCTGCATGTAATTAGTGGTCTGATTTGGCCATTGCTGCCCCCCTCTCCATTGAGATGTTTGCTGCCAATTCCCTGGGGGCTGCTGCCACTGGGGTGCAGGGTTTTGGTAACTTAGCCATGCATTTTGAGGGTTGTTCAAGGGTTGAGGTGGATATCCTCCATAACTAGATGGAAATGGCTGTTGCCATTGATTACCAGATGCATAAGTATTAAAATGTGGACCAACATATGATAATGGATCTAGTGACATACCTTGTCTTGGAGCCCATGGCCTTCTTTGTGCAACATAGAAGACTTGATCCTCTTCAACTTGTATTGGCTTGAACTCAGGTGGAATCTTCTTGCTATCAATGTTAGCTACCAACTTGCATATGCAATCCCTCTTCTTTTGCAATGAGGACAATATTCTGCCAACATTGCGTCAGCCTCTTCATGCTTCTTTTTTGCTTGGAGTGTATCCAACTGGGTGCCATATTGTTTATAATATCTTTCTTAAAATCAGATAGTGTTGGTCTCATTTTCAAATCACCAAATTTTAAAATTTTGCATCAAAACCTTTTATAAAGTCATCCTTTGGGCTGCAATTCGTCAGTGTTATACTTCCTGTGTCAATCATGTCAATAACTTATTCACGAGACATCATATTTTGTTTTGTTCATATTACCTCTTTGAATAGCAATAATTTTCCAAGTCAAAATTTAAATGGAATTGGCTTAGAAACATTATTTTTGCGCCAACTTCCATTTTTCGCTAAGCTTGTACCAACTTCTAGTTTCCACAAAGTTTGCGTCAATTCTTATTTTTTTGCAAAGTTTGCATCAACTTTTGAATTTCGTAAACTTTGCGTCAACTTTTTCTTTTCGCCAAGTTTGCGTTAACTTTTTGAGTTTGGCTAAGTTTGTGCATATTTTGACTTTTGCGTAACCAAAACAAAAGGGTGTAAGTTCTCAAGTTTGGAGAGATAAAAAGAATGAAATTCACTTTCACTTTTTACGAATAGGAATAACTTCACCCCTCCACGTCCATTAAATTCTCCTACAATCAAGGAAATGGTTTTAGTCATCCTCTTTATCCTGCATATGATATGGGACATGATAAATGGCAGTTAAGGAACTAATTTTCATATAATAGTTTTTGTCTCCTTGGCCATGCTCATCAATGTAACGAAAAAGAGATATTTGTTAGATATCATAGTTCGAAATGCATTGGCATATAACTATGCAAGATGAGAAAACATATACAATGCCATGAATTGTTTGAATGAGTTTTTTAATGAAGTCTGGTCTCAGGGACTGCATTGTTGTAGGAATCATAAATCCACCACCTTCGCTATCCTCTATGCCTAGAATAGAAGTTTTTGAACTGACTTTGAAAGATTTTTATCAAATATTATAAATGCCATCGTTATGGTAAACTGACATGCAAAATGTGGAGGCATAGACAAGGCATCGGGTTATCTAGTAAATATCTCAAAGAAATATGGTTTCATGGAATGGACAGCACACAGTACCAGCAAAGCATTATGGAAAGTGGATATTTCTCAGATATCACAGTTCAAAATGTTCTGGTAGACATATATGCAAAATATGTAACAAAACACATTTGTTGTAAGGGCTTTAGAATCTTTTCAAGAAAATGCAATTGGTTGGTGTATATTCGAATCTTTAGATGCCAAAATGGGAGCATTGGAAAATTGCATGGATGTTAGTTTGAGCATAACTCAATGGGGAATATTATAGTCAAGAATGCTCTGGTAGTTATGCATGCAAACAGTTTGATGAAGTTTGTTAACACCAGCAAAACATGCACAAGACACAGTAATGGGGGACAAGCAACACATATTTTACGGTCATGAAGCCCCCATCTATCGTATTTTTCCTCATCAAAAAGAGAATAGCCAGTTCTTCTTATCGACAGCTATTGATGGCAAGATCATAGCCTAGTTTTATAAAAGTCGGGCATCTACATTCGACCATGATGCTCCTGGGAAGTTCTACACAGCAATAGCTTATTGTGATGATGGATCACAACTTTTCTCGTGTGGAACAAGTAGAGAAGGTGAATCGTACTTAGTTGAGTGGAATAAAAGTGATAGGACAATCAAGCATACATATTCTAAAGCACTCCTCGGGGGTGGTGTAATTTGATACAACAAGGAATAGGTTCCTAGCAACAGGAGATAACAACTGATGTTGAGGAAGGTCACTTGGAGGAAACCCCTCATCTCTGTTTCAACAAAGAAGGCTCTTTATTGGCTGTGACAACAAAGAACAGTGAGAAAACGTAGTTGAAAGTGGATTTTTGTCAAATGTAGTGGTTACAAGTGTCGCAGTAGACATATATGTTTCTTGCAAACGCATAGACAATGCACGTAAATTGTTTGGTAAAATATTTCAAGGAAATATGTTTTGGTACAACATATACACATAATGTGAAAGCATAGCCGAAGTCCATGAACTGTTTGATATAATGCCTCAAAGAAATGTTGTATCATGGAATTCAATAAGTGAAGGGGCGGCTTGGTAGAAGCTTTCCCAACTAGAAGATGGAGGTCATGGGACTGGTCTGACCTGGCCACATGAAGGCGTTTTGGCTTGTTAAACTTTGAATCAAACATGTGTGAAGTCTAAGTTGGCTTCATGCTTCTGTTGTCGCTGTTGTGAGCAGATCTAATGCAACCCACTTTCCAACTATTTGTTTCTGCTTCTATATTGTAACTCGCTTGCAAGATCTACGTAGCTGATAACATCATCATTGGCAAAACATTTTTTGATCAAAATTGAGCTGATTAAGAGGCCCAAAAGATGATCTATGTAACATAGGACTAGTATGGATTGAATGCACATTCATAAGGGCAAAGGATTTTGCCCAGTGGCAGCTTACTTCCATTATTGAGAAACAGGGAAGAAAAATGTTTCCATATTCAAGTTTAGTGGTCTATACCGTAGTCTTTGTTGCTACAAGCTTATTGGTTACTACATTTAGGGTTTCTATATGGATTATAGATAGCCTGCACACCTATGTTCATCTAGAGAATGTTGTGAACGGAGATGGAGGAAATGTGAGGGCAGTTATTAGAAGAATTGAAGATAATATAGACACAAATGAAAACTCTTCTAAATTGAAGGAGAGGTCAAAATTAGACCCATCGAAAGGTTTGAGAGAAAAAAAAAAGAAGGATAAGCCGAAAGAAAAAAAATGATTTCAATGAAACTAATGCTCAGATATTTAGAGTTAGACTGGCTGACTCATGGATCAAGACCGATGGTTTAACGGGCTCCTTGTTCAGTTGATGCCAAAATAGGAGTTTTCAAACAGCAAAGTAGATATTTTTTAGATGTTGTAGTTGCCAGTTCCCAAATGCACATGTATGCAAAATGCGGAAGGTTAGAGAAGCCACAAAAATTGTTTGACACAATGCCTCAAAGAAATGGGTTGCCCTTAACTATCATCCACTTCAGCAGTCAAAAGACAATTTTGGCCAATAAAAATAGAACAAATATTTACCACTTTTGATTACGAGCGAAGTGTAAGGATGATATTTAAATTAGAGTGAGAAAAATGCAGTGTCACAAACTCAGATGATTGTAGGATTTTCACAAAATAGGTTTGGATCCAAGTCGATGCTTATGGTAAAATGAGTATCAAATACCATGGGAATCTAAGAAATTCAAGACAAAGAATGTTGGATCTATCAAAACAAGAGCATACTCAGAAATATTACTCCATCTTATGTTTGTAGGAGTTCTGGATTCCAAATGAGGACCTTATGGATGAGTATGAAAAGTAATTCTAATATACCAATATGAGATCTACAAACTTGGACATGCTCAAGATGCTCATAGATTGTGACATTAAGGATTATTATACACTAGAAGACTTCCATCATGTTCAACAATTAAGTCTTATAGAACAATTTTCAGATGGTTATACAAATGAAGAGATTGAAGAACTAACAGTCACTGACTTTGATGGATAAAGAGATATGAAAGAAATTCAAGATATAAAATCTATCTAGAGGCTCTAGATAAACAATGTTGGGATCCAAAAAGGAGATGATAAAGATGCTTAGCAGCTAGAGTTGAAAGTATATGTCCTTGAAGGCTAAGATGCTAGTGAACAGATGATTCAAAGATTGGAAGAAGACACACTGTCTGCCTTAACAACCCAATATCTTGATTCCTTTCTTCAAATTTTTGAGTTTTCGAGTTGTCATATTGTGAAAGTGACTTATGTCACATATTGTAACCGAAAGTTAGAAAGTAGACTTTATTTTTGAAACTTTGAGAAAAGTCTAACTTAAATAAAGTGTACTTCTATTTTCAAAAATATTTTGGAAGTAGTTAAAAAGTAGTTACTTGAAGTGGTTAGGAAGTGGTTACAAGTTGGTTATTAGGTGGTTATGGGGAAAAGTCTATATATACTGGACTTCACATTGTAAAGGGGGGGACTCTTTAGAGAGAACTTTTGCAGGGGGAACTTAAGAATAAACTTCTTGGAACATTTTTGGTTCTACACATTGTATAGTCTACTTTTGGAATTGTATAATTTCGAAAAGATAATGAAGAATGCATCTTCCGTTCATATATTCTTGATGTATTTCTGAGTTTATGATTACTAGTTTCTTGTATGTCAAATTGGTGATCTTTCTATGTATTTGTGTGAATCGAAGTTATCCATTAAAGCATGCAATTGGGGTGATAAAGCACAATCATGTCTTGGTATCCTGATTTGAAAGTGTTTAGATAAATTATCTCTTCGTATGTTGAGATTTGCCATCTTTCTTCATCGTTGTTGCATATATGTCATGAGATCCATCATAGAGTTTAGGAAAGTGGTTTCTAGCTTTGTGGTGAAACCCCCTCGTACTTTTCAATAAGATTGTGAAACTCCTGTTGGTTTTTCATACATCTACCACGAGGGTTTCTACATGCCCATTTCTCTTGTTATTTTCTTTTTCTTCCTTTTTGTACTTTTAGGATAAAAGTACACAAAAACCACAAATACCCCTATCATACGAGGGAGCTACCCCTCTCAAACGCAGAGGAAAGTTGTTAGTCTAGTAACAACTTCTCCAACTGTTGGGACTATTTAGTCACCACTCTAAGGGAAATGAGTCATTTTCAAAGGTTATTTCGTGACAAATCTGTTTACCAACAGATAGCAAGTGGCTTATCTCCATCCTTGAGATTCCATTGGTAGAAGTTTTTCTTGGAAGGGAATGGTAACCTCTTCCTTTCTTCATGGTAGCTCTGGAATAATTCTAGCACAACTTCTTAATATCATCCCAAGACACTTGGGTAATATCTCCTCCTCCCATTAAATCCAAAGCATCAGTGCAATGCTCACTTATTCCCTTGACGAAAAGCAATTTCTGAGAGTCCTCAGTGAGTGCATGATGAGGAGACTTTTGTAGACAAAACAAGAACCTTGAGATGTAATCCTCCAAACTCTCATCTTCTTTCTACTGCATTCTAAAAACATCATCACCTCTCATATCCCCACTCCTATAGTAGTCTTTATATTTCTCAAGAAATTTATCTTTCATTTCTTCCCAGGCATTTACAACATCACTACCTAGGCTCATAAACCACCTTAATGCAGCCTCCTTCATGGTAGTAGGAAACAATTTAAGTCTATGAGCATTAGTAATGTAATCATAGCTTCTGCAGAGGATATCAAATTCAAACAAGAAGGTGTCTGGGTCCTCTGTTGGAAGTCCATAAAACTTGGGGAGAGCTGAAGCAGGTATGTTCTTGAGATTATCCACTTCATTTGGTAAAGCAATCGGGAATAGAAATGGGGGTTGATTAGGCACATTTTGGGCAGCCATGACTACTTGAACTATTATCAAGGCAAATGGATTTTCAACTAGATTTTTGTTCTTCAGAGGAGATTTCAGAGCTATTCAAATCAGGGAATGCATCAAGGAAAAGATTCACTTCTGCTGCTTCTGCTGGGTGAGTTAGATCATTAGGAAGGAATCTCCCTAAAGCATCTCTTCTCCTACCTCTATGCATGCAATATATACTCAGTACCAGCTGCTTCAAAAAAATATTGATGGGTTGTGAATGGTTCCTTTCTGAATAACACACTTTTTCAGGAAAAACACTGCAAGGAACAATACTAAAAGATGACTCCAAAAATTTCTTAGTTTGACACCATCCCCGGCAACGGCGCCAAAAATGTTGGTCTCTTACAATGACTTAACAACTAAGCTCTTAAACTGTAACTTAGAGATTGGACATCTGATCTAAGTAGCTGTCTTAATCAATATGGAGATGCATTTCACTTGTCAACCCAGGGACCTAAACTTGAAATGGGTCAGCACAGTATGTGCACTAAGAAGTTCAAAGTAGCCATGTTCATTCTATAGCTATGAGAAACATAATGCTGAAGAAAGACTGCTAAAAAGGAAATAACAGGAATACTGAATATTAACCAACAACTATTTTGGAATCACATACATAACACAAAGTAACAATCTGGACAAATAGATAGGAAACTACTCTGTCTGCTTTGGCTGTAGGAATAGACACAGAATAGAATTCTAGTGGCTACAGGAACATTCAATGCCAGATTTACTAAACACGTAATAGAAAATACAACTGAACTAAAAGGTGGAATTCTCACCAAGTGGGCCCCCTTGGATGAGTATTCCCTAAAATAAATGTAAACTCATAAATGTGAACTCACAACTTTATTTTATTCATTCAAAATGATGAGTACAACTGAACATGATAACTGTATTACTAAAAACTGGATAGTGCAAGTACAATCTTCGAATAATCAACAACCCCTCAAAAGGAGTATTCAAGTCTTATTTATAGAAGAAAGACTACTAACTAGCAGTGTGGTCAACTCCAATAGAATAGGAGGATGCCACATTATGGAAGACATAGAAAGTGGAAGGAAGTTACGCATGCGAGGAAATCTGGTCAAGCGAGCTGTTTCAAAGAAGATTTAGCATAACTATAACTCCTAAATTCGCTCAACAGATATTTAAGATTAGTTACAAAATGGTTTCTTTCCCTCCATTTGATATTTGAACGGCCACCACCTTTGACTTTTATGGTAAACGACCATCTAGCAAAATCTTCCATACTTTATGGATGCCAATTATATCTGCAAAATAATGTTAGTACACACAAATAATTGCTCATTCGAAACCACCTTGGAGTAATATTCATTAACCATATACAACATTAACATTGATAGTTCAAATAACATGTCTTTTTCATAGAAGGATATAAGAAATGACCTATACTCAACAAGTTATAGTTTTGGGGGTAATGACATAGAAAAACCAAGAGTAAAGCATCAAAGTCCAAGGTAGTTACAGCAAATAGACAATAAAGTTTAACAAAATATGAGTCGTAAACTAGACTCATCAATGAAAATGCAATGCAAGATATTGAATTTTTATAATTTAAATAAGATCTCATGCACAAATAAAAAATTTGACATGTAAAACCCTAAAATGCAATTTTTTTTCCATTTTTTCTAATTTTCAATTTTTTTGTAAGTTTTCCAATGCAATAAGATGAATGACTATATGAATGAATGAAATCACTATAAATCTGAAGCAAAACACTCAGTAAAGTAAAAATAAGCCCAATAACACGGGTTCACCAAAATTTAAACGGTAAAATTTGGATAGTTGAGTTTTTGGTAGTTTTATGTGTATATCCTCCTTTCACCCTTTCATTCAAGGACCTAGGGTTGAGTTGCAATGTACTATCCTACCCTAAGTCACTATGAGATGTAGGGAAACTTGGATTTGTATGATTTGATTGACAATTATCTTCTCTTATGCTCAATTATACCTTAAAACCCTAATTATGCAAATACAACAGTAAACAAATGAATATCAGAAAATGTTGCTACAGAAAGATGTAAAATAACAAATGACTAATCACATGTTTTCATGGTTCAAAAGTGGAATAGTTGGGGTCTAAAGAGCGGCCACCCAAATCCAAGGCCCTATTTTTGTTGGGATCTGTAAACAAGATCTACAACCTGTTCCTGCTACACCAAATATTTTTCTGTTGCGGAACTTTGAGGACTAATGATTGGGTGCCCTAGTCCAGGGAGCTATTTTCTTCTCTAATCTACAATTCCAACACTCTGTTGTACCCTCTTGCAACTTCACTTTGTCTGTAGCTTCAACCTGTAACCTGCAATCATGAAAACTTTGGGAAGGGGTTGTGGTGTTTAAAGGCTTGCCTCAGTTAAGCCCCAGAGAGACATTTAAGTCTTCTAAACATCGTTGTTAGATAGAGAGTGCGTGCCCTTGTGAGATAGAGGTAAAAACCAAATGATAAATGCTCAAAAATACAAATGATGTCACCTTGTAGTGAAGATCTCATAGGAGGAAGAAGCTCTTCATGCCTTGAGGAGATGATTGCTCAAATCTGCAAATACAGACACATAGACAACACAAATCTTCTCTTGCTACACAATGAAAGCCTTGAATCACCTTTAGAATGCATAAAGTTCACAATAACCATCTAGTTTACAAATGAATACCTAAGCACATATTTATATGCAACTACAAACTCTCCCGCCAAGAATTTTGTAATTCAAACTTACCGTGTCAGCATAGGACTCAAATAACAGTCATAAGCCGATACCCAAAATTTGGGACTGACCCAAAATAGGGCAGGACTAGGGCGCAGGTGCTTGAGTCCTCCCCCCTATTTTGTTCAAGGTTAGGTTCAAAGGATCCTGCTAGGTCCCATTTGTCATGAAAATTAGGGATCATTTCATCAAGATGTTGAAATATGATGCAAGATGTCCTAAATGCACACTAAAGACCTGGGAGCTAAACCTTATGAGGGAAAAGTGCCCAAGGGGACATTTTATGATGTTACAGTCCTTTCCTCTAGTCTTCTTAGCCAATCGAGAGTTAATCACTTTATCTACTTATTCATGTAGACACCTAAAATTGACTATATCTTACGACATTGCATTTTGACATATTTTCTTCTAGCTCACCTTCATGACCCCTTCCATCACTCTCATTAGTTAAATAAATTATATTTATTTAACTAATTCCTCTCATCCATTTATCCTTCTCTTTCACCAAATTAAATAAATCTTATTTATTTAAGCTCATTTTCCTCCATCATCCAATTTAAATAAATTAAATATTTATTTAAATGCCACTTGTCTCTCATGATTTAAATAATTTTATTATTTAAATTACTTATTCCCATTCACATCCCTATTTTATCCTCATTCATTGTGCGTCATAAGCAGTTCCTCTCCAAAATAAATAAAAAGTCCCATTTATTCCCACTATTCTCCTAATTTTGGCTACCTGTCATACCCATTTAATGTGCATCATAAGCACTAAAATTGCCTTCTAATCCTAGCCATCCACATCACACAATTGGCTTTCAATCCTAGCCATCCATTTGATTCCCTCTCTATCTATAAATTGAAACTCTTATTTCAGTTTGAAACCCTCATTGACTTTCTCACTCACTCACCCGCTCACTCACTCACTGACTCAATCACTCAATCAGACAAGTCATTTTCATACGACGCTTGAGCTCTATTATGCTACAACAGTAAGAAATCAACAAATCTTTCAACATCCTGCATTCTTATGCAAGATCGAGAAGAGCCATGGAGATAAATCAAATTTAGCTTCAAGATCAGTTTGCTTTTCATTTCTGTTTTCATCTTCATGCTAGTTTGTGCTTTCTGGTGCTTGTTAGGGTTTAGTTTAGTTTGTTGTTTTTGGCACTAAATTTGATTTTCCCTAACTACAAAATGGTGAACCCGATGTGAATCCCTTGATCTAGCTTACTTTTTCTAGGTTTTATTAACTTTTTGTTGCAGGTTTATGCCATTTTTGGATAAAACCCTAGGTTTTAAAGATTTCATCATATCTTACAAATGGTTGTGAATTTTTCTACAAGATTTTAACAAGATTTTGTGCATCCTCTGAAGAAGCTATAGTAGAAAAATTGCATGTTTATCATCATTTTTGAATGATTTATCATGATTTTATAGGTTTTCATAAAATCAACTTTTTAGGCATAAATTAGCAAATTTTTCAAATAAATTTACATTTCTAGAAAGCTCTTGAAATTTTAATGGGGGTTTGTTCTTTACAAATTTAATTTTGAGGTCAAATAAGGTATGAAATGATTAGATCTTTACTAACTATAGCTTTTTCATAAATCCACATTTCTAGGCACAAATCAAGGAATTTTTCTAACTTTTTTATATTTCTAGAAAGGTTTTAGAAAATTAGTAGGGGTCTCTTTTATAAGTTTTTGCATTTCAGGTCAAAATTGTTTCAAAATGATCAAATCTATGTCACTATCTAAAAAAAATGTATCTGAAATTGCAATCTTCTGATGAGCTTATCTTTTTATGGCTGCACTATAACACATTTTTTCTAATTTTTTTCAGGGATTTGGTTTTGTGCTAACACTTTGATTGCAGCTATCTCATTTGTTGAAGACTGGAAATTCAAACTACTACCGGTGGTTTTGCAGGGCTTTCATTGATTAGATATCTTTTTCAAATGTATGTTTACACATAGATTAACTAGGAGGTTAATCAATCACTGTTTGATGTACTTGTAAGATGGTAGGTGTATGCTCTCACCTTGTGCAAAATCAGTGATCAGAAGCCAGACCCATCTCCTTTATGTTTGTAATCTCTTAGAGGGATTGCCTCCCGATCTATGAGAGGGAATGACCCAAGCGGTACTTTTGTTTCGGTCCACTATATAAATAATTGTGGTTGTGACAAAAGTCATCAATCACCTGGTATTGTTCTATATCGATGGAAGTCTCCCTCAGTATCCATGAGATGCATGAAAACCCTTTCTGAGGGCTGCGAGACCTCTTAAATGAGAGAACCGCCACATGTATAGACACTAGATTATCCTGAAACACTGACTAGAAACCACTTGGTCGAACTATCCTATCTATCCTAGTCATCCCTCATCATTACCCTAATCCTAATCAAGTACTTTTCACAATGGTCCTTGTCCTTAGCAAGCCTACACCTAATCCAAAGCCCAAGGTCATATTTCGAGGAGCCCCTTCGCCTAGTCATAAAGATAATCCAAAACCATATATACTCTGAGGTGATCCAAATTTCACTCCTAGTGATGATGAGGATTTTGTAGATTTTGAGGCATACTTGGAGGAACAAATTGAAATCCAAAGACTTCAACCTATATGTAACTCCATCCCAACCCTAGAGCAAAAGATCCTAGCACAAGAACTCTAGGACCTCATCCAAACACTTCACCAACTAGAACAACCCCTAAGCCAACAAATCATACAACGATTACAAACCATGATCCAACCGCTTCAACAAAACCAATCACCACAAATACAACTCCTAGTCGAAATCCAAGAATTCATGCAATGTCCATCTCCAAATCTTCCACAACATGAACATGCTAGTACTAGTCACTCCTCACACCAAGATTACAAATCTTTAAGCCATAGTAATGCTACTCTTAACTAGGGAAATACCGTCTCAAGTTTGGAATCATACACCAATCTATCTACTAGTCCTCCATCATCATCCAATAGAATGCCTATCTCAAAGCCTAGTAGGCCTACACCAACACCTCCATCAAACTTTCCAAGATCTAATCCATCAACCAACAAATCATTGAATGATTTTCTCAAAAGATTCTTTGCAAAAACTTTTAAAAGAAAAAGAAAAGCTATGGAGTTATCCAAATCCTCCAATCCATTTAATCCCTTTGACCCTCCATTTAATCAAAGTCCAAGCCCTAAGTCTAATCCATCTAACACCCCTCTTGTCCTTCCACCATGGGACCTATCCACTCTTGGTCCTAATCCACCTAATCCAATTAGCCTTCCACCTAATCCTAATCATGAGCCTTCAACTTCCATCACCAATCCACCTACAAAGGATGTGATCCAAGGGCTACTAGCAAGGAATAAACCATCCCTATGTCATCAAACATTTATCCCTAAGTCTACCAAAGAACCTTCAAATGTCATGTCTATTTCTCCAAATCTGTCATGTAGTCCACAACCCATTGAAGAGTCTCTCACCATGAGCCCGAGTCAAGCTCTGTCATGCCTTCATGTTATCGACCATCTAGAGCATACCAAGCCTCTCCAAGAGTCTTCCACTCCCATCAAACCACAAGAGGTATGTCAAGATCACAATCCTAAGCATGTGGAAACATCAAACCCTCATTCTAATGAAGAAAAAATCACTTTCATCCAACCCATATATAACCTAGATCTTTTCCACGATCAAAATATCTATGATGAAGAACCTATGCATGAGAAACTTGATCCTATTCATGAGCAAGACACCCAAGACCTACATACTCCATATGATGAAAGTCTTGTTGACCTCCTTAAGCATTCACCCCATTTCATGGCCTTCCTTCAAAGCAAGGAAACTTCTCCTCCATCTAGTCCTAATGAGAAAACATCCACTTATCATGAAGACACATGCCTCCCAAGTACACATAGAAGATCAAACCAATAGCTTGGATCTACATGCACATAATCAAGATCCTAAAGATCCTTCCACATCCACTATCGACCATGATTCAAATCCAACATCTCCTATTGGTCTTTCCACCTTCATTCATGAATGTTCCTCCCTAGGAACACAACAACCTTTATCCTCCACTTCACCTTCTCCATCAAATAAGGAACTGACGTCTAGTGTCCAAAACACATCTAGTCCCATTGTCAATCGCATCCTCCAAAAAATGAACTATCATGGTAAAGGCTTAGGCCTTCATGAACAAGGTATTTTGGAGCATATCTATGTCAAAGTCCCTCCACGCTCATATGGCCTTGGATATACACCCCAAGGTAAACAATCTAAAGATGTTGGTACTTCCTCCATGCATCCTAAGTCCACCACTTTCCATCACAAATCTTATCATACTGCCAAAACATATGTTGCCATTCCACCTCCATCATCTTACAAATGTCAAAAGCATGTGACCATACACCTTTCACTATCCAATCTACCTCTACTACTTCCAACTCCTAATATCCCACCATCCACTTTACCATCGTTTCTTCCAACACCTAATATCCCTACCATCCATGAATTCCCTCACACTCCTAATCATGACCAACAAATGTGCATATTGTCTAAACATGAAGTTTCCACTCATTCCACCAAACCCATGGGATTCAAAACTAAACATTTGGATGCCTCCTTTCATAAAGCTAAAAATCCTAAGGATCCTAATGCCTTGGGACACAAATGCAAACAATCAAAGCAAGATATATCTAAAAGGCTATCCAAGCCCATACCTCCAAAACAAAAGTCAAAAACTAAAATGGTATGGGTCCCTAAACAAAAAAGAAAGTCAAATGAGGCATCCACCTCTCAAAAATCCCAATCATCCTCTTCCATTCATAAATGCCATTCCATTCAAAATTATCAAATTCCTCCATCCCACAAGTCAAACAAAAGTCATAAAAATACTAAGTCTAGATGGGTACCTAAAGCACTTCGTCAACCATCTCCTAAGCAAACATCTCCATTGCTTCCTACACCACCTCCAAATCAAAATCTTCAATGTCTATCATGGCGTGTGCAACCATTGGTCATGGTTCCCTTCCATTCCACAACATTCCCACATACCTCCATCTCCCCATATTTCACCTATTATCCTACATATCTTCACCATCATCTTCCTATGGTCCATACTTTTGGTTAAGTCTTTCATCCATCCTTTTTCATAAACCTTTCATAGTCCATTATCCTTCCATACATAATCCACCTCATAATCCATTATCATCCTCTCCATAATCCCCATCATAATCCATACATAATCCAGTATCTACCTACTCTATCTCACTTTCATACAATCCCCATATCAACATCGATGAGCACAATGACTTGACATGGTCCATGTGACGACATTCCTTTCTAATGGGACTATCACCATTCATGGCACTAGACACTTGAGTCCCTCCTATCCATATTCCTCCTTCTCCTATCCCAAAATTTTAAAATTTTTTTTTTTAAAAAAGTCAAAAAAGAATTTAAAAATAAAAATAAAAAAGGTCAAAAAAATTTATAAAAAAATTAAAAAGTAAAGAGAAATCCATTCATCCAATGGTGAAAACCACCCTTGGTGGTGCCTTGGATAAGTACCATGATGAAAACCTAGCAAACAGGTGTCATGTGTAGGATGATCTTCTATGTCACTTACACTTGGGGGCACATCATCTCATCCATCTTATCATTTTACATCCTATCATTTTCCTATCTTATCTTACCATCCTTATCCATACACTTATGCATTCATCCATCTACCCTTCTTCCTTTTGAACTTGATAAATATTGGAGGCAAAATGTTGACAAATGTTTTGGTTATCTCTTGATATACCCCATCCTCTCCAAACAATCCTATCATCATCCTAGAGTCTTAAGCTTTGTCATGTCAAATCCTAAGCATTACACATAGAATGGGGCATGTTTTTCCAATGCAACATAGCCTTTGGAGATCACATCCTTGCTCCCTTACGCGTACATCCATTCCATCCCTTATCACCCACCCTTTTATTCATACATCCAATCCTACCTCCATTCTTGCATCTAGACTTGGTTTTTCCCTTGTCATTGGTATCTAGCGCAAAGGCTATCCCAATCATCATCCAATGCCATTTCAAAACATTTCAAAAATACAAAAAAATCAAAACATTCCAAAAACCCAAAAAAATCAAAATATTTCAAAAATCCCCAAAAAATCAAAACATATCAAAACCCAAAAAAAAATTGAATATTCCCAAAAATCCAAAAAAATCAAATATTCCCAAAAATCCAAAAAAATTAAATATTCCCAACAATCCAAAAAAATCAAAACATTCCAAAACTCTGAAAAAATCAAAACATTCCAAAAATCCAAAAAAAACCAAAACATTTCAAAAACCCAAGAATAAAATCAACCCAATCATGAAATCATTTCTTCAAATCAACTCTTCCTTTCAATTCAATCAATCAAAACAATCTTTATCAAATCACTTCTTCTAATCAATTCAATTCATCATCATTATTCAATCCAATCAAAATCAATCAAACCAATTCCAAGCCATGATCCAAATGCAAGTCACTATCATCATCATCAATCAAATCAATCAATCAATCACTTAATCATTAGTTTATAGCTTGACAGGGGCAATACCTTGTTTGTTTTTGTATCATTTGTGCATGCTTGCTTTCTTGCTTGTGTGTGTGTTATTATTTTATCTTGCATTTGTATTAAATCCAATTCATTCCTAGCTAATATTCATATCTTGTATCTAGACAAGGTTGTATTACGCTGGGGCACGAGACACATCATCACCTCAGTCTTTGTACCTTGGTGCATAACGTCTAGTGCTATTTCAAACATCATGGTTGCTCACCTTCATTGCAACATAAAAAATCATTCCTTCTTCTAGCCATTCCCCTATCTTTCTTTCTTGACCAATCCATTTCATTTCGAGAGCATACCGTGTTTGTCCAACTTGCCTATCCTCTCGAGGGGGCATCTTCATCCTATCCTTTCATCTTCTATCCATACCTTAACTTCTTTCAAATTATGTTACTTGGCATAAATCTCATGATCTCGAACATCATCTCAAAGAGGGGCAAAATGTAGACACCTAAAATTGACTATATCTTACGACATTACATTTCGACAAATTTTCTTCTAGGTCACCTTCATGACCCCTTCCATCACTCTCATTAGTTAAATGAATTATATTTATTTAACTAATTCCTCTCATCCATTTATCCTTCTCTTTCACCAAATTAAATAAATCTTATTTATTTAAGCTCATTTTCTTCCATCATCCAATTTAAAAAAATTAAATATTTATTTAAATGCCACTTGTCTCTCATGATTTAAATAATTTTATTATTTAAAATACTTATTCCCACTCACATCCCTATTTTATCCTCATTCATTGTGCGTCATAAGCATTTCCTCTCCAAAATAAATAATCCCATTTATTCCCACTATTCTCCTAATTTTGGCTACCTGTCATACCCATTTAATGTGCGTCATAAGCACTAAAATTGCCTTCTATTCCTAGCCATCCACATCACACAATTAGATTTCAATCCTAGCCATCCATTTGATTCCCTCTCTATCTATAAATGGAAACTCTTATTTCAATTTCAAACCCTCACTAACTTTCTTACTCACTCACTAACTCAATCACACAAGTCATTTTCATACAATGCTTGAGCTCTGTTATGCTACAACAGTGAGCAATCAACAAATCCTTCGACATCCTACATTCTATGCAAGATCGAGAAGAGCCATGGAGATAAATCAAACTTAGCTTGAAGATCGATTTGCTTTACATTTATGTTTTCATTTTCATTCTAGTTTGTGCTTTATGGTGCTTGTTAGGGTTTAGTTTAGTTTGTTGTTTTTGGCACTAAATCTAATTTTCCCTAATTGCAATTCCATCTTCTTTTTAGGTAACTGATCTAACCATCTTTGTGCATCAGGAAAACGTGAGTGTGTACCTCTTTGTAAACTTGTCTCTCCCACATGAAACTTGTATAGATCAACAACATTGAAAATAGGAGATATGTCTATCCCTTTTGGTAGTTCAATCTCATAGGCATTGGATGAGAACTTCCTTGTTACACATATGGTTCCTAGGGTTGTCATTGATGTCAACACTATCACTAGGTTGTCATTGATGTCAACACTATCATGGTGGTGTGATGGTGTTCATGGTTGGATGCCATGTCCCATCCAAAAAGAGAGGAAGATACAGTTCATGGTTGGATGTCATGTCCCATCCAACAAGAGAAGGTAGAAGATATAATTCATATTCATATGGGAATTAGAAGTAAAAAGATGATTAGATGTATTTCCAATGTTACTAATGACCTAAAATATGTATGTTCCAAGTTCCATGATGATTGCATTACTAGAAGAGTGTTTTGTTGTTGACTGATTGAAGACAGTGTTGTCTATGTGAAGATGTTCTGTGTACAACAGTAGAATACTCCGCATTCTTTCGCATTTGCAGTTATGGCCATGTGGTTCTAGAATTATGTTTAGGATGCTGTGAAGGTGGTAATTCCAAGTTTTCAAATCATTTGTCCTTCCACTGTGAAAGTTATGCATGATAGAGTATTGGCATGTGTTTTGGTAGAATAAGCTAGTGTTGAAGGCATGTTAGAATGCTCTGCATTCCTCCATAAATGAATGATTGCCCTTGCAATTTTGAGGACATGTTTATGGATGTATATTACATCCTTCCTTGAAGTTTCAAAGTCCTTGGTGGTCCACAGCTCAGTTTTTGAAATGACAGCATGTTGCAGTGTGTTCTACATGACAGATTATTCGCAGAGTTCATGTTTGAAGCTGTGTGGCACAATTCTTTGATGGGCAGTTGCAAAGGAGTGTTTAGATATGTTGTATGAGTCATGTGGAGTCATATGGATGAGTTCTCATGAAGATCTTTCTTGCTTATAGTACCGCACAAGGTTTTCAAATTGATGTGGCCGTTATGCTTCAAGTTTTCATATGTTTTGTTTAAAGTTGTCCTATTGTGTGTGGATGCAATTCCTTGGTGTTTGAAGCTATGAAGGATGTTTTGGACTTGGTTAAGAAACTGTTGGGGTCTACAAGGCTTGGATCTCCTACTGGTGTAATGTGTTGTTTCACTTAGGACCTATCTTCTACACGTTTCATATTGTGTGTTGTCTGGTCAACTTATAAATGTATTTTTCATGTTGTATCTGGATGACAACCAATGTAATCAATGTAATATCATGTATAAATATTGAATCCAATTGAGTGAGGAGTGATGTGATTGCAAGTTGATTGGAAATTTCACAAGGAGATAAAAGGTAGAATAAATGCATTATTGATGTGCGATTGAAGGAGAAAGAGTAGTTGTTGATGCTGTACGAATTCATCTTGAAGACATATTTGTGATAGTGATCAAGTATAGAGTGTTCCTAACTGATTAGATCATAAGAAGAAAGTGTAAAGAGGCAGAAGTACAATCACAAAAAGTGTGAGTTTCAATGTCAGTTTTTAGACAATAGAAACATTGTCATACTGTAATCTTTGTAAGTGTGTTCTCATTTCAGGGAGTAGTAGCTTCCTTGGGAGTGACCCTAAAACAAAGTCTTCAGGGAGTAGAAGATTCCTTGGGAGTGACCCTAAATCAAAGTATTCAGGGAGTAGAAGCTTTCTTGGGTTGTAGCCCTAAAACAAAGTTGTTATTTGAGCTTCATATATTGTGAGTTAATCCTCACCGTGGTTTTTCCTTCTAGGGTTTTCCATGTATATCTAATGTTATGTGTTGATGTGCATTGTGTTAATCTTTCATGTTCATGTTAATGCTATGATGCTTATGTTGGCAAGAGACACTGCTACGATTGACAGGTGTTGTCATTGATGCAACTAAGTCTATCCTACACATCCGCATTACATGTTCATATCAGAAGTCAGAGTGAAGATTTGTCTAAGTCTGGGAGTCAGAAACAGAGCATGTGACAGGGTCCGATATCTTAGTCCAGATCTCTCTGGTTGTAAATCATAGTGTGTTGCAAGTCTGAGGGAGTGATAAGGATTGTCCAAACTATCTAAATCCAAGATTTTAGCCTTCGATGGTGAAGGATTCAAAAGTTATAACCATCTAAGTATTGGGTTCCAGTTAGTCTACACAGTCAGAAGAAGAACAGGCCGACCTAGTATCTGATCTTGGTCCGGATGAATGAAAGTTGTTGGTTAACTAGTTTGTGATAATCAGTGGTATTGGACGACATGATTGATGATTTAAGAACATGGGTTTTTGGTCTGCATTGTTATTTGTGCATGGATCCAGCCGATAGAGCAGAGTCCTTAATAAAATTTCTAAGTCTTCTTGAAGCTGACTGCAGTTGATTGAATTTCTTAATGCGGATATATATTTAGCTGATGGATTGGAGTCTTGTGGTGTGGCAGAAGGATGTGGTGATGGATTAAGTGTGAAAAGAGTAGAAGAAGTGTGACAGAAAAAAGATCTAAGCCTAGATTATGGTAGAAGAGTGAAATAGGGTAGAATAAGGATGAAGTGTGTAAGATCAGTATTGTGTGCTTAACTAAAACTAAATTTTTACATTGATAAATGCTATTCATCAGTTCAAACATTCTATTATCTTCTTGTAATCATTTTTGTATGTAGTGAGCCTCTTGGAGCAGTGAGCTCTAGGCAGTGAGCCCTGAAGGCATGTGCCTTCCCCATTTGTAATACTTTTAACAAAGTATAATTTCTTGTGCGTTAACCCCCACTGTGGTTTTTCCCTTAACCAGGTTTCCACATCAAAAATATTGGTGTCAGGTGTGCTAATTGTGCTTCTGCTTATGTGTCTTTGATTCATGCTTTCATGGTTATATCTTTAATCTGTTAAAGAAGAATTAATTGTAGCAAGTATTAAAGTTTTTAGACAACTAATTCATCCCCCCTCTCAGTTGTCAGCCCTTATTTCAACAATTGGTATCAGAACAAGGTTCCTTGGAAGAAGCCTAACAGCTTGAGGAAGATCTGGGAAGGAGTTTTAATGGGTTCACTCAGAGAACAACTTCAATTGGCTTTAGAAGATCTTGATCAATCCAAAGAAGAAATAAATGAACTAAAAGCAAACCTTAAAGATGCTGATGATTGCATTGAGATGTTAAAGGAAAAGCTAATAAAATGTATGGAAAAGAGGAAGGAGCTACTTCAACAGCTAGCTAATTTCACTAAAGAAAATGGCATGAGTGAAGCCTTGGAAGAAAAGACAAAGGAATGTGAGAAGCTGACAAAAGAAGTTTCTGTTATAAAACATGAGATGGAATCTGGGGTGATGAGGCTAACCAAAGAAATTGAGGAAAGAAAGAAGACTGAAGAAAATCTGAATCAAACTTTGAAAGAAAGAATGGAAGAATGCTGCAGAATGGATAGAACAATTGGTCACCTAAAATCTGATCTACAAGAATGCAGATATAATGAGGAGGAACTTGAAAGGCAAATTTTCATTCTCAGACATGACCTAGAAGTTGCAAATGAATACAAGGAGAAGTTCAAGATAAGCTCAACTAAACTTGAAGTGTTGCTTGAGAGTCAGAAGAAATCTGATGATAAGCATGGTCTTGGGTATGAGAAAGGTGAAAGCTCTGCATCCGGACAAAGAAATTCTCAATCAAGGAATGGGAGAAACAAACCTAGAAAACCTCCAATACAATAGCCAAATGCTTAAAGGTATCCATCTTTTAATGGAAATTGTTTCAATTGCAATAAATTTGGTCATAGATCTACTCAGTGCAGAAGTAGAGTAAATCAAAGTGGTCCATCCTTCTCCAGTCAATGCTTCAAATGTAAGAGGTATGGTCATAGATCTAATGAATGCAGAAGTGTGATAATGAATAACTCTAACAATAGAGGAAATGGCAATTCTTTCAATGGCAAATGCTTTGTATGCAACAAATTTGGAGATATGCCTAATCAGTGTAGATCAAGAGGAAATCAGTCAAATGGACAAAGAAATGTTGTGTGCTTCAATTGTAACCGATCTAGTCATATTGCAAGATTCTGTAGAAGCAGGAACAATAAGAGAAGAAGTCCGGTAAATAGAAAACTAGATGAACAAAAACAAGACAAAGGCAAGGGCAAAATTGATGTAAATAAGATCCAAAATGAAATGAACAAAACATGGGTAAAAAAAAGTGAATGAATGTTGACAATGGGTCTGCACCAAAATCTGGTGTTGATAATTCCTCTAGGAATTAAATCAGGAGCTTTGGCTCAGGGGGAGCTACATTGAAAATCAAATTCCCCTAGCCGGTAAGTGGGTGCTTGAATCTAGCACGATGAGAGGAGACAATTTGGGTTACTACAGATCTGTTGAAGCAAATTCTGGAAGAAAAGAAGCAAATGTGATTGATTACGAAGCAATTGAAGATTAACTGCATGCAGAAATAGTGTAACCGGATGTACTAGGGCAGAGCATTTATTACAATGACAAATTAGGTTTTGTGGAGGATAAAAAGTCACTCTTTCAATGCATTTGAATCACGTTTCATTCAAAGAGAACAAGAAGAAGAGCATCTGAGCTGAAAATCTAGAGATTTGAAGCACAAAGAATGAATTCGACCGGCAAAATCATCAGCGAACCCTAACTCTGTGGAAGAAAAAGGTATTTTTCTACAAAGCTTTGAACTCATATTCTTTTGAGATGGCTACTCCTCTTATTGTTGATATTACTGAAAGGCTCTAACCAAAATTTAAGAAGCATCCATACAAGTCAGTTGAATTTGAACCATTAGGAGCTTTTTCTGGTGTCCCATATGGAGTGCTACATGTTGAAGATATTAGGGCTTACATTCATTGTAGCGTAGATGAATTTGGAAACCTGATATTACTGGATTTGTTTGAGAACTGCCTTAAGGATGATAATCATGATTTGAAACTGGAATACAAAGCCCTAGAAAGCAAACATTTTCTACAAGTCATTGAATTTCTGACATTTGATGAGAGTGAGTGGGTTCGATGCATCTTGAGTTGAATGCATGATGAGTTCATATGGATGTTGAAACCATTCAAGATTACAAAGGATGTTTTCAGGATTGTAATTGGGTTAAATTCAACTGGTGGTTTACCCATGTTGAAATCTGTGAAAAACCAGACTGTTACTGATGCAACTGGTGCCAAATTTGACAAGAGGGCAATGACCATCAATGACATTATTGATTTGGAGGTTAAGTTTGCCTCTATGGTAATTGGTTACAAGATTTATCACTCCAGTAGGGAGAATTCGTTGTCTAGAACGGCCATATATGCTGCATACCAAATGTTGAAAGAAAATGTAGATTATGACCTATGTGAGTTGTTACAGAACCAACTGATTGAGAACTTGAGTAAAATAAAGGACAAGAAAAACACCTTCAAATATAGTTCCTTGGTTATATATTTATTCTTCTACTTCATGAATGAAGTGCCTGGAGTAAAAGGTGTGCACTGGACTAGTGACATGCCAGTTGCTACTTAGATTAGAGATCATCTACATAGTGTTGGAGACACTAATGCACAGAAAATTGCAATCTAGGGATACTTCAAAAGTTTTTAGAGTATGATGCATTCTAGGGAAAGGATCCCTAAATCAGTTGTTGAGAAATACAAGAATGACATATATTTCATGGTGGACACTAATCAGTGCCTAATGGAAGTTGTAGAACCCAGAACTATTTGGATTATGCCTATGGGTTATGAGGTTGATGAGAAGATTTTAGAAATGTATGCTCAAGATCTCCTGAGCAAACCTAAGGATGACTCTGTTGAGAGATTTGGGACTTATAAAGAGCTTGATGAAAAGCTACATGTTGAACTCCAGAAGCTAGAGATTAAGAGAAAAGTTTAGAAGCAAGTAGAAATGTATGCTAAAAGCATTGGGATAACAAAGGAAGCTATGAAGTAGAACAGAGAAAGAATAGAAAAAGTTGAGAAGGAGAAGCAGGATAAGAAACAAGGAAGCACTCCAGTAGAATCCTCCTCCACTCTAAGGACTACTAGGAGCTCTGTTGTTGCCCCTATTCCCCCAAAACCTACCAAATCTGAGAAACCAGAAGACATATCATCTGGTAAAGAAAAGAAGAAAACTAAAGCATAGGCAAAGAGGTCATATGATAGTTTTCAAGAAGAGGATGAAGAAAAGATAGATTTTGATGATGGGATTAAAGAGCTAAAGGCAACAGGCACTAAAGAAGTCAAAGTATCTAAGGAGAAGCAAAGCAGGATGACAAATAAGAGGTGGATGTTGAGAAGCCAATTCCCTCTATGAAAAACATTGTCAAGACAATCTCTATTGATGAGAATTTAAAACCATTGACTAAATTCTATAATCTTTACAATGACACTAACAAAAGACTTTTTGAAGAAGACACTATCAAGTACTTGAATGTATTCAATCGAGCACTAGTAGAAATCTTGTCAGAAGTTCCAAAAGGCATAACAGACATTTTGGAAATAAGAAAAGAAGCTGCCAAGTCAAAAGATATGGAGCTGAGGGAACATGTGTTAACCACTCTATGTCCAGTAATCTCCAGCAGAGAAGCAAATAAAATTTTTAAAGAGGTCAAAAAGGAGTTTAGGAGAAAGACAAGAATGAACAAACTAATGGTTGGAGAGATAGAAGTAGTCCAAGAAACTGAACAAATTCTGAGGAAAGCATTAGACAAAAATAAGTTCTTTTTAGTTTTAGACGAACCTGCTGATGACACATTAGTTCTGAATGAAGAAGAGCAGCTAAAAGATGAGCAACAATTTGGAATAGATGACTCCTCTATCTCGGAAGAGGAAGCAATAAATAAGGAAGATGAAAAGATAACAGATGAAACTGCTGATGCAGGAGGTATTCTAACCCCTTTGGATCATTCTGACAAAGAAGACACAGAGAAAAATATAAAAATAGATGATCAAAATGAAGATGATTCATTCAAGATTGGAGAGCATGAAACAGAAAAGGCTGAAGACCAAGAAGCAAAAGAAGTCAAGGAGAAAATGATAAAGATGAAAAGATTGCAAAGGGTGATGAAGAGCCCAAGAAGGACAATCCAGTTGACAGTACCAGTAAAAATCAGATGACACATCATCATTTTGGGCAAGAGACACTGCAAAGGCAGTGAAGGAAATTTTGGAAAGAGACAAACAAATTGAAGAAGATTAGGACATTATACAAGGTCCAATAAATTTTGATACATTATCTCTAGTGTAGAAAATAAAGTTGGCTTCTATAGCTCAAGCCAAAGCAAGAAATTTTTTTTGATGTCTCACATAGAAGATAATGAGCTACTTGGTCTAGAATCAGGGATTTTAGAGAAAATCATGCTAACTCACCAAAAGGATTCTTTAGCATCCTCCTCTAGACAGTTAAAGAACCTAATAAACTCTTTAAGTACACATTTTGAATCCCTAGAGAAGTCTGCAAAGGTCAAGGTCCAAAAGGAATTCAATGATAAAAAATTTGATGCTCTTAAAGGTTTGATTGGAGTTGATAGAATGGTGTTGGATGCCAGTATAAAGAGTATTCAAAATGCTCTTATAGAAGGAGGAAATGTATATAAATTTTTCATATCCTATCCTAAAGTTTTAGAGGATCTTGAAGATAAAATAAAAGTGTCTAAGCAAAAATTATCTAGTGTATCAAATTCTTTTGATCCGGTGACAACATCAGTGGCAAGCAAGGAGGGTCAAGTGATCAACCTAATTGAGGATATAAATAAATTAACAAAAGAAAAGGAGAGTATAGAGTCCAGAATGAGTGAGCTCTGGGGACTAATTTCCCCCAAAATGGAAGCAATGTTCAATGCCTTAACTGAAGCCCAAGCTGTAGCTCAGTCAAGTGACCCCATTGATTTGTAGATGGCCGAATCTCAAGCATTTCTTTTCAATGGCCACATCTCAATTTTGAACACTATAAAGAAGAGCTGGGATAGTGAGTTGGCACAGTTAAAGAGCATTTTTGGTGTACTTAATTTCATGTAAATAAGACTCATGGACTGTTTGTACATATGCAGCCTGGTATGTAGAATTTTTGTACAAGTTTTGGTTTGCAGACCCCACCCTTTACCTTGATGTCAAAGGGGGAGTGAAGAATAGTGAAAAATAAGGAATCCAACAAAGGGGGAGCATTGGAGAATAGTGAAAAGCATAAGTGCACATATAAAGGGGGAGTTGTTCTTACACAGTCATTTTTCACTAAATGTTGCCATCAATGCCAAAGGGGGAGATTGTTGGCAAGAGACACTACTATGCATGATAGGTGTTGTCATTGATGGCAACTAAGTCTATCCTACACATCTGCATTACATGATTTGTTCATACTGGAAGTCAGAGTGACGATTTGTCTAAGTCCAGGAGTCAGAAACAGAGCATGTGATAGGGTCTGGTATCTTAGTTTGGATCTCTCCGATAGTAAATCACAGTGTGCTATGGATCTAAGGGAGTGATAAGGATTGTCCAAACTATCTAAATCCAAGATTTTAGCCTCTAGTGGTGAAGGATTCAAAAGTTATGAGCATCTAAGTATTGGGTTACAATTAGTCTGCACAGTCAGAAGAAGAATAGGTCGACCTAGTATCTGATCTTGGTCCGGATGAATAAAAGTTGTTGGTTAAGTAGTTTGTGATAATTAGTGGTATTGTCCGACGTGATTGATGATTTGAGAACATAGGTTTTTGGTCCACGTTATTAATTGTGCATGGATCCAGTCAACAGAGCAGAGTCCTTAATAAAAGTTCTAAGTCTTCTTAAAGTCGACTGCAGTTGATTGAATTTCTTAATGCAGATATATATATATATATATAGCCAATAGATTGGAGTCTTGTGGTGATGGATTAAGTGCAAAAAGAGGAGAAGAAGTGTGAAAGAAAAGATCTAAGCCCAGATTATGGTAGAAGAGTGAAACAAGACAGAATAAGGATGAAGTGTGTAAGGTCAGTATTCTGTGCTTAGCTGGAATTGAATTTTTGCATTGATAGATGCTAATCATAGGTTTAAACATTTTGTTATCTTCTTGTACTCATTTTTGTAGGCAGTGACCCTCTTGGAGAAGTGAGCTCTGGGCAGTGAGCCCTGAAGGCATGTGCCTTCCACATTTGTAATACTTTTAACAAAGTATAATTTCTTGTGGGTTAACCCCCACTGTGGTTTTTCCCTTAACCAGGTTTCCACATCAAAAATCTTGTTGTCAAGTGTGTTAATTGTGCTTTTGCTTATTTGTCTTTGATTCATGCTTTCATGGTTATATCTTTAATCTGTTAAAGAAGAATTAATTGCAGCAAGTATTAAAGTTTTTAGACAACTGATTCACCCCTCCCTTCTCAGTTGTCGGCCCTTATTTCAACATATTAAGTTTTATATCTACTCCGGATAAGTTGAAGTTGTTAAAATTGAAGATTGTTTAGATACTGATTCACCTCCCTCTTAGTATCTTAATGTTTCCAATAATTGGTATCAGATATAAGTTCCTCTGAGGGAAGCTTAACCACTTGAGGAAGGTCTGAGATGACATAGAATGGATCTGACAAGATACCTAGGTTTGATGGAACAAATTATGCTTTTTGGAAGCAAGGATGGAAGCTTATATTAAATCCCTAGGGTGTGGTGATAGGGACTCTATCAAGTTTGGTTATATAGTTCTTGTTGTTATTCCTACAAATGGAGATGAAGTCAAGTCATATGATAACAATACCAAGGCAAAGTTTTCTATCATGAGTGGGTTAGCTGATTCAGAGCTATCAAAGTTAATGAGTTGCAGTTTTTCTCAAGAAGTTTGGGATAAACTTAAAACCATCTATGAAGGAGACAAGAAACTAAAGCAAGCCAAGATGAAGATCTTTAAGAAAAAAATTGAGAACCTAAAAATGTCAGAGATGAAGACATTGCTAGATATATGCTCTAGGTGAATGAAGTGGTCAATGGCATTAAAGGTCTTGGTGGAGAAGTGAAAGAAGATGAGGTTGTGAAAAAGGTCCTGAGATCTCTTCCCAAATCTTACAGTCATAAGGTATCTGCCATTGAGGAGAATGCAGACTTGGATACATACACTATAGACAAATTATTTGATTCCCTTATTTCTTTTGAAATGAGAGAGTTTGGCAGTGATGCTCCAAAGAAAGAAGATGCTTTCAAAGCCAATGTAAAGACAAAGGAAGAAGTTACTATTGAAAATGAAAGCTCTGATGAAGTTGAAGCAAATTTTGTGAGAAGGATGAAGAAAGGCACTAACAAATACAAAGGTAAGTTACCCTTCAAATGTTTCAATTGTGGAAAGGTTGGTCATTTTGCTTCTAAATGTCCTTTTAGAGAATCAAGGGGTAGTAACAAAAGAGACAAGTTCAAGAGAAGTTTGTATTCCATAGAAAGCAATTATTCTTTAGAAGATGAGGATCATGATGATTCAAATGATGAAACACTTTTCATGGCCTTGAGCATTGGTGACAAAAAGGATGATGTTGAAAAATGTGAAAAGACCGATGCCTTGTAAGCAGAATAGGACAATGAAAGATTAATAGTTGTATGGACTGCCTTTCATGCAAGAGAAGAAGCCAAAGGCTTGGGTAATTGATAGCGGATGCTCAAATCATATGACTGGTCACAAGGAGAATTTAATCAACCTTGAAAAGTGGGATGGTGGTGTTGTTAAGTTTGGTGGTGATGAGTTAGCACAGATCTATGGAAAAGGTGCTATAACTATTAATGGGAAGAATAGGACTGAGGATGTCCTCTATGTCAAAGGACTAAAAAACAATCTTCTCAGTGTCAGTCAGATGTGCAGCAAGGGGTATAATGTCACCTTTCATGCCAATAGTTGTGAAATCAAGAAGGTAGGATCTGAAAAACTAGTTGTAGAAGGTATCAAGACATATGGTGACATCTATCATCTAAATGAGGTAAATGGAAGAACATGTTTGTTGGTTCAATCCAATGAGTGTTGGCTATGGCACAAGAGAATGTGACACAATAATTTTGACACTATGGTAAAGATTGGTTCCACTCATGCAGTGAGAAATATGCCTAAGATAATCAAGCCTACAAATGCAGTATGCAAGGAATGTCTAATGGGAAAGCAAAGAAAGTCAAACTTCAAAAGCAAGGAGTATTCTTCTTCAAAACAATTGGAGCTGATTCACACTAGTCTATGTGGCCCTACCAAAGTAAAGAGTCACCAAGGTGAAAATTATTTCATGTTTCTTATTGATGATTATTCTAGAATGACTTAGGTTACTTTCTTAAGAGAAAAATTAGATGCCCTTGATAAATTTAAAGTGTTCAAGCTATGGTTGAGAATGAAGTTGATGCCAAGATTAAATATTTGAGGTCTGATAGAGGAGGTGAGTTTACTTCAAATGAATTTGAAAAGTTTTGTGAAGATAATGGTATTAGGAGACATCTGTCAGCTCCTAGGACCCCTCAACAAAATGGGGTAGTGGAAAGAAAGAATAGGACTATGCAAGAGATGTCTAGGGCAATGTTGAAAGATGCAGATCTGCCTAATATTTACTGGAAGGATGCAGTTCATACTACTGTCTATCTAATTAACAGAGTGCAACTAAGGGTCAACAGCACTAAGACCCCTTATGAGCTATGGTATGGAAGACCTCCCACAGTCATATACTTTAGGATCTTTGGCAGTAGAGATGAAGAAGACCTAGGAAAGTTTGATTCAAGAACTGATGAAGGAATCTTTCTTGGCTACTCAACTAGAAGCAAGGCTTATAGATGCTACAACAAAAGGTTGGGGAAGATGATTGAAAGCACAAACGTCAAGGTAGATAAAGATCTATATCATATCTCACATGAATTACAGGAGTCTAAATCTGATATATTTCCATGCATTGTAGATGAAGAAGAAGTGAAAGAAGAAAAGGAACAAGAACCAAAGAAGATGCCTAAGACTCTAGCAAAGTATGTTTAGAAGAATCACTCAGTAGATCAAATCAATGGAGATAAGGATGAAGGTGTGCAAACAAGGAGAAGACTTGCTAAGACACATGAGCAAGTAAACTTGTGTTTGTTATCAAAGGTGGAACCCAAAAACTTTGATGATGCCAGTAAAGATGATGGATAGATAAAATCCATGAAAGAAGAATTGGATCAGATTGAGAAGAATCAAACATGGGAATTGGTTCTTAGACTAACAAATAAGAATGTCATAGGAACAAAATTGATGTTCTAGAACAAACTGAATGAAGAAGGTGAAGTTGTAAGGAACAAGGCAAGACTAGTATGCAAAGGATACACACAAGTTGAAGGTACTAATTTTGATGAGACTTTTGCTCCAGTAGCAAGGATGGAGGAATTAAGAATGTTCCTTACTCTTGCTGCTCATAAGAACTTCAAGGTATATCAGATGGATGTTAATTCAACATTTCTAAATGGTGACCTAGAGGAAGAGGTTTATACTGAACAACCAGATGGTTTCCAGATATTAGTGTTGGTGTGAACAGGGTTATCACCTAACCGGTTTACCCTAGTGGGGATAATTCATCTTATTTAACTATTTACTAGTTAAATAATATTCACACATCACTCACACATGTTAAGTTGACTTAGTGAGTCTACTAGATGTCTATTTCTGTCTAGCTGAGTCTAGTTGTGTGTTGAGTTGTTGATAGTTGGAGTGAGTTGTCTTATCCTCCACATGTGCAATTAGTTATCATCCTCTAATTAACACATGTTGTAGGAATATCTCCACTTTCCACTCCACCTTTCACTCCACCTTCCTAGCTCTCACCTTGTCTTTATAAGCAAGGCATATCATGTACATTGTAACAACAACATCAATCTTTTGCATTCAATGATAGAATATCATTATTCTCTCATTTGATCTCTCTTGTGCATTCATGAAGTCCTAGATCCTGGGTGGCTCCAATCATAGCCAACTCTAACATGGTATCAGAGCTCTAGGAAGAATCACTTTGTGTTAGTCATTTTTGAGAGATCTTGAGTGCAATTCATGGTGGATTTTGATAGTTGAGTATGCTCTTCTCTTGCATCGCATGATGACCTGGAGAATCAAAAAAACTTGATAGAAATACCAGTTTTGTGAGGGTTTTGCCTTTTTTTCCTTTCTATTATAGGTGCATTTTAGTGCATGTTGTTGCAAATTAGACTTCACCATTGCGTTCAGAGCAATCGAAATAGTCAAGATTGCCTTTTCTTTCGTCCAAATCAGACATCGGAGGCAAAATTGATGAGGGTTTCAATTTGGGGCTCTTTAGTGTGATCCAGGAGTACCAACAATTTTGAAGTAGTTTGGCCCAAAGCAGACATCGCCATTGGGTCTAGAGCAGCCAAATCAGTACGGATCGACTGTAAAATCATCCAAATCAGACAAAGTTGCAGCAAGAGGCAAATTTTTTTTACCCCATAGCCCGTCATATGGACCTGTCATAGGAATATTCTGTGGCATATTCTCTGGAATCTTTGACTGCATCATAGAGAATCAAGGCGTACTATTGGTCAATTTATTATCCAGTAGTTAAAATTTTTATTTGTCAGGTATCAAAATCTTCTGAATTGTTATTTTGTAGAGTTTTTTCCTACAGGGTACAAACCTACGTCCAACAAGTACCCTGTACCTGTGGCTCTTAGAGGATAGGAAATATAAGAAAATAGCTGGGTGCCACATGGCACGGGCCTCAGCAGCACCCTCTTCGATGGTCTTTGTCATAGATTTCAAACCCCTAACCAGAAATTCTGGGAAGGTTGCAAGCACAATCGGCATATTCCCTGAATTCACGACCATCAATCACATTCGAACCGGCGGTAGTTAACACAACGGTCGGTTTCAAAGTTTTCTTCGCTTCCATAGGAAGTGATTTCATTATACTCAGTGAACTCTCAGATCTCAGCAGAGAGTTATCCACATCTGGCGTATATCCAGCATCACGTATCTTAGACGGCTTAAACTCCCGTGGAAATCTAAATGATGACAGTCTGCAACCCATCGTAGCCACCACCAAACTACAGGTAGCTAATCTCAAATTCCATTGGTTTATACAGATTATAGGCTATCTGTAGGTCAGCGTATTCCACATCAACCTCTTGCCAAATCCACCGCCCACCACATAATAGTCCGGCATTTTTCATTTAGACCGTGATCTATATCATTTCCGACAGTAATCTTGAAACGAGCTCCTAGCGTTCTAAGCTAAATTCATGCCAGAAAATTCTAAACTTGTCAAATGTTTCTATCAGTAGATTCCTTGAACCTCTTGTGTAAATCACCAGCCTAATAGTTATTTGGCGATGTCTGCAAAAAGTTCCAGCGGATATTAGAGTTTACCGGTGGTGACTATTATATCAGAAAAGTTTTTTTTAAACTTCATTGGTCATCCAAACAATTCCTCAACGGTGTCTATGGCATGTCTACAAATCTTGGACATTTTATTGCCTGCATCGGGTGGTCAACTCACTTTGGGCAGTCAAATCCATAAATGGTGGTTTTGATAGAATCAGACAATGGTTTTGACCTGCACAAGTGGTTTTGCTTTAACTGACATTTTTCCCTAGGGGGTTTTTCCAGAGAAAAGGAATATTTTGAGAATATTCCATCACCGATATTTGCTGACGTCAGCATTCCAGGAGGTGACATCAACACTAGGGGCCATTTTTTGCCCCTCAAAGCCCTAAAAGGGCATTTTTTTTAAAATTTTGCATAACTTTTGCCCACGGAGGCCAAATCAGGCAAACAAGATATCGTCAGAAAGATGACAGAGAGAACTTCACAGTGGTGTTAGTAGTTTTCTAAAATTCTACTGTAGGTGATTGCTATAGCAGTTTGAAGACAAATCTTTGTTTTTTGCTTCTGAGCTCACAACTTTTTGCCACGATCACCAATTTTCACAATTTTTGCAGCATCGAAAAGGTATTCATGAGCTCTTCAAATCCATTTGTGCACTTTTCTTAGATTCAGCTCCAAGTTCATTTTATTCCATTTGTCAGTTTTTTGACTTTTGGGTGATAACTTGGTCATTTTGGCACTTGAGGAAGTGAAACTTGTTTTGAAGGGATCTATTTGATGTGGTTAATCATTGTGAGTGATTGTAATCTCCTTTGAATCTCAATTTTAAGAGATTTTCATGCTTTCCTAATTTTGGTCCCTTGAGGACAATTATAAATCACACTAAGTATAAAGTGCCACAATCATTCTTTTTGGGGGGGCTATCTCTTTGATTGAGTAATAGGGGGGTTGTCTTGTGTTCTTTTTTGTACTCTTGCATCATGGATTCACACAAACTTCCTCTACTCACACCATATAACTATCATGAGTGAAAAACTAAAATGGAGATTCATTTAAGAAGTTTGAAAATTCATAGAGGAACAATGGGTACATAAATTGAACCAACTGCAGCTGCAGAAAAGAGAAAGTGGTATAATAGATGTGATCAAGCCTATGGAACACTATGCTTGTCTATCTCTCCTGACCTTCTTTTTCATATTGAATCTTGTACAACACCTAATCAAGTGTGGACTACCTTAGAAAATCTCTTTGGTAAACAAGATACAATGAGAGGTTTCAAATTGGAGAATGAACTAATTGGTTTGAATCCAACCAATTTTGCAAGCATCCAAGACTTTTTCACAAAGTTAAAATCACTTAGATTGCAGCTCAAACAATGTGGAATTGAGAAAGAGGACACTCAATTGATTCTTTCAATCTTTGCCAAGCTTGGTCCTGACTATTCAATTTTTGTTTCTACCTTCTATGCTACAATGGATGCACTTGGAAAAGTTTTCACAATGCCTTCACTTGATGAGTTTGTTGCATCAGTCACAAGGGAGCAAGCTAAGTTAGTACACATGGGCAAATTGAAGTCACCTAAACCTCAAACACTTCTTGCTAATCAAGGTTCTAAGGATCAAAATGCTTCAACTAGCAAAGGCAAGAAACAAACATGTAATGATTTCAAGAACAATGAGCAAGCAAAGGAATCAACCAAATCACCTAAGTCCTCATCCTCTCCCAAGGAGGAATCATCTACGAAGGAGTGACCAAAGTGTGCATTTTACAAGAAACTAGGACATGATGAACATAAGTGTTATGAGAAGAAAATTGATGAGTTGACTCACATTATTCAAAAGCACAACATCCAAATGCCATCATCATCACCTAGTACACCCTCTTCTTCGACACCATCATCATCTACACATACAGAGACAGCATGCATTGCCACAGGGACAAACAAAGGAAAAGGACAAGCACTCTTTTCTTCTACAAGTCTTCAGTCAGAGAGGTGGCTTCTTGATTCAGGGGCTTCTCATCATATGGCATCTTCACATGGGATGTTCTCTTCATTTGAGTCATGTACTTCGATGCCTATTTTGATGGGTAACAATACATACATGCATGCAACTAGTAAAGGGACTATTGATATTGGCAAGAATACATTCAACAATGTGTTGTGTGTACCTTCTTTGTCAACCAATCTCCTTTCCATCTACCAGATTACTCATTGTGGTACAGGCAAGAGAGTTGAGTTCACTCCTAATTCTGTGATCATACGAGACTTGGAGAGCAAAGATATCATTGCAGTTGGGATGGCCGATCATGCATCTTGCTTGTATACCTTCTCCCATTTTGTTTTTTCTGATGATGTAGATCCATTGATTGATATTCACACTCATGCATCAAGTGTGAATCATGTTTCTGAGGAGAAGTTTGGTCACTTGAACCTTGGTGTTCTTTCATCTACTTTGGTTCATGAGACTAGTGCTGAGCTTCCATCACCTCATCCTCCTACTTCTTCAGACATTGACATCGACATGGGTTCATCTACTTCAGTAGAGCAAGATCATTCAGGTCTTTTAGACACAGCTTTGTGGGATACTTTCTTGGTAGGTATATCAAACTTGTTTTGTGAGTCTCATATTGTAGATTTAGAGGACATGCTTAAGGGGATATCTCTCCTCTTTGATGATGGTTACAGCACAACTATTATCCCATCTACTTCATCTTTGGAAGTTGTTCTTCATCAGTGTACTCAGGAGTTTGGATCAGTCACACCTCATTCCATTATGCCATTCTTTGATCTTGACATGTGCACATTTCAACAATCTTCAAAGGCATACATAATGAGGCTTTTTCCCTCATTCCTTGAGATGGAGTTTCTTCGATATCAACCTTTGGACTTATTTCTTCCTAAGGGGAGAAATGTTGTTTGCAGGTACAGGACACTTTCTAGCATTCATCTTCAGACATTCTTCGTCAGCACATGAGCTACTTCATTGTGGGAAGGACTCATAGTCTCACATTTGCTCTCCTATGGGGGGTATTTGATTGTATATATGTGATAGAAGTTGTCCTTGGGGGCTCATGATGAGTCCTACTATCACTTCTTTCACTTTCATGTTTCATGCATTCTAACTTTTGGAGAGGAGTTTTGTCCCATGAGGTTTTCTCCTTTTCTCCACTTGCCATTTGTTTGTACATGGGTACCAAACATGGCCTAGTAGATGGGACCCATCCATCATTCCATCTTACTTTAGTCAGCTACTCCCTAAGTTGCACTTAAGGGGGGGTGTTGGTGTGAACAGGGTTATCACCTAACTGGTTTACCCTAGTGTGGATAATTCATCTTATTTAACTATTTACTAGTTAAATAATATTCACACATCACACATCACTCGCACATGTTAAGTTGACTTAGTGAGTCTACTAGATGTCTAGTTGTGTCTAGTTGAGTCTAGTTGTGTGTTGAGTTGTTGATAGTTGGAGTGAGTTGTCTTATCCTCCACATGTGCAATTAGTTATCATCCTCTAATTGACACATGTTGTAGGAATATCTCCACTTTCCACTCCACCTTCCTAGCTCTCACCTTGTCTTTATAAGCAAGGCATATCATGTACATTGTAACAATAACATCAATCTTTTGCATTCAATGATAGAATAGCATTATTCTCTCATTTGATCTCTCTTGTGCTTTCATGAAGTCCTAGATCCTATGTGGCTCCAATCAAAGCCAGCTCTAACAATTAGAAGATCCAGACATGGTGTAAAGACTCAAGAAAGCTCTATATGGTCTTAAGAAAGCACCTAGAGCTTGGTATGCTAGGTTGGACAAGTACTTACTTTAGCATGGCTTCAAGAAAGGTACTATAGGTAGCAATATTTACATCAAGGAAGAAGGAGACATGATATTGATAGTTATAGTATATGCTGATGACATCATCTTTGGTGGAGATCATGATATGTGTAAGAGGTTTGCAGAGGAAATGCAAAAAGAGTTTGAGATGTCTATGATTGGTGAAATGTATTTCTTCCTTAGACTTCAAATTTCTCAGCTAGATGGTGGTATATTTATTCCTCAAGCTAAATATGTCAAAGAGTTTTTAAAGAAGTTTGGTATGGAGGATTCAAAACCAATGAGTACTCCCATGGTCACTGGATGTCACTTGAGCAAAGATGATAAGTCTTTGGAGGTGGATCAGACTGTCTATAGATCTATGATTGGTGCATTATTGTACTTGACTACTTCTAGACCTGATATTATGCATGCAATATGTGTGGTTTCTAGATATCAAGCCAATCCAAAGGAAACACATGAGAAGGCAGTGAAAAGGATATTCAGATACTTGAAAGGAACTTCAAACTATGGCCTAGAGTATCCAAGAGGAAATGACTTTGATTTAAGTGCTTACACTGATGCTGACTAGGCTGGTTGTGTTGATGATAGAAGAAGTACAAGTGGTGGTGCTTTCTTTTAGGAAGCAAATTTGTTTCATGGCAGATCAAGAAGCAAGATTTAGTGTCCCTATCTCCTGTAGAGGTAGAGTACATTGCAGAAGCATCCTGTTATACACAAGTGTTGTGGATGAAGTAAATCTTGAAGGATATCAAGGTGTTGTATGATGAGCCTATTCCTATCTTGTGTGACAATACAAGTGCTATCAATATTTCCAAGAATCTAGTGATGCATTCTAGAACCAAGTATATAGTAATCAGGAATCACTTTCTGAGAGAGAAGGTTACAGATAAGGAAGTGAAGTTGGAATATGTTCCAACAAATGATCAAATATCAGATATTTTCATAAAGGCTTTGGCAAAGGACACTTTTGAGGGTCTCTGGCAGAGGTTAGGGGTAATTACTCCTCCTTCTTGCTAGATGCATAGTGGTGCATCTGTCCAGGGGGTTCATGTTATATCTTGTTTCTGGACTGATGGCGGTTATCTCTCAAGGGGAGAAGGTAGTGGTTGCTGATGTTAGGGGGAGTTTGGTTACTGTAAGAAGAATTCATGTAGGTATGTGCTCTCTGATTGAGGTAGTGGTTGCCCTTTGTCCTTGATGTCAAAGGGGGAGAGAAGCATAGATGTGTTTCCATCAATGCCAAAGGGGGATATTATTACACATATTGTTCCTAGGGTTGTCATTGATGTCAACACTATCACTAGGTTGTCATTGATGTCAACACTATCATGGTGGTGTGCTGGTGTTCATGGTTGGATGCCATGTCCCATCCAACAAGAGAGGAAGATATAGTTCATGGTTGGATGTCATGTCACATCCAACAAGAGAAGGGAGAAGATATAATTTATATTAATATGGGAATTAGAAGCACGAATATGATTAGATGTATTGTTGATTTTACTAATGACCTAAAGTATGTATGTTCCAAGTTCCATAATGATTGCATTACCGGAAGAGTGTTTTGTTGTTGACTGATTGAAGACAGTGTTATCTTTATGAAGATGTTCTGTGTAGGATAGTGGAATACTCTGCACTCCTCTACATTTTCAGATAGGCCATGCAGTTTTGGAAATGTGTTTAGGATGCTGTGAAGGTGGTAATTCCAAGTTTTTAGATCATTCGTCCTTCCGCTATGAAAGTTATGCATGATAGAGTACCGACATGTGTTCTGGCAGAATAAGTTAGTGTTGAAGGCCTGTTGGAATGCTCTACATTCCTCTAGAAATGAATGATTTCCCTTGTGGTTTTGAGGACATGTTTATGGATGTATATTACATGCTTCCTTGCAATTTCAAGATCCTTGATGGTCTGCAGCTTAGTTTTTCAAATGACATGTTGCAGTGTGTTCTAGATGATAGATTATTCCCAGAGTTCATGTTTGAAGATGTGCATCACAATTCCTTGATGTGTGGTGGCAAAGCAGTGTTTGGAGATGTTGTATAAGTCATGTGGACTCATTTGGATGATTTTTCATGAAGATCTTTCTTCCTTCCAGTACCGCACAAGGTTTTCAAGTTGATGTGGCCATTATGCTTCAAGTTTTCATATGTTTTGTTTAAAGCTATCTTATTTTCAAGTGAGCGGAGTGTGTGGATGTAATTTCTTGGTGTTTGAAGCTATGAAGGATGTTTTGGACTTGGTTAACCAAGTGTTGGGGTCCATAAGGCTTGGATCTTCTACTAGTGTAACGTGTGGTTTCACTTAGGACTTATCTTCTACACGTTTCATATTGTGTGTTGTCTAGCCGACTTGTAAATATATTTTTCATGTTGTATCTGGCCAAAAACTAATGTAATCAATGTAATATCATGTATAACTAGTGAATCAAATTGAGTGAAGAGTGGTTTGATTGCAAGTTGATTGAAAAGTTTGCAAGCAGATAAAAGGCAAAATAAATGCATTATTGATGTGCGACTGAAGGAGAAAGAGCATAAGTCGTTGATGATGTCTAGATTCATCTTGAAGACATATTTGTGATAGTGATCAGTAGATAGTGTGCCTAAATGATCAGATCGTAAGAAGAAAGTGTGAAGAGGCAGAAGTGTAATCATCAAAAGTGTGAGTTCAATGTTAGTTTTTAGACAGTATAAACATTGTAATACTGTAATCCTTTGTATGTGTGTTCTCATTTCAGGGAGTAGTAGCTTCCTTGGGAGTGACCCTAAAACAAAGTCTTCAGGGAGTAAAAGCTTCCTTGGGAGTGACCCTAAATCAAAGTATTCAAGGAGTAGAAGCTTCCTTGAGTTGTAGCCCTAAAACAAAGTTGTTATTTGAGTTTCATATATTATGAGTTAATCGTCACCATGGTTTTTCCCTTCTAGGGTTTTCCACATGTATCTAGTGTTATGTGTTGATGTGCATTGTGTTAATCTTTCATGTTCATGTTAATGTTGTGATGCTTAAGTTTTAAATCTGCTCTGGATAAGTTGAAGTTGTTAAAATTGAAGATTGTTTAGATACTGATTCACCCCCCCTCTCAATATCTTGGTGTGTCCAACATTACTCACCATCTTCTATAGGCCTATCTTCTTAAACTTCAACTTATTGTATGTTCCCTATGGAAACCTTTCTTTCCTCAAATGTGCCAAAACTATGTCTCCTACTTGGAACTCTTGTTCCCTCCTATGCACATCAACATATTCCTTGTATTTTCTGGCACTTTTCTCCAACTTTTCCTTCACTTCCTTGTGAACCTCATGAATGTATTCTACAAAATCTTCTACTACAACACTCTTCCTAATCAAATTTGTACTATCTCTCAACTCATCAACATATGTTGGGTTGTACCCATAAACTATTTGGAATAGGCTCTTTCCTGCACTTCTATTCACTGAATTATTGTAAGAAAATTTTTCTTTTGCCAAGATAAGATCCCATTGATGTGGTTTGTCTCCTACCAAACATATTAATAAGTTTCCCAAACTTCTGTTCACAACCTCAATCTGTCCATCAGTCTGGGGATGATAGGCTGAATTGAATCATAATTCAGTGCCCATCTTCTTCCATAATGTACACCAAAAATGGCTAACAAGCTTTGTGTTCCTATCAGAAACTACGCTCTTAGGCAGTCCATGCAGCCTAACAACCTCTTTGAAAAACAACATAGCTATGTGGGATGCATCACTAGTTTTCTAACATGGTATGAAATGAACCATCTTTGAAAATCTATCCACTAAAACAAAAATGGAATCATTACCTCTCTGTGTTCGAGGAAGTCCCAAAATGAAATCCATACTTAGGTTCTCCCACTGTCTCTCTGGTATAGGTAATGGCTGATATAGTCTCATGTTTTTTCATGCTCCTTTACCATGCTAGCAAATTCTATAGCCTTGTACCAGTCTCCTCACATATGTGCTCATTCTAGGCCAAAAATAACCTTCACTTAGTTGTTCCAATGTCTTATCTATTCCAAAATGTCCACTCAAGCCTCTACTATGCTTTTCTCTTATTAAATTCTCTCTCATTGAACCTCTAGGTGTACACAATTTTTGCCCCTTGAACAACAAGCCATCTTGTAAATATTCCAACCATGGAATCCTATCTCCCTCCACTAGACTTCTACTAACTATCCATGCTTCCTTAAAATCAGGGTCATCAGGATACAAATCCTTCATTGCATTAAAGATGATGAGTCCAATTATTAGCTAGTTTTCTTATGTTTTTATGCAAGTTCATAGACATCCTCAGACATTTATCTTATACATATTCCTACACTATGCTATCTTTTATGCTCATTATGCAACCTTAAACCTAATTTAAAGTATATGGAAATATGGTTCTAATATGATAGATATTGCATGATTATGTGTGGATGTGTATGAATTGTAAAGGATATCTATGCTTAGCTATGGTTGTTATTATTGTGTGCATGTTTTGTGAACTAACTCTTTGCAACTGGAGGAGATAGACTGTAACCCGTAGCAACTGCAAGGTGTAGCCTGCAGCCAAAAGAGTTCCCAAATATCAGAGCAAGGGAGGTTCTAGAATAAACTGAGTGTAGAAACTACAGCATAGAGGCACTTAATGAAGATGATTGTGCATCATGATGATAATAAATAAAGGTTATTGAAGGAGAAGAACTTTGTTGCAGTCAAAAATCTAACATGACTAATTCAACTAGTCCACGTTCTAGTTTTGTTACAGCAAGAGTCTTAGTTTCATTTGGACTCTTCTTTCTCTTTTAGTTATTTATTTCTTGGTATTTATCACACTCTGATATATAGGGAGTGGTTATTTATGATTTTAGTTGAGAGACCTTGTTTTAATAAACTTCCCCCATGCCTATATGTATGGCTTGGTGGTTGAGGTAGAGTAAGTTATAAGTTGTTCAAGTCGCAGATATAGTTATCAGATCTTTTTCAATTAGTTATTTTTACACAGACAATGTTTATTATTCAATGATGAATTCATGAATAAGATATCTTAGTAGAATCTTATGTGATATTGTGGAGATTGTGCAATGAATGATTTTGAATTATTATGATTGTGTCAACCTAAGAAGCTATAATTGAGTTAGATCAATGGAAACAGTCACTTGAGCAAGGGACACTTAAGGTAATTGTCCCTTGCTTCATTTCCTATATGATTACTTTTGTTGTAATAGTTATTTTATAAATGCATGATTAATTAGATTCTTGAGTTATTCTAGTTTGCTTCAACTTGTAATCCGGAGTGCAGAATGTAGGTTTAGATTATTGATATCAAGTTAAACCTTAGCATTCATTTCTTGACAGTATTTAGTTGTAAACTTATATTATATATACCCATAGCAATAGTGCCAGCATTACTTCCTTTACCGTTATGCAGTTTTGAGATTTTCTAGCAAGTCTAACACTATACTAGGATGAGTTAGGTAGTCTTAAATCTTTGAAAGCACATACAGTGTCAGTACCATCACAAACTTAATAGCCCTGGTCAATAATTCAATTAAGGTCTTTCCAAAGGTTCAAGTGGACTATATAGTTAGGCTTTTCCTCTAAATTGTGTGATTGTCACCAAGTTTACTAGACATAGTAAGGACACTACATTTTGGGCATCGTTGTCAAGGATGGTGCTCCTTTCAAAGATTAGTTTCTGTTATTTCCAAACTTTTCTAGCTTAAAATTTTTCTTTTAGTATTAGGATACTTAGGTTTCATCCCTTCAAATACCAGAACATTTTACTAACATTGTACAGGAGTCGTTGCTATACAAAGTCATACCTATTGTATGTGGAGGTAGAGAGACACTTTGGTAAGGTTTCTCCCTTCAAACCAACAAGCTAGAATAGATATTGGTGACCACAGTGATCAGAGCGAGGGTATTCCTAAAGAACTTTCCCTTTCACCACCATCTACTCAAAACACAGAGGGGACCTTCCAAACCATGGCTGAAGCAACAATGGATGATCCACCAGAACATGTGACTTTTGAATTTCTAATTAGCACCCAAGAGAGGGCTACTGCCCTAAAGAATATATCTCCTTCAGCATTGCCAGTCTTCTATGGTTTGGGGACCGAGGATCAAAATACATTCCTGTTCGAGTTTGATGTCCTATGTAGAAGCTATGACTACACAACTAATGCTCATAGGCTCAAGCTATTTCCTACAACTTTGAAGGATGCTGCTATGAGATGGTTTATGGGACCGGGCAAAGATGTTATTCCAGATTGGGACACAATCAAAACAAAATTCTTGGAAAAATACCAATATTATTACAGAGGAGTTGATAGGAGAAGAGATGACATTTTTAGAATGACTCAAAAAGAGGATGAACCATTAGAAGATTATGTAGACAGGTTCCAATTCTTCCTAAAGAAAAACCCACAGAATCGACTCTTAGATGAATCCCTGAAGCTTATATTTTTTAGAGGAGTCAATGATGATTGCATGGATTCCCTTAATCTTATTGGGGCAGGGGATGTGTCTCAATTACCCTTTGATGATATCTGCAAAGATTGTAGAAACTACTCAAGGTCCTTTACCAAAAAGATAAGGGGGAAAGAACATCTACCATTGGAAAGACATCTAATGCGGTTTCAAGGGTGGAGTTAAGCAACCTACTGACCAATATGAAAGAAGATATTATAAGTTACCTAGCTACTCAGTTGGACACTCTACATTTGAAGAAGTAGGAGGAGACTGAAGTAATACTTACTAAATACTGCCCCAATTACAAATAAAGGAAAGCCAGCCGCAAGTGTAAAAGGGTGGCCAGTATTACAGAAGATAAATTAGAGAAACTACATTTTCAACCATTTGAAAGTGAAGATGGGTAGCTATTCTACGTTGCACAAAGAAAGTCATGGTAACCAAGACAATGTATGCCACAAGATCCTCTAAGTTTCAATGCATCATTTCTAGTTGGTAATCATAATTTCTTTGGTTGGAACTCCCAGCCTTGGTCAAATACCCAAAACCAATGGCAAAACCCTCAACAATGGCAAAATCCTTAGTAAAACTAGAACCAACAACAATCAAATGTATGGCCACAACAAAATTTCCAATGTTCCAATTATAACCCTCAATGGACAGTATAGCAAAATCAGTGGCAGCCACAATGGCAAAAGGGACAGTAGTGGTAGCACCAAAATATGAATTATCCACAACCTTTGTTGCCTTCTTAGCCATAACGGTAGGATATTATGCCCAATCCATTAAGCCCAACATCTCAACCACCAAGAGCACCACAATTACCTACCCAACCTACACCTAACCCCAATAACAAGCCTGTCCAACAGGCATATACTAATGTGGCTATTTAATACCCCACTTATGGGGTAGAGGTGAGTGATGTCCACCTAAGGTCAGGGAAAACACTAGTTGGGCCTTCATCCCCTCAAATCACTGAGATGGTAGATGAGGAACCCACGGCTGAAGCTTTAGACAATTCACCTCAAGAGCCTGGGTCAAATTAGGTAAATCAAACTATCTCAAGTCGAGAGCCTCCTTTCCCTAAGCGTTTAGCCCTTCCAAGACATCATACCCAAGATGAGACAGACCTATTGGGTCAACTTAAGAATGTTAGTATCAAAATCCCCCTCATTCAAGCTATTAAGGATATCCCAATCTATAACAAGACAATAAGAGATATTTGTCTTAAAAAGCCAGGGAGAAAGAGGAAGGACCCTTAGATAGTACATGTCCTAGGGAACCTTGCTGACATTGTTCTAGGGAATGTAACTGTCCCTAAGTACACAGACCCTAGCAATCCAGTAGTGGATGTTAGGATAAATGGTTCACCCTTATCAAAAACACCTTGATTGACTTAGGGGAAGCCATTAATGTTATGACTAAGGAAACAATGCAACTACTTCAGCTAGCTAACCTTAGGCCTACACCAACTATTTTACAGTTGGTAGATAGGTCAATAGTAAAACTTGAAGGGATCATTGAGGACATAGTCATAGCATTAGATTCCTAGGAGTATCCTATTGATTTCATAGTCTTGGAGCCAAAGGTCAACCTTGTAGGATATCCACTTATCTTAGGCAGACCATGGTTAGCAACAGTTGATGTGTTCATAGGTTGTAGGTCTGAGAACATGATAATCTCAAATGGAACTATAACCAAGAAATTGGTCCTCTATCTGTTAGCCCAACCTCATGAAAATCTAGAACAAATTATGTAGCCTACCTTGGAAGAAGAAGACCACTATTCCCTGTAAACTCTCATGACCATTGAACATAGCCCCCTGTTGGTAAACCAAGATGAGGATGACTTAATTGACCACATCATACAGAATAACTACAATAGGGACCTGCAACAACAAGAATGTCTGTCATGTCTACAAGATCCACTACAGAACATTATACCTGCAAATTCCTCAGAAGAAATATCCCAAATTTTCTACTCTTTATTGCCACAAGAATGTGTCCCCAACATTAGTGGATATGACCTTTCATCTGTGCAATCAACTTCCAAAACATTGGAAATCATGCCAAGTAAAATGTTGAATTAAGGACATGATATTTCCACAGTCCATGACATGAATTGAAAAGATTCTAGTTAAACTGTGTATAGCTTTTTTTGTATCGACATTTCGGATCACACTCTGTGATCCATCATCAAGAAGAGAAAGAGAATAGAAATGAAATATACTACAGATCAGTTTCTTTAAAAAGAAAGAAAAAAAAGTTGACACGAGTTGCAAGAAAGGAAAAAGGACAAAAAGCAAGATGAATCACAAAAGCAAGACAAAAACCCAAAATAAAGATAAAAATGAGGTAAAAGGAAAAATTCAGGACTAAGGAAAATAAAAAGAATTAAATAAATTGAGACAAAAGAAAAAATTAAATTAACAAGTAGACATGAATTAAAAGGGAACTAGTAAAGAAATGAATGTAAGGAGTAATAGATAAAAAAGTTTTACAAAGTGAATTGAATTAGCTAAGGATCATAGGAGAAAGAACAGAGGAAAAATAAAGAAAACATAAATGAAAAGAGGAATAATTAAAATAAGAAACTAGGGAAAAAATACATTGAAGTCTCGAGTTAGAAAAAGAAAAAGAAAAAGAGCAAGAGAGGTGACAAAAAATAAAATGAAAAGAAAAAGAACAATAATAGAAAAATAACAACGTAAGAGGTAGAACAAAGAAACTAAAGGAAAGCAAAAATAAAAATAGAAGCAATAAAAACAAGGAGCAAGAGATGAAAAGAAGTAAATCAAAAGGAGAAAGTGAAGAAATCCAACATTAAAAAACAAAATAGAACAAGAGGCAAGAGAGAAAAGTAACATAAAAAAGGACTAGAGGTTAAAAGAAGAGCCCACTACAACTAGAAAATCAGACAAGAGAAAGAAGATGGGTTGGGGAAAAGGAAGCATAAAAGGTCGGGGGACTAAGGAGGGAGAGGATGGCCAAGACATAGGAGAATGAGGAGGGGGAGGTGGGGATAGGAAAAGAGGAAGGATCTAAATGAGTTGGTGAGGGGAGAGGTTAGAAGAAGAAAGCGGAAGAAGGGAAGGGGAGGAAGACCAGAAAGAGAAAGGTAGAGGGACAAAAGAGAAGGGACAAGTGAGCAACAAGGAACAAGCTAGAGGGGTTTTCTAGGGGAAGGAAATCAATCATGGAGGGAATTTAATAAAGGGTTCCAAGTGTGGCTCAAGTTCCATCCCTCATCTCAGTTTAGGTTGGTGGACTTGTTCTTGATGAAGATAGCTTCTTTAAGCTTCCTTTTAAAGAAGTTATCTTCCTTGGCTAGGATATGTTCATCCTCAAGGCGAATGTGGTGTTTGGTCAAAGAGGAGTGTTCTGCAAGGGCTGATTTAGAGACCCTTTCATGTCTGATGTCTGCTCCATGCTCTTTGATCCTCATGTAGATAGATCGACCTATCTCACCAATATAGGGGGTCCACACGAGCAATCAATTTTATAGACACCCGAGTTTAGAAAGATGTCGCAAGGGTCTTTGGTAGAAGGGATAAGGTTCCTAATGGAATAGAGAGGTTTGAAGGCACATTTGAGCCCTTTTTTGTGAAGAATTTTGGTGATCTTATTCGATATGCCTTCAATGTATGGGAGGGTGGCTCCATAAACACCATTAGAGACTTTATTTTTTGGTTTAGAATCAAGGTAAGCTAGGGTTTGCTTAAAAGCTCTCTTGATGTGTTTAATATGGTACCCATTTTGTTTGAAAACTTGGGTGAGGTGGAAAATCTCTTGGTTTATGTGATCATTATCACAGATGCGGAAGGCTCTGGTAGCTAGAGTTTTAAGGACACTAGCCTTTTGGGCGGGGTGGTGGTGGGAAGAAGCTAGAAGGTAGAGGTCGGTGTGGGTTGATTTCCTATAGACACAACGACTAGGGGAGCCATCTCCTTTCCTGATAAGAAGGATGTCAAGGAAAGGGAGTTGGTTGTTGGTCTCAAGTTCTTTGGTGAACTTAATGCTAGAGGAAATTTTATTGAGATGAGCGTGGAATGATTCAAGATGCTCTAGGCCATGGGGCTAGCATATGTTGGTGTCATCAACATACTGTTTCCACCACTTCAGTTTAAGAGGGAAAGAGTTCAAGGCAAGTTCTTCAAAATGCTCCATATACATGTTAGCTATGATAGGGGATAAAGGGGACCCCATAGTAACCCCATTAGATTGCTCATAAACTATGTCCTGGAAGGCGAAAAATGTGGACTTTAAGTAGAATTCAACCAAGGACGCAATTTCTTCATTGGTCTTTTGTTTAACCAACATAATGGAGTCTTGTAATGGGACTTTGGTGAAGAGGGAGATCACATCAAAACTCACAAGAATGTCATTATCGTCCACCTTTTTATCTTTGATGATTTCAAAAAAATGGGTAGAGTCTTTGATGAAGGAAGAAGACTTACCAATCAAAGGAGAGACAAATTTGGCCAGATAGGCGGCAAGTTTGTAAGTAGGGGAATGTGTGGTGTCAACAATAGGCCTAAGAGGAATGTTAGACTTCTAAATTTTTGGAACACCATAGATGTGTGGTGTGATTTCTTTAAGAGGAATGAGGTGCTTTATGGTGCAATCGTCAAAGGATGAATGGGTTATGGCAAGTCTCACTTGTTTAAAGATTTTGGATATGGGATTACATGGAAGGATCTTGTAACAACCACTATTGTTTAGGTGGTCAAGCATTTTTGTGACATAGTCGAGCTTGTCCAGGATAACTGTGGCATTTCCTTTAGCTGCTTTGATAATGACAATATCTTTATTTTTGACAAGTTTCTTAAAGGCAAACAACTCATCTTTAGGGACATTCCGATGGGGAGATTTGGCGTGCCTAAGAGCAACAGCACAATCCTGCCTCACCTCATCAACCTCAGTAGTAGGTAAAGATTGCACTACATTTTCAATCTCAACAAGAAGGTCAACTTTGGTAATAGAGGTGGGGGTGATGGAAAAGCCTACGCCTCTTTTTAAGAAGTTAAGGGCAGGAGGTTCAATATAAAGGTGAGACAGATTGACTACAAGCTTATCTTCCCAATTGCTAACATCTACAGAGATCAAAGCCTTGGGATTGCGAGAGCGGGTCTAGTGGTAGACAGCCGAGCCTATAGCTTGGGAATTGGAGACTACGATTGGTGCATATCTAGGAGGAATGTGCAAGCTAGGGGTGGTGGGAAGGTCAGTAACAGTCATAGAGTACTGCGAGGAGGGAACAAATGGAAGGTGAATAGAAGAAGCAAGCGAGTCAGAGGAGTGGTTCATACTTGGTTAGGTTCTGATGAGATTTTTCTTTGAGTCAAAGAAAGAGACTGTGGTCACAGAGTTAGGAGGAAGAAGATATTGCAGAGCTTCTTGGGTTGGAGAACACTGAGAGTTGCGTTGGTTGGAGCTTTTAAGCAAGCCCGAGCTTACCTTGATTCTAAACCAGAAAATAAAGTCTCTGATGGTGTTTATGGAGCCACCCTCCCATACATTGAAGGCATATCGAATAAGATTGCCAAAATTCTTCGCAAAAAGGGCCTCAAATGTGCCTTCAAACCTCTATGTTCCATTAGGAACCTTATCCCTTCTACCAAAGACCCTTGCGACATCTTTCTAAACTCGGGTGTCTACAAAATTGATTACTCATGTGGAACCCCCTATATTGGTGAGACAGGTCGATCTATCTACATGAGGATCAAATAGCATGGAGCAGACATCAGACATGAAAGGGTCTCTAACCAAACACCACATTCACCTCGAGGATGCGTATATCCTAGCCAAGGAAGATAACTTCTTTAAAAGGAAGCTTAAAGAAGCTATCTTCATTAGGAACAACTCCACCAACCTAAACCGAGATGAGGGATGGAACTTGAGCCACACTTGGAACCCTTTATTAAATTCCCTCCATGATTAATTTCCTTCCCCTAGAAAAACCCCCCTAGCTTGTTCCTTGTCACTCACTTTCTCCCTTCTCTTTTGTCCCTCTACCTTTCTCTTTCTGGTCTTCCTCCCCTTCCCTTCTTCCGCTTTCTTCTTCTAACCTCTCCCCTCGCCAACTCATTTAGATCCTTCCTCTTTCCCTATCCCCACCTCCCCCTCCTCATTCTCCTCGATCTTAGCCATCCTCTCCCTCCTTAGTCCCTTGACCTTTTATGCTTCCTTTTCCCCAACCCATCTTCTTGCTCTTGTTTGATTTTCTAGTTGTAGTGGGCTCTTCTTTTAACCTCTAGTCCTTTTTTATATTACTTTTCTCTCTTGCCTCTTGTTCTATTTGTTGCAAGGTGTGACCCTTGGTCTCCTTGTTCAGCACTGCACTGCGGTGGTTTACGACAAGGGCTTAACCGCCTCCCGTGTTTGTTAAGTCAAGTGGTTGTATCGGGCATTAAAAGGTCAATCTTTTGGTGCAACAACAGCTAACAATTGGTATCAGAGCCAAGGTCATGGGTTCAAACCCCACACTTGCGCTGGGGGGATTGTTGCAAGGTGTGACCCTTGGTCTCCTTGTTCAGTGCTGCGCTGCGGTGGTTTGCGACAAGGGCTTAACCGCCTGTTGTGCTTGTTAAGTCAAGTGGTTGTATTGGGCATTAAAAGGTCGATCTTTTGGTGCAATGGCAGCTAATAATTGGAAAACCATCAACACATATGACACCAAAATTTTTGACGTGGAAAACCCGGTTAAGGGAAAAAACCATGGGGTGACTAACCCAAGATTGTATTCTCTGTTAAAAGAATAGGAAGAACAAAATGGCACATGCCAATTAGGGCTCACTACCCGAGCACACTACTCACAAGAGGCCCACTGCCTAAAGGAGACACACTATCTACAGAATGATAAGTATTACATACTTGAACTAAAGAATAGCATCTTCACCATGCTTGAGTCAGTTCCATTTAAGCTCAATACTTCTGCTCTGTCTTTCTCTCTACTCCACTCTACCACAGTCTCATCTCCACAAGATACAATTGAAAATGACAACTTTTTATTTATACAAGACATCGACTTAGGGATAATCATCCAAGTTGACATACATTACAGAGCAAATACATAAATACAATATGACTAATTACAAAAAGACTTCACGCGGATCAACACACTGTCAGCCACATAGATCTGAGACTTCAATCTTCCTTAGGAACATGCCATTCTTTACAAAACATCTCCAAGATCATCCACAGGATGTGTAACTCATCCGGTCGTCCAGACTTAGGAAGAACATCATCATCTGGAAGCAATTCTTCAATTACAAACTCAATCTTCAATGCAAACCACCAACACAAACTGGACACAATCCAAAGACCTTCACAAGCTTGCATGAGTCACCAGGAACATCCACACTATTTCTGCTTACTGAAATCATTCTCTCCTTCATTCGAAACCTCAAGAACATAGTCTGTCATCACTGTCATATTGGAATAGAAGCTTGCGGACCTCCAGACCACGAACCAATTGAGTTGTCAATTCACATTGACTTCCTAAACACTCCACCAAATCCGTAGAATAAGATATTTCATTTCTGGATCTCACCAGACCTATCTGTGTCAGTCTATCACCTCTGAACATCTACTAGAACTGGTTTTACTTAAGTGGCCATAACTTCTTCAAATCTTCATGCGGACCTCTAAAATCTTTACTGGATCATCTTAAGACACATATCTACAAACCCTTTGATGTGCATCCTCTGATCTTCATCTTGACTAGGATCTTTACCTCACTGTCTTCACTGTTCTTCTCTATTCCTAATAGGACTAATTTTCTCAATATCCTTAGCATGCAGCTCATCCAATCCTTATCATCAATGCAACAGGAGTATGTTGACATCAATGACAACACCAGTTAGGCCCATACTTGTAACAATCTCCCCCTTTGTCATTGATGGCAACATATGATGTGAAAAACTATTTTAACCATCAAGACAAGAACTTCTCCTCACTGTCACAACTCCTCTTGTCAACCATTCACATGTCTTCTCTTCCTTTCCTGCTCCCCCTTTGATCAACAACTACTTGTTTTTCACATGTCTTCTCTCCCCCTTTGACATCAATGGCAAAGGGCACATACTTGCATCACTATTTTGGTTTTTAATGTTGGATTTCTTCACTTTCTCCTTTTGATTTACTTCTTTTCATCTCTTGCTCCTTGTTTTTATTGCTTCTATTTTTATTTTTTCTTTCCTTTAGTTTCTTTGTTCTACCTCTTACGTTGTTATTTTTCTATTATTGTTCTTTTTCTTTTCATTTTATTTTTGGTCACCTCTCTTGCTCTTTTTCCTTTTCTTTTTCTAACTCGAGACTTCAATGTATTTTTTCCCTAGTTTCTTATTTTAATTGTTCCTCTTTTCATTTATGTTTTCTTTATTTTTCCTCTGTTCTTTCTCCTATGATCCTTAGCTAATTCAATTCACTTTGTAAAACTTTTTTATCTATTACTCCTTACATTCATTTCTTTACTGGTTCCCTTTTAATTCATGTCTACTTGTTAATTTAATTTTTTCTTTTGTCTCAATTTATTTAATTCTTTTTATTTTCCTTAGTCCTGAATTTTTCCTTTTACCTCATTTTTATCTTTATTTTGGGTTTTTGTCCTGCTTTTGTGGCTCATCTTGCTTTTTGTCCTTTTTCCTTTCTTGCAACTCGTGTCAACTTTTTTTCCTCTCTTTTTAAAGAAACTAATATGCAGTTTATTTCATTTCTATTCTCTTTCTCTTCCTGATGATGGATCACAGAGTGTGATCTGAAACGTCGATACAAAAAAAGCTAGACATAGTTTAACTAGAAGCTTTTCAAAAAACATTGAATGTTAACAATGCCCTAAGTGAAGAACAACATAATTCCCTAAACACTGTCTTGTAAGCACATGCATCAACCTTTGCATGGGACTACCATGACATGAAGGGAATTGATCCAGACCTATGCATGCATAGGATCTACATAAATGATGGTTTCAAGCCAATTAGACAGCCTCAAAGGAGAATGAACCCTGCCTTACGAGAAATAGTTAAAACTAAGCTACAAAAATTAGTTGATGTAGGCTTCATTTACCCTATTTCTGATAGTCAATGGGTGTCCCCTTTAGTTATTGTCCCTAAGAAAGGAGTAAAATGGAGGGTATGTGTGGACTATAGGGAGCTAAACACAACCCCTAGAAAGGATCACTTTCCACTACCTTTCATTGACCAAGTACTTGATTCCCTAGCAAGTAAAAAGTACTTCTTCTTCTTAGATGGATTTAGTGGCTATAACCAAATAAATATAGCTCCAAAGGACCAGGATAAAACCACATTTACATTCCCTTGAGGTACATATGCTTATTAAGTTCTTCCCTTTAGATTATGTAATGCTCCAGTCACTTTCCAAATGGTAGTGCTAAGTATCTTCTCAGATTATACTCATGATTCCATGGAGATCTACATGGATGACTTCACCACCTATGGAGAAACATATGAAAAGGCACTCAACAATCTAGAGAAAGTTCTAAAAAGATGTCAAGAACACAATCTATCATTGAGTCATGAGAAATGTTTTATGATGATGACTCAAGGGATTGTTCTAGGACATTTTATGTCATGTGAAGGAATTCAAGTGGATCCCCATAAAATTGAGATCATCTCTACACTTCCTATGCCATAGAAACAAAAAGATGTCAGGAGCTTTCTAGGCCATGTAGCCTACTATAGTAGATTCATTCAGGACTTCAGTAAAATTGCAGCACCTTTGTTTACTCTACTCAGAAAAGATAGAGTTTGACTGGACCACTGAATGTCAGCACTCTTTTGAGACACTTAAGACAACTTTGACAAAAGCACCTATCTTGAGAGGACCAAATTGGACATTACCTTTCCACATACACACTGATGCTTCTGATTTTGCTATAGGAGCTGTATTGGGACAAAGGAAGGTAATGAGTATGCTATCTACTACATCAGCAAGAACTTACAAGGAGCAGAACTTAACTACACTGTCATAGAGAAAGAGATGTTGGCAGTTGTCTATGCCATTAACAAGTTTAGGCATTACATCACTGGTTATCCAGTCTTTATCCACATAGATCATACTGTAATAAGATACTTAATGAACAAACCTGTGGTTGGAGGGAAACTAGTCAAATGGTTGCTCTTACTATAGGAGTTTGATATAGAAATAGTGGATAAGTCTGGGAAAGCTAATGTGGTGGCAGATTTTCTGTCTAGATTGCGCACACAACTAGAAGGTGTTATAGATGACTCTTTTCTAGATGAGCATTTGTTTGCTCTCAATGTACACACTCCATGGTTTGCTGATATTACAAATTACTTAGTGGTAGGACAAATACCATCACATTTCTCTCCTCGAGAAAAAAGACAATTGGTCCATAAATGCTTTCCATACTCTTGGGTTGCTGGTTATCTATTATACACCAGTCTAGATAATATTATGAGGAGATGTATAAGAGAAGATGAGGTCTTTGACATCCTAAAAGCTTTCCATGATGAGCCCTATGGGGGTCACTTTGCAGCCAACAGGACAACATTTAAGATCTTAACAACAGGTTACTATTGGCCAACTCTCCATAAGGATTTAATAAAGTATACAAGGAGCTATGATAGATGTCAGAGAATGGGCAGACCAACAAGGATGGATGAGATGCCTTTGTAGCCACAACTAGCCCTAGCACCATTTGACAAATGGGGGCTAGACTTCATTGGCCCAATTTCACTAGCATCCAATAACAAGGAATATATTTTTGTTTGCATAGATTATCTAACAAAATGGGTTGAATTCAAAGCATTACAGTTTGCAAGAGATGGGAATGTAGCTAAGTTCTTGTATGAAGACATCTTTACTAGGTATGGAGTCCCTAGAGAAATTGTAACTCATCAAAGTCCCCAGTTCACTTATGAACTCATTTCTAAATTAGTTAAAGAATATGAAATCAAACATAAAAAGGCAACACCTTATCACCCCCAAGCCAATGGGCATGTGGAGGTTACAAACAAGGAGATTGAAAATATTCTAACCAAAATAGTGCACATTCACAGGAAAGAGTGGGCAGCCAGATTACCAGAAGCAATGTGGGCATATAGAACAACATGGAAAATAACTACAGGTTTCACACCTTATGAACTAGTGTATGGAAAAACATCAGTTCTGCCATTAGAATTTGAATATAAGACACTTAGAACAACAGTGGAACTCAAAATGGACTTGACAGCAGCATAGAAAGAGAGCCTACATATTCTGAATGGGCTAGATGAAATTAGAATGGAGGCTATGCATCACACAGAGATAATTCAAAAACAGAGGACTAAATGGCATGATTAGTTTATAAAGACTAAAGAATTCCATGTAGGTGACTAGGCTTTATTATTTGATTCCAAATACAAAGATTATAAGGGCAAGCTACAATCTAGATGGTTAGGACCTTATGAAATATAATAGGTATTCCCCAATGGAGCAGTCAAATTGCAGACATAGATGCAGTCAGATTCTCACTGCTAGTCAATGGCCACAGATTGAAGCTATACACAAAGCCAGCAAAACAAGATGATTTTCTTCTTTCTCTAAAGCATTGCTATGGTCTAAGCCCTTATTCTGATACCGACATGTTACCAAAAGATAATAACTCAACAACAGACACTACTGATTCTCACAATGACTCAACAGATGAGCTACATAGCTCACCTCCTAAGAGCACTCAGGTATAACTCCTTATCCTTTTTCACGTGCACACACAACACAAGTGACAACCTTTTTGAAGACCGCTTCACTATGCAATAGGGACCTATCACAAGAAAAATAAAAGCTACCACAATTCCCTTTGGGACCTGTTGATGAAGGTACTTATAGCAACTATCTATCAAAGAATTCAAAATTTGTGCCAAGATAATTGCATTCCATCAGCATTTATTCCACTTTTCCAGTGCATGCAGCTACCAAGCGTCATATCACTGCATGCAAGATTGCTCAACTCATTCACATGTGCCAAACTGTCATTCACTCCATATTCCATAATAAATATCCAACATCTAATCACATTCATGTTGTGGACACTCTTCACACAGCTTCACACGCGCAAAGTTTTGTTCACTTCCAATAATAGGTACGCATACTAACATTCCATAAATAACATAGATTTATAATACATTCGATATGTAATCACACTTAATTCAACATGATTGTCATTTTTAATCTTATTTCCATATTCTTTAATCATCCCCTTTGTCTCATACAATGCATTGAAGTGAGGTCACTTCCAGGTTTTAGTTGGGGGGGAGATAGTATATGTTTAAAAAATTATTGTTTACCACCAAAGCCACCAAATACAAAATGCAGATAGACCATATGAACCCTTTGTTGCCCTTCCTACATTTGTAACCTTTTTATTGCCAACTTCCTAGTTTTGAGTCAATTCACGTTGGTTCAAGCTTAGTAGTAAAGGTTGCAAGTGAACAAAGTGCATGCAAGTATATCATATATAGAGGGTTGAGTGGAAGGTTGTTAAATCTGAATTTTAAGCTAACTTAATGGCATGGGAGGTGATCTTATCAAAAGGGAACCAATAGTACATCAGCCAATATTGGAGGATGGGTTAGTCTTGCCAATTTTCACAAGAGCGGGATGGCTAGATTACTTCTTGAAGCTCATAGAGCATAATGAAGACATGACAAGGCAATTTGCAACAACATGACATCAAGATGAAGCCACTATCAAGGGTTTGAGAGTGGATGCTTCTAAGGCTACAATTTTAGAAGTGTGTGGTCTACCCAGGAATGGAGATGAATTCCTTGTCAGAGAAAATACGGTAGCCACTAGGGATGAGTTTAGCGAAGTAGGAGAGAACCTTAACTCATCGTCATAAGGTACCAAGAGATTATCACTTCCATGAGTTTGGGCTTCTTGTGTTGCTTACATTATTAAGTATATTACTTGTGATGGTAGACAATCCCTTCTATATACTGTGCATTTTAAGCTATTGAGTCACCTCCATCACAATAGACTAGTCAATGTACCCAATTTTCTTTATAATTTGTTAAAAAGAATGGGGTTTGAATACCAACATAAGTTAAACGATTCAACTCTGTCACATGATTGTTTGATTACATTGTCAGTGAAAAGGAGCCTTAGGGTTCATCACCCATAGGTGTCCTAGGAGAGATTTTTAAATTGTGGGAACATTAATGACATTCTTGAGGAACCAACAATACCAAGAAACATAGAATCACCTATTGCATCTTTAAGGGAAACTCCTCCTATTCCACCTGCTGCTTCACCCACCCACAGCAAGGGAGAATTAGGGGTGCAAAATGTGAAAAACTCACCACATGTAACATTTGATCAACCTACAACAAGAGAGGTACATCAAACCCCATCTTCTAGTAAAGCACCAAAAACTAGAAAGAAGAGAGGTGGTTCTTCTACACCTTCAAAAGTGCAAAAAAAGAAACCCACACAACTAAGGCATTCACACTGCTTGAAAAGGAAAGGTGCTATGAGGGGTAGTATTGAGAAACCAGGAAAAGAAAAAGAAGGTGTTGTGACAGTGGATACTGACTTAGAACTAAGGGACAAGGAGATTGAAAATGTGCATGTTCCCATGAAAAGACAATGGTATATATCCACCAACTCTAAATAAGAATCAGAGGATATTTTTGTTGCCAAGAAAACTAGGAAGAGAACCCCAATTAACCCTAACAATGAGGGTTATGAATCCACAGGGGATGGTGTTGAACAGTTTTTGAGAGATGAGGAATTGTTGTTAGAAGAAAGAAATGTCAGAAAGGAATTGCAAGAAGCTTTTGAAAGGATCAAACAATTGGAAGAACTGGTAAAAACATATGAGAAAAGGGACAAAGAAAGGGAAACAAAGATTCAAGAATTGGAGGAAAAATTAAATACTTATGGGCAAGGGTCAAAATTAGATTTAATTGCACAACTAGTAATAGTTATAGTAGGAAACAAGGAACTAGTAACTGAGGAAAGAAGACCTCGTACCATAAAAACTCCAACTTGTAACACAACCATGTCCCTAGGTTACCAATTGTGGAAAGATACTCAAGACTTTTATAAACAAGAGGACGAATGGAAGAAAGAAAAAGAAATAATGATCTCAAAGCATACTAAGGCAATGGAGAGAAAAGATATTGAATTGAGAAGGTTAGCAGCCAGGGTGGAAGAGGTAGTCGATAAAGCCACCTAGATTGTTAAATGTAGACCTCCAGCCAGAACTTATGCTTTGTTTTTACAAGAAAAGTTTTTAAGTTATCAATTCAGTAAGTTGATCAGTAATAAGTTAGTTGGTATGAGTAGAATATTTACTTTTCTAAAAGTTTTTTCTGATGCCATACCAGAAGAATAGGATCAGTTATGTGAGTACTATTTTGCATAATTATGTTGCGCCTGAAGACACAGAATGGAACCCATTAACTTTTGTGGGAGATTTACAATTAAGGGCACTAGCATCTTCTTTCAGGAATGCAAAGTTTACGGGTGAAAGTATGCAAGAATATATGGAGAGAGATAGAAATCAATTGCTCTTCTAATAAGGAAGGAATCTAGAACCCCTTAAATGATCATTGCAGAATGGAAACAACTTTTGGATCATAAGGGTGTAGGCAGAAAAATCATGAACTTGAGATTGTAGGATTATGAAACAATGAAGCATTTGACTCTTGGAGTCATCCATCATTCCTACCAATTTGTGAAAGAAAGATGGGACAACTTAACCCCTAAATTGTAGAGAAAAGAACCCCACTCCTTTCATAATTTTATGGCCACATTTGAAAGAGCACAAAGATATATGTATATTGCCAGAGGTTAGGGACTTGAATGGGTGCCACTTACATTCTAGCCACCAATGCTCCTGTACACGGTACCACAATGGACACGAAAGAAGAATGAGGAATGTGAGAAAGTAGAGGTTACCAAAATGAATAGACTAGCATGTCACAAAGGCTTTTATTTGAAATAGGTTGAAGGAGTGGATGCTGTCATAGACTTCAGGGAAATCACTTTACACTGCAACCTCCAACCCTAGTAAATTTACTTGAGGGAAAGCAAATGGATAGTTGGGGGGAAATGATGAGTCCAATTATTAGCTAGGTTTCTTATGTTTTTATGCAAGTTCATAGACATCCTCAGACATTTATCTCATGCATATTCCTACACTATGCTATCTTTTATGCCCATTATGCAACCTTGAACCTAATTTAAAGTACATGGAAATATGGTTATGATATGATGGATATTGCATGATTATGTGTGGATATGTATGAATTGTAAAGGATATCTATGCTTAGCTATGGTTGTTAGTATTGTGTGCATGTTTTGTGAACTAACTCTTTGCAGCTGGAGAAGATAGACTATAGCCCGCAACAATTGCAAGGTGCAACCCCCAGCCAAAATAGTTCCTAGACAACAAAGCAAGGGAGGTTCTAGAATAAACTAAGCACAACAACTACAACATAGAGGCAATTAATGAAGATGATTTTGCATTATGATGACAATAAATAAAGGTGATTGAAGGAGAACTCTATTGTCGTCAGGAATCTAACGTGATTGATTCAACCAGTCCACATTCTAGTTCTATTATAGCAAGAGTCTCAATTTCATTTGGACTCTTCTTTCTTTTTCAGTTATTGATTGCTTGGTATTTATCACACTCTAATATATAGGGAGTGGTGATTTATGATTTTAGTTGAGAGACCTTGTTTTAATAAACTTCCCCTGTGCCTATATGTATGGCTTGATGGTTGAGGTAGAGTAAGATGTAAGTTGTTCAAGTCGTAGATATAGTTATCAGATCTTTTTTAGTTAGTTATTTTTACATAGACAATGTTTATTGTTCAATGATGATATTATGGAGAGTGTACAATGAATGATTTTGAATTATTATAATTGTATCAACCTAAGAAGCTAGATTTAAGCTAGATTAGTGGAGACAATCACTTGAGCAAGAGCCACTCAAGGTAACTTAGTAGAATCTTATGTGATATCTTAGTAGAATCTTATGTGATATTGTGGAGATTGTACAATGAATGATTTTGAATTATTATAATTGTATCAATCTAAGAAGCTAGATTTGAGCTAGATTAGTGGAGACAATCACTTGAGCAAGGGCCACTCAAGGTAACTATCGCTCACTTCATTTTCTGTATGATTACTTTTGTTGTAACAGTTGTAGACACCCAAAAATGTCCTCTTACAACACTTTGTCACAACATTACATCATTTAGGCATCTTGTAGCATGTTTTACCCTAGATACCCATGTCACCACCTAATTAGTTAAATAAATCTTATTTATTTGACTAATTTCATTTATTCCCTTTCTATTCATAACCCCTTCTTCATCCTAGCACTTCCTCTAATAAATTAAATAAATCTAACATTTATTTAATTTATCCCATCCCTTCACATTATTAAATAAATAAATTTTATTTATTTATTGAATCCCCTTTCCTCTTGAATTAAATAAAATAAATCTTTTATTTTATTTTAATTTATCACTTTATGTCTCCCCACTTAAAATAAATAAATAAATTATTTTATTTATTTTATCCTCACATTCCTCATGATTTAAATAATATTAAATTATTTAAATTATTAGATCACCTTCCATTTCCATCTCTCAAGATAACTCAAATCATCTCTCAAGTTAACTTCATTTGCCTTCCATTTCTTCTCTCTTGTTACACGATCAACTTTCTAATTCCACTACCACTCACAAAATGGAAGTTTTATCCCGACATCCTCTCACCTTTGCCTATAAATTGAACCCTTCTCTAGTCTTTTTAGGGACCCCATCTCTCGCATGCAACATCATTCTATCAAAATTCCTCTAGCCCTCACATCTATCTTCTTCTCATCAATCTCCATCCTATTGTTATGCTGCGTATCTAAGCAATCAACATCCAATCGTTCAAGCAATCAAACATGCATGCATCGATCCTTCAAGATATCTGAGGTATTCAGAGGGTTTGGGTAAAAGGTAATGCATTTAATTGTTTTATCTTTTGATTTGTCTAAATTTTTCAATTACATTTCTAGCACGCCTGGTGGGACCCACTTCTCTTGATCTAATCATACATTTTTACAAGTTTTTGTTATTAAAATTTGTGTTTTTCTAACCCTCGTTGGGCAAATTTTTCATGTGATCTATCATAGGTGATCTCCTAGGCTGAATCTAACATCGCCATTGCATCTAGGAGGCCATTTCCATGCTTTTTGACTACAAACTTGATATATTTTGCTCACAGGAAAGTTTTTTTTGTAAGGTCTGCAAAAAGTAGCATTTGGTCAGCAAAAAATTGCCTTTGGCTGTATCTAGTCGGCTTTAAACATCAGGAGCTCACCTTTGGTTTATATGTAGTTTCCTTTAGTTGTATTAGTGTATTTTACTATTTTTTGCAGGTTACAAGGTCTGAGCGCCTTTGTTGAACAGTAAGTTGCCTATGCATGACAAGAAATTGTCTTTGCACAATAGGTAATCACCTTTGGTAAACTTTTAGTCGCCTTTGTATTTTGGGAGGTCACATTTGGTTTCTACCATATGCCTTCGGTATGCACTTGCAAATTTGGGTTTTTCCCAGATCTAACATCTATCTGTGCAGCTTGTCCAAATCGTTTGTCAATTCGATCGGTCAAAGAAAAATATTATTTTCCCACAAAATTAGGAACAATTGGAATTGGTACTTAAAATAAACCCTGCATGCTCCATGTCTATTTTCCTTTTTTTTGCTTTCTATGAGTGTTTGTAACTTGATTTAACAACAAGAGTATCCTCTCCCCCTGCCTATCCAATGGACCTGGGGTGTAAGAGAAATTGTTGTTATCTCTAGAGGGCCTATCTCCCGTTGTGAGAGGGAATGACCCAAGTGGTAACAAGTTAAATCCAAGCTCATTCAAACCACTATATAAAAAATGTGTTTGTGATGAAAGTCATAAGAAATAGGTGTCGATGTGTCATACCAATGAATGTCTCCCTTAGTACCCTTGTGGTGCATGAAAACCTGTAGAGCGTAACCTCTGCAAGCTGGGAGGCCTCCTAATCAGAGTGAATCACCGCATGTATGGCCACTTGAATGAATGCCCTTACTAAAAACCTTTGTCTAGTAGCCAAAATCCTTCTATTTTCTAGTGCAAGAGGTCAAACCTCTGAAGTCATCCCACATTCTCACAGTTCAAAGTAGAGATAGCAAATTCTATTTGGGAATTTGAAGTTTGGTATGCCCGAGAAGTGAGTACCGTGTAAGGCAGAGCCAATGCTACCAACTTCTAGGCTATCCGCTTTGAATAAATGCAGTTGGAGCAACCCAAGTGGGAATCCAATAGATATTGTCTCTACTAGCCTAAGTTGTTAATGTTTGTGAATGTTCTAAGTATGAGTGTTTGTCATCTTGTTTTCTTGTTCAAAAACTGCCAAAAATAAAACCTATCACACAAAAATCACCTCTGAACATTAGCCAGTCACCTTTGAATAGCAACTAATCACTTTTGCACAATAGTAGCTCACCTCTGGTTATCCTATGATTGTCCTTGTCTATATTCGAAACACCTTTGAATCATACTCTGTCGCACTTAAACAACAACAAATTACCTTTGGCTTACATACCGTCACCTCTGGATTATTCCTCATCACCTTTGAACTATTCCTAGTCGCTTTTGAACCCCTCAGCATCGTCTATGGTCAATCATTTACTACTATCATTCCTTTAGTCTTTAAATCTTGTTTTAATCAATTCATCAGTTTTTAGACATCAAATTGATCATCTACACCATCCCATCTAGTTTGAACATATCATATCATTGGACTTTTTGAGCTTTCCATCCTCTTGAGACTCTAAATAAGTTATTATCAATCAATCAATCAAAATCAACATTATCCTTTGGATTTGGTCCTTACCTAGCATTTAATCATATCAGCATCATCAACCAACTTTGTCTACCCTTGAGTTCATGAGTATCTCTTGGGAGATAATCTTATCCAATCAACCAACTAATCAAACCAATCCAATCAATCAACCAAGCCAATCTAATCAATCAATCAAGCAAACCAATCAATCTAAGAGTCTCAACTTTGTCTCATAAGTCCATCCATCATCTAACCATGCCAACATTAGAAGACCTAGCACAAGAGCTCATTCACATACTTCACCAAGCTCAAACAAGTCAATCGCGTCTAAGCCAACAAATGATTCAAGGTGTCCATGACATGATCCAAAAACTACAAACAAGTCAATCCCCGCATATGCAACACCTCTTAGCACAAATCCAACACGTCTTGGCCACTTGTAAAATCCAACAAGCACATACTCAACTAATTCTAAATCAATCCTATGTTCCACCTATCCCATCATGTCAACCTTATTCATCCACATGTCACATCAATTCTTCTTCAACCTATCACACTTCTTCCAATTTTAACCCTTATCCATATCAATCCACCTATCAACAATCATTAGCCTATGTGATCCCTCTACCAACACACCATAAAACCCATCCACAAGGCAACCAAGTGTCCTCACAAGAAGCATATGCAAGTCCAAGTGGCCCTTTGTACATAAATCAAGTGAGCCCAATTTATCTTATGCAAGACCTCATATCCTTTGACGAGGGAGATACCAATCTAGTCAATGCATCCTATGAGTTACCTCCACCATCCAATCACATGCCAACACATGAGCCTACTAGTCCTATCTTGGCACCACCATGTGATCTTACTCCTAGTCTTCATCCATCTAATCCCCTTATCCTTCCATCTAGCCCAAGTCCTAGCACATCTCATCCCATTATCAATCTCACAAGCCCTAATCCAATTAGCCTTCCACCTAATCCCAATCATGACCCTTCAACTTCCATCACCCCTCCACCTACAAAGGATGTAATTCAAGGACTACTAGCAAGGAATAAACCATCCCCATGTCAAACATATATCTTTGATCCTAGCAATGAACCTCTAAATGCCATGTCCACTTCTTCAACCCCATCATGTGATCCACAACCCATTGAGTCTATTAAAGATCCTCCCCCCATGAGTCCACATCAAAACCCATCATACCCTCATGTTGTTAACCAAAAGCCTATCCAAGAGGCATCCCCTTTCATTCAAGTAGCCCAAGAGCTATGTCAAGAGTATAATCCAATGCATGTGGAAGCATCAAGCCCTTGTTTAAGTTAAGATCAAAGCATCTCCAAGATCAACCAATCCATGACCTATACATTTTCTATGATCAAGATATTATTTATGATCATAACCCTATTCATGAGCAAAGTGATCCCATCCATAGTACACTTAATCCTATTTTTTCTCCCATTTATGATCAAGGTTCTAGCTAAACTCATGAAAACCATGGTGTCCATCTTAGCTAAACTCATCAAAACCATGATGATCCTCTTAGCCAAACTTTATGCAATTCATAATCAAAAGCTTATTATTCCACCTACCCATGATCCCTAGACATCCACTTGTCATGATGAGACAAATGCCTCCCAAGCAAGCATAGAAGATCAAACCAATAGCTTGGATCTACATGCACATAAGCAAGATCTTAATGATCCTTCCACCTCCACTATTGACCCTATTTCAAATCCACCATCATATCCTGTGGGTCTATCCACCTTTATCCATGAGTGTTCCTCCTTAGAACACCAACAACCATTATCCTCTATCTCACCTTCCCCATCCAATAACGAGCTCGTATCTAGTGTTCAAACCACACCTAGTCCCATTGTCCATCACATGCTTCAAAACATGAACTATCAAGGTAAAGGCTTAGGCCTTCTTGAACAATGAATTTTGGAGCCCATACATGTCAAGGTCCCTCCGCGCTCATTTGGCCTTGGATACACACCCCAAGGTAAACAATATAAAGATGTTGGTACTTCCTCCATCCCTCCTAAGTCCACCACTTCCTATCACAAATCCCATCATACACACAAAACATATGTTTCCATTCCACTTCCGTCATCTTATAAATGTCAAAATCATGTGACCGTTCATCTTCCACCATCAACTTTGCCTCCATTACTTCCAACTCCTGCATCCCTCCATTGAATCTACCTCCACCATTGCTCCCAACTCATAATATCCCACCATCAACTTTGCCACCATTGCTCTCAACACCTAACATTCCTATCATCCATAAATACCCTCGTATTCCTGATCGTGACCAACAAATGCATATATTGTTAAACATGAAGCTTCCACTCATTCCACCATGTCCATGGGATTCAAAAGCAAAAATGTGGATGCCTTTACTCATAAAGCAAAAACTCCTAAGGGTCCTAATGCCTTAGAGCACAAAAGCAAAGAATCAAAGTCAAATTCATCTACAAGGCTACCTAAGCCCATACCTTCACAAGAAAAGGTCAAAACTAAAAAGGTTTGGGTCCCTAAGCACAAAGAAAGCAAGTCAAATGGGGCATCCTCCTCTCAAGAATCCAAACAATCCACTTCCACCCAAAATTCCCACTCCATTCAAAAGTTTCAAATTCCTTCATCCCACAAGTCAAACAAAAATCATAAAAATACTTAGTCTATGTGGGTACCCAAAGCACTACATCAACCATCCCCTAAGCTAATGTCACCATTGCTTCCTACACCACCTTCCCATCAAAAGCTTCAATGTTTATCACAGTGTGTGCAACCATTGAGCATAGTTCCCTCCCATTCCACAATGTTCCCACATACCTCCATCTCCCCATCCTATTCTTATGGTCCATGCTTTTGCATAAACCTTTCGTTCATTCTTTTGCATAAGTCCTACATAATCCAAGTTCACAATCCCTAATCTTTCCATCCATAATCCACATCATAATCCATTATCTACTATCCTTCCATGCATAAGCCCTTCATGATCCACCATCTACCTAATCTAACTTTCATGCAATCTCCCCTACCAACATTTTGAGCAAATTTGACATGGTCCATGCGATGACATCCATCTAGTGGGACACTATCACTTTCATAGAGCTAGACACTTGAGTCCCTCTCGTCCATATCCACCTATCCCATCCAAGTATTCAAAAAAAGAAAAAGAGAAATGCCTTCGTCCAATGGTGAAAACCTGGTAAACAGGCGTCCTGGATAAGTACCATGATGAAAACCTGGCAAACAGGCATCATGTGTAGGTTGATCTTCTATGTCACTTACACTTGGGGGCATGTTGTCTCATCCAACTGATCATTTTCCATCCTATCATGTCCTATCTTTCGATATCCTATTCTACCATCCTTAGCCATTACACACATTCCTATCCTATTGAGTCCATCCATCCTCCCTTCCTCCTTTTTATCTTGATGAAGACATAGGGGCAAAATGTTGAAACAAGATTTAGAAAAACTCTTGATATACCTCATCCCTTCCAATCCATCCTATCATGATCCCATTGTCATAAGCCTAATCCTATCATAAGTCCTATCATCATAAGCATTGTCATGAAAAATCCTAAGCATACTATCTAGAATGGGGCATGTTATTTCTATGTGACATAGCCTTTTGAGATCACATCCTTTCTCTTATGCATACATATTTCCACTATAGCCTATCCTTGTATCTATCCATTTATCATGAGCTTTTCGTTCCGTCTATCCTTTTTATCCACCCATCCATCATGAATCTTCCATCCTTTTTGCTATCGCCCATCCTCTTATCCATCCATCTTGCCTCCATCCTTGCACCTAGACTCAGTTCCTCCCTTGTCATTGGTATTTAGTGCAAAGACTATCCCAATCATCATCCAATGCCATTCCAAAACATTCCAAAAACTACAAAAAAATCAAAACATATCAAAATCCAAAAAAATCACAACATATCAAAATCCAAAAAAATCACAACACGTCAAAAATCCAAAAAAATCAAAATATTCTCAAAAATACAAAAAAAAATTCAAAACATTCAAAAAATACAAAAAAATCAAAACATTCCAAAAATCCAAAAAAATCACATGTCAAAAATCAAAAAAAATCAAAACATTTCAAAAATACAAAAAAATCAAATAGCCAACAAAAATCCAAGCAATAAAATCAATCCATCAAATCACTTTTTCCAATCCAATCATCATTTCATCAAATCACATCAATCCACTCATCACTCATCCACCATCATCATCAAACATTGTCAGAACTACATCTCATCTCTATCATTAAGTGCCTTGATCCCATGGATACAGGGCATGTAGGCAATCTAGGATACGAAGGAAGTACTCAGATTCAGGCACAGGCGATATTCCCCTTCCATCTTTCATCCTTCTTCTAATCTTCACCAATCACTATCTTCATCCATCTCATTTCTTCTATCTCCCACACCTAAAATTCAATCACATCACTTCTTCCAATCATCCTTCAAATCAATCCAAAATTCCAAGCAATAAATCCAAATGCAAGTCGTCATCAATACATACCAATCAAGTCAATCAATCTTGTCAAATTATCCAATCATATCCTTGGTCTTGATCCTAATCTTGTTGTAAACCACATCAATCAATCATCATCACCAATTAATCAATCAATCAATTAATCAATGGGATATATCATTCCCGCATCCTTGTGTTGATCTAAGGATATATCATTCCCGCCATGACAACATTAGTATCATCATCTTCGATTAATCAATCAATCAATCAATTAATCATTGGTTTACAGCTTGACAAGGGCAATACCTTGTTTGTTTTTGAATCATTTGTGCATGCTTGCTTGCTTGCTTGTGTGTGTTATCATTTTTATCTTGCATTTGTATCAAATCCATATCATTCTAGCTAATATTCATATCTCAAGTGTATGTTGGAATAGCTTTTTTCATTATCCTTTGCATCTAAGGTCACATCATACCTTTTGTGCATTAGGACTTTAATGCTATAAGTTTTCTTCCTCATACATCTAGACAAGATTGTATTACGTTGGGGCATGAGACACATTGTCACCTTGTTCCTCATACCCTGGTGCATAACATCTAGTGCTATATCAAACATCATGGTTGCTCACTTTCATTGTAGCATAATGCATCTATTTCATTTCTTCTATCCATTTCCTTATCTTTCTTCCTTGACCAATCCATTTCATTTCGAGAGCCTACCCATGTTTGTTCAACCCGCCTATCCTCTTGAGGGGGCATCCTCATCCTATCTTTCCATCATCATCTTTTTTCTCTATCCATACCTTAGCTTCTTTGAAATGATGTTACTCAACACAAATCTCATCATCTCGAACATCATCTTAAAGAGGGACAAAATGTATACACCCAAAAATGTCCTCTTACAACACTTTGTCACAACATTACATCATTTAGGCATCTTGTAGCATGTTTTACCCTAGGTACCCATGTCACCACCTAATTAGTTAAATAAATCTTATTTATTTGACTAATTTTATTTATTCCCTTTCTAATCATAACCCCTTCTTCATCCTAGCACTTCCTCTAATAAATTAAATAAATCTAACATTTATTTAATTTATCCCACCCCTTCACATTATTAAATAAATAATTTTTATTTATTTATTTAATCCCCTTTCCTCTTGAATTAAATAAAATAAATCTTTTATTTTATTTTAATTTATCACTTGATGTCTCCCCACTTAAAATAAATAAATAAATAATTTTATTTATTTTATCCTCACATTCCTCATGATTTAAATAATATTAAATTATTTAAATTATTAGCTCACCTTTCATTTCCATCTCTCAAGATAACTCAAATCATCTCTCAAGTTAACTTCATTCACCTTCCATTTCTTCTCTCTTGTTGCACGATCAACTTTCTAATTCCACTACCACTCACAAAATGGACGTTGTATCCCTATATCCTCTCACCTTTGCCTATAAATTAAACCCTTCTCTAGTCTTTTTGGGGACTCCATCTCTCGAATGCAACATCATTGTATCAAAATTCCTCTAACCCTCGCATCTATCTTCTTCTCATCAATCTCCATCATATTGTTATGCTGCATATCTGAGCAATCAACATCCAATCGTTCAAGCAATCAAACATGCATGCATCGATCCTTCAAGATATCTGAGGTATTCAGAGGGTTTGGGTAAAAGGTAATGCATTTAATTCTTTTATCTTTTGATTTGTCTAAATTTTTCGGTTACAACAGTTATTTTATAAATGGATGATTAATTAGATTCTTGAGTTATTCTAGTTTGCTTCAACTTGTTGTACTCACTAGAGTGTAGAATGTAGGTTTAGATTATCAGTATCAAGTTAAACCTTATCATTCATTTCTTGATAGTAATTAGTTGCAGACTTATATTATATGTACCTATAACAATAGTGCCAACATTACTTCCTTTACAGTTATGCAGTTTTGAGATTTTCTAGCAAGTCTAACATTATACTAGGATGAGTTAGGTAGTCTTAAATATTTGAAAGCACATATAGTGCCAGTACCATCACAAGCTTACTAGCCCTGGTCAATAATTCAATGAAGGTCTTTCCAAAGGTTCAAGTGGACTGTTTAGTTAGGTTTTTCCTCTGAATTGTGTGATTGTCACCAAGTTTACTAGACATAGTAAGGATGCTACAAAAGCCAACAACACTGACCCTTAACTCATTCATTAATAAACACCTTCTATTAAGTGCATTTGCTACCATGTTTGACTTACCACTCCTATGTTTCAAGATAAAAGAATAACTTTGCAAGAACTCCACCCATTTCATATGCCTCTGGTTTAACTTACCTTGACTATTGATGTACTACAAGGCATGGTGGTTTGTGTACAATACAAACTCATTTGACAACAGTAATGCCTCCACTTCTTTAAGGTTTGCACTATAGCATAGAATTCTTGGTCATAAACTGAGTATTTCTTCTTTACTTCATTTAGTTTCTCACTGAAGTGGGCAATGAGTCTACCTTCTTGACTTAACACTCCCCCAATTGCACTACCACTAGCATCACAATCTACTTGAAATACTTTTCCAAAGTTCAGCAATGCCAACACTAGTTGTTTTGTCACCTTCTTCTTCAACAATTGAAAGCTCTTTTCTGATACAATATTCCACTGGAGCTTTTTCCTAACACCCTTCATTGTCTCAGTGATTGGTGCACATATTACACTAAAATTTCTGATGAACTTCCTATAGAAGCTCACCAAGCCATGAAAACTTCTAGCCTTAAACATGTTTCTGGGTGAAGGGCAATCCATTATTGACTTAACCTTCTCAGGATCCATCTTCAACCCTTCTTCAAATACTACGAAACCTAGATATACTAGTTCCCTCTGCATAAAACTACATTTATCCATGTTTACCAACACCTTTTCTTCTTTTAACCTTTGTAAAACTGCCTTAAGCTGCAACAAGTGTTCCTCTTTTGTTTTACTAAAAATCAAAATGTCATCCAAATAAATGATAACAAATTTTCCAAGGAAAGGATTCATTACCTTATTCATTAATCTCATAAAGGTACTGGGTGCATTTGTCAACCCAAATGGCATCACTAGTCACTCATATAGTCCATCCTTGGTTTTGAATGTTGTCTTCCATTCATCCCCTTCTCTAATTCTAATTTGGTGATATCCACTCTTCAAATCAATCTTGTTGAAATACTTTTCTCCACTCAAACAATCCATCAAGTCATCCATACGAGGCAATGGAAGCCTGTACTTAATGATTATCCTATTTATATCCCTTGAATCAGTGCACATTCACCATTTCCCATCTTTCTTAGGTGCCAGTACAATAGGTACAACACACGGACTGAGGCTCTTTCTAATCGGCCCCTTATCCAATAACTCTTGCACTTATCTATTCACCTCTTCATTTTCCATAGGTGTCATTCTATATGGTGCCTTATTTGGTAGGCTTGCACCCAATATCAAGTCCATGCAGTGACTTATGCTTCTAGTTAGAGGTAATCCATTAGGTAAGTCCATTAGAATGTCGCTGAATTCATTCAGAATTTCTTGGACTTCTGTGGGAACTTCTACCCCTTTCTCCGCTATCATAATATCTGCAACTTAAGGTAGGAAGGCATAACATACCTTCTCCTTTCTGATTTCCTTTAGGAACTATTTTTCAGTTACTAGACAAACCCTATTGGTTTTCTCAACTTCCTCATCCTTATTCTTCAAAGGATTCAACACATACTCAACCCCATCCTTCTTGATTTTAATATAATTACTCTTACCATCATGAATGGCATGCCTATCATATTACCAAGGTCTGCCTAACACAATGTGGCATGCATCAATTGGCATGACATCACACATTATCTCATCTTTGTAATTCCCAATGTGAAATTTAGTAAGGCATTGTTCACTTAACAATAACTGATTTCCCTTTTGTAGCCAGGAAACCTTGTAGGGAGTTGGGTGTTTCAACCTCCTTAGTTTTAGCTTCTCCAACATCTCTTCTGATACTAAGTTTTTAGTGCTGCCACTGTCCACAATGACTTTGCAGCATTTTCCTCCAGACTTACAAATGTTGGGAATTAAGGTGTCTCAACCTTGGTAATTCCTTACATTTGTAATGTTTTCATTTATTATTTAATTGCCTATGTTGTAAATACTTGTAAATTCCATATTGTCATATTGTGGGATGTGGCACGGTGATGTGTCGATCCTACATGGAATATGACAACTTGTAATTTTGTCCTCACATGAGGAGATAGGCATCCCACTTTGTGGTAGGATTATTTTTCCATGTGTCGGCATCTTCCATGTTCTGTAAGGGAATGTTTGACTGAAACGGTTATGACGGATTCCTATGACAAATCTATGACATGTAAGAGTCGAAAATAGAAGGTTATAAGATAGGTGATGACATGTGTCATGAAGCATCTTTCAATAAGGCATATTTGGGTGCCCCAAGGTGGAATATGACATGTAAGAGAATATGTTATTTATAGCATGTGTATGATAGATTCTCTTACAGCTATAAGTTGTAACCGCTCTGACAGATTCTATGATGGTCATAAGTGTCGTAAGAGCATCTGTCATAGCCCATTTTAGAAATTGGTGACCTCTTTGGAATGGGAGCTATGGACAAGTGTCAGGAACATTCTACAATGTTGACCAAGTGTCCTTGAGCATGGGTTTTGGTCCATGAAGCCATGTTGGACGCCCATTCCAAGATAGGTCCAATATTGCCTTGTATTTCCTATTTAAACAGGTGCTTGGAGATGGAGTTTGTATCATAGGTTTACAGGTACTATTATGCTACTGGATTGATTCCAGACAAGAGTGTTGAAGACCATTGAAGCTTGCATTGCAAGTGTATTGTAAACAACTTTCAAATTTGTTAATACATTGTGTAGGTTTCTGAGTGTGGTGTTTTTCACCCGATAAGGGTTTTCCCCACCGTAAATCTTTGTCTCTCTTCTTCTGTCTACTTTTTGGTTCTTGTGTTTTTCTGCAATATCTCATGTTAATGTTTAACATCACTGTAATAGTTAGGATAAATTTGAATTTGCATAGTCCTCTCCTCATTAGATTAGTGTAGGAAGCGTTTCTCTACACCTAGCTTCCTTTCAGTTGGTATCAAAGCTTGATCACCTTTGGTCCTAGTTGTTGGGTAGGGGTTTTTTGAGCTAATCTTAGGTTGAGTGGGAGTCTATGCAGAGCATTCTGTATCTTATTGCAGCAAGGAAATGGTAGGCACATCCGGAAGATTTGAAGTGGAGAAGTTCAATGGTAGTAATTTTGAGCTATGGAAGCTCAAGATGGAAGACATGCTTGTTGACCAGGACCTTTGGGAAAGTGTTAATGGAACTAAACCAGCTGCAATGTCACAAGATGAGTGGGATCTCAAGGATCGGAAGGCTAAGGGTCTCATAAGACTTAGTCTTGTTGATTCTATGTTGTTAAATATCCATGAGGAGACTACTACAAAACTACTTTGGAAGAAGTTGGGGGATATGTATCAACCCAAATCCCTAGTCAATAAACTTTTCTTGAGAAAGAAGTTGTATTCCCTTCGAATGGAGGAAAGAGGATCTGTTGTTCAGCATATGAATGCTTTTAATATGCTAGTTGCACAATTGACATCTATTGGTGTAAAGATGGAGGAGGAGGATCGGTGTATGACCCTGCTTTGTTCTCTATCAGACTCATGGGATCATCTTGCAGTGGCAATTGGAAGCACCACATCCACATTCAAAATGGAAGAAGTGGTTTCCTCGCTGTTGTCTAAAGAGATGCAGAGAAAGTCTTCTGAGGTATCCAAAGAGGCCCTTGCAGTTCGTGGAAGACCCAAGGAGAAAGGGAAGAAGAAGGACAAGAAAGCTAAGAAGGGTAGATCCAAATCCCGTGGGAGATCCAAATCTCCTAGAATATCCAAGGTTCTTTGTTGGAACTATGGCAAAACTAGGCATTTCTGAAAGGAATGCAAAGAGGAGAAGAAGAAAAAGAAGAAAGCTCCTGATTCAGATTCTGATAAGTCACAAGATGACGGTGATGCTTTCATCGCAGCCTTGGCAACCCATGCATCTGATGATGTGTGGCTAATCGACTCTGCTGCATCATTCCACATGACCTCGCATCGAAACTAGTTCACTAAGTATGAGGAGTTCGATGGTGGAAAGGTGTATCTAGGTGACAACTCTCATATGAAGATCGTTGGTCATGGAAAAGTCTCTATTTGATTCCCTAACGGTCGAGTGAAGGGGATCTTTGGGGTTATGCACATCCCAGGCTTAGCACAAAACCTGCTTTTTGTAAGTAGTTTGAATGATGCAGGTGTGCAAGTTGTCTTTTCGAAAGAAGGATGCAAGATGACTAGAGGAGCTATGGTGCTTGCTAAGGGTACTCAGAGAGGTACTCTGTTTCAGCTAGAGGCATGCATTTCACAATGTAATAGTTCTTCTGACTCAAGGAAGAGGGTAGCAGTCACTTCATCCCCACCATCTGAATGAGCAGTGAAGAAATCTGTTGTTTCTAGTCTTGATGGTTGTAATCATGCATTGGAAGTTAAACTTCCTACTAAAAAGACAATGTTATGGCATAAGAGATTTGGCCACATTGGTGAGAAGGGTCTGCGTACCCTGAAAAATAAGAACCTCATTGAGGGGTTAGATGATTGTAATCTTGAGTTTGACTTTTGCAAACATTGCATTTATGGAAAACAAAACCGTGTTCAATTTTACTCGAGTTCTCATAAGTCTTCTGGTGTGTTGGACCTTATTCATTCTGATGTGTTTAGCCCTGTTAATGTTCCTTCATTATCAAAATCTGTATACTTTGTATCTTTTATAGATGATTACAGTAGAAGGACATGGATTTATTTTCTCAAAAGCAAATCTGAAGTCTATAGCAAGTTTAAGGAGTTTAAAGCCTTTGCTGAAAATTAGACTAGTAAAAAGATTAAATGTTTGAGAATTGACAATGGTGGTGAGTTCTGTTCTACAGAATTTGATAAGTATTGCAAGGAACTTGGGACTGAAAGACATAAGACAACTCCATACACCCCGCAGCAAAATGGAGTTGTAGAGAGGATGAACATGACACTGATGGAGAAGCCTAAGAGTATGCTTAGTGGAGCTGGCCTAGAACAAAAGTTTTGTGCTGAAGCTATTGCCACTACTTGTTATCTGGTAAATAGATCTCCTACATCAGCTCTTGTTGGAAAGACACCCATGGAGGTGTGGTCTAGTAGAAAGCCTTCAATAAGGCATCTTCATGTTTTTGGTTGTGAGGCATATGCACATGTGCCTAGGGAGAAGCGGTCAAAGTTGGAGAACAAGGCTGTTAAGTGTATCTTCATTGGCTATGGTGTTGGTGTGAAAGGATACAAGCTTTGGGACCTCGTGGCTAAAAAAGTGTTGTATAGCAGAAGTGTCATCTTCAAAGAGCTTACACCTTCTTCCATTGTTTTGCAGCCAGAAGAAAAAGAAAAGAAAGAGGATGTTGTTCAGTTTCCTGCTACTCTTGAGAAGACTGAACAGAAAGACAATGTTGGACCTGATGATGAGGAGAGCTCTAGCAGCTCTGAAATCTCAGATGAAGAAGCTAAACCTCAACCTCAGCCTTTGAGGAGGTTTACACGGATAAGAAAGCAACCTGAAAGGTTTGGTTTTACATTGCTTGATTGTAGTTGTGCTTATGCTTTAATCACTAACAATGATGAACCTAGAACTGTGTCAGAGGCTTTGGATATGAAAGATGCAGGTTCCTAGAAGGAGGCCATGGAGGTAGAAATGGCTTCTTTGGAAAAGAATCAAACTTTGGATTTGGTGTCTTTGCCTCCTGGACGAAAACCCGTTGGATGCAAATGGGTGTTCAAGAAGAAAATTGGTGCAGATGGCAGTGTTGAGAAGTATAAGGCCAGATTGGTTGCGAAGGGATATTCACAAGTGGAGGATATAGCTTATGGTGAGATCTTCTCTCCCATTGCAAAGCTAACATCCATTCAATTCATATCGTCTCTCGCAGTAGCTTATGACTTGGAGGTAGAACAGATGGATGTGAAGACAGCTTTCCTTCACAGTGACTTGGAGGAAGAAATCTACATGTCACAACCAGAGCATTACATGGTGAAAGGTAAAGAAAATTTGGTTTGCAAACTTAAGAAGTCTTTGTATGGTTTGAAGCAATCCCCTAGGAGATGGTACTTGAAGTTTGATGCCTTGTGTTGTCAATTGGATTTGTGAGATCGATATTGGATCACTGTGTGTATTATAAATTTGATGGTGATCGTATTCTCATTGTTGCACTATATGTTGATGATATGTTGCTCATTGGGAAGGGTAAGAATATGATTTCTGATTTTAAATCTCAGTTGTCAGCTTAATTTGAAATGAAAGATTTAGGGGCAGCCAGGTACATTCTAGGAATGGAAATCAGAAGAGACAGAACCAATAGAAAACTTTGGTTAAGCCAGAGTAAGTATGTGAAGCCCATGTTGGACAGATTCAGCATGGCAGATTGTAGACCATTGTGTGTTCCTGTTTCTTTGGGGACAAAGTTGTCTATTGAGGATTGTCCAAAATCTCCTAGTGAGGTGGAGGACATGAGTAGAGTACATTATGCTAGTGTTGTTGGCAGTTTGATGTATGCTATGGTCTGCACAAGACCAGACATTGGCCAAGCAGTGGGAGTCCTTAGTTGATTTATGGCTAATCCTGAATGGTTTCATTGGGATGCAGTTAAGCGAGTGTTTAGATATTTGAGGGGTACTTCTGAGTATTCCATTTTCTATCATGGTAATATTTCAAGACCTCCGCATTCTGTTGATATTCATGGATTTGTGGATTCAGATTGGGCAAGTGACATTGATAGCAGGAGATCCACCAGTGCTTATGTGTTTACACTGTTTGGTGGTGCTATTAGTTGGATGAGTAAGTGACAACCTATTGTTGCTTTGTCCACGATGGAAGCTGAGTATATGGCAGCAACTCATGCTTGTAAGGAATCCATTTGGCTTAAGAGATTGTGCTTAGATATTGGTGTTAATGCAGGTCAGATCATGATCGGTTGCAACAGTCAGAGTGCAATTTGCCTTGCGAAGAATCCAACTTTCCATGCTAGAACAAAGCACATTGATGTTCAGTTTCACTTCATGCAAGACATGGTTGAGGATGGAAAGGTAAATTTGGAGAAGGTAGATACTTTGAGGAATGTTGCTGATGCATTGATGAAACCAGTGAGCATAGAAAAGTTCAAATGGTGTTCGGAGTCTATGGGCCTCTCGGCCTATAGCAGTTAAATCCTATTTTTCTATTAGCTCTTACAGGGTGTTCGACAAGTGGGAGAATGTTGGGAATTAAGGTGTCTCAACCTTGGTAATTCCTTACATTTTTAATGTTTTCATTTATTATTTAATTGCCTATGTTGTAAATACTTGTAAATTCCATATTGTCATATTGTGGGATGTGGCACGGTGATGTGCCAATCCTACATGGAATATGACAACTTGTAATTTTATCCTCACATGAGGAGATAGGCATCCCACTTTGTGGTAGGAGTATTCTTCCATGTGTCAGCATCTTCCATGTTGTGTAAGGGAATGTTTGACCGAAATGGTTATGACGGATTCCTATGATGAATCTATGACATGTAAGAATTGAAAATAGAAGGTTATAAGACAGGTGATGACATGTGTGATGAAGCATCTTATCTTTCAATAAGGCATATTTGGGCACCCCAAGGTGGAATATGACATGTTGTAAGAGAATATGCTATTTATAGCATGTGTATGACAGATTCTCTTACAGTTGTAAGTTGTAACTACTATGACAGATTCTATGATGGTCGTAAGTGTCGTAAGAGCATCTGTCATAGCCCATTTTGGAAATTGGCAACCTCTTTGGAATGGGAGCTATGGACAAGTGTTAGGCACATTCTACAATGTTGACCAAGTGTCCTTGGGCATGGGTTTTGTTCCATGAAGCCATGTTGGACGCCCATTCCAAGATAGGTCTAATATTGCCTTGTATTTCCTATTTAAACAGGTGCTTGGAGATGGAGTTTGTATCACAGGTTTACAGGTACTGTTATGCTGTTGGATTGACTCTAGACATGAGTCTCAAAGACCATTGAAGATTGCATTGCAAGTGTATTGTAAACAACTTTCAGATTTGTTATTACATTGTGCAGGTTTCTGAGTGTGGGGTTTTTCACCCGATAAGGGTTTTCCCCACCGTAAATCTTTGTCTCTCTTCTTCTTTCTACTTTCTGGTTCTTGTGTTTTGCTACAATATCTCATTTTAATGGTTTAACATTGCTGTAATAGTTAGGATAAATTTGATTTTGCATAGCCCTCTCCTCATTAGATTAGTGTAGGAAGCGTTTCCGTACACCTAGCTTCCTTTCAGTTTTTAGTGCTGTCACTGTCCACAATGACTTTGCAGCATTTTCCTCCAAACTTACATCTAGTTCTAAATAGATTTCTTTGTTGTTCTAGTTTCTCTTGTACCTTTTCTGGTGTTAGAAGAACTTTCCTCGGCATCAAGGATTCTCCATCCTCGGGTTCTCCAAATTTTGGTGAGGCTATACTTGCCACACTCTCCTTCTCAGCTTCTCCTATAGTCTCTTTTCCTTTTCCACTGCTCTATTGTACTTGAGGACATTCAAATGCCCTATGTCCAACCTATCCACACTGGAAACATGTTCCACTAAATCCTCTTCCTCTTCCAAAATTTCCTCTACCTTGTGAGTAATCACCCTTCCTCTACCTCCTTGGGTACTGGTCTAAGAAGAACTTGTTTCTCCTTGCTTATCCTGAGAACCATATCTAGGATTTCATTTCCCTCTTCCTTTGGAGGATTTACCTCTTCTCCTAGAGCTATTCTACCTTCTAGAGATCTTTTCTTCTGCCTTTAGTGCAAATTGATAGGCTTCTTCTATGCTGGTAATTCTAATTGTGCTAATTTCATCTTGGATAGAATAATGCAAACCATTTACATACTTGGAGACCTTCTCATCATCATCTTTAATGTGACTAGCCTGGATGTTTAATCTATAAAATTCTTTGGTATAGTCTTGCACACTTCTCTCCCTCTGCTTGAGGTTCTATAGTATTTTAAACATGGTGATTTGATGGTCTGTAGGCAGAAATTTTTCCTTCAACTTAGTTAACATCCTCTCCTAGGTTTTAATCTTTTCCTTTCCTTTTCTATGTCTCTCAACTTGCAGAGGATAGAAAGGAGTTGAGTTGAAGAGTAAAGAACCTACAACGATTGTGGGTAAAAGGAGATGTGAGAAAGAAGACCATAAAAATGGCATGAAAGAGAAGGACCTAATTACAACAGAAAAATATGTTCTCAAAAGCGTGAATAGGTTGACCTAGGATTGCAACAGAGAAGGGTAAGGATGAAGAACTTGTTGTAGCTAACATGATTTTGTGTGCAGATGAAGAGGAAAGCAAAGACAAAGAAGCAGAGTCCTTGAGGAGGATGAAAGGAAAGAAAGTAGTGAGTTTGCAGCAAGAGCATGTCTACAGTAGGATATGGAGAATGAAATAAAAGAGGTTGCAATAGAAGAAGAGAAAATTGAGTTATTTGAAGGTCCCATATATGATGAAGAAAATGAAGAAGATTTGCATGCAGAAGTAATAAATCTTGAAGGTCCTAAATTTGATGAAGAAATTGGTGAAGGTGAAGACCTCTTATTGGAAGAAGAGATAAGAAGATTGAATAGGTTATTGGAGAGAGATATGACATAAGAACATGAGGAAGAATTGGTTGCTTTTCATAATTCTAGTTGTGATATTTTGTTTGCAGGTAGGATGGAAGATGCAATAGAATATGAAGGAGAGACCTTCATGCAAGAGGATAAAGGAGAAAGCAGAATAGAAGTTGTAATAGTATATCTTATCAAAGGCATGGAGAAGATAGTGAAGGGAGTTGCAGCTAAAGATAAGGAAGAAAAAGAGGAAGAAGATGTGAGCAGATAAATCACAGCAGTGATTGTAGACATGAATAGGAAGAATGAAGTTGCAGTAGTAGTTATGTGTTTTTTGGAGGACGTGAAGATGTTAGAAGAAAGTGGAGCTGAGCATGAAGATGGAGATGTTGTAGTAGGAGGTGAAAGGGAAAAGGTTGTAGTAGCAGGAAGAAAAGGAGTAAGTTTTAATTTTCTTAACTTTAGTGATGATGAAATGTGTGTTGATATGACTGTAGATGAGATGGTGATATGAGAAGAAAATGATAATGTAGAAGAGTGGGAAGAAGAAGAAGTGTATGCAACAGACCAGATGGAAATACTTGATTTCCATGACATAGTTTATGCAAATATTGCAGAGGAGGTTGAGGAGAACTTTTGGTGGAGGAAGACAAACTATGGTGGGTTGGATCCCACAAGAAGAAAGAAAAGGGAAATGCAATTGGAGGAATCTGGGAAGTATTCCAGATAGATACTGGAAGCAGAGGAAGAAGAAATATTTTATCAAACTTGATGTAATTATGGAGTTTTTTGTGGTTTGTCCATGACCTACAAGGGTGGCTCAGTCATCCAACTCCATTTTATTAGTCCTACTCACAAAAGTTTTCTTACCCGACATGTCTGATGCAGGAGAATCTAGGTGAATGGGCTATCCCGCATCAACCAAAAATATTTCGGTTTGTTTTCTTTATTTTTGATGTATTGTGGTCTTTTCAGGCATCTCTCTACATCTTGAAAGTCCTCCCATGATCATAATGTCATTTTTCAACTTTTCACCAAATCACAGCTTTCACGCATGTAAGGCAGTTTTACGGAAATAATTGTTTCTGGAGACTTTGGAGGGCTATGCTAAAACCCTCTTATATGAACATTCTTAGATGCATTCTGAATTCAATGCAAAAGGAATCAGGTTTATATCTTTCACCAATTGAGGGAATTTAAAATTCTTTTATCAACGCTGACAATTTACGAAAAGTTTAAAATTTCAAAATCTATGAAGGTTGGAGTGAAATCCTTTTGCAGGGGACCTTGGGACATCATTCTAATCCTACTCATCAATTTTCATGTGAAACAGAGTAGTTTGATTTTTTTTGCCTCCCAGCACCCAATTCTATGCATCCAAAGCACCAATTTGGTCATTTTATTTGCGTAAGATAATATGGAGATCATGGAAAGTAATTTTCTAGGTTTCTTCCTTTATGTTTCATCTTTTTATTTCATAAAGAGTTTGGAGGTAATCACCTTGGAAAATGAGTTTAAAAATTTATGTTTCGGGCCTCGAAATGGTATAAAACTGCCATAATGTTTTCTATCCAAGCTAGAAGTGGAACGCCTCATTTTGAGGCATATCAAATCATTTTTTTATTTTCTTTTTATTTTGGGAGAGAGGAGCACTGAAAATGGAATGGAGCGTCTAGTTTAGCACAGAAAACGCCTCAGATGAGGTAGATTAAAAGATTATGATATATTCTTTTGGACAACGTTGATAAAAGAAGGTATAAGTGCCAAAATAAGAGAGGGCACACCTCATTCTTGAGGTGGGATGGTAGGGTTTAAGCACCATATTTCTAGGAAATTGAAAGGTCTCTATTAGAGGCTCTTGAATTTGTAGAAGAATACAAGAATTTCAACATAGAAGAGATGGGAAAGAGGTGTAGGGAGGATAAGAAGGTCTACAGTAAAGTCAAGGACATGGAGCATGGGAAAAAGAAAGATGAAGCAACCTGCTTTGATGTTCAAATGTATGAAGAATTAAAGAGGTTAAGAGGTAGCTGGGATGTCTCAGATAGAAGAAAGATTCATGTAGAAGTATGGAGAGTTTAATAGTGTAATATGTCTATGGGAAGACAAAGAAGATGAGAATGAGAGGCCATGAAAAGGACATTATATGGTTGTTACTATAGATTGTAGTTTTGTATGTTATTGCAAATGAATTGGAATAAATAAATCATGAGTTTTGGTATGCATTTCATTGTCTTGCATTTGTCTTGTGTTGAGGTGTGAGCAGAGAGTCTCGGTATAATGTGTTTTGAGCAAATAGCGTGAGTGTGAGTGATGGCATGTGGATGGGAGTCCCATCTAACATAGACCTAATATTATACAAAGATTCAAAAAATATATATAATAATTTTAAACAAATATATAGCAATTTTTATGTATGACTTGATCATAGTGGAAACATAATATATCATGAAATAGGTTTGGATATTTATATAGTTTAGGAAATTATTGATAATCTTAAGAGGAGAAGTGTACTGAATAGGTTATGTTGATGGTGGTTTTAGCACGTGGCAACATAGGTAAGATACAGGATATCTCACCTCTCTTGACAAGAATCCTATCCCAAATCTTCAGAATAGGACTGCCCCAAGGTTTATACAGCTAGGTCTTAGTTTACAGGATAACTCAGTGGATATGTGATTTGTTGTTCCAACCAAGGGGACTTACATGCAATGCAAACAAGATTTAGTGCATTAGGGTTTGATTGCACATGAACTTGATAAACTTTCTGATTTGACAATGCATGGACAGATTGATATATACTTAGATTGCTACAAAATATGTAATTTCAGCATGCACCCAACAATCTACTAACTTGCATTCATTAAACATGAAATCTATGATAGCACTATGGAAATTTATGAAACCTAATCTAACCAGTTCTGATAAAGAAAATGCAAAAGGAAAGGTTGAAAGATAAAGGATAAAGAGATCCTATAGACAACTACAGGAATGATCAACAAATAGATAGATACATTCCCAACAATAAACAAATCTCTGCTTAACCAGGCAACCCACAATGCTACAAAGATTGTACAATCTTCTAAGGAAATGTAAGGGTTTTCAAACTGTGAAAGATTCATCAAACACCCAATTCTTGGCGCAGTTCAATGAACTCACACAATCAAACTTAGCTCATATGAAATATGTCTAGACTAACCATGCACAATGACATACAATCAGCATCAATGGCATGGACAGGAAATCCATCAAATATCTGAATAATTAACCACAAATGCAACTGAATAACTAATTGGAAAGATGAAGAAGAACCATGATAACTATATCCAATCAAAAAAATGAACTCAAATGGCAGTAACAAATGAAATTGTGTTTACATTGATTCAGAAAAATGGCAGTTTCAACAATTCTTTCTTTAGTGCTTTCTTCCATATCTTTTACAATGAGAGAGGTTGCCTTTATATAGAGAGGCAAGCATAGTGAGTTTTTCAATGGATTGTGGAGATTTACTCAATACCAATGATCTAGATTACATGGAATTTAATTTTGGTCGGGGGGTAGCTACATTCCCGGATTTTCTTTTCTCTTGTAGAAAAAAGACAATAAATACAACTTTTCAGCTCATAAGAATAAGACAAAATAACAACTTTTTGAGTTGTCTAATGGGACAAATCACTTTTCCAATGTGTTGAATAGTCAAGAGGAGTATGTGGCACATTTTTTATGAAGACATATCCAGTTGGATGCTTGCTAGATTGATATTTGATGGCTGGATGGCTGGGATAGCTGTGAACATGTACTGAATATTGAACTAGATCTGTAGGAACAACAGTGATGTAGGCTTGATCTCCTGTGTCTTCTAGCTCTTGGGGGTTATCTCCATCACCTTTGACATCATACAGACTTCCTTTTGCAGGTGTAGAAGTGCAATTTGATTGAGAAAATGATGATCCTTCATATCTAGGTCAACAGTATACCTCTAGGTTTTCATCCTTCATAATAGCTTTAGCTAGCTCCTTTGCCCTCTCAAACCTACAATTGATTATGCCAAGCAACAATTTCATCATAAAAAGTCATTTTACATCAATATAGATCAAAATATATCCATTTGCAGTTGTGGATCAATCAGGGACAGCTCAAAATCAATTTTACTTGTCATGGAGAACTTCACAAATCTAGTGGATTTCCCATGATTTTACGAGTTTTTCATCATTTTTGACTACCCATTTCGCATTTATGGTGATCTGGGATGTTTTTGTGCTCATTTGGATCCAATTAGAGACATTTATTTCACGTTTTTAGACCCTTTTTTTGCAAAAAGCAAGATTTTTTGGGTCTACTGGATATCCATGTGTAGCAACATTGATTTGATGCAAAAGATGCTTAAAATCCATACTAGTGATATAAATGCCTAACAAGATGCAAAAGAATGATATGCAGATCAAATTTGTCAATTAAATCCAATTTGCACCCTTAAAAATGAGTTTTACAGCCCAAATTATGAAAAAGTGGGGTTTTTGGGGTCATCTGGATATATGCAGTAGGGTCAAATTTTAGCACTAGCTTCTCTAAAGGCTTTTGGCAGGGATTTTAAGGTCAACTGGATAGCAGGCATTTTTTCACCTACTAGATATATGTAGTAGAGTCATATTTTAGTGCCGACCTTACTTAACACCTTTAGTGGGGATTTCAATAGCAACCGGACAGTGTGGTTTTTAAGCGCTACTGGATATATGCAGTGGAGGCATATTTTAGTGCAGATCCGATTGATGGAGATTTTAGTGCAAAACCTTAACAAATACCTTAAAGTGTTCTAGTGGGGAATTCTAAGGCAACTGGATATATCACATGGATGTCAATTTTAGCACTATCTGGTTGGAGGTCCTTTTAATGCTAGACTAAGTCATGAAGGTTCGGCTCTAATATTTGACACCACTAGATATTAGCACAAAATGCAGTAGAGGTAGTTTTTAGCGGTAGATTTGGAAACTCCTTGGCTAACAATATATTTAAAAATATATTTAAGTATAGGATATACTTTAAATATTTTGAAACATACTATTAGGATGTCTGAGATAGGTCCCAGATCCATGGGATTTAACATGCAAATTCTAGATTTTGGAGGATCTATCAGATTTTAGACTTAACCAATTTTTCAAGATTTTAGGGTTTCAAACTTAGCCAATTTCAGGGCTTCAGGAACATGTGTCAAGATGAAAGCACAAAGACCCCTTAGTGAAATGTTTTGGAATTTGTCATGATTTTGTAATTTTGAGGCATGGAAACTAGGAATCCCAACATGACACATCCTGTAGTAGTAGTTTTAAGAACTATATCCAGTGACACTTAATTTTGATGCAAACTTCAGTAACACCCACTTTTGGTGCAAAGGGCAACAAATAGCTATTTTGTGAGCACAAAACCAATCAAGACTCCTCCAAATCAATCACGAAAGGCATCAAATGACTTCAAACATGCCAAAAACCCAAATTTGGAACAAATCCTACATTATAAGCACTACTTCACTTTCTCATTATCATAAGGAAGAAAGTTTCAGACTCCAAGCTAAAGTGAAAAGAAGGGGTCCCCATTTGGCAAAATGGGGCATATGTGTAGGGCACAACAGGTTACAAAATACAAAACTAGTGGAATAGAATGACAAATCAAAGCATAATTACATATAAACACCAAATTTACCCTAGAAATCCTTTTAGGAAAAATCCAACAACAACACCACTCTTATATATTATCTAAATAACAATATTACAATATGCAAAAGATTTAGCTTGTGCTTAAATATGTCTTTACTCTTTGTTAAATCTGATAGCATGCACCTTTAGAGAACTTGTCCTTAATGCAACATGTACTCTCAAAGAACCTAGTTGCAATGCACTCTAAGAGTTTATCTCATTCTTGGGATCAATTCAACATGATCTACAAACATATTACAATTCCATGTAACCATACATCAATTATCATGAATTCTCTAGATGCTATCACGATAATTTATGAAATCTTCTTATGTTTTTACAATGCCATGAGCTTACATTTATAAGCAAAAATATCATAAGAAACCACCATGTGGTTTCACAATATAATGGGTACCAAACCATAGGCCATGACCCTTCATATTCCACACATCTTCTCATATAATACACATGACCCCTCACACCCCACACATGATTCTTCATGTTCCACAAGTCAATCCAAATCATTATGTGTGACTCTTGACATCCCCCAAATGTCTCTCCTCATTCCTAGATCCTCCACACATGATGTTTCACCTTTTGATGTTTTGTCTCTTTGCTTTCCTTTTCTAACCCACAATTATGTTTTCAATTATAATGTCTCATACAACATTACACAAGAAGAAATCAATCTGACAACCAAGTGTGCCATCTCATTCTATAAAGACCATAACTTACAATAATATGTAATGTTATTACACATGGTGTACAACACACCTTCCTAGCAAATACAACATTAAGATTTGCCATTATGCAATATACATTACATAAGGGGCCAAACATAAACAAAAATAATACTATGGCTGATAGGAACAAACATTTCCATAGCTCTCCAATAACAAGAAATCCTCTCAACACTTATTGGCATCACTTCTAAGGCACCAATATTTTCATCCTCAACAACTTAAAGATCCTTACAAATCAACTAATAAATCTTAAAAATTCTAATTTATACATATATCTAAAACCAACAAATTCACAACCAAAAGTGTTCTTCTATAAATCTCCAACTACATGTAATCTAGAGCATATCATGGTAGCATAATTTAGGTCCTCAATACCAATGATACCCTTAGATTTGTCCTCCATATGAGACATCCATCTACAACAAACATATTTCCTTTCAATAAGATCATTATTTCCCTATTCACAAAAACTAGGTTCACCTATGTGAAGCTCCCACTCAAACAAAAATTATTTCAAGTCCAACATTACCTCCTAAGCAACCAAGGTCAAATACTACATTTTAGAAAATTATTAATAATCTTAAGAGAACAACTATACTGAATAGGTTATAGAATCTAAAAATAGTGTAATAAAATGACAAATCAAAGTATATACACATTGAAACACCAATTTTACCCTAGGAAATCCTTTCAAGAAAATACCAACAATAATACCTCTTATATATTAGCTAAAAAATATATAAGAGATTAAACTTGTGCTAAGATAGATATTCACCATCTGTTAAATCTGATAGCATGCACCTTTAGAGAACCTATCGTCAATACAACATGCACTCTCAAAGAACCTCTTCTAAATGCAATGTATGAGTTTAGACTCCCCTTCCTATGATAAATCTAACAACATCTAGAAACTTGTTACAACATCATGTAACTATATATCTATTGAAATGATTTCTTTAAATCTTGTCACAAAATATGTAATGTACTTGTGTTTTTACATTGCCATGTACTTTTGTTTATAGGAACAAATGTCATAAGAAACCACCAAGTGGTTTTACAAAATCATGGCCCATGACTCTTCATATTCCATACATGTCTCTTGATGTCTTACACATGATCCTCACATCCCACACATGACTCTTCATGTTCCACAAGTGAATCCAAATTCCCATGTGTGTCTCTTGACATTCCCCAAGAGTCTCTCCACGTTTCAAGGTTACCCATGTGATTATCCTTATCTGATGTGACCTTTCACCCTTTGATACTTTATTTTTGTTCTTTTCCTTTTGTGACCCCAATTGTGTATTTAATTCCAATGTATCATACAACATTACACTAGGAGAAATCAACCTAATAACCAAGTGTGGCATCACATTCTTTGAAGACCCACCTTACAACAACTTTTAATGTCATTACATAAAGGGTTTAACACACCTTCCTAATAACAATTTATAATATTAGTATGCAAGGCATACAACACACTTAAATCCAATAATATTATGACATGTATGTCATTTAAAAAGCAATACATTAGTTATATGTAATATAGAAAGTGGTTGCAAGAAAAAGAAAAAAAAGAGTGACATAGTGGTTATGCATAATACAAGTTGTATCTTTTAGGAAATTAAAGTGTAATAGTTGTAGGGAAAATATAATATCCTTCCTACAACATTGTGAAAATAAAATTACATACCTCATACTGAATGTTAAGGTATAGTTCTAGATATGTTCATTGCAACTATAGTTGTTCAACATATAATTTCAAGTGTATATTCGATGGGAAATGGGAATAATTGACTATAAAAAAACTAATTAATGAATTCATAAATTATAGTTTTATGCACACAACTTGCATTCAATTCTACCATCTTGGATTTGCCTACTATTGGAAACAACACCTATATAGGTTTCACTAAATAGTTGATAGGCACCAATATTTATAGGCCAACTAGCATAGTGCTACACAAAATATGATCCATTGTGAAAAAAATAATGTGAAGTATCAAGCTAGTAAACTTATAAATATTGGTGCCTATTAACCATTTAGTGGCGCTTATAGGTAGTGTTTCTAGTTTTAATATTATTGTCTATTTATTTGGAGCTCCACAATCTTGTGTCAAATATTTATTTACATTAAAAATTTATCTCAAAGGACCTTGTCATCATATAAATTGAAGATTGGTTTATTTTAAATTTTCATCAAAAGAGCTCCATCATCATATATATTTTTAGGTTAATCTATAATCTGGATGAGGGTTAGCTCACAACCAAATTTCAAAATGGTATTTTTTAAAAACATTATAATATTTGGCACATGCATTCTTTATGTACTTATTATTGCCTCTTAATAACATTTTCCATCAAAAGGAGTTGCTTAAAACTTACCCCAAACTTGTATTAGAATAGAATTGTAATGGTGTGGCTAGGAAGCAATTGCATTAAGGGAGATGGTGAAGGTGCAAAAGACTATTCTAATTTGATAATCAATGTTATGGAAATGGAACAAGTATACATTTTTTATTCTTGTGTTCACAATTTTAAATGGTTGGGGTTACAATGGATGGAGCGACTAAGGGAAAGACTTGTTATCATTACGGCTTCTTTCAATCGACCAAGTTGAAGAGCTTTATCAAGGGTATGCCACAAAAACAATGGTCAAATGGATGACCAGAGGATGGTTTGGTTTTTCTAGAGTGTAAAAATAACTCCAACTTATTGTGTAGCTATGGGGATTTTTGTAGGCAACAAATTTCTAAAAAAGTTTATTTATCACCTATCTTGGTGGAGATGTAATTTTCTAAGGTTGGGGTTTCAAAAATCCTAATGGGGATCAATAGTGAAGGGGAGTTTCTAGTCATTGAGGGTGGTGGGGTTCAAATGGAAAAGAGAGAAGTTGAGGTTTTGTTTGAAGGGCTTCAGTATTTTAAGGAAGTGGTATGACTTGGTTCCCTCACCTTGCAAGTTGTCCCTTTCCTTTTAGCAATAGGATCCTTGGTGTTGTTTCTCATGGATGAATGTTTTGATTATATTTCTAGAGAAATGAGAACTAGATCCCTTGTCTACATATTAAGGACTGTAGAAGGCTAACTATTAATGAGATCAATTTGTGGATGGGGAAAATTTGGAGTGAGATTGAATGCTCTTCTTTGTCTCTATTGTTAAATGGCTTCTTCCTATTATAGTTTCAAATAGAAGATAAGCATAACTTTGATTAGAGGAATGACCCTTGATTCTATGGTAGGACATATTTGTATATGTGACCTTGGAAGCACTTTTTTGATATGAATTTAGAATGTATTTCTAGGGTTCTAATCTAGATTAGTTTCTTTAGGCTTCCAATGATCTTTAGAAATGCAAATTTTATTAACTTTTGGTTGAAAAGGTTGGTGATTTTGTTGATATTAACCCTAAGAAGTATAGTTTCATGATTAGATGTTCTAGGGTCTATGTTTATGTAGACATATCCAAAAGTGTAACTCACTTTGTCCTTATTTTTATACTCATGGATATTAGCTTCAATATGTGTATTTTGAGGGGCTACCTTTTAACTGCTTCCATTCCAACATGATTGGGCATAATGCAACCGAGTTCTCCTCCTTTAAGTTGCTAGGTTCTGCATTGATCCATTTACACAAATGAATCTCAAATTTTGGTAGGCTAGATGATGATTTTATGTGGATGATGTTGGATTATGTAAATAAACATGAAACTACCCAAAACATAATGCAAGGAATAGATAAAATAAAATTGTTTAATAGATAATCCTAAAATCAAAATAGCAAAATAGAGTTAATTGCCAACAATATGAGACAATATCTAAAATAAGAAAAATAGTATAAAGAAATATCACAATAGCATGACTAAAACATGCAAGGTGAGTGGATACATATATAAAGAAGAGAGGAGGAAAAATTTACATGTGAGAAATGTAACTCCAAATACCCAAAAATTGGCAAGAGTTACATTCATGGAAGATACCTTCTACCCTTATAATGACCCACTCTATCTACCTAAGAAAACTAAAACAAACATGTAGGAAAATGCAATAATATCCAACTAAGGAAAATCAAAACCTACACTAACAAAGGAACCATGATTGTTTCATGGTAACTTAGGAAGAATGTGTGTTTCACCTTGAGAATGAGACTTCAAGGAAGATCTTACACATTTGGATAGTGTGTCTCTCAAGACTTCTAGATTACAAGGTGGAGGACTGTGATTTGAAGTTTTAAGGGAGATAGTATAGAATAAGGAAGAGGTACTTAAATCTGGTGTAGGTTCTCTACTTGCAATAGAAGAATGTTTGATTCTTTAGGATCATCCTCCCCCTTTTGAAGGTTTGGAGTGATTTGGGGGAATATTTACTTTGAAAAAAATCTTCTCAAAGGCTAAGCCTAAGAAGTGCAAAGGTCATAAAACTAAAGTGGAAAGATTACATATGGAAGAAATGGTTGTAATTAACAAAGAGTCCAAATGGATCATGGATGGTCTCTTTTCTTGCAATGGAAGGAAGGTCATCATGGTGTCTTCCTAAGGAGTTGAGTGTTTGTATATGGTTTTGTATTTTTCTTTTTATTGGCTACAATATTGTTTATGTACTTCCTCTATTTTGTGGAGTCTTAATAGTCTTTAGATCTATGTTAAGGTTGTGGTTTTAGTTTCTTTTGGTTGGGATGGTTAAGTAGATTTGTTGGTGAGCTAAAGTTTTATGACGTAATGAGTGAATGTTTATAGATCTCTCATTTTGTAATAATGTCTATATTTTTCTATATAGGGTGAAGGTCCCAATAGAATTCTCACTTACCAATAAAAAAAAATTGTCAAAAGATATAATAAAACCTTTTAATGATATTTATTAAAGATCTAGGTAGTTTAATTCTAAGATAACCTCTTAATGATATTTCCATTACAATATTGTAAGGGGTAAAAACATACCTTACATGAAATATCTAGGCTAATCAAATGGTTAAAACAATTAACCAATAATAAACCTAGATATAAGTGTTGGGATTAATAATTGAAATTAATGTTGTAATCAATATTAAAAAATAAATGAATTTAAATATACTTAGCTAGATTTCAAATATGGGAAGGTGATGCTAAAGATGTTAGGAATTGATTCACCACAATGTTGGATTTTTAGTATGTCTCAAAATCTGCAAAAGAACAAAACTCTACTTTGGTTCACATAAGTGAATGTGGATATGAACTGTAAGTCATGGGAATGATATGGTTGGCTATTGGAATTGAATTGTCTTTTTTCTCTCATATTTGGATCTTTGTAAGGACTAACAATCTTTACAAACACATTTGGGGAATCTACTAAATTGTGAGAGTTGCATTCTCCTTAGTCAAACCCCTAGGATGACCAATTCAACAACTTTGGAACAAGGATTGAGGACAACAAGCAAGTGTGAAATGGACCTAGGATGATGTAATTCTCTAACAATGCAACTATCATGGTCTCATAAATTCACTATAAAAATTATTTTGATAACCGTAGCATGCTTCAAGATAATCCTTGATTTTCCAAAATGAATGAATAAATGTCCTATATACAACATAGCACACAAATCAACACAAGTGTGGGCAAGGTTAGCTTACAATGGTTGGTGAAAAAGTCACCAAGGAAAAAAATTTAATTTGAGAATTTAAAAGTTTGAGGTTCAAATTTGCAACTATGGAAATACCCTAGGTCAAGTTAGCACACACAAATTTGATCCATGTGACAAAAGGGGGATCTAGGGATTAGGACCAATCTCTAGGATGAGTGATGATGGGATAAGGATATGGTGATGTTATAAATCAAATTTTCTCAAGAATATTTCACTTGTATATTAGTTATTACATTTATGACTAATTAAAGTAGGCTAAATATATTTTTAAAATAGGCACAAGTATGCAATTATATATATATATATATATATATATATATATATATATATAATCCTACAATTTTCATAATTTAAAAAATAAATAACTCAATTGAAAACTAAGTGGTGTTTCAATTAAAAAATAAATGACATGTTTATTAAATTTAGATTCTTCAAAGGATATATATTGCTAATATACCTAGAAGGCCTAAGAGCCATATAAAAAAACTAGTATCATGCCCATCGGCATTCATGTCCATAGAACCCAACCAAGACTTAACATCAACATGTATATGTTGAACACACTACGATACGGAGAGGAGGGGTGAATCAGTATCTAGATAATCCTCAAATCTTTCGGATCAATTTTAAAACATAATCATTACAACATTATCATAAACATGAAAGATCGAAACAATGCACAACAATACATAACACTATATATACGTGGAAAACCCCAAAAATGGAAAAACTATGGTGAGGATTAACTCACAATATATGAAGCTCACTGTTATAAAAATTACAACTTTGTTTTAGGGCAACAACCCAAGGAAGATACTAATCCCTGTTGACTTTGGTTTAGGGTCACTCCCAGGGAAGCTACTACTCACTAAAGACTTTGTTTTAGGGTTGCAACCCAAGGAAGCAACTACTCCCTAAACTAAGAATGAACTCAAAAATGATTATAGTATGATAGTCCTTCTACTACTTAACAACTGACATTGAATCTCACACCTTTGATGATTGCATTTATACTTCTTCTGATGGTTGGATCAAATAGGTACACTCTTCACTTCCCTCCTATCACAAAAATGTCTTCAAGATGAATCAGGACAGCCCTTATTGCTTATAATCTTTCTCCTTCATTCGCACATCATAATGCATAACATGTTCATATTTTGCTCTTTACACACTCATATTCTTATTTCACAATCATACCTTACCTAGATCAACTAGGTTCATAATATATACATGATATTACATTGATTACATTACAAGTCATCCAATACAACAAGAATATTACAATTTACAAGTCGGCCAGAGATCATAGATCATAAAACATGTAGGGGATAGACCTAGACATGAACTACATGCTACTCCAGGAGAAGAAACACACCTTGTGGACCTCAACACATGCTTAACCTAGTCCTTAACATTCTTCACAGTATCATCCTTCAAATAATAACATTCGTACGTCATGCTAATTTTTAATAGGTCGCCCTTAAGTAAGAACACATGAAGCTTGTAGCACATCGATCATTTCAGCTTGGTGGTACACAGAAGATTTAACATTACTTGTGGCTCACCAAATCACTAGATACTTCACAGAACCTCCCTAAACATGTTCACAAAATTGCATTGACAAATCTTCACATCCAAAGGAATGCGGAGCATTCCAAGTCTTCATCACCATTTTACTCTGCCAAGGCATAGACTGGAACTCTGTCACTCATAACTTTTATTGTTGAAGGTATACAAACTTTATCTCTTAGATATAACACCTTTACAACATATTGATCTTAGATTCTGAACCGCATGACCATATCTTCAAACATGGAGGAATGTAGAGCATTTTCCCAAGTAGTCTCCCTGGTAGTTTCCTGTAGTAGAAATCTTCATCAACTTCTGGAGACCAAAACCTTCTTGTGATAGCTCATACATCCTTAGCAGTGCTTCTAATTCCCATCTTAATATATCTTCTTCATGCTTCTAATTCCCATCTTAATGTGTCATCTTGATACTTCTAATTCCCATCTTAATATATCTTCTTGATGCTTCTAATTCCCATCTTAATGTGTCATCTTGATACTTCTAATTCCCATCTTAATATATCATCATACTCAATTCTACATTGACCAAGGAATGGCATCCAACCATGAACTTCAGCAACCACACCACATCCAACATTAGCAACATATCAAACTGTCTAAATTAAGTGTTAACAAGAGTGTTGCAACCACATTAGTGACAACCCAAACAAAGTGTTGATATCAATGACAACCACATCATTAGATGACATATATGTGCAACAATCTCCCCCTTTGGCATTCATGGAAACACACACCTGCACATTCTCTGTTGGCAAGAGACACTACTAGGCATGATAGGTGTTTTCATTGATGGAAACTAAGATCATCGCATTCATCTGCATAACACAATTTGTTCACACCGGAAGTCAGAATCAAAATTTATCTAAGTCTAGGCAGTCAAGAACAAAGCAGGTGACAGGGTCCGGTATCTTTGTCCGGATCTCTCTGGTGTAAAGGCATGGTTTGTTGTAGATCTGAGGTAGTTGCAAGAATTGTTAAGACACTCTAAATCCACAGTTTTGTAATCCGGAGATGAAGGACTCAAAAGATATTAGCTTCTGAGTATCAGGTCTTAGTTTGACAAAAGAGACAGAAGAAGAACAGGCCGACCTTGCAAATGATCTTAACTCTGAATGTATAGAAGTTATTTATTGGGCAATGTGTGATAATCAGTGATGGTAGCTGACATGATTGATGATCTGTGAGTGCAATTCTTGATCCACATCTCATATTATGTATGGATCTAGCTGACAGAGCATAGTACTCTACAAAGTTGTAAATGTTCTTGAAACCGACTGGTAAAATGATTGTAGATCATTTTGCGGATATATATACCTGATGGAATTGGATGATTTTGTTGTGTGTGTGTGTTATGACTATGGAGTAATTGCGAAAAGAAGAAGAGATCAAAGTTCAGATGCTAGCAGAACGGTAAGAGGAGAGTAAGGATGAAGTGTATCAAGTCAGTTTTTTATGCTTAACTGGAACTAAACTCCACCATTGATAGATGCTAAATATCAGTTCAAATATTTTGTAACTCTTCTTTCTTGTAGGCAGTGAGCCCAAATACATGTGCATTCCCCATTGTAATACTTTTAACAAAGTATAATCTTTGTCGATTAACGCCCACCGTGATTTTTTCCTTAACCGGGTTTCTACGTCAAAAATCTTGGTGTCAAGTGTACTATTTTTATTTCTGCTCATGTGTTATTGATTAATGTTGAAATGTTTTGATTATAAGTTGTAAAAGAAGATTAAGACAAAGAGTTTGTTAAATTGTGTGACAACTGATTCACCCCCCTCTCAGTTGTCCAGACCTAATTCAACATTCTCCCCCTTTGACATCAAGGACAAAGGGTAACATACTCTTCTTTTCAACTTTCCCTATTAGTAACAACCACTACCTACTCCCCCTAAGAGGTAGCCACCATCGGTCTAGGAAAAAGATATAGTAGTAATTACTCCCCCTAGAAAGATGCACCAATCATGCATCTAGTTAGAAAAAGGAGGGGCAATTACCCCTAACTTCTACCGGAGATACTCAAAAGTATCCTTTGCAAGAGCCTTTGTAAAAATATATGTAATCTGATCCTTTGTTGGAATATATTCCAACTTCACTTTCTTTCTTTGCAACCTTCTCTCTCAAAAAGTGATACCTAATTGATATATGCTTGGTTCTGGAATGCATCACTGGATTCTTAGAAATATTGATAGTACTAGTATTATCACATAGAATAGGGATAGGCTCATCATACATTACCTTTATATCCTTCAAAGTCTGCTTCATCCAAAGTACTTGGGTGCAACAAGATGTTGCAACAATATACTCATCTTCTATTATGGATAAGGACACTGAGTCCTGCTTCTTACTGTGCCAAGAGACCAATTTGCTTCCTAAGAAGAAAGCACCACCAATTGTACTTCTTCTATCATCAACACAACCAGCCTACTCAACATCAGTGTAGGCATTTAGATCAAATCCATTACCTCTAGGATACCATAAGCCATAATCTGGAGTTCCCTTCAAGTATCTGAATATTCTTTTTACTTACTTCTCATGTGTTTTCTTAGGATTAGCTTGATATCTGGCAACCACACACATTGCATGCATAATATTAGGTCTAGAAGCAATCAAATACAACAATCTCCAATCATAGATCTATAAAGAGTCTGATCAACCACTGGCTTGTTAGGGTTAGACAGCAGAAGATATCAATTAAATGAAAATAAAGATTAAATAGAGGAATGAAAATACACAGAAATAATAATAGCGAGAGACAATTTTAACGTGGTTCACCCAAACTTGGGCTACATCCACCAATAGAGAGTCCAATATTATTATCCAGTAAATCAAACCGATTACAACTAGCAATCCCTGCAACTCAATATCGTTGCAAATGCTACAATACAATATCAATGGAAACCCTAACCCTTAGCCATTTTTATCAAGACTTATGTCGGTTACAAAATAGGGTTTTTTATGTTGGCCAATAGAAAAATAACTCCTGACGCCTTTATAAAATAATAAAAAACCGTTTGAGGTTTCAGGGGCGCTACCCCTCGACCCCACCCTGTATCGCAAAGGGGTGCTACTCCTGGACCCTGCAAGGGGCGCTACCCCTTGACCCTATCTTGAGGGCACTGCCCCCAAACCCCCGCAAGGGGCGCTGCCACTTAACCCCGTTAAACAATTTGGGGGGAAACCACACTGATAAAATTAAGGAAAATTTAACCTCCAAGTCTGATTAGGCTCCATATAACAACAATCTCTCACTTGGAGACTGATCAGACTCCACAACATATCATCTCCCACTTGGAGACTGATCATAACACCACTGACCCTTTAGCTCCCACTTGAAATAAGCACCTTGGACTCTATTGTTCTGATTTTATTGTTTTCAGTCGTGTAGACCAACTGAAGTTGAAGAGAAGCTCAACTTCTCCCTTGTCACTACCTTTGTAAACATATCTTCTAGATTTTCATTTGTTTGTATCTTTTTCAGCCTTAACTATCCATCATCCAACACCAATCGAATGAAGAGATACCTCAACTATAAGTGTTTGGTCTTTGAATGCAAGGCAGAATTCTTTGCAAGATGTATGGCACTCTGGCTATCCGTAAAAAATAACTATTAGCATGTTGTATGCCTAACTCTTCCATGAAAGATTGCAGCCATATCAACTCCTTGCTTGCCTCAATTACAGCTACATACTCTACCTCTATGGTGGATAAAGCAACCACCTTTTTGTAACCTGGAGATCCAACTCACCGTTGTCCCACCTACAGTAAAGACATAACCTATAGTACTCCACCTAGTATCAATATCCCCTGCCAAATCTAAGTCTACATAACCTACTAAATCAGTATTAGAGCCCCCAAAACATAAGTGTTTATTGGATGTACCTCTCAAATATCTGGGAATCCATTTTACCGCATTCCAATGCTCCAATCCGGGATTACTCATATACATGCTTACGACTCCTACAACATGTGCAATATCCGTTCTTGTGCATACTATGGTGTACATTAAACTTCCTACAACTGAAGCATATGGTACCTTGAACATTTTTTCTTCCTCCTCTTATGTCTTAGGACACATCTCCTTAGTCAATTTTAAATGACTAGGCAAAGGTGTGCTAACAGCTTTTGCATTCTCCATATGGAATCTCTGCAACACCTTTTCAACATAATCAGCTTGAGATAAAGTCAATTTTCTGTTCTTCTTATCTCTACAAATTTTCATACCAAGAATTTGTTTTGCTGCCCCCAAATCCTTCATAGAAAATGATTATGCTAACTATTATTTTAACTCTCTTATGAGATCCATTTTAGACCCTGCTATAAGCATGTCATCAACATATAAACATAAAGTAATGTAGCTGTCATTATCTAACCTCTTAAAATAAACACAATGGTCAGAATTACATCGACTGTAGCCTTGCTCAGCCATAAAACTATCAAATTTCAAATACCATTGCCGAGGTGCTTGTTTCAAGCCATACAAACTCTTCTTCAATCTACACACCAGTTTCTCCTTACCTTTGACCTTAAATCCTTGGTGTTGTTCCATATATATCTCCTCCTCCAAATCACCATGGAGAAAGGCAGTTTTCACATCTAACTATTCCAAATGCAAATCTTCAGCAGCCACAATACTTAAAACAATACGAATAGAAGTCATCTTAACAACTGGAGAAAAAATCTCATCAAAATTAATGCCTTTTTTCTGTGCAAATCCTTTTACAACTAAGTTGGCTTTAAATATTTTCTTACCTCCATCTTCCTCTTTCAGCCTATAAACCCATTTGTTTTGTAAAGCCCTTTTACCTGCAAGCAACTTATATAATTCCCAAGTCTGATTTTTTAGCAAGGAGTCCATTTCTTCTTTCATTGCAAGCTCTCACTGAACCTTTGTATCCACCTACATAGCATCATCATACCCTTCTGGTTCACCAGCATCTGTTAACAAAATAGAATACAAAGAGAGAAAACTTTTCAGGAGGTCTACTTGGCCTTGTTGATCGTTTAACATTCACTAGATTTTGTGGTATTTCTTGTTGTTGTTACGGAGCATGAGGAACCACTGGAACATTATTATCTGGAGTATCATCCAACACCACATAATCCTTTTCTTTCTTCTCATGTTGATGTAACTAATCTTTGTACAACACCTTCTCATTGAATACAACATCCCTGCTTTTCACAATTTTCTGATTTTCAAAATCCCAAAGCTTATAACCAAATTCGTCAATGTCATATCCAATGAAGGTACACTTTTTTATTTTGCATCCAGCTTGGTTCTATTTTCAAAATTTACATGTGCAAATGCTTCACATCTGAAGGTTTTGAGAAAAGAATAACTCACCTTCTTACCTGTCCATGCTTCCTCTGGAATACCACAGCCCAAAGGAACTAAAGGACCTCTATTAATTAAAAATACATTGGTGTTGACAGCCTCTGGCCACATGTTTAAAGGCAGCCCAACATGTAATCTCATGGTCGTTGGACTCTACATTATTGTTCTATTCATCCATTTAGTCACTCCATTCTCCTGTGGAGTCCCTGGAATTGTTTTCTACTTATGAATTCTATTAAAGGAACAATAATCCTCATATTCTTTGTTGCAATACTCACCACCATTATCAGATCTGAGACATTTTAATCTTTTACCCGTCTCATTCTCAACCAAGCTTCTCCATTTCTTAAATGTTTCAAATACATCAAATTTCTACCTAAGGAAATAAATCCAAATCTTCCTAGTTGCATCATCTATGAATGTAACATAATACTGAGAGCCACCGAGAGAAGATACCTGAGCCAATCCCCATACATCTGTATGCACAAGCTCTAACTTTTCATCTTTCTTTTGCTTCCCATCCTTGAGAAAACTAACTCTCTTTTGTTTACCATACACACAACTTTCACAGAAATCCATATTAATACATTTCAAACCTGGTAAAACTTTCGTAGAATAAAGTACCTTCATACCTTTTTCACTCATATGCCCGAGTCTGTTATGCCACAACGTTGTCTCAGAACCTACAGCAACTGTTTCAGTCTCTTCTTGCGAACCCGTAGCAACTTTTCCTAAACCTATTTTATTTTTCTCTGCAACAACTAAAGTAGAAGGAACAATATGACCTATACAAAGATATAAGGTGCCTACTTTCACACCTTTTGCTACTATTAGGGCACCTCTTGAAACCTTCCAATTTTTATCACTAAAAGTAACTATGCAACCTTCATCAACTAGCTTCCCTGCTGAAATTAAATTCCTACTCAGCCTTAGAATGTGCCTTACCTCTTGTAGTAGCCAATGATTCTCATTCTGCAACTTAATCTTGATTCTTCCCTTTCCAACAATCTGACAGGGTTCGTTATCTCCCAAATAAACCAACCCAAAATCCCCTTGGACATAATCAAGAAAATAATTTCTATGAGGCATAGCATGAAATGAGGCCCTTGAATCTAAAACCCATGAATCATCAACATTATCTAGGGAAAGAATCAAAGCATCATCTTTAGATTTATTACTTACCACATTTGCCTCCTAATTGCCTTCTTGTTTGTCTCCTTTATTCTTCTGAGACCAGTAATCTTTCTTTAGATGGTCTAGTTTCCCATAATACCAGTAATCCTTCTATCCTCTAGATTGGGACCTCTTATCCTTTGATTTCCCTCGTGACTTCCCATGACCTCTAGAACCTTTTCCTCTCTCATAAATGATCTATCCCTACTTTCTGCATTCAAAACACTACCTAATGTGGACTCTCCTGAGCTTTTCTGTCGTATTTCCTCACTAAGGATAACACCAACAACATCATCAAATTTTAAAGTATTTGAACCAGAGACAAAGTTACTTTCATCAATTACCAAGCTATTCCAGCTTTCTGGCAAAGAACATAAAACCAAGAGAGCCCTCACCTCTTCATCAAATTTCACTTTTACATAAGTTAACTAACTGGTAATCATATTAAATTTATTTAAATGATTTGTCACAGATCCACCTTCAATCATTTTCAGATTAAACAAACATTTCATGAGAAATATCTTATTTGAGGCTGAGGGTTTTTCATACAATTTAGCCAAAGCTATCATCAATTCACTTGTTGTCGTCACTTCTATTATATATTGAATGCCACAGATGGTGCCAGACACAACCTAATGGTTCCCAGTGCCTTTCTGTCCAAAAGATTCCAATCCTCATCATTCATTGTTGCCGGTTTCTTGGCTATTCCTTCCAACGGCCTCTATAAATCCTTCTAATAGAAATAATCTTCCATCTACATCTTCCATAATTGATAGTTTTGCCCATTGAATTTATGTACCTTCAATTTACCCTTGTCCACTATTGCTCCCACTCAACTGTGAGACTCCCACTCAACCATGAGACCTTCCTGCAGATGATAATCAAACACAACCCACTCTGATACCACTTGTTAGGGTTAGACGGTAAAAGATATCAATTAAATACAAATAAAGATTAAATAGAGGAATGAAAATACATAGAAATAATAATAGCGAGAGATAATTTTAATGTGGTTCACCCAAACTTGGGCTACATCCACCAATAGAGAGTCCAATATTATTATCCAGTAAATCAAACTGATTACAACTAGCAATCCCTGCAACTCAATACTGTTGCAATTGCTATAATACAATATCAACGAAAACCCTAACCCTTAGCCATTTTTATCAAGACTTATGGCGGTTACAAAATAGGGTTTTTTTTTATGTTGGCCAATAGAAAAATAACTCCCAACGCCTTTATAAAATAATAAAAAATTGTTTGAGGTTTCGGGGGTGCTGCCCCCGATCCCCCATGGGGGTGAGCTGCCCCTCGACCCTACCCTGTATCATGACAAGGAGTGCACTAGGGGCGCTACCCCTAGACCCCGCAAGGGGCGCTACCCCTTGACCCCATTAAACAATTTAGGGGGAAATCGCACCGATAAAAGTAGGGAAAATTTAACCTCTAAGTCTAATTAGGCTCCATATAACAACACAGCTCGACTCATCATTCTTGCTCAAGTGACAACCAGTAACCATAGGAGTACTTACTAGTTTGGAATCCTCCATACCAAGCTTCTTCAACATCTCTTTAACATACTTATCTTGAGAAATAAGATACCAACATCCAACTGAGAAATTTGAAGCCTAAGGAAGAAAGACATCTCACCAATCATGGACATCTCAAATTATTTATGTATCTCTTCTGCAAACCACTTACACATACTATCATCTCCAACAAAGATGATATCATCAACATATACTGCAACTTTCAGGATCATGTCTTCTTTTTCCTTAATGTAAAGATTACTATCTGTGGTACCTTTCTTGAAGCCTAGCTGAAGTAAGTACTTTTCTAATCTAGCATACCAAGCTCTAGGTGCTTGCTTGAGACAATATAAAGCCTTTTTGAGTCTGGACACCATGTTTGGATCTTTTGACAACTGAAACCCATCCAGTTGTTTAATGCAGACCTCTTCCCCTAGATCACCATTCAAAAATGTTGACTTGACATCCATCTAATAAACTGTGAAGTTCTTGTGAGCAGCAAGAGCCAAAAACATCCTGATTGCCTCCATCCTAGCTACCAGAGCATAAGTCTTCTCAAAATCAATGCCCTCAACTTGTGGATAACCTTTACACACCAACCTTGCTTTGTTTCTCACAACTTCACCATCTTCATTTAGTTTGTTCCAAAACACCCACTTTGTTCCTATAACATTCTTTGGGAACCAATTCCCATGTTTGATTCTTCTCTATTTGATTCAATTCTTCCATTGCCTTCAACCATCCATCATCTTTTCTAGCATCAACAAAGGTTTTGGTTTCTACCTTTGATAATAGACACAAATTCACTTGCTCACATGTCTTTGCAAACCTTCTCTTGGTCTGGACACCTTCATTCTTATCTCCACTGATATGGTCTACTGAATGGTTCCTTTGAACATACTTTGTTGGAGTCTTAGGGATCTACTTTGGTTCTTGTTCCTTCTCTTTTTTCTCTTCTTCTTCTTCTTCATTAATGCAGGGAAATATATCAGATTCAGATTCCTCTAATTCTTATGGGAACTAATACAAGTCTTCATCTACCTTGACATTTGTGCTTTCAATCATCTTTCCCAACCTCTTGTTGTAGCATCTATAGGCCTTGCTTCTAGTTGAGTAACCAAGAAAGATCCCTTCATCACTTCTCAGATCAAACTTTCTCAAGTCTTCTTCATCTCTTCTGATATAGCATTTGCTGCCAAAGATCCTGAAGTATTTGATAATGGGAAGTCTTCCATACCATAGCTCATAAGGGGTCTTAGTGCTACTGACCCTTAGTTGTACTCTGTTAATCATATAGATAGCGGTGTGAACTGCTTCCTTGCAGTACATGTCAAGTAGATCTACATCTTTCAACATTGCCCTAGCAATCTCTACACTGTCCTATTCTTCTTTTCCACAACCCCATTTTCTTGAGGGGTCCTAGGAGCTGACAACCATGATCTTCACAAAACTTTTCAAATTCATTTGAAGTAAACTCACCTCCTCTATCAGACCTTAAACATTTGATCTTAGCATCCATTTCATTCTCAACCATTGCTTTGAAAACCTCAAACTTATCAAAGACATCTGACTTTTCTCTTAAAAAAGTAACCCAAGTCATTCTAGAATAATCATCAATAAGTAACATGAAATAACTCTCACCTTGTTGACTCTTTATTCTTGTAGGACCATATGGGTCAGTGTGAATCAATTCCAATGGCATTGAAGAAGAGTACTCCTTGCTCTTGAAATTTGTCTTTGTCTGCTTTCCCATTTGACATTCCTTACATAATGTGTTTGCAGGCTTGGTTATCCTAGGCATATCTCTCACCAAATGAATAGAGTTGATCTTTACCAAATTATCAAATTTGATGTGTCCCATTTGCTTGTACCACAGCCAACACTCACTGGATTGAGCCAATAAGCATGTTCTTCCATTTACCTCCTTTAGATGATAGATATCTTCATATGACTTGATACCTTTTGCAACTAGTTTTCTGGATCTTGCCTTCCTAATGTCACAAACTTTAGCATGAAAGGTAAGATTGTATCCTGTACTGCACATCTGACTGACACTGAGAAGATTGTGCTTTAGCCCTTTGACATAGAGGACATCCTCAGTCTTTTTCTTCCCATCAATAGTTATAGTACCCTTGCCACAAATTTGTACTGACTCATCACCACCAAACTTAATAGCTCCACCATTCCACTTCTTGAGGTTGATAAACTTCTCCTTGTCACTAGTCGTGATTAGAGCAACCATTGTCAATTACCCAAGCTTTGGCTTCCTCTTTTACATGAAAGGTAGTCCACACAACCATTGATTTATCATTGTTTTGGTTAGTTTGCAAGGTATCAGACTTTTCACATTTTCCAACATTATCCTTTTTGTTACCAACATTCAAGACCATGAAAAGTGTTTTATCATTTAAATCATCATGATCCTCATCTTCTGACGAACAGTTGTTCTCCATCGAATGTAGACTTCTTTTGGTATTCTCTCTTTTGTTATTATCTTTTGGTTATTTAAATGGACATTTAGAAGCAAAATGACCAATCTTTCCGCAATTGAAACATTTGAAAGGTAACTTACCTTTGTATTTGTCTTTGCCTTTCTTTATTGTTCTTACAAAGTTTGCTTCTACCCCATCAAGGTCATCATCTTGATCAGTTGCTTCATGTTATGTCTTCTTACTTTCTTTGAATGCACTTTCCTTCTTTGGAGCACCTTTGTCAAATTCTCTCATTTCAAAGGCTATGAGAGAGACAAACAATTGATCTACTGTATATTTGTCCAAATCTTAAGTCTCCTCAATAACAGATACCTTATGACTGTAAGTTTTGGGAAGAGCTCTCAGTACCTTCTTCACAATTTCATCCTCTTTCACTTCACCACCAAGACCTGTGATGCCATTAACTATTTCATTCACTTGGAGCATATAACCAACAGTGTCTTCATCTTCTATCATCCTCAGGGTCTCAAATTTTCTCTTGAATATTTGCATCTTGGCTTGCTTTACTTTACTATCTCCTTCATAAATGCTTTCAACTTTTACCCAGACATCCTTAGCAGATTTGCAACTCATTATCTTTAAAAGTTCTGAATCAGCTAGCCCACTCATGATAGCACTCTTTGCCTTGGCATTCTTGGCATACAACTTGATCTCATCAACATCAGTAGGCTCAAAAGTAGGAGCAATGTAACCCTTCTTGACAACTTGCCATACACCAAACCCAAGAGAAGATAGATAGTTTTCCATCCTTAGCTTCCAAAAGGAATAATTTGTTCCATCAAACATAGGTATCTTTAGAGATCCATTATGATCCATCCCGAACCTTCCTCAAGCAGTTAAGCTTCTTCTAAGTAACTTGGCTCTGATACCAATTGTTGAACACACCAGGATACTGAGAGGGGGGTGAATCAGTATCCAGATAATCCTCAAATCTTCAAGAGCAATTTTAAAACTTAATCGTTACAACATTATCATAAAAATGAAAGATCAACATAATGCACAGCAACACATAACACCAGATATATGTGGAAAATCCTGAAAAGGAAAAAACCATGGTGAGGATTAACTCACAATATATGAAGCTCACTGCTATAAAAATTACAACTTTTTAAGGGCAAGAACCCAAGGGACCTACTACTCCCTGCTGACTTTGTTTTAGGGTCACTCCCAAGGAAGGTACTACTCCTTGAAGACTTTGTTTTAGGGCTGCAACCTGAGGAAGAAACTACTCCCTAAACTGAGAATGAACTCAGAAATGATTATAGTATGACAATCCTTCTACTGTCTAACAACTGATATTGAAGCTCGCACCTTTGATGATTGCAATTCTACTTCTTCTAATTATTGGATCAATTAGGCACACTCTTCACTTCCCTCCTATCACAAAAATGTCTTCAAGATGAATCAAGACAGCCCTTATTACTTTTGCTCTTTCTCCTTCAATCGCACATTATAATGCATAACATGTTCATATTCTTCTCTTTACACACTCATATTCTCATTTCACAATCATACCTCACCTAGATCAACTAGGTTCACAATATATACATGATATTACATTGATTACATTACAAGTCAGCGAATACAACAAGAATATTACAATTTACAAGTTGGCCAGAGATCACACATCATAAAACATGTAGGGGATAGGCCTAAACATGAACTACATGTTACTCCAAGAGAAGAAACACACCTTGCAGACCTCAACACATGCTTAACCCGGTCCTAAACATTTTTCACAGCATCATCCTTCAAAGAATAACATCCACACATCACGCTCATTTGAAATAGGTCGTCCTTAAGTAAGAACACATGAAGCTTGTAGCACATCGATCATTTTAGCTTGGCGGTACACATAGAAGATTAAACATTGCTTACGGCTCACGAAATCAATAGATACTTCATAGAAGTATGCTTTGAACATCCCTAAACATGTTCACAAAATTGCATTGACAAATCTTCACATCTAGAGGAATGCGAAGCATTCCAGCAAGTCTTCATCACCATTTTACTCTGCCAAAGCACATACCAAAACTGTGTCACTCAACTTTTATTGCTAAAGGTATACAAACTTTATCTCTTGGATATAACACCTTTACAACATATTGAACTTAGATTTTGAACTGCATGACCATATCTTCAAACACTGAGGAATGTAGAGCATTTTCCCAAGCAGTTTCCTTGGCAGCTTCCTGCAGTAGAAATCTTCATCAACTTCCAGACACCAGAACCTTCTTGTGACAGCTCATACATCCTTATAAGTGCTTCTAATTCCCATCTTAATGTATCTTCTTGATGCTTCTAATTCCCATCTTAATGTGTCATCTTGATACTTCTAATTCCCATCTTAATATATCTTATTGATGCTTCTAATTCCCATTTTAATGTGTCATCTTGATACTTCTAATTCCCATCTTAATAAATCATCATACTCAATTCTACATTGACCGAGGCATGACATCCAACCATGAACTTCAACAACCACATCACATCCAACATCAATAACATATCAAATAGTCCAAACTGAGTGTTGACAAGAGTGTTACAACTACATCAGTGACAACCCAAACAAAGTGTTGACATCAATGATAACCACATCATAGCCTTAGATAACATATATATATATATATATATATATATATATATATATATATATAATACCTGGAAGGCCCAGTAGTCATATAAAAAGAACCAGTATCATGCCTATCGACATTCATGTCCATAGAACCCAACCAAGACTTAACATCACCCCTTAGAACTCGCCTAGATATAAACTTCAAGAGAATAGGAAAAAGGAGCTACCAACCCACATACCAGGAACAAGGAAAATTACGCAAGCCTAGTCATCTCAACCAAACCCTTATGACTACAATTACAACAACAAACTTTTGAAACACAAACACAACATACATTAGCAGGAGTCGAAACCTCCTTAACCTTCTCAAGACCATCATTGTCGCAATAGTTTGAGAAAGCAGCCACCACGTCGGTCGGGAGAACCACCTTTAAACATTTTGCAATCGCCTCTACCACCTTCTAAAGATGCTCCTTCCTCTACTTCACTACATGTGCTCAAGGATATAATTAAAGAACACCTCAAATTGATGGAAAACATCCTCAATGTTATTGTGGATCAAGTATGAACTAGCCATTGAAGAGAACATTGACGCCCCACTCAAGGTTTGAGCCATGTTGAACACATTTCTCCTCCCTCATGAATGCCCAGGGTCCCGTAGTAAATTGGTCATGGCCTCTTGTATACCCACAGATGGAGAGCCATCCATGTCTTTCGCAAGTTCCCACACTCGCACCAACCACTATTGAAGATCAAAGTTTGTAATCTCCCACTCAATAAAGACCATAAAATCCACCACCATTTCTTCACCAAATACTCACCTCTTCCTCTACATCTTCTCCTTCCCCTCCTCTCAATCTATATATTTCCTGCAAACATCTTCCTGCATTCTCTACCCACTCACCACCTCTAGAAGCCATCTGTCCACAAACATAAAACAAACCCACAAACCTACCACAAACACCAAACCACCAAAATACATTCCATTGTGTCACTGCCATCATGTGAAATAAAAGCTTGTTCATAATAATGAGTGAATGCTTGTCCTTTCAATGTCCTTACCAACTTAAATAATAATCATTCCTCAGAACTTCCACCCCATTATTGGGTCTATATATATAGTCCTATATATTTACGTTGAGAGGTGTTCTAAGTGCCATCAAGGAGTCTCATGTCATGACCATAACCCATTAATTTACATTTGACAACCATTTACATGTCACATAATTAATATTTAATAATAAACATAATATTAATATTAATGAACATTATAAATATCTTAAATACATCTATCTAAAAAATGTGGTTACTAGCTATTCTTTTAACTTACTTTAGAACTATTTTATTTACTACATACATGGCACATAAATTTTAAAGTTAAGAATTATTTTATTTTATATAGAGAGAAAATTTACTCAATTAAAACTAAAATAATTGTACTACCAATAAATAAAATAAACAATTTAGATACAATAAAATTTATGTACACATATATAATAAATAAAATACTTCTAAAATAAAATAAAATAACTTTTTAAAGATAAATGTATTTAAAATATCTATAATAATTATATTCATCTGTCATTATTGTTTTTAAATCATCTTTCTTTTTCAAATAACAAAGGTGTTTGTAAAGATTGTTTAGATTAGCAAAAGAATGTGGCTTGTAAAGGAAAGCGTTATAAGGAAGAATAATTCGTTGTGCTTCATCCAATATAAAAAGGAAGAATAATTCCCTAGTAAAAAGACATGAATGCATAAAATTGATAGAACAATTTGGCCGTATAAGATTCTCATTCTCATGCACCATTTGCGCTCTTTTGGTAAAGACCAATTTGCTTATAAAACGTATCCTATCACCTTATTCCGATTCTGTGGCCTACTTTCGGTATGGAAAAACCTTTAAACTTTTTCTTTCTAGAAAAGCAAGATGCTCAAATTTATACAATTAGTAAACATACCCTTATTATATTATATAAAAGGGAAAATTTTGGATAACCTGTCAAAAATTATATAAGATCATAGTAAAATATATATCTGATTTATGATATACTTTTTAAAAATAAAATATATTTTTACACTTGAAAGACAACTCGAAATAAATAATTGTTACAAAATATTAACTTGACACTAGAGTCGACTGTCAAATTTAGGTCTTGGTTGTAGCTTCAATTGAAGTTGAGTTCAAATTCGTTGGTAATAGGGTTGTCCCACAATAGTGTGTCCCACTTTTTGGTCAAAGTGAAACATTAAAATTGGCACAAATTTTTACTTTCATAGCACCATAATGTAAACTAGTGATTTTTGAGATTTTGTGTATATATATTTGTGAGTTTTTTATGTAATTTTTAATAACTTGTTTTTATAGTTAATAATATTTTTTAAAAGTCACATTTATTTTATAACGCATAATTTTTTTACAAAAAAATAAAATTATAAATTTTCAAACATAGATTCGTAACTCCAATATCTAGTGCACACATATTTTTTCATGATTTTTTGTTGCATATTTTATTTATTATTATTTTTTGATGTGAGATTAATTATAATTTAGACATAGTTTTATTCCATAACGCATAACTTTTTCTGTATATATCCAAATTAATTTATTTTTTGTTGAAACGAGACATAAAAAATAAATGTAATAATTAAATTAAATATATTCAAAATTATACTTCTTGGAAAGTTTATTATGAGGGCTACGATTCTACAAAATCTCATGTCCCAATGATTCAATTTGATGGTCCAACTAGACTTTGAAATATAAATTTATGTAGATAAATAAGTGAGATAAAATGGCATCTCAAGGACCTATCTTCAATGAAGGTTTTGAACATGGAACATTAAAAATAAATAAAAAATGAACTTTGAATGAAGGTCACCACCTTCATTTGAAAGTCAAACCACCTTCATTCCAAGGTGTTTTTCATTTTTTGGTGCCTTGGGCTCATTTTTTCACCCAATATAAATAAAGTATTAATTTTAAAAAGAAAGATCTTTATATATTTTAAATTTTTCAATACCAATATGAAATTTTGAATGGGTCATACACTTAAATATTTATTATCATTTAAATTAATTAGTAAAAGTATCTAAAGATGCTATTAAATGCCTGATAAACATAAATATTTTATAGTCTTTTTGGCCAAGCACTACACATTTATATTTTCTAGAGCTATTATATGCATTGCAGTAGCGGGCAAAGTTATAAGTATTTATGTCTAGCAACCATTTGATAACACTCTTGAGGATTGTTTATAGTGTCTTAAGACTTTCATGGGTATGATAATTCAAGATATTTTGGATGAGTTTATAAGAAGGAAGCAACTTTAAAGACATTTTAATTTACTAACATTGATGATTATTTCCAATGATACCCAAGAGTGACACTATAAATATTAACCATAAGAACTTGGATAAGTTTATAATTATCTTTTAAAGCCAATTCATGCAGACAAAACATAATTATATTATTTTTTCATGCTTGGAGCTAAAAGTTCAATATCCTATTGAAGTTATAGAAGGTTATCCATCTTTTGTTTGAATACAAGGGTTGCATTTTTTAGTCTGGTGGAAAATAATAAGAATCCTTTTGTAAACATTACTTGGATAATTTTAACCTCTATTAATGTTCTTAACAAAGATTTTGTAAATAGGTCATATCTTTTTTGTTTGGTTGTACCCATCCTAAAACCTATATTTCACCAAGTCTTGTTTTTAGGTTGGAAGTTGGTACTTTTTAGTGTTGGATATCATGAGGGGGTCTACTTAGTCTAGATTTGAATATCATATTGAAATTATGTTGATTTTTGAATTGTACGAACAAAGTGAATATTTTGTTGGGTTCACTCCATGACTTTAAATTTGGGTTCTATTGAGAAAGAAAAATTAGCCACATTCATCATGTCTTCCCTTTCTAATAATATTGGTTCTCATTGTAAATGTTGTAAATAATTAATAATAAGTCTAAGAGTGCAATAATGTTTCTCCAAATATATTGTCATTTTTCATTTTCTAATTAAATTTTTTCTACGTTGTAAGATTGATTGTTTTCATCACCTTCTCTCAAGCCAACATGTGGGATGTTTTAGAAGATGCAAATATTTTTTGAAGTTTATAAGTTTAACAAACATAATAAGTTCTAAAGCACTATATCTATACAAAAAGCATGTATCATCTTATGGCATTCAATCTAACTATATCTAAGTATTTTTCATTTCCATATAATAATAAAGTCTTTACAACCCTCATCCACTAAACCTTTTTGAGTTGCATGCTAGTAAAACACAAGGAAAGTTTACATAGTCAAGTTGGGTTCTAGAGTGTTTCATTAATTCAAAGAGCTTTAAAGCATCCTTTGAAAAGCCATTTTTGGGCATATCATGTGATCATAGTGTTGTATGATATCAAATTCTTTGAGACAACTTGTCAAATAGTTCACATTTGCATACATGTATATCAGGGCACAAGCAACTACAACATCTAACAAAAATCCACTTTCAATTCTGTTTTGATGGATGTTGATACCCTCTTCTAAAGATTCCATTTTGGCATAGGATAGGAGGATGCTAGCAAAGGGCATGGAGTTAGGCCTTACACATGCCAATTGCATTTTATTAAAAGTTTCCAAGGCCTTTTCATTAAACCCATTTTGTGCATATCCTGCAATCATTCCAGTCCATGAAACCACATCAATTTGAGACATTTTGTCAAATAGTTCATGTGCTTTGTGTATGTTTGCATATTTTGCATACATGTCTACTAGGGCACTTCCAATAACAAGATGGGATAAAAATATGTTTTTGATTAGGCTTTTATGGAACTCCATCCCTTGTTCTAAAGCTCCCGTTTTGGCATAGGAGGGGAGGATGTTGGCAAAGGTTGTGGAATTTGGATTTATGCCTTCAAATTGTATTTGATTAAAAGTTTCCAAGGCATTTTTGATAAACCTATTTTTTGCATATCCTACAACCATTACAGTCCATGAAACCATGTTCTTTTGAGGTATTTTATCAAACATTTTGCATGCCTTATGTATGCTTCCACTCTTTGCATACATATGTACTAGGGTATTTGCAACTACTATGTCAAACAAAATTCCACTTTCTATTATGATTTGATGGAAGTCCATACCCTATTCTAAATGGTCATTTTTACATAGGCTTAGAGGATGTTGGAAAATGTTATGGAGATTGGTTGTATACCTCCCAATTGCATTTACTAAAATGTTTCCAAGGCCTTTTCAATTAAACCATTTTGTGCATAATAAAACAATCAACACATTCCGTGAGACCATATTTCTTTAGGGTATTTCATTGAAAAGCCTAAAATCAAGAACACCATCTATGCATATCTTGTAATCATGGAATTCAATGAAGCCACACTTTTTTTAGGCATCTATTAAATAGTTCATGTTCCTTTTATATTCTCACGCACTTTGAATACATATCTACTAGGGCGTTTACTACTACAACTTCTAACAAAAATCCACTTTCCATAATGTTTTCCATAGGTGTCCATACCCTATTCTAAAGATCCTATTTTGGCATAGGTTGGTAGGATACTAGTAAAGATTATAGAATTTGGATTTACACTTGCTCCTTGCATTTGCTCAAAAGTTCCTAATACCTTTTCAATAAACCTAGTGTGTGCATATCCTACATTTTAATCCATGAGATTACATCTCTTGAGACATATTGTCAACAATTCAATTGACTTGTGTATTCTTTGACATTTTAAATATACATCTCCAAAATGATGGAAAGAAACAAAACAAAATTATATTTTGTAATTTTCTTCTCATATCAATTGCATAGTTAAGGGAATGGATTAAAATAAATGCAATAAAGAAATTTAAAACATCATAACTTACATTGCATTCATTGAGACATGAAGTGAGAGAAACATGACATAAAGTAGTGAATAGTAATGACAACAAAAGAAATAAAGAAAGAGCAACAATTGTTGGTCTGTGCTACATTGTAATAACAATTGAAAAGGGTGTGTGTATTTGTGTGTATAGAGTCTTTGGCACAAAAATATTTCATGACACCATAAATCTTTGGAACACATATAATTTAAAGCATCATCAATGGGTGTGCAAGATATTTTATAATGTGCCCTTATTGATGATGATCTACAATATATGTAATACATCTATGCCAAAGATTCAAAAGGATGTGCATAGGCAATCTCTTATACACCAAATTAGTGACTTAAAAATATACACTACCTTTTTAGTGTATAGTAAATGCACTTACCTATTTGCTTACTTTAAAATGCAAGAAAACATCATAGCATCATCAATATGATACATTAGATCATATGTTTGATGATGCAACATCCAATTGGGTACGCATAAAAATGAATCTAGTACTAAGGAATACCTTGACAACAAGAATTTGACTTCCAAACATGAGAACCAAAATCATCTACAGGAGAACCCTAAAATTATCTCTAATGTTGTTTACACTGAATTCCTTAAAACTTTTAGTGTAGTTACCTCCCTACAAAAGGAAGGTGTTCCTCATAGCAACCTCTTCCAACATTTCTTCCAATGTCTTGGCCACCCATACAAACACCAAAGGCAGTGCCTCTAGTATTCTTAGAACATACTACAAATCTTTAGTGTTTTTGTAATTGGGCTACTGTAGGGCTTTATTGGATCTCTAACTAACTAGACTCCAATTAGGTAGAAGGCCTAGAGAAGGGGATGCTTTTATGAAATTATGCACTACTTCAACTTTCAAACATTATTTATTTGAAATCTTATTTTTGTGGTTCTTTTTTTTATGATGAAGAGTACATATATGTATGGTGTTTGAACTACATTAAAGGGGCTTGTTTTTATAGGAGGTGAGTTGTGAACATGTAAGAGCCATTGGGATTTGTTGGTGTGATCAATTTTAAGATATGAGATTTACATTCAATATAATGATGGAGACCCACACAATAAATTTAACAATAGAGAGCAATTTATAGGTGGTAGGGAATTAAAAAAGATAAGAAAATATTGAGATGGTCAAAGGCACGAGTTACACAATGGACTTAATTTTAAGTACATATTTTAGATTTCATAATATAAACTACACCAAGAATATCAATGATAGGAGACCCACCATTATTTGTGTCTTAAATATGTTCCTTAATTATTTTTAGAGAAACAAAATAACTAATTGTTACATTATTTTCAATTGAACTCACATCCAAATACTCTATCTGATTTACATTTTGTATATAATGGAAGATACTTCAATTGAAGTTTTTTTTTTCAATTCTAGTTTTATATCCATGTAATTTTTCCATATTCTCTCTTCATTTAATTGAGAGATAAATAAATTACTACAAGTTAATGTCATTAACACCAATTTAATTCCAGACTATTATTGGGAATAACAAGACAACATTCAATCCTGCTCTGTAACTTTCCTGCTCTGACTAGTGTTTGAACTTGCTGTGGTCATGGAGGTCATCAGCCCAGGGGGGCCCTGCCCCCCCTTCGGGCCCACAGGAGCTCCTTGCTGATGTCAATACTACCTCAATTGGTACTGAAGAGACCTCTCCCCCTGGCTTGGGCTTAGACCCCAAGGCTTGGAAATAGGCCCTGCTAGGGAATTCTAGTAGGCCTGAGGAAGATTCGGTAGACCAGGTGCTGCCAGAACTTCAGGAAGGAATGGATTTCTAGATTCCAAACAGAATGATGGACAAGATAACCTCCTCCTTGGAACTATCCCTAGTTGGTAAGTTCCAAGCACTCAGACCCAACATCGACATGGTTAGACGTTGGGTTACTACTAGATGGCACCTCAAAGGTAGTGTGTCGACAAGTGCAATGTCGGGTGGCCTCTTCCTATTCAAGTTCATGGCTAGGGAGGATTTAGTTTCTGTCATGGTGAGTGGACCTTGGTTATATGGGAAGCATAACCTCAGTTTAGGTCGTTGGAAGCTGGGCTTTGACGTTGTAATGGAGCTTAGCAGGTTAGCCCCGGTATGGGTCAGATTTCCTGGTCTTCCTCTGGAGTACTAGGATGAGGAAATATTCAGATGGATTGGCAACTCCTTCAGTCGCTTCATAACCATGGATAGTACCACCAGAAATAAAACCAGGTTGGTTTTTGCTCGATTATGTGTTAATGTTGACATTCATAAGACTCTTCCAAATACAATCAAGTTAAAGTCAAAATATGGTAGCTAGGAATAGCAAATACTGTATGAAAATTCCACTGTTTATTGCCAAAAATGTAGAAAAAAGGGGCACCTAATCAGTGAGTGCAAAAAAAAATGAAAGCCCTATTGAAAAATAGTGCTCAGAAGTAGAAAACCTAGTAGATGAATACCCATTTAAAGAAGATCTGTTAAATCTTATGCGGTCTCCTATCAAACCTCAGGGTCTGGTTGGCGACCAGGAGCAGAATCTTCAGTCTATGGAGATTCCTGCTCCTTCCCCACCTTTGTCCTCGGATGAGCTGAGGTCAGACCTGGTTGGTGGTGGCCAGGAGCAATCAATGGAGTTCCCCCTGGATTCAGATGCTACGAAAGAAGGAGAAATCACTACTCCTATAGTGTGCTCCCCCATTCAGGAGACAGAAGCTCAAGATTCTGGTGACCTAAGGGTTGTACGAGATCGGCTGGAAGTTCTGGGGTCCTCATTGGAGTCAGGTCCGCTTGCTAGAGACAAGGAAGTCACTAAGAAGGCCTTGACCTTTCTTGACAAAGTTCTATCCCCAAGGGCTAGTACCAGCAACCAAGGTGGATGGATCACCCCCAAGAGGAAAGGTAAATGTCATAATAAGAAGATGGCCAATGTGGGAACTGAAGGAAGAGTGGGGAGGCCTTCACAGAGAGAAACTAGATCTAGGGAAGCAGCCAAGGAGATTACCTATGGGAGACAAAGCACACTAGATGTCCTCTCCAGAAAATCCTGCAAATGAATATTATCACTTGGAATGTGAGAGGGCTCAACAGCCCACAAAAATAGCTCATGATTAAGAGTTGTGTCTATGACAATAAAATAGATTTCATCCTTCTTCAAGAAGTTAAAATGACTGAAGAAAACTTTAGAAAAATTGCTAACAATATCTGGCCTATGCAAAATTTCATCATTAGCCCCTTGATTGGTGCTTATGGGGGTCTGGTTACTATGTGGAATAGGCACAATGCTTCGGGAGGTTATTGCTCGCACTACAAAAATACTCTGGAAATCATCTGCAAGATGAACAACAAAACCTGGAAGATGCTCAACATATATGCCCCTAATACTAAAAGATCCATAAAAGATCTGTGGGATGGGCTGAGATCCAAAATCAATGAGGACAATAGAACTCTGTGGATTATGGGGGGAGACTTCAACACCCCCCTCTACCCCTCAGAAAAATCTGGGGGTAATGAGGATTTTTTTAACAGCATGATGGATCTTACTAATTTCTTGGGCCATACTCATGGACCTTGAAGTCACTAATCAACAGTTCTCCTGGACCAACAGAAGATTGGGGGAACAGCTGATTCAAGTTAAGTTAGATAGAGTGTTGGTTTCTTTAAACTGGGAAAGAATATAGTACACCTTCTTGTCTACTCTTTTATATACCATTTCTGATCACAATGCCCTGCTTCTAGACTAGACTAAGAAGAATAACAAGGGCCCTTTCCCGTTCAGGTATGAAATAATGTGGGCCTCACACCCAGACTTTAAAAACTGTATTGCTGACTAGTGGAAAGTTTAGGTTCATGGATCTCTGATGTACAGGCTCTCTCGAAAACTGATACACGTCAAAAACAAAGTCAAATGTTGGAATAAGTTCTTCTTTGGTAATGTGATGAAGTCCAAGAATCACCTCTCGGAGAGATTACTTGAGGTTCAAGGAAAAATGGCCAAGGGTGATGGGAGTGAAAGCTTATACAATACTGAGGAAGAGTTAGTTAGAAAACTGAAGGACATTACCAGTAAGGAAGAAATCTTCTAGAAGCAGAAATCTAGGGTTCAATGGATGAAGGAGGGAGACAGAAACATGACTTTCTTTCACCAATAGGCCATGAAACACATGGAAGAGGAATGGTATTACCAAACTCCTAAACAAGCAAAATATTGAGGTGACGGATGATGTGGACCTTGGAAGACTAGCCTCTAATTACTTCAGAAACTTCCTAGCTAAGCAAAACATCAAAGTTGATAGTGCTAAAGAAAATCTCCTTCTGGAGTGTATCCCTCAAATTCTTACCAAGGACAATAATGTGGACCTGATGAAGCCTATTACGAATGAAGAGGTTAGATCCATGGTGTTCTTGATGGGGGCCTTCAAAGATCCAGGGCCGGATGAGTTCTCCTTGGCTTTTTTTCAAGAATTTTGGGATTTAGTGGGTTATGATGTTACGAGTGCTATCAAAGACTTCTTCAAAATGGGGAAATTTCTCAAACAAATCAATGCTACGTTCATACCGCTGATCCCTAACAAAAACCATCACAGAAGTCATGGCTGACTTCTACCCCATTAGTCTGTGTAACACCATTTATAAAATCATCATGAAAGTGCTTGTCCTTAGAATCCAATCGCTCCTGGATAAGCTCATCTTTGATAGCCAGAAAGGCTTCATCCCGAGGAGACAGATTTTGGATGCGGCCATCTTGACCCATGAGATCATTCACTCTATGGATAAAAATAATAGTCTGAGCATGGCCCTTAAGTTAGACATATCTAAAGCTTATGATAGAGTGTCATGGGACTTCCTATTCAAGGTTCTCAGAAAGATGGGTTTCAATGACAGAGTTCTCAATCTGATAAAGGAGTGTGTCACCACTGTTAAATACTCAGTGTTGGTCAATGGCTCGCCACGGGGGTTTTTTGAGGTAGGAAGGTGTTTAAGGTAGGGGGATCCTCTGTCCCCCTACTTGTTTATTATGTTGGCTAAGGTTTTGGGAAGAAATATTATGTCCCACCTAGACAGACGATCCCTATCTGGTGTTAAAGCGGTGTGCACCCTTGGTCTATCGGCTGTCTAACAGTTCGTGGATGACACCATGTTGTTTGGGGCAGCTTCGGTGGTGGAGGCCAAGAGATGGAAAAATCTGCTCAACACATATGCAGAGGTTTCGGGACAATGCATTAACTATGAAAAGAGCAATGTGTTTTTCTTTAAAACTAAAGGGGATCTACAAGTCAAGGTTAGAAACATTCTCCAATGCAATCAGGCTACCCTCCCGGCTACCTACCTCTGCTTGCCTCTCACGGTCAAAGATGTGATCCAGTCATACTGGAACACGGTCCTGGAATGTATTAATAAGAAAATGGAAGGCTAGAAAGGAAAGGTACTTAGTCAAGTAGGAAAACATCAACTACTGAAAGCCTCCTTTCAAGGCATCCCTACCTATTTTCTCTCTTTGTTCAAAATTACCAGGTATATGACAGAGAAATTAGAAAGGATTCAAAGAACCTTCCTCTGGACTAGTGTGGAGGAAAAGAAAAGGATCTCGCTGGTTGGTTGGGATACTGTCTTTCAACCTAAGGCTAATAGGGATTTGGGGATAAGAAAAATTCAAAGTATGAACAAAGCCTTGCTAACCAAAATTGGGTCGATCTTCCTAAAGGAAGAGAAGGACTGGGTCCATATCATGAAAGCCAAATACCTACAGGGTGACTCCAATTCTGAGATTGATTTAAGGGACTCCCTTCCCAAAGGTTCTATCATCTGGAAGAAAGTGTCAAAAACTAGGAACTCCCTCTCACAAGGCATCAAATGGAACATGGGTAAAGGTGATCAAATTAGGTTCTGGGAGGACAATTAGCTGAGGAAGGATCCCCTGGAGAAAGGAAGTAATTCTTTGATGGTTAGAGTGGTGAGCTTTTTCGGCACCAAGGTGAGTAACTATCTGACCGGTCATCCCCATAGACAAAGAAGATGGAAGAACTTATCGGAATGTTGTACCAACCAAAACGAGTTGTAGGATTATCAGTCTCTTCAGCAGGAGCTTGAAAAATATAGAATTCTGGTGTTTCAAAGAGAGGATGAGATGCTGTGGGGACAAGATCAAAAAGGTAAGTTCACAGTCAAGTTGGCTTACCATATGCTATCTAATGGGGGTCAACTGAATCTCCACTGGAAAAAAGTCTGGAACAGTAAGTTATTACCCAAACTTAACTTCTTCTGGTGGGCAGTGACACACAATAGAGTCCTTTCCATTGACAACCTTAATAAAAGGGGGTTTCAATTGGTTAACAGATGTGTGCTTTGTTGTCAAGAGCAAGAGTCCTTACAACATCTATTCCTTCACTGTGAGTTCTCAAAACAAATATGGGGAAAAACGCTGCAAAAACTCAATCTAGAGTGGATCTTTCAGGACAATGTGGAGGACTTTGCTCTAAGTTGGTCCTCTCCTTTCTCTCATCCCAGAATAAATGAGCTATGGAGACAAATTCCCCTACACCTGGGTTGGAGTGTGTGGAAAGAGAGAAACAACTATATTTTTAGAGAAAGTGCCCGTAATTCTAATGAAGTTTTCTTGTCTTTTTGCAAGGCGGTTACGGAAAACACTTCTTCCAGCTCTATGCATGTGGTTGAGCATCCCCCTACTACTATAGAAATTCAAATTTCTAAGAACTGGTGGCTGAAGGAGGATATGAGCAAAGTGGACACCTCTAACAAGATGGCCAAGCTTAACACTCACTAGAGACCACCCCCCAGAGGGTGGATCAAACTTAATTTTGATGGAGCGGAAAAAAAGATATTTGGGTCTGCTAGTGGTGGTGGAATTTTTAGGGACTTCCTTGGAGCCCCCATTGCTACTTATGCTAGGGGCATCGGGTAGCAGTCTAACAATATGGCTGAAGGTCTGGCACTCCTTAAAGGTCTAAAGATAGCCCACACTTTGGGTATAGACAACCTTCAAGTGGAAGGAGATTCTAAGTTAATTATTGATGCAGCTACGAGAAGGTCTAACAGTGGTTGGAAGTTGAAGAGCTTAGTTGAAGGCATCATCTGCTTATTGTCCGGCTTCAATCAGATGTCCATTAGCCATGTGTATCGAGAGGGAAACAAAGTGGCTGATACGATGGTGAATTTAGGGCAAGGAATGGACACGTGGCATTGTTGGAGAAATGAAAAGATTCTCCCGCGCCTGATTCAAAACCTCATTAAGGAGTTAATCCTGGCACTCGGTTCCTCATGAGATCTAATGTTAGGGAGAGAGGGTGGGACCGTCGGAGTTCTAGGATCTTCGGACAGCTGGATAGTGGGCACAAGATGGAGGATGACATGAAGGTTAAGTGCCAGCTCGACATTGTGGGGCCTTGTCATTTCAACAGCAGCAGTGTTGATAACAAGGTGAGTTGGCATCTTGAGGAAGCCTTTCACACACCTAGCCACATGAAAACTTGGCTTCACAGCTTAGGAAAGCTAAACATAAGATTTAATGATGATCTTATAAGGCTTAACAATGATGATTTGAAAGGGAGTAAATGTGCCCGTCTGAAAATTATTAGCAAGTACGCCACCTTAGGCATGGGAATAGATGGTATCATTATTACCCTCAGATTAATTTCTATAATCTCTTTAGCCATCAACAACAAGCCTATCAAGAATTACACTAAGATTGCTCTGATAATCGACTGTATTGCTAACTTGTTCGATAGTATTATGGGGGGAGATAGGTCTCAGACTAAACTGGAGACGTGTAAGGAATTCAAAAATAATGAGACGATATGGCATATTTGTTAGGAGGGTGGGGTCACCTCCTACCTGGAATGCCTTTAGGGCTACAATGAAAGTCTCTCGGTTCAATTTCTGCAGTCTTATAATGGCAGAAGGGCTAAGGTGGGCAATGTGGAGTTTGAGGTCTCTGAAGAGGTGATTGGGATGGCTACTGGCCTGCCTATAGATGAGATGAAGCACCCTAGGAAGAGTAAGGTCTCTGATCCTGATGGCATGAAGCTTTTTCTTAACAAAGGCAAGGTTCTGAACAGTTTGCAAGGGGGTTTTGACTGCCAACTTCTTCCTCCGCCTTGCGACGAGGTATGTTTTATGATAATGAAGTATTTTACCCTGGAAGGGAGGTTTAGGAGGTTCTTTCACTATCATTTTGCTCTGCTTAATCACTTTAGAAGGAGTAAATATATCAGCTTCCCCTTCTATTTTCTTTTTTCCTTGGAGTCCTCGATTGTGGCAGCTAAAGAACAACATGCCCTTGACCCCAATAAACTTGAAATTTTGCTGCACCAAGGTCTCATCATGAGATTGTATAAGTTTCACCTTGCTCTATGCCCGCAAAAAGCTCCCACTCCTATTAGGATTGAACCCCATAACCCTCCTTTGGTGAGGGAAGGCCCGGTCATCATAACAGAAGTTACCCCAGATTCTTATGCCAAGTCTTTCAAATCTAGTAAGAAAAAAGCCACGATGACTTATAGTCCTGAACCCACCACCAAGGACCTCACCCCCACTTCTCCTGCTACTACCCTGGAAAAAAGAAAAATCAATTATGATAACCCTTCCCTGCACAGTAAGAAGAAACGGGGAGCCATGGAAGAAGGCTATGAAACTACTAGTGAGATTAGAACTTTGAAGGTGTCATGCCCACATTTAGTATGCGGTCACAACATGCTAACACATAAAACACGCATGTTATGTCCACCCAAGACATGTAGACATGATACAAACTATAAAAAATTTTCCTTTATTACTTGAAATCTTTCCCTCGCACGCATAAGCATGCTCGGATGCGTCTGTGTAAGTTGTCTAAGTGATTGTTGCTACGGGATTTTCCCACACATATGTGCAATTTGATATCGATCACTATGTTAGGGTCGGTTCATTATGCTTCGTTTAGTGCTGACTTGTTCATTATGCTTTAGGTCACAATATACTAAATGTGGGCATGACAAAAAGCTACCCTAGTGGTTGAATAACTCAGCACTGAGGAAGATAATAAGGACTCTGACAGTACTGAAGAGGAGGCTTATACCCCCACTAAAAGAAAAATGCACTTTCCAACTATAAGGAGGTCGTCTAGGCTAGCTGCTAAGCTGACTTCCTTGGCCAAAGGGAAAGCAGCTGTGTTTGAGAAGGAGGAGGTTGTGGTTATGCAGGAAGAGGACCAGCCAGAGGGGAAGAATTCTAAGGATGAGGAGGATGTGTAGGTAGAGGGTAACTCTGAAGAAGACACAAAGAAGGGTTCTACGAAGCTCCATGGTTCAGAGTCAGGGGCTAATATCAAAATGGACACTATGGTGGAGGAGACAGAGCAAATGGGTGGTGGTGTTTCTGTTAACAAAGGCAACAAGATTGAGGTGTTGGATGTTGGTGAAGAAGGTCCCAGCAACTTCCTAGATTTTAATGTGCAAGGCTCAGATACTGACAGCATTGACGAGAAGATTAAAGTGACCAGTAAGAAGAAGAAAGGTACTAAAAACAACAAGGGCAAGGCTAAAGAGACTTTGGAGGATAAGATGACCCATCTAGAGTAGAAGTTTAATACCCTGGCCAAGTTCTCTGCCAAGGTAATGCACAGGTCTGCCACGACTCTGTTGGCTCTCCAGAAGAAGGTTCCAAAAGGTCAAGAGAAAATGGACAAGAAGATGAAGGAGCATGAGGATGTGCTCTAATTCCTTGTTGATGACTGGGACAAGATGGTCAATTAGCCTTTGGTGGCTTGGGGTTGGTCTGCTGTCAGTTTGCAATCGGTCTGCTTTCTCTGTGGCATCATGTTTCTCTTATGCTTTATATACTGGTTCTGTAGTCTTTTGCTATGTTGCTTAACTTTAATGGTTTATTCTAAACTGTTTGAGTTTTGGTGAGCCCTTGGTGGTTGTTTTGTTATGGGATCGACACCCTTTTTTGCTTCTTATCTTATCAAAAACACCACTCTTCATTAAATTTGGAGCAAGAACATTGTTGTTAAATAACACATACCAAACTATGCATATTTAATTTTACCATATGGGATTTGTAGACACCTAAAAGTGTCTTCTACCATCGAACCGACTCATGACATCCCTAAACATGTAAATTTCCCTCCTAACCAATTAATTAAATTTTTATTTAATTAATTATCCCTTCATTACCCTATTTTCCATCATATTATCCCCAAAATTGAATTAATTTTATTAATTCAATAGTCTAAAACCTTAGCCAATTGATTTAATAAATATGCAATATTTATTATTTCAATTTCCCTCTATCCTAAGTCCTAAATCCACCTCACAAATCCACCTCATCAATCCACCTCATCTTTCCACCTCAACTTTTCCACCTCACCATGTTGCACATATAATTAAATATTTTTAATATTTAATTAGCTAATATCCTCCACTCCCCCATGAGTTGAATTAAAAATTCAACTTGTCATATCCACTATCCCAAAAATAAATTTTTAATTCAATTGTCCTCCACTAATTGAATTTTTAATTCAATTATCCTCCACTCTTCCACTAATTGAATTTTTAATTCAATTGTCATCCACTAAATGAATTTTTAATTCAATTGTTCTCCACTAATTCAATTTTTAATTCAATTATCCTCCACATATCCACTAATTGAATTTTTAATTCAATTGTCCTCCACTAATTGAATTTTTAATTCAATTATCCTCCACTCTTCCACTAATTGAATTTTTAATTCAATTGTCCACTAATTAAATTTTTAATTCAATTGTCATCCACTAATTGAATTTTTAATTCAATTGTCCACTAATTCAATTTTTAATTCAATTGTCATCCACTAAATGAATTTTTAATTCAATTGTCCTCCACTAATTCAATTTTTAATTCAATTGTCCTCCACTAATTGAATTAAAAAATTCAATTTGTCATAATCCACTCTCATTACAAATAAATTTTTAAATCATCCACTATGAATTTAAAATTCACAAATAATGAGAGCCCTTGATCTCAACTCTTGATCCTCACCCTCCATTCCTTTTTCAAAAATCTATAAATAAAACCCTTACCCAAGCCATTCATAACAACTTCTTCTTTCATCAAAACCATGCTCAAATTTCTCTCAAATCTCTAATCTATCTATCCTCTAATCCTTCATCTATATTTGTGTTGAAAGCAAGAGCAATCCACATTTGAATCAAATAGGGTTATCTAATCTAGGAGCTCTTGGGTGTAAGCTTCCTCCTCCCTTGATGAGATTGGGTCTTCATGTGAGGTATAACTTTGTGTTTTTAGGTTGATGTGGCATAGGTTGATGTGGATGACACAGGATTAAGTATCAATATAGTGTTTTTTATGATTTAACTTTTATAATGAACACAAAACCATCTTACCATAGATATGATATGTCCCAAGAGGTATTCAAAAGACTCAAAATCTCAACCCCTATGATCTTACAAAGTATGTTGTGGCAATTACACCTAAGCCTTTTGGATACCTCCTTGCACATAACAGGATCATGTTAATGTTTAATATTTTCTTTAGAAGGTTTTCTTATTATTATTAAGAGGTACATATCTATCTCAATTTTGGCCTCCTATTCTCTCCACACATCCAACCACCCAACACTCACTAAAAGTCATGTTGTAGTCTATAAAATGAGTCTTAGAATAAATTATTTATTTAGTGATTAAAACTTCCTTATCAAAACAAAAATAAATAAATTTAAAAACAATATTTTTAACATAAATATAAATGATCAAGTATGTATTCAAAGTCAAAAGGTTTATAGAGGTACAACATAAAACAATATAAGAATATGCTACCTATTTTGTATGAGCAGTCTAAGATCATTTGAGAAGTCCTAGAAGTATTGTTTAATAGTTTTACAAGGGAAATCCCCTCTTGTTATATACAACATCGAAGCATAAAAGGAGATTTTCTTATTAGTTTACCCCATAATAGCATTTAACCTTTCATTCCAACAAAATTTGGATGAAAATAGACTAAAAACTTCAATTGCTTATTATGGTACAAGAATCCACATTCAATATAATTTTATTATAGAATCACATTAGAAAGAGTAAATGAAATATTTATCAAACTATTGATTCTATTTGAAATTATAATGTACCAAGTCAATATTCTAGCTTAAATCCCTCTTTCTATGGAGATTCATGCCACATATTAGACAAGGCACAAGCATTGTTCTTACAATCATATCTTGTGTATACATAGAATCATCTGGAATTGAATGGGTGCCTTTTAAAACACTATCATGAGCAATAAATTTATTGAAGTGATCCTTTTCTAAATGAGGATTCAATTGCTAATTAGATTGTGTTCCAATAAATGTTTGATTACAGATGGGACATGCCAAACTTTTAAGACTTTGATTTTGTGTAGACTGGCCTATTTAGGATTAGAATGTGGAAATTTGGGGTGCAAAATGGTTAACTACACCATCAAAATTTGGTATCATGAATGATCTAGGACAAACAAAATTCTTATTTTTGAATTCCAGTTTCTCATATACTACACTTCTATGAAGATCTATTTCTTTAAACATAAGTGCACTACCACAAGAATCACATGGAGTTATCCTAGAACCACACAGACTCTCATGCTAAGAATATCCACATATTCAATCACAAACATCATCAAGAGCATTTCCTACTTGAGCCATGTCCCCACAAAACTTACAAGTTATAATTCTTAATGGGCAAATAGAAGATTGGTGAATCACTTTGTCAACAAAAAATGCATGCTATTATTAAAAATCTAAAATATTAATATATTCATCAAACCAAATAATGTAGGATCATAGAGGTCCATGATCCCTTTACCCTCTTGTGCCACTAGCAGTTTAATTCCTGAGAAAAGGGTTATATATTTTGTACCATTGTTTCTGCATCAAAATGCCCAAAGTCTACCAAGGCTCTTCTAGGATCCTATTATAACCCCCCCCCCTCCCCCCCCCCCCCAAAAAAAAAAAATGTCAATAGATAAGACAACATAAGGGGTGAGATTATGTTGAATAGGGAAATAGAAAGAGACCTTCTAATGTCTCATATTAAATCCTTGTGGAAACAAATCCAACCAAATAGTTTCTTGGCCCAATCTTAAATAAGGTATACCCAATGTTACAATGTCTCTCACTTTCTCAGGATACAAGAGACATAGACAATATGCAATTGGTGCTCTAAAATCCTTGTCTACAACAAATAGGTCCTATAAATCTCAAGGAAGCAGACATTTTGGATGTGAGTTGGGGATTCTAGATTGTTAAGGGCCTATAAATTCATTGATAGGGTTTTAGGTATTAAATTTTTGAATGCTAAAGGCATCAAGAAGGCTAATCATATCCTCCACAAGATCTACAAAGTTGCCTTTCTGTATTTGGGAAGGATGATTAGAGAGGCCACAACCCTTGAAGTTAGGGGCAATTGCATGAAGCCTTGCATCTACTATGGCAATCATCTCATGACACCATGCAAACCAAATTTTAGGAAAGCCATGCAACAACAACACATCTCAACCTATAACCAAATGTCATTAAGGAATGGACATATAATTATAAGAACAATAAGCTAAGAGAACATTAAAAAAAACGTGAATAGAGTGTGAGAAATACCTAATCCAATCTCTACAACATGTAATTTAAGTTCCCTGGTTTCTCAAATTCTTTAAATTATTGAAGTGCACCATTAAAGAGAGTAGAAATGTTCTTATTATTTTAATCATGTGGCAGTCATATATGTTTCCAATTTTTCTTTTCTTTTTAGTTAGAATTGTTATAAATAAGTTATTGGCTACATGTTAAGATAAATAAATAAAACAAAAAGAGAATAATATTTTTGATGACAAAAATAGACAAATATGATTTTTGGATGACCATCTAATTATGACAACCAACAATGACAACTTACTAAAAATATTTCACATAAAGAATGGCCTATTAGCCAAATTAAATATATTTATTTTGTAAATAAAAAAACTTTCTTTATACATGTGACCTAGGTTAATCCAATCAAATGTATATAATTAAGCACAAATTAGTTTAGGTAAATAAATGATATTTCAATATTGATAATTGGTAATAATTGAATACAAGAAATGTGAATAGAAAGTGTTGGAGTAAATGGTTTTTACCATTTACTCGCTTAAGTTTACTTAGGCTTGCATTATAGTTTAATAGTGCATTTAATTAATTAGGGTAGTTGTGTTTCCCGTATCGGGAAGTTTCATACCTATCACCTATTTTTCACAACTTTAAAAAGCCTGTACCATATGTAAATTACACATCTCAATTTATTCACTCTTGTTTGGTGAAATGGCCTTGTGTTGCCTCTCTCATTTTCTGTGAAGGTTATTTTCTGCAGATGGTGCTCCTAGGAGGTGGATGACACCAACATGGTATCAGAGCATAGTGATAGGAACCCTCACCTGAATCCAGACAATTGAGTTGGAGAAGAGATTGATCCAGGCATCAATCCGTGCCTACACATCAGATTATGGAGGCATCAATCCGTGTCTATGTTTGGGGCATTTTCCCTCATTCATCACCATTCAGACAATCTAAACGCCTTAGAGTTAATTATTCTGGTGAACAGTGTTGTTTGGTTTCATTTACCAACAATCAGGAAAGAGCCAACATCTGAGCATCTATGGGAGTATTTTACCTTATCCAGCTTTACTGCAATAGTGTTTGTTCTTGGCACAATTTTTTGTGAGATCAAGGGTGCTTACAGTCCCACAAGATCCACTGTAGAAAGCACGTAGAAGCGTGCATGAAGACCAAATTCCTGCCAGGCAAGCATCAGAAACGTCATAAAAAAATTACAGAGGTGTTGTAAGCACGACGATTCACCTTGGAAAGTGGCATCCAACGACCTCCAGCGTGGGTAAATCTGCATTAAGTTTTTTTGGCAGAGATATAGATATTTTCAAACTTTATAAAGTCTTTGCATCAATATTTATTTAGGGTTTTCTGTTTGGAAGCAGGGTGGGCCCAGGCGCTTGAGAGGAGTATTTGGAGCAATAGAAATTTTCTTCTTATATCGAGCTTTTCATTATTCTCCTGTGGTGAACTATCTTCTTGCTTATCCTGCTTATGCCAACATGGTATACTATTCATGCATGGTTTTTGATCCCAACATGCACCTTGATCTAAATTGATGTTGATTTTGGGTTCTTGTGTTATGTGTAAACCCCTAACATATTGCGTGTGTGTGTTTAACATAAGTTTTCCTTGTTGTCATATGTTGCATTTGCTTAGTTCTTGATATACATGATTAGTGCTTTCGAAGTAACTAATATGCCTTACGAGTTTGAAAAAAGATTTTATTGTTACATACTTTAGTGAATAAAGTGTTATGCAATTTAACTATTTTATGTTGAAAATAAAATTAGAAAGGTTATATAGTTTATTTAAAAGATATTAGTCAAAAAAATGGGAAAAGAAAAGACATTTTAAAACACTTGTTCTTTTGGTTCATTTTTCTCTCTTCCATTGTGTGTGTGAGCTCTTGTTTTACAAAAGGATTTCTTGAAAACCTATTGTAATTTAGAGCTTGGGATTGAACATTGAAGAGGATTGTAAATACTTGGTATGATTAGCATTCAGGAAAGAACAACCTCCATTGTTAAGGGCTTGTTTTTTTGAAGGTATTTTCCTTTTTAAATGAATATGCATTTGTTTAAATGAGTTCTTATTTTTCCATGCTCCACATTAAGTGAGATTTCATATGGATTCATTTTGTAGGTTTATATTTGGAGTATAATCTGTTACATAGGTGGTTGTACAAATTTAGATTATAGGTTATCGTTAAAAAAAACAATTTACGTCAAAACTATGGCAAAATTTTCCTAGAATTTTTATGTGATTGAAAAAGAGTAATTTCCTTTCCCTTGTGCTCTAAAGGGTATATTTTTTATTTTTGAAACCTAAAGTTTTTAAAATTAAAGAAAATTGAGGTTCATCAACGGTGAATTTGAAAGTTTTTATATGGTTCTTGATATTTTTTGAAAGTGTTATCTTTAAAATTTAGACTATAACTATTCATTGTATTTTGTGGGGTAAATGTTTTTCCCATGGAAATGAGCTTGCCTATGATGTGGCAACATGTGTTGTTTGTGCCTCATTTCTCACACCAAGGCCATTTTATGTATGTTGGTCTTTTTGGATTGTAATAATGAGATCTAGAGTAGGAGTGGAGTGGACTCTCACTATCCACCCAATTTAAGTGGAACCAAGGGATGAGGCATGTGAGATGATAAAACTTAAAAAGATAAGATTAAATGGGGTTCATACATGAATAAACATAGTTAAGGTTTAAACCATTTCTAGTACTGAACATCCTCTTGAGGGTTCATGGAATGATAATGCAAGACATTATCACAATCCTATTGTGATTTTTGAATATTAGTGAGGATCTTCTATTTTAGATGGGAGCACACTCCTCAACTCTACCCGATCACAGTATTGTTGTGCTGGCACTCCATCATCCTAAGTCTAATAGCCTCTTTCTTCTTGTTTCATCATATTGTTGTATTTGATAAGTGTTAGTGAATTCCATGCATATGCATGGAATGGTATTTATAGAACCTTCATGCATGTTTTCTTAGTGTTCTATGTATGAGATGTGACTAGCATGAGTGATTATCAAATCACCTTGTTTTGTGCGCATGTTGTTGGACTACCCAGTTGATTGCCTCTTAGTTTAGAGGGGTGGGCCTCAAGGTTCCACATGGTTGAGTAGTGTTGATCACCATTGGGGCTAGTTGTATTCCTAGAGATTCTTATTAGAGGGCATATTATGCCCTTGTAGCATCTTGATAGTTGTAGCTTTTCATTGTTGGTTTCTTGGAAAATTTGTAAAGTGGGAGCTTGAGATCCTTGATTAAAGTGATAAATCGTATATTTTTAACTACATTGTATTAACATTAAATGATCCATATTTGGGATGAGAATCATTACATTATAATATGTATGTGTCAACATTTGAGTTGGTTTATCATCTTATCTTGTGAGGTTTTATTATGATTTGATAAGTCCTAATTTTATGATGTGTACTTCTAGATGCTATGAAAGATGAAATGACATTGGTTGTTTGTGTTACACTTTATATATGATGTGATGACTAAGTTAGACACATTACTATAATGTTGTACTTTCAACCCTATCGATAGAAGTTGAGATTGTTCATGTATGCTTCTTGTTGGAGAAGCCAAGATCAACAAGTAAAGACCAAACAACTTCCACAAAAGATAATTGCACATAAAAGCCAAATAATGTATTCAAAATCTAATTAGAATGTACATATATGCCTTTTATAAATAGGCATACGAGAGAATGTAGGATGGTCAAACACAATGACTGACTAACCTTCCTAACATGTGACACTTGTGAGATCAAGTGACAAGTGTTCATGCAAGTGGCAATCAAACATGTAAGAGGTGTTCTCAAATGATGAGGACACATGTCTCCACCACATGAGGTGAGACAAAGTATAAAAAGTAAGTAAACTTAAGCTAAGTGTGAATAGGTCAATTCTAGTAAAGGTGCTATCCTAACTAGTTACATAATGACCTTATTTACACTAACACTTTTGACACATTCGAAGGAAAATAGACAAATGTTTATGAATAATGGTGATTCTTTTGGTTAAAATAAATTTATGGTTTTGATGGACTTTAAACATGGAAAATGGAATCCTAGTCTTAATTAATTTCAATGTTTCAAACCATTTTAAAATAGCTATTACAATGAGGATGCTACAACATGTTTGGTGTTATACCTTATTGGCTTGCACTAGTATGGCCATGCTTAGCTATTAGTCTTGTGAGTTGTATTTATTATTTTGGGGTTGGAAACTTAGTGTTAAGGGTCAAATATGTTACTATGATTGTAGAGGAGCCCTTTGGCATCTTTGGTGTCAATTTTGATGTCTTCAGGAACCTCATTGTTCACTAGAGGCCTTGTGCACGATTCAGAATCACCTATATTGCATACCTAGGTGATTCTGCTAATGAAAGGGGTGATCTTAGGATAACCTAGGTGATCTCAAGATATTCTAGGTGATTCTATACTAGTGACATGGACAATCATTTTCAACAGGGGCGATCCTAAGATAGTGAGTACTTCTTGACCTTTTTTATAAAAGTTTTGTTAAGAGAGGTTGATTGTTGGAGTCTTCCTTGAATGTCTATCAACTTGATTTGTGGTTTTTATGTCCTTTGTTAGTTATACTTCTTTTTGTATGGTAAGTTGTGCCTAAGGAGGAAATGGATAGTCTCTTGCAAGACTAGGTTGAGATAGTGATTCTCCCTATCATTCAATCTCTTAGATAGACATTCCTTATAGTCTGTATGTCATTTCCACATCATTTTAAATGTGTGATTATGTATTGGTTTGTTTAAAAGGATGAAATGATGCTCATGCCTCATTGGACTAGGAGACAGAAGTCCATTCTCATTAATTTCTTATTTGTTTATGAGAGATGGGGTTAGTGGTCTTGCACCCTTTCACTGTTGTTAGAGGAATCTCTATCCTTGCTTATGGTCATCATGATGAAGTCATCATGTAACAATATAAAGTCTTACAATTGTGTAGTTATGCTTTGTACATTGACGTCACACTCAATGAGTGTTATTGTGTTGTGTCATGACATCTCTAATATGTAGGTGTGCATTGTGGCATGTTTGTGTCATAATTGTATCACAGAACAATTGTTTGTATATTCATTAACCATTAATGCCTTGGGTAGAATCTTGGGGCACTACAATGTGTCTAAAGTAAAGTGACTCAACTCCATAATTGGTTTAGATCGATCACTTCAAATATTTATAACTCTTCCTTCATGATAAATTTAGCACATTGATGTACCACTGAAGGAACTGCTTTTAAATGTTCTAGCCATGGGTGTCCAAGTAATATAGAGAATCTATTTATAGTAAGGATAACATGGCATAGTACCTGTATCTCTTTTGGTCCAAGCTCAAGTAGTAAGATGACACAACCCAAGGATTTTGTTAGGAATTTAACAAGTTGATCAAACCAATTCCTACATAACCCTATGAGAGAATATGATGCATACAAGCTTACAACAATTTCATAATGCAAAGATAAAATAGACAAGCCACAAGATGACACAATATATACCCTAGGAAAACCCTCAAGAGGGAAAAACCTAGCCTCCAAAAGCATCCATACTAAATGTATTATTCAACAATGAAACACTACAATATACTTACAAAGTCTCATGGACACTCTTGAAACATCAATCTCCTCCAATGCATCGTACATGTGTACAAGCACATAACCACACATCCCATGCCATGCTTCACATATGCACTTACAATAGAAACCCAATACAATGACAACCTATATCCAAACAACCAACCAACCAATGCCAACTACTAACCATGTGCTTGTTTTTATAGAATCAAGATCACACAAATACAAGATGTAGTTTAGGGAAAACCATGTGTTTGAAAACCATGGATACACAAAACCATTGAACCCTCATTTAATATTTACAATTGAGTTTTCACTTTATGCCCAATATTAAATAATTTCCCAATTAATTATTCTATGCCTCCCACACATAAAATAACTAACCCAATGTTACATACAACTTGTACAAGTGACACCAAATAAATATCTAATGTGGCTTAACACATCAATTAAGATACACCAAAAAATATTTATTTTACATAAATAAAATATATCAATATTATGCAAGGTGTACAACACACCTTTTCCTAACATTCTTCCACTTGTATACATTGCATAAGGGTCAATCAATGAAACACATCATCATAGCCATACATGAAACCACATGAATCTCCAACATGCTCTCGTGCTCCATCAAGATACCTACAATAAAACCAAAGTGACCATCATCTCAAGCAAGGACTCCTCTCATCTTCCAACATGCCACCTATGGAAGAAAAGGAACATGCCAAGGTGAAGATGCACCAATCCAATGAACACAAGCATTAAATCCAAGTGATAACAAAAGCTCCAAACCGCTATCAAAGGTAAAAAACCCACATGATTGGAAATAACATCCAAAACATATGCTAATACATCCAACCATCCATACATCCTAGGTATCAAATAACATCAGTAAACTCATGCTAACAACATATCCAACCCATATATCGTAATCACAAGCTCCCTACATAAAACCTATCAATGAAATACATACATATCCAGGAACTCCCACTGCATGGGAAATGTCAAATCTGAAAATAGATCAAGGCATATCAAGTCCACCAATCAACAATCGAACCAAGGTGTGGCAAATGATCAAAACTATGTAGTACCAAGAACAATCACAATGATCCACACATGCAACATAAAATGCTACATACTCCCTCACAACATGTCACTATAACTCTCCCAAATCATATGAACATGAATCTCCAAGAAGTAGCCATAAGACAAAGAGAAAAAACATGTAAACCATATCATAACATGTCCTTCTACCAACACCTCAAAGTGCTAAGTTGTGTCAAGTATGAACTCCTTTACAACCCCAAATGAAAAGCCTCAACAACACCCAATCACTCAATCTCATAGATCAAATGAACCATATGTATCATGTAAAACCAACATGGATGTAAGCCTCTCTAATCAAGGAAGATCAAACTAAAATATCCATTCTGTAACGTCACTTTCCATAAAAATCAAGATTTAACTTAAACATATAACTTAAACAAGTCATTAATTAAGAATTGATTACAATATTCAAAATTTGAACATAAAGAAACATATTCTTTTCCATCATTTAAGCATGTTAATCAAATCAGGATATAACATAGCTTACAATCTAATAAATCATTACAATCCTTAGTGAATATCCATCACTAATCTAATACAATATATGCTCTAGGCATCTTAATCAAATTTTTACATTACAATAGACCAACTAGTAAAAATGCAGACCTATATCTGGAACCATTGACATCTGTGTTCATAAGCCTCAGCTTGTCTCATGCTTGGGAAGGAGAGCATCATCCTGGTGCTTTTCCTCCAATCATGGACCAGCAGTCCCTTGCTCATCTTCCTAACTGGAAGAGGCCCTACCCTTCACGGAAAGGTTAGACATTAGAAACCAATTGGATAGCCATCTGAGTAATTGGTGTTGTGTCCTTCCTAATGTCTCACGATCACACACTATAGATCCACTCTAACCTGTATGACACTATTGGAGACACTAGGCCATTTGGATCACTATGGACCGACAATACATGTAGAGACAGATGCATTACTTTGGCCAAAGTTTTCATACAAATACATTACACAATGAACATCGTCATATGTCCACCACCCTAACTCAACTTATAAGCTATTGTCATGTCCTACAGTCAATTCTTAATGACCTTGTCCTTTAGGTCTAGTATGTATGTGGGATAAATTCGAATCACTATCCAAACTTAAACATTTGACTCCCATCATAAGTCAGTTATAACTAAATAGGTTACTTTTGTAACGCGGAACTAGTGACTCCACGTCACCTCATTCCATTCCATTTCAATTTCAAACTTTAAGACCGTCTTGGCCTTCCGTGGTTAACATATCGATAGCATTTCATCACATATGATGAAGTCGATTCTACGATACTCAAGGCATACCCTGCCTTAGTAAAATACATTAGTTTCTTAAGGTTCAATAGCTCTTATCTTCCCAATGAGCTCAAGGGCTATTCACCAACCTAATATTTTACAAATAAGTAAAAGAAATTATATCTTATAATGTTATCTGATAAGTCATAATTCAGTCACATATAGAACTAGTCTATATTCTTCTATAAACTTATTCCAACTGTCTCATGATGAGACTATGATCATTAAGGATCATACCCCTTCATATTCAAAGGTTCATATAAACATTCATAATAGTTTAAACAACTCTATTTGTAATTCATAGTTGGCTTCTCATGCAAGCCCTATTAGGGTTTAGTTTGGGTGTTATAGACACACCGATTTATAATTGTCTTCCCGACAATCATCTCAGTCATTGGACTGGGTTTATAATATTAAAATATTTCATGGTTATTATTACAGTTGAAGGACTGAATATTAAGCATTGACATCTACACAGATATCATTACAGTCGAATGATTGTATCCATTATCAACTAAACACTTGGAGTCATTCATAACTCCCTTCGAGAGCTCTTAGGCTCGGCCCTTATCATCCTATGACGTGGGCTTAACAAATATGTAATGATTACATGCTCAACCACTATGGCTTTGAGCTCCAGTTATCATAATGTATCATACAATGCAATACGACCGAGTCGAAAGACTCAAGGCTCATTCAAAGAAAGAGATAATATTTACAGGGCTTGGCCTCAAGGCCTTGAGCTAGTATTAAAACAAAGAATAGTGATTGTTTGGTTCTTTAAGCCTCAGGCTTCAACATAAACAAGATTCCACAACATTATGGCTCAACTGAGCGTAATCTCAAGAATAGTTACATAGTTTCCTAGCTCGGCTCACAACCTTGAGCATGTTTTCAAAGAAGTTTAATATGTTCTCTACTTAGCTCATAGCCTTGAGCATGGTTTCAATAGTTACTGTGTCTAGCAAACTCAGCCTATGAGGCTTCGAGTATAAACATAACTCAAAGTTGACTTAAAAGGGTTCAGCCATATGGCTCCCAAACCACTACATATATGATATTTAAAAACAAGAATAGCTCGACCAATTGGCCTGGAGCCACAACTCAAAAGAAATATACACAACATGCATGGCATGGACTTATAGGCCATGTGCCTTAGATTTTTAATCAATAACAAGAAACTTTAGGTTTCACAGACTCAGGCAGAAGTTCTCTGAGATTTAAACTCATCATTTGAAAAGTAATCAGGCATTTGTTTCCCATTTTACCTGAATCAAGTAATAGACTGATTGTAGTCGCAGTCTGCAAGTCTTCTAGCTGTTCACAGCTCCCTCCTACCACTATTCTTCCCTGAACAGTTACGCCACCTACTTTCTTTTTCCCAAAAACTTCAACCAACATTCCCAACTCACTGAAGTGATTCTTACCAAATGGAGAGTCCAACACCAAAGGTAACCGATCCCAAGACATGTCAATTTTGGCTGCTAACTACCTTTCCACTCGGTAGTGTCTCTTAAAAGGTAGTTGATCCTTGCACAACATGGGATGGTTGAGCTCGAAGCTCCCATCGATTTTCATGATCAACTATATCAACTTAGGAATATTCCAAAGAATACAATTATTAAGATAAGTAACTAACAATAATATCATTATAGGTAACAACCTATTAAGAGGTTTCATCCTTGACTAAGGATTAACACAAGAGATAATATTCATAAAAAAATCACTTTAATAACGTCGATTATCGGGGTCGAGTGATACTCCCCCGAAATTGACTATTCCCATTAGTCGAATGACTAGGGAAAAAAATAATGACCTCACTAACAAGTAAGAGAGACCTCCTTGTCTCTAAACACTATTGTCTCTCAGCTAGGGATGATGTTCCCAAAACATCGTCCGGTCATCATGACTTGTCGTGATAACTTCATTGACAAAAGATTAAACCAAGAACATAGAAACAAAAGACAAGAGACATGAGACGTGTCAGCTTACAAATGGTTGAGAAGGACATAGGAGTCGATTACTCAGGTGGCTAGTCAACTTATGTTTTCACAGCATCTAACCCTTCCTCTAGGATGATACTCTCTTTCCTTCTTTGAAGGACATTTATTTTTCCTGTCACACTTAGGACCACAAGATCACGATCAATGCATCATTATCAAATATCGTAATTGTAAATCATTTAATTTACAAAACTATTTAACATTTGTTTCTACTTCATAATCAAAAGTTAAATAAGATATTTCCACAATATCAAATCAATTAACTATGACTAATCCTCTTGATTTTCATGCCAAGTTATTGATTAAGTCTAATTTGTAAGTTGGGGATGTAACATATCTCCCCCCCATAAGAATCATCGTTCCTAATGATTATTTGTCTTTTAAAATAAACCAACATAATATGAAAAGGTTTTCAAAAGCATAATATCAAATGTCTCAGAAAAGATGAGGAAATCTAGCATAGAAGTCATCATAATTTTCCCAGGGGGCGTTTTCCATCAAATATTGGTCCCACTGGACCTTGCACTGTGTTATTTCCTTATTACGTAAGCGTAGCTTAGGTGTTTCGAGCACCTTGATGACCTCAATCACCACCACTCTTGGGTCTTTCACCTGTAACATATTCCAATCAAGCATAGGAATTTGATTATCATCAGAATTAAACTTTTTCAAATAAGAAACATGAAACACATTATGCATCATGGAAAGTGTTGGTGGTAGAGCAATTCTATATGCCACTAGGTTGACTTCTTTTAGAACTTCAAACGGACCCACATATCTTGGTGCCAGTTTGGACATTTTTCTAAATTTGATGGAACTTTTTTGGGGTTTTACCCTAAGGAGAACTTTATCTCCCATAGTGAAATGCCTTTCAAAATGCTTAGCATCCGTGTAACTCTTTTGTCTATCATTGGCTTTTGCTAACCTCTTTTTAATTAGATGGACTTGTTCTTCCATCTCAGATAGCATTTCAGGACCAAGGCTAACCCTATCTTCAAGATTATCCCAGCTTATAAGGGTTCGACACTTCTGCCCATATAATGCCTCAAACAGTGCCATCTTAATATCTAAATGATAAGAGTTATTGTAAGAAAATTCCACTAGAGGAAGATAATCCTCTCACTTGTATTATTGATCCATGCAATACATCCTTAATAAATCCTCCAACACTTGGTTCACCCTTTCAATTTGTCCATCTGTTTCAGGATGATAAGCAGAGCTTATGTTCAATTGTGTTCTGAGTGAAGAGAACAAGGTTTGCCAAAACTTGGAAGTTATTCGTGCATCCCTATCTGAGATAATCTTCTTAGGAATGCTATGAAGTCTAAAAATCTCTTGAACACATTTCTGAGAATTGATGGGTGCTCCATCTGTCAAGTTTCCCGAAATAAAATGGGCTGCTTTGGTGAGTCTGTCTACCACAACCAAGATAGCATTGTCCTTATTCCTTGACATAGGAAGTCCTTGCACAAAGTCCATGCTTATAATCAGCCATTTCCATTTAGGAATTTCATGAGGGTATAATAATCCCGCTGGGTGTTGGTGTTCCGCATTCACCCTTTGACATTCAATACAAGTAGCTACAAAATTTGCAGCATTTCTTTTCATTCCTTTCCAAAAGTATAAAGGTTTCACATCAGCGAGTAACTTAGTTACTCTAGGATGTCTAGAATATGGCGTAGAATGAACCTCTCTCCAAACCGTATTCCTTAACTTTGTTGAGTTAGGTACATACATCCTTCCTTTGAACCTTAATAACCCATCTAGTTCAAGGTTAAATCCTTCATATTTTGGATTCTGTGGATCTTTCTCAAGGGCTTGTTTTACCTTCTCGTAAAACTCATCTCCCTTAGATTATTGTAACACCTGATTCCTAAAAATAGAATGTATGGAGATCATAGAGGAGATATGCCTTCTACTTAAAGCATCTGCTACTCAATTTTCTTTTCCCTAGATATACTTAATCTCAAAATCATAATCTGAGATAAATTCTAATTAACCATCTTCTTTGACGAGTATTAAGATGGGGTTGAGTGAATAGATATTTAAGTCCCTAGTGATCCATTTTCAACTCAAAAGGTTTTCCAAGCAGATAATGTCTCCACATTTGGAGTGTATGCATGACTACTACCAGTTCTAAATCATGTGAGGCATAGTTTTGTTCATAGTTTTTTAGTTTGTGCAATTCATACGCAATAACATGTCCATCTTGGACTAGTACACCACCTAAGCCTTCCCTTGAGGCATCGGTAATGACTTCAAATTGACCTTCTGGGTCAGGCACTTTTAAAATCGAGGCTGAAGTCAATTTTTCCTTCAATAGGTCAAGGCCTCGTTGCACTTTTATGATCATTCAAACTTCTTTCCCTTTCTTTGCAAGGAAGTTATAGGATGTGCAATTTTAGAGAAGTTTTTCACAAACTTCCTGTAATAACCAGCCAGGCCCATAAAACTTTGGACCTCATGAACATTTTTCAGTTCAAGCCATTCAGAAATAACCCTAATCTTAGCTGGGTCTACAGCTATTCCTTTACCTGAAATTATATGACCCAAATACTATACTTCTTTCTGAAAGAAGGTACACTTAGAGAGCTTGCCATAAAGTTTATGCTCTCTTAATCTTTGAAGAACAATTCTCAAATGCTACATATGTTCCTCTTCATTCTTAGAGTAGATTAAAATGTCATCAAGAAATACCAAGACAAACTTGTCTAGGTAGTCTCTTAGTACACTATTCATAAGATTCATAAACACTATAGGTGCATTTGTCAACCCAAAAGGTAGGACAGTGAATTCATAATGTCCATATCTAGTTCTAAAGGTTGTCTTATGGATGTCTTCATCCTTCACTCTCAATTGTTGATATCTTGATCAAAGATCGATCTTGGAAAATACTGCTGCACCTCTCATCTGATCAAAAATATCATTGATGCGGGGTAGAGGATACTTGTTCTTGATGGTTGCTTTATTTAGCATGCGGTAATCTATACACAACTACAAAGTGCCATCTTTCTTTTTCACAAAAATGATAGGTTCTCCCCATGGCGACACACTAGGTCTAATCAACCCTTTATCTAGTAGCTCTTATAGTTGAGCCTTTAACTCCATTAATTCTATTGTGGTCATCCTGTAGGGAGCTTTAGAAATAGGTTTTGACCCAGGTATAATATCAATGGCAAAATCAAAAGCTCTCTTAGGGGGTAACCCTGGTAGTTCATCTGGGAATACATCCTTGAAATCTCTGAGGAGGGAATGCTTGTCCATATCTGGTCTTTCCTGACCTATGGACTTCTTCATCCCTACTTCATTATCTTTTTGGGATTCATAAAACATCAAGTCATCTTGGAAGTAGGTTTCCTTTGTTTCATCTATTTTATCCATCTTGACAACAAAAAGTTGGCATCCTTTGCTTTGTGCCCTTTTCATTTGTAATTCAAAAATTTGCCTTAGTTTAATTTCCCTAGGTTTCTCTTGAATATGGACTTGGTTTCCTAGATCATCCAAACAATCTACTGTCTTGGCATAAAAGTCTACTTTGGCTCAATGTCTCCATAGCCAATTTATTCCTAGGATAACATCATATGATCCAAGTGGGGCTACATATAGATTTACTTCAGTGGAAAAGTTTGGAAGTTCAACCTGAGCTTCAAATAGGCATTGCTCTAACTGAGCCTTAGTGTGATTTGCATACTCTATAGACTAAGTATTTGCCATGAATCCTGCTTTTCTAGGTATCTTATTTACAATTTTGGGAGAAATGAAACATTTCGTGGCACCTATATCAATTAAAACTGAAATTGGAACTCCAAATAAAATACATGTTGTCTCTACTAGAGTTATTTGATACTCATCTTGATGGTTGTCCAAGGCTACATGGATACGTTGTTGGAATGCCACTTGCTGGGAAGGTAGAGAATTCCCTCTTGGTTGCACTCCCTGTGATTTGTTGGGACACTGATTGGCATAGTTATCTCTGCCATAAGTGAAGCATCCTCTAACTGGTCCTCATCTCTCCTGAGGTTTTCCAGAGTTGTTCCCATTCTTCTTGGAGTGGTTATTCCCCTTTTTATCTCCCTTGGATTCATTTTGTTTATTTTTAGCCCCTTTATCACTCTTCTCAGTATAATCCTATTTCTTCCCCTTCTTCTTTGAGGGTTGAGAAGATTGAGACCAGTTATATCTCTTTCTATTTCTTTCCCTATAGGGCGATATAGCCTTCATGTTATGTTCTTGCCTAATGACCTTCTCATGACATGTTCCATGGTTGTATGGCCATGAACATTAACCTTGCCCCCAATCTGGGCGTTCAACCCCATGATAAACTTTCAGACCTAGAACTTCTCATCATGTTGATACTGTGGCACATATTTCAACAATCAGGTGAATTTTTCCCAATACTCATTTACAATCATATCAACCTGTTTCAAGTTTTGAAAGTCTATGAGTTTCTGATCATAGAATAGTTGAGGCAACCATCTTTGCCTAAACAGTTCTACCAATCTGTCCCAAGTAAGGCTTGTAGACCTCAAGCCTAAATCCATCTTTTTGTTCATCCACCATGTGGATGCTTCTCTCACTAGCTGAAATGCTCCCCGGATAGCTTTAGTTACCTCATTATAATTTCTAATTTCAAAATACTTCTCCATCTCTGTAAGCCATGCCTTCGCGGCATCTCTGCTTACAGATCCATCAAATTTAGGTGGCACGACCTTTTTCATGTCATGAGATAGTTCCATAGCCATAAGGCTCCTCTTATCCCCATCTTGTTTAGCCGCTGACTTATTTTCTCCATGGTGGCTTTGGGTGGTGTCATTATGGCGTTCCTTGCGATCACCCCCATCATAATTATCTCGCATGTCTTCTGACTGGCCTCCAACTTTGTGTTCGAGGGTTTCTACCCTTGCCCTGGTTTCTTTCAATAAAGTCAAGATTTGGTCTAGTTTAGACTTGGATTGCCCTAAAGGTGCTCCTTCATCTTGGATATCCTCCATTTTGGTTCTAACTTGAACCTTTACTGCAATTTACTTCTTTTTGAAGTTTGCAGATTAAACATGGATTAGTTTTCCATGCTATGTAATTCAATTATTTCACAAATCTATTCACATTCATGTAATCTTTAACAAGAAGGGAAAGATTGTCAAAACGTTGCCATTCCATTAGATTACATATAATCCACAAAATTACAAAATTATATTTACATTTGCTCCTGCAAATCATTTACAATTGGGATAACTTCCCATTATCAGATTTTCTTTTCAGTCTCAGGAAGTGAGGATACACATTGGTATTCCTTCACATCCTCCTTTGGTACATTGCATTCATTTTAGTCATTTCCCTCAGTTGGTGCTTTAGGAACAGAGGGTGACACTGATGTTCCAGTAGAGTTAAGGGCAGCCATCCATTTAGCTTTCCTTAACTCCCACTTGATGCATTTCACCACATCAGTGAAAGTTTCCTCATCAGATAACCATGCACCTACCAAGCATCTAGTCTATTCAAGTTTCTCCTTCATGGAGGCTCGTGCCTTCAAGATCTTTTGATGGCATAGGTAACATCCATGTTTCGTTACCTTCTTGCGAGGTGTGGTTCTATTTTTACCATTCTAGCATAGAACATCCAATCATTAGCATACTTAATATTGGATACATTAATCATCAAATAGTGAGCTCATTAGGTCCATGTGTTGAACCTGGTAGTTCTAATACCATATGTAACATCACTTTCCATAAAACTCAAGATTTAACTTAAACATGTAACTTAAACAAGTCATTAATTAAGAATGGATTACAATATTCAAAATTTAAACATAAAGAAATATATTCTTTTCCATCATTTAAGCATGTTAATCAAATCAGGATATAACATAGCTTACAATCTAATAAATCATTACAATCCTTAGTGAATATCCATCACTAATCTAATACAATATACACTCTAGGAATCTTAATCAAATTTTTACATTACAATAGACCAAATGGTCAAAATGCAAACACTATATCTGGAACCATTGACATCTGTCTTCATAAGCCTCAATTTGTCTCATGCTTGGGAATGAGAGCATCATCCTAGTGCTTTTCCTCCAATCACGGACCAGCGGTCCCCTGCTCATCTGCCTAACTGGAAGAGGCCCTACCCTTCACAGAGAGGTTAGACATTAGAAACCAATTGGATAGCCATCTGAGTAACTGGTGTTGTGTCCTTCCTAATATCTCATGATCACACACTATAGATCCACTCTAACTTGTATGACACTACTGGAGACACTAGGCCATTTGGATCACTATGGACTGACAATGCATGCAAAGACAGATGCATTACTTTGGCCAAAGTTTTCATACAAATACATTACACAATGAATGTCGTCATATGTCCACCACCCTAACTCAACTTATAAGCTCATGTCATGTCCTACAGTCAATTCTTAATGACCTTGTCCTTTAGGTCTAGTATGTATGTGGGATCAATTCGAATCATTGTCCAAACTTGAACATTCGACTCCCATCATAAGTCATTTATAACTAAATAGGTTACTTTTGTAATGCATAACTAGTGACTCCACGTCACCTCCTTCCATTTCAATTCATTTCAATTTCAAACTTTAAGACTATCTTAGCCTTCCGTGGTTAACATATCAATAGCATTTCATCGCATATGATGAAGTCGATTCTACGATACTCAAGGCATACCCTGCCTTAGTAAAATACATTAGTTTCTTAAGGTTCAATAGCTCTTATCTTCCCAGTGAGATCAAGGGCTATTCACCAACCTAATAGTTTACAAATAAGTAAAAGAAATTATATCTTATAACGTTATCTGATAAGTCATAATTCAGTCACATATAGAACTAGTCTATATTCTTCTATAAACTTATTCCAACTATCTCATGATGACACTATGATCATTAAGGATCATACCCCTTCATATTCAAAGGTTCATATAAACATTCATAATAGTTTAAACAACTCTATTTGTAATTCATTGTCAGCTTCTCATGCAAGCCCGACTGGGGTTTAGTTTGGGTTTTATAGACACATTGATTTATAATAACCTTCTTGGCAATCATCTGTCATTAGACTGGGTTTATAATATTAAGAGCTTTCACAGTTATTATTACAGTTGAAGGATTGCATTCTAAGCATTGATGCCTACACGGCTATCATTACAGTCGAATGACTGTATCCATTATCAACTAAACACCTAGAGTCATTCATAACTCCCTTTGAGAGCTCTTAGGCACGGCCCTTGTCATCCTACAATGTGGGCTTAACAAATATGTAATGATTACATGCTCAACCACTATGGCTTTGAGCTCTAGTTATCATAATGTATCATACAATGAAATACGACCGAGTCAAAAGAGTCAAGGCTCATTCAAAGAAAGAGAATCTTTACAGGGCTCAGCCTTGAGGCCTTGAGCTAGTATTAAAACAAACAGCAGTGATTGTTTGGTTCTTTAAGCCTCGGGCTTCAACATAAACAAGATTCCACAACATTACGGCTCGACTGAGCGTAATCTCAAGAATAGTTACATAGTTTCCTAGCTCAGCTCACAACCTTGAGCATGTTTTCAAAGAAGTTTAATATGTTCTCTTCTTGACTCACAACCTTGAGCATGGTTTCAACAGTTACTGTGTCTAGCAAGCTCAGCCTATGAGGCTTTGAGCATAAACATAACTCAAATTTGTCTTAAAAGGGTTCGGCCATATGGCTCCCAAACCACTACATATATGAGATTTAAAAACAAGAATAGCTCAGCCAATTGGCCCAAAGCCATGACTCAAAAGAAATATAGACAACATGCATGGCATGGCCTTGTAGGCCGCGTGCCTCATATTTTTAATCAATAACAATAAACTTCAGGTTTCACAGACTCAAGCAAAAGTTCTCTGAGATTTAAACTCATCATTTGAAAAGTAATGAGGCATTTGTTTCCAATTTTACTTGAATCAAGTAATAGACCAATTGCAGTCCCAATCTGCGAGTCTTCTAGCTACTCACAGCTCCCTCTTGCCACTGTTCTTCCCTGAATAGTTACGCCACCTACTTTCTTTTTCCCAAAAACCCCAACCAACATTCCTAACTCATCGAAGTGATTCTTACCAAATGGAGAGCCCAACACCAAAGGTAACCGATCCCAAGACATGCCATTTTTGGCTGCTAACTGCCTTTCCACTCGGTAGTGTCCCTTAAAAGGTGGATCGATCCTTGCACAACATGGGATGGTTGAGCTCAAAGCTCCCATCGATCTTCATGATCGACTATATCAACTTAGGAATATTCCAAAGAATACAATTATTAAGATAAGTAACTAACAATAATATCATTATAGGTAACAACCTATTAAGAGGTTTCATCCTTGACTAAGGATTAACACAAGAGATAATATTCATAAAAAAATCACTTTAATAACGTTGATTATCGGGGTCAAGTGATACTCCCCCGAAATCGACTATTCCCATTAGTCGAATGACTAGGGAAAAAAATAATGACCCCGAGAACAACAAGAGAGACCTCCTTGTCTCTAAACACTATTGTCTCTCGGCTAGGGATGATGTTCCTAAAACATCATCCGGTTATCACGACTTGTTGTGATAACTTCATCGACAAACGATTAAACCAAGAACATAGAAACAAAAGACAAGAGACATGACACGTGTCAACTTACGAATGGTTGAGAAGGACATAGGAGTTGATTACTCAGATGGCTAGTTAACTTATGTTTTCACAACATCTAACCCTTCTTCCAGGATGATACTCTCCTTCCTTCTTCAAAGGACATTTGTTTTTCCTATCACACTCAGGACCACAAGATCACGATCAGTGCATCATTATCAAATCTCGTAATCGTAAATCATTTAATTTACAAAACTATTTAACATTTGTTTCTACTTCATAATCAAAGTTAAATCAGATATTTCCACAATATCAAATCAATTAACTATGACTAATCCTCCTGATTATCATGCCAAGTTATTGATTAAGTCTAATTTGTAAGTTGGGGATGTAACAAATTCCCATAAAACTAGGAATAAGCCCAATCACATCTCCTAAATCCTCATAAATGTCATCATAAATCAAACTCAAATGAACAGGAGATAACCATGCTAACACCCCTCAAATGAACCCTCCAGAACCAACAACCATAGCTCAAGATCCATAATCATGAGAAGATAAAACATAAGATAATTTACATCTAAAGGATGGGAAATACCTCTTAGATGATAAACTGCTGAGTAGACCAAGAGTGGGGAATGGGAATGCTCCTCCAAGATACACCAAGCCACAATGACTCTCTCTAAGAACAATCTCCTCTAAGGTCCATGAACTCACGTCCATATCTAGGTGTAGGTTCCTTGGTCTTCCTGATGAAACCTCTAATGAGTAATCGTCACAAAAAATGTCTCTAATCCCAAGAGAACTCCAACCTCACCCAAGTCTTCAAGTATACATGAGCACCTCCAATCGATCAATCCATGCTAACACCAAATGTAACACGGCAATATCATTAAGCTCTCAAGAAAATGCCTAATGTACTCAATACCAAGAGAACCAACAAGATCATAGTCAATGCTCCAAATGCATAATCAGGAACCCATCATGATCTAACATCTCCTTCTAGGAGATCACATGCACCAATGCACACATCCTAGTCTCAAGAGAACTTGTATCATGTTAACACTCTAAACTAGTATCAAGAGTGCATCAAGACACAATATCAAACACCTCTAAACCAAGGATAAACATCTCCAAATCACATGAAGATAACCATCTAACAATAGTACCCAAGATGTCAAAGCACTCATACTGCATAAGAATCATAAACCAAGAGTTTGTCCATGACACCTAACGACTGTAGAAGATCATCCATCACTAGGTGATGAATCCGCATCACTACCAAAGCTCCCACTGAACTGTGATACGAGCTATCCATGGTATCATGATAACCATATCCTAAATGAAGATCATCCATGGTCCATACACACACCTGTAATACCAATGAACCTGTAATACCAATGAAAGCAAAGTAGAACCAAGATCTCCAAGCCAAGAAGATAATCCATCATCACTGTCAAAAGCTAGCATAAAACTATGTAACCAAGCTATCCATGACATTGTGATAAACATGCTACAAGTCCCAACAACCGACTATCCAAACACTCTAATCATCCATTCTCTCATCCCAATGCAACATACCAATGAATAAATGACCACAGACAAGGCCAACTAACAAAGTTTGCATAAACATTAAATCAATCTCATGGATATAGACAGTCCACATCCGAGTCATCCCACTATAGCCAAGGGATAGCTAATCCACAACACTACATAACTCGAAGATCCAAAAAAAATGTAACATGCAAACTCATCATCACATTAGTAACTTGCAAACTGAGATATCAAAGAAGATAACCTATAGACCTCAAGACTCAAACACCAGATTCAATTTTCCAAACAAATCTACAAATGAGTAACCATAGTCAAGGAACCATGAATATAGCTTTGATACCACTTGTTAGGAATTTACCAGGTTGATCAAACCAATTCCTACATGACCCTATGAGAGAATATGATGCATACAAGCTTACAACAATTCCATAATGCAAAGATCAAATAGACAAGCCACATGATAACACAAGACATAACCTGGGAAAACCCTCAAGAGGGAAAAATCCAGCCTCCAAAAACATCCATACTCAATTTATTATTCAACAATGAAACATTACAATACACTTATGAAGTCTCATGGACACTCCTAAAACATCAAGCTCCTCCAATGCATCCTCCATGTGTACAAGCACGTAACCACACATCCCATGCCATGCTTCACATATGCACTTACAAGAGAAACCCAATACAATGACAACCTATAGCTAAACAACCAACCAACCAACCCCAACTACTAACCATGTGCTTGCTTTTATAGAATCAAGATCACACAAATACAAGATGTAGTATAGGGAAAACCATGTGTTCCAAAACCTTGGATACACAAAACCATTGACCCCTCATTTAATATTTGCAACTAAGTTTTCACTTTATGCCCAATATTAAATAATTTCCCAATTAATTATTCTGTCTCCCACACATAAAATAACTAACCCAATGTTACATACAACTTGTACAAGTGGCACCAAATAAATATCTAATGTGGCTAAACACATCAATTAAGATGCACCACAAATAAATATTTATTTTACATAAATAAAATATATCAATATTATACAAGGTGTACAACACACCTTTTCCTAATAGTTTTGATTAGCATTCCATTTGTCATCCTTAAAGATACTCTTGAATGAGTGTATTATTGTGGTTTAACATGTGTATTGATTAAGAGATCTTCTCTATGCATATATTACACTGGTTTATAGGATCAATTAGAACATCATGAATTTCCTAATCCTACATATTTGCTACAATGTAGAGTGGTCCGTAATTTTATGGGATTTCCTCATCATAAAATAAATGGTTGATTAGGAGGAGGAGGAAAAGAGGATGTATCATAGCTTTAATATAACTCCCACAAAAGCGTGATTATGTGGTATTCCTTCATTTTCAATCTTATCATCATTTGCATTGTTATCTGCATCATGTGCCTCAACATTGTTCGATTAAGATGGGAAAGTATCCATATAGATTTGCAATTGACTATTAGTGGGTGCAATAGATGGATTTCCATTATCATTGATCCCTTCAACTTTTATCAAATTGTTGTCTAACAAAATTTGTAGACTAGATTTTCTAGTTTATGAGGTGGTACTTCAAGATTTTCCCCATTGTCTTTTGTTGTACAGGAGGAAACCTTGGGCCTATTTATTGCAATTGGGATTAGCTTGTTTGAGGTTACAAAATCCTCTTTTCCATTCTCATTCCTTGTCTTGCAATCCATCTCCCCATTGGTTCCTTGGGCTCTGTTGATGCTTTATTAACCCATTTATCATTTTTTTGTAGGGCCTTTAGTTTGCAATTTTTTGTGTAGTGTTTCTTTGATTTGCAATGCTTGCAAAAGATTGGATTTACCTTCATTTTAACTAACTGCTTCTAGGTCCCTATTTTCAATTCCAAGAGGATGAATCTTGGCAAGGTTTTAGTCATGTCTTTCCTAATACATATCTTGATATAGATCCTTGAGTCCCCTTTTATAATTGGTTCATAAGAGCTCTCAAATTTGCAAAAGATTGGATTTACCTTGATTTCCACTAACTGCTTCTAGGTCACTATTTTCAGTTACAAGAGGATGAATCTTGGCAAGGCTTTAGTCATGTCTTTCCTAATACACACCCTGATATAGATCCTTGAGTCCCCTTTTATAATTAGTTCATTAGAGCTCTCAAATTTACAAAAGATTGGATTTACCTTGATTTCAATTAACTGCTTCTAGGTCCCTATTTTCAATTCCAAGAGGATGAATCTTGGCAAGATTTTAGTAATGTCTTTCCTAATACAAATCTTGATATAGATCCTTGAGTCCCCTTTTATAATTGGTTCATTAGAGCTCTCAAAATTTTCCAATGAGTTGTCTATCTACTCCAATATTGTGTGATCCCAATACTCTTCGGGGAGGTTATAGAGTCTAATTCATATTTGGCATTTCCTGAATTTGAAAGTTTAGTGGATAAAAAATAGAGACCATTTTCCTAGGAGGCTCACGTCATCCCACATCCACGGGCCTCCATGAAGAATCTTATCCCCTTTAGATTTGCTAGGGCACTCCACCAAAAAGAACCCTCTTCGGAGGAATTTCACTATAAACAAGTCCCCCCAATGATTCATAATCCAGCTTTCCATTTTCTCTTTGGCTAGCCATATGCCATTGAATTTCCGGGGAGCCTGACTAGCCTTGATTTGTGCTTTCCGGCCACCATTTATTGTATCAAGACCTTAATATCTAGGATGACATGATTGCCTCTATGCCTAGCCTTGCCTCCTCCTCTTGGGGTTGATTTCCATTTTTGATGGCGAGGAATTTCTCCTTTGATTTCCTGTATTCTGAAGTTCCTGCCACTTAGTTCTTTTTTGAATTTGTTTTTCCTGCCAATCCTTGACCACATCCTCTTATGTTTCTTTAGGAATGGAATTGTCTCAAAAGTGTGGATGCTCACTTTTTACTGATCCTCCTCTAATCACATCTGCATAGTTTCTTCTCGGTCTGCTTCTACCTCTGGATTCATGCGAACGACAAATATTCCTTCTCGTTTTGTCTTCTCCTTTGTACAGGCTTCTTCCACACCTCTGCCAATCTGCTTCTCTATAAAAAATCATGCCTTGGGTTGTGGTATTTCTGCTAAGGATGGATTGTGGAGTCACCAAAATTATTCACTCTTTTATTGCTCCAATTCACTTGCTCACGACCACTCACCATTTTCAAAATTTGCCTCTCAACAAACTTCAAGTTAACCATACTTTTCTATTCGTTGTGCTTAGGCAGTGGAATCAATCAAGGGCCCCTCATCTCTACTTTTCCTAAGCTTGTCTACGTTGTTTGGAATGAAAACATTAATGAATATTGATTGATTGAAATTTAATAGCCAACATATACATTGTTTAGTTCCACATGGGCCTGGGATTCCAATGAACATAAATCATGTTGTAATTTTCATATGTTCCATATAGTAGTTAATTGAACATCTTCATGGATTTTTTAAATCTTGGTTTTTAGTTTTGATTCTTAAGAAAGATAGAAATAATTAAGAGAAACAAAGATATCCAGTCTCTTTTTGGAAGGGTATAAAAATACCTCCCTTCAAAATTTACAAATTACTAAAATCTATTTTTAAATTGAAACTGAAAATAGAAAGATAGAAATAATTAAGAGAAACAAAGATATTCAGTCTCTTTTTGGAAGGGTATAAAAACACCTCCCTTCAAAATTTACAAATTAGTAAAATCTATTTTTAAATTGAAACTGAAAATAAACTTGATTTTTTGGGCTAGTTCAAAACAATTCGAGCATTAGATGATAGCAATACACATACACTAGCTAATTAAATCATAAGAATAAGTACACTAGTTTCACTCACATTCTAGTTCATGTTTGGGGGCTAATTTCTCTACCACTAAAGCTATAATATCAACTACTAAGCAATATTGCTACATAATAGCAAAGATTCTAAAATAAGTTTTCAATTTGTAATATTTCACATTGAGCTTTGGCATAATCTACATACCTAAGAAAATAATATCAACTACTAAGCAATATTGCTACATAATAACAAATATTCTAAAATAAGTTTTCAATTTGTAATATTTTACATTGAGCTTTGGCATAATCTACATACCTAAGAAAAGAAGGGCGTAAGAGAACTTCATAATGGTACTAATGTTGTCAAATCTACCATATTGTCTATATCTCTTTCCTTCCCTTGCTCCCTCAAGAAAGTGCTAGTGCCCAAGTTTTCGTGCATCCCTACAAACAATTGTGATGGAACCTCTGATGACTCCGCTACCAATTCTGCTTGCACCTTGCATGCCAACACCAATATATTATTTTTTATTTCCATTCTTATTTTTTTAGCTTCTTGTTTAACGTGGCAGATAATAACTAGCTACATAGTTGTATGATGGGCATGTAACTACCGGTGGATGGTTTTATGGTGATACTTGTTGCATTGCTACCATTATTGCAGTAGGAGGCAACCAATGAACATGTATGCATGTGGCTCATGTGATGTGTATTCTTGGTTTCATTAATAGTCTGTAGAGTGGGGACGTCATCACATCTCAAGGAGAGGTTGAAGTCTAAAGGCATGATATGACCATCTATCATCACTAACACATTCTTTGACTTGAAATCCCTGTATACAATGGCCATCATTTGTAGGGTCTCCAAAGCAAGAAGAACATCTACTACATAGAACTTGATCATCAAACATCACTTAGATTTCTAGTCTCAGATGCAAAGCCATAAATATGAGTCTTTTTAGCACCCTCCAAAACTTTCTATTACATCTATGGTGAAAGCAAAAACAATTCATCACAATCAAAATTTCCTCCTTCAATTTAATCAAATGCTTCCCAAACACAATTCAATAACATTGTTAATATCATCGCACATCTAACTATACAACACAAATTATTACTTATTTACATTTAATTAAATCTAAATATTTGAGAGTGGTTTTATTTCCTTCCACAAATACTAAAGATGAAATATTAAATTCTTTGGTATTGAGCCATTACTTATTGGAGAGTTGCCAAACTAATTCCCCACCCCCCCCCCCCCCCCCCAAGGGCCTAAATTTGATGGTCGACCTTGTCAAGCAATTTTTTTATGACAGTTTATCCATTCAAAGGTACCTTTAAAATACTATGACATATCTGAGTACAAGTAAAATTATATATATATATATATATATATATATATATATATATATATATATATATATATATATATATATATATAAGAGATTTTGGATACACTGTCAAAATTTATATAGAATTGTGATGAGATATATATCTATATATATCTCATCACAATTCTATATAAATTTTGACAGTCTATCCAAAATCTCTCCTTTCATACAATACAATCTTTTTAAAATTGTGATTGTATTTTAAAGCAAAAATGCTTAAAGACGGCCATATGGCCATCAAATTTAGCCCCCACACACAAAATATATATATATAATGGGATGATAAAACCTTAAGCACCAGACCGTCAACAACAAAAATCGCGGTTTCTTGATGGCCACGGTTTCTGACGTTGGCGACGGACTTCAAATCGATTTCAAAAAGAGAAAATTTTAAAAGACGCTTCTAGATCACCGACAGGGCGAAGGTTCGAGACTCCTTAAGCACCTATAAATAACCCACACAAATACCTATGGTTTTGTACACAGCAATTATCAGGATTATTTCCAAACTTGTGAGCGACGTAAGCCGGAATCTGCGCTATAACATATCAGGTAATACAAGCCATAACGAGCGTTAAATTTCCAGAGCAGAGCCTATCGGATGTATGCGCTGTAATTTGTCTAAGATTCTGTGAAATTTTTGATTGATCAAGATATTTTTCAAGTGTTTCAGGGTTTTGAGATATTTGGAGGAAGAGAGTTGGTTGTCTAAGATTCTGTGAATTTTTTGATTGATCAAGATTTTTTCAATTGTTTCAGGGTTTTGAGATATTCGAAGGAAGAGATTTGGAAGAAGAATGCCAAGCAGGCCTGGGGTTCCTGTAACGCAAGACTGGACGCCTGTGGTTTTGCATAAGCGTCCTCAAAAATCGAGCGAAACGCGCGATCCGAAGGCTGTTAATGCTGCCCTGAGAGCCGGCGCAAAGGTTGAAACCCTTAAGAAATTTGACGGCGGGCAGAACAAGAAGACGCAACAGCCTGCTGTCAACGCCAGAAAACTTGAAGAAGAAACTGAACCGGCCGCTCTGCAGAAGGTTTCGCCGGAGGTTCGGCAGGCTATTCAGAAGGCTCGGCTTGAGCAGAAAATGAGCCAAGCTGAATTGGCGAAGCGTATTAATGAAAGGCCTCAGGTTGTTCAGGAGTATGAGAGTGGGAAAGCTGTGCCAAATCAGGCTATTTTGTCCAAGATGGAGAGGGCTCTGGGCATAAAACTCAAAGGAAAGATTTCCAAGTGATTGGCTGATTCCCCTGTTGTGAATGAAGAATCTGAGCTGTGAAATCAGCGTGGATTTTTACGCTTTCTGTGTTTTATGTATTGTTATGGTTTCTCATGAATGTATATATGAAAGGATGTTTCCTGTAACTGTGTGATATTTTCTTCTAGGAATGAAAAATTGCTGAGTTTATTCTAAGCTGTTGGTGATTTCTGCAATTTATATTCCAAACGACTTTGGGCAAAAGTACTTTTTATCTGTGGATATAGTGGTTGTCAATTTTACCATTTTGATTCCATGTTTTTATGGAATATAAAATCGTATGGACTATTCCTTCTCCAGTCCTATCAACTACTCTTAAGATGTAAAATGTAAAATGGTAGAAAATATCATTAAGATCTAAAATGTTGTAAATCATATTCATCCCTAAGATCAAAAATGTCCAATGTTAGTGAAAATATCATTAAGATCTAAAATGTTTTAAATTTAAATCATATTCATCTTTAAGATCTAAAATATTTTAAATTTAAATCATATTCATCTTTAAGATCTAAAATGTGGAATATTAGAGAAAATATCATTAAGATCTAAAATGTTTTAAATCATATTCATTTTTAAGATCTAAAATGTTCAATCTTAGAGAAAATATCATTAAAATCTAAAATGTTCAAATCTAAAATGTCAAATGTTTTTAATTGTGCTCAAACTTTATATTTTGAACTAGTTTTGAACTTTGGAAAATTGGAATGATTATCAATAATATCAAACAATTCAAATAACTCAATGGAAAAGGGAAATAATCAAAAATCAAACAAACAAACGAAGACAAAAACCTTTACAAACTTCAATATTTTATGGTTTTCATTGGTTGCTTATCTCAAATGATTTTGTGTGTATGAATATGGCTTTGAGAAGGTGTATTTCCTTTTTATATCCAAAATGTCAAAGGAGAACGGCCATGATAGTTTATTGCAATGAAAATGAGTTCCATATTAAAAGCTTGGGAGAATAAGAAGATCAACAGTTGAGAAACTTTGAGAGGATGTCCGTGAATAAAAAAAATAAGTTTGGAAGAATAAGAAAATCGACAGTTGAGAAACCTTGAGAGGATGTGCGTGAATAGAAAAAAACAAGCGTCACACAAAAGTTGTTTTGTTTGAGTTAATTGCTTTCTTTTATAAAAATATGATTTATTTTCATAAATTAGAATTTTTTTTTTCTAATTTAAGAGTTATTTAATTTTGTATACATAAAGAAGAAGATTTATTTTTAGAAGATTTGGAAGATATTTTGAAGAATTAGAAAATAAGAAAGTAAATTAAATAAATAGATTTATTTAATTGTTTGTGCATGATTTGAAAGAATAAATAAAATATTTGATTATATTTTATTTTTAGAGATTGAGAGAATTTAAATAAATTTGATTGACTTATTTAAATTTGGAATAAGAATTGATTTAATTAAATAATTAAGAATTATTTAATTGTTTGGAAGAATTTAATTAAATAAATGATTTTATCTAATTTTTATTTTAGAAGAGGTAATTAAATATTTTGATATTTAATTAACTTAAAGGAATATGAATCGAATAAATAAATTGATTTATTTATTTATTGATAGAGGAATTAGATGGAATAAATATTAAGAATATTTATTTACACTGAGTCGTGTCATTTTTAGGCGTATACATTTTACCCCTCTTTGATGCAATGTGTTTTTATCACGTTGCTTCAAAGAATAAGTTTTTCTAATAATGATACATGCCCCAATTTTGCCCTCGGTACAAGTTTAACGACAGGATGTCCACTCGGGAGATTGGACGGGAAGAAAACAGAAGGACATGAGATGACAGAAGGACGTGAGATGGACAATCTCACGATGAAGGTGAAAAAAAGGTTAGGTTTAAAGAAAAACCAGTCACAGTTCGGAGGAACGGAAGAAAACGGGCTTGGGAAGTAGTCACAGTCGCCACACAGCCAGTTAGGGTTCACTTGCTATATATAGGAGTTGGGTCCACAATCATAGTCATTTGCACACTTGGCTTTTGTTGATAGGTTCTCAGAGCTTAGGAGAGCACAAGATCATAGAGCAGTCGGCATAGAGATGGATATTCCACGTGAGGAGCACTATTTTGAACAAGTCCAATAGTTCGATCGGCCCGCTGAGGCAGGACCACTGGTATGTAGTTCGAAAAAACTCACCTAGGGTCATTTATTAGTGCAATAAATGCTAGGAAAGTTTAGCTAGGATAGATGCGCTGATTCGTGTTTCGGTGCATATACGCTCCGAAATTGCGCATATGTAAAGATTTGGTGCATATGTGATATGAATCGACGCATGCATAAGTTCTGCACATACATGATATGAGTCGGCGCACCTGTTAAGAAATGGCGCACACAGTACATGAAGTTGCGCATGTGTTAAATTTGTGCATGCACAACATGTTTCGACGCATTCATGCTGAAGGTGCGCTTATGATATGAAACTGCGCATTTACGAAATGTTGCGGCACATCTGCCAAAAGTGGTGCATTTACTGTGAAATGACGCATGTACCTTCTGGTTTGGCACATGTGTTTTAGATGGTCAGTTTACTTGACGAAATTGACTCGATTGACATCTTGCTCGATGCGTCGATCGATAAGCTATCTCCGAGATTGCAGGAACTTAGTCAAGAGATGTTTATACTGTTTTGATCAATTTGATATGTTAAGTAAGTGATATGATAGTTTGATACTTTGAGTAGTTTTGCAATTTTTGGTTGACGCGTTGCTTACTTGATTGTAGGACATTCGTAATGTACTTATGTTGCGAGAACAGTTTCCCTTGCCGTTGTTGCAGCGGTACATGCTCACAGAGATTGATTGAGAGGCTTTTGGTGCTATGAGTCTAAACTATGTATGCTTCATCCCCGAGGTTCGTGTGAACCTTAGTTTGTTGACTGCAACAGTGGAGCGATTCCATAGCGAGGATGGGACTTTTCACATGCCTACCGGTGAGATGGCGATTACTCTAGAGGACATTTATAGGATTCTGCACTTGTCGATACAGGGTGAGCTTGTAGAGTATGATCTTCAGCGTGATACTGGATTGGCAGAGTGCAGGCATGTTTTCGATGATCCAGAGCTACAAGGTCAGGTGGTCTCATGGCAGGACATTCATAACTATTATGACTACTTCTCAGGGATAGTGGTTGGATTGATCGGGGGTGTTGTATGCCCCGATAGGAGGTCGCATGGGTTCTCTATTGGTTGGGGTCGGATTATGGAGAGGATGATTATAGAGGGCACCCGCTTTGCATTGGGTGTCTGCGTTTTGGCTCATTTATACCATGTCATGCATCAGGGGGTATATCACAGGGGTGCCAGTTTGTCGGCAGGTGTCTTACTTCTATAGTTTTGGTTATGGGAGCAGATTACTATTACTCGACCAATGTGTCTTTTTTAAGCAGAGGGGTGAGCCCTATAGTTATGGATACGCAGGTGTTATTTCCCACCATAAGCTAGGAAAGCTTGAGTACTGGAGACACGTGCTAGATAATGTGGATAGAGTTATCTGGCGCCCATATCTAGATTGTGAGCCATGAGATGACGAGGGCGATGAGCTCCCTTACTACTTTCAGACTCGGTGGCTCATTGGTAGGACACGACATACTGGAGGGCAGATTGTGAGACGGGTACAGAGGCAGTTCAAGAAAATTAGGGTCGACCACAGGGGCAGGCACGGTTTGCGCGGACACATGCAGAGCGGTTTAGATGGGGCCCGGTTTCTTCCTATGAGGAGGCTTTAGCAGAGTTCCAACAAATTCCCTACGTGGCCTGGCCGATGAGGAGGGAGGTGATAGATGCAGGGATGGCTTCTGATTACGAGGAGTGGTTTGCTGCCCACCCATTCTTGAGGTATTTAGAACCGGGAGAGTTAGTTCCTCACTTAGATGAGGAGGATTCAAACGATGAGGATGGTGGAGGTAGGAGGAGGACACAGAGGAGGGGTAGAGGAGGATGGGGAGATGGAGATGATGGAGGCGATGGAGGAGGAGGAGGCGGTGGAGATGGAGGTAGACAGGGGAGGAGAGATGGAGAGGGACCTTCCCAGCAGCAGTAGGTAGTGCAGCTACAGGTTGCACCATAGATGGGACAACAACAGGTTGTTCAGCAGCAGATGCAGTGACAAGTACAGGCACAGTAGGTTCCACAGGTTTTCACCTAGCCTGATCTACTGCAGTAGGTTGTTACTACATTGCAAGGTTAGGTTAGACAGCTCCGGGCACAACTTAGAGTGACAGAGTCCCGGAGAGAGGTAGATGCATGGATTATATCTGGGCTCACTGCAGGGTGGGATGCAACATTGGCGAGGGTGTGGGCCCTGAGACTAGAGAAAGATGCAGCCTTAGCCGCCTTGGGTACCGATGGAGCTACTAGTTTCTTAGTCACACAGGTGCAGCAGGCTTAGGTGTAGCTTGTGCAGATTCAGGTGAAGCTTTTTAGGGTGTAGGCCCAGACTCAGTATTATAGAGGTCTATACCATGGGGTTGTACTAGTGGATCAGAGGGCACCCAGCTTCAGGGGCCAATCAGTAGCCGGTACATCTCAAAGGGCAGGTGGCTCACGGTCTATAGAGTTGGCGATGGGCCCACAATAGTCAGGGGCTAGTAGAGGTGGAGCTGGAGAGGGTAGTGCTGGGAGCAATGCCCCACAGCAATAGGGCTAGCCGTTTCACTTGTACTAATTTTGTTTTATGTATACACTTTTTGACGGCGCATTGATAGCCCGATATGTATATATTTGTATCATTTTGCACCGAGACATGTATCATTATTGTTGTGATGTATACACTTTATATGATTGCTACTCAGAGATGAACTTTAATATGTTGTATATTTGGACATGGTTTATGTTTATTTATATGATGATGCAGCGATTTGATCTCTACATGCAGTTGTTTATGCTATATGCCATGGATGAGTTCTATTTTATGATGTTTCATATGCGATGCACACGTTTATTATGTCTATATGATGTTATGTGATGGATGCACATTACTTTTGATGTATATATGATCTGATGCAGACTTAGATGATTTCATGTATACACCTAATATGCAAATGTTCTCTATATAATTATGCAATTTATGTGATGATCTATATGTACTTGTCTATGTTTTTGATTTTTCTGTTAACACTATGGTATGATGCAAATGTATATGGATGATCTAATGCACCTATTATGTATGCAAATGATTTAATCATGTTAATGACTAGCTCATGTGATATGAAATGACACAATGATAGGTAGAAGATTGACTGATGGAAGGACTAGGTAGAAGGACTCACAAACTTTTATTTGCAAACACTGATACTCTGCATAGGATTTTTAGTATGGATGGGATATGGATGCTTTGTGGATGCGAATGGTTTTGCCATCTTGACATTGCAAGTATTTTGAAGTGTTTATCTCATCACGGACAATTTTTTTGGTACTTTTTCTGAATGTTGTAAGTTAATACAAGCATCTAGGTATAATTAAACTGAGATGACCTGAGTATTGCTTACATGGATTTTGATTTAGCAAAATTAATACAAGCATTTAGGTATAATTGAACCAAGATGACCTGAGTATTTCTTGCGTATCAATAGACAAAGATTACCCCCTTTCATGTTTAGACCTTTGATGTCCTCGATGATCTTTCGCTGATCATGTCGTTAGACAAGGCTTCACATTACTAAGGATTGATCCACAAACAACAGGCAAAGAAAATGATTATGCCCCCATCATAGCATCTCTAGTTTTTGGCATTCTTGAGTAGCATAAAAAGACATGATAACAAAAATCAAGATGCTGTTCTTTAACTTGATCACAAACACAAAATATTCTTGCATTTAGATGTGTTTTCTTGCCATAATTTTGATAGAATCACTTAGAGTGCTTTGTTCTTGGTTTTTTTTTCTTTTGCTTGGAATAGGTTTGATGTTTTGCGTCAAAAATTTCTGCTTTGGAAGCGGTCTTTGCGTGCATGTGCTTGCCTAGTGAAAGTTTCCACAATCCTTATTGGTGAAACGGAACCTAAGGGACTGACCTAGTGCCTTGGGGGCTCATTGACAATGGCCTTGCCTACGTGATGACGCAGAGGCAACGTAGTTCAGGAACTTGGACTTAGATGCAAACGGACTAAAAGATAGACATCAAGATATGGAATGGATGGGAAGTGGAGCCTCAGGGGCACATTGATAATGGCCTTGCCTACGTGACGATGCAGAGGCAACATAGTTCAGGAGTTGGCCCTATGATACTGACGACAGACGCTATGCTAGGCTGACACTGTGGATAGGAAACTAGATAAGACTTTAGTTGATAAGGTGACAATAGAGATAGAGTATCAAGCCACAATAGGTTATCGTTAGGTTTTTGTTATGGAATAGATATGGATCAGATGAGAAACAATGGTAGGAAGAATGGACACAAATTGATTGGTTTCCCAAAGATGGAGGAAGTGGTTTATGACAAGTAGCGTTTATTTACTAGGTTTTCACCACTTGTTTTTTATTTGCACGAAAGCTAAAAGTACACATGACGCTTGTTTGCCAGGTTTTCATCATGGTACCTATCCAAGGTGCATGTTTTTCAGGTTTTCACCAAAGGACAATTTTTTTTTGTTGTTTTTCTATTTTGATTTTTTTTTGCTTTTTTTTTGATTTTTTTGTTTTGATTTTTTTGAAATTTTACCCCCTTACGTTGGGGTTCTCTTAGGTATAGAATCAGCGAAGATGCATACTATTGATTGGGTCATTGAACAACTCACCCTCTGATGTTGCTAACTGATATGCTCCTGATCCATAGGCAACAATGATACATAAGGACCAAGCTAGTTGGGCTCAAACTTACCTTTCTTTTCCCAATCTTACTGATTGTGGTGATTTTCCTTAAGTACTAGATCACCAACATTGAAGATCCTTGATAGAATATGTGATTGTAGCTTCGTGACATTTTCTGTTGATAGGCTTTGAGATGGTTAAAGGACTGTTGCCTTCTCTCTTCCAACAGTTCTAACTCTTGCAATCTGGAAACTCTGTAGTCTTCATCAGTAATAAGACCTTTTAACAACACCCTTAGGGATGGTAACTTGACCTCAATGGGCAAAATAACTTCTGATCCATAGACAAGGGCATAAGGGGTAGCACCTGTGGGAGTGTGTATACTAGTTTGATAGGCCCATAGAGTGGGATTCAATTGTATGTGCCAATCACAGCCAACATCGTTGACTGTCTTCTTGAGGATTTTCAAGATTGTTTTGTTGGATGCCTTTGCTTGGCCGTTGCCTTGTGGATAGTAGGGCTGGAGAAATGGTGTTGGATTTTGAATTTGTCACAAAGCTCTTAGACATCCTGGTTCTTGACAGGTCTTCCGTTATCCATGACTATGGATGAGAAAATTCCATATCTGTAAATGAGGTAATTGAGGATGAAGGAGGCAATCTGTTTGCTTGTGACATTGGTGAGTGGAACGACTTCAATCCACTTGGTAAAATATTCAGTGGCGGTTATTATGAACTTGTGGTCGTTAGATGATGGAGGGTGGATTTTTCCCACAAGGTCGAGTCCCCATTGACAAAAGGGCCAAGGTGTCGTTAGAGGTCACAGCTCCTGAGTTGGTGTATGGATGAGGTTTCCATGTATCTGGCACTGCTTGTATTTCTTCACAAACTGATATGAATAGGTTTCCATGTTTGGCCAATAATATCCCAAACACATGAGTTTCTTAGCTAAAGAAGGACCGCTAGAGTGTGTTCTGCAAATTCCTTCATGCACGTCTCGTAAGGCGGTTTGAGATTCTTCCTGTTCTAAACATTAGAATAAAGTACCATCCAGACCTCATTGGTATAGGGTGTTGGCGATAATGGTGTAACGAGAGGTTTGGCGAATGCAGGTTCGACGTTGGTTGGTAGACAAGTCAGGTGGTAGGGTGTTATCCTTGAGGTAATTGTAAATCTTACCATACAAGGGTGAATCAAATCTGACTAAAACGCAAATGGAGTGTGTTTCAGGAAGATCATAAGCTGGTTGCATAACTGACTCTACCAAGAACTCATACCATGACTCATTCTCTGGGATTTTGAGGAGCGAGGCAATGGTTGCCATGGCATCTGCTGCTTTATTTTCAATGCGAGGTATCTGCTCAAAGGAGATGATCACAAAATACTCTTTAAAGTCATCGACCATACGCTTATATGGGATTAACTTGTCATCTTTGGTCTAAGAGTCGTCGTTGACTTGATTGATTACCAGTTGGTAGTCGCCATAGACATGTAGCTCTTTTATTTTCCATTCTGCTGCCATTTTGAGACCAATGACCAAGGCCTCATACTCTGCTATATTCTTTTTGCATGGGAATAGCAGACGATAAGACTTGGGTATGGTGTCACCGTGAGGAGTGACCAACAAGCTTCCTGCCCCAGATCCATGGTTTTTATAGGATCCATCAAAGTAGAGTTTCCATAAGTGTGTTGTGATACTAAATATGGATTCATCTGGAAACTTGAATGTCACTGGTGTGGTATCCTATAGTGGTGCTTCTGGTAACTGATCGGCAATGATTTGACCTTTTATAGCCTTTCTTTCTATATACTCAATGTCATATTCACTTAACAATATTACCCACTTGGCTAAGCAGCTTGTTAGAGCTGCTTTGCTTAATAGGTACTTTAGTGGATCTATCTTTGCAATAAGATTAACTGAATGTGCTAGCATGTAATGTCATAGTTTTTGGGAAGCAAAAACCACAGCAAGACATGATCTTTCTATTTGAGAATATTGCAGTTCGTAGCCCACCAATGTGTGACTAATGCAGTAGATAGCTCTTTCTTTGCCTTCATAATCCTGTTGTGCCAGTAAGGCTCTGAGAGCTGTTGGCGTAGTAGATATATATAGATATAGTGGCTTACCTTAGATAGGTAGCATTAGAATAGAAGAGTTCATGAGGTATTCTTTCAGTTTGCAAAATCATTCCTCACACTTTTCATCCCATCTGAATGGTATGTTTCATACAATAGGTGAGTAAAAGGTTGACATTTGTCTGCTAGTTGTGAGATGAACTGACGGATTGCTTGTAACTTGCCTTGTAGAGATCATAGTTGAGTGATATTCTTTGGCGGTGGCATTTCCATGATAGCTTTGACTTTGGCAGGATCCACTTCGATCCCATTTGCTGATACAATGAAGCCCAAGAGCTTGCCGAAGGTGACTCCAAACACACATTTCTTCAGATTCAACCTGACTTTGAAGTGTTCCAATATCTGAAAGACCTTCTCTAGTACATCCAGGTGGGATTCTCTTGTTAGTGACTTAGCAAGGATGTCATCTACATAGTCCTCCATTGTGACATGCATCATATCATGGAAGATGGTGGTCATAGCACGTTGATATGTTGTTCTAATGTTCTTTTACCCAAATGGCATGACATTCCAGCAGAAGGTGCCCCATGGACAGGTGAAAGCTATTTTATGTTAGTCTTCTGGTGCTATCCTGATTTGATTGTACCCAGAGAAGTCATCCATAAGTGAAAGCATGGTGTGTCCTACTGTCAAGTCGACTATGATATCAATATTAGGTAAAGGAAAGTCATCCTTGCGGAAAACTTTTTTTAGGTCTCAAAAATCATTGCACAATCTGACTCTGCCATCAGGTTTTGATACTGGCACTATGTTGGATACCCACTCTGGATAGTCAATTGCCTTGATGAACCCTACATCCAACAGTTTCTTGAGTTCCTCTTTTACTAGTAATGCAATGTAGGGATGCATCTGCCTGAGCTTCTATTTGACTGGTTTAACTCCTGGATCTAGTAGAAGATGATGTAGAATCAAATTTGGGTCTAGACTGGGCATATCTGCGTATGACCAAGCAAAGTTGACTTGTTTTTTCTTGAAGAATGGTACAAATTTAGTCTTTTCCAGTGGAGATAAAGACTTTGCAAAGTGAATGATCTTAGGATTATCGTCTGTTCCAATGTTGATAGGTTCTGTAGGTTCCACAACAATCTGAGACTTCTCTTGGTATATGTCGTTGGGGAGAGTGTCAAGCCTTCCGTCGTCTGGTGCCTTGGAGAGGTTTTCACCATTCAATGTGTCCTTTCTTTTTACTATTTTGGGATGTAATACTGCCATAGAGCGGTTTTCACCATCAGATCCAATTTTTATTTTTATGTTTTTGTGACTGGGAGGCTTGGCACCCTCTCCAAAATAAGTCACTATATTGAGTTCAATGGCGAAGCTAGCTTTATGATCACCTGTAGGTAGGTGGTCCCTAAGTTCAATGTAGTCAATATAGGCATCATCATTTTGGAACATGTCTAGTTGCGGGGTTCCTCATAAATCCCAGTCGATAAGTTCAGGATGCACAAGGGGGAGGGGATCAGAAGATAGATCTGATTCATTGGGTGTGATAGTTTGAATGGATACATGGGTAGAATTTGGATTGATAGGGATAGGATCTGAGATGGTACTTTCCTCTAGATTGTTTATCGCAATGGAACTTTGACCTTCCTCGAAAGTCGTACTCTCAGGAATTGGTGAATCACACAGTAGGGGCTATAAGTTTGAGCGGTGTCAACTCCTTTGTCCTCATAGGAGTGCTCTGTGAGTTCATCCCACTCATACTCATTAGAGTCTATGTCACTGTCTTCTTGTAGGTTATGGATCATTTCCACAAGACAAGCATTTGCCTTAGCTTTGCCTTTGTCCTTGTATCCTAGCCCTTTTGTATTTCTTGCCAATGAGGATGAAGAGGGTTGGATGGGTTCTATTATTCCTTCTTTTCTTAGGCCAATGGGACCTTGTCCCTCATAACCCATTCTATGTAAGATAGACTTACCACGCCCATAGATTTCCGTTGGGAGCTTAGGTGGTTCTTGTTGTGTGTTATCTTCATCTGTGTAGAGCCATTACAAGACATCTCTTTCCTCAGTTTCATCTGATAGGGTCCCCCATTTGACAAAGGGAGCTATGGGATGTTTGGGAGGAGCAGATGGCTTTGGAATGTACTTAGGTGTAGGTCGCCCAAAGGATCTTGGAGATAGAGGCATTTTGGCTAAGTTGAGACTGTGCTCGATGGAGTATTCCCCTACCCCTGTTTCTTTGATTGTGATTTTCTACTCTTTGGGCTTGGACAAGGAAGCTTTGGAGGTAGAATCCTGTTGTGAGATGGGGGATGTGGAAGCTCTATTATTGGGAATGATGCAATTAGGCTTTGAGAGAACAGAGTTGCAATGCTAGAAAGGATCTGAATCACCTTGGATGGTGATTTGTTTGTTGTTATGAGGGAATTTGATGCATTGGTGATAGGTAGAAGGCACAGCTTTCATGGCATGAATCCAAGGTCTACCTAGGAAGATGTTATAGGCTAGCTCCTTGTCTAGGACTTGGCAAACAACATCCTTTATCATTGGTCCAACTTGAATTGGTAACACCACTGTTCCCTCAGTAGTTCTTTCTTCTTCATCATAGGCCTTAATAGTGATCTTTTTCCTAGGATTCACTATAGTTTCTGAGAACCCCAATATAAGGACTAGCTTGAGTGTGCAAATATTTAAACTGGCTCCTCCATAAATGAGAACTCTTTTGATACGGTGTTTATGAATGAAGGTGACAATATGCAAGGGTGTGATATGGGGCTAAGACACTGAAATGTCATCCTGTTCGGTGAATGATATGGTGCTAGAGGAGGTTAGATTTCCTACCATGGCTTGAAACTTCTCTTGGGCCAGGTTCGTGGGCATAGTTGTTTCCACTAGGGCTTTATCGAGAATTTCCTTGTGGGAGGGAGACGGACGCAACAACTCTAAGATAGATATGTGGGTAGGAGTTTTCTGAAGTTGGTTTATGACACTATATGTATGGGAGTTAGACAGAGAAGGTGACAACCTTGGAGGAAGTGTGTTTAACGTGACCTTACCACTGTGGGTGATGATACTACAATCAGTCTTGTGGGGTCCTGATTGTTAGTTGAATGTGACCACATTGACTTGTGGGATGTGCTCTAATATGTAGTTGACAGTTTAATTGAATGGCACACTCGCATAGTTAGCATTGTTGTGTCTGTTGTTTTGATTCTACCTGTTGCGGTTGTTATTATTGTTGTTGTTGTATGACATGTCGTGGTTGAGGAGTGGATCCTTGTATGCCACATGCATCTCATTAGAGGTATGTTCTTTAGCGCTTTCCTAATTTTGGTCAAGTATGTCTTGAATGATGTGTTTGAGACGGATATAGTCATTGGTCTTGTGGCCTCTTTCCCTATAATATTTGTAGAAATCAGTATCTTTCTAGTAATGATGTTTCACTTGAGGTTCATAGTTGCTAGTGGAGGGAAGAGTGATATCATTGTTGGCTAAGAGCTTTCTTAACGCAGCCTCCTAGGACTCCCCTAGTGGTGTGAATTTTTGTCTAGGAGTGGAGGTGAACCATTGCTTTGGGTCGTGAGAAAAGGTTTTGTTTGGTGTAGCATTGCTTGCTTCTCCTTTGAGAGTTAAGATTGGTTGCTGTTTGGGAGCCGCTACTTTGGCATCAACTACTCCATCATTGATGATATTTTTGTTCTTTGTCCAAAACTTCAACTTGTCTGTACTGTAGTTGGAGTTAGGGGTGTCCTTGTACAACTTTATTTGCCCCTTGGTGATCATAGCTTTCTCGATAAATAATCCCATCTCAATGACTTTCATAAATGAGGTAGGGCATTGAATTTGAATTTGGTAACTTAGATTGGGGTTAAGGTTGTGGACAAACATCTCCTCATTTGCTTCTCAGGTACGTGATATGAGCATTTGCTCATGAGTTGTCTCTACCTTTGTAAGAAGGCGGCCAAGGATTCACCACTCTTTTGCTTTGTATTGCATAGGTCAAGCATGGAAACTTCATGTTCAATGTTATATGAGAAGTGTGTGATAAACTTGTTTACTAACTCATCAAAAGTTTTGATACCCAGGGGAAGTCGTGAGAACCATTCCATGGCTTGTCCACCTAGAGATCTAGGGAATAATCTCATTAGGAAAGTTTTGTTGTGACCTACTTCTAGGCACGCGACGCTAAATTCCCTAATGTGATCTCTTGGGTCTCCTTTTCCTTTGTATTTGTCAAACTTAGGAACTTCAAACTGAAAGGGGAAAGGCACCATGTTTAAGCCTTTGTCAAAGGGATATGGTGAGATATCCTCCAATGAATAAGTTTTAGTGGGTGGCCCTGTTTGGAGATTCGCCAATTTCTGTGTTAGGCTCTCAACTTGTTTTGTTAATGCTTCCATGGGTGCATTTGAGTCTGTGAGTTTTTTATCTTTGCCTTTGTCAAGGGAGCTTTCCTCATTTGTGTTCTTGTCATGAGTTCTTTCCTCCCCTGGTTCTTTTAATGCATTGATGTCAAAGTCTGCAGAGAGTTTAAGTCCTTGGTTTTCAAGATGCAAAAAATACTTTTGAGGGTCTTCATTGAGTATTTTGTCCATCATGCATTGAAATTTTCAATCTTGGAGGGCTCCTTGGTTGTCTTCAAAAGAGATTTCCTCATCACTGTCATGAGGGGATACAATGCGGTCAGACGTTCCAGCCATTTCAAGTTGCTTTTGTTTTTGAGCTCTAGTTAAGGCCATGCAAGGCGATGTGGAATGGTGTGGGGTGAGACTAGAGATTTCGGTAAGGTGCTGGTGTAGGTTGGTGAGAAGAGGATACTTGCGGTGATGAGATTTGAACAAGGGACTCTTTTGATCAATGATTCTAAGTAAGTTGGTTGACACAAGATGATAGCCACAAGTAAGGATAGTCGATACCCGTTTACTATGTAGAGACTAGTCTTGCACCAAGACCACTAGTGAAGCTTCGAGACAAAAGGATGTTCGATCCTTGATAGAGGAGACTTACTAGGGTTACTTGAATCTGAAATGATATGAAAAAGGTCTTGTACTAATCTGATATAGGTACTTTTGACTTGTTTACGGGAAGACCTAGTAGAAGGTGGATGAGATGACCGACGAAAGAGAGGGTACGCTATGGAAACAGATGGAAGAGGTAACTACATGGTGGACCTGATCTCAGAAACTAGAACAAGGCTAAAAAGGGTACCTAGAAAGGTTGAAAATTTTCTCTCAAAAGATGTGGAAATGCTCACTGTTGTGGATGCGCAGCAACAAATGCGCTGAAACAAGGGATAAATGCGCAGCAAGTCGATGCAAATGTGCAGCTCTGGTAATTAGTAAAAGCGCAGTAATAGATGACAAATATGTAGGAAGTCACTGTAAATGCACAATATGTTGAAATGGATGCGCAACTTTGTAGGACAAATGCGTAGTTCTGGTTTTTTTATTTTTTGGCAAAGTTTTTGACATGTTTTTCAATGTTTTTGGTTTCTTGGTTTGATTTTCTCAATTACGGCAAGTAAGACACAACAAATGCAAAGAATTTTTCATGATTTTGTGATTGTTTTGTAATTTTTGGACTCTTTTTGACTAAAAAGAAAGTACAAATCCTAGGCTGGTTGGGACAATATAAACTAAATTCTCACTATTTCTAGATGAGGCATCTTTGAGAGGTGATAATCGCCCTTCCCTGCATCGGCTTATAGGGGTTTTTGGCTATTAAAACAAAGGATGACTAGTAAGTGCAACCGTTCGAGTGGTTATACGTGCGACAGTGCTACTCTCCATTATGGAGTCTCCCAGCCTTCAAGGGTTGTGCCTTGAGGGTTTTGGGGGAGGTTGGCTGTCGGTATAACACAACAACACTCGTTGTTTGAAGCTTTCACTCCAAACATAATTTATTTATAGTGGCTTGGCAGAGCTTGGCTTTAGCTTGTTACCACTTAAGGTCATTCCCACTTGGATGGAAGGATATCCAAGGACAAGCCTCTCTAAAGGTTTAACACATGTGAAATGATATGTCTGGCATTTTGGTCACCCAAGATAGGGGAGAGCATAGGCCTAGTATCATTCCAAAAATATGAAAGACAGTGGTTCTTTTCCCCTAATTAAAATGAAAAAGATTAAATGAGCTAGCTACTTGGGCACACACGCAAGTTGTTAACTTTGAAAGCAAGATATCAATGGTTCAATTTTATCCTCCTAGCATTGGGACTATATTTAATTTGATCATGTAACAAGATCAAATTACAATCCTTCCTAGTTAGAGCTAAATAAGATTTGCATGAACATCCATTTACTTTCCTTTAGAACAAGAGATGAGTTAACAAATGCAACTATATGACTAAACCAACCCCTAACCTGCAAGTAGATCAGAGAATATTCCTACGAAAAGTGTCAACGTTAGAAAAATCACAAGGAACAACTCAAAAGGTCACTGTCAGAATCAAATGCACAACCACATAGATCATATGCGCAAAAATAGATAACAAATGCGTAGGATTACAAAAGTGTTGAGACAGAGGTCAAAAGCACAGAAATAGAGAGTATATGCACATTTTCAGTAAATGTACCGTATCAAAACACAGATGCACAACTTCAGGAGGTAAATGTGCCAAAAGGTCAGATGTGCTAAAACAAAGCTTAGATGCGTGTTAGAATTGATCGGATGCATAGAATCCTCCTGTGTATGGAACCTTAGCACAAAAAACTTAGTTTTTGGGTTAAATTGGGGCAAGGCCCCATGGTGAGCACCAAAAATGTTATTAGAAAATTGGAATGATTATCAATAATATCAAATAATCCAAATAACTCAATGGAAAAGGGAAATAATCAATATCAAATAAACAAAGACAAAAACCTTTACAAACCTCAATACTTCATGGCTTCCATTGGTCACCTATCTCAAATGATCTTGTGTATAAATATGGCCCTCAGAAGGTGCACTTCCTTGCTATTTCCAAGACGTCAAAGGATACTGGCTATGATAGTTTATTGCAATGAAGATGAGCTCCACAACAATGATAATAGTGATAGTAACAAGTTGATCGCAAGCAATGGAATGACGTGGGTGCCAAAGGCATGCTGTAATTCTTGCAGAGTAAGTGAAGGAATAGGGTTCAATTTATAGACTTGAGAGAGAGAAGATCAATGATATAGGAAGAATAGGAAGATCAACGATTGAGAAACCTTGAGAGGATGTGCACAAATAGAAATAAGACAAGTGTCACACAAAAGCTGTTTTGTTTGAGTTAACTGCTTTCTTTTATAAAGATATGATTTGCTTTCATAAATTAGAATATTTTTTTCTAATTTAAGAGTTATTGATAAAAACAAGGTTGATTGAGTTAGTTAACTCAACTTGAGATTTGCTTTTGCATGATTTGAGAGAAATTAAATAATAACTTATTTAATTTTGTGTGCATGAAGAAGACTTATTTTAGAAGATTTGGAAGATATTTTGAAGAATTAGAAGATAAGAAAGCAAATTAAATAAATAGATTTATTTAATTGTTTGTGCATGATTTGGAAGAATAAATAAAATATTTGATTATATTTTATTTTTAGAGATTGAGAGAATTTAAATAAATTTGATTTATTTATTTAAATTTGGAAGAAGAATTGACTTAATTAAATAATTAAGAATTATTTAATTGTTTGGAAGAATTTAATTAAATAAAAGATTTTATTTAATTTTGACTTTAGAAGAGGTAATTAAATATTTTGATATTTAATTAACTTAGAGGAATATGAATCGAATAAATAAATTGATTTATTTATTTATTGATAGAGGAATTAGATGGAATAAATATTAAGAATATTTATTTAGACCAAGTCGTGCCATTTTTAGGCGTATACAGAAATAATTTTAATTCTACTTAAATTTTAGATTTGAATTAATTTTGAACTTTATTTTTTTATTATGGTTTTTGATTATGATAAGCAACAAAACAAGGGTGTCGATCCCATACACACACACGTCAGAACAAGCAAACCTAAGTAAACTTTGTTAGATAAATGATTTTAATTGTACTTAAACATTAGATTTGAACCATTTTAGATTTAATTGTGTAAATACTTTTTCATTATACTCCTTGATCTATTATCAAAATATAGTTGTGGTAATACAGTTGTGTAAATGCTTTTTCTATCATTGTTGTGTAAAATGACAAAGAATATCATTGTTTCATTGGAGTTGTGATTTTAAATTTAGATGTTTCTAGATTTAATTATGTATTTTTTTTTGATTCATCATTAAGCTGTTAAATGACAAAGAAATAATTTTAAAAAGTTGTGCTCAAACTAGTCCATGATCTATCATCAAAGTGTAGAGAGCCAAAAAAATGATTTGATTTGAAAAATTAATTGATGGAAAAATAATTAAACAGTCTATGATTTTTACATTCTGCCCTCCACATCTTGATGATGGGTTATGGAGTGTGATGGAAATAATAGATGGAAACAATATTACAACAAGAAGCATAGTATGAAAATTTAAGTCCAAGAAATAATGTAGAAATCATGGAGTGTGATCTAAAACATCGAAGTATTATACAATCCATGATTTTTACATTCTGTTCTTTGGCCCTCTACACCTTGATGATGGATCATGGAGGAATGGAAAAAGTATTGCAACCATAAGCATTCAAATCTAAAATTATGTGAGTATGGAAGTTTAATGGTATTGTAATATTTGCATGTGAAATTCAATCACTATACCTAACACATAGGTGAATTGTATTGAATTAGAGATAATCATGATTCTTATTCTTCAATTAATAAATATTCAAGCTATATATCATTAATTCTTATTCTTTTGTTGTTTCTTCATGTTGCCATTTGTTATATCCGTTCTATTCCTTGTTGCTTCAGTGTGTCTTTGCAGGGACTTTGTTGTGGTATTGTTGAGACCTCATGTATCTATGGTTGTATTATAGAAGTTAATGCATCTTTGTCTAAGGTGGTCTGTTCTTGGCAGTCTTTTGACTACACCTAACTATTGTAATTCCATTTATTCAAATACAAAAACAAAATAGCAACATTAAGAATCTACTCCATATGTCTGGACATGTTATGTAATTTCTTTAAGAATTTAGTCCATATCTCAATAGACACATAACAACATTAAGAATTTTTATATAATATATTTATCAACATTAAGTACTTAGTTTCTATATGGTTCTTGTCTAAGGTTTTTAGGGTGATTGATAGTATCATTGGTTTTAGTGGTTTTTTTATCAATTTATGTAGGTTTTTGGATTAAAATGGGTTATTTTTTGAACATCATATCAAAATTGTATTTTTTTAAAAGATCAAATCAATGTTTTAGATCACACTATATGATCCATTATTAGGACGAAGAGAGAATTAGAATTGATGGATCATGTATTATGATAAGAAACATTTATGTTTGTAAAACACCATACATCTAAGAGCATACACTCATTGAAGTATAGACTATGAAAATATTAAATAACTTTGACTTAATTACGTCAAAGGTGTTCCCTCTATGAGGTGAACTGGCCTGGCACGGAAATCAATGACTGAGAGTCGTCCATAAGGAGTGCAAGATGATTGAAACCTTTTCAACCCTCTGATTTCCCGTCATTGGTTTTTTGCTACTTTTGACCATGTGGTCGGATCTCCTCAGAATCCTTTTGCCGTCCTCCTCGTTGTCTACCTATCATGATTTCTGTTTGCACTAATTTTTTTCATTCGTGATCCCGATCTCTGTTTCCATTGTTTTGTTAAGTCTCCTTTAAATTATACCTAGCTTACACAGCGTTTTTCCAAGATTTAATATGCGTTGAACACCAAGTTTTTAAATTGACTCAAATCCCTTGCGTAAGAACTGTTTGATTCATTCCAAATTGCACGAAACGAATCCACTTGAGGTAATTTAAAGGAAGATATTTAAGTTAGTGATAATGATAACATTCTCATAAATAAATATAGCCCACATTTTCTTCAAGTTTTATATTCAAAATTGTCCATCTTTTTACTTTATGGCATAAATATCACATAGACATACAAAGTGTATACACATAACGTATACAAACTTACAATAATTATTATCTTATTGTAGGCTTTATTTTTATGAAAGTTTTAATTTTATTCTAACTAATTATTATTTTATTGTAGGCTTTGTTTTTATGAAAGTTTTAATTTTATTCTAGCTATGAGAAAGTTTAATTATAATTATATGTTAAAAGTACTTTATTCAATATAAATACTTATAAATGGTATATTTTAAAATTAAATAATTATTATATTAAATATTATAATAATTATAATAATTATATATAAATAAAATATTATATTAAATTAAATAACAAATATATATAAATTTAATATATAAAATATTTAACTAATTATAATAATATTATAAATATTAAACATATATTAATATTGAAATTAGCAATTGAATATTATATAGAATATAATATATATAATAATGAATATTATAGATTTTAGATCATTCTATGTTTATTAGAGAGAGGGAGGAACAATGAAAGAGGAAGAGAGGCAAGAGGTAGAGAGAGATAAAGAGGGAGGGAGAGAGATAGAGAGAGAGAGGAATCTACAGAACGAGAGAGATGGAGATATAGAGAGAGGTAGAGAGAGGTAAAGATATAAAGAGAGAGAGATGAAGGAAAGGATATCACCTCAGTTCCTAACTACTTATTATCATGGGAAAAACACTTCTAAGAAGTATGACTTTCCACCAACAAGAAAGGAAAATCTATGTGCAATCAATTGTAAATGGAGGAACTAGATACATAGGTTATCATTTGTATATTACATTATCTTCTGCTCCACTGTTTGTCTTCCTGATACATAAATTTAAATATATTATAATAGAGAGGGAGAGATAGAGAGAGGGAGACAATGTGAGATAGACAAAAAGAGGAAGAGAGAGAAAGGGATTGAGAGATAGAGAGGAGGGGAGTAGAGAGATAGGGAAAATAGAGAATGAGAGAGAGAAGGATAGATAGAAAGAGGGAGAGGAAGAAAGAGAGAGGGGGAGAAAAAGAGATAGAGAGTTAGATAGAGAAGGAGAGAGGTAGAGAGAGAATCAAGAAAGATTAGAAAAAGAAAGATAGGATGGGAGAGAGATAAAGACAGAGGGATAGAGAGAGGGTGAGAGTGAAGTAAAGAGAGATCAAGAGAGATATATAAAGAGATAAATAGTGATAGATAAAGAGAGGGAGAGAGGGAGATATAAAGAAATAAAGAGCTAGATAGAGATAATAAAATAGAGAGAGAGAGTGACAAAGAGATATAGAGAGGAAGGGAGAAAGAGTTAGAGAGAGAATAAAGAAGTGGAGAGAGAAAGGGGAGAGAGATGAGAAAGAGAGATAGGGAAAGAGAGAAATAGATAGAGGAAGAGAGAGGGTGAGAGGCACAAGGAGGGTAGGAGAGAGAAATAGAGAGGGAGATTGATAGAGAGGAATAGAGAAAGAGATATAAAGTAGGAGAGAGATAAGTGATATAGAGGGAAAGAGATAGAGGAAGAGAGAGAGTGAGAGGCACATGGAGGGAAGGAGAGGGAAATAGAGAGGGAGAGATATTGAAAGAGAGAGGAATAGAGAAAGAGAGATATTTTTGATGGCCCGTCTACCCATCTTCCACATGTCAATTTCTATTTTTTCTTTATAATGTTTAATGTTAAGATTTACTAATTTGTGTTTAATGCCATAGTGTCAATATTTAGGGTTTTGGGTTCACCTTTAGGTAACTTAGATTTGAACGTTAAGGAAGAGGAAGGAAGAAGGAGAGGGGGAGAGAGGGAAAGAGGGAGAAATAGCGATATGAAGAGATAGATAGAGGAGAGATGGGGAGAGGGAGAGGAAGATATAGACTTTATAATGTAAAAAATGGAGCTTGGTATGGTTTGGTCTAGATCATCTAGCGAGATTGATATAGAGATGAGTATAGAGATAGAGGGAGAGAGAGGTATTGAGATAGAGAGGGATAGAGAGAGATGGTGAGAGAGAAAGAGAGGGACAAAGAGAGGGAGGGAGAAAAACTTGATAACTATCACAAAAAAATTGCTTCACAGGTAGGGTCAACTTCCAAATTTAGGCCCTTAAAATTTGAATCCCTTTAGTGATTTTTTTTGACATTAAATGACCATCACAGAGAAAGAGAGATAGAGTAGGAAAGAAAGATAGAGCTAAGATATATAGAGGGAAAGACAGATAGAGAAAATAAGAGAGAAAAATAGATGGGTATAGAGAGGTATAGAGATAGAGAGGGATAGAGAGAGATGGTGAGAGAGAAAGAGAGGGACAAATAGAGGGAGGAAAAAACCTAGAGAAGAGAGATAGTGTGATAGAGGAAGACAGAATGATAGAGGGGAGATTGATATAGATAGGGGAAGAGAGAAAGAAAGGAAGAGAGATAGAGAAGAGAAAGAGAGAAATAGAGATAGAGACAAAGAGCTCAAATTTGAGATAAAGAGAAAGAGAGAAAGAGGAAGATAGAGGAGAAACATAAATAAAAATATAGAAAGAGACAGAGAGCAGAATGAGACAAAGAGATATATCTAGAGAGGTAAAGTGATACAAAGATAGAGAGGGGGAGAGATAGGGAGAAGGAGACAAAGAGATGTAGAGAGAGGTAGAGTGATATAGAGATAAAGCGGGAGAGGGAGAGATAGAGATATAAAGAGAGGAATAGAGAAAGACAGATAGAGATAAGAGATAAAAAGTGGGAGAGAGAGGGTTGAAGAGTGAAATAGAGATAGAGGAAGAGAGAAAGAGAAAGAGAGAGGATAAAGAGAGGTGGAGTGGGAGACAAAGATAACTAGAGAGATAGAGAGGAAGAGAGATATAATACATTTTACTATGAATACCTTCATCAACATAATTTATAAGCCCTACACAATACAGGAAACCTTAAGACATTATCCACATTAGAAAGATTTAAGATTAAATCCAATTTGATTTCTTATGAAGTGTTATAATTAATAAGGCATATAACAATTCCATCTATATAAATGAGGTCTCCATGCTTATTGTCCAAGTGGTAACTTGTAATGGTTGAATTATATATTTATTTTTTATATAATCTATATTATAGTTATATGAGAGAAAGAGCTCAAGAGGAGACAAATAGAGTTAAACAAAAAGAGAGATATGAGTAGAGAGAGGAGAGAGATGTACATAGATCTTTATATAGAAAGAGAAAGTTTTATAGATTCAACGAGAAAGATAGATAAAGAATGGAGATAAAAAGAGTTAAACAAAGAGAGATCAGTAGAGAGAGAGAGGAGGGATATAGAGACAATGGGAGAGAAAGAGAGGGAGGGATAGATAGGGAGAGAGATAGAGAGAGGGAGATTGACGGAGAGAGAAATATATATATATATATATATATATAAAGAGAGGGAGGGATAGATAGGGAGAGAGATAGAGAGAGGGAGATTGACGGAGAGAAGAATATATATATATATATATATATATATATATATATATATATATATATATATATATATATATATATATATATATATATATATATATATATATATATATATATATATATATATATGGAGAGAGAGAGAGAGAGAGAGAGAGAGTACCTTTCAATTTCAAGTATAGAACATCACTACATGCATAACTTTCCTATGAATAATTATTTCCAAAATTTACCTTTACCACCCATCACAATTGAAGAGACATTTCCTAGAACACAAAATCATTACCCATCATGGATTACAAAGCTAAGCTTAATTACATAAACATAGTGACAAAAAGTGTTCTTGATAGACTAAGGTTATGATCAAGCACTCCAATGGAAAACCCTACATTAAAGATTGAGCTATGGTACTTTTACAATGTAAAAAGTGGAGCTTGGTATGTGTTGATCCAAATCATCTACTCAAACTTTACTTACCACTATAGAACAACACACATCATTACATGGTTTCAATGTTCAAATGATGACCATGATTCAACAAATCAAAATAGACCCAAAAAATGAATGCAAATATTATATATACTCTTTTTTTGAGAATATTAATATTACAAACAAATAAAAAATTCCTCTTTGGTACTCTTACAAATAGGCCCCCATTATTTATTGCTCTTACCGACTCAATTTACAAACTATGTATGCTTTAAGTTTCCCATTTGCAAAATAATTATTCTTTTAACTACATAGAACTCCTTTCCACATCCATTTTCGGTGTACCCATTGCACACTAAGGTGTGACTGCTAGTTATAATTTGTATCATTTTTTTTATATGTAATAGGAGAGTTTTGTATTGATGTTGAGATAAAGCTTGGCCCGCACTAGGTGAGATCACAGCAGAGGGATCTCATCCCCTTGGATTCAAAGTTACACCTGATAAAACAACCATTGACATACAGACCCAAACTACAAATAGAAACCAAATCACCCTACCTAAAAAGGCTATAAAAATAAACTGCCAAAAAAAAAAAGACTGCACACAGGGTCCTATTCAAACATCCAAGAGTAGCCAAGTAAAATGAAGACCTGACGAAAGTTGGTTGCTGAGAATTGACACCAGAATTAACTTGAGAGAGCAATTTATTTTTGATCTCCATTAGCTTGAGGAAAGCGATCTCCTTTTTTGTGCTATGAGCCGTTCAACATCCCCCCCAATCATTTGCTTCTCTAAAGTTGAAGAGGTGGAAGACCGAAGCTGTGAAACATTACAGCCCACCATTCTTTGACTATTGATCCACTTCTTTTCCTTTATTGTTTGCTAGTTATCTTCCCCATCCCTGTCAGTGGGATCTTTTAGTGCAATTAAGGGTACTTGAGAGAGGGAATTTTTATCCTCTGTGGTCTGAACATCCTCAATCACAATAGTAGCTTCTAAACTTTGTTTGGCTGATGGAGCAGCATCACTTCCCACATCACAATCAGGGTCACAAGATTCCAACGAAGTAGGCAATTTTGGATTGGATTCCGAAGCTGGACAAAACTCACAAGACTTTGCTTCAATCTTTGAATTGATATCCTTATTAGATGAGTCACAACTATTGGGAGAGTTTGAAATAGAATAGTGCTTAGGGGAGACGTCTTTCCACCAGGATGCCTCCCATTTTGTATTAGTTTTCACCTTCGGGCAATTTGCTGCAATGTGACCAATTTTGTAACATCTTCTACATCTAAATATTAAGCCTTCGTAATCCAAAGTTTGCAACCAACTGTTGCGATTTACATTCAAGATAATCTTTGCTGGGATGGCTTTGGAGGTGTCCACTTCAACCAAAATCCTTGCAAAGGTTGTGTGGATGAATTTTTTTGAATTTGCGTCTGTACTTATGAAGTTACCAAAAGAGTTACCAATAGCTGCAAAGCATGGATCAAACCAAAAGTGCAAAGGAAGATTAGGGAGGCGAACCCAAATCGGCATAACATCAAATGATTCGGTGGCCGGATCAAAGTTTGGATGCCAAGTTTTTAGGAGCAGTGAGCTTTCACCCACATCCATGTGTGGTTGAGAATGGCATTTTTGTCTTGCTTGCTATTGAATACCACTGTGAAAAACCCTTTTGTACTGGGATAAATTTCCAAGTTTTTATCCATAAAGGGACCCCAAGAATTTGAAATCCATTCATGTAATGCAGGAAGGCTGGGCCAATATTGACTAAACCTACCAATCAGCCCATACTCAGAAAAATATTCTTTGTTTTCACACATTTCCTTTAAAATATCAGTGCTAAAATTCACTTTTAGAGGATTATCTAAGCATTGTACCGACCTCCTGGTAGAAATACCTATGTTTTGCGGCTTTGAAGAGACCCTAGGAGATCTGGATCTGGAGCTGGGAATTACCACAGGATCACCCACCACAGAAGTATTCACTGATCTCACATCATTGCTCTGCCCATATTTAACCACCGCTGCAAAGGAGTGCATAGACATAGGATTGTCTCCCATGGGGAAAGATTTGGAAGATTGAGGAGAAGAGATGGGCAAGTGAGAGCTGTTCCCAAACCCAGTCTGAGCTCCAGAGATAATAGAGGTAGGTGCAGTAGGTAATGAACCATGTTCGGCAATAGCATGCATAGAAGCTCCCTCACAATGACCTTCAACTAAGGAGCTCAAAGAACAAGTTTCTCCATCACCCAGAGTGTCGTCGTTGGCACCAGAAATCATCACCTCACTCCCAGCTGAAGCCCTAGCTCCAGTCTTGGCAACATCAGAAACCAAAACCCTAGGATTGCCGGCATTTGGCAGGATCGGCAAATTTGGCATCATTGGCAGCTCTCAATTTGTATCAATTTTTAATATAATTGAAAATGCTATAATTTGTATCAATTTTTAATATAATTAAAAATGTTATAATTTGCATCAATTTTAATATAATTAAATTTTTTAAAATTTATATTACATTTTTATAATTATAATTAGATGTTATGACTCAAATGTAAAATGTAATATATAAATGATGATGAAATATACAATTAATTTTTTTGTTTTATTAATTAGTTTATAAAAATTTAATTAAAATATGAGAATTTTTTTTAAAACATTAATAAATGTTATTATTATTGTTTTTTTTTAAAGTACTTAATTCTAGATGAAAGATCTTTTATTTTAGTATTCCATTATTCTTTTAGAAATTTCAAATGATCTTTGGCTACTTGGATGGCTGATTTTTCCTACATCCATGGCTAGATCTCTCAAAGGTTTCTTAAATTTCCTTTAAATCTCCTTTGACTTCTCATTCTTATATTAAGTCTAGTTTTATGTTATTTTAAACTATATTGGCTCGAAGCATAATGATATTAGTTTCGGTAATGTTTAAATAATTTTATTCAAAATGACATTCAAAGTGCAGAGAGCCAAACAAATGATCTGATTTGAAAAATTGATGGAAAAAGAATTAAACAATCTATGATTTTTACATTCTGTTTTTTTGCCCTCCACATCTTGATGATGGGCTATGGAGTGTGATGGAAATCATAGATGGAAAAAGTATTACAAGAAGAATCATTCAAATCCTTAATTATGGAGTATGGAAATTTAAGTCCAAGAAATAATGTAGAAATCATGGAGTGTGATCTAAAACATTGATAGAAAAAGTATTATACAATCTATGATTTTTACATTCTGTTCTTTGGCCCTCTACACCTTGATGATGGATCATGGAGGAATGGAAAAAGTATTACAACCATAAGCATTCAAATCTAAATTATGTGAGAATGGAAGTTTAATGTTATTGTAATATTTGCATGTGAAATTCAATCATTATACCTAACACATAGGTGGATTGTATTGAATTAGAGACAATCATGATTCTTATTCTTCAATTAATAAATATTCAAGCTATATATCATTAATTCTTATTCCTTTGTTGTTTCTTCATGTTTCCATTTGTTGTATCAGTACTATTACTTGTTCCTTTAGTGTGCCTTTGTAGGGACTTTGTTGTGGTATTATTGAGACCTCATGTATCTATGGTTGTATTAGAAGTTAATGCATCTTTGTCTTAGGTGGTCTGTTTAGTTTCAAGTTTGTTTGCCTTGCTGGTCTATTCTTGGTAGTCTTTTGATTGCACCTAACTATTGTAATTCCATTTATTCAAATACAAAAAAAATAGCAACATTAAGAATTTACTCCATATGTCTGGATATGTTATGTAATTTCTTTAAGAATTTAGTCCATATCTCAATAGAGACACATAACAACATTAAGAATTTATATATAATATATTTATCAACATTAAGAACTTAGTTTATATATGGTTTTTACATCTAAGGTTTTTTAGGGTGATTGATAGTATCATTGGTTTTAGTGGTGTTTTTTTTTTTTTATCAATTTATGTAGGTTTTTGGATTAAATTGTGTTATTTTTTGAACATCATATCAAAATTGTATTTTTTAGAAGATCAAATCAATGTTTAGATCACACTATATGATCCATTATTAGGATGAAGAGAGAATTAGACTGATGGATCATGTATTATGATAAAGAAACATTTATGTTTATAAAACAACATGCATCTAAGAGCATACACTCATTGAAGTATAGACTATGAAAATATCATAACTTTGACTTATTTATAATTTGTATCAATTTTTAATATAATTGAAAAAGCTATAATTTGTATCAATTTTTAATGTAATTAAAAATGTTATAATTTGTATTAATTTTAGTATAATTAAAAATGTTAAAATTTATATTAAATTTTTATAATTATAATTAGAAGTTATGACTCAAATGTAAAATCTAATATATAAATGATGATGAAATATACAATTGATTTTTTTTGTTTTATTAATTAGTTTATAAAATTTTAATTAAAACATGAGAATTTTTTTAAAAACCTTAATAAATGTTATTAATTTTTTTTTCTAAAATTACTTAATTCTAGATGAAAGATCTTTTATTTTAGTATTCCATTATTCTTTTAGAAATTTCAAATGATCTTTCACTACTTGGATGGCTAGATCTCTTAAAGGTATGATTTTTCCTACATCCATGGCTAGATCTCTCAAAGGTTTCTTAAATTTCCTTTAAATCTCCTTTGACTTCTCATTCTTATATTAAGTCTAGTTTTATGTTATTTTAAATCATATTGGCTCATAGCATAATGATATTAGTTTCAGTAAAGTTTGAATAATTATTTGGTCTATTTTTATTTTCATTCTTTTATTTGTTTTTATTGATGTCATTTTCAAAGGAATTTGTTATGTTTTGTGAATTTTTTATTTCTCCTCATGGTTTCTATAGGGCCCTCCCTTTTGATAAAAAGTATTGTTTATGAAATTGTCTTACATATATAAGAAGATTCACTATAAAAATTTGGAAATCACATTAATTTCATAGGAAGATCTATTATACAAAAACTAATAATATAAGAACCTACCAACTCTACTCCATATACCTAAGCCATAGAAGGCAAGGAAAAAAATCTAAGATATTACTTAAGGATAAACATATTGTAACAAGAGCATTAGCAAGAACATATCTCAAAATAACAAACAAGAAACCATAAAACATCACACCACCCCTAATGCACCCACCACTTGGTGAAGCATGGCTAGTGTCAATTACCTCCACTGAGGGTTGGATATCATTGGGTGACCTATCTCTATGATGGTTTGCTAGAAATATAAATTATAGAGTATGGTATATTCCATGGATGCTCAAGACCTTGCATAAAATGGCCACAAAAACTTGAGATGGTGTAATCACTTTTGACTTTTAGATGCTCTTACTAGTGATACACATGCAATCTCACCACCATTATACAAAAACTAATAATAGAAGAACCTACCAACTCTACTCCATATACCATAAGCCATAGAAGGCAAGGAAAAAAAACTAAGATATTACTTAAGGCTAAACACATTTGTAACAAGAGCATTAGCAAGAACATATCTCAAAATAACAAATAAGAAACCATAAAACATAATACCACCCCTAGTGTACCCTACCACTTGGTGAAGCATGGCTGGTGTCAGTTACCTCCACTGAGGGTTGGATATCATTGGTTGACCTATCTCTATGATGGTTTGCTAGAGATATAAATTGTTGACTATGGTATATCTTCCATGGATGCTCAAGCATAAAATGGCCACAAAAAATTGAGATGGTGTAATCACTTTTGACTTTTAGATGCTCTTGCTAGCGATACACTTGCAATCTCGCCAATACTTTATTCGCATTGTTGCAAAAGGCTCACACAAAATCATTGTGCAATGCTTCCAAAGCATTTATTGAACCCAAATGTTGAGTGGGAGTTGAAGATGAGCCTTCTCCCTCCACACTTGGCACCTTTATCTCCTGACTAGCCACTTTCTCAATATGTTGAACTAACATATGAACAAATTAATCAAGTAGGAGGAGTTGCAAGAGGCAAATATAAGTTGTTGCATTTGGGAGATAATATGTATAATTGGTGATGAAATCACTATGAATGAAATGAAAGGAAGCAAGGTATGCAAAAAACACTTCCTACACTAATATATTGAGGAAAGAGTTATGCAAATTTTAACTTCTACAGTTATAGATTAAGATGCATGTTAATAGAAAGATAATAAAAACATTCAAATGCAAAACTCACAACACAAGATTTATGTGGAGAAAACCCTATCTGGTAAAAAACCCCACACTCCAAAGCTGCCCAATATATTATTTAGGAATCAAGGAGATTACAATATACTTGCAGAGTAAGCTTTCATAGGATTATAACTAACCATAGATCTAGGAGGTAACTCAACATCTATAAGTCTCTTGTACACATCCTCCATCTCAAGCTCCCGATATATAGGAGATACAATACAATAATCTGCCAATGGTAATTACAAAACCATGAGCTAAAACCACCCAAAAGTGGCACCCAAATTATCTCTAATCAAATATGCCTTATGATGTGCCAAAAAACACACCAACATCTGTAACTCTCCCCTTTACAGCTCTTATAAGTGTCCAACATGTTTTTACATTTCCCAAAAATAGGAGGTCCAACTTCTGGAGGCCATAACTTTTGATTTGGGAGTCCGATTGATGAACCATCTAATACGTTAGAAAGCTCGTGAAGAGATCTATCATGCTACAACCCACTTCATTGTTTATGACAAATTTTGGGACATTTAAGGACCTCTAAGTGCATCAAAACTGAGTTTGAAACTTTTTTCGGTAGTTTCAAAAAATAGAAATTTTAATATCTTGCAATCCAGTTATGATCTTAAGTCGAAACTTACCCAAGATGTTTACTTAGTAGTTCCATACCTTTTGGGAAAAAATTTAGGTCAATCCAATGTCAAATGTAGAGTTACTAAAAATAGTAAGTCCCGCCATTTTTAGCCCTTTTGGAAACTTTGAAAGTTCTTGATGCAGGAGCATCCCTAGTTCAAGAGCAATCTTGCATCAACCAAAAACATTTGCATTTCAATTTGTTTGCAGTTTAGTTTGTTTCCTTCCATTTTCTAGTTTAGACCAGACAATTCAATCGGTAGCAGTCTCTGTATTTTGGTTCGCATTCTACTGCAGTCGCATTTCAAATCTTGCGGAACTGGACTTAGCCTCTATACACCTTCATGCACAACATATTAGAAATTCAGAGCATTTGGATCAATTACCGGAGAAATATCACTATCAGAAGATCAATTATTTTCTCAAAACAGAGCATCTTGACAGTTCCAAATAATCAGCTAAGGGAGAAGACCTGTGGAGAATTTCACATCCTTCGACACCTAATGACACATCATTCAATGTTTATTGGTTCATGGCTGACCTTCCCCGAGATCCACACATCATTCCATTCAATTGCGAAGGATTTCTATTCACTTAGGGCCAACCTATCTGTGTACACACATTATAGCTCTTCATTGGAGTTTGCGATCTTCCTTGGCTGACATAGAAGAATCTTATGTTCCAGATGTGATATATAATGATGTAATAGATCCCTAGGAAAAGAAGTTAACATAATTCTCATGATTTAGAAGATATATAGTTGGCTCTTCCGCAAAGGAACTTTAAAGCTATATCTTGTGCATATTCTGTAATCAACCCTGTGAGCCCTAATTGTAAGTCTGCATGTTGCCGACCGAATTGTATTTGAATTCTATGATATATTGAATGACTGAATCTACATTTGTTTCATATCCTTGAGTTGTTTCCATTGTGTTTACTCTAGCTGCACGGTCTAGACTGTTCTCCTTGAGGACCCTCCTAACTGTCACTACACCAAGTGGTATCAAAGCAAAAGTTTGAATCTTTGGGAGTGAATTGAGAGAAGTTGGAGAAGGAATTTTATAAGATCTTGTTGTGGACAGATCACCGAATCCAAGGCAAGTTACTTATATCACAACCGATCACCGATTGTGAGGCAGTTGTCACCTTGTAGCCCGATCATTGAACTTGAGGTAGTTTGCACTTGATCCTAGGAAGATGCCACCGAGGAGAATCCCTGCTGTTGGGACAATGGCTAGTAGGATGGATGAGATGATGGAAATGATGAAAACAATGAGAATTCGATTAGATGCTATTGAGGAAGATAGGTGAAGGGGACTGACACCTAGACCTAATGTTGAAAGTGATGATGAAGAGGAATTTCAATCCGTTGATCAAATTGGTGAAACCCTAGGAGGTGATGAAGAAGAAGAATTAGATTAAGTTAAGATGTCGCAGACTATTTTGAAGATTGGAAAGAGACCTAGAGTGAATGTACCTAATTACACTGGCAATCTGAACCCTAAAAAATTGATTGATTGGATAAATGACATGGAAGAGTACTTTGAGTATGAAGAAGTTGAAGATCTAGAGAAGGTGAAATTTGCAAAGACGAAGTTGAAAGGACATGCTGCTATATGGTGGAAAGAAGTTTAGTTGGATAGAAACAAAAGAGGGAAAGAAAAGATCACAAAGTGGGATAGGATGGTGACAAAATTGAAGAACTAGTTTGTACCTGCTGAATCTGAGTTGGAACTATTGAAGAGATTGCAGAACTTGAGGCAAAAGGAGAAATATGTGAAGGAGTCTACTACAGAATTTTATAAGATGATCATAAGGATAGGACATAGTGAAGCAAGCAAGGATAAAGTGGCTAGATACATCATTGGACTCATATTGAACATTCAAGAAGAACTGAGCTTGGTAAGGATGACAACATTGGAAGAAGCATACTAGTTTGCCCTAAAAGTTGAAGAAAAGTTGAATAAGAGGCATGATCAGAGATAGAGAGGTAGAGGAGGTAAATTTTAGAGGGGTAGAATATTTTTTAGAGGAGATAGATCATTCACTGAGTAGAATAGACTAGATAACACATTTAAGGAGGACATAGATAATAATGCGTATTGGAGGGATGATAGAAATTTTTATAGCAGAGGAAACCCTAGTCTGTACCAGAGTGAAGGATACAGAAGAGAAGGAAGAGGACCTGATAGGAGAACATTTAGAGGAACATGTTTCAAGTGTGTAGGTGAAGGACATCAAGCATTTGAATGTAATCAAGGGAGTACAAGCAAGAGGACAGAGAACAGTGGGAGAGCAGCCTATGTGGAAGAAGAACCTGTTGGATCACCCAGTTCAGTCGGTAAACTTGAGAAAGGAGAATCACTTGTGATGAGGAGAGCACTATTTTAAGAAGAGACAAATGAGGAACCACTGCAGAGGAAAAGTTTGTTCAGAAGCAGATGCAAATCAGGAGGTAAATGTTGTAAGGTTGTAATTGAAGTGGTACTTTCGATAATCTAGTTTCAAAGGAGATGGTGACTAAGCTGAAGTTGGTAAGATTGAAACACCCTAAGCCCTATCAGATAGCATAGATTTAGGATGAGCATAAGGTATTGGTGAGTGAACAATGTTTGGTGAAATTTCATATTGGATCATATCATGATGAAGTATTGTGTGATATTATGCCTATGGATGTTTGTCATATCTTGTTGGGTAGACCTTGGCAGTATGATAGGAAAGCTATACATGATGGGAGAAAGAATACATACACTATAACATCAAATGGAAAGAGAATTACTTTGATTCCTTTAGAGGATGACCCTAAGGGTGAAGTATGTGGAAATGCCATAATATGTTTGGTAGATGGAAGAAAATTTCTAGATGGCTTGAGACATGAGAATATGTGTTATGCCTTAATTCCTAAGAAACCTGAAACATTGAAGAAGGAGACTGAATAATCACAACATAAGGAGATAACTAAATTGCTGACAGAGTATCAAGACATCATATTAGACAATATACATGAAGGATTACCACCAATTAGGAGTATCAGTCATCACATGGATCTTATACCTGGAGCTAGTTTGCCTAACAAAGCAACACACAGAATGACATCAACAGAGAATGAAGAATTGAATAGGTAGATACAAGAGTTGTTGAGGAAAAGTTTGATTAGAGAAAGCTTGAGTCCTTGTGCAGTACCTGTAGTGTTGGCACCAAAGAAAGATGGAGAATCGAGAATGTGTATAGACTCAAGAGCAATCAACAAGATCATAGTTAAGTATAGATTTCTTTTACCTAGGATGGATGATATCATGGATTGTTTGAGTGGAGCAAAATATTTTAGAAAGATAGATTTGAAGAGTGGATACCATCAGATCAGAATCAGAGAAGGAGATGAACATGTAATGTCAAAAAATGTCCCCTTGGGGGCTTTTCCCTCATAAGGTTTAGCTCCTGGGTCTTTGATCTGCATTTAGGACATCTTGCATCATATTTTGACATCTTGATGAAATGAACCCTAAGTTTCATGGAAAATGGAACCTAGGGGGATCCCTTGAACTAATCCCTGACCAAAATAGGGAGGGAGGACTTGGGCACCCACTCCCTAGTCCTACCCTATTTTGGGTCAGGCCCAAATTTTGAGTGTCAGCTTGTGACCGTTATTTAGGTCCTATGCCAACACGGTAAGTTTGAATTATGAAATTCTTGGCAGGAGTGTTTGTAGTTGCATATATAAGCATGTTTAGGCATTAATTTGTAAACTAGAAGGTGATTACTAGATAGCAATTTGGATTCATGAGCTTGTGTAAAGGTGATTCAAGGCATTCATTGTGTAGCAAGGGTAGATTTGTGTTGTTTACGTGTTTGTATTTGTAGATTTGAGAAATCATCTCCTCATAGCATGAAGAGCTTCTTCCTTCCATGAGATCTTCACTACAAGGTGACATCATTTGTGTTTTCAAGCATTTATCATTTGGTTTTTGCCTCTACCTCCCAAGGGCACTCACTCTCTGTCTGACAATGGTGTTCAGAAGACTTGAATGTATCTCTAGAGCTTGACTAAGGCAAGCCTCTAAACACCACAACTCCCTCCCCATTTTTATGTGATTGCAGGTTACAGGTTGAAGAAGTAGGAAAAGTCAAGTTGCAGGAGAGTGTGGCAGAGTGTCAGATTTGCAGATTAGAGTTGAAAATAGGGCCTCAGACTCAGGTGCCCACTCATTAGTCCTCTGCAATGAAGAAATCTCTGTGACAACAGGAACATATTGCAAATCAAGTTCCCAGATCCTGACAAAAATTAGGGCACTAAAATAGGATGCCTTCTCATTAGTCTCCGACTGTTCCACTTCCTGAACTTCAAAAATAGGTGCACATTTATCTGTCATTTTACATCTTCCTATCACAACATTTTCAGTAATTTATCTGTTTGCTTCCGTATTTGCATAATTAGGGTTTTGATATATAATTGAGCATAATTGGTAATCAAATCACATAAATCCAATCTTCCCTGCATTGCTAAGTGATGAAGGGTCTGATAATGCATTGCCACTCGACCCAAAGTCCTTGAATGTAATAGGGTGAAATGAGGATACACACACAAACTACCAAAAACTAACTATCCAAATTTTACCCTTTACATTTTGGTGAACCCATGTTGTTGGAATTGTTTGCACCTTACTAAGTGTTTTTCTTCAGATTTTCATTGATTTCATTTATTCATATCATTATTCATCTTATTGCATTGAAAAAATTATAAAAAAATTAAAAATTTTAAAAATTTTTAAAAAAATTGCATCCTAGGGTTTGCATGTTGCATTAATTAATTGGAATTTCATCAAATTTATGATTTATGCATTATATTTGAGATAAATTTTAGAAAATTACAAATATTCAATATCTTACATTGCATTTCATCATAAAATTGCTAAGGTTTTGTTAAAATTTTTGAAATTCTCATATAACCTAGTAATTCCAAAAACTAGGGTTTGTAGGTAAAATCTTATTTTAAATTTTTCTACTCATCTTAGACACTCATTCAAATTTGCATTTGGCTATAGTGTTGCATTTTAGTGTAAATTTGCATTTAGATCTCAAAAATTTACATTTTTACATAGAAAATTTCAACAAAAACTAACATTTTCATTGATTTTTCATTAGATTTGCACTTGCATTTCAAATGTTAGAGATTGGAAATAATTTTCATATTTGAGTACATTTAATTTTCATCTTAAAACAGATTGAAAAACATTCATATATAATTTTGCATTAAGATCTCAAACCTAGGGCTTGAAAAACCTAGATTTTCACTAGATTTGGCCTTATCGACTCCCTAGATTTGCACCATAGGCATGTTGTGAAGAATATTTTTGCACTAATTTGTTGTTATCAAGGTTGTTATCTTCTTCCCCTCCTAAAAATCTTCACAACACCTTTTTATCGGGCTCTTGTATTGAAAATTTAGTGAAAATTTGCACATTTTTGCTATTTTGCCCTAGGGTTTGGCCTAGATTTGCACTCCAAGCATGTTGTGACAAGTTTTATGGCTTGAGATGACTAATACCATTTCTATATTTTATGTACCTCCTAAAATTCATTACAACGCCTCTTTCATTAGGTCTTGGAATTGAAAAATTGTGAAAAATTGCATATTTTAGGGCATTTTCACTAGATTTGATTAGTCATCATCTTATATTTGCATCAAAAGTGTGTTGTGAAGGATTTAATTACTGTATTGGACTGAAAATAGACATATTATTTGCTTCCCCTGATCAAATCCTTACAACACCTTTTCTTTCATTTATTTGCATTGAAAAAGTACAAAATAAAATCAAGCATTTTAGGTCATTTTTGCATATAGTTTTGCACTTGTCTTTTGCATACTTTGGGAAAAATTTTAAAAACTGATTTGGCATTAATTTGAAAACATATATCATAGGTACTTCTTTGGAAGCTTTGTTTGCATACATCGTAGACATTGATCGTTTCTCTAAATTCACTGATAAACATCCTCAAGTTCTGGAACAAATAGCATATGTACATGATGTTGATCTCTCTATGTGCTCCACATATGAAATCCTTTGTTATAACCTGATTTTGATAGCTTCACAAATCTCATGGGAATATATAATTTGATATTAGATGATCTCACTAAATTTATGATCAATAGTATATATACTAGTGATGACCTCAAAATGTTAGATGAAGCCTTAGATGACTTTATGGAAAATTCCATTACGACACCTATTGCTAAAACATGTGATGATAACTTAGGTTTACCTTATGATCCTTCTCCCAAGGTTGTTCCTCCTCAAGAGGACACTTTGATGCAAGAGAATTATTTCATTGACACATCTCTTAACATCATACCACCAAGTCTTCATTCTAATGCTCACTCTGGCCAAGATGAAGCATTAGCAAATGAAGATCCATCACCACTTTGCCATTCCAATGCTCTCCCTAGCCAAGAGGAAGCATTAGTGAATGAAGAACCCCCTTCAACAAAGAACATTCCAGGGGTAGATGATGAGCTTTCGTCTAACAACAATAAAGACTATCATAATGCATGAAACCTTTATGGATCATCCTACCAACTTTGTTCCTTTAGTCGATTGTTCACACACCTTGGATATCACTAAGGAAGACAAGACCCTTAGTCTCCTACCTTTGATTGAATATTCAAGACATTTGGAACTCACTAACAATTTAAAAACATCAATTACCTCTTTGAACATAACCAAATATAGAAACATTGATAATTGCCCTCACAACACCTTACCTTCCCCTCATTCTGATGCTGCTTTCTCAAAAGATGTAGCAATAGTGGATGAGAAAAGGTCCCCTATATTAAAACTCTCTTGGATAGATAGTGAAATCACTCAAACCAAATTCCTTCTTCCATCTCTCAAGAGCATGATGCATACAACTCAACAAGAAAACATTCAACCTAATAGTGAATCAAACCTAGAAGAGCTTACAAATGAACAACATAAAACCAAAAACAAAAGTTGGGCTATGGTACCTTACATACCTCTCTACTTTGACATTTAGGATTGGGAGGAGGATAATTTGATTCTTGATAAAACCTAGCATGAGCCTCCCTACAGGTAGGTATTTCTAACCCTTTATCTCTTGTGATGTGCTTCCCTCGTGATGTGTTATATGTTGTTTAGGCCTCCTGGGATGACCCTTGATTCTCTTGTAAGGTCCGGGATACCAGGAGACTGCCTCTATTGTGACCTTCTTCTATTTGTATCATCATTCTTCTATATTTCCTCTCTCTGATTTCATCATTGTGTGTTGTGTCTTACGGACATAGTGTTGTGGTTGGTGAATTGGGGGCACGCTCCTACATGATTGTCCCTAAGACACTTGTTTCTCCTCTCTTATTTATTGTTTCCCTTCCTCTAGTGTTTCTACTAGTGCGCGGATGATGAAAAACATTTATACTGATGTGGAACTAGCGTCCCTTTAGTGAGAAATAAAAAATTGGACTTAGTTCCTAATATGACAATGGGGTTGTAATCTATTATCTAACTCTTGGCTAGTAGAAGCACTCCATGCTTTCTGTGTAGTGATTTTGATGATATTTTTATCTCACTTACAAACTATAAAAATAATGCTGCTCTGTACACTTTGTTTGTCTTTGAATCTCGCCTTGGTGACACTCGGTTATGAGATTTTTGTTATATAGCCCCATGGTTATCCTCGATCTCTAAATTCATAGTATAACCTTGGCTCTTTGTGTGATTGATCATATGCATTGATATTGTTGTTTATCATCATTTTGTGGACACTAACATGTTTCTTGCAGGGATGTGTTTGTGGGAACATTTGGCGATCGTAAAGTACATATCACCTTGGGGGGCATGGGCTTTGTGAGAGTCTATGTTCCCTTGTGTGTTTTCTTCCTACCTTAACGTGCTTGATATTGATGCGTGATATCAACCACCTTAAGGTGGGGGCATATATAAGGTAAGCTATTTTTTGTAGATGTTATCAATGTGCTTGTCCTTAGGTGCAATTTAAAGACTAGTGGCGATGAGTCCCTCTTGCACTTTGAGTTTGTTTGCAATCAATCAATCAATCAATCAATCAATCATCTTAAGCCCTCTATAGAGGTAGGGATGGTGTACTTCTCAGAGCAGAATGCATCATTCTATCATTTTCAAAAAGTCCTCATTAGGAGGCAGGGAGTGGTTCTGTGACTAACTCAACCCTTAAGCATGTCTTTGGCGATTGATGTGGCAAAGCCCAATCATCGGTGTGTGCTTGTAATGTGCCTAAGATGGTGATGAGCCTAGAAATAGGAACACTCCATCACTTGTCTGCCATGTTTTCTCCGTGTCTTCAAATTGTGTGTGTTTGGCGTGCTTGCTTTTTTTGGCGTATCTGTTGCCCCATATGCAGTCTAAAGACCAACGTGATGAGTGCTTCCTACATTTTGGGAGGTTTGGCATGTCTTGCATGTGTGTTGCCCCATTTATGCAATTTAAAGACCAGTGTGATGAGTGCTTCTTGCATTATGGGAGGCGTGTTTACTTTCCTGTACTTGCATCTGCATTTCATATATATAAGAAAAAGAAAAAGAAAAGAAATCATCTCTATCTTCTATGCATTTACTGTATTCTTCGTGTTTTACGTGACTGTAACTATCTTCTCCGTGTTTTGCGTGCCTGTCATTGTCTTCAATGTGCTTGGTGTGTCTTCTCTATGCTTGGCGTGTTTGCTATGTTGTTGACCATACTTTAATCTATGTATTGGCCTCACATTTATACATACATTAAAGTGGGGGCTAAATGTAACATCAGAAAATGTCCCCTTGGGAGCTTTTCCCTCATAAGGTTTAGCTCCCGAGTCTTTGATTTGCATTTAGGACATCTTGCATCATATTTTGGCATCTCGATGAAATGAACCCTATGTTTCATGGAAAATGGAACCTAGGGGGATCCCTTGAACTAATCCCTAACCAAAATAGGGAGGGAAGACTTGGGCACCCGCGCCCTAGTCCTGCCCTATTTTGGGTCAGACCCAAATTTTGATTGTCAGCTTGTGATCGTTATTTAGGTCCTATGTCGACACAGTAAGTTTGAATTATGAAATTCTGGGTGCGAGTGTTTGTAGTTGCATATATAAGCATGTTTAGGCATTCATTTGTAAACTAGAAGGTGATTACTAGATAGCAATTTGGATTCATGAGCTTATGTAAAGGTGATTCAAGGCATTCATTGTGTAGCAAGAGCATATTTGTGTTGTTTATGTGTTTGTATTTGCAGATTTGAGCAATCATCTCCTCATGGCATGAAGAGCTTCTTCCTTCCATGAGATCTTCACTACAAGGTGACATCATTTTTGTTTTCAAGTATTTATCATTTGGTTTTTGCCTCTATCTCCCAAGGGCACGAATTCTCTATCTGACAAAGGTGTTCGGAAGACTTGAATGTCTCTCTGGGGCTTAACTAAGGAAAGACTCTAAACACCACAACCCCCTCCCCATTTTTCTGTGATTACAAGTTATAGGTTGAAGAAGAAGGAAAAGTGGAGTTGTAGGAGAGTGTGGTAGAGTGTTGGATTTGTAGATCAGAATTGAAAATAGGGCCCCAGACTCGGGCACCTACTCATTAGTCCTTTGGATTCTGCAATGGAGAAATCTCTATGACAGTAGGAACAGGTTGCAGATCAAGTTCCCAGATCCTGACAAAAATTAGGGAATTGGACTAGGGTGCCCGCTCATTAGTCCCTGACTATTTTGCTTCTTGAACTTCAAAAATAGGTGCGCATTTATCTATCATTTTACATCTTCCTGTCACAACATTTTTAGTAATTTGTCTGTTTGCTTTTGTATTTGCATAATTAGGGTTTTGATATATAATTAAGCATTATTGGTAATAAAATCACACAAATCCAATCTTCCCTGCATTCCTAAGTGACCAAGGGTCTGATAGTGCATTGCCACTTGACCCAAAGTCCTTGAATGTAATAGGGTGAAAGGAGGATACACACAAAGTACCAAAAACTAACTATCCAAATTTTACCCCTTTACAGAATGGAAGACTGCTTTTAAGACAAATGAAGGATTATATGAGTGGTTAGTAATGCTTTTTGGATTGACAAATGCACTGAATACTTTCATGAGATTGATGAATGAAGTTCTGTAGAAATTCTTGGGTAAGTTTGTTATTGTATACTTGGATGACATTTTGATTTTTAGTAAGACAAAAGAACATTTGCAACACCTTAGACAAGTATTGCAGAGACTGAGAGGAGAAATTGTTGATAAACATCAAGAAGGGTAGTTTCATGAAGGAAGAATTGGTATATTTGGGATTTGTGATTTCTACAGAGGGATTGAAGATGGACCCTAAGAAAGTAAGAGCAATTGTTGAATGGCCTACACCAGAGAGCATTGGAGAAGTCAGATCATTTCATGGATTGGCTAGTTTCTATAGGAAGTTCATAAAAATTTTTAGTTTAGTTTGTAACCCTATGACAGAGACAATGACAGAGACAATGAGAGGTAATAGAAAGGATTTCAAGTGGACATCATGAGTAGACAAAAGTTTTGAGTTGTTGAAGCAAAAAGTGACAGAGCAACCTATTTTAGCATTATCAGATTTCAATAAGGCATTTCAAGTGGGTTGTGATGCAACTGGAAATGCAATTGGAACAATATTAAGTCAAGAAGGTAGACCTATAGCATATTTCAATGAGAAGTTGAATGATGCAAAGAGAATATATTTAGTTTATGATCAAGAGTTCTATTCCATAATTCAAGCCTTGAAGAAGTGGAGACATTACTTAGTGCCTAAGGAGTTTGTGTTGTATACAAATCATCAAGCTTTACAATATTTGAATAGTCAAGGTAAGTTGAACTAGAGACATATGAGGTGGGTAGAGTTCATGCAGAGTTATACTTTTGTATTGAAGCATAGGAGTAGTAAATCAAACAAAGTGGCAGATGCATTGAGTAGGATAAGGAACCTGTTGACAGAGATGAGAATTGAAGTGTTGGGATTTGATGAATTGAAGAACATGTATGAGGAAGATCTTGATTTTGCAGAACCTTGGAAAGCACGTAAGGAACCTGTTGTGACAGATAGGAGTAAGTGGTTGGACTATTTCATTCAAGAAGGCATGTTGTTTAGAGGAAATCAGTTATGCATACCTAGAAGTTCAATGAGAGATAATTTGATCAAAGAGAAGCATAATGGTGGATTGGCAAAACATTTTGGCATTGACAATATAGTGGCTTTGGTAAGTGAAAACTACTTTTGGCCTCACATACATAAGGATGTTAGGAAATTTGTGCAGAGTTGTAAAGTATGTCAAGTTGCAAAAGGGAGTAGTCAGAACACTGGATTGTATAAACCTTTGACAGTACTGGAGAGACCTTGGGAAGACATCAACATGGATTTTGTGATGGGATTACCTAAGACATAGAGAGGACATGATTCAATATTTGTAGTGGTGGACATATTTTCAAAGATGACACATTTCATACCTTGTAAGAAGACAACTGATGCAGTGCATGTGGCTGACCTATTTTTCAAAGAGATTGTGAGATTGCATGGATTACCTACGAGTATAATTTCAGATAGAGATACAAGATTTCTAGGATACTTTTGGAAGACACTTTGGAAGAAGATGAAGACAAATTTGAAGTTCAGTTCAACATTTCATCCACAGACTGATGGATAGGTAGAGGTAGTGAATAGGAGTTTGGAAAAGTTATTGAGATGTTTGGTTGGAGAGAAGGTAGGAAGTTGGGATTTGATTGTTTCACAAGCAGAGTTTGCATACAATAGTTCAGTGAATCAGAGTATTGGAAAAACACCTTTTGAGATTGTTACCGGAGAAAACCCTATAGGAGTAGCAGAGTTGAGAGATATCAGCATGGAAGAAAAGAGAAGTGCATAAGCAAAAGAATTTGTAGATCACATGAAGATAGTGCATAATCAGATTAAGGAGAATTTAGAGAAGATGAATAGTAAGTATAAGGAAAAGACAGATGAGAAGAGAAGACATAAGGAATTTGAAGTTGGAGATGAAGTGATGGCATATTTGAGAAAAGAAAGATTTCCAGTGGGAACATATAACAAGTTGAAGATGAAGAAATTTGGATCTTGTAGGATACTCAGAAAGTTTGATTCAGGAAATGCATATGAAGTGGAGTTGCCAGAGACATTGGGTATATCACCTATTTTCAACATTGTAGACCTATACCAATATCAGGTAGCAGATTTCAGTGACAACATTGAAGAAGACTTGAAGAAGCAGTTACCACAATAAGCACTGGAGCAAATTGAAAATATTTTGGACATCAAAGTTGGATGCAGCGCCAGAGGTAGACAATACAAAGAATATCTTGTGAAGTGGAAAGGTAGTCCGGAAGAAGATTCATCATGGATTTCTTAGGTTGAGGTGGACTGTCTTGGTTTTCCTCTAGCCCCAACAAAGTGAGGGACTCACTTTTTCAATAACCCCAAATGTCTGATGCAGGAGCATCCCTAGTTCAAGAGAAATCTTGCATCAACCAAAAATATTTGCATTTCAATTTGTTTGCAGTTCAGTTTGTTTCCTTCCATTTTCCAGTTCAGTCTAGGTAGGTTAGTCAATAGCAATCTCTGTATTTTGGTCTGCATTCTACCACAGTTGCATTTAAAATCTTGTAGAGCTGGACTTAGCGTCTAGACACCTTCATGTACAACATATCAGAAATTAAGAGCATTTGGATTAGTTACCATAAAAATATCACTATCAGAAGATTGACTATTTTCTTAGAATAGAGCATCTTGATAGTTCCAAACAATCAACTAAAGGAGAAGACCTGTGGAGTAGTTCACATCCTTCGATGCCTAATGACACATCATTCAACGTTTATTGGTTCGTGGCCAAACTTCCCCAAGATCCGTACATCATTCCATTCAATTGTGGAGGATTTCTATTCACTTAAGGCTGACCTATCCGTGTACACACGTTACAACCCTTCATTGGAGTTTCTGATCTTCCTTAGCTGACACAGAAGAATCTTATGTTCTAGATATGATATATAATGATGTAATAGATCTCTAGGAAAAGTAGTTAGCATAATTCTCATGATTTAGAAGATAGATAGTTGGCTCTTCTGCAAAGGAACTTCAAAGCTATATCTTGTGCATATTCTGTAATCAGGCTTGTGAGCCCTAATTGTAAGCCTGCATGTTACCAGCCAAATTGTATTTAAATTCTATGATATATTGAATGACTGAATCTGCATTTGTTTCATATCCTTGAGTTGTTTCCGTTGTGTTTACTCTAGTTGCTTGGTTTGGACTGTTCTCCTTGAGGAGCCTCCTAACCATGGTTGCACCAGTTCTAGACCATTCTCCAAGATCAAGGGTATTCAAAAAGACCAAAACTGGGAAGAATAATAACCTTTCAAAGTTGCAAGGTTGAGACACTTTTCTTAACATTCTCCCACTTGTCAAACACCTTGCAAGAGAAAAGGGAGTATCAACACCATGATTTAATTGCTAGGGGTTGAGAGGCCTATTGACTTGAAACACCATCTGAACTTCTCTGTGCTCACAGGTTTTGTCAAGGAATCTGCAACATTCATCAAAGTGTCAACTTTATCCAAGTTTACCTTCCCATCCTCTACCATGTCATGAATAAAATGGTACTAAACATCAATATGCTTAGTCCTCAAGTGGAAAGTAGGATTCTTCACCAAACATATGGCACTCTGACTGTCACAACAAATAGTAATCTTCCATACTTCAAACCCAACATTAGAACACAATCTCTTAAACTAAATGGCTTCTTTACAAGCATGAGTTGCTGCCATGTACTTAGCCTCAATAGTGGACAAAGCGACTGCAGGTTGCTGCTTACTCATCTAACTAATAGCACCACCAAACATAGTGAACACATAGGCACTAGTAGATCTCCTGTTGTCAATGTCACCTGCCCTGTCTGAATCCACAAATCCATGAATACAAAGTGAATGCTGAGGTCCTATAGGATAACCATGATAACATAAGGAATACTCAGAAGTACCCCATAAATATCTGAACACTCTCTTCACTGCATCCCAATGTACCCATCCAGGATTAGCCATAAATTGACTAAGGACTCCCACTGCTTGGGCAATGTCTAGTCTAGTATAGAGTATCACATACATCAAACTACCGACTGCACTAGCATAAGGAACTCTGCTCATATCCACCATCTCAAAAGGAGACTTTGGACAATTTGTAATAGATAAATTTGTCCCCATTGTAACTAGAATAGTCAAAGGTCTCCAATCCACCATGTTAAACCTCTCCAACACAATGTTAACATACTTAGTCTGGCCTAACCAAAGTTTTCTATTTGTTCTATCTCTTCTAATCCTCCATCCCTAGAATGTATCAAGCTGCCCCTAGATTTTTCATCTCAAACTGTGCGGACAACTGAGACTTCAAATTAGATATCAAACTTTTACCATTCCCAATGAGTAACATATCATCAACATACAATGCAATAATGAGAATGCGATCATTGTCAAACTTGTAATAAACACAATGATCTAATTTTGATCTCAGAAATTGAATACTCAACAGAAAGGCATCAAACTTCTGGTACCATATCCTAGGAGACTGTTTCAAACCATACAAAGACTTTTTCAACTTGCAAACCAAATTTTATTTACCTTTCACCATGTAGTGCTCTGGTTGTGACATATAGATTTCCTCCTCCAAGTCACCATGAAGGAATGTTGTCTTCACATCCATTTGTTCCACTTCTAGATCATATACTCCTACAAGAGATAACAGGAATCGAATAGATGTCAGCTTTGTAACAGGAAAGAAAATCTCACCATAGTCAATTCCCTCCACCTGAGAATACCCATTCGCAACCAATCTAGCCTTATATTTCTCAACACTGCCATCTTCACCAAATTTATTTTTGAACACCCATTTGCATCCAATATGTTTTCATCCTTCAGACAAGGGCACCAAGTCCCAAGTATTATTCTTTTCCAAAGAAGCCATCTCCTCTTCCATGGCCTCCTTCCAGGAACCTGCATCTTTCATATCCATAGCCTCTTTCATAGTTCTAGGCTCATCAGTGTTAGAAATCAAAGCAAAAATACAACTGGAATCATGTAATGATTAACCAAACCTATCAACCAAACCTATCAGGTTGCCACCTTATCTGCGTGGACCTCCTCAAAGATTGAGGTTGAGGTTCTTCATCTTCTTATGAACTTTCAGAGCTACTAGAGTTCTCCTCATTATCAGGTCCAATAGATCTTTTTGGTTCAACTTTCTTAGGGGTGGAAGGAAGATGAACCACATTCTCTTTCTTCTCTTCTTTCTCTAACTGTAAGACAATAGAAGAAGGATTGAGCTCTCTAAAGATCACACTTCTGCTATACAGAACTCTCTCAGCCACTAGATCCCAAAGGTTGTACCCTTTCACACCGATGCCATAACTGACGAAGATACACTTCACAGCCTTGTTTTCCAATTTAGACCTCTTCTCCTTAGGCACATGTGCATATGCCTCACAACCAAATACTCGAATGTTTCTCAATGAAGGCTTTTTACTAGACCACACCTCCATAGGTTCTTATCAATGAGCGTTGATGTAGGAAACCTATTGACTAGGTAATAAGCGGTAGGAACAACTTCAACCCAAAACTTTTGCTCAAGGCTAGCTCCACTTAGCATACTCCTTGCCCTCTCCATCAATGTTCTATTCATCCTCTCTTCAACTCCATTCTTCTAAGGGGTATATGGAGTTATCTTGTGCCTCTCAATCCCCTGTTCTTTATAGAGCCTGTCGAAATCTACTGAACAAAACTCACCACCATTGTCAGTTCTCAAACACTTAATCTTTCTATCCTTTTGATTCTCTACAAGAGCTTTGAACTATTTAAATCTACTGAAGACTTCATATTTGTTTCTAAATAAATTAACCCATGTCTTTCTACTATAATCATAAATGAATGAAACAAAATAAACAAATTTTAAAATTGAAGGAACATTAACAGGACCAAACACATCAAAATGAATCAAGTCCAACATGGTTTTGTTTTCCATAAATGCAATGTTCATAGAAATCAAACTCAAGATTACAATCATTAATACCCTTAACAATATTTTTATTTTTCAGGGTCCTCAAACCCTTTTTACCAATGTGACCAAGCCTTTGGTGTCATAACTTTGTCTTCTCAACTGGAAGTTTCATCTATAAAATGAGCACCCTTAGGTACCCAGAAAGCATGACCATCAAAAGTAGATGCAACAGTCCTCTTCGTTTCCCTTTCCAATGGTGAGGATGAAGACTCTGAAGCTCTCTTCTTTGAAATAGAGGCACTATTGCACTGAACCATGCATGCATCAAGTTGAAACAAAGTGCCAATCCGAACACTCTTAGCCAACACCATAGATCCTCTAGTCATCTTACATCCTCCATTTAAGAAAACAACCTACACACCCACATCATTCAACTTAATTATGAAAAGAAGGTTCTGTGCCAAACTAGGGATATGCAGAACACCATTGATTCCCTCACTCATCCATCATGGAATCGAATCAAGACTCTTGCATGACCAACAATCTTTAGGTGAGAATCATCACCCAAGTACACCTTTCCACCATCGCATTTTTCATACTTCGAAAACCAACTTCGATGTGAGGTCGTGTGAAAAGATGTACCAGAGTCAATAAGCTACACATCCTTAGATGCATGTGTTTCCAAGGCAGCGACAAATGCTTCTCCTTCATCCTGAGAGGACTTGTCAGAATCAGAATCATAGTTCTTCTTTTTCTTTTTCTCCTCCTTGCACTCCTTATGGAAGTGACCAGGTTTGCCGCAGTTCCAACACAGAGCCTTGGATTTTTTTGAAGACTTAGATCTCCCACAGAATTTGGATCTTCCTTTTTCTTCCTTCTTCTTATCCTATTTCTTTCCCTTCTATTTAGATCTAACATGAACCACAAGAGCCTCCAAGTAGCCGATTCAGAATACTTTCTCTGCATCTCTTCAGACTACAACAAAGAAACCACTTAATCTATCTTGAAGGTGGTAGTGGTACTCCCAATGGCCATAACAAGGTGGCCCCATGAATCTGGTAAGGAACACAATAATGTCATATATCGATCCTCCTCCTCCATATTCACACCAACAGAGTTCAATTGAACAACAAGCATATATTGAATGTATTCAGGTGATCAACAACAAATCCTCCATCTTCCATCCTTAGAGACTACAATTTCTTTCGTAGGAATAACTTGTTCATTAGGGATATAGCCTGATAAACATCTCCAGTTTTCTTCCAAAGATCTTTTGCAGTCTTCTCTTCATGGATATTTAGGGGTACTAAATCAACCAAACAAAGTCTTATCAAACCCTTAGCCTTTCGATCTTTGAGATCCCAGTCTACTTGAGACATTATCATTGGTTTTGTACTAGATATGGCATTCCATAAATCCTGATCTACAAGCATGTCCTCCATTTTGAGTTTCCACAACTTGAAATTACTACTATTAAATTTCTCTATCTCAAACCTCACAGATGTGCTCACCATCTCTTTCCTACAACAAAGATTTCAAAATCCTTTGCACAAGCTCCCACTCAAATGAAGATCAGCTAAAAAAACCCTTTACCTAACAACTAGAACCAAAGGTGATCAGGCTCTGATACCAACTGAAAGGAAGCAAGATATGTGAAAAATGCTTCCTAAACTGATCTACTAGGGAAGATTTATGTAAATTTGAACTTTTATAGTTACAGATTAAGATGCACATTAACAAAAAGATAATAACAACATTCAAATGCAAAACTCACAAGACAAGATTTACGTAGGGAAAACCCTTTCAGGTAAAAAACCCCACACTCCAAAGCTGCCCAATATATTATTTAGGAATCAAGGAGATTACAATATACTTGCAAAGAAAGTTTTCACATGAGTATAACCACATAGAGATTCAGGAGGTAACTCAACATCTATAAATCTCTTACACACAACCTCCATTTCAAGCTCCTGATATATAGGAGATACAATACAGTAAACCGTCAACAGTAATTACAAAACCATGGCCAAAACCACCCAAAAGTGGCATCCAAATTATCTCCAATCAAAGATGCCTTGTGATGTGCCAAAACACACACAAAAACATGTAACTCTCCCCTTTACAACTCTTTTAAGTGTCCAACACGTTTTTACATTTTCCAAAAATAGGAGATCCAACTTCCAGAGGCCATAACTTTTGATTTGGGTGTCCGATTGATGAACCGTTTAATGCGTTGGAAAGATCGTGAAGAGATCTATCACATAATAACCTACTTTTTCAATTATGACAAATTTTAGGACATTTAGGGACCTCTAAGTGCCTCAAAACTGAGTTCAATTTTTTTTTGGCAGTTTCAAAAAATAGAAACTTTAATATCTCACAATCCAGATATGATGTTGATTCGAAACTCACCTGAGATGTTTAATTAGCAGTTCTACACCTTTTGGGAAAAATTTTAGGTCAATCCGAGGTCAAATGTAGAGTTACTAAAAATAGTAAGTCTCACTATTTTTATCCCTTTTGGAAACTTTGAAAGTTCTAGACCATTCTCCAAGATAAAAGGTATTCAAAAAGACCAAAACTGGGAAGAATAGTAACATTTCAAAGTTGCAAGGTTGAGACACTTTTCCTAACATGATAGCATTGGAGTGATGTTTATCCAACAAAGCTTGTTTCCCCAGCACTCCCCTGACAAAACCCAGAGCTATAGGGTCTTAATAAGAAAAAAAACCACGTAAACATCATATCAAATCTTCTATGGTTGGTTTTCTATTTCTAACTAGAGGTTGGAACCTAAACTAGAAAAAAATTCAACAATGTCAGAGGCCTAATGCCACTACCTTACCAATGAGAGATAAACAACCCATGTCATGCTTTATAATTACAGTATCCCTTGTTGTCACCTTACTTAGTAGAACTAGAGCATTGCATCAAGTCCAATCAACATATCCAACTGTTTGTACACCACCAAGATCTCAAATCATATTACCTCATGCTTATTAGCTAGCGTCACCACACCTAATTGATTCTTAAGAGACATGAAATAAACTTACATCTTGAAACTTGACTTCTAAATTTGAAAAAAATTTAAGGTGGTTCATAAGATAGCAATGGTTATAGGTTATTCCAAGAGCTAGCTCTTTTCCCATAGATGGCCGTAATTGGGACTTGACTAACACCTTTAGTGGCCAAAAGATTTGCAACATGTTTAAATGATGTTTGCAATGTATGTACCTTATATTGATTCAAACTTTTGATTTAGAATATAACCTCTTCTACATATCAATTCATTTTCTACTTTGGATTGAATCACCTTCCATTACTAGTGTGGATTACTTTTGAGAGACTCTAGCTCTTAAACCAATAATTACAATTTCTCATTTTGCTTCATTATTAATGCAAATTCCAAGGAAGAGAGAGCCTCGATAAACCAATCCATTTCATGAGTTATTGATAGCAAAGACGTTTTTGAAGGAGGAGACCAAATTCCTTTCTATTGCCAACATACTTCAAACCAATCAAACTCTCTATTGTTTTGTGTGCCACTTAACCTTTAAATGAGAGTCTAAATTTAAATTTTTATTGAGATTTAAACTTTCTAAATTTAATTAAAATTTCAAAAATTTAAGTTTAGGTTAAACAATTGTAAGTGATAAATATTGATTCAAGATTTATGAGTGAAACATATTAAAATTTTAATTGAAAGTTAGATTTTAAGTTAACTTCTAAATTTAATTAAAATTTTGTAAAGGTCAAATAATTGTAAGTTTATGTCAAATAAGTGATAAATATTAGGAAGGTTTAAAAAAAAAAACTACAGGGATCCGGTAGCCCCTATAACCTGCAGTGTGGCTAGTAAACTTTTCAATGTGACCAGTGGAACTAGTTTGACACACCCTCTAGTACCACGTGGGCGGGGGGAGACTAGACCTTGTGACCTCATGCCTACCACAGGAAGCTCTCACCAATCGAGCTAGGCCCCCCGCCCAAATATTAGGAAGGTTTAATTAAAAAGGTAAAAGTCAAATTTTTATAATAGAATTTAAATTATATTGGGAAGGATTTATTAAGAGGTAAGTGTTAATTTTTATATAAGAAATTAATATTATAAGTTTAAATTAAATAATTATAAATAATAAATTATTAGGACAGTCTCGTCAAAACATTAGAATTAGTAAATAGTAATATTATGTTTTTTTATTAGGTCACTTATGCAAATATGGATATGTTATGCATAATTGTAGAATTAGGAATTTATTTAAGGATTTATTCCTATTCATTACTACTTCGTGTGATATTATTTCTTCTAGACCGTGTTATATTACGTGGTATCACTTTTGCTCACCCTACCCACCCTTGGACACTTAATTAATTTTAGATTTGATAAATACCATACTGATATTCCTAATTTTTAAATTTAAAAATGAGTCTTTGTGCATTATTTTCCCATTCTTTTATTGTTTTGTTTACGCCACAAGCTACTTGTAATCCTAATCTTCCATTCAAGAGTATTCCTATAAACCTTAGCATAACCACCTAGTCTAATGAATTTGAAATATATTTGGATGTTCATGTTGAAAATGAGTAGGATGATACTTAGGATTATGATTATGATACGCATGTGGTGCAACAAGATTTTGTTAATGAACTTTCTAGCTTGGTTTGCATGAAAATCCACACACAATTACTGAACATGATTCATAATAAACTTATCAATAAACTACAAAGGTTAGAGGTTTTACAAATCTTAAGTGCTAAGATTGCTTCTTCTACCATGTTGTTGGGTGTATCTACTTCCTCTCCCTCTCATGTCCCTATCCCAACATGGTTCCATCTTTTTGTTGCAAGTATGTTCTAATTGGTGTTGTCATTGATGTCAACATGTTTGTGTTGTCATTAGTGTCAACTGTGTCTGTTGGTGCTCATTTTGACCTGGAGGCTGAGCTTGCTTGTTGGAGGGTTTCTTCTTTCAAACCCTAAGTGTTCTTGTCCATCGCCAAGACTATTGCCTATCGGCAAAGGATATTGTGTTTCCGCCGACGGTGTTGGTTTGCCGATGGGGGCTGAGTCATGTGTTCATCGGCGAGACTTGGCATATCGGCGGGGAGACTTTTGGGTTGGCCGATGGCCTTTCTCTGGCCGATGGGGAAATGTGTTTCTTTTGGTCATCGGTGAGAGTTGGTCTGTCGATGGAGGTCTGGAGGGCTAGCCCGATGGTCTATGTCTGGCCGACAGAAGGGAGCGTAGTGTTGTATCGACTAGACTGATGAGGTCGGCGAAGGATTCGTGGGTTGGGCCGATGGTTTGTGTCACGGCGATGGGTTTTGACGAAGGCATGTGTGTCGAGCGCGGCAAAAGCGCTCGACACTTGGTATGCATGCGGCCATATTTTTAAAATACTAAAGTTGTCTCCGCGGCACCAATGTGGGATTATTCCCCTGTATGTTTTGAACCTGCGAGGAAGCATTTTGGCGGGAAGTCTCTTTTTTGACTGCAGCGACGGTTTTCAAGTGACTGTGGGTGGTTGAGGCCCTTAATGGCGACTGTAGCAGGAGTATGGGTGATGGTACAAGCGATCAGGCTGCCTGATTGAGAATGAAGACTTCCAGATAGTGGCGCATGGCTCGAGGCCCCCCTTTGTTTGTTGCATTAACATTTTATGAGCGCCATTCCTTCTGAGGACTGTACCTAGCAGAATTTTTGTCAAAGCCATGTAATTAATTACTTGTGGTACACTACCTGGCTGTTATAAGCAGGAAGTGTTACCACTTTTTCAGAGGTTGTTGAAAGTTGAACATTTTGGCTCTGTAACACAATACAGTTCATTTTGGTTGCTCTGTACAGCTAAACCTGTGAGTTTATGTATCTCTTGTTGTACGTTTTGGCTTGAATCCACTGATTTCATGGTTAATCTTGTATGAATAATGCTATGTTTGCATGTGTTTTGTTAATTCTGTCTCCAGTATTGCATGTATCTTTCTTCTGAGTCTGGATATTTAAGCAATATTTGAGACTCTAGAACATAGAATTCCTATGTTGAATGTCTGATCTTTTAACTTCTGCTCAAGGGGTAGATTAAACTGTTTTCAGGTTGAACATTGGGAAGGGTATACTGCAGTAGGGATGCCATAAGTAGAGATAACTTAACACTCTGTGTTGGGAGATATCTGTAAGACAGGTATCATATGTATCCCCCTGAAATCCAGTTTTAGCTGTTCATGCTGATCATTCACAGGTGTATGTCTATTGACTCCAGGCCCTGGATAGGCACCAATCTTGCTTCGTGTTTGTGTTACAACCATGTCCAGCTTTGCATCCAAACTCAAAATCATAATCAAACTCTAAAACAACCATTAGGACATTAGAATTAGTTTTAGGATCCTCAGTCCTCTGTCTACAACTGCAAATAGGCCCAAAGCTAGCCCCTTTGCTCTTATCTTTCAGTTTTGGTCTACTTACAGGAGGACTTATCTGCTTTATGACAGCATCCCAATCCTTGTATGCGTATCTCATGGATGTTGAGTAGGGAATACCCCCTAGGTCTTGCAGAGCCTGAAGAAGAAGAGGAGATAAAATATAGAGTCTATCTCCTACACTGTTGGCCCCTGGCCCAGAGATCCTGTTGATCACTGATGGCTACCTTGTAGGGAAATCTGGGAATAAGCATCCAGTCTGGGAAAAAACCAACAGTGTCTTCTGATGTTGTTGTTGTTATTTGATTAAGTTGTGTTAAAGTGATTTGAATGCCTTGTAGAGGTGCTGATGATGTTAATAGATTGTTCCTATTTCTGAGTTTCCAAGTGCTTTTGAGAAAAGTTGATTAATACTGGAAACAATGTGTTGAAGAGTCTTTCAGCTTACAAAATACTATTTGAGGTTTTGCTCTGTATTTCTTCTATGTTGGAGATCTGAGTGTGTAGTTTGGATATGTTGTCAAGAAGTGTTTGAAGATGCTAAATCTAGAATTTGGTGCTCTAGATTATTGTATATTGAAAGTTATGTTCATCAGTTTGAGAATAGTATTTGACAGTGTTTTTGAGTTGTGCAGAGGTGTCTGGGAGAAAGTATTTTGCTCTGCATTCCTTCGTAGAAAGGTTTCAGGTGCTGCAGTTCTAGATATATGTTCATAAGGATCTTAGCTATATTCCATCCAAAAGGTTTGTGATTTGGTGCTCCGGAAAGCAATTTATTGTGTGGCAAAGTTCGATAGTGTTGTGTTTAGGTGAAAGTTGTTGTGTTCAAGTGAAAGTTGTTGTGGCTAAATTTATTGGTTTCCAAGTGACTTCAAGATATTTATGGATGTTTTTAGATTGTGTTAAAGACTGTATGGTCCACAAGTTAGGGTTGTGGTCGTGGAAGTGTGTGATCAAGAATTCCTTATGTTTACATTGTTTGGCTGACCTTGAATGGTTGCACTGATTGAGGAGTTGATTTGGTGATTATGTGAGTGTTGTGTAGTGTGTCTAGATGGATTTGGGTCTAAGATAATGAATAGAGTGGTTTTCCTTTATTCCCTTGTGCTGTGGAATGTTTAGGTCTAGACCTAATTCAAATATTGTGTGTTTTCTGACCTTGGAGATTGTGTTGCTAACCTTGAAGATTGTTTCAAGAGTAATGATGGTATAAATAAGTGTCAAGGATTCATGGATGTGTGTGTGCACAAGGAGAATGATGTGAATCATGCAAAAATTATCAAGGCGACAAGAGCTTTGATGTGTTAGGCTACTAGATGTAGTGAGTAGAAGGTGTCTACAATTTTTGGTGATGCTGCGAAGGTGTTGTGTATGTTGAGCTTCATTGGAACCAAACTCCATGCATAGGTTAGATGCAATTATATCCGTTCAAAGCATGGCAGTGAGCCATTCTTTTCTTATTTCTTTCTTTCTCAATGGGAAGTGAGTCCACTTGGATAGTGAGTCCTATGTAGTGAGCATTCTCTCTATGGCAGTGAGCCTATGTAATTTGGTATTGTTACTAGATTATATAGTGAGCTAATCCTCACCATGGTTTTTCCCTTCTAGGGTTTTCAACGTAAAAATTTGGTGTTCTCTTGTGCATGGTGTTGATGTGTTTAAGTTTACCTTATCTTCTTTTCATGTTTAAACTTCATAACAGATTAATGATTTAAGTGAACTGATGTGGATGTGATTATGTTTATGAGAGTTTGAATTTTTTGATACAACTGATTTACCCCCTCTTAGTTGTCTGGTGCCTTCAACACTTCCACCATTGTTCTTTTCACTACCCTTACCTCTACTAGTGTCCCACCACATAGTGTTTTTTATTTTTCCATAAAGATGATTGTAAAGGCCTCCAATATACTTAATCAAGACCTCTTCATCCTCCACATAATTATTCATTTAAACAACCATTTTACAAGAATCGATAGTGTACTCTTGCACACTTTGTCCCTCTTTATGTTTCAAAAACTAACATTCCATACATTTTTCCTCTATATGAAAAATAGGATAAAATGGTTTCCTGATAAAAAAATCTTAAATTGACCCTAATAAAATATCTAGAATCCATGTGTCTTCCATTGTTATGGAACCTCTTGAACCACATGTCATGAATTCAATCTAATTTATTTTCAAACCACATAATCAAATTAAATCCCTGGGTGGTCCTCCATCATGTGTTAGTTAGACTAAATCCACAATCCATCCTTTAGATGTGCCAAACAAACATACTTCTTGAGTTCTACTTTAAGTGTGTCAATAAAAAATTAAATCAAGCCTTGATCCATGTGCATGGTTTATAAAGAATCCTCAATCTCTCCTCTCTATTCTATAGTTGGATGGAGTCCTAGAGCTCTCTTATCGTGTGTCAAGATTTGTTTTCTATAAATGAAATCAATGATCCATCCACATCATGTGTGATGATGACATAGAATCCCTTAAGCCTTTAACTTAACAATATTCCTAACAATCATCCAATCCTCATAGTCCCTATGTATGTATGTTATTATCTCACTACTTATTCCATCAGATAAATCCTCTAAGTGATCCTTGTGTTGAGTTCCAATCTCAAAAACATTGTATTCTACACCTTTTGTGAGTACATGATTCTCTCTTCTCTTATATTACATTCACAAGCCTTAGACAACCTTGGAGGAAGCATTAGAATTTGGAACAATGGTTTAATTCATGGCATGCCTCTTATATATCCTTCCATGATTTTGTGATCCAAGTGCAACCATGCAAGCCTCTAGGAACATTGTGTGTGCCTTGAGTGTCAACACAATTACACTTACCTCTTTAGTATTCATGCCAAAATGCAATGTTGGGTTTCATTGTACACCAACATGCATGAATCCATGGTTCTATGGATAACTTGGCATCTTCCCCATGAACATGTAGAAACTTTAGTAGTTTTTCATGTGGAATTTGTATCCATGTAACAAAATACCAACTATGAGGGTCCACGAACCAATAGGGTAGCTATAAGGTCAATGGTTTAGCCAACAAAAATTCCACTTCTTATTTTTTAACTATGATGCAATCTATATGTTCTCACAATCTTTCACATTGAGGGATGATGACCAACATTGTATATTCATAGGTAGAATAGTCAAAAGTATTTCCCCTTTTTGGTCAAAATAATCTTCATCCTTGTAGTGTACTTTGTATCATCATCTTTAACCTATTCATTTATGATTTTGAATAGAAGTAGAATATATATTTGCTGAAGTCTTATGCTTGCATTACATTCAATTATCTATTAGTTACTAGCTTTTTTGTTTCTTGTACATAATCTATAAATTTGTCTCCGTCAAGATAAGTTTGTCCTCTAGAACATCTAAGATTTAGATCATTGGTATCAAAGTCATGATTCTCACAGGCGAATACAAATTCATGCACAACAGTAGAAGGAAGGTTGCCTAGTCTATTCATTTTTTGAGTTACCAAATGAATGCCATAGAATACAATACTAGGAGTTGTTCAGATAATTTCATGAACTCATGTGCTAGCTTGGATTGATGCATCAAACAACTTGTTACCGTGTATCCTCCAAACTTGTTTAAGGTACAAGTCAACTTGGACATTCTAACATTTGAAGGTCAAATTGATGCAATAACACTAGATAAATAGGTGTAAAAGTTGGATGCATATTTCTCTATCAATTACATCACAAATATAGAGAATATTTTCTTGTAGCATTGAAGATGTTACTCATAGTGTCCTTGTGGTGGCATACACTCAACACATAGTGCAAAAGGAATCATGATTTGATTTGGACATGGAATTCCTTTATTCATTTTTTACAAGAGGAATACTACTCACTCAAACACTATGATGATGAGTATATAAAGTTTCAACAACTGTTCCAATGTAAGGAATTATTAGTTGCATACTATGCCAATGAGTTCCATGACTACTTCACACATCTACATGAAAGCACTCTCAAGCAACACAAAGTGTTATAGTACATAAGTGGGTTATCAACTTACCATTGACATTTTTGCCTTTTAGGCTCAAATAGATTATAGAGGTGTCTTCAAAATGTTATAGGTCTTATGTCTTTAAGTTTTGTATCTTGATACTAGGTCCTTATATGTCTTTAAAGTTCTACAAGCTCTTTTAAATGCTGAAATATGACAAAATACCTTGTCTTATGTTGCAAAGGTTGTAAAGTAGTAGGTATTTGCTCTTTGTCAAAGATTTAAAATGGTAAAAAATAATGTTTAATTTGATTTTAAACCTTGGATCTTCAAAAATATTTTAATATTGTCAAAACATCTCATACATGTGTGGAGGGAGTTCTATTTTTAAAAATAGTGAAAGTTGTATGAGAGTTTAAATGTTAATCTGAATTGAGGTCAAGTTAGAGTTGTTAGGTTTTCCTTGTCATGAGTTTGGGGTTTCTTGACTAACTTTGCAAGTTAACTCAAAAGACTGCAGAAGGTATACCAAGAGGATGAAGCTTTTAGGTTTCATGAAAGTTGAGTAGGAGGTCATGAGGGATAAGAGATCCTTGTTTAAAACTTATTTGTTTGAGGTTTCATTGTGTTCTTCATCTTCAAAAGTTTTTGTATTTAAAACTCTTGAGAACATGAATTTGAGGTAGATGAAAAGGGTATTCATCAATGTTGAAGTCATGATGAGTTTTCAAGTTTGATAGGAACTCTTTCAGATCCAACAAAGGATAGGGTGCAATTTGAAAGGTTTGAGACAACTTTGCAGACCTTATAGATTCCTTAAATGGATTTTAAAAAATAAGAGTAAGGAGTTGTAATAGTATTTCTAAATATGGTTTAACATCTATGAGGACATCCAAGATCTTCCTGACATAAGAAAGGCTAAAATGAAGTAGCATACAAGCTTGTACAGTGATGGAATCATAAAAGGATAGAGATATTGCATGGACTTTGTTTAGTTTGAAAGGTTTGTATCTGACAGCTAATAAGTCTGTAAGAGATTTTGAAGCACTCTCAAAATAGTTAAGCACCTTCTAATTTTTTTAGTGCACTAGAATGACTGTGACCTATTCAAGTGATCATAGTGAGTAGAGCATGGAAAAACATACGAACTTTATTCAAAACATTGCATTGTCTTTTTAAAAGATTGAAAACCTTATCAAGTGTCTAGAAACACTGAAAAAAGATCTAAAATAGTGGACAGAGGTTCATTTTGATCACCAAAACAAGTCAAAATAGTTGTCTTAAAAGCTTGTTAAACCCTAGAGGAGTGACTACAAGATTTTATGAGCATTGTATGTTATAAGATGTTTAGCCAAGGTTTGAAAGGTATTTGCAGAGTTATGATTACAACCTATTCAACTAATCATAGTGAGTAGAGCATGAGAAAACATACAAACTTTATTCAATACCTTGCATGGCCTTTTTAAAAGCTTGAGAACCCTATCAAGTGTCTAGAAACTCTAAACAAAGTTCTAAAATAGTGGACAGAGGTCCGTTTTGGTCACCAAAACAAGTCAGAACAATTGTCTTAGAAGCTTGTTAAACCCTATAGGAGTCACTACAAGCTTTTATGAGCATTGAATGTTACATGATGTTTAGCAAGGTTTGAAAGGTATCTACAAAGTCATATGAGGTAAGTAATGGCTATTTAATAAACCCATGATACCATTGAACTAGGGTCAAGTTTGAAGATTATATTGAAATTGGAAAAGACTATAATGTTGGAGTCATTAGGGTCCCTGCCAATGCACTTAAGGGTCTTTTGATTTCTTGTTCAAGCACCAAGGTCTGATAAATCATATGGAGAGATTTGTAAATGTCATAGAGGTGTTCATATCATTTTGAGATCTACCAAAATGTAACAATCATCTATATACCTGAAGGAAAGCTCTGTCAAGATTTTGTAAAGCATTATGGAGAGCTAGCATCAATGTCAAAGGAGCAGAGCACTACACACAAGCAAATAATTAAAATATACCTCTTATGCAATTCTTAAATTTTATATACAATGCAGGGTATAATATGTTGTGTCATAAGCAAAGTAGACAGGTTTGTCAACTGTCCTCAAGAGGTTGTGTAGAGTTTTGCCAAGAATGAGACATTCTCTAATATTTGTGATATTTCTATTAACTTTGCATGGCTATATACAATCTCATGGATCCTAATGTACCTAGAAGAGGAAGAGATAGCCATAAGAGAAATCTTTTTGAGGTCTTAAAGAAAGTTCCTATAAGTCTGACAAAGAGTTGGAGGTTCTCAAATATCAAGTCAAGTTCCATAGTTTCAAAAAAGGTATTACAACACAACTCAACAAAGAAACTAATAAAGTTGTCATCACTTAAGAGACTAGTATCAAGGTAAGGGCATATATGATCATGTTAGAGTCTGCACAGTCCAAGGAAGACAATCAAATACTAAAATAACCTTGTCAAGCTTCAAGAAATCTGTGAACAGAGTTTTTAGGTAGTGTTATGTTCGTTAATATCTAAAAAAATCATGAAGCAATTAGAGACCTATATCTTGCTATTAGGTTTGTGTCTTCACTTTGAAATTCTTTCAAATTATAAAAAGAAAAAATGTAAGTATAATTTAAAATTATTTGCAACATTGAGAAGCCATAGGTTTGTGAGATCATTATCTCATGCCTTTGTAAATATCTACATGAAACATGCAAACCTGAGTAGAGGAATATGATGAAGGTATGTGGTGTTATGTGCAAGAACAATGGAGCAGTGGGCAGAGACATAGGTTTACATGAGATCATTAGGGCTTATTTTTAATGAAAGGACTAGCATGCACAGTGGCAAATAGAAAATGAAGGCACAAAGGAATCTATCAACAACATATACAATAAAAGGACGCATAAATAGACAAATATTGTTTTGAATGAGTTAGTGATAGTGGTGCAATCCTAGCATTAGGTATAGTGAAAATGATGTCCTTGAATCTTTCAACACATTTGAGGGATTTATGTATGATCCTTTGAAATGTTTGAGGTGTTCTAAGAGACATTAAAAATACTACACAACTTGGACAAGTTTGAGACAAAATAGGAGGAACATGTCTGTTATCACTGTTCACAAGAATATCACTATTTTTTACAAGTTCATCATTATATTACAATAAATCTCTATCATTGCATTCCACAAGCCCAAAGAGATTGTAAGACTATTTAACACTTTAGGAGGATTGTTTAAAGTAGAACAAACCTATAATGAAACATGAAATAGTCATTTGATATGCAGTTTTAAGAGTCCTAAAAGGACTAACTGTATCTCTTATGCACTCCAAGGAGTCCTGACTAGTTCAAACTCATGAGAAAAACATGCTCTATCATCTTGCAAGTGATGGTTATAAGAAATGAAGGTAGTGTTAGATTTCTACCCAATCATACAAGTGATTGAGAGAAAGTAAAATAGAAATCAGATATGAGCTAAATAAACTATATTCAACTCAAGAGAATGCAAAGCATTACAATAGAATGGGGTGCTCATATGAGAGCAAGAGGTGGGTATATATATGATATTCCACCCAAGAGACTCAATACACAACCAATGTGGGATAAAGTGAAAAAGTCCCTAAGTAAGCTTAACCTAGTGTGAAAAGAGCTAAGGTGGAGAACAAGCTAAGAAAGAGCTAGATAGCAAAGTAACCCTGTTCACACTAACACCCCCCCTTAAGTGCAACTTAGGGGGAAATGTGACAAAATGCAAAAATGCAAAAAGATGCAAAAATGGGTCCCAGCTACTAGGCCATGTTAGGCACCCATGTACAAATACAAATGAAATCTCTCACAAATGGAGAAAAGGAGAAAACCCAATGGGACAAAACTCCTCTCCAAAAGAGAGATGAAAGACAACAATGATATCCACCACAAATCCAATCAATCTCTATCCACACAAAGGATGATAAGAGAGATCATACAACCCCCCCATAATGAGATAACCTGCTGCAACAAAAAGCACTAGAAGCACACTTGTGGAGTAACACTGGAATCCTCAATTTGGCAAGCAAGGAAAGATACTTCTGTTTGCTAGAAACCATATTAGAGTCACTCAAGGACTCAGATCAGAATCATGAAAAAGCAACAGCAAACCCGATGCCAAGGAACACTGGAAAACTCGCAATTGACACAACTCTGGAATCTATGAAGCAACAGTTGATTGAGAAATGATCTAGTACATAAGTGAAGTGCAAAGAAAATGCAAACCTAATGCATGCAAGAAAGGAAATAGTGCATGCACTGATGAATGTTCACATCAGCCTCCATGAATAAAAATGGCCTTAGATATGTGCGTTTACAATGCTGGAGTAGAATTTTCCATAGTTTTACAATGTCAAAAATGGACCCAAATACTGAAAGTACAGAAATATCTCATAATTAGAACATAAAAATAGCACCATTGTGTAGTTCTCAAAAAAATATTGACTTTCAAAAGAAGAATGACCTCGATCCGAGATCATATGTGAAAGTTATAGCCGTTTGAAGTTCTAAAAAACTGAAACTGCCTGTCAGATCTTACAAGAAAACATAATTTCTGGAAAATTCATGTACCAAACTTAGAAATCATTTGAACCAGCATGTAGAGCACAAAAAATTAGCCAAAATAAAAAAAAGAATCTCGCAAATCGGAGGTCAGGAGCCCGAGTTACAGCCTTTGGAAGTTGAACTGCAATTTCCAAAATGCCAATGGAGAGGGGTTTTGCTGTAGCTTTATGACATCATTTTTGCAAAATATATAAGCTGTATGCAAAAACTAACAGATACCCAGATAGTTTTTCAGTGCTGCGAACAAAACCCAGAAGGAGTTTTTCTCTGTGATCTACAGAAAATGTGACTCTAATGAAAAAAATGTGTTTAGCACAAAAAAATGGCATGCAAAGACTGAATCAGCTACCTAAGACAAACAAAGGCATGCTGCAACCTGCAAGATTGATCAGAATAAATAAAATGCAAGCCGATTGTTAGATTTTAGCTCAAAGAGTCTTGAGGAAGCTATGAAAAAAACTTGCAACTGGCAAGTCAAAATATGAACCCCCCCAGAAACTAGAGTTTTCTCCACACTTTTCTGTTTCTTCAGATCATTAGAAGATGCAAGAGAAGAGCATACTCATGTGCTTCGAAACCCACAACTCACAAACTAGAGTTTTCTCCACACTTTTCTGTTTCTCCAGATCATCCAAAGATGCAAGAGAAGAGCATACTCATGTGCTTCGAAAAATAACTCTACACTCTCAGATTTCTAAAAAAAATGCTAACCCACAACTCACAACTGCTCTGATACCATGTTAGATTTCTACCCAAGCATGCAAGTGATTGAGAGAAAGCAAAATAGAAATCAGATATGAGCTAAATAAACTGTATTCAACTCAAGAGAATGCAAAGCATTACAATAGAATGGGGTGCTCATATGAGAGCAAGAGGTGGGTATATATATGATATTCCACCCAAGAGACTCAATACACAACCAATGTGGGATAAAGTGAAAAAGTCCCTAAGTAAGCTTAACCTAGTGTGAAAAGAGCTAAGGTGGACAACAAGCTAAGAAAGAGCTAGATAGCAAAGTAACCCTGTTCACACTAACACCCCCCCTTAAGTGCAACTTAGGGGGAAATGTGACAAAATGCAAAAATGCAAAAAGATGCAAAGATAGGTCCCGGCTACTAGGCCATGTTAGGCACCCATGTACAAATACAAATGAAATCTCTCACAAATGGAGAAAAGGAGAAAACCCAATGGGACAAAACCCCTCCCCAAAAGAGAGATGAAAGACAACAATGATATCCACCACAAATCCAATCAATCTCTATCCACACAAAGGATGATAAGAGAGATCATACAACCCCCCCATAATGAGATAACCTGCTGCAACAAAAAGCACTAGAAGCACACTTGTGGAGTAACACTGGAATCCTCAATCTGGCAAGCAAGGAAAGATACTTCTGTTTGCTAGAAACCATATTAGAGTCACTCAAGGACTCAGGTTAGAATCATGAAAAAGCAACAGCAGACCCGATGCCAAGGAACACTGGAAAACTCGCAACTGACACAACTCTGGAATCTATGAAGCAACAGTTGATTGAGAAATGATCTGGTACATAAGTGAAGTGCAAAGAAAATGCAAACCTAATGCATGCAAGAAAGGAAATAGTGCATGCACTGATGAATGTTCACATCAGCCTCCATGAATAAAAATGGCCTTAGATATGTGCGTTTACAATGCTGGAGTAGAATTTTCCATAGTTTTACAATGTCAAAAATGGACCCAAATACTGAAAGTACAGAAATATCTCATAATTAGAACATAAAAATAGCACCATTGTGTAGTGCTCAAAAAAATATTAACTTTCAAAAAAAGAATGACCTCAATCCGAGATCATATGTGAAAGTTATAGCCATTTGAAGTTCTAAAAAATTGAAACTGCCTGTCAGATATGACAAGAAAACATAATTTCTAGAAACTTCATATACCAAACTCAGAAATCATTTGAAGCAGCATGTAGAGCACGAAAAATTAGCCAAAATCAAAAAAAGAATCTCGCAAATCGGAGGTCGGGAGCCCGAGTTACAGCCTTTGGAAGTTGAACTGCAATTTCCAAAATGCCAATGGAGAGGGGTTTTGCTGTAGCTTTCTGACATCATTTCTGCAAAATATATAAGCTGTATGCAAAAACTAATAGATACCCAGATAGTTTTTCGGTGCTGCGAACAAAACCCAGAAGGAGTTTTTCTCTGTGATCTACAGAAAATGTGACTCTAATGAAAAAAAATGTGTTTAGCACAAAAAAATGGCATGCAAAGACTGAATCAGCTACCTAAGACAAACAAAGGCATGCTGCAACCTACAAGATTGATCAGAATAAATAAAATGCAAGCCGATTGTTAGATTTTAGCTCAAAGAGTCTTGAGGAAGCTATGAAAAAACCTTGCAACTGGCAAGTCAAAATATGAACCCCCCAAGAAACTAGAGTTTTCTCCACACTTTTCTGTTTCTTTAGATCATCAGAAGATGCAAGAGAAGAGCATACTCATGTGCTTCGAAACCCACAACTCACAAACTAGAGTTTTCTCCACACTTTTGTGTTTCTCCAGATCATCCAAAGATGCAAGAGAAGAGCATACTCATGTGCCTCGAAAAACAACTCTACACTCTCAGATTTTAAAAAAAAATGCTAACCCACAACTCACAACTGCTCTGATACCATGTTAGATTTCTACCCAAGCATGCAAGTGATTGAGAGAAAGCAAAATAGAAATCAGATATGAGCTAAATAAACTGTATTCAACTCAAGAGAATGCAAAGCATTACAATAGAATGGGGTGCTCATATGAGAGCAAGAGGTGAGTATATATATGATATTCCACCCAAGAGACTCAATACACAACCAATGTGGGATAAAGTGAAAAAGTCCCTAAGTAAGCTTAACCTAGTGTGAAAAGAGCTAAGGTGGAGAACAAGCTAAGAAAGAGCTAGATAGCAAAGTAACCCTGTTCACACTAACAGGTAGTTGGTATGAGATGAAGCAGTCATGCAAGTAGCTAGGAGGCAACTTTGGATAGTTGCAAGCATCTAGGAGAGTGGAGACAAATGTTGGAGATTTTCAAGGAGCAATTCTAGGTCTTTAGGATGCACAACTCAACTACTCACTATTTGTATGCTACAATGGAGCTCTTCAAGGAGATAAATTAGGTAGATGTTTCCTCCAATACCACCAGAAAAAAAAAAGTTCTTCCTAGTTTTTGAAGAGAATTCTTTTTTAGTTTTGCATTGATATTGTAACTTTTCAGTTCTTTTCTAGGAAAAAAGCCATGATTGTAACTCAGCACAACAATGTAATTTCTATTCTTTAGAGAAGTATATTTTATTTTAGACACATACAATTACATGTTACCTTTTGATCAATAAAGTAATCATTTTTCCTTCTCTAAGCTACATTTTTGTGTAAAATTGTGGAAGTGATTAATCTAATCTTGTGGTGAAGTTGTTTCCCCTTGATTTGTATTCGCATTTTTAGTACCTTATGTAGATATAAAACATGTAATATGTAGGTTATAGGTTATGTTGTGTGTTTATGCATTTTTTAGTTGTGAAAACTATTAAAATTTTCCTTCTAAAAGGTATTCAAAACTCAATTTCCTTCCTATGAAATACTTATGCATCAAAACATGTCAAAACCTAAGTTGTGCATGGCATGGTTAGCTCATTGGTCACATTATGTGTGTCAAAACAATAGTATAGGTCCTATATCATTTGGTGCATCACCTCCTTAGGATGTAGTTTCATTTCATGTTACTCTCTTTTCCCTTTTCCTAGCAAACAATAGTAGAGTAGATTAGTTTTAGGTGATCCATCAAGGGACCCAACCCTCTTTGAAGATTTGTCTCACTTCCATAGGTTGCAAACTGAGGGACATTTCCATGTTTCACTGAATAGCTTGAGAGCTCCTCTCTCAAACAAGGGTGCATATTTAGATTGAAAACACTTACATCTGCACAAAATATAGATTTTGACTTTAGACACATTAGGGTAATTATTTTGCAATGCATCTAAGATCAAAGCCAAATATATACTCAAGCAAAAGTGTTTAGAGTTTAAGAACAATCCCACACAAAAAAGCACTTTCAAGTTTTAAGTACATAATTTTTTTTTCCTTGCATAGGTACTAGAAAGGTAGAAAAAAACTCCAAGTCATTCACATAGAGATTGAAGGCCACAATAGCATCCACATCAAACAAGGACAAGGGAAAGAAGGACCAAGGTATTAAATGTTGTCATATCCATTACATTAGTTCCCACATTGATGTTGGATGTCACACAAAGATCTCATTGTGAAAGCCACACCAAATTCTATGTAGCTTGAGGAGATTGATAAAAAGGCATAATGTATAAACACAAGTAGCATGATAATTGATACTTCAGAAGAACATGAGTGTCTTTTGCATATGAAGTGTTGGTTCAATGGACAACAAGTGCATGTGATCATCGATAGTGAAAATCAAGGAAACCATAAAAATGAATATGATGGTGCAGGAGATTTCCTCAAACATGACCTAAAAAAGCACCAAATCAATTTTGAAGGCGATTGTATGATTAATGCACATATTATTGTTAAATGGTGTAATAATAATTTCATATATGTAAGATTAAATTTAAATTATACTTATGTAGTTGCAAGAGGATTGCCATGTCAATCCAAATCATTATATACTAGTAGATATGTGTCAACAAAACATGAATAGAAGTCTCCAATGTCACCTCTAATATTGGATCAAACACTCCATGGATCAATTATTACCCCAATGTACTATGAATGTGAGAATGCATGGAACCTAAACTTAAAGGCTATGGATCTATCAACATCTTTAGGTTGGGAGTGTACTAGTGGGGATTATATATATGGTGTCTATGTTTTGGTGATGATAGAATCTACATATATTGTTACATCTAAGAAATAGACAATCAATTGCAAGGATATAATCTAATATGCCCTCGCCAATTTTAATGAAATATCTCATGCATAATGATCTAATTGATTAGTATCAATGATATGATTTAGCTCCTCTAGTTATGTAGAGGAAACAATATGATATGGATCATGTTGTGATGCAGATGATTGATGTGACTCAAACAAGCTATGTGGATACTTTAATGAATAATTACCCACCCAATCTAAACAAATGGCCTAGGTCTAGATGACAACATTAGTGAGGCCCTCAATTTCTTCTTTATAGGAAGTAATAACCATTATGTCATTAATAAACTAGAAGCAGGGGCAGATGTAGACATCCTCTCACCAATCAACTATTTAGGCCAAGAAATTTATTGTCCTTGACTATGATATGTGTCTCTATAACATACCTTATGCTCCCCATATAGTTAGGTAATTCAACATAGATCACATCAAGTTTCAAGTGCACCTCATCCTATAATGGTTGTTTAAAGTACAAAAAAATTTGATCATTATTCCGTTAATGACTATGCACAACTACAAACCTAGGATATATTAATGGTGCCATAAGGGGGCATGTGTACCTAGTAACTAAATATCCCTTCATTTTAACTTTGTCTAAATAGTAAAGAAAACATCTCTTCTTCAAAATTTATTTTGGCATGTGTTGTTGGACAATATAATCCAACAATACTAGGAACACTATGTCTCATGTCAACTAGTTCAACATTTGAAGTGGCATTACCATTAGGGCTAGTAGTTTCTAAAATAGTTCTAATTTGAACTAAAATCTCTAATATTTTACCACAATTACTTTTATAATAACCTATATTTTTAGTGTCAGATCTAAAATCATCAATAAGGCATTAATTTCTTTACAGGTTCCATCAAAGAGTGAATTGCAAAATAAAAAACAATATGTATACAAATTAATTTAATTGCAATTAAATTATAGGTTTAATATATTATTAAAATGATGCATGACACATGACACCATATAAATAAATATCATGAAAGAAAATAGAATTGAATTATTCATATTTATGATACCAAAGATCATTTATATTAAATAAAAATGGTAGAAACAATTATTGAATTAAGATTCTTTGGTAATTTCTATTCTAAAAGATTAATCAACATGATGATATAGCATGTAATAGTAGCATGATAATAAGAATTAGCATACATGCTAATAGAATTAGGACCTATATGGGTGCATGGACTATATGGATTGATGTTTTATGGGTGTATGCACTAAGGGAAACTTAATCTTTATGGTTCTACATGCAATAAGAGGCACTAGATTCTATGGAGGTATGCACTAGGGGTACTATAGGGTTTATGGGTGGGGTAAGGAGTTATGGCTGTATAGGAGTACCTAGGTGTTCGTTGGTCATGGATTTTCAACTACAAGCATTAGATAAATAATCTGATAGAGAGGAGGTGGGGAGGGATCGTTACACTTAGAGATAGTTGTGGACACCAAGCCTCTTGGGTGTTCAAACCTTATGGTTGTCACCACCACTTACCAGATATAAAAATACAGAATGTAATCATTGACTTTGTTGGTACTTTTGAAGCTCCAATAGAATAGGGAAATTGCACATTAACAATTACTTTTGAATAAGTACATGAGAACCTCTAGAGAAGGCTAGCTTTCTATTATATTCTACACTTATAACTAAATATCTAAATACATGCTACTACAAATGATGCAAAATAGGAAATTACTTTAGCAACTAGCCTACCCTTATTGGTAATGGAAACTAATAGAAGGGGGAAAGGGTTTTGTAGACACCCAAAATTGTCCTCTTACAACACATTGTTACATCACAACAGTTAGAACATCTTGTAGCATTTTTGCCCTAGGCACTCCATATCATCACCTAATCTACCATTTTCCTCTAATAAATTAAATAAATCCAACATTTATTTAACTTATCCATCTCCTCACATTATTAAATAAATAAATAATATTTATTTATTTAATTTCCCTTTCCTCTTAAATAAAATAAAATAAAATATTTATTTTATTTAATTTATCACTTTATCCTTTCCCCCATTTAGATAAATAAATAATTTTATTTATTTATTTTAATCCTCACATGCATCATAAATTAAATAATTTAATTATTTAATTATGATTTTTCCCACCTTCCATTTCTATCTTAACTAATCTCTTTAATCACTCTTCCACCTTCCATTTTCAACTCAACTCATAACTCAACTCATTTCTCTCACTTTCTAATTATCTCGAGTGAACTCACCCACCTTCTATCCTCTTTCCCAAGTTGCACAAGCAACTTTCCAATTCAATCATCACTTGCAAATTGGAATGTTTATCCCTCCTTTATCTCATATTTATCTATTTAAACCCCTCAACCAAGCCATTTTGGCATGGATGAATCTTCTAAGAACTGTCACTCTATCGAAATTCTGCCTAATCCATCATCATCTACCTATTTTCCTCTATCAATCTCAATCTATCTATCCTTTCATCCATCAAATCGTCATTCTATCATCGTTATACTGTAGAACATGAGCAATCAACAATCGAATCATCCAAAGAATCAACATACATCCATCATTTCAAGATATTTGAGGTATTCGTGAAATTTTGGTAAGAAGGTAATTTGCATGTTATTGTTTATCTTCCATTTTATTTAAATTTTTCGTATTACAATCTGGCACGCCCAATGGGATAGAATCATTAGTTTTTGCAGGTTTTTGCTTTAAAAATTTGCATTGTTACCTAACCTTTGTTGTCAAGTTTTACAGAGCAGCTATCACAAACAACTTCCTGGGCAAAAATCGACTGCACCATCACATCCGGGAGGTCGATTGCATAAAAATCAACTATAAATTTGGCTATATTTTTGTAACTGCAAGATTTCTTGAAAAATTTTGAATTTTTTAAAATTTTTCTGCCCATATAGTACGGATCCATATGGATCCATACCATACAAGCATTTCTCATAGGCCCTTTTGTTCTCTATTCGCATGTTGTTGTCTAAAATCGAAGGCCTGAGTGGGTTTTGGGTGCATGTTTAATGTCTTCTGTTTGTAGCTCATAGCAAGTTGAAAACCTATAAGTCTCTGGTCGGCATCACCTTTTACAGCTCTGTCGAAGACTCCTTATGACTCCCACCTAAATTCTAGTCTCTTCCCTCTAAATCGAAGTCGCCACCACATAGCAACCTTCTCGCCGCCCTGGTCGCCATTCCAAGGTCCTATAGCCATCGTCAAAGTCAAACTCGTCAAAGTCACCATAATCAAAGTCACCATCGTCAAAGTCAAACTCATCAAACAACTTGTCGCCAGTCAATCCTCTAAGCCCTATGTCGATTGTGTTTCTCGAGCTTAAAGCCCTCCATCGTCCTTTGTGATCATTTGGTCGACTGTCATTGCAAAACCAATTGCCAATCTCTTAGTTGTTAGTTGTTGCCGACCTCTTGGTTATTAGTCAACCTTATGGTCGCTGTCAGTAATTCCTTGAAACCTTCTGTCGACACTATCTTGGCTCCCCGGTTGACCTCAAACCTAGAACTGTGACTAATTACCCTTCGACCTTGGTTTCAAAAACTTAAACTTCAACTTTGACTTTTTCCTTGTTGGTCGGTATTCACATGTCGAGGTCTTCAAAACTTTGGGGTCACCTTTTTATACCATCACTGTTGTGGTTGAAGGTACATTAAGGCAGTCGACCCTTATAACAAATATAACATAACATTTAAGACAGTTGACCGTTATAAGGGTAGTATTTATAGTTTGGGGTTTTATTGTTCTGAATCTTAAACTTCTAAAGGGAGAGGGATTTTATCCAAACCAAGAACCCAAAACTATAATCAAACAACATAAATAGGCACATGTGACTAAAATTTTACAAAGCATCAAAGAAGTCAAACTAGCAAATTGGTCAAACCAGTCAATGAGGTCAACTCTATCACCTCAAACATGTCAAGGGGGTATTATTTTCTTTTTTCTATAACTTCTGTATACGGGGTCAAAAATTCTTGCAAGGGGACTCATCAGAAAGGTAAGAAGGTGAGTTTTGTAGTGGAGTGGGTCTCATCAAGTAATCTCACCATTTTGGTAGGTAATTTTGCAATCAAACATCAGCCTTCTTTCAAACTTCAAATGCCCATAACTTGAGCAAAACACATCCAAATTTAATGAATTTTTTTAAAAAATTGCATAGAATCATCTGAAATTTCTATTTTTACTGTCTATTTGGCTATATCAGATCATCATTTACAAGTTTTTATCTGATCATATCTTTGGCATCTAGCAATCCATTTGTGTAGCTTGTCCTAATCGCTTGTCAAAGAATGGAGAAAACAAACTACTGATCTATCTTTTGTAGGTTCGAGTAGTCAAAGAACAATCATTTATCACTAAAGTAGGCACACTTCATTTTGGTGCTCTAAAATGAACTATCTATTTTCATTGTGTCTGCTTTTTAGTTCTTTGTTTGCTTGTTGAGTCTGTGTTACCCGATTTGGCAATGAAAGTATCCTCTCCCCCTGCCTAACCAACGAATCTGGGGTGCATGAGAAATCATTGCCAACTCTAGAGGGCTTGCCTTCCCATTGTGAGAAGGGGTGCGACCCAAGTGAAAATAGGTCAAAGCCAGGCCATTCCAAGATGCTATATAAATAACGTGTTTGTGCTGAAAGTCACAAATGATGGGTGTTGTTCTGCTATACCGATAAATGTTTCCCCCAAAACCCTACAAAGCCTAACCTCTACAGGCTGGGAAGCCTCCATTAATAGAGAAAATCACCGCATGTATAGCCACCCAAACAGAAACCTTAACTAGAAACCTTTGTGTAGCAGCCAAAAACCCCTATCTTTTGGTACAAGAGGAAACTCTAATAATCATCCCACATTTTTGTGGCTTATGGCTAAGATAGCAAGGTACCTCAAGATCTATGCATCTTGAGGACCTGGAACTTGGTGTGCCTGAGAAGTGAGTGCACTGTAAGGGGGAACCCGTGCCCCAAGTTCCTGGAGCTATACACCATAAGTAGGTGTGGCTGGGTAAAACTAAGTGGGAATCCAATAGATACTATCCTTGCCTAGCCTAGGGTGTACACATTGATCATTGTGTTTGGTATGCATGCATGTGTATGTGAGATCTTGTGTTTGATATCACCACATCATCCTTAACCTACTTTTCATAACACATTTCCCAATCATTACACTTCATCCAATTCTTCCAAGCCAAATCATCCTGGTCATCCAATCAACCACATCCCAATCAACCCAAGTCATCTACCCTCATCATTACACATCATCCTCTTTCTAATCCAATCCACATTCATCCTACACCATGCCAACATTAGAGGACCTAGCACAAGAGATCATTCACATACTTCACGAAATGCCAAAACATCCAAACCAACAAATTATTCAAAAGGTCCATGGCACGATCCCAAAACTTCAAGCAGGCCAATCACCTCACATGCAACACCTCATAGTACAAATCGAACACCTTGTAGCTAGTTTCCAATCACAAACCCCACATCATCATCCCTTTTCCATTCAACACCAACCAATTCCATCTCATTCCTATGTGGCATTCCCTTCCATCTCACACCAACCTAATCTGTTGACATATCATAACAATTCCACATCACCTTATCCCACATATTTCCATAACAATGTCACATCACCTAATCCTATATATTCCCATAATAATGCCACAACACCATACCCTACTTCTTCCAATATCTACCATTATCCACAACAACCTGTACCCCAAGATCTTTTACTTACACATCCTACCATTTCATCTCTTCATCAAACCCATTCACAAGACTATCAATGGCACCCACAACATGAACATGCAAGTCCAAATGATCCCTTGTACAGAAATCACATATCCTTAAGTCAATCTTTGGAGTAAGACTTAATAGCCTTTGACGAGGGAGACACCAACCTAGAGCAAGAATCTTATGAGCATCCTCCATCACCATCTAAGCACATGCCAACACATGAGTCAACTAGTCCTCTCCCAACACCTTCATGTCTTCCCAATAATAGTCCATTGATCCATCAACCTTCTAAACCATCAAGCCCTCCACTAAAGGACCCCTTAGAGATGACGCTACAATAATTGGTCTAGGAAAATTTGATTGAGCTACCACTGATAACATCCTTTGAAGAAATCTACTTTAAACCCCATCGGTATAAAGATGTTGAATATTGTGCATACCATAGGTGTAAGGGCCATCTCATATCCACTTCTACACAATTTAAAAGATTGATCAAGAACCTAGAAGATTGTGGTAAGAATGGGTTAGATAAAATCAATCCATATAATCCCCTTATCCTTCCATCTAGCCCAAGTCCTAGCCCACCTAATCCCACTATCCATCCCACAAGCCCTAATCCAATTAGCTTTCTACCTAATCCCAATCATGAGCCTTCAGCTCCCATCAACCATCCACCTACAAAGGATGTAATTCAAGGACTACTAGCAAGGAATAAACAATCCCCATGTCAGGCACCCATCAATGAGCCTACCAAGGAACCTTTGAATGCTATGTCCACTTCTACAACCCCATCACATGGTTCACAACCCCTTGAGCATATTGAAAATTTTCTTCCCATAAGCTCATTGCCCTCTCATGTTGTTAACCAAGAACTCATCCAAAAGCCTCATACTTCCATTCAAGCAACCCAAGATGTATGTCAAAGAAATAATCCTAAGCATGTGGAAACATCAACCTCTTGTCTAAGTCAAGATCAAATCCTTCCCACTCACCCCATCCACAACATTTACCTTCTCCATGATTAAGATGAACATACCTATGAAGAAGCTATCCACGAGCACCTTGATCTTATTCATGATCCCATACCCCTCCATGAGCAAGGTATACAAATTTCTCCTATCCATCCTCCACCTAACCCTAATGAGACAACGTCTGCTTCTCATAATAAGACATGTGCCTCCCAAGAACACATAAACATAGAAGATCAAATCAATACCTTGGATCATAATGAGCAAAAGCAAGATCCTAATGATCCTCCATCACCTATTATCGACCCTATCGCAACTCCACCATCATGTCCTATTAGTCTATCCACCTTTATCCATGAGTGTTCCTCTTTAGAACACCACCAACCATTATCCTCTATTTCACCTTCTCCATCCAATAAGGAGCTCATGTCCAGTGTTCCACCTACACCTAGTCCTATTGTCAATCTCATCCTCCAAAACATGAACTATCAAGGTAAGGGTTTAGGCCCTCTTGAACAAGGTATTTTGGAGCCCATCCATGTCAAAGTCCCTTCGCACTCATTTGGCCTTGGATACACACCTCAGGGTCAATAATCTAATGATGTTGGTAATCCCTCCATTCATCCAAAGTCCACCACTTCCTACCATAAATTCCATCACATACCCAAAACATATGTCACCATTCCACATCCAACATCCTATAAATGTCAAAAGCATGTGACCATATATCTTCCACCATCCAATTTGCCTTCACTTCTTCCAATTCCTAATATCTCTCCATCGAATCTACCTCCACTGCTTCCAACACCTTATCCATCTACCCATAAATCCTATAAAAATCTCAATCATGGCCAACAAATGCACATTGTCGAAACAAGGAGGTTCCTCCTACCCCACTCATTCCACCATACCCATGGGATTCAAAAGAAAAAATTTGGATGCCTCTACCTATAAAGAAAAAAATCCTAAGGGTCCTCATACCTTAGGATACAAAAACCAAGATTCAAAGAAACATCCAACTCAAAAATTGGATACACCCACACACCTCAAAGAAAAAATGAAAAGGGTGTGGGCCCCCAAGCAACAAGAAATTACCTCAAAAACTGCATAAAAGCTGCATATCCCAACCCATACCTCCACAAGCAAAGTCAAAAACTAAAATGGTCTGGGTCCCTAAACAACAAGCCATCGAGTCAAATGAGGTATCCACCTCTCTCGAATCCCAACCATCTCCTTCTGTCCATTCCATCCAAAAGTAGCAAAACCCTCCAACCCACAAGCAAAGCAAAAATTAGAAAAACACTAAGTCTATGTGGGTCCCTAAAGTACTCCATCAACCACCTCCTAAGCAAACGGCACCATTGCTTCCTACATCACCTTCCAACCAAAAGTTTCAACATTTATCATAGTGTGTGCAGCCATTGGTCATGATTCCATCTCATTCCACAACACTTCCACATACCTCCATCTCCTCACCTTTCATCTACTATCCTACATATCTTATCCATCATATCCCTATGGTCCATGCTTTTGCATAAGCCTTCTATCCATCTTTCATGCATAAGTTCTACATAATCCACATCATAGTCCACTATCTACCTACTCCATCTCGCTTTCATGCAATCCCCTACCAACATCTTTGAGCACACTTGACACGGTCCATGCGACGACATCCTTCTAGCGGCACTATCACTTTCATGGCTCTAGATACTTGAGTTCCTCCTATCCATATCCCACCTATCCTATCAAAAAAAGTCCAGAAATAAAAAAAAAGGAAAAAAGTCTAAAAAATCAAATAAACAAAAAATTAAAAAAAAACAAAAACAAAAAAAAAAATACAAGAAAAGAAAAAAAAAGTAAAGAAAAATCCCTTCATCCAACGGTGAAAACCTGGCAAACAGGTGCCTTGGATAAGTACCATGATGAAAACCTGGCAAATAGGCATCATGCATAAGTTGATATTCTATGTCACCTACACTTGGGGGCACATTGTCTCATCCTACCTATCATTTTCCATCCTATCATATCCTACCATCCTTATCCATTACTTTTATACAACTACCCTACTGAGTCCATTCATCCTTCCTCTTCTTGATCTTGATAATGATTGGGGGCAAAAATGTTGAAACATTCTTGGAAAAAACTCTTGATGTACCTTAGCCCTTCCAATCCATCCTATCATAATCCCATTGTCATCAACCCAATCCTATCACTATCCTATCTTCCTGAGCCTTGTCATGAAAAATCCCAAGTATCTAGAATGGGGCATGTTATTTCCTATGCGACATAGTCTTTGAGATCACATCCTAGCTCTCTTATGCATACATCCGATGTCGCCTATCTTCTTATCCAATCATTTATCATGAGTCTTCCTTTCCATCCCTTACCACCCATCCTTTTATCCATTCATCCTAATCCATCCTATATCATTTCTTGCACCTAGACTTGGTTTTCTCCCTTGTCATTGGCATTTTGCATGAAGGTTGTACAAATTGTAAATCCATTGAGATTCCAAAACGTTTAAAAATCTAAAAAAAATCAAAATATTATAAAAAAAATCCATGAAAATTAGAAAAAGATCTGAAAAAAATCTTAAAAAATCATCCCAAATATCCCAAAAAAATCTAAAAAAATCATAAACTGTCTTGAAAAAATCCAAAAAAATTGTATAATGTCTTGAAAAAATCCAAAAAAATCATAAAATGTCCTAAAAAATTACAAAAAAAAAATTAAATATTCCTAAAATACACAAAAATTATAAAATCCAGCAAAAATCCAAACAATTATCAAGGTCAATTATCAAAATTAATCAAATCATTCAATCACCAAATCCAATTCAATCAATCAAATCACCTAAATCAAATCGAATCAAGTCAATCTATCAATCCATCAAATCAATTCTTCTAATCAAATCATCAAATCAATCATCAAACTCTGATCAAATCAAAATCACTTCCTCAAATCATCAATCTATCACATCAAATCTAATCAAATCATCAAATCAAATCAAGACAAACTTCTAATCGAATCAACAATCAAATCATCAATCAAATCATTAATCCAATCATTAGTCCAATCATCAAATTCAATCATATCAAATCAAATCATCAAATCAAGCCAATCTCTCAAACAATCAAAATCACATCAACATCATATATCAATCAATCAATCAATGAAAATCAAATGAATCATCATCACCATCAATAAAACATAGTCAGAACTACATCCCATCTCTATCGTTACGTGCCTTGATCCCATGGACATGGGTATTTAGGTAGTTTGGAGTACAAAGGAAGTGCTCAGATTCAGGCACAGACAATATTCCTCTTTTTTCTCTCATCATCTTCTTCTATCATCTATCTTCATAAATTCACTAGTCTTTCAAATCATTTCTTCTAATCAATTCTTCCAATCAATCTTCATTCAAATCCCTTCTTTAATCACTTCACCATTTCATCATTCAATCATCCATCCAATAAGCTCAAATACAAGTCATCCTTTATCCATACCAGTCAAGTCAATCACGCTTGTGAAATTATCCAATCGCAATCAATGGTCTTGATCTTAATCTTGTCGTAAACCCAATCAATTGTTAATCAATCATCATCATCAATAAATCAATCAATAGTCAATCATTGGTTTACAGCTTGACAGGGGCAATACCTTGTTTGTTTTTGTATCATTTGTGCATGCTTTCTTGCTTGCTTGTGTGTGTTATCATTTTTTGCATTTGCATATGTATCTTCCCAACTAATATTCATATCTAGTATCCAGACAAGGTTGTATTACACTGGGGCATGGGACACATCGTCACCTTGGTTCTTATACCATGGTGCATAACGTATCATGCTATATCAAACATATGGTTGCTCACTTTCATTGCAGCATAACGCATCATCCTTTCTTCTATCCATTTACTCCTCTTTCTGCTTTGAAAAATCCATTTCATTTCGAGAGCCTACCCTTGTTGATCAACTTGCCTATCCTCTCGAGGGGGCATCCTCATCCTATATTTCCTTCATCATATTTTTCTTCTATCCATACCTTAGCTTCTTTGAAATGATGTTACTCGACATAAATCTCATCATCTTGAACATCATCTCAAAGAGGGGAAAAATGTAGACACCCAAAATTGTCCTCTTACAACACATTGTTACAACATCACAACAGTTAGAACATCTTGTAGCATTTTTGCCCTAGGCACTCCATATCATCACCTAATCTACCATTTTCCTCTAATAAATTAAATAAATCCAACATTTATTTAATTTATCCATCCCCTCACATTATTAAATAAATAAAACTTATTTATTTATTTAATTCCCTTTCCTCTTAAATAAAATAAAATAAATATTTTATTTTATTTTATTTATAACTTTATCCTTTCCCCCATTTAGATAAATAAATAATTTTATTTATTTATTTAAATCCTCACATGCATCATAAATTAAATAATTTAATTATTTAATTATGATTTTGCCCACCTTCCATTTCTATCTAAACTAATCTCTCTAATCACTCTTCCACCTTCCATTTTCAACTCAACTCATTTCTCTCACTTTCTAATTATCTCTTGAGTGAACTCACCCACCTTCTATCCTCTCTCCCAAGTTGCACGAGCAACTTTCCAATTCGATTATCACTTGCAAATAGGACTAAAATCTCTCCTTTCTCTCATATTTGTCTATTTAAACCCCTCAACCAATCCATTTTGGCATGGATGAATCTTCTAAGCATCGTCACTCTACCAAAATTCTGCCTAATCCATCACCTTCCTATCTTCTCATCAATCTATCTACCCTCATCCATCAAATCTCTATCATCGTTGTGCTATGAAACACGAGCAATCAACAATCCACAATTGAACCAAGGAATCAAAGCATCTAGGTGATATCATTTGTGTTGCATGTTGCTTTAATCACTTAGGTTGGATTTCTTGAAGGTATTAGGTTTTAATCTCATTTGCATTATTTAATCTGCCAACTTGGATTTTTCCCTGATGTACATTTATCACCTCATCCTTACATTTATCACGACTCATCCATCTCATCCACTATAGCCTATCCTTTTACCTATCTATCTATCATAAGCTTTCCATTCTATCACCCATCTTTCATCTATCTATTCCTCCATCATCCTTACGCCTAGACTTAGTTTTCTCCCTTGTCATTGACATTTCGCATAAAGGCTATACAAGTTGTAAACCCATCTGACATCCCAAAACATCCAAAAAACACAAAAAAATTGAAACATATCAAGATCCAAAAAATCATAAAATGTCTTGAAAAATTACAAAAAAAAATCCAAAAAAAATCACAAAAAGCTTTGAAAAAATCCCAAAAATCATAAAAGTCCTGAAAAAATCCAAAAAAAATCATAAACTGTCCTAAAAAAAATACAAAAAGAATTAAATATTCCCAAAATACAAAAAAATCATAAAATCTAACAAAAAATCCAAAACAATTATCAAAATCAATGAAATAATTAATCCAATCACCAAATCCAATTCTTCTAATCAGTTCAAATCCAATCAATGAAAATCAAATCAAATCAAATCCATCATATCATCAAATTAAATCAAGCCAAACTTCTAATCAGTTCAAATCCAATCAATGAAAATCAAATCAAATCAAATCCATCATATCATCAAATTAAATCAAGCCAAACTTCTAATCAAATCAGCGATCAAATCGTCAATCAAATCATTAATCCACTCATTAGACTGATCATCAAATTCAATCATCAAAATCAAATCATCAAATCAAGAAAATCAATTCAAACAATCAAAATCACATCAATCCCATCTCATCAAACATCCAATCAATAACCCAATCAATCAATCCACCTTTCATCATCTCACCAATAAAACACACATCAGAACTACATCCCATCTCTATCGTTACATGCCTTGATCCCATGGACACGGATATGTAGGCAGTCTGGAGTACGAAGGAAGTGCCCATATTTAGGAACAAATGATATTCCTCTTTCTTCTCTCATCATCTTCTCTCATCTATCTTCATCAATTCATCAATCTTTCAAAACAATTCTTCTTCAAATCATCAATCTATCACCTCTTCCAATCATCCAAGCAATAAACTCAAATGCAAGTCATCATTTATCCATACCAATCAAGTTAATCAATCTTGCCAAACTATCCAATCACATCCTTGGTTTTGATCATATCTTTATTGTAAACCCAATCAATTAATCAATCCATTATCATCATCCTTGTGTTTCTCTAGGGATATGTCATTCCCAGCCATGACAACACTATCCTTAATCAATCATCCATCAATCATTGGTTTACAGCTTGACAAGGGCAATACCTTGTTTATTTTTGAATAATTTGTGCATGCTTTCTTGATTGCTTGTGTGCGTTTTCATTTTTATCTTGCATTTACATCAATATCAACCTAGCTAATATTCATATCTTGTACCTAGACAAGGTTGTATTATGCTGGGGCATGAGACACATTGTCACCTTGGTCCTCATACCCTAGTGCATAATATCTCGCGCTATATCAAACATATGGTTGCTCACTTTCATTGCACCATAACGTATCCTTTATCTCTTTCCTCCATTTCCTTATCTTTCTTCCTTTTCAATCAATCCATTTCATTTTGAGAGCATACCCGTGTTTGTTCAACCCGGCTATCCTCTCGAGGGGGCATCTTCATCCTATCTTTCCATCATCATCTTTTTCCTCTATCCATATCTTAGCTTCTTTGAAATGATGTTGCTCGACATAAATCTCATCATCTCGAACATCATCTCAAAGAGGGGCAAAATGTAGACACTCAAAAATGTCCACTTGTCACAACGTCGCATCAATTAGAACATCTTGTAGCATTTTTGCCCTAGGCACCCCATATCATCACCTAACCTAACATCTTCCTCTAATAAATTAAATAAATATAACATTTATTTAATTTTTCCCATCCCCTAGCATTATTAAATAAATAAATCTTATTTATTTATTTATTCCACTTTCCTCTTAAATTAAATAAAATAAATATTTTATTTACTTTAATTTATCATATTTATCCTTACATGCATCATAAATTAAATAATTTAATTATTTAATTATGATTTGGGCCCAACTTCCATATCTATCTCTTGAGATGACTCAGCTCATCTCTTCCTACCTTCCATTTCCATCTCAACTAATCTCTCTAATCACTCCAACCACTTACTATTTCCCTCTTGAGTGAACACTCTCACTTTCCATTTCTTTTCCCAAGTTGCACATTGCAACTTTCCATTTTCACTATCACTCACAAATTGGAATGCTTATCCTTCCATCCTCTCACATTTGCTTATAAATTAACTCATTTTCATGCCATTTGACATGGATGAACTTTGAAGCACCGACACTTTGCCGAAATTCTGCCTCATCCATCAACCTACCCATCTTCCTCTCAATCCTATCAAATCTCTATCACCGCCATGCTGCAAATTGTGAGCAACCTACATTTCAAACAAGGAATCTCCAAACCCTAGGTGAAATTGTTATGTTTTGCATGCTTTTTTATTTTAGATCTTTTGGGGTTTTGATTTCTTGGGTTTGGGTTGGATCTTGGTTTTGCATTTCGTTGTGATCTTCCTCAATTTCTACCCAACACAGGTTCATGAAAGGAGACAATGCTAGAGAAATAAAATAAAAGGGTGGAAAAGGGAGTGTCAAAGAAGGGTGACCCATTAACTTTCTCTGCAACACACAACCAACTCTCCTCTATTAATGAACATACGCCTATGGTAGGATTGTGTCAACTTATGTTACATGTACCTACTTGAACATATAATGACATTAATTAGCATATGTGGCTAGTATACATTCACTGCATATAGGTAATTCATTTCAATCCAGGGAACACAAGTAGATGAGCACACAATCATTCTATAATGTCTAATTTTAATTAATTTAATTTTGTCAGAAAAATGTCCATTCTTATATTTCCCGTGGGCTAAAGAAAAATTGCTAAGGAAATAAATTCAATTAAAATTCATTATTTGGACTTGAATTAATTATTATTTCTTAAAATTGGTAAGATGGGTCAAATAAATCTTAAAATATTGTTTAATTTCCCAAGGAGGGGTGTGAGAATTCATGGAGAGAGGTTATTTTAACTCACAAATCATTTGACATCTTTATTTATGACAAATTCTAGGACAAGGTTATGATAGATTCTATGACAACTCATAAATGATGAGGGGAATTAATGAACGCAAAATTAGTTGGGGTTACAATAAATGAATTTTGGGAAGATCATCTCCATTATGAAAGATTTTATGACATTTTTTATGATAGTTGTAAGTGGGTGTAAGAGGAGCATCTTTACCACCAAAAATAGTCAAGAATTAAGTGGAGGTTACGACAACTCTTTAGTGGACCTATTTTAAGAGGGAACAATTATAAATATTTTTAATTAATATTTTTTGCATATTAGGACGTTGGAATTTGTGCCCCAACTTCTATATATGTTGATTTGCTTCTCTAGTTCACACATTTGTACATTTTAACCAATTTTTTTCTCTACATTTGGAGTACTTGTGTTTGACTATATGATCTGAGAGTAAAAAATATTAAATGATTGGAGATTAAAGAAAAAAAACCCTTTGGTTCTTGAAGAAATTTCATTCAAAGATTGCATTTGTGTTGAAAGGAATTAGAGTTGTGAAAATTTTGGCAGTGTTGTGAAGCAAAAAATAACTAGTTTGCAGATCTAGTTTGTGATTTCTTTTTTATTGGTGCTTCTATAATTTCTTCTATGTATAATTTTTTTTGTAGATTTAATCATAATAGAACAACTCCACTATTTTGGTGAATTTCGAGTTTCATATTTGCAAATATTGTTCATCAATTTTGGCATAGTTGTTGTTGGCAGAGAATAGGGCATCAAGTAGAACCTACCACAAATTACTATAAAGGCCATGCAAAGGGTATAGCTGACTCATAAAGAGGTGTTTTGGGAAAGGATACACCTCTATGTATGCAATGTAAAGTATGTGTGTGTAAGAGTGAAAGAGAGTAAGAGTATATGTGAGAGTATGTATAAGGCAGAGACTCAGACCTTTGGTATGGATATGTATATACATATTTATAAGAAATGAATATAACAGAGATATAAGGATTGGGATATCATTGTCTATGTGTTATAATTCTTTTCTTATATTGTACCACATAATAGATTTCCTTAATGTTTATTCATATTTTTCTCATTGTCTGACTAGGGTATAAACTAGACTTATAGACCTGACTGAGGACTAGATCTCTAGACTGGTATCCCTCCATTTCTCACCAACATTTGATTTTGTTGCCGGAACCCTAGAAAAGGATAGTGAAGAAAGAAAGATCAAATAGAGAAAGGAGAAGTGCGGAGTAGCGCAAGGAAACTTGAGTGATAGGAATTTTTTTATGATCTATGAAAGACTTTGAATTCTCTTAAGATCCTACCCTTGTGAGAGGGGGGCAAGTACTTAAGAGGATGGTAAATGGAATAGGGGGATGATCTGAAAAGATCTTTGAAAAGATGTAACTCCTCAAGATAAGCCAGCCATGGGATACATAAGGATTAATATGATTCCAAATAAAAAACACCCATGGCAAAATGGGATAACAAAAGATTAAGGGAAATCAGAGAAAATCTACTAACCGTAATGGAGATAAGTAAAGAGGAGAGATAGAAAAAAACCTAGGAACATCAAGAAAGGTACCATAGAAGAATGGAGAAGGTCGGAGAAACAATTAGAAATCAGGACAGAGAAATTATAGAATAAAATAAGTTGGATGAGTGCAACAATGAGGGTGTTGTTGAGCACACCAAGGTGGGTGCTACTGAGGAATAAAATATAAAGGGAAGAGAAATAATGGATGAAACAACCATAGAGGCTACCACAAAGTTAATACAAAGAGATATAGAGAATCCTGAGCCTATTACAATACATATTGATAGGGCAACAAAACTTTTAAAGAGTATATGAGGAAGAATTTATGCATATGTGATTTAGGAGCATCCAGTGGCGTAAGGGTAATCTTGCATCACCAAAAAAAAGAGATGCATTTCAAAATTGTTGATGTTCTTTCCATTTCTTTTCAAAATTTGTGGTTCTGGTTCCATAATCGCTTGAATAATGATGTAGAACTTTCAGTTTTTCCAAACTATTAAAAATATCAACATGCTATTTTTAGAAAGTTTGCATTTGGGTACGGAATGAAGTGAAAATTTACAGGAAGCTTCATAACTGAAAAATAAGACCTTTAGTGAAGGAATCACGCAAAGATCATTTGCGAGCTAAAAGATATTAAAGTTTCTGTTTCCCAAAAAATGCCTGAAAATTATTCAAACTCAGGTTTGAGGCACTAAACGGCCCCGTATGGGCCCAAAAATGGCTAGAACCAGTAGAGACAGTTCTTAGTGCGTAGAGTACTCTGTGATCTTTCTGATGCATAAAACAGTTCGTCAATCGGACACCCGGATCAAAAGTTATGGCTCCCAGAAGTTGACTTATTTTTTGGAGGGAGATGCAAATTTTGAAATTAGGTTGTTGGCCACCAAAAAGGCTATTAATAACCATTTTTGGGAACCCTGGGCATTAGTAGAGTTAAGGGGGAAAGTATAGAGTCATGAATAGGCGAGAAAATAGAAACCCTAGCTGATTTGGGGTTGCAGAAGGCTGACGATTCCAGAGCCTAGTGAGTGTAGCTGTAATGTGTTGCAGCATGTGGGGAATTGATTCCTTTGATTGTAATTGAGCTTTTGTGATGTAATGAGTTGTCCAAATCAATAAAGAAATATTCTATTTTCTGTGTGCCATTTTTTTTTGTTGTGTGTTTTATGATTTACCCCCTTCATCAAGTGGTCTCAGAGAAAGGTTTCCCGAGTGTGTAGACAGATCACCGACTGTGAGGAAGTTTGCACCAGGACCTGAGGTTGTGTGTTTGCTGCAGAGATCAAGATGCCTCCATGAAGAAATTGTATTGGGAGGACTGCTTTGATGGAGGAGGGTTTTAGAGCCCTGTAAAGGCAAATCGATGCATTGCAAGAGGAGCTATGAAGAGGGTTTGAGCTGAGAGCAAGAGAAGAAAGTGAAGATGAAGTTGAAGAAGAGCAATCTGAGGAAGAATAAGAAGCTGCAGGAGATCTTGTATAAATTAGGTTGTTGAGGGTCATTTCAAAGATCAGAAAGAGGCCCAGGATCAAAGTTTCTACATATTTTGGAGATTTGAATCCAGAACAACTTATTGATTGGATCAATGACATGGAGTATTTTGAGTATGAAGACGTGGAGGACCCAAATCGAGTCAAGTTTGCAAAAACAAAGTTGAAGGGCCATGCAAATATTTGGTGGAAGGAGGTCCAATTAGAGAGGAATGGAAGAGGAAAAGGAAAGATCACCAAATGGGATTGGATGGTGGAGAAACTAAAGAAGTAGTTCATTCCTGTGGACTATGAGATGGAGTTGTTGAAGAAGTTGCAAGGATTGAAGCAAGGCAACAAGTCTGTTAAGGAGTATACAAAAGAGTTTTATAAAATTAATATCAGGACAAGTCATGCAAAGCCCAACAAGGAGAAGGTAGCCTGTTACATTAATGGGTTGAGGCTGAGTATTCAAGAGGAGCTGAGCCTGGTCAGAATGACCACCATAGAAGATGCATACCAATTTTCCCTGAAGGTGGAAGAGAAGTTGAATAAAAGATTTGATAGTAAGCAAAGGGGAAGAGGTCAAGGTGGAAGGACTGGTGGAAGACCCTATGGGGGGCGAAATGAAGATTCAAAGAAAAGTGAAGAAGCTGACTCTAGTCAAAATCAGAGAGGAGATAATACCTACCGCCCTCATGACCAGAACAATAGTGAGCAAAAAGGAAGAGGAAGAGGCTGACCTAGGCAAGGACCTAGAAGAGGAGGTTTCAGAGGAACTTGTTTTCAATGTGGAGAAGAAGGGCATCAAGCATACGAGTGTCCACAACATCAAGGAAGGATGAATAGAAGACCTGAAGGTAATGCATGAGTTGCATATGTAGATGAAGATGTGCAGTCTGAGCATTCTAAAGATGTTGAAAGGGGAGAAACCCTAGTGGTCAAAGAACCTTGTTGAATGAGGAGAAAGAACCAAATCAGAGGAAGAGTTTATTCTGCACAAGGTGCAAATGTGAAGGTAAGTGTTGTGATATTATTATTGACAGTGCAAGCACTGATAATCTTGTTTTAGAGGAGATGGTTGACAAGTTGAAGTTGACAAGAAGAAAGCATCCACATCCATATTGGATTGCATGGTTGTAGAAGGACCATAGAGCTTTGGCCAATGAGTAGTGTTTAGTGAAGTTCAAGATTGGGGACTACCATGATGAGGTGCTATGTGATATCATACCAATGGATGCATGTCATATGCTGTTGGGGGGGCCGTGGCAGTATGATAGGAGCACTATCCATGATAGCCATGCAAACACATATTCCCTAACAAAGGATGGAGTTTGTCATAAGTTGAAGCCATTAAAGGAGGTGGAAGAAAAGGTATGTAGTACTGCCATAATTTGCTTGGTAGATGGTAGGAAATTTTTGGAAGGTATGAAGCATGAGCATCATTGCTGTGCATTGATTCCTAAGATCAGTCAAGAGAAATATGAATATGTACCAGCAGAAGTCTCAGATATGTTGGAAGAATTTCAAGATATTATCTCTAATAATGTATCAGAAGGTTTACCACCAATGAGGAAGATAAGTCATCAAATGGATTTGATACCAGGAGCTAGTTTGCTGAATAAGGCAGCCCATAGAATGACTCTAATAGAGAGCGAAGAGTTGAATAGACAAGTTCAGGAGTTGTTGAGGAAGGGATTGATAAGAGAGAGTCTAAGTCCATGTGTGGTACCTACAGTACTAGCACAAAAGAAAGATGGAGAGTGGAGAATGTGTACAGACTCTTGAGCCATCAATAAGATCATGATCAAGTACAGATTTCCATTGCCTAGAATGGATGACATAATGGACTGTTTGAGTGGAGCCAAGTACTTCACGAAGATTGATCTAAAGAGTGGGTATCACCAGATCTGAATCAGAGAAGGAGACGAATGGAAGATGACCTTCAAGACCAAGGAAGGTTTGTATGAGTGGTTAGTCATGCCATTCCGGCTAACTAATGCACCGAGCACATTCATGCGGCTCATGAATGAGGTATTAAAATAATTTTTGGGAAATTTTGTTATTGTTTATTTAGATGATATTTTTATTTTTAGTAAGACTTGGGATGAGCATTTAATGCATATCAGAAGAGTTTTAGAGAAGCTGAGGGAGGAGAAGTTGCTAATTAATCTGAAGAAATGTAGTTTTGCAAAGAAGGAGTTGGTATACCTGGGATTTGTTGTCTCAGAGGAAGGTCTTAAGATGGAGCTGGAGAAGGTGAGATCTATCCTTGAATGGCCTATGCCAAGGAGTGCCACAGAGGTAAGATCTTTTCATGGTTTGGAAAGTTTTTATAGAAAGTTTATCAGGAATTTTAGTAACATTTGTGCACCCCTAACTAAGACAATGAGAGGGGATAGAAAAGAGTTTAAATGGACTAAAGGAGTAGACAAAAGATTTGATACATTGAAGCAGAAAGTCACAGAGCAACCTATTTTGGCAGTTCCAGATTTCAATAAGGTATTTCAGGTAGATTGTGATGCAAGTGGTAGTGCTATAGGAGCTGTTTTAAGTCAAGAAGGTAAGCCCATTGCCTATTTTAGTGAGAAGCTTAATGATGCCAAGAAAAAGTATTATGTTTATGGTCAGGAGTTTTATGCAATAGTTCAGGCTTTGAAGAAATGGAGACATTATTTGTTGCTAAAGGAGTTTGTTTTATATACTTACCATCAGGCTTTGCAGTATCTTAATAGTCAAGGAAAGTTGAACTAGAGGCACTTAAAATGGGTTGAGTTTTTGCAGAGCTATACTTTTGTTTTGAAGCACAGGAGTGGGAAGTCCATCAGAGTTGCAGATGCCTTAAGTAGAAGGCAAAATTTGTTGACAAAAATGAAGATAGAGGTTGTTGGATTCGATGAGCTCAAAAGTTTGTATCCTGAAGATCCAGATTTTGCAGAGGCATGGAAAGCTTGTCTGGAACCTATTACTTTGGATAGGACAAAATGGTTGGATTTCATAATCCAAGATGGCATGTTGTTTAGAGGAAGCCAGTTGTGCATTCTGTGGAGTTCCATGAGAGAGAATCTAATAAAGGAGAAACATACTGGAGGATTGGTTGGACACTTTGGTTGAGATAAGACCATTGCTATTGTTGGTGAAAACTATTATTGGCCATAGTTGCAGCAGGATATGAGGAAATTTGTGCAGAGTTGTAAAGTATGTCAGATGGCGAAAGGAGCAAGTCAAAATACAGGTCTATATCAGCCACTACCTGTACCAAAGAAGCCATGGGATGATATTAGTATGGATTTTGTTCTTGGTTTACCAAGGACACAGAGAGGACATGATTCCATTTTTGTGGTGGTGGATAGATTCTTGAAGATGGCACATTTCATTCCTTGCAAGAAGACTAATGATGCTGTTCATATTGTTGAATTATTTTTCAGAGAGGTGGTGAGATTACATGGTCTACCAAAGAGCATAGTTTTAGATCGAGATACCAAGTTTGTTGGTTATTTCTGAAGGACAATGTAGAAGAAGTTGAAGATAGATTTGAAGTTTAGTTCTGCACACCATCCATAGACTGATGGACAGACTGAAGTGGTGAATAGGAATTTGGGTAACCTGCTACGATGCTTAGTAGGAGATAAACTCAAGGGATGGGATTCGATTTTACCACAGGCCAAATTTGCTTACAACAATTCTGTCAATAGGAGTACTGGTAAATCACTATTCTAGATTGTATATGGCAATAGTCCAAGAAATGCTTCAGAGTTAAGAAATCTGGACAAAGGAGAAAAGACAAGTGCTGAGGCTGAAGACTTTGCAAAACACATGAAGAATTTGTATGAAGAGGTGAAAAAGTACATTAATAAGATGAATATTTAGTACAAGGTTAAGGCAGATCAGAAGAGGAGATATAAGGAATTCCAGGTAGGAGATGAAGTCATGGTTCACTTGAGAAAAGAGAGATTCCCAATTGGAACATACAATAAGTTGAAAATAAAGAAATTTGGACCATGCAGAATTTTGAAGAAACGTGATTCAAGAAATGTGTATGAGGTAGAGCTACTGAGTGGGATCAACATTTCCCCTATTTTCAACATTTCTAATTTATCAAAATATCATGAAGGTGGAATAGAGGATGGACCAATAGAAGAATAGTGGAGTATTCTGACATCTACTTCAACAGAGGAGATATAAGAGATCTTGGATAGCTATGTGGGAAGAAGTACTCAGAATAGGCAATATGAATAATACCTGGTGAAATGGAAAGGAAGGCCTATTGAAGATTCTTCTTGGTTGTCTAAGGTAGAGGTTGACCGTTTGGGTTTTCCTCACACAAACATTTGAGACATGACAGGGTCATTTCTCAAATTACCCTGAGTGTCTAATGCAGGAGCATCCAGTGGTGTAAGGGCAATCTTGCATCACCAAAGAAAAAAAAGATGTGTTTCAAAATTGTTGATGTTCTTTCTATTTCTTTTCAAAATTTGTGGTTCTGATTCCATAATCGCTTGAATAATGATGTAGAACTTTTAGTTTTTCTAAACTACTAAAAATAACAACCTGCTATTTTTAGAAAGTTTGCATTTGGGCATGGAATGAAGTGAAAATTTACAGGAAGCTTCATAACTAAAAAATAAGACCTTTGGCAAAGGAATCACACAAATATCATTTGTGAGCTAAAAGATATTAAAGTTTCCATTTCCCGAAAAATGCCTGAAAATTATTCAAACTCAGGTTTGAGGCATTAAACAGCCCCGTACGGGTCCAAAAATGACTGGAACTAGCAGAGACAATTTTTAGCGCATAGGGTACCCCGCGAGCTTTCTGACAAATAAAATGGTTCATCAATCAAACACTCGGATCAAAAGTTATGGCTCCCAGAAGTTGACTTATTTTTGGAGGGAGATGCAAATTTTGAAATTAGGTTGTTGGCTGCCAAAAAGGCTATTAATAACCATTTTTGGTAACCCTAGGCATTAGTAGAGTTAAGGGGAAAAGTGTAGAGTCAAGAATAGGTGAGAAAATAGAAACCCTAGCTGATTTGGGGTTACAGAAGGCTAAAGATTCCAGAGCCTAGTGAGGGTAGCTGTAATGTGTTGCAGCCTGTGGGGAATTGATTCCTCTGATTGTAATTGAGCTTCTGTAATGTAATCAGTTGTCCAAATCAATAAAGAAATATTATATATTCTATCTATCATTTTCTGTTGTTGTGTGTTTTATGATTTACCCCCTTCATCAATATGAGTAGTTGAGATGTTCATGGACTAAAGAACATAACCAAATCCTAACCCTACCACAAATATAGAAAACTCTAGAATATCAACCTAATTGGGCTAACATTCAAATTAGAGTTGACAAATAATGGGAAGAATTACTAAATCCTATACGAAACCTTCAACCCCTAAATTTGGATGCGGATTACCTAGACCACTTGGTTAATTAGACTCTAATGAAGATTAGAGAAGATGTGGTATATAAAGAGACTAGTTCTGGAAATATAAGACAAAATAATGAAAAGTCACCTAATGAAAATACAATGTCATTTACAAATGAAATAATATCCCCAGGAATGAAAAGGTAGTTTGAAGGGACACGCCCCCTCGACCAGGAGTCACCTTGGGTGCCTTATAAAGCAAGGAGAATTTTAAGAAAAGATCAAATTGACATTGAAAGAGAAAGAGAAGAAGAGATTAAGAAAGATTTTGTAGAAATTTTGGGAGAATATTTTGACATTCACTTGCGGAGAGATAAAGGGCGAGAACATGAAACCCTAACACAAAGGGTATAGCCTAAGAAGAAGAAAAAACAAAAAGAAAACCACTGCAAAACACCAGAAGGTCTAGAAAAACAAAAGAAAGGAAAGATGGATGCTATTATCAAATTACTAGTATTTGAAAAGGACACAACTAAAGCCATAGAACACATTTTTATGATAGAATCAATTTGGGACTAGAATAATATAACTAAAGATGGCACTAAATTGTTTTACTTCATTGGGACTTTGAGGAATGATGCACTAAAATGGTATAGAAAAGCTTGTCCTAAACATGAAAAAACATGGGATGAAGTGAAAACAAAATTCTTGGAGAACTTTGCAACTCCAAAAATATCTACTGAAGGGGTAAGTAAGATGAGAGAATTAATACAAAGGGATAGAGAAACCATTAAGGAATTTGACAAAAGGTTTAAGGATACAATCCGCAAACTAGAAGAACCACTGACCGAGAAGTAGAAGATTGAGTGGTTTACATCTGGAATAAGCCCAGATGTGAGAGCTTCTCTCGATGGGAGAATATTTGAAACATATGTAAAAGCAGTCACACTAGCATGCTAGATTGAGGCATAGACATAGTGCAAACAAGACAAAAATAAGGAAAATATGAAGTTAGAAAGACTAAGATTGGAATTGGAGCAACTGAAACTCAAATAGGAAATTTTGGAAAAACAAGAAGATAAAAGGCCGATATATGATGTTCCTACTACACAAAGGAAGGAAACATCTAGAATGAATGTCCAAAACTAAAAGGGGAAAGATAGGCCGCCACAATGAAGGTAGATATAAAGGCACTCCCTACAAAGAACGCCATATTCTATTGTGGATTATGCGGAGAATGAGATGATCATGAAACACTGGATTGCCCATCACAAATGTTCAGGGTAAGAGAAGATGAGGATGAAAGTGATTCATGGTACAATTAAAATCACAAAAACAAAACACACCATAATACCACGACATATGTCAAAGTCCTAGCAAAAAGACCACTATATCTTTAGGACCAAGGCTACAAGCAACCTTCATGGAAAAACTAAAGGAACATGAACACTATCCAGAATACAAATCAAAATGCTCCATATGAAAATAACTATACTAATGAGGATAAAGGACAATTCAGAGACTATAGATGAGGTAGAGGCTGAGGTAGAGATAGAAAAAGAAGAGTTGAGGCCACTTGTTACAAATGTGGTAAACCTATAAGCACAAAAATCACACACAACCTCCACGAGGACCCCTATGATGATTCAAATCTTTGTCATGTACATGTAAGCTTGAAATAATGTCCTTTAAGTCGCAAACCTCTTGATGACGTGTCTTCTTTCTTGTCTTGTGTTGATTCCTCTTTGTCGATTTCTCTCTTGTCACTTGCGACACTTCTTAGCATCTTTTTGTGACACTTGTCGATTCACATTTTCTAAGCTTTCAACCTTGCTCCTAAGCCTTGTGAGCATCTTGTAGGTGAGTTTTCACCTTTCCCCTATGTTTTTCATCCTCTGTACCCCCTAGAAGCCTTCTAGAGGTTCCCCCTTTCCATCTCCCACTTTCAATTTTTAGTTCCGCTCAACCAATCCAAATCTCCCCTATTATTTCCAGATCTCCCCTAGGAGATCCTGCAGGTACAAGTGGAGATTTAGATTCTTGCACATGACTGACCTATTTCCGGAGGCAGAACCCCTCCTTTTCTTCTCTTCTTTCATTTCCCCCTACAGTTCTTTAGAAAACCCTGTCCAACCCGGATCTCTCCCGGGTGACCTAGGGTTGCCCCTCGGGTGACCCTACTAGCAAAAGGGGCAACCCTGTCGTATTTTCAACCGTAGAAAAACTTGAGTTTCTCATTCATTTTAGCTCATTTTCACCCGTTTTTATTCCAGTTCACATGATTTTTGATACCTAATATGGAATTGACTATTTTATGCACCCACACATGCATAATTAACTCCATTTGATCTCAAATTAACTCCTTAATCAATCTCATGCATCCTCACATCTCCAATTCCTCTTCAGTGATTAGTTATTATTGATTTATCACTCCATAGTTAGCCGAGTTCACTGGGTAATCAACCTTGTTAACTCCCCAATCATACTTGTTAACTCATTAATCAAATGAGTTAACTCCTCAATAAATCCCATTCCTCAAACCTATAAATACACCCCTCCCTCAAGCACAAAGGGAGGCAAATTCATTGTGCACACAACTCTTGCCAGTTTTTGCTCTCCAACTTAGCATTCAAATGCTCTTACAGGATGAAGGTGCCTTTTGCTTTATTCATTGTTCAGCCAAGCATCATTACACTACTTCATTCTACGCCATTGTGCTCAACCAAAGCTCTCATTGAGCTCATTCAAGCTTCAACAAAGCTTCTTTTTGCTTATTTGTGTCATTTTGTCGTCAAGAGGTCTTCCCGTTGCTACAAAAGGACTCGAGGTTGCCAATATCAAGGATTTTTTAGGGTAGTGGAGTCACACAAATCTTCATTTATTTTAGGTTCCTTCATTGCTTTATTCAATTCATAGTAATTAGAAACCAAATTTGCTCTTGGGAACCATAAATCTTTGATTTTTCCTTGATAGTTAGATCTTGCATGTTAGAATAATTATTTCCATATTTCTAGATCTAGAAGAAGTAATTTCTTTTTCTAGATTAGATTACTTCAAACAATCAAAAACCCAAAAACATAGATTAATCTTGCATTAGGAAAAGTCATATTAGCTTGCATTCATATTTCCCTTTCATAGATTAAAAAGCACTTTTTATTTCCAAAATACTAAAAAAGTACAAAAACATGTTTGCATATCATTTAGCTTTACGTGCATATAGAAACCCTAGAAAAGACAAACTTGAAAACCCTCGATACCATCACAAGGTAACCATGGTTAAATGATTCAATCAAACCCTTGATTGCATCACAAGGTAAAAACAAGTCCAAACATAGCCAAACCCTAGGTCAACTAAATGCTAGGTCAAAACCCTAAATCTAGTTAAGGTTAGTAATCACACATCTACCTCTACCTTGGCTCATGAATGTGCCTAGGAGTGAGAGAGTGGGTGAGGGATTTCCATGAGGAGATCGAGGAGATCAATCCATGACCATAACAAGAAACATTTGTTCTACCACAAGGAGACCCATTTGTCCTCTTATTGTTAGAAGAAACTAGACAACTCTAGATACAACAAGAACTCATTTAATGCATAGAAAGACAAGAGGACATAAACGAAATAAACCACTTACCTACAGAAAGGTGGAATAGAATAAATCCCAATAGGAGAAGAGAAACTAGTGACCCTTCAGGTCATAGGGTTATCTCGACAACAACTACAATCAAACAAAACATCTAACTTAGCACACAACAACAAAGGCCAAAGGACTTGCCGACCCCTCTCCATGAAGTCCATCTCTCCAACGAGCTAGACCCTTGCCATGTCTCACCTCCTCTCGACTAGCTACTTCCACCTGAGTGAGAGTGACATGACAGATCACTCTATGGCAAGGAGGGAAGGGTCTGTGTGCATGCCAAAATCTGACCCGATAGCCCCAGACAACCAGAGTCATGATTTTGAGCGTACACATTTTGGTGAACCTGACGTGAAGAGAAAAGCCTCTTGGTTATGCTTTTTGCATCCCATTATGTGGATCTCATTTCCATCATCATTGTCATATATGCCATCAGCTTCACCACATAATTTTGTGAACCTAATGTGAATTACATAAGCTTTTTGTTTTATAGTTTGCATTCCTGTCTCAAAAACACTTCAAAAACATTTAACAAAAGCTTCAAAACATTCTTTCACTACTCTTCATAGCCGCTTCAGCTTCTATCGCTTACACCATCATCTTTTCTATTTATTCTATGGTGTCTATGGCACCCCTGAACATGACAAAACCTAACTTAAACCAGGGGAATATTCCCTCAAGAGAACCAGAAACTCCTTCCTTCAATAGGTATGTGCCGCCGCATCTTGATGCACAAATAACCAACTATTATGACTACAAGGATTCTGATTATGAACAAGATCAAAGAGAATCCAGGTGTTTTCTATCTTTCAACAACCCAGCTTGGGAAAACAATCCACCCATCCCAAATCCGCCACATAAAGCTAGAAGGATAAGGTTGGAGATACATCGACACGATCAACCTTCCACAAACACATTGAGTACTCATCTTAATGAAGAAGTTAAATAATTAGAACAACATCTACAAGAAGCCAAAGATGCTCAAGAGGCATTGAGGATAACCTTGAGAGAAGAGCAAAGAGAAAATGTTGCACGTGAAGAAGCATATCACAAGGAAAATGCTCGATGAGAAAATCCTAGAAACAAAGAAACACCTAGAGCTGCTACTCTTGTAGATTTAATCACAACCCTAGTACAAAGAATTAGAATCTTGGAAGTGGAGCAAGCTGCTCCTAAAAGAAGGCAGAAATCTCATGAACAGGACTAGGGGGCATCTCAAAATCCCCCTATTTTGATTATTATTCATGAAATGCCAGTAATGACACATGTCTGAATGGGAATCCTCTTGTTCAAAACAATCAAACAAATCTGACAATGGGTTATCAAAACCCACCTATAGGGTTATTACTATCAACCCCACAATCTCAAAGTGCCTTTCTAGGAACATATCTCAAATATTTGAAGGAACCTTTGGACCAAAACATAAGAAGCATGCAACTACCTCGACCATTACCAAATCTCCCAAAGTTCAAAGGAGAAGGAGATCCAAACTCCCACATTAAAGCCAACACCATGGCCATAAGAGAACTTCTCCCTTGGGATGGGGTTGTAGCAAAAATATTTCCAAAAACTCTTGAAGGATTAGCTTTGGATTGGTATTATCGCCTACCAGAAGCTTCAATCCATTCATTCAAATAGCTAATCGGAGAGTTTGTCATGGCATTCGACATGAACAAACTCGTTAAAACATGGATCAAAGGATTCCTCACAATGAAACAAGAGCCAAATAAATCCATAGCCCACTTTGTCACTTGATGGAGGAAAGTCTTTTATTCTTCTACTAGTGCTCCAAACATGGACCACTGAGAACTATGCGACCTCTTTTTGCATGCCCTTAACAAAGACATGAGAGAAGATGTTCAAAATTTACCATACAAATCCTATGAAGAGGCATTGGAAAGTGCTTTGAGGATTGACCAATCTACCATTGACAGTGGTAGAAAGGTCTATGGGTCAAATGGAAAGCTGACGAAGGAAGACACAGGAAAAAATGCCTCTGTCATTAAAATCCTTAAAAACAATAGGAGTGCAACCAAAGACGAGGTGACAGATCAACCCTCAATTAAGAAAGTAACAGATGATTACAATGGGAGAGATTACTATCCTCCTAACATAAATGCCATAGACTAACCTAGGAACAACAGGTAATACCCTTGAGACAATTACTAAAGTTAGAATTGCAATGGAAACAGGAACAGAAATGATGGAAGATACAAGAGACCCCCATACGAGTTCAATCAATTTTGTTCTTTCCATAGACCAAGGGGGCACATCATAGAATCTTGTAGAGAGTACAATAGATTCATAGTGAGGCTGCCAGAAGACCAACAACGCTTGTTCATAGAGATGTTTTTAAACCCATAGAAAGTCACTCTAGATAACAAAGTTACAAGGCAAAATCAAGCTCCAATAGCACCACAAAATGCAAAAATGAGAATTTATCAGGACCCATTGCCCGTGCATAAAGACACAGAAATGACAAACCAAAACAAGGCGGCTTAGAGTAGTAACCATGAAATCCCATCACAACTGGGACAAAAAGGAGAAGCTAGAATGATGGGATTAGTCAAGATTATGCATAATGAAGGAGGAGAGGAAGACCATGAGGATGAAAATGAGCAAATAGAAGCATATGAAGGTATCATCTCGGTAGTAGAACCAATACCAACTCCAATCAGACCTTATGAGCTCATAGAAGACTTAAAGAAAACATATGCTCACATTTCATTCATTGATTTACTTAGGAACTCCCCTTCACATCGCTCAACATTACTAAAAGCAATAGGTCTAAAATACCTCAACCAAATTACACCACCACCTAGTGAGCAAATCAATCACATGGATTACGATATTGATGAGTACCAAGTAGCACCCATAAAATACATCTTTTTACCTCTCTTTTTCTCCTTTCTGATCCCATCTTTCTTGATGTCTGCACCCGAATAGGCTAGCAAGATTGTTCTAAATAATGATTAATTGAAGATAAATTACTTAAGATCATGATTTCTTATTAAAGGACTAATGTGCATGGAATTGATGGAAATATGCAAAAAAACTTCTCTTTTTGAATCAGTAGGTGTAGATGTTTAGGATGGCAATTTTGTGCATCTCCAGAGGTAGTACTAAATGATCTCCAGAGATAATACCAAAATACCATGACATCAGAAGTATTGAAGTAAGAGGGAGAGCCTCCCCAGAGCTGGATTGAAGTCTGGAGCATCTCCGGAGCTGAGCAAGAAGGCTGCAATTATATCTCCAGAGCTACAGACATATCTCTGGAGGTGTAGATAGAGACATACATTTTAGGCACCTCTTTAGAACAGAGCAGATTTCTAGCATAGCGATCGGTCAGGCACTTTCAGCAGTGATCATGATACCCCTCATATTACTCAAATCATCACCTGAGAGTGATTAAGGGCCATCTTTATTTAACTGCTGGGAGTTTTTATCTCTTTTTAAGTTTTTGCATGAGTTGCTGATGAAACTAATTTAATATCCATATTTTTAGGGCCTCACTGCCCAAATGTATTAAGACTCAAACTTAGAATTCAGAGTGGACTTCTGTTCCACTCAATCTTTTTTTATTGCATGGTTATTTTTCATAGTTAGACAACTAGTATAATAAAGAGATGGATGCCATCTCATAGAAGAACTGGTAGATAAGATAAGTGATATGTCATCACTCATTTTATATATACTTACAGAAATAGCAGAAAAAGAGACTTTTTATTATTCTAATTTTCTGTAATCTTAATTGGGATATCAATATTTCTCTGAATGCAAAGCGAATGGAATTGGACCAAATTTAGTTGTGATCTTATTCTTTTGTGCTAATTCCTTACTATAGCCTTCATCCCTAAGGGTGTGAAGCAAGGGCCCACTCTCACCACCAAGGCAGAAGGCTAGTACCACTATTTCGTTGTTTCAAATTTTGCTTTATAGAATACTTACTGATTTTGATAGATAGATGCATGTTGCAATTTATAGATTTTCTTTGAATAATTTACTGTTCAATTATGTTTTCAGTATTCTTTGAATTCATTTAGTAAGCAAATAGATCAATCTCTTTAAATTAGTAAAAGCCATTAGAATTAGCTAGAGAAAACTGGTAATTGTAGAATCCCTAATTACAGATAGCTGATGACATAAACCTAGATTTTGACATCTGAAATATGATTAAATGATGAGGTACAATGACCCTTTATCATTTTTGGCACCGTTGCCAGGGATAATTATGTTAATTAGGGAAACTTAGCTAAACAATTTTTAGGTTAGATCTGTATGGTTAGAGCTAGAGATTCAAAAGGAAGATATATAAAACAAACACCTCATCAAATAGCTATAGGAGAAAGTAGTGGGGTGGCACAAGATCTTGTTGAAGAAAGAAACCTAGAACCTACCTTGGAAGCTGCACCTCAAATCAATAATCCCTTAGATCCTCCAAATCTTCCATCCAAGAATTACAACAAAATTTTCAGGCAAATCCTTTGATAGAACCTAATTTCCTAGAACCTCAGGAAGAAGAACCAGTACTAAACATGGATGATAATAATGATAATCATGAAGAGGAGGAAAATTAGGCTCCAAGAACCTTCTCATATCCCATTGTTTTGGCTGCTAGAGACAATGCTCCTATGAAAAATATCTCACCAGCACACTTGCCAAATTTTAGAGGTCTTTCTTCTGAGGATCCAGATCAGTTTCTGTTTGAATTCAAAGTAGTATGCCAAACTTATGATTATGGATCAAATAACCAAAAACTCAAACTGTTCCCTTCAACCCTGAAAGATTCTACGATGAGATGGTTTATGGGTTTACCCCAGAACTCTATTCATTCTTGGGATCAGATGGAAACAGAGTTTTAGGAAAGTACCAAGATTACTGTAGAGTCAATAATAAAAATAAGGAATTGCTTAAAATTAGACAAGGAGAGGAAGAGACCTTAGAGGACTATGTGGATAGGTTTAACTTTGCCTTGAGAAGGTATGGCAACCTAGTAAATCACTCTTTGACCAGAACCCTATTTGTAAAAGGATTGGATAAAGAATCAAAACAGGTGCTAGATCTAATGGGAAAAGGAAATATCAACAAAATGGATATACTTGCTATAGAAGAACTCTACAGGAACTATTCTAGAACCTAAGATGGAGTGAGATCATCCAAAAATTTCAAAGGGAAGAATGAAATAGGACAGTTAATGGAAGAGATCGCAAATCTAAAAACATATATTTTGGTCCAATTAAATACCACATTGGATGGGATTTAGGCAAAAACTAGAACAACTAATCAAAATAGAACAATTGAACCACTCTCCATCTATTGTCCTAGGTGTAGAAACAAGCATCTATTGAGAGAATGCCCTTTAGAAAAATCAAAGATTTGTCAGATCTATGACAGGGAACATCCTACCAGTCAATGTAGTCAATTCCTAGCCTTGAAAAGGTTGAGTAAGAAGAATTCCGTAATAGAAGAACAATTAAACTATGTAGGATAAAAACAAGCTAGGAATTTCCCTTATAATCAGTATCCAAACCAGTCTTCTTACATGGGTCCTTCTAATTGGGGAAATAATCAATGGAATCCAACTTGTCATGGGCCTCAGAATAATCCTCCTTGGGGATAGGAAGATTGGCCAAATCAACATTGGTAAAACCAAAATTGGCAAAATCAGCACTGGGGAAATCAACAATGGCCACCATAGTTTGGATCACAAAACATGCAACCTCAATGGGGTCCTCAATAGGGATGTAATGAACAATACCAGGGACAACCTAGATGTTTCCAACCTCAACAAAAAGATTTACTAACTGGACCCTCCAACACACAAGGTTAATCACAAAATGAGCCAGTTAGCCAACCACCCTTACTAGCTCAGCCTATACCAAACCCACGAAATAAACATGAAGCAACTGTTTACATGACAGAGCAAGAAAACATGGTTGGTATTAATGCTATATATTCAAATAATCCCCAACTACGTTCTGGGAAAGCATTCCCAAGACCATCTCCTCCAACTATAGTTGAAGTAACCAATGATGAGGAACCTAAAAATTCATCCACTCAACTCTTAGAGGAGATTACTACTGAAAAAGTGCTAAAAGAATCATCCCTGGATAACTCTAGAGTTGCTCCTAAAAGACCGACTCCGGAGAACATTCCTAGACACAATTCTGATAAAAGCTTCGGAGATACTCCAGAGATGGAAAGACTAGCACCGTACCCAAAATAGCTCAAACATCATATCCCCTAGAAAAAGATATTACAAAAACAAGTCCAACCCAATGTGGAATCAGAACTTTTACAAGAAATCAGGCAACTAAACATTGAAATTCCTCTCCTCAAGCAATTAGAGATGTACCAAAACTAAATCAATTCATTAAACAACATTGTGTCAAAACACAGGGCAGGAAGAAAAACTTTCCTTCTACAATACAGGTGGAAGGGAAAGTAGTAGATCTATTGATGGGAGAAATGCTCCTCCCAAAATATGGAGACCTTGGAAATCCTGTCATAATTGCTTTTATCTTAGGGGTAGAAATTTTAAATGTTTTGGTTGATTTGGGAGTAGCAATTAATGTGATGACGGTTCATACAATGGACAAATTAGCCCTATCAGGTATCCAATCCGCAACTACAATCCTTCAACTTGTTGACCAATCAATAGCTGTTATGAAAGGAGTAATCATTGATGTACCAGTTGTGATAGAATCATGGGAATTTCTAGTAGACTTCCTGATATTAGAACTGAGAAACTAGAGAAATGCTTATCCACTGATTTTAGGAAGACCATGGCTGGCTACAACAGTAGCATCTATTGATTGTTGAACTAGGGATATGGTCATTTCTAATGGGATAGATTTAAATAAAATATCTCTGTATCCTCCAGCTAAACCATCAGTACATTATACAGGAAGAGTATGGGTGGATGAACCAGAGAACAATGACAACAGTGCCTCAGTAGAAATGGTAACCATTAGGGAACATCTGGGAGAGTTGGAAGAAGAAATCTACTATGATACAACAGAAGACATTACCCACATCCTAATCAATGAGGATGTGATGGAGCTTGCCCAAGATTCTAGGAGAGAACTTCTTACTTCTTCTCATTGTACCCTAGCAAATATCATTCCTTGTAGGGAGACCTTTTACAAAGACTTAGCCACGTTCCATATGTTGCTTCCACATTCTTGCCCCCTCAATACCATGACTCCAATGTATGGATTAACTACATCAATGGATCAAATCACAAAATAGGTCATGATTTTACCAAGGAAAACACTTAATATCAATACTCAGTTAACAACAAATCAGGAAGAAAAACTTATCCAACTTCTGATTTCCCATTCAATAGCTTTTGCTTGGGAATACCAAGATATGAAGGGCATACCTCTTGAGATCTGTACCCATCATATATACACTGAGGATATTAAACCTGTCAGACAACCCTAGAGAAGATTGAATCCTACTTTAAAAGACATTGTTAAGATTGAAATAGAAAAATTATTGCAAGCAGGGTTTATATATCCAATCTCAGACAGTCAATGGGTCTCACCCCTAGTCATAGTGCCTAAAAAGAATGGGAAATGGAGGGTGTGTATTGACTATAGGGAGCTAAACAAAGCTACAAAAAAGGACTACTTTCCCTTACCATTCATTGACCAAGTACTGGACAACCTTGCTGGGAGAAAGTATTTTTCTTTTCTAGATGGGTTTAGTGGGTATAACCAAATTCAAGTAGCACCTGAAGACCAGGACAAAACCACTTTCACCTACTCTTGGGGAAATTTTGCTTACAAAGTTCTTCCATTTGGATTATGTAATGCCCCAACTACATTTCAGAGACTTGTTTTAGCCATTTTCCCTAAACTAGCTAATGAATGCATGGAGATCTATATGGATGACTTTACTGTGTATGGGGATAATTTTGAAGAAGCTCTCACAAACCTTGAGAAAGTATTGAAATGTTGTGAGAAAAATTAATTATCCCTTAGCCATGAAAAGTGCTTCATGATGGTAGAGAAAGGAATTGTATTGGGACACCACATTTCAGCAAATGAGATCAAAGTGGATCAAAACAAGATAGAAGTGATCACATAGTTGCCTTCACCCAAAAATTAGATAGATGTTAGAAGTTTTCTGGGTCATGCAGGCTACTATAGGAGATTCATAGAAAATTTCAGCAGAATAGTTGCCCCCTGTTTACCCTGCTTAACAAAGACACATAATTTCTATGGACAGAAGATTGTCAATCAACATTTGAAACCTTGAAAGAGAAGCTTACTGTCACACTAGTGTTGAAAGGACCCAATTGGACTTTACCATTTTACATACAAACTGATGCTTCAAATGAGTCCATTGGGGTAGTTTTAGGACAAAAGGAGGAAGGGGAGAGTATGCATGCCATTTATTACATAAGCAAAAACCTTACCTTTGTAGAAACAAATTACACCACAACTAAAAAAGAATTCTTGGCAGTCATCTACGCTATAAACAAATTCAGGCATTATATCACTGGATATAAAATATTTGTGCACACTGATCATGCAGCCATCAAGTACCTAATGAATAAGCCAGTAGTAGGTGCAAGGATCATTAGGTAGTTATTGCTATTGCAAGAATTTGATATTACCATAGTTGATAATCCAGGCAAGTTTAATTTGGTTGCTGATTTTTTGTCAAGATTGCATACAGGAGGAGAAAACCAACCAGTGGCAGACATAACATCTTTTTGCTATCTCCTCTACTGTACCTTGGTTCGCTGAAATAGCTAATCTTTTAGCTACAGGATTGTATCCATCCCATTTTACTTCAAAATAGAAAAAATGTTTATTTAAGGAAAGCTTATCTTACAAATGGTTAAATGGATTGCTATTTAAATGTGGTCCTGATTTCATTTTATGCAGGTGTTTGAAAACTGATGAATTTTTTCATGTATTGAGAGCATGTCATGATGAACCATCTGGTGGGCATTACTCTTCCCATAGAACTATCCACAAGATCTTGGGAGTTGGTTACTACTGGCCCTCTCTTCATAAGGATACTAAGAAGTATGTGCAGTAGTGTGACCAATGCCAAAGGATGGGACAACCAACCTTCACCCAGGAGATGTTACTGCATCCTCAAGTCATGATGGAACTGTTTGAGCAGTGGGGTTTAGACTTTGTGTGACCAATTTCTCCACCATCATCAAGCAAGGAGTATATTCTAGTATGCATATACTATGTTACTAAATAGGCTAAGGTTCAAGCATTGCAATTTGCACGAGAAGAAAAAGTTGTTGATTTCCTTTATAATAAGATTTTCTTGAGGTTTAGAGCCCCAAGATCCATAGTTTCAGATAGAGGACCTCAGTTTAATTCACAGGTAATCAGAGCATTCACAGATTTATATTAGGTCAAGCATAGAAAATCTTCACCTTACCATCCCCAAGCCAATGGGCAGGTAGAGGTAACCAATAGGGAACTTGAAAATATTCTGACAAGGACAGTAGCAATGAACAAAAAAGATTGGGCTAATAGATTACTTGAAGCAGTTTGGGCTTACAATACCACTTGGAAATCCACAACAAAGTTCTCACCATATGAATTAGTTTATGGGAAAAAGCCTATTCTGTCTATAGAATTTAAACTCCAGACACTTAAAACTGCATTGGATATTGGTCTACCATTGTCCATAGCCCAACAGAGTAGAATTCTTCAGCTCAATGAGTTGGATGAAATCTGGACAGAGGCCATTCAACAAACAGAACTGGTTCAGTATCAAAGGAAGCAGTGGCATGACCAACACATCAAGAGGAGGACATTTCAACAAGGTGATTGGGTTCTTCTTTATGATTTTAATTTCAAGGAGTTCAAAGGGAAATTATAAACTCATTGGATGGGTCCTTATTAGATAAAGGAAGTTTTTGAAAATGGAACAATACTGTCGAAACCTATTGATGGAAGCATAGACACATTCTTAGTGAATGGCCACCAAATAAGACTCTATAAAAGGTCATCCACTAAAGAAGAGTTCCTCAATAATTTGTACTTTGATATAGGGGATACCTCCTCTGTCACAGTTTTGGATTAGTTGTGAAAAAAAAAGGTTGAAAACTAGCAAATGGTGGCCTTCTGGAAAAAAAAAAGAAGGTTGAAAACCAACAAATGACGACCTTCTGAAAAAAAAAAGAGGAAGATGGAAAACCAGTAAATGGCTATCTTTCTCAACCAAGGGAATTGAAAACTAGCAAATGGAGGTTCCCTTCTTCATGCCAGTTGAGAATAATCAAGCTACGGAGGTGATCAGGTGCTGAGAGTTACTCAAACACACCTCTGGCACTTCATAGTTTAGGAGCACCTTTGGTGCTTCACAAACTAGGAGCATCTTCAGTGCTCCACCAATAAATAGTTATTTACTACCATAATAAGTGGGAGGGGACCCACCTCTCCAGACAATAAAGTAGAAACGTCAATTGATGAGGTCATCATGACTCATCCTCTACTTTATGGAAAAAATAAAATAAAATCAACACGCATCTCACAGGAAATCATTACTCTCATTTGCATAGGTACTTGCAAAGACTACGCTGACATCACCCAGGATACATGGATTCTCGAACCACTCAGCAAGAATGATTGCAGGTTGCATGACAATGAAGGTGATTGATGTCATCTCAAGCCACAAAGAGCTGCTCAGGTGCCATGTCGCATCCAGTCTCATCAACGCCACAGCATCTCAGCCAAGTACATCATGCCTCATCATTAAAAATGGTTCAAGTAATTTTATCTTAATTAAGCATTAAATAGAAACTATCTTGTCTTTCTATTTTTGGGTGCCATCATTATGACACGTGCTCCTGCCATCATTTTCCTTTCTAAATTCATGCATGCCGCCATCTTTGTTGTACTGTCACCATGCCTACGGAGTGCCCCATCACTCCACTTCATTTATGATCACATAAACACTCTAATTGATTTTCAGTTCTTTCTCCATTAACCTAAGCTATTATGCAAATTGACAAAATAATCCTCGTTTAAACTGTAACATACCCTAAAGAAAACAGAGTCAACTAAAATAGTTCTTTGGAGCCTACATAGTGAGAAATGATTGTAAGTACAGAGAATAGGAAAAGAATTTAGGTATGGGGGTTAAGAAGAAATCAGAACTAGAAAATGCTATAGGCCTTTTGCAAGGTGAAGTTGTAGCAGACATTCTAAGGAATACATGATGGTTGGAATTTCTAGAAAAATTTGAGTGGTTTCAAGAAGATATTGTTGATGAGTTCCTAAGAAACCTAAGGGACAATCAAACAACTGTAAGGGGAGTCCAAATCAATATCTCTGCTACCACTATCAGTCATATTTCTGGGTTACCTGAACAAGGTGAGAGGTTCTATCATCTGAAAACCTTATATGCTAATTTGATTAGGAATTTCTTTGTTGAAGGTGAAACTGCAATACAATTGCATTTAAATAAAAATGAGGTTAAAGGAATTCTTAGGTCCTCACTTCCAAACCCTTGGCAATCTGTAGCTATATGGCTGATGAAATATTTCACATGTGATGGTCAATTTTCCTTAGTTTTAGGACCAATAATGAAAATGTTGATTTTTTGAGGCATGGGAATGGACACCCTGAATTTAGCATAAACATTCCCAACTTCCTATACTCTGCCATTAGGGCAATTGCAAAAAAATATCAGCAAAACAAGGGTCCTATGAAACATCATGGCCTCATTTTTCTGATAGTGAAATACTACTTTCTGTCTCAATCTAATGGTGAAGAATTATGGCAAACATTTCTTGAACAAAATCCCCAGGGCAGAGAGCCACAGAGGGCACGAGTAGAGGGTGAGGGTTCCTCTACCCAGCAAGAAGAAGAGATAGAACCTTCCACCTCCTCTACAGCTATTCAAAAAGGAAAGAAGTTCTCACTGGAGGCAACTTCATCTACAGCCCCTGTTTCTGATAAAAAGAAGAAAGGCAACGAAATTAAAGAACTTGCTCTTGAGAAAACTCCATACATGACTCACTCAACCAAGAGGAAGATGACTCTGGCTGAGGAATCTTTCCCTAAGGAACTAATAGGAAAGAGGTCAGGGCACAAAGCACAGAAAACTCTAAAAGAAGCTGACTCTAGAATACACTATTGGGCTGAATAAGCATCCCATGATTCTGATGAGATCCCTCTAGTGAGAAAGAAAAGACTGAGAGAAGTTTCCCCAAAACCATCTGCCCATCTGGGTTCAAGTCTAACTTTAGAACAATCTCTTGCTCCGGAGACAGAACACAGGCAAACTTTTACTATTTCCTTAGATTCTGAGGATGAGACACCTGCTCCAGAGGCACCTACCCCACCTATGCTATGGAGAAGTAAAATAAAAAGGTAGCTCTACCAAATTGAGAAAGATACTGCTCTCCTAGATGAAGTGCTTGGGTTTTAGAACTTTTAAGGAGAAAGCTAGGCCTTCGTCAGTTCTAGCACAAACAGAGGAAACCCTAAAAGAACCTCAGGATAGGGAGGCTACAAGAAAAGATGAAATAGAGCTGGGTACAACTAACAGTAAAGGATAGATGGCTATGGAAGACCCTGATGTGTAGCAAACAAAAGAAGAAACATGAACTCTCTCTCATCCCTCTGATCAAGAGATATTGAGATTTCAAAAGAGCAGCAACTGTTGGAAGAAATTGATAATCTAAAAAGATTACTTTGTGGGAAAAATTAGATTATCACTGACCTCAAGAAGGTCAGAATGGAAATAGAGATGGAGCAAAAATAAATAATTGGAAAAATGCAAATAGAGCTCTAGAGTAAAGACTAGATAATTCAAGAGAGGGAAGTAGAACTAGAAGCCCAGAAGACATAGATAGCTAAAATCATGAAGGAAAAGGAGATAGAGGTAGTACAAAGTATCTCTGATCTTACCAAGGCTAGAGACAATGGTCTCATAGTAATTACATCATTAATTGAGAGAGTACAGAGCCAAGATAAACAATTGACTTGGGCCAACAACAAAATAGATGATTAAGAGGAGTATATTCAAGAGTTGGCTAGCCCAAGGGCAACCAGTGAACATGGGGTACAAACAAATCCATGTGTGGGTCCAATCCCCATTGATATTCCTAAGGTCCTATTTTATTGGGAAAGGAGATGTAGAGAATATGAGGCTTCTAAGCCTATGCTGCAACTATAGAGGATAGTTACTGCCATGACTAAAAGAATGGAAACCCTGGAGGAAAGAGTCATTCAGATAGACTCCATTTCTTCTGAGATTTTATCTTGCAGACCTCCCAGTGCTAGTTATGCAATGTTTTTACAAGAAAGGGTCCTACAAAGAAAGTTGTCTTTAGTTCTGTCTGATCTGCCTAAGAACACAGAAACAGTAGATGGGTTCATGGAAGCCTATACAAGGAGCTCTGATGAAGACAAAAATTTTCTATGTGAATTATATTTGCATGGATTCTATGTTGATGATATGACCTTCCTTCTTAATTATTTTGTAGGAGATTTCCAGCTCAAAGCATTCATGTCAATGATGAGGAATCATCAAATTTGGAATGAGCGAATGGAGGCTCACCTCAAAAAGGATACAGAAACAAATCTTTTCATCATAAAAGAGTATCCCAACGCTCAAGATTTTGAGATCCAATTCAGGGCATATGTCTATCACCCTAAAAGTCAGAACAAAATTTTGCCATTATACCTAAAAAATTTGCAAGAGTGTTCCATTAATTTTGGTCTTTTTATGAACAATTTAGCTAATCTAGTGCTTGTAATAGCAAAGAAAAGGTGGAATATTCTGACCTCAGAGTAGAAAATGAGAGAGGTGGTCACCCCTACAAACTTAAGGTCATTTATGAAGAAGGCAAGGTTAATATCCAAAATGATGGATAAGCATAAACAAGAGTGGATAGGTGGGCATTTTAGGCCCCCTCTCATAATTGAACCACTCCCTGTCTGGGCCGAGCAGATGGAAGATGAGAAATTGTAAGAGTGGTTAAAGCAGGTTGATTAGTACAGGGGAAATGGTAATACCAATAACACCACTTGGTCTACCTATGCATAAGACTATAGCTTGACTAATAGGCTACCCCGCCAGAATAAATCTAGATTGTGAGAAGCAGGAGGACCTGCTAAAGCTTAGGTATGGGGGGATGATGAGTGCCAAGTAGCACCCATAAAATACATCTTTTTACCTCTCTTTTTCTCCATTCTAATCCCATCTTTCTTGATGTCTATACCCGAATAGGCTAGCAAGATTGTTCTAAATAATGATTAATTGAAGATAAATTACTTAAGATCATGATTTCTAATTAAAGGACTAATGTGCATGGAATTGATGGAAATATGCAAAAAACTTCTTTTTTTGAATCAACAGGTGTAGATGTTCAGGATGGAAATTTTGTGCATCTCCGGAGGTAGTCCTAAATGATCTCTGGAGACAATACTAGAAAACCATGACATTAGAAGTTTTGAAGTAAGAGGAAGAGCCTCCCCGGAGCTAGACTGAAGTCTGGAGCATCTCCGGAGTTGAGCAAGAAGGATGCAATTATATCTCCAGAGCTACAGACATATCTCCAGAGCTACAGCCATATCTCCAGAGTTGCAGACAGAGACATACATTTCTGGCACCTCTTTAGAATAGAGTAGATTTCCAGCATAGTTGTCGGTCAGGCACTTTCAACGGTGATCGTGATACCCCTCATATTACTCAAATCATCACCTGAGTGATTAAGGGCCATCTTTAGTTAACTGTTGGGAGTTTTTATCTCTTTTTAAGTTTTTGCATGAGTTACTGATGAAACTAATTTAATATCCATATTTTTAGGGCCTCCCTGCCCAAACGTATTAAGACTCAAACTTAGAATTTAGAGTGGACTTTTGTTCCACTCAATCTATTTTTATTGCATGGTTATTTTTCGTAGTTAGACAACTAGTATAATAGAGAGATGGATGTCATCTCATAGAAGAACTGGTAGATAAGATAAGTGATATGTCATCACTTTTTTTATATATACTTACAGAAGAAACAGAAAAAGAGACTTTTTATTAATCTAATTTTCTGTAATCTCAATTGGGATATCAATATTTCTCTAAATGCAAAGTGAATGGAATTGGACTGAATTTAGTTGTAATCTTATTCTTTTGTCATGATTCCTTACTATAGCCTTCAACCCTAAGGGTGTGGAGCAAGGTCCCACTCTCACCACCAAGGCAGAAGTCTAGTACCACTGTTTTATTGTTTCAAATTTTGCTTTATAGAATACTTACTGATTTTGATAGATAGATGCATGTTGCAATTTATAGATTTGCTTTGAGTAATTTACTGTTCAATTATGTTTTCAGCATTCTTTGAATTCATTTAGTAAGAAGATAGATCAATCTCTTTAAATTAGTAAAATCCATTAGAATTAGCTAAAGAAAACTGGTAACTATAGAATCCCTAATTGCAGATAGCTGAGGACACAACCCTGGATGTTAACATCTAAAATATGATTAAATGATGAGGTACAATGACCCCTTGTCAGATATCAGCCCACCAAACTTAGAACTCAAAGATCCAGGGTTCTTCTTTGACTTACAATAGATGCCTTCTGAGGTAGAGTTAACAAAAAAAGGAGACCCTACGTTATATCTTCAAGTATAGATCTATGATACATGCATCAAGTAGACATTAATTGATGATGGGCCCACAGTGAACATAGTTCCTTTCTCCCTATTGGAGAGGATGGGCTATGGGCATACAAATATCACTGCATCACGAGATACTCTAAGTGGGTATGATAATCTGAAGGCTACCACCATAGGTAAGATTTCTCTTCTAGTGACTTTGGGACCTAAAACCATTCCTACCACTTTCTACGTCATAGACAAAGACACAGGATATAACTTGATTCTTAGAAGACCATGGATACATAGAATGAAAGCTGTACCATCCACATTATTTCAAGAAGCTCGATTCTTGCACTTAGGGAAAGTACATGTTGCAAAGGGAGATCTAGAACCTTTCAACATGTTAAAATCAAACATGCCAAACAAGCGTATAGGTATCCCCATAGACTACGAACTCCCTACCAACAAGTTAACCGTCCCTAATCCTACACCTCAATCGATATGCATCAAATGAATGGAAATCATGGAAAAGACCATAAATGTTGCAGAGATCAAAACTTTAGAGAATGAGCCATTACCAAAACAAAAGGAAATAGTCCCTAAAGAAAGAACAATTGAGATCATGGAATTGATTGAGTGGGATGGACCACTCCAATTCCCCCTAGAGGTACTCATGATCGATTTCCAAGAAGCCTACAAACTCTTCCCTTGCATGGGGGAGAAGCCTCATAGAACTGAAGGACCAGTGTTTCAAACCACTATATTAGATCTAAGAAATGTAGACCTGCATGCTTTCTCAGATGCTGAGGAAGATATAACAGAGAGTTACACTCCATTGTCACCACTAAGTGAATCATGTGTCCCTGAGACACCAAAAGAGATAGAATCTTATGAAACTCTCACACCATTAGAGGATTCATATTGACCATTGACACCCATGGAGGAGGTGCATTCTATTGACAATGAATCAACTAACACCATAGGAATGCTGGCTAGAATGTTCATGGTATCTCAACCGCAAGAGAAACCAACCACCTCTTGCTTAGTTCAATCAAATGAACTTGGTGAATGGGAAGCACCTCTGGTACAAATTGAAATGGTTGAAAGACTTCCCAATAAAGACAAAGAAAGTGAAGGTATCTTTCACAAAGAGTGGAAGATGAGAGGGACAGTCAACATTGAATACCCTATCATTTTCAAATTGCCAAAAAGTTACGTTAGATATGCCATGGACTTAAGACTAGAACCAAATGGGAGGACAAGTATAAGCTTTGTCCCTCCTGATGAACAAAGGGAGCCACAAACTCCCCTTGAGTTGTTCCAATTTTTTCAAAGAATCCAAGAGAGACTGGATGTGAAAATCTACATGCAGGAACAGTTCAGTCTGTTAGTGGAATAACTAAATTGTGATGGAGTCCTGTATTGGACCCCTTCTCATAAATAAGCCTTTTGAGACTTACTTTGCCTCACAATGCTAAGAGAAACCACCAAGTTGGTAGCAATAGATTCAAATGACAAACCCTATAGAATAGGAGAACTTGTCATGAGAAGAGGTAGCATGAAGAATAAGAATAGAAGACAAAAAAGAGCTTTTTCGATAGATTAGAAAGGTCCTTACATGGTCAAAGAAGATGTCAAAAATGGTGCCTATCTCTTGTGCACAATGGAGGGAAAGGAATTTGGTGAAACAGTCAATGTCTTTCACCTCAAGAAATACTATGTCTAAAAACACCAAAAAATTCATAAAACATAAAAAGTCAAAAAAATTATAAAAATCAAAATGTCAAACAATTTGTTTCCTACTTTTCTGCATCATTCTATTTATCTTGCATTACTGTTAGTGACTTTCTCTTATACTACTTTTGCTTCAGTAAGGAGTCTAGTATTTCCTAGATATACGTCAGCCTTTTAGGACCCAAAGATTCTCCATTTTTCACAATCACCACTATCCCCCTTCATTCCTAGTGATTCTAATCAAAAGCCTAGCTCTTAGCTTTACACTGATCCCATTCTTAATGAGTCAAGATGATAGGTCTAAATAAAGTCAGTATTCAAACCTACAGTGTTCAAAGGAAGCTTGCAAGTAGACCTTCCCAATTATTCCCTAGTAGAAGAGAAGTTCAAACAGATTACAAAACTTTTGGTGGCTCTCAACCTCTTATCTTTCCTGGCCAAAAACATCAGGAAGATCAAAACTCTAAAGAAAATAATCTAAGATCTGAGTGAATAAAAAAAATGAGTGATCAAAATAAGAGAATTGAAAAGTGAGAATTGAGAGGTCAAAGCATTCCATAGCAAAAGTTTAGAAAGCATTCATTTCTTGAAAAGTAAAAAAAAATCCAAAAAAAATGAGAAAAATCAAGTGAGGAAAATACAAAAAAAAAGAGTGAAAGAGAGAAGATTGTTGAATGTCTGTACTCTTGGGTGGAGATCAGTCTAAGCTTGAAGCCTCAAGGGTGACATTCTAACAAAGAAAGAAAGGTACAAATCACAAACATGCACTAGCTAAGCAAAACCAAAGAGTCTAGTAGTCTCTAGGATCATCTTCTACCTAGGGACCCTTGTTCTTTCCTATTTTATCTTTTACTCCGAGTCTACCTTACTTGCCATCTATGATCTAAGTCTAGTGAACACCAATAAAATTTTCTACTTGTCTAAATTAAAAGCTTGTCAGCTTGTCTTATCTAGTTAAGGATCAGTGTTTAGCCTTTAGCGAAGCCAAAGTTTAGAAACATTGCATCTTCATCCCCGGTCCCCACTTGAGTTATAAAATCCTATCTCTCAGCCTTGAATAGTTTTATTATATTAGGACAACTCGCAATCCCCTAGATATAAAATCATATTTAAGAGCAGTCACATTGTTGGTTCCACATTGCATTCATGCCAAAATTAGAAAAAGAGTCTCAAAGCAATTAAGTCAAATGTCATATCTCATGACATCCAGTAGAAGTAAATGTTTCATTTCAGCATTTCTTGTGTTCCTACATTATCATATCGTGAACTGCATCTCATAGATATACCGCAAAAAATTACAAAAAATATGTCATTGTTGTCATACTTGCATTGTTAAGAGAGTTGAAAAGGTCAAACACATAATCAAAAAGTTCCCAAACCTCCAAACATGCACAAGACATGAGTATAAATCTGATAGGAAAAAACCATAAAAGGATTAACTTTCATAGATACATCCAAAGTTTACATATAACAAGGGTATCAAAGAGCTATGACAAAATGCTCTCAAGAGAAGCAGAGGCTCCCCATGCAAGGGGGCATAATTTCAAGAAAGGAAGTCAAGGCTAGTTCCCCCCAATGGAACCCTCAGGACTTCGGCTCCTCCATCTATGAATACCACTCATCACTCCATGAGACCTATAAGAGTGAGGTGCTCTACTATGAGCATGTGACTGTGAAGGCCCCGCTATACTAGCATCGCATTGTCCAAAATTAATGCGAGCCATCTATCGGAGTACCTCATTCTCACCCTTAAGGGTGTCAACCTAGGTCTTCAACTCTACATTCATCTGTCATCCATGATAGATAGGAGCAAAAATATTAGTGTGTCTCCCAGTAGTAGGGGCATACCAGGGTCATCTAAAAGATGGTCATGAGTCATCCTAGTGAAGGGAGAAGCCAATCCAACATTAATTTCATGAACAAAGTCCCTCTACTGTCTGATGTTACCTGAAAGAGTAAATCAAAAGAAAAACAAGTCAATTCCTTATGAAAAGAGAAAGGACAAAAGTATGAAAAGCAATTAAACTAAACATACATGGATCACCAGGCTGCCAGTCATGGTCAAATTGTCACATCACTTCATCTAAATGAGGAGGTCAAGGAACCACAGGAGGACCCTTGGGGATATCAAGACCATCATCTGAATCACCAGTATCATTGAAATCCTCATCCTGCACTTCCTCGGGAATGACCTCATTTGACAAATCATCATCATCTAGAACATAGTCCTCGTCAATAGACTCTGAGTCCACAACCACAATCACAAATCAGGAAGGAGTCCCTCTCCCTCCCGTATGTCCTCATCTCAGAACTCTAGTAATGAAAACTCTAGGAGTAAAGGGAGTCCAAACTACGGTCCTCTGTCTTATCTCACCCATCTCTAGAACAGTCTTGTAGCAAGTGGACACTAAAGGCAAGTCCTCAGGGATGTCCTCACCAAACTAATGTGAAACACGATCAATCGATGGGCCTCAACTAGACCATTACATTATGAAATCTTGGATACTTTACAACAGTACTCTCTGACCTCGCCATCACGGGCCCAGGATCCCTCCATGTCACAATAAGGATCAAAGATTATGTCCTCATCCATAAGAGTAGAAATAGTGGGTAAAGAAGTATCAAAGTGACCAACATGCATCCACCTCACTACTCTTAGTAAATGTCTATCTGAAATTAGAATGAGATTCTGATAGGGCCTCATGTGCTCAAATATCCATGTCATGATCAAAGAAGAGTGGCTAAAAGCTAGAGCCCCTCACCATGAAATACGATAGAAGTCTTTGTAAACCATGGCCAAGATATCCAGTCCCCAGGCATAAACTATGCCCTCCTCAATACCATGAATGATGGGTGCCCAACACCATTCCAGATGAGTCGAGGCCCTATCCCCGACAGCCTTGATGCAATCAAACCAATTAGGAATCTCCTCAAAAGTGGGATGCAAAGTCATGGCACAGAAGTGGGCTGGACTCCTATCTGATCTTTGGGGTGACTAACCCCCATGAACTCTGCCCAAGACGTCTTGTCCTTGAAGGACTCACTAGATGGAAGGACTGGAGGATGTCCTCTCATAGGAACCCTAAGTATATGATACACATCATACAGAGTGATGGTCCACTCTCCAAATATCTATGGGAACCTAAATGTGTTTTTGTCTGCATCCCAGTAGGTTAGAATGTCACAGTATATATGAGACCCACACTACAATAGAATAGGAAATTAGCACCAAAATTTAGTGCAATTGAACTCAGGAATTGAACACTTTTTTCAACACAAAACCCGACGCAAGTTTGCATGCTTACTTCGGCACCAGATTCAGCGCCGACTTTAGCACCGGAAAGCAATAGCCAGATTTGGTGCCAAATTTAGAGCCAAATTTGACACCCAATTTGGCTTCCAATTTTACTTCTAGTTTTGCTTCCAGGTTTGCTTCTTGTTTTTCTTCCATTTTTGCTTCCAGTGTTGCTTCTAATTTTGCTTCCAGATTTGCTTCCAATTTAGTGCCGGATTTGGCACCCAAATTAGCTTCCAATTTGGCTTCCAATTTTTCTTCTAGTTTTGCTTCTTGTGTTGCTTCCAGTTTTTCTTTTGGTTTTGCTTCCAGGTTTGCTTCTGGTTTTGCTTCAATTTTTGCTTCCAATTTTGCTTCCGATTTTGCTTCCAGATTTGCTTCTAATTTAGCACCAGATTTGGCTTCTAGTTTGGCTTCCGATTTTGCTTCTGGTTTTGCTTCTTGTGTTGCTTCCAAGTTTGCTTCCAATTTTTCTTTTGGTTTTTCTTCAGTTTTTGCTTTCAGTTTTGCTTCCGATTTTGCTTCCAGATTTGCTTCCAATTTAGCGCCAGATTTGGCTTCCGATTTTGCTTCTGGTTTGGCTTCTTGTGTTACTTCTAGGTTTGCTTCCAATTTTGCTTCTGATTTTGCTTCTAGGTTTGCTTCAGGTTTTGCTTCCATTTTTGCTTCCAGATTTGCTTCCATTTTTGCTTCCAGGTTTGCTTCCAATTTTGCTTCTAGTTTTGCTTCCAATTTAGCACTAGATTTGGCACCCAATTTAGCTTCCATTTTTGCTTCCATGTCTACTCCCATTTTTGCTTCTAGTTTTGCTCTCAGTTGTGCTTCATATTTTTCTTCTTGTATGGCATCTAAAATAGCTTCTTTTTTGGCTTCCTAATTGACACCAAGTTTTGCTTCCATTATGACCTCCTTTGTTGCTTTGGGTTTTGCTTCCAATTTAACAAGATAATTATATAAAAAATAAGATAATTATTATAACATGATCATCATGTATAATTATAACAAGTGAGTCAAATATCTATAATTTAATTGAATTTTACAATATCCATCCTGAGCAGTAAATTAAAATCATCATACGTAATAAATATCCATCCAAAAATCATCAACCACTTTCAATATATATAAATTGACCAGTCAATACTGATAAGATCATCATCATATATAACTAAAACAAGTGAAAGTCAAGTATGTTAGTAGATCAATAACATGTCAAAATGATACATGTCTAACAGTCAACATAAGTCAAAATGATGCATGTACAAATGATATAAGTAAAAATGATAAATTATGTAACTCAAAATGATACAAGTCAAATTGATACATGTGAAAATCATACAACTCAATAATATGGTACTGCAGGCCGTGAAAATGATACATATGATAGTAACCATGAAAAGAGGCATCATAATGATATATCAGCAATGATCCATGATGCAGTTTATATGATCATGAATGTCATTGGATACTACTAGCAACTGCCTCATCATCATCATCACCATCGTGATCATCATCATCATGATCATCATCGTCATGATCATCATCATCATCATCGTCGTCATTGGCCTCGTTGTCTTCTGTATCTACATCATCATCATTCTCTAGCATGTGATCTTTACCAGAACCAATATAATTTGGATCTATATCATCAGAATCATCTTCATCTTCTGGAAGACCTGTGGTCTACAAAAAAAACATTTAAAATGAAAATTTATTATTTATTTCATGTAATAATTTATTTTTCTATTATATATCTAATATTCCAACATATGAAATGAAACCATAATCATATTACATCATATCAAAGTGCACATACCATAATAAAATTTCAAAAAAGTTACAACTAATATGTCATTCCAATGATGTAAAACATGCAACAATTCTAATAAACGTTACTAAAGATCATAAAAAAATTTGTTATACATTTTAACTATCAACTATAAATTCTATTACATAACCTTAAGTGCCACAAATTGTGTGGTCAATGTATGTTCTTTTTCACTGTTAATCTAATAACCTGCATTAGACATAAACATTAAAGAGTTTTTAAGTAGCAGTTGATTAAATTCTCTTACATGTCCTTAAGAGTACACTTGTGGTAGCTGAAAACTCACATTTACATGACCAACAATTAAAAAAATTATGCCTATATCATGATTAACACTAAGATCTACAAGTTTTGTCCCCATGGAGTGTACATTTGCAACACTACACAAGCACAAAAGTCTTTAATTATATCTTCAAGATGGTCATCCCAATCATCTAGTTCATCATACAAGGAAATTGGCTCAAGACAAGGAGTTAGACAATTAACTTCTAGGAACACTAAATGGTACCCTTCCATCAACCTCCAGGGTTCAGTAAAAAACATAGTGGCCCTAGTTAGCAAGTTGTATGGGGAGAAGGATGCTTCTCATTTTCAAGAATCCTAAGTCTCATTGCTACATATGTTTCTTAAAGAAGGGCCAATTTTAAACTAGGTAGTTGTTTTGTCACTCACTTTGTGCAATGAAATGATGAGAGTCGAGTCTCCTTATATCATTCTAGATTTGCATACAGCAACCGCCAATACAATAACACCATACAATGCACACTTAACTTTATAGTACCTTAGCCCAGACATGAAGCTATAGAAATCTAAAGGTACCTCCTACTAAAGATGTCATGCCATAGACCAGATACCACTGTACAGTATATATCACATCTACAGTAACAATTTCCTTCCAAATGTAGGGTTATAGTCTATGATTTACATGCATAGACCTTTCTAGTGTTTACAAGATAATTCCTTAGTCAACACCATTCTAGTGTCCACAAGATGTTTCCATAGTTAAAATAAGAAATTAATGCTACTTTGCAAACAATAAGCAAGCATTAAGAGAGCTTAAAGTTTCCATTTACATCCATGCACAATAACTTAATCAACCCTAAGGATTTTATGGACAATGAAACAAAAGGTCCTATATTCCATTTATGAGTCCTCTATCCAAATGACCCAGTGATCACAAGTACATCATATCTACTATTCCGTGGGTAGTGCTCAGTCATTCAAACATAGGGAAGTCCATACTAAGATAAATTTGTTCACAAATAGTCTCCAATTTAATAAATACTAGTTTGAAATCACATTTCTAAGTTAGTGCAAGTCATTACAATGAACTCAAAGGTCATTCTCATCAAACGAATGCCTTCACAATAGACTATTCTAGTTACAAGTACAATACAACTATTGCAATGTTACACAACTGTATGTAATTGACAAAACCCATTCTTTCCAAGAGTCAACTGGTAATCAAATACAATCATGTAGTGTTGTTTCAACATTGTATTCCATTGTGGCTTCAGTAATGCAAACCTCATAACCTTGGAGGGAGTGTTGGGGGGAAAGTTGACCCGAACCAAGGATCCAAAACCATCCCAAAACCCCACCTAGGAGTAGCATTATTAATCCCAAGAAGACCTCGCATCCACAATTGAGAGAGTGGACATTTATAGTTGAAATACCAACACCATTAGGGTTTACAACCATGTCAAAAAAGATAACCATGAACTAGGCCAGGTTTCCTCAAGACTCATGGTATGTTGCAATGATAGCATTCTAGCAATTCTAGCCAGGGTTTGAAATCCAAAACTCAATAACCAACAGTTTGCCACAGTTCGTAAGTCCCATGATCTTAAGTCTGAACTCTTGCAATTAACAATATTTTCCTCATCCAAACTCTTTATCATAGGCTTTCACAAGACCACATACAGTTACACAAGTTAAAGGAAATGTTTCACAAAAATGGTCAGTGTAATTTTACAAGAATGGATGACAAGGAGCTTTACTTCAAAGAAAGGTTAGCTTAGTTGACGAAGACCAGTTGGCATTTTGATTCTTAGTCTCCAACCCAAACAGCAAGACACTCAACCAACATGATGAGCACACCGAAAGTCTCCCTTCCTCTAAATCACATACAGTCCAACCATCAACCTTCCTTGCTCGACCCCAAGGCAAAAAGAAGAATTTCCCCCCAAAATGGTTCCCCACTCCTTCCTTTTCTCCCTCACATACCCCAAAACCAAGCACATTAAAGACTAGTACTTCCCAAAGTTGTTATGGCAGAGGAGAGTTAATGCCTACTGCCAATGATGGCTCCTTCTCAACAAAAAAAAATGTGCATATTAAAATTTAAATGTCCACTATTATATTTCAAAGGTTTGAAATATAACCAACAATGTAACAGTAATGCATGCCTCCCTTTAAGTCTTATAATAAAAGGTTAGGAAACAAAGACTTGAGATAAACCCTTTGGTTTGTTCACTTAGGAGACCACCTGGAAACTCAATGATAACTACATCCACATGATAAAAAAAAAATGACAAGCGACCTATGAATAACAATCCACTTGAGTCAAAAAGACAAGAAGACCAATAGAAACCAAACACAACAAATAGAGTACAACTGTAACTATTTGTCTCAAGTATCACTCTATAACCTCTTTAAAGATTATTGAAACTCAACACAAGAAATGCAAATTGACATATTAACACAACAATATCCAACTAAGTTAATGAAAGTCAACTATTGATACCTCGTTCTCCATCCAGATTACAAAATCGGTCCACTTTTTGCTTTGTAACATTTCCTTTTCAAATTGTGTTGGTTGTCGACCATATTTCTATTGTCAAAACATGGCACATGGACTAGTTAAACTAATTAATATGCAATCATTTACATTTTCCTAGGAAATTAAAAAAATATCATTTAACATATTAAATATACTTACAAATGTATAGATCAAGGCCTGTAAACCTTTCTGGCCACTGTGATGAGTGGCACGAAGTTTGTCAAGCCTAGCCTTGGAGGCCTTGTCCTAAAACATATACTAATTCAATTTAATTATGCACAAATAAAATTTAAAAATCGTTTAATAAATTTGATAAAAACTTATGAGCAAATTCAAATACCTGCATATTCTCCTCACCGGACTTCCTCCGTGCATCAGACTTCTCATATGCTTTTACAAGCTTTTTCCATACTTTTAGACTTACATCAATTGGCCATTTTTTGAGCCTTAGCTTGGGACGGATTTTTTTATCTTCTTTGTTTGGTTGCACTGAAATCTCTTGCAGTTTTGAGACATTTGTAGCTTTATTTTCTTTACAGACCAACCTGTGCCAAATTCAGTCTCCATGTCATGGATAACTACTTTTTGCAGGTGCATGGGTATGTTTGAGAATGACAAATGTAGATGGTCTTTGAACTGTTGAAGGCATGATTCCTTCAACCTATTCACAAATGTTTTTCTAGCATCTGTCATTCAGACTTCCCCTGAAACCACATCGTATTATATCTTGGTATTGTAGCTCCCAATGCAAGATGCAAAACATGGCGTGGTGGTCAAAGAAGTTTGTGTCCCAAGAGTTGCTGGGACATTGGAAGCCTCTATTCCCCATTCCACATTCTTAGAGGTTACTATTATTGATTTCCTCCTGGATCTTTTGCCCAATCCATGACTGGTTGGGGAATCAATTGATTCCCTCTGACACTATTGATTTGGTTGCAATGTTTCAGGGGCTTTACTAGATCATTTTTTTATGTCTTTGGCAAGCATTGTCAAGTCAACACCATTCAATTTGTTCACTACTTCTACCCCCAACATGGAAGCCAATGCCTCTTTATCTTTGTCAGTCTCATGTCCCTATATATATATAAAATAAATTTCTTCTTTTAAATTTATAAATAGAAAACTAAATACTAAAAACTAAAGAAACAATGGAAACATTTACAAATCTATAAATTGACAGTGAATTCCTTGATTGTGGCCAGAGTTTGCTCCCTTCTTTCTATTGCTTGACATTTTGATGTGACCTAGGGCAAATTATTTTTGTCTAGTCTGTGGAGGCAATCGTAGCCAGGTATGAATTAACAACGTGCTTGACCAATCATAGCCAAAAAAATAGATGTAGCCAAAAACAAATCCTAATAGCTCATATTTTGGGTATGATGTAGAAAGAGACCTTATTTGACAGGCCTTCCAAATATGGTAAATGCATGTTATATTGCAAGCAAGGATAATTAACAACAGTACTACTCAAATTTACCCTAAAGCATGAGTACAACATCTTAGAAAAACTTTCTTTGAGCTCAAAATTATATCAAAATTGATAAAAACCTAGGTCAAGAGTTAATTGCTCAGTAATTGGAACTTACTTGCTAAAAGACAGATGAACAAGCTTGATTGAATGGCTGAGGTAGCTAGAAACCCCAAATTTAGCAGCTGGCTAAAGCAATTTTTTATCTTTTGGATGTCTAGAACCAAAAATAAATACAATACAAATTCATGGATCTGTTGTAGAAACTTTTCAGTAACTTCCATTTTCAACCTAATAAAGTCGTCGCTTCATAGCCTACAATTCTTAGTAGGAAACCTAAAATAGAGACAGAGTACACTGTGTTGTGGGCTTAAATGTATTAACTTATTTGTGTTTTTTTGTGTGGTATGTTTTAAGACATGTGCAAATTTTAAATATATTTTTGGATTCATTAGTCAGCGCTAAAGTCGACGTCTCTAACGTCAACTTTAGTGCCAACTTTCAGCCCTAAATGTAATCTCTTTGGGACACCAAAACTGGCACGAAGTGCACCTAATTTAGCGCCTAGTTGTGCCAAACCAAAATGTTCCTCATGCCAACATGCCAATTATACCTACACTTCAACAAATGTTTCGTTGCAAGTCACTTGCACAATTGATGGACTAGCATGCAAAGAACAAGAGTAAAGATTCAGGAGTAAAGATCCTTAAACTCTAATCCCTCAACACTAAACTCTAAACCCTCAACCCTCAACACTATACCTTAAACCCTAATCCCTCAACACTAAACCCTAATCCCTCAACACTAAACTCTAATCCCTTATCGTTGAACCTTAAACCCTATCCCTAAACTCTCAACCCTAAACAATACTATGCCTTAAACCCTAATCCCTCAACTCTAAACCATAATCCCTAAACCGTAAACCCTCAACCCTAAACCCTAAACCCTAAACCCTAAACCCTCAACCCTCAACACTATACCTTAAACCCTAATCCCTCAACCCTCAACCCTCAACCCTAATCTTAAAGCTAAACTTAAAGCTTCCACTCATTCCACCATCCCCAAGGGATCCAGAATGCAAAATTAGATGCCTCTATTGATAAAGCCAAACATCCTAAGGGTCCTCATGCCTTAGGACATAAAAAAAAAGAGTTAAAGAAAAATTAATCCAAAAAGTTATCCAAGCCCATACCTCCACAAGTAAAGTCCAAAACCAAAATGGTATGGGTACCTAAGCAACAAGAAATCAAGTTAAATGAGGCATCTACCTCTAAAAAATCCCAACCATCTACTCCCATCTCAAATTCCCATTCTGTTCAAAAGTGTCGAAACATTCCATCCCACAAGCAAAACAAAAGCAATAAAATGCCTAAGTCTATGTGGGTTCCTAAAGCCCTTCATCATCCATCTCCTAAGCAAACATCTCCATTGCACCCTACACCACCTCAACATCACAAGCTTCAATGTTTATCGTGATGTGTGCAACCATTGGTCATGGTTCCCTTCCATTCTGCAATAAATCTACCATCATTCATCCACTATCCTACATACCCTCCACATACCCTCCTTATGGTCCATGATTTGGCATAAGTCTAACATAATCCACATCATAATCCACTATTTTCCCTACATAATCCAAATCATAATCCACTTTTCTCCCCTCTATAATCCACATCATAATCCACTATCTACCTAATCCATTTACCTTCCATGTATCCCTTACCAACATCGATGAGGGCACTCGACATGGTCATGCATGAGGACATCATCCTCTAATGGGACTATAACCTTTCAGTGCAGCATAACACATCCTTAAACCCTCAACCCTAAACACTATACCTTAAACCCTAATCCCTCAACCCTAAATCCTAATCCCTCAACCCTTAAACCTTAAACCCTAAACCCTATCCCTAAACCCTCAACCCTAAACACTATACCTTAAACTCTAATCCTTCAACACTAAACCCTAATCCCTCAACCCTAATCCCTTATCGCTAAACCTTAAACCCTATCCCTAAAGCCTCAACCCTCAACACTTGAACCTTAAATCCTAAACCCTATCCCTAAACCCTCAACCCTCAACACTTGAACCTTAAATCCTAAACCCTATCCCTAAACCCTCAACCCTAAATAGTACTATGCCTTAAACCCTAATCCCTTAACTCTAAACCCTAATCCCTAAACCCTAAACCCTAAACCCTCAACCCTCAGCACTATACCTTAAACCCTAATCCCTCAACCCTCAACCCTCAACCCTTATCTTAAAGCTAAACTTAAACCTTCCACTCATTCCACCATCCCTAAGGGATCAAGAAATGTAAAATTAGATGCCTCTACTAATAAAGCCAAACATCCTAAGGGTCCTCATGCCTCAAGACATAAAAATAAAGAGTCAAAGAAAAATCAATCCAAAAAGTTATCCAAGCCCATACCTCCACAAGCAAAGTCCAAAACCAAAATGGTATGGGTACCTAAGCAACAAGAAATCAAGTTAAATGAGGCATCTACCTCTTACAAATCCCAACCATCTACTCCCATCTCAAATTCCCATTCCACTCAAAAGTGTCAAAACATTCCATCCCATAAGAAAAACAAAAGTAATAAAATGCCTAAGTCTATGTGGGTTCCTAAAGCCCTTCATCATTCATCTCCTAAACAAACATCTCCATTGCACCCTACACCACTCCACATCACAAGCTTCAAGGTTTATCATGATGTGTGCAACCATTGGTCATGGTTCCCTTCCATTCCACAATAAATCTACCATCATTCATCCACTATCCTACATACCCTCCACATACCATCCCTATGGTCCTTGTTTTGGCATAAGTCCGACATAATCCACATCATAATCCACTATTTTCCCTACATAATCCACATCATAATACAATTTTCTCCCCTCTAGAATCCACGTCATAATCCACTATCTGCCTAATCCATTTTCCTTCCATGTATCCCTTACCAACATCGATGAGGGCACTTGACATGGTCATGCGCGAGGACATCATTCTCTAATGGGACTATAACCTTTCAGTGCAGCATAACGCATCCTTCAACCCTCAACCCTAAACACTATACCTTAAACCCTAATCCCTCCACCCTAAACCCTAATCCCTCAACCCTAAGTAGAGTGTCGAGAGTATAGGTATTATTGATAGAGTTTAGGGTTGAAGGTTTAAGGATTGAGGCTTGAGGATTTATGACTGAGGGTTAAGGCATTAGAGTTCAAAATATAGTGTTGAGGGTCAAGGTTTTAGGGATAGGTTTTAGTGTTTAAGGTTTAAGGGTTAAGGGTTGAGGGATAGGGTTTAGGGTTTAGGGATAATGGATTAGGGTTTAAAGTATAGTGTCAAGGGTTGAGGGTTTAGTAATAGGGATAGTGTTTAGGGTTTAGGGATGAGAGATTAGGGTTGAGGGTTGAGGGTTGAGTGATTAGGGTTTAGGGTCAAGAGATTAGGGTTTAAGGTATAGTGCTTAGGGTTTAGGTTGAGGGATTAGGGGGGTTGACAGATTAGGGTTTGATGTTGAGGGTTGAGGGTGTAGGGATAGGGTTGAGGGTCAAGGGATTAGGGTTAAAGTAGAGTGTCGAGGGTATAGGGATTAGGGATAGGGTTTAGGGTTGAATGTTTAAGGATTGAGCATTGATGCTTTAGGGCTAAGGGTCAAGGGATTAGGATTTAAGATATAGTGTCGAGGGTCGAGGGTTTAGGGATAGGTTTTAGGGTTTAAGGTTTAAGGGTTAAGGGTTGAGCTATAGGGTTTAGGGTTTAGGGATAAAAAATTAGGGTTTGAGGTATAGTTTCAAGGGTTGAGGGTTTAGGAATAGGGATAGTGTTTAGGGTTTAGGGATGAGGGATTATGGTTGAGGGTTGAGGGTCGATGGATTAGGGTTTAGGGTTTAGGGTTGAGAGATTAGGGTTTAAGGTATAGTGCTTAGGGTTTAGGGTTGAGGGATTAGGGTTTAGGGTTGACGGATTAGGGCTTGACGTTGAGGGTTGAGGGTTAAGGGTTTAGGGATATGGTTGAGGGTCAAGGGATTAGGGTTAAAGTAGAGTGTTGAGGGTATAGGGATTAGGGATAGGGTTTAGGGTTGAAGGTTTAAGGATTGAGGGTTGAGGCTTTAGGGCTGAGGGTTAAGGGATTAGGGTTTAAGATATAGTGTCGAGGGTTAAGGTTTCAGGGTTTAAGGTGTAAGAGATAAGGGTTGAGGGATAGGGTTTAGGGTTTAGGGATAAGGGATTAGGGTTTAAGGTATAGTGTTTAGGGTTTAGGGATGATGGATTAGGTTTGAGGGTTGACAGATTAGGGTTGAGGGCTAAGGGTTGAGGGATTAGGGTTTAGGGTCAAGGGATTTGGGTTTAAGGTATAGTGTTGATGGTTTAGGGATAGGGTTTAGGGTTGATGGATTAGTGTTTGACATTGAGGGTTGAGGGTCAAAGGATTAGGGTTAAAGTAGAGTGTTGAGGGTATAAGGATTAGGGATAGGGTTTAGGGTTGAAGGTTTAAGGATTGAGGGTTGAGGCTTTAGAGATGAGGGTTAAGGGATAAGGGTTTAATATATAGTGTCAAGGGTGAGGCTTTAGGGATAGGTTTTAGGATTTAAGGTTTAAGGGTTGAGGGTTTAGGGATAAGAGATTAGGGTTTAAGGTATAGTGTCGAGGATTCAAAGTTTAGGAATAGAGATAATGTTTAGGGTTTAGGGATGAGGGATTAGGGTTGAGGGTTGAGGGTTGAGGGTCGAGGGATTACGGTTTAGGGATAGAGTTTAGGGTTTAGGGTCAAGGGATTTGGGTTTAAGATATAGTGCTTGGGATTTAGGGATAGGGTTTAAGGTTGATGGATTAGGGTTTAGGGTTGACAGATTAGGGTTTGACGTTGAGGGTCAAGGGATTAGGGTTAAAGTAGAGTGTTGAGGGTATAGGGATTAGCAATAGGGTTTAGGGTTGAAGGTTTAAGGATTGAGGGTTGAGGCTTTAGGGCTAAGGGTTAAGGGATTAGGGTATAAGATATATTGTCAAGGGTCGAGGTTTTAGGGTTTAAGGTGTAAGAGATAAGGGTTGAGGGATAGGGTTTAGGGTTTGGGGATAAGGGATTAGGGTTTAAGGTATAGTGTTGAGGGTTAAGGGTTTAGGAATATGGATAGTGTTTAGGGTTTAGGGATGAGGGATTAGGTTTGAGGGTGGAGGGATTAGGGTTGAGGGTTGAGGGTTGAGAGATTAGGGTTTAGGGATAGGGTTCAGGGTTTAGGGTCAATGAATTTGGGTTTAAGGTATAGTGTTGAGGGTTTAGGGTTGATGGATTAGGGTTTAGGGTTGAGGGTTTAGGGATAGGATTGAGGGTCGAGGGATTAGCATTAAAGTAGAGTGTTAAGGGAATAGGGATTATGGATAGAGTTTAGTGTTGAAGGTTTAAGGATTGAGGGTTGAGGCTTTAGGGCTGAGGGTTAAGGGATTAGGGTTTAAGATATAGTGTCGAGGGTCAAGGTTTTAGGGATAGGTTTTAGGGTTTAAGGTTTAAGGGTTGAGGGTTGAGGGATAGGGTTGAGGGTTTAGGGATAAGGGATTAGGGTTTAAGGTATAGTGTCGAGGGTTTAAGGTTTAGGAATAGGGATAGCGTTTAGGGTTTAGGGATGAGGGATTAGGGTTGAGGGTTGAGGGATTAGGGTTGAGGGTTGAGGGTCGACAGATTAGGGTTTAGGGTTTAGGGTCGAGGGATTAGGGTTTAAGGTATAGTATCTGCCTAATCCATTTGCCTTCCATGTATCCCTTACCAACATTGATGAGGGCACTCGATATGGTCCATGCATGAGGACATCATTCTCTAGTGGGACTATAACCTTTTAGTGTAGTGTAACGCATCCTTCAACCCTCAACCCTAAACACTATACCTTAAACCTTAATCCCTCAACCCTAAACTCTATCCCTAAAGCCTGAAGCCTCAACCCTTAAACCTTAAACCTTAAACCCTATCCCTAAACCCTCAACTCTAAACACTATACCTTAAACCCTAATCCCTCAACCCTAAACCCTAATCACCCAAGCTAAGGTACATTAGGGTAACGTTACCTGGCATCCCACCGATACACTGACACAAAGAGTTCATCGATGAAACATAAATAATAGTCTCAATGATGCAATGATAATAATTATTGTGACATCCCGAGGCATCATTCATATATTCAAAAAAAATGACCTCCTCCTATGACATGACAGGAATAAAAGTGAGTTGCACCACAGTTTGATCACATAGCTCATGTAAAACTTGAACAAATTGCAAAAGGGGCTGAAGGAGAAGGGGACTGAAGCTCTCACACAATAAAGTGAAGAAAAACAAGTAGCAAAGAGAAATTCAAGTAAGTACACCAATCCTAGCTAAGAAATTTTGTCTCTTAAAGGTTTGGATTCACGCAATGGGAGATAGTGCAGAAAAACCTAAAAATAAGAAACATAAAACTAAAAAGAGACCATTAAACCAAGACTTAATAGATCAATGTCTTAGGTCAGGACCAAGACCAAAAAGAAGTGTACAGATGAACTCCTCACATGATCGATTGTTGGACAATCACAAGGACTTGGGAGATGTATGGACTCCACTATGAGGGTACAAACTTTTCTTATACCACTACATAAAATAATATAGGTTTTTACCAGTCTGTAACCCATGGAGGTTGAACCTAGGGAGATTAGTTGTGCTAGAGGTGTTTGTCAATTTGAAATTAAGGAAAGCCCTTGCCAGTAAATATGATCAGAAAATGAGAACTATTCAAACACACAGTGGTGACAATTTATTGATTATTTCAAAAGATCTCATTTCCAATGTATTTCAATTAGAGTGTGGTTTTGATTTACCATTCACAATCAGAGATCTATTGCTAGAGTATTGTCATATGGATACTAGCTATAAAAGGTGGAAGTTGGCCTTGCATAGGCCTACGGACAAAGAAGGACAATTAAGGAAATTCTCTAGTAATGAGAATCCTCTATTTCATGAAGATCTATTTGAAGAGTATTTTTGATACACCTATTATGCATCTAGTAAAGTCTTGGGAGTAGAAGTCCCACCTCTAATGTCAATTGTACCAAGGTTTTAGCCACAGATGTATAGACTAAGTGGGCCAGGCCTTTTGACTATGCTAGCTTTGTGACTAATGCCCTAAACCAAGGGCTGGAAAAAATAAAAAATAACAGTGATAGAATCAACTTCAAACACTATTCCTTATTAATGCATTTGCTTTTATATGAGAGACATGATAGAGGATTTTGGAGCAGTGAACTGAGGATAAGGGATTCTTTTGATAATGGGGATCCTAAACTTGTACAGATGTGGACTTCGTTATGGGTAGCCAATTTGGTAGATCTCACTACCTCTACTTTGAAGAGTTTTTTGTAAAACCTTTAATGGAGTTACTGGGATATCCCTAGGATTATAACCTATCCCCAAGGATGCAGAGATTTCTAAGACCCAAAGAAAATGACCCTAAAAGTAAAGTGGACCATAATTGGGGAGATTGGTATGCTTTCTATGACTGCACAGTGATTAGAGTTTATGGATTTGAGGGCACCCCACATTTGCTGCCACGAATAGTTCCTAATCGGATTGCCTATCTAGATATTGTGAGACAATTAGTAAAATCTGATGCCATACACCTCAAGAAGCATAACAAACAGTCAATCATGCCTAGCACTCTATGTTTTGGAGATTTCACAGTGGTCACAAATGAAGGGTATGAAGAAATTAATACTAAATTGGCATAGTTCAATCTTCCTATAGGTAATGAAAGACAAAATTTTGATTCAGAGGGTTTTATTCATAAAGCAAATATTTCACAAGGGTTCTCAGCATATGAACATTTATTTTCAGAGGAAGATGTGATTAGAAACCTTGATGAGGCCTCTACTATCAACAGAATGGGTACATTCAACAAAGTGATTCTTGCTGATGAATGGAAAAGAAAACATGTCCAATATTATTCAAAAATGTTTTGTGAAATACAGGATCCACTAGCAAGGATTGAACAATTGATTGCTCATGCAGATGAAATCATAAAAGATGTACCCCTAGTTGTTTTTGATACAACTTATACAATCTATTCAGGAACACAAGCTAAAGACATAGAGCCTCTAGGCTACGAGGCCTCACAGCCTACCCCTGAAGTATGTTTTTCTATAGATATTGACATAAGTGAAGAAGGGGAAAGTGAACAAATGAAGCTAATAAATGCTCCTGAAATAGCACAATATGAGCATCCTCCTAAATTGAATGATGTAAAGTTTGAGACATCAGATGAATTATCTGATGACATTAGAATCTTGGTTGCACATAAATTTATTTATGATGATGATTTTATTAAAACTCCCGAATTTAAGTCATTTGTCTATGAGTACAAAGGAAAAATGGTGAGAGAAAAAATGTAAGATGTCACTTTTGAACAAGAGGTTACTGCTTTGGATGAATTAAAAAGGGAAGTTGATAAAGAGATGGAGTCCATCACTGCCGAAAGAGGAAGGGAGTTTCTTTAAGAAGCCAAAGTATTGCTCTTGTTAGGGTGGGATATGAGTTCGGCAATTGTGTTTGATAGCTTCAGGAAGAGAGAAGATAAAACAATGAATTTGACTGAAGAAGCCATTGATAAGATATACTCAGGATCAAGATCAGGGTATAATGCAGATGAAGCCACTCTACTCATTTGGTCACTTTACCCACAGGATAAGATACCAACAATTGCTAATAATTCAAATCAAATGTTTAGTCATCTCTTAGTCAAAAGGGTAGGGGATACTGACCCCAATGAAACAATAGAGCCCAACATTAATGTGGCAAATTTAAATAAGGCACAAGTTGAAAAAATGCTTAAAGAAAATGATAGACTAAAGAAGGAGCTATTATATCAAAAGGAAATATCCTCTTCCTCTTCTATATCACAATTCTATCCTCTAGACCTTGAGAAAGATAAGAAAGTGTTGGATGCACTTACTGATGCATCTTATTGGAAAAATTGCCATATGAAATCCCAAGGGAAATGCAAAGAGCTGGAGAAGGAAGTAAAAACTATCAAATATGAGATGGCATTGGAATTAATCAGGGAAAGATTCAATAAAATGATGAGTTTTACTGATACCTATTGGAAATTGTTTAAGATGACACTCTCAGCAATGGTAGAAAATAAAAGATTACAGGGGAGGATGACTGAAAAGAAAGAAGACCTTTTGGGCAAAGGGATCTTGGTGGGACAAACATTACAAGTATATAATGATTTGATAGAGTCACATGATGAATATCATGACAAGCTCAAAGAAGAGCTTGATTATTTTAATCTTGCTCCACCACTTCATGATAATTTTGGGAATATCTGAAAATGTGATGATTCGAAGGAAGAATTGGCCATGGTTCTAACTAATGCATTACAGGAAATCAACGATGAATAGATAGTCTTGAAAAATACTCATAAGCAGTAGGAAAAAATGATGCAAATGGAGATGATATGAAGGAAGTGATTATCAATGTGAATACCTATGCAGAACAGGACTACATCCATCATCTCTTTGCAATAAATCTATTTATCAATCGAACCATGAACGTGCTAGATACGACATGCCAACAGTATGATGGGCATCATATCCAAAAATAGAAGCTTTGCATAGGCCTTAGATGGTCATGGGTCTCTATTTAGAGATTAATGGATCAGTGCATCCATTTAATGAAATGTTTTTCTTTTCAGTTATAATTAGTTATCAAAAGTCATGTCTTTTTGTAACGGGTCTGTAGCTTGTTGCCTCTCGCATATAAGAGAGACCAAGACTTGAGAGACAAAAGGAGGGTAGTAGTTCTTTCTGAAGCATTTTAGGGGACTTAGTAAGAAGATAGATTGCACCCATCCCACTCATCCACTTTCATGTTCCAAAAACTTTGCAATTAATATATATATGTATATTATGAAGCAGTATTATGAAGAAGACTACTTAAATGGTAACCTTTTTTCAGTGTTTAACTGTTGTGTTAATTTTCATGTTTATATGCTATTGTACTATCTCCAAAGTGATTGAAAAAAGATACAATTGATTTGATGATGATGATGATGATGGTTGTAATTTGGATGATGTGGATGCTTGTAATTTGCTCATACTATAATGAAAACCTTTTGCTTATAATTTTACAAATGAGAAGAAATCTATCAAATTCTGCCAATGCAAGAATAATGAGCTTACCAGTGAAAATGATCACCATTCTTTCACAAATTAGGTCACCTGCTTCTTCCCTTTTCAAATGTTGTTAAAGGAAGAGATGTCTTTAAACATGTCATCAGGCATTGAAAACTGATGTAGTATTTTCCTCTGTTCAGTGCATGGACTTCAAAGTCCTATGTCTAAATAGTCACCATGTATGGTGAATGGATCTTCAAATATTCATATACATTTCACTATAATATATAAGTGGGTATGTGAAAACCTGCATCATTTCACTATGTTTGGTAATTGAGTACTCAAGGATTCAAACCATCTCGCTGTGATTTTTTAATTGTGAATGCAAAAACTCAAATCAATTCACTGTACCTACAAATTGGTTATACAAGGATTCAAATCAGTTCACTGTATTTGCCAATGGGAATGCAAGGATACAAATAATTTGCATATAACAACTATTGGAAAATTTTAGACCTAGGAGTGGATGATGTGGATGCTTGTAATTTGCTCATACTATAATGAAAACCTTTTGCTTACAATTTTACAAATGAGAAGAAATCTATCAAATTCTGCTTATGCAAGAATAATGAGCTTACCAGTGAAAGTGATCACCATCCTTTCACAAATTAGGTCACCCACTTCTTCCCTTTTCAGATGTTGTTAAAGGAAGAGATGTCTTTAAACATGTCATTAGGCATTGAAAATTGATGTAGTATTTTCCTATGTTCAGTGCATGGACTTCAAAGTCCTATGTCTAAATAGTCACCATGTATGATGAATGGATCTTCAAATATTCATATACATTTCACTATAATAGCTAAGTGGGTATGCGAAAACCTGCATCGTTTCATCATGTTTTGTAATTGAGTACTCAAGGATTCAAACAATCTCGCTGTGATTTTTTAATTGTGAATGCAAAAACTCAAATCAATTCACTGTACCTATAAATTGGTTATACAAGGATTCAAATTAGTTCATTGTATTTGCCAATGGGAATGCAAGTACACAAATCATTTGCATGTAACAACTAGGAGGTCTACACAATTGAGGGCTGATGTAGAAAGGTTAGAGGATAAATGCAAACATTTAGGAAATTTATATAATCTGTCAGGACACATTTGCTGTTCATGTGTGGTTATCTTGATTGGTTCCTTTTAACCTCTTGGTTCATAGCTATTATGTGACTATTGTCATTGTTCTGTATTACAGGATCCAGAGGAGCCCATGGAGAGAGGACGTGGATGGCGTAGAACTACTAAATCACAGAGAGGAAAGTGGGTGGAAATAGATATGACAATAGAATCTGCAGATACAATAGAGGTAAGAAGAGAAAGCAACCTCAACCAAAGGAGGAAGGTGTTTATGAATTCACAAATGCTACAACATAGAGGAGACAAAGTTATTTTTTTTGTCCATGAGGCCTCTGAGGTCAAACTTATTAGTTGAAAATGCACAGGAATGGTGATTAAATGTGATTCTATGATCAAGGGAAAAGTTTGAAAATTAGGATGGCCAAAACATGATATGAATATGTCACATATATGACTAAAGTGAGGTTTTGTGTTGGATAGAATATTCATTGAAATGATATAATTGGTGTACTAAACATTATTTACTATGTTGTGTATTATAGGAGCCAGATGAGGCCATGGAAATAGATCGTGTCATATCAAATGAGGACACAACGGATCAAGTGGGACATCAGGTGTAGACACCCTAAAATGACCGTGTCGTGAAATCACTTGCATTCCGTTATCTGTCTAATCACTTGCATTGCAAACGTTAATTAAATAATCTAATTATTTAATTAATTATCATCAAATTTTTCTAAATCTCCTGAATTCAACATTAATTAAATAAATCCTCTTTATTTAATTAATTAAATTAAATTCCTCTATATTCTTCCACAATTAAATAATTTTAATTATTTAATTTGATCATTATCCTCCTTCAAAAATTCACATCCACATTAATTAAATATATCCCATTATTTAATTAATTCATCACAATTCTATCTTATCTACAATTAAATAATTTACATTATTTAATTAAATCAATTGTTCTTCTAAATTTAAATAAATCAAATCAAATTTATTTAAATTATCTCAATCCTCTAAAAATAAATAAAATCAAATATTTTATATATAATCTTCTGTTCTTCCAAAATCATGCACAACAATTAAATAAATTTATTTATTTAATTTACTTTTAAATCTTCTAAATTAAATAATTCTAATTATTTAATTATTTCTTCCAAAATATCTTCTCTAAATTTAAATAAATCAATTATTTATTTAAATTTCCTTTTCTTCTAAATTTGAGTTATCTCTAATATAACTCAAGCTTTTTATATTTAATAAAGCAAAATATCTTCTTTTTCTCATGCAAATCCCTTCTTCTTGTTTTAAATCACTTAACTGATCATTACATTCTGTTAATTGCTTTAACTCATTCTTCTATTCTTGATAACTCCTCTCATGCAAAAGAAAGCAAGACACTTGTCTTCTTCTTATTCGTTGCACATTCCTCAACTGTTCTCCTCCATTGATTCTTCTGAATTATCTGGACCGTTGATTGATCTTCGTTGAAACCTATATAAACCCCCTCATCTCCTTCATTTAAGCCTCTCTCTTCGATCATATTCTCAGGCATACTTAACATAGCTTCAAGCATACAAACGCGTTGATTGAGCACTCCCACGATCTCTTGACATTGATCTTTGAGCACATTGAGCACACTACTTGCTTGTTGCAGCTATGGCTTTGCAACTTCATTGAGCAATCCACATTCATTCCAAAGGGAACAACACAGATTTCGGTAAAAGTCTTTTATTCATTGAGTGATTATTTATGGCTTTTATTTAAATTTATTTTCTTTATGTTATTGGGTTCTTTGGTTTTATTTAGTTTAGATTTAATCGATTTTTCCTCTTACACATTCTGGCACGCCCAGTGGGACCCACTAATCCCTTTGTTTCTTTGAGAAATTTTTTTTTTTTGAAGTCACAGTACGGCACAGCGCAAACGACACCCCACAGCGCTTCTGGTAGGATTTTTAAGCACTTCTGGAGGCATAGTCAGGCGCTCTTGGAGGCACTGCGGCACTTTCAGCAGCGCAGCGCAGCGCTTTTGGCCTGACAGAACGGCGCTTCCAGTAGTATTCTATAGCGCTTTTGGCTAAATTAGGTTTTTGACTTTGTTCACTGTCTTGTAGGATTTTCACACCATCTATCTTATTAATTTGTATGACAAGCTGTTGTATTTGTCAGACAAACCTATTTTTTTTGGACATCCTAAGCTGATTTATTTAGGAGTATAGATCTTTCAGCTACCACTTCTCAGAATAGTCAAATCAATCATGGAATTTTACTTTAGATCTGATTATTTTGAAAAAGTTCCCCTTTGCATGATCTGAGACCGTGCGGTGCTTTTGGCATAACAGTACAGCGCTTCCGGTTATTTTTCAGTGCTTCTGGTGGTATCTTACAGCGCTCCCTCTATACACGACATCGCTTTTGGCAGAACAGTGTCACGCTCCTGGCTGCACAGTGCAGCGCTTCTGGTTATTTTGCTACGCTTCTGGTAATATTCTGCAACGCTTCTGGTCTCTGTGACAGCACTTTTGACAAACAGTAAGTCGCTTCTGGTAATATTGTGCAACACTTTTTTGGTGAAAGTTGATTTTTGGCTAACTTGTGAATTTTTGGTGGAACTAACTCACTTGTTGCAGCTTCTTATTACTGACACAGAGCCAATAGGTGTTTTCTTAATATGTTCATGCAGGACAAGCGTTGAAGACCTCTTTTGATTTATCTCACTAAGTCTTAGAAACACATTGCATGCTTAAAGAGGATAATTGAACAAATCTTTTCTTGCAATCTAAGTCTTAGGAACATACTACTTTTCTTAAGGGACAATGGACATGTATGAACAAACACCTCAATTTTCTAAAGGACAATGGACATGAATGCCAAACACTTCATTTCATAAGGGACAATTTACAACTACAATCGTGTGTGTGCATAGCTTAGTGGCACCTTATTTTTCTTATAACGGGACAATTGAACCTTTGTTTGACGTGCTTGCTTTTACTTTTTTTGTACTTCCTTTAGAAGGGCCTGCTTTTGGATTGTGATTCATCCAAAAGGGACGACCCTAAGTGGAGTTTTCCTTTGAACCGCTATATAAGAGGGATAAGGTGAAAGCCAAGTCCTAACCGACGTCAGCCTTACCTTGTGGTGCCAAACTGAAAAGAGGTGTACTAGCTCTTTGTGGAAACGATTTTCACATTGAGCGAAGTGTTTGAAACTCTTAGTAGGATTGGTTAAAACTTTTAGTAGCTTGTCGCATTGCTCGTAAGGTGTTGGTCCCTCAAAGTCACTAAGAACCAATCTAGATAGAGACTACCTGACCTACCTTCGAACATTGCGGTAATCATCAGTGCAAGGGAAATCGATTTAAACCCTTAAGATACTCACCATTGGCTCCCTTGAGAAGAGATAGTATTCCCTTTGACATAAAGATCTTGTGACCTACTTGAGCTTTCCAAGGGGAGGGTGAGATATCCCTACCTATCGTCTCTCGCAAAGATACTAAATATCCAACACCTTTATGGAATGATATTTTTATCGACGGAGTATTAAGCTGTGAGCTGATCTACTGCAATGAAACCTTGTCTCTAGGGATAAAAAGTGTTTGTTATTGATTGCAACTATCTTAGACCTGTGGAAACATTGGGCTTGTTTGGAGCCTTGAACATACACTATCTGTTGTGTCAGTCCTTGTGCCTTTTTTTGACCACTTGTTTGCTGTGTTTTCTCTTGCCAAAACCAATCCAATCAGAAACAGAAAAATCTTACCTTTGAAAAACATCAGACACTACTTCAGCGCCCCTGGTATTATAGCAGCTCACCTTTGGTAATATAGTAGATCACCTTTGGTCAGCAGTAACCCGCCTCTAGCAAAACTCTACTTCAGCGCCCTTGGTATAACAGTAGCTCGCTTTTGGTCACTGTAGCTCGCCTTTGGCATAGCAGTAACTCACTATTGGTAGCTCAGTCCATTGCCTCTGGCCCACAATAGCATGCTTTTGGTTGCACAGTCCTGCGCCTCTGGTCAAACAGTATAGTGCTTTTGGTCCAGTACTTTGTGCATCAGAAGCTTGTCCGTTTCTTAAAGCATCTCACAGATTCCCAGCATTACATTGTGTCCTAGTATATCCCATGGTCACCACTAGGCTACAGCAAACTATGAAATCCAGGCAAGTTGTCCCTAAGAAGCACAAGTCACCTCCTCGCATGCCACAATCAGGTCGTCTCAACATTACTCCCAAGGTGACTCCTAATACACCCGCGGCAAAACCAATCAGCTCTCCAAGCATGCCGCACATAGATAAACCAAGCAATCCTCATGAGGATAGTACCCCTTTGATAAATGTGCCTCAGTATACCACAGGATTACCTCCAGATTTTGTCCCACAAGGTTACATTGTAGATCAAACCCCATCTCAAGAAGAGCGACACTTTGAAATAGGTCAATCCTCTCAAGAAGATGGGCAAGATCTTGATGAATTTATACAAGATCCTAGAGCTATAGCTGCCTTTGATAAAATCCTTAGTGAGAACCAGGATCATTTCTTTCTCTTGCTTGCAAAGCAAGGTGCCAAGTTACCTCAAGATTTTGATGTGTCCACTCTCAAGGAGAGCACCAACACCCAAGAAACCATACAAGCGGTGCAAACCATGTCCACGGTAACTACGCCCTTACCTACTCAAGGCTCGCAGTATAGGAATCCCCTTTTTCAAAATCCAACAGAGGAGAGACCCATATCACCGCTTTTGACTCCTATGGAGATCTATCAAAACCAACAAGAAACTCTCCAACGTCAAGTAGAGTTAGCTAAGCAAGTCACCTTAGCTCGATCGAATGTGCAACCACCTCCTAAAGTGTCCACCCCAATCGCAAGTGGAATCTTGGTTACCCCATCACGCGTAGGTTTTCCCCCCAATTACAATCCGGGGAACACTTATGTAGCCATGCAACAAGGGTCTCAACAAATGCCACCTCCTATATCATCACACCTGCATGTCTCTCAACCAATTAGAGTCACGTAGCCCCAACCACAACATTCTTCTACTCTCATCCTCAAGCAACCCCAACCGTCGCAAATCACTTCTACCTATGTTCCTCCACCACAACATTCTTCTACTCTCATCCTCAATCAACCCCAACCGTCGCAAATCACTTCTACCTATGTTCCTCCTCCACAACGTTCATCCTCGCTCAACTTCTTTCATACATTGCCTAGCCACTCTCAACATTCCCAACATCAAGTTTCCCAAAGCTATGTGCCACTATCACAACCTAATCAAACGCAGTTTAGCTTTCCTCCCCCCAATACTTTTCTTCAACCGTCGCAAAGCCAACATTCTTACCTAGTGCCACCTCCACCTCTGCCTAATCAAGGCCTCCAATTCCAACCCAATCTAAACCAATCATACAATCCATATGTTCCCAATCAATCTTACGACCCTTATCACACCAGTGTGCATGGCTCACATTATAATCTTCCATACGGGCAACACCAACTGCTTTTTGGACAACAGGAGATGTTACCAACCCCTCCCACGACTATGGAGCTAAAGATTGTGGAGGTGCAACAACAGCTATCTGATCTTACGTTTGGCCACACCAAAAAGACCTTCTCTTTAGAGGAAGTGTGTCCTTATCCTTTTGATCGGTCATTACCAATGATCCCTTTTCCTCAAAATTTCACTATTCCCAAGTTCGATAAGTACAAAGGAAAAGGTGACCCTAAAGACCATCTTAGGGAATTCTATCTTGCTTGCTTCGAGGTCTGTCACAATGAAACATATCTTATGCATCTCTTTCCTCGCAGTCTTGGAGGTCAAGCAATAGAATGGTTCTCACACTTACCCACGGGTATCAAGTCTTTCAACGAGCTAGCAGAAAAGTTTGCCACCCATTTTTCTTACAACACAGAGCATGAGATTTCCATGATGGACCTATGCAACAATAAACAGAAAAATGGTGAAACTTTCATTTCTTTCCTTCAACGATGGAGACAAATGGCTAGTAAATTCCCTTTCAAGATTCCAGAGAAACAGCTTGTTAGCATATTTGTGCAGAACCTCAACCAAGAGTTAGGTTTCCATTTGCAAACTCTTAGTGCTACAACCTTCGATGAAATCACATACAAGGGTATCAACATCGAGAAGGCCCTCATTGCTAAGGGTGTGGTCAAAATCTTTAAGGAGACGAAAGATAGTACTTCTCATCAACAATCAAACGATAAACCCAAATATTGGAACAAGGACAAAAATGTGGTCAACGATGGGGTGGTCGATACTAAGCATGTCCAAATGTTGCAAACACCACTGCAACTCTCTAAACCAAGTCAAGCTACACCTCAACAACAGCAGCAACAAAGGCAGCCTTATCCCAACCAACAGCAACGACAACAAGAGCGGCCCCAACAAGATTACCCTCCACGACGTCAATTCACCCCCTTGGGAGTGCCCATCGAATCGGTCTTACAGCAAGCTTTGCAGAAAGGACTCATCACCTTACCTGACGCTCCCCCATATGGAGAACCTATCTACAAAACTGCACATTACAGAGACAATGAGTATTGTGAGTTCCATAGGAGCAAAGGTCATAGAACTGCGTCTTGCATGAAGCTTAAGCACCTCATCCAAAACCTCATCAATGGTAATCAAATCACTTTTGAGGATGAATCACCAGCGCAACACACAAACAAGGATCTCGATATGTACAAGGAACCATTCCCTCATCACGGTCCACCTCCTCCTCAGGATAGAGGTAAAGGTATCAATCATGCTTCCACGTCTTTCGATTCCATTGTAGGTCGTTTTGAAGAGAGTCGAGTCTCTACCCTCACCATCAAAGGCAAATCTACGGATTGTGCTATTACTACTCATCGAGGTCATGTCACCATACGTGCACCTACACCTAGGATTCTGATTCAATCTGATTATAATCTTGTCGAACATCTAGGGAAAACACCAGCACAGATCTCTATTTTGGACCTTCTACGGTCATCACCTGCACATAGGGTGGTGCTAGAAAAAGCCCTCCAAGAGTCTTCCATTCCTAACAACATAGCAGTCGTAGATTTCCAAGCTATAGTGGGTAATATTGCTTCGCCTTACAACGTGGTCTTCTCTAAGAAAGACCTCCCCTCCCACGATCCTTGTCATAACGATGCCCTTCATATTGAAGTTCTCATCCATAAGCGCAAAATCAAACGTATACTCATAGATGGTGGTGCTGGTCTCAACATCTGTTCTTTAAAATTACTAAAGCAATTGGGATACTCTGAGGATCACATCAACACTGATCATAGTATTACAATCAAGGGGTATGATGATGCAGAACGCCGTTCAGAAGGTGTTATTCACTTGCCTATACAACTGGGCCCAGTCATGCTTGAAACTAGGTGACAAGTCCTTGCTATTGAGCTGCCTTACAACATTATCCTAGGCTGCCCATGGATCCATGCAATGAAAGCTGTTCCCTCCACGTACCATCAGTCCCTCAAGTTCCCATACAATGGTACGGATATCACCATCCCAGGAGATCCTAATCCTTTTGAATTCTGTCGTGTCTTGCAAGGAAGCTATAAAAATTGCAACCAAGTGCCTAAAAATGACAAAGCCCTTGAATCCCCTCTCTATGTTGACCTTGAAACTCTCACGCAAGCCTCTATAAGTGAACCTACACCCCTCCCCAAAATCACAGCTTGCGTCCGAGATATAGGCTTTGGCACTTATGATATCTTAGAATCTTGTTGTGTAGGGCGGATGCCTTTATCTCCAAAATCTTATGGCAAACCACCCATTGCCAAAGTTACCAAAAAAGCAACTATTCTTCCCCCAACATTCCTAACCCAATTCCAACATGGACAGTTATTGGAAGAAAAAACTATTGAGGACATCTCTTCTTGGCTCTACAAGGAGAAAGAACCAGTCACGATACCAGTCAAGCAATATGGCAATGGCTTAAGGATAGTGAAAAACATGGGCTATAAAGGCAAAGGTGGCCTTGGGAAACAGAATCAAGGCACTATGGAGCCCATTGTGGTAACAAAGAAGCTAGACAAGAAAGGATTAGGATTTGGTAAGAAGGTACCACGTGCCTTGGACATCGAGTATATCCTCGACGAGGTAGCTGACACTTTTCCCACCGATTCGACGTCTACAGAGGATATCATCGATGACTCTTCCCTCCACATGACCAATCTATTCGCAGAATCCTCCATTTTTACACTATCCTCCGTATCCTTAACTTCCACCACCAGCACCTAGAATGTCATGCTTGTCTACCCTGAACTTATCGATTGGGACCAACAAGGGGCCCCCGTTATAGATGTATTTCAGAAAGACGAAGCTCTAGCTAAGTTCATGGGACTTTGGGAAGGTATCCCTCTTGGCGATCACAAGGTAGGTTTTGTAATGGAATTAGAGCCCACGGCTTATTTTGGTGAGAATGCCAAATCCTCCAGTCGCAAAAGTGCCAATAAAGAAAGATCTCTAGGTACCACACTGTGGCACCTCCTGATCACAAAATAGTAAAAATAAAGGACGTATCCAAAGGTGAAAACCCAACTGTGGCACCTGAGGATGGAGGATTTGACCTTCCCTTACCATCTAAGTATCAAGAGAAATCAGCTCTCCTGGTGGAAGATTCTACAGAGATCAACCTGGGTACAGAACAGAATCCAAAGACAACATTCCTAGCAGCATCATTATCTGACACAGAGCACAGAAATCTTAACAGCTTCTTCTTGCAATGAACCATCAACTTTGCATGGACCTATGCAGATATGCCAGGGCTAGACCCTAAGCTGGTAGTTCATTATCTCACAGTTGATCCCAAGGTGAAACCAGTCAAGCAGAAATTGAGAAAGATGCACCCACAGATAGCTCTCTTGGTGAAGGTGGAAGTACAAAAGCTATTAGATGCCAAGTTTATACGACCTATTGACTATTCAGATTGGGTCTCAAACATTGTACCTGTGTCTAAACCTAATGGACACATTTGCATGTGTAATGATTTCAGAGATCTCAATAAGGCATGTCCTAAAGATGACTTTCCACTACCAAACATTGTCATTATAGTGGACTTGACAGCAGGTCACGAGATGTTGTATCTAATGGACGGATTCTCAGGTTACAATCAGATAAGGATAGCTGAAGAAGACCAACATAAAACAACCTTTACTTGTCCTTGGGGCAATTATTGTTGGTGTGTCATGCCGTTTGGTCTGAAGAATGCAGGAGCAACCTATCAGCGAGCAATGACAGTGATATTTCATGACCTCTTTCATCACATCATGGAAGACTATGTTGATGATATACTGGCTAAATCTTCTCGGGCGGATCACATACAGGTCCTAGGACAGATCTTCGACAGGCTTGAAAAATACCAAGTAAGACTCAATCCAAAGAAGTGTGTATTCGGTGTAACATCAGGGAAGCTATTGGGATACATTGTATCTCGTAGAGGCATCGAAGTAGATCCAGCGAAAGTAAAGGCTATAGTGGAGATGCCTCCACCCAAGAACCTTAAAGCATTAAGGAGCCTACAAGGAAGGTTGCAGTCCATCAGGCGTTTCATCTCATAGCTAGCAGATAAATGTCAACCCTTTCAACACTTGCTCCAAAAGGATGTTTCATTTTGATGGGACAATAAGTGTCAGGCAGCGTTTGATCAACTTAAAGAGTATCTAGCTACACCTCCTGTATTGGTTCCACCATTGCGGACAAACCTTTGATCTTATATATCTCCACTACAAACTCGGCCTTAGGGGCCCTACTAGCACAGAATGATGACACAGGAAAGGAGCATGCAATTTATTACATCAGTAGAACCTTGGTAGGATATAAGCTCAATTATTCACCAATGGAAAGGGCTTGTTTAGCAGTAGTGTTCGCCTCCCAAAAGTTGCAACATTACATGTTGAACCAACATACAAATCTGATAGCCAAGATTGATCCCTTGAAATATCTACTAGCAAAAGCAGCTCTCACAGGCAAACTAGCTAAATGGGTCATGATCCTTAGTGAGTTCGACATTGAGTACATGGATCATAAGGCAATTAAAGGACAAGCCATCGCGGATCAACTAGCAGATGCACCTATGAAAGATACACATCCTATGGTAGCAGACTTTCCTGATGAGAACCTCTTCACTCTTGCTACCTCCATAATGTGGAATTTATACTTTGATGGTTCTTACACACAGCATGGATCAAGCACTGGCATCTTATTTGTTACACCTCAGAATGACTACATTCCAAAGTCATATCGGCTAGCATTCCTTTGCACCAACAACATAGCCGAGTATGAAGCACTCCTTATAGGTCTCCATACAGCAGTTCAATGGGACATCACAGAATTACAAGTATATGGAGACTCACAGCTAGTCATTTGCCAAGTCACAGATGAATACCAAACAAAGGATGAAAAGTTGGTCCCCTACAAGCAACTAGTGGATGCCTACAAACCACACTTTTCTAGCATCTCATTTGAGCAAATTCCTAGAAAGCATAACAAAGCTGCAGATTCTATGGCTTCTGTAGGGTCACTGATTGACATGCCTGCAAATACACAGAAGTGTGAATTCTTGATCGAGCAATTGTTGATACCAGCCGTCGACGTTCCTGTTACTGAAATCATCTGCAAACTTGTTGGTCCCAATTCCCCTTGGTCTGAAGATATCTATGAATACCTCAAGAACAATACATTTCCTCCTGACCTATCATCCACCCAACGCAAAACCTTTATCCATCGATCCTCTCGTTATATCATTCTGGGTGATACACTATGTCGCCAGAGTCTCGATGGTATCCTCTTGTGATGTGTTAACGTGGAAGAAGCCGAAGCTACCTTACGAGACATACACGAAGGTGTCTGTGGCACGCATTCTACCAGTCCTAATCTTGCTAAGAAGATACTCAGAACAGGTTATTACTGGCCTACAATAGAGCAAGATGCTGCACAGTTTGCTAAGAAGTGTCTACAATGTCAGCAGCATGGAGATCTGATTCACGCACCAGCTCATGAATTAACACCTGTGACAACTCCATGGCCTTTTTCTCAATGGGGTCTCGACCTCGTAGGACAAATCCACCCTTCCTCCTCCAATGGCCACAAGTTTATCATTACCGCCACTGAGTATTTCACGAAGTGGGTGGAAGCCATTCCTATGACCTATATCACCGGTAAGCAAATAGCCAAGTTTATTCTAAACTACCTCATATGCCGGTATGGTATTCCACAAGCCATTGTCACTGATAATGGGAGACCATTCAAGAACCAAGATGTTCGTGCCTTATGCATACAATACAATATCCAACATCGCTTTTCAACTCCCTACTATCCACAGAGTAACAGCCAAGCTGAGGCTTCCAATAAAACCATTCTCAAAATCCTCAAGAAAACGGTCAATGAAGTTGGTCGTGATTGGCACTTGCAACTCAATCCCGCCCTATGGGTCTACTGCACTAGTATCAGAACACCAACTGGTGCCACACCATATGCCTTGGTCTTTGGCTCTGAAGCCATCCTACCTATAGAGGTCGAGATCCCATCCCTCAGAGTATCCATGCAGGACCTGATTGGCGGACATGAGTATCACACTTCCAGATTAGCTAAGCTTGAACTACTAGATGAGAGGCGCCTTGCTGCACTTAATCATCTCCATATCTATCAAAACCGCCTCCGGCGTAATTACAACAAAAAGATCAAAGAAAGACGGTTTCAAGTTGGTGATCTTGTACTTAAGGAGAATCAGAGAAACCAAGCAGATCGAGAGAAGAAGGGTAAGTTTGAGCCTAACTGGTTAGGTCCCTTCATTGTGACAGCAGCATATGGATCAGGAGCTTATACTTTAGCTACACCTGACGGCATTCCTCTAGATGAGCCACTTAACAGTGTCCATCTCAAGAAGTTCTATGCCTGATCCTCAGAGTATTCCAAAAAAAAAAAATCAAAAAAAATTCATCCTCTGGTGAAAACCTGGCAAACAGGCACCTTGGATAAGTACCATAGTGAAAACCTGGCAAAAAGGTGCTATGCGTAGAGTTAGCATCCATCGTCTATCGAGTCCTGTCCACTCCTTGTCCAGTTCGCACCGCATCTCATCCATCCATCCATAATAAAACCATTGACTTTGTTTGCATTTCCATCTCCCTATCTAGTATATCTTGGAAATTTGTCAGTGTCCCTTGTCGTCTTCCCATGTCTTGATCTGTGTCTACAGTTAACACTGTCTTGTCCTAGGTCATGTCTTTCGATGTCTTCATCGGCAGTCACCCCTACAGTTTCCTCTACGAGAATGGGGGCAACTCTTTCCTTAGCTTCGGTCTAGGATTGGTTCCTTGTTTGTGGTTCGCAGCGCGTACTTCAATCTTGTCTCATTTCCACAGATAACACCCTTTAACGGACACATCGCTCCTACGTTAAGGATGTTATCTTCTCCGCACTTTTTCTACATCATCACTCCAACCAGAACTACATATTATCATCATTTCAGTCTTAAAGTACCTTGATCCCATGGATATGGGTATGTAGGCAGTCTGGAATACGAAGGAAGTTTCCAGTACTCAGGTACATAAGATCTCCCCCTTCCATCTTGACCCATTTCATCACTCTATCCAGAACTACATATTTATCACGTTCACCTTCCATCGTCGTGTGCCTTGATCCCGTGGATACAGGGTATGTAGGCAGTCTAGAATACGAAGGATGTATCCAGTACTCAGGCACACACGATCCATCATTCTCTGCCCGTCTCAATCCAGTTGCACTGTCACCCCTCTAGTCTTCCATTTTTTCAAAATCCATTCACCTCGACTTGACTAACTCAAGCAGCAAGCTAGCACATCCTTTCAAAGCAAAAGTCCTTAACAAACTTGAAGCAAAGAGGCCTACTTCCAGAGTCATCTACTGTCCTGCATACTGATTGCCAACATCAGCTAAGTACCGCTTAACCAAGCCCTAGATCCACAAGCTTGTCTTCTGCGAAGTGTTCCATTGTCGAGACCAACACACGCGTCTCCTACGACATGTGGCATTTCCTGCAGCGAGATATTGTCTTTTTAGGTAGATAGCACCCTTTAACGGACACAGAGTTCCTACGATAAGGCTGTTATCTTTCCTATCCAATCTATCCTGAGCAACCTCTTTGGCAAGAGAATATGTTGGCTGTATGTTTACTTTATAAGTCAGTCAATTTACTTTTTGGTTTATCTTTTGTTCCTTTTCCTATACCTATTCAAGACTACCTTGATTTATCTATAATCTTGGTATGTTGCGATGCAGTATGGATTGGGGGCATCGTCATTGCTTTCTGTGTGCCATGTTTGAGGAATGATCTTTAGTATCTTTCTTAGCATTCTATTTATCTTGTGTGTTTTAGGACCTAGCATCTTACATATTAATAATTCTTCTTGCATTTACATGTATTGAAGTTTATTTTATGTTCAAGACTATGGCTTATTCACATGTACCAACAAGGTCATAGTATGTCTAAGGGGATCTAAGTTCAAACCACTTGCTTGCAGAGTCAACGTACACGCACTCGGATATTACAGCACCTTGGTCTTTTATACCTTGGTGGCAAACTATCCACGTGCTATATCAAAAATAAGGATTGCTCTTTATAAACAAATGTGAAACCATTGCAACAAGCTCATCCATTTACACCATCCATTTTTCCATGGCCTTATATAGTTGTCTAGCAAAGATCAATTAACAGTCTTTCTCTTATGTTCTCTCCTATCTCCTTTCTTCTATCTATCATCAACCCAACCTCGCCTATCTCCAACAAATCTTCTAGTCGAGCATCAACACAGTTCTTCTATCGCTTCCCTATCTTTCCTCTCGAGGGGGCACCCTACGCCAGCTACGCTGGGGCAACTACCTACATTGGGGCATCAAAAAATTGTATTACATCTTCAACAATCATTTTCTTTGACGCAACGCTACATGCTGCATTGCATCAAAGAGGGGCAAAATGTAGACACCCTAAAATGACTGTGTCGTCAAATCACTTGCATTCCGTTATCTGTCTAATCACTTGCATTGCAAACGTTAATTAAATAATCTAATTATTTAATTAATTATCATCAAATTCTTCTAAATCTCCTAAATTCAACATTAATTAAATAAATCCTCTTTATTTAATTAATTAAATTAAATTCCTCTATATTCTTCCACAATTAAATAATTTTAATTATTTAATTTGATCATTATCCTCTTTCCAAAAATTAAGTCTACATTAATTAAATAAATCCCATTATTTAATTAATTCATCACAAATTCCTTCTTATCTAAAATTAAATAATTCTTAAATTATTTAATTAAATCAAAATTATTCTTCCAAAATCATGCACAACAATTAAATAAATTTATTTATTTAATTTTCTTTCAAATCTTCTAAATTAAATAATCCCAATTATTTAATTATTTCTTCCAAAATATCTTCTCTAAATTTAAATAAATCAATTATTTATTTAAATTGTTTTTTCTTTTAAATTTTGTTATCTCTAATATAACTCAAGCTTTCTATATTTAATAAAGCAAAATATCTTCTAATTCTCATGCAAATCCCTTCTTCTTGTTTTAAATCACTTAACTGATCATTACATTCTGTTAATTGCTTTAACTCATTCTTCTATTCCTGATAACTCCTCTCATGCAAAAGAAAGCAAGACACATGTCTTCTTCTCATTCGTTGCACATTCCTCAACTTATCTCCTCCATTGATTCTTCTGAATTATCTGGACCATTGATTGATCTTCGTTGAAACCTATATAAACCCCCCTCATCTCCTTCATTAAGCCTCTCTCTTCGATCGTATTCTCAGGCATACTTAACAGAGCTTCGAGCATACAAACGCGTCGATTGAGCACTCCCACGATCTCTTGACATTGATCTTTGAGCACATTGAGCACACTACTTGCTTGTTGCAGCTATGGCTTTGCAACTTCATTGAGCAATCCACATTCATTCCAAAGGGAACAACACAGATTTCGGTAAAAGTCTTTTATTCATTGAGTGATTATTTATGGCTTTTATTTAAATTCATTTTCTTTATGTTATTGGGTTCTTTGGTTTTATTTAGTTTAGATTTAATCGATTTTTCCTCTTACACATCAGGTACTCAAATTTTGACTTAACTTAGGAAAAAATTATCTAATGGCATTTTGTGATACATCCATCTTTTTTCACAGTATTATTGAAATTTATAATGTATTATCCTATCTTGACATAAATTAATGCATGTTGTTGATTATTTTAGATGGAGATTGGAGCAAATGCAGAGCATGAGCGTTCAACTAGCAAAAGAAAAAGATATGTACGTGGACGTGGACCTAAAACTGTTAAATCACGTAGATGACAGTGGGTGGAAGAGGATATGACAATGGATCGTGCAGACACAACAAATGATTGCACTGAACAAGAGGTTGGTCAGGACTATAGTACATGGGATGAATACTTTCAAAAAATTGTTGTTTGTGAATGTTATGTATGTTGTGGAAAGAAACATTTCAAACGAGCGATTGTACAAAGACATTACATATATGATGAGCTTCTAGTTGGTAGTATGCCTCCTACAATCAATTCAAATCCAATAGGAATTGTGGTAAGGAATTTTCCAATTTGATATAAATAACATGTATACTTCGTTTAAACATTGTTTTATATTATTTAAATAACTAATTTTTTTCTTAATGGATACTTGCAGGATAAAGTTCTCGGTTTAAAGTTTCCTAGATCACCTACTTCCAGCCTAGAGGGCAATGATCACTCATTAGATGATACATCTAACAAAAATATGTGCCAATATACCAGCTCCGAAGACGAGGAATTGATGAAAACAAGTAACAGAACAAGAACCGGTTTAAAGATGCATAATTTGCTTAAAGACAAGGGGAAGGTGGACTACATACCCTATAAGAATGAATGTGATGGAGATGATGACTTGCCCCTAAGTTTGAGATCAACTTACAAAGAGATATTTGATCATCAACTATATTGCGCTTGGCCTAGTTATCAACAACTACCTAGAGTGTACGAGGTGTTTCAATTTTGGGGATACAGCTACATGATACGACCCTCCAATATTCATCGAGCGAATCTAGGCCTCTTTATCGTCCAAAATGTACATGTGGGATCTAAACATATAAACAATTCAGAACAAACCACTAGGAGATTAATGTTATATTATGGTCCATCATATTACAGTGGTGAATGGAGAAGGCTAGTAGAATACAAGCCTAGCATGTCAGTATATGGTCTAAATTTGAATATGTATACACATCGTCTCCAATTGGAAAGTGGAAAAGAAATGAATAGAGGTCATCTTATGTATATAGATGGATGTGCATACACACACAAAAATATTGTAGGATTTATAAATAGTAGTAAGGGAAGGGACCCTACTGTAAGACCGAATTGTCAATTTGTTGAGGTTATAAATGATAAAGATGGAGATATAGAAAGAGAGGTTGATAGATTGATAATGGTTGAGGCTATTATGGACCTTACCATTGGGGATGAGTTATTGATTGATTACCCCTTCTCAAAATGCACTCCTGCATGAAAGAAAAGGGAAGAACAAGGTCTCCCTAAGGATGTTCTTAAGGGCAGAAAACCAAAGAATAATAAATGAGTGTGGAGTGATGTTTTATAAACTATGTTGTCAAAAGTGTATTTTCTTTAAATTATTGTATAAAAAAGGTAGTCTATAAAATAATGTTCCATTATTGAATTGATGTATATATGTTCATACAATTTATATTTTTAATTTTTAATCCATATTTGATTATATTTCTTTGAAATTGATACATTTTGAATTTAGTGCAATTGTTGCCAAACATTAAATAATGCTTGCATTTGTTGATAGGTAGAAGATGTTGATGAAACACATACTAATACCCAAGATCCAACTGGGTTATTAAGGTTACGACGGGATGATCCAAACCATCCTTTAAACCATACCAGGCAGAAAAGAGCAACATTGAAGAGAATACTAGCAGCTAAGAAATTTGAATTGCTGATGAGATCCACATACATTGATGACATGCCAACTAGCCTTAATGATGATGATCATGATAGTGAAAATGTAGTGCATGAAGAAGTATTGAATGAAATACTTATAGGTTTCTTTGGGGATGGAAACAATGATGACAATAATGATCATATGGTTGATAGTAATGATGATAGTAGGGGTAACATAATTTTGATGATAACAACCTGAAAAACTCCATCAAGCAAGCAACGAAGACACCCGTGTTCAAATCGGGTGCAAGTAGAACTTCAAAACTGGCATGCACATTAATATTATTAGAAATCAAGTTACTATTTGGTTGGTCAGACAAAGGATTCACTACCCTACTAAAATGAGATGAAATCCATTTCTTACTTTACATTGTCAATTGGTGTACATAATTCGTAAACATTCATCAACTTCGATTATATTTCTTTAAGGGGAATTTAAAACCATATATTGTATATAAATAGTCCTAGTATAGATTGACATATGAAACATGTTCATCATAAGTCAAACATTCAATTGATTTAATCTCTGGAAATCTTACAGGGCACTAAAAACTAAAATATTCCCTGAAGAGAATGTATTTCCATCAACTTGTAGAGAGGCATGTCTGTTGTTGGTTGAGTTGGGGATTGAATATAAGCAAATTATTCATGTAAAAATGATTGCATTTTATAGAGAGATGAATATGAAAACAAGGTAGAATGCCCTGTATGCAAAGAGAAGAGATATTGTACAGATGTACAAGGTCCTACAATTCCAAAGAAGGTTTTACGTCACATGCCAATTATACCTAGACTTCAATGAATGTTTCGTTGCAAGTCACTTGCACAATTGATGGACTAGCATGCAAAGAACAGGAGTAAAGATGGATTCATGTGAATTTTGGCCGACTCCAAAGTAATCAAACACATAGGAAAAATGGCCAAGAAAATTCAAAGATGAACACTGTAGTATCAAGTTTGGTCTTGCAATTGATGGAGTGTGCCCATTCTCTTTCCTAAGCTCAAATTATAGTGTTTGGCCAGTTGGATTGATAGTATACAATATTCCCCTATGGATGAGTGTTAGAAAGGAGCACCTTATGCTGACTCTCATTGTTCCAGGAAAACATCAAGTTAACAACATGGATGTTTATCTTGCACCTTTTATTGATGAGATGCAACTGCTATGGAAAGGCATAAGAATGCATGACATATCATGTCCCCCATCAAATAGGTCCTTCATATTGTATGATGTGCTATGTTGGACTATTCATGATTTCCCAGGACTTGGTGTTTGTTCTGGTAAGATAAAATATTTACGTATTTACACTCATAATTTATTTCCATCCCAACTTTCATACTTAGTTTTATACTATTTTTTTCATATTATTAACATTACTTATTGAATTGCAAGGCTTCAAACAAAGGGGATATTTGCATGTCCAAAAGGTGCTAAACAATTTCAAGGGCGATATTCTAAAGATCTACATAAATTTATTTACGCAAACAACAAGGTTTTTCTACCACTAGATCATAAGTTTAGAAATCACCTGAAGAATCAATTTGAAGTTGAAAATAGAGGCCCTCCCATGATTATAGTTCCAGGTGATTGGATTAAGAAGTATAAAGATGTTGAATTGAAAGCTTGGGAGGATTTTTTTTATCGGGGTGATTCAATTAAAGAACCAGAACAAGTTGTAGTTAATATGCCAGAAGGAATGAAAAGGAAATCCATATTTTATGAGCTCCCTTATTGGAAGGATCTATTAATATCTCACCTATTAGATCCTATGCACATCTTCAAAAATGTCCTAGATTCTATATTTTGACATATATCAGGCAAAGAAAAGGACACCTTGTCTTCGAGGAGAGATATTGCTCTTTTGCGTACCAAAATTGATAGAAAACATTTGTGGCCAAACAGGGAAAATGAAACATATGCAGAAGCTCCATGGATTTTGAGAAAAAAGAGCTAGACCAACTAAAAAATGTCATTCGTTCAATAAGGACACCTACTAGCTATGGGTTGTCATTGGCTAAAGATTTTACAATTGATGGACATATCACAGGATTTAAAACACATGATTTTTATAATTTTATGAAGGTATTATATATCATCATTTAACATTTACTGGTAACATTGATTAAGTACTAAATATATTTTGATATTTTGTTGTGTGAGGAAAAATTACTAATGACTTTTTCATAAATGTGTTTGATAGCATATCATGCCATTAACAATTTGGGGGGATTCCTATCTTACAGTTGACTTAAGGAATGCCATAAGTCGATTGTCGGCATTTACAAGGTATGTGGTTATATGAAATGTTCATGTGTGAGAGATATAGAGATATTATATTGCATTTAATTTTTGACTAAAGGTTCATACTAATTTACTATTCTTATATTAGGTGGGTGACCTCCAAGGAGATCCACGAATGTGAAGTGCCAAAATGGAAGAAGGAAATTGCAGAAATTGTATGTGTATTTGAGAAGGAGCTCCCTACAAGTTTCATGGACCTACAAGTCCATTTACTTATACACCTAGTCGATGACATTGAATTGGCAGGTGTCATATCAACAAGGTGGATGTTTTTCTTTGAGAGGTATATGAAAACTCTAAAAAGATGTGTCTGAAAAAAGGCACATCTAGTGGGTTGCATGGCTGAAGGGTATGTATTGAATGAAGCATTTTTCTTCCTGTGTGAATTCCTTGGTAAGGATTTTGAAGATGGGCCACACTTCTAGGATGAAGAATGAGCATCAGATATTATTGATGGAGAAAAACCACAATCTAATGGTGTTCAAGTAGAAATTAGTAAGTAAATTCATGATCAATGTGGTTGTTTTTCTTGCAATCATTAATTTACTCTGTAATTTATTTGTCAAATTAATAGCATGACATTTGGAGTTTGAAATAAACATGTTGACATGTAATAGGTGTAGATGAAAGTGCTATACTCAACAAGTTCATTCTGTACCACATGGACTTTATGAACAAATGGATCGATCTGTATGATAAAAAGAGAGAAGAAGTGTTAGAAGCAAGGAGATAGTTTAAGAGATCGAACCCAAGGAATACTCCACCTCCCACTGATCTACTTGGGGAATGGGGCAAAGATTGCACACTAGAATGGGTTATTAAACAAATTCAAAATCAAATAGAAGATGCAAGTATAGATTCAAACATAACAGAAGATGAAATCAACATGTCTAGAGGATGTGAAAGAAAGGTACAGTTGGAATTTTACAAAATGTTGTTTCCTTACAGTTTTGACACTATTAACTATTTTAATATTCATCATTATATTTGTTTTCACTGAAATAAATGGTCTTTCATAGGCGAGGAAATATCCAGCAATGTGGTCATATGGTCAACATTATCATGTAGAAAGTGTAGATGTAAATAGATGATCCTTTGATTGTGGCATCATGGTTGACTTCAAGCAATCCAGTCGATCAAACTCAAAAGATAAGAATATAATTGAAGGGAATCTACAACATGTTGGGAAAATACAAGAAATTATTGAGTTGGATTACCACTCTTTTAAATGTTGTGTTTTTAAGTGTAGATGGTATGAAGCATTTGAGAGGACACGAAGACATGTACCCATAGTGGATTATTTTCTATAGATTCCTCATATTTCCTACTGGAGGATAAGGAGCCTTATGTTCTACCAATTCATTGTGAGCATGTATTTCTTTAACTCAAACAAGAAGCGATAGTGATCATTAATCTATTAATTCATAGTTTATTGTGAATATATACATGTGTTTATTAATTAATAAAATTGTTATACCATATGTCTAATATATGTATGTTGTTCATGTGCAGGTATTTTTCTATGAAGATATTTTGGACCTGAAATGGATATTTGTCATACATTATGATCCAAGATTAAGGCATGCATTTGATGATGCATTAGTGGATACTGAGCAAAACAATTATGGCCAACAAAATGAGAGAGAGGGATTAGAGAATATCAAATAAATTGACATCCATGATGATGTTGAAGATGTTTATGTTCAGGCACAAGAAGAAAACAATCCAGAGTTAGATGATGTTATGGAAGACAACAATATGGATGGTATAGAAAATGATGATCCAAATACATCTAGTAACAATATAGATGGTCTACAGTCAAATTTCAATGATGATGAAGATGATACAGGTCAAGATGAGGATGATGATAATATTAAATACTTGAAAGAACATATGAACATTGACAATGATACACTTGATGACATTGTAGCAGACAATAATGTTAATGACCAAGACTTCTAAATTTTTAGAATTATTTGCAATCCATGTTTAAAAAAGGATGATTCTTATGGACTAAACTTTGTAATGCTTCAGTAATATTATTTGTGTTGATACAAATTACCTATTACAATATCCTTAAATTGTTCAATCTTTTGTATGAATTGTTGGCAAAAAAAAATAGGATTACTTGGATGCTTCTTCCATTCATTTTGTATCAACATATGTTCGTGAAGACACAAAAGTTAATAAAATATTAATGCATGTAACTCACAATTATTTAAATAAGCAACTTTGTTAACATTATTATTTTTAAATAGTTTCCATTTTTTATGTTGAACATAATTTTGAACATGTAACTGAAAACATCTATAGTACATGCTTTACTCTATCAGCATATTCATTCACATAAGCACAATATTGAGGCTCAATAACTAATATTCATTCAAATATAAGAAGAAATAAGTATGGCAAACATAAGAAAAATACATAATGATAACACAGTCATGGAGTTACACTAGTGCTTTGTCATAGGTAGTCTTCTTAATAAATCCATGTTAATAATTCCCAAGGTGGTGTCAAAACTAAGAGAGGGGTGCAGAGTCCAAGCTTCCTATTTCCAATATTTTGCAATACTACAAAGAATGAGATACTTGATGTGGTTCTCAATTTACACATATGTGAGGCCACTAGAAGTGTTGTTCAAGTGTTGCTAGTGTTTTAGTAATGTTGAAGTGTTGAGTTATTTTGGAATAGTATGCTTCCTAGATGAGTCTCTAGTGTGGTACATGGCGTCTAAAACATAGAGATACTTGAGCTTCTAGAGAAGATTGTTAGACATGTAAAATTCACGAACCTATTTGCCTTGTAAGAGCTTGGTTTAGTTCTATGCAAAGTACAAGTCTGGTGGGTAGAGAGGTTCCTGGTCAAAGAAGTTGTGACCACATGAGTCCAACATTGTGGTGAGTGCATGAACTAGCTATTAGCTTAGGTAGTCAAATACCTTTTTGTCTCTTCCCTTCTCGTGATTGCAGATAACTAGATGGAATTGTTGTAGACATGTCATCCATTTCATGTGGTGCACATTTTCCAATTTGTTCTAAGTTTGCAAGAATTGGAGTGGCTTGTGATCAAAGTGGATGATTGGACCTCCTTTCCCAAGATGTAGTGAGATCATTGCTTGATGGCTTGCATGATGGTATACAACTCCTTTACATGGGTGGAATAGCATTGAACCGTGTCATTTAAAAGTCATAGAGTGGTACAAAAATCTCTAACTGCATATTTCCTCTCAGAGGATTCCAAACCTCTAACATTCCAACTGAAATATCTCAAACAATCTGTTAGGTCACAAAAATGCAGGTTGTTAACCCTAAGAGGTTGCTAAGCTCTCTTGACATTTTTGGCTAACGACATGGGGTAGATATGGCTAAACCCCCTTTACTTTAGGCTCTTCTAGACCTAGGTTAGTTCACCTCGAAATATATTGCAGATTTTTGTGTAACCTTCATAGTGGCAAACGGGTGTGAAGTAGATGTAAGGGTTGGAATGTATTTCTAAGGTTAAGGTTTGCAAATATGAATAGGGTATGAAGATTAATAGTAAATTAGACCAATGATTTATCTATTGGGCAAAGAAATTAGGAGTCAATGGTGTAATGGATCTTTCTATTGACTTAACTCAGATTGTTAGGCACTTATGTAAATCTGTATCTTATGTAGATGTGCAAGAATGTTGAGGTACAAGATTCTTCTTATAAATCCCAATGATATTTCCTCAAATTTCTATGACCTAGAAAAAGGATTTTAATTCTAATAGGAAGGAAACCAACTAGAATAGATTGTTCAAAGGATTTTAACCTTGGGTAGAGACCAATAAACACTGACTACTCAGCCAGATTTAAATCAACTTCCTCATAAACCAATCACACAGATCATAGTAACAACAAATGTATACTAAAAAATTAATGATATCCTTGATATATTAACTTAAACAACTTGACGAACCACTTTGGAGACAATCATGCAACTCATAAATATTAACATCAACGCAACAATTGAACATCAATTTTGGATCCACCAACTAACTCTGATTCTTTTTATTAATTTAGCAATTCATACTAGTTTGAAAACATAGATAGATGGAAATGGATTCTTCAAATACTACTTTTATATTAAATATATGTCTCTAAAATAGATTGGATTATCTCCTTCATAGTAGCCTTGGTATCCTATTTTATAGGATGCAAACAAGATTCAAGCCTGAAACATTGTACCTTTTCATAATAACATCTTTTGGTAACTAATGCATAATTAAGAAACATAAATGAAGATAAAAGCATATGTAGTGATCTAATTCTAGCTCCATTAATCTCCATAGAGTGACCCATGACTCAAAGGCCTGGCAAGGTCATCCTCATCTCCATAATATAGATTGATACACCTGCATTGCTTAACAAAATTGTACTGCTTTTGCTTCATCACAGTGCTCTGGATACAAATAGATTTATTTGACCGATATGGTCGATGTACCCTTGATCATCACATGGATCAGTCTCAAGTAAACTACTCATCATTGATTCCAGAGTAAATATCTTTCCCAGACATGTATAAGTATTCTCTATCATCCTTTCCTCATTATTTACATTTTCAAGTAGTGGTGGCAGTAACTGACCCAATTCATTCCTCCAAGTGTCCTTGTCTTTTAGGTTTCCCTCATCATTGAAGAAGTTGGGAAATACCAAATCATTACGTTGATCAAAATCTTTCAAATTTGCTATCAATATACCATTAAATCTCTCATGTTCTTTCATCAATTCATTATATCATTTGAGCACTTGTTCCTCAGTGCTAGCTTTAGCATTCAACCCTTCCTTTGTTTCTAACATTCTAAGGTGTAGTCTTTTATTCTCTTGGTATAATTGATGTGTTCTATTGTGCAAATCGCAAACCTTGTCACTATTTTTCATCATGTGGCCAAACCTTCTTTGAATCAATTCAGAGGCCATACTATATTTGACAGTTTTACATTTAGTTTCTAGCTGCTCACTTTCCTTTTGATTCTTTTATGACTTATACTTCCAATAATTCACATATGTCAAGGCCTCTATTACCCTTTGATCACCTTCTAGGTATGGTGAGTAGCTGCTAGATGAAGGCAACTTGTCTCTATGCAAATCAATCTCTTGTCTCAGCATAGCATTTTCTTTCTTATATATATTATTATCTTTGATTAATTTCTCAATTGGTTCTTTAGTAAACCTTGCAACATTAACATTTAAATCAACAGTGTCCATAGGATTTGTATCCTCAATCCTTTGTATCAACAGGCGACCAAAATCTTTATTAGGATCATCAATGATACGTGGTCTCTTATTTGGAGGATATAACTCCCATATAAGCAATGCTCTTTTATCAAGGTCATACCCTGATCCTCTTCTGATATCATCCATTGCCTCTATGCTGAGTTTCAACTTCTTATCTTGATTTCTATTTAAAGTATCAAATACAATGGCCGAAGCCATGTCCCATCTAGGAATCAAAATCACACCTGCTTCTTGTAACAAGGTCCTTCCCTTTTCTGGAGTCATTATCTCCAATTCATTGTCAATCTCCTTATGAATCTCAAAGAACACCTCATCCTATATGTCAGGAGTGATATCTTTCATTCTCTTCCTAGCTAGTTTGCCCTTGTATTCATATAAGAAGGCTTTAAACTCAGGTGTTTTGTTGAAATCATCATATGATATGAATTTACCGTTGGCCAGATGCCTTATGTCTTTTGATAGATCATTTGGTGCTTCCACAGTGATAGCTTCTTTGTCTTCAGGCAGTTCATACCCCTCAATAGTTGGGTCATAACTTTGCACCCCTTCTTTAAACTCTCCCTCTCCTTCTGCAATGTTTGTGTTTGTAGAGAAACTTATATCCAGTGTGGGTTGAGGTGAAAAGTGACCCAGGGGTACTTCATACTTAGTCTGTGCATCTTTAAGTTATTTTCCTTTTTTGTTAAATACATGAAGGGGAACATTCTTGATCAGTTCTGGTGTATGTGTAATCATAGTGTCCAGTCTTTCGATAGGATCATCAATATCCTAGAAAACTCTAGTGTAGGTGGGGTTTTGGGCTACCCTCCAAGCCTCTGCTAACATGGTTTTATGGTACAAACTTCTTCTTTCTGCTATTGTAGTTTCATCACAATTTTTGGTTAAATCTTCATCAACAAATAGGACATGATGATATCCCTTTAACTTCTGCTTTATTTTTACACTGTTTATGAAGTGTTCTGGATCAAAATTTCCTCTTGCATTTCCAAAAGGTAATCTGAATTGTTCTAATTTACTATCAATTAATTGATAACCTTTGTCAGAAAGTACTGTGAAATCTCCAAAGCATAAAGTCCCAGGCATAAATGATTGTTTATACTGATTCTTGAGATGCATGAAGTCTGAGGAAGCCAATTGCCTAACAATTTCTAGGTATGCAACTCGATCTAAGCATGTCTTTGGTAGCAAGAAGGGTGGCCCTTCATATCTGATTACTGTTATCATAGTGCAATCTCTGAAAACATGCCAATCACCCCAATTATGGCTGAACTTTCCCTCTTCATGTCTATCTTTTGGTCTCAAAAACTTCTATATTTCCAATGAAAAATTGTGGTTGCAAGGATGTCCAAACCGTTTGAATATTGGTTTCACAAAAAAAATCTTCAAAGTATAAATAATGGGATCTATCACATCTACTATCCCAAATAGCAATCCACATTGCATATGTTTTATATCTCCATCGATGTCTAGGTCTCTTACCCTGAGATTTCTATCCCATAAGCCCATACATTGTCCTTCATATAATACCATATGCATAAATAAAGAATAATGTCTGAATTTACTTCCTCCATTCTTAATAGACATTAAATCATTTTTTATATTATATGCCAGGTATTCAACATAATCAAAATACTGCGCATCATGACTCTATATGTTCGTAGCTAGGACCATGGGTGCAATTTCCATGAACATGGAGGCCTCTATTCCCAATATCTAGCAGGCAGAGTAATATGTGTTTTTGCAATAATCTTCAAACAATTCAGTTGAGTAGGGTGGATCTTCACCCTTTGAAAATACCCTAAGTTGGTTAGTGTCACCGCGAGGCCTATGCAAGGGTAATTTCCATCTCTTATAATTACTACTCATATTGTGGTACTCAACCAACAAATCCTTGATTCTGAATTTCTTGGCTAAACTTGTGTCTAATTGAAACACTGTGGCTATATAGTCTCTGGTAATGAGGAAGAAACCAATCCCATCATTGAATTCAATCTAACAAGTCTTAGGGTTATATTTCTCTGCAAGAAACTTCATCAACTGGACATTTACAAACACATTCGGGACTACCAATTTACCCAAGTTTAGCCACCATGGGTTTGAAATGGATTTATGCCTATGCATTTTCTGTAATGGGAGATAAAGAGATCATACCCTCTGACCGGTGTCCATATATCCCTAATATGCCTGTATAAATCTTCAAATTTCTCAGCATGTGGGTTTAGTTGGGCATTTCTTCTGGATTTCTGTCCTGACCTGAGACATTGGTCTAATAGATCCCCATTTAGATGCCTATCCCCAATTTTTTTTTTTTTACTCTTTGGGTTCTGAATTATTTCTTCCATATTCTATCACCATGTCTAGATTTCAACTCTGTGATTTATAAATGTAGACTAATCTATACAAGCACGTTTGTAGTACTTGACAAATCGCTCTGGTCCTAAATTGCGTATTCATCCACGCCCTGCACTTGTTCTTTGCAATGCCCTCTGAATTCCCATTCAACAATCTTAACTCTATGCAATCAATGGCATCTTGCTTGTGTTTCTCATATCATCGAAGGGAATTTAAATGTTTTCAAAAATAGAGTGTTAGATCGCCACCTTTATGTCTTGTCACTTTATTTCGAGGTGATGTGTTTTGCAATCTCATTTATTGTTCAAGATTTCAATATGACCCTAACTGGCGTTACTTTGATAATATGAGTCTCCTCGAACAAGAAATTGCCTTTTGATATTTTAATTTCTTTTCATCACCTTTTTAGAGAGACCCCAAAAACCCTCTCTTCGACACAGTAGAGTTTCTTCGAAATACCCTTTACATTATCTTTTAATCAGCGAGACCCCTTCTATCGATGAGACTCTAAACCATATCACTTTGATATCCTGAATCCCTTAAAGGTTATTGATATTTTTGTTTGATCGTCATGACACGTTTTAGTGTCACGCTGAAGTGCCTTATCTGTTCAACTTTTAGGGTATCGATGAGACTACTGAACGACTCTTGTTGATATCCCCTATCTCTTCGATTTGCTCATTACTTTGGGTTTTCATGTGATTTTCCTTTTGTTTGCTTGTGCCTTTGAGTCATCAAAGAGACTATATTTTGAGTCTCCCCGATGTAGTATCATCTTGCCAATGTTATCTATACTAATTTTTTCATCAAATATTTTACGCTTGAGGTATAGAATTTAGGGCTAATAAGGGAATGATGATATTTTTTGGGTTAAAGTAGAACGTCTTATTAGGGATTATGGCATGAATGGCAAAATTTTAAAGTCTAAAATTTTGATCCAACACAATCCATAGAGGCTTAGAGGTATGGCGCTAACATTGGCACTAATTTAGAGGTTAAAGTTAGCATTAAAGTTGGCACTAATTTGGGCGCTAAAGTCAGCTCTAGTTTAGGCATAATTTGGCACCTAATTTAGTGCCTACTTGTTCTGACCAGCGCAAAAATGCCAAAAAAAGTGCCATCCCGATAAATAGCACTGACTTTTTCAAAAAATTGGAGAAAAATACATTAAAACAGTGGTTGGAAGCAAAAAATAGAGCAAAAAAAGGAGCTAATCATAGGGATTTGTTGTAGTGACATGATGAATAACAGGCATGTGACAAACTCTACTAGACCTGCCCTCCTCAGAATAGCATAATCCTCATTACTTAATGAAGCAAACATCCTTGAGAGCCATCCCTGTTGTTGGCAAACATTCCATCGGATACGCATGTCCTACAAAATTAGAAGAGAACTTTAGATTAGATCTTGTAAACTCATAAAAATCCCTAAAAATCATAAAACTGTAAAAAATCCCACCAAAAAAAAGTGTATAAACCTTCAAAATTGCAATAAACAGGTGAATATAGTAGCCAAAACATTTCAAATTAGAGTGAAACAAGCATCAAACAACATGAAATTTTAGTCAAAATCAGCCCAATAGGGTCGCCCCTGGGTGACCCAAGTGTTTTACAAGATCTCCCCCGAGCGACCCTACTATTTTATTAGATCTCCCCTAGGTGACCCTATTGTCAGACCAGATCTCCCTCGGGTGACCTGCCTGACAAAAGGGGCAACCGTAGAGAGAGTCCCCTGAACAAAAATTGCTCTAAATGCTTTATTTTTCAGCCAATTTTAGAAAATGAAAAACCTATCTTGCTCTAAATGACCAAATAGAGACAATGCAACAAGAAAAATTGACAAAAACAGACAATTTCAAGAGATTTTTTATAAAATTCAAACTAGGATTTAGAGAAGGGTTATTCACTATTTACATACCTGATTCTCCATGGCTTAAGAAGAGGCTACCATCTTTGTGATCTCCTTGGTGATACCTTTCTAACAACTACTCACACGAACAATTTCGTTGATGTTTCACTCTAATCTCACAATTTGACTTGCTTTGTTTGCCCTTAGCTTAGTTTCATTTGTGCATTTAGATTAGTTCTTTTATTTTATGCATCATTTTTGTGCATCATTTTGCATGCTTTCATCCCTACAGGTCCAAACTGACAAAAGCAAACAACTAGTCAAACTTGAACGATCCATTGTAAGTTCATCATTTCAGTTTTCATTATTTGTTTTGACATATTTAAATGCTAGACTAATACTAGTTATTATAGGTACAATTGTGGGAAAATTGACAAATAGGTAAGGCCTAGTTCAAGAATGATACTTACCTTTCATGTAGACTACTATCCTCGAGGGGGCAAATATGTATGCACAAAAATCATGCACAGCCTCCACGACGACCCCTATGATGATTCAAATCCTTGTCACGTACATGTAAGCATGAAATAATGTCCTTTAAGAAGAAAACCTCTTGATGACATGTCTTCTTCCTTGTCTTGTGTTGATTCCTCTTTGTTAATTTCTCTCTCATCGCTTGCGACGCTTCTCGACATCTTTTTGTGACACTTGTTGATTCGTGTTTTCTAAACTTTAAACCTTGCTCCTAAGCCTTGTGAGCATCTTGTGGTGAGTTTTCACCTTTCCCCTATGTTTTTCATCCTCTACACCCCTATAATCCTTCTAGAAGTTCCCCCTTTCCATCTCCCACTTTCAATTTTCAGTTCCACTCAACCAATCCAAATCTCCCCCTATTAGTTCTAGATCTCCCCCAGGAGATCTTGCAGGTGCAAGTGGAGATTTGGATTCTTGCACATGACTGACCTATTTCTTGAGGCTAAACCCCTCCTTTTCTTTGCTTCTTTCATTTCCCCCTGTAGTTCTTCAGAAAACCCTATCCAACTCGAATCTCAGTCGTATTTTTAGCCATAGAAAAACTCGAGTTTCTCACTCATTTTAGCTCTATTTTCACCCATTTTTCTTCCAGTTTGCTTGATTTTTGATGCCTAATATGGATTTGACTATTTCATACACCCACACATGCATAATTAACTCCATTTGATCTAAAATTAACTCCTCAATCAATGTCATGCATCCTCACATCTCCAATTCCTCTTTAGTGATAAGTTATTATTGGTTTATCACTCCATAGTTAGCTGAGTTCACTGGGTAATCAACCTTGTTAACTCCCGAATCATCCTTGTTAACTCATCAATCAAATGAGTTAACTTCTCAATCAATCCCATTCCTGAAACCTATAAATACACCCCTCCCTCAAGCACAAAGGGAGGTAAATTCATTGTGCACATAGCTCTTGCCAGTTTTTTCTCTCCAACTTAGCATTCAAATGCTCTTATAGGAAGAAGGTGCCTTTTGATTTATTCATTGTTCAACCAAGCATCATTATGTTGCCTCATTCTACACCATTGTGCTCAACCAAATCTCTCATTGAGCTCATTCAAGCTTCAACAAAGCTTCTTTTTGCTTCTTTGTGTCATTTTATCATCAAGAGGTCTACCCGCTACTACAAAAGGACTCGAGGTTGCCAATATCAAGGATTTCTGAGGGTAGTGGAGTCACACAAATCTTAATTTCTTTCAAGTTCCTTCATTTCTTCATTCAATTCATAGTAATTAGAAAACCAAAATTGCTCTTGGGAACAGTAAATCTTTTCTTTTTCCTTGATAGTTAGATCTTGCATGTTAGAATAATTGTTTCCATATTTCTAGAAGAAGCAATTTCCCTTTTTAGATTAGATTACTTCAAAACAATCAAAAACCTAAAAACATAGATTAAAATTGTGTTAGGAAAAGTCATATTAGCTTGCATTCATATTTCTCTTTCATAGATTAAAAATCACTTTTTATTTCCAAAATACTAAAAAAGTACAAAAACACATTTGCATATCATCTAGCTTTGCATGCATATAGAAACCATAGAAAAGACAAACTTGCAAACCCTCGATACCATCACAAGATAACCACAGTTAAATGATTTAATCAAACCCTTGATCACATCACAAGGTAAAAATAAGTCCAAACATAGCCAAACCCTAGGTCAACTAAACCCTAGGTCAAAACCCTAAATCTAGTTAAGGTTAGTCATCACACATCTACCTCTACCTTGGCTCACGAATGTGCCTAGGAGTGAGAGGAGAGTGGGTGAGGGTTGTCCATGATGAGATCGAGGAGATCAATCCACGACCACAACAAGAAACATTTGTTCTACCACAAGGAGACCCATTTGTCCTCTTATTGTTAGAAGAAACTAGACAACTCCAGATACAACAAGAACTCATTCAATGCATAGAAAGACAAGAGGACATAAACAAAAGAAACTACTTACCCACACAAAGGGGGAATAGAAGAAATCCCAATAGAAGAAGAAAAACTAGTGACCCTTCGGGTCTGTTAGCACTCATTTTGACCTGGGGTTGATTTTCATGATCAGGGGGTTTCTTCATTTGAACCCTTTATCTTCTTGCCCATTTTCCTAAGTGTTGGACCTCCTCAGCATTTTTCAGCTGCAGCATCATATTTTCTTTGAGGAGGAGATCATCATCATCTTGTCTTCGATGATGGTCTGCATTATCATGTTTTCTGTCGACTTGTTTTTCATCAGGATCATCATTTTTCAATATCGGGTGATGTCTGGATATCATCCTGATCCTGCTGATGAGCTACAGTGCGCCCTGATTTGCTTGCGGGGGTGGTTTTTCAAGTATCCGGTGATCTTCCAATTATCACCTTGCCCAAACATGATGATGATGTTTCCCCGATTTTCTGAAGGGGTTATTCTCTAAGTTGTTCGACCTGACTTGTTCTTTCTTAAGGGTCGTCGTCATCATCATCATATTTCCAGTTATCACCGTGTTGCTTGCGGGGGTCATCATATTTTCTGCCTTCATGATATTTCACCGGGGTGATATTTTTATCATCAGGTGATCTTGGTTATGATCATCCTGATAATGTTGTTGAAGAGTTCTAAGTGCGACCCGATATTCACTGGGGTCATCATATTTTGAACGTCAGGATGATCTTAGTCAATATCATCCTGATGATGTTGTATCACTTCTTGTTCGTTGTTTTGTCATCCTGATGATGTTGACGTCATTCTTATGTCAGGGTGATATCTATTTCTCTACCTATCTGCATCATGATATTTCTGAAGGAGAGGGTGATATTTTCATATCACCCGGGTGTATGTTTGTTCCAGCGTCATGATGATGCTGATATCAAGGAGATATTCGCCTGCCGGCTTCGTGCATTATCTAGTGGGGGTGATCTTTTTGAGCATCATCATATTCATCTATCGCCCCGATCTTATAGTGGAGCTACAGTGCAACCTGATATTTGTGCATCAGGATGATATTTCCAAATATCCGGTTGTCTTCCGAATATCATCCTGATGTCGATATGATGATGATGTCATCAAGGTCCGGGGGGGTCACGTTTCTAACACTGATCATCTTGTGGAGATCCCCCGATATTTGCAAACATGATGATGACGTCAGCAGGATATGATGATGACGTCATCAGGATGTTCATCGGCCAGACTTTTGGTATAGGCTCAGCAGGAGGATGTTCCTCCGATGGATCAGGTTGTGCCGATTATCATGCAGGTTATATTGCAATATGATGCTGACGTCAGGGTGATATTTCAAGCAACAGGATATCATGCTGCTGGAGGATGATGATGATGAAGTCTTATACTAGTGTCGTTAGGAGCAAAAGCACCAACATCATATATGCTCATGACCTAGTATATAAAATGTTAAAGAGGTCGCTGCGGGGTGCATGTGGGATAATTGATATCCTACATTTTCGAATATCATGATGATGAATCTCGGCGGGAAATGGTTGCGATCGACTATTAGATGTTTTTCCCGAGGCCGCGGGTTGGTGCGCCATTAATGGCGAAGGTTGCAGAGGTATGGGCGGATCTGGTACCCGATTGAAGGTGTACATCAGCGGACAGTGGCGCAGGGCTCAAGATATCTTCCTGTCTCCTCCCCTACCTGCTGCATTCATGTTTGGGCGCCAATCTGGTAGTGTTTGAGCGCCATTTTCCTGATACTGTATATCTGGCGGGATTTTTGGTCAACCCTGTAATTAATTGCTATGGTACACTACCTGGCTGTTATAAGCAGGAAGTGTTACTCATTTGTGGTTGTTGAAAGTTGAAGATTTTTGGCTCTGTAATTCATAACAAGCTGATCGGGTTGCTCTAAACAGCTTAACCTGTGAGTTTATGTATCTCTTGTTATATGTTTTTGGCATGAACCCACTGATTTCATGATTAATCTTATATGAGAAATGCTATCTTAGCATGTGTTGTGTTAATTCTGTCTCCAGTATTGCATGTATTCTTCTTCTGAATCTGGATATTTGGGTAATGTTTAGATTCTAGAGCATAGAATTCCTATGTTGAATGTCTGATCTTTTAACTTCTGCTCAAGGGGTAGATTAAACTGTTTTCAGGTTGAACATTGGGAAGGGTATACTGCAGTAGGGATGCCATAAGTAGAGATAACTTAACACTTTGTATTGGGAGATATCTGTAAGGCAGATATCACATATATCCCCTTGAAATCCAGTTTTAGTTGTTCATGCTGATCATTCACAGGTGTATGTCTACTGACTCCAGGCCCTGGATAGGCACCAATCATACTTTGTTTTGTGTTATAACCATGTCCAGCTTTGCATCCAAACTTAAAATCCAAATCAAAATCTAAAACAACCATTAGGACATTAGAGTTAGTTTTAGGATCCTCAGTCCTCTGTCTACAACTGCAAATAGGCCCAAAGCTAGCCCCTTTGCTCTTATCTTTCAGTTTTGGTCTACTTACAGGAGGACTTATCTGCTTTCTGTCAGCATCCCAGCCTTGTATGCATATCCTCATGGATGTTGAGTAGGGAATACCCCCCTAGGTCTTGCAGAGCCTGAAGAAGAAGAGGAGATAAAATATAGAGTCTATCTCCTACACTGTTGGCCCCTGGCCCAGAGATCCTGTTGATCACTGATGGCTACCTTGTAGGGAAATCTGGGAATAAGCATCCAGTCTGGGAAAAAACCAACAGAAATTGGCGACTCCGCTGGGGAACCTTGTGAAAGAACCCTGGTTTTCAGAAGAAAACAGTTCCTAGTAATAGGTGGCGACTCCGAAGTAATCTCCCAACCGGTCAAAGTAAAATTTATATGCAGGGGAGAAGATCCCAACAAAATCCTTTATTTGAAGAGTTACCAGTAACAAAAAGAATGATGTACAGAAGAAAGGGAACTGTCTCAGTTAGTCATGAGAGTTCCCCTAGAAAAGGTGATGATATACAAGATAACCCTAGGCCATCAGGACAGCATGCGCCTTATTTTTCAAATGCAGAAGCTGATATTCAAGGTGCATATGAAAGGCAACAGGGTGGTAGCATGAGAATGAGGTCAGAGGTGTTCCAAGAACGCCCTTTTCTAGACCCAAGTGAAAGGTTTGAAGAGGCAGAGTCTCTGAGGGATGATGAAGATGATGACCAGAATGGTATGAGACCATCTACCTCCAGACCTAAGGATGAACAATTGGCTGAAGAAATCAGAAGTCTAAGAGCAGAACTAGAATATCTACAAGCCATGAAAATCAGAGATGATATGAAGCAGAAAGTGCAAGCCTTAAGAACTGCCCAAAATGATTCAGTTCCTACCCTAGAGAATGCAAATGTGCAGAGACATCAGCAAAGATATGAAGTGCAACATCAGCATCATGATGAGAGACAAAATGTGAATGATGCTAGGATACCACTGAACAATGCAGGAAACCAGAATGCAAACAGAAATGCTAATGTTAATCAGTTAAACAGACAGCCCATGCAGTTAGATAGATTCAGGCAGCTGGTGTTTGATGGTATTCCTAGGTATCCTAACCCCATTGATAAGCATCTGAGGCTGCAAGTGCCTAAATTTTCAGGAAATAACACAGTGTCAGGAGAAGATCATCTAAAGGCCTTTCAAAATGTCATGGATAATTTTGAGGTTGAGCATGAGGATGTTTTCATGAAGTCATTCATGCAATCCTTAATAGATGAGGCAAGAGAATGGTACAGGAATCTGCCTGACTGGAGTATTTCATCATGGGATGATTTTAAAAGGATGTTCAAGGAGCAATATGGTGATAAAACTAACCCTAGCTTTTTTGTAAATGAGTTCACCAGTATCACTAAAGGGTCAAATGAGCAGGTTGCAGACTTTAATGCAAGATTTACTAAAGTGTTGAACAAATTGCCACATCACATGAGGCCAAATGAACCAATGTGCATAATTTTGTATATCAATGCCTTTGATGCAAAGACTGCATATGGACTAAGAGATAAAGGTCCTGCCACTCTCAGGGATGCTTTCAGAATTGCAGTAAATATTGAAAACAATAGGAAAGCATCGGGCAAGACAAATAGAAGGGATGATATAAAAATTCTGCAGAATCCAAACAAGCCTCAGAACACTCAAGGTAGTACATCTGCTCCTGAAGATAAGATAGACAAATTGGCAAATGTTGTTAAGGACCTAAGCTATAGATTAGCTAGAAGTGAAAAAGGGATGGGTCCTGATAGGCAAGTCTATCAAAGGCAGGAAAAGAGGCCATCATTACATGATATGCCTTATAACACCAATTGGCATGATGGTAAGCCTGTATTCCCACGTAACAATACAAATCAGAGGGCTCAACATGTCAAAGAAACTCTTGATCCTCTAAAGAAAGCTATAAATATTGCTGATGATGCTCCGTGGTGTATAATTTGTCAAATGCCACATTCACAGTCACAGTGTATGATTGCTCAATCCTTGTATGATAATGCTACATCTTGTAATGAATGCAATGAGCCACATCATGTGCAGGATGATGATGTTAATATGATGTCCATAGGCAATGGATACACTCTTTATGATGCTGACGAGAATACAGATCATCAAATTCAGGCCTGCCAACAGTTCCCATATGATGAAGATAATGAAGATAACTATGTGTATGCTCAGAACCCACACAATTTTTTGAGCAACATACAACGACCTTCTGATGAGGAAATTAGAGCCTTCACAGCTGCAGCAGTTGCTCAAGTCAAAAGCAACTACAATCTCAGAGGTAAAAATCAAGTAGGCAGCCCGCATCAGCTAGAAGATTTTTCTGCAGGTCAGCTAATGCATGGTCATAAAGGAACTGAACCACAAAAAAGGCAGTGGGTAAATAATAAACAGAACTTTAGACACAGAACAGGTCATGAATCTCAAGGACCAGAAATCAAAATCCCTCAGGCTGAAGATCAAAGTAAAGGTTCCCAAGACAAGAATGATGATCAAGGAACTATGAAAATGAAAGCTAAACCAGCTCAGGATAAAAGCAAGATTGTGGAGCAAGCTACAACTGTTGTACAAAACCATGCTCCATTTGATATAGCTCAGGTTGTTGATAACTGAGAGGGGGGGGGTGAATCAGTTATCCTAATTATTTCCCTTATTGAACTTTCTTATTAATTGATGCAGCATTGAATCAAACACTAAAACATTATCATGAAATAAGAAACACATAACACAGTATTTTTGACGTGGAAACCCTGTTAAGGGAGAAAACCACGGGGTGATTAACCCAAAATTATTCTCTGTTAGAAGAATAGGAGATTACAAAAAATGGCACTTGCCAATTAGGGCTCACTGCCCGAGCACACTGCTCACAAGAGGCCCACTGCCTACAAGAAGACACACTATCTACAAAGTGATAAGAATCACAGTCTTGAACTGATTGGAAGCATCTGCATATGCTGGAGTTCAGTTCCGGTTAGGCTCAGTACACTGATCTGCTGCACTTCATTTTTCCTCTGTTCTTTATTCTGCTATCTTTCACATACCGGATCCTTTTTGCTACCTCTGCTCTGTTCTGGACTTATTCACATATATCTTCACATCATCACCTACTTCACAACTGAATCCATCCTCTATATATATCCGCACAAGTAATTTCATCACCTTTCTAGTCGGCATCCGGAACAGTCTAGTTTCTTACAAACTCTTGTTCTGTCGGCTGAATCCTTCCTCACCAGGCAATGCGGATCAAGCATATACTTGTAGATATCATTAATCATGTCGGCCAAACATGATTCATGCCTTCACAACCTCTATCATCAATAGTAACACATCCGGAAAGTAGTCTGATACTCTGTCAGTCAGTTCTTCCTCTGTTTTCACTGTCTCTCAGGAATCCGGTACTCAACTATTCATATCTTTTTCCTTGTCCATCACCGGAGGCTAAATCCTTGGAATATACCACTCAAGGTAGTCCTCTTGACTTCCCCAAATCCGCACTGCACCAAGACACTTCCTCTGAGAGATCCGGACCAATTTGTCGGACCTTGCCACATGCTCTGTTCTTGTTCACCGGACCACAACATTCTTTATTCTGACTTCCGGTAGAGACACATCATGACTTGCGGATATGTGGGATGACCTTTGTTGCCATCAATGACAACAACCATGAATCCATATAGTGTCTCTTGCCAACAATCTCCCCCTTTGGCATTGATGGCAACACTTAGTGAAAAATGACTAAGTGTTTTCACTATGCTCCCCCTTTGCTGATGCTCTGTCTTTATATACAATTTCCGGAACTCCCCCTTAGTTGGATTCCTCATTTTTCACTGCTCCTCACTCCCCCTTTGACATCAATGGCAAAGGGTAGGGTCCGCATATCAAAATTTTCAAAAATTTTCTATACATAGCCGCATATTTACATACTCACATATACTGAAGAATGTCTGCAAAGGATGTCTGCAATTGGATCATTTCTGTAGCCCAACTTTGCTTCATTCTATCCAAAATTGAAATGTGACCACTCAACAGAAATGCAAAAGCTTCTGCCCGCTTGAGATCTGTCGAATCTTTTGTTTGGGCGGTGGTCTGAGCATCACTGATGGCCTCATGCATAGTTTCCAACTTAGGGATTATAATCCTTCTAAGTTCTCCCATCCGGTTAGTGATATTCTTCCTTTCCTTCTCAAGATTCTTTATTTCATTCAAGACTGCAATAGTCTGACATTCTTGATTTATTATGGAGGAAGAGAGAGGATCAAAACTTTGAGATAAGCTTTGTAGCTTGTCCTGTTCCTCTTTTATTTTCTTATCAATTGCTGCTGTTGCCTTTGGCCAGGATATACAAAATTTGTAGATGTCACCGCCATCCTTAAGAGCATTCTCTAAGCTCTTTATTCCAATGCTCACAATCTTCCTATCTTTAGAGATTAATTCTAATACTTCTGAAAATCTTTTATCCAAAAATTCCTTCCGGACCTTTTCTTCAGCTGATTTTTCTAGAGAATCAAAATGTGTATCAACACTGCTGACTAAGGTTTTTAGATTACCGGAAGAGGAGGCTGTCGGATCTATCTGGATTGATGGCATAATCTTTACAAGTACTCCGGAAGCAGCCTCTATCAACTCACAGTCTTCCATATGAGACTTCAGGAGTTTTTCATTTGCCTTGGCATTTGCAAATGAAGCTATCTTCATTGTTTGTACCGGAGAGAGAGAGTCAAAGTCGAATGGGCCTTTTAGAAGCTCCGGTTCATCAATCTCTAAAGTTTCTTTGCTCAAAAATTGTTGAACAGTTTGTGCAGTGTCTCTTGCCGGAGACAGATGTTTCTTTTCTTCTGCAGTCTTGGAACTGTCAACCTCTTTGTCTTTCACCACTGCTTCCTTCTCCTGTAATTGCTCTTCTTCTTTGGATCCGGAGACTGTAGGGGAAACCGGAGGAGAGATGCTTGTATGTTCAGGGCCCACTTCTTCTGGAGCAGAGGGTTCTAAGTCCTCAGCTGTTTCTGTACCTAAGTCCTCTACAACAGGAAGATTGAACCTTTTGAAGGCCTTCCGGAGGATCTCTTCTGTTTCTTGGGCCACTTTGTCAGTCTCACCAAGCATGAGTTGATTCATCCTGGCTTTACTTCTGAACTCATCTTTGCAGTCCTTGAAGATTATGTTCATTGTCTTGGGATCAATTTGAGGATATAGCTGAATAGCTATCTGCTCCCGGATCTCAAGATCTTTTGCATGAGCATTGTTCTTTCTTACTTCCAATTCCTTTTCTAGGCTTTTAGGAATAAGAGATATGATCTCAATGAAAGCCTTATTATATATGTTCAGATATTTGACTGTGGCTTCCTGCAGAGTCTTTTGGTCAGCCTCATTGTAGTTATCATAAAATTCAGTCAAAGGTTGAAGGTTTCCATCTACCGTGACTGACTTGATTACACTCTCTAGAGACAGAGTGGACTTTTCAATAGATACCTCTGCCATTTCATCTTTGTCTTGGCCTGTGGAGGGTTTACCGGATCCTTTCTTCTTCTGCTTCTTTATTTCTTTTACTCCCTCATCTGACTCTGTTTCCTCTTCATCCTGTTGGCTTTCATAAGCCCTTGTGGCTTTTGTCTTGGATCTCTTACCGGATGCCTGGACTTCCGGTTTTGAACTTTTGGTTGTGGGAGGTGCAGATCTCTTTGATGATCTGGTCCGGGTGGGAGCTTCAACCGGAGCACTTTCTTTACTTTTCTCTTCTTCCTCAGCCTTCCTCCTCTTTTCCCGGCTGGCATCAAGTGCCTCTTTTGAGATGCCTAGGCCTTGAGCAATGTGCTCTACTTCTTTTCTCACCTTTCTTTTAATCTCAGGTTCCCTGAGTTCTACATGTATTTTTACACTCAGCTCCTCAAAGGTTCCAAACCTTTCTGCCTTAGGATCTTTGGGCTGACTTAGCATGTGTTGAACATGCAGCTCCACTATCTGTTCATCCACTTCATACCCCATGGGCATGATCCAGACAGTCCTTGGCTCCACTGCCTCCATTAGGCACTGATCAGTGTCAACCATAAAGCACACTGAGTCTTTGTATTTTTCAACAAGAGACTGGGGAATTCTCTCTCTTGCTTGCATCATGCTCTGAAAGTTTTTGAAGTATCCCCATAGAGCTGTATTTCTCACTTTTGCATCCCCAAGTCCATGCAAATAGTCTCTTATCTGGACTGCAACAGGTTTGTCATTCTGCCATACCCGTCCACTTGATCCGGGTAGCTCATTCATGAAGTAGAAGAATAGACATACAATAAGAGTACCATACTTAAAGGAATTCTTCTTATCCTTCTTAATTTTCTGTATATTTTCCATTAATTGGCTTAGCAGTAGTTCGCAGAGATCATATTCTGCATTCTTTCTTAGCATTTCATAGGCAGTGTATACTGCAGTTCCGGATACAGAATTCTCCCTGCTGGAGTGATAGATCTTGTATCCTATTATCATGGATGCATATTTGATATCCGGATCCGAAATATCTTCAATGGTCATTGCCCTCTTATCAAATTTTGATCTGGTGGCCTCAGTTACAATGTTGTTCTTGACAGATTTGAGGATAGGTATCCCTCCGGAAGAGTATAGACCAGTTACTGCTCTAATTGCCTCTTTTGTGATCTTGCAGGGTCTATCCAGCCATAGAAAGTTGTCATGCATCCTGCTCAGTACATACCGGACCCATTCATCTTCTTCAAAGCAGGGGAAATGAATAAATTGCTCAAATTGTTTCTTCTGGATATCCTTATACTCTGGTTTAAGCTCAAAAGCATTGTCTATCAGTTGCTTGTGATAGAGGTCTCTTAATTTGAATTCCCCAAATTCCTCAATGCTTGCATGTATGTAAACCCTAATGTCTTCAGTATGTAAAACTCCGTGAGGAACACTAGAGAAGGCTCCTAGTGGATCTACCTCCAATGATTTGTAAGGATGTTTCTTGAATGTGGGGCGAGGTCTATCAGAGATCTTAACTATATTTGGAGTAGCCATTCTTCAAAGATTTGTAGTGAGATAATGAAAAACGGAGAATACCTTATGCGCCTTCGGTTTGCACGGAGTGGTTGGATTGATTTCTTTATGCAATAACTTCGGCAGGAGATCCTTGGTGTGCTTGATGAACCTTGTTGCAGAGCTCCACTTTTCGCTTCTTCTTGAGTGCAGAATGAGCAAATGACTTTTGAGAAATCCCTTAAATTGCTCCGCGAACCCTAATATCTGTCTGCAATAAATGCTTCACCTACATCATTCTGGTTTGCCTTGTTTGGATAGCTTGGAGTATCCCGGATTAGTCCTGATCTGTGGATATCATCCGGATCTTTCAATCATGAATAAATCGAGGTAACATATTACAAGAACATCCCAAACACTCTGTCCAATCCGCAGAACAAGATAGTGCACTTCCGGATCTCTCCGGACCTTTTTGTAATCCTTTATCATACCGGAGCATCTCCCTGAGCAGGTCTTACTTGATCGATCACAGCTTCTTCATAACTCCATGCGGACCTCTGAAAATTTGACTGAAGCATCTCAAGACTCATATCTGCAAACCCTTTAATCCGCATCTTGTGCCACATTCGGCACCACTTGTTTGGCTGGGGGAACAGGATTTTCTTTGAGTCTCCCCCTGAGCCTGAGCTCACTTTTTAATTTTCGGAAGAAATATCAGCACCAGAGTCTGGTGCGGATCCAACCTCTACATTCTCTGAACTTTTCTTCACCCAAATCTTGCTCATCTAATTCCTAACTTCATCCGCATTCATCTTTTGTTTACCCTTGTCTTGATTCTGATTATACACCGGACCTCTTTTGTCCTGATACTTGTTTCTGCAGACTTTAGCATTATGACCGGACCTATTGCAGATTTGGCAAATAACATTTCTTTGCATATTTGACTGATATCCTCTTGATCTGCATTGATTAGCCATATGACCTACTCTATTACATGTGAAGCATCTACCTTTGAATGATTTGTTTACTTGCATAATTCTGCATTCATGGGATTTGTGTCCATACCTTTTGCAGTTGAAGCACTGTCCGGAGAAGGATGAATTAATCTGATTCATTCTCATTCTGCACTGATTAGCTTTGTGACCAAAGTGGTTGCAGCTGTGGCAGTATCCATTGAAGGATGGATATCTTTGAGCATTTGGCTGTCTTACCGGAGGTCTTCTAGGCCTGCTCCTTGGATTTTCTGATCCAAGATTCTTCTGACCGGATCCGGAGCTTTCTCCTTTCTCATATCCCAAACCATACTTGTCATCTGTCCTCTTTTGACTTCCAAGAAGAACTTCAAGTTGAGCAGAACTTATCTTGAATTTCTCTTTATATTCATTTGCTGTTTGAAGGTCTCTTTTGAGAGAGGCAATTTGATCCTCAAGTTTTTCTTCATTATCTTTGGCATCTTCAAGATCAGATTCAAGATGTCTGATAATCCTGTCCATCTGGTGACATTCTTCTAATTTTTCTTTAAGAGATTGTCTTAGATTGTCTTCAGCCTTTCTTTTTTCTTCAATCTCTTGAGTAAACTTTATAGTTCCTGATTCCATTTCATGTCTCAACATAATGACTTCTTTTGATAACTTTTCACATAACTTGGTTTGCTCAGTCAATTCTTCATTTGTATTGCTTTCTTCACTTTGTCTTGCCAACTGTTGGAGCAGCTCCTTTCTCTTTTTCATAGAGAGACTTAATTTGTCTTTTAATTCTCTCATGAATTCATCAGCCTGTTTGAGTCTTTCCTTTAATTCACTGACTTCAGAATTTGACTGTTCAAGATCCTCAAGAGCAGTCTTGAGTTGCTCCCTTAAACCATATGCATCCATTTGAACTCCCAGATCTTCCTCAAGCTGTTAGGCTCTATTAGGAGGAACTTAGCTCTGATACCAATTGTTGATAACTGAGAGGGGGGGGGTGAATCAGTTATCCTAATTATTTCCCTTATTGAACTTTCTTATTAATTGATGCAGCATTGAATCAAACACTAAAACATTATCATGAAATAAGAAACACATAACACAGTATTTTTGACGTGGAAACCCTGTTAAGGGAGAAAACCACGGGGTGATTAACCCAAAATTATTCTCTGTTAGAAGAATAGGAGATTACAAAAAATGGCACTTGCCAATTAGGGCTCACTGCCCGAGCACACTGCTCACAAGAGGCCCACTGCCTACAAGAAGACACACTGTCTACAAAGTGATAAGAATCACAGTCTTGAACTGATTGGAAGCATCTGCATATGCTGGAGTTCAGTTCCAGTTAGGCTCAGTACACTGATCTGCTGCACTTCATTTTTCCTCTGTTCTTTATTCTGCTATCTTTCACATACCGGATCCTTTTTGCTACCTCTGCTCTGTTCTAGACTTATTCGCATATATCTTCACATCATCACCTACTTCACAACTGAATCCATCCTCTATATATATCCGCACAAGTAATTTCATCACCTTTCTAGTCGGCATCCGGAACAGTCTAGTTTCTTACAAACTCTTGTTCTGTCGGCTGAATCCTTCCTCACCAGGCAATGCGGATCAAGCATATACTTGTAGATATCATTAATCATGTCGGCCAAACATGATTCATGCCTTCACAACCTCTATCATCAATAGTAACACATCCAGAAAGTAGTCTGATACTCTGTCAGTCAGTTCTTCCTCTGTTTTCACTGTCTCTCAGGAATCCGGTACTCAACTATTCATATCTTTTTCCTTGTCCATCACCGGAGGCTAAATCCTTGGAATATACCACTCAAGGTAGTCCTCTTGACTTCCCCAAATCCACACTACACCAAGACACTTCCTCTGAGAGATCCGGACCAATCTGTCGGACCTTGCCACATGCTCTGTTCTTGTTCACCGGACCACAACATTCTTTATTCTGACTTCCGGTAGAGACACATCATGACTTGCAGATATGTGGGATGACCTTTGTTGCCATCAATGACAACAACCATGAATCCATATAGTGTCTCTTGCCAACACAGGTCCTCTCTCAGGTAAAAGTCTCTGTTCCACTTATGGAACTCATGAAAGTGGAAGAGATCAAGAATAGGACAATATCCCTAATCTCAGGGGTACCTTTTCAAGCTAAACAAAATGTTCAGACCCAGGGTGAGAAACATATCATGTGTAATGAAGAAGATGAGACTCCTGAAGTCTATTTAGGAGTGAATATGACAAAGTGTCCTTCACAAGTGGAGCCATTTTATGTTTCCCTGGTTATAAATGGAAAAATAATTAGAAATTGTATGCTTGACTCTGGAGCATCTACAAATGTCATGCCTTTGGCCATCATGCAACAAACTGGATTAAAAATTGACAAGGCATGTGGAAAATGTTATGCTATGGATGCCAGAGAGGTACCAGTTATTGGAATCATGAAGGATGTAGATTTCAAACTGGCAGCATTTCCTGAAAAAAGATATAAAATGAATATAACAGTGGTTGACATCAAGCCACAATATGGTATGTTGTTGTCAAGAAGATGGGCAGCACTAATTGGTGGAAGTATGCAGCTAGACCTATCTAATGCCATGATTCCAATGAATGGCAGGGATGTCAAGCTAATCAGAGAGCAAAGATCATCAGAGACAGTGGAAGACCAAGAAGCAAATGAACAAGTATGCTTTGTAGACACTGACTGTGATAACTTCAAGGTTGTCTTAGATGATATAGAAGATAAAAAGAAAAATGTCTGCATTGGAGAGCTGGATCAGCAAGGCTTATGGACCATGTTTTTTGATGGAGCTTGTGCAAAAGAAGGCTCTGGAGCTGGAGTTGTTTTCCTGTCTCCAACTAGTAAGCTCCTCAAATTCTCTTTCTTGCTGAGGTTTGATTGCACAAACAACATTGCAGAATATGAGGCTTTACTCTTAGGCCTAAATATTGCTCTCAAACATGGAATTAAGATGTTAAGAGTATTTGGGGATTCTGAGCTGATTGTATCCCAAATTAGAAATAAGTATGCTGCAAAAAATAAAAGACTGAAACAATACAAGCATGCTGTTTGGGATACTATTGAATTATTTGATGCATTTTCAATAGGCTGGGTAGAGAGGTCAAAAAATGTTATGGCTGATTTCTTAGCCAATGTTGCAATAAGGCCAGATGACATCACTCTGTCAGGTGTTACAAATGTAGAAGTTAAAATTAGACCTGCAGTACCAGAAAATATATGCAGTTGGCAAGTGTTTAATGATGATAGGGATTTGTTGAAATTTTTGCACTGCATAGATGAGTATGAGAATCAACAGATTGATTTCCAAACTTTTGTAGAGACTGTAGATGGAAAAGAAACTCTTGTGGGAAAAGAGATCATTAAATTGAAGACTAATAAAATCCCTAGAGGGTTGGTAGCTTTGGAAAGAGCTTTTGACAGTAGAGATAAAATGGTCACAAGGACATCTCCCACAAATAAGGAAGATTTAGAGGAGATAAATTTGGGGACATCTCAGGCCCCTCAGAAGGTATACATTGGTAAACAGCTCAAACCACACATTAGGAGTATGCTGATTGCATTACTGAAAAAGTATAAACATGTTTTTGCTTGGTCATATGAGGACCTAAAAGCCTATAGGGAAGATTTATTCCAGCATGAGATCCCATTGAAGCCTGGAGCTAAGCCATTTAGACAAAAGCAAAGACCTATTAATCCTACCTTAGCTCCCAAGATGCAAGAAGAACTCAAAATGCTCAAGGAAGCTGGAATAATTGTGCCAATCAGACATTCAACTTGGGTGTCTAACCTTGTCCCAGTCAGAAAAAAGAATGGTGATATTAGGCTTTGTGTTGATTTCAGGAACTTGAATGTATCCTCTTTAAAGGATAACTACCCACTGCCTAATATGGAAGCTATGTTGCAAAGAGTGACTGGTTGTGAACTCCTATCCATGATGGATGGATTTTCAGGATATAATTAGGTGAAGGTAAAGGAATCAGAACAGTATAAAACCGCCTTTACCACTCCATGGGGAACTTATGTGTATGTTAGAATGCCATTTGGACTAACAAATGCAGGTGCTACATTTCAAAGAGCAATGGATGTTGCTTTTGCAGGGTTGATCGATTCGATCCTGGCTGTATATCAGGATGACTTGACTGCTTATTCAAAGAAAGAAGAGCAGCATTGTTTGCATCTGGAGCAGATTTTCATAAGAGCACTAGAGTATGGTATTTCTCTAAATCCAAAGAAGTGTGCCTTTGGAGTAGTTGAAGGAAAGCTTCTGGGACATATTGTTTCCAAGGATGGAGTCAGGATAGATCCAGAGAGAGTGGCTGCTATTGACAGGATTCAAATGCCAAAAACTGTGAAAGGAGTTCAGTCCTTCTTTGGACAGATAAATTTTGTTAGAAGATTTGTTCCCAACTTTGCAGAAACCACAAGGAACATTTCCAAGATGATGAAGAAGGATGCAACTGTCAACTGGGAAAGGGAAGCAATAGAATCATTTCAGAGTATCAAAGAGGCAATCAAGATGGCCCCTGTTCTTAAATCTCCTGATTTTTCTAGGCCATTCCAAGTATTTTCATTTGCTTCCTTTCATACTGTTGCTGCATGTTTGTTACAGAAAAACGAAGATGGTTTTGAACAGCCCATCGCTTTCTTCAGTATGTCCTTGCAGGCCTCTGAGTTGAAGTATGATATTATGGAAAAACAGGCATATGCACTAGTCAGAGCCATCAAGAGTTTCAGACCATACTTGGTAGGATCATATATAATTGCATATGTACCTCATGCAGCAGTCAAAGACATATTCACTCAGCAGGAGGTGACTGGAAGAAGGTGCAGATGGATAAACAAACTGCAAGAGTTCAACATAGACATACAAGTTACTAAGTTGATAAGAGGACAAGGATTAGCCAAGATGATGGCACAGTCAAACTTGGAAGCATGCCAAGTTAATGCAGTCCAAGATGAGAGTGTAAATGTATCAGGATCTGAATGGTACAAGGATATTATCTACTACTTGCAAAATCTGAATTGTCCTTCCCATTTCAGTGACAGTCAAAAGAGGACTTTAAAGTTACATGCAATCAGGTATGTTATTGTTCAAGGTGAGCTATACTGGAAAAACCCTGATGGTGTGCTGCTGAGATGTGTGGGTGAGGATATGGCTAACAATGTTTTGATTGATATGCATAAAGGATTGTGTGGTGGACATTATACTGCCCAAACAACAGCTCATAAAATTCTTAGAGTAGGATATTGGTGGCCCACTCTCTTTTCAGATGCACAAAGGTTAGTGAGGAAGTGTGACCCTTGCCAAAGATTTTCAGGAAAGCTGAAATATGATGGTGCTTTACCCCTCAGAACTGTAACTGTGGATGCTCCATTTCAGCAATGGGGAATTGACTTCATAGGGGAAATTGCAGACAAATCAAGTGGGGGACACAGTTGGATTTTGGTGGCAACTGATTATTTTACCAAATGGATTGAGGCCATTCCAACTAAGAGAGCTACAAGTAAGGTGGTGACAGATTTCATACTAGAAAACATCATCATCAGGTTTGGAGTACCATTTAAGATAGTCACTGATAATGCTATGTGCTTCAGATCAGGTGAATTTGTTGATTTTTGCAACAGGTATGGGATAAATCTGTCATATACATCACCATATCACCCACAAGGAAATGGTCAAGCAGAATCAAGCAATAAGAGCATCATGAAAATTATCAAGAGGATACTGGACAAGAACAAGAGAGCTTGGGACTCAAAGTTGAACTTAGCAATATGGGCTGATAGAATGACAGTGAAAAGGGCTATTGGGAAGTCACCTTTTGAGCTAGTATATGGTGCATCAGCTAGACTGCCCATAAACAATCTCCTACCAGTTTACAGATTCATTCAGGAAAATGATGAGGAGATTGAAGATTCCATGACAGAAAGAGTGAATCAGCTGGTTGCATTGGATGAAAACAGAAGGAAAGCCCACCAGATCAATCTCAAAAGACAACAAGATGTGAAATATCAGTTTGACAGGAGAACTACAAAAAGGAAGTTTCAAGTCAATGATCTGGTGCTCATTTGGAATGCTAAAGGTCAGGAAAAGGGTAAACATGGTAAATTTGAACCCTTATGGATGGGCCCATATCAGGTTTGCAATACTCATGGGGAGGATTCTTATTTCCTCCAGGCCCTAGATGGTGAAGTTCTGGAATTGCCTGTGCACGGCCAATTCCTTAAGTTCTATTTTGCATAAATAACTTGTTGCTGTGCACATTTGTAAAAAATATGTATGTAGTGTAAATGCCTTGTACAGCTCGCATTTTTTGGCTTTTTGTCTGGTCTGCCTAGAGATCTGGTTCTCGCTGCAGGTTTTCACCTACACGTCCCCATTCAGAGCCACTGTTAGCACTCATTTTGACCTGGGGTTGATTTTCATGATCAGGGGGTTTCTTCATTTGAACCCTTTATCTTCTTGCCCATTTTCCTAAGTGTTGGACCTCCTCAGCATTTTTCAGCTGCAGCATCATATTTTCTTTGAGGAGGAGATCATCATCATCTTGTCTTCGATGATGGTCTGCATTATCATGTTTTCTGTCGACTTGTTTTTCATCAGGATCATCATTTTTCAATATCGGGTGATGTCTGGATATCATCCTGATCCTGCTGATGAGCTATAGTGCGCCCTGATTTGCTTGCAGGGGTGGTTTTTCAAGTATCCGGTGATCTTCCAATTATCACCTTGCCCAAACATGATGATGATGTTGCCCGGATTTTCTGAAGGGGTTATTCTCTAAGTTGTTCGACCTGACTTGTTCTTTCTTAAGGGTCGTCGTCATCATCATCATATTTCCAGTTATCACCGTGTTGCTTGCGGGGGTCATCATATTTTCTGCCTTCATGATATTTCACCGGGGTGATATTTTTATCATCGGGTGATCTTGGTTATGATCATCCTGATAATGTTGTTGAAGAGTTCTAAGTGCGACCCGATATTCACTGGGGTCATCATATTTTGAACGTCAGGATGATCTTAGTCAATATCATCCTGATGATGTTGTATCACTTCTTGTTCGTTGTTTTGTCATCCTGATGATGTTGACGTCATTCTTATGTCAGGGTGATATCTATTTCTTTGCCTATCTGCATCATGATATTTCCAAAGGAGAGGATGATATTTTCATATCACCCGGGTGTATGTTTGTTCCAGCATCATGATGATGCTGATATCAAGGAGATATCCGCCTGCCGGCTTCGTGCATTATCTAGTGGGGGTGATCTTTTCGAGCATCATCATATTCATCTATCGCCCCGATCTTATAGTGGAGCTACAGTGCAACCTGATATTTGTGCATCAGGATGATATTTCCAAATATCCGGTTGTCTTCCGAATATCATCCTGATGTCGATATGATGATGACGTCATCAAGGTCCGGGGGGGTCACGTTTCTAACACTGATCATCTTGTGGAGATCCCCCGATATTTGCAAACATGATGATGACGTTAGCAGGATATGATGATGACGTCATCAGGATGTTCATCGGCCAGACTTTTGGTATAGGCTCAGCAGGAGGATGTTCCTCCGATGGATCAGGTTGTGCCGATTATCATGCAGGTTATATTGCAATATGATGCTGACGTCAGGGTGATATTTCAAGCAACAGGATATCATGCTGCTGGAGGATGATGATGATGAAGTCTTATACTAGTGTCGTCAGGAGCAAAAGCACCGACATCATATATGCTCATGACCTAGTATATAAAATGTTAAAGAGGTTGCTGTGGGGTGCATGTGGGATAATTGATATCCTACATTTTCGAATATCATGATGATGAATCTCGGCGGGAAATGGTTGCGATCGACTGTTAGATGTTTTTCCCGAGGCCGCGGGTTGGTGCGCCATTAATGGCGAAGGTTGCAGAGGTATGGGCGGATCTGGTACCCGATTGAAGGTGTACATCAGTGGACAGTGGCGCAGGGCTCGAGATATCTTCCTGTCTCCTCCCCTACCTGCTGCATTCATGTTTGGGCGCCAATCTGGTAGTGTTTGAGCGCCATTTTCCTGATACTGTATATCTGGCGGGATTTTTGGTCAACCCTGTAATTAATTGCTATGGTACACTACCTGGCTATTATAAGCAAGAAGTGTTACTCATTTGTGGTTGTTGAAAGTTGAAGATTTTTGGCTCTGTAATTCATAACAAGCTGATCGGGTTGCTCTAAACAGCTTAACCTGTGAGTTTATGTATCTCTTGTTATATGTTTTTGGCATGAACCCACTGATTTCATGATTAATCTTATATGAGAAATGCTATCTTAGCATGTGTTGTGTTAATTCTGTCTCCAGTATTGCATGTATTCTTCTTCTGAATCTAGATATTTGGGTAATGTTTAGATTCTAGAGCATAGAATTCCTATGTTGAATGTCTGATCTTTTAACTTCTGCTCAAGGGGTAGATTAAATTGTTTTCAGGTTGAACATTGGGAAGGGTATACTGCAGTAGGGATGCCATAAGTAGAGATAACTTAACACTTTGTATTGGGAGATATCTGTAAGGCAGATATCACATAAATCCCCTTGAAATCCAGTTTTAGCTGTTCATGCTGATCATTCACAGGTGTATGTCTACTGACTCCAGGCCCTGGATAGGCACCAATCATACTTTGTTTTGTGTTATAACCATGTCCAGCTTTGCATCCAAACTTAAAATCCAAATCAAAATCTAAAACAACCATTAGGACATTAGAGTTAGTTTTAGGATCCTCAGTCCTCTGTCTACAACTGCAAATAGGCCCAAAGCTAGCCCCTTTGCTCTTATCTTTCAGTTTTGGTCTACTTACAGGAGGACTTATCTGCTTTCTGTCAGCATCCCAGCCTTGTATGCATATCCTCATGGATGTTGAGTAGGGAATACCCCCCTAGGTCTTGCAGAGCCTGAAGAAGAAGAGGAGATAAAATATAGAGTCTATCTCCTACACTGTTGGCCCCTGGCCCAGAGATCCTGTTGATCACTGATGGCTACCTTGTAGGGAAATCTGGGAATAAGCATCCAGTCTGGGAAAAAACCAATAGGGTCATAGGGTTATCTCGACAACAACTACAACTGAATGAAACATCCAACTTAGCACACAACAACAAAGGCCACAGGACTTGTCGACCCCTCTCCGCGAAGTCCAGCTCTCCAATGAGCCAAACCCCCGCTATGTCTTGTGTCCTCTCAACTGGCTACTTCCACGTGAGTGAGAGTGATGTGGCATATCACCTTGTGGCAAGGAGGGAAGGGTCCATGTGCATGCTGAAATCTGACCCGACAACCCCAGGCAACCAGAGTCATGATTTTGAGCATACAAAACTAGGGCACTTTACTAATGAGTGTTGGGGAGAAAGAAGAAGGCAATGCTCATTCTGCAACAATACAAAACATGACCTTTTCACATGTGATAAGGCACAACAATACTTTCAAAATGCACCACAACAAGGAAAAGAGATGATTTGGATAAGAAAAAAGGGGCCAGAGTAATCAGAAGAGTTCTAGGGAAGAAGGTCAAGTTCAAAGGACCTATCAGAGAGATAAGGATGGAAATACATATCTATCTTCATCAGATGAAGAAAACCAAAATAAGAGAATAGAGGAGGAAAAAACTAAGATGGACAAAGGAAAAGAGAAAGCAATAGTAGTTACAAGACAGGACAAAAACACTAGAGGAAAATGACATGAAAATACTAAATAAAAAAGAGAAGACAATGAGGAGGAAGATATATTATTCCTGGATAAAAGGCAACATGATGAGGTGGTACAAAAGACCAAATAGATAATAATAGAAGAACAAGAAAAGAAAAAACAAGTCAATCAATTCTTCACAAAAGAAGTTGTGGCACTAAAATAGTTCACATCTCTAACGCAACAACATAATCTGATGGAGAAATTTAAACAGTTTGCTAAATATTGGAATAAGGAGAAGATACCAAGAAACCAAGTTAGGCAATTGGGCGGAAATGAAAGACATTGGAAAACCAAAACCACTATTGGTGGATGCCCATATTAATAAGAAAAAGATAAAAAATGTAATGATAAACTTAGGTGCAGACACAAACATGATCACTAAGAAGCTTTAGGAACAACTAGGGAGACCTAAATCATCTCAAACACCTTACAATATTACTTTGGTAGATGGGTCTAGCATGTCAACCATTGAAACATGGAAACATGTAGAGGTGAACCTGATGGGAATCAAACAGGTAGTAGATTTTATGGTTGTTTCTATCAAAGAACAACTAGATTCCTTTAATGCACTACTTGGACTAAGATGTCTTATAGATGCTAATGGCATAGTAGACTCCCGCAAGAAAGAACTATCTTTTGCGGATAATAATAAAATTATATTCATACCACTAAGACTACTAATGGATGAGGCCTATATTGAAGAATCCACCCATGCGAAAGAAAATAATGACTATCATAAGAACATCTACAATATCAAGGTTGGAAACAAATGAAATAGAGGGAGAACCCAATTCAGCAAGGGAAATAGAGGTGGAGAATGAGAATGACAACACTGATAGTGAAGAAGTCCTAGAAGCATGGATAAAAAAATGAACTAGAGCTCAAAACTTGAAGAATGATAGGTATTAGGAGGATATGCAAGGTTCAATATAGTAAAGAAAACATACCACAATCCTCCACATCAGAGGCAAATCCACTGCAACTAGTATGCGCCATCAACAAGGACCACAATGAAGAGGAATCTAGAAGATATCATCATATAAATCATATTATGAAAGGAATCTCTCATATCAAGCTACCAAAGTTTTCAGGGGTTAAAGACCTACAACAATACTTGAATGAGATGGAGACAATCTTTATAGAAGAACAATGCATAATACAAGCAATACAACATACATTAGTATGTAATGCAAAAAACTACTGGGAAACACATAGAGATTCAGTTCAAGATTGGCATACATTTAGGCTTCTTATCAATGTGAGATACTTACTGGAACATGGTGAATACAAAGAAATATCTAAGTATGAAGGCTAGAATCTATCACAAGATCACTTAACTACTTGCAGTAGCATGGGAAAATAGAAAAGAATACAACAAGGCTATATACACCCACTTGTTCTACTAGACATTAACACCTATAGCCCAAACTTGGTATATCAACCAAGAGAGATGAAAGGAAACAAGGGATTGGGAAGAAGTATAAGCTAACTTCATACATACATTTTCTTTCTGGAGTCCAGAAAAATCTATACATGTTGCACTTGGGAAAGTAAAAGAAATAAATTTTCAACAAGAAACACAGGAAGGGAAAAAATGAATTAGAGTATAGTACACCAGTAGCAAAATCTGAAGGGATATGGAAATTGGTGGAATGGATAGATCAAAAGTCAAGGAACATGGGATAAAATGCTATAAAACAAAAAAGATAGATGATGAGGATAATGAGGATATAAATATTGAAGTGCAAGAAGGAGAAAGAGAGTTAGAAATATTGACTAAAAAAAAGGACCAATATTACAAGGAACCACTAAAAATCAGAGAGGAAAATATTGAAAAGGTATGTGATCCTAAATTGGCAAAGATTGGAGACTATTGGGATGAAAAAGTAGTAGTGAAGGTGATTGAGATTCTCTCTGAATTTGAAGATCTATTCCCAAGGACCTTCACTGAGATGAAAGGCATTAAAGAAGTAGAGATAATGAAGATACAACTAAAAGAAGGAGTGAAACTAGTCAAGGAAATACCATATAGACTCAATCCTAATACGAAGAAAAGAGTCAAGACATAAATTGACAAGATGTTAGTAGTAGGAATCATAAAACCTATTGAAGAAGCTAACTGGATCAGCCCAATGGTGATACAAAACAATAAATCATTACAAATAAGGATATGCGGAGACTACAGAGTTAAATAAATCTTGCACCCATGATCCATTCCCCACACCCTTCACAGAAGAGATATTAGAATCAGTTGTCAGAAGGGAAATATATTCATTCACTGATGGATTTTTTGGCTATCACCAAGTCAAGATAAGAGAAGAGGATCAACCTAAGACAACATTTACATCTGAATTGGGATCCTACATGTACACAGTGATGCCTTTTGGACTTAAGAATGCACCAGCAGTCTTCAGTAGAATAATGGCAAATGCATTCAGATAATCCATTCATGATTTCTTAGAGGTTTATCTAGATGACTGGACTATCTATGGCTTAGTGAAAGACCACACATAGACCTTGAGAATGATGTTTAATAAATGTAGAAGTTTGAAAATATATCTCAGTAAATGCACATTTGCGGTACCTATTGGAACTCTCCTAGGTCACATCATTTGCAAAGAAGGGTTGATGGTAGATCCATTGAAAGTAACTTTAATCCTCACAACCTAAAACAACATCAGAAGTAAAAATTTTCTTAGGTTACACTAGGTATCACCAGAAGTTTATAAGGGGTTATGCATCAATTGCCACACCTTTAGAAGAATTGCTCAAAAAGAAAATTGGAAGAAACATTGAGTGGAATGAGTAGTGTCAATCTTCTTTTGACATACTAAAGCAAAAAATTGTTGAAGCCCCTATATTGATATTATCAGATTGGAACATTCCTTTCCATGTTCATGTGGATGCCTCAAGCATAGTAGTAGGTGTAGTATTAGCTCAACCTAAAGGAACAAAAGACCATCCTATAGCATTTGCTAGTAGGAAATTATCAAAAGTTGAGAAAAATTACACTACAACAGAAAGGGAAGCACTAGCAATTGTCTATGCACTGCAAAAATTTAGAAACTACCTACTATCCACACCCTTCACCTTCTTTACCAACCATGAACCATTAAAGTACCTATTAAACAAACATGTCATACAAGGAAGAATATGTATATGGCTACTACTATTCCAAGAATTTGAGTTCAACATCAAAGTGAAACTGAGGAAACAAAACTGAGGACCTGACTATCTATCAAGAATTGAAAGAGGGGAGGAGCCTGATAACCATGAAAAAGAAATCCCTAGTTCAAACCTATTTAGGGTCAATGTGGTACCAGAAGAATTTAAAATATTGCATATCTATTGGCCATAGGAGAATGTCTATCTGAGACATCTCTGCAAGACAAACAAATCCTTATGCGAAAGGCTTTTTTCTATACACTTATTGAAGGAGAACTACATATAAGAGGGAAAGATGATATAATCAGGAGGGTTGTGTATGAACATGAAAGGGAGGATATTATAAAGGAAGCACATGAAGGTATAGCAGGAGGACATAACTTCGGAGACTTAACAACAAGAAAAATTAGACTAGCAGGCTTTTGGTGGCCTACCTTGTTCCAAGATACTAAAAGATATTTAAAATATTGTGACATTTATTAGAGAATGAGTAAACCTACCATTAGAGATTAAATGTCATTAAGACTAGTATTAGCACAACTTCCTTTTGAGAAATGGGCAATTGACTTTTTTGGACCCATAGATCCTCTGGCCAAACAATCAAAATCAAGATACATCATCACCAGAATAGAATACCTTACAAAATGGGTAGAAGCTATACCTACAAAATATTGTACCGAAAAATAGCTGTAGAGTTCTTCTATGAGAATATAATCACTAGATTTGGTTGTCCACTCAATATCACAAATGACCAAGGAAAACACTTTGTAAATAACAAGATTGCAGAGTTACTACAATCCTTTATGATAGTACACAACAAGAGCACACCATATCATCCTTAGGAAAATCGGGCAAGTGAGGCCTTAAACAAGATCATTGGTAATACATTAACAAAAATGTGTGATGGCAATAGAATGAATTGGGACCTGAAAGTACCTACGATACTTTGGGCCTACCACACCACTTACAAAAGAACCACAAATTTCACACCTTATGAGATGGTCTATGGCCTAGATGCTACTATACCAATACAATTTATACTTCCTAAATTTTGTACCACAAGGACTCTAAAACTAAATGTGGAGGAATCCTTGACACAAAGAATTGAGGAATTGGAGAAAATGGATGAAAATAGGTTAATGGCAGCGTATAACATGAATCTTAAGAGAAAGCGACATAAATCTTGGCATGACCAGAACTTGCAGAGGAAAAATTTAAAAGAAGGAGACTTGGTACTTTTGTATGACAATAATTTTAAGAGATAGGGAAAACTCAAAATTAGATGGCTAGGACCATATTACATACATGAAATTGCAAAATTCGGAGCGGTACGATTGAAAGATATGGAAGAAAGAATCATTATCGGATATGTTAATGGAGCTCAGTTGAAACATTATCACAAATCCCCAAGATGAAAATATGAAATGCGGTAGAATTCAAACTTGTAACATAGTAAATGTATCATACTATATCATATTGTAGGATAAAGTATCCATTAGTATCTTACAACAATATACAACTAGAAAAGCCCGCAAAAAACATAATGGGTAAAAACAATAAATGCGAAAAAATAAATTTTAGGGCTATTTATGCCCTAATCCAACCTAAAATCCTAATTTGTATTTGAACAAATTGAGAAATTAAGCTCTGATCTACAAAGCAATCAAACCCTAGTTGACAAACTATGAGTAAGACAAGATGGCTACACTAGTGCTCATCGATGTGATGGAGAAACCAAAGCCTAGATACAAGAAATGCCCATTCAAGGTGATGGAAGTGGACAAAGAAGGAGCTTTCTCTAATTTAATGGTGGATGTGGTTTATATTGAAGATGTTAGGAAGTACATCCATGCCACAATCACATAGATAAACCATATATAGTTTGAAGAGTTGAGGGACACACTACTCAGAGATGCAAGGTACTCTGATGAATACAAGAACATTGCTGCCAGGAAATTGGATATATGGAAAGATTATCCAGATTTTAGTGACTCCCACAAGTGGGTAAGGATAATTCTCAATCAGATCTATGATGAATTTATCTATTTGGATAAATCCTACTACATAACAAAGGAGGCTATTAGAGAAGTGACCAGACTTAGCTCAACAGGGCCAGTACCAATAATGAAGGCAATCAAGAATGATAAGGTTACTGAGATGACAAGAGCAAAACCTGAGGGGTGGAGCCTTAGTGTAAAATATATTATAGATCTGGGGGTCTAGTATGCCATGATGGGGATAGCCTACAAGATATACTATGCAAACAAAGAGGGTTTGGCTATCACAACAACAATTCACACCGCATACCAAATGGTGAAAGAGGCAAAAGATTTTGAGCTCTGTGAAGTGGTCAGGGAGTAGTTGATGGAGAACCTAAAAAGGACAAAGGAGTCAAACTACAATTTTTGGTATGGCACTTTAATTATATGCCTAGTATTCTACTTTCTCAATGAATTACTAGGATTCAAAGGAAAATTTTGGCAACACATATCAGTTGCTGCACAAATAAAGGATCACATAAAATGATTTAGTAACACAAGAGCATTTAGAACCATGTACTAGGGTTTCTTCAAAACCCTATAGTTAGATATGCAAAATAGAGAGAGATTACCATATGAATATGTGAAACAATATATGAACCACATAACTTTCATGGTGGACAAGGACTATACTTATATGGAGGCAGTGGAGCCTAGAACTTTTTGGATACCTAGATTGCCTTATAAAGTATCTAAGGTAGAAATAAATGCCTATGTGCAAAATCTACTAAGAAAACCCAAAGATACGACCATAGAAAGATTTAGAACATACAGGGAGGTAATGGATAAGATGCACAAGAAAAATGTGGATGAACATTTGGAGAAGCACAGGATAAATTGCATAAATAATGGGAAATCTCATCTTTGGAGGGCATATCTACACCATCTAACATTGCATTAGCCTCACAAGCCACTGTAGAAGCTCCGCAAGCTAGACCCTCAGCTCCATAAGAGCCCACTACGTCACAAACACCTCTAAGATTAGGAAGAAGTACATCTATGGCAGCCAGTGCACAAATAGTACTACAACCTACCACATCATCACAAACAATATCCACTAGTAGGAGGACAACATTAGAAACATTAGTACAAATGAGCGCTGAGAAGAAAAAGGGAGAAAGACAAAAACAACAGGCTAAAAGAAAGAAGAATGAAACCCCTTCAAAGGAGGTAGAAGAGGAAGAAGGGAAAGAAGAAGTCTCAAAACTGATAAGGAAATAGAAAAAAAAACAATAGCACAGGAAACTACAGAAGAGCCACTGAGCCTAGATGCAATCCTTAATGGGATTGAATGTCATGGTTTGTTATAGGATACAACCGAACTATACCCAAAAGTCTCTATAGACAATAAGATCATTGAAAAAGCAATAATCAAATATATGATAACCAATAAAATAATTGATGAGATTTTGAGATTGCTTCTAGATAGCTTGGCAGATGCACTAAGGCAAAGAAGAGAGAAAACTCTAAAATTGGATGAGGATCTCAAGTAACAAGCTATTGATGGAGTGGGTACTTCTATCTCTACGGAGGAAAAGGATAAAATAGCACAAATACAAGCCACTGAGATGAGGTCAAAATAAAGGGTGGATACCCTTATGAACATGGAATAACTAGACAAAGATAAGATACAGGCAGAAACTAAAAAAATAACAAAGAAGATAGATGATATAGTTAAGGAGGGAGAGAAAGCTGTAGCACTATAGGATACAAATCCTCTGCAAAATACTGAACAAAGCATATCTCCTTGGCATAATACCAATATAGAGTAGGAAGATGGAAAAAATAACAAGAGGCTCCGGATACAAGAGATAACCAACAAGATTCCAAAGATGCATCCTCCTCTACCTCCCCCATCCAATCTATCAAAGATTTTCTAGCTTAGCAAAAGCAGATACAACCCATGGTAACTCCTCAACTGTTACAACTACTAGTCATAGGAGGACAAGTAAAGTGATATGTTAATGGAAGCGGTAGATATAATACAAAAATAAATGCCAGAGGCACAGAGGGACACATTTCTACCTCCTACCTAGAAACTCAAAAAATTGATGCAAAGCTTTAAGGCTCACTCTACATACTTGGAAAAGAAGGCAAAAGAGAAGATAATAGATAAAATCAATCAGAAAAGACTAGCTAATGCTTCCAACAAATGTGTGAAGGCACACAATAAGCTAGAAGCCCAAAAAAAGAGCATTCAACAGGGTATGGAAGAGGCAAAGGTACTCTACCAATTTTGTTTACAATGGCCAATTACGATTAAATGTGTATAGGTAAAATTGAGATTATGAAAGATCAAACAATGAACAATAACTCAATCCTATAACCTTCAAAAGATCAATCTAAACGATAACCAAATTAATGAATATGCAAATCAAAACAATAGAAAGCTATCACCTAGATTGTATTGATCTCTTGGTTCTCTGTGGATTACTTAATATATTATGTACCCATGGTTGCAACAAGTGGACGTAGATAATGATAATTGCGTGCTCAAAGTGCTCAATGTGCTCAACGGTATGATGTATACTCAATGCACTATAGGGATGCCTGAGAATAAATGATCGAAGAGGATTTGTGAAGTGATGAAGGGGGTATATATAGGTTTCAATGTAAGATCGATCAACGGTTGAGATAATTCAATGAAATAGATGGACAAGATGAATCAAGAGCTCATGATGAATGTGCACATGACATGTGCCATGAAGAAAAAGCTATTTTAAAGTTGCTTTGTTGAGTTAACTGCTTGCTAGGATAAAGATAGGATTTGATTTCATAAATTTAGAATGCTTTTTCTAATTTATGAGCTAATTAACTCAACTTTAGATTTGCTTTTTGAAGTTCTAAAAATAAGACTGATTGTGCACATAGAAGAAAAGATTATTTTTAGAAAATTTGAAGATAATTGAGAAATAAAAACAAATTAAATAAATAAATTTATTTAATTTATTGTGCATGATTGAAGAAATGATAAGATATGAAGATTTAAATAAATTAAACAAATAAATTGATTTAATTTATTTTGCATGTTAGAGGAATATAAATAAAATATTGATTTTATTTATTTTTAGAAGATTGAGGGCAACTTAAATAAATTTGGATAATTTATTTAAATTTAGAGGAATAATTGACTAATTAAATAATTAAAATTTATTTAATTGTTGATAAGAGGAATTTGAATGATGAATTAATTAAATAATTATATTTATTTAATTAATGTGGATTTGAAGAATTTAAAGGGTAAATGATTTAATTAAATAATTAAAATTATTTAATTTAGGAGACTAAAGAGGAAATTAATGAAATTAATTAAATAAATAGAATTTATTCAATTAATGTTAAAATTTGGGAAAATAGAGGAAAATAGAGGAATTTGATGAAATTAATTAAATAATTAGATTATTCAATTAATGTTAAATGCAAGTGATTTAGGAAGAATTGATGTATCCAAGATGAGTAATGCGAAGGTAATTTTTAAGTGTCTACATTTTGCCCCTCTTTGAGATGGTGTTGCGTAGTAACATCATTTCAAAGAAGTTTAAAATATATTGTTTGATTTGATAGAAGAAAATTGATTTAGAATTTCATTGGTTGGAATAAAATGATTGGCTTTGAGATGGTGATGCCCCAGCCACTCAAAGTGAGGGTAACAAGGAAGATAATGGTAAGTTAATAAATAAGATGAATGGTGATGATGATGATGATTCCAAGACAAACAAGGCATTGCCCCTGTCAAGTTGTAAACCAATGATTAATTGATGATGATTGATAAAGATAGTGTTGTCTTTGTGGGGAACGATATATCCCTAGAACACAAGGATGTGGGAACGATATATCCCATTGACGATTGATTGATTTATGACAAGATTAGGGTCAAGACCAACGGATGTGATTGGATAATTTGGCTAGATTGATATGGAAATGATGAGGTATATTGATAAGATGAATGATGATGATGATGCCCCCTTGAGAGGACAATTGGGTTGAAAGAATACAAGTGTGCTCTCAAAATGAAAGGAGAGAAAAGGGTGAGTAGATAGAGAGATGTAGATGAAGATGAAAATGTTAGATAAAAGATGGCAGATGAAGTTATGTAAGATGTAGAAGAATAGAATAGTTGATATCAAATTGATCGATCTTCATGAAAGCTATAGATTTATTAGAATGTATGGATGCGTGTATGGATAGGATGTTGCAACGGTTACGCAAATATTTATAAAGAACAATCCTTATTTTGATATAGCAATGGATGTTATGCACCAGTGTATAGAAGACCAAGGTGATAATGTATCTAATGCATAGGACGTTGACTCTACAAACAAATGGTTTGAACTTATATCTACTAGACATAATAGAACCTTGTTGGGATATGTGAATGAGCCATAGTCTTAACATATAATAAACTTTATACATATGAGGTATTTACAAAACCTTAAATGAAAAAGAATATTAATTTGTAAGATGCTAGGTTGTAACACACACAAAAGATAAATATTAGCCATAGTAAGATTATAAGAACATCCCACAAGTACAACATACGAAATCAATGACTATGCCCCAATCCATATTGTATCGCAACATACCGAGATATAGATAAATCAAGGTAGCTTTAAATAAGTATTAGAAAGGAACAAAAGATAAACCAAAAAGAAATTGACTGACTTATAAACTAAACACATAGCCAACATATTCTCTTGCCACAGAGGTTTCTCAGGGTAGATAGATAGATGAAGCCTTATTGTAGGAAAGATATATCTATTAAAGGCTGTTGATCTAATCTAGGATAGATGGATTATTGTAGCAAATGTGGCAAGCGGTATGCGAGATAACATATGGCTTCATGAGTAATCATTTTATTTATGGGTTTGATAAATGCTTGAGCTTTCAAAGGATGCATAGTTTATTTTCTGCTTGAGTTAGTCAAGTCGAGGTGATAGGATGGATTGTGATAAATGGAATACGAAAGAGATAGAAGTGTTGATGGATTGGGATGAAGATGAAATTGGATTGCATTTGGATAGCCTTAGTACTAGATACCAATGACAAGGGAAAACTCATTCTAGATGCAAGGAGAAAGATGGGATTAGATAAGTGAAATAAAAGGATGGGTGATAGCAAATGCGATGGAAGACTCATGATATAAGGATGAACAAAAGAACAGGAAATAGTGGATGGAATGGATGAGGTGCTTAGGAGGTGATCACCAAAGACTATGTTGCATAGAAATAACATGCCTCATTCTAGGTATAATGCTTAGGATTTTACATGACAAAGCTTATGATGATATGATTGATTGGATTGGGTGGAAATGATGAGGTATATCAAGAGATTTTTCAAAATTTTGCCTCTATTTTTATCAAAATCAAAACGAGGAAAGGAAGATGAAATGGATCAAGGGGATAATTATGTAGATATAATGGATAAGGAAGATATGATAGGAAGGATAGGTAGAAGGAAAGATAGGATGGGTAGATGAGACAACATGCCCCTAAGTGTAAGGTACATAGACAATCAACCTACACACAATACCTATTTGTCAGGTTTTCATCATGGTACTTATCCAAGGCGCATGTTTGCCAAGTTTTCACCATTGGATGAAGGGATTTATCTTTACTTTTTTTTTACTTTTTTGGATGGGATGGAGGATGGGGACTCAAGCATATATTTCCAATAGCAAGGTAGTATGTTAGCACTTTAATGTGTGTTTGCACATGGATGTTAGTAGATGTGGGAATATGGAAATGGAATGGATGGTGGATTATGATATGGATGATGGATGGAGATGGAAGGATAAATGGGTGATGGAGCAAAAACATGGACCATAGAAGTATGATGGGGGAAATATGTTGGATAAGAGATGTAAGATGGGGGGATGGAGGTATGTGGAAATGGCATGGAATTATGGGGAACCAAGACCAATGGTTGCACACATTGTGATAGATTTTGAAGCCTTTGACTACGATGGGGAGTGGGGAGTAATGGTAATTGGGATAGAGGATTTGGAACCGATCAATTTAGGGATTTAGGAACCCAAATGGACTTAGGATTTGTAGAATTTTTTAATGGGGAACATGAATTTTGGAATTGGGGGATAGATTGAGATGTGGATACTTTATTTGACTTAATAGCTTGTTACTTGGGGACCCAAACCATTTTTAGTTTTTCTTTGAGGTGTGTGGGCGTATGCAGCGTAGGATTTGTTAATGGGGAATGAGATTTTTGGAATTTGGGGATAGATTGAGATATGGACGCTTCCTTTTGGGTAATTTATTATTGCTTAGGAACCCACACCATTTTCATTTTTTCTTTGAGGTGTGTGGGTGTACGCAGCTTTTGAGATGCATTTAGCTTTGCATTAGTGTATTGATGCCCTATGGCATGATATTCTTGAGGATTTTGCAGATATTCTACTATATATGTGGAAGCATCCAAAATTTTATTTTTGAATCTCATGGGGTTTGGGATAGCTTCATATGTTGCCAATGTGTGCATTCATTGGCCATGATTAGGAATGATAGGGGATATAAGGGGACGGGATGTGTGGATGGAGGAATGAGAGTACTGATGGATGAAGGGATTACGAGATTGAAGGATAGGAATATTAGGATTTGGAAGGAGTGGAGGAAGAGTAGATGGAGGGAGATGTATGGTCACATGCTTCTGGGAATGGTATGATAATAGAGGAGGGATGGCGACATATGAGTGAGAGGTGCAATAAGGTGCATTGGGATATGGCATAAAAGAAGTAGCTAGAGGAGGCGTGTAGGTGGTACCAACATCATTGGATTATTTTTCTTGGGAATGAAAAACCAAGACCATGTGCTCGAGGATGGATTGCGACATGGATGAGCTCTAAGATACCTTGTTCATGAAGGCCTAAACCATTTCCTTGATAGTTCATGTTTTGGAACATACGATATGCAATGGGATGTTTATTTTGGAAACAAGATGTGAGTCCATTATTTGATGGGGAAGGTAAGGTGATAGATAGCAATTGTTTCTCTCCTAAGGAAGAACATTCATGGATGAAGGTGGTAAGACCAAGGGGATAAGATAAGGGATTTGGAATGGGATAGATGGAAGATGGTGGAGGATCAACATGAGATAATGGAAGATCCACAAGAGCCAATGTGGGATCATGCAATGGATGACATGGGATGCTTGGATCTTGACTAACATTATGCTCAGTAGGAGATGAAGGGATAGGATCCAAGTTATCTATTTGATTATCTACGTTTTCTTGGGGATCAAGTGTCTCATCAAGAGAATTAGATTTTGTTGGATCATGGATAGGGCTAGATGGATAATGTATAAGAGTAGTGTGGATAGCTTGCTCACAGATAGTTATGGGATCATAGATAGGTAGAGTGATAATCTTTTGACCATGGAATGCATAAAGTTTTCTAAGAGGATCATCATGGTTCTCTTGATCATGGATAGGATTAAGTGTGCTATGGATGGGATCGATTTTCTCATGTATAGGTTCTTCATCATAGATGATATCTTGATCATAGATAATATGGATGGGTTGGATGGAGGTGCTTTGATCTTGATTTAGATAAAGGGTTGATGTTTCCACATGCTTTAGGTTATACTCTTGACATATCTCTTGATTTTCTTGAATGGAAGTGGAAGTGGGAGACTCATAGATAGGCTTGATAGGCTCTTGATGGTCAACAATGTGAAGGTACAATGAATCTTGACTTAGACTCATGGTAGGATATGTGTCAATAGGCTTGATAGGCTCTTGAATAGGTGTTTGCTGACATAGAGATGGTTGATTCCTTGCTAATAGCCATTAGGTCACATCCTTCATAAGTGTATGGGTAGATGGACAATATAATGGATGGTTTTTTTTAGGATTAGGTGGATGGATAATGGTATTGGACATACCAGGATTGGACTTGGATGGTTTTATCGAGGTAAATCAAGAAATTATGTTTGGACCAATTGTTGTAGGGTTACCTCCCAAGGATCCTTTTGTGGAAGATTGGAGGAATATGGTGATGAAGGTAATGAAGGGCTTGATGGATTATAAGGTTGATGGACCAATGGACTATGATAGGGACTACATGGTGGTGCTGGGATAAGACTAGTAGGTTCTTGGATTGATATTTGATTGGATGATGATGTAGGGTACACATAGGATGCATAAGCTAGATTGGTGTTCCCCTTGTCAAAGATACCATAAGGACTTAAGGACACTTGATTTTAGTGCAAAGGAAGACTTGCATGTTCTTTTTGTAAGGGAACTTGATAGTCTTGTAAATGGGTTTGATGATGAGTTGAAATGTTAGAATGGGGAATTGGATGATCGTGGGGTGGATGATGTTGGGTATCAATGGGATAGGTTGATGTGGAATTGACATGATATGTAGGTGGGTTAGGTTGGTATGATAATGGGGGTGACACATGGGATTGAGGTGTAATTTGGTGAGGTTGTGGTTGGAATACTTGTTGTTGAATGTGTTGATATTGTGGTGATGGAGGGATTGCATAGGAAAGTTGTTCTTGGGAATTGGGTGGAGATGAATATATAGATAGAGGATGGTATGGATGACCTTGATGTCCCTTGTCATAATATATACAATGAGGTATAGAATTGTTACTTGTGCTAGCTAATGTTTGATTGTAAGAAGTTTGTGTGTCTAAGTATGGATTCATGATTTGATAATTTGGAGTTGGAATGGACATGTAAGATGGTGTTGTTGATGCCATAGCTTTAGGAGGATCTTCAGTGATGAGATGTGTTAAATGCATTTGAAGCTCTTTGAATTTTTTCTTTTTGATAGGATCTAATTTCTCATAGTCATGTTTAAGTTTTTGTATGCATACCTCAAGAGTACTAGGAGATGTGTATGATGGAGGTTGGTATGATAGTGATGTGTGTTGGTTTGAAGATATAGTTTGGGGATGAGATCCATATAGGTGTTTAAGTTCTTCTATGTCGGCATCATCTAAGTGTGATGGGGATATTGGTTGAACTGGAGATGGAGGGTGGTTTAACCTAGGCTTATTGATTATCAGGACCATTTTGATGAGGTTTTTGGTTTGATTTCTTGGCAAGAGAAAAAACAAGATGGATGAGGACAACAATTAGTGTATGTTCAAGGCTCACAAAAAGCCCAAATTTCCATAGGTATAACACAATTGAAGACAAATCAAGCACTTTTTATACCTAAGGACAAGCTTCACTGTGATACATCAACCCACAACTTAGAATCTCCATTGACTCAAGTGTTATCACACCTAATGTGGGTGTGTACACTTTTTTGTCTTTGCGAGAAAGGATAGATAGGGACCTCCAGGACTAGAAGGATAACCCAATCACCCTTTCCCTGAAAAGCTAAAAGTAGCTTATGCTAAGATGAGGATTTTTGTCTCATCTCAAGGGAGCCTTATGGTGAGTATCTTGGGGGCAAAACCTTCTATGCCCTTGCACTAAAAATTATCGCAATGTTTAGAGGTAGATCGGGTAGTCACTAACTATGAGGTTTCTAGTTGCTTTTTAAGGGACCAATGCCTTGTGAGCATCCAGCAAACCACTAAAATCTTTAACCAAATTTACTAGGAGTGTAATATCTTCACAAAAGTGGCTAATTTGAAAGGAGGCATATTACACTCCTAGTAAATCTTATCTTCACAAAAGTGTTAGTATGCCTCCTTTCAAATTAGCATTGTATGGCAAAGGCTAACACTGGTTAGGACTTGGCTTTCACCTTAACCAATTTATATAGCGGTCCAAAGGAAAAATCCGCTTAGGGTCATGCCATCTTGGATGAAACGCAATCCAAAAGGTAGGCCCTTCTAAGGGATAAACAAAAAGTAAAAAGAGATGGGTCTAGTTTTTAGTCACCCAAGTTTTTGCACAAGGGGAGAGAATACACCTATCACCTCACAAACACATAAAACACTTGTTCATTTACCCTCCTACATTAAATGAAGTGCAACTAAGCTAATCACACAAGATTAAATTACTTTATCCAATTGAGGTGTTTCTAATGTATTAAAAAGTTGATGTCTTCGACAAACATCCTGCAAAAATATGTTAGAAACTCTTCTTTGATCTATGATTGATGATAAGATGCTGCAAAAAGTGATATTAGTTCCAAAGAAAGCAAGTAGTTAGAAAAAACAAGGACTAAACCAAAAGCGTTGAACTGTTGTGCAAAGGCGCTTCAGAATTTACCAGAAGCACTTGACTGTGGTGTAGATGCACACTATCTCAGACCAAAAGCGCTTAAATGTTGTGTAGATGTACTTCACTATTGTGCAAAAGCGCTTGACTGTGGTACAAATGCACTTTTTTAATGACAAGCTTACAAAAAACAAGAATTTATGTCAAAATAGCTAGATTGAATGATGGTTGAATGATTACCGTGAAATGATGGATTAGCTCAAAAAATGATAATACCCTTAAATAAATCAACTTAAGGAGTATGCAAGATGGGTGTTAGACAAATAATTTAGCTTCCCAACATAGTAAATGATCAGTAAGATGTAAAGGAACCTTATAAAATTTGAAAACCAAGTCAAAAATCTCAAAAACCAAAGGTGCTTTAAACCTATGCAAAGGTGCTTTATTGTGCACCAAAGGTGCTTTATTATGCACCAAAGGTGCTTTACTGTCACCTGAAGGTGCTTCAAATTAGGCCAAAGGCACTTTAAATAATTGCAAAGGTGCTTTTCTATGTTCTATTTGCACTTTTCTGTACCTATACTTCAAAAAATCAATTTTTCTACAAAAAGCAAAGGTTAATGGGTCCCACCTGGCATTCCAAAATGTGTATAGGTAAAATTGAGATTATGAAAGATCAAACAATGAACAAAAACTCAATCCTATAACCTTCAAAAGATCGATCTAAATGATAACCAAATCAATGAATATGCAAATCAAAACAATAGAAAGCTATCACCTAGATTGTATTGATCTCTTGGTTCTTTGTGAATTGCTCAATATATTGTGTACCCATGGCTGCAACAAGCGGACATAGATGATAATAATTGCATGCTCAAAGTGTTCAATGTGCTCAATGATATGATGTATGCTCAATGCGCTATAGGGATGCCTGAGAATGAATGATCGAAGAGGACTTGTGAAGAGATGAAGGGGGTATATATAGGTTTCAATGTAAGATTGATCAACGACTGAGATAATTTAATGAAATTGATGGACAAGATGAATCAAGAGTTCATTATGAATGTGCACACGACTATGTCATGAAGAAAAAGCTATTTTAAAGTTGCTTTGTTGAGTTAATTGCTTGCTAGGATAAAGATAGGATTTGATTTCATAAATTTAGAATGCTTTTTCTAATTTATGAGCCAATTAACTCAACTTTAGATTTGCTTTTTAAAGTTCTAAAAGTAAGACTAATTGTGCACATAGAAGAAAATATTATTTTTAGAAAATTTGAAGATAATTGAGAAATAAAAACAAATTAAATAAATAAATTTATTTAATTTATTGTGCATGATTGAAGAAAGGATAAGATATAAAGATTTAAATAAATTAAACAAATAAATTGATTTAAGTTATTTAGCATGTTAGAGGAATATAAATAAAATATTGATTTTATTTATTTTTAGAAGATTAAGGTCAACTTAAATAAATTTAGATAATTTATTTAAATTTAGAGGAATAATTGATTAATTAAATAATTAAAAATTATTTAATTGTTGATAAGAGGAATTTGAATGATGTATTAATTAAATAATTATATTTAATTAATTAATGTGGATTTGAAGAATTTAAAGGGGAAATGATTTAATTAAATAATTAAAATTCTTTAATTTAGGAGATTAAAGAGGAAATTATTGAAATTAATAAATAGAATTTATTCAATTAGTGTTGAAATTTGGGAAAATAGAGGAAAATAAAGGAATTTGATGAAATTAATTAAATAATTAGATTGTTCAATTAATGTTAAATGTAAGTGATTTAGGAAGAATTGTTGTATGTAGGATGAGTAATGCGAAGGTCATTTTTAGGTGTCTACAGTAAGAATATAAAAGATCAAATAGAGGCATTAGAAACACAGATAACACAAGTAGCCACTACCTATGATCTGGTACAAGACACTAATGGAGCCATAAGGGCACAGGTAGAGACCTTACACTCTCAGCTGCAACAATTTCAGGATCAAAGAGAACAGATAAAATCACAGATCAAACAACTCAGAGAAGTAATAAGCTTAAGGTTGGCATCTCTTACTAGAGTATTCACTGAGGCTAAGCAAACTACACAAAAGGTAAAGGTACCATCTACCTTAGGAGAAGTAGAGGATACATATATCTAGCTTGAAATCCAAATACAAATTTTGACAACTGTAAAGAAATAGTGGGATACTACTCTAGCTTAGCTCAAGGTAATCTGCAAAAACATCATACCTACAAACTAAAGAACATGTCTTGGGGACAAGACATACTTTTAAAAGGGAGAGTAATGTTGGTAGAGAACATGGCATCAAGTAGAACCTACTGCAAGTTTCCGCAAAGGCCATGCGGAGGGTATAACTGACTCATAAAGAGGTATTTTCAGAAAATAGAGGAGATACATACAATGAAATGTAAAGTACAAGAGTGTGTAAGAGTGAAAGAGAATAAAAGTATATGTGAGAGTATGTATGAAGAAGAGACTCAGACCTGCCAGTATGGATATGTATATACCTATTAATGAGAAATGAATATAATGGAGATAGAAGGATTGGGATATCATTGTATATGTGTTATAATGCTTTTCTTATATTGTACTGCATAATAGATTTCCTTAATGTTTATTCATATTTCTCTCATTATTTGACTCGGGTCCAAATCTCTAGACTGGTATCCCCCCATTTCTCATCAACAGTTGTGTGCAAATCTGCATAGTTAAAATGAGTATTTTTCACTGTATGATCTCACCTCATCCTCATGAGATTTTGGGGATTAGAAAGTGATATAAATATGTTGTTGTTGTTTTTTCTATAGGTTTCATGAGAGTTTCATTTTAGATTTCAGTTAAAATCAGGTGTTTGAGCATAGTAGTGCGTGGCTATTTTTTTGGGTGGATTTGAGTGCAAATTTTTTAAATTGTTGTGGGTATGTTAGATTACAACATATTTCATATTTAGTTGTTAAAAATATACGAATATTTCAGATCTAATAATATTATAATAAAATTTTGGTTTGGGAGATTACAATGTATCAAAACTTTGATCTTGTCATCCTATAGGGTAAACCAAGTTGTTGATACTTCCCAATGAAAGAGAGATCCAATATCATGAAGGAAACTTTGAGAGACAAAAATATAGATCCTCTTCAAGAGGCACTAATGAAATTTCATAAGGATAAAAAAGAGTACAACATGTTTATGGAATTGAGGAGTATCAAGGTCAATCTAAAGCTTTAAAATCTACACTACCTTTCAAAAAGTAATTAGAGGTACTCGAAAAGAGGTGTCTAAACAAAAGAGGCTTGTATGAATACATAAGAGAGTTGAAGCAGAAAGAGGAAAAATCAAAACCACAACTACAAGAAGTTGTTAAGGAACAGATCATTGATCAAGAGCCAAAGGAAATGCTCCTATAGAAAGAAGAGAGTTTAGAATCATACCCACAACAAGCCCCAAAAGAATAGAAGAAATTCACATTGTAGGTTGAAGGTAGATATTCCACAACTCAAAAAGATATTCCAGTAATTTCTAATGAATTATCACACCAAGAAAGTGTTTGTTTTAATGAATTCAATGAGAAATCAACATTGCATGATGAAGATAAAGATTTAATAATTGAAGAAAATATCCTAGTGGTTTCAAATAATGTCCAAGAAACATCTATTAAGATTTCAAGCATTGAAAAGATGGAACCATTGTCATGTGAGAATGGTCTACAAGATAGCCATATTGATGAGCATAAAATTATGAAGGATGATTTAGTTGGTTCTTGTTCCATAAATAATCTTCATTTTGAGAATGGTAATATTTCTACAAATCTTTCAAGGATGTCCGAATCATCAATAGAAGGTAAAACATTTAATTGCCTTTTTTATTACACCTCAATAAATAAGGAGGATAGCAGTAGCAAAAATTTACTGCATAGATTTCATGCCATGTGATTACAAATTTTTTGTCATCATAGGAAGCATTCTAATAATGTTGGAAAAATGAAGGATACAACTTGCATAAAATGGAAAGGGGATCTTTTCTCTCAAATCCAAGATTGTTCATACGTGATGGTGTGGGATCCTGGTTTTATAACCAAAGAACTCCAAAAAAAGACATTATGACATGCATAAAGACTATTTTTTGATAGGATAAATATCGTTGTTGCTGATAGATTTACCATCCCATGCACTTTGATAAGACAACAACTCAATATAGCAATCGCTGAGCTTAAGAATCATCAAGGAAAAGATGGGTTCATTAAAGTATCTCTAATGGATCATTGAGAGTAGTCACAATTAAGAAGACTTTCACAAAGAACAAGTCACTTGGATAGCAATATTCCTAGTGATGGAGGACATGCATACTATCTCATTTTTTGGTAAGAAATATAGTCATCATTTTGATATTCATTTATTCTAAATCATCATAGTGTGGTGTTCAATAGTATGCCTCTAGGATTGCTACCAGATAGAGGATTCCAACATATCATTGAGTTGGAAGTAGGCTCTAATCTTACCATGATCACTCCTTTCCACCACTTAAGGACATATAAAGAGGAGATAGAGGAGGCTCTTAAATAGTTGTTTAAAATGGGTCACACTAAATCTATCCCAATATATTCATCAATGGTCCTTGATAAGGAATAAGATGGCACCATGAGGATGTGCATTGACTATAGAGCATTGGGCTAGAAGACATTTAGACACCCCATAGTTTCATTAGGTAGTTATTCCTCATATATTTTTTTGAGATCAAGTTGCCATCATATCTACATCCACAAGGAGAATGTGTACAAGATACTTTTTAGATACCATTTTGGACACTTTGAGTTCTTGGTCATGCTATGTAGCTTCACTAATGCACTAGCTAGTTTCTAGTACATGATGAATTAGGTATTTAGTGGTCAATTGATAAAACTTCGTTTGATATTTTTTGATGATATTTTGATGTGTAGCAAAGTATGGAAGAATCATATGAGGCACCTAGATTTTATCCTTGGAATTATAGAGCAACATGATCTATTTACAAGGGAATCTACATGTGAGATTGAGGTCACAAAGATTTCATACTTGGGCCATGCCATTAGTGTTCAAGCAATGTACGATGATATGAAAAAAGAAGCCTTTGATAAGCTTGATAAGGTAATCAACTCATGTCCTATACTTACTATTTCAAATTTCTCACAACCACTTGTTAAAAAATGTGATGCCTCAAGAGAGGGATTTGGAGTTGTTATATTGAAAAAAGGGCACCAAATAGAATTTGAGATTATTATGTTGAAAGATTTAAAAAGGGGTTTCTCTAAATGTGATGAGGAGAGGCTTGCAATCATGCATACTTTGAAAAAATTAAAACAACATTTGATTTGTAGTATATGTATGGTTGAGATAGATTATAATAGCTTGGAGTTCTTCTTGGATTAACTTGACTTATATGATCAATAACAAAAATGGATGAGAAAGCTCCAAGCATATGATTTTTATATATTTTTTGATGCACTTTATAGGATTCCTACTCTCTACTCCACTTCTACTATTTATGTCAATCAGGAGGTTTCTTAAGTCAAGATATGTTAAGAATACCCTTGCTACTAACATCCTCGATAGAAATGTAGAAGATCATAGATTTTTAGAAGCAAATGATTTCATCCTATGCAAAAATAGAACCTTCCTATCCCTTGAATCTAAATGGAGGAGAATATTTTGAGAGTGTTACATGATGTATCACTAGCTAGATACCCAGGATCCTACAATGCTTGTAGGAAAATAAGAGGGAAATTCTTATGCAAGTGTTTTAAGGGGGGTATTATCAACCATATCAAGAAGTATGATACTTTCAATTAGAATTAATTAGAGCATGTCTTTCCTATAGATTTACTACAACCATTTATTAGTCTTGAATAAAAATGGGAAAGCGAGACCACATACTTCATCACAAGTTTTCTTATATTAAATGGTAAGGATTGCATTTGTGTTATAGTGGATATAACAAATGATGCAAGAGCATCCAGGGTATAAGAGCAATCTTGCATCAACCCAAAAAAAATGTTGTTTCTTTTCAATAAAGGCGAAATTTGGCAAGGTTACTATTTTTGATAAGTTTTCATTTGTGTACGATTGGATACAAAATCTTACACAGACCTCTAGAATGGTGAATTGAAGCTAATGGTGAATAAATCACTTCAATATCATTTGTCATTTGTGAGATATTAAAATTTCAAATTCCAAAAATCCAATTGAAATATTCAAATTCAAATTTGAGGCACTTAGAGGCTTTGGATGGACCCGAAATTTGGTGGGAAACCCAAGCAGTCTAACTTTAGGTAATACGTGTGCACCATTGTCTTTCGAGAGCTTTTCGAAAAGGTATTATAATTGAAAATCCAACGGTTGGATCTAAAGTTATGGCCCTGCAAAGTTGACCTATTTTTGGAGGGAGATGCAAATTTTGAAATTAAGCTGGTGGCCACCAAAAAGGGCTATATATGACCATTTTTGGGAACCCTTGGGGTGGTAGAGTTAAGGGGGAAGGTGTAGAGTCAGAAAAAGGTGGGAAAATAGATACCCTAGTTGATTTGGGGTTACATAAGGCTGAAGATTCCAAAGTCTTGAGAGAGGGAGTTGTAATGTGTTGCAGCCTATAGGGGATTCATCCTCTGATTGTATTTGAGCTTCTATAATGTAATGTTTTTCCCATATTAATAAAATATCATTCTATTTTCTATGTGTAATTTCTGTTATTGTGTGTTTTATGAGTTACCCCCTTTATCAAGTGGTATCAGAGCAAGGGTTCCTGAGTGTGTAGACAGATTGCCGACCATGAGGCAGTTTGCACCAGGACCTGAGGTTGTGGGTTTGCTGTAGAGATCAGGATGCCTCCACGAAGAAATCGTATTGGGAGGAATGCTTTGACTGAAGAGGGTTTTAGAGCCCTACAAAGACAAATCGATGCATTGCAAGAGGAGCTGTGAAGAGGGTTTGAGCCAAGAACAAGAGAAGAAAGCGAGGATGAAGTAGAAGAGGAGCTATCTGAGGAAGAACAAGAAGCTGCAGGAGATCCTGCAGAAGTTAGGTTATTGAGGGCTATTTCTAAGATTGGAAAGAGGCCTAAGATCAAAGTTTCTACATATTCTGGAGATTTGAATCCAAAACAACTTATTGATTGGATCAATGACATGGAGGAATATTTTGAGTATGAAGATGTGGAAGACCCAGATTGGGTCGAGTTTGCAAAAACAAAATTGAAGGGCCATGCTAGTATTTGGTGGAAGGAGGTCTAGTTAGAGAGGAATAGAAGAGGAAAAGGAAAGATCACTGGATGGGATCAGATGGTGGAGAAACTAAAGAATCAGTTCATTCTTGTGGATTATGAGATGGAGTTGTTGAAGAAGTTGCAAGGATTGAAGCAAGGCAACAAGTCTCTTAAGGAGTATACATAAGATTTTTATAAGATTACTATCAGAACCGGTCATACAGAGGCCAACAAGGAGAAGGTAGCCCATTACATTAATGGGTTGAGGCCAAGTATTCAAAGGAGCTGAGCCTAGTTAGAATGACCACCATAGAAGATGCATACCAGTTTCCCAGAAGGTGGAAGATAAGCTGAATAAAAGATTTGACAACAAGCAAAGGCGAAGAGGTCAAGGTGGAAGGACTGGTGGAAGACCCTATGGGGGATGAAATGAAGATTCAAAGAAAAGTGAAGAAGCTGGCACTAGTCAAAAATAGAGAGGAGATAATACCTACTGCCCTCATGACCAGAACAATGGTGAACAAAGAGGAAGAGGAAGAGGTAGACTTGGGCAAGGACTTGGAAGAGGAGGTTTCAGAGGAACCTGTTTCCAATGTGGAGAAGGACATCGAGCATACAAGTGTCTGCAACATCAAGGAAGGACAAATAGAAGACCTAAAAGTAATGTATGAGTTGCACATGTCGATGAAGATGCACAATCTGAGCACTCTGAAGATGCTAAAAGGGGAGAAACCCTAGTTGTCAGAAGAATTTTGTTGAATGAGGAGAAAGAACCCAATCAGAGGAAGAGTTTATTCTGCATAAGGTGCAAATGTGAAGGTAAGTGTTGTGATATTATTATTGATAGTGGAAGCACTGATAATCTTGTTTCAGAGGAGATGGTTGACAAGTTGAAGTTGACAAGAAGAAAGCAACCGCATCCATACTGGATTGCATGGTTGCAGAAGGACCATAGAGCTTTGGTCAATGAGCAATGTTTAGTGAAGTTCAAGATTGGTGACTACCATGATGAGGTGCTGTGTGACATCATACCGATGGATGCATGTCATATGTTATTGGGGAGGCCGTGGCAGTATGATAGGAGCGTTGTCCATGATGGCCATGCAAACACATATTCCCTAACAAAGGATGGAGTTCGTCATAAGTTGAAGCCCTTGAAGGAGGTGGAAGAAAAGATATGTAGTACTACCAGAATTTGCTTGGTAGATGGTAGGAAGTTTTTGGAGGGTATGAAGAATGAGCATCATTGCTTTGCATTGATTCCTAAGATTAGTCAAGAGAAATGTGAAGATGTACCAGCAGAAGTCTCAGATATGTTGGAAGAATTTTAGGACATTAGCTCTGATAATGTACTAGAAGGTTTACCACCAATAAGGAAGATAAGTCATCAAATGGATTTGATACCAAGAGCTAATTTGCCAAACAAGGCAGCCCATAGAATGACTCCAGCAGAGAGTGAAGAGTTAAACAGACAAGTTCAAGATTTGTTGAGGAAGAGATTGATAAGAGAAAGCCTAAGTCCATGTGTGGTACCTGTAGTACTAGCACCGAAGAAAGATGGAGAGTGGAGGATATGTACAGACTCCCAATCCATCAACAAGATCACAATCAAGAATAGATTTCCATTGCCTAGAATGGATGACATAATGGATTGTTTAAGTGGAGCCAAGTACTTCACAAAGATTGATCTAAAGAGTGGGTATCACCAGATTCAAATCAGAGAAGGAGATGAGTGGAAGATAGCCTTCAAAACAAAGGAAGGTTTGTATGAGTGGTTAGTCATGCTATTTGGGCTAACCAATGCACCGAGCACATTCATGCGGCTCATGAACGAGGTACTGAAAGAATTTTTGAGAATTTTTGTTATTGTTTATTTAGATGACATTTTGATTTTCAGTAAGACTCGGGATAAGCATTTGATGCATATTAGAGGAGTTTTAGAGAAGCTGAGGGAGAAGAAGTTGTTGGTCAACCTGAAGAAATGTAGTTTTGCAAAGAAGGAGTTGGTATACTTGGGATTTGTTGTCTCAGAGGAAGGTCTTAAGATGGACCTAGAGAAGGTGAGGGCTATCATTGAATGGCCTATGCCAAGGATTGCTTTCGAGGTAATATCTTTTCATGGTTTGGCAAGTTTTTATAGAAAGTTTATCAAGAATTTCAGTAGCATTTGTGCACCCCTAACTGAGACAATGAGAGGGGATAGAAAAGAGTTTAGATGGACTAAAGGAGCGGACAAGAGCTTTGATACATTAAAGTAGAAAGTCGTAGAACAACCTATTTTGGCACTTCTAGATTTCAATAAGGTATTTCAGGTAGATTGTGATGCTAGTGGTAGTTGTATAGGAGTTGTTTTGAGTCAAGAAGGTAAGCCAATTGCTTATTTTAGTGAGAAGCTTAATGATGCCAAGAAAAAGTATTTTGTTTATGATCAGGAGTTTTATGCAATAGTTTAAGCTTTGAAGAAATGGAGACATTATTTGTTGCCAAAAGAGTTTGTTTTATATACTAATCATCAGGTTTTGCAGTATCTTAATAGTAAAGGAAAGTTAAATCAAAGGCATTTAAAATGGATTGAGTTTTTGCAGAGTTATACTTTTGTTTTGAAGTACAAGAGTGGGAAGTCCAACAGAGTTGCATATGCCTTGAATAAAAGGCAAAATTTGTTGACAGAAATGAAGATAGAGGTTGTTGGGTTTGATGAGTTCAAAAGTTTGTATCCTAAAGATATAGATTTTGTAGAGGCTTGGAAAGCTTGTCTGGAACCTATTACTTTGGATAGGACAAAATGGTTGGATTTCATAATCCAAGATGGCATGTTGTTTAGAGGAAGCTAGTTGTGCATTCTGAGGAGTTCCATGAGAGAGAACCTGATTAAGGAGACGCATAGTGGAGGATTAGCTGGACACTTTGGTCGAGATAAGACCATTTCTATTGTTGGTGAACATTATTACTGGCCACAATTGCAGCAAGATGTGAGGAAATTTGTGCAAAGCTGCAAAGTGTGTCAGATGGCAAAAGGAACAAGTCAGAATATAGGGTTGTATCATCCATTACCTATACCAGAGAAGCCATGGGATGATATTAGTATGGATTTTGTTCTTGGTTTACCAAGGATACAGAGAGGACATGATTCCATTTTTGTGGTGGTAGACAGTTTCTCAAAGATGGCCCAATTTATTCCTTGTAAAGAGACTAATGATGTTGTTCTTATTGTAGAGTTATTTTTTAGGGAAGTGGTGAGACTACATGGTCTACCTAAGAGCATAGTTTCAGATCGAGATACCAAGTTTGTTGGTTATTTCTAGAGGACATTGTGGAACAAGTTGAAAATAGATTTGACGTTCAGTTTTGCAAACCATCCATAGACTGATGGACAGACAGAAGTGGTGAATAGGAGTTTGGGTAACCTACTACGATGCTTAGTAGGAGATAAGCCCAAGGGATGGGATTTGATTTTGCCATAGGTAGAATTCGCTTACAAAAATTCTGTCAATAGGAGTACGGGTAAATCACCATTCTCGATTGTATATGGCAATAGTCCAAGAAATACTTTAGAGTTAAGGAAGCTAGACAAAGGAGAAAAGACAAGTGCCGAGGCCAAAGAATTTGTAGAACACCTGAAGAATTTGCATGAAGAAGTGAGAAAGCACATTAATAAGATGAATATTCAGTACAAGGCTAAGGCAGATCATAAGAGAAGATATAAGGAGTTCTAGGGAGGAGATGAAGTCATGGTTCATTTGAGGAAAGAAAGGTTCCCAATTGGAACATACAATAAGTTGAAAATAAAATTTGGACCATGTAGAATCTTGAAGAAGCATGATTCAGGAAATGCATTTGAGGTAGAGTTGCCTGATGACATCAATATTTCACCAGTGTTCAACATTTCAGATTTGACAGAGTATCATGATGATGGACTTGATAAAGGAACATGGTGTGACATTCTAGCATCTACTTTAGAGAAGGAGGAGATAGAGGGCATTCTGGATAGCCATGTGGGTAAGAGTACAAGAAATGGGTAGTATATAGAATACTTGGTGAAATGGAAAGGAAAGCTTGTTGAAGATTCATCATGGTTATCTGAGATTGAGGTTAACCATTTTGGTTTCCCTCTAACTCATGAGAAGTGATAGGGTCACTTTTCAAATTACCCTAGGTGTCTGATGCAGGAGCATCCAAGGTGTAAGAGCAATCTTGTATCAACCAAAAAAAAATGTTGTTTCTTTTCAATAAGGGCTAAATTTGGCAGGGTTACTATTTTTAGTAAGTTTGCATTTGTGCACGGTTGGATACAAAATCTTACACAAACCTCTAGAATGGTGAATTGAAGCTAATGGTGAAGAAATCACTTCAATATCATTTGTCATTTGTGAGATATTAAACTTTCAAATTCTAAAAATCCTATTGAAATATTCAAAGTCAAATTTGAGGCACTTAGAGGCTCCGAATGGGCCCAAAATTTGGTGGGAAACCCAAGTAGTCTACCTTTAGATACTACTTGTGCACCATCATCTTTTTGAGAGATTTCCAAAAAGATATTATAATTGAAAATCTAACGTCAAATCGAAAGTTATGGCCCCACGAAGTTGTCCTATTTTTGGAGGGAGATGCAAATTTCAAAATTAAGCTAGTGGCCGCCAAAAAGGGCTATATATGACCATTTTTGGGAACCCTTGGGGTAGTAGAGTTAAGGGGGAAGGTGTAGAGTCAGGAAAAGGCAGGAAAATAAAAACCCTAGTTGATTTGGGGTTATAGAATGCTGAAGATTCTAGAGTTTTGAGAGAGGGAGCTATAATGTGTTGCAGCATGTAGGGGATTCATCCTCTGATTGTATTTGAGCTTCTGTAATGTAATGTTTTTCCCATATTAATAAAATATCATTCTATTTTCTGTGTGCAATTTCTGTTATTGTGTGTTTTATGAGTTACCTCCCTTCATCTATAAATAAGCATGCACTGTTTTCCCATCCCTTCAACATTAAAAGTATATTATGAGACAAATTTACATTTTAGAGGGGTGTTTAGGCTACATGGGTTGCCTAAAAATATTATTACTAATAGAAATAATAGATTTATCAATTCCTTTTGGCAAGAATTATTTTATTTGATAGGTGTCTCACTCCTAACACAAGCTATCACCCACAAATAGTCGAACAAACAGAAATGGTGAATAAGTGGGTTGAAGGAAAATTAAGGGATATGTTTTAGATAAAAATTATTATGGATTAAGTGGTTACACTTGGGAGAATATTGCTACAACACCACCCAACATCTATCCCTTTGTATGCTTCGATTAATGACATTGTGTATTTATGATGCACTAACTTGCATTGATTCAGTCTTCTTAGATAGTAGAGTGCTACTCATATGGGTACCTAATGCCATCATTATCACAAAGGGTGAAAAAGTCAAGAAATAGAGCCAACATAGAATATATACTTCACTGGAGGAACCTACCTACAAAGGATACCACTTGGGAAGAATAAAAATCTTGGAACATTTGAGTTTGTATTGCTTGAGGGCAAGAAATTTTGGGAAGGATAGACTTGTAATGTTCCATTTTTATATTTTCCATGGGCTAATGTGAAATTACTAGCAAAATAAATTCAATTAAATTTCATTATTTGGACCCAAATTAATTATTTCTCAAAATTGGTGAGATGAGACAAATAAATATTAAAATATTGCTTAACTTCTCAAGGAGGGATGTGAGAATTCATGGAGAGGATATTGTAACTCCCAAATCATTTGGCATCTTTATTTATGATAGATTCTGTGACAACTCATAAATGATGAGTTACAGTTGGTAATTTTGGCAAACAAGGAGAATTAATGAGTTGGAGATTAGTGGAGTTACAAGAAGTTAATTTAGGGAAGAACATCTCCATTATGATATATTCTATGACAATTTTATGACAACTCTAAGTGGGTGTAAGAGGAGCATATTTACTACCTAATAATAGTTAGGAATCAAGTGAAGGTTATGATGTAAGAGCAAAATAGAGCAAGTTATGTTTAGGTGGAACTTTGAGTGTTAATAGGATATGCAGAACTTTGGTCTACATCAGGATATGTAGAACTTTAGTCTACAATAGGATATATATAGTAGACCCTCGAAATCCCGCAATATGCAGTAGATCTTAAATTTCCCATAGTATGTAGATGACCCTAAATTTACTACAATATGTAGATGACCCCAAAATTTTGGCAATATGCAGATGACCTAGTTTTTTCTGCAATATGCAGATGACCCAATTTTTCCTACAATATGCAGATGACCTAATTTCTTCTGTAATATCTTGATAGGTCACTTTTTTCTATTGCACTACCTGAAAGCACCCAAAAAGTGACAATAACAATTTTTGACCACCTCTAGAGCTGATCCAAGAGCCAATTGATGATTGACACGTGTCCCATTCACGTGATGAGTGTGGTGGCCCTCTCAAATGCCTATAAGTAGATGATTTTCACACTAAAAGAGGGAGACTTCTCCAGAGTGAGTTTTTGGCTTCTGTTGTAACTTCTTCTGTAGATTTCAAATTTGAAGGCAGATTGTTTTAGGTTTTCACAGGAAGGATAGCATAATTTGACTTGACCATTAGAGTGATTGTAAGTCTTAGGCCAAGGCATGTATGAAGTCCATTGTACTCCTACTATAATATTTTGATTGCAAATAAATAAAAGACATTTATGTTTGTTGTTGTGTGTTGTTTTGTTTTGGCTGCCTAGTTCAGTAGCTTGTCAAAGCCCCTGAACCTTGATCTGTATCAACTAATTCCAACTAAACCTAATACAACTAAGGCTTTTATGTAACTCAATGGATGGCCTCATCCTAGATCTGCAAGCAGCTCAGTGAAGGAGGACATACTGCATTTAATTTATCAACCCATGGACGTGTTTCTTGGTATGATTTCAGTAGTATATGTATAGCTAAAGGTTTTCTAGATGTAGAGTTGTGTATAGCTAGTAAAGGAGAGTTGCTTCAATATAAGAAAAGAATACAATTTTGTTGGTATGTGGTGACTGATCATGTAAGTACTCTACATAAGTTATGTATCCTTGCTGGGGTTTGGGGGCGCAGCCCCCGAAAAAAAAAATTCCTTCTTTTTTGCACGATCGGAGTTGGTTGTTAATTTTTATTAACTAACAAAAGAAAAACAATATTACAAAACCCTAATTCTAGAAGCTTCTAAAAAGCTTGTTATAAGCAGCTGGGATGTATGTTATAATGATGTATTCGTGAGATTGTAATCTGTTTTGCACTGGATAATAAAATCATTGGATGGCTGAGTTTCTATGGATGTAGCCCATATTGGTTGAACCACGTTAAATTTTTGTGTTGATCTCTTTTGTGTTATTCCTCATTGTTATATTTGGGTTATTTAATCTGCATATAATTGTTACTGTTTATTGCTTTGATCTGCCTGAACCCTAAAAAATATTGAAATAAGAAAGCTATCTTATAAATTATAAAATCAACTATTATAACTAATTCTCAACTAAATAGAATAATGAACTAAAATGGAATCAAGCAAATCTAATTTCTGATCACATAAATTTAGTACTAGTAGGTTGTAGTCTACCTCAAGTGGGCTCTGACTCGGGTTGACTACTTTTCTCCTTTTATGAGTTAATCAAATCAACTCATTCACTTAAGCACCATGAATCAAGAATGATAGTAAAAACAATTTGAAATAAGAACTCTATTTATTTACTATAATCAGAATATGATACAATCATGAGAAAAATATAACTTAACTAGATACATTGGGGGAGAAAGATACATACAGACCATTCAATAGTTCATGCATTAATGAGAAACAATAACTAATCAGTTCACTTCTTGTTATGCAGGGGAAGGACTCCTTATTTCTGAAGAAGTAAAATAAAACTAAACAACCCGAGAGGAGAATTCCAATCAAGACAATTGGAACGAGTAAGCTTATCCAGGAAACATGGAGACAATTATCTTGGCTTTAACCAACCTCAACATGTATCCAGTTGAAGGATAAACATTTTCCATTTGTTGCACATCCCTTCTTGACTTCTTCTAGAACGTATGTTTGTCTACAAGGATGGAATTGACTGTTGTTGGACAACTATGAGTGATTGTATGCTTTGTTGCAAGAGACAATCCTTTAGCTGTAAGAATTTGTTCATTGTCTATAGGAACTTCTCCAGTCTTGGATACAGGAACTCCATAGTCATGGTTGTAACAACTCTACATCCTTAGCTATAGGTTGGTGTTCTTAGTTGCTACAGGAAAGAGTTAGTCCTAGAGAAGTTCTCAATTATTAAGATTATTGTAAACAAACTAATCATACTATGTTTATATTTTGTAAACAACTATTTTAACTATGGAAATATCCATTAAAACATAATACAATTAATATGGTGCTTATCTAGAAATTATATAAGGTCTTGACTTACAAGGATGAAAATGTATGCAGGAATGTAGCTTAGAAATAGGAAAGATAGAGATTAAAGGGATAATTATAACACCCATCAAGAAGATTGAGTTTCTTCCATGTTGGTGACTACTACAATTAATTTCTAAGAGTTTCAGATGTATGGAAACTATTGTACAACAACCTATTTGGTCATAAATTAGTGACTCCATTGTGAGTATTTCCCCTAGAAGTTCATATCTAATTTTAGAGGATTGACTGTATTGGGAATTGTAAATTTTATCACAACAGTTACAAATTTTAGTGTATAATCTTGGAGGGATTAGTCACCAAGAATATTTAAAAGTGGTAGTAATTTCTAGATTTTATATTCTATGATGAAATTGTTAAAAAAATTGTGGTTTACCACAAGATAGTAATTGCATTTAAAGATTGTAATAATCCAAAAGGTCTTTTGCTAGATTATTTTATTTACAATACTTACATTGTAATCAACATTTGGATGGCATGGCCACTAATGTTGGCATTTCATTTTCCACTATTTTGGTGTTGATCTAGATCATATTATTGTCTGCCATTTTGGCATTGACCTAATTTGTAGTTGTAATCAACTAATTTGGCCTAAGCATAATGCATACTCGTCTGCTAAAGAGTGTTTGATCTAGTTAGCTATGTCACCTCTTTGCTTTCTAAGCATTACATTTTTAGATAGTGTTTCCAAATATCGTATGTTCTCACCTCGCCCACATTAGGATCTAAGGGATTAGAAAGTGCAAGGACTTGTATTGGCATATTTTATATCATAAAAATATTTTAAGAATTAGTTGGGTACATTACAAATAATACTCAAGGTTCCCTCTTCAATGCCATGAAGCACAACCTCATTTCCTACTCATTTGAATTTTAGCTCCATAGTTTGGTAGTTGAGAGTGAACTCCTTAATAGAATGCAACCACTTCACACCCAAGATGATGTCAGTCTTGCTTAGACCCACAACATAGAAGTCATTGCACACCTTGTGTCTTCCTAATGTGATGACAAGTTGTTGTACTTTTTTGGTGCAAGGAATGATGAAACCATCTACAACCATGACATTGAATACTTCAAAGTCCCTTGTCTCCATGCCTCTTCTAGATACCAAATACTCATTATGAAGTTTTTTGTGGCTCCACTCTCTATCAATGCTGTAACCTTTTTCTCATACAAAATTCTATGAAATCCATATTGATGATACTTAGCACCTGAAAGTGAAGCAAGGGTGCCTTCCTGAGTTTCTTCATCTCGTTCTTTCTCTTCAAACTCTAGTTTTGGATCCCTTTTTCTAACTCTTCACCTAAGAGTACCTCTACGTAATGTACATGCCCATGACTAAGCCATCGATGACCCAGTCCCCATGGCTCCTTGCAAAAAAAACACAATTTATTCCTCCTAAGGTCACCTTGGGTGTCTTCTTCTTTGTTGATACCCTTTGGCATGTCTTTTGGATGAGATATTTCCTTCTTAAATGGTTTCTTTTATGGCTCTAGATGTAGTGCCTTGTCCTTAGAAACCAAATTCTCCAAGGTTAGAGCTCTTCTCGTGGCCTCCAATAATGATGGTGGATCAAAGGCCTTAACCAAACCCTTGAGAGGTTTAGTTGGTCCTACAAATAGCATAATAATTCTCCTTTCTATCACATCTAGTACTATCACATACAATGTCTAAAATTTTTCCACATAATTTTCCACTATCCCATCTTTCTTCAACTGTACTAACTCTCTAAAATGAACTTATGGATCCTTCTTATTAAATCTAACGTAGGAGCATCCAGTGGTGTAAGGGAAATCTTGCATCACCTAAAAAAATGATGATTTGTTTTCTATTCTTTTCACATTTTTGTATTTTTGGACACCCAATTGCTTCAATAATGATGTAGAACCTTCAGTTTTTCCAACCTGCTAAAAATATCCAACTACTATTTTTAGAAAGTTTGCATTTGAGCACGTATGGAAGAAAAAATTTACACAAGGCTTTGTAATTAAAAAATATGACCTTTTTGTGAAGTAAGTGGCCAAAGATCACTTGTGGGCTACAAGATATTAACGTTTTCATTTCTTTAAAACCCCCTCAAAAAGTTTCAAAGTCAGATTTGAGGCACTTAGAGGCCCTGGACAACCTTGAAAATGGGTAGAAATGGTAGATCAAATTTTCATCACATAGAGCACTCCGCGAGCTTTCCAATACATCAAAAAATTTGTTAATCGAACACTCAGATCAAAAGTTATGGCTCCTGGAAGTTGACCTATTTTTGGAGGGTGTTACAAATTTTAAAATTTTGGCTGTAGGGCACCAAAAAGGACTATGACCATTCTTGGGAATCCTTTGCAGTAGTAGAAAAAAAGAGGGAAAGTGGAGAGTCAAGAAAAGGAAGGAAAATAGAAACCCTAGCTGATTTGAAGCTATAAAAGGCAGAAGGTTCCTGAATCTAGAGAAAGGAAGCTGTAGTGTGTCGCAACATGTTGAGGATTCATCCTCTGATTTGATTTTAGTTTCTTTATTGTAATGTGTTGTCAAAATAAATAAAATAACATTCCTATTTTCTACATGTAATTTTTGTTATTATGTGTTCTGTGATTGACCCCCTCATCAACTGGTATCATAGCAGTAGTTCCTGAGTATGTAGACAGATTGCCAACTATGAGGTGGTTTACACCAGGACCTGAGGTTGTGGGTTTGCTATAGAAATCAATTGAGGTTATGGGTTTGTGGTAGAACTCAAAAATGCCTCCATCAAGGAACCATGGTAGTGCTAGGATAAATTCTTTGATAGAAGAGGGTTTTAGAGCCCTACAAAGAAAAATTGATGCATTGCAAGAGGAGCTGCGAAGAGGGTTTTAGACAAGAGTAAGATAAGAAAGTGATGATGAAGTTGAAGATGAAGGGTTATCTGAGGAAGAATAAGATGATGTAGGAGATCCTGAGAAATTTAGGTTGTTGAGGGCCATTTCGAATATTGGAAAGAGGCCTAGGATTGAAGTCTCTACCTATTCTGGGGATTTGAATCTGGAATAGCTTATTGATTGGATAAATCATATGGAGGAATATTTTGAGTATGAAGATGTGGAGGATCTAGAATGAGTCAAGTTTTCAAAAACAAAGTTGAAGGGTCATGCCAGTATTTGGTGGAAGGAGGTCCAATAAGAGAGAAATAGAAGAGGAAAAGGAAAGATCACCATATGGGATCAAATGGTGGACAAACTAAAGAAGCAGTTCATTCTTGTGGACTATGAGTTGGAGTTGTTAAAGAAGCTACAAGGATTGAAGCAAGGTAACAAGTCTGTTAAGGAGTATACAGAAGAATTTTATAAGATTATTATCAAAACAGGCCATGCAGACACCAATAAGGATAAGGTATTCCGTTACATTAATGGGTTGAGGCCAAGTATTCAAGCGAAGCTAAGCTCAGACAGAATGACCACTATAGAAGATGCTTGCCAGTTTTCCCTGAAGGTGGAAGAAAAAAAAAATAAAAGATTTGAAAGCAAGCAAAGAGGAAGAGGTCAAGGTAGAAGGATTGGTGGAAGATCCTATGGAGGCCAAAATGAAGATCAAAAGAAAAGTGAAGAAGTAGGCACCAGTCAAAATCAGAGAGGAGATAATGCCTACCATCCTCGTGACAAAAATAATGGTGAGCAAAGAGAAAGAGGAAGAGGAAGACCTGGGCAAGGACCTGGAAGAGGAGGTGTTAGGTCTCAAAAACATAGGTTTTAAACCCTAAGAGGTTGCCAAGCTCTCTTGACACTTTTGGCTAATGACACAGGGTAGATATGGTCAAAACTCCCTTCACTTTAGGCTCTGCCAGACCTAGGTGGGTATACCTTGACTATTAATGCAGACTTGTATGACCTTCACAAAAGAATATGGGTGTGAAGTAGATGTAAGGGTGAAAGTTATTCCTAATGCTAATGTTTGCAGTTTGAGAGTGTAAATTAGGTTTCCATTAAATGATGTTTTGAAATGAGTATGACCAGGGCTTGTATCTACTTTGGGCAATAGAGTCAGGATGTGTAGGATAGATGTATCCTCCATCTTGGTTTAACTCTAATTATTTGGCACTTTCAAGTGTTTATACCTTGTATAAATGTGCAAGGTTGTAGGTCACTAGGCTCTTCTTACCAAATACCAATGATATTTTCCCAAGTTATTGTGATCAATTGAAAGGATTTTAATTCTTATAGGAAGGAAACCAATTAAGATGATCCATTCAAATGATTTTAATTATGGGCAAAAACCAGTAAACTAAAATCACTTAAGAGGACTTAAATCAACTTCTCTCAAAAACCAAACAAGCAGATCACCCAAAAGAAGCAAACGTGCCCTGATAAATTAAACACATCCTTGATATATTCAATTTAAATAACAAAGGAAAACCACTCTGGAGACAACACAGATAACGCATAAAATTGAATATCAACAAATAATTGAACACCAAAAAAGGTTGGACATTAGATAAAAAAATATTCCTTGTCTGTTCAATTGCTTCAAAAGATTTTATAATTCATGCTTGGAGGTCTTCATTTTGGTATATTTCATCTAACCCTAATAATTGCTCCTTACTGAAGCTTATTCCTTGATTATTTTGATTATTTCTCTCTAATACGATGATTATTTTTATCTCATTTATACTTTGTAATTTTAGGGTTATGACCCTTCATTCATTTTGGTGCATCTCTTCATTTAATTAATTATCTTTCGTAGATGGAATAATAAATTAATTTAACTTTTTAGGCACTCCCATGAAAAAATAAAGTATTTCCGAATACTTAAATCTTTATTCTATTTCTTGATTATATTCACCTGTGTATGTCTTCACCTTTATTTGGCAAAAATATTCATTTGGGTGAAAATGATTACCCCATCTTTACTTGCTTGGTGAAAATATTTTACCGGCCTTCATATGCAAAATATCCATCTGGTAAAATATTTCTACTTCCCTAAATTATTTCATCTACTTCACATTTTAATTTCCTTAAATGTTTGATTAAATCTTTCTCACCTTCATTTCACTTCTGTGTGAAATCCGTTTACTCGAGTATTTTACCGGCAAGTTCATTTTTATATTTTCACCAAATCTCGGAGATATAATCTTTGGGTAAGAAATTTTTTACCTCCTCCATGAGTTCCTCAATGAAAATGTCCTCTGGCCATTGTATACACTCTTAAGAAAAATATTTTTTTAGGTAAAATAATTACCTACTTGGTGAATTCCTCCAAAATATTTTGCCCCCATATGAAAACATTCCCAACTTTGATTATTAAAATTATGAATTTTGCATTTTCATTTGACTATGATCATACTTCATTAGCCAATATTTACCTTTCCTCTGATGATTTTCATGCTTTGTTCACTGCTCAATCGGGTTTTTGAAGAGACTTTAAAAACACTCTCTTCGATATGCAAAAATCTCTTCAATATTCATTTTTGGTAATGTTTCATTACTTATATTTTTGGGGGGCCCACTTCTATATACCCATACAATATTTTTACTTTTCGTTACACGCTTTGCATATACTTTTCATGTGCTTCAGGATTTCGAAGGGACTAAGTGAATGGACATTCTGATATGATAGAGTCTGCTCAATATTAGGGATTATCAACTGTATTCTTTGGTGGGGAGTGTCCATCGTCATATTGGGGAGACCACAATATGACTCTTGTCGAATTTGACCTCTTTCTTCAATATGATTTTATATGCTCTTGGTATTTCGAAGAGACTCCTAAATCACTCATTTCGATATTAACAAGTCACCCTGATATATGTGTATTTGATCTCGGCTATTTATCTCACAGGGAAAATATAGTTTTCGGGGCCCACTTCTATGATCTCTTACCTCTATAACATTCCTTTTAATGATTTAAATAATGTATTATATACTCTATTTAAAAAATCCTTCTTTTCATTTTATCGAAGAGACAACAAAATTCATCACTCTCATATAGAAGACTCCTGCCAATTTTAGCGTTTGCTACTATCTCTGTAACTCTTGGAACTGTTGATAAGAATATTGCTATTTTCCATGATTGCATGCCATCTAGTCTAGTTTGAATTCTTTTCCTAATGATTTTGGACATCTTCTTATGGCTCCCCATGTAATGTTAAAGAGGTACTTTTAAGATGCAAGGACATGAATAGAAGATACAAACATGATCTTACTCCTCTTCACAAAATAGCCGTCAGGGGAAATAGTGAAATTATGCAAAATATTCTTGATTATATTACAGCTTCTAGCAAATGTCCATTCATCACATATCCTCCTATCACTATGTTTCATGAGATCAAATTTTGTTTATGCATTCTATTCTTCCACATTTTGCATACCTATCAATCAGAGTATTTCAAACTATAATGTTTGCCAGAATTTCCCACTTTGTTTTCGGTGGTCTATACATTGTTTCAAAGCTCACATTTTGGGCAAGCTGGGAGGATGATGGCACAAGTCATGGACTCTTTACATCTGCCTATCTCATTTTCTTGAAAGTTTCGTAGTAAATGCTTTTCATCGAATCCATTTTGTGAACATTCTGCAATTATTGCAATTCACGGAACAATATTCCTTTGAGAAAAACTCTTCATACAATCTACAATGAATGGCAATATTACTCACTTGCATAGATGACAGTTGCAACTATTTGGAAATACCATAAGTAGATACTCTTGTCTTATTTACCTGCTTAGGACTCAAATCAATAAGTTTCTATGTGACTTCCTTTTAGAAGAATGCCCTACCGGAATAGATCTGATAGCAGAAAGATCATGTTTATTGTGTTCACTGGGAGTAGTTAGTTTGGCATTTGAACTCCATTTTCCATTTGCATGGGAGAAGCATCATTTACACCAATAGAAGATGATTGTCCATATGACAAAATACCATTAGTTTCTTCCAATACTTTGATTGGAGTGGAATCCAATGTTATATGTATTTGCTTTTCTATATTTGAAATGTGACGCCCTTGGTTACTAGGAATGGGGAAAGGAGGATCTTACCTTGTGTCATTACTGACAGCATGACACTTAACATTCAAAACTCCAAGTTGAACATTTGTTGCAGTATTGTTATTATCCTCAATATTTGATGTCTTCATCTATTTAAATGTCACCTACTAAGGTTCACTGGGCTTTTTGAGAGTCATATCAATCAAAGGTCGCTTTCCTCTTTCTGACACACTTATTTCTTGGTTACTAGAACTATAGTTAACAAGAACTTGCCTCAATCCATCAGCATAAATTGGTGCACTACCAATTGTTATATTCTGTAAATCTTGTGTTAGATTCATTGGCCTTCTTGGGAAGAATATCTGCCAAAGGTTGCTTTCCTCTAAAAGGTGGTATAAGAAAACCTTGAAATTCTCCTGATGATCTATCCATTCTTTACAATAAATGGAGCCTCTCTTGAATGTATACTGTGAGTTATGTGCATTGACAGTGGGAAATACGTATTTTAAGAGTGTCATTTCTCAATGGTGTGCCTTCAAATATTTAAAGAACTAAGTACTTTGTTTGTGCCAACAGGAAGAAAAATTCCCTCCATCACATATTATCAATTTTTATCAACATATTGTTGAAAAATATCATCACCAACAAATTGCTCTATTATAGGCCTAACCAACCATGCTTGTGTGACACAAGTCGAGTCGCCATGTGGGCCCGACTAAAAAAAATTTCAGTTTGAAACAAAATTTTGTCCTAAATTTATCTAGGACCACTCTAATGTGCTTCTGAAGTGAAGAATTGAAATGGGTTGTCATCAAAATCCTCTTTCTGGCATTTTGTATTGTGAGCAAAATAGGCTAAGTAGCCTCCAGAATTGCTTTGGAAAATTGATCAAATGATTTCTAGAAGCCACGAAAATGCACCTACATGTTGAGTTATGATATGGGAGTGTGGCTGTCAAATGGATCTGCATGAAGTCATCGAGATCAAAAATTGTTAATGCTCAAAGTTGCTTACTTAGTCTTTTTTGCAAACTGCTCCTGTCAAACTCAACTGAAACTCACAAACTTACCATTTTGTAAAAATATCAAATCTGATTCTGAGAAGATGCCAACCTGGATATTGGTTCATTTAGATCAAATGAACATGTGTGTAAAAATGATTTTCTATTAATCCACCTCCTTCATAAAATATCAGGCATCAAAGTAGACCTCTATGACAACTTTCTGGAAGTGCAGATGTCAAAACTATGTAAAACCCATTTGCTTTTGGTTTTGAAAAAATATGAAATGATATGCTAGGGTCTTGAAAATTGATGTAGGAGCACATTATCATGGGGGGAATTTGGAACACTGATTGGTTTGCCATGGCAATCTTCTAGTTGATAAATATTTGCCTCCAAAGTTGGCCCCTTTGGCAAATTTCAAAATGTGCAGATAGCAAAATCTCTCAGAACCTTTCAACTTGACACTTCAAAACTTCATCAAATCAGATCATAAGAAGTTGAAATTAGGTGGAAACACTCACATATGGTAGATAAACATGCTTACAAAGTGGTTTGTCATAGGAGTGAATAGGTTCATGTTATAGTTCTCCAAAGTAGGCTCTTGAGATAGATTTTGTTGTATTTCTGAGTGCTGAAATTGTTTTTTCATCATGGGACCTTCAAATTTTGCAAAAAATTGAAGGTTCTAATAGTGGCTCTTGCTTGGAGATGTATGCCCCTTACGGGCATAGCAAGATTCCAGATCTCTAGGGGAGTAGACCAAGTGCCAAATCCATTGGGCAATAGAGCCCAAATGTTACCTCTGCCCTACACTAATATGGTTTGAAAAACCACACCATGGCTGATGGCACAAGGCCACTAGGAAAAGTAAAGCCCATATTTCCCTCTGTCATACACTTGGTTTTCATCGTGTTGTAGTGAAACCAATTTGAGAATTTTATTAAAATCTGCTTTCATATCTTTGATGAATCTACCATGCTCAATATTACTAGTGCATTCTCCATTAATAGGTATTTGAAAACCACAAATAATCTAAAAAATCTCATTTTTATGTGACAGGCTAGACCCAATCTTTATGTGATCTCTTGTGTGATTACACTTGCTATCATCTACCAAAGGATGGCTCTCTATCTAAACTGGGAAGTAGAAAAAATTAAATTACATTTGACATTTATCTTCCTCAATGTTGGCACCATCCCAAGATTTGACAAGAGTATGCATTTCTGGAGAACTACTACAATGAAATTCACAACTGCCAGCTATCTCTATTTCATAAGAATGTAATCCTAGTTTCACTATTTCACACTCATGATACAGTTTATCATTATTGTCACCTGAAGTACTTTCATTGTTAAAGCAAATGTATGTTGGGCATGGAATTTCAGAATCATCCTTATGTGCATATCTCTAATATTATATAGTGAGTACTTTTGAAATTTGTTCACTACTGAGTGAATATGCCTCTTCATTTACCTCATTACTGATTTCACTTGTTTCAACATCACCACAATACTCAAGATTATTAAAATCAGATATAATTGTTTCACAAACATGATTACTGTTGAAGTTAGGGTAGATAACTAAGAGGGGGTGTGAATCAATTGTCTCAAAACTTTATCTTTTTCTGTAATTATTCTTCTTTACAACTTATTAACAGATTAATGATATAACCATGAAAGCATGAATCAACAACATATGAGAAGAAACATAATCAACACACATAACACCAAGATTTTTACATGGAAACCCGATTAAGGGAAAAACCACGGTGGGGGTTAACCCACAAGATTTTATACTCTGTTAAAAGTATTGCTAAATGGGAAGGCACACTGCCCAGAGCTCACTGCTCAAAGGAGGCTCACTGCCTACAAGATTAATTACAAGAGTTCACTGAAGTACTTGAACTGAAGAATAGCATCTAACAATGCAAGATTACAATTCTGGTTAAGCTCAATATACCAACTTCACACACTTCATCTCTCACTGCCCTATTTCACTGTTCTACCATGATCTGAGGCTCAAATCTCTGCTTCACACTTGATACTACCACACTTCACACCTCTCACATCATCTTCACACAACCATACCTCGAAATGCTCGCATCCATCAAATATATATATCTGCAACATGAAATTGCATCAACTGCAGTCGCCCTCAAGAAAACTTAGAGACTTTTTCAAGATCACTATTCTGTTGGCTGAATCTATGCACAAACATCAACGCTGACCAAAGTCTATGTATTCAAGTCACCATACATGTCAGCCAATACCACTAGATCTCATAAATTACTCAACCAACCACTTCTCTTAATCCGCACAAGGATCAAACACCAGGTCATCTTGTTCTTCACCGGACTGAACTGTCTAACCAAAACCTGATACTCAGATGCTTGTAACTTTCAATCCCTTCATCACTGGAGGCTAAAACTCTAGATTTAGGTATCCCTGACATCCCTTAACATTCTCTTAGATCTGGAGCACAATATGATTAACTGTGGAGAAATGCGGACCAAAATGTTGAACCTTGTCAAATGCTATGTTCCTGTCTATCCAGACTTAGACAAATCTGCAATCTGACTTCTGGTATGGTCAAATGATACAATGTAGATGTGTAAGATGGATTCAGTTGCCATCAATGACAACACCTAACATGCCTAGCAGTGTCTCTTGCCAACAATCTCTCCCTTTGGCATTGATGGCAACACTTAGTGAAAAATGACTAAGTGTTAGAACAGCTCCCCCTTACTATGTGCACTTGTGATTTCCAATGTTCCCCCTTTGATGAATTCCTCATTTTTCACTACTTTCCTCTCCTCCTTTGACATCAATGGCAAAGGTCAAGGTCTGGATCCAAAAATTTACACTAAAACTTTATATACATACTTCCACATATGTACAAACAATCCTTATGTCATATCTACATAAATTTGAACACATCACCAAAAATGTTTTTCAACAGTGCCAATTCACTGTCCCAACTTTTCTTCATGCCATCCAATATTGAAATATGACCACTGAATAAGAATGCATGTGACTCTGCCTTCTGCAGATCAGTGGGATCACTTGTCAAAGCAGCAGCTTGGGCTTCTGTCAATGCATTGAACATTGTTTCTAACTTAGGGAGAATCAATCCTTGGAGCTCACACATTCTTGCCACAATGTTTTCTTTTTCTTTCACAAATTTCTTTATTTCATCAATCAAGTTAACTACTTGACATTCTTGACTTGCTGCAAATACTATCAAACGATTAAATGATTGAGATACATTTGACAATTTTTGCTCGAACTCCTTTATTTTCTTCTCAATGTCCTCTACAACTTTTGACCAAGATAGACAAAATTTGTACACATATTCTCCTTCAGTGAGGGCATTTTGAATACTCTTTACACTAGTATCCAACATAATTCTATCGTTGGCAATTATTCTTTTTAGTTCACTAAATATTTTATCATTAAACTCATTCTAGACTTTGACTTCTGCTGACTTTTCAAAAGACTCAAAGTGAGTACTTACAGAGTTTATCAGACTCTTCAACTGACCAGAGGGGGATGCTGATGAATCCTTCTGAAATGTAGGCATGATTTTCTCCAAAATATCAGATGCAAGACCAAGCAACTCACTATCTTCTATATGGAACTTCAAAATTTCCACTCTGGCCTTAGCTTGTGCAAAAGAAGCCAACTTCATCTTTTGTATCGGAGAAAGAGTATCAAAATTGATTGGACCTTGTATTATATCTTGATCTTCTACAACTTGTTTGTCTTTCTCCAAGATTTATTTCACTACTTATGCAGTGTCTCTTGCCCAATATGATGTTTCAGTTTTAGGGCCTGCATTGTTTTTCTCTGGTTCTATATCATCAGGAATGTCTTTTGCATTCTTTTCCAGAGGATTTTGTGTATCCTCAGTAGCAACATCATCATCATTTTTATAAAATTCCTCAATGTCTAGAATGGAGGAATCAATTCTATCATCAGTTTCTTCTACTTGATCTTCCTTGTCCTTAACCTCTTCTGCTTTCTGCTCTTTATTCTTCTGAGAGTCACCTTCAGTAGGCACATTTATATTCATTTCTGTATTTTCTTCATCAGATTGGTCTGAAGGAATTTGAGTATCCTCTGTACCATAAACATTATCTTCCTTCACCATCTCTTCATCTTCTTTATTCAATGTTTCCTCTTCTAGAACAGAGACATCATCTACTTCAGCTTATTGTTCATTCTTCTGTAACTCTTCATCTTTCAGAATGGATGTATCATCAGGTTCTTTAGTAACCACATAAAACTTATTCTTGTCCAATGCTTTCTTTAGAATTTGTTCTATTTCTCTGACAACTTCATCAATGTCTCCAATCATCAGCTTATTCATCCTTTTCTTGCTTCGAAATTCATTTTTAACTTCTTTGAAAATTTTATCTGCTTCTTTTCTGGAGATTACCGGACACAGACTGGACAATACATGTTCCCTTAGCTCTAAATCCTTTGCTTTGGTAGCTTCCTTTCTCACCTCCAAAATGTCACTTAGACTCTTAGGGATTTCAGATAAGATTTCCACAAGTGCTCTGTTGAATGTATTCAAGTACTTAATAGTAGCATTCTCCAAAATTCTCTTGTTGACTTTATCAAATCTGTCATAATATTCTATTATGGGTTTCAAATTACCATGAACAGTTACTGCATTCACAATGTCTTCAATTGATAGGGTGGATTTTTCAACATGGGTCTCAGTCTTTTGTCTTTTTCTGACCCTTATGCTTTCGGAGGGCTTGTCTTTGGCAACCCTTGATGTTTCTACTCTTTCTGACTTTATGCTTTCAGAGGGCTTCTCCTTAGACACTTTAGCAGCCTTAGTGCCTGATGCCTTCAACTCCTTAACCTCACCATCTGACTCAGACTCTTCTTCATCTTCCTTCTCCACACTAACATATGACCTTTTGGCCATTACTTTTGTCCTTTTTACTTCTTTACCAGTAGATTTTTCTTTGAATTTCTCTGCAATAGGAGAGGGTGATGTACCAGAGGTTAAACCCAAACTCCTAGTAGTCCTTGGATTAGAGGAGGATTCTACCGGAACACTTCCCTGTTCCCTGTCCTGCTTCTCTTTCTTAGCTTTCTCTATCTTTTCCTTGTTTTGTCTCATAGCTTCTTTTGTTATGCCAATGCTTTTTGCATACATTTCAACTTGCCTTTGGATTTTTCTCTTAGATTCAAGTTTCCAGAGCTCAACATGCAATTTCACACTAAGTTTACTATATGTACCGAATCTCTCAACTAAAGTATCTTTTGGTTTTCTCATAAGGTGTTGAGCATACATTTCCAGTATTCATCTGTTAACTTCATACCCCATGGGCATGATCCATACAGTCCTGGTTCAACTGCTTCCATCAAGCATTGATTTGTTTCCACCATGAAGCAAATTGTATCCTTGTATTTTTCCACCACAAATGTAGGGATTCTTTCCCTTGATTGCATTATGTTCTAAAAATTCTTGAAATATTCCCAAAGAGCAGTCCTTTGGGCATTGGAGTCACCATTATTGTGCAAGTGTTCTCTTATTTGTATGGCAAGAGGCTTGTCACTGGTCCAATTCAAACTTTTCTTCCCAGGTAACTCATTCATGAAATAGAAGAACAAACACAATACCAACGTGCCATACTTGAATGCATTCTTCTTGTCCTTCTTGATCTTGTTCAGATTCTCCATTAACTAGTTTTGCAATAGCTCACACAGGTCATAGTCAGCATTCTCTCTTAACATCTGATAGGCAGCATAAATGGATGTACCGAATACAGAGTTTTCCTTTCTCGAGTGGTATATCTTATACCTAATCACCATAGATACCAATTTGACATCTGGATCAGTTATATCATTTATTGTCATTGCCCTCTTATCAAATTTTGATCCGGTAGCTTTAGTTACAATCTGAGTCTTCACAAATTTCAGCATTGGCAGTCCACCGGATGAGTTTAATCTTGTCACATCCTTGATGGTATCCTTGGTGATCTTGAAGGGTTTCATCAACCACATGAATTTAGCATGCATCTAACTCAGTACATACCGGACCCACTCATCCTCACCGAAGGATGGGAACCCAATAACCTAAATGAAATGTTTGACTTACAGTACCTTATCCTTAGGTTTAAGATCATGAATCTCATCCCTTAGATGATTCTTGAACAAATCTACTAAATTTGAATCCCCAAACTCATCTATGCTAGCATGAATCTAAGCCCTAATATCTTCAACGTACAACACACCATGCAGAACATTTGAAAAGGTACCTAATGGATCGACCTCTACAAATTTATGTGGATGCTTTTTGAATTTAGGTTGGGGCCTTTCAGTGATGTCAACAACCAATGGAGTACCCATATCTAAAGATTGCAAATTCAGAGAGTTTCACAGAGAATACCTTGTTTCGCCAGTTAGGGTTAGCTATTGAATTCACTTTTCACACTTCAAATCTTTGAAATCTCAGCTCAAGCACTCTTCTCCTTGTTCTCTTCAAATGCAAAGTGATTCAAATGTTGAGTGAATGACCTTTTATGCTCTGCAAAACCTAATTCACCTTTGTAATAAATGTTTTGCCCTAATTCATCTGGTTACACTATTTCTGAATATAGTCAATCTTCAATTGCTTCGCAATCAATCGCATTAGCTTATCTTCTTCTAGAATTTGCTTCAATAGATCTGCAATATGCTTCTTTAACTTTATTCATCATGCCATATTCAGGCACCCACTTACTGGCAGGGGGAATTAAATTTTTAATGCAGCTCCCCCTAAGCCAGAGCTCCCATTTCAATTCCCAAAGGAATATCAGCACCGGATTCCGGTGCGGACCCATCACCATCATTCACTACACTTTTCTTCACCCATGTTTTGTTCATTTCATTCTAGATCTCATTCACATCTACTTTTCCCTTGCCTTTGTCCATCTTCTGCTCTGTTCTTCCTTTACCCATCTGTGAGTTCTCCTTTTTGCTTTTGCAAAATTTAGCAATATGTCTGGATTTGTTGCAGTTGAAACACATAATCTTATTTCTCTGACAATTACATATTGGAGCAAGTTTAGATCTACATTGCATTGCAATATGCCCAAACTTGTTGCAAGTAAAACATCTTCCATTAAAAGCTTGTTTGTCCTTAGGGGGATTCCTTGATCCACTTCTGCAATCCTCAGCCTTATGACCTATCTTTTTGCAATTAAAGCATTGACCAGAGAAAGATAATGCATTTTGATTCACTTTACTTCTGCATTGATTAGCTCTATGACCATACTTATTACATTTGAAACAATTACCATTGACAGATGGATACCTTTGAGCATTAGGTTGTCTTATTGGAGGCCTTCTAGGATTCCTTCTTTGATTTCTTGCTTTAGGATTTCTTTGACTAGATCTAGAGCTTTCACCTTTCTCAAATCGCAGACCATGCTTATCATCTTCCTTCTTCCAACTATCAAGCACAACCTCAAGTTTAGCTGATCTTATCTTGAACTTCTCTTTATATTCATTTGCAACTTCTAGGTCATGTTTGAGAATGACAATTTGTCTTTCAAGTTGTTCCTCATTATCCCTGATTTCTTGTAGATCAGAATCTAGATGGCCAATTATTCTATCCAATCTGCAACACTCTTTTGTTCTTTCTTTTAGAGATTGATTCATGTTTTCCTCAGTCTTCTTCCTTTCCTTAATTTTCTTGGTTAGCCTCACCACCCCAGATTCCATCTCATGTTTTAGGACAACAACTTCTTTTGCCAGCTTCTCACATTTCTTTGTCTTTTCCTTCAGATCCTCATCCATGCCATTATCGTCATTCTAATTTGCTAGCTGCTAAAGTAGCTCCTTCCTCTTTTCATTAGATTTTCCCAGTTGACCTTTTAAAATCTAAATGAAGTCTTCAGCATCTTTAAGATTCTCTTACAGTTCTTTGACTTCTGCTCTGGACTGATCAAGATCTTCTAAGGCTACTTGAAGTTGTTGATTGATATCATCAGAATACCTGAATGAGCCCATTAAAACTCCTTCCTAGATCTTCCTCAAGCTGTTAAACTTCTTCCAAGGAACCTTGCTCTGATACCAATTGTTGAAATTAGGGCAGACAACTGAGAGGGGGGTGAATTAGTTCTCTCAAAACTTTATCTTTTTCTGTATTTAATCTTCTTTACAACTTATTAATAGATTAATGATATAACCATGAAAGCATGAATCAACAACATATGAGCAGAAACATAATCAACACACATAGCACTAGGATTTTTATGTGGAAACCCTATTAAGGGAAAAACCACGGTGGGGTTTAACCCACAAGATTTTATACTCTATTAAAAGTATTGCAAAATGGGAAGGCACATACCTTAGGGCACACTGCCTAGAGCTCACTATTCAAATGAGGCTCACTACCTACAAGATTAATTACAAGAGTTCACTAAAGTACTTGAACTAAAGAATAGAATCTAACAATGCAAGATTACAGTTTTAGTTAAGCTCAATATACCGACTTCACACACTTCATCTCTCACTGCCCTGTTTCACTATTCTGCCATGATCTGAGGCTCAGATCTCTGTTTTGCACTTGATACTGTCACACTTCATACCTCTCACATCATCTTTGCACAACCATACCTCAAAATGCTCGCGTCCATTGAAATATATATCCCAACATGAGACTGCAGTTGGCCTCATGAAAACTTAGAGGCTTTTTCAATATCACTATTCTGTTGGCTGAATCCATGCACAAACATCAATGTGGACCAAAGCCTATGTATTCAAGTCACCACACATGTCATCCAATACCACTAGATCTCATAAATTGCTCAACCAACCACTTCTCTTAATCCACACAAGGATCAAACACTAGGTTGGCTTGTTCTTCACCGGAGTGAACTATCTAACCAAAAACTGATACTCAAATGCTTGTAACTTTCAATCCCTTCATCACCGGAGGTTAAAACTCTAGATTTAGGTATCCTTGACATCCCTTAACATTCCCTCAAATCTGCAGCACAATATGATTACTTGTGGAGAAACGTGGACCAAAATGTTGAACCCTATCAAATGCTTTGTTCCTGTCTATTCAGACATAGACAAATCTACAGTCTGACTTCCAGTATGGTCAAATGATACAATGTGGATGTTTAAGATAGATTCAATTTCCATCAATGACAACACTTGACATGCCTAGAAGTGTCTCTTGCCAATAGATTACAAGCTGACATATCTCCCCAATTATCTGAAAATGCTCCATCCTCATCATAGCATGGATTCAAGAACATGTGAAAATCATGTTTTGGCATACCCTAGTAGAATGTCATTTGATCCTCTTCTATTATGTCATCATACAAGGGGTTTGAATAGATTTTAAAATCATTTTCAGATGTGCACACTTCTTCTTCATTGAGAGTTTGTTCTCTTTCTTGAATATGCAGATACTCATCTTCTTCCTCCTCAAATTGATGATTCAAGTATTGAGGTGGGTGGGCTGGGACAACAGGAACATCCACATTTTGAAGACTGCTGTCATCTTTTGGAATATGTTGGGGCTCCAAGTATTGTGTGAAATCCTCATAATTGTTGTCAAACTGACTCAAAAATAGCCTCTTGAGATTTTCCCATGAAGATACACTTTGCATGGGTAAGCTTTTACACCATTCTCTTGCATAATCCCTCAATGATCTTGCAAAGCATTTCATAATGACATCTTCTGGATAAATCTGAAAGTCCTCAATAAAATCCCAAAATAGTTGTACATGCCTATGAGCTGATTCATGTAATTCTCCATGAAATGTGGGCATATGTTCTATGTGCTCAACGAGATGATGATTTGGGTAACCTTGGATATTATTAAAGTTGAATGGTTTATCACTATCTCGGACATACACTTTTCTCTGTGGGTATGGCTAATATTGCTGACTACTCTAGTGCGGGTCTTGACATTGATAATGCCTAGCATACTTATTGCATTCATAATCTTGGTAGCCCACTAATCTTTGACCAGGTGAGACAGGATAAGCATTTATTCGATTTGGGGCTTGTGGTATAAAAATGTCATGTTACACATGATATGCACTATATACATTGCCATGATCATGAGGCACTTGTGAGCTCAAAAGATTACTTGACTTCACATACCCATCCTCATTAGACGCTGATATATATTGTGATGAATTTGAAGCATGTTTGGCTCTTAATTGCTGCAATTCTTGAATCACTCTTTTCTCTTCCCTTAACAACTCCAGTAGTTCCTCTTCTTCTTGTAATAGCCTAAAATTGGCACAGGTCGAATTAAGTAAATATTTTGATATTTATCTTAATTCATATTTTCTTCTGTCAATCAAATAAATATTCAAAGTTTATTTGATTGGTTCATTATCATCATTTAATTGAAATCCCTAAATTCTTCTAATGTCTCAAAATCCTAAATCCACCTCATCCTTCCACATCATCCCTTCCACCTCACCATGTTGCACAAATAATTAAATATTCTTAATATTTAATTAGCTAAAATCTAAATTGAATTCTTAATTCAATGTCCCCCATTATTCTCCACCAAATTGAATTCTTAATTCAATGTCCCCCATTATTCTCCACCAAATTGAATTCTTAATTCAATGTCCCCCATTATCCTCCACCATGGATTCTTAATCCATTTGTCATAATCCATTATCCTCCACCATGGATTCTTAATCCAATTGTCATAAGCCATTATCCTCCACTTTGAATTCTTAATTCCATTGTCATACCTCACTATCCTCCACTCTGAATTTTCAATTCATCCATTATGAATTAAAGATTCACAATTAATGAGGGCCATTGATCTCATCATTTGATCCTCACCCTCCATTGCATTTTCAGAGGATCTATAAATAGAACCCTCTTCTAAGCCAATAAGAGGGACTTCTGCTGGCATCCTTACTATGCCCAAATTCCTCCAAGGAATCATCTTCTTCTTCTCTTCTTCTCTTCTCCATACCGTTGTAATGCAGGAATCATATCACATAGCCATTTCCCCCTTGTCATCTTGAGGAATTGAAGCAAGGAAGCAAGCTCCCTGAGGGCCAACCTTCATCAATCAAGATCGAGAGAGAATAGGCAACCAATGGAAGCCGCAGGGTAACAAGGTTGTAAGTTTCATGCTTTAATTCATCTATGCTTGTTATTCACACTTTTCATTGTTGTTTGGGTTAATTCATCTTAATTGATTTTATCTCATTTTTCCAATCACATTTTGGCGCCCACCGTGATCTAATCCACTTTCTTTGTGAGGTTTTGTCTTAGTTTTCTTGTTGCAGGATACAGGTGTTTACAAGGGCACATTCAGGCATCACCTCTTGCAAATGACCTCCTACGCACAAACTGAACTCATCGTTGAGTCCAGAAGGCCTCGGAGGTATGAAATCACATATCATTCTCTATGGTTATTCTTTGAAAATTTTTGAAATTTTTTTTTCTTTTCCAAGTGTTTTTAGAAAAATTTTGAATTTTTTTTTACTTTCCACAATATTTTTGTAGAAAAAATTTAAAAAAATTAAAAAATTAAAAAAAAAAGCCTTTCTTTAAAAAGCTTTTGTATTTTCTTTGCAGAAAAAATAAAAAATAAATACCAAAAAAAAAACAAAATAAAATAAAAAATTAAAAAAAAACAAAACAAAACAAAAAACAAAAAAAAGCCACACCCATCCCCCCGACCCCTCTCACCCCCCACCCCTTCCCCTCCCCTCCCACCCCGCCGCCACCCACGGCTCCCCCGCCACTCCCTGTTAGTAGTCCCCTGCCACCCGCAGATCCTACCCTGCACCCCCCTACAACCTACCCCCTGCTACCCCTTCCCCCCCCAACAAACCCCATACACTCCCCCTTAAGCCCCCCTCTGCTCCGCACCCCCCGTCCCCCCTCCCCCCATCCCCATCCCTGCCACCTCCCATACTCCCCGCCCCCTGCGCTTCCCCCACCCCCTGATCCCTCCACCTCTACCCCCCCCACGGCCAATCCCTAATCCTCCTCCCATGCGCGCCTCCCACGTCCCTCCACCCCTGCTCGCGCTCTGCAAGCCCGACTCCGCCTCTACCCAGCTCCACGTTGCCGCCGCCTCCTCCCAGATCCGCCACCAACACCGGCGCCAACTACCAACACCTCCCCTCCTCAACCCTTTCCACCTCTGCCTATGCCCTCCACCAGCTACCCACTTTTTCATCCAAAACCAATTTTTTTTTTTTTTTTTACAATAAAGTAAACAAAAACAAAAAAATCAAAATGAATACATAAAACAAATAAAAACTACATATTTTTTTTTCGTTTCACTCAACCCCTGGTCACATGGAGGACCAAGGGTCTGTTTAAAACCTTAACATTTACCTTGACCGTCAGTGAGAAAACTTTTACATGTGACCACAAATTTCCACACAGTGAACATTTTTTGCAAATAGTTAGTTAGCCTCTTGTGCTCTCTACATGCCGAAATAGGCATTTTTTTTCAAACTCACATAACTTTCACATACAATGTTGAAATCATGCGAATGAGGACTTGTTGGAAATCTGACGAGATGAACAACACAGTTGTGAGGAAAATTTCAGGTGAATATACTTTTTTCCCACCTTTTTCACCAGTCAAAATCAAACTTGCCTTTAAACTTCAAACGCACATAACTGGAGCAAATTTGATCCTTTTTCAGCGAAATTTTTTTTCAAAGTGTATGGAATTTCATCTAGAATCTGATTATGCACTTCATTTTCCCTAATCCATTCATTTTTTATCCAATTTTATCAGATTATTGTCTTTCACATAACAATCTCCTTGGCTAGTCTACATGCTTCGTTTTCGATTCTGTGACTTGCAAGTGATCATTCGGGGCTGGAACAACATCAGGATCAGCATCTACATCATTTTGGATAGAAAAAACAATCCAAGTGCACTCATTCTATCTCTCATTCCATCTCAATCTTGCTTTCATCACACATCTCAATTTGGGCCCGTAAAATGAACATTGTTTAATCAATCACATATTGAAATTGGGCTTAAAACGAACCAGTGTCTTCAATCACACCTTGAAATTGGGCTAAAAAGAACCACTGCTTGACGTGTTTTTCATCACATTTCAATTTTCTAAGGTCAATTAATCAACTGCAAGTGTGAATCAAGTGGGTGTGTGTATGCTCTCTCCTCGCACCGCAAGGTGACCTTGGAGATCAAAAACACCTCACTTGATTCGCTTTTGTCAATCCTTTCCTAGGAGGCCTGCTAGGGGATTTCATCACCCCTAGGGACGACCTCATCCGAGGCTAAATCGAAAGACACCCTCTTTGAAACCAGAATCCTGTCACTCTCAGCTAAGCCCCAAAGAACTTTCTACCTTTGGGAAGTGAAGGTGAAGGGTGGGTTACCCCCTTTTCCTGATTGTGTGGCAAGATTTCATTTTCAAATTCCTAGTCAACCTCGTTAAAACATTGACCAAACCTAACTGGCTATACCCCATCAAACTAGACATTAGGGCCTGTTGATTTGTCTTACACATGTGCTTGTTAATCATTCTCATATTCTTCCAATTCAACAATTCAAAATTGCTTATGTGTCTTGTGTGAGTGATTCATGTTTTTACAAGTGTGATTATTTCATTGAACATTGCCAAATCAAGTTAAACACCAAACACATAAGACAAGTCATTCAACTCATTCTTCCAAGCACACTTATCTCGACTTGTGACACATTTGCACTCTGTTATGACGCATTTGTTTTTGCAAATCCACACTAGTAAGCTTTTCCAATCTTGGGTCAATGGCAAACAAATTAGAATATCTTAATCAAAAAGTCCAATCTCTGCAATTGCAAATAAACTTAGGTCCCTTGCCCCAAGATTGTATAGCAATTCTTCAACAAATCGACATCTTAGGACAAGAATTGACAAGATTGCAAGCTGAACGTGCCAGCACTAGCTATGCCTCGCCACAAACTCCTATGTCTTTTTCCCATACTCATGACAAGGCAACCACCACCTCAAGAGGGAAATCGTATCCCACTTTGGCTCCTAGTCCTCCTTCACCATATTCTAAGACACCTATCCCAAAGCATACCAATTCTACAACAACGCCACCATCTAGTTCCTCAAACTTTAAATGGCACACCAAAAAAGAATCAGATGAGTGGTGGGAAAAATGTTTTCCACATTTATACAACAAAAGCAAAGCTAGGGAGAACTCCAAATCCACTCAAACATCCCTTCATCCACCTATCCATACACCTACGAAGGATGTGATCCAAGGACTGCTAGCAAAGAGTCAACTATGTCCCCAAACTCCGGTCCTTGACCTTACCAAAGATTCTTCCAATGTCTTGTCAATGCCTACAATGCCTTCATGTCATCCGCAACCCCTTGAGCTTATCAAAGTGCCTTCTTCTATGCACCAAAATCAAGGTCCATCAACCATCCATATTGCCAACCAAGAGCCTATCCAAGAGTCTTCTACCTCTGCTTCAATTCAAACAACCCCAGAGTTATGTCAAGAGCACACTTTAGAGCATGTGGAAACATCCACCCTTTGTCTAAATCAAGATCAAAGCACCCATGTCCAATTTCCCACCAGGCATAACCTATATCATTGCCCTGATCAAGACACTACCGTTGATGAAGAAGCCATCCATGAGCAACTTGATCCTATGCCTAAGCTAGAGCTCCAATGGCTTTTCTATGATCCAGATGATATCCAGAATCATGAACCTCTCCATGAGCCACTTGATCCTATCCATCTCCCAACAACCATTCACGAGCAAGCTATCCAAATTCAACCCATCCATAACATTTACTCTCTATGATCAAGATCCCATCTATGATGATGAGCCTATCCATGATCAAGCAGACCATGATGATCCTCTAAGCCCATTTTATGTGTCCCATGGTCCTGGGCCTATCACCCCAACTAGTCCTACCCAAAATCCAACAACTTCCACTTCCCTTGATGAGACACTTGCCTCCCAAGCAAGCGTAGAAGATCAAACTAGTAATACTCCTCTGCCATCCATTGTTGACCAAGCGACAAATCCTGTACCATATATCCTTGGTCTTACCACCTTCATGCATGAATGTTCTTCCTTAGAACACCAGCAACCATTATCGGCTATCACCTCTTCCTCATCTAATAAGGATCTCACTGCCAGTGCACCTATACATAATCCTATTGTCCATCGCATACTCCAGAATATGAACTATCAAGGTAAAGGCCTAGGCCTTCATGAACAAGGTATTTTGGAACCCATCCATGTCAATGTCCCTGCACCTTCATACGGCCTTGGATACATACCCCAAGGTGAGCAAATTCAAGATGTTGGTACTTCCTCCACTCCTAAGTCTACCACTTTCCATCGTAAACACTATCATATCCCCAAAACATATGTCGCCATTCCACCTCCATCATCCTATAATTGTCCAAAGCATGTGACCATACACCTTCCAACATCCAATCTCCCTCTGCTACTTCCAACTCCAAATGTCCCTCCATCCACCTCGCCACCGTTGCTTCTGACACCTCACATACCTCTCATTCATAAGTATCCTTACATCCCTAAACATGGCCAACAAAAGCACACATCATTTAAGCATACAGCTTCCAATCATTCCATCCACTCCACCCACCCCATGGGGTTCAAAAGCAAAAAGTTTGATGCCTTTATCCATAAATCTAAAATCCTACCAAAAATCCTAATGGTCTTCATACCTTAGGACATAAAGAATCAAAATCAAAGCAAAGTTCATCTAAACAGCCATCAAAACCCTTACCTCCAAATTCAAAGCCCAAAAGCAAAATGGTTTGGGTTACTAAGAAAATAGCTAGCAAGTCAAATGAGGCATCCTCATCCACATCTCAGTTATCCCAACCACCTATATCCATCCAAAAACCTACTTCCATCCAAAACTTCCATTCCCTTCACAAATCCCACAAGCAAAACAAAAGCACTAAAAATACTAAATCTATGTGGGTTCCTAAATCACTTCATCAGCCATCTCCTAAGCAAACATCTCCATTGCTTCCTACACCACCATATCATCAAAAGTTTCAATGTTTATCACGGTGTGTGCAACTATTGGTCATGGTTCCTTTCCACTTCACAACACCTCCACATAACTACATCTCCCCATCTTACATCCATTATCCTACACATCTTCCTCATCCTATGCCTATGGTCCATGTTTTTGCATAAGCCTTCCCTCCATATTTTGCATCATAATCCACTATCTACCTACACCATCTCACTATTCATACGATCCCCTACCAACATCTGTGAGAGCACTAGACATGGTCCATTCGACAGTATCTATCTAGCAGGACTATCACCTTTCAAGGAACTCTATACTTGAGTCTTTCCATATCCACCTTCTCCAATCTCACTATTAAAAAAAACAAAAAAAAGAAGAAAGAGAAAAACAAAAAAAAAGAAAACAGTAAAGAAAAATCCCTTCATCCAATGGTGAAAACCAAGCAAACAGGCGCCTTGGATAAGTACCATGATGAAAACCTGGCAAACAGGCGTCATGTGTAAAGTTGATCTTCTATGTCACCTACACTTGGGGGCACCTTGTCTCATCAGCATATCACTCTTCTCCTACCAGTTTCCTTTCATACCATTTCCTATCTTATCCTCTATCCATTGCATGCCTATCCTGTCTCATCCATCAATCCAAACTTCCTTTCCTCTATTATTTGGTCTTGATAAAGATTGGGGGCACAATGATGACAAATTTTTTGAAAGGCTCTTGACATACCTTACACCTCCAAAACATGTAAATCCTTCATCCTCCTATCATCCTTAGCATTGCCATGAAAACTCCAAAGTACTCTACCTACAATGGGGCATGTTACACTTCTGCGACATAGCCCTTGGAGATCGCATCCTTGTTTCCTTCTGTCCACTATTGCCCATCCTCATAACCATCTGTATCTACTATCTTTCATCCATCTACACATCCATGGTGGTTCCTTGTCATCAGTATTGTTTGTTCCATAGCTATTCCATGTCATGTCTCTTTTTGATCCATATCGTGTCTTATCTGATCCATATCAGTTCCATATCGCGTCTCATCTGATCCATATCTTAGGTCCATTAGGGTTCTTGTCGAACTACGTTGCCTCTGCATTGTCACGTAGGCAAGGCCATTATCAATGCGCCCCCGAGGCTCTACTTCCCTGTCCATCTCATATCTTGTCGTCTATCCTCTAGTCCATCCATGGTCCAAGCCCTGAACTACACTGCCTCTACGTTGTCACGTAGGCAAGGCCATTATCAATGTGCCCCCAAGGCTCCACTTTCCCTATTCGTCCCATGTCCAGTCCTTCTATCTGTCTGAGTCCACTCCACTTTCCCTATTCGTCCCATGTCTAGTCCTTCTATATGTCTGAGTCCACTCCACTTTCCCATCCATCCCATGTCTTGTCGTCTATCCCTCTATCTGTTTGTGTCTGCACCTTTCTCTAGACAAGAGCACGTAGCAAAGCAAGCTACCAAAAAAACAAAAAAACAAAAATTTTGACAAAAAACATCAACCTATCCAAGGCAAAATAGAGCACCATACTGAAACACTCAAGCTAAATCTCATATCAATTATGGCAAGAAACAAACACATCTAATGCCAAAACGTTTTGTGTTGGTTAGATTAAGAGTCTTGATTTATGCTATCATGCCTTTCTATGCTACTCGAGGATGCCAAAAGCTAGAGATGTTATGATGAGGGCATGATTATTTTCTTTGTCTACTGCTTGTGGATTAAACTTTAGTAATGTGATGAATTTTGTCTAACGACATGATCGGCAAAAGATCATCGAGGACTCCGAGGTCTAAACATGAAAAGGGGCAATCCTTGTCTGTTGAACAATCCATGTAAGTAATACTCAGGTCATCTCGGTTCAATTATACCTAGATGCTTGTATTTTCTTACAACATAATAAAGCCCAATGATGAAAACGCTTCAAAATACTTGCTATCTCAAGATGACAAATATCTATATCCATATCCAATCACATCTCATATCCATACCGTATCAAATTGCGTCCCATATCTATATCCATATCCATATCCATACCGTACCCAATTGCAAGTCTATCCATATCCATATCCAATCACATCTCATAGCCATACCGTATCAAATTACGTCCCATATCTATATCCATATCCATATCCATACCGTACCCAATTGCAAGTCTATCCTTAACCCATGTCAATCAAGTCAAGTCAATCTTGTCAAATGATCCAATCACAATCAATGGTCTTGATCCTTGTCTGGTCGTAAACCAACTTGATCAGTTAATTTATCAATTGTCTTATACAGGATGTTGCATTGTCAAAATCAGACCAACACACGTGTCTTACATGACATGCTTCATTTCTTGAAACCAGACACTATCTTCGTGTTGCTCTAGGGATCCATCATTCCCCGCCATGACAACACGCCTATTGTGTTGGTCTAGGGATATATTGTTCCCTGCCATGACAACACTATCGTATCAAATGTCTTAGACAGGATGTTATATTGTCGAAACCAGACCCAGAGTCTTATACGACATATTTCATTCCTGAAACCAGACATCATCGATCCATATCATTGGTTTACCGCTCGACAGGGGCAATACCTTGTTTGTTCCTGTATCATTTGTGCATACTTGCTTGCTTGTGTGTGTCATCTTTTTATCTTGCATTCCATATCATTCATCCCTTTCTTCTGCATTCAACCATTTCATTCCTGTCAACATATCTTATCGTGAGATTGTCCATCTCACGCCTGCCGCCTTCTCCCCGTCTAATCTCCCGAGGGGGCATCCTATCATCACAAGCTGTACCAGGGCCAATCTGGGGCATGCATCATTATCAGACTATTTATTCTTTGAAACAACGTGATAAAACACATTGCTTCAAAGAGGGGCAAAATGTAATAGCCTAAAATTGGCTCAGATTGAATTAAGTAAATATTCTGATATTTATCTTAATTCTTATTTTCTTCTGTCAATTAAATAAATATTCAAAGTTTATTCGATTGATTCATTATCCTACAAATTAAATAAAATTATTTTATTTAATTGAAATCCCTAAATTTTTCTAATGTCTCAAATCCTAAATCCACCTCACAAAATCCACCTCATCAATCCACCTCATCCCTTGCACCTCACCATGTTGCACATATAATTAAATATTCTTAATATTTAATTAGCTAATATCCTCCAAAATCCAAAATTGAATTTTTAATTCAATGTTCCCCATTATCCTCCACTCTGAATTTTTAATTCAATTGTCATAACCCATTGTCCCTCACTCTGAATTCTTAATTCAATTGTCATAACTCACTATCCTCCACTTTGAATTCTTAATTCAATTGTCAGAACTCACTATCCTCCACTTTGAATTCTTAATTCAATTGTCATACCTCACTATCATCCACTCTAAATTTTTAATTCATCCATTATGAATTAAAGATTCACAAATAATGAGGACCATTGATCTCATCAATTGATCCTCACCCTCCATTGCATTTTCAGAGGATCTATAAATAGAACCCTCTTCTAAGCCATTTGAGAGACTTCTTCTGGCATCGAATCTATACCCAATTTTCTCTAGGATCTTCCTCTTCTTCTCAACTTTCTTCTTCATACCATCGTAATGCAGAAATCATTCTAACCATTTCATCTTGTCAACTTGAGGAACCGAAGCAAGGAAGCAAGCTCCCTGAGGGCCCATCTTCATCATTCAAGATCAAGAAAGAATAGGCAACCAATGGAAGCCGCAGGGTAACAAGTTTGTAAGTTTCATGCTTTCATTTATCTATTCTTGTTATTCGCACATTTCATTGTTGTTTGGATTAATTTATCTTAATAGATTTATCTCATTTTCCCATTCACACTTCTAACATATTTATTTTGACTACAAATGGTATTTTTATAAGATATTTTTATATTTTTCATCAAGTTCCATTTCAAAGTCACCACCTCTTGTCAAAAGAGGAATAATTTTATCCTTCTGGGTCCTTCTTGCTAGCAGAGTTACCAATTTGTGTTTGAATTCAAAACTTTATTGACTCTGTAATGTGATGGTCTTCAACCAGATTTTCTTATGTTGGTCCCCAGCAGAGTCACCAATTCTATTAGGTCTCAAAAATGTAGGTTTTAAACCCTAAGAGGTTGCCAAGCTCTCTTGACTCTTTTGGCTAACGACACAAGGCAAATATGGTTAAAACCCCCTTCACTTTAGGCACTGCTAGACCTAGGTGGGTATACCTTGACTATTAATGTAAACTTGTATGACCTTCACAGTAGCATATGGGTGTGCAGTAGATGTAAGGGTGAAAGTTATTCCTAATGCTAATGTTTGCAGTTTGAGAGTGTAAATTAGGATTCTATTAAATGATGTTTTGAAATGAGTATGACTAGTACTTGTATCTACTTTGGGCAACAAAGTCAAGATGTGTAGGATAGATGTATCCTCCCTCTTGGTTTAACTCTAATTATTTGGCACTTTTAGGTGTTTATACCTTGTATAAATGTGCAAGGTTGTAGGTCACCAGGCTCTTCTTACCAAATCCCAATGATATTTTCCCAGGTTACTGTGATCAATTGAAAGGATTTTAATTCTTACAGGAAGGAAACTAATTAAGATTATCTATTCAAAGATTTTAATTCTAGGCAAAAACCAGTAAACTAAAATCACTTAAGAGGACTTAAATCAACTTCTCTCATAAACTAATCAAGCAGATCACACAAAAGTAGCAAATGTACCCTGATAAATTAAACACATCCTTGATATATGCAATTTAAATAACAAAGGAAAACCACTCTGGAGACAATATAGATAACACATAAAATTGAATATCAACAAATAATTGAACACCAGAAAAGGTTGGACATCAGATAAAAAATATTCCTTCTCCGTTCAATTGCTTCAAAAGATTTTATAATTCATGCTTAGAAGTCTTCATTTTGGTATATTTCATCTAACCCTAATAATTGCTCCTTACTAATGCTTATTCCCTGATTATTTCTATATGATTCGATGATTGTTTTTATCTCATTTATACTTTGTAATTTTAGGGTTATGACCCTTCATTCATTTCGGTGCATCTCTTCATTTAATTAATTATCTTCCGTAGATGGAATAATAAATTAATTTAACTTTTTAGGTACTCCCATGAAAAAATAAAGTATTTCCCAATACTTAAATATTTATTCCATTTCTCGATTATATTCACCTATGTATGTCTTCACCTTTATTTGGCAATAATATTCATTTGGGTGAAAATGATTACCCCCTCTTTACCTGCTTGGTGAAAATGTTTTACCAGCCTTCATATGCAAAATATCCATTTGGTGGAATATTTCTCACTTCCGTGAATTATTTCATCTTCTTCGCATTTTAATTTTCCTTAATGTTTGATTAAATCTTTCTCACCTTCATTTCATTTCCGCATGAAATCCGTTTACCCGAGTATTTTACTGGCAAGTTCATTTTTATATTTTCACCAAATCTTAGAGATATAATCTTCGGGTAAGAAATATTTTACCTCCTCCATGAGTTCCTTAATGAAAATGTCCTCTAGCCATTGTATATACTCTTAAGAAAAACATTTTTTTAGGTAAAATAATTACCTACTTGGTGAATTCCTCCAAAATATTTTTCCCTCGTATGAAAACATTCCCAACTTTGATTATTAAAATTATGAATTTTGCATTTTCATTTTACTATGATCATACTTCATTAGCCAATATTTACCTTTCCTTTGATGATTTTCATGCTTTGTTCACCACTCAATCAGGTTTTCGAAGAGACTTTAAAAACTCTCTCTGATATGCAAAAATCTCTTCGATATTCATCTTTGGTAATGTTTCATTACTTATATTTTTGGGGGGCCCACTTCTATTTACCCATACAATATTTTTACCTTCCGTTACACACTTTGCATATACTTTTCATGTGCTTCGAGATTTCAAAGGGACTAAGTGAATGGACATTCCGATATGATAGAGTCTGCTCGATATTAGGGATTATCAACTGTATTCTTTGGTGGGGAGTGTTCATCATATTGGGGAGACCGCAATATGACTCTTGCTAAATATGATCTCTTTCTTTGATATGATTTTATATGCTCTCGGTATTTCGAAGAGACTCCTAAATCACTCATTTCGATATTAACAAGTCACCCCGATATCTGTTTATTTGATCTCAACTATTTATCTCACATGGAAAATATAGTTTTTGAGGCCCACTTCTATGATCTCTTACCTTTATAACATTCCTTTTAATGATTTAAATAATGTATTATATTATCTATTTATCAAATCCTTCTTTTCTTTTTATCGAAGAGACAACAAAATGCATCACTCTGATATAGAAGACTCCCTCTGATTTTAGGGTTTGCTGCTATCTCTGTAACTCTTGGAACTGTTGATAAGATTATTGCTATTTTCCATGCTTGCATTCCATCCAGTCCAATTTGAATCCTTTTCCCGATGATTTTGGACATCTTCTTGTAGCTCCCCATGTAATGTTAAAGAGGTACTTTTAAGATGCAGGGACATGAATAGCAGATATGAACATGATCTTACTTCTCTTCACATTGTAGCCATCAGGGGAAATAGTGAAATTGTGCAAAATCTTCTTGATTATATTGCAACTTCTAGCAGATGTTCATGTATCACATATCCTCCTATCACTATGTTTCATGAGATCAAATAATGTTTATGCATTCTATTCTTCCACATTTTGTATACATATCAATCAGAGTATTTCAAACTATAATGTCTTCCAAAATTTCCCACTCTATTTTCAGTGGTCTATACACTATTTCAAACCTCACATTTTGGGTGGGTTGGGAGGATGATGGTACAAGTCATGGACTCTTTACATCTGCCTATCGTATTTTCTTAAAAGTTTCTTAGTAAAGCCTTTTCAACAAATCCATTTTGTGAACATTCTACAATTATTGCAATTCGTGGAACAATATTCCTTTGAGAAAAACTCTTCATGCAATCTCCAATGAATCTCTTGGCATGGCAGTTTTACTCACTTGCATAGATGACAGTGGCAACTATTTGGAAATACCATAAGTAGACACTCATGTCTTATTTACTTGCTTAGGACTCAAATCAACAGGTTTCTGTGTGACTTCCTTTTAGCAAAATGCCCTAGTGGAATAGATCTGACAACAGAAAGATCATGTTTATTGTGTTCACTGGGAGTAGTTAGTTTGGCATTTGAACTCCATTTTTTGTTTGCATGGGAGAAGCACCATTTACACCAACAGAAGATGATTGTCCATGTGACAAAATACTATTAGTTTCTTCCAAGACTTTGACTAGAGTGGAATCCAATGTTATATGTATTTGCTTTTCTATATTTGAAAGGTGACGCGCTTGGTTACTAGGAATGGGGAAAGGAGGATCTTGCCTTGTGTCATTACTTATAGTATGACACTTAACATTCAAAACTCCAAGTTGAACATTTGTTGCAGTATTGTTATTATCCTAAATATTTGATGGCTTCATCTATTTAAATGTCGCCTACTGAGGTTCATTGGGCTTTTTGAGAGTCATATCAATCAAAGGTCACTTTCCTCTTTCTGACACACTTATTTCTTGGTTACTAGAACTATAGTTAACAAGAACTTGCCTCAATCCATTAGCATAAATTTGTGCACTACCAATTGTTATATTTTGTAAATCTTGTGTTAGATTCATTGGCCTTCTTGGGAAGAATATCTGCCAAAGGTTGCTTTCCTCTAAAAGGTGGTACAAGAAAACCTTGAAATTCTCCTGATGAGCTATCCATTCTTTACAATAAATGGAGCCTCTCTTGAATGTATACTGTGAGTTATGTGCATTGACAGTGGGAAATCCATATTTTAAGAGTGTCATTTCGCAATGGTGTGCCTTCAAATATTTAAAGAACTAAGTACTTTGTTTGTGCCAACAGGAAGAAAAATTCCCTCCATCACATATTTGCAATGTTTATCAACATATTGTTGAAAAATATCATCACCAACAAATTTCTCTGTTATAGGCCTCACCAACCATGCTTGTGTGACACAAGTCAAGTCCCCATGTGGGCCTGAGTAAAAAAAAATTGGTTTGAAACAAAATTTTGTTCTAAATTGATCTAGGACCACTCTAATGTTCTTCTGAAGTGAATAATTGAAATGGGTTGTCATCAAAATCCTCTTTCTGGCATTTTATATAGTGAGCAAAATAGGCTAAGTAGCCTCCAGAATTGCTTTGGAAATTGATCAAACGATCTCCAGAAGCCACGAAAATGCACCAACATGTTGAGTTATGATATGGGAGTGTGGCTATCAGACTAATTGGCATGAAGTCATCGGGACCGAAAATTAGTAATGCTCAAAGTTGCTTACTTAGTCTTTTCTACAAACTTCTCTTGTCAAACTCAACTAAAACTCACAAACTTGCCATTTTGTAAAAATATCAAATCTAATTCTGAGAAGCTACCAACCTAGATATTGGTTCATTTAGATCAAATGAACATGTGTGCAAATATAGTTTTCCATTAATCCATCTCCTTCAATAAATATCAGGCATCAAAGTTGACCTCTGTGACAACTCTCTGGAAGTGTAGATGTCAAAACTATGTAAAACCCATTTGCTTTTGGTTTTGAAAAAATATCAAATGATATGCTAGGGTCTTGAAAACTGACATGGGAGCATAGTATCATGGGGGGAATTTGGAACACTGATTGGTTTGCCATGACAATCTTTTAGTTGATAAATATTTGTCTCCAAAGTTGGCCTCTTTGGCAAATTTTAAAATTTGCAAATACTAAAATCTCTCAAGACCTTTCAAAATGTGCAGATAGCAAAATTTCTCAGAACCTTTCAACTTGATACTTCAAAACTTCATCAAATTAGATCATAAGAAGTTGAAATCAGGTGGACACATTCACATATGGCAGATAAACATGCTTACAAAGTGGTTTGTCATAGGAGTGAATAGGTTTCAAGTTATAGTTCTCCAAAGTAGGCTCTTGAGATAGATTTTGTAACTATCTTTCTGAGTGCTGAAATTGATTTTTTGATCATGGGACCTTCAAATTTTGCAAAAAATTGAAGGTTCCAACAGGAGGTTTCAAAGGAACCTATTCTAATGTGGAGAAGGACATCAAGCCTACAAGTGTCCCCAACATTAGGGAAGGACAAATAGAAGGCCTGAAGGTAATGCATGAGTTGCACATGTAGATGAAGATGCACAGTCTAAGCATTTTGAAGATGTTGAAAGGGGAGAAACCCTAGTTGTCAAAATAACCTTGTTAAATGAGAAGAAAGAACTAGATCAAAGGAAGAGTTTATTCTGCACAAGGTGCAAGTGTGAAGGTAAGTGTTGTGATATTATTACTGACAGTGGAAGCACTGACAATCTTGTCTCAGAGGAGATGGTTAACAAGTTGAAGTTGACAAGAAGAAGCCATCCACATCCATATCAGATTGCATGGTGGCAGTAGGACCATAAAGCTTTGGTCAATGAGCAGTGTTTAGTCAAGTTCAAGATTGGAGACTACCATGATGAAGTGATGTGTGACATCATACCGATGGATGCATGCCATATGCTATAGGGAAGGCCATGGAAGTATGATAGATGCACCATCCATGATGGCCATGCAAACACCTATTCCCTGACAAAGGATGGAGTTCATCATAAGTGAAGCCCTTGAAGGAGGTGGAAGAAGAGGTATGTAGTACTTCCAGAATTTTCTTGGTAGATGGTAGGAAATTTTTGGATGGTATGAAGCATGAGAGTCATTGCTTTGTGTTGATTCCTAAGATCAGCCAGGAGAAATAAGAAGATGTACTAGCAAAAGTCTCAGATTTGCTGGAAGAATTTTAGGACATTGTCTCTAATAATGTACCAGAAGGTTTACCACCAGTGAGGAAGATAAGTCACCAAATGGATTTGATACCAGAAGCCAGTTTGTTGAATAAGACAACCCATAGAATGAATCTTACAAAGAATGAAGAGTTGAACAAACAAGTTCACGAGCTATTAAGGAAAGGACTGATAAGGGAAAGCCTAAGTCCATGTGCAGTACCTATAGTACTAGCAGCAAAGAAAGATGGAGAGTGGAGAATGTGTACAGATTGCCAAGCCATCAACAAGATCACAATCAAGTATAGATTTCCATTGCCCAGAATGGATGACATAATGGATTGTTTGAGTGGACCCAAGTACTTTATGAAGATTGATTTGAAGAGTGGATATCACTAGATCCAAATCAGAGAAGGAGATGAAATATGCACATCAATATACAATCAAAAAATATGCACATTAATATAGAAAACATGAAATATATAACATGGCATATGTAATCAATCACTTACTGCTAGCTGATGATCCATCTAGATCATTTTTTGTCTCTCTTCATCCGTAGCTAGACGGGTTGGAGTTGTGACCTCCTGTGAGAAGTATCAAGAAGCAAAATTGAGTAAACATGAATATCATTTATGTACATCAAATGAAATGAGATAAAATAAGAAATACAAAATGACATTTACATGTTACTGGTTCATACCTTGGTCAAAGGATTTGCAGACAAAATAGTTGCAAAAATGCCAACCTCTGCTGACTAACGAAGATGAGGAGTCTCCATATTCAACATCTGAAAATAGAGTTCAAGGGTATTTGACCAAAATAGATACATAACATTATTTAAATGCATAATGATTACAAATGGTTAAATTTACATCCATGAAAGTGGTTCTGCATCCAGGGGACCAAGGAAATTGTGGAGGTGGTGGTGAAGCTCCCTATTCATTATCAAATTGTCACTAAATAATATTTACCATTGATATATGTACTATATTTACGATCATGTGATAAATTACATACCTATTGACTTGACCTCCTCGCATAACTCTACATTAGACAGCTAATAGATGCAGGATTAAGACTTTGACCATGGAATTTCATAGTACAGACAATTACATACATTAATTTTGACTTAAAATATAGATAGTCATATAATTAATTACAAATTTCAAATATAAATATGTTAAATCAAGATGAACCTTGTAAAAAATTACTTGGGATTCAATACCAAATGTATGTTGCAAGAGGTCATCAATGAGAACAATATTATCCAATATGGATGTGTCCATCACTAGCTCCCGCCCCTGCATCACAGCATTCTAGTAAGAGTCCTAGGTCCCATAATCACACAATCTCCCACATGAACTGCAAATATGTGGGGATAAATGACACCTACTTCTCTCACGCTCATTGGCTTGGGTAAGATCATCACCATGTTGTGCTAGAGTCTGGGTGAGAGAACTTAATGAATGCAGTATCTCCACCTCAACACTCTCCTTCAAATTTGAAGGGAGTGATACATGTGTTGGCCTCATAAGGGGTCCAGGTACATGGTTCTAGTCTCGATGTGCCCCTGTCTATCTTGTGCAGAGCTGCCACCTCTACCCTAGAACTCTCTAATGTCAAAGTAATTAGCAATCTCCTTGAGGATGAACTCGCAATAAAGTTTCCTCAAGAAATATTGCTGCACCTCATTATTATTACAAGGATGCTCATCAGAGACCATTTACTATCTATCCCAAAAGTTTTCAGATATATCTTCATTCATACACCAATGAATCAAGAACTATTTGCAAGTCTCTTCTAGTGTTTGGCCAGTTTTAGGATTGATAAAATGTGAACATAATTGAGATTTTGTAATTTTTTTGTCCTACATAGTATTGCCGACTCCTCTCCCTATAGTCATTTCATTCGGTGATTTGGTTTGTCACTGATTTAATGTGAGAAATAATCACCACTAATGACTTGGAAAGGGCTCTCCTATGATCGGTGCTTGCACTTGGACTATTTAACGTTTCAATTATGGTTTCAAGATGTTTTTAGTTTTCTTCAAATTGCCCTAAATAGTTTTCTTGTGTCTCTTTCATGGTTAGGACATGAAGCTGGGGGGTTTTGAGGGTTTTAAGGGTTTTGGGGGTTGTTTTGAGCCTCCTTTTCTAGATTAGGGTTTTGTGGTGCCTCATTGACTGAAAATTTCACATAAAAATCCAATCAAACATTGTAAAATTAAAAATTTCTTTTCAAATTCATAGAAAACAATCAAACCCTACCTTGTTTAGTTGCTACACCCTCTACACTTGTTCACAACATCCTTGGGAGCAGGATTGGCAAGGTGGCATGGTGAAAATATCAATTGCACTTAGAAATTAATCTCGCCCTTCTTCTTATAATGTGCTCATGCTGTGAAAGCTGAAGCCTACTTGCTAAAACTCTAAATGAGCCATGACCTATTCTAAATCAGCTTTTTATTTTTAGTTTTACTTTAACAAAATGCGAGCGTGTTATAATGCGCTCATGTTTTAGGCTTTGTAATATCGAGCCATAATGTGAGCATGTCATAACATGCTTGCATTATGACTTGTATGGGACCAAAAAGTCATGTGGCAACTTTTTGGTCCCTCATCTCTTTGCATATGCCTAGAAGGTTTGTATGACTTGTTAGTCATGCCATTTGGGCTAACCAATGCACCGAGCACATTCATGTGGCTCGTGAATGAGGTATTCAAAGAGTTTTTGGGAAAGTTTATTATTGTTTATGTTATGGAGTAAAAAGTATCCCTATGCCTTTTAACCTCCTAGTTTAGCTCCTAGGTCCTCGTGTTTACACTTTACAAGCTTAATACTTATTCCTAAGCAAATTCCCTTAAAACCCATGTCAAATGGGACTTAGTGGCCCACTTTAAATGTTAATCAAGACCAAAAAAGGGCCTTGGGACTTGAGCACCCATGCCCAATCCCAAGCTAATTTGTCGAGATCCAAATTTTAATGTGTCGGCATAGGACCTTTAAAAAGATTTCCCTCTATTAGCCTTTTCAGTTTGAATTACAAATGTTAGCAAGAATTCATATATAAGTAAGTTTATGTTTTCATTTTACACCTAGATGGATAAGGCAAACTTGTGATATTGAGCTAATGGATTGCAAGGCCTTCATTGTATTGTAGAGAAGAATTGTGTTGTTAGTGTGTTAGTTTGTTGTAGATTTGGCTTCATCAATCCATCTCCTCATGATTTGAAGGATCTTCATCTCCGTGAGGGCTTCACCTCTAAGGTGACATCTATTTGTGCTTCAATAATTTTATTTCATCACTAGATTTAGCCTCCACCCTCCTTGGGAATGCACTCTATCTAACAACGGTGTTGGAAGACTTGAATGTCATTCCAAGGCTTAATCAAGGCAAGCTCCTAAACACCACAACCCCCAAACCCCTCTCTTTGTGATTGTAGGTTACAGGTATAGGATTTGGGAAAGTGCAAGTGCAAAGAAGCAATTCAAAGGATAAAGATTTAGGAACTGGATAAAACTTGTTGTTATTGTACCCTAATGGACTAGGGTGCCCACCCCGTAGTCCTCCTGATAGGATTTCCTCAAACTCAGGAACAGGTTACAGTTTGACACTACTCACTACCATGGATTTATAGAAAAATTGCCCTATCAGACTTGGGTGCTCACTTCGTAGTCAGCAAAGTCTTCAATTCTAGAAATCCAACTTCTGGTATGTTTCTGATCCTTCCTGAGTGCCTTCCTATCTGGTTTTCTATAGCATTTTGTTCGTCTATACCTGATTGCATTATAATTAGGGTTTGAGGCTTATTCAAATTAGGGTTTGACAAATCTCTCAATCTAATCAATCTTTTCATATCATTCTTGAGTACACCAACCTGTAGTTGAGTTCTCATTCATCTATAGTGACTTGGCTCGGTTGTTGTCCTTGAATTTTAGTGTAAAAGGAGGGTTTGATTTGATAGATCTCAACACTATCCACTATCTTCCCACTTTTCATACATAATAGTTTATTTAGATGATAATTTGATTTTCAATAAGACTTCAAAAGAGCATTTGATGCATATTAGAAGAGTTTTAGAGAAGCTAAGGGAGGAGAAGTTCTTGGTTAACCTAAAGAAATACAGTTTTGCAAAGGAATTGGTATACCTAGAAGTTGTGGTATCAACTAAGGGTCTTAAGATGGACCCAGAAAAAGTAAGGGCTATTGTTGAATGGCCCATGCCAAGGAGTGCTATAGAGGTAAGGTCTTTTTATGGTTTGGCAAGTTTTTATAGAAAATTTATCAAGAATTTTAGTAGCATTTGTGCACCCCTAACTGAGACAATGAGAAGGGATAGAAAAGAGTTTAAATGGAATACATGAGCATCCAAGAGTTTTGATACATTAAAGTAGAAAGTCACAGAGCAACCTATTTTGGCACTTCCAAATTTCAATAAGGTATTTCAGGTAGATTGTGATGCTAGTGGCAGTGCTATAGGAGTTGTTTTGAGTCAAGAAGGTAAGCTCATTGCCTATTTTAGTGAGAAGCTTAATGATACAAAGAAAAAGTATTTTGTTTATGATCAAGAATTTTATGCTATAGTTCAGGCTTTGAAGAAATTGAGACATTATTTGTTTCTAAAAGAGTTTGTTTTATATACTGATCATTAGGCTTTGTAATATCTTAATAGTCAAGGGAAATTAAATTAGAGGCACTTAAAATGGGTTGAGTTTTTGCAGAGTTATACTTTTGTTTTGAAGCACAGGAGTGGAAGATCAAATAGGGTTGTAGATGCCTTAAGAAGAAGGCAAAATTTGTTGATAGAGATGAAGATAGAGGTTTTTGGCTTCAATGAACTCAAGGATTTGTACCTTGAAGATCCATATTTTTCAAAGGATTGGAAAGCTTGTTTGGAACCTATTACTTTGGATAGGACAAGTGTAAGGGTGCCTAAATCCTATCTAATAACTCTAATGGTAGATATATCGATGTTTTCTTATTTAGTTAAATTTTGAGTATAGATTTTATTTTATATATTGGACTAGCTGATCTTCATGAAATTATTATGCTAATTATTATTGTCAATTAGAATTCTTGAAAGGATTTGAGCTATAATAATATCAAGAGACATTAACGGTAAAGGAGAATCCAAGAGATAAACAAAGTATGAGATTTGCATTTTGATCATTTACTTCATTCAGGTATGCAAATACTTTATGTACCTTGTTTACAATTATGTTTCCTCCACATGCATTTGTGTAAGTATTATTATTATATGTTTAATTTGAATATATTTGTAATTCTATTACGTTACAAAAATAATTTTATGTATAATTATTTGTTGTAGGAGCATCTGTGTAGGTCCTAATCTTTACTAACAATCTCTTATGCATATGATAGATTTGTTTATGAAATTATGATATAAGTTATAAAGAGATTAGAATTTAACAATAAGGTCTTGATATGGTTTGGTTAATTGATTTAAATTAATTATTCTTGTGTGTTGAAGGGAATAAGATATCTTTTATGATTATTTTTGGTAAAAATTAAGACCATAGGTCAATCACCTATGGGTAGAGTACTTGTTTATTCATAAAAATTATGTTTTAGAGTTCTTTTAATGCATTTTTAGTGCACAAGAAAATAAGTGATGAGATTAGCAGATGAAGAGTCAATTTTTCTCTTGAAGAGTCTTTGAGCATCCAAGTCATGAAGAAAAGAAATAAAAAGGAAATCCCAAGAATCACATTTCTGGAAAAAAAAACAGATGCCACAAGCAAGAAGTGGGGAAAACAAGAGAAGAGCCCAAGTTTATTTATAATTTTTGTAGGTCATCAAGAGGAGGTCCATAGCTGATGTTGAAGATAATTCTTCAAGGAAATTACATCCATTTTGATGAGGCAAAGAAAGCATAGATCCATGGTGACTTGTTAGGTGAAATTTTTTTGAATTTCATAAGGAGGGCAATAGAATCCTAGGTAGAAGAAAGGAAGCTCACAACTAAATAAGATGGAAGATCTCACATTAAGGAGTCTTGGAATATCTCTTCATGGGAATTTAGAGGTATTCTTCATAAATTAAATTCTTGAGGCATTTCCTTGAAAACTCACCATTATTTATGTTAATGTTTTTTTCTGAAATTTTTCAAGAAAACTTGTTGTCTCATGAAAGTTATCTTTTCATAGAAATTATTTTATAAAAGGTTTTTGGGTTTTGTGTATCTTATTTTCATCTTTCTGAAACATCTTATGGTTTTAAATTTCATTAAGTATTAAGAAAGTTATCATGATTTTAGTATTGTTGTAACCTTGATAAAACTATGTTGTAAACCCTGCTAATGTTTTATAAACTATTCCTTGCATGGGAAAGGGATTTTAAAATCATTTCTAGGTTATGAGAATATTTATTTAATATTTCTATAATATTTTACGGGTTTTGGATTTCGTTAAGTATTTTGAAAGTTATCATATTTTTACCACTGATGTAGAAGAAATTGAAAATCAAGGGTTTTGTTGGTAGTTTACTTTGTTGGAAATGAATTATTCTCATTACATAAGTGTGTTAGATGAATTTGCATATTTTATTTATTAGAATGAGTATGATTAATTAATCTTTCATATAGTTAGTTGCATGCAAAAAAATTAGATTGAATCAAGTATATACTTGTAGTGCAAGAAGATCAAATTAAACTCTTATGTTGATTAGTTTATAAGAACAATTGTTAAATTATATATATATGTCAAAATTTAAGAAAAATAACAGATCTTGATCTTTTATTATTTCTATCATTCATTATAATATAGGGAACATTTTTGAGTAATCAAATCATTCTCAATTTATGATCAAGTTTGGGTTAAATCTGGATTTGAGGGAAATGGATGATTACAGTAAACATTACCTCCTCATATTATAGACTTTTTCTAATTTTTTTCTGGGTTTTCTTCCCCTTTCTCTTACCTTTCCAAAACATTTTTAATTTTAGAATTCCACTAAGAAATAAGAAAGTTATAACAAATTTACTACTAGGTGGTTTATCATGTTACTTGACTATTTCTATTCAATTATTTCATTTTATTCTTATTCTTAAATTTATTTCTATTCATTGAATTAAGTCTAATATTGGATAGGAGACTAATTTAATTAAATACATTTCCTTTTTAATACATTAATTATATTATGTTTAGTATTATTGTGTGTTTGTATTGGTAACAATGGTAAGAGGTAGATTTTGAGTTTAAAAGAAGATAATAGAAAGATTTTATTTCCAATCATCTAGAATGTTTTGTCAACACCTGAAATTGTTTTAAATAGGTCAATAATTGAAGTTGTGAATCTCATTTAAGTAATTAGAGTGAATTATTTTTCTTAGAATCTTTAATGTGTAACTCTTCGTGTATAAAAGAATAGAACTCTAGAAATACTTGTGCATTGCTCTATTGACTTAGGAATTAGAGGTTTTCTTATTGAATGGAAAATGTGGTAGGCTCTTCATTAGATACCTTAAGCTATGTTTTACTTGTTTTTGGATAATAGAATTATAGATTAGAATTTAGGAATGAGGATAAAACTTTAAATTATAGTGTAAATGAGGATGAGAGAAATATAATGGAAAGTGTGTTTTATATCAATGTCCATGGGAATGAGTCGGTAGAAATTACAAGTTGAAATTACGTTTAATTTATTAATATCTTATATGTTCTTAGATCTTTGATAATAATGTTTTAATACATTTGTTCTAGTATGGTGTAGGGTTGACTATAAAATGTTCATTCTTTTAATAAGTCTAGGATGATATAATGAATTAGTGAATATATAAATAGATATAATCTAGTCAACCTTGTTTAAGTCATACTTATGAAGGAAATAATGTTATAGTAATTTTGAATTGACACTAGGCATGTTCTTGCATCATAGTGATATAAATCATTTTGAACTTGAATATATGATGATATTTCATATTGATGTTAGAACTTTTCATTTAATACAATCTAAGTATTTGTCTGTATTCAAGAGAATGGTTGGAATATTTTTGTTGTTATAACTTCCCTATTTTACCCCTGTAGAGATTATTTATAAATTTAATTGTTGCATGCACTTTTTAGAACTTGAATGATATGGTCATCATATGGTGTATTTAATCTTGAGAACAATAGGGATGTGTATATTAATTGGTTTATTGACTCTAGAAAATATTATGTGATGAACTAGATCCCTTATGAGCTTATGTATCTAAGTCAACCTTGTGGTTACAAGACTAGTTATCTTGAACTACGAAGTCTCTGCAACATGTATACGTAGGCAATGCCATCATGGATGAGCCCCTAAGACATTAGGTCTGACCCTTAGGGCATGTAGTCTCGTCATCTTGTGCAATGATATGTATTATGTATATTTATTGACTTCATAAAACTAATGTTTATATTTAGTTGTGCAGATTCAGGATTGTTACTTGTACAGGGTATTAATGCTAAGAAAGTGATTTCCCACCTTGCAAATGGATGATCATATGGCACTTATTGTAATTGTGTATAGTTGTATTAGAAATGATAAAATCTTGATTTTTAATGTATATACAAAACTTATGTCTAATGTAAAAAATGTATTCAATTTTGGTTGTGCATATGGTATATTAGTTAAAATTTATTGAAATGGTTTTTACTAAATTTAAAACTAAAGTTTAAATTTTCCTCTTAGAAAAAGAAATAAATCTATGTTTGTGGTTCATGTTCAAGTGTTACAGCTTGGGCATGACAACAAGGTGGTTAGATTTCATGATCCAAGATCATATGTTGTTTAGAGGAAGCTAGTTATGCATTCTGAGGAGCTCCATGAGAGAGAATCTAATCAAGAAGCATAGTGGAGGATTGGCATGGCATTTTGGTTAAGATAAGACCATTTCTCTTGTTAGTGAGAATTACTATTGGCCACAGTTGCCCCAGGATGTGAAGAAATTTGTCAAAAGCTACAGAATATGTTAGGTGGCCAAAGGGGTAAGTTAGAATACATGGTTGTATCAACCGTTACCTATACTAGAGAGACTGTGGGAAGACATTAGCATGGATTTTGTTCTTGGTTTGTCAAGAATACAGAGAGGACATGACTCCATATTTGTGGTGGTTGATAGGTTTTCAAAGATGGTACACTTCGTTCCATGCCATAAGACTAGTGATGATGTTCATGTTGCAGAATTATTTTTCAGAGAGGTGGTAATACTACATGATCTACCAAAAAGCATAGTTTCAGATCAAGATACCAAGTTTGTTTAGTATTTCTGGAGGACTTTATGGAAGAAATTAAAGATTGATTTGAAGTTTAGTTCTGCACATCATTTGTAGACTGATGGAGAGACAGAGGTGGTGAGTAGGAGTTTAGACAAACTGTTGAGATGCTTGGTAGGACATAAGCCCAAGAGATGGGATTTGATGTTACCATAGGCAGAGTTTACATACAAAAATTATGTCAATAGTGTTGGAGCACAACACCACTGAGAGTGGGGGTAAATCAGTGGTATGCAGGACTTAGTGACCTTCAACCTTGTATTTCAAAAACTTTGATGTAGAAAAAAAACAATTCCCATTAACTGTAGATGACATCATGAAAGATTTAGACAACTAAACAGATTGATCAAAATCAAGAATGCATCAACTCAATATTGAGACTGAAAAATAATGACTCATTCATGCATAGTATTATTGTTTCAAATAGTAATAGAAGTCTAGTGTGAGTTCAAATAGATCATAGTAAATTAACTGACTTTAAGACAAATGACACATGATCAGCAAATAGACATGAGAATCAAACTCATCAATGACAAATCATAACACAGATATTTTCCTGAGTGGAAAGCCCTTGGCATAAAACCACTCGAAAATGCCTCACTGGCTTATAAAAGAATCTCACTGATTATAGACCTCACTGGCTTACAACATTGCCTCACTGGCATATAAAAGAATCTCACTGATTATAGGCCTCACTGGCTTATAACATCCATTCCATTGAATCAAATAAAACTCATACAGAGGGACACTCTGTTTCACTTGAGAACATATACTGTCAACAATGTATGTGCAGGATACACCAAATACATGCACACCCATCATTTACATTATATCCTTTTTATATACATCTGATAATATTCCTTTCAAAAGCATTTAACTATAGGCAGTTCCAAAAATTTGAGCAACTAAAATAAAAACCAATTGACAGTTTTGCAACTGTGTCCTTTAATGAAATAAACAACATTAATCTCTTTGTTCAAAAAAGAAGAAACGGTTCGAAGAAGGGAAGTAATATGAAACTGTTAACCCTCAATAGGGTTACAAGGTTCAACTGTCGGTTACAAAGCCCAACTGCCAATAACTCAAGCGAAACCCTAGGGTTTCAAAAATAATGGCCAACATTATTTATAAAAGATCCCATATTGTCGATGGGCTAAACAATCATGGTTGTGCAAACAAAGAAATGTCGTTTTAGAAGAGCAAACCCCACTGGTAAAAGCACATAGATCTGTAAAGTGTTGTTTTAAAAAAATACAAACTATACAGAAATTGTATCTTTTAAAAAAACCCTTGACATATGTATTTTCCAGTTTTAAACACAACTCTGCAGAGAAAAAAAATGAACTCTTTAGATCATACTTATAGATACACTGACGGCCACAAGTCAAACACAGAATCTTGAATGATCATTGCCGAAGATACCTTAGACAACCAGCTTTTACCCTACATTCTAATGATAATAGCAAAACTGCACACTATGAAGTCAACTTTCAAACCTTTCTGAAGATTCATCAGACCCCTCTCATGATTTTTCATGATTATCTTGCAAACTACAAAGTCAACTTTCAAATTTCTCTAAAGATTCAACATACCCCTTTCATGATTTTTCATGAATATCTTGCAAACCCTATGCTATGCAGATAATAACAAAATGAAGTGCCAAAAAGAACAAAGATACAAGCGCTTGGAAACCTTTAACTAGCCGTTCTAGTTTGCCCTAAGGAGGGCTTCAAAAATACAAAGGAGAAATGACCACTTAGAAGAGTGAAATGATATTTCAACCGGTCAAGGTAGTAAATAGAATATCCCAATCTCTTAACAATATCAGTTTGATCAATTAACATGTGTTCACTCTAGACCAAGGCTCACTTACTAGGAGATGACATCTTGAACACTTTTTGCCAAGTAAAGAAGATAGCAAACTTTATGTAACTTCATATCCTTACCTTATGCCAAGACTTCATACTTTATAAAAACACGTTACCACTTTTGACATCACTACCAAAAATGCCAACTGGGGTTAACAAAACTCCCCCTTTGGCATTGATGTCAAACCGCACAAAGATTCAAACTGCACAACATTCAAACTGAAAAACCAATCAAATACACCAATCTGTCTGAACAATCAGACAATCAGAGACACCAACCTGTCTGAAGATACATGGATATCTGAAGATACATAACTCAAAATACATCATATCAAAAAATAGTTATAGCATATCTGAAAATAGCACATCATAGCAGAAAATAGTTACAGCATATCTGAAAATAGCAAATCAAAAGAGAAGATTCAAGGAGTTCAAGGTTGCTGATGAAGTCATGGTTTACCTAAGAAAAGAAAGGTTCCCAATGGCAACATATAATAAGTTGAAGCTAAAGAAATTTGGACCATGTAGGATCCTAAAGAAGCATGATTTAGAAAATGCATATGAGGTAGAGTTGTCGAGTGGAATCAACATCTCCCCTATGTTCAACATTGTTTATTTAACATAATATCATGAAGGTGGAACAAAGGATGGACCAATAGAAGAAAAGTGGAGTATCCCAACATCTACTACAAAGGAGGAGATAGAAGAGATCTTAGATAGCCATGTGGGAAGAAGTACTCTGAACAGACAATATGAAGAATATTTGGTGAAGTGGAAAGTAAGACATGTTGAAGATTTTTCCTAGTTGTCTAAGGTAGAGGTTGTTTTCCTCCAACACCTAAGATGTGACAAGGTCACTTCTCAAATTACCTTGGGTGTCTAATGCAGGAGCATCCAGTGGTGTAAGGGAAATCTTGCATGACCCAAAAAAATGATTATTTATTTTCTATTCTTTTCATTTTTTTATATTTTTGGACACCCAATTGTTTGAATAATGATGTAGAGAACCTTCAGTTTTTCCAACCTGCTAAAAATAACCAACTACTATTTTTAGAAAGTTTGCATTTGAGCCCATATAAAAGTGAAGATTTACACAAGGCTTCATAATATAAAAATATGACCTTTGGTGAAGAATTGGCCAAAGATCACTTGTGGGCTAAAAGAGATTAACGTTTTCATTTCTTTAAAAACCCTTGAAAAAGTTTCAAAGTTAGATTTGAGGCACTTAGAGGCCTTGTACTGCCCCAAAAATGGGTGGAATTCATAGAGAAAATTCTTAACACATAGAGCACTCTACAAGATTTCCAATGCATTAAATATTTTGTCAATTGGACACCTAGATCAAAATTTATGGCTCCCGGAAGTTGACCTATTTTTGGAGGGAGTTACAAATTTTGAGATTTTGGTTGGAGGGCGCCAAAAAGGGATATTTATGACCATTCTTTGGAATCCTTTGCAGTAGTAGAAAAAGGGGGAAAGTGGAGAGTCAAGAAAAGGAGGGAAAATAGAAACCCCAGTTGATTTGAAGCTACAGAAGGCAGAAGGTTCTTGAATCTAGAGAAAGGAAGTTATAGTGTGTTGCAACATGTTGAGGATTCATCCTCTGATTTGATTTTAGTTTTTGTAATGTAATGTGTTGTCCAAATCAATAAAAGAACATTCTTATTTTTTGCATGCAGTTTTTGTTATTATGTGTTTTGGGATTGACCCCCTCATCAAAATCTCTCTGTTAACCTCTAACTAAAATCTTCTAAGGTGGTGATAGATTTATGTCCTTGGGTAACCATGCCATGGTACCTAATGATCCTTGATATACATATGTTTTATTTTCATATTAGACATTGAAGTTCTCTTTATCTCTAGGGACTTGACACATTTAAATGCATTATTAAATAACTATAATTGTTTTAAGAATGAATGAATGGTGTGTTTTTGTGTTTGTTTTCTAAAGGTAGAATATGTTGATTATTGCTATAATTTCTACTTTATATGCAAGTATACTTGTTGTTTTGTGACAAAGATAGCCGTCATACTTGTGAACTAGGCACTCCAAATCTCTCCAAATATAACCATAAATGGGAGACAATTAGCTCTAGATATCTCCAAAATACAACCCATCACTATAACTAATCATCCTTTCCTTGATCTGGTGGTCAATCGAAAGTTCTATGCTAATCTCAATCTCAACATGTACCACACAAGGTTTTAAGCAACTCTAACTACCTCATCAATCACCATAGTGCTAGATAACTTTGGTTCTCTTCATGTCCTATTAGCTTTAATTCAATGGATTAGTCAACTATATAACTGAAGCTCCACTTTAGTAGGGTTTCCTATAATTCAAGCCTCACCTTCTATGTTTCATACCTTCAATCAAGGATTTCCTCTTTGTTGAACTGGTGACATCTTCAACTCTTAATAAGAGACTCTTAGTTTTAAGAATAAAGGTATAATAGTCTAGTCTTGATTTAGTCTCTGGTTCAATTCAATCCAGTTCAGTAAATAAGCCTTGAATGTATAAAAGTGAGCCAAGAGGGTAGCAAGAAGTTAGTTATGTTTTCTATTTTTCAAGTATTGTTTTCCAAGCAACATTTTCCTTGTTTTTCTTCATGTAAGCATGCCCATTCAAATTTCCATTGTATGAAAATAAAGGAGAAATTCTCCTGATTAGATGTTAGCTTAGTAGGATCCTTCTAGGTGGGGAGTTGAGACCACTCTACCCGAAGGAGGATATCTCTCAATATTTCATTCTTTATGATTACATTTCTTTGTTGGCATTAGAACTTAGATGGTGTGATTAAAATAGACTCTATTTTGTTCTTCTGTTATTATTCACATGTAGGTTATTTAAGAAAAGTCATAAAAGCATTTACTTTCCCAGCATTAATCTTGTTAAGCAGTAATCTTGTTTAATTATGTTAAGCATGACTATTGAGCATAGACTAAGTTGTCTTTACAGCTTTGATTTCAGTCAAGTAATTTCTTAATTTTGTTTCATTCATTTATTTGTGTACATGTGTTTCAATTAAGCAATAGTATAGATTGTCGTTACTTTGATTCATTTATTTATGTATATGTGTTTCCAAGAGCAATAGTGTAGATTATAATTTGGTGTGCTTCCATTTCATTTGTGTGAATAGTAGTATAGAATATATTTTTTCTTTCACTCCAACTTTGAATAGAATCATCTTGAAAACCCCAAAGAAATACCTTATCATAGACAACTTCAGACACCACCTTGGATTGATAAAATTAAGTGATAGGAAAATTGACAATCACGATGACCCTATCATTTTTTGTGATGTTGTCAGGGAAGTAGCTCTAGATCCTATAAGTTAAGGTGTTGGTATGGTTCCATTTCAACCAAGAGCATTTGAGGCTCCTATACTTTATAAGTAGGCCTAGAGATCTCTAGGTCGCTTCATAAAGAGACCCCCAGCTTGCACATCAGAAGAACCTCATCTACCTTTTGGGTCCAACCTAGGAAAAATATTAGAACACTTGATGAGTTTTGAATTATACACAATCCCCAAACTACCATCAATATGGCAGATAACATCATGGGAGAAGATGATCTCGTTAATAAAACATTCTTGTATCTAATCTCCTTAACCCTTGAGAGAAATGAGCCACCCATGAAAAACATATCACCCTCAGTGCTACCAATATTTAGAGGAAAGGATTCTAAGGATCCAAATCAATTTTTATTTGAATTTAAAGTCCTCTATCAAACTTATGATTATGAGACTAATAATCAGAATTCAAAACTCTTTCCTTCCACCTTGAAGGAGTATGCCTTATGTTGGTTTACGGGTTTAATTGGTAGGATTAAGGTGACATCAACCTTGTAAATCCTATGTAATTAATTACTCCTAATGTTGTTTGTAAATTTCCATAAGGGAAGATGTATTCACCAAGCAACAGTCTTATTTCAGTCGCATTTGGATGCTACTCCCAAAGAATTTTTTTTAGAAAATTTCCTTGTAAAATATTATAATTTCGTAGTCAATCTGGACCATTCATCATTAGGTAATACACCCAATGGTAAAAGTTATGTTAAATTTTTGTTTCCCTATATGGAAACACTCTTTTAATGAGGGCATTGTATTATGACTGTGGTGTTGTAGAGAGTCGAGACTAAAAAATAGGTGTTGGTGGATTGAAGACTAAAGAGGAGGTTGTTAGTGATTTATTGTAAACTCGATTGATGTTAGTATAGATTGGTGCATCTCTTCTTGTGTGGATTTTTTTCTCATAAGGGTTTCTCCATGTAAACATTATGTTATGTGTTTAGTTCATCTATTCCTTTATTTCTTTGTATTTTTTATTTGATTTCCTATAATCTCCATTTGGTTCTACACTAGATTATTGTGATAGTTGAAATTAGATTTCTAGTATATAGTTTTTCACCTTCATTTCTAACATTTGGTATCAGAGCATGGCTAGTTCTGTGCCTCGGGTGGAAGAATCAAGGTTTTTTGAGTTGTAGTGGGAGTTTTTGGTTGAAACTTATTTTGCATATTTGTGTAGAAGCCATGGTTGCATCCTCATCCCAATTGGGCATAAAAAATTTTAATGGAATGGGTTATGAGTTGTGAAAGTTGAAAATAGAGGATCTACTTGAAGAAAGAGATCAGTGGTTGGCTACGACAAAAGAAAGGAAACCCAATGCAATTAGTCAAGATGAGTGGGAAAAGATGGAAAAAAAAGCACGGGGTACAATCTGGTTGTGTCTTGCAGATTCTATCCTACTAAATTTCTCTAAAGAAAAGATTGCATTTGCATGGTTGGGTGAGATCTGCCAAGCAAAAAGTCTAGTAAACAAACTTTATCTAAAAGGAAAGTTATTTTCACTTAAAATGGAGGGTGATTCGATAGCAGAGCATTTGAATACATTTAATTTGATTTTGAGTTTGTTGGCTTCTGGTAATGTTAAGATAGATGAATAAGGTAAATGTATCATGTTACTTTGTTTTTTGCCTAAGTCATGGGAAAATTTTATCCTTGCTATTAGTGTTAATCTCAAAGATCCAAAATGAGATGCTCATGTTGCAACTCTATTGGCATAGGAAATGAGAAAGAAGGCTATGGATAGTTCAAAGGATGCACTCCATGTTAGCGGAAGGTCTAGGGAAAGAGGACAAAAGGGAGATCAGAAGGGACCTAAGGATAGTTCTAAGGGTAGATCTAAGACTCCTGAGAAAAAGAACAAAATGATGTGTTAGAACTACAGAAGGAGGGGACATGTGAAAAAGGAATCTTCAAATAAAATAAGTTTGATTCATCCTTAGAGAAGTCCTCAAATTCAAGTGATGATGTTTTGATTTTGTCTTACAGTGTTATGTTTAATGAATAGTGGTTGGTTGAATTAGGTTGCTCCTATCATATGGTCCTACTCATAGATAATGGTTTTTCACATATGATAAGTATGATGGAGGTGAAGTATACCTTGGTAACAATAGTTCATATCCTATCATTGGTCGGGGTAAGGTACAATTGTGTTTCAGTGATGGGAGGATGGAAACTCTCCCTGGTGTTTTGCATATTCTAGGTTTAGCTAGGAATTTGATTTTAGTTTCTAAGTTGAATGATCCTAGAATGCATGTAACATTTGATAAGCATGTTACAGATTGGTAAGAGGGAGTTTGGTGATAGTGAGAGAGACAACGAAGGGGACTTTATTTAAGCTAGAAGCCACTGTTAATTATAACTCTATTAATGTAACTAAACATCTGAAAATACATATATGTTGTGGCACCACAGATTGGGCCACATAAGTGAACCTGGTTTAAGAACCATTTTGAGTAAAAAATTGTTAGACTGTTTATCTTATTCTAATGAGATTTTTTATTTCTGTAAACATTGTGTTTGGAAAATAGAATAAAAATCCATTTCCTTCAAGGAGTTATAAATCTAAGAATAAATTGGAACTTATTCATTCAGATGTTTTTGGGCTTGTGGATGTTGAATCAATTAGAAAATATAGATATTTTGTTTCCTTCATTCATGATATCTCAAGATTTACCTAGATTTATTTTATGCAACATAAATCTAAAGTATTCACTAAGTTTAAGGAATTTAAAGCCTTAGTTACAAATAAATCAGATTGTAAAATAAATATTTTGAGATTTGACAATGGAGGGGAATATTGTTCTAAGGACTTTGATGAATTCTATAAGCATGCAAGAATTGTTACATAGAAGAATACTCCATATATTCCACAGTAGAATGAAGTGGTGGAAAGGATGAATCAAACAATCATGGAAAGAACCAAAAGTATGTTAAGTGGTTCATAGTTGAATAGATGCTTTTGGGTAGAAGCTATTAGTACTGCTTGTTACTTGTTGAGCAAATCTCCTTCCAAGGCTCTTGAAACAACTCCTTATTTGGCTATGAGGCGTATGTTCATGTGCCTAAAGAAAAATGATCTAAGTTGGACCCAAAAACTGAAAAGTGCATTTTCATTGGATATGGTGATAATGTTAAAGGTTATCATCTTTTAAATCCACTAACCCATAAGATTATCTATTCTAGATATGTCATTTTTAGGAAACTTAGTGTTATTTCAAACTCTGAACAACCAAGAGAAAAAGATAAGGAAAGGAGAGTGCACTTTGAGATTAAGCAGGAAGATGCACCTTTAGAAGAACAAAGAGATGGATTTGAGGATGAGGAGGATGGAGATGAAGAAGAAGAGGGTTTAGGTGAGGTTACTGAGAAAACTAAAGAGGTTGGGGAAGATAACCAAGAAGTTGAGCAAGCTCAAGAACAAGAAGAGCCCCTTACTCCTATTACCAGAAGATCCACAAGACAATAGAATCCATTTGATAGGTATAGCCCACCAAATTTTCATTGTATATTTGCTTTGTTAAGTACTAATGATGAACCTAGATCTTACAGAGAGGCTATAGATTCATTTGATAGTGAGTCTTGGAAACAAATCCTGTTGGAATAGATGATGACATTACACTCATGTAACACCTAGGATCTTGTGTATTTTCCCAAAGGTAGAAAAGCCATCAGATGTAAGTAGGTCTTCAAGAAATTTTTTGGAGCAAATGGTTCATTGGAGAAATACAAGGCTAGACTGGTGGCCAAGGGCTACTCCCAAAGAGAGGGAGTTGATTTTGGTTAAATATTCTCTCCTATTGCAAAATTATCCTTGATTGGATTTTTTATCTATTTCTACTGCTAATGACTTTGAGATTGAGCAAATGGATGTTAAAACAACATCTTTTGCATAGATACTTGGAAGAGGAAGTTTACATGCAACATCCTGCAGGGTTTGAGGTGAAAGGGAAAGAACATTAGGTATGCATATTAAAGCGGACTCTTTATGGTTTAAAACAATCTCCTTGAATGTGGTATCAGAAGTTTAACTCTTTTATTTTTAAATTGGGTTTTTTAGAAGTGAAGAGGATCATTGTAGTTATGTTCAATGTATTGATGATCGTATATTTATTATTGCCTTGTATGTGGATGATATGTCATTTTTTAGTAACATTAAAGGTATGATAAATGAGCTGAAATCCCAAATTTTAGGTGCATTTGAGATGAAGGATCTGGGAGCAACCTAGTATATTCTGGGGATGGAGATCAAAAGAGATCAGGTGAATAGAAAGCTTTGGTTATTGCAGAGAAAGTATGTTGATACTATTCTAAACAGTTTTAGTATGCAGGATTGCAATCCGGTTAGAATTACTTTGTTGGTTGGTACTATGTTTTTATTAGATATGTATCCTAAGAATGGATATGATTTAGAGGATATGTCTATAGTGCCATATGCTAGTGTTCTAGGAAGTTTGATGGATTCAATGGTTTTTACTGGACCAAATATTGCCCAAGCAATGGGAGTTTTGAGTAGGTTTATGTCTAACCCTAGTAAACAACATTAGAATTATGCAAAGATGGTGTTTAGATATTTGGTTGGTACTTCTAATTACTATTTGATTTATTCTAGTACTAACAATGTGGAAAAGACATTGGGCATACATGGTTATGTTGATGTTGATTGGGCAGGTGACTTAGACAGTTGTAGGTCCATAGGTGGGTATGTCTTTACTCTATTTGGAGTAGTGAGTTGGATGAGTAAGAGGCAGAATAAATTGCACTGTCAACCACTGAAGAAGAGTACACGCCAGCTACCCACATCTCTAAGGAGGTAGTTTGGTTATAGAGATTGTGTGCAGGTATTGGTTCTGATTGCAAGACTAGTCAAATTGGTTGTGATAGCCAGAGTGCGATATGTTTGGCCAAGAATCCTATGTTTCATGCATGGACACACCATGTGTATGTCCAATACCACTTTGTTCATGAATTGATTGTTACTGGACACATTGAGTTGAAGAAGATTGACACTCAGAAGAATGTTACAGATTCACTTACTAAACCTGTGAGCACAGAGAAGTTTACATGGTGCAGGGAGGCTATGGGCCTCATTCCTAGTGCTTAATTATTTTATGTTTTCCTATGGATGAATTTACAATGTATGATGTCAAGTAGGAGAATGTTAGGATTAAGGTGCCATCAACCTTGTAAATCCTATGTAATTAATTACTCCTAATATTGTTTGTGAATTTCCATAAGGGAAAATGTATTCACTAAGAAGCAATCTTATTTTAGCCACATTTGGATCCTAGTATTTGACAGGGGGTCCAGGGGGCAATGTTGCCCCCCTAGTGGGGGTTTGGGGGCAGTTCCCCTAAAGAATTTTCCTAAAAAAAATTTCCTTGTAAAATATTGTAATTTCATAGTCAATTTGGATTGTTCATTATTAGGTCATAGATCTTCAACGATAGAAGTTATGTTAGGGTTTTTTGCCCTAGATGGCAACACTCTTTCAATGAGGGAATATATTATGGTTGTGGTGTTGTAGAGAGTTGAGACTAAAAAATAGGTGTTATTGGATTGAAGACTGAAGAGGAGGTCATTAGTTGTTGGGAAAATGTGTCTCAACCTTGCAATTATATAAGGCTTATTGTTGATAGGGTATATATATATATTTCCTAGTTACACCAATAGGTGTAATATACAATGGGAGCATGGGGTGGAGTGGGATGCATGTTAACATTTTTTGTTAACAAAAATTGTTAAATGGCCGGCATACATTAAATTAATGATATATAGTAAATCTGAACCATTCATTATTAGGTTTTAGTGTTAGAATTAGTCTAGACAACTGAGAGGGGGGGATGAATCAGTTGTCACAAAAATTTAACCTTTTTTTCTTTTAATCTTCTTTCACAACTTATAAATAGATTAATGATGTAAACATTAAAGCATGAATCAACAACACATGAGCAGAAACACAATTAACACACTTGACACCAATATTTTTAACGTGGAAACCTAATTAAGGGAAAACCACGGTGAGGGTGAACCCACAAGATTCGTACCCTGTTAAAAATACTTAAAAGAAATGGGAAGACACTTACCTTCGGGCGCACTACCTAGAGTTCACTGCTCAAAGAGGCTCATTGCCTACAGGAGGCTCACTACCTACAATATTTTATGTTTAATACAGAAAGAATGAACTAAGAAATAGCATCTTCTTTATGCATGGTTCAGTCCCATTGAAAGCTCACAAAAACTTCTGCTCTACCCCACACACTTCTTCACTAACTCTTCATCCTCTTCTTCTCTTGTTCTTCTACTTCTCCTCTCTTTTTCTATGCCTCTATACCTTTCTTATGATTTTATCATTTTGCTCAAGGACAAATTTCCACAACTCATCAACAAGTATTTATATGCTTCATCAACCTTGGAATGAACATCAAGGTTGGCTAGACTTAATTTGGATCACTATACCATCAACCAAACATAGCTGGGGCTTGAATCTTCCTTGAACAATATGCCACGCTCCATAGAATTGCTCTAAGATCATCCGCAACATGCTTGAATCATCCGGTCGGTCAAAACTGGGAAAAATAGCAACACCAAGGAAGAAATCTTCAACAACGAGTTCAATCTTCAATGTGGACCTCCAACACAGTAGATACACGATCCAGAGTCCTCCACAAGCACATTGAATTCAGCAATAACATCTGCACTACTCAAAATCAAAAGAATCTCTTGCATCTTCATCCGGTACCTTAAGAACACTTTCTGCCATGACTATCACACTAGAAAGATTGCTTGCAGACCTCCAAACCATGAACCACTTGAGTTGATGATACACACTAACTTCCCAAACATGCCTCTAGATCCGTAGATCATAGTGTTTCATTTGTAGAGCAATCCGAACCAATTTCCTATCACTTTGTCTCTTCTGAACACTGCAAAACCCGGTTCTACTCAGATGGCCATAACTTCTTCAAATCTTTATGCGGACCTCTCAAATCTTAACTAGAGCTACTTTAGACAATTCTCTACATAGCGATATGGTCCACATACTTTTATCTTCACTAATTTTCTCAATATCCTCAACATTTTAGTCTTCTAACCAAGCAATAAAATAGGATACAGTTGACACCAATGACAACAAGGATATGTTGACATCAATGACAACACCGCTTAGGCACATATTTGCAACAATCTCCCCCTTTGTCATTGATGGAAACATATGATGTGAAAAACTGATTTAACCATCAAGACAAGAACTTCTCCCCCTTTCTCTTATCACTTTTGCAACCACTTTCTTCACTCCTCCCCCTTTCATTAGCAACAAGTTTTTCACATGACTTCTCTCCCCCTTTGACATCAATGGCAAAGGGCACATATTTGTAATCTTTTCTCTCCCTTTTTGTTTCAGACTGATCTCCAAAAGTTGCATATTGACTGCTCCCCCTGAGTAGTATCTCTTTAACATCAATCTAGATCACAAGATATGACTATGAATTCCACTAGACTGATGCACCCTAGTGCATCTTAGTTCTAATCAGGAGGGGTAATAACCCCTAACTTCTCTCTGAGATACTCAAAAGTATCCTTGGGTAGAGGCTTAGTGAAGATATCTACAATCTGATCCTTTGAAGAAACAAACTCCAATCTGACTTCATTCTCATTAACCTTCTCTCTCAAGAAGTGAAACTTGATGGATATATGTTTTGTCTTTGAATGCAACACCGGATTCTTTGAGATGCTTATTGCACTTGAATTATCACAGAAGATTGTAACAGACTCCTCAAATACAATTCTAATGTCCTTCAATATTTGCTTCATCCATAGAACTTGAGTATAATTGTTTGCTACTGCTATATATTCTACCTCTGCAGTAGACAGAGATATTGCCTCCTACTTTTTTTCTCAACCAAGAAACCAATCTCCTTCCCAAGAAGAATGCACCACCACTAGTACTTTTGTTGTCATCCATATCTCCTGCCCAATTAGCATCTGTATATGCATGAAGAGTGAAGTCATTTTCCTTTGGATACCATAATCCATAATCAAATGTTCCCTTTAGATATCTAAAAATTCTTTTGACTACTACAACATGGGATTCCCTAGGATCATCTTGAAATCTAGCAACAAGTCCAACTGCATTCATAATGTCAGGTCTGGTCTAAGTAAAATAAAGCAGTCCTCCAATCATTGATCTATACCTTTTCTGATCTACCTTAGGTGAATCATCATCTTTACTCAACTTGCACCCAGTTACCATAGGAGTACTTACTGGTTTTGAGTCCTCCATTCTAAAATTTTTCAACAATTCTCTCACATACTTAGACTGGGATATGAAGATACCTTTATCTAACTAAGTGATTTGTAGACCTAAGATGAAATTCATTTCACCAAACATGGACATCTAAAATTCACTTTGGATCTGATTAGCAAATTTCTTACACATGCTTCCATTTCCACCAAAAATGATATCATCAACAAATACCTCAACAATCAGGATGTCCTCATGATCAATATTGAAATAAAGATTACTATCAACTATGCCTTTGCTAAATCTAAGCTTTAGCAGATACTTATCTAATCTTGCATACTAGGCTCTTGGGGCTTGTTTGAGTCCATACAAATCTTTCCTCAATCTGCAAACCATATCTCCTTGATTAGATAGCTAGAATCCTTTAGGTTGCTCAATGTGGACTTCTTCCTCTAACTCTCCATTCAAGAATACTGACTTGACATCCATCTGATAAACTTTGAAATCTTTAAAAGTAGCAAATGCAAGAAGTAATTTGACTGCTTCAATTCTTTCCAGCAGAGCAAATGTTTTTTCAAAATCAATTCCCTCTACTTGAGAATATCCTTTGCATACCAATCTTGCTTTGTTTCTCACAACTTCACCATCTTCATTCAATTTATTCTAGAAGACCCATTTGGTTCCAATTACATTTTTGTTTTTAGGTCTAGGAACAAGATCCCAAGTATGATTCTTTTCAATTTGCATTAATTCTTCTTCCATTGCTTTTACCCAATTTTCATCAATACAAGCTTCATTCACTATTTTTAGTTCAATCTTTGAAATCAAACAATACTCTACTTGATCTTTAGCAATTCTTCTTCTAGTTCAAACACCTTTATTCTTGTCTCCTATGATTTGATCTTCAAAATGATTCAACCTTACATACCTGGGGGTTTTGGGAGTTTCTTGAACTTCTGATTCTTGAGCTCATTCCTCAACATCTGCACTAACTTCTTGAGTCACTAGATTTTCTGGATCAATCTGGATCTGAGTCTGGGTTTGAATTTGCTTTCCTTGACTTTGACTTTTATCTTGATCATCTGAATCATATCCACAAGGCCTAGAAGGTCTTTCTTTGCTCTCATCAACCTTGACATTAGCACTTTCAATAATCTTTTTCAATCTCTTGTTGAAGCATCTGTATGCCTTGCTTTGAGTAGAGTAACCCAGAAATATTCCTTTATCACTTCTTGCATCAAACTTGCCTAGATCCTCATCTCTTTTTTATAGCATTTACTACCAAAAACTCTAAAATATTTCACAGTAGGAGGATTACCAAACCATAGTTCATAAGGTGTCTTACCAGAATTGCCTTTGATCTACACTTGGTTAAGAGTGTAGATAGCAGTACTCATAGCTTCTTTCCAATAAACTTGTGGAACATTTGGGTAAGTGCAAGAAAATGAGTTCACTTTTTGGCCAAAAAGTAGAAGTGTTTTTCCTATTTTTCAAATATTGTCATACTTGGAGTGACAATTTGAAGCACTTGCACATAACATATTAAGATAATGTAAAAATAAGAAATGTAGGATTTTATTTCTAGTTTTGAAATATGTAATTTTTTCAAATACCCAGATGATGCAAGTTGGGTTTTTATTGGATAAACAAAAAGTGGCTTTTTAAAAGTCCCCTATTTTTTGTAAAAGCATGCATGTGTACGACCAACATAATTTGACCTAAATTGATGTATTTTTCTAATTCCTTTTGTAGAAAGATTCTTAGGATATTGAATTTTGGTCAGGATATTTTTTTGTAATTTTTTGATACATATTTTTTTTTATTAATTTTTTAATGAGCCTAATTAGTGTTTTTTAAAACCCCTCATGTACGACCAACATAATTTGAGCTAAACTAATCAATTCAGTTAAAAAAAAAATTCATCATGTAGAGAATGATGTCTAGTTTGGTCAAACATAATTTTTTTTTCAAGAAACTTTCAAAATCAAAAGTTATTAAAAAAATAGTAGCCTGTGTTATTTCAAGTTTATGAGTTAGTTTGTTTAGAAAATAATTAATAAATAGAAAATTATGTTCAATAGTAAAAAAAATTACATATTTGAAAACTATACTTTCAAATCTATAATGAGTTTTTATTTTGTTAAAATATTATGAAACAAATGTCGTCAGCCACAGTGGTGAAACTAGTTTTTTCTCTCATTGTTTTCATGGCTTCTTAGTTGCAAGTTGGTTGCAGGTCCAAGGCTTAGGCTTAGGTTTCCAAGCATTTACCAATACTAAAACCAAGGTAAGTGGTGGGTGTCACATTTCAAAAAATAAGAAACAGGTACCCATTCGCAAACGGGTACCCGCTCATAATGGGTGCCCGTTACAAATGGGTACCCATTTCTTCTTTTTTAGAATAGGTACCCATTTTAAAATGGGCACCCGTTTCTATTTTAGCCATTATTTTTTTTTCATAAATTAATAGTACGACCTGAAACCTGTAACATTCACTTTTACCAGTACAGCGGACAGCGACAGATTCTACAATTTTTTAATGTGCAAAGTGTCGATTTGAGCTCTCAGCAGGGCATATCTTATGCAATTTTTATAGGGATTCAATCATAAGGAGAATTTTTAGATGGGATGAAGTAGAAAATTTGTTTTTTACAGGCATTCAACTTCTTGGAGAGACATTTATTTTTACCAATACACTGACAACGACAAATTTTGTGACTTTTTTATATGCAAAGTGTTAATTTGAGCTTTTAAGAGGACATATTTTATGTAATTTTTACAGGGATTCAATCATTAAGAGAATTTTTATATGTGATGAAGTAGGAAATCCATTTTTTAGAAAGATTCATTTTCTTGGAGAGATCAAACAAATATCAAGCAACTATCATATTGAACAAAGGATCTATTTCTACTTGTATTTCATACATTTTTTAAGAAGAGATCCAACACATTTTGATAATCATGGGATCAAATAAATGTCAACAAAAAAAGAAGAGGAAGGTTATGATAGTTGAAGAAATTGAAGCACATCGAGAGAAAGAGGCAAAACGACAAAGAGATAAGAGAGAGAGGATTAAAAAAATGAAGAATGATGTAGCATCCAGTTCGATGACTATTGAAGAGGAGACCAATTTGAATGAAATGAATGTAGAGTATGCAAATGTGGAAGAGGTCAAGAACATGGAAAATGCAAATATAAGAACGAATCCAAGTATGTCTTCGAATGATCCATTCAATGATAATAAGATTAAAGATTTAAAGCAAGCTGGATATAATGTTGATGACATAAATGCTTCAACTAGAAACAAGACAATAAAAAATGAAAATGAAAACCCTTGTATGCATGAAAATGAAAAGCCTTGTATGCATGAAAATGAAATTTTTTTTTTTTAAATTGAAAGTAATGTTTTGAAGGATCTTCGTGGTAAGATATCTTGGAGACAAATTTGAACACATGCAAATAGATTGTACAAACAATTTTTTAATAGAAAAACTCTTGGATTTCAATGTCATCTTGTATTACAATTGATGAGAATGAGAAAAGTAATGAAAAAATTAGGCATTTTTGTAAAACCCAAAAAAGTGGATGAATCAATGGAACAAGTTATGTCTAGTGTTGCTACTGCTATTGGTTCTATAGGAAAAAATAGTTGATCTAAGGATAAGAATGTAGCATGTAGAGCAATAACAACTGCTTTAGTTAATAAATTAGTTGTGAGCAAAAGAATGATACGTAAAACAAGTGGATATTTAAATGTGCATGCTATAACTTTAAGAAGACCAACAAAGAGAAGACTAAGTATTGAAGAGGATCCAGTCAACCAATGTTGGACTTTTAGTGGTAGACTCCCAAGGTCTGACATGAAATTAAACAATAAAATTAGGTCTTTGATTGAAAAATATTGGCATGATAACACAAAGGTTTCATCAAATGCTCGAGATGTTTTGAAATTAAGGGTGGGTCAAAAAATCGTGATCCTCATCCAAAACATCTTTTAGACATGACTCAAACAAAATTATATAGAAAATTTGTAGATGATTCAATTATGGAAAATTTTAGTATAAGTCAAAGATCATTTGAGAAATGCAAACCTTGGTATGTCAAGATTAATAAGCAATGAATCTCTTGTTGTTGTAAAACTCGTGTGCAATTTCATTATTTTTATGATGTTTTTTGAAATATATGCTGTACTTTGCATACTAACCTAATTATGCAGGAATGTGGTATTAATATGCCACCTACAATAGTTAAGGTTAAGGATTTTATAACAAGTATACTTTGTGAAACAACTGAGGGGCAATTCTAGTTTTCAAAACCATGTGTTTCTGAATAATGCAATAGATGTGGTAACCTTTCATTGTTAGGAGAATGCATGCATGAGAGTAGTTCACATGATTTTGGACAATAGTTAGTGGAGGTGAAGAGGTTCACCAATGTTCAATATCCATTAAAGGATAGAAAAACTGGAAAGCGTTGTGAGTTAGTCACAAAACAAAGTAGTGTACATGCATTCATCACAGAGTTCAAGAATAAGATTGTGTATAAATATGTCAAACATTCTCAATATGCTCAGTGGCTTGATGAACAATTCTGTAGATGTAAGAACACATTTCCTATTGGAACTATACTTTCAGTGGTTGACTTTGTAGAAAACTATACACTTGCTCCACAAGAGGAGATTCAATCACAATACTATAACTCAGTACAGGTGGCCATATTTGTTCATATTGTATACAGACATGTAGTTGACAGTACATAAGATGATAGAAAATTTTTGAGAGAGTACCATTGCTATGTGAGTGATAACTAATTACATTCATCAGATTTTATGCAGTATTGTTTCAAAATATTTTACAACTTAAAAGAAAGACAAATTCAAATGACACAACATTTCATATGGTCAGACAATTGTACAGGACAATTCAAAAATTCTTGAATATTTTTGTGGTTAAGTAGGGTCCATAAAGAAAACAATATCCAACATATTTGGAGTTTCTTTGAAGCTGGACATGGTAAAGGAGAACATGATGGAGATGGAGCATGTGTGAAAAGGGCTCTTGCTAGGGAGCAACTAAAATTTCATGATGCAACAAAGTTTCAAGATGCATGTGCAATTGTGGATTGGTGTAATGCAAAATTGACTACAAGATCAAGTGAGAACTCTAAAGTTCAACGATTTTTTTGGTTGGTTGAAGAAGAAAACATTCCTCCCTGATTTGATTGTGATACAATTAGTGGATCAGAAAAATGGCATTCATTTAAGAGTTCAAATGCAAGCACATGGACTCTATGGACTAGGGAGCTCGCATGTTTTTGTCAGTTTTGTATCGCAGGTGAGTGGGAAGCATGTGAAAATATAGATTGGGTTGAAGAATGGCAAAAAAAGTCCTTAACACCTCTACAAACACATGATCACAATGAGATAACATTTGAGGAGGATAATCATTTGCAAGCATCGAATGACTATGACCGTATTTTAGACCTCGTACAAGAAGGTACAAATTCATTCAATATTTATTTTCGATACATTTTTTAGAAATATATATTTAATTGTACATATGTATGTATGTATATTTTTATGATTTATTGAATTTGAAATGTTTTTGCAGGACATGCGTATGTTGTTGTTGCACTCGAGGGTAATGAAGAGGAAATAGAGTATTGGTTGGCTCGATGTGTTGAGGCAAAACATAAGTTATTACAACCTAGAGTAGATGTTGATAACTTTGAGTGTCCAATAGGTTCTATGGTTGTTACTAGCACTTGGCTACATAAATATTTGACAAAGAGGAATGGTACACCTGCATTTGAAGATTATGAAAGACATAAGAAAATTTTGTACTACTCACATTTGATTGTGGCAACAAATATACAATTAGTGAGATATAAAGGGAAACCTGTCACAAAAGAATTATAGACACTTTCTATGGAAGAGCATGAAGTAGTCATAGATGCAATACAAAAAAGAGAGGATGCAGATGGTACAATGGAGTAAATGTTTTAAATGACTAATAGGAATGTAGAAATTTTTAAACTTTTAATCTTTGTCTAAGATGTGAGTTTAGGATTTAATATGATTGATAACTTAACTAATTGATTGCATCTCCCCTTAAGCAATCCTCTTAAGTCCCCTTAAGACATCCCTTGGTTATGTTCCATAAGTTAGGTAAGTCATATCCCTAATTGATTGAATCTCCCCTTAAGACATTCTCTTAACTCCTCTTAAGCCATCCCTTAGCCAAATGATATAAGTTAGTGCATGTACCCATACCAAAAATACTATAGTTGATTGGGCCATCTCCCCTTAAGACATTCTCTTAACTCCCCTTAAGCCATCCCCTAGCTAAATGATATAAGTTAGTGCATGTACCCTTACCAAAAATACTATAGTTGATTGGACCATCTCCCCTTAAGACATTCTCTTAACTCCCCTTAAGTCGTCCCCTAGCTAAATGATATAAGTTAGTGCATGTACCCTTACCATTTAAATACTACAGTTGATTCCATTCCCTCTTAATCCATCCTCTTAACTCCCATTTTAAATAATCCTCTTAACTCCCCTTAAGCGTTCATATTAATATTCCTAATTCTCTTAAAGATCATTACACATTCTAACTTTTTTACAATACATTACATGGTGCAGGAGATGTTTTGTAGTCATAATAGAGGCTGGAAACATATAACCTGTGTTAAATTTCACTTACACTTTATTTCAGGTATTCATTAGACCTATACTATTAATTATTTTAATTTATGCTTCAAAATTCTTTCCTTTCATTATAATTTAAATGGAACTTCTTAACAAATTCTATCTTTAAATAAAATGATCTCTAGAGACCTAAATTTTTATATATGTTTCATCGTGGCCTGACCTCTATATTTGTTTTTGCAATTTTTCACATGTAGTGTTGAAAGGATTCAAATCTATTGTTTCTTGTTGCACAGGTATGATCTCTACACATGTTTCATATATAGAGTCTTCAACTTCTCTAGGTGTCAAGTATAAAATCTTAGATGATCTAGACTTAGAGATTAACATTGTATAAAATCTAAGTGTCTTGGGTTTTAACTATATAATACCAATGTCTTAGGCATTCTATATGACAACTAGGTAGATAGAGACTAGAATAAGGTTTTAATTTAATCAATATAGCTTAGGTAGATACTAGATATGTCAACTAGGTCTACCATGTAATAGGTGTCTAGAGCCTGTGTCTTAGGTAGAAAGTTATAATTTCTAGGTGTCTATAAAATATGTGTCTTAGGTTCCTACATAGAACTAGAATACATATGTCTTAGGTCTTAGGTGAGGCCACAAGAGCTTCCACCTTCAGGTGGTTGGCCTTGTCAGTATAGAATATTTATATTTCTTGAAGCTAAGGGGAGCTCTTTTTATTGTACATAGAAGTTATGAAAAACTAACTAATGCAAATTGATTAAAAGTTATTATTTAGTGCAGATTGATGAAATTACATTCAAAATGCTAATTTTTGAGTTTGTTACTTTCTTTGACATGAATAAGCTGGTTAAAAGTACACGATTAGAGAATTCCCTAGTGTCAAATAGGACCCAAATGAGTTAGTGGCCCATTTCATAACTAGGTGGAGACTAGTGCTTTACTCTTCAACTAGTGTGCCACACATGGACCACATGGATCTTTGTGATCTTTTCTTGCATGCCCTAAATAGGGAGACACAAGAGGTTCAAAATCTCCCATATAAATCCTACAAAAAATCTTTTGAGTGCATTTTGAGAATTGATGGATGTATAATCATCAAAAGAAAAACACTTATTCATGGATGTATAATCATCTCTAGGACACCCCAAACCATAATTTCCTATAGCCCTTCACCACTCAAATCTCCAATTTGTGGATCTACCAAAATTGCTTCCCACCATGTAAGCACAAGAACACTTTGAATCATCCCAATCATCCTAATCCCTCCACATCTAGATCAATAGTCGCCTCTCACCTAGAAGGATCTAACACCCCTCAAATGGGGATAAAGGGAGAGACCAAAATGTTTGGATTAGTTGAATTAGTTCAAAATGATGAAAACCAAGAACCTTGGGCATCTCCAAAAGTAGAGTATCACATGCATGCAGTCTCCATGGTTGACCCCACTCCTAATTCTATTGGTCCTTACAACTTGGTCGATGATCTCAAAAAGATGTTCACAAAAAACTTGTTCATTGAGAGAAAATCCTCATCATACCATGTATCCCTTCTAGAGGCCATCAAATTGAAATATGTAAACCATATAACACCACCCCCAAAAGATCCTATCAACCAAATTGACCTAATTTGAGCCTACCCAACACTGAGTTACATGATCTAGGTTTCTTTTGAAACCTCAAGAAAATCCCTACAAAGGTTGATCTAGCTAGAAGAGGAGACCCCTCAACCTATATTTACAAGTATGGATCTATGATAATTGCTTTAAGAGGATCCTCATGGATGATGGGGCCATGGTCAACATCATTCCCTTATCCCTCTTGGAGAGTGGGATATTGCCACACCAATATCACTGCATGTAGAGAGACCTTATGTGGGTCTGACAACCTAAAGGTAACAACTATTGGTAAAATTAGGATTTTGATTTCCACTTTGATGGAGCTAGATGTAGGACAAGAACTAGAGTTAGGGTAGTTCTAACTTAAGAAAATGGGAGAATTCTCCCATTCCCCTTCTAATTAGACTTCCAAAAATGTTGTTGACTAAAAAGCTTTTTCCTTGGAAGTCATGCTAGCTTTGAAATTGAGAACTTGAAACATTTGCCTTTGAAGATTCTTAGCTACTAATAAATTAAGTTTCTGAGAACTATGAGATGAAGTTGGAATGATTACAACCATACAAAGACATGATTTGAAAGCTAATCCAGTAGTTTATCTACTTCAGGAATGTTATTATGTAATGCTCTTGATGAAATTGATTAAGTTATTATTATGTTACATGTAAATTGCTCTATTTTTATTTTGATATAATTTAGGGTAGACTTTAATTTCTCTAATTTTCAAAATTTCTTAAATTGTAAATTTAAACGGTACATGTATTTCTCTAATTTTCTTTAAATTCTTTTCGTAAATTTATAGGGAAGGTATTGATCTATGAAATGTTAATCTAGAATTAAAAAATAAATTGATTAAACATGGTTAGTAGATTGAAAAATCTAATCAATAAATTTTTTCTAAATATTTAACTCAATTAAAATTTAACACAAGTGTCCCAACATTTGACTCAAGTAAATCCAAACATATTCATTCTAGTTCAACAACTTGTTAATTTTCATTTTATTTTTTAAAATTATTTAGGGAAGTTACATTTAGTCTATAAACTATCTAACCTAGAGTCTGTATCTAATAAATGTTTAATAAATTAAATCAATTGAAATTTTTCTCTTATCTAATTATAATTAGTATTTACAATTTTATGTAATTAAACATGTGATTTAATTGAAGTGTTAAATATGAGATATATGAAATTAAAGTTTGAATATAGACATGTATATAGTGGAAATTCAATAAATAGCAAAATCTAGTCTAGATGAAATAGTCTACGAGATATAAATACTAACATAATAATAGTCCATGTAAAAATAGTGAAATAGTCACAAAACATATACATGTCTAGTCAATACTGAAATAGTCATAAACAATCTAATACATCATGTCATCATCGCCATCCATCATCCATCTATCAATCTAAAACATGTGTGCACACTAAGTTTGATCATCATCCATTTCAAGTTGCCTTTTGGTCCCATGCGGCTGAGAGGGAAACTCATGCTGTGTACAAGAAAAAGAAGCTTCAAATCAATTTTAATGTCAAAACTACATCCTAAATAAATTTAAATCAAATATTTAAAACCAAACCATCAAATTAAATTTTTAAATCTAAACTTCAAAATGTCTAAGCATACCACAACAGGCTCATCATCTCTCTTGCCATGCTCTTGTGCAACAGATGGTGCTGATTCAGATGACAGATTAAATGTCTATGTTGCCAATTCCTGTATTTCAATTAAACACTTGAATTAACTAGTTAGACTCTAGAGTATAGATACAAAATGCAAGGTTGAATGATACAAAAGACTTTGAAATCACATAAGATTTAACTATAGGACCTGAAATATGAGAGATGACTCGTGCACCTATACAGGCTCATCAATGATACGATGAATTGAGCCTGCACCTAAACTAATCTCATCCTGCATATATATGTGTACATGTATATATAAATTCAACTTTAAAAACATGAATTTAATAAAATCATGAAATTACACTGGAAATTCAAATTTAAACTAAAAATGTACAATTTTAAGATACAAACCATGGCATATGAAGTAGGCTCCTCTATAGATGATGTTGCCACTGGTCCTGGATGACTAGGTTGGTTTGACACAAGAGTGTCAGGACCTCTCATCTGCTTTAAATTAAAATGTCACATTTCTGCATTAAATTATATATTATTAAATTAGATTTATCCAATTAAATAATCTTTAGAGGTCCTAATTTTATACCTCATCCGTATAAGGTCTACCCATCTCTACTATCGTTGACACTAAATGGTCCAGCTGTGATGAAGTGGCAGCAACTGATGGAGTCATCTGTACCAATCAACATGAACATATATATTTATTAATATATATTTAAATTTTTTTTAAAAGATTGATAATTAAAAATTGTCTAAATCTATATTAATTTGTATTAATTTTAATTTTATTAAATGTGGCATACATACCAATTCCATAGGAGCGAATAATGTAGCCAAAAAGGACTCCTCCTTCGAAGCAGATGTAGGACCAAAACATGGTTGATGACAATTCTGACAAAAATCCAGTGTGGACCACAATGGTGTCAATCTAGGTGATGTATCAGGACCAGCATTAGATGCTCCTCCAGGCTATGCAAGCTCTCTAGGATTGGCTTCATCTGCCAAGCGAGTAGCTTGGTCAGTTAAGTTTCCTAAGAGTGATGATAACACTCCGAGTGCTGAGACGACTATCTACTGGTGAAAGGGCATGGGAACAGAGGGTGGAGAAGGGACAATAGGTGCAATGGGTAAACGTTGATTTGGATTGACATGTGCTCCTGGTCTATGCTATGGCATTCCACCACCCATGCCCTGAAATGATCTCATATTAAAATAATTGGGCTTTTGGCCCATCTCAAACTCTGCCCATAATTTCTTCAGAAAATAAAAGGGAACCTCAAAATTAGCATGAGGTGGATGGTCAAAGACCATCCACTATCAATCCCAAAAAAATTTAGCTATCTCCTGATGTGTGCACCATCTGATTGAAATTCTCTTTTTAGTTGGTGCTATTTGTTGACCTATGGAGGGATCAATGAAATATGGGGCAATTATAGTTTTGGTAATATGTAAATCATTGATCTGTTTATATGAGAGACCATCTGAATAAAATTGCTTCCTCTCTTCCTGCCATGAGCGGAATGTGTCTAGATCTGTGTGGATAGCTCTCACTGGATCAACAATAGTTTGCATCATAGATGCAAACCATGAAATGTGTGGAGGGGTTTGAATTTAAAATGTTTAAAATCAAAATTTATACATTTAAGAATCATGACATGAATAAAAAATTTATGTCCTAGTATCTAGTCAAAATTTATACATTCATGTATTACATTCAAACTCTTAAATATGTCACTAAGTTCATGACCTATTGGCTACAACTACTCCTAAACACATGTCACTAAGTTCATGTCGACCTATTGGCTACAACTACTCCTAAACATGTCACTAAGTTTTTTGTCAACCTATCCAATCTTTGAACCCATTCTATGTACACTCAACATTATTTTAATTTTTTTTTCTAGATTGTTATTGTCTCCTTTACCCCTTTGTTAAAAGCATCAAGTTCTCATAGATATATGGATATATGTTTAAATTAAAGATTTAAACATAATAAAATGACTTCTAGTTTTTAGGTTTAACGGTTTAATATAAGTCATTTAGGTTAGGTCTAGAAAAAGATATATTAGGGTCCTATCCTGTCTAATGTGTAGGTTTTTAGCTTCATGTGAAAAGAGTTTTACAAATGGTTAATTTAGGATTATGAGATGAGCATTAGAACATTAAAAGCCTAGAAGACTAAAGAATAAGGGGAAAAGACCTAGTAGGTGAGATATAGGGGAAGAACATTATAAGAACGTATAACTAGTTCAAGGTCTACATATAGGGGAAAATACCTAATAGGTGAGATAATATATGTGCATTTGATGCCCAATATTTTTAAAAGTTTAGTAGAGTAGTTATGACTTTAAGCTTGTTAGTGAATTGTACTATATAACTACTAAATATTTAATGACTAAATAACCAATCATACATGGTATCATCCCACCAACAAAGTCTTAATATATGATTAAATTCAGAGTTCCTTTCATTCCACAAAGTCTTGATAAATTTTAAGGAGGAGGCCTCTAAAGGGAAGAAATTGATTCCTAGTCAAAAGGTCAAGAAAACATATAAGAGGAAAACTATAGGAGCATACTTGGAGATGTGGAGGAAGAAGAAATTCCTTTGAGGAAGAAGATGAGAGGGACAACCAAGCCACCTCCTTAGATACCTTCCACTATTGAAAACCCTATCTAAGTTCTAACTTTCTTTTTTTTATGTTTGTACACATCAAAGTCAAATTAAAATATAGCTTGGTTAGACATTTTACTTTCTTTATGTGTTTTTTGTTAAATGGATAGCTATATTGAAATGCTCTCTTCTTTTTTATTATTATTTGTAGGGTCAACTTTCTTTCGAGAATAATTTCTTGTGAGAACTTTGAAAAAACATAGATCTATAGGTACTCTTCTAATACCTCAAAATGTTTTAATCAATTATTACCATTACCATTACAAGATACCTTTTTCTAGTGGATTAACTACTAATTTTGCAAAATTCAGTTCATGCTTAGAAAATAACCAATAATCTTGCAATACTTTCTTATGAATTGTTATTTCAAAATTATATAGAGGAAAAAAGAATAGCTCATAATTGTGTGAAATATAGTTATCAGTTTCGAGTAGTTGTAAATACCTTATTCTTCTCTTGATATATTTCAATCTAAGAAGAAGATGGATGTTACATCCCTCCTTTTGAAAACAATTATACTATTTACTTTCTTGCAAATTTCAGTAAATTACTATGTTGAGAACGACATGAAAACTGACAATTTATCTTACAAAGTTGTTATATGAAATTGCGGAATCTATTGATTACGATCAAGATATGTAGACTAAATGTCTTTATAATAAATGCAATGATGTTTAAATATATTATATTTGGATCATAGATGCTTTGACCACAAAATTGTATGCGAGTCTGTCGATGCAGGAATAGGTGGACCGTGTTCGACGGAAGAGAAAGTATCTTCGAGAGAGAGTATAGACTTTGGAAACTAACCAAAGGTGTTTGCCACTGAGATCGCCAAACAGATAGATAAACCTGGGAACCAACAAGTAAGTCTTGTTTGTCGGTTTGGGTAGTTTATTTGATGTCGACATCAAAGGATAAAGTATAACATCCTAGTCAGAAGTCGTCTTGTAGAATCTTGGAGTCGTCGATGGCGTCGTATGTCCATAATAGCAAGTCGACTTATTTAGACGTTTAATATTTACATCTATAAGTATTTAATGAGTCATCTTGTGGCGAAATTGCAAATCTTGTCTCGTAGTCGAAAAACGCGAGAAGTCAGCTTTGTGCACCTAACGTTGTAAGAATTGTTTGCGTTACGTTCAATCCATCGTGATTGACGTAAAACACGTCGAACTCGTGAATTTATTCTTTTCTATAGATCGACGAATGTCGATTTAACGCGATAGCAGGTAATATTTTGTGTGTCTGTCGTTTAGCTTGAGTCCTTCCTTTTGGCTTTGACCGTGAGTTATTTTGGTCTAACCTTGAGCCTCTTATTTAGAGGGGTCTTAATCGCCCTTTCTTATTCAGCCATAGAGATGCCGTAGGCAATTGTTTATTCATTACCCTGTAATGTTTAACTCCTCAATTCGACCTTTTAATTAGTCTTGGAAAGTTAAATGTTTTGTTTATCTGGAAAGGACGGAGTTGTTATGTCCTTTAACAAGCCATACCACCGAAGGAGCTTTAATCATTCTTGTGGTTGTGGTGAGTATCGAAGTCGGTTATACTCGGATATGCCGACCACCTTGAAGCTTAGGCATGTTTCGCTAGATGTTGAATGTCTTATTTTCCTCCACCATCGGAGAGAGTGAAAGTTTAGCGAATTATGATAGAAACTTAAACCATTTGATTTAATGCCAAGCTGCCTCATCATTGAGGGAACGGAATCATAAGTGTAATTGTTCATTTTACGTCAGATGTTCTTTCTTCATTGCGGATATGAAGGCCACGTTTTGCTGTTGTTCAAAAACGTGAGAAGACCGCCGCTAGGTAGCCTTTCTCCACGTCATGTGAGGTCTCACTTTGGAGGTGGGACGTATGTGGTTAGAAAAACCCTCATCATGGGCTTGAGGTGGCGAATGAGAAGCCGTTATACGTTTGTTGAGGCCGAGATTCCATGAGGCAATGGAGTTGCTGTTGTTTAGGAGAGGAAACTGCGAAGTGTTGAGGAGTGAGTGGGGAATATGGAAGGAAGATGGGATCGCGAATTGAAGAGGAGGTTAGAAGACGGCCGAGTAGGAGGAATAAGGGGGATCGTGATAGAAGAAGGCAGGGAAAACTGCGAAGTGGGAGAGATTCGACGGGGATAGGAAGACAGTTAAGGAAGTCATCTTGGTTATGGTTGGAGGATAGTCGCGGGGGGAGGAAAAGGGAAACGGCATCAAGAGATACTCGACGGGGGGCAGTGAGACTGGGGAGTGCAACAGAGATTTGGGGGGCTGTGTAGAAGGCAGTGGATGAATTTGTTTATGGGGAAAAGGAGAGCATATTGTGGTATAGAGAGAGAACTACGAAGAGATAAGGGGAAGATAGTTTATTAAGTTGTAACGCTGTGCGAAGGGGGTTGGCTGTGCAAAGAGAGCACAGCTGTGTAGAGAGAGGCCTTCATCAGAGGGAGAGGTGAGAGTTAAGGAAGTCGGGTGTTGTCTAGAAGAAGTGGGGAAACGAACAGCAGAGAGGGAACGGTGAGTTACATTTTGTGCACCGTGGAAAGGATAGAGGGTCTTAGAAGTTGCTAAGGGGCAGTGAGAGACTGGTCTAGCAGAGAAGAAAACTGTGGAGCTTGTCTTTGCTCGAGAAGTGACCGGTTGAGAGGAGGACGACTAGCCAGAGGAGAAAAGAACTTGGCACGGAAATCCTTATTTCTGTCAACAGGTTTTTACCATTTTCTCTTCTGTTCTAGGAATAGATCAGTAAATGAGTCTAATTTATGAAAGAATAATTATGTTTCAATGAATGAAAAGTGAAGACAATCTCTTCTACTGCGAAACTGTGTGAGGTTTATTGTTGTAAATGTTTCATTGCTGTCTTATAGTAATAAAAACCTCAAGTGTCTTTAATGCTGCTGTTGAATTGTTTGCAAGAACTTAGAAGATAGATTATTATTTCTCTTGGAAGATGCCGTAGGACGATAGAACGTAGGTCACCATGTTTTTCCTCAAAGATGGAACAATGCATGATTGCTAATGTGAACTACAAACTTCAAAAGACGTAGCATATTAAAGAGTTCCTTTAAAACTGAGGTATTAACGTAAAATTACCCTAAAGTATTTTAAACGATAGCTGCATTGCAAGAAATCACGTTGTTCCACATGCGTGATGTGTGGAAGACTAAAACCACAAAATTAGAGCATGCTCGGCGTAAACTTTAATGTGTTTGACAGCCGAAGTTGTAGTTGCAACTAGCTTGAGTCATTTCTGTCTTTTATCTTTTGTTAGAGGTCGACCGTGAGTGTGGGTCATCTCTAAGGTCATATGAAAGAGTTCAAATCTTTTATTATGATAATGTGCGATTCTTACCTCAATAACTTATGCAAAATTATTGACTTAAAAGTGAAGTAGGGAGTTAATGTCCTTGTGTCGTAAAACGTCATGTTTTTATGACGAGCTTGTAGAGTGGAAAACCCGCATGTGGAATTTAGATTATGTTGCATGCGTTGACTCTAGTTTCGTTTTGGTAGACCTTATGAGTCTAGAACCTCTGAAATCTAGGATAACAGGAATATGTATTAGATACTTGAGTGTGTTGCGCAAACATGGGAACCGAGTACACAACTATGAAACCACTTAGGAGTGGGCGCTTATATATAATGTTTTTACAAGAAATGGGTTTTGAAACTATGAACTCGGGATTAGAGTAAATGTTGCGCCATGTGCTATTATAGGAGGATATCCTAAGCCCTTGAGGTCATCAAGGTCGTCAAAATAGTTCAAACAATGCAAATAGGAAACTGTAGGATTTCGACCAGTTCAAGTCGAGTAGGGTGGGTGAACCAAGTTCATGCGTTTTTAGAACGCTAACCAAATACAAATCCTTTGGCCAAGGTGGTGTACTATCCTCAAGTGCATCAAACGTTCACTGTAACTGGATGGCGTTTCTTGTGGAGGGTCGTGCATGACTAGAGGGTATCTAGGGATCTGCACGATAACAAGACACGTAGGTTACAACACCAAAGCTCAGATGGCAAACACCGATGGATATCCTAAGTCTATCCTCTTGAGTAGGGTAGGGCCACTTCCGGTTAGGAAGGAGTGCGAGAGACCGACGGTCAGTGGTTGGAGGTTAAGCTCCTTGAAGATACTTTCTCTTCCAAATATTGAGGAATTGCCGAGTCTTGAACGTGATGGGTTGACAATCGAGATGCATGGTAATGGTATGTTTCTGATATTTGTTATTTCAAGAAAATTTCATTTGTTAGAAAACAAAGTGTTTCAATGTATATCATTTCTTTCAGTCTTTATGAAAATGCAATCATGTTTATGATAAAATGAAAATGTGGTATTGGATTATGGATAAGTTTATTTATGTATTTGATTACCTTGTTTAAAAAAAATTTACCGTTGTGAAAACTTAGTTACTTCTTGTCATTTCGGATGTGGATGTTACAATGGAAAACCTATATTATTTGTCTCTATGCATTTTGTTCCAATATATTAATAATACTTTAACTTACATTTACTTTACATATATTGAATTCCACCCAAAAAGAACCTAACAACCATCCCTTTCATACTAAACTTGTAAATCAATAGAGCCACAAGTGAAGCCACTTGTATTATGCTTTCAATAAAGAAGAAATAAGTATTCATCGTAGTATGCAAAGCATTAATAAATGACTTGTAAGGCCTGCCCTTGTCTAACTGGTATGTAGTCTATTATTCTTATGGTTCTAGATTAAAAGATGAAATGAATCGATTATTTTATATTATAATTACAAGATGAATATATGTTGTGTTGGACTACAAGCTCTCATTGGTTATTTTATGTTGCTTTGGCTATGATCTCCGTCGTTGGATTTGATGTTCGGATTGAGTGTGCAGGATATACCTATACAAGTACTAACCAATGGGTGGATGTGGAGGAGGAGACATGGAATCACTTAACCACTCGGCCACCTCACCTTACCTAGTCCAATAGTTGAGTTATTGACCCTTGGTTCTTGTGGTATGTTGGTCACTTAACCTTGTTGGTTACAAAAATATGACTTATTCAAGTGTTCAACCATTAACTTGAAAACATTCATGAGTTGGATCCCCATGCCATGTGTAAACCCATAAAGTGTTCATGTTGTGTTTGTGTTCTTAGTGGTCTTGATTGTTCGTTCCCCTGATTGGCTTCCTTTGAGTTGTTTTTTTTCGTGTGCTGCATATAATCTACTTGCCTTTGAATGTGAAGTTGTTTTGGTATAACAACTATCATGGGTTGACCCTTGTTTCCATGTTATGTCCTGACTTTTTGTTATGATTGTGAAGGTGTGTGCTTTTATTCCTAGTGCTTTAAAATTGAGAGCACTAACTAGGGATGCATAAGAATAGAGAGAGTGGATAATCTTCATCTATTAGTATGGTAAGCATCACTATGCAATAATGAATCTTAAAGCAATCAAAAATTTAAACAAGGAAGCAGACACTAGATTAGTTCCTTCTTTAATTAAATTTTAATAAGATGGTGATTTGAGTAGTTTCCATTAGAATATATTCATAATTGTGCATACTTATTCTTAGCACCAACTTGAGAACCATACTTCAAACATACCTTTGTTTTGGTCATTTACCTTATACCACCTCAACATAAAACCCATGAAAGACTTGACAAATATTACTTAAGCGAGGGTTCAAGGGAGCAGTACACATGATTCATTTTCCCTAACCAGGCACTTCCCACTTATCCTTAGAACATTTGTCATCTATAATTTTCATAGAGAGGTTTTATAAAGCATGTCGAGGTCAAGTTGTTAGTCGAGCTTGTGGGGCATGTATTTTCATTTATAAAAGTTATGTATACTTCAGTTCCTTTAAAGTGCTACATCACATCTTGTTATGTATGAAAACCACATATGTATATATTAACTTAATCTAATAAAATTGTTGTTTTATTATGTTACGACTTTTTTTGTTGAGTTCGATAGCACTTTCTTTTATGACAACTACTATCCTTTTTGTGCCAATAGAATGCCAATTCATACTTTGATACCAGTAGATTATTTTTAAAAAAAGAAAAAAAAAGAAAAACAAAACTTAATAGCGTATCAGATAATCCGAGGTTCCCTTGTTGATTTTGGGGTGTCTAAAATCTCTCTTTTTCCTTGGGATTCAGGAGATGAAGTTTGTTTATGCTTTTGTTTGGGCAGAATAAGGTATGTGTAGGGAGAAGGCACATATCTCAAGGGTGGAAAGCGGGAGAATGTGGGTCAACTTTACGAGATTAGGAACCTTCATGAAAAGGGGAGTACAACTTCTTTGGGGTGGTGGCGTTTAAGCACTTGCCATGACTCTCTCTGAGGGGATTTTCTTTGCCCTTACAATTTTGTTTTACAGAGAAATCTTCTTCCTCTGGAGAATGGTCAGCGACAAATGGTGGTCAGAGCGCGGTTGCAACAGGCTACAAAGTGGCTCTCATTGGGTGGGCTGCGAAAGAGAGAGGGGACGGTTGCTCTGTAATGGAGGACTAGGGGGAAGGGAGAAAAGGCACAGTTATATTGAGTCAGAGTAAGTTTTAGAGAGGGAGTTTTGGTGACTATCCACTACCTTTTTACAAGCATAAAACAGCCAGTAGACCATGCTGTAAGGGGGGGCAACTTCCCTAAAGGAAAGCATTGAAGGGTATGCAGAAGCCTCTGTAGTTAGATAGCAAAAATGATAAATCAAACTAGTGGAGTGACTTCTTACACATAACTTCCACTTTAGAAGGAGGTGGTGAGGAAATTGTAGCATGTGGGGAGTAAGGTTGTCAGATCAGCAAAGAAGACGATAGGGGGGAGCAGTTTTTAATAGAGATTTTTCCAAATGAAAGAGGGGGAGAGAGAGACGGATAGGGACGATGCCCCTGCTGGAAAGGGGAAAGGAAATCAATAACTACCAATGTGTTTTATAAAACCAGTTGTTACCAGTCATATAGGTGGGAGTAGAAAATACTGTAGAAGTGTTACAAAATCTGATGGTCAACGAAGAAAGAATAGAGAGGAAAAAGAGGGAGACATCTCTCTCTTTCGCTCTCCATGAAGAATAGTTCATAGCTCACATTCAACGATTTACGTTCCTGTGAAAAGGTACAAGAAGTAAGCCTCTACTACTTTATGATGGTATTTTTCTTTTGTTTTATTCCTTGAGACTAGCCGTTTCTGTGGCATTTTTGCGTGCGGGTCCTTGTCTCATTTTCTTTTCTTCATTTAGCATAACCCATATGTATTTAATAAGATCATTGTTGTCTCCATGAACGCTTGAAGTTGTTTTGGACTTTGATATTTTTTTTCTTAACCCAAATCTAGAAGAAACCGAGTATAACCAAAAGCAAGAATGTCGGACTTGTCCCTGGCTGCCCATCTATTAACAATAAACTGACCTCCTCCCATTGCTGCTTGGATAACAAAACTATTTTCTAGAGAATGTCTGGGTAGGGCAGAGCACAACATACTTGCCAAAATTATTCGTAATCACCAAATGATTTACTAGGATAGTGTATGTGCATACATATTTAGTTAGTCCTGGTCGTAGGGCCAAGAAGCCACCCATTTGAGTACATGTGGATGTTTAATTTTTATTTGAGTTGAAACTTCATCCTTGAGCATCCAAACCTAATGGTTCCTGTCGCCCGATTGTCGTTATTCTTTTCATGTCTTCCTATATAAGTAGAGTTTCATTGGCCTTGAAAGGGGAGCTTCATTTTATAATGATTGAATATCATCTTGATTTTTACTTGGCTATTATAGGTAAATTTTAGTGTCCCACAAGGACTTTTTATGTGTCTATATTTCCCATGTTTAAGTAGATTATTATATACTAATTATTTTAAATAGGTACATTTTTATGTTTATTCAACATGATGATGTTGTATCTCATTTATGGTGCTATCTACTCTTAGAAGAAGAATAATGTTTTATCTTTCATTAATATACGAAGGAGGGGGGGTGTGTGTTATATCATATATCTTTGTTATCTTGGTCATATTATGTGCGATACTTAACACGATGTCGTAGCTAGTTTTTCTATGATTGTTCCTTTTAGTGAAAATGTGTGGCTCATGCATTAATGGTTGAAGTTGTACCTATTCTCGGCTGCATCGAAACTAATGATTGTATCTATGAATAGAAAATGGCTATGAATGGAATTTAGAGTAGTGGTGATTACTTGTTTTTTTATTTTTATTCTCCCCTTCTCCTGCTTGTTAGCACCATGGGTGTCCTTATGGTTAATTTTTATTGAAATTGTGCTTCATGTGTTTATCATTCTTCAAGTGCTTCTAGTCCTATCGATTATCCCCTTGGAGATGGGTTAGGTGATCATCTATTTTGGGTTGTGTACTATGTGAATAAACCTAGTGTTTTGTTGCATTCCTCGTCGTGTGAGTTGGCCATGTCTGCAATGGTCCCATGATCTCCTCTCTCTGTATCTCGGGGCTTGCCTAGGGCACAATGGACATCCATTGCACTCAACGATGGTAATATGGTTGGGAGGTGGGTAACAGTCCCCATTGGTCTTGGTTTTGGTGATCTTGATTGAAGGCATGACTGAAATCTTGGGCTTCCTCCTTAAATTGATGTACTTAAGAAATTATTTATTGATCATTTATCTCTATTGATGTAAGGTAAAAGTGATTATTGTCTTTATTTCCTTTGATGTTTCAGAAAAATAAGTAATGCATATTTATCTTTTTGATGTATTCAAGAAATGATTATCCATATTTATTCATATCTTTACCTATAGGGGAAGTAATTGATGTATATTCACCTCTTGATACTTGGGGAAAGTAATTAATGTGTATTTCATTTTATTGATGTATGCAAAATTAATTTATGCAATTATCGTTTATTTTATCCTACTGATTGCATATGAGAACAATTGATGTAAAGTTTTCTTTTGTTGTAAAGGAAATAATCAAGGGTTAATTATCTCTCTTGTATTGATTTTTGGTGCGCAACTCTTCGATGTTTTGGGGAGCTATCCCTCCTTGTAACTGTATTAGTTTATCAGTAGATGTAAGGTATACTTCTGTATTGCAAAGAAAGAAGGGAAATCAATTATTATTTATGTTTATAATTAGGTCAATTTGGTTATAATGAATGTGGGTATCTTCGTATTGTCATTATGTGGCTATGCTATGTTATAGTATTGTAATAAAAGCATTGTCTAGAATACCCTCTTTCGTTTTCACATGCTTAAACCTTCTCGTATTGATAAGTCATGATAGAATGAACCAGTTTGTATCTCATTTATGTATGGATGTTTTGAACTCATCTTTGGTTGAATGAATGTTTATATTCTTCTTCTTGCTTAGTTGTCATTTTGGTCACTTAATGAAGTTATCCCCTTGGTTGATTTATCTGACAAGGCGTCTGGGATGCTTCATCCACACCTTGTCTTTCTTCCCTACCTTGTGCGACGGGGATTTAGGCGTAGGAAAAAAAAGGTTTTGGTGGTTCATGTCATGACCACATGGGTAATGTGGCATGACATGTGTTTTCTCGTGTCATGGCCACTCATAAAAAGTGGGCATGACATTTGGTATTAGAGCCCATGTTTCAACATTGGGAGCTCTGGGTCTTGCGTGATGTTTGGGCTGAGATGGAGTGCGTTGAGTGTGGTTTGACCCTTGTCCTACTCCATGTAGCCACGAGAGAGTGAGGTTGTGGTTTGTTGACTAACCTTCACCTTGGAGGAATATCCATCCTCTTGTTTTGTCATCGTGATGGCCTTGTCACACGATTATCGAAGTCTTCTGCTTGTGTTTTGTGGTGGTTGTGTTCCTCCTGGTCGATTGTCCTCTTGAGTCAGTTGATCTAGGTGGTGAGGGTCATGTTGGATCCTTCCTCGCCCTTGTGTATTTTTGTGGAGAGTAGTGACATCTTAATGCCCATTTGATTTATTCTTGCCTTGTGAACTTGATGTTTGTTTATCATGATGTTGAATGGTATAATTTCTTGAATCCCTAACCCTTGTTATCATTGGAAATTGGCATTATCTTCTTTGGATTGATAACTAGAAAAGATTGCATGAAGTGTATTCTTCTTTGAATTTTATGAGTGCAAGTTGTTACATGTGTGATTTTGTTAGATTACCTTGTAAAAATACTAAGAATGAAAGAGGTGAAAATTAGTTTTATGCATGACAAATTGTTAAGAATTAACGTATGTCCTCAAACTGTTTCAATGATGCATTTGTGTGCTTGGTGACCTTTTTGTAAAGTACTTCTACAAATTAAAATGTTGCATTTTATAACCTTGTTCTCGTGTGAATTTGATATCATGTTATGCATACCTTGTGCGGAAGAGTTGTTTGGGCTTCATATAGTAGAATAGTAAAATTAGAGACTTGATCTTGCTATTATATTCTTCTTGTGATATGCCTTTACTTTATGAACTTTGTGTTAGATAAATGTGTGGTGGTTTCGTTGTGCATATGTAGTGTTATATGGGTTATCATTAACTCCATGATATGTAATGTGTTGTGAGTCACCATCTTGAGAGATGAAATAATGTTGTTTGGGTTTGATTATGATCTATCAAGCATAGCAAGTAAATTGGTGTACTTACTTGGGGGTATTTGTCTAATCTCTAAATGTAAAGTCATGGTTGGATTCCAATATGCCTTAGATGGATTAATTTGAGTTGATGTTTGAGTAAACATCTTAGAGAACCTTTATGGTAATTATTATGTGACTCTGGGTATGAAAGTTATCTGTCTTCACTAAGTAATGAACAGTAAAGGAAAAATGTGTTTTGTGATACCTTGTGGATGTGAATACCTTTTATGTGAGTACTTGCTATGTTTTGTGAATATCCCATACATGATTTGTGTACTCATGAGCTTGTGAAACTAGGTATCCATCCATGGGTTGAGTGTATAGTTACAAGTATGGTGGGGTCATGCTTCTATGGTTGCTTGTTTGTACACCTTGTAAGATCTAACCTTGGAGTTGGAAACCTTCCATGTGTGGAGTTAAGTAGTGGAGAGGAAGAACTTAGGAAGCTATGGCGACATGTTGTGGCATTGGTTTGGGATACCCAACCAACCATACCTTCCTATGCCAGAGTACCCCCTACTTCTCCTTAGTGTGCTATCCTATCATGCTCTGTTTCCTTGATGGTACTATTGACATTTGACATGGGATCTTGGTTATGGTTTGGTATGGGCATGTGATTTGCTCAAGGCCATGCTACTTGGTGCAGGTTTACTCTTACCCTTGGTATCTTATTTGAGTGGATGTGTAGCATCCTAGAGACATTTACATTTTAATGATGATGTGTACCTTTGAGAAGGGCATGATGTACTATACTGATGACGTGTTACCTTTGAGAAGGGCACGATTCCATGTAAGAGTACGTGAAGGCACATTGATAATACTTACCTACATGATGTTATTGCATTGCTTGTGTTTGCATAGCACATGTAGCGACTGTGTTTCCCTCCTTCCTTATCGGTGACTTAATGTTAGTCACATAGTGATGTAATGTGCACTTTCATGAATTGCGATCATTTTTTTTCAGTTATTTGATGACCTTTTTGTATCTTGCCTATGTGGACCAACCATGTTATATAATCTTGTCTGAAAGTAGCTTAGCCACAAATCTTTGATTTCTCCATTTTCATGTAACCCTTGTGGTTATGTCTAATTTATTGTTGGAATTACGTGCATTTATTTCTTTTATTGTTGGATTTTGAAACTCATTTCTTTTGGCATATTTGTTATTTGTGGTGGCTAAGCTAGATTATTTTTGTTGCAAGTGTTGGTCATGTGTTGTGATGTTCTTCTTGCCATGTCGATGGAGTAACCTCTAGTAGAGTGTATATAAGGAAGCAAACGCGGGAAATTTATGAGGATGGGGGTAGGTGTGGACTAGTATGGGCTGGTGATTATCCACTTACCATCCTAGTGATATTTGTTCTTATGATGACTACCTCTTGGAGGCTAATCCCCTTATACAAACAAGAGGTAGGTCATAGTGGAGATGTATGGAGAGGCCCCTAGGCACGTGGCCTTGAGACCATCATTCCATTGGTTCTTGGATCTTTGGACACTTGGCATTGATATTTGGTTACGTGATTCTATGATGAGACTACGGCATCCCTCTAAACCTATATGTGAACCTTGTGAAGTTAATTCTTGTAATGTGGATGAATGAAAATGTGTGGTTTGTGTAAGCGCTACATTTGGTGTATCTGTATATGAGTTGATGTTTTCTATATGAACATGCATTATGCATATGAATTCCTCTATGCATGTGTGATAATGATTGATGAACAAGGAAATTCTTTGTGTTGATTTTTGATCTATAGAATGTGTTTTGTGAAAAGAATCTAACTTTCATGGCATTTAGTTACCATGCTTTATATTCTTGTGAGTTCTTTATGGCATATGTTATCTTCCATACTTACCTCATCTAGTGCAAAGAAGTCTAGGAGAGTGTTTCTAACCTCCACTTGATGACTTCCGGGAGTAAGTTATATCCTAGGGGGGTAGTATGTAAGGCCTGCCCTTGTCTAACTGGGATGTACTCTATTATTCTTATGGTTCTAGATTAAAAGATGAAATGAATTGATTATTTTATATTATAATTGCAAGACGAATATATGTTGTGTTGGACTACACGCTCTCATTGGTTATTTTATGTTGCTTTGGCTATGATCTCCATCGTTGGATTTGATGTTCGGATTGAGTGTGCAGGACATACCTATATAGGTACTGACCAATGGGTGGATGTGGAGGAGGAGACATGGAATCGCTTAACCACTCAGCCACCTCACCTTACCTAGTCCAATAGTTGAGTTATTGACCCTTGGTTCTTGTGGTATGTCAGTCACTTAACCTTGTTGGTTACAAATAGATGACTTATTCGAGTGTTCAACCATTAACTTGAAAACATTCACGAGTTGGATCCCCATACTGTGTGTAAACCCATAAAGTGTTCATGTTATTTTCGTGTTCTTAGTGGTCTTGATTGTTAGTTCCCATGATTGGCTTCCTTTGAGTTGTTTTTTTTGGTGTGCTGCAAATAATCTACTTGCCTTTGAATGCGAAGTTGTTTTGGTATAACAACTATCATGGGTTGACCCTTGTTTCCATGTTATGTCCTGACTTTTTGTTATGATTGCAAAGGTGTGTGCTTTTATTTCTGGTGCTTTAAAATTGAGAGCACTAACTAGGGATGCATAAGAATAGAGAGAGTGGATAATCTTCATCTATTAGTATGGAAAGCATCACTATGCAATAACGAATCTTAAAGCAACCAAAAGTTTAAACAAGGAAGAAGACACTAGATTAGTTCCTTCTTTAATTAAATTTTAATAAGATGGTGATTTGAGTAGTTTCCATTAGAATATATTAATAATTGTGCACACTTATTCTTAGCACCAACTTGAGAACCATACTTCAAACATACCTTTGTTTTGGTCATTTACCTTATACCACCTCAACATAAAACCCATGAAAGACTTGACAAATATTACTTAAGCGAGGGTTCAAGGGAGCAGTACACATGATTCATTTTCCCTAACCAGGCACTTCCCACTTATCCTTAGAACATTTGTCATATATAATTTTCATAGAGAGGTTTTATAAAGCATGTCGAGGTCAAGTTGTTAGTCGAGCTTGTGGGGCATGTATTTTTGTTTATAAAAGTTATCTATACTTTAATGCCTTTAAAGTGCTACGTCACATCTTGTTATGTATGAAAATTGCATAAGTATATATTAACTTAATCTGATAAAATTGTTGTTTTATTATGTTACGACTTTTTTTGTTGAGTTCGATAGCACTTTCCTTTATGACAACTACCTATCCTTTTTGTGCCCATAGAACACCGATTCATACTTTGATACCAGTAGATTATTTAAAAAAAAAGAAAAAAAAGAAAAACAAAATTGAATAGCGTATCGGATAATTTGAGGTTCCCTTGTTTATTTTGAGGTGTCTAAAATCTCTCCTTTTCCTTGGGATTTGGGAGATGAAGTTTGTTTATGCTTTTGTTTGGGCAGAATAAGGTATGTGTGGGGAGAAGGCACATATCTCAAGGGTGGAAAGCGAGAGAATGTGGGTCAACTTTATGAGATTAGGAACCTTCATGAAAAGGGAAGTACAACTTCTTTGGGGTGGTGGCATTTAAGTGCTCGCCACGACTCTCACTGAGGGGATTTTCTTTGCCCTTATGGTTTTGTTTTAGAGGTAAATCTTCTTCCTCTAGAGAATGGTCAGAGGGCGGTTGCAATAGTCTACAAAGTGGCTCTCATTGGGTAGGCCGTGGAAGAGAGAGGGGACGGTTGCTCTATAAAGGAGGACGGGGGGGGAAGGGAGAAAAGGCATAGTTATTTTGAGTCAGAGTAAGTTTTAGAGAGGGAGTTTTGGCGACTATCCACTACCTTTTTACAAGCATAAAACAGCTGGTAGGCCATACTGTAAGGGGGGGCACCTTCCCTGAAGGAAAGCATTGAAGGGTATGCAGAAGCCTATGCAGTTAGATAGAAAAAATGACGAATCAAACTAATGGAGTGACTTCTTACATAGAGCTTCCACTTTAGAAGGAGGTGGTGGGGAAATTGTAGTGTGTCGGGAGTAAGGTTGTTAGATCGGCAGAGAAGACGATAGGGGGGAGCAGTTTTTAATAGAGATTTTTCTAAATGAAAGAGGGGGAGAGAGAAATGAATAGGGAGGATGCCCCTGCTGGAAAGGGGAAAGGAAATCAATAACTACCGGTGTGTTTTATAAAACCAGTCATTGCTAGTCATATAGGTGGGAGTAGAAAATACTGCAGAAGTGTTAGAAAATCTGATGGTCAACGAAGAAAGAATAGAGAGGAAAAAGAGGGAGAAATCTCTCTCTCACTCTCCATGAAGAATAGTTCATAGCTCACATTCAATGATTTACGTTCCTGCAAAAAGGTACAAGAAGTAAGCCTCTACTACTTTGTGACGGTATTTTTCTTTTGTTTTATTCCTTGAGACTAGCCGTTTCTGTGGCATTTTTGCATCTAGGTCCTTGTCTCATTTTCTTTTCTTCATTTAGCATAACCCATATGTATTTAATAAGATCATTGATGTCTCCATGAATGCTTGAAGCTATTTTGGACTTTGATATTTTTTTTTCTTAACCCAGATCTGGAAGAAACTAAGTATAACCAAAAGCAAGAATGTCAGACTTGTCCCTGGCTGCCCATTTATTAACAATAAACTGACCTCCTCCCATTGCTGCTTGGATAACAAAACTATTTTCTAGAGAATGTCTGGGTAGGGCAGAGCACAACATACTTGCCAAAATTATTCGTAATCACCAAATGATTTACTAGGATAGTGTCTGTGCATACATATTTAGTTAGTCCTAGTCGTAGGGCCAAGAAGCTACCCATTTGAGTACATGTGGATGTTCAATTTTTATTTGAGTTGAAACTTCATCCTTGAGCATCCAAACCTAATGGTTCTCGCCGCCCGATTGCCGTTATTCTTTTCCTGTCTTCCTATATAAGTAGAGTTTCATTGGCCTTACAAGGGGAACTTCATTTTATAATGATTGAATATCATTTTGATTTTTACTTGGCTATTATACATAAATTTTAGTGTCCCACAAGGACTTTTTATGTGTCCATATTTCCCATGTTTAAGTAGATTATTATATGCTAATTATTTTAAATAGGTACATTTTTATGTTTATTCAACATGATGATGTTGTATCTCATTTATGGTGCTAGCTACTCTTAGAAGAAGAATAATGTTTTATCTTTCATTAATATGCGAGGGAGGGGGGTGTGTGTTATATCATATATCTTTGTTATCTTGGTCGTATTATGTGCAATACTTAACACGATGTCGTAGCTAGTTTTTCTATGATTGTTCCTTTTAGTGAAAATGATGTGGCTCATGTATTAATGGTTGAAGTTGTATCTATTCTCGGCTGCATCAAAACTAATGATTGTATCTATGAATAGAAAATGGATATGAATGGAATTTAGAGTAGTGGTGATTCCTTGTTTTTTTCTTTTTATTCTCCCCTTCTCCTGCTTGTTAGGGCCATGGGTGTCCTTATGGTTAATTTTTATTGAAACTATGCTTCATGTGTTTATCATTCTTCGAGTGCTTCTAGTCCTGTCGATTATCCCCTTGGAGATGGGTTCGGTGAGCATCTATTTTGGGTTGTGTCCTATGTGAATAAACCTAGTGTTTTGTTACATCCCTCGTTGTGTGAGTTGGCCATGTCTGCAGTGGTCCCATGATCTCCTCTCTCCATAGCTCAGGGGTTGCCTAGGGCGCAATGGACATCCATTGCACTCGATGATGGCAATATGGTTGGGAGGTGGGCAAAAGCCCCCATTGGTTTTGGTTTTGGTGATCTCGATTGAAGGCATGGCAGAAATCTTGGTCTTCCTCCTTAAATTGATGTACTTAAGAAATTATTTATTGATCATTTATCTCTATTGATGTAAGGTAAAAGTGATTATTGTCTTTATTTCCTTTGATGTTTCAGAAAAATAAGTAACGCATATTTATCTTTTTGATGTATTCAAGAACTGATTATCGTATTTATTCATATCTTTACCTATCGGGGAAGTAATTGATGTATATTCACCTCTTAATACTTGGGGAAAGTAATTAATGTGTATTTCATTTTATTGACGTATGCAAAATTAATTTATGCAATTATCGTTTATTTTATCCTACTGATTGCATATGAGAACAATTGATGTAAAGTTTTCTCTTGTTGTAAAGGAAATAATCAAGGGTTAATTATCTCTCTTGTATTGATTTTTGGTGCACAACTCTTCGATGTTTTGGGGAGCTATCCTCCTCCTTGTAACTGTATTAGTTTATGAGTAGATGTAGGGTATACTTCTATATTGCAAAGAAAGAAGGGAAATCAATTATTATTTATGTTTATAATTAGGTCGATTTGGTTATAATGAATGTGGGTATCTTCGTATTGTCATTATGTGGCCATGCTATGTTATAATATTGTAATAAAAGCATTGTCTAGAATACCCTCTTTTGTTTTCGCATGCTTGAACCTTCTCGTATTGATAAGTCATGATAGAATGAACCAGTTTGTATCTCATTTACGTATGGATTTTTTGAACTCATATTTGGCTGAATGAATGTTTATATTCTTCTTCTTGCTTAGTTGTCATTTTGGTCACTTAATGAAGTTATCCCCTTGGTTGATTTATCTGACAAGGCATCTGGGATGTTTCATCCTCGCCTTGTCTTTCTTCCCCGCCTTGTGCGATGGGGATTTAGGCGTAGGAAAAAAGAGGTTTTGGTGGTTCATGTCATGACCACATGGGTAATGTGGCATGACATGTGTTTTCTAGTGTCATGGCCACTCATAAAAAGTGGGCATGACATTTGGTATCAGAGCCCATGTTTCAACTTTCTTTCGAGAATAATTTCTTGTGGGAACTTTGAAAAAACATAGATCTATAGGTACTCTTCTAATACCTCAAAATGTTTTAATCAATTATTACCATTATCATTACAAGATACCTTTTTCTAGTGGATTAACTACTAATTTTGCAAAATTCAGTTCATGGTTAGAAAATAACCAATAATCTGGCAATACTTTCTTCAAATTTATATAGAGGAAAAAAGAATAGATCATAATTGTGTGAAATATAGTTATCAGTTTCGAGTAGTTGTAAATACCTTCTTCTTCTCTTGATATATTTCAATCTAAGAAGAAGATGTAAAATCTATATTATTTGTCTCTATGCATTTTGTTCCAATATATTAATAATACTTGAACTTACATTCACTTTACATATATTGAATTCCACCCAAAAAGAACCTAACAACCATCGCTTTCATACTAAACTTTTAAATCAATAGAGCCACAAGTGAAGCCACTTGTATCATGCTTTCAATAAAGAAGAAATAAGTATTCATCATAGTATGCAAAGAATTAATAAATGACTACCACAAACAATAGATCCACCAATAACTACCAACCCAACAAATGATCCTTCAAACCAAACAAAACCTATAGCACAATATGAAAATTCAAATTTCAACAAGGAGTTCAATTATCAACAAACTTCATGGCAACATCTAAATTTGTTGGCATAGAATAGATGCACTTTCAACCTTACAAACATGCACTATATGTAAAGAAATCTACCCTAGTATGCATGTTTTTTCATTAAACAACTAAATTATTTGCAATAGATGCTTCAATGACATAAGCATACAAAAATTCTCTACATCTAACAATATGGATTCAAGTGAACAATTGTGTCTTATTCAATCTCACTCGAGTAGAAGAAATGCTGATAGTGTGCATAAATCCAATATTACAGGTGACCCATGTTCATGTGAACCAGGTATATGAATATTGAACATTTAAATTAAAGATTTAAACGTAATATATATGTCCATATGTTTAAATTAAAGATTTAAACATAATAAAGTGAAGTTTCTAGGTTTTAGGTTTAGGTTTAATAAGTCATTTAGGTTTCAAAGAATAGGTCAGTTTAGTTTATGAAACCCTAGTTTATGAATTAGGGTTTCTAATGTCTATGAATTACAGTTTTATGTTTTACTGTTTATGAAATACTAGTTTATGAATTACAGTTTAGTGTAAATATGAATTAGGGTTTTACATTTTACTATTTTTGAAACCCTAGTTTATGAGTTAGGGTTTTATGTTTTACTATTTTTGAAACCCTAGTTTATGAATTAGGGTTTACTTGTTTTCAATTTTAGGTTGAATATATATAGCTAAACATTGCAAAAACAACAAAATACAAAGCAAAAAAAATATAAATTAATAGAAATGGACAGGCAACCAACTTGGGGCACTGTGGAATTGATCTGAGGAGACAAGGATGCTGTGGAGGTTAAAAGTAGGGTCAGCAAACGGGGGTACCCATTTTTTGGTGTTGCTTTCCCTGATGTCTTGTGGCCTATAGCTGTTAAAATGAAGCTATAGGCATGTATATTAAAAAAAAATATACCTTTCAAAAATAGGTACCTGTTTCATAACGGGTGCCCATTTGAAACGGGTACCCATTTCATAACAGGTGCCCATTTTTTCTCCAGGTGTCTAATGATGAAGGGGGTAAATCACAAAACACACAACAACAAAAATTAAACACAGAAAATAGAACTTTCTTTTATTGATCTAGGCAACTCATTACATTACAGAAGCTCAATTACAATCAGAAGATGAATCCTCTACTGGCTACAACACATTACAGCTTTCCCAACCTCAAGGCTCTAGAATCATTAACCTTCTGTAACCCCAAATTAGCTAGGATTTCTATTTTCCCACCTATTCTTGACTCTACACTTGCCCCCTTAACTCTATTATCGCCCAGGGTTCCCAAAATAGTCATAAATAGCACTTTTTGACGGCCTCCAGCTAAATTTTGAAATTTGCAACTCCCTCCAAAAGTAAGTCAACTTCCGGGAAGCATAACTTTTGATCCGGGTGTCCGATTGACGAACCATTTTAAGCGTCGAAAAGCTTACGATGTGAACTATCATGCTAGAAATCTATAAATGGATTTCCATCAACTTTTTGGGACATTATGGGATCTTTTAGTGCCTCATATCTCATTTCAGAAATTTTCAGGGGCTTTTCAGAAAACAAAAACTTTAATATCTTTCAGCTCACAAATGATCTTTGCCTGATTCCTTCTCCAAAGGTATTATATTTCTGTTATGTAACTTTCTGTAAGTTTTCACTTCAATCCATGTCCAAATGCAAACTTTCCTAAAATAGAAGGTACACTTTCTAAAATAGGCAGGTTGCTATTTTTAGCAGTTTTGGAAAAACTAAAAGTCCTACATCATTATTCTGGATATTATGGAACCAAAAACACTAATTATAGAAATAAATGAAAACAACTACAATGATTTTCAATCATCTTCCTTTTGGGTGATGCAAGATTGCCCTTACACCACTAGATGCTCCTGCATTAGACACCCAGGGTAATTTGAGAAGTGACCCTGTCACGTCTCAGATCTTTGTGTGAGGAAAACACAAATGGTCAACCTCTGCCTTAGACAACCAAGAAGAATCTTCAATAGGCCTTCCTTTCCATTTTACTAGATATTCTTCATATTGCTTGTTCTGAGTACTTCTTCCCACACGACTATCCAAGATCTCTTCTATCTCCTCCATTGAAGTAGATGTCAGAATACTCCACTATGCTTGTGTTGGTCCATCCTCTGTTCCACCTTCATGATATTCTGATAAATCAATAATGTTGAAAATAGGGGAAATATTGATCCCACTCAGCAGCTCTACCTCATATGCATTTCTTGAATCATGCTTCTTCAGGATTTTGCATGGTCCAAATTTCTTCATTTTTAACTTATTGTATGTTCCAATTGGGAACCTTTCTTTTCTCAAGTGAACCATGAATTCATCTCCTACCTAGAATTCCTTATACCTCCTCTTCTGATCTTCCTTAGCCTTGTATTGAATATTCATCTTATTAATGTGATTTCTCACCTCTTCATGCAAATTCTTCAGATGTTCTGCAAAGTCTTTAGCTTCAGCACTTGTCTTTTCTCCTTTGTCTAGCTTCCTTAACTCAGAAGCATTTCTTGGGCTATTGCCATATACAATTTGGAATGGTGATCTACTAGTACTCCTATTGACAGAATTGTTGTAAGCAAATTATGCCTGTGGTAAAATCAAATCCCATCCCTTGGGCTTATCTCCTACTAAGCATCATAGCAGGTTACCCAAATTCCTATTCACCACTTCCGTCTATCCATCAGTCTATGGATGGTGTGTAGAACTGAACTTCAAATCTATCTTCAACTTCTTCCATAATGTCCTCCAGAAATAACCAACAAACTTGGTATCTCGATCTGAAACTATGTTCTTTGGTAGACCGTGTAATCTCACCACCTCCCTGAAAAATAACTCTACAATATGAACATCATTAGTCTTCTTGAAAGGAATAAAATGTGCCATCTTTGAGAATCTATCCACCACCACAAAAATAGAATCATGTCCTCTCTATGTCCTTGGTAAACCAAGAACAAAATTCATACTAATATCATCCCATGGCTTCTCTGGTATAGGTAGTGGCTGATATAGACCTATATTCTGACATACTCTGCAACTCTGCACAAATTTCCTCACATCCTGCTGCAACTGTGGCCAATAATAATTTTCACCAACAATAGCAATGGTCTTATCTCGACCAAAGTGTCCAGCCAATCCTCCACTATGCTTCTCCTTAATCAGGTTCTCTCTCATCGAACTCCTTGGAATGCACAACTGGCTTCCTCTAAACAACATGCAATCTTGGATTATGAAATCCAACCATTTTGTCCTATCCAAAGTAACAGGCTTCAAACAAGCTCTCCAAGCCTCTGCAAAATCGAGATCTTTAGGATACAAACTTTTGAGCTCATTGAACCCAACAACCTCTATCTTCATTTCTGTCAACAAATTTTGCCTTCTACTCAAGGCATCTGCAACTCTATTGGACTTCCCACTCCTATGCTTCAAAACAAAAGTATAGCTTGTTGATAACTGAGAGGGGGGGGTGAATCAGTTATCCTAATTATTTCCCTTATTGAACTTTTCTTTTAATTGAAGCAGCATAAAATCAAACACAAAACATTAACCATGAAATAAGAAACACATGACACAGTATTTTTGACGTGGAAACCCTGTTAAGGGAGAAAACCACGGGGTGATTAACCCAAGAATTATTCTCTGTTAGAAGAATAGAAAATTACAAAAATGGCACTTGCCAATTAGGGCTCACTGCCCGAGCACACTGCTCACAAGAGGCCCACTGCCTACAAGAAGACACACTGTCTACAAAGTGATGATAATCACAGTCTTGAACTGATTGGAAGCATCTGCATATGCTGGAGTTCAGTTCCGGTTAGGCTCAGTACACTGATCTGCTGCACTTCATCTTTCCTCTGTTCTTTGTTCTGCTATCTTTCACATACCGGATCCTTTTTGCTACCTCTGCTCTTTCTCTGGACTTATTCGCATATCTCTCCACACCCACACAACACTTCACAACTAAATCCATCCTCTATATATATCCGCACAAGTAGTTTCATCACCTTTCTAGTCGGCATCCGGAACAGTCTTAGTTTCTTACAAACTCTCATTCTGTCGGCTGAATCCTTCCTCACCAAGCAATGCGGATCAAGCATATACTTGTAGATATCATTAATCATGTCGGCCAAACATGATTCATGCCTTCACAACCTCTGTCATCAACAGTAACCCATCCGGAAAGCAGTCTGATACTCTGTCAGTCAGTTCTTCCTCTGTTTTCACTGTCTCTCAGGAATCCGGTACTTAACCATTCATATCTTTTTCCTTGTCCATCACCGGAGGCTAAATCCTTGGAATATACTACTAAAGGTAGTCCTCTTGACTTCCCCAAATCCGCACTGCACCAAGACACTTCCTCTGAGAGGTCCGGACCAATCTGTCGGACCTTGCCACATGCTCTGTTCTTCTTCACTGGACCACAACTTTCTTTATTCTGACTTCCGGTAGAGACACATCATGACTTGCAGATATGTGGGATGACCTTTGTTGCCATCAATGACAACAACCATGAATCCATATAGTGTCTCTTGCCAACATAGCTCTACAAAAACTCAACCCATTTTAAGTTCCTTTGGTTCAACTTTCCTTGACTATTAAGATACTACAAAGCCTGATGATCAGTATATAAAACAAACTCCTTTGGCAACAAATAATGTCTGCATTTCTTCAAAGTTTGAACTATTGCATAAAAATCCTGATCATAAACATAATTATTTTTCTTGGCATCATTAAGCTTCTCACTAAAATAGGCAATGGGCTTACCTTCTTGACTCAAAACAGCTCCTATACCACTACCACTAGCATCACAATCTACCTGAAATACCTTAGTGAAATCTGGAAGTGCCAAAATAGGTTGTTCTATGACTTTTTGCTTCAATGTATCAAAGCTCTTGTCTGCTCCTTTAGTCCATCTAAACTCATTTCTATCCCCTCTCATTGTCTCAATTAGGGGTGCACAAATGCTACTAAAATTCCTAATAAACTTTCTGTAAAAACTTGCCAAACCATGAAAAGATCTTACCTCTGTGGCACTCCTCGGCGTAGGTCATTCAATGATAGCCCTCACCTTCTCTGGGTCCATCTTCAGACCTTCCTCTAAGACAACAAATCCCAGGTATACCAACTCCTTTGCAAAACTACAATTCTTCAGATTAATCAACAACTTCTCCTCCCTTAGCTTCTCTAAAACTCTTCTGATATGCATCAGATGCTCATCCCAAGTCTTACTAAAAATCAAAATATCATCTAAATAGACAATAACAAAACTTCCCAAAAATTCTTTCAGTACCTCGTTCATGAGTCGATGAATGTGCTCGGTGCATTGGTTAGCCCAAATGACATGACTAACCACTCATACAAACCCTCCTTGGTCTTGAAGGCTGTCTTCCATTCATCTCCTTCTCTGAGTTGGATCTAGTGGTACCCACTCTTCAGATCAATCTTCGTAAAGTACTTGGTTCCACTCAAACAATCCATTATGTCATCCATTCTGGGTAGTGGAAATTTGTACTTGATCATAATCTTATTGATGGCTCGAGAGTCTATACACATTCTCCACTCTCCATCTTTCTTTGGTACTAGTACTGCAGGTACCGCACATGGACTTAGGCTCTCTCTTATCAATCCCTTCCTCAACAACTCCTGAACTTGTCCGTTCAACTCTTCACTCTCTGCTGGAGTCATTCTATGGGCCACCTTGTTTGGCAAACTAGCTCCTAGTATCAAATCCATTTGATGACTTATCTTCCTTACTGGTGGTAAACCTTCTGGTACATTATCAATGATAATGTCCTGAAATTCTTCCAACATATCTGAGACTTCTGTTGGTACATCTTCACATTTCTCTTGACTGATCTTAGGAATTAATGCAAAGCAATGATGCTCATGCTTCATACCTTCCAAAGATTTCCTACCATCTACCAAGCAAATGCTGGCAGTACTACATACTTTTTCTTCCACCTCCTTCAAGGGCTTCAACTTATGACGAACTCCATCCTTTGTTAGGGAATATGTGTTTGCACGGCCATCATGGACAGCGCTCCTATCATACTGCCATGGCCTCCCTAATAACATATGACATGCATCCATCGGTATGATATCACACAACACCTCATCATGGTAGTCCCCAATCTTGAACTTCACTAAACACTGCTCATTGACCAAAGCTCTATGGTCCTTCTGCAACCATGCAATCTGATATGGATGTGGATGCTTTCTTCTTGTCAACTTCAACTTGTCAACCATCTCCTCTAAAACAAGATTGTCATTGCTTCCACTATCAATAATAATGTCACAACACTTACCTTCACATTTGCACCTTGTGCAAAATAAACTCTTCCTCTAATTTGGTTCTTTCTCCTCATTCAGCAAGGTTCTTCTGACAACTAGGGTTTCTCCCCTTTCAGCATCTTCAGAATGCTGAGAATGTGCATCTTCATCTACATGTGCAACTCATGCATTACCTTCAGGTCTTCTATTTGTCCTTCCTTGATGTTACAGACACTCGTATGCTTGATGCCCTTCTTCTCCACATTGGAAATAGGTTCCTTTGAAACCTCCTCTTCCAGGTCTGCCTCTTCCTCTTCCTCTTTGCTCACCATTGTTCTGGTCACGAGGGCAGTAGGTATTATCTCCTCTCTAATTTTGACTAGTGCCAGCTTCTTCACTCTTCTTTGGATCTTCATTTCGGCCTCCATAGGGTCTTCCACCAGTCCTTCCACCTTGACCTCTTCCCCTTTTCTTCCTATCAAATCTTTTATTCAACTTCTCTTCCACCTTCAGGGAAAACTGATACACATCTTCTATGGTGATCATTCTGACCAGGCTGATCTCTTCTTGGATACTTGGCCTCAACCCATTAATGTAATGGGCTACCTTCTCCTTATTGGCCTTTGCATGACCGGTTCTGATAGTAATCTTATAAAACTCTTCTGTATACTCCTTAATAGACTTGTTACCTTGCTTCAGTCCTTGCAGCTTCTTCAGCAACTCCATCTCATAGTCCATAGGAATGAACTGCTTCTTCAATTTCTCCATAATCTGATCCCATCTGGTGATCTTTTCTTTTCCTCTTCTATTCCTCTCTAATTGGACCTTCCACCAAATACTGGCGTGGCCCTTCAACTTTATTTTTGCAAACTTGACCCGATCTGGGTCCTCCACATCTTCATACTTGAAATACTCCTCCATGTCATTGATCTAATCAATAAGCTGTTCCGGATTCAAATCTCTAGAATATGTAGAAACTTTGATCTTGGGCCTCTTTCTGATCTTAGAAATGGCCCTCAATAACCTAACTTCTGCAGGATCTCCTACAGCTTCTTGTTCTTCCTCAGATAGTTCCTCTTCAACTTCATCTTCACTTTCTTCTCTTGTTCTTAGATCAAACCCTCTTCACAGCTCCTCTTGCAATGCATCGATTTTCCTTTGTAGGGCTCTAAAACCCCCTTCCATCAAAGCATTTCTCCCAACATGATTTCTTCGTGGAGGCATCTTGATCTCCACAGCAAACCCACAACCTCAGGTTCTGGTGCAAACTGCCTCACGGTCGGTGATCTATCTACACACTCAAGAACCCTTGCTCTAATACCACTTGATGAAGGGGGTAAATCATAAAACACACAACAACAGAAATTGAACATAGAGAATAGAACTTTCTTTTATTGATCTGGGCAACTCATTAAATTACAAAAGCTCAATTACAATCAGAGGATGAATCCTCTACTGGCTGCAACACATTACAGCTTTCCCAACCTCAAGGCTCTAGAATCTTCAGCCTTCTGTAACCCCAAATCAGCTAGGGTTTCTATTTTCCCACCTATTCTTGACTCTACACTTGCCCCCTTAACTCTACTATCGCCCAAGGTTCCCAAAATAGTCATAAATAGCACTTTTTGGTGGCCTCCAGCTAAATTTCAAAATTTGCAACTCCCTCCAAAAGTAGGTCAACTTCCAGGAAGCATAACTTTTGATCCAGGTGTTCGATTGATGAACCATTTTAAGTGTCAGAAATCTTGCGATGTGAAATATCACGCTCCATCAACTTTTTGGGATGTTATGAGATGTTTTAGCACCTCATATCTCATTTCATAATTTTTTAGGGGCTTTTCAGAAAACAAAAACTTTAATATCTTTCAGGTCACAAATGATCTTTGCCTGATTCCTTCACCAAAGGTATTATATTTCCGTTATGTAACTTTATGTAAGTTTTCTCTTCAATCCATGCCCAAATGCAAACTTTCCTAAAATAGCAGGTACACTTTCCAAAATAGGTAGGTTGCTATTTTTAGTAGTTTTGGAAAAACTAAAAGTCCTACATCATTATTCTGGATATTATGGAACCAAAAACACTAATTATGGAAAGAAATGAAAACAACTACAATGATTTTGAAACATCTTCTTTTGGGGTGATGTAAGATTTCCCTTACACCATTGGATGCTCCTACATCACTCGATCATAAATGAGTACCTGTTTCATAACGGGCACCCGTTTTGACTCGGGCACCCATTTTGACTCGGGCACCCATTCCAAGCGGCATTTTCCACTCACAGAAAACTTCCTCAAAATGTATACTCATCTCCTTGCTACAACCCATTTGCTTCCATCATCATTGTCCTAGCAGTTTCTTGAATGGTCCGGTTCTTCCTTTCCACAACTCCATTCTGCTGAGGAGTCCTAGGAGCAGATAACTATCTTTTTATTCCATGCTTTTCATAGAATGTATCAAACTCACTAGAGGTAAACTCTCCACCTCTGTCAGATCTTAGACACTTTATCTTCTCACCAATCTCATTCTCAACCATAACCTTGAACACCTTGAATTTGTCAAGAGCTTCTGATTTCTCTTTCAAGAAAGTTAGCCACATCATCCAGGAGTAATCATCAATAAGAAACATAGAATATCTATCTCCTTGCACACTTCTAATTCTAGCAGGACCAGATAGATCAGTATGCACAAGTTCCAATAGTCCACTTGAAAAAATTTCTTTACTCTTGAATGAAGTTTTGTTATGTTTACCCAATTGACATTCTCTACACATGTTATTAGCAGGTTTCACAAGTTTTGGAAGATCTCTCACAGCCTGAGTAGAACTTATCTTGACAATATTATCAAAATTCACATGACACATTATCCTATGCCATAGCCAACTCTGATCAATCTGAGCAATCAAACAACTTTTTCCAGTACCACTTAAATGAAAGATGTTACCTTTAGTTTGTGTACCTGATGCAATCACAGTTCCAAAGCTTACTAAGATTTTGCATTTTCCATCCTTGAATCAGAGATCATATCCTTTGTCAACCAACTATCCAACACTGAGAAGATTATGCTTCAATCCTTCTACATATAGAACATCATTAGTGTTATTCTTACCATCAAAAGAGATGGATCCTCTGCCACGAATTCTACCAGCTGAATTGTCTCCAAACTTCACAATTCCACCTTCATACCTTTCCAAACTTAATATGAACTTACTTTTATCACCAGTCATATGATGAGAACATCCACTGTCAATCACCCATTCATCCTTTTCTTCAATTTGAGCAGCCAAGGAACTTTCCACATTCACACAACTAGTAGATTCAGTAGACACCGGATCTTCTTCTTTGATGGCAATGAACACCCATTCATTTCTTGAGTTACTTCCCATATCAAATTCGTCATCTGTGACTCCTTCTTCATCAGCTTCTTGGACATAGTAACATTTCTTCTAAGCCCTTGATCTGTTAGGGTTTGGCTTTGAAACCCTCTCTGGACACCTTGAGGCAAAATGCCCAATCTTGTTACAAGCAAAACATTTTAAAGGCAACTTTCCTTCATACTTACCGGATCCTCTTGCCAATCTTTTGGCAATAAGGGCTTCAAGTTCTGCAGTCTCAACTTCATCATCTTCAAGATCCTTCCTTGCCTTTGCAAATCTATTTGACCTTCCTGAAGAGCTTTCACCTGGATCATATCTTTGTTTTCCATAAACACTAGCCTTAAATGCAAATTTAGACTTAGGAAGAGAATTACCAAACTCACTCATTTCAAAAGCTGAAAGCTTACCAACCAACTGATCCCTTGTAACAGTTGTCACAATCCTGATCTCTTCAATGGCAGCGACTTTATGCTTGTATGCCACAGGTAAGGATCTGAGCACTTTGGCAACAATCTCTGATTCTTCCAATGTTCCACCAGCACTCATGATACCGTTCACAAGTTCATTCACTTTCTACATGTAGGAAGTAATATTTTCATCTTCACTCATCATCAATCTTTCGTATCTACCCTTCAGGCTCTGTAGCTTGGCGCATTTGACATATTCATCACCTTCATATAGAGTTTCCAACCTTTCCCAAATTTCATGAGCAATTTTTAATTCTAGGACATTTGTCATTTCAGTATCAGTCAGGGCACTTAGCAATGCTTCTTTAGCTTGAATATTATATTCAGCTTCCTTGAGTTCATCTATAGTTGAAGGGCCTTTCTCTGGGATCTTATACTCATTCTTAGTTATCAACCAAAAGGCATCACCCATACATTGCAAATGACACTACAGGTGTACTTTCCAAAGGGAGTAATTTGTTCCATCAAATCTCAGACTTTCCTTCTTGTAGGTTGACATCTTGGATCTCCTCAAGCAGTCAAGCTTCTTCTAGAGGAACCGGCTCTGATACCAATTGTTGGAACTAGTCCAGACAACTGAGAGGGGGGTGAATCAGTTGTCACACAAATTTAACCTTTTCTACTTTTAATCTTCTTTCACAACTTATAAACATATTAATGATGTAAACATTAAAGCATGAATCAGCAACACATGAGCAAAAACACAATTAACACATTTGACACCAAGATTTTTAACATGGAAACCCGGTTAAGGGAAAACCATAGTGGGGGTTAACCCACAAGATTCATACCCTGTTAAAAGTACTTAAAAGAAATGGGAAGGTACTTGCCTTTGGGTGCACTACCCAGAGCTCACTGCTCAAAGAGGCTCACTATCTACAAGATTTTATGTTTAATACAAAAAGAATGAACTGAGAAATAACATCTTCTTTATGCCTGGTTCAGTCCCATTGAAATCTCACAAAAACTTCTACTCTGTCCCAAACACTTCTTCGCTAACTCTTCATCCTCTACTACTCTTGTTCTTCTACTTTACCTCTGTACCTTTCTTATGATTTTATCATTTTTGCTCAAGGACAAATTTCTACAACTCATCAACAAGTATTTATATGCTTCATCAACCTTGGAATGAATATCAAGGTTGGATTGACTTAATGTGGATCACTATACCATCGGCCAAACATAGCTGGGGCTTGAATCTTCTTCAAACAATATGCCATGCTCTAGAGAATTGCTCTAAGATCATCTGCAACACGCTTGAATCATCCGATCGAGCAAAATTGGGAAAAATAGAAACACTAAGGAAGAAATCTTCAACAACGAGCTCAATCTTCAATGCGGACCTCCAACACAATAGGCACACAATCCAGAGACCTCCACAAGCACATTGAATTTAGCAATAACATCCGCACTACTCCAAATCAAACAGAATCTCTTGCATCTTCATCCGGTACCTTAAGAACACTGTCTACCATGACTGTCACACTAGAATGATTCCTTGTAGACCTCCAAACCATGAACCACTTGAGTTGATGATACACATTGACTTCCCAAACATGCCTCTAGATCCACAGATCATAGTGTTTCATTTGTGGAGCAATCTGGACCAATTTTCTGTCACTCTGTCTCTTCTAAACACTACAAAACCCAGTTCTACTCAGAAGGCCATAACTTCTTCAAATCTTTATGCGGACCTCTCAAATCTTAACTAGAGCTACTTCAGACAATCCTCTACATAGTGATATGGTCCGCATACTTTGATCTTCACTAATTTTCTCAATATCCTCAACATTTCAATCTTCTAACTAGGTAATAAAATAGGATACATTTGACACCAATGACAACAAGGATATGTTGACATCAATGACAACACCGCTTAGGCACATATTTGCAACATTTAGATCTAATGGTAGATAATTTGTTGGCTTGTCTTGCCCTAGAAGGTAACCCTATTTTATGAGGGTGTTGTATTACGGTTGTGGTATCATGATGTATTCTGAGAACTTGATAGTAGTCATGTTGTCTCTAGATCTCTGGTGGTGATACTCCTGTGAGAGGATTTCTCTGTAAATATATTGTAATCTTTGTGATTTCTGAATAATATATTGGGTGGCTTTTGCAGTGTGGGGTTTTTCTCCCAAAAGAGTTTCCCCATGTAAATCACTGTGTTGTGGTATGCATGATATCTATGTTTATTTCTATTTAAGTTTTTGTAACTGTTAAAGATCTATAAAGTTTTGCATTATCCTCCTCTCAAGATTAGTGTAGGAAGTTGTTCTGCTACCTTAGCTTCCTTACAAGTGGTATCAAAGCCTAATCACCTTTGGTTTCAGTTGTGTGTTGTTGGGTTTTTTGAACTAATCCAGATTTGAGTGGGAGCTTGTGCAGAAGACACTTTGTGATCTTGTTGCAGGAATTTTTAGATGACAAGTTCATTAGGGAGAATAGAGATGGATAAATTTTCTAGAAATAATTTTGAAATGTGGATGCTGAAGATGGAGAATTTGTTGATAGATCAAGATCTGTGGGATATTGTTGATGAGAAGGTTTCAAGGCCTGCAGGTCCTACTTTGGCTACTCAATATGATGTTATGGACCATAAAGCCAAGGGTCTAATCAGATTATGTTTGGTAGACTCTATTTTAATCAATGTCCATGAAGAGACCTTTGCACAGAAACTATGGCAGAAGGTTGGTGAGATGTATCAAGCCAAATCTTTAGTGAACAAGATTTTCTTAAGGAAGAAATTGTATTCCTTGAGAATAGAAGAGGGTGGATGAATTACAAACCGCCTGGAAGCATTCAATATGTTGGTGGCTCAATTAGCATCAGTTGGTGTCAAAATGGATGAGGAGGAGAAATGTTAAGTATTTCTTTGTTCTTTGCCTAATTAATGGGATTCTCTTGTTATGGCTATTGGGAATACTTTTGTTATATTGAAGTCTAAAGATGTGGTGGGTTATTTGCTTTCTGAAGAGATGAAGAGGAAGGTATCCATCAGTGCCAAGGAGGGCCTAAATGTTTGTGGAAGAACTAAGGAAAAAGGCAAGAACAATGAGAAGTGTGATAAATCCAAGTCCAAGGGGAGATCCAAATCTCCTAGAAAGTCCAAAGTTGTTTGCTAGAATTGTGGTAAGCCTTGACATATTCATAAGGAATGTAAAGAAGAAAAGAAGAAGAAAAAGAAGAGATTTGATTCTAATTCTAAGTCTGAGAAGGAATATAGTGATGCATTCATTGCAGCTTTAGCAACTCGTGCAAGTAATGGTGCATGGTTAATTGACTCAGGTGCATCTTTCCATATGACCTTTAATAGAGATTAGTTTTCTGAATATGAAGAATTTGATGGAGGTAAGGTGTAATTGGGTGATGATTCTTATTTAAATATTGCTGGTCATGGTAAAGTTAGAATTGGGTTTCCTGATGGTAGAATAAAAGAGATTAATGGTGTGTTGCATATCCCTGCATTAGCACAAAATTTGTTATCTATGAGAAAACTAATAGATGCAAGTGTGCAAGTAGTATTTTCTAATGTAGGATGCAAGATGGTTAGAGGTGCTATGGTGATCGCTAGAGGTGTTAGATATGGCACATTATATAATCTTGATGCTTGCATTGTTGAGTGCAATAGTACTTCTGTGAAAAGCAAGTCTGTCGAAGAGGTGAGGGTTTCATCTTCAGCAGATGGTCATGTCTTTTGGGTACCCAAGGGTGCTCTTTCTTCTAAATCAAATTTACTATTGTCATTTGGATTTGTGCCCTATGTTGGAGAGGTTTAATGGTCTTCAATAATCTAGTGAAACATTGAGATGATCTCCAGGTGTGGGACCTTGCAAGAAGATCAAATCTCCAAAGAGAGGATGATTCCTTCGCTAAATTGGAGAGTTAGTTATTGCTAAGACTAAACCTAATCTATCCACCATTGAGGAAAAGGGGAAGAAAGATGAAAATAAGGGGGTGATACACCATGTTTGAATATAGACCACTTTTTATTACTAAAATGCACAAAATAACTAGATACAACTAATAAACTTACATAGATCTTAGCTGATTCTAAAAGAGGTAAAGAGCAGAACAAGGTTGTAAGGAACTAAGCATTCACATACAAACTAGTCCTAAATCACACAGAGCTAAAACAAGCATGAAGAGGTAAAAACATCCAACATGTATTAATCAAAAAGGCATGGTTACAGCAGAGGAGGGCTCTATTTGGAATACAGAAGAATGATATGTATCCAACAACATTACATCTTACAAACATGCATATATAACATTTCATTACATTGACCTAAGTCATCCATTACAATAAATTTGCCCCATGGGCCTATTAGAAAACATCTCTACAAAAGGAATGTATGTCTACAAGAATTAAATGCAGAAAATCTCTTGGATCCTGAAGTAGCTAGTAGATATTTGTGTCTTCAATGCAAGTAGTTAATTCATCAACCTACAACAATTAATGCAAAATATCTAAAATAGAGTAGTTGAGCAAATCAAATTCTACATTAATGGCTGATGAGGAAATTCAAATAGATTTTCCCTCAAAAATCCTCTTACATAGAGCTTTTACAACACTTTAAATATCTACATTCAGATATTCAAAGTTTACAATACATTACAATTCTACGTTTCACTGGTTTCTGCATATCTCAATTTCTAGCCTATATTTTGCCCTATTGACAAAATTTACTTATTACAAACCATTATGTCTTGTTCTTTGCATGTTTTTATCTTTAGTCGGCAACTTTGTCATTTTTTGAACTATGTCTTGTTTCTTCCATTTTTCCCTTATCAGAAAAAATCTATATATCTGAACTATCCTTGGTCATGTTTTGCCTTATCAAAAAAATGTTCAATCTTTGAACTTCACTTGGTTGTCTACCTTATTGGTAAAATGTTACTTTGCTAAACCATTTTTCCTCACTTCCTTTTTGCCTTATCAGCAAAATCATCATATCTCAAACCAAATCTTCTTTGTTGGAAAAACTTCTCTTCGCTGAACTGTTGCTTTCACCAATTCTTTACTCTCCCTTTTGCCTTATTGGCAAAATTGCTGACTTTTGAACCAACAACGCCTTGGCCAATTTTTTCTTTTATCGGCCCATTTACCTTGTCCTCCCCAACCTCATCCTTTGTCAGTGAACCATGAGGATTTCTAACTACCCCTTGAGTTCATGATTTTTGAAGATAGCCAGGAAAGGCTTTTGTTCTTTCATTTGCCTTAGCCATTTTTAGCAAATCCTTCCTTTGTTCTCCTTTATTGGGACTTAGCTCGATTGGTGAACCTCAGAATTTTTGAACTTTTCCTTTGAGTTCACCATTTGGTAAAATCGCCGATAAGGCATTCCTTTGCCTTCCTATGCATTAGATGAATTTGAAGAAAGCCCACTCTCTACCTAGCCCTTTGTTAGAAAAATGCCAAGTCGGTGAACTTGAGAAATTCTAAACTTTTGGAAGGTTTGTGGAGTATGAAACTTGTCGAGAAAGGGAAAAAGTGATCTCATGCCTTAGTCATTCTTTACCTTAGTTCATGAACATGAAACTTTGCCGACTAAGGCCCAAAAAGGCCAAAAAACTAAGGCAAAAGCCTTGAATTTTCTAGGTTTTTAATCTCCATAAAGATTTTCAAGGATTTATGCAAGGAAATACATTCAAATTTGAAGGTTTTTAGGAATATAGAGTTAAGTTTCAACAAGATTTTCAAGGTGGGCTATTTGACTTTAGGAAGAGGAAAATAGGTCAACATTTTGGTGACCTCTCAGGGATGTTTTCCTGCTAAACAAATAGACTAGTGGCCTTAAGCATCCATTAGACATGGAGTAAAAAAAGGACTACAATAGGTCTTAAAAATGAAACCCTACCTCCAAAACAACACCAAAAGAGAAACAAGGCCTGTATTCTCCTAATGAGAGTACAGAATATGCAACGACACTTAGGGAAAAGAAAACCTAAATAAAAAACAAAACCTACTCTAAAACCTAAACTAACAAGTAAATGACCTCAAACAAAGCCATTAACAAATTATTGAAAGTAATTTCCCCTTCTTAGAAATTTACAATGTTTCTCATGCATGTGGGCAGTTAAAAAGAGGTAGGGAAGGGATGGACATATAACAAGGTAATGATAAACTTCCTCAAGGACAAAGAAAAACTCACCTATCTACTTGCACTGATAAAAAATGTAGCTGCCTAGAAGTGGATAAATGGGTTGATCTAGCCCTTCTCGATGCTCAACCTCATGCTTCAAAGAAAGCATGAAAGGTAGGGACTCCTTTAATATGTCTCTAACTAGGCTAGATGCCTGATAGGGCATCCCTTTGAAATGGTATGCAGGCCATCACTGCTGCATTCAGGTTCATTCTTTAATTCTTCTCCTCTTGCTGGTCCGAAAGCTCTGGCTCTTGTAAAATGATTTGAGGAATGACTGCCTCCTCAAACTACTCAAACTCCTCATGATCTACCTCATTAAGAGGAGCTGGTCCACTATCCAGATTTGAGAAAAAAACATCAAGCTCATCCTTGAAAAGAGCCTCCTCTAAGTCCTCTACACTCTTGAGTATAGGGTTGCACATATGCTCTTCCTTATGAGATGAGATCTCATTGTCATATTTGGCCTCAACCTGTAACAACTTGCCACCACTCTCAAAATCTTCATGTTATTCTAGAACTGTAGCTAATGTTAGCATTTGCATGCCATCTTTATCTTCAATATAACTAGGTAGTTCATGAAATAGAGGGGCATCTTCAACTTTTCATTGAGCAATCTTTGTTACAACTTCATCCCTAATGCCCTCATCATTTGACTGCAACTCCATAGGATTCTGTTATTTGGGTTGTCTTTGTAACTGAACCTTTTCACCATGCTCCCTTTGCATTTTGTTTGCATTCGTCTTGTTCAAAGCATGGGAAAACTATTTAAATGAGCTAAAATATAGAGGGCTCAACTCTGCCTCTAGATCAATACCAACCCTAATGTACTCAAAGTATTGTTGCTCTATCAAACTGGCCTTAACTTCATCTTGCAACAGGTCTGAATTTTCAATTTTAATGGTACATAAGGGTTCATTATTTGTAGGTGACTCTTCCCTAATTGTAAGTATCTCCCTTCTTAGCTCATCCTTCCAATTAGCCTGGTAGACAATAGGTCCACCCTTGAAAATTGAAATAGTATCAAGGAAAGAGGCCTAAATATTCTCTTAAATTTATTGGAGGGAGAGAGTTTTGGGAAAAAATATTCCCGGGGAGTGATAGACTGAGTTTGCACAGGAATAGGGTCTTATGGAGGGACAGAGCCTCTGAAACTTTTAGATTTATGAAGTTGAGGCTACTCTGCAACAGGCTAAAATTGTGTAGAAGAGAGGAGTTGCCTAAAGCTGGGAGAGGATGGAATTGATTGGGCTACTTGCCTCATCTATTGCTCTTGAGCAGAAATCCTCATAACAAGGTTTTCCTGAGAGGCCCTTTCTTGTGCCTCATGCCGTCAAGTATGCTCCATCATTTCTTGAAACTCATCCCACTCCCTCTGTAGGTACATCATCGCCTCCTTCAGATCACTAATATTTTTTATGCTAAGACCATAATCCCGCTGAGGTTGATTATACCCTTTTTTTTCTTTTTAATCATCCAAAAGTCTATTAAGCTCTAGAACATGCCTATGAGATCTTTGAACACATCAGTGTTCACATAGTCAACATTTGGGAATCGATTAGAAGGGTAGCTGCTCTGGCTTGGATCAAAAAAGTCTCCTTAGGGTTGATAATAAGTGTTATTAGGCTACCAAGAAGACAGAGGAGGGGCTGGTGGGAGGTAAGCATTGTAAAGATGTTGATATTTCATTGAAGTAGAGACATATGACACAAAACTAGAGGCATCTTGGGCCTAAAATTGTAGGTATGGAGGCGTATAATTTGCATTTTGGCTAGGTGGAGGGGAGTAGCCATAACTCCCATAAAAGCTTGACATTTTAAAGCGTCAAAATGTCGAAATAATCATAGAAAATCTCTAAACAGAGCAAAGCAGGTCTGCATCTAGAAAAAATTGGATACATACCAAGAAGAGTTGCCAAGTCATTTGAGATACTTCTGAAAGTAGGATAGACTAGGAGAACCATTGAAATCCTGATACTTGGAGTTCTTTAAGTGCTTAAATTGGCTGCACCAGCATATTTGTTTAGTAGAGTCACCATGGTGTTGGAGTGGTTGTCCTAAAAGGGAAGATACACAAAAGAGCACACCAAAACTCTTTAATGAATGATGAGGATCATCAAAAGTCCCATTGGGCATGCTAAAAATTGTTGTCACTTGGATTTGCACCCTGTGTTGGAGAGGTTTATTGATCTTCAACAATCCAGTGAAATATTGAGATGATCTCCAAGTGTGGGACCCTGCAAGGAGATCAAATCTCTAGAGAGAGGCTGGTTCCTTCACTAAATTGGAGATTCATCTATTGATAAGACTAAACCTAATCTATCCATCATTGAGGAAAAGGGGAAGAAGGATGAAATTGGAAATAAAAGGGGGTGATACACCAGATTTGAATATAGAACACTCATAGTACTAAAATGCATAAAATAACCAAATACAACTGATAAACTTACATATATCTTAGCCGATTCTAAAAGAGGTAAAGAGCATAATAGGGTTGTAAGGAACTAAGCATTCACATACAAACCAGTCCTAAATCACATAGAGCTAAAATAAGAATGAAGAGGTAAAAACAACTAGCATGTATTAATAAGAAAGGCACGGTTATAGCAGAGGGTAGCTCTATTTGGAATACAAAAGAATGATATGTATCCAACAACATTACATCTTACAAACATACATATATAGCATTTCATTACATTGACCTAAGTCATCCATTACAATAAATTCACCCCATGGGCCTATTAGAAAATATATCTGCAAAAGGAATGTATGTCTACAAGAATTCAATGCAGAAAATATCTTGGATCCTAAAGTAGCTGGGAGATATTTTTGTCTTCAATGCAAGCAGTTGATTCATCAACCTACAACAATCAATGCAAAATATATAAAATGGAGTAGTTGAGAAGATTAGATTCTACATTAATGGCTGATGAGGAAATTCAAATATATTTTCCCTCCAAAATCCTCTTACACAGAGCTTTTACAACACTTTAAATATCTACATTCAGATATTCAAAGTTTATAATACATTACAATTCTTTGTTTCACTAATTTTTGCATATCTCAATTTCTAGCCTATGTTTTGCCCTATCGGCAAAATTTACTTATTACAAACCATTTTATCTTGCGCTCTGCATGTTTTTATCTTCAGTTGGCAACTTTGTCATTTTCTGAACTATGTCTTGTTTCTTTCATTTTTGCCCTTATCAACAAAAATCCATTTCTCTGAACTATCCTTGGTCATGTTTTGCCTTATCGGCAAAAATGTTCAATCTTCAAACTTTGCTTGGTTGTCTCCCTTATCAACAAAATGTTACTTTGCCAAACCATTTTGTCTCACTTCCTTTTTGCCTTATCAACAAAATCATCATATCTCACACCAAGCCTTCTTTGTCGGCAAAAATTCTCTTCACCGAACTTTTGCTTTCGCTGATTCTTTACTCTCCGTTTTGCCTTATCAGCAAAATTGCTAACTTTTGAACCAACAATGCCTTGGCCAATTTTTTCTTTTATTGACCCATTTACCTTTTCGCGAAACTTTTCCTCCCCAGCCTCATCCTTTGTTGGTGAACTATGAGGATTTCAAACTCCCCTTGAGTTTGCAATTTTTGAAGATAGCCGACAAAGGCTTTTGTTCTTTCCTCTGCCTTAGTCATTTTTAGCAAATCAGTCCTTTGCTTTCCTTTAATGGGACTTCGCCTGATTGGCGAACCTTAGATTTTCTAAACTTTTCCTTTGAGTTCACCATTTGTGAAAATTGTTGATAAGGCATTCCTTTGCCTTCCTATACCTTAGACAAATTTGAAGAAAGCCCACTCTCTACCTGGCCCTTTGTCAAAAAAATGCCAAGTCGGCGAACTTGAGAAATTTTGAACTTTTGGAAAGTTCATGGAGTATGAAACTTGTCGAAAAAGTGAAAGTGTTATATCATGCCTTAGTAATTCTTCACCTTAGTTCATGAACATGAAACTTTGCCGTCTAAGACCCAAAAGGGCCAAAAGACTAAGGCAAAAGCCTCAATTTTTTTGGGTTTTTTGCAAGGATTCTCCACAAGGATTTTTAGGGATTTATTGAAGGAAATACATTGAAATTTGAAGGATTTTAGGCATATAGAAAAGTTTCAACAAGATTTTCAAGGTGGGCTATTTGACTCTGGGAAGAGGAAAATAGGTCAACAGTTACCTATAAAGAAAACTATGTTATGGCCCCAAAGACTTGGCCACATTGGAGAAAAGGGTCTAAGGACCTTGAAAAATAAAAACCTTGTTGAAGGGTTGTCTGATTGTAATCTTGAGTTTGATTTCTGTGAGCATTGCATTTATGAAAAATAAAACCTCGTTCAGTTTTATTTGAGTTCTCATAAATCTTGTGGTGTATTGGATCTTATTCATTCTGATGTGTTTTGTCCTATAGATGTTCCTTCAATTGGAAAATCCACATATTATGTTTCATTTATTGATGACTATAGTAGAAGTACATGGGTATACTTTCTAAAGAGTAAATATGAAGTTTTCAATCAGTTTAAAGAATTTAAAGCAATTATTGAGTCGTAGATTGGAAATAAAATAAAATGTTTGAGGATTGATAATGGTGGTGAATTTTACTCTAATGATTTTGATAGATTTTGGAAAGATTGTGGTATTCATAGACAAAATACAACTCGGTATTCTCCACAATAGAATGGAGTTGCAGAAAGAATAAATAGGACACTGATGGAGAAGGCTAGGAGTATGTTGAGTGGTACTGGTCTAGAACAAAGGTTTTAAGCTAAAGTTATTGCCACTGTCTGTTACCTAATTAACATGTCTCCTACATCAGCTCTTGTTGATAAGACACCTATAGAGGCATGGTTGAGTCACAAGCCTTCATTAATACATCTTAGAGTTTTTGGTTGCAAGGCATATGTACATGTGCTAAAGGAGAAGCAAACAAAGTTAGAGAACAAGGTTGTGAAATGTATCTTAATCGGATACAGTTATGGTGTGAAAGGATACAAGCTTTGGGATCCTATTGCACATAAGGTAATATATAGTAGAAGTGTTATTTTTAGAGAAACTAAGCCTTCTTTTGTTACATTGCAGCCAGAACAAAGTAAACAAGAAGATGTGATTCAATTTCCTTCTACACCTGAGAAAGTTGAATCAAGGCCCATGGATAGACAAGAAGTTGAGGAGAGCTCATCTAGTTCTGAATCTTCAAAAGAGGAGGAAGAACCTCCAACTCATCTTGTTTGTAGGTCTACAAGGCATAGACAATAAACTAAAAGGTATTCACCTAATGATTGGAGATGTATTTTTTCTTTGAATAATAACATAGATGAACCTAGATCTGTAGAAGAGGCATTAGGTATGAATGATGCAGAATCCTGGAAGATTGCTATGGATGAAGAAATGACATCTTTCAAAAATAATGATGCATGGGATCTTGAACCATTGCCTAAAGGACACAAACATGTTGGTTGCAAAGGGGTGTTCAAGAAAAAGATTGGGTTAGATGGAGATATTGAGAAGTACAAAGTAAGGTTGGTTGTAAAAGGTTACTCTCAAGTTGAGGGTGTTGATTACGGTGAGATATTTTCTCCTGTTACAAAAATGACATCCATTAGATTTTTGCTTTCTATTGTTGCTGCTTATGATTTAGAGGTTGAGCAAATGGATGTGAAAACTGCTTTCCTTCATGGTGACTTGGAGGAGGATATTTATATGACATAGCTAGAGCACTACATGGTGAAAGGTAAAGGTAATTTGGTTTGCAAATTGAAGAAATCTTTGTATGGCCTAAAATAGAGTCCCAGGATGTGGTACCAAAAATTTGATACATATGTGTTGAGTTTGGGATTTGAGCATTCTAAAGTAGATCATTGTGTTTATTATAAAACTGATGGTGATCATTTCCTGATTATTATTATATGTTGATAATATGTTATTTATTGGTAAAGGGAAAGGTATGGTTTCAGAACTGAAATCTCAACTTGCTACTAAATTTGAAATGAAAGACCTTGGTGCAACTAGACACATTCTTGGGATGGAAATTAGAAGAGATAGAGTGAACAGAAAGCTATGGCTTGGCCAGAGTAAGTATGTCAATTCAATTTACAGAGGTTTAACATGCAGGACTGTAGACCATTGTGTGTTCCCTTTTCAGTTGGACCAAAGTTATCTATTTCAGATTGTCCAACATCTCTATTAGATATGGAAGAGATGAGCAGAGTGCCTTACCAGAGTGTAGTTGGAAGTTTGATGCATGCTATGGTTTGTGTTGCAAGGTGTGTGCCCTTAGTCTCCTTATGTTGTGCACTATAGCACTTGGGTTCATGATAAGGCTTAACCGCCTCCCGTGGATTCATTAACTCTGGCGGTTGTATCAGGTATTAACAGGTTGATCTTTTGGTGCAATGACAACCATCTTTGTAACAATTGGTATCATAGCCTGGATCATGGGTTTGAACCCCTCTCTTGCACTGGGGGGTTGTTGTAAGGTGTGCGTCCTTGGTCTCCTTGTACTAATCTTGGAACATTTCATTAGGATGTAGTTGAAAGAGTCTTCAGATATTTCCATGGTATCTCAGAGTATTCCTTGTGTTATCATAGTAATTTGACTGAAGATGATATTTCCCTTGATTTTCATAGCTATGTGGATTTAGATTAGGTAGGTGATATTGATAGTAGATGATCCAACAGTGCTTATGTGTTTACTTTATTTGGTGTGAAATTAGTTGGATGAGTAAGCGATAGGCTATGGTTATTTTGTCCACTATTGAAGATGAGTATATGGAAGCTACTCATGCTTGCAAACAAGCCATTTGGATTAAGAGACTATGTTCAAATATTGGAATAAAACAAGGTGCAGTGACAATTTACTGCTATAGTCAGAGTACGATCTATCTAGCTAAGAACCCGACATTTCATGCCAGGACCAAGTTCATTGATGTACAATATCATTTTGTTAGAGATATGGTTGAAGATGGTAGGGTGAAGCTGGTTAAGGTAGAAACTTTGATGAATGTTGTTGATTCTTTAACTAAGCCTATGAGCACAAAAAAGTTTAGATGGTGTTCAAAGACTATGGGCCTTTTGGCCCCTAGCAATTAAGAGATGATGTTTACTCCCTCCCATTGCTCTTGCAAGGTGTTCGACAAGTGGGAGATTTGTTGGGAAAATGTGTCTCAACCTTGCAATTATATAAGGTTTATTGTTGATAGGGTATATATATTTATATATATTTCCTAGTTACACTGATAGGTGTAATATACAATGGGAGGATGGGGTGGAGTGGGATGCGTGTTAACATTTTTTTGTTAACAAAAACTATTAAATGGCCAACATACATTAAATTAATGATATATTTTAAATCTGGACCGTTCATTATTAGGTTTTAGATTTGATGGTAGATATTTTGTTGGCTTGTCTTGCCCTAGAAGGTAACCCTATTTTATGAGGGAGTTGTATTACGACTATGGTATCATGATGTATCCTGAGAATTTGATAGCAGTTGTGTTGTCTCTAGTTCTCTGGTGGTGATACTCCTTGAGAAGATTTCTCTACAAGTATATTGTAATCTTTGTGATTTCTAAATAATATATTGGGTAGCTTTTAGAGTGTGGGGTTTTTCTCCCGAAAGAGTTTTCCCCACATAAATCACTGTGTTGTGGCATGCATGATATCTATGTTTATTTTTGTTTAAGTTTTTGTAACTATTAAAGATCTGTAAAGTTTTGCATTATCCTCCTCTCAATATTAGTGTAGAAAGTTGTTCTTCTACCTTAGCTTCCTTACATTAGTGATGTATTGTAAACTCTATTGAAGTTAATACAAACTAGTGCATCTCTTCTTGTGTGGAGTTTTTCCCTTAGGGTTTATCCATGTAAACATTGTGTTATGTGTTTAGTTATTATGTTCCTATATTTATTTGTATGACTGATTTGATTTCCTATAATCTCCATTTGGTTCTGCACTAGATTATTATAACAATTGAAATCATATTTCTATTCTATAGTTGTTTGCCTTCATTTCTAACATTAACCATTGATTCCATTCACACTTGGGATGAAATAGAAAATGCCTTTCTCGATAAATATTAGGAATATTGTAGAGTTCAAGATAGGAAGGAAGAACTCTTCAGAATGAAGCAACTTGAGGATGAAAATTTATAAAACTATGTGGATCACTTTGTGTTTGTCCACAAGAGGTGTGGTAGTAACTTGGATGAAGAACTCAGCAAGACCATTTTCCTAAGAGGCATAGATGAAGATGCTAGGGAAGATTTAAATCTCATAGGTTGAAGAGATATCGACAAGCTAAGTTTTAGTGAAATCATAAAGTTCAACAGGAATTATTCTTGTACACATGCTAGGAACAGAACAATTAGGAAAGGAAAAGTGGTGGTAATGATGTTGCCAAGGTAATGGGAGAACTAGCTAACCTCAAAACTGACATCCTACTCCATTTGAACATCACCTTAGATGGAATGTAGGAAAGTAAGAAAACCACCAAGCCATTAGTCATTTACTATCCATGATGTAGAGAAAAAAACCCACTCCAAGAATGCCCATTAAATCAAATAGAGTTGTGTGGGATATGTGGGAAAAATCATCCCACGAATGAATGTGGTTTGCTGCTCGAAAGTGAAAATCTATTGAAAAAGATACCACAAGATGAGGAAGAGCTAAACTTCATTAGGAAAATACAACCAAACTTCAACTTCAATCCCTATTCAAGGTAGTTTGGGCTCTGAATCCCTCCAAATTGGGGACCAAACCAATGGTCTAGGTCATGGGGAGGCCCTCCTCCGTAGATGACACCTCAGTGGGGTCCATCTTGGCCTTCAACCGAGTGGATGAATCTACCCTGGGTTACCCCCTAATGGCACAATCAAACTCAATACCAATAGCCAATGGTGCCCCAATATAACCAAGGGCTGAGACAATATGGTAATCAACCATAAGCTCTACTGCCCCAACCATCTCAAACACCACCCTGGATTGATAAAATTAAGTGATAGGAAAATTGACAACTATGATGACCCTATTAGTACCATCATTCATGAGCTACACCTTCCAAATGGAGGGTAAAAAACTTGATTGCCTCCTCTTCATACATAGGATTCAAAGAAAATATGTGTCCAACTTTTGTAATCAAGACCTGCTAGAGCACTTGTTGGATCCATCATATGTAGGTATAGTGATCTTACCCAATCTATGTTGTATGTCTTTCTGAGGTTGATCATGTTGATTTCTCATTCCTCTCCTAGGCCCATTCTTCATCTTTAAATCATACAATTCACTAATAGAAAAACCATTACAGATCGCTTGACATAGAGACTCATATTCCTCATTATATTTGTCCATATCATTTACCATGTCAGGATGAAATTGTTGTTCCTCTTCTAGTTGAAACTCTTCCCTTTGTAAGAATTTGGTTCAAAAGGTCTTAGCGAGAAGGTTGGTTGAAATCCTATCATTGGCTAAATTACTTCCTTCCCCTACAGTATTCTGGACTATTTTGGAGGCACTCAGATTCTGATTACAGACCCGTAAGGCTTGTGCTATCTTTGACATAGACTCTCTCATGGAAGTTTAGAATTTCCTGGCTAAATCCCTCTAACTTCAACTGATAATTTCCTACAAATTCATTTATTCTCTCTTGTCACGGTCACCCATGACTTCTTCTCTTTCTAGTGACTAAGCCTTTCTTCTTTCTCTTTGATAATATTTGAATTATCTTTCACTACCATACATCAAACAAGATATGCATCTAAACAATAGTTCTTCCCACATAGGTTGGCAAGATCACAGCTCTATTACCATTGTAATATCCCAAAACTAATTTTTACGAAATATATGATTTTTTGTATTTTCTAATTAATAGAAAGAAGAATGAAAATAAAAAAACAAACTAAAATTAAACTAAATGTTGATCATAACTTCAAGTGGTTGGAAATCATGAATCAAACTCTCAAATGCTGATATAATGCCTCAATGACATCATAAACAACAAATCTAGCATGTAGATGTCAAAATACAAAAAGTATGCTTGTCAATTTATGTCTGATTAATCATGGAGAACAATTGTATGGTCAGATCTAAATGGAAATAATTATGATAGCAATCATCCACATTGGAAACATCAAGTAGAAACCCTAAAATTGATTTTTATTTATTGCAGCTACTAAAACACATTGCATATGTTGATAAAACTAGCACTTGCAACTTCAGGGCTGCAAGGGATTAGCTGATAGGAAGTTCAAGGGAATGTTAAGAAGAGTGGGAGTAAATGAAGGAATGGGAAGAATCAATGTGATGAATGCCTATAGTACTTGCTTGGTAAAGATTTTTGTTGTGAGTTCATCTCAAGATGAGGAAATTTTTTATTTTGGGGGGGGTTGGTGTGAACCAATGGAGCTCAGATAATAAGGTGTTGATTCAGTTAATGTTTAGAATCCAGTTATCTTGGGAAACAAAATTCCTAATGTGGAGGCAGACTCCACTCATGGCCATATTAGGCTCTATGACTACATTGGGGACAACTGGGCCATTATCTTCTCACACCCTGGTCAGTTCTCAAAACTCTTCAATATATCATTTTGTTTTTATGTTCTTGTTTTACTTATGTCTTCTTTTTTTTCTAGGTCAGCTAATTTTACACTGGTCTATACTATCGAGCTTGGAAGGATTGCAAACTATAGTGGTGAATTTGAGAAGTGTGGAGTGAAGCTTTTGGGCTTATCCTTTCATGACATGGATTCACATAGAGCATGGTTGCCTGATGTTGAAACATGTTCCCTTGGAAATAAGATTACATACCCAATGGAGAGATTATGGTGAAACTTAATATGTTGGACCCAAAACATTTTAAAAGGTTGTAATGGAGTCTCAATTTTTCTGTGCTTAATGAAATTGCAGCAAATAGATTTTAGTTTTTGTGTTAGAAAAACAAAGAATTGATGGAAATACTTTTAAAAAAATATTTCTTCCACGGCCTTAGATCGATTCTTTGAAAGGTGATTTTTTGTTTTATGTTCGTGCTCCCCTTCAACTCACCTCAAATCTTGCAATTTGATATGATCGTCTGAGTTATTTGCTTTCAACGACATGAGACTTTTTCTGACATGATTTTTTTCTGAGCATGAGAAAAACTAATGAGTTTAGAAAATTGTGGCATGAGACAACTATAAACAAAATGATTACCTAAGGATATATACTAAACAAAGCTGCTATAGCAGACAAAAACAAGATCCATCCCATGCCACAAAAATGGATTTATTTTGGTATGGTCGATAATCAAAACCCACCTCATTCTTTCAATCCTACAAAGATTAAGGTTAAAAACATAAGGGCAGTTGCATTAAGCAAAGCGATAGGGAAGAATACATATCAGACTCACAAAGCTCAGAGAAATCTTCTCATCTGCTTATAGAAATTCAGGATGGGGGAAAACATTTGGGTAATACAAGAAAAATATATTCCTCCTTTCTTCTTGTCATCGCCACCAAATTTGCTCTCCAATCTGTTGGTATTTTGTCCAATTATCTTCTACAACTGGTTTGTATTCTTTTGTACAGTAGCCATTGTATTCAGGTGTATTTATACACAATTTAGGTGGTGATATAGGGGGAAAGACCCAATATGTGTGCACCCTAACTTCGTGCCTCTCAAAAACATACTTGTCGATGTCAAAGAAGTCTAAAATCTTTATAATGGCTTCCTTGGTTAGTCAACTGCTTAAACCTAAGGTTTCAGGTTTACAACATCAATTTTGATGCCAGTTCTATACGTAGTCATAAAAAGTGTCCAAAACAACACTTTTTGAACTCTTGCTTGATGATGGTCAATTGTTACATCCCATCATTGAACACACTTGCACCAATAAGTGAACATATTTTCCCTAATATTATGGACATTAACACTCAAATCCATGATATCATCCTCTAGAAAACAAATCTACACTCATGTCTTATGTGCATACAAATCTATAAAACTAAATAACATTATATTATTAACTAAATAATTTTAACCAAAAAATATGTGAAAAAGCACCCTAAACCTAATATTCCAACATTTTAGATTGGCAAACATTAACCCTAAACTAATAACATATTATCCTATTCTTGAAAACCTAAACCTAAATGTTTGTTGTTGAACGCCCATTTCTCACACCGCCGTAGTGCCAGCGCACAGCATCATGGAAGCGTCGTTCTAAGGTCGCCAAGAGGCCACGGATGTGAGGAGCAGGGAGGTCACCAATATGGAGGTCAATGGAGGCAACAGGTATCTAAAAGTCTTTGCCTTCCCAATAGGTATCTGAAAATCTATAACCTATTTTGCTATAATGCCAGGATTTTGATCTAAAATCGTTGCTATAAATTTTTTGGCTATAACCTTCCCCATCTTCCGTGTGAAGCAAAATGATTGGTGCAGCAGAATTATCATTTGGTGCAGTGACTAACCACGGGTAAAACGGGATTGTGCTTTGCTTCGGTAAGTGGTTGGTGTAGGTGGTTTTATAATTGTATTTCCTCCGTTTCCTTCTTGATTTTATTCAATGGCTCATCCTCAGAGTTCTTTCAGGCTAAACGTGGCCTCCAACAATGGTGTACAATTTTTCATTTTGTGTGTAGGGTAGCTAGTGCACGGGCCACCCTCAAATGGAGAGATTTTCACTCACAGCAATCCCCTCCTCAGCCACATTCAGTCACAAAAATTGTGTCTTTTGACACAACAGATTTAAAGGGTTTTTGTAACCAGGTTTTGAAGGAGAACCAATAGGTAAGGTCATTTTTGACCTTACTGGGGAAATGACCCGTTTTTTTTCTATTGCAAGTTTCTTTCAAATTTCTTAGGGTTTCTAGTAAATATTTTTTAGGTTCTGGATTTTTTAGGGTTTCTTTTAGTTTTTCCATTTTGTCATATATAGATTTTTCTTCCAAATATTTTGATCCAATATCTTCTATGGTCTAAGATAGACTATGTAATCTTTGGATAAAAATCAACAACTCAATGCCCTAAAATCAAAACACCACTCTCGACCTGTATGAGTGTCACATTAGCATCCATTTCTTCACTATGATTGTTTTTTATTTTAAATTTCCTATTAATGGGGATATGAATGCTATATCTCACAAATAGGCTCATTTCAAGTATCCCCTGGGGCTAGGTTTGGAGAATCGAACCTGGGTCTCCCTTAAACAAGGAAACAAACCCACAAACCAACTGCCCGCTAGCTATTGGCAAGGTTGTTTGTCAAATTAGCAAGTTGGGTCTCTCTGTACGAAGCTACCTGAGATGAATCCCATACATATCTTAGCAAGGTTGTTTTTCAAATTATTTTATTGCAAATCTTCTATAGCATAAAACAAACATGGACTCTTTGGACTGAAAAAATTAATGACATGTTTGTTTTAGGCTACAGTAGATTTGCAAAAAAATTGTTAGAAAAAAAACCTTACTAAGATGTGTGTGTGTGTGATTCAACTGTTAATATTAAGTCAACTATTAATTATTTATCTATGCTTTTTGCCTATTTCAGCTCGTATGATACCTGCAATTGAGGTGAGAAATGAGTGGAGGGACAAACATTCTGTGTCTTAAAATGAAAGAGGGATAAAAATGCAGGAGGATAATGAAGTAAAGGTCGAGGTGGGCCAAAATAGTTATAATGGCCCATTCAATGTGACATACGAGATGCTACCTAAAGGACCTGTTTTGCCATCTGGGCCTTCTCCTTGTCACAATATTTTTCCTCAAAGTGATTACCCAAATGCTTATTTTCCATGTAGAAATTCTGCTTCTCCCTAATTGTCATGTCGATACTATGGAATTGAATAGTGATGGGGAAATTGGTCTGAAGTTTAAGTTGCACAATAACTTTTACCATTCTTATTAGAAAGTATGTGCTGGGTAAGCTCAGCTTTTGTACAGTACCTATGCCAAATTTCAAGCCTATTTTGTATTAATCTTCTTACAAAATTTTATATCAATAGAGTATTAGCTATTCTAACAATAGAATAATAGTTGGGCAAAAGATGAGTATGTTTGTAACTCGTTGGTTTCAGCTATATATAGGGTTGGTACATTTTAATCTTACCCAATAAAGCCTTCCATAATGCAAATAAGTCATTATGAAGAAAGAATTTTAGAAATCTTATAATCCTAAGATGAAGAATAAGCAGCCCTATTTTAGAAAGCTTATAATCCTAAGATGAAGAATAAGCAGCACTATGAGAGTGTAGTTGACAAATGTGGAGCTACACACCCTTCATATTAGGACAAGATGGTGCAGTCAATTAGAGGGTTACAACTGTCATTAAAAGTGTTTCAGGTACAATGGCAGCCACAAGACCCATGATACCCGTTTGTGGAGAAGTTTCAACTGTACTCTCTTGATTGATTGAAATATAGGAATGAACAAGACAACAGTATTTGGTTTTTTCTTAACCTCTTTTGTTTCTGTCTTGATTTGGCTTTATTGATTTGAATGTGATTGCTCAAGATACTTTGTTGCTACAATGCTTTGTGGCTGTTTAACAACAAATAAAATAGTAGGCATAAGTTTTCCATAGTTGAGAGTGTTTTTAGATTCAACTACATGTATTTTTCCATCTACATTTTGGGTCTCCTCTTTTTGTGCTTTTAGGCTACAATTAATAGTTGACTTAATATAAATAGTTGAGAGTGTGTGTTATTCAAATAGTTGACTTAATATAAACTTCAATCCAATACAAATAAACCCAGAAGTTGAGACCATCGATTAATTTTGATACTGATAGCACAATAGATTATCAACTTACTATTCAAATTGATTTTTACATGTCTAATGTTCTGCTAGTCTGCCACTACCAATTTCAAAAATTATTTTATGTTTTAACCATTGACAGCACAAACACCAAGGTTCATCTTCTTAACATCTGGATTTTTTTATTGTTCCTAATCTTTTTAAATTTCAACGTTTTCTGTAGAAATTTACAAATCAAACTTGTCTTCCAAAAAGATAACATTTATGTGTTCGACTCAACTTGGTAATGACTTTGCAACAGCATAATGTACTCTCAAAAAATGACTTAGGGACTCTAAAAATACTTTAACAGTCTGCTCCATTTCTGCAATACAAAATACATATCACATTGAGTTTGTAATGGGCTCTGGTTTTTTTAGTTTGAAGTTCCTATGAACACACTTTCATAGGCCATTGAACAGAGGTAGTGATACATTTTCACTATTTTGTAATTCCTTGTCCTCAAAGTCAACAATGGGCACCATACAAGGCTTGCTCTGAAATAGTCTGTGCAATGCAATCTTTTTCAAACTCATCTTTGTTTATTTTCAAGGATGTTTGTTTTGGTGAGCATAGTCACTAGGAAAATTAGATATTACATTACATTGCTGATGAAAATAACAAAAACATTATATTGGTACTTGCTTTAAACAAAAACAACAAAACATTATATTGCTAGTTGCATAATACGGTAAGACAGTCTTTGACAAAACATTACAAAATTGTCAACTGTTACTTACAATGTCCAAAATGCATTGCTGACTAGATGTTTCAAAAAATGTATAGCAATAACTTGACATCAAATCCTGATTTTCTAGTTTACCGGTGATACAGCTTCAACAAAACATTACAAAATTATCAGCATTTACGTACAATGTCATAAATACATTGTTGACTATATGATTCAAAAAAATTCTAGCAATAACTCAACATCAATTCTTAATTTTCTAGTTTACCATAAATCCAGGGAATGGCTCTGGCTCTGGCTCCTCTATAGGACTATTTGTTGAAGTATTTTTTGGAGGAGCTGATTCCACATGAGGTGTGATAGAAACAAGATGACCAAACATTGTTTCATCTAAAATCCCAGAAAATTGGAATTGCTTTATAGGGTAATGAGGGGGGTTGTGACTAGTCACTTGGAAGTTGTTAATGTCAGTATAAGTAGGGCTTAACATGCTATACATATCCCTCAAAATTTGATGATGTTCAGGTAGAGGGGTTGATGGAGTACTCAAACACCTTGAACTGCTTCCCTCATGTGTTGAATTTGTATTTCTAGTCACTTGTTGGTCTATAAGGGTAGCATAAGAAGGGCTTAATATGTTGTACATATCCCTTAGAATATGATGTTGTTTAGGTAGAGGGGTTGATGGAGTATTCAAATGCCCTGAATTGCTTGCAACATGTTTTGAATTCCTATCCTTGACCATTTTCCTTTATTCTTTCTTCAATTCTCTTGCCCTTCATTGCTGCAGCTTTTCTTCTTCCTTCTTTTGTCTCTTCATTGTCTTTCAAGCTTCTGCTCTTCCCTCCTTTTCTTTTCTTCAATTAGATGGATTTTCTTTGCCTCTACCTATTGTTTTTTTCTTGCTTTTAGTTCCTCAAGTTCTATTTTCCTTGCTTCTTGCTGCTCATGCAGGATTAGATAATCATCTGTAGTAAGAATTGTTGCAAGTATGAGGTGAACCAGTGTTGTCATTGATGTCAACATACTCATACTACATTGACAAGAAGGATTGGATGAGCAGTGTACTGAGGATATTGAGAAAATTAGCCTCAGTCAGGAACAGTGAACAATAGTGATGAGAAGAAGGCAAATGTACTGTATAGGATGAGAACCAGAGGATGCGGATTAAAGGGTTTGTAGATATGAGTCTTGAGATGCTTTAGTTAGGATTTTAGAGGTTCACATGAAGATCTGAAGGAGTTGTGGCTGTCTGTGTGGAACCGGTTTCGGCACGTATTTAGAGGTGACAGAGGATCACAGAAAGGTCCGGTGAGGTCTGGAATTGTATAATCCTAATCTACGGATTGGAAGGAGTATTTGGGATGTCCTTGTGATGTGTCATCTCTAGTTGTGTATGATTTTGAGGTCTGGAAGTACCTTTTGCATTGTGACAGTAGCAACAGACTGTGTTCTTGAAGTTCTGAATAAGGAAGAGAAGAGATTCTAGTAAGTAGAGAAAGTGCGGATGTACCTAGTCATTCAGGCAGGCTTGTGAAGATTCTTGGATCATGTTGAGGTCGTGTTGTTGGTCCGCATTGATGGTAGAGCCCGGAATTGAAGATATTCTTCTAAATGAAGTTCTTGTTCCGACTAGCCGACCGGATGAGTTGTTCATCCTACGAATGTTCTTGTGGTGGCCAACCGGATGTGTTATTCATCTTGTGGATATTCTTATGTTTGATTGCTGACTTAGATGATTGTTCCTAAGTTGATGTCTTGTATAAATAAAGGTTTGTGAGTTCATTTTGGGGTATGTATGGTGCGGATGAGAGTGGTGTAGCGAAGAAAAGTGCGAAAGGAAGAGCAGGGGTTTTTGGGCTTAAATGAAACTGATTTGAACATGGTAGAGATGTCATTCTCCAGTTCAAGACTGTGATTCTTATCACTTTGTAGACAGTGTGTCTCCTTGTAGGCAGTGGGCCTCTTTGTGAGCAGTGTGCTCGGGCAGTGAGCCCTAATTGGCAAGTGCCATTCTTTTCTTATTCTTCTAACAGAGAATAATCCTTGGGTTAATCACCCCGTGGTTTTTCCCTTAACCAGGTTTTCCACGTCAAAATCTTGGTGTTCAATGTGTTGATGTTTATCTGCTCTTGTGTTTGTGCATTATGCTTTCATGGATGATTAATTGATATACTGTTAACTAACAAAGAAGAATCAAGTGTTTAAAATAGGAGCAAGTTTTTATACAACTGATTCACCCCCCCTCTCAGTTGTATGCCCTAGATCCAACAATTGGTATCAGAGCCAAGTTCCCCTGAAAGGAGCTTAACCGCTTGAGGAGATCCAGGATGTCGTCATACAAGAAGGACAGTCCGAAGTTTGATGGAACCAACTTCACTCTCTGGAAAGGTCGCATGAAATGTCACTTGGAATGTATGGGAAAAGCATACTTGGCCATGGTCTCAAAACCATATGTACCTCCACAGGGTGGTTCGAGAACTCTAAATGAAATCACAGATGCTAAAAATAATCTGCGGACCAAAGAAGCTCTTCTAAGTGCACTGAATGACTTAGATCTCTCAAATGTTATTGACCTACCAACTGCATATGAGATCCTGACTAAACTGGAACTTCTATATGAAGGAGATGAGTTTGTCAAGAGTGCAAGGTTACAAAGTCTGAAAGGGAAATTTGAAAGATTGAAGATGAGAGATGATGAAAACATCACTACTTTTATGCCACGAGTGAATGAGCTAGTGTGTGGAATTAGAAATGCTGGTGGAACTCTGGATGAAAATGAGATTGTTTGCAAAATCCTCAGATCCCTTCCTGCTGCCTACAAAATCAAGGTTGCTGCCATTGATGAATTCAGAGCTCACACAACTGTCACAAGAGAACAATTGGCTGGCAAACTAGCTGCATTTGAAATGACCGAGTTTGGAGATGATCCTCCCAAGACTGAATCTGCTTTCAAAGCCAGTGCCTATGTGAAAGGCAAACAGAAATTTGATCTGGGTGAAAACTCTTCAAGGAAGATGTCATGGTATGATCAAGCAAGAAGAGACATGGAAGAAGAAGAAGCAGAAACAGCTCAACTTGAAGCCCTCATTGCAAAGAGACTGCCAAGAGGATCCGGTAAGTATGAAGGAAAACTACTCTTTAAGTGCTTCAACTACAATAAGATTGGTCATTTTGTTTCAAGATGTCCGGAAAGATCTGCAAGGTCTAATACTAACATACAAAGGTTTCAAAAGAACTTCTATTATGTTCATGAAGAAGATGACAATGAAGGAGTAACAGATGATGAATTAGAACTAGGAAGCAAATCTAGAAATGAATGGGTGTTTATTGCCATCAAGGAAGAAGATGCAATATCCTCTGAATCTGTCAATCACAAGGTTGTGGAAAGAGCTTTGGTTGCTCAAGTGGAAGAAAAGGATGATTGGGTTATTGACAGTGGATGTTCTCATCATATGACTGGTGACAAGAATAAGTTCTTAGATTTGGAAAGGTATGAAGGAGGAATGGTAAAATTTGGTGACAATTCTGCTGGCAGAATCAGAGGTAGGGGAACTATTTCCTTTGATGGAAAGAGAAAAATAGGTAATTTACTATATGTTGAAGGATTGAAGCACAATCTTCTTAGTGTTGGTCAGTTAGTGGACAAAGGCTATGATCTCCGGTTCAAGAATGGAAAATGCAGAATCTTTACAAGCTCCGGAACTGAAATTACATCCGGTACTCAAACAAAAGGTAATATCTTTCATCTGGTTGGTTCAAATAAAAGTTGTCTATTTGTTCAAGTTGATCAGAGTTGGTTATGGCATAGAAGAATGTGTCATGTAAATTTTGATAACATCATCAAGATAAGCAATATTCAGGCTGTAAGAGATCTTCCAAAATTGATGAAACCTACAAATAGTTTGTGCAAAGAATGTCAGCTAGGTAAACAGAGCAGAGTCTCCTTCAAAAGCAAAGATCAGTCCTCTACCGGGTTGTTGGAATTAGTACATACTGATCTCTGTGGTCCGACAAGAATCAAGAGTCTGTAAGGTGATAGATATTTCATGTTAGTAATTGATGACCATTCCTGGATGATGTGGGTTACCTTCCTAAAGGAGAAATCAGAAGCCCTTGAGAAGTTCAAAATCTTCAAAACTATGGTAGAGAATCAAACCAGATTGAAACTGAAGTGTCCAAGATCTGATAGAGGTGGTGAATTTACATCTGGTGAGTTCATTGACTTTTGTGAGAAGCAGGGTATAAGAAGACAGTTGTCTGCTCCTAGGACTCCACAGCAGAATGGAGTAGTTGAGAGAAAGAATCGAACCATCCAGGAAGCTGCCAAGACAATGATGTTGGAAGCAAATGTTCCTCAAATGTTTTGGAAAGAAGCTATCAGCACTGCAGTCTACACTCTCAATCGAGTTCAAATCAGAAACAACACTGGTAAGACCCCCTATGAACTCTGGTTTGGCATCATTCCTACTGTGAAATATTTTAGAGTATTTGGTAGCAAGTGTTATATTAAAAGAGATGAAGATCTAGGAAAGTTTGATGCTAGAAGTGATGAAGGAATTTTCTTGGGTTACTCCACTCAAAGCAAAGCATACCGATGCTACAATAAGAGGCTGAGGAAGATGATAGAAAGCACTAATGTGAAAGTTGATGAAGGAATTGCGAAGCCCTCAAGATTTTATGAGTTTGATGAAGATGACCAAGATGGTGTTCAGGTTCAAGGAATTCAATCCTCTCCGGTAAGTCAAAATCAGCCTGATCCGGTAAATCAGGAAGAAGAGATAGGTCTGAATGAACCTGATCAAGAAGCAGCAGTGCAGGATACTCCCAAAATTCTAAGGTATGTAAGACAAAACCACAATGAAGATCAGATCATAGGTGACAGAAACAAAGGTGTGCAAACTAGAAGGAATGTTGCTCAAAATCAGGATGAATGTTGTCTGATTTCAAAGATTGAACCTAAAACAATATATGAGGCTTGCAATGATGAAAACTGGACCAAAGCAATGGAAGATGAATTGATGCAAATTGAGAAAAATCATACTTGGGATCTTGTTCCCAGACCTAGAGACAGGAATGTGATTGGAACCAAATGGGTCTTTCAGAACAAACTGAATGAAGCTGGTGAAGTAATCAGAAACAAAGCTAGATTGGTCTGCAAAGGCTACTCTCAAATAGAAGGAATTGATTTTGAAGAAACCTTTGCTCCGGTGGCAAGAATTGAAGCAGTCAGATTACTTCTTGCATTTGCCTTTAAAGACTTCAAGGTATATCAGATGGATGTCAAGTCTGCCTTCCTAAATGGTGATCTGGAAGAAGAAGTTTACATTGAACAACCAGATGGATTTCAATTGTTTGATAATGATGATATGGTCTGCAAGTTGAAGAAAGAATTGTATGGATTAAAGCAAGCCCCAAGAGCATGGTATGAAAGGTTGGATAAGCATCTTGTGCAGATTGGATTCAACAAAGGTACTGCTGATAGTAACTTATATTTCAAAATTGATCATGAAAATATTTTGATTGTTGAAGTGTTTGTGGATGATATCATTTTTGGAGGAAGAGATAGTATGTGCAAAACTTTTGCAAATCAGATGACAAGTGAGTTTGAAATGTCTATGCTTGGTGAAATGAATTTCTTCTTGGGTCTGCAAATTACTCAAACAAAGAAAGGGATCTTCATTTCTCAGACCAAATATGTGAAAGAATTGTTGAGGAAATTTGGTATGGAAGATTCAAAGCCAATGAACACTCTCATGGCAACCGGATGCAGGTTGAGTAAAGATGATGACTCCCCAAAGGCAGATCAGACAAAGTATAGATCAATGATTGGTGGATTGCTGTATCTCACTCAGACTAGACCAGATATAATGCAGGTTGTTGGTCTTGTAGCAAGATTCCAGGCTAATCCTAAAGAATCTCATGTTATGGCAATCAAAAGAATTTTTAGGTACTTGAAAGGAACAGCTGAGTATGGTCTATGGTACCCTAGAGATCTAAATTTCTCTCTTCATGCTTACACAGATGCAGATTGGGCAGGAGATGTGGATAACCAGAAAAGCACCAATGGTGGAGCATTCTTTTTGGAGAAGAGATTGGTTTCTTGGCTAAGCAAGAAACAAGATGCAATATCTCTGTCTACAACTGAAGCAGAATACATTGTAGCAGCAGGAAGTTGCACTCAAATCTTATGGATGAAGCAGATGCTAAGAGACATTAAAGTTGAATATGAGGAGCCTATCACAATTTTCTATGATAATTCAAGTGCAATTAATATTTCTAAGAATCCGGTATTGCATTCTAAGACTAAGCACATATCTATCAAGTTTCACTTTTTGAGAGAACAAGTGAACAAAAAAGAAGTCAGGTTGGAGTATGTTCCCTCCAAGGATCAGATTACAGATATCTTTACTAAACCTCTTCCCAAGGACTCTTTTGAATATCTCTGGGAGAAGTTAGGGGTCATGGCCCCTCCGGTGATGAACTAGGATGCACTGATGTGCATCAGTCTGGTGGATATCATAGTCATATCTTGTGATCCAGATTGATGATGGGGAGCTGCTACTAAGAGGGAGTAGCTGGTATGATTCTGATATGTAGAATTGCAAGTATGAGCCCTTTGCCATTGATGTCAAAGGGGGAGAGAAGACATGTGAAAAATAAGTGGATGTTGATCAAAGGGGGAGTAGTAAATGAGGAGAAGACATGTTGCTGATAGGGGGAGCTGTGACAGAAAGGAGAAGTTCTTGTCTTGATGGTTTTTCACATCATATGTTGCCATCAATGACAAAGGGGGAGATTGTTGCAAGTATGAGGTGAACCAGTGTTGTCATTGATGTCAACATACTCATATTGCATTGACAAGAAGGATTGGATGAGCAGTGTGCTGAGGATATTGAGAAAATTAGCCTCAGTCAGAAACAGTGAATAACAGTGATGAGAAGAAGGCAAATGTACTGTATAGGATGAGAACCGGAGGATGCAGATTAAAGGGTTTGTAGATATGAGTCTTGAGATGCTTCAGTTAGGATTTCAGAGGTCCGCATAAAGATCTGAAGGAGTTGTGGCTGTCTGTGTGGAACCGGTTCTGGTAAGTATTCAGAGGTGACAGAGGATCACAGAAAGGTCCGGTGAGGTCTGGAATTGTATAATCCTAATCTGCAGATTGGAAGGAGTATTTGGGATGTCCTTGTGATATGTCATCTCAAGTTGTGTATGATTTTGAGGTCTGAAAGTACCTTTTGCATTGTGACAGTAGCAACAGACTATGTTCTTGAAGTTCTGGATAAGGAAGAGAAGAGATTCTAGTAAGTAGAGAAAGTGCGGATGTACCTAGTCATTCAGGCAGGCTTGTGAAGATTCTTGGATCATGTTGAGGTTGTGTTGTTGGTTTGCATTGATTGTAGAGCCCAGAATTGAAGATATTCTTCCGGACGAAGTTCTTGTTCCAACTAGCCAACCAGATGAGTTGTTCATCCTACGAATGTTCTTGTGGTGGCCGACCGGATGTGTTATTCATCTTGCGGATATTCTTATGGTTGATTGCTGACTTAGATGATTGTTCCTAAGTCAATGTCTTGTATAAATAAAGGTTTGTGAGTTCATTTTGGGGTATGTATGGTGCGGATGAGAGTGGTGTAGCGAAGAAAAGTGCGAAAGGAAGAGCAGGGGTTTTTGGGCTTAAATGGAACTGATCCGAACATGGTAGAGATGTCATTCTCCAGTTCAAGACTGTGATTCTTATCACTTTGTAGACAGTGTGTCTCCTTGTAGGTAGTGGGCCTCTTTGTGAGTAGTGTGCTCGGGCAGTGAGCCCTAATTGGCAAGTGCCATTCTTTTCTTATTCTTCTAACAGAGAATAATCCTTGGGTTAATCACCCCGTGGTTTTTCCCTTAACCGGGTTTTCCACGTCAAAATCTTGGTGTTCAATGTGTTGATGTTTATCTGCTCTTGTGTTTGTGCATTATGCTTTCATGGATGATTAATTGATATACTGTTAACTAACAAAGAAGAATCAAGTGTTTAAAATAGGAGCAGGTTTTTATACAACTGATTCACCCCCCCTCTCAGTTGTATGCCCTAGATCCAACAAGAATTTGGGATTACCTACCTAGCCTCAGTGCACTGTCATCTAGGGGATTGGGTCTCTTACGAACCATTTAAATTGGTAGCTTGAGAAAGTTCTTTAATGAGCCTTGACTGCATCTCACTTGTTGGTCTTCTATTTCATTACCTTCAGAGTTCTGTAATGAACCTTCATTGCATTTCACTTGCTGTAATGTTGTATCAATAGCACCTAAATCTGTAGTTTCCCAATCTATGGTATCTGCATAATAATGAATAACCTCGGTTGTTGGAAGTGAAGGAGGGGAAGGCATAGATAATGACACTTCTTCATTTTCAAAATCAATCTGCATTCCAAGGTTGTTGGCAGCTTCTTTAACCCAATTTGGTGGGTTAACTTGTGTTGGCAAGCTCATGGCATCATCTTCTTCATTTGATTGTTGTGTTTGGCTAACATGAGTAGCTGAACTTATGCTGTCATTCACTTTGTTTGTTAGTGTTGATTGTACCCTTGCCATTTGTGCCACACAATTTTGCACTTCAACCTCTTCATATCTAGCCAACCTTAATATGCTTGCAATACCTACAATCTCATTTTCTTCTTCAACAAAGAAGGATTCACTTGGTCTCATGTCATTGGAAAGAGCATCTTTGTTTAGTGGCCAAATTCCAGTCCTTCAAAAACCTGATATGATATTTTCAGATGTAAGGGCAAGCTTGAAACCTTTTCTACTTAGTTCAGCCAATTCTACCCTCCTTATTTCAATGTGGGGGTTTTTGCCATCCACTTGGACCTTTCATTTTTTAAGTATGACTTGAATGGTGCAAAGACACTAACATCCAAAGGCTAAAGTTTGTGGCTGGTATATGCAGGCAAAGTAAGAAGATCAATGCCCAAAGATCTAGCTTCTTGAATTGTGTTGTAAGCCACATGGCTTCCATGTCCATCAAAAATGAGTAGATGTCTATTTGTGGTTGAAGCTCCACCAGGGACTGATCTAGCAAAATGGTGCAGCTAATTCAAGAAGAGCTCTTTGGTCATCCAAGCATGTGATTGGGCTGTCATGCATGCCCCTAGTTCACAATTTGCTATATAGTTTTTTAACTGCCTTTTACCCTTGAAAAGATAAAACCCAGTTATATTATGCCCTGTTGCATTAATACAACATAAAATGGTTATCCACTCTCTACTTTTTGATAGAATTTGTGGCACACTTTTGCTGCCCAACTTTGCAATAACTCGCATCTCACAATTTCTGCTTGCTTGAACACCTGTTTCATCACAGTTCCATATCTTTGTTGGGCCATAATGATTAGCATTATAAATTTTTTCCAAGTTGTCATAAAAATTTGCCACAATGCTCGGATGCAACATCATTGCTCTATCCCGATCAAGAGCCTCAGCAATCCTTATTGTCAAACCTAGATGACGTCTACGGAAACTAGCCCACCATGATCTACCTGGCAAACCATTCATGAAAGGATTTGGCCTTCCTTGACAAATTTGTGCAATGTGTGACTTCAACTGAGTAACCTCCATACCATGACCAAGTTGAGCCAAATCTCTACACCATTTGACAACTTCCAGCTCTTCTTCCATTGACAAAACCGTTGGTGGTCCCTTTGTTTTCGTGGTTGTTATTCTTGCCAACCAATTTGTCAAACTAGTGCAAGGGATACCCCACTTTTTTCCAGCTACTCTTATGGAGTACTTATTGTCCTCAACATCCTTGATCGCACCATCCATATCTTGTTCTGTCCATTCCCCTCTCTTCATCTTTGCCTTCATTCCATGTTTTTGAGCAGAACTAGTAGAAACAACAATGTTAACTACACTGTCATTAACTGGACTACAATCAGTGTTATTTTTAGGTGGGTTGATTGAAGTCTCAGCATCATCTAAGTCAATTGCATTCAATTTGACTCCCCTTGGCAACCTAGTCCTAGGCCTTTGACTTGTTCTCCTGGATCTTCTCTTTCCTGCTACCATAATGCCTAAATAAAATGATGTCATTTAATAATTGTTAGCAAGAAAATGTAATGAATGTTCATCGTGAATGTTATACATCAAACTTCATGATCCTTCATGACAATGAACATTAGATGTCCACAGTGCATAATAAATTTGATTTGAATGCTTCTGTATGGAAAAAAGTTGAACACAGTTAAATTCATAAGTATTCAAATTGAAATTATGTTATCATGTCTCTTCATCATGGATCATGGATGGTGATCAATAACATTGATGGTACAAATTCATTACATATGCATAATGAGAAGGTACAAATTCATTACATCATTACACATCTTTTTTCATAAGCTATCTGTTAAATGTTATAGCTCTGTTAAATATATATATATATATAAAGCAAAAATAGACAAGGCACATGAACCTCTTGACAAAATGCCTCAAAGAAATGTAGTCTAATGGAATGACATGGGTTTGTCAAAAGACCATTGAAACTCCTAAGCAAATGCATGAGTATCTTTGTAGATCCTTTAATCTTTTCCAGCATGTCTTTATTTTCTCTACCCAAATTGGAACTTTTCAAATTGATGTTAACAGTTATCAAAGCATAATGGACTGTGAATTCTGTGTTAAAGATGTTGTAAGTGTCCAAGGGAGTGTGGTTGTGTGTACCATTGTATTTTGTCCCTCATGTGATAGTATATTTGATCAAAGATGCTGCTAAGTGGGATGGTACAGTCAAATACACAGGTTCTATTCTTTCATTGGAGGTTGTCAAAGGGAGAGTCATGCTTCAAGGTATTGGCATGCATTAAGAAATAGAGGTATATTGGTAGCATAATTAAAAGAGGTAGAAGTGTACTTGAAACTATGGACAATGATGTGGCATCAGGATAATATATGAGTTGTGTATCAGATTTGACAAGGCACATGAACTCTATGACTAAATGCCTTTCACCATAGTCTGTGTAAGAAGGTACAATACTTTCATAGGATTGTGATTCACTGTCTCAAACAAATGACATTGACTTTTCAAATGAAGGTTGGTACAATTAAATTCTTGCAGTCACTTTGCCATGTAACAATGGGCAAATGTTTAAGAATAGAGTCCTTCATCTTAGGATAGGAATTTCTTGAACATACCTAGACATCATGTATCATTGTTCCAAACTTGAACATGTATCATGGAGAGTAGATTCAAACCTATACTTGGACTACACCATTGACACAGAGAGCTATAACATTTAACAGAGCTATAACATTTAACAGACATATAACATTTAATTGCACCGTGTCCTTTATGCCAACTTCCTCTTTGTTCTTAACATGAAATGGTAAACTATGATTATGGTTTTTTAATGATTATTACAATTATATGTATATAGTCCAAGTCAATACCTTTGGTTGCAGTTTTATCCAAGTCAATACCTTTGGTTGCAGATTTAGAACATACATAGTCCACGGGCTTTGTTTCATTTGAAAATGGCGAGCTTAGGTTTCTAACATACTATAAATGACACACAAACAATAGAATAATTATTTGAGGTCTTGAACTATGCTACACCACTTGGACTATCATAGATCTCAATGGCATTAGTGATATCATTCTCATCATAAGTAGTCTTTGCACAGCATGAACACCAAGTTAAATATGAATAGGGAATGTTCCACACTAAAATGTTGTTATAAGATGTTTCAGGACTATAATTCCTACACAGCAACGATATTTTTGTCTGCTATTATAACATGAAACCACTTGCAATCATAACATAAAAAGGGCATTGAAATAGCAAGAACACCAAGTTAAATATAAACAGGGAATGCTCCACTCTGAAATACTGTTATAAGATGTTTCAGGACTATAAATCCTACACAGCAACTATATTTTTGTCTGTTGTTATAACATGAAACCACTTGCAATCATAACATAAAGGAATCAAAAATATTTTTGTCTACCAAGAAGCTAATATTACTTGGAAACGTATCAATATAAGAACATATTATAGAAATAAATATAAAAACTTGATTTGAGAAGAAGACAATGTGCCACCTAAGCCTTGTAGCAGTTTGCAGGTCTGATATTCTTTCTGACTCATTAGAATGAAAATGATAGATATGAATCATTGGTTCATTTTATAGATTAGTTCCCTCCAATTTTTTGAAATTCTTCCACGGGTAGAGAGCCAATTTTCAAATTTGATCTATTAATTGTGTGATTTGATTTTCATTTGAAATGGGCATGGATACATTTTTGAAATTTGGTGTCATTAATTTTGTGATTTAATTTTTTAAATGGTGAGCCTCACATCTATTCATTTATTTTACAGGTACTCTGAATTTGGTTGTTGAAGTCTCCAAGTTGGGCATTTATTGCTCAATATTTGGGAGAGATGGACTAATTTATCAGAAATAAAATTTTGTAATTATGTCAAGTTGGGTACCTATCATTGTTCATTACAATACCAAATTAATTGGTGGAGGACTAGTAGTTGTACATTTAATATTTTATATAGAGTAAGAAGCATGTATTGATGTTGACAAGAATTTGTCTATAGGTGGACAAAGTAATTAGAAGATTGTACAAATTTGAACATAATATTTTAATATAGTTTTGTTATAAATTCAGATGTGAATTTTATTTGGAATAAATTATATTATCTTTTGTTCCATTTAGAGCTAAAAGTTGAAAAGGGATGTTTGTTCATTTTGTACTATTGAATGGGCAGTTGGAAAAAATTTGGTCTATCAATGATACATGTTTGACAGGTTTAAGAGCAATAGTTATTAATACAAAAAGTTACTTTTATTGATATTTTTATATTCAAGCAATAATGAAAATATGTTCTACTAATGGATCAAACTATGACAATTACCCTCCCAACCATTGGAACTATCACACCTATTGGGTCTTTTCCCCTAGGGCGGCAGTAGTGTAGTCATAAATACATAGAAATGCTTGCCAATAGAGAAAAAACTCCATAAATGCTTTATGTGCTTGCCAGTAGAAAAAAAAATCTCCATATATGATCTCCCGGAGAGTTTAGAAAATCTCCCAGCACGAAGTTTTTTTATGGCATGAGACAATTCCGAGCACTATCATGCTCACAACTAAAAGCCTATTGGCTAATCATTCATATTGACCATACTATTGTATGGTATGCAAATCTAAACAAATAATTATTAAACCTAATTTGTATGACTACTCCAAAGGAAAGGATAACGGTACACACTATTATTATGGTGGCGGCAAGGTTGTATGACTATGGCTAGTGAAATGATGTTGATTGGTGATAGTAAAAGCTATTAAGGTGGCACAACAGTCCACAAGGGCCAGAAACCGTACAATAATAGTTGATATTAGTGAAAATGTCTTGAAACCTTACCGATCTGAAGTTATTTGTTGATCCCAATTGTGGCACACAATGAAATTTTTCCTTGGATTTGTATGGAACCCTTAGTATGATATTGACACTCTGAAATGCAACAAATGGTGATGTTGAATAGAAACAATCATGTGAATAAATTCTAAAAATCAGCAATGTAGAACTCTGAAACTATTTTCTTGCAAATACCTATTGATCCAAATATGAAAAATCACATGAAGTTCACCAAATTCATCTCACATGTGATCCCTGAATGGAATTGCACATGTTGGATGTGAGGGTTTTTTCACCAAATCCAATGATAGAAATCCAAGAGGATTTTCATCCTCCAAGATCTCCAAAAAACTAAGTGTTTTTGTCCTTAGATGTGAAAATTGAACACAAAGCTCAAATTTTAGAAATGTTGAATTGCAAAATGATGACAAGATGATGCTTAATGAAACCAAGAAACCCTTTTTAGATCTCTCCATTCGGGCCCATGAATTAAAATCTTCCTCCAAAAGTATTAAAAAATACTTTTTAATATTAAGTGTTTAAAAAAATATTTTTAATTAATTATAATAGTATTATTAAGTTACACCATTTTAAAATAGAATCATCAAGATCAAATTAAAATAATAGTATTACCATTTCCCTCTCTTTACCCTTTGGCATACAAGAAATGAAGGATAGGCTAGAGGTCTTCTCCATTAATCTAATTTTGAAAAGGGGACATGACACCTTTAATCACTGGAGAAAGTTTAAAGCTTGGAAGGTATGCTCAAGATGTCCATACTTATGTAGAAGGAGAACTATTTATTACATATTGTATAAAGTTCAATGCTATGAATAGTGATGTTATATTAGGAAACATATTTCTTGGAGAATTGCCAATAAATAGATTAAAATTCTAGTACTAAAGTTTGTAGAACATAAATTGAAAGAAATAAAAGAGACACCTTAATGGGCAAAAGAAGTGAGAGAACATCACCAGGACAAAATCAAAAGGAGAAAATAAAGTAGGAATTCAAGGAAAATGTTAGTCAAATGATTGATAATAATAGATTTGCATAGATAAGGAATAAGTTTACAGAAGAATGTTGTGGTATAAATCCTTTGAAATTCTAGAGAGAACAAGAAGAGTGTGAAATAAATATCAGGCCAAAATGTAGTAAGATCCCTCATAAACCAACCTATCTTTTTACCCCATCAAGAGTTGTTGAAATGGATAAACATTTGCAATATTTATTAGATGGAGAATTTATTAGACCAAGCAAAAGTCATTTTTCATGTCTTGCATTTGTAGTTAACAAAAGGATTGAACAAGCTAGAGGTAAGAAAAGGTTCGGTGTCAACTATAAAACTTTGAATGATATAGTTATTCCATTCAACTATCATATTCCATTCAACTAGAATTTGATCAAGAGAGCTTCACATTACAAAGTTTATTCTAAATTTGATCACAAGTCTGATTTTTGCAAATCAAGATAAAAAAGCTAAAAAGTACAAAACAACATTCTCTATACCACAAGGTTTGTATGAATGGAATGTCATGTTGTTTGGTTTGAGCACGACACTAGCATATTTCTAAAGGAGAATGGGTAGTTATTTAAGGCATTTAAAAAGATTTTGTGCAATCTATATAGACGATATTTTAGTTTTTTAAGATTAAGTTGAAGAGTATGTTAAGAATTTTGAATTATTATTTGAAGCTATTAAAAACATGGAATTGATTTGTTTTGAAAAGAAGATGATTATTGGAAGTTTAGACAAATTTTTTTGGTCTACATTAGATCAAAAAAAGTTGACACTCCAACCACACATTTTAACAAGAATCTAGGAATTCCTAGATGTTCTAACTGATAAAAAGCAAATCTGAAGGTTTCTTGGATGTCTAAATTATGTTTCACCATTTTATGATGACTTGGAAATAGCAAGGCAAGAATTATAGAAGATTCTCAAAAAGAGGGTCCTTAATGGAACCATAAGGCTACAGATGCAATCATCCAAATAAAAAAAACATTTACATCTACCTACTTTTTGGATGCCACAACAAGGTATTCCTTTGATCTTATATACTAATGCATCTGACACCAATTGGTTAGTTATTCTAACACAAGAGTACTCTGATGGCAAGAAATAAATATGTGGCTATAGATCTTGCACCTTCTCCCAATTAAAAAACTACCATATCTATGAGAAGGAAATATTATCAATAGTTCATTGTAAGAATAGATAGCCATGCTATTAGAAATATTTTGAATAAAAACCTAGATAAGGATCTAGCTCAAGGTATAATTGCTAGATGGTACTTTGAATTCCAAAGTTATGTTTTTACAATAAAATGGGTTGAAGGAAAAGAGAATTCTATCACCAATTATTTGACTAGGGAATATAAAGAAGTAACAACCATATGTCTCAAATAAGATGACAAGCCAAGGTTACTTATACCAATTATTAGTATCTTACTGAATAGTTGGTATCTCAATAAACGGTGGGATGAAATAAAGAGCCCCATTCAAAACTACTGGAGGGACAAGCTAGAAATGTATGATTTTCACCCTTTAAGTGAATTTAATCTATGGGAAGCTCCTGTTTCAATAAGCATTTTAAAAGCTTATTATGTGATTTGTACATAAGAAGGCTTTCTCATATCTAGTGGCCTAAACATATGAGGAGAAATATTTTTAAAATTTGTCATCTTGGACTAGTTAGTAGTATTTTCTTTGGAAAATTTCCATTTGAAAATAATGCAGGGGATTTTGGCAAACTAGATGATATCATGATAAATTTCTTTGATCAACTAAAACCTGGTTTTGCCAAATTCATCATAAGAGGATTAAGATATTATAAAGATGATCAAGAATTTTATGATCTACCAAGATTAAAATACTATCCTCTAGATTGGTGTTGGCAACCAAGGATAATAATCAAATATAGAAAGGCCAAAATTAGGTGAGCACATGTTGCTAAACAACTAGTCAATACAAGTATCTATAGGAGAGTCACATTCACTTCTCATCTACATGACTCTGATGGCAAGGATGACGAAGACCTTTAGCGCATGTCACTAAAGCTTCAAAAAAGGAAGGAGCTAGGAGTTGAAGACCACTAATGTGCATCATTAATGTTGTGTAAAAACATCAGGGCCTAGGATGTATAAGGCATAGTGGACCCTACCACTTTATCCACTATAATAACTTTTCTTGTTGTATTGGGAATCTTTGTACATGTATCTTTATTGCATTTGTTTTCCTAAAAGTAATTGATCTAGAATCTTTGTTGTACTATGTTGATCTCTTCACATATTTGTTATAAATGCAAGTGAATTGAAGAGTATTCATCATCGAGAAATTAAGACTTAGGGATCTTAGAGTCATAGAGAATCTAGATATGTACGCTCTCAGTTTGCACAATCTTATAGACTGGAAATCTTCATTTAGTATATGATAAAAGTTCTCATCATCTTGATCAAATAATAATATTATGTTTAGAGATCTACGATATTTCATCCTACATGTATTCTTGTTGTTTATCCGTATAATTTTAATAATAGAAAAGGCAATTGTTTAAATTGTTGAGTGGATTGAAATGTAGTTTAGTAGTTATCATCAATTGAGTGTTTAAGTGTTTCCTTTTTGAGTTTTCATCGTTTGCAAATTTATGTTATTGTTCTACTTGTAAGTATGAGAATACACATACACACACACACATGTATGTATGTATGCATCTACACACACACACACACACACACACACACACACACACACACACACACACACACACACACACACACACACACACACACACACACACACACACACACACACACACACACACACACACATATGGATACATACATCTATGCATATATATGTATGTATGTGTGTATATGTGTGTATACATATTTATATGTAGAGATATACTATGTATGTAGGTATGTGTAATGACCAAAATAACATACCATGCACTTTTGTCATTAGAAATTATACTCATTTTAGTGTTCATCCCTATAGCACATTTTTTAAGATTTATTTTGTCCGTCCTCGGTCTTTTTCCTAATCTAGTTGTCAATTATTTTTATGTTTTTGTGTGTTTGGGTTTGTTTCATGTGTTTAAAACTATTTCCTATGCTTATTTTATTTTGTGCTTTCAATTTATAACATTTTTAATGACTTTTCCCTTGGACGACATTGGAGACATATGTGCAATCTATAAGAGTTGATGAGAAATCCCACAAGAGCCAATAATCACTTATAATCAAAATATCCTTACAAAAGAGAGAAGCAATTGAAATGCTATAAAGCCAAGAAATTGTATTATATGCATACAAAATGGTGCAATATACAATGATAAAACCTTCTTATAAAGACAAGGTTGAAACACTAAGTCATACTAAGATAATAACAAGTGTCTCAATTATATGGCTTGAGAAAAAAATATAAGTGACCTAAGAAAGCTTAAGTATGCAAGTGTGAATAAGAGCTAACATGAACTAGTTAGGTAAAACACTTTTTCACACTAACACCCGCCTTAAGTGCAACTTAGGGAGAAACAAAGATGTAATGATGGATGGGTCCCAGCTACAAGGTCATGTTAGGTACCCATGTACAAAAGATCTTTCACAAATGAAGTAAAGGAAAAAAACATGTAGGAAAAAACTCCTCTCCAAAAGAGAGAAAACATAGAAGAAGTGATGGATGGAGGATTCACTATGACCCCACAAGGACTACATCCAACACAACTATATAATGAATAATCCCCCACAGGAGAGAAAGAATGAGACGATAGATCTCGCAAACAAAGGAGTAGCTCATGTGCCAAGGGTGAATGCATGAAGACATAACACAATTCATTACCTACCAACAAACATTTCTCCGCTTGGGAAGAAACAAATCCAATGGTGGATGTAGAAGCAACTCCCATGGTCTGAATGAAAATGGAATACAAATCCAAATTTGTGTCTTAGAATACAACTCTAGTGTTCTCATGCTAGAAAAACATGTCTCCTCCAAATCAAGAACTAAATGCTCAATCAAATAAGTAGAACTAAGAGAGGAAAGATATTGAACTGCATCTGAAAACACTAAAAATGTGATGACACCATTGCTATCAAATAGAAGAGATAAACCCTCAAATGCGTCCTCCAAATCTAAAATGTGAGACTCCACAAACAAGGATGCAATGTCTAATAAATAGGAATTCCAATGAGGTGGATCAGGAAGACTAAAATGATCCTACTACAAAGAATCACTACATGCTCTCAAAGAAACAACTTTAAACTTTGAAGTAACAATAAGTGATGGAGATATGATTTCGATAGGAGGACAAGAAGAAGCACGATAAGTCTTTATGCCATCACAACGATCAAGACTTTCTAAATATTCAAGCTCCTCTTCTGTGTCATCATTAAAGGCTATATGATTTGCATCATCAAGGGGTATGAGGCAATCCATAGCAGGATCATCTAGGAATGGAGAGAGATGTGAGTCTCCATAGATCTCCTAAATTTTGATCCAAAGAGTGTGTGGGCATTCAATATATGAGATGGAACACATAGTGTCAAAATCAAAACTAAAACAAATCAATCCTAGGACATGATCAAGCCTATTTTCCCATGCAAATTTCCCCCTAGGTGTATATGGTGCAAGTATGAGTCCATAAAAGATAAGGAAAAAGATTGAGCCACCTAAGGTGTGTTAAGATGCCTTTTTGCCAAGAATCATGTAATTGTCCTTAGTCAGGGTGACCATAGAAGGATGAACAAAAAACCCATGATAAAATCCTCAAATGGTAAAATCAGATATCAACAATCTCAATACATATTCATGTTGATAAATGAAGCCCACCCAAGAAAATAGAACATTTCCAGATGCCAAAATGTCTAGGATATCGACCAGAACACAAATATTTGACAAATTGAATAAAAAATATCTAGGGCTAAATCTAAAAAAATTGCATGGATGACTATGTAGAGATCCACAATACCATAAGAATTGTAAAAAATGGAGATTGTGGCAAAAAGTTATGAGTTTGGAAGCCAAAATGGATGATTTGACTTCAAATAGAAATAAAATTCACTAGAAGAAAAATCTAGAAAAACATACTAGTGTTGCAAGTATGTACTATCGGTGTTGTCATTGGTGTCAACTGTGTCTACTGGGTGAGCAGAGATGAGATTGTTGTGAGTGCATGTTGTTGTTTGATTGAGTTGCTTTGTTGAAGATGATTTGGCTGCGTTGAACAAGTGCTGAAGAAGTGAAGAATATGTTTCTGATTGTTAGTTTCCAAGTGCTTTTGAAAAAAAATGATTAATAAAGGAAACAATGTGCTGAAGAGATTGTTTGGCTTAATAGAGTAGTGTTTTGGTTCTGCTCTGCATTTCCTCTTTGTTGAATATCTATCCCTACAGTTTGGATATGTTGTTAAGAGATGTTATATTCCAAGTTTCGTGCTCTGATTCATTGTGAAGAGAAAGTTGTGTTCACTAGTATGAAGACTATGTTTCTGAGTGTTGCAGAGATGTCTGGGAGAAATCTTTTTGCTCCGCATTTCTTTGTAAAGTGGATTTTGGTCTTGCGATTCTTGACATGTACTTATAAGTTTCCTATCTTTCTCTAGTCAAGGTTGTTCGTGATTTGGTGCTCTGGAAGAGGACATATCGAGTTGCAGTGTATGACAAAGACATTTGAGTTTGCTAGGTAAATAGGATAAGGTTGTGCGGCAAGTGAAAGTTATTGCAAAAGAATTTGTTGGATTTTAGGAAGTTTCAGGATGATTGAGGAGTACTCTAGATTGTGTTGAAGCCTTGCATGTGATCCGGAAGTCATTTTTGGGTTTGAGGAAGTGTGTACTTAAAAGTTCATTGTGTTAACATAGGTTTGGTTGACCTTGGGTGTTTACACTAATTGAGGAGTTGCTTTGGTGATTGTGAAAGTGTGGAGTAGTGTGCTTGGATAAATTTAGGTCCAAGATAAGGTGTGTTGTGGTTTTCCTTCATTCCTTTCCACCATGGGAATATTTACATCCAAACCTAATTTGAATTCTATGTGTTAAGTTGTGATGCCAACCTTAGAGAATGTTCTCAAGGTTGAAGATAGTATAAAAGAGTGTCAAAGGGATCGTGATCGAGTGTGTGCATAATGGATATGATGTGAGTAATAAAGTGGTTGGGTTAGTGGAGCAGTACAAGCCTTCATGTGTTAGATTACTGGATGCAATGAGCAGAAGTTGTCTACTATCTTTCATTGGTGCTACAGAGATGATGTTGATGTTGTGGTGAATATTGAGGGGAAGTGCAAGAAGATGGGGGGCCAAAAAGGGGTCTTAAGTGGCCACTTTTTTTCTGAAATCAGGAAATACTGGCCTTGGATGAGAAATTGAGCATAGTTACACTCAAAATTTGGAGATGCAACCAAAACAATGTTCGTAGTGCTCTGAGTCTACTTTCTAAACTACTATTTTGTTTTGAAAATGGTATAGATTAAGGGGTTCAAAAGAGGGAGCCACAGAAATTGGTGTTGTTTCTGTCAAAAAAACATAACATAGCATGTTTTGTGGCTCCCTCAAAAGGTCAACTTTTTTTTGGTATTTTTAAAATTACTTTAGTGAGAAATTAGCTAATAGCATGTAGTTTATGCTTGATTTTTCTGATAATTTTTTTATGAATATTTGATTTTTTACTAATTTTTAAAGTGGACACATCCTAAAAAATAGAATTTTGGCCGTGCTACCCCTATAAATTTTGAAAACTAATTGAAAATCATTTTTTTATTTTTTTAATATTTGTAGAATGGATCTAGTTTCTAAATATGTAATTTTTTTGAAATTTGAATGAATAGTTATTTTACAATGAAAAAAAGACCAAACAGTGGTTTTTGCCTAAAAATGGACACACAAACAAAAGAAATTAAAGATGAAAGGCTTAACATTGTTAAAACGTGAAAAAAATCACATCGTCAAATAGCTAAGAGAAAGCCTAACATTACCCATGTGTTCGATTTGTTCAACCTTGAAACACGTGCAAATCTAAGGGTTAGCACGAACGAAATTATGTGAAATTTTGAAGAATATAGAAAAACACATCTGTGACTGTTCATAAGGCACTCCAAGCCTTTGGGTTGGAAATCCAAAGCAAATCCCAAGCCAGAGGCTTGGGATTCCCAAAGCAAGAAATAACGTGAGCACGTTATAACACGCTCACGTTATGTTTTGCCTTGCATTTTTCTTTCCCGCAAGTCTGTCTTTTGTCATGTTTGACATAATGCGAGCACGTTATAACGTGCTCGCGTTATGTCCCACTCAAATTTTTTTACATTCAAGGCTATTAATCATGAGGGTTAACGGATAAGGGATAGAGTTGGAGGGTTTAGGGATAAGGGATTAGCATTTAAGGTATAGTATCGAGCCCGTTGAGGGTCTAGGAATAGGGATAGCATTTAAGGTTTAGGGATGAGGGATGACAGATTATGATTGAGGGTTTAGGGTTTAGGGATAGGGTTGAGGGTCGAGGGATCAAAGTTAAGGGTTGAGGGATTAGGGTTTGACATTGAGGGTTGAGGGTTGAGGTTCAAGGGTCAAGGGTTTAGGGATAGGGTTTAGGGTCGAGGGATTAGGGTTAAAGTAGAGTGTGGAGGGTGTAAGGATTAGGGATAGGGTTGGAGGGTTTAGGGATAAGGGATTAGGGTTTAAGGTATAGTATCGAGTCTGTTGAGGGTTTAGGAATAGGGATAGCGTTTAGGGATTAGGGATGAGGGATTATAGTTGAGGGATGATGGATTAGGGTTGAGGGTTGAGGGATTAGGGTTTAGGGATAAGGTTTAGGGTTGAGGGTTGAGGGATTAGGGTTTAAGGTATAGTGTTGAGGGTTGAGGGTTGAGGGTTTAGGATTAGGGTTTAGGGTTGACGGATTAGCATTTAATGTCAAGGTTAGGGTTAGAGTGTTGAGGGTAGAGGGATTAGGGATAGGGTTTAGGGTTGAAGGTTTAAGGATTGAGGGTTGAGGCTTTAGGGATAAGGGTTTAAGGCTTAAGATATAGTGTCAAATGTTGAGGGTGTAGGGATAGGGTTTAAGTTTTAAGGGTTAAGGGTTGAGGGATAGGGATTAGGGTTTAAGGTATAGTGTTGAGGGTCGAGGGATCAGAGTTAAGGGTTGAGGGATTAGGGTTTGACGTTGAGGGTTGAGGGTCAACGGTTTAGGGATAGGGTTGAGGGTCGAGGAATTAGGGTTAAAGTAGAGTGTGGAGGGTATAAGGATTAGGGATAGGGTTGGAGGGTTTAGGGATAAGGGATTAGGGTTTAAGGTATAGTATCGATTCTGTTAAGGGTGTAGGAATAGGGATAGCATTTAAGGTTTAGGGATGAGGGATTAGAGTTGAGGGATGATAGATTAGGGTTGAGGGTTGAGGGATTAGGGTTTAGGGATAAGGTTTAGGGTTCAGGGCTGAGGGATTAGGGTTTAAGGTATAGTGTTGAGGGTTTAGGGATAGGGTTTAGGGTTGAGGGATTAGGATTTGACGTTGAGGGTTGAGGGTTTAGGGTTTAGGGTTTAGGGTTAGGGTTGAGAGATGAGGGATTAGAGTTAAGGGTTGAGGGAATAGGGTTTGACGTCGAGGGTTGAGGGTTGAGGTTCGAGGGTCAAGGGTTTAGGGATAGGGTTGAGGTTGAAGGGATTGGGTTAAAGTAGAGTGTGGAGGGTGTAAGGATTAGGGATAGGGTTGGAGGGTTTAGGGATAAGGGATTAGAGTTTAAGGTATAGTATCGAGTTTGTTGAGGGTTTAGGAATAGGGATAGCATTTAGGGTTTAGGGATGAGGGATTAGAGTTGAGGGATGAGGGATTAGGGTTGAGGGTTGAGGGATTAGGGTTTAAGGTATAGTGTTGAGGGTTGATGGTTTAGGGATAGGGTTTAGGTTCGAGGGATTAGGGTTTAGGGTTGATGAATTAGGGTTTAATGTTGAGAGTTGACGGTTAAGGGTTGAGGGTTGAGGTTGAGGGATAGGGTTAATGGTCAAGGGATTAGAGTTAAATAAGAGTGTTGAGGGTAGAGGGATTAGGGTTTAAGGTATAGTATTGAGCCTATTGAGGGTCTAGGAATAGGGATAGCGTTTAGGGTTTAGGAATGAGGGATTAGAGTTGAGGGATGACGGATGACAGATTAGGGTTGAGGGTTGAGGCATTAGGGTTTAGGGACAAGGTTTAGGGTTAGGGTTGAGGGATTAGGGTTTAAGGTATAGTGTTGAGGGTTTAGGGATAGGGTTTAGGGTTGAGGGATTAGAGTGAAGGGTTGAGGGATTAGAATTTGACGTTGAGGGTTTAGGGTTTAGGGTTAGGGTTGAAGGTCGAGGGATCAGAGTTAAGGGTTGAGGGATTAGGGTTTGATGTTGAGGGTTGAGGGTTGAGGTTCGAGGGTCAAGGGTTTAGGGATAGGGTTGAGGGTCGAGGAATTAGGGTTAAAGTAGAGTGTGGAGGGTATAAGGATTAGGGATAGGGTTGGAGGGTTTAGGGATAAGGGATTAGAGTTTAAGGTTTAGTATTGAGTCTATTGAGGGTTTAGGAATAGGGATAGCATTTAGGGTTTAGGGATGAGGGATTAGAGTTGAGGGATGATGGATTAGGGTTGAGGGTTGAGGGATTAGGGTTTAGGGATAAGGTTTAGGGTTGAGGGTTGAGGGATTAGGGTTTAAAGTATAGTGCTGAGGGTTGATGGTTTAGGGATAGGGTTTAGGTTTGAGGGATTAGGGTTTAGGATTGATGAATTAGGGTTTAATGTTGAGAGTTGAGGGTTGAGGTTGAGGGATAGGGTTAATGGTCAAGGGATTAGGGTTAAATAAGAGTGTCGAGGGTAGAGGGATTAGGGTTTAAGGTATAGTATCGAGCCTGTTGAGGGTCTACGAATAGGGATAGCGTTTAGGGTTTAGGAATAAGGGATTAGAGTTGAGGGATGATGGATGATAGATTAGGGTTGAGGGTTGAGGGATTAGGGTTTAGGGACAAGGTTTAGGGTTAGGGTTGAGGGATTAGAGTGAAGGGTTGAGGGATTAGAATTTGACGTTGAGGGTTTAGGGTTTAGGATTAGGGTTGAAGGTCGAGGGATCAGAGTTAAGGGTTGAGGGATTAGGGTTTGATGTTGAGGGTTGAGGGTTGAGGTTCGAGGGTCAAGGGTTTAGGGATAGGGTTGAGGGTCAAGGAATTAGGGTTAAAGTAGAGTGTGGAGGGTTTAGGGATAAGGGATTAGAGTTTAAGGTATAGTATCGAGTCTATTGAGGGTTTAGGAATAGGGATAGCATTTAGGGTTTAGGGATGAGGGATTAAAGTTGAGGGATGAGGGATTAGGGTTGAGGGTTGAGGGATTAGGGTTTAGAGATAAGGTTTAGGGTTGAGGGTTGAGGGATTAGGGTTTAAGGTATAGTGTTGAGGGTTGATGGTTTAGGGATAGGGTTTAGGTTTGAGGGATTAGGGTTTAGGGTTGATGAATTAGGGTTTAATGTTGAGAGTTGAGGGTTGAGGGTTGAGGATTAAGGTTGAGGGATAGGGTTAATGGTCAAGGGATTAGGGTTAAATAAGAGTTTTGAGGGTAGAGGGATTAGGGTTTAAGGTATAGTATCGAGCCTGTTGAGGGTCTAGGAATAGGGATAGCATTTAGGGTTTAGGAATGAGGGATTAGAGTTGAGGGATGATGGATGACAGATTAGGGTTGAGGGTTGAGGGATTAGGGTTTAGGGACAAGGTTTAGGGTTAGGGTTGAGGGATTAGGGTTTAAGGTATAGTGTTGAGGGTTTAGGGATAGGGTTTAGGGTTGAGGGATTAGAGTGAAGGGTTGAGGGATTAGAATTTGACGTTGAGGGTTTAGGGTTTAGGGTCAGGGTTGAAGGTCAAGGGATCAGAGTTAAGGGTTGAGGGATTAGGGTTTGATGTTGAGGGTTGAGGGTTGAGGGTCGAGGAATTAGGGTTAAAGTAGAGTGTGGAGGGTATAAGGATTAGGGATAGGGTTGGAGGGTTTAGGGATAAGGGATTAGAGTTTAAGGTATAGTATCGAGTCTGTTGAGGGTTTAGGAATAGGGATAGCATTTAGGGTTTAGGGATGAGGGATTAGAGTTGAGGGATGATGGATTAGGATTGAGGGTTGAGGGATTAGGGTTTAGGGATAAGGTTTAGGGTTGAGGGTTGAGGGATTAGCATTTAATGTCGAGGTTAGGGTTAGAGGGTCGAGGGTAGAGGGATTAGGGATAGGGTTTAGGGTTGAAGGTTTAAGGATTGAGGGTTGAGGCTTTAGGGATGAGGGTTTAAGGCTTAAGATATAGTGTCAAGCGTTGAGGGTGTAGGGATAGGGTTTAAGTTTTAAGGGTTAAGGGTTGAGGGATAGGGATTAGGGTTTAAGGTATAGTATCGAGTCTGTTGAGGGTGTAGGATTAGGGATAGCATTTAGGGATTAGGGATAGGGTTGGAGGGTTTAGGGATAAGGGATTAGGGTTTAAGGTATAGTATCGATTCTGTTGAGGGTGTAGGAATAGGGATAGCATTTAGGGTTTAGGGATGAGGGATTAGAGTTGAGGGATGACGGATTAGGGTTGAGGGTTGAGGGATTAGGGTTTAGGGATAAGGTTTAGGGTTGAGGGCTGAGGGATTAGGGTTTAAGGTATAGTGTTGAGGGTTTAGGGATAGGGTTTAGGGTTGAGGGATTAGAGTGAAGGGTTGAGGGATTAGGATTTGATGTTGAGGGTTGAGGGTTGAGGGTTTAGGGTTAGGGTTGAGAGATGAGGGATCAGAGTTAAGGGTTGAGGGATTAGGGTTTGACGTCGAGGGTTGAGGGTTGAGGTTTGAGGGTCAAGGGTTTAGGGATAGGGTTGAGGTTGAAGGGATTAGGGTTTAAGGTATAGTGTTGAGGGTTGATGGATCAGAGTTAAGGGTTGAGGGATTAGGGTTGAGGGTTGTAAGGATTAGGGATAGGGTTGGAGGGTTTAGGGATAAGGGATTAGAGTTTGAGGTATAGTATCGAGTCTGTTGAAGGTGTAGGATTAGGGATAGCATTTAGGGTTTAGGGATGAGGGATTAGAGTTGAGGGATGACGAATTAGGGTTGAGGGATTAGGATTTGATGTTGAGGGATGACGGATTAGGGTTGAGGGATTAGGATTTGACGTTGAGGGTTGAGGGTTTAGGGATAGGGTTGAGGGTTGAGGGATTAGGATTTGACGTTGAGGGTTGAGGGTTTAGGGATAGGGTTGAGGGTTGAGGGATTAGGATTTGACATTAAGGGTTGAGGGATTAGGATTTGACATTGAGGGTTGAGGGTCAAGGGATCAGATTTGAGGGTTTAGGGATTAGGGTTTGACGTTGAAGGTTGAGGGCATTTTCTATCACGAACTTGATTATGAGGGCTTGCCCCTTCATTGTTATGCCTATCATATGGCGAAGCATCTGGCAAGCCCTTGCAGGAAAAAGATGTGATCAATGCAAAGGATGTGATGAAACTATAGCAGGACAAAACGTGAGCGCGTTATAACGCGTCGCGTTATAACGCGCTCACGTTTTGTATTTCTATTGAAACGGTAAAAAAGTGGTTACCCCCGTGATCTAGGCCCACATGCTCTATTTTCTTATTGATTTTGCGCATGCTCCGACAAAAAAGAAGTGCTTTCATGCTATTGGGAAGTTCACATGCACATTTGACACATTGTACCACCTTTGCATGATCTTTCCACCACCTTTTCTGCTTTGCCAACTTGAGGAGGAAATAACATAGTTTTCACACCAAGTTTGATATATATCTATTCAAATTTCAATTTTTGTAGTGTTGCAATGTTAATTGTGATTCAATTTTAGGAATTTAACATTGAAAAGGAAGCAAGTGGTGAAAAACTTGAATTGTTGAGGAGTTTGATGCAAGAAGATAAAAACACTACATAATTGGGTACTCTCTCTGTTGGTTTTTTCTTCTGAATCAGCATTAGGGTTTGCCACTTCTAATGCACAGGCAGATTCAGCCAACTAATACAGGAGGTTGCGTGAGCTCCTCCCCTTCACTTCTGGTTCTGCCGCACCAAGGGGGGTATCCCTATAACTCAAGATGTAACCTTGACTAGCTCAAAGATAGAAAGATCTAACTTGACAACAACAGGCAGAATACTCTCATGTATGGACCAAGATCTGTATGATAGATCACAAGGTGGGCAACGTTCTTGGACATATATGTCTGGTTAGGGATGAGAGCATGCAAGGGTTTCCTACTCCTAATCCTACAACTAACAGATGGAAGGAAGAGATGGTTTAGTTTGAATTTTGGATGCAAAGCTGGACATGGTGTATAACCTCAACATAGAGCTAGATTGGTGCCTATCCAGGGCTTGGAGTCGGTAGACATACACCTATGAATGATCAGCATGAATAGCTAAAACTGGATTTCAGGGGGATACACATGATATCTGCCTTACAGATATCTCCCAATAAAGAGTGTTAAGCTGTCTATACTTATGGCATCCCTATTGCAGTAAGAAAGATACATGCAAAACTGGAGACAGAATCAGCATAACACATGCAAACATAGCATTATTCATATAAGATTAACCATGAAATCAGTGGATTCATGCCAAAACGTACAACAGGAGATACATAAACTCACAAGTTTTGCTGCACAGAGCAACCAAAACTAGTTGTATCTTATTACAGAGCCAAAATGTCCAGTTTTCAACAACCTTCAAATGAGCAACACAACCTGCTATATACAGCAAGGAGGTGTTCAGCCTTAATTACATAGTTGACCAAAAAAAACCCGCCAGATACACAGTATCATCAGATTGGCGCTCAAACATTCAATGCAGCAGGTGGGAGAGGAGACAGGAAGAAATCTCAAGCCTTGCGCCGCCGCCTAGGGATCCACATCTTCAATCAGGTACTAGATCCGTCCATACCTCTACAACCTTCGCCATTAATGGCGCACCAACCCGCGGCCTTGGGAAAACATCAAACAGTGCATCGCAACCGTTTCCCACCAAAATACCTCATCGTGATATTTGAAAATATGCAGGGTCGAATTATCCCACATGCACCCCGCGGTGACCTCTTTAACACTTTATATACTAGGTCGCGAGCATATATGATGTCGGTGCTTTTGCTCCCGACGACACTAGTATAAGCCTTCATCATCATCCTCCAACAGCATGATATCCTGTTGCTTGAAATATCATCCTGACGTCAGCATCATCATCACAATATCACCTGCATGATAATCACCTTCATCGGCACAACCTGATGCATCGGAGGAAGATCCTCCTGCTTAACCAATATCAAAAGTCTAGCCGATGAAAAATCCTGATGACGTCACCGTCATATCCTGCTGACGTCATCAGCATATCTGCCTACTGCGCACCTCCTCATATCCAGATGACGTCATCATCATATTCGCAACATTGGGGGATCTTCATAAGATGAGTAATGTTAGAAATATGACCCCCCGGACCTTGATGACGTCACCACCACATGTCGGCATCAGGATGATATTCGGAAGATAACCGGATATTTGGAAATATCATCCTGATGCACAAATATCATGCTGCACTGTAGCTCTGCTATAAGATCAGGGTGATATATGAATATGACAGATATTTGAAATGATCACCCCCCACTGGATAATGCATGAAGCTGACAGGCGGATATCTCCCTGATATCAGCATCATCATGATGCTGGAACAAACATACATCCGGGTGATATTCAAATATGAAAATATCACCCCCTCCTTTAGAAATATCATGATGCAGATAGGCAGAGAAATAGATATCACCCTGACATAAGAATGACATCAGCATCATCAGGGTGATAAAACAACGAACATGAAGTGATAAAACAACATCAGGATGATCTTGACTAAGATCACCCGATGTTCAAATATGATGACCCTGATGAAGATCGGATCATACTTAGGACTTTGCAGCAACATCATCAGGATGATCTTAAGTAAGATCACCCGATGTTAGAATATCACCCCAGCGAAAGATCATGCTGACAGAAAATATGATGACCCTCGTAAGCAACATCAGGGTGATGTCTGGAAACATGATGATGATGACCTCCTCCAAAGAAAATATGATGCTGATGTTAAAACATGTTGAGGAGGCCCAAAGACTTAGAACTTTTTGGATTTTTTGGGAAGGTGCCTGCATGAAAATTGCTCAGAAACTGACAGTGAAATCAGGCACCAACACTCTCCATTCAAATCTTCATTTTTTAGGTATGTCAAGTCTTTACATGCATGTTCTTTACATTTTCCTTATTTCGGATTGAATTACTTTATCATGCTTTATCATACATGTTTAAAATAGACACATTCCCAATCAAGAAAGCAACCTACAATCTCACATGATGCCATGTATATTTTCTACACTTGGGCTCTTTAATAATTATGTGTAATAAACAAACCTTAGTTCATACCATGATGTCAAACTATACAAGAATAAATCCTTACAACATAAAAAAAATACAATCCCACTCTTAGGAACTAATATTGGTCTCTTTATCATGCTATAGACAAATTCTCCGTCATGCCGAGGAAACGATCAAGAATTAAACCAACACAGGAAGAGATAGAAGCTAAGAATGCAAAGAAAGCAATGGCTATGAGGGAACTTCGTGAGAAGAGGAAATTGGACACGATAAATGAAGACATACCAATTGAAGAGGAACCACAACCATCACAAAGCGATATGGTATTGGCGGCACAAAGAGAACGAATGCAAAAACTTCATGGTACGAGAGATTTGAATACCATAGTTGGAGACACGTCCTTTACCGCAAGTCAACATGTAGGGACACCATCTACCACATCTCAAGTTGAGAGTACATCATCACTCACATGTGATGAAGGAGGTACGCCATCGTTTCCACCTCAACCTCAAGGTATGTCATCTATTCCATCTTCGATCGAAGGTATACCATCTAACCCATCTCATTTAAATATTGATGAAATTCCTAATGTTGAGATGAATTTACCTAACTTGACACCACCTAGAATTTTGTATAGAAAGCCAAAGTATTTGATTGATATTGATGAGAATATTTTGCAGCCAATGGAAGGTAAGATTCCAAAACGCACTTGTAGAAGATATGCTAATAAGATTTGGAGATTGTTCTTTGAAAAGTTAAATGAGACTGCAAGATGTCAACTATTCGTTGAAATGATGCGAAGTATAAAGTATAGGTCTATCATGAAGATTCTTGGGTTGAGAACATCAGAGGCTTCAAGTGAAAAATCTATTGTCAAGAATCTAATGAGTGCATATGAGAGTGTGGGTAACACCTCACGCACAAAAGATAGTAATGCAACACGACGTGTGATTACATCGACTATACTAAGTAGTCAAACAAGGAAAGCTCGTCTCATTAGAAAGACAAGTCAAGAATTGAGAATTAATAGGAAAACTTTATCAAGAGCCGTTGGAAGACGCCAAAGGATTGAGGACACTAATGCCAATGAATTATGGGCATTCTTGGGGAGACTACCACGAAAAGATAAACCAATTGTTGAAGCATTGAGATCACTAATTGAAGACTTTTGGAAGAATTACACAAGGGTATCTCTGAATCAAAGGGATGTGGTAAGAAGGAGAATCGGTAGTCAGAACCGCGAGCCACATCCAAAGCATTTTTTGGATGAGACTCAAACACAGTTTTATGGTAAATTTCTAGAGAAGTATCCTCAAATTAAAATTTGTCAAGGATATTTTGAAATGCTAAAACCTTTCTATGTTAAGATAAATCACACACGCACTACTTGTTGTAGATTACATATTGAATTTTCTAACCATTTTGATGCTTATAGGTCTATATGTTTAGATATGCATACTAACAATGATTTGCAGGGTTGTGCCATATGTGCCCCACCAACATCTTCAAGAGACTTCATATCAAGAATTTTATGTGAAAGAGAGGAAGGTCAAATATTCTACAAGAAATTATGCTTGGATGGCACGTCATCGTTGCGGTGGCTTGCAACATTTGCCAATATGTGAACATATGGAAATAACACATGCGGTTGGAAACGAACTAGTAGAGTTTGGCAAGTATAAAACAGTGGCATACAATACAAAAGATGGTAAAGAAGCAAAGAGGTGTGAATTAGTTATTGAAAAGATTCCAGTGTATCAGTTTATGCCTATATTTTGTGACAGCATAGTGTATGAGTATGCAAGACATGCCCATAGAGCTCGATGGTTGGACTTGCAATTCAAGTTATGCAAGGACACATTTCTAGTTGGTAGCATTATTTCAGTCGTCGACTTTGTAGAGAACTACAGTCTACAGCCACAGTGTGAGGTGCAATCACAATATTACAACTCCACACAGGTTTCTATATTTGTGCACATCGCATTCATTCATGCGAATGATAGTACAGAGGATGATAGAAAGATCATAAGGGAGTATAATTTCTATATTAGTGATGATCGCACGCATTCTACGGAGTTTGTGCAAGGTTGCTTTCAGATGTTCTACAATGATTTGGTTAGAAGGGGCATATTGTTCAGTCAGCATATCATATGGTTAGATAATTGTGCATCACAATTCAAGAACTCGCAGAATTTCTATTGGCTGAGTAGGAGGCATAATTTTACAGGTATTCAACATATGTGGAACTTTTGTGAGGCCGGGTATGGAAAGGGGGAGCATGATGGTGCAGAAGCATGTATCAAAAGAGCCATAGCATGAGAAGAGTTAAAGTATAAAGACAATGCAAAGTTGACAGATGCAAAATTGATTATCGAGTGGTGTAATGCTTCCATGGGTCCAGGTAATGAAGGTAAGTCTTTAGTTCGTAGATTTTTTTGGTTGATAGATGATACTAACATTGCACCATATGAGGATTGTTGTACACTGACAGGATCAAATGAGATGCACTCTTTCAGAAGCTCAATTGCAGGTTCATGGAGTATCCATACAAGAAAGATGTCATGCTTTTGTTCTTCCTGTACAATTCAAGTCTAGGATGAGTGTGAGTCAAAGGAGTGGGTTGACGAATGGCAGTTAAGTTATCTTAGCCCACTTGACACGTATCGACCCCCGACGGCACTAGAACTAACATAGATGGAATCGTCAGTTGACTTTGACCACATATCAGATTTAGTTCAACCAGGTAATATAGGGCACGTATATGCATCTAATTTCATCTAGTTCAACCAAGTAATGTCATCTTACTTTGTAGTGTTTTTGTAATGTTGACTAATTTCATCTAATTTGCTACACATATCAATGTAGGGCACGTATATGCAGTTATTACAGATGAAGATAATGAAGAGGGAACAGATTATTACTTATGTCGTTGTGTTGAGGCCAAAAAGAAATTGGAGGCCCCTATTACAGATGGAGAAAACATCGAATACCCTACAGGATCAGTGGTTATTACTGGAACATGGCTTAGAAGGTACCCACATAAGAGTGTTAATATTTGGCTATTTCAGGACTTTGACATGCATCGGAAGATTCTTCATTACTTGAACCTTGTCGTGGCATCCAATGTTCACTTGATAAAGTATCGGGGTAGACCTTTGAACAAAATATTGTGGAAGGTGCGTGAGTCTGACCATGAAGCAATACTTGACACAATAAAGAGTAGAGCAGACCCGGATGGTTCATTGGATTAATTTGTAAGTATTCACATTGATTTTGTAAAGTTATGTTACATTGAGTTGTAAGTATGCACATTAATTTGTAAGGTTTGTCTTTTTTTATTTCCTCCTGCATTTTTACACATATGTACACATTTTACATCATCATGTTATGCATTTTTGGTGTCCTGCTCCTGATGCGACCAAACTCATAACTCACCCTACTAGACACCATTTGATGATCTCTCCAACAATCTGGATGCAGGGTGCCCAATCATGATGATGACCTATATACCATTCTCCCAAGGTGCTCATAATGAATGAAAAGAAGACCAAGGGCGCCCAAGCTTAATAGACTTATTTCTTTCAATTTTGATGATCCAAACTCTTGCAATATGACATCCACTTTCATGCCTTTAGATCTTCCTTCACATATAGGGCGCCAAATCAAGTTGAAAAATCTACATAAGGGTGCCAAACTAGATGAAAGGAGACATGAAATGCACCTTAGGACTCCATGCTAAGGTTTGAGCCATTAAAGTCTCTTGATATTAGGCGCTCATGATGATGAAACTTAGAGCTTTTTCCTTTCCTATGCGCTCATCTAAGATGTTTGAATGATAAGGAGCACCTCGACCTCTATAATGTACATTGGGCACCAAATCAAGGTGATTTTAAGTCACTTTGAGTCATTTGGGGTCAGTTTGAGTCTTTGAGTCATGTTGCAAAAAAGTGTCAATGTTGTCAAGTTGCACAAAGCAACTTTTGCATTTTTGGTGTCCTGCTCGTGATGTAACCAAACTGACTATTCCAACGCGTCCGGATGGGTACATTTATGCTAGGCACGGTCCTATTTTTCACCCAAACATGTCGAAACAGTCTGAGCTACATTGTACCAACGATATCCCTGAAGAGTCCAAAGTGTAAAAAAGCTACAATCTTTGACAAGATGTTACTCGAAAACTGTGTCACTTAGAAACATTCCGTCTGAGGCAACGCTATCACATAGAGTGCCTCTACAATAACCTCTCTTGGTTTTTTATAGCTCTGAGGCATTTGCCTGTGGTGAAAGATTTTCTGCTGCCCCAAAAATCGTCAGAAGGAGGCAGTGTAAAGTTGCAAAGGGGTGTAACTTTCGTCCTGCTCGTGATGCGACCAAACTGACTATTCCAATGTGTCTGAATGGGTACATTTACACTAGGTATGGTCCTATTTTTCACCCAAACATGTTGAAACAGTCGGAGCTACATTGTACCGACGATATCCCTGAAGAGTCCAAAGTGCAAAAAGGCTGCAATCTTTTATGAGATGTTACTCGAAAATCATGTCACTTAGAAACATTCTGTCTGAGGCAACGTGATCACATGGAGTGCCTCTACAATAACCTCTCTCAGTTTTTTATAGCTCTGAGGCATTTGCCCGTGGTGAAAGGTTTTCTGCTGCCCCAAAAATCGTTAGAAGGAGGCAGTGTAAAGTTGCAAAGGGGTGTAACTTTCGTTCTGCTCCTGATGCGACCAAACTGACTATTCCAACACGTCTGAATGGGTACATTTACGCTAGGCATGGTCCTTTTTTTCACCCAAACATGTCGAAATAGTTGGAGCTACATTGTACCGACGATATCCCTGAAGAATCCAAAGTGCAAAAAGGCAGCAATCTTTGACAAGATGTTACTCAAAAATCGTGTCACTTAGAAACATTTTGTCTAAGGCAACACGATCACATAGAGTGCCTCTACAATAACCTCTCTCAGTTTTTTATAGCTCTGAGGCATTTGCCCGTGGTGAAAGGTTTTCTGTTGCCCCAAAAATCATCAGAAGGAGGCAGTGTAAAGTTGCAAAGGGGTGTAACTTTTGTTCTGCTCCTGATGCGACCAAACTGACTATTCCAATGCGTTTGAATGAGTACATTTACGCTAGGCATGGTCCTATTTTTCACCCAAACATGTCGAAACAGTCGGAGCTACATTGTACCGATGATATCCCTGAAGAGTCCAAAGTGCAAAAAGGCAGCAATCTTTGACGAGATGTTACTCGAAAACTGTGTCACTTAGAAACATTCTGTCTGAGGTAACGCGATCACATAGAGTGCCTCTACAATAACCTCTCTCGATATTTTATAGCTCTGAGGCATTTGCCCGTGGTGAAAGGTTTTCTGCTGCCCCAAAAATCATCAGAAGGAGGCAGTGTATTAAGTCAGGATGAAAGCCTATTCACTCTAGGCGCCTGTTTTTGACCAAATCACACATGCGCCTTGAACAAGTGATGCTACAAGTGGTGAACAAAATGGGCACCTTGAAGAATTGAGCCCTCCAAAACATCTTGCAATTGCATAAAAGTCCAAAATTTACATAAGTGAGTTAAGGCGCCATTTTCCATCTCCAGAGCCTCCTTTGAGCGCCTTAACATGGAGTGAATGTTTTAGTATATGAAAGATTGCGCCTAAAGAATATAACAACCCCTTGAGTCACTAGGATGAACTAAGTTAACAAAAGGAACTTCATTGAGGGAGGCGCACTTGTGCATCTAGACAACTCCAATTTAGCACCTGAGAAAAAGCATGTTTAGAGACACCCCTCGAATGAACCCTCTAGAACCAATAAGAATCTTCTCTAGGTCCATAATTAACTCATGCCCATATCCAAGTGAAAGTCTCCTTGGTCTTCCTTGGTCTTCCTGTTAAAACCTCTAAAGGGTAACCATCTCAACAAGTGTCTCTAATCCCAAGAGAACTCTAGCCTCACCCAAGTCTCGAAGTATGTATGAGAACCTACAACCAATCAATCCATGTTAAGCTCCAAATGCAACACCACATTATCATGAAGCTCCCAAGAACATGACCAATGTACTCAATACCAAGAAAACCAACAAGACCACTGTCAAAAATCCAACTACAAAATTAGGTATCCAAACATGACATCATGATCTAACATCTCCTCCTAGAAGATCACATGCACCAATACAGACATCCTAGTCTCAAGAGAACTTGTATCATGCTAATACTCTAATCTAGAATCAAGAGTCCACCAAGACACACTACCAAACACCTCTAAACCAAGGATCAACATCTATAACCACATGAAGATAACCATTACACCCAACCACTATATAAGATCATCCATCACTAGGTGACGAATACACATCACTATCAAAGCAACATCCATCCTCTCATCCCAATGCAACATACCAATGTGCAAATGAGCATAGGCAAGGAAAAATAACAAAGTCATCCCGTGGATATAGGCAATATGCATTCAAGTCATCCCACTACAATCAATGAGGTGTGCATCCCAAAAAAATGCATAACTTGTAGATCTCAACCATTGAAAACATGCAAAATCATCATCACATTAGTAATCATCATCACATTAGTAAACTAGTAAACATCATTTGCATCCATACTTAAACCAATCTTATTGTTGTGTTTGATGTGTCCTCTTTCAAACAACCATTTAACAAAATTTGAGTCCAAACAATAAACATTTACAACAATAAACATTTCAAGGTCCAAAATCCAAACATTCTATCATCCTTAATCATTTCCATCATGGACCCTTGGTTTGAAAAAATCATTATGCAAGATAAAAACCCTATGCCTATTACCTTGTCCGAGGCTCATGCAAAACCCAAAATGATTAGCCTAGTACCATGTGTCATGTCCCCGTTCCTGGCTTGATCATCAAGTGTATAATGGATTAGCCTATTCCTCATTCTCGGAGGCTAATTCCAAATGATGAGGGAATGAATTGGTTTCGGACTAACTCTATCTATTTGTTTTGCAAGAACAAGGTCAAAACCCTAAAATTTGACTAAGTATGGAAGCTTGGGAGCCTAGGTGCCCATTTCACTCTAGTTTTCCTTACTAAGCGCCTAGCACAAGGATCATCCAAATTAAGCACCTAAGAACCTCAAGGCACCTATACATGTTTCTAGGGATCCTCCAATTGAGCGCCTAGCATAGATGGATGAAGATTGAAAGTTTTCAAGTTAAAGATGTCCTTTGGGTGAACTCACAGCACTAGGTGCATGTGTTGGTTGGAACTCCTTGGATCTGGCACCTAGGATTGAAAGCCTTTGATGAGGAGAGAAGTCTCAAGACCTGGTCTGGCACCCTCACTTGCCTACCCCACCCTCCGAATGCGCCTAACCTTCATAAGGTGTTAACACTCTATTTTGAGCGCCTAGCAGGGGGTAATGGATAGATTGAAGGCTTGGGAGCTAAGGAAAGTCACTTAGATGAATAATCAAGATTGAAATGAGAAACTCCTAGCCAAGGCACAAAATTCCTCAATTCTGGCATCCAAAAATCAAATCTAAGTAAGGCGCTCTTTCCATTTGCCAAAGGCTCTATTAGCGCCCTTGGTTGATGATCTCTCCAGACATCTGAAATGGCGCCCAGTGGATCTTTCAACTTGTATCAGGAAGAAGGGAAGCATTCTCAGTGTTGTTCAGATAATCTAAGTTGTAAAGTTAACAAGGAATAGAGCCAGAGGACAAGGCACACTTATTGGTCTCCATCACCTCAGAAATGCGCCTAATGCAGTTGGTGTCAACTTCCCTCTTTCTAGCCTCCAAATGGCGCCTAGAGTCAAAAAAGGATTTCACTGAATAATGTTAATGTTTTGAGCATCAAACTCTACTTGGCGCATACCTATGCTCTTGCAACCTCAAATTGGCACCTAGGGTTTAGTCATCCTCCTAAGGCGTGGTTCTGCTCCTCCATAACCCTGTTTTGGCACCTAAACTTGGAATTACCTTGAAGATTTGGATTAAGATGGAATTCACCTCCAGAATGTTAGGCGCTTGATAGAAGATAAAGGCGCTAGGGTAAAAGAGCTTCAAAAGTTTGATGTCAAGTGTGAATTGAGATAATAGGCGCTGATACCAGTTGACATTACTCCAAACATGCGCCTAAGAGAGATGCAAGTCCCCAAGACCGATTTTGGAACAAGGCGCTCCATCAGAGGGTAAGATGATAATCCTTGGAAGTCAAGTGTTTCAAAGATTCTTTGAGAAATTGACAAGTTGTAACCTAGGCACCAAAACCCCTGAGAATCCTCCTATCTAGCGCCTAGTTAGAAGAACACTAATATTGCGCCTAAGTGAATTTGAGTGTCAATATAGAGTCATCAAACCCCACCAGACGTTCATCCATGTCTCTACCACCTCAAGGAAGCGCCCAGCTTAGGATGGCACCTAGTCTAGTCTCTACTACCTTCAGTTGGCGCCTAACCTTGAGAGTTGCAACTATGACGTTCATCCATGCAATAAGCAAGGTGATGCTCCCTTGTGATATTGTGAGGTGTTGACATTCAATTGACATCATTGAGTTTGATTGAGTTGATCAAGTGTAGACGCCATTGTAAACATCAAGGCTTCAAGGCCTTTCTTTTGTATCTCCATTGAATAAGTTGTAACTTCATGCTATTGAAAGCATTATCCATGTAATAAGACATTGCAAGTTAATTGAGTTAAATAACTAGACAAGTACCCAACTCTAAGGTTGATTCATTCAAGTAGTTATCTTTGATGTATATCTTTGTGTTGTTGAGGTAGTTGTTGAATTGATAGCAAGTAAAATTGTTTAAGTAAGGAAAAATTTTCGTAGAACTAGTTGGGTATCTTACACCATGCCTATCCATCAAACATCACAATGCAATCAAAATCCTAACAACATGCCCATGATCCAAGATCAAGTGCAATCATGCAAAGATATTATCAATCACAAGCCTATTAAGAATGAACTAGAGTCTTCTAGTACCATACTTTTCCATCAAACACCATCATGTAATCCATGGCCTATCAAGCCTATCAAAGAAAATGCAAACATCCTATGTAATACAATCGGACTTTAAATATTTGAAGTAGCCATCTACAAATATCCATTCAAAAGTGGATTTATAATGCAAGTATGGACGCCATCAATAACAAAGATTTGTATTAACCAAATATCCATATAGGCATACATCAATATCTATCGATATAAGTATAACATATATACAAAATAGCCATATAGGCTTACAAGAATGCCATATAGGCATACAATGTCAACTATGTACAATACAAAATATATGTCCACAAATGCCATATAGGCATACAACAAAGGAACACAATAAAAAGTCATTCCCCTCTGGCTGGTGAAGAGAATAAATCACGAGTAGCCTTTGATCTTCTGGGGGATGGAGACATGCATGTGGGTGGTCTACTACGAACCCGAGGGCTACTCCTCCTATTTAGTTCTTCCTGCACCTTTACCTGTTACAAAAAAAAGTATAGACATTAATATATAGAAATTACATGTTATAAAAAAATGAAACATTTAACAAAATAATCACTTACCACTAACATATAATATGTCTCCTCGCTTGCCTTAGTAGCAAGAATAGGCCTTGGTGATGTCATGTCCTATAGAAACCATCCAGATAGAAATTAAACTTCAAATCAATAATTTTTTGATTTTTCAAAAATAGACAACTATAACAATGAATGTAAATTGAAATTTACTAATCTGCCTCATACCCCTATCAATGCCATAGAGCTATGAATCGCAGAGGCCACACCCTGCTCCATTGCCCTATGAACATGGGGAGGTGTCTCCGCAGCTTGCATCATCTGGAAATAAAACAATATTATTCAATTACGAAAACTATAATAGTGATGCAAATCATGGCTCCTAACATACACACACGTTCATCTAAACATGGAAGTACACACAATAAAACACACAAATCACATACAAAAATTTAGTAAGTACAATTCATTTATTAAACTATTTATTTTATTACCTCCGTAAAGCTTTGAAGTCCACCACCGCTGGCAGGTATTGCCATGAAATCTACAGTATTAACCTATTCAACATCCAAAATCAGAAATTAGAATACCATTCATATAATGATGCTATTCACATGTAATATTTATAATTGTTTACTAGTTACATACCTCGACAGTAGATGATCTAGTGAAAAATGTAGGTGGAGAACCACTCAAAACTGCATCGACACTATGACCCTGAAATTTCATTAAAATCATCGATTTAAATTAGTTAATCTTGTATTTCAAAAATAAAATTTAATAAATTAAATTCAATAAACTTGCTAATATTTACCTGAGTATCAAGGCCGAAAGTCTCACTTAGGAGGGTATCTGTCATCACCATCTGCTCAGCTGCAGATGTAGCCTGTGCACCTGCGTCCTGACTCTCCATGGGGTCATAACCACAGGCTGACCCGCAAGCCTGGCAAGTATGCGGTGGGACCCTACTCCTCGCACTATCTCCCAACCCACTCTGTGTTGCAAGATCGGCATGCTCTATGATGCTCTGGGTCAAGGCACTAATCGACCTTAGTGTATCGACCTCAACACTCTCCTTCACAATGGAAGGGATAGAAACATGCTCGTGGGCTGGTCTGTTGATTACTCATCTCACTACCCGCTGTGGGTCAAGACGTGCCCCTGGTCTATCCTGTGCTGAGCCCCCACCTCTACCCTGGAAGTCCCGCATATCAAAATAGTTTGGCACTTTATTGAGGACAAACTCGCAGTAGAGTTTCCTCAAAAAGTATTGCGGGACCTCATTATTATTGCATGGAGGATGGTCAAAAACCATCCACCACCTCTGCCCGAAATTGTCCCTTATCACTTGGTTGTTGCACCAATGGATAGGGAACCTCTTGCATGTAATGGGTGGACATTGATTTGTTTGTGGGTTTGTGAAAATTGAACACAAGTCTAATTTTGTAATTTGTAATTTTTTGACATCTTGGTATGACAATTTATCTGCATAGTAATCTCTAAACTCTCTCTTTTTATCGGTCCAACTAGTTATTTGCTTGCTAATTGAATTTACATTTGATAACATAGACTCAAGAGATTCGGCAAGTGTGGACCTATGCAAGGTTGAAGTGGAAGGATCTTTCAACCTTGCAATTATATCTTCAATTTATTTTTTGTTGTTTTCAATTTGCCCCATTATATTATCTTGTGTTCTAGGGGCATGTCGAGGAATGAATGGAGGAGGTTGTTGTTCTGGAGGTATTTCCTCCTCAGGATTTTGTGGATTTTGAGGAGGAGGAGGAGGAGGAGGTGCATTAACATTTCCTGACAATTAACGAAATATACATCAAAAATTAACAAAAACCTACCTATTTAGAAAGAAATTCAAACAAAAAAACAAAGATAACTCACCTCTTTGGGTGCTCGATGTCGTGGCGGCATTTTGGCGATGAATTGACAAGCTTTTTGTGTTGATTGGCGTTTTGCAGAACACGAGTGCGTTTTTGAGGGTTTGGAGGCCGCGGGTAGAGGAGAAAATGGGAGTGAAATGAAATTCACTTGCTTTTTTTTTCATTTATAGTCGGCCATAACGCGAGCGCGTTATAACGCGCTCGCGTTATGACTTAAATTTTTTTGAAATTATTTTGGCCACTTTTTGGCCCCCCATCTTCTTGCACTTACCCTGATCTTCATTAGAACTGTACTCCATGCATGTGTTAGATGCAACTATAACAGTTAAAATCTTGGCAGTGAGTCGTTTCTTCTATCTCTTTCTTTCAAGATAGTGAGTCCTTTGGCAGTGAGTTGCCTGTAGTGAGCATTCTGGATAGTGAGTCCACCAATTGTACCAACCTTAACTGGTTGTTTTATCATATTATATAGTGAGCTAATCCTCACCATGGTTTTTCCCTGTTTTAAGTTTTCCACGTAAAATTTGGTGTTCTCTTGTGTTTGATGTTGTTGTGATTCAATTTTGATATTTGTTTTTCATGCTTAATCATCATAACAGTTTAAAGGTTAATTGGATTGATGTGGATCTAAATGTGTTTTAGGGTTTTTGAAATTATAAGTTACAACTGATTCGCCCCCCCTCTCAGTTGTCTTGTGCATTCAACAATTGGTATCAGAGCAAGGTTCCTTGGAAAAGAACTTAACCACTTGAGGTAGATCTAAAATGGCGCACCAGAAGGATGTTCCCCTGTTTGATGGATCTGACTATGCTTTCTAGAAAATAAGAATGGAAGGTTATCTAATTTCTCTTGGATATGACATCTAGAAGTTTGCAATGAATGCATATACAATACCTAAGAATGGTCTAAACACTACAGATGAGGTCAAAGTATATGAAATTGATGGTAAAGCAAGGTATGCACTTTTAAGCAATCTCTCTAATTCTAAATTGGTGAAATTCGTGGATCTAAAAACTGCTAATGAAATCTTGAAAAAGCTAGAGAGTATTCATGAAGGAGGTGATAAGGTCAAGCAAGCTAAAATGCATAATTTGAAGCTCATGTTTGAAACCATGCGAATGTCTGAAGATGAAAATATTACAAACTACTTACAGAGGGTGGATGAAGTTGACAATGGTATCAAAGGTCTTGGTGGAAAGATGGATGAACAAGAAGTGATATTGAAGGTATGCATAACTCTTCCTAAATCTTACAGTCATAAGATTTCTGCTATTGAAGAATTACAAGATTTGAAACAATTTACCAAAAATCAATTGCTTGGCACCTTAACTACTTTTGAAATAAGAGAATTTGGTACAAGTAGTGCAAAGACTGAGACTGCCTTCAAGGCTAGCAAATCTGAGAAGAGTGTTGAATCAGATCAGAAGGATATGGATGATTTGGAAGCCAATTTTGCAAGAAGAATGAAATTGGGTACTGGCAAGTATAGTGGTAAGTTACCTTTCAAGTGTTTTAGTTGTGGCAAGATAGGTCATTATGCTTCAAGATGTCCAGAAAGAATTTTGAAGAGCAAGAATAGGGAAAACAAAAGTAGAGTGCCTAAGAAAAGCTACTATGTTAGAGAAGATGCAAGTATATCTAATGATGAATCTAATTATGAGAACAATGAGGATAATTAATGTTTGTTCATAGCTATAAGATATGATATTGTTTCTACTAACTCTGGGAAATGTATGAAGGAAAAGGCTCTGAAGGTAAGTCTTAATGTTGAAAAGCACTATGATATCTACTTTCCATAATACATAGGAAAAGAACCTTTGGGCCATTGATAGTGGATGCTCAAATCATATGACTGGTGATAAGAGTAAGTTTGTTAAACTTGAAAAATATGATGGAGGACTATTTAGATTTGGTGATGATAATGCTGCTAAGATATGTGGAAGAGGCCCAATCAGCTTTGATGGAAAGCACAATACTGATGATGTTCTTTATGTTAAGGGTTTAAAGCATAATCTTTTGAGTGTTGGACAAATGTGTAGAAAAGGATACAATCTTGTGTTTCAGGATGATGGTTGTGAGATCAGAAGAGATTCCACAACTGTGATAGTTGCTAGAAAGAGGACAGACGGAAATGTTTATCATATCAAAGGTGGTGATGGTTATTGCTTCATGACTCAAATTAGTGAGAGTTAGTTATGGCATAGGAGATTGTGTCACGTCAATTTTGATAGTCTGGTAAGGATAAGTTTAGTTCAAGCTGTGAGAGATTTGCCAAAGATCACACAGTCCATTAATGTTATTTGTAAGGAATGTTAGATTGGAAAGAAAACAAGAAGCTTCAAAATCAAGGACTAGTCTTCTACCAGACTATTGGAATTGGTGCATACAGATCTTTGTGGCCCTAGCAAGGTAAGGAGTCTTCAAGGTGACAGGGATTTCATGTTATTGATTGATGATTACTCTAAGATGACATGGGTTACTTTTCTCAAAGAAAAATCTAAAGCCCTAGATAAGTTCAAAGCATTCAAAGTTGTTGGGATAAGTTGCCATTAACTTGCAATCCTAACCAATTCATGTGTCTCCAAAGTTATTGGAATGTATTCCCCAACACATAAGGACTTTGAGAGATTAATTATTTATTAATTATATCACTTTGACTTTTGCAATCAATTCCTAATTGATAAGGTCAAACTTGGGCGTCCATTTTTAGAGTGGGGGCCATGAAGACTTTGTTGACTTCTCCTAAGTCTACTTTGAGAGTTTGATGACTCCTAGTAAGTGGGAGTTAAATTTGGGCATCCCCTTTTGATGAGGACTTATTTTTAGACGTGGAGTTGTGCTTTTTTATGTACATGAGTGGATAATGTTGAGACACCTTGCATGGATATAATGTTGGAGTTAACTAAAGTATTAGAGATGCATGAATTGAATATTGCTTGCATGAGTTCATAAAATCTTGCATGGACTTGCATATTTTTACATGTCACTTGCATGTACATGCATGTCGTTGCATGTTACTTGCATGTGCTTACATGTTGTTGCATGTTGCTTGCATGTACAAGTGCATGTTGTTGCATGTTACTTGCATGTTGTTGCATGTTGCTCCTATGGACTTGCATGTGTTTGCATGTTGTTGCATGTCACTTGCATGTGCTTGCATGTTGTTACATGTCACTCCTATGGACTTGTATGACCTTGCATGTTGTTGCATGTTAGTTATATAACCTTGCATGTTGTTGCATGTCAGTTTTGTGAGATTGCTTGCATAACACTCCAACTCCAGAAACTTGCATGATAGTACATCTTAGTGTTTCAGGTAATGGGTATCAGTTGCATGTTGTTGAATGTGCTTGCATGTCAATTTTAAGATATTACTTGTAGAATACTCCAACTCCAGAAACTTGCAGAATGGTACATCTCAGTATTTTAGATAATGGGTATCAGTTGCATGTTGAATCTGGTGTTTGCATGTCACTTGCATGTACATAACAAGGTAATTCAAAATAACTTTGGGGACATCAATCTTACATGTTTGTATGAGATTGGTGTGTGTTGATCACTTTAGTTAATAGAAAGTGATTGGGCAAACTTGGACGCCCAATTTGAGGACTTTTTGTTGTTGCTTTTATTTAGAAATATGTTTGATGTTAGAAAAGTTAACTTGGGAAAACTTGGGTGGCCACATCAAGGACAGGCAGTTAACTGAAGGCTTGACTTTGTTTGACTTCAGTCTTCTCTATTTGGAGCACTTAGATTTGCATGAGCATTGGTTTCTATGTTATCAATTACAACTTATTGTAATTTTGACTTTCAAGATTTTGAATTAAGAAGCTCTTGAATTAAAGAAACTTTTAAAATTAATTAAGAGCCCCATACATTTTCTAGAGAGTTGAATTGTGAAAAAAACTTAGAAGAAAAAAGCAAGAAGCTTTTTTTTTTACTTAGCAAAAAAAGCAAGAAACTTTTTGAAGTTTTTACAGGTTTGAAGATTGAAGAAGCTTTTGAAGTGCATCAAGGAATCAAAGGATTTCAGTATTGAATGTAATCTTTCACAAGAGATTTAATACAAGCATAAACACCTTTGGTGTGGAGTTTTTTCCCTTAGGGGTTTCTCCATGTAAATACTTGTGTTATTCTTGCAAGCTATTTTCTTCTACTACATTGATTAAATTGGAGAAATACTCTTAACATCTAATTTGAAAGTAATTTTTAGATTTACACATGCTATTAATTTTAGATTTAAAAATATTTTTAAGCTAATTAGCTGCAACTTTACCTTGTTCTCTCTTCATTGTTCCAACAAAAGTCATGGTTGAGAATGAAATGGATATGACAATTAAATGTTTAAGGTCTAACAAAGGTGGAGAGTTTACCTCCAATGAGTTTAACATGTTCTATGAGAATCATGATATAAAGAGGCAATTATCTTCCCCTAGAACTCCTCAGCAAAATGGAGTGGTTGAAAGAAAGAATAGGACTATTTAAGAAGTTGCAAGGACAATGATACAAGAAGCAAACCTACCGAAGGTCTACTGGAGAGAAGCAATTCATACCGTTATTTACATACTGAACAAAGTGCAAGCAAGAGCAAATAGTAAAAAGACACCTTATGAGCTATGGTATGGAAAGATTCCTATTGTTAAGTACTTCAAAGTGTTTGGAAGCAAATGTTATATTACAAGGGATGAAGAAAATCTAGGAAAGTTTGATGCAAGGTCTGATGAAGGTATTTTCCTTGGGTATTCTACTAAAAGCAAGCTTATCAGTGCTACAACAAGAGGCTAAGAAGGATTGTTGAGAGTGCAAATGTCAAAGTTGATGAAGATCTACAAAAGAATTCAAAAGTTGATGGTTATGAATCAGATGAGTCATCTTGCAGAGAAGAAGAAAATGTTGGTGAAAAGGAAGTACAGATTGAAGAAGAAGCTCCAGAAAGGACTCCTGAATCTCTGGAAAAGACTCCTAAAACTCTCAAGTATGTGTAAAAGCATCATTCTGAAGATAAAATCATTGGTGATAAGGACAAAGGTATGCTGACAAGAAGGAAAGTTATTGAAGAACAGGTAAATCTATGTTTACTCTCTAAAGTTGAACCTAAAACAATAAGCGAAGCATGCAAGGATGAGTATTGGATCAAAGCTATGGAAGAAGAACTAATGTAGATTGAAAAGAGCCAGACTTGGGAACTTGTCCCAAGACTAGCAAACAAAAATGTGATTGGAACTAAGTGGGTATTCAAGAACAAACTGAATGAGAATGGAGAGGTGCTAAGAAACAAGGCAAGGCTTGTGTGTAAAGGTTACTCACAGGTAGAAGGAATAGAGTATGAGGAAACATTTGCTCCGGTGGCAAGGATGGAGGCCATCAAGATGTTTTTTGTCTTTTGCAGCACATAAGGATTTTAAAGTATATCAAATGGATGTGAAGTCTACTTTCTTGAATGGTGAGTCAGAAGAGGAGGTATACATAGAACAACCAGATGGATTTTAGTTATCAGACAAATCGAATAGGGCTTGCAGATTGAAGAAGGCATTGTATGGATTGAAGCAAGCCCCCAGAGCTTGGTATGCAAGGTTAGACAAGTACTTATTGTAGAAAGGTTTCAATAAGGGTTCTACAGATAGTAATCTGTACATCAAAGTAGGTAAAGATCAAATTTTGATTGTTGAAGTATATGTGGATGACATAAGCTTTGGTGGAAATAAAGGCATTTTCATTTCACAATCAAAGTATGTCAAGGAAATGTTGAAGAATTTTAAAATGGAAGACTCTAAACCAGTTTGTACTCCTATGACAACTGATTGCAAGTTGAGCAAGAATGATGTATCACCTAAGGCTGATCAAAGAAAGCATAGGTCAATGATTGGAGGATTGTTATACTTGACTGCTACTAGATTGGATATTATGCATGCAGTTTGTTTTGTGGCTTGATTTCAAGAAGATCCTAGAGAGTCACATGTTGCAGTAGTGAAGAGGATATTCAGATACTTAAAGGGCACTCCAAATCATGGATTGTGGTATCCAAAGGGTACTGACTTTTCTTTGAGTGCTTATACAGATGCAGATTAGGTTGGATGTGTAGATGACAGGAAAAGTACAAGTGTCGGTGCATTCTTTCTTAGAAATAGAGTGGTGTCATGGTTAAGTAAGAAGTAGGATTTAGTATCTCTATCTATTGCAGAGGCAGAATACATTGCAGCAACATCTTGTTGTACACAAGTGTTGTGGGAAGCGAACTTTGAAAGATATTAGTGTTGTGTATGAGGAGCCAATTCCTATCTTATGTGATAATACTAGTGCCATCAACATTTCAAAGAATCTGATGATGCACTCAAGAATAAAACATATTTCAATCCGGTATCACTTTCTGAGAGAGAAGGTTGCAGAGAATGAAGTAAAGCTTGAGTATGTGCCTATAAAGGATCAGGTTGCTGACATATTCACTAAGGCTCTTCCTAAGGATACATTTGTGTATCTCCGGGAGAAGTTAGGAGTTATTGCTCCTTCTTTGAACTAGATGCATTAAGAGATGCATCAGTCTAGTGGACTTCAAGATTCATTATTTTCTCTGGACTGATGTTGGAGGCTACCTCTTAGGGAGAGCATGTAGTGGTCATTATGATTGTTGCAGATAGGGGGAGTAATAGTTGATACAGTTTGGTGTGCACTCCTAAGGGGGAGTATTCAAAATAGTGAAAAGAAAAGATTATGTGACCTGATAAGTGTGAAAGAAGAGGTATGTCAACCTTTGCTATTGATGTCAAAGGGGGAGAGAGAGAAATGTGAAAAAGAAAAAGAATCGGTGATTAGGGAGAGAGAGTAAGATGTGTAAAAGAAAGGGGGAGAATAAGAAAGAAAAGAAGTTTGGTGCAGATTTGTGTCTTAATGGTTTTTCACATTATGTGTTGCCATCAATGACAAAGGGGGAGATTGTTGCAAGTATGTGCTATTGGTGTTGTCATTGGTGTCAATTGTGTCTACTGGATGAGTAGAGATGAGATTGTTGTAAGTGCATGTTGTTTGATTGAGTTGCTTTGTTGAGGATGATTTGGCTGCCTTGAAGAAGTCTTGAAGAAGTGAAGAATATATTTCTGATGGTTAGTTTCCAAGTGCTTTTGAGAAAATTTTATTAATAAAGGAAACAGTGTGTTGAAGAGACTGTCTGGCTTAATAGAGTAGTGTTCTGGTTCTACTCCACATTTCCTCTTTGTTGAAGATATGTCCCTGTGGTTTGGATATGTTGTTAAGAGATGTTCAGAGATGTTATATTCCAAGTTTCATGCTCCGGTTCATTGTGAAGAGAAAATTGTGTTCACCAGTATGAAGACTATGTTTCTAAGTGTTGCAGAGATGTCTCGGAGAAATCTTTTTGCTCCACATTTCTCCACAAATTTGATTTTGGTCTTGCGGTTCTAGACATGTACTTATAAGTTTCCTATCTTTTTCCAGTCGAGGTTGTTCATGATTTGGTGCTCTGAAAGAGGACTTATCGAGTTGCAGTGTATGATAGAGACATTTGAGTTTGCTAGGTAAACAAGATAAGGTTGTGTGGCAGGTGAAAGCTATTGCAGAGGAATTGTTGAATTTCAGGAAGTTTCAGGATGATTGAGGAATACTCTAGATTGTGTTGAAGCCTTGCATTTGATCCGAAAGTCATTTTTGGGTTTGAGGAAGTGTGTACTTAAAAGTTCATTGTGTTAACATAGGTTTGGTCAACCTTGGGTGTTTACACTAATTAAGGAGTTGCTTTGGTGATTGTGAAAGTGTGGAGTAGCGTGCTTGGATGAATTTAGGTCCAAGATAAGGTGTGTTGTGGTTTGCCTTCATTCCTTTCCATTGCGGGAATGTTTAGGTCCAAACCTAATTTGAATTCTGTGTTAAGTTGTGATGCTGACCTTGGAGAATGTTCTCGAGGTTGAAGACAGTTCAAGAGTGTTAAAGGGATCGTGATTGAGTGCGCGCATAATGGATATGATGTGAGTAATAAAGTGGTTTAGTGAGTGGAACAGTACAAGCCTTCATGTGTTAGATTACTGGATGCAATGAGCAGAAGGTGTCTATTATCTTTCATTGGTGCTACGGAGATAATGTTGATGTTGCGGTGAATATTGAGCTTCATTGAAACTGTACTCCATGCATGTGTTAGATGCAACTATAACAATTCAAATCTTGGCAATGAGTCATTTCTTCTATCTCTTTCTTTCAGGACAGGGAGTCCTTTGGTAGTGAGCCACCTGCAATGACCATTCTAGACAATGAGTCCACCAATTGTACCAACCTTAACCGGTTGTTTTATCATACTATATAGTGAGCTAATCCTCACCGTGGTTTTTTCCTATTTTGGGTTTTCCACGTAAAATATGGTGTTCTCTTGTGTTTGATGTTGTTGTGATTCAGTTTGGATATTTGCTTTTCATGCTTAATCATCATAACATTTTAAATGTTAATTGGATTGATGTGGATCTAAATGTGTTTGAGGGTTTTTGAAATTATAAGTTACAATTGATTAACCCCCCCCCTCAGTTGTCTTGTGCATTCAACAACTAGCACCCCCAGATAGTGCTCGGAACCAACTTTCTGACATCTATTTGTTTGTGAAGATCTGACTCTGTATGTGCAGTATATGGTCGTTTCCATAAAATTGATCTTTAAAGAAATGAATAAGGAACTACAAAAGGTCCTGGTCACCCATGTGACCAGGGGTTGAGTCTCTGGGAGCTAATAGCTAGCAACAGGGTGCTGGTCATCCATGCAACCAAGATCTAAGGCCCTGGGGCCTAGCAATTAGAAGCTAAGTGTTGGTCACCCGTGCAACTAGGGGCTAAGGCCAAGGGGGCTAGTTCCTAAATTAAAAAAACTCTTTTTCTTTAAGATTAAAAAATTAATAAAATATTCAACTATACCTTCTATGCATAAAAATTGAGACACACGTAAATCGAGATGACATGTAAATCAAGATGGCACACAAATGGATATGGCTCAAAAATTGAGATTGGCACAAAAATCAAGGCAATCTTATGGCTATACGAACTCCATCAAGATTGTATAGAATTTTCACAAAGAACTCAATGGTGGCATCATTTTTACCCAAAAATGCACCTAACAAAATCTCTTGGCTAAATCACTACTAGATTTGAAAAGTGACTTCTAGATCTAAATCTTTGATAGCATGTAAGAGTTGATCGTGTTAGAAACAAGATCAACTAAGCAGATGTTGATTACAAAATGGAGTGAATTAGATTATGAACAAGGTAGTTGTACATATAGGTGAGGAGGTTGAGTCGACTCAGAAGCCGACTTCAACACTCAACTAGATGTGGAATAAAGAGTGTTGACATGTGTCTTGGAGAATTGTGTCAAACTCTCCAAGTCGACACCTAACCACCTAAGGTGGCTTAAAGCCATGTGTTGAATATACACATAATTACTTATTTAAATAATAAGTAATAGCATTAGTATTCCTACACTAACAGATGGGAAACCCCATAGGAGCCAAGAATCACCTGCAATCAAAACAACCTTCCACAAGACAAAAGCAATCGAAATGCTATGAAGCCAAGAAATGGCATTAGATGCATACGTAATGGTACAATATATGATGATAAAACCTTGTTATAAAGATAAGGTTGAAACCCTAAGTCATACTAAGATCATGATAAGTGTCTCAATTATATGGCTTGAGACAAAAATATAAGTGACCTAAGTAAGCTTAAGTATGCAAGTGTAAATAGGACCTAACATGAACTAGTTAGGTAAAACACCTTTTTCACACTAACACAATCATGTTGATGTCATGTCACAAAAAAGTCATACAGATTATGTTTAATGGCCAGGTCAGTGATGTTTTGACTTCACTTCCTTTGTAATGCCTATTCCACTAGGTTTTGTCAGGTATGGACCAGTATTCTCCTAATTCTTTTGCTAAATTTAGGCATGAGATGATGGAAAAGGTTCCTATTCATACCTTTCATGCATTTGGAACTAGTTATGCTTCTAAAGGAGGATTTCTTGAACTATCAATTTCTTAAGCAGTAACTTAGTTTTTTTAGCATTATTCTTCAAGATTCTTTGTGAGAGGTTTGAGCTATCATGTTGTAATCATAATATTGCTATTGGTGATGTTATTTCGACATATATATCTTCATTGCAACCATTTTCGACTTGTAGGTTTTCATGACAACCTTCTATTTTAAACTTGCTGGAATTTTTTTAGAGGAATATTATTGGGAACAAGAACAACTTCTATTCACCAATTATGGAAATCATTCTTTCAACGATTTCTTGAGCTAGATGACACTATTTTGTTTACTTTATTGTCCTCATTTAGTTTCCAGCCCTTCATTGTTATTCTAAATTTTATAGTATATTTTAGCATACTTTCTCTTGTGATTATGGTAAGCATCTAAGTTGTTATTGGCATTGTTCTCCTCTTGAGAAGTTGGTATATACTCCTTTGTTTATCTGTTCATAAGTTCTTGTCGGCATCTCAAGTTTCTAACTTCTTATTTTAATGTTTCCATACACAAAATGCGAGTGCCTTTGTAGACGTAAGATTACTAGTGTTCATTGTTACAAACACTCATTGTTCTTAAATTCTAGACATGCATAGGTTTAAGAGCACACACTGTCCAATTTCAATCAATACTTCTACTTGATTGCCCTTGGAGGTCAAAAGACCAAATAGGGGCTCGACCATTTAACAAGCTCCCTAGCAGTCACCCCCATTCTTTCTATCTCAACTACAAGTATTATTAGTGACTCAACTGCATGAAAGTTTCATATTCTCTGTCCTTTGTTATATTTTTGTTTTTCATTCATAGATCATTTCTTTTATTTGGTACAAACTAGACCATTTAATTGCTTTCTAGTGATTTTATCATCATTTCCCAGTACCATTGTGTGTATTTGCTATTGTCATTGATATAGGGTTACTATGTACTATATGCAATGTACGAATCTATGTACAAAGGAACATAATGCATTTGGATATTAACATAGTTGAGTTATTGTCTATGCTAATATTGCTTTCTAAACCCTTCTCCAAACTTTGCATTGTTCGAGGTTCCTATTTCTTATTTTCTCATTTCTAGACTTTGTTACTATACTCTCTATCTTGCTAGTTTTCCTTAATTCAAGACCAAAACCATAGTATTTTTCCTAGCTTTGAATTAGGAAAAATACATTTAGGTAGGGTAAATCATTTTGTTTATTTACATGTAAGCTACATTTATGTGTTTTATTTCTATCTAAAGATTTAGGTAGTTGACTCCTTAAAGAGAACTTAAACCTATTTTAGTATGTATTTTTTATACACCTAGATACATACATACACAGATAGATAGATAGATAGATAGATACAAGTAAAACAATAAGATAAATTTGCAAAGGATAGAAATTTAAAAAGAAAACACATAGACATGACACTCAATTGATGACAAGTACGATATTGCCCAATGTGAAAATAAACAATCAAAACATGAACATGAAAGACAACTCATAATTGAGTTTCGACCTTGTGACATCGATACAACTAGAAATCACAGTTTAATATAGTCGTATGATGCATTCACCTCTAACAGATGGTTCCCACTTCAAGACACCTATATCATGCACAAAATAACTAGAATCAATAGTATCAACTAAATGTCAAATTAACCTACATGATAAATAAGATTAGATCCATGTACACCTACTAGATTAGTCAATAAGGTTAGGTTTGAGTAAATTAGGTTGTCAATCGTATATCTAATGATGTGTCACAGGAAAATATAACATCAGAACCAACATGATAGTTGTACTAGTACATCTAATCAATGAATCTCGTAATATCAACATAATAATTGTATCAAGCATGAAACATCAACGAATAAAAATAGATAATCCAAATGCATCAAAAGGAGGTCATGACATCCTCCTCATTAAGATGATATTGTCCTAGTATCTATTAATTACATAATCCAAATAAGGAAAGAAAAAAATGTGCAAATTATTTCCTCATAAAACTTTCATCGTCCCTTTGGATCAAGACCTAAACAATATCCTTGTTACAAAGACTTACTTTGTGGTTGCCTAGTACTTGGACCAATTCAAGATTAATTTATCCCTATTTTTCCACATGCAAATTCTTCTAATTTAAGACATGTTATATCTAGAACATACTTTCTTAGCTAGTCAATGTAAAAAGCATCATGAATTTGAGAAAGGGAGGGTTAAGAACAAAGCAATGGGAAATAGGGTTGATCAATCCCAAAATTTCAAAGAGTCCCACAAGTCTTGGGCCCCCTTAGAGGCTTTTCCAAGTTTGATTGAGCTTTTCTAGAATCTTATACATAGAAAAATATCTTACTTTCCTAATTTGACTAAAACACTCAATGTATCATTGAGTGCTCGAGTACATTCTCAACCTTTCATTGAGAATTTGGTTACATTCTCAACACATCCTTGAGAATTCATATTCTAGACTCTTATGGTATGTTTTGATCTTAGATTGCTCTAGCAAGAGACTTTAATATACATACATTGTCATGTTTGTATGTGCATCATCTACCCAAGATCTACATGATCTGGTATTAACTCATGCCAAGAGTTTAATGCTTCCTTGTCTTATCTTTCAAGTGATAGTCATGATAAGTCTTGCCAATAACTTAGACTCTTATGATTTGATTTCTCCCTTCACTTATAATTTAGACTCATAGTTTAGCCATTATTAAAATGTTATTTGTTGATGCTAATGCAAAAACTTTTGTTAGTGGCTCTCTCTCCTTGATTCCCCCTTCAAGAGCCCATTAGGCAAGGTCGTCCACTTGCTCTCTCTTTATGTTCCAACAATTGATGCTATTAGTTATCTCCTACAACCTATGCACTCCCATAAGTTGATCAAAGGCATAGTCTTGTCTAATAATTCATTTGCTCTCAACTCTCATTTCACTAATGACAATCTACTCTTCATCCAAAACAAAGATGAAGAAGTGGCCCATACCCTAGATGTGCTTGACCTAATTTGCTTTGTCTTAGTTTCACAATTGCTCAAGCATAAAATTGAATTCTTTATGACTTGGCCTAACAATCCACCTAGTTGGATCCCCCGAGAATGGTAGTTAGTTAAACATGGAGTCATTACCAAATGCTTGGGTATCCTCTTTGGGTTGGGGGTTACACTGCATGGCATGTGGATGTAGTTTCTCATTAAGATCAAAGCCAGACTTATTAATTGGAGCAATAGGTTTTTGTACATGGCTAGTAAAATCTAGTTGGCCAACAAGATCCTCTTGGCTAGTCGTGTCTACATTTTGTCTTGCAAGTTACCTTCTAAAGCCTGCTACAACTAACTTGCACAACTTATAAGGAATTTTTTGTGGTCTAGATGGGGCAAGAAGAAAGGCATGTCAGTTACTTCAGGGTTAAATTATAATCAGATCAAAAATTATGAGCTTCAAGGTTAAATTATATTCAAATAAAAAATTATGAGGGGCTTGGCATCATTGACCCCCACTCTTAGGGTGTTTGTCTTATAGCCAAATCAGTTATCTAAGCCTTAAAGGGTGATGCTCCTTGGAAGGTTAACTTTGTCAGATATAGAGTTCAAACTGCCACTATTGGCATCCCCTAAAGAGTTTAAGTGTTGCTTGCCCCCTTACCTAAAACTCAAGGCTAAGCCCAATTTAACAACATTTGGAAGGCCTAGCATATGGTGTCTCAACACTTGACTTGGTATACCAACCCCTCAAACATGGTCTAAGTTTCTCCTCCACTTTCATTTTGGTGGAACAAATTGATACAACATTACGAGCTACCCTTGGGGCTCAACAACAAATTTAAAGCCAAGTGGTTGAATAAAGGTATCCAAATGTTCAAAGATTTTAGGGACCTTTCCCTACTTTAGTGGAAATCTTGGAACCAATTCAAACACGAATTTCTCCTCAACTCTACTGATAAATAGGTTATCCTTGAGACCTAAGACCTTGTTCATACTTCCCTTCAACTCAAACAATCCTCTATCATCATCACTTTCTCAGGAAGCATTGGCCTAATATGCATGGCATCCTCTTCTTCCCACTTAAATCTATTTACCGCCTTCCTCCCTCTCTCCATTGCCCAAAAACTTAAGACCAAGTGGAGTTGTAAACTACCCTCCACCAAATGGATGAATCTCAATAAAAGGACTTGGAAATCCAAATTTAGTGCTCAATCTCAATTCAATGATTGAAAATCCTTACATGTCAGTCCCCATTGGCAATCATCTTCGCTCTCTTATCTAACCCCTTCCTATCCTTATTATCTTAAACATGAGACTCCCAAACACGTGTTCTAGTTTTGTCCTCATTCCAATTTGATTTGGAATTCCATTATAGTTTCCCTTCTCCCCATGTTCCTATATAAATGGTCTTGGAAAGATGCCCTTTTTGGTTTCACTATTTCTCACAATGTAGTATTTGAAACTTGCAGACAAGTGATTATCAAATTTACTTGGAAATTTAGATGTATGGTTGTGTTCCGTAATCTTTTGTCCTTATGAAATTGAAATGCAATTACTCTACTGACCTCTCTCTCCTAATGGAAAACACATCCTCTATCATACAATAACACCTCAAAGCCAACAAATAACTAGAGAAGCAAGTGATCAATCTTCGTGAACAACTTAAGGCTCTTGAAGGCAAAAATGAAGACATGGCTCAAAGCATCAACAAGATTGCTAAAGACTAACCCTTCCGCTCTCAACAACACCGTTCACAATGGACTCATCAACGAGGCAAATTATCATTATCTGAGGAATGTTCAAGCTAAATGAACTGCATAGCTAACACTACTGAAATAGACACCCAATGGCCAATGGTGGACGATGAGTTATAAATGTTGTTCTCCCTTTCTTGTTTGCACAGGATCTTGGTACTCTGTTCTGGGGTTCTTGGTTGTCCAAGATGGTAATCTTGGGTAGTTGTTATGTTACTGCAGTTCATTGTACTTTTGCAGTTCACTTTGCTATGCATGTCAAGTTAAAAAAAAAAGTTGCTCCTTATTTCAGTTATCTGATGTAATTTGATATCTTATATTCGTCTTAATTCAATATAAAAAGCATACTAGCATACTTGTGAAAACAATTTTAAAAAACAACAAAGTTTGTTGAAATAGGATGATTGGCATTGAGAATGGTGTAAAACCAACTTTTCAAAAAGATATTTTCAAGTGATAGGGCAAGTACTAGAAGGATGAAGGAGATTTTATGTCTATCTTCGGCAATAACTCAAAAATTAAGAACCTTAACAAAAGGATAAAAAATGAATGCTTCCTAACTTCATTTTGCAACACAATAAAAATCATTTGATCAAAAAGGGTAACATTTGCATTTCAATGATTGGTAACGATAAGGTTAGGATTTCATCTTAAAAGCTAAATTGCCAAATGTAGGTTCGTCCTGTACAGTTTTATTAAATTTCTTTACTAAATAGAATATATCGCTTAATACATTCCAAGCTGAAAAGACATGGTTAGAGAATTGTAGATACAATACACAAGGATACCTAATACATTCCTAGCTCCAAAGACAAGGCAAGAACAGTAGTAGGAGACTCTAGATACAATCCTACTGCAGCACTTGATACATTCCAAGCTAGGCAAGTATGCTTAGAGATTCAGGGGTCTGACAATTTGCCATCTACTATATCATAGGAAACTGGACCAGGGAAACTTTATGTAAGCACTCTCTATTTCAAAGCTTATCAAGAATTAAATATACAAGTTTTGGTTAATTAATTAAGGCCTTGGTCAATAGCCTGAAGGTAAAATGAATTCCTACAGAAATAAAATTACTTATTTCCAAATAAAGCTCATGATTTTTTCAGTGTATATAGCTAAAACATGATGCACATCATGAAATGAAAGCTAAATCAGATATTCACCAGGTAGATATATATACGCACAAGAAAGGTTACACAAAAGGGCACATTTTATATGACAAATCCCTATAACATATTTTCTAAAGGCATACAAAATGAAAATTTCTATTACTTAAAACATGGGAGGAGAACATATACAGGAATCATAGTTTACTAAACTGATGAACACAATATATGATGATGTTTGAATTGTTATCTTACACCTTCTGGTACTGAATTGATACAACAAATCTGATGCATACTATATAGCTTGTATATTGAAAGGAATTTGTCTTTTGTTCATTGCTCTCAATGCTGGTAAGTGGTAAAAACGATCATGAAAGAATAGCTACTGATTGAGACTCGCGTGCAACTTTAATAAACACATCTTCTAGAGTTGTATCAGCAACACCCCAAGCTTGAATGGTGAGGTACCCTTTGGCATGCTCTATGGTGCGAAAGATGTCAGTAATTTTTATGTCCAGTTTTGGTAGTTCAAATTTCTGTGTGCCAGAAAGGCTGTACACTTTCCTTGCATTTCTAGATAAACTTTGTACCAACTTTTCCACCTCATTCTCCTCATTTGAAAATGTAGTTATGGTGAAAACATATGATCCTCCATACCTTGCCTTAAGCTGCATTTGCAATTCATAATTTATTTACTAATAAATCAATTAGAAGAAATAAGAATCCATTTAGAAGAAGCAATTCCTTGTGCACATTCACAATCATGGATTTCTGCAACAGTGAGCCCCATGCTTTACAGAAATAGGAAAATACCTCTCTAGAATTTCCTATGCACTGTAGTTGTCCATCAACAAAAATGCCCACGCGATCGCAGAGGACCTCTGCCTCTTCCATTGAATGTGCTGAGATCACACAAACGTTTAAACCAAAATATCTAATATGTTAATAAAAAATTTATTTCTAGAATGTTTCATAACAATCACGGTTAACATTCCTTAAATAGGGAATAGCAAAGGTTTCATACAGTCCCAGTTTCTGTTATAATCATGGTTTCCAGATGAAGACAAAACAGAATTACATGGTCAAGTAAGTGGATTAGGTGATTTGATGGATGAGAACACAACATCTACCAAACAGAATTAAGGTCCCTACTTGTCAAAATAATTGCTCGGTCTCGCTTTGCCTGCTTCACAACATTCCATAGTTTGCTTCTCGAAGCTGGATCCAGCCCAGTACTCGGCTCATCCATGTACACAACCTGTAGAAACAAACATGAAAACTTAATAATAACCTGTAAATTTTACAGAATTCCCTAAGCAAAAGGAAATTTTGATTTTCTCAAGGTATCTTTAGTAAAATAGCTTTCACTGAAATGTTAAAGATATTAATAGCACCAATGAACTTGAAATTCACACACTTGAGGATCTCCAATGAGAGAAATAGCAACACTAAGCCTTCTCTTCATGCCACCACTGTATTTTCCCACTTGTTTGTCACCAATCCCTCCATTGAAAAGATCTACACTTTTTAGGGATTCTTCTACAGCCTACAAGGCCACAGGATTAGTAATGAATTATTGAACGATATGCAAGACTAATTTTGTAAAACAATGCATTTCTGCAAGAAGAGGAGTGAATGCTAATCTTACAATTTGAAGGGAGGCACCTTTGAGATTCTTCAGCCTACCATAAAATAAAAGATGTTCCCTTCCAGAAAGAGTTTCCCAGATCAGGCTACAAAAATCACTCTCTATGTCACATAAATTTTCACTAAATAAATTTAAGTAGAAGCAAAACAATTCCCATCAACTTAGGAGCATCATTTTTTAATCAATTCCATTAGTACATTTCAACATTAATGTTTATGCCCTCAAATTTAGATCTATATAGAGTCCCTAAGGGCATCGGTAATTACTCATGCTGTGGACAAACACCCATGCTTGTGTAGATTTGGTCCATATCCGTACGTATATCCATACCCTGTATGTATGCTGTTCCGGAAGTGGGAGCTGAAAGTCCAATCATCTGCAAGAGATGGCATTTTACATCCTTATTTTTACAAAATGTTATAGGCTTATAGCTGAATTGTGTCGTTATCATAACGATGGGGTCAAATCCAGGGAAGAAATACATAGTAAACAATACCATTGAAAATTATACAATTAAAATTAAATCAGATGGCAACATGAAACAGCCAGTTGGAGGCACAATTGTCCCCAAATATTCTAAAAAGATTTAAATTTGTAGTAGATACTAGAAAGCACTAATAAAAAAGATGGATGTTCCAACATCAAAGAAAGGATGTGAACCATATGTGACAATTCTTATTTTGGCAAAACGATTAATGAATAGCATTGATCAAGGCAGCAACTACATAGCTTTATGCCCGCTAACTGTGGAATGGTTGCTATCTAAATATTTTAAGCTCTTTTAGACTTTTACCAGACTTCAGAAAAATAATCCATGTCTTGAAGTTTAATTTACCTTCTGGCCGAGGGAGAAATTCTGCATATTAAAATACTTTTCTTTGCTTCTTCATAGCAAATGCATGACTCAATTATTCAGTCCCAAAAGTTAGTGCATATTTCTAAATTTAATGCAAATCCACATTGTCAGAGCCTTTGGGATGCAAGCTTTGGCTGTATCTCAGAACTAGTGTTTCTCTGAATTTCCGGGGCAGGGTAATGTGGGCACATGGAGATCAGTTTTGAGGATGGCAAAAATTTTGCTGAAATTTGGGGACAGCTATTTAAATTTTAAATAACTTATGTAAACTAAAAAGTAGCTAGGATTTTAAAAAATTAATACAATATGCTGAATTTGTAATAACAATCCTCCTTTTTAGCTTTTTAGGGGTTTTTAGCATTGCTTTCTTTAAAAAGATACCTTTTAAATTTTTATGCACCCAATGAAGCAGGCCATCCAATCCAGAAAAAAGAAGATGATCCCTCCAAGTTCCCAAGTCCCAAGACATCCAGGAAGTCGAGGACGTCACCTAGACCCTGGGGGACACATCCCTGTGTAACACTGCTTGAAACACCTGGGATTAGGGTTCATTTAGCCCTTTGAGGTGCCAACTTGCGCTGTCGTTGGGAATATTGCTTATTCGACCCAACTGGAAACAAGTTCGAGGCATCTAGGCATCCAAGTCTGTTTGGACCTACAATGGTGTGGTAGAATCATTGTGGCTTACCTTGTGTGTAATGGAGGGAAGCAACACTTATAACCATCCTAGTTTAGTTAACTTGAAAATGAGGATTGTGCCTCATTTAGATCATCTTGATCTATTGGGCTAAGCTGATAAAGTGAAAATACGGTACTTTGTGTGTACTCCATTGTGAAATTTTGGAGGCCATCAAATAGGTATACGAACTCCATTGTTAACCTCATTTGAAGCATTGGAGAGATATTACTGAGCTCTACAAAATAAGAGAAATTGTTTTAGATTTTGGGCAAGTTTGATTGTGTTTGATGACCTGCAAAATATGACTTCGAAATTAGAAATTGCCATAGTAATTGCTTAATATTAATCTCTGGGAATAGGATAAATAAGGATACCTAAAGAGAAAGCGTCTAAGGTGGATTACTACTGATACAGAAAAGGCTCCCAACAACACAAATAGATTGGACAAATACAATAATCACTTGGATAAGGCTTTTGAAACAATCAGTTCTCATATTCTTGAGGAGCTCACAATTGAAATTTGAGGAAAGAAAATCCAAAAAGAAATGTGGGACATACTTAGTAATCTCTTCAATCAAACAACTGAAGTGAGAGTCATCCAACTGAGTAGTGAACTCTCTTACCTTGCACCTTTGAGATTTTGATAGTATAAAATATTTTTTTGGCATAGATGTGCAGCACTAGACATAGGAAAAAGGATACACGACTGATTGAAATTATTCTATGAAACATTGGAGCTCCCCATAATGTGTTCCACTCTAGATTTCTTATCACAAGGCCCCTAATAAAAAAGATAAGCAAGATCTTTCCTTTAATAGTATTTGCATTGTATTTGTTGATAAACAAATAAGTCATTCAAAATGGGAAGGTAGGATCAAAAGAGTAAGTCATTTCATCAAAGGCAAGGAAAAGAATAAGTCTAATGGGTATAAGAAATATGGAAAGCATGATGAAAGAAAATTCAAGCATAATCAGGATTCAGAAGTAGGAAAAGGAGAAGACTTGCTCATATTGTGGCAAAACAGGACATAGTGAGTGGTGATGCTTCACGCAGTTCAATGAACATGATGAGGGGCATAGAAGATTGGAAGGGCCATGAAAGGGGACTTAAAAACTCAATGAGTATCAAGGTGCATTTTACATCACTTGCCAAACTTTACATGCTCACTCTTTCCCTCATGAATAGGTTATGGATTCGGTATACTCACTACAAATGGCTGGAGATGGCACCTTGATTGATTTAACTTACTAAGGTCAAAGATGATAGAATATTTGTACAGCCTTGCAGGGTGCACAAGAACCATGAAAGTCGGATATGTCCAACCATTTTTTCTTGTAGAAGTTTCATGATTGAAGAATGCAACAGAGTTTAATGATGGTTGTATTTGCATGAAGATGGTATTTTGTACTCTATTTGTATTCAAATCTAATACAAAACACTTCCCTAATGTTTTACAGACTCATTTGATACATTTGTAATTGTATTTTGTATATAAAAAAAAAAATTTAAAGAAATTTATATTTTTTTTTGAGTTGTCGAGTTTTGCCGAGTCGGAAATTTTTGGTTTGTCGAGTCCGAGTATGCAAACTATGGTATTCAATGTTAGTTGCTTTCATCCTTTATGTAGACTCATATAATCTATTAAATCTCACTTGTGAGACAAGAGTTGTTACCAATCTTGTGCTCATGCCTTAGGCAAAGAAGATAGGGTAGAAGTTATTTCATTATCGCAAAATCCCCCAAAACTATTGCGTATAGTGCAAATAACTTCTATAACTTAGTGTCTAGGGTCAATCTAGTTTCTTAGGAAGCTTTCCCTCATAATTTGAAGAGAGATTTTACCTCATATTGTTCCAGTTTGAGTTGTCTTGCAAAGGACAAATTAAAATGCTAACAAACTTTTCAGGTCTTTACTTGCAAACCAGCCACACCAAGAACTTCATTGCTAATCCTTGGCACACCTTTGGACATTTCATCATCCTTATTCCTCCATACACCATCACTACATACACTACTACAATCTAGTAAGCTTCTAGAACTTCCCTCACCATTCTACACACCACATCAACTCACCAACACTCTAGGAATCACACATTAGAAACTTTTAAAATTTACTTTGAGCTGGAACATGCCAAATAGGGGCCAAACTTAGGCAAGCTCCTAACCCAAGCAACTTGTCATGTCCCCATTTCCGGAGTGACTTCATATGGAGTTAATGATTAGCCTATCATCCATTCCCGCAGGCTAATGTTTTGGTAAGGGAATGATTTGCTAGTTGATTTTATTTCTATGCATGGAGAATCGGAAAGTTGGATCAACTAGTGTGTCTTTGAGCTACATGGAGAATGCAATATTGAAATTGTATTTTCATTTCATTCGAAAAATTCTAGAAAATGAATCTTTAATTTTATTTTCTCTAACCGAGTGTTATTGAGATGTATATATGAATAAGGGTATTCGCCCAATCCAAGAATAGGTCCAAGCTAAAATCCAATGGCCTTCATAAGGATCGCTTGGTTTGAATTTCAAGGGATTTAAATTGCATTGGCGGTTTATATGCATTGTTCAAAGAGCCAATGGCTAGGAGATGGTCGACCTTCATTGTGGAATGCAAACTATCATTGGATCATGTGCCAAGAGAGGATCGACGCCTTGTTTGGAGCCTTCGCCATGTCAAAGGCATTTAAAATTGATTGAAATGATATTCAATGCCATCGCCCAAGCTAAGGATCGGCGACCAAGGAGAAGTAAATCATTTTTTAAATGCAAAATCATTATATTAAATGCCCAACGTCATCATTGATGCATTCGCCTTGAGGATTGTATGAGCGACGACTTTAGAGGGAGACAATTTTAAATGAAAGGATTGGAGCGATTAGAGATTTTAAATGCCAAGCACCTAATTTGAAGACATTCGCTCATGACAAGGAAAGGTTTTCATTGCTAAAACAAAATATTAAATGATTGCATTCAAGCAACTGCCACCAAGCAAAGGAATAGTGATCGATGCATTTGAGGATGATGATAATCATTTAAAATAATTGAATATTGTTTTAAATGATTGGGTTTAGATTGCAATTCATTTACAAAGGTTCAAGTCAAGCCAATTCCATTGGTGGATTTCAAATTCCAATCAAAAACACCAAAAAAGAGGACGTCCATGCTTGAGGAGTTTAAATAGAAGACTTGGATTTCAATTTGGTACTTTTGATGCATTGGTATGTTTTCTATCTTTTTATTTTAAGCCAATAATTCCGATTTTCAGTTTAATTATCAAGGTGATGACCCCTTGTTCATGTATGGAGATGACCCCATACAATGTGTGAGGTGATATTGTTCTAATATCTACCATTGAGCTTAATTTTGCAAGTTTAGAGAAGTGGTTGACGCTATTTGATTTATGTATTGAAGCCCTTGATTCATTGGTGTCATTGTCAAGAGCTTTTTGAACATTCTACAAAAATTCCAAGGGCTGGAAATTGCATAGGAACATCATCATTTGGCTTAGGAGTGAAGATTTGAGGGTTTGGAAGCATATTTTCATTGGCTGGGTGAAAAGTACACTTTCAGCAGTTGGAACAGCGAACTGTCATTTTATATCAGTCAATTATATCTTTATTTCCAAGGCTGTTTTGTTCAATCTTTGACTTGAAATCAATTGCCAAGTGTTTGTACATGATCCTACTTGAAGAAAGAGTCAATTGGATGTTATTTTGATGTGAAAAACTTGATATGTAATGGTCTGATCTGAATAACAGAGTGACTGATTTTTGTAACAGCAGTGAACAAATGAAGTCTTTTGGAGCTCTTTTCATGATACATCCATTGGTTGATCATATTCTCAAGTGTATTTGATTGTATGTTGAATTGGGTTTTCATTTTGTGCAAAAAATCTTATCTAAAACTTGATTACATTTTCAATCATTCATAATAAGGTCTCTTACAGTGGTATCAGAACCATATTCCTGCCAGCCTATGGGTGATGAGCTTCATTGATCCATTACCACATCATTATAGAAGAAGAGTTGAAGCAATGGGTGATAGAAGGAGACATAATCCACAAGATGATATGGATCCCGTACTTAGAGAGATTATTGAGACACAAAGGAGAATGGCTGATAATCATCAAGATACAAATGAGACCATACATCGAACACATGAGACCAATGTCAACATTCAAAGAAGCATTGATAGACTATGCCATATTTTGACAGGTAATAGGAACAACAGGGCTAATGGTGAAGGTAGCATTGCAGGATCACAAAGAACAAGGAGAACAAGAGCACCAACAGTGGAGAGACCTATGAGGCCTACTTTTGTTAGAGATGAAGAGGTGATTGAGGAAGATTTGGAATTGGAAGAGGAAGAAGGTGATGATTGGGAAGCATGGATTGATGAGTATGATGCACTTCCTGATCGTGTTTGTGACAGGATCAACCTCAATAGTTTCATAAATCATAAGAGACAAAAGCAAAGAGGTCGTGGCCATCAACAAAGGCAAAGAAGACCAGGGCCAACACAACCTAGAGAATACAAGGATGCAATGGAAAAGATTCCACTTCCTAGTTTTGATGGCAATGGTAAAATGAGTGCTAGAGCATGGGTAAACAAGTTGGACACTTTTCTTACTCTCAAGCCCATGAGTGAAGAAAAGGCTATAGATTTTGCTACTATGCATTTGGAGGGTTTGGCTTATGAGTGGTGGCATTATGGTCTTGTCTCTCAACATCACAACAGGATTACCTCATATGATGAGTTTGTTCAAAAACTCATTAACAGGTTTGACCGCAAAGACGTAGAGGTCTACTACCGAGAGCTTGCACAATTGAGACAAAGTGGTAGGGTAGAGGCATATGTGAATGAATTCCAAAATATTGCGGTTATGGTTCCTGACATGTCTAATAAGAGGATTACAATGCTATTTGTTGAAGGATTGAATGACAGGATTCAGGGTTTGGTAAAAGTTCACAAACCAGCTACATTGGATGAGGCCATTGATTTAGCACTTGACTTGGATATTACTCCAACATTCCCTCAAAAGAAAAGTTTTTTCAAAGGTTCAAGTTCAAATCAAAAGAAAACATTTCAGCCTATCAAACCAAGTCCTACATCTATGAAGCGTGATGAATTGAGAAGGAAGAAGTTATGTTTTGATTGCAAACAACCATGGGAACCAGGGCACAGGTGTAGAGGCAAAGGAAAGGTACATCTATTGAGGTAATGTCTGATGATGAGACTGATTCACATGAGGATACAGGTTCATATCATGAGGAGGGTCAGCCTACCTTGGAGCTTGAGTCTGATGATATAGCTAATACAGTGATTATTGCTACTATGTCAGGAGTCCCTAGATATCATGCATTCAAAGTTAAGGGAATCATCAATGGGCAACGTGTCACCTATTTAGTGGATAGTGGGGCTACACATAATTTCATTGATGAGGGATTGGTTATGAGACGTGGCCTATAGTCAGAGGATTTTGAGGGCTTCATAGTTGTTGTAGCTGATGGTTTTACAATGAGTTGTCAGAAGAAGGTACCACAGCTTAATAACCAGATGGGTGATTATACTTTGGTAGATGATTTCTACATGGTTGGACTTTCAAGCATTGATGTTGTATTGGGGATGCAATGGTTGCATTCTATTAGCCGACATATACAGGATTTGAAGAAGATGGAGATTGAGTTTATTCACAATGGGAAGAAGATAATATTGAGGGCTATTTTAGATGGAACACCTAGAGTGGTTTTAGCTAGGCGTATGGAGGCTTTATTTCGTCATGATGAGATTGCATGGGCAGCCCAAGTTTCTGTATCTTCTAATTCTTCTTCCAAGGGTGAGTATCATATTGATATCCAATCTTTATGGGATAAGCATAGTAAGGTGTTTGGTGACATTCCTCCAGGTAGACCACTAGATCGAGGATTTGAGCATGTGATTGAGTTGGAGGATGGGACCAAGCCCATCAACATTGCACCATATCGACATCCTAAGCATTTCAAAATTGAGATTCAGAATACAATTAAGGAGTTGATTGATATGGGACACATTCGACCATCATCTAGTCCATTTGCTTCTTTGGTGGTGTTGGTGAAGAAGGATGGTACTATGCGGATGTGTATTAATTATAGGGCTTTGAACAAGAAGACAATCAAAAAAAGGTACCCTATACCCAGGATCGATGAGTTGCTAGATGAGCTACATGGGGCCGTGTATTTTTCTAAGATTGATCTTCGTTCAGGCTACCATTAGATACATGTTTGTGAGGACATTCCTAAGACTACATTCAGATGCCACTACAGACACTATGAGTTTCTTGTTATGCCCTTTGGTCTTACTAATGCACCTACTACATTTCAGTCTTGTATGAATCATGTTTTCAACAAGCAGTTGCTTAAGTTTTTATTGGTTTTCTTTGATGACATTTTGATTTATAATAAGTCATGGGAGGAGCATCTTCGACATCTTGATGAGGTTCTTGGAGTCATGGAGGCACAGTCATTATATGCTAAGATGTCCAAGTGTGACTTTGGGATGGAGGAGATTCTCTATTTGGGGCATATGATTAGTGCACAAGGAGTTAGAGCACAGGATGAGAAGATCAAAGCAATTCAGGAATGGCCTACACCACGGAACCTTACTGAGTTGAGAGGGTTCTTGGGTCTTTGCAACTATTACAGGAGGTTTGTTAAGGGTTTCTCATAGTTGACAGCACCATTGACAGATCTCACAAAGAAAGGTGCATTCCTTTGGTCTTCTAAGGCACAAGCAATATTTGACAAACTTAAGGAGGTGATGAGTACTACTCTAGTGTTAGCACCATAGTAACGAAACTCGCCAAAACTCAGCGAGGCACCTTGGCCGAGTCTGGGGACTTGGACCCGGACTCGGCGAATTTTTTTAAAAAACTCGCCAAACTCGCCAGATTCGGCGAGTCCCGACTGGAAAACTCGGCTGCTCAGCAGACCGTCAAAAAGCAAAAAAAAACATAAAAATACTTGCTTCAATTTTTTTTTTTTCACTTATAGACCCTCCTCCACCCTAAAAGCAACATCATTTCATTTTGAAGCCAAAGGGGAAGGAGAAAAGAGAGTTGTGAGCAAAATTTGGAGTGCATTGTAAGGAAACCGGCAAGGAGGTAGAGCAAAAATCGATTGTTGAATCGCATTGGGGCAGCTTTGTAGCTACTTTTGGTGCATCTAGAGGTGTCTACAAAGGATTGGAAGGAGCTCTCTATTCAAGCTAGATTTAGAGGTAAGTTTGTATTTTGAAGGATTTTTTGTGTTTTTTTTAACCAAAAATTGCATTTTTCCTTACATTTCATTTCTTCTTTCTATTTTATTTTAGTAGATCAAAGAAAGAACCCTAGGTGTTTTGATTTTTTTTTTATTAAACCCTAGGTGTTTTTGTAAGCAAACCCTACATTTTTTTTATTACTTTAATAATTATAAATCACAAATGTTAATTTTTTTTGTATTTATAAATTTTATATGTTATTGCAGCAGTGTTGAGATTTTCAAATCATCTTTATCACAATGTCCAAAGAGCCAATTAGAAGGGACCCTTGTTGGAAACATGTTGAAATTATGCCTGGGCAAAAGAAAGGAGAAGTAAAATGTTTTTATTGCAAAACAATTTTTCGTGGAGGCATTAATAGATTGAAATACCATCTTGCACAAATACCAATCCATGATGCTAACCCATGCGGAAAAGCGCCTCTTGAGGTTATACGAGAGGTGAAAGTGCAACTAGAAACATTTGAGCAAAAAAAAGAATTGAAAAGGAAGCAAATAGAGGAGATGGCAAGTGTTGGTGGTAGTGGAGAGTCTTCTTCCATGCCTCCATTTCGTCCTCCAGGTGTTGGAAGTGGAACACCTGCTACTGTTACTGCTAGTGCCACTACCAGCGGCAGTGTTCTTGGGCCTAGAGTTCGTAAATCTAGGAATCTTGATTCATATATTTTGCCACGCACCACTCCAGGTTCCCAACCGTCGCTTGAAAGCATGGGTTGGAACAAGGACGTACATGATGCAGCTAAACGTGCAATCGGAGACTTTTGGTACTATTGCACTATTCCATTCCATGCAGCCAGGTAATTCTTTTTTGTTTGATTGTTTTAAAATTTATAGCTTGATTCTCTCTTGAATTTTTATATTTAGAGATATGTCGAATTCAAATTTAAACTCTTGATTTTACAATACTTATTTAATTTAATTTATTTGTGACATGTGTTAGGTCTCCTTATTGGCAAAACATGGTTGATGCCTTTACTGTTTGTGGGGCGGGGTTCAAAGCCCCTAGTGAAGATGACATAAAGGGCCCAATTTTGACACAAAAGGTGGCCGATGTAAAAAACACGATAGAGGAGCAACGGTTGATATGGAGGACGAAGGGTTGCACCATCATGACCGATGGTTGGACTGATAGGAGAAATAGGACATTGCTAAATTTTCTTGTTTCTTCCTCAGGTGATTCTACTTCCTACAATGCATTGATTTAGTGATTAATATTTTTAATTTATACTTTATTGAATCATTGATTTTGTTTCTTTTTCAGGTGGCACCGTATTCATCAAATCTATTGATGCTTCAAGAAATGTTAAAAATGCCACATTCCTTTGTAAAGCTATAGAGGAAATCATAGCTGAGGTGGGTGAGGAGAATGTGGTGCAAGTGGTGACGGATAATGTAGCAAATTATGTTGCTGCGGGTAAACTATTGATGGAGAATCACCATCATTATTTTGGACTCCATGTGTTGCCCATTGCCTTGACCTCACATTGGAGGATATTGGCAAGATTCCATGGATCAAAACATGTGTGGAGATGGCAAGAAATATTTGTAAATTCATATACAATCACACATGGGTCCTCAACCTAATGAGGCAATTCACACAACAAAAGGAGTTGGCTCGTCCTGGCATAACCCGATTTGCAACAAATTTCATCACATTACAATCCTTGCTTCAGTCAAAAAAAGTTTTGAGGCGCATGTTTGTTGATGAGTGGACTTCCTCATCCTATGCTAATACCAATGTAGGGGCTGAAGTAACAAATTGGATCTTTGATGAGGCAAGATTTTGGACACTTGTTGAGGAGATTGTAAAGGTAAACCATAAATGAAAATCTACTTATATATTATGTTTTAATTTTTATTCATATTTTTCTTTTATTTGCCTATTTTTGTTCACACTTAAGTTAATGTTTCACAATAATTGCAGGTCACTGAGCCTCTAGTAGTTCTCCTATGAGTTGCTGATGGGGAGAAGCCCGCAATGGGCTACATATATGAGGGCATGGATAGGGCCAAGGAGGCCATTAGATCCATCTATGGGGGAGTTGAGGGTAAGTATGGTCCCATTTGGGAGATCATTGATAGGAGATGGCACCACCAGCTTCACAAGCCCCTACACGTAGCCGCTTATTACCTCAATCCGGCATTTCAATTCCGCCCTAAATTCAAGGCGAATGATGAGGTTCTAAGTGGGCTCTACACAGTGTTAGAGCAAATGTCGGCTAATTCAATACAGATAGTCCATGACCTTGAGACCTTTAGACTTGCACAAGGAGATCTCTTTTCTCATGAGATTTGCAAAAAGAATCGGTCAACATTGCAGCCAAGTAAAATTATATTAAGAGCATAATTTAAGTTTAAAAATCTAATAAACTTTTCCTATTTTTATATTATTATTAAATGTTGAAACTTAAAGTTGGATAATGAGATTGATTTTTTTCTTTTTCTCATCTCAGATGCATGGTGGGATATGTTTAGTGCTAAGGTACAAAATCTTCAGAAGATTGCAATTCGAATATTGAGCCAACCATGTAGTGCTTCGGGTTGTGAGCGCAATTGGAATATGTTTGAGCACATACACTCCAAGAAGCGCAATAGACTGTTTGTGCAGAGGTTGAATGATCTAGTCTTTGTTCATTACAACCTTCGTCTTCACCATAGAGAAATTTTGGGCACTGACTCCATCCCCATCACGTTAGAGGAGGTCGAGCCACAATCTGATTGGATCACTGAGGCTGAGGATCCTATCTTTAGTGATGAGGACCTCGATTGGGTTGACCAAGCGGATAGAGAGGCTGAGGCTGTAGCCATGGCAGAGGAGGTTAGAGCACAAGCAGAGTCAACAGACACATTACATGTTGGTGTGGGTGGCACAGAGACAGAGGCAGATATTATGGCTGCATCATCATCCAGGACCTATCTTAGACGCCTTCGTAAGAAGGGTGCACTTGCAGGCTCCTCTGAGCCATAGTGGCATAGACTTCTAGTTTTTGTTTTGATATTTGTTTGAAACTTTTGATGCCATGGATTTCATATTCCATGAGTTTTGTATACATTTGACAATATTTATATATCTAAGTGTGTTATTTCTTTCAGCTACAATTTGCGTTTATACTTATGTGATCGATGTATACTTGTGTATGTGATCAAATTAGCTTCTATTTGATGATGTTATTGTGTCTTTAAGGTTTATTTATTGAAGGGTGCATGAAACAAGTTTTAAATCCTTAAAAATCTCTGAATTTCTTGGGTTTTTCAATTTGCCGAGTCTAGGCGCCGAGTCCGAGTCCGAGTCCGAAATCAGCTTGCCGAGTCCGAGGTGAGTCCGAGTCTCGTAACTATGGTTAGCACTACCAGATTTCACACAATCCTTTGTACTTGAGTGTGATGCATCAGGTGAAGGGATTGGAGTTGTGTTGATGCAGAATAGGCATCCCATTGCATTTGAGAGCAGAAAATTGAGAGATGTGGAGCACCTATATTCCACCTCTGACAAGGAGATGCTAGCCATTATGCATGCTTTGCCTAAGTTTCGTCAGTACTTGGTAGGTGTGAAGTTTGTGGTTAGGACCGACCACAATAGCTTGAAATAATTCTTGGAACAAAAGGATTTGAATGAGAGACAACAGAAATGGGTCTCTAAAATACAGGCATATGAATTTGCTATTGAGTTCGTGAAGGGAAAGAAGAACATTGTTGCCGATGCACTTTCCAGGAGGCCTACCATTTGTTCCTTGAGTGAGACACTTTCCAGAAGGCCTACCATTTGTTCCTTGAGTGAGATTTCAGCTGATTGAAAATCTCAACTTTTAGTTGAGTATTCCAAATCCACTTTTGCATGTGAGATTATGGATGGCATTATACAGGATGACAAGTACAAGGTAGTGGATGACGTGATATATTATAACAATAGAATTTTCTTAGTACCTAAATCTAAGCTTAAGCAGCAGATTTTGAGAGCCATTCATGATACACCTCTAGCAGGACATCCAGGGTTTTTCAAAACCTATAGACAGGTGCGTGAGAGATTCACTTGGAAGGGTCTCAAAGATGATGTCTTACAACATGTTAGAGTGTTTGACTTGTCAATAGAACAAGTTAGAGCATACTTTTCCCACATAACTTCTACAGCCATTGCCTATTCCTAAGCAAAAGTGGGAGAGTATCTCTATGGATTTCATCACTGGTCTTCCAAAGGTACATGGTAGAGATTGCATATATGTGGTTGTTGATAGATTGACTATGCACATTTCTATCCTATTGCAGTGGATTATTCAGCTTTGCAGGTTGCAAATTTATTTTTTAGAGAGATATTCCGTTTGCATGGCCTTCCAAAGACCATTGTAAGTGATCGAGATAGCAGATTTATTGGATGTTTTGGAAAGAGCTATTCCGACTTGCAGGTACAAAATTGACACCAAGCACTAGCGATCATCCTCAAACCGATGGGCAAATAGAGATTGTCAACAAATGGGTAGAGGGATATCTTCGTATTTATGTTTCAGGTCATCAACGTGCTTGGGTGAGATGGTTGTACCTTGGTGAGTATTGTTATAAAACCACCTATCATATGTCTATTGGCATGACTCCATTTCGAGCACTATATGGGTATGATGCTTTATGTTTTGTTGATTTGGCTTTTGATGATAGTAGAGCTCCTAGAGCTAAGGAGTTGATGCAGGACACACAGGATATCCTTAGAATTCTTAAGGATAATATTCAGCATGCACAGAATCAGTAGAAAATTTATGCAAATAGGCATAGAGTTGAGAGATCATTTGAGGTAGATGACATGGTTTTCTTGCACCTATAGCCTTATAGACAGAGTTCATTGAAGAAAAGTGGTGCGGAAAAACTCAAGCCAAAATTTTATGGGCCATACAGGATCATCAGGAGGGTTGGTGAAGTTGCATATGAGTTAGAATTGCCAGTAGGGAGCCGCATACATAATGTATTTCATGTTTCATGCCTCAAAAAGGCATTGGTCAGAATGTGGTTTCTTCTATTGATCCTCCACCTCTTGATGAAGAGAGCATGTTGATACTAGAGCCGGATGCCATTGTTGATATGAGAGAAAGAAAATTAAGGAGCCGAATCATCAAAGAGTATTTGGTGAAATAAAGGGGTTTGCCATTAGAGGATGCTACATGGGAAGGTGAGAAGATTCTTAAGCATCCCAATCTTCGATTACTTGAGGACAAGCAATCCCGGGAAGGGAGGACTGTCATGTCTCCATTTCCGGAGTGACTTCATATGGAGTTAATGATTAGCCTATCCTCCATTCTCATAGGCTAATGTTTTGGTAAGGGAATGATTTGCTAGTTGATTTTATTTCTATGCATGGAGAATCGGAAAGTTGGATCAACTAGTGTGTCTTTGAGCTACATGGAGAATGCAATATTAAAATTGTATTTTCATTTCATTCGAAAAATTCTAGAAAATGAAATCTTTAATTTTATTTTCTCTAACCAACTATTATTGAGATGTATATATGAATAAGGGTATTCGCCCAATCCAAGAATAGGTCCAAACTAAAATCCAACGGCCTTCATAAGGATCGCTTGGTTTCAAGGGATTTAAATTGTATTGGTGGTTTATATGCATTGTTCAAAGAGCCAACGGCTAGGAGATGGTCGACCTTCATTGTGGAATGTAAACTATCATTAGATCATGTGCCAAGAGAGGATCGACGCCTTGTTTGGAGCCTTCGCCATGTCAAAGGCATTTAAAATTGATTGAAATGATATTCAATGCCATCGCCCAAGCTAAGGATCGGCGACCAAGGAGAAGTAAATCATTTTTTAAATGCAAAATCATTATATTACATCCCCAACGTCATCATTGATGCATTCGCCTTAAGGATTGTATGAGCGACGGCTTTAGAGGGAGACAATTTTAAATGCAAGGATTGGAGCGATTAGAGATTTTAAATGCCCAGCGCCTAATTTGAAGACATTCGCTCATGAAAAGGAAAGGTTTTCATTGCTAAAACAAAATATTAAATGATTGCATTCAAGCAACCACCACCAAGCAAAGGAATAGTGATCAATGCATTTGAGGATGATGATAATCATTTAAAATAATTGAAGATTATTTTAAATGATTGGGTTTAGATTACAATTCATTTACAAAGGTTCAAGTCAAGCCAATTCCATTGGTGGATTTCAAATTCCAATCAAAAACACCAAAGAAAAGGACGTCCATGCTTGAGGAGTTTAAATAGATGACTTGGATTTCAATTTGGTACTTTTGATGCATTGGTATGTTTTCTATCTTTTCATTTTAAGCTGATAATTCCGATTTTCAGTTTAATTATTAAGGTGATGACCCCTTATTCATGTATGGAGATGACTCCATACAATGTGTGAAGTGATATTGTTCTAATATCTACCATTGAGCTTAATTTTGCAAGTCTAGAGAAGTGGTTGAAGCTATTTGATTTATGTATTGAAGCCCTTGATTCATTGGTGTCATTGTCAAGGGCTTTTTGAACATTCTACGAAGATTCCAAGGGCTGGAAATTGCATAGGAACATCATCATTTGGCTTAGGAGTGAAGATTTGAGGGTTTGGAAGCATATTTTCATTGGCTGGGCGAAAAGTACACTTTCAGCAGTTGGAACAACGAACTGTCATTTTATATCAGTCAATTATATCTTTATTTCCAAGGCTGTTTTGTTCAATCTTTGACTTGGAATCAATTGCCAAGTGTTTGTACATGATCCTACTTGAAGAAAGAGTCAATTGGATGTTATTTTGATGTGAAAAACTTGATATGTAATGGTCTGATCTGAATAACAGAGTGACTGATTTTTGTAACAGCAGTGAACAAATGAAGTCTTTTGGAGCTCTTTTCATGATACATCCATTGGTTGATCATATTCTCAGGTGTATTTGATTGTATGTTGAATTGGGTTTTCATTTTGTGCAAAAAATCTTATCTAAAACTTGATTACATTTTCAGTCATTCTTAATAAGGTCTCTTATTACGCAACCATTTTTTTTAAGTTGTTGAATTTTGCCGAGTTTTTGCTTTTTGTTCTGCTGAGTTCAAGTCGAGTCCGAGTTTGTGAACTATGATTTTTTCTTCCCTCTCAAACTTTTTTGTGTTGTTTCTCAATCCTACTAGGACATTCTTCAATTTTGCAAGCACCACAAAGGAGCACAAATCTTGGCAATCAACTTCAAAAACGTTTCTGAGCCTCACAGTCCATGGACACCACCGTCTACAACAAGTCACTAGTGTAGGGTCAGACACAAGTGCCCAGAGGTCATGAGTGCACCTAGGAGGTCGCTACCTCGCCCCCTAGTCACCAACATGTCTAGCAGGTCATCTCCATCTAATACAATTTCTAGAACCTATGCAGTCCACCAAACCAGCTTTCGATTGCTCCTCCTGAACCTTCCAACCTTCTGCCACTAATGGATTAGCATCAAACATCAGATCAAACACATTTCACTATTTCTAATCATTTTCATTTTCAGTTTCTTGTTCAATCTTGACTCTAGAGCTTTATTTTGCTTAGCATTGATCTAAATCCATTTATTTTACTATTATTTGAAAAAAAAATCAGATTAGTTATGTAGATAGGACATTAGTACTTAAATGCTACTTAAACTCTAGGTAATGTTTTTTTTTAGTACACCTTGCATTTGACAAGGGGGATGTTCCAATAGCAGCAGCTGTATAGAGAAGAGAGTATGGTTTGGATCATCTAATAGATCAAAAAGAAAGAAAATTAAAAGATTGTATTTCTTAGAAGTAGAAATCTGAAGTAGAATGTAATGTCCCCATTTCCGGCATGATCACCAAATAGAGAATGGAGTTAGCCTATCATCATTCCCGTAGGCTAATTCATCAAAACAAAGTAATATTCTGGTTAAGCTAAGGCTTGGAAAAGATAATGTTGTTCAGAGGCTTGGAGAATGAAACGTTGGCTTAGCTAATTACATTGGCGAGGACGAAAAAAATGAATTAATGTGATTTCGCATTTATTATCAAAAGGAAAATAATTAAATAATAATATTTTATTATTATTTAATGATGGCACCAAGGAGAAAAAATAATTTGAGAGACAAGAAAATAATAAAAAATATGGATTCTTGGATTTTGGCGCTCGCTTGGGAAAAAAGATATAAATTAAATAAAATAACATTTTATTTGATTTAGGCGCTCACCTTGGAGAAAGAATGAATTAATAAAATAATATTATTTTATTGAATTGGTGACCATCTTGGAGAATGAAATGAATTAAGTATTGGTTTGTTGGCTGAATTGGAGGGAAAAGTAATTCAAATCTTTAATTTGAATTGTCGGCCTCATCGAAGATCCAAGTATAAAAGAAGGCTTTGAAGCCTCATTTGGACATCACGAATCTTTTGCAAACTTTGGCATTTTCGCTTGGCAATTCAATTGCTACAGTGGAATTGGACGAAAACGCAATTTGCATCATTGAGGTGGATTCATACAGAGTTCGCATTTCCACTTCATTGGAGAGTTGTTGAACTTCATCGATTCATCATTCAAATTTGGTCAGAGACCTTGGTGAAGAGTTATTGAAGATCTTTGTTGAAAGGATTGAAGAACAACATTGAAGATCATATTGAAAGACACTGCTTGATTCCTTAGGCGCCGATTTTGCATAAGATCGATATCATCCTTGAGCGCACCTCAATTGTAGAGGAATCATAGCACATCGTGGCCCTTGGAGTATAGTTTGCATATGATATACTTCAGTTTGACAGCAGTGACTTCATCTTGCACAATACTCTAGTCGCCACCACCTGTAGATTGCTATCTGTGGTGCGATTTCATCTTGCAAGGGGTTCGCTGGAATCCTAAACTCATTATTAATCATTGGAGGGTCGTTGTTAGCTGGGAAACATTTCTAAACAGGCCGATCTGCCTACTTCTGTGACAGAGACAGCATTGAAACAACATCAGCAGCAGCGATCTCAGCCCTAGCACAAGCGATCAGCTTTGAGAAGACAATTTGCATTGTATTTGATCATCAATTGGTATGTTGGAATGTTATTTCATCTCTGATTTATAACAGCAGTGTATACCTTGTATTGTGGCTATCATAGAGCCGTGAATGTTGATGTGTAATGTCCCCATTTTGAGCTAAGTTATATTTGCTAGTTGAATTTACTTCTATACATGGAAAACCGGAAAGTTGGTATATGTTATGCATGTAGAACCAGAAAGTTGGATCAACTAGTGTGTTATTGAGCTATATTGGAAATGCAATATTAAAATTGTATTTCAATTATTTGATTTGAATTTTCAAATGATGGAATAAGAGGGAAAATGGAATCTCTAATTACATTTTCTCTAATCTATTTTTATGGAGTTTTAAGTGGAATAAGGAGTTACTCCAAGTGGGACCTATTTTATAATGTCATCTATTGTAGCCAACATTGAAGGAGAGGACTCGCCCATGAAGAATAGGTCCAGGCAAATTCCAATGATTATCATATGTGATCGATCGGCATTTTAGATGAAATTTCAAGAGGATCGATTGGTATTATGAGGTGGCGTTTCCATTGGTTCTTGTGTCATGAGAAGAATCGATGCTAGAAAAGAATAAAGGCAATTTAAATAATATTTGTGCATTCAAAGGAGAGCCAACGGTTGCAGCATTCGCCAAGTCAAAGATATTCAAAAACAATTATTTTAAATGCAAATTTATTTTATTAAATGCTTGCATTTGGATAGATTGGTTTATTTAATGCATTTCATAAAGTGGTTAGTGATCGGCTAACGCAAGGGTTTTATTAAATGCAAATATCATCATTTAATGCATGCACATGAGGTAGTTGTGGATCGATGCAAGTATAGAGGAGCATTTTAAATGCAAGTTCATAAATTGAATGCCAAATATCTAGTTGGTTATGTCAAAGATCAAGATTTTAAATGTTTTTAAGGATATTAAATGATTGCATGCAAGTTGTTGGGAGATGCCAAGGCAAGTTGTGAAAATTGTAAATGTAATAGATGTATCTCATTTAAACAATTAAAAATTGTTTTAAATGAGTGTGTTTTAGATGTAACTCATTCAATATTGTTCAAGTTCATTGCCCATCATTAGTGGAATTCAAGCTACAATTCAAAATGCCAATAAAGAAGGACGTCCATGCTTGAGGAGTTAAATAGAGGACTTGAATATCAATTTACAATATATATGATGCTATGGTATGTTTTCTTTCTTATTGTTTATGAATGAGAATTCCGCTTTTCATTTTATTGGCAAGGTGATGACCCCTTGTTTATGTATGGAGATGACCCCATACTAGTTGTAAAGCGATTTCATACATAATTCACTATTTGAGCTTAATATTGCAGGTTTAAGGAGCATTTGAAGTGAATTTGACATTATTATAACCCTTGGTCATTGTGGATGTCACACCAAGGTAGTCAATTTGGAGAGATCATCATTATATGAACATTTAACATATATTTTCAGTTTTGATTTCTTATAACAGCCAGTTGATAATGGTATTTCAGGATTCTTATGCAAGCTTTGATTGAATATATTGGCTTGAGAGCATTGTTGACACAAGATATTGCATCTAGGGTTCCATCGCTTGGCTTCAAGAGGAGTTTTGTCATTGTTTTGGCCTCTAAAAGATTTCTGGGCATATATACATTTTGTATCAGACATAACAGCAGTCAATATGATGTAATCAGTCCATTTTATGAGGCTGCAACAGTGATATTTGAAGTCTATTTCCATTGGACATTGATAGTTCTTTCATGTTTTAGGGTTACAAGAACATTTGGTGGCACTCGGTTGACATTTTTATTAGTTGTTTAAGTCTGATCTTATTATGACAGTGACTGATATGTACAATCAGCAGCAAGCTTTTGATATCTTTTCATATTGAATCAATGATATATGCAATGGTGTTTCATGGTTAGATATATGTATGATTGTATTTGAATGTTTATGTGGTTTTGTGCAAGAAATCTTATCTAAAAGTTGCAAAAATTTCAGTCATCCTAGAAAGGTATTTTACAGTCGTATCAGAGCCTTCGTCCTGCTAGCCTGTTTGGGTTTTCTGAAGGAAGAGCTGAAGCTATGAATACAAGAAGATTATATACACCTATAGTGGACAAGTCTATAGAAGAAGACTTGACAGCCTTGATAAACAAGTATGATGCTCTTCCTAAGTATGTGCAAAACAGAATTAGCTTCAAAGACTACATGAAGTTCAAGAGTTCGTGGTATGATGAAGAATCCTTTGATAGTGATGAAGAGGAAGTGCAAGATGAATATAAATCAGCTAAGGTAGATGAAGGTATGGTTTCTCAAGTTGAGACTAACATTGATATTTATGTTGATAAGAGATCAAATTGTGATATGAATGGTTTGGAAAGTGATATTGTTCATACATTTGAGAGCAAATTAGAAATTTCAGTTTGTTATGAACAAGATGAAGAGACACACATTGAATCAGCATTTGATACTATGGAATGGCATGATATAATCCCTGATTTGTTTCAGGGCAGTAGTCCTATTCCTTTGCAATCACCTCTACTTGATGATTTTGAGGCAGCCAATTATGATATGCATGAATATGACAATGGGAATGAAGACTTCTTTGAGCCACTTCCATCACTAATCACATGGGAAGAAGAGGAGACAAATCAAAACTTGATGGTGTTTGATGACACCCATAGTGGACCAGCCACTCAAGAGTTGTCTTTGATGGGTGTTGAAGGCATCCATAACTCATCTTTGGTTATGTCACCAATTGATTACGATATGGCAGCTTTTTATTTGTTGATTGGTGACTTCATTTTTATTGATTCGTCATGGGTTAGTAGCTGTCCTACTTGGAATTCCATTGCATGTGATTTCAGTTGTGATTTGCATGATACATTGATGAGTAGTGAAGTATGTGATTTCAATTTTAGCACAACTGGATTAGATACAATTGTGTTTAGCATCCTTCATCTATTCATGTTACTATTCAATGGTAGAAGAATTTTCAGCCTCATTGGTTCATTGCTTGGCACCTACACCTTGATGATTGACATCTATTTTGGTTTGGATGTGTTTGAGTCGTTGTGCGACAGTGGAAGCGGTCCCAGGATCTTCTACACCAACAGGTTTGAGGTGATATGTTTGAGCATGATTGAGGAGCTTCGATGGATTTGGGATCCAGGGATTGATTCGGTTTAGTTTTTCTTCCCATTGCTTGGGGACAAGCAATGTCGGAAAGGGAAGGCTGTAATGTCCCCATTTTGAGCTAAGTTATATTTGCTAGTTGAGTTTGCTTCTATACATGGAAAACCGGAAAGTTGGTATATGTCTATGCATGGAGAACCGGATAGTTGGATCAACTAGTGTGTTACTGAGCTCTATGGGAAATGCAATATTAAAATTGCATTTCAATTATTTGTTTTGAATTTTCAAATGATGGAATAAGAGAGAAAATGGAATCTTTAATTACATTTTCCCTAATCCATTTTTATGGAGTTTTAAGTGGAATAAGGAGTTACTCCAGGTGGGACCTATTTTATAATGTCATCTATTGTAGCCAACATTGAAGGAGAGGATTCGCCCATGAAGAATAGGTCCAAGCAAATTCCAATGATTATCATATTTGATCGATTGGCATTTTAAATGAAATTTCAAGAAGATCGATTGGTATTATGAGGTAGCGTTTCCATTGGTTCTTATGTCATGAGAAGAATCGATGCTAGAAAAGAATAAAGGCAATTTAAATAATATTTGTGCATTCAAAGGAGAGCCAACAGTTGGAGCATTTGCCAAGTCAAAGATATTCAAAAACAATTATTTTAAATGCAAATTTATTTTATTAAATGCTTGCATTTGGATAGATTGGTTTATTTAATGCATTTCATAAAGTGGTTAGTGATCGGCTAACGCAAGGGTTTTATTAAATGCAAATATCATCATTTAATGCATGCACATGAGGTAGTTGTGGATCGATGCAAGTATAGAGGAGCATTTTAAATGCAAGTTCATAAATTGAATGCCAAATATCTAGTCGGTTATGTCAAGGATCAAGATTTTAAATGTTTTTAAGGATATTAAATGATTGCATGCAAGTTGTTGGGAGACGCCAAGGCAAGTTGTGAAAATTGTAAATGTAATAGATGTATCTCATTTAAACAATTAAATATTGTTTTAAATGAGTGTGTTTTAGATGTAACTCATTCAATATTGTTCAAGTTCATTACTCATCATTGGTGGAATTCAAGCTACAATTCAAAATGCCAATAAAGAAGGACGTCCATGCTTGAGGAGTTAAATAGAGGACTTGAACATCAATTTGCAATATATATGATGCTATGGTATGTTTTCTTTCTTATTGTTTATGAATGAGAATTCCGATTTTCATTTTATTGGCAAGGTGATGACCCCTTGTTTATGTATGGAGATGACCCCATACTAGTTGTGAAGCGATTTCATACAGAATTCACTATTTGAGCTTAATATTGCAGGTTTAAGGAGCATTTGAAGTGAATTTGACATTATTATAATCCTTGGTCGTTGTGGATGTCACACCAAGGTAGTCGATTTGGAGAGATCATCATTATATGAACATTTAACATATATTTTCAGTTTTGATTTCTTATAAGAGCCAGCTGATAATGGTATTTCAGGGTTCTTATGCAAGCTTTGATTGAAGATATTGGCTGGGGAGCATTGTTGCAACAAGATATTGCATCTAGGGTTCCATCGCTTGGCTTCAAGAGGAGTTTTGTCATTGTTTTGACCTCTAGAAGATTTTTGGGCATATATACATTTTGTATCAAACATAACTGTCAATATGATGTAATCAGTCCATTTTATGAGGATGCAACAGTGATATTTGAAGTCTATTTCCATTGGACATTGATATCTCTTTCATGTTTTAGGGTTACAAGGACATTTGGTGGCACTTGGTTGACATTTTTATAAGTTGTTCAAGTCTGATCTAATTATGACAGTGACTGATATATACAATCAACAGCAAGCTTTTGATATCTTTTCATATTGAATCAATGATATATGCAATGATGTTTCATGGTTACATATATGTATGATTGTATTTGAATGTTTATGTGGTTTCGTGCAAGAAATCTTATCTAAAAGTTGCAAAAATTTCAGTCATCCTAGAAAGGTATTTTACGGTGGTATCAGAGCCTCCATCCTACCAGCGTCTTTGGGTTTTTTGAAGGAAGAGTTGAAGCTATGAATACAAGAAGATCATATACACCTATAGTGGACAAGTCTATAGAAGAAGACTTGACAGCCTTGATAAACAAGTATGATGCTCTTCCTAAGTATGTGCAAAACAGAATTAGCTTCAAAGACTACATGAAGTTCAAGAGTTCGTGGTATGATGAAGAATCATTTGATAGTGATGAAGAGGAAGTGCAAGATGAAGATAAATCAGCTAAGGTAGATGAAGGTATGGTTTCTCAAGTCGAGACTAACATTGATATTCATGTTGATAAGAGATCAAGTTGTGATATGAATGGTTTGAAAAGTGATATTGTTCATACATTTCAGAGCAATTAGAAATTTCAGTTTGTAATGAACAAGATGAAGAGACACATTGAATTAGCATTTGATACTATGGAATGGCATGATATAATCCCTGATTTGTTTCAGAGCAGTAGTCCTATTCCTTTGCAATCACCTCTACTTGATGATTTTGAGGCAGCCAATTATGATATGCACGAATATGACAATAGGAATGAAGACTTCTTTGAGCCACTTCCATCCCTAATCACTTGGGAAGAAGAGGAGACAAATCAAAACTTGATGGTGTTTGATGACACCCATAGTGGACCAGCCACTCAAGAGTTGTCTTTGATGGGTGTTGAAGGCATCCATAACTCATCTTTGGTTATGTCACCAATTGATTATGATATGGCAGCTTTTTATTTGTTGATTGGTGACTTCATTTTTATTGATTCATCATGGGTTAGTAGCTGTCCTACTTGGAATTCCATTGCATGTGATTTCAGTTGTGATTTGCATGATACATTGATGAGTAGTGAAGTATGTGATTTCAGTTTTAGCACAACAGGATTAGATACAATTGTGTTTAGCATCCTTCATCTATTCATGTTACTATTCAATGGTAGAAGAATTTTCAGCCTCATTGGTTCATTGCTTGGCATCTACACCTTGATGATTGACATCTATTTTGGTTTCGATGTGTTTGAGTCGTTGTGCGACAGTGGAAGCGGTCCCAGGATCTTCTACACCAACAGGTTTGAGGTGATATGTTTGAGCATGATTGAGGAGCTTCGATGGATTTGGGATCCAGGGATTGATTGGGTTCAGTTTTCTTCCCATTGCTTGCTCGGGAAGGGAGGGCTGTAATGTCCCCATTTTGAGCTAAGTTATATTTGCTAGTTGAGTTTGCTTCTATACATGGAGAACCGGAAAGTTGGATCAACTAGTGTGTTATTGAGCTATATGGTAAATGCAATATTAAAATTGTATTTCAATTATTTGATTTGAATTTTCAAATGATGGAATAAGAGGGAAAATGGAATCTTTAATTACATTTTCTCTAATCTATTTTTATGGAGTTTTAAGTGGAATAAGGAGTTACTCTAGGTGGGACCTATTTTATAATGTCATCTATTGTAGCCAACATTGAAGGAGAGGATTCGCCCATGAAGAATAGGTCCAAGCAAATTCCAATGATTATCATATTTGATCGATTGGCATTTTAGATGAAATTTCAAGAGGATCGATTGGTATTATGAGGTGGCGTTTCCATTGGTTCTTGTGTCATGGGAAGAATCGATGCTAGAAAAGAATAAAGGCAATTTAAATAATATTTGTGCATTCAAAGGAGAGCCAACGGTTGGAGCATTCGCCAAGTCAAAGATATTCAAAAACAATTATTTTAAATGCAAATTTATTTTATTAAATGCTTGCATTTGGATAGATTGGTTTATTTAATGCATTTCATGAAGTGGTTAGTGATCGGCTAATGCAAAGGTTTTATTAAATGCAAATATCATCATTTAATGCATGCACATGAGGTAGTTGTGGATCGATGCAAGTATAGAGGAGCATTTTAAATGCAAGTTCATAAATTAAATGCCAAATATCTAGTCGGTTATGTCAAGGATCAAGATTTTAAATATTTTTAAGGATATTAAATGATTGCATGCAAGTTGTCGGGAGACGCCAAGGCAAGTTGTGAGAATTGTAAATGTAATAGATGTATCTCATTTAAACAATTAAAGATTGTTTTAAATGAGTGTGTTTTAGATGTAACAAATTCAATATTGTTCAAGTTCATTGCTCATCATTGGTGGAATTCAAGCTACAATTCAAAATGCCAATAAAGGAGGACGTCCATGCTTGAGGAGTTAAATAGAAAACTTAAACATCAATTTTCAATATATATGATGCTATGGTATGTTTTCTTTCTTATTGTTTATGAATGAGAATTCCTATTTTCATTTGATTGGCAAGGTGATGACCCCCTTGTTTATGTATGGAGATGACCCCATACTAGTTGTGAAGTGATTTCATACAGAATTCACTATTTGAGCTTAATATTGCAGGTTTAAGGAGCATTTGAAGTGAATTTGACATTATTATAACCCTTGGTCATTGTGGATGTCACACCAAAGTAGTCAATTTGAAGAGATCATCATTATATGAAGATTTAACATATATTTTCAGTTCTGATTTCTTATAACAGCCAGCTGATCATGGTATTTCAGGGTTCTTATGCAAGCTTTGATTGAAGATATTGGCTTGGGAGCATTGTTGACACAAAATATTGCATCTAGGGTTCCATCACTTGGCTTCAAGAGGAGTTTTGTCATTGTTTTGATCTCTAAAAGATTTCTGGGCATATATACATTTTGTATCAGACATAACAGCAGTCAATATGATGTAATCGGTCCATTTTATGAGGCTACAACAGTGATATTTGAAGTCTATTTCCATTGGACATTGATAGCTCTTTCATGTTTTAGGGTTACAAGGACATTTGGTGGCACTTGGTTGACATTTTTATAAGTTGTTCAAGTCTGATCTGATTATGACAGTGACTGATATATACAATCAGCAGCAAGCTTTTGATATCTTGTCATATTGAATCAATGATATATGCAATGGTGTTTCATGGTTAGATATATGTATGATTGTATTTGAATGTTTATGTGGTTTTATGCAAGAAATCTTATCTAAAAGTTGCAAAAATTTCAGTCATCCTAGAAAGGTATTTTACATGATGTAATTAAAGATTTGCAAAGTCTAATTTTGTAACAGCAAGATCTGAGTCAGTTCTATGTCCATTGTTATCATTGTAATTTGCAAATCCATGTTATAATTCATATTGCAAGGGCTGCCACAATCTATTTGTTTCCATTTGTATTTTTGTCAACTCATATGATTGGCATAGCTATAATAGAAGTGTGTAAGTAGAAATCAGATTTCAGACCTAGGGTTTCATTGTATAATTGCAAGATTCGGAAATTTGCTTCAAGAACCTAGAATGGGATGTTACAGTGGTATCAGAGCTTTGATCCTACCAGCCTAGAGGGAAAATTGGGATGGACGGAATTAAGCCTTATCCTATAGCATTAAGCGTAAGATTTGAAGTTAGATCCACCTACACTGGGTTGTGATTTGACTCAATCTTATCTTGCATGTTATATGTCCATAAAATTTGACCTAGCTAGTGAGATATAAATCAGCTTGGTGGCATCTCTAGTTGGGTATGAATTATGGCACCCTTCAACAAAGAAGTTTTGAAAAAGGAACTCCATAGAATTGGTAGAAGACTTGATAATCTTTCCCAGTCAAAAGATGCACTTCTCAGCACTTTGGAGGAAGCAGAGGAATGTCGAGTAATGCGAGCAGCCTTGTTCCTTATAAAATATTCCTTGGTGGAGCGAAGGTTGTTAGGGCACAATGATAAGGAGATAAGACTTCTTATTACTTCATGTTTGAGTGAAATCATGAGAATTGCTGCACCTAAAACTCCTTACAATGATGACACATTGAAAGAGGTAATTCAGTTGTTGGTGGATAGTTTCCAGGATCTTGATGATATCACAAGTTCTCACTTCTTTAGAAGGTTTCTATACTTGAAGCATTTGCAAAGGTCAGATTGCATACTATCTTGTTGGATTTGGGATTGAAGGAGTTAATCGAGACAATGTTTCTCCATTCTTTACTGTGGTCAGAAAAGAACATGTTGAGGATATTGTTGCATCCATGTACGCCATCATGGGTTTGATTATTGAAGAGAGTGATGTTGTGCCACAATCACTTCTATCTATTCTTCTGGCTAACAAGAAAAAGGATGACCTTGTCAAAGGGAACTTAGCAGAATGGGTGATTGTTCAGTGTGAGAAGAAGTTGAAACCCTTGTTGGTTAATAAGAAGCATGTGGAGGAAGAAGAATCATTTGATTGTGATTTGCATGAGGACAACAATCAGCAATCAACATGCAGCCCTAAAGAAGATATGGACACAATTGTAGAAGAGTTACATATTGAAGCCACAAGTGGGGCACACAACATTTCAATGTGACTACAAGATTGAAGAAGATTTATCTACCGAGGCTACAAATGGAGAGCACATGTCACTTCAAGATAACTACAAGATTGACAAAGAGGCCCCTGATGAAGAGCACACGACATTTCAAGATGAATGCGAGACTAACGGAGAGTCACCTATTGAAGTTACGAATGAAGAGTACATGATTGAAGAAGGTACCACCATGGAGTTTAACAAACCAGCCATGCTACATGAGGATATGGGCTTGAATGATGTTTCATCAATTGAGTCGAGCATTGCTTCATTACCTTCACATCATTTTGGCAAGGAATCAAATTGTGGTTTGGGTGTCCTTGAGTTAGTTGTTACTCATGCCTATTTAGAAATTTCAGTATGTGGTGAGAAAAGTAAATTGGATAGAACTGATTTGACATTGCAAGACATGGTGGTGGTTAAGGAAGATATAGCGGTGCACACTTTATTTGGATCAGCCATTGTAGAAGATCATGTTGTAGAGGATTCTACCCACTACTTTGGTGGTGACCCTTTGATGGAGTATGATGGTTTAGTTTTTACACATGGGTATCATGAAGAAGTAGCCATGAAGGAAGCTGATTGGGAGGAGTATGTTTTTGTGGATCAATCAGAAAATGCATTTCAAGATGATGATTCAAAGGCATGTAGTTTGAAGGATCAGCTGAAAGTCACAGAAGATCTGATTGTTGCAGCCCTTGTACATTTTGATGGCACTCACAAGATCATTGAAGATCTCTACTAGAAGGCTCAGATGGAGAGAAGATAGAAGGGCACAGATGGTGTAATTCCTTTTGCAGATTTACAGACAATCAAAGAAGCCGTGGTACCGATGAAATCAAATTTCTTGCATTTGCTTTCAGACAGGGATCATATCTTCAAGATTGTTGGAGTGTATGCTAATGCTTTGAAAAGAAAGGAGGATGTAGTTAATAAGCTCACCTTGGCGCTTAGGCATACTACGGAGGCTTTGGAGAATATGCGGATGGCTCTTGAGGAAGCAGAAAGTCAACTGTATGTAGCAGAACAATCCAAGAAGAAAGAGAATGAGAAATTGGTTGAAGAAATCAAACAAGTGATTGGAGAGCTTGACAGCATTCAAGAGGAATTTGATCTAGCACATATTTTCAAGAGATAAAAATGTGGAAGTTTAGATCGGCAAGAAGTTTGGATTGAGCATGAGGATAATGACAACATTCAGATTGTTGATAACCCATTATTTGAGATGGATCCTGAAACAATTTTTTATAATCCACTCTTTGAGTCGGATAGTGGAGTACCTCTTGATTTTGATAATACAGGAGATATGCAAGCGGTGGAACAAGGTGATGGATTGTTTCCTGCAATGGACCAGATTGGGTGGGATCATTACGGGTTGATATTTGACCTTGTGGGTTTACTACAAGGAATGGAGTACTATTTTGGTGTTGTATTTGATGGGGTAGAGACTATTGGCATTGAAGTTTCAAGCATTATCAAATATACTCTAGGTGAAGTTCACATGAGGATCAGAGTAGCACAACACCAGCATGGTGGAGTTTCTTTTGGGATAAATATCTACACAAGGAACCATTATTGTGGGCTATTGGTGACGAATGATGACGGAAGAAGCATACCATGGAAGGTCATCTCTTTTTGCAATAATCTCATGAGTTCACTTGAGCTTCTACAAGTGGATTGGAGGGAGATTCTAAGCAGATTTCAGAGCTCTTCTGTGTTGGCAACTTTTTGGAGGATGTTTTCAGCCACTTGTGTTAGAGATGCAGAATTGATTTGGTCTTCGATCATTCATGGAACACTTGAGGAGTTTGAATGTGATAAATCTCATCTTGTTGATGACTCTTTGGTAGAGTATGTAGTGCAGAGATTGGTGATGCATACCATGGAAGCGCTTGTAATTGATTGGCATACTTTGAAAACATAATTGGCTCAGGAGACTAGCTATGGAGACATTGCTATGATTTGTGAGGCAAGAATGGTTGCACTACAACTGGAATATGGAGTTGGACGCAAAGCGGTTGTTTAGGAGTTTGGAGAGGAGTTGCATCATCTTCTCACCATTGGAAAACGACATAGGGTTGATATGCTATTACCCTATGGCCCTGGCGGTGTTAATTGCATCCACATAGGTCTGATTTTCAATCATGAGGTTGCTATTCTTCTCTAGATCAACAATCTAGGAGAAGCAGTTATACACTTTCTTGCACCTATGTTGGGTATTCTTCACATCCATGGGAGATCTACAGGAATTGGAGTTTGGTTTTGTGTTGTTAGCACTTTGGGATGCTTCCAATTCTTCATGTTTGCAGGATGTGATGACAGGGTGATTTGGGATCCAAGTGGTGATAGGCTTGACACTTGGGATCTAGATGAGTTGCTTCACAACTCACAGAGAGTGAATGATGTCTCTGACAGTGTGGAGCAGCGGAAGTTTGGTGACAAGTGGTTGTGTTTCAGAGTTCACATTCTTCATCACTTGTTGACAGGCATGGTGTTGGTATGGTGTTTGGTCCTTGTTGGACCTAGCACTCATTGAGAATAGAGCTTCTGGAGACTTGGAGGTTTTGGTGCTTGTGGTTGATAGCATTGCATTCTTTGGAGGATGGGGCCAAGTTGAGTTCGAGTGTGTATGGCTTTCGCCATAGGAGCCCACTTTGCAGGGCATTCTTCATATTCTTCTCGAGAGTTGTAGCCACAGGTTGAGGTTTTGTGTGATCACAAGTGTAATGTCCCCTTATTGGGAGAACACTCCAATAAAAAAACCTGCAATCAAATTGAGTTCTTAAAGCAATATTAAAGATCATTAAGATGTTAGTGATAAGGTTAGACAAGTTGATGATAAATAAAAACATCATCTATCTCTTGAATGCTGATTATTCTTATCATAAATTATCATTTGACTTCCTATCCTATAAGTGATGTAGGGTGATCATGATTCATATTCTAGTGTTCATATTACTTTTCCCTTAACCTCCACCACAAGATTAGCTATAAGGCGCTTGGATACCCTTGCACGGAAGGAATTATACTGCCCCTCCCTATGACATTTCATAGGGCGCTTAGATACCAATCCACGTGCCGGAATTCCACCGCCCTTCCTCATGCTAACTCTGTTTAGTTGGAGTGATAGAGAATCAAGTGTATGAATTGGGTTGAGAATGAGATCTATACCTGGTGCAGGAGCACCTTGACAAATTGAGACTTCCATAGGAGTTGGATTAAATTTGAATGGTTCAATATTGTAATAAGATAAATTATGTCATATTTCATTTGATGAAGTCATTAGGCAGGTTAAATGTTCAAGTTTTGTCTTCTTTTGCAAAATGGGAAAAGTTATCTTTAAAAAATGCAACAATGTAAAAACTTGGAAGGTGAAGAGTCTTGTGGCTCTTGATTCATTCCTAGGAAGTTAGAAACTGAAAAGACATGTCTAATGCCTTTAAAAAGGCCTTGTAACCTTTAGAAACTCGTGGGTGATTGAATTCAAGAATTGGAACAATAAAGAAGATTATTTTTTTAGGCATTTCTACAGAAATTTTCTGTTTTCTTGCATGGTACGGCCCAGTAAGGGTAGGAGGACATTTATTTTTTATTTCAAATGAAATTATATTCAATCACCCTCCCTTTCCTTTTTGTCTCATCGAATTTGGTGCAATATTGAGGAAGTTATGACCGTTTTAGTGACTGCAATTTCCAGAATTCTTCTATAACAGTCCTGTTGCAGCGTTTGGTACGGTTCTATACGGATAGATACAGGGGCAAGCCATATATGGTTTGAAATAGGATTGAGTTACCTTTCAAATTCATCTAGTAGGAGGTCTTAACTCGATTCCTAGAGGAAGATATCATGTTCTTTCTAAAACTGCTCTGTTAACTAGGTTTTTGGGGCCTAGAAAGGGGGTTTTGTATTTAAACATGCAAATGAGAAAACCACTGGTTGAAACCTTGAAAATACTTTGTTTTTAATCCTTTACTAAGGCTGTTTTTAGGTTTGGAGTGAGGGGGATAAATATTCAATAGGGTTCCTTTGTAAAGTGGATGGATTAGGCCCTGCGGGAAGACAGTCGGGTTGTTAGGACAGTCATATTTCGTCCAAAACAATAGTACATGATTTTGAATTATGTTAAATAACTCAATAGAGGGTACTCAGATCAGTCAATAGTTTTGGAAGTTCTTTGGGAAATTTTGGAGAAAAGTGCAAGTTTTTCGCTGAACAGGGCTACTAGGATTAGGCCTAGTCAAATGGAATTGTCAAGAACCAATCAAATTGGTTTGTGAAACCTATTGAATCTTGTTGGTAGGGGTAGGTTGAGACCCTAGAAGATGCAATATTTCATCTGAGAAGTTGGAACCCTAAGTTGAGCCCTTTGGAGGAGTTTAAGGCAAAGGGAAGACTAATGAAGTCTTATTGGTGGAAGCCACAAACCATTGAAATCTTTTGTTTCTATTAAATCATCTCATAAGTCATGACACCTCTGCATCAATACCCTCCTTAGTTACCCTTCGGAAAGTTGAACTAACATGACATGGCGCTAAGATACCAATACATGGAAGGAATTACACCCGCCCCTCCTTACCATATCCAATGATGATACGTAAGGCGGCAAGTTACCAATTCCATGTAGGAATTACTCCGCCATTCCCTGTCATATCCATTATTCCATAAGAATTCGAACTAAGGAGATAAATAGATTTCATAAGCTTAGATTTGGTCGGTATATTTTGTTGATTAGAATGCAAATCCATTTATAATCTAATCATATGTCTCTTGGTATGACAACATTTATATAGAATGTATTTGTCCATTCTTATTAATGCTCATAGTTCACCATAGCATGGTTCTATATCACCATATGAATACATAGTGGATTCCCACTATTTTAACATATAAATTTTATTTTCCTTTCTTACCAAATATTCGAAACTAATGCATACAGATTTCTGTTTATGACTTTAATCTATTTTACATACTAATAGATACCCATTAGTGTCCAACGTCATTTATTTCATATAAGTTATACCACAGAATTCCTTACCTGAAAGCTGCGTTATTCTCAGCACTTGACGCCCTGAATTGTTGTTCAATTCTTTTCTATTTCTTCGTATTTCCTTCTCCGTCGCTGCTGTCCAAACAAAGGGCAGGAATCGGTCTTTTAAAGACCCCGAAAGGCCTTAAGAATGGAACGTCACAACCCAACTCTCCATTCGATGCTTATGTTAGAGTCTTTTATTATGGGATCGGGACTTATTTAGGAGCCCAATCACCATTTATCATTATTTAAATAAATATATATTATTGTATCTTAAATATTTATTATATTGCTAATGATACATATATATACTTTAATACAATTTTGTATAATATGTGTATTTTGGGTTATCAATAATTACTCATATTTAATTCATAACTATCTTAATAAATAACTTTGTATTTACACATAATATTTTTAATATGAATACTTATTATGTGAGTATATGCAACTTATAAAAGGATACATATTACGATGTGTGATTTATAATTATATAGTTTAATTGTAGGGGAATATGACAACTAGACATTTGATTGAATGGAAATACTTGTCATTTAACGGTTTGTTGCAGGATGCAGATTTGTTATTACTTGAGGGCAAGCAATCTCGGGGAGGGAGGATTGTAATGTTCCCATTTCCGACATAATCACCAAACAGAGAATGGAGTTAGCCTATCATCATTCCCGTAAGCTAATTCATCAAAACAAGGGAATATTCTGGTTGAGCTAAGGCTTGGAAAAGATAATGTTGTTCAGAGGCTTGGAGAATGGAACATTGGCTCAGCTAATTACATTGGCGAGGATGGAAAAAATGAATTAATACGATTTCGCATTAATTATCAAAAGGAAAATAATTAAATAATAATATTTTATTATTATTTAATGATGGCACCAAGGAGAAAAAATAATAAAATAAATTAAATAATATTATTTTAATATTATTTAATTTGAGTGCCTTGGAGAGAGAAGAAAATAATAAAAAATATAGATTCTTGGATTTTGGTGCTCACTTGGGAAAAAAGATATAAATTAAATAAAATAATATTTTATTTGATTTACGCACTCACCATGGAGAAAGAATGAATTAATAAAATAATATTATTTTATTGATTTGGCGCCCATCTTGGAGAATGAAAATAATATAGTGGTTTGTAAGCCGAATTGGAGGGAAAAATAATTCAAATCTTTAATTTGAATTGTCAGCCTCATCGAAGATCCAAGTATAAAAGAAGGCTTTGGAGCCTTATTTGGACATCACGAATCTTTTGCAAACTTTGGCATTTTTGCTTGGCAATTCAATTGCTACGGTGGAATTGGACAAAAATGTAATGTCCCCATTTTCGGAGTGATCACCCAACTGAGAATGGAGTTAGCCTATCCTCATTCCCGTAGGCTAGTTTGTCAACACAAGGGAATATTTTGGCGAAGGTGGCAAATGAATTAATGCACCTTGCATTAATTATCAAAATAAAGACAATTAAATAATAATAATTTATTATTATTATTTAATTATAGCGCCAATGGAGAAAAAATAAATTAAATAATATTATTTAATGTGAGCAAAAAAATAAAATAATTGGAGCGCTCAATTTTGGTGTTGGAAAAAAATAAAATAGGCCTTGCCTATTGAGCGCTCACATTGGAGAATGTGCCAAACAATAAAATATTGGTCCTTGGTCACGGTGCTCAACATTGAAAAGAGGAAATTCAAATAAAAATAATAAAATATTGCTTTGGATCAAGTGCCACCATTGGAGGTATCAATATGGAGGGAAATTGGCAAATTCAAAGAAGGATTGGTGTCTCAAATTGGACATCACAATTATCACGAATCTTTTGGCAACTTTCGCATTCTTGCTTGGCATTTGCTTTGCATATTCTTCCAAGGACGAAAACCCTTGCGGAGGTTGGTGTGTTGGACGAAAACCCAATCACATCACGGAGGCAGATTCATACAGAGTTCGCATTTGCACTTCATCGAAGATTCAACTGAGCTTCATCGATCCATCATTCGAAATTGGTTGGAGACTGTTGTTTTAGATTGAGCTTGAAGTTTATTGCACAACATTGAAGGCTTGATCGAGTGTTGAAAGATCACATCATAGAATTTGAGGATTGTTGTTTATTGAAGACCGCTTGAATTTCATGGAAGTTTATTGAAGAGCTTTGTTCGCTTGAAGATTGAATTCCCACCGTTCGCAAAACTGAGTTGAAGACTTGATTGGACTGCAGTTATCATTGATCATTGGCTTTTCCTATGCGTCGATTCTAACAGGAATATTTTCACTGAGCATCGATTCTTGCAGAGCCATTGTGGATCGAATGGGGGAGGAATTTGTTGCTTTGGGGCGCCGATTGTAATTTCCTTGAAATCGCCGATGGACATCACATTTGTTGAAGATTGAAACATATCCTAGGTGTTGGTTTGTATGGTTCGCCAGCTCATCCTTGAACGCTGGTCTTCATACCCGACAACGAATTGAGCTAAGCACCAAGCCGTCGCCTATCAGTACATTGGAGGTCGATTCTCATTGGCTGCAATTATGTATCAATATGGACCGCCATTATTGGAAGTCTTGATTGGGCCTTGTTCGATAGACTTTAGACATTGTTCTTTGAGCACGAGGAGCATAGTCACTAGTATTGTGGAAGCGCAATATTCCAAGGAGATTCATATTGTTCATTACTAAGGCTGTGAATACATACTGAAAGGATTCGTTGGATTGTTGACTCATCGCCCATCATAGAAGATAGTTACCAGCTGCATCAAGGCAGCAATCCTTCATTATAGGCATCAACTATCATAAAGGAGGCGTCAACTTGCTAATATCGGATATATACAGTGGCGAAGACTGTCAAAGGCAGAGATCATTGAAGACTTGTTGATACATCATTGGCATTGTAATCATCATTGAATGGGTATGTTACACCACATTCATCTCTGATTTGTAATATCCATAGACTAGTGTATGTTGGCTAACATAAAAGCCACGTATGGCAATGTAATTGAAAGATCTCACAGTCTCACATTGTAACAGCAAGCTCCAATAGGATTTCATAGTCTTTGTTATCATTGTATCTTGCAAAGCTATATTGTAGTCCAAGTGAAGGCTGCATATATCTATATTGTCATAGATTTGTATCTTGTAGTTCATAGATTTTGTGTCGGAGACAATTTGTAATTTGTAAAAGCTAGATCAAATTCATTGTGTAATTGGAAAGATCACAAATATCACATCAAATCATAGAATGGGATATTACAGAAAACCCAATTTGCATCATTGAGGCAGATTCATATGGAGTTCGCATTTGCACTTCATTGGAGAGTTGTTGAGCTTCATCGATTCATCATTCGAATTTGGTCGGAGACCTTGGTGAAGAGTTATTGAAGATCTTTGTTGAAAGGAATGAAGAACAACATTGAAGGTCATATTGAAAGACATTGCTTGTTTCCTTAGGCGCCGATTTTGCATAAGATCCAAATCATCCTTGAGCGCACCTCAATTGTAGAGGAATCAGAGCAGATCGTGGCCCTTGGAGTATAGTTTGCATATGATATACTTCAGTTTGACAGCAGCGACTTCATCTTGCAGAATACCCTAGCCGCCGCCACATGTAGATTGCTATCTGTGGTGCGATTTCATCTTGGAAGGGGTTCGCTGGAATCCTAAGCTCATTATTCATCATTGGAGGGTCGTTGTTAGCTGGGAAACATTTCTAAACAGGCCGATCTGCCTACTTCTGTGATAGCGACAGCATTGAAACAACATCAGCAGCAGCGATTTCAGCCCTAGCACCAGAGATCAGCTTTGAGAAGATAATTTGCATTGTATTTGATCACCAATTGGTATGTTGGAATGTTATTTCATCTCTGATTTATAACAGCAGTGTATACCTCGTATTGTGGCTATCATAGAGCCGTGAATGTTGATGTAATTAAAGATTTGCAAAGTCTGATTTTGTAATAGCAAGATCTGAGTCAGTTCTATGTCCATTGTTATCATTGTAATTTGCAAATCCATGTTATAATTCATATTGCAAGGCTGCCACAATCTATTTGTTTCCATTTGTATTTTTGTCAACTCATATGATTGGCATAGCTATAATAGAAGTGTGCAAGTAGAAATCAGATTTCAGACCTAGGGTCTCATTGTATAATTGCAAGATTCAGAAATTTGCTTCAAGAACCTAGAACGGGGCATTACATAGAAGGGCTTGACATGGATTGTAACTACAACTGTACTAGTCCATTTGAGAAATACACACTCCTGTAGTAGAGCAATTGCCTCTACTTAATAGGTTTTTCACCCCTTAGAGGGTTTCCCAAAAATAAAAATCTTGTGTTTGTGTTGCTTCTTTTCATTTCAGTGCTTCATTTCTTTGTGAATGGTTCTTTAATTCTTCCAGTTCCCAATTATCACTGTCATTTAGATGTCCAACTAGAACAGTAATTTATTTGCTTGATTCACTAGTTTCTAGCTAGTTTGGTGGAAATTATAAGAAATACATTAAACAAGTTAATGTCATCTGATATAAGAAGATGAGTATATCTTAAATGATTGTAACATATACACACAAAAAGTGAAAATATGACAATCAAATACCAAGAGAAATATAAAGAGTTTCAAGATGGAAAACAATTTTGCATTTACCATGTTTATGGAGGTAGTCTTCCCAGCACCATTGGGACCAAGCATACCAAAGCACTCTCCTCGAGGTACAGCAAGTGACAAACCACAGACTGCATGTTTTTCAGCATTACCACCTTGACTTGGATACACCTTCTTAAGGCTATCACAAATTATGGGATGGGATTGAGTAGATGATAGTAGTAACTTTTCCACCACTTCCCTCTGCAGGAAGAGAAAAAAGAATTAAATAATAAGCAGAATCTTAGTGGGAAGATGTCACAAACAAATGTAAAATATGTTTCAGAATATAATTTCAAAAGAAAGTACGTCCATAAAAATAAGCTTACCGAACTGCTATTCACTAAGTTACATGCAATTTCCTTTTCAACCAACAAACCACATTAATCAAGTTACTATCAAACAAGCATGCAGTTCATAAATTCTTCATGTTAGGATTTTGAAACCTGGGTCTTATAGCCTCTGCCATGTATAAGATAATCATTCTATCCTCTAATTTTCCTAAGATTCAAAGTCCAAGGCCTTATTAATTCTTCTGTGTTCTGCATTTCTCCAGCCTATGATAGAACTGATACCAAATACAGTAGCTTTAATTTCTCATCAATGACTTTGCCAACGCTGCATAGGAACATCAAAAATTATATGCATTACTTGTCTATTCAGTGTAGGACTAGAAACAAATTTGTAAATGTTCATGGCACAAGGTTTTCGTAATGGTCATAAATATTTCAAGACCATTTTTTATTCTTAATATCATGATCTTAATTTTTTAAATATTGGATTTCTAAGGGATTTTTTGCAGTCTTAATATGAATCTTAATTTTAGAAAGCAGCATGATATTGTACCTCTAGTAAAGCATTCAAAGCTGGAATTTAGGAGACAAAATAAGTTTGGTTATTTCTTAGAAAGAAAGAAACACTATCAACTTGATGTTTCTTTCCTTACCAACATATTCTAGAAGGTAATTACATTATTCTTCAAGTGAATTGTGTTGTGACGTCTTCACACACCGCCCCATTGCAAATGGGGACCCTGTTAGTTGCCGTTGCACCAAAAGATCGACCTTTTAATGCCCGATACAACCACTTGACTTAACAAGCACGAGAGGCGGTTAAGCCCTTGTCACAAACCACCGCAGCGCAGTGCTAAACAAGAAGACCAAGGGTCACACCTTGCAACAATCCCCACCCAGTGCAAGCGTAGGGTTTGAACCCGTGACCTCGGCTCTGATACCAACTTTTAGTTGCCATTGCACCAAAAGATCGACCTATTAATGCCCGATACAACCACTTGACTTAACAAGCACGGGAGGCGGTTAAGCCCTTGTCACAAACCACCACAGCGTAGCGCTAAACAAGAAGACCAAGGGTCACACCTTGCAACAATCCCCCCCCAGCGCAAGCGCGGGGTTTGAACCCATGACCTCGGCTCTGATACCAACTTTTAGTTGTCGTTGCACCAAAAGATCGACCTATTAATGCCCGATACAACCACTTGACTTAACAAGCACAGGAGGCGGTTAAGCCCTTGTCACAAACCACTGCAACGTAGCGCTGAACAAGAAGACCAAGGGTCACACCTTGCAAAAATCCCCCCCCCCCCCCCCGACCTAGTCTCTTCCATGAAATGAAGAATGAACCTCTTCGGATGCAGCGTGGAATGAATTAAGTGAGTTTAACAAGGTGCAATTGAGAATACTTAAGCATGTCCTTGAGATACTGAAAATTGACTGAGTCTAATGTCCTAAAGTTTGATGTCCTAAAACCTTGAAAAATGACTAAGTCTGAAATCTAGTGGATCCTCAAAAGTCTAGAATTTGCATGTTAATCTCATGGATTCGAGACCTATCTCAAACATCCTGAAAGTATATTTCAAAATATTTAAAGTATAGGCTTAAATATATTTTGAAATATACTTGATTTCAGGCACTGAAAAGTGGCTAAGTATGGAAAATTTTCCTCTGAACTAGTGGAATCTGCCCAACTTGGAGAAATTTTCCTCTGCACTAGTGGAATGCGCCCTCACTCAAGAAACTTTCTCCTCACCTTGTCATATGTGCTAATTTCCTTGCCCATCTCAATATGCGCTTCACTTTGAAAAGTTTCCTTGTCAATCTCAATATGCGCCACCTTGGAGAAACTTTCTTCATGCATTGTCAAATCCGCCCAACAAAAGGAAAGAAAATTTCTTCATCACATAGCATTTGCGCCCATCATTAAGGAAAATTTCCTCAACCTTTGCAAAACGCGCCTTAACTTCAAGAAAATTTCCTTGCACACATGGAAATGCGCCCAAGTCATATTGCGGATATCCATCTAGCAACTTCCTGTAGACCCTTGAAAATCCGCCCAGGAATGAATACTTCTCATGCAACAAGAAAGTTCACCTTGGAGCTTGCAAGAATTAACAAGGAATTCCAAGTCTAACACTTGGCATTCGCGCTTCAACCACAAGAAATTTCCTTACCCCATGCAAAATGCGCTCAGCTTGGTGAAAGTTTCTTCATCCCTCGTCATATGCGCCCTGCCTCAAGAACATTTCTTCATCACCTGGCCTATGCGCTCCTTAGGAAGAATTTCTCCTACCTTGGCTAGATGCACCCTGCCTCATGGAAATTTCCTCAACATGTGTCATTGGCGCCCAACTTGGTAAAAGTTTCATCAACCTTTGGCATTTGCACTTAACCTGGGAAATTTCTCCACCACCTCTCAAATGTACCAGTCACTATGCAATTTCCTTCAACATTGATGAGGTGTGCTTCCTAAGAATTTCTTCATCAGCAATCACATGCCCTTCACTTGGAGGAATTTCTCCATGATCATTCATGAGCGCCCAACTTAGGAATTTCCTTAGCACTCGTCAAGGCACCCCACACAAGAAGTTTCTCCAACCTCCATGAAGTGCGCTCATGCCTTAGGCAACTTTTTGACAAACATTCAAAGCCACCCCACCCTTAGAGGAAAGTTTCTCCGACCTCAAGCATATGTGCTCTCTCATAGAAGAAAATTTCTTCACAATTCTCCACATGCACCCTCAAGTAAGAAATTTCTTTAGCAACATGCAAATGCGCTCAACCTAGAGAAATTTCTCTAGCATTAATCAAATGTGCTCTTCAAGAAAAAGTTTCTTTACCAAGCCTCAAATGCGCCCAGCTTGGGTCAAGTCAGCCATGAAAAGATGAAAAGCAAAGATTAAAACATGAAAATAAGGCCTTCTTCATTGCATGAAGCAAGCATGTTAGGAATTCATAATGAAATATTGTTGATGATCAAATCTCTTTATATTGATAAATGTTTCTCTTGTGTAGGTAATGGAAAGGAAAATGACTAAGCTTGCTCGAGGAAAGATGAAGGGATGGAAGAGTGTTGCTCGAATTCAAGTTCGTTTCAAGATGGAGGAGAGTTCGTTCAAGATGATCAAGTTCCAGTGCCAAAGTCATTTATCAAGGTCATGCTTGAAGAACATCACTTTATCATGCAAGGAGGAAGGCATCATCACCATATCCAAGAGAGCCAGTCTAGATGATTGAGTTTCAAGCACATCACAACAAGACAGGGAGGAATTCAACACCAAGGTCATCCTTGGAGGAGGTCCACTGCACGACACCACTTCATCATCCAGAGGCTCACATCCAGGAATCCAAGAGTCAAGTTTCACATCCAAGCTCCAGAGCCATCCACTTCAATTATTCACACCCAAGGTCTACTTCCTGCACTATATAGTCCTGCACAAGAACAAGCACAAGAGCATGATGAGAAGAGAAAATGAGCATGTACATCAAACGTCATGAATTACATGAAGACAACATCAAGAAATTCCCAAAATTCCCAAGTTTTCAAGTTCCAAAGATGCCAAGTTCCAAAGATGAAAATCCTAGTTCGAACACTATTCCACAAAAGATGACATAATTTGGGAAATATTCCGAGCAATATGAACACAAAGAAGATCAAACAGGTTGGCTCAATGTTGAGGTGGCATATACATGTCACTAGTCCAATCACAGTCTGCCACATCACCCATTCAAGTCCAATGTACCTACAACAAGGAGGCCAAAGAGGACATCCAAGTGGAAGATACTCCAAAGATTCCATTTCAAGTTTATCACATCGAAAAACGTGCCTTTATTGCCTTTCTTTTGGGGCGGTTATGCATTGTTGTCTTCATCTGGGCCGTTGATTTGCAAATCAATCCTCGTCGTTCATGTAATCTATGAGCCTATATAAGGCCCATTTCTCTCATTTGTAAAGGTTAAGACCTTTTAGATTAGAAGTTGTTAGCTCGCAAGAGTAGGAGTAGAATAGGAGTAGATTAGAGGAGACTTTGAAATCATTGAAGAGACACATGAAATTGTTGTAATCATACACTTCAAAATTAATACAAGCTCATTGTTGGTTTGCATGGTGATCTTGTGGTGATGGAATGTTAGCATGGTTTCAAATTCTCGAATATGATGGAGAAATGTTTCCAAGTAGCTTAGAAATAGATTAGAAGTTCATTGATGTAATGAGTAGATGCAAAGATATTTGATGATTTCCTCTTGGTTCATACTTTTTGTGAATTGTCGAAGGCAATTCACTTTGCAAAGCTAGCTTGAACCTCCATTTGCTTTAGTTCGATTGTGAATACTTGTTCAAGCTGCACCAACTGTGGGTGTTTGGGCGTGTGTTTGCACTATGAAAATCATTGGGTTACCTTAGAAGATTGCACCTGCTTCATGTAGTTGTTGGTTCTCATGGCAAAGCGGAGTTAGGTTTCGTAAGGAGTTTGTCTATCTTGGCATGTTTCATTATTTCTTTGTCCTTAGAGTAGCCTTTTCAACCCTTGCCTTTTTTCCTTTCTTTCATAGCCGGTTTGAAGAAGTTCCATTCCATAAAGAAGGAGAATAGTATATTCAAGTGAAGTAAGGAGTCAATTCAGCGTAAGTCCCTTTGTGATTACCAACAACAATCACATCAACTACTGAGTCTATCCATTGCAAGTCAAGACCTGACATATCATGAACCTTGGACTTGTCTCATTGGATCACATTGTTTAGCCTTTGGGAAACTTTGTTCAAGAGAGGATAGAATACACATCAACAAATTGCATCTGAGTCTTCTTTAGGAACTACCATTTTCTTAGGTATCTTGTAACTATTTCATTGATGCTTGGTCATTTAAATATATACACATAGCAGCAATCTCAAGCCATAGATTTTCTAGCAAAAGACAAGTCATTTTCAGCTAAAACTTCTGCAGAATCCCAAAAAAGATCAACTTTGAATGCTATGAAAGCCTAGTCTTTCTTCTAGAGTAGTAATTCAAGTTTTGATTCCAGATATTCACACCAAGTTTAGAATAATGACAAAGTGACTAGACTTACAGTATAGTATGCCTGTTTTGAGTAAGTTTACAAAAGATCTGCCTCTGTTGAGTACATCAAGTGCAGGAGAAAACTTGAGCCAAAGGAGATAAATCCTGATTGCAGCACCCCAGATGAGACAGATCTCATCATGGATATGATGATCAAACATATAAGGAACTAGGCAATCACCATCTACAAAATCATCAAATCACACCTAGGGAAATTGTTAACCAAAGTGCAAAATGAGGAAAGTTTTCAATACTTGATTTATCAGTTGGATGAAAAGGGCACCATTGTTTCTCAAGGAGAGAGGCAACTAACCCAGGTGAGTTGGGTAGTCTAATTGTCAAGCACCAACACCCAAGGAATCTGCCTAGTCATCAACATACTATAGACTTTACCACAGTCTCACAAAGCATTTGTGCTTGATGCCAGTTGGTGCTGCCAATCTTAGAGCACTTGTTTTCTCAACTACATGCAGAGGGAACCATTGCTTCTAATGAGGGGCAACTAATCCAAGTGGGTTGGGAGTCTACTTGTCAAGGACCAACATCCAAGGAATCTGCCTCGTTATAAGCATACTATATAGTATAGACTTTATTGCAGGTTTACCAAAGTATTCATGGATGACTGCCCTTGATGCTGCCACTCTCAAGACACTTGAAAAGATGTTTTAGCACTTGGTGTTGGGACCTGACACTAATGCTTGGAAGACCAAATGATAGAATGTGAATGGTTACAAACTCTTAAAAGATACTCCATGTTCCTCATTATAAAAAGTATAAATATGTAATATAATGAAGAGGCTTCTGAAAACATTCTTCATGTTCCTCATTAGGACATGTATAAATATCTATTTAAGTGATCAAAAGAGGATCATTCTAACAAATCATTATACACCCAATCTATTGGATTTATATCGAACTAGTAAATAACAAGAAGTACCATTACAAATCTATATGCTTATACGCCATGCTTTCATAGTTGTTCTCATTCTAAATTCATAGATAGTGATCTTGTCATTGCTAAGGCACTCTAATTGTTGTTAAAAAAGTAACAACATAAACCATTTGAATTTCCAAACTTAACACACCAGATCCTTGTTGGTATGTTATCCCACAACATCCATCCCTATGTTATGGATCACTACACCATCACCTATTGCAAAAATATGGAATCCTTAACACTCTAGCAACTAGTGTCTAATGAAACTTGGAGAATGAACACTTTGAACAAGAATAACCTTATATCACTAGCGCTTTGAAGAGAAATAGATATAGTGTCCAGTAAATCAAGAAAGCATTTCAAGATGCAAAATAGGTTCTCCATCTACACCAAAAGAAAAATGATAGGGGAGACGACCACAAATTTTTCCCCACATTCAAAGGGGAAATGATAAAGTTGCAAGAATCCTCAGAAAATGTATAGAGACAACTATCTGATGCAGAGGGAAAGGAATTTGCAGAAAAAAGTACAATAATCAGTGACCTGTTTGACAAATTGGCTCTTCCTAGTAGCCCTATTTTAAGACAAATCTGATGGGACAGCAATTTTTATGGAGGTTCTTGAGAATCTAAACACACTTTCAGATACTATTTATGGAGATACAACTTCTCCTACAGTGGCAGCCTTCAATCTAAAACGTAAACCCTTTAAATGGGACAAATATCAGTCCTAATTAGTGCTCTAAGTCTCCAAAATTGGGTTTTTAAGAGATAACACCCTCACATGTGCCAAAATGGTACAAAACCTGCTTGAACAAGTGGAGTAGGTTGACACAGACCTAAAAACCCAATTTCATCAGTTGGGGAGGTGTTTAACCCCCAAAACTCCAAAATTCCTCTTTCTTCCCTAGGTGGGGTTTTGATAGGGCAGCAAAGGTAAAAAATTGGTTCCTGAGTTAATTTTTAGTTTCAAGACCTCTGACCAAATGCATTAGGTCTGTATTGATCCTTGGCATCTCAAGGTACCAATTGGAGTTCTTAAAATTCCATACAACGCCTGAAATTCACAGTTTATCAGTCAAAAAGTACCAAAAAATGTACTTGTACAACATAGTTTTGAAAGAATGACTGAAATCCTCTGATATAATGATTGAAATTAACTCATTTCACTTGGAGAATGATGACAAACTCACTAATAATGCTCCATACACAAAAAAAGTAGACAGCAATGCTTCAAATCTCATTTATTTTGCAAAAATGAAGGTCTAAAACCCCTGTTCATGCCCTGCCAGCATACCTGCAACAGAAAACTCGACTTTCTCTTTCAAAGGATAATAAAACTAACTTTTTCCAATGTTTTTGAATGTGCTATATCATCTCTAACTACCTACCTCACGCCCTTACAAACCATATGTCATGTCCCCGTTTCCAGCTTGATCATCAAGTGTATAATGGATTAGCCTATTCCTCATTCCCGGAGGCTAATTCTAAATAATGAGGGAATGAACTGGTTTTTGACTAACTTAACCTTTTGTTTTGCAGGAGCAAAGTCAGAAACTTGAAATTTGACTAAGTCTGGGAGTGGTTTCATCAACTCTAGGGATCACATTTGCCAGGCGCCTTCCTTGACAATTCAGGTTCATTTTGGCGCCCAACTTCCAAAGTCTATTTTAGCACTCAGTAAAGCATTCAACTGGAGGTGCTCCTTGTGGTTAACCTCCTCCAACCCAGCGCCTAGTTCTAAGATAAACTAAGTTGATGGGGAAAGAAGTTTTCATGCTTAGGCGCCAATGTTATGCAGACTTCACCAAAGTGAGCGCCCTGGGTTTTGAAGCATCAAAAGGGCGCCTAGAATTACGTGGTGCCAATGCATGTTTCCAGGGATCCTCCAGATAAGCGCCTAGCATGAATGAGTGGTAGATTGAAAGTTTTGAAGATAAGTGAAGTCATTTGGGTAAGTTCCTAGCATGGGCGCATATGTTGATCAAAACTTCTCAACTCTAGCACCTGGGATTGAAAGCTATGTAAGGTGTACCTCCTGATGAAGATACTTCCATTTTGGCGCCTAGGGTTGGAATCTTCTCAAATAGCGCCCAAGGATCTATCAACTGTGTTGGTGATAATTTATGTTCAAGGTTTTTAGCATGGCTCTTTCCCTAAATATCCAAAAAAAAATTCTAAGTGTTGGACCTCCTCAGCATGTTTTAGCATCAGCATCATATTTTCTTTGGAGGAGGTCATCATCATCATATTTCCAGACATCACCCTGATGTTGCTTGCGAGGGTCATCATATTTTCTATCAGCATGATCTTTCGCCGGGGTGATATTTTAACATCGGGTGATCTTAGTTAAGATCATCTTGATGATGTTGCTGCAAGGTTCTAAGTATGACCCGATCTTCCGTGGGGTGGTCATATTTGAACATCGGGTGATCTTTGTTAAGATCATCCTGATGTTACTTTATCACTTCATGTTTGCTTTATCACCCTGATGCTGTTGATGTCTATTCTTGTCAGGGTGATATTCGCTTGTCTATCGGCTTCATCATTTTCCAAAGGAGGGGGTGATATTTTCAAGTATCAGTCATATTCATACATCACCTTGATGTTACAATGAAGCTACAGTGCAAACTGATATTTCTGCGGGGGGTGATATTCTGAAATATCGGGTCATCTTGCGAATATCACCCCGATATATGAATGTGATGGTGACATCATTCGGATATGAGGAGGTGCGCGGTATGCAGATATGACGATGAAGTCATCAGGATTTTTGTTGACATGCAAAATGTTCATCGGCCAGACATTTGGTATCGGCTAGGCAAGAGGATCTTTCTCCGACGCATCAGGTTGTGCCGATGAAGGTAGATATCAAGGTGACTTTCCTTATCGGGGTGATCTTTCCGATAAGGGTGTGTCATGTCCCTATAATGATTTATAATTGAATTGTTTATTTAAATAATAAGTTAGCCTTATATAAACTAAATATATAATATATTTATTTAAAATATATTATTAATATGTATTATTTAATAAATAATATTATTAATTTAATATAATTTAAATATTATAAAATATATGAAATATATATATTTATATTTTAATTAACTAGATATATTATAAATATAAATATTTTAATATAATATTTATGTGATTAATTAATAAGATATATTATTATTTATAAAAATAAATATTATGAAGAGTCTTACCTATTAAAGCTAGAAAGTAAAGTAATTTGGAATAAGACAAAGTAATACGGTTAAACAAAAGGTTAAATTCAAAATAAAATCATATAAAGATAAAAGTCTAATAAGACAAACATTATCCCACCATATTATATGCTTGGAAATAAAATAAAATAAAAGAGCTCCCATACTTAATAACAAATGTATTTATTTATACTATATATATTATATAAATAATGTACTTTAAAAAGATTAAGGGGAGGTCAAAGGAAGATATTTATAAGTGCAGCACATTAATAAATAATATATTATAAATATATCTAATAATATAAATACAAATATTATTATTATTATTATCTTATATTGTAATATAAATATAAATAATATAATATAAATTATATATCATTTATTATGATATAAATGATACAATATAAAATAAATAATATATCATTTATTATAATGATATAATATAAATACAAATAATGTAAATAAGTAATAATAAACATCTTTTAACCTATCCTCTTATGATAAGGGAGTTACGTATGGTTAGAACTAGTTTTACCACAAAAGGGAATTAAAATAAAGTAATAAAAATAATAAGAGACATACCTCTTCGAACATATCCCTTGAAAGGGAAATAAATAAAGGTTGTGAGATAGAAGGAAATCATCATCGGAAGAAAATATAAAAAGAGTATCAGATATGTATTAATATATAGAGATATGTACATCCGCAGCAGTAAAAAGGGGGAAATATATATTATAAAATATATATAAACGCAACAGCAATACAATAAAAATTATATTACGTCAGCATAGGTAAAGGAATCGCAGGTAAAGGTAAGTAAGTATTTATATTTACTTATTCAATTTATGATTTGTAAGAATTTATATTTACTTGTTCAATTTATAACTTGTAAGATATAAATGATAAGGTTATTAAGTAGGAACTGATATATGTGTTTACGTATGAAATTTATATTTTAAATATGTATCTTTGTTGAATTATGTAATTGTCCAATTTTTAACCGGATGAGCATTAAGTAGTGAAATTCTAATAATGAAAGTGTTAGTTATTACATGAGATAGAATTTAATAATTGTGAAACATGAGCAATGAAATTAATCCATTAACTCTATCTGAGAGGTGTGATGCATGGGAATAAACAATTAGCCAACATGGGTATATAGTGGCCCTTGTCTCAGTTGGTACAAAAGGTACCCCTTGGACAAGTGGAAGTGGCCCTTGTCTCAGTAGGTACGAAAGGTACCCCTTGGACAAGTGGAAGTGGCCCTTGTCTCAGTAGGTACGAAAGGTACCCCTTGGACAAGAGGATATGCCCCTTGTCTCAGTTGGTACAAAAGGTACCCCTTGGACAAGTGGAAGTGGCCCTTGTCTCAGTAGGTACAAAAGGTACCCCTTGGACAAGGGGAAGTGGCCCTTGTCTCAGTAGGTACAAAAGGTACCCCTTGGACAAGAGGATATGGCCCTTGTCTCAGTAGGTGCAATGGCACCCCTTGGACAAGTGGATTTGGCCTTTGACTAAAGTTGGTGAGTTATTCACCCCTTGAGCCAAAGGATTATCATAATTGGCCTTTGACTAAAGTTGGTGAGTATTCACCCCTCGAGTCAAAGGATGGAAGTAATGGACCCATGATAATTGGCATATGACATCCTATCACATCCTCTCACATGGAATTAATGATTTGATTAATGCATAGATCCAAATATAATGGATAATGATGGAAAGTGTGAAAAGCATATTGATGTTGAACATACGAGTATAACCCTATAAGGGCAATGTGTTTGTGTAATTTGAATATTTCTTGTATATATTATTAGAAGTGGGAATCCAAAGATAGACTAGTGTACTAATGTTCTCTTTTTGTGAGTTGAAATTGTGTGCAAGGTTGAGAAAATTTTGGCTTGCGAGAAAGGGACATTACAGGGTGATATTTCGCATCCGGCTGATGCGAGATATCAGGGTGATGTTTGGGGGCGATTATCATGCAGGGTGATGATGACGTTAGGGTGATATTTTATATCGGGATATCATGCTAGAGGATGATGATGATGAAGGTCTTATACTAGTGTCGTCGGGAGCAAAAGCACCGACATCATATATGCTCGCGACCTAGTATATAAGGTGTTAAGGAGGTTGCCGCGGGGTGCATGTGGGATAATTAGATCCTGCATATTTTCAAATATCATGATGATGTATCTTGGCGGGAAACGGTTGCGATGCACTGTTTGATGTTTTTCCCAAGGCCGCGAGTTGGTGCGCCATTAATGGCGGTTGTTGCAGAGGTATGGGCGATGGCGTGGATGGATCTAGTACCCGACTGAAGTTGTACATCCACGAGCGGCGGCGCGGGGCTCGAGATCTCTTCCTGTCTCCTCTTCCACCTGCTGCATTGAATGTTTGAGCGCCAATTTCTCATGACGCGCTGTTTCTAGTGATTTTTGATGTGCCATTGTACTGAAAGGTTGAGTGCACCTTCCTGCTATATAATGCAGACTGTGTTACTCATTCAAGGTTGTTGAAGGCTTGAGGCATTTTTGTGTAAATAATGAAGAACAAGGCATGATCTTGGCTGTTTTATCCCATTTTGGAGTTTATGTGTTGCAGCATGAATGTATTTTGCACATATTTTCAGTTTTTGTGTTAATGTTATATGAAAAATGCTTATTGCATGTGTTTATCTGCTTGTCTCCATTTGCTGCATGTCATCCTTCTTTTGAATCTAATTGCTAAGGGTTTCATAGATTCTAGGGTATAGATGTCTGTATCACGTGCCTGATCTCTAACTTCCATTCAAGGAGTGGATTAAACTGTTTTAGGTCAATGTATGGAGAAGGTTGCATGTTAGCAGGGATATCTGTAAGTAGAGGCAGTTAGATACCCATTCTTGGGTGATGTTTGTAAGGCAAGCACCAGTCCAACCCCCTGAAACTTGAGTGAAAGTTGCAAACCATCTGTTGTATACATCTAGTTGACTCCTTGCCCAATGGATAGGCACCAGTTTGCTCCTGGGTTAGTAGTTATGAGTCAAAACCCCTTGTCTTGCATCCAGGACATTATGTCCACCAATTTCATCACCTCCATCTGTTAGCTGTAGGAGTAGGATTAGGACCCCTACATACTCTCATACCCAACCAAACACATATGTCCAAGAATGTTGCCAACCTTGTGATCTGTCATGCAGATCTTGGTCCATACATGAAAGTATTTTGCCTGTTGTTGTCAAGTTAGATCTTTCTATCATTGAGCTAGTCAAAGTTACATCTTGAGTTATAGGGATACCCCCTTGGTGCGGTAGAACCAAAAGTGAAGGGGAGGCAGCTCACGCAACCTCCTGTATCTGTTGGCCAAATCAGCTTGTGCACTGGAGCTAGCAAACCCTCTGCAGATTTGGTAACCAACAAACTGCATCAAAGAACCTTAGTATGCGCCTAAGGGTAGTCATCAAGATTTGCGCCTAACATGAGAAATGGCCTCTAACTACTTTCAAACAAGGCGCCCAAAATGGGTGAAGGATGATCATTCAAGTCTAGGCGCCAATTCCCTCTTGTGCAAGCCAGAATGAGTGCCTAGTCTATCTAGGGCACTCGGTTAAGACTCTGTGGCTTTGGGTTGGCGCATTGTTGAGGAATTGAAGTCAAGTTGTCACTCCAAGATGAAAGGGTGTTTTAGAAATGCAAGGCGCTAATCTTGGATCAAACAAACTCATTTGTGCACCTTGGGGCTTGGGGCGCTTGATCATGATGGAGCAAACTTGAATTGACGCCTAGGGGATTGTAAGGATGTTAGGCGCAATCCTATAGCTCTGGAGCTTCGTTTTGGCGCCTAGCAAAGGAATATGTAAACTTGCATTCCAGAGTACTCCCTATTGTTTGAAACAATGAAATGCAACAAGTGTGAAGCTTAGTGACTTTAGGCGCACTTTAGAGTCTCTGTAAACCTTCAAATGGCGCCTAGTAATAGGAGGCGCAGTTTCATGAAGAGTCTATCTCAAAGGGGCGCCAAGACATGAAAGTAGCATCAAACCTTGTCAATCTTCATTTCTACTTTCTGGGTACTCAGTTTGAGTGCCTAGCCTTGAAGGGTATTCAACTGTGACACTAGGCGCACTTCTGTGCCCATGGAGCATCATTCTGGCACCCAATATCAAGTAGCACTTTGATCAATTTTCAATGAGCGCCTTAGGCAGATTGGATGAGTGAAGTATCATGATTCTCTTCTGGACCTCACTAACAACATAGGCGCAATCTCATGATGGGCGCACTTTGACATTCCAGACAATTCAACTTGGCGCCCAGTCAGAAGAACACTTGAACTGTGCCTAAGCTGAGGTGGTTAGGGTAGTTACACTATTTGGATTCTCATTGGTCAAAAGAAAGGCATTTGGATCCATGTCAGGGCTTTTGGATAAGTTTGCCAACTCAGAATAAGTCATCAAATGGAATATTCCCTTGGATATGCTTCTTGGGAAGCGTGCCCTGGTTCCTCTTTGTGCATTGAAAAACGTGCCTTCATTGCCTTTGGAAGGCCTATAAAAGGAGGAGCTCTCTCATTCATTTGATATCAAATCCTTTGGCGAATTTCTCTCTACAAAGCTTGTAAGCTTGTAATCTTGAGGCCTGCGAGTTTCAAGTGTTGGGGTGATGCTCCCTTGTTGTAATGTCAGGTGTTGACATTCAGTTAACATCATTGAGTTTGATTGAGTTGCTCAAGTGTAGAAGTCATTGTAGACATCAAGGCTTTAGGGCCTCCTTTTGTAATTCCATTTGAATAAGGTTGTAACTTCATGTTGTTGAAAGCATTATCCATGTAATAAGACATTGCAAAATGATTGAATTAAGTAATAAGACAAGTACCCATCTTTAAGGTTGATTCATTCAAGTAATTATCTTTGATGTATATCTCTAAGTTGTTGAGTAGTTGATGAGTTGATAGCAAGTAAAATTGTTTAAGGAAAAATTTTAGTAAGACTAGTTTGGTATCTTACACCATAGTTCACTAACTATGCATTAAAACCCCTGATTAGGTGCTTGGGGCTGACTTAAACACCAAAATTTGAGATTTATGACTTCTTATTTATTCAAACCTAACTAGATACCTCCTAACATGTAATTTAACACCTAGCACAACATTTAATGCAAACCTAGAACAAAAATAAAATGATGCTCCTGCATCACATTCTTTCTGCTTAATAACTTTTAAAAGGGCTTAAAACTACTACAAAACCTATTGATATAAAAATATGTTGTGTTCATCTAACTCCATGTTCTTGTGGGCACCCAATACATTGGTGAAATTGACATATCATTCTAAAACAAATTAAGGAGCCTTCTTGGATTTCTTGAAACCCAGTCTAACATTATCCTAATATGGTTTTGTGTTGTGCTTATGTTACCCTTGTGGATCAGTTTGTCAAATTTGTTCTCCACCTTGAGTAAATCCTTGTGTTTGTCACCTTAATTGAGCTTCTATTTTTGTGTTCATAGCAGACTAGTTCATTATAATCCATATTTATCTTAAATCTTCATCTTGGCCTATGCACTTTTGTTCTATTTTATTGTTGACTTACTATCGATGATCATCCATGACTGAAGTGATTCTTTCCTTCCTATTTTGGTGACCGAGAACCGGTTTTGTATACTACGATGGATTAGCTTGGCAATTATAATGATCATGGCCCGATCTACCAAGAAGTCTATATCACCAACCATTCTGCATCTAGCTCAAATTTCTCAAGTAATGGCACCTTTGGGAAGGTGCCAGTGGATGTTCATGTCATCTGTTGATCTTGAAAGGCAAATAGATCTAGGTCGTTGATCTAAAAGCAAGGTTGGACAATATCAAGTAAAGGTGGTGCCCATTGTAGTACGGTTGAGCAATCCACATGGGACATGTGGAGCAATCTGACATATTGCAATAAAATGGTAGGTTTCAATGGATCAAATCACCTAGCACCTTGATTGTATACTAATATGCCGAAACTGTTGATCTTCAATATGAACAATATTAACCATTGATTAGTGCCAAGACTTAACAAAGCAAAAGAGGTACACTCAACTACAAAATAAAGATACGTGACATGTTATAATTAATTCCTAGGACATGTATTTTTCTTCGCAAACTTTCACACAATCTTAAGTTGTTTAAAGAATTTATATACACCATCGATTTCAATTATGGATTGATCCTAATTGTTTACCAAATGAAGTCGGATGCATTGAGGAGAATGATCAAAAAGCTTTTATGAATCCACATGGTGTCATCTGGTAAACTACAGTGAAAGTTGGCACTTTGACAAATTGTTCCACCATGCACCTTGACAATATACCAATCCACCAATATTGTTGATCCTTGTGTCCAAAATGTATCTACCACTTATTCTATTAAGTATTTACTTAACATGGCAAAGGACCTTTTGAGTGACAAATAGCATGTCATAGATGGATCTAATTGGTCAAAGAAGTAAATATGTGGACATCAGCAATTGCACATCTCTATGAGGTCCAATGGAGTGCTGCCACATGGCATCTAATTGAGTCCATCAAAAGGATGGTGGCCAACCTATTGTGACTATGTGGTGTCATTGGGTAAACTGCAATGAAAGTTGGCACTTTGGCAGATTGTTTGGCCATGCATCTTGGCAGTATACTGATCCACCGATATTGTTGTTCCTCATGTCCAAAATCTATCATTGATTCTATTAAGTATTTAATTAACATGGCAAAGGTCCTTTTAAGCAATAAATGGCGTGTCATAGATGGATCTTATTGGTCAAACAAGTGAATATGTGGACATCAACAATCAAGCATCTCTATGAGGTCGAATGGAGTGTTGTCCTATGGCATCTAATTGCATCCATCAACATGGATGGTGGTCAGCCCATTGTGACTACTCAACAATTTTTCATTACAGGTTTTGTGAATACATGTGGTGTTCATTGTATACTTCGTAGAATACGTTGATGTCCCAAAGAATATCTAAGCTGCAGATTTTGCAAGTATGTCACGTTTTGTTAATCTTGGCATATAGGTGGATCAAATAGTGTGCTATTCTAGTAATCTCCCAATAAGCCATAGTCGTCGATCAAAAAGAAGAGTGATACTATGTCATTGTGTTACGTCGGAGAATGTCACCTTGGGGGCTTTTCCCTCTTAAGGTTTAGCTCCTGGGTCCTTAGAATGCACTTAGGTCATCTTGCATGTTGATGGTGACTCCCGATAAGAAACCCCTGAAGTTTCATGGCAAATGGGACTTAGGGGATGCGCTTAGCATGAATCCTGCCTAAAATATGGGGGAGGACTTGGGCGCCCGTGCCCTAGTCCTGCCCTATATTATGTCAAAACCTATTTTTGTGTGTCGGTTATATGACCGTTATTAGGTCCTCTGCCGACATCTCAAGTTTGAATTACAAATTTCTTAGCGAGAATGTTTGTAGTTGCATATATAAGCATGTTTAGGCATTCATTTGTAAACTAGAAGATGATTGAGAACTTTAGGCACATTTGTGATTTCAAGATATTCATTGTTGCAAAGCAGAGTATTGTTATTGTGTTTGTGATTGCAAATTTGACTTCATCTTCTCATGTGATTGAAGAGCCTTCATTTATGTGAGATCTACACTTCAAGATGATATCTATTGTGTTTTCAATCATTTATCATTTGGATTTTGCCTTTATCCCACAAGGATACGCACTCTTTATCTGACAACGGTGTTCAGAAGACTTGAATGTCTCTCTGAGGCTTGACTGAGGCAAGCCTCTAAACACAACCCCCAACCCACTATTCTGTGATTGCAGGTTACAGGTTTCAGAAGTGAAAGAAGTGGAGTTGCAGGAGAGCAGTGCAGACTGTCAGAATTATAGATCTGAGAAGAAAACTAGGGCTTGGACTTGGGCGCCCGCTCATTAGTTCTTCGGATTTCGAAGTGGTGAAATCTCTGTAACAACGGGAACAGGTTGCAAACATTCCTCAAAGATCCCGATAAAAGCAAGTACACTGGACAAGGGCACCTGCTCATCAGTCCCCGAGTTTTCTGCACACTGAACTTCGAAATCTGGTATGTATTTGATTGTCATTTGATATCTCTATGTACAATCATTTTCCATAATTTATCCGTTTGTTTACAATTTTACAAAATTAGGGTTTTGAGCATAATTAGACTTAATTGAACAACAAATTCATACAATTCCAATCTTCCCCTATGTTCCAAGTGACAAGAGATCTACAATAGAGTTTTCTACTCGATTGAATGTCCTTGAATGTTTAGTGGTGAAAGGAGGATCAACAGAAACCCTTAAAACCATCAATTGCCCCCTCTTTTTATCCTAAACATTTTGTTGAACCCGTGTTTTTAATGAATTTTGCACATTGCTGAGTGTTGTACTTTAGACTTTCATTCATTTATTTCATTATCATCTTATTGCATTTGGAAAAATTACAAAAAAAATTGAAAAATTGGAAAAATTTGAAAAAATTGGCATTTTTAGCTTGCATTTTCAAATAATTTGAATTAGTTTGCATTCAATTTCATATAATTTCTGTTATTATTATCAGATCTGATTTAATTTACAGAAATTCATCATTCATCATTCATTTACATTGCATTTTCATGCTTAAATTATTAAAAATTGCTTGAAATTGGGCATTTTTCCATATAACTTAGTTTTGCATTAGCTAGCGTTTGTAGTCAAAATCTTGTTTCAGAGTTTACTACCCTTTCAAAACACTCATTAGGACTAATTTATAACTGTAGTGTTTCATCATAGTGGCTTTCTTGCAAAATTTCATGTCTAAAACCTTGTATTTTCACTGGATTTGGCCTTATCGTCTCTCTAAAATTGCATCAGAAGCGTGTTGTGAAGGATTTTTCTGCATTAATTGGCTGTAATCAGGGTTATAATCTGCTGCCCCTCCTCAAATTCCTCACAACACCCTTTCTATTGGGCCTTTGCATTGAAAATTGGTGAAAAATTGCATATTTTAGGTGTATTTTCACTAGGTTTTGGCTTATCATCATTATAGATCTGCACTAAAGGTGTGTTGTGAAGGATATTGTTGGTTTATTGGACTGATATTAGACATTATTTTCCGCCCCTCATCAATTTCCTTACAACACCTCTTCTTTCCTTCATTTGCATTGGAAAAAGTTGAAAAATCAAGCATTTTAGGTCATTTTCACAAATAGTTTTGCACTTGTCTCTTGCATAACTTTTGAAAAGATTTTAAAATCTGATTTTACATTGATTTGAAAACATATATACATGGCATTCACATGGAAACATTTGCATGAGTATATTTTAGATTTTGAAAATTTCTCTAATTTCACTAATGAGAATCCTCATGTTCTAGAGCACATAGCTTCTGCAAGTGGTATTGATGATTCTATATGTTCTACATATGAGCTGAAATTACTTTGTTATACACATGATTTTAACAGCTTCTCATTACTCATAGGAGCATATCCTTTGATATTAGAAAATTTAACTAAATTCATCTCTAGGATTACTCATGAGAAAGATGAGAGTGAAAGTTCTTCCGTCAACAATGATGATGATTCCATAGTTTATCCTACTTCTCCTATAGCTGAATGTCCAAGAACCTTAGATAAGAAGACTATGGATAACTCTATTAATGATACAATACCTAATCTTCCTACAAACACCGTACCTTCCTCTCAATCCAATGGTCTTCCTGGCCAAGATGTAGCATTAGTGAATGAGAAAAGGTCTCACATTAAATCCTTTAGGGATAGATGTTGGGTATAATCGAGAGGAAAACAATGTTAATTCAATATTCACTAATAGACTTTGTAGCAATATTCCTAAGATGGTTGTGCGGGGGGCACCTAGTGTACCTTTTTGCTTAAAACTGGTGATTATGGTTCAAGGTGCTCAACAACCATCTCGACCCCCGGATTACTTTTTAAACTATGCAAGACAAATCACTCAAAGAAATCTAGGTGTTCAAAATGTGTCACAACAACCACACCACAATGTGATTGCTCACACATACAACACTCATAATAACAAGCAAAGCAAGCAAGCACCTCATGTGCATGTCTCTCTTCCATGTTCTCAACCTATGCTCCCCCCGCCACCTCGTCTTACTCATAAAAGTGGTCAAGAATATGATCTTGTCGAGCAGTTTCGCGCTACTCCAGCTAAGATCTCTCTTTGGGATTTAATACAAACATCGCCTACATACCATGGAATGCTCCAAGAAGCCTTACAAAAGGTGATTGTGCCACCTGATGTTAAGCCAAATGATCTAGCAACCCTATTAGATTGTATGTATGCGACAAAAACAGATATCCTCTTTCAACCACATGAGATACCATTGTAATGTCCCCTTCTAGTAAGCCAAAATTTTTCCTTGACCTTGCAAAATTTCAACTTACAAAAAGAGAACATTAGAGTTCCATTTTCCATTTTATATCATCATTCTAATTATCAAATCAATATCCATTCATACTTATGTCCTTATAATCCCATAATCATTTTTATATTCACTTTCATATTCATATTTATATTCATATTCATATTCATGGTCAAAGCCTTGTGCTCTATCCTTGAGAGGATCATGTGTTGCCCTATCATTAATCCATCTCTAGCTCCATAGGTATGGTTCATTGAGGAGCCATTAACCATCCCATACGGAGGCCCAAAGGCTTCACTCCCACACAGAGTTCTTCACCATTTGGCTTGATGGAACTTCATGTCCACACAATATTCTTCATCCCACCAAGAGTCACCTCACGTTAGGCACATTTACCATTGATGAGCTCATCATACCATAGGCCCAAGGACTTCACACCCACACAATGTTCTTCATCTCTTGGCTCAAGGGACTTCACACCCACACAGTGTTCTTCATCCACTTGAGGGTTACCTAGGTCCACATACAATCTCCTAACTTACCCATACACCTAGGATAACGAGACGATTAATGAAGAGGCTAATCCTTCTCTTGGATATAGCACAATCTTATGATTTCTAAGTCCTTGTTGACATTTTCATATGATGTCTTATCATTTTGGCCTCATATCATAATTGGTCCATCACATATTCATATGATCTAATGCTTGATCACATTTCATTATCATGTTCATCCTTATATACATATTTATCATACTAGTTCTTTCATGCATATTCAATTATAATAACATTCATTTATTCTACTATTCTATATGTAATCAAGATTCCACATTTATGATGATAATATATTCTATATATATATCCTATGTCAATTATATGATCAATCTCATTAATGCATACAAAATACATTATTATGGATAATTGCATATGATTATCTATACTTTACATTGTTAGCAATGGCTGCATATAAATCACAATCCTAACATAATGATACATGTATGAATTAATAACAAGCAAGAAATGTAAATATGCCTTCGTACCTGTATGGCTATGACAGTCTGATTAGGAATATAGTAAGAATGATAATGTATAGATGCTTACATGCTGATATAACTTCTAGACTATATTTGCTTCAATAATCTAGATGGCGGATCTGATATAATGTCAGATATAATTCTTTAATGCTGTCAATACTAAAAGATACTATTGCTATCCCTTGATTGGTTTTGTATCTGCTGTTGTGACTGAAGGATAATGAATGTTCTTTGCTGGATGATTCCAAATGAACAACCAAGTGTGCCAAACCTCTGTGACTCAGATTTGATGTCTTCAATGAGGGTGAAAACAATACTAAAGTGCCTCCAATCATGATCGCACCCTTCCAAAAGCTGAGCGCTCTTCTTCAGATGTGGTCGTTGCCTCTATGGTGATGAATGAACAACAAAATACATGCAGATCACTGCCTTAACCCAATCACAGTCGCTGGAAAATGCAGAGCAATCCTTCACAATACCAAACGGACCCTTGAACATGAATGAACACTCAAATGGCGGCGGCTAGGGCCTACAAGTCTATGCCAACCTTGAAAATATGTTTGCTGCTATATAAACCAAGTTTAATATGCAAATCGGCGTTCAACTCAGAAGAAAGTCTTCAAAAGATAGCGATCTAGCACATACACAAAGACCTCCTCAATTCAGCTCCAAGATGCCAATGGCAAGGCCTTCCATGCACTTTGATCATATATATTACTTATGTTTATGAAGGATCGTGTCTTTCCCTTAAGCAACCGATCGGTCAACACATTCTAACTAATCATCATTGTAATGCCTTTATCCTTTCGTTTGTCCTTGGTGCGTATGACTTATCAATTATTATCATGCTTAACAATATTATTTATTGTCTTCTTCTTTACCCATGGCGGCAACATGAAGGATTGATACTTTTGTTTGATGATCTTCATAGTCATTATAATAAGGGAATATCACAACCATCGATAAAAGATGAATATGATCCACCTATGATCTTTGTCACAATAAATAAAAAGTTGATAAAATGAGTTATGATTGACAATGGATCGACTCTTAATATTTGTAGCATTGACCTACTGCACAAAATCAAGGTTGACACATCTTCAATCAAACCGGATAGGACTAGCATTCGTGGCTTTGATAATGTTGCAAAAACAAATGGTGGGCAAGATAACTTTACCCGTAATGGTTGGACCTATGACATTAAATTCTCTTTTTCATGTTCCGTCTACCCTTCATCGATCAATAAAGTTTATTTATCAAGAGTTATTTATCAAGACAAGCTCTACAGCTGTAAAGTCGATCCCGATCCGGATAACTATTTACATATTGAAATGCAAAAACAAGTTAACAATCATTTGAGTCTAAACAACTTACAGGTTGATTCATCAAAACCTCTTGCCACAGATAATATTGTGCAAGACTATAAAATATCGAATGCACTTTTTGGTGACGATTGGGGCTCATTAGATTTTAATCCTTGCGGTATAGGGGAATATAAATTTAATAGCCCCGACACATCAAAAGTAGCAGATCTCATCTAAGTAATCTTTTGAAGCACCTAAGAAACATAAGTCTCCCTGGCAGAAAACAAAGACAACACTCCTACTTATACTACAAATTATGAGATTTATGAGGCTTCACCATCTTCTAAGGAAATGACATCCCTCTACGGTCGAGGATTTAAAATCCTTTATAACAACTATGACTATGTGGGTAAGGGATGTGGTGTAAATCAACAAGGGATTTGAGTACCTATAGAATCCGCTTCAAGACATTACTCAAGTGGCATTAGATATAATCCTTTTAAAAAAAAGAAAGCCTCCTGTCGTCCTAAACTCAATGTTAATGCAATTTCAGCAAGACCAAAATGACATGTGAGATATCCTGGGCTGATAGACAAGAATTGTCCGTCGGGAAGCATCCCTTTGAATCAAGTAAATATTTCTCCATCTTTAAGCCACACTCGTTGTAGCCAATATTATAATTGCTCTCAAGGGTGGCCTCTTCCTAGATATGTAAGTTCTTAGCATTAGGATGAAACAGGTAAGTATTTCTAACCTTGGTAGTCACCTATGTTGTAGCATTATTTGCTCGTTTATGTGACCTCCCCTCTTGTGTTGTGTCCCCCCTGTGATGTGTTATGTGTTGTTTAGGCCTCCTAAGATGACCCTCAATACTTTTGTAAGGTCAAGGATACCAGGATGTAATATCCCTTGCCACTTTTGAACTCAATATGATGATATAAAGCTCAAAGAATATTGTCAAACACTTGGCATACAAAGACTGAACCTACTATTATGAATTTTCTGATTGTCTTCTTTGAGTTCATAGGCTACTAATGATGTTATTGAATGCTTCTAACAATGCAAAGTTGTTATAGAAATGATATACTAGCTGTTTCAGACCTTTGGCATACATATAAGTGACTGTATGTAACTAGTACAGCTAGTTGACATTAAGATAAACACTTTCCATGCATCCCAATATAGCCAATATACAACCACAGCCACTAGGCATTTATGCCAACACTTGGCAAGCAAAGGCTCTTGATGAAATATTCAAATCACTATACAAACAGCCACCTTCAGCCAATAGGCATTTTCACAAACATTTGGCATGCATGCTCATATGATAATCTAGAGCTCGATCAATATAAGCATTACATCAAATAATTGGCATACAAATTTCCCCTTCTTAATTGAATGCAATCTCTAGTACAATGCTGATATAACTAGCCAATACTCTTGACTTACAATGAAATCCCAATACAATGCCAATCTGATATAAATGTTCATCTACAGTAGCACCTAATGCAAATTGACTTAACAATGCAAATACTATAACAAAACATTAAGGAACCTGATACACAGTCGATATGCCTGAGATATTGAAGCAGCACTTGTTGATGATGAAACCCCACTAAAAATGGTGAAATAGCCCCTCTATGTGTGAAGTCAGCCCTACCCTTGCCTGGCAATATTTTAGATAAATAAATGCAGCAATAAAACTCCACTTCTTGGCACCTGAAATGATCGGTAGGACCAAAGGATCAAAATGCAACAATGCCCAGAACCATAGGGTGCTTCAATGATGAGATATGAACAAAAATGTTTTGCCAATGGCACCCTTGCTGTAGTATATCAGTCCTCAAAATTAATTAATTGCAGCCTTGAACCTCCTCCAATTTGCCCTTGAAATGATTGTCTCGGCAAAAGGAATTGATTGCTCAAATACCCAGAACGATTTGATGCTTCAGCAGTGCACAATGAACAAATATCCATGTCTCACATAGGTTGTTCAAACCCCATAACAGCAAACTGATGTAAAATTGCAGACCTCAAAAAACCCTTCCAATGACTGAAAATAAACTCTAATTAAAAATATGTAAATCCTCCAATTTAGCACAGATTGGACCCCTGAAGTGAAGCCCACAATAAAACAATAATTCAGCTGATATTTCACAACCTCAAAATTGCATAACCAATTGGGAGTTTTCGTTCCCAATGGCTGGAAAAAATGGCAGAACCCTAGCTGGACTCACCACCAAACAAACTTAAGTCAAATATCCAATTCTTCATGTCCAAGAATGAGCCCATAAGATCCTTTTATTCTTTTCTTGGGGAAGTTCACACACTTTCTTGTCAATGTGGGATAAAAGTTATACTTTTTATTTGTACTTTATTATAATATTATAATATAACATTAAAATATATAAAGTGCAAAACATAATGTCAAAACATAACATGAGGTTTCCCAAATTAGAAACATTTGTAATAACATAGTAGAACCTCCATATAATCACCAAATCCATGAAAGAAAGCCAACCGCTGATCGAGTAACTACCAAGAAGACCCTCTAATCAAACCGTATTAGCCTACGAGAGCCAAGAATAGGCTAAACCCTGTGCGAATTTGCTCGTTTATGTGACCTCCCCTCTCGTGATGTGTTATGTGTTGTTTAGGCCTCCTAGGATGACCCTCGATACTCTCGTAAGGTCAAGGATATCGAGAGACCGCCTCTGTTGTGACCCTTCTATTTGTATCATCATTCTTCTATATTGCCTCTCCTCTATTTTCATTGTTGTGTTGTGTCTTATGGACATAGCGTTGCGGTTGGTGACTTGGGGGCACCATCCTATGTGATTGTCCCTAAGGCACTTGTCTCTCCTCTCTTGATTTATTGTGTACCTTCCTCTAGTGGTTCTACTTAGCTGACGGATGACGAAAAACATATTATACTAATACGGACCTAGTGTCCCTTCAACAAGAAATCAAAAAATGAACCTAATCCATACATGACAATGGGGTTGATATATATTATCCGACGCTTGGCTAGTAGAATCACTCCGTGTGATATCTTGATGTTGTCTTATCGCACTTACAAAACATAACAATACTACTGCTCCGTGCACTTGTCTATCTTGGATCTAGCCTTGCATTGTTGTTTATCATGATTATATGGATGCTAACACCTTTTCTCGCAGGAAATTGTGTTTGTGGGAACATTTGGCGATCATAAAGTACATGTCACCTCCGGGGGGCATGGGCTTTGTGAGAGCTCGTGTTCCCTTGTGTGTTTTCTCTCTACCTTAACGTGCTTGATATCGTTACATGATATCAACCACCTTAAGGTGGGGGCATATATAAGGTAAGTTGTCTGATTTAGATGCTAATAAAATGTGTTTGTAAAACTTGAATCTATTGCAATCATTTAAGCCCTCTGCGGAGGCAGGATATCGTGTATATCTTTTTTTTTATTTTAAGCCCTCTGTGTGAGGCGGGGATGGTGTATTTCTCGAGGAGATTGCACATCCTGTCATTTTCAAAAAGTTCTCCAAGCAGGCAGGGCGGATCTGAGATTATCCTAACCCTTAAGCGTGTCTTCGGCGATTGTTGTGGCAAAGCCCAATCGTTAGTGCGTGCCTGTAATGTGCCTGAGATGGCTGCGAACCTAGCAATAGGTTTCTTCCATCACTTGTTTGTCGTGTTTTCTCCGTGTCTTCCATGTGTGTGTGTATGGTGTGTTTGTTCCCAAGCATAGTTTCAAGACCGGTGGCGATGAGCTCCTCCTATGCTTTGGGATTTGCATGGCGTGTTTGTTCTCAAGTGTAGTTTCAAGACTGCTAGCGATGAGCTCCTCCTACACTCTGAGATTTGTTTGGTGTGTCTATTGCCCCTTATGCAGTTTCAAGACTGGCGGCGATGAGCTCCTCATGCATTTGGGTTGTGTGTTTACTTTCCTTGTACTTGCATTTGCATTCATATATGAGATAATGGAAAAGAAATAATCAATGCATTCACTGTATTCACTATGTTTTGCGTGTCTTCAATGTTGTCTTCTCCATGTTTTGTGTGTCTTCAATGTTGTCTTCTCCATGTTTTGCGTGACTGTAACTATCTTCTTCATGTTTTGCGTACCTGTTACTGTCTTGATTGTGATTGGTGTGTCTTCTTCGTGCTTGACGTGTTTGTTGTGTTTGTTGACCTTACTTTAATGCATGTATGGGCCTTGCGTTTATACATACATTAAAGTGGGGGCTAAATGTTACATCAGAGAATGTCCCCTTGGGGGTTTTTTCCTCTTAAGGTTTAGCTCTCGGGTCCTTTAGAATGCACTTCGATCATCTTGCATGTTAATGGTGACTCCCGATGAGAAAACCCTGAAGTTTCATGGCAAATTGGACCTAGGGAATGTGCTTAGCATGAATCCTGCCTAAAATAGGGGGGAGGACTTCAGCGCCCGCACCCTAGTCCTACCCTATTTTAGGTCAGGACCTATTTTTGTGTGTCGATTATGACCGTTATTAGGTCCTATGCTGACATCTCAAGTTTGAATTACGAATTTCTTAGCGGGAATGTTTGTACTTGCATATATAAGCATGTTTAGGCATTCATTTGTAAACTAGAAGATGCTTGCGAACTTTAGGCATACTTGTGATTTCAAGATATTCATTGTTGCAAAGTAGAGCATTGTTATTGTGTTTGTGATTGCAGATTTGACTTCAACTTCTCATGTGATTGAAGAGCCTTCATTTATGTGAGATCTACACTTCAAGGTGATATCTATTGTATTTTCAATCATTTATCATTTGGATTTTGCCTCTATCCCGCAGGGATACGCACTCTTTATCTGACAACAGTGTTCGGAAGACTTGAATGTCACTCCAAGGCTTGACCGAGGCAAGCCTCTAAACACCACAACCCCCAACCCACTTTTCTGTGATTGCAGGTTACAGGTTTCGGAAGCGAAAGAAGTGGAGTTGCAGGGGAGCAGTGCAGACTGTTGGAATTGCAGATCTGAGAAGAAAATTAGGGCTTGGACTTGGGTACCCCCTCATTAGTCCTCCGGATTCCAAACCGGTGAAATCTCTATAACAACGGGAACAGGTTGTAGACATTCTTCAGAGATCTCGAGAAAAGAAGGTACACTGGACTACGACGCCTGCTCATTAGTCCCTGACTTTTCCGCACACCGAACTTCGAAATCTAGTATGTATTTGATTGCCATTTGATATCTTTGTGTACGATCATTTTCCGTAATTTATCCGTTTGTTTACGATTTTATGAAATTAGGGTTTTGGGCATAACTGGACTTAATTGAACAACAAATTCATACAATTCCAATCTTCCCCTATGTTCCAAGTGACAAGAGATCTGCAGTAGAGTTTTATACTCGATTGAATGTCCTTGAATGTTTGTGGTGAAAGGAGGATCAACATAAACCCTTAAAACCATCAATTGCCCCCTCTGTTTATCCTAAACACATTGATCAAAGGAAAGTTTCAAACTACTTAGTTGATGAGACAATTGTTTTCTTTTCAAAATAGAGCTGACAGTTGTCGACTAGTGATAGTAGGATGCCCTTAAGGAAGTATCCGAATAAAATTTCAAGTTGCAAATTGGAATAAGGCATTCTTGTTCCCTCAATTGCAAAAAGATTTTCAAAGCATTGTGCCCTAGCCAACAAACCATCTGCTGCATTCAAACCGTGCACCTGGAATTTTCTACTTGCAAAGATTTCCAACTAAGTTCAAGCCCTCGTCTCTACATCAAAATTACTAGCAGTTATATTGAAAATCTATAAGGGGGATAATTTGAAGAAACCAGGATAATTTGATGCTCTAGGAAAATTGTTGAGAATTGGTTTTCATTTAATTATAAGATTGAGTTGTAAATCAATATTGGTAACTTTGCTTTAAAATCCTAGAAGGATTATTCCATGTTGAATAATTGTGTACAAACCTAATTTCAAACTCTGAAGCTAAATAATTTGAAGAAACTAGGATAATTTGTTCTTCTAGGGAAATTATTGAGTATTGGTTTTCATTTAATTACATGATTGAGGTGTAAAATCAATATTGGTGACTTTGCTTAAAAACCCTAGAAGGATTATTTCATGCTAAATAATTGCGTACAAACCTATTTCAAACTCTGAAGCTAAAACCCCCAATCTCCCATCACCTACAATCTTATCAATGGCCCCTAAGCAAGCTGCTAGCCAAAATCCATTTGAGAACATTCCCTAGGATTTAAAGAAGTATAAGAAGTCTACTAGGAAAGGCGGGGTTCTAACATATCATTTCCAAGATGACATGAGTGATATCCAAGATCTGCTTAACTCAATTATATGGAAAGAATTTTTTCAAGAGACTGTATGATAAAAGGAATTGGCCTAGGCTAGTAAGCAATGCTTGGACACTGGAATTGGCAAAGCTTGTAGTCCCTAATTGTTTCCCAGTGCTGCAAATTGTCAAGTGGGCCTATAAATGCTATAATGTGAAGGCCCGGGTTATGAGAGATTCAAGTGGAGAACCTATCTTTGCACTCAACAGAGAAACAATTCAAAAGGTGTTTGGGTTAACACCTAAGGCTAGAACAGAGCTATATTTAAGAAGATTGGCCTTGGAGCATAAGAAAGACAAAAGCTACTACAAAGGAGTCGAGTTGCCACATTACAGAAGTAGGCGTGAAGCATTCAGCTTGATGGCTATTCCAAAAGATTAGGAGCTTTTGGATGCTGATAAGTTGAACTATACTTCCAGCCAAGATACATTTCAGGCTTTTAGTCAGGCAATTGGGCAAGATGCAAACAATATCTCAAGGAGCTTTAGTTTTCCTTGTAGATAACCAAAATCCACATCACAATACGGTATATAATTTTGGGGACTTTGTGGCAAAAGGAATTCATGAGATTGTGCTTTTCAGGCATATGAATTCTCCTAAAAGATTCAAGAAGTATTCACTCTTATGTAACATTTTCTTGCATGCTCTAGCTGAAGAATGGGATAATAGGCTAAGAATAAAGTATGCATCCCCAATTCTTCCTAGGCATCAAGTCAAGCCAATGCAACTATGGTCTATACATATGGATAGGCATCACTCCTACTCATCATATTGCATTTTTGAAACCTTTTCCATCAATCCTTTGTTGAAGAAATTGGGAGAGAGTAGACCGAGGTTGACAAAAGAAGTAATGGAATTTATCAGACCTTATGATATGCATCCTAAATGGAAAATAAAGAACAACTGGAGAGATTGTTTTTTCCAAAATACACTCAAATTAGAATATATGGAGCCACAATTAAAATGTAGAGATTATCCCACACAATACCTTCCAAGATTGTTTTCTTAGAAGCAATCAAACAGATGCACTCTACTGATAAACATCATTTCAAGGACCCTCAAAAGCATGGTTTCCTTTCTCCCACAATGAAGATTGGTGATTTTTCACTATTGGGGAAAGAGGCTATTGAAAGGGTAACTAAATATATGGATGGTTTGCAAATGTATTGTGATGACTGGAGACTTCATGACCTCAAGAGGTTCACTGAAAAACAAAGAAGGGCTCAAAGCAAGTCAAGAATAAATCATAATTATGATAAGCCTCAAGATTTAATCAAAAGTTGCAAAAATGAGATTGAAAAGAAAATGAGAAGGAAGAGATAGATGCTGATTAGTTTGGCTGAAAGAAAAAAGTGAATGATGGATCCAAACTACCTAGGCGCTCTCCCTCTTCTTACAAACCCAATTGAAAGAATGAATATGCTCTTGAAGAATAAAGAAATATATGGAAAGATTCTTGATAATCAAGAGCTAGAGATATCATAAATTACAGCATAGGGACATGGTAAGGAAGAACCTATGCAAGAAATAGAAATGAGGCTTCCTGGAACATCACCATCCACATCAACAATCCCGCAAACAGTACAAAGGGATGAGTCGGCAGCCAGCCACATTGATATTTCTCAACTAGTAGATTATTATGTTACTGAGGGAACTGGCAAGCATGTGACCCACAGGATCCTATAATTGTTGCCATTATGTCTCCCCAACACCCAACAGGATAAGAATTGGCTATTCCAAATGTTGAAACATTGCCAGAATCGGATGCTAGTGTAGAGGATATTGAAGAGATGGGGCTTAAAGCATGTGATAAATTTTTGGCTAATGACCAATTTGATAAAACCCATGAGTTTCAAAGATTTGCTTGGATGCGCATAATAAGGGAAAGAGAAGCCAAGATGGATACAGGAAAGGCAATTTTGACAAAGGAAGACTTTTGATTCCATAAGAAAAAGAGAGTGACACAAATATTTTCAAAGGTCAAGATAATGTTACTAAGTTTTTCTTTGGATCTACCTTTAATCCAAATCTTTAAACATTGGCTATTTGGGCAATTGCCTCAACTTACAAAAGTCCTCAAACCAATTATGTTCCCCAACAACCAGTAGGCCAATTGATAGTTAAAATGGTGTGAGATGTCTCGGCAACTAATACAACAACATTGGCAATTCATATTACTCAATTTAGCCAAGCAACCTGTAATGTCCCCCACTTAGCTCATCACTCCAGGGGATCAGGGTTAGCCTATAATTCAGCTTCCATAGGCTAATGGATGTGATTAGGAAGTCATTCCAGGGACTTACTGTTTATATAAAGTCGTGAGCCGAGCAGTTACTATTTGTGAGCCGAGCAGTTACTATTTGTGAGCCGAGCAGTTACTATTTCTGGCAAGGCAATAGTGGATAGTCCTTGGCACATAACTCATGGTTTGAGATGTCGAGAGCACTAAATGGATATAAGATAAGTTAAATTAAAGATTTAACTCATGGTTTTATGAGATATAATATAACTTTAAGTTGCATTATAAAGTCACTTTGTATATTAAGTTATAACTTGAAAAGTGACCCTCCTAGGGATGGGCGCCCTCATGGTGGTGCAAGGTGATGTTTTTTAAAATAAAAACAAATTAAAAATCCCTCCCTTGGGTGTTGGAAGAGGAAGGCAAATAAAAGACCAAAAAGTGACTTCATTTGGTTATGCTATGTTTATGAAAATTGCTCTCACTATTGAGTTTTGCTCGTGCATTGGGTTTGAGCTTGGCCCTAGGGTTTCTAAGATCGATTTTTTGAGACGAAAACCTTTGCAGATTCGCCTTTCCTCGTGTATGAAAGATTGCATCAGGAGAGGGTTTGGGAGCTTCACACAAGAGTTCCATTTGTGCTTCAGCAGGATATATTTTGGAGTAGATTTGAGCTTGAATGATCTTCTTTTCATGGAGTTTGATAGGCGATTGTGATGACAGCTTTGGAGGGACGAAGTTAGTGGTATTTTCAAAAGTTTCTGTGACTACTATAAATTCCTTGCTGGGCCGTACCTCTTCAAGTACAGCCGTACCATCTACAGGAGAGTTAGAGGAAGTTTGGTGGAGATTTCTTGGAGTATTACCTTCTCATTCTGGTCGCCTCATATCAGCAGCAATCTGCAGTTAGGTACTGGGGAGTTTGAAGGCAGAAATACATTTCTTTTTGCTGCTGTACACCTCCAGGCAGGTCATACCAGTCAGCAATGAATGTGGGTGTTTGTGAGTGGAGTTCCTTCTAGTTTGAACTACAAATACTCTTCATCCTTGGCGTCTAGAGACCTTTTCTAAGCTGCAACGATTGTAATCTGCATTCACCCGATTTTATATAAAGTCTGAAGTGACTTCTATGGCCTTGTAATACTTCTATCATTTCCGGCAATCGAACAAGTTGAAGATTTCCAAGTGGGTATTTCATCTAATTAGTTTTATTGCATTTTATGATCTAGGTTGCCTTTAGTTTATGCCAATTCGTTGTATATTTTCTGGGTTTGTTCATATACTTCAAAGTTCATATATCATACATGCAATGCAAAAATCATACATGCAAACACAACCCATAAAACCCTAAATATCAAAAATATCAAAAACACAAAAAAATCAGCCAGAGTGAACATATACGGAGGGGTGTATGTTACAGTGGTATCAGAGCATAAAATCTTGTCATCCTGTGGTGTTAAACATGACATGCAAAAGTTGGAACTGAGATATGCGGCCTACAAACAGATATTATTTCAGACCGAGACCAGGAACACAAAACCCACAGAGAATACAAGGAAGAGAGGTACCACAGTTAGAGGAACCTAGGCAACCGGTACCCATAATAGATCCATTTGAGACAAAAATAGAGGTTGCCGCTACTGACGAAGATTCCCAAGTTTCACGAACAAACCCATTTTCAGGTGAACTACCTCCAGTTACAGAACATACAGAAGAAATGAGTGACAAGGAGGTTGAGGAGCCTAGCCTGCGAAGATCCTGAATGTGCTCACCAGGAGCTCGGTGGCTTTAGAGAGAGAGTTGAGGGAGTCTAGACAGGAGTTGAGGGAGTCATAGGCAAAGATAGCACATACCCTCGAGCAGTTGCTTCCTAGAGATGGAAGGCATAACAGGGATAATCACCGTGACAGAAACAGGTACATTGGAGGTGACAGGAATAGAAACAACAACGGTGATAGAAACAGGAACAATGATAGTGATAGGCACAGAGATAATGGGGGAGATAGGAACAGGCATGATGTGGGGGATAGACACAATGGTGATAGGAACCAGGGGAACAGGAATAATGGGGACAGAAACCAGGGTGATAGATATAGGTTCAGAGATGATGAGGATGAGGCCTCAGTGACTCATAGGAGGGCTTCACAGTTCACAACAGGTGACAGACCTGGTATGCCCATTTTCGCTCCCAAGAACCAAGTTCCTGAGCAAGATCCCACACAGGCTAAGTTTCAAGAGGAGATTCTGAGGGATTGGAAAGCTTCTAGTGCAGAGTTCAGGGCAGCGATGACCTTTGCGGAGTACTCTGATCTTAGGATGAGGAATAGACCTCACAGAGGAGGTAGACCTCAGAACCAGGAGTTACAGAAAAAAGTAAGATGACACTTATTTTGATGGATCAGGTAAGACCACCGCTAGAGCTTGGGTCCAGAAATTGGACAGCTACCTGCAGATCAGTCCTATGCCTGAGGAGGACACCATTACGTATGCAGCTTTGCATTTGGAGGGGTAGCACATAAATGGTGGAGTGACGGAGAGGTCACACTGGGTCACGATCAGATTACTTCATACATGGAGTTTACAGCCAGACTGATCGATAGGTTTGACAAGAAGGACCTAGAATTACAGTTTAAGGAGTTAGCACAGCTGAGACAGAGGACCCCATTACGTATGCAACTTTGCAATTGGAGGGGGTAGCACATAAATGGTGGAATAATGGGAAGGTCACACTGGGTCACGATCAGATTACTTCATACGTGGAGTTTACAACTAGACTGATTGATAGGTTTGACAAGAAGGACCCAGAATTACAGTTTAAGGAGTTAGCACAGCTGAGGTAGACTGATCGATAAGTTTGACAAGGACCCAGAATTACAGTTTAAGGAGTTAGCACAACTGAGGCAAGAGTTAGTACTTTGATGTTAGGATGAGGAATAGACCTCGCAGAGGAGGTAGACCTGAGAACTAGGAGTTACAAAAAAAAGTAAGTAAGATGACACTTCCTTATTTTGATGGATCAGATAAGACCACCGCTAGAGCTTGGGTCCAGAAATTGGACAGCTACCTATAGATCAGTCCTATGCCTAAGGAGGATGCCATTACGTATGCAGCTTTGGATTTGAAGGGGGTAGCACATAAATGGTAAGAGTAACGGGAAGGTCACACTGGGTCACGATCAGATTACTTCATACATGGAGTTTACAGCCAGACTGATCGATAGGTTTGACAAGAAGGACCCAGAATTAGGTTTGACAAACTTGAAGAATTCCACTCCCACCTCAACCACATTGTTCATTGCATCTCCTTTACTAAGGAGCTTGAATCAAATAACGAGATCCCTTTCCTTGACATTCTTCTCATCGAAAAACTAGATGGCTCCATAGGTCGTCGTGTGTACCGTAAAGCCACCCATACCGACCTTTATCTTCACTCCTCTTCGCATCACCACCCCGCCCAAAAATCTGGTATCCTTAAAACTTTGACCACTAGAGCTTTTCGTATTTGTGATAATGAAAACTTCGACCAAGAGCTCGCCCACCTTACCAAAGTTTTCGAATTCAATGGATACAAAAGAAAACACATCTTAAGAGCTTTCAACCAAGCCAAGTCCCGCCTTAGCTCCAAGCCCAAAGAAATTAACCTCCCTCTCACCACCCTCCCCTACATTGAAGGCCTCTCCAACAAAATTTCTAAGATCCTTCTTAAAAAGGGCCTCCAATGCACTTTCAAACCTTTTTCCACCATGAGAAACCAAATCCCCTCTCCTAAAGACCCCTTAGACCTCTTTCTTGGCTCTGAAGTCTACAAAATTGTTTGCTCCTGTGGTACTCCCTATATTGGTGAGACGGGCCGTTCTTTTTGCACCAGGATCAAAGAGCATAGTGCGGACATCAGGCATGAACGTGTCCACAAATCTGCCCTAGCTGAGCACTCATCCCTAACCAAACACCACATTTGCTTAGAAGACACTCAAATCCTAGCCAACGAGGACAACTTCTTCAAGAGAAAACTCAAAGAGGCCATTGAGATCAACAAACACTCGTCTAATCTCAATCGAGATGATGGGTGGAAGTTAAGTTTTTCTTGGAATCCTTTGCTAACCCACCTTAGAACCGTCCCCCTCCCCCCTTCCTGACCTCTTCTTCTTCCCTCTTCTTTTCTTCTCACTTTTGCACCCTCCTCCCATCAGCCTTCCCCCTACTTACCCCTTCATCTCTTTCCCTTTTCCTTTCCTCCTCCTAACTTTCCTCTTTCATTTGTGCTCTCTCGTTCTCCTTTTTAGCCTTCTTGGTTTTTTCTCCTTTGTCCCTCTTCGTGGCCTCAGTTCTCACCCGCCACCTTGTATCACCTTGTCACCTGGCCCCCCATTCTTTCCACTCACCCCTTCTCTTTCTGTTGACTTTTTCTCGGTCTCTTCTGGTCCTTGGTTTGTTCTTCGTTTAGTTTTCATCATCTTGGTATCCTCTTTGGTTTGCTCATCATGCTTTTTGCTTGCTTGTTCGCTTTGGCACTCCTCCTATGGTTCTCTTGGTCTCCCTGGTGTCTTTCGTCTTTCTTCTCTCTTCCTCTTGTGCCCTCTGTTGATGGAGTTTGCCTTTTCTTTGTAGTTTCGCTGTCTTTTTATTTCTCCCTCCCCCCTCTACTATTCTTGTCTGTATTTCCACCCACGCTCTCCTTCGTATTCATGCTTTCACATTTTGCCTTCTCCATCCTTCTTTTTTCTTTTATTTTTACTCAATTTTTTCTTATTTTTCATATTGTTTCATTTTCTTCTTTCTTTGCATTTGTGGATTTATTCGTGCATGCTCGTAATATATTATTATGCATGTTTCTTGTTCTTTTATATTCTTTTATTTGTTTATTCTTCCTAATTATATACACTATTATATATGCCTATTAATATACATACTTTTACATACTTACATTTATGAACTTGCAGGTTCATCTATATAAATGCATAGATACATTCATTCATTTAGATACATATATTCATCCCCTTGTTATTTCTCTGCATATTTTTCATTTTGTTTCATATTCTTGTCTCTTTGCATTTGCAGATTTATGTGTTCATGCTCTTGTCATACATAGTTATGCATGTCTTCTTATTCATTTATATATTTTTATTTGTTTATTATTTTTTCCTATTTTCACTATTATATTTGCCTGTATATATATACTTTTATATACTTTCGTTTATAAACAGGGTTGTTCATCTATATAAATTGCTCACTTACATACATTTATTTAGCTATATATATTCATCCCCTTCGCATTTCTTTGCATTTTTTTCATATTGTTTCATTTTCTCTTTTCTTTGCATTTGTGAATTGATTCGTTCATGCTCGTGTCATATAGAGTTATGCATGGATTCTTATTCATTTTTGTACTTTTATTTGTTTAGTTATTCCTATTTATATGCACTAATGTATATGCCTTCAAATATATATACTGTTATTTACTTACATTTATAATCTTGTTTGTTCATATTTACATATATTATTATATATTTATATCAATGTTTATGTATTTTATATATTTTTAATTTATATACATATATTTTTGCCTTTACATATATACACGTTTTTTCAATCAACTTACATACATTTTTATATAGTTACATATATTCATAGTTATATTTATATATAGAAATGTATAAATGTTTTATGGATTTATAAATGTGTATATTTATTTATTTTTTAATTATTAAATTTGCCTTCTCCATCCTTATTTTTCTTTTAGTTTCTCTCATTTTTTCATATTTTTTCATATTCTTATTCTTTTTCCTTCCTTGCATTTGTGTACTTATTCGTTTATGCTCTTGTCATATATAGCTATCCATGTGTTCTTATTCTTTTACATTCTTTTATTTATTTTTTCCTGGTCATACACACTAATGTATATGCCTATAAATATATATACGTTTATTTTCTTACATTTATTAACATGCATGTTCATCTATACAAATGCATAGATATATACATTTATATAGATCTATTTATTCATTTTTATATATATCTTTACATTTATTAATATATTAATGTATATTCATATCAATGATTATGTAATTTAATATTTTTATAATTTATATATTTATTTTCCTTTACATATTTTTGTGGTTTTTCAAGCATTTTTATACTTTTCTAATATATATATATATATTCATTTTTATATTTATATATAGATATATATAAATGTATATAGATTAATGAAGTTTTAAATTCATTTTCTATAATTTTTATAAACTTTTATTCCTCTATATATACACATTTATATATTTATGCATTCTTTTCATTTTTCTCTCTTTTACCATTTTAATCTTTATTTCTTGCTTGATATTTATTTTATATTTTAGGTGTTGGCTCTTCAACCAGTTTCACTATTGCTTAATTTCTTGTTATTCGTGGATTGCTTGGTCTTGTTGGGTCTTGGCCTTGTGCTGACCCTTTGTTTTCTTTGTTGTTTAGTTTTTATTCGTTTTCTAAATGTCTTTTCTTGTAGTGTCTTGGGTCCCGTACCTCTTTCCTTCCCCCCTTCTATATATACTTTCTTGGTCTGCAAATTATCCATTTCAATTCTCTTCTCCTGCTCTCTTTTCTCCTGATGATGGATCATGGAGTATGATCCAAAACGTTGAGAGAAAAATATTCACACAATTTAATCCAAAAGCACAATTTACATTATAATGGACTATGGAAATCTTATGTCTATTAGAGTGGTTCAGTTGACTCCTACATTTCTGAGTTTCAGGACCTATTTGTTATGGTCCCCGACATTTATGAGCACAGGTTGGTTATTCTCTTCATTGATGGATTATCAAACCCACTTCATGGTTGGGTTAAGGGTTTTGACCCTCTTACACTCCAAGAGGCCATGAAAAAGGCCCGAGACATGGAGTCATCAATGTGGAGGAGTAAATTTTAGTCCAAGGGGTTTCCACACAAGAGGGACAAGGAGAAGGAGAAGAAACCCTTTCATAAAGATGTTGAGCAACACAGGGACAGGTCAAACAGGTTGACTGATGATCAGCTCAACGAGTATCGGAGAAAGAAACTTTGCTTTCACTGCAAAGAACCATGGGATCCCTCGCATAAGTGTTCACATAAGGCTAAGGCCAAATTGATTGAGTATTATTCAGTTGAGGAGACCCAATCTGATGCATCCGATTCAGATTCTGATCAGCCTTCCCATCATGGAGATAGTGGAGATGAGAGAGCTTCATAGCACAGTACTAGCAGTGGAGGTATTATTGCTCAGCTATCTAGTTTCCAGAAGGTTGGTTCTTTCAGGGTGCGTGGTGTACTTGGTGGACAGCACATTATTACCCTCATCGACACAGGGGCTACTCATAATTTTATTGACGAGGGGTTGGTAGCTCACAGGGGCCTGAAAATAGAAGAATTCGAAGGCTTCAAGGTGATGGTAGCCAACGGATTCAAAATGCAGTGCAACAGGAAAATAACAAGATTGAAGATCATTATGGGTGATTATGAGTTGGTTGATGACTTTTATGTGGTTGGCATTGGGGATACATACGTGGTACTTGGCATGCATTGGATGAGCCAATTAGAGGAATTCACCATTAATGTGAAGAAAATGGAGATGAGGTTTGAATGTAATGGGAAGAAAATATGTTTGAGAGGTATATCAGATGGTGGACCTTGAGTGGTATCATTGAAGAGGATGGAGAGACTTTTGAGACATGACCAGGTTGAGTGGGCAGCAGAGTGTCTTATTATGCCAGAGTCCCCACCACATCAAAAGGGCAGCTATCACCCTAATATACAGAAGCTCCTATCCAGGCACAGTAAGGTGTTTGGGGATATACCACCTAGAGTGCCTCCTGATAGAGGCATAGAGCATGTGATTGAGCTAGAGGATGGGACCAAGCCCATCATGATCACTCCATACTGTCATCCTAAAAGGCTCAAGGATGAAATTGAAAAAACCATTAAGGAACTACTGGATATGGGACATATTCGGCCCAGCAAGAGCCCATTTGCTTCTGCAGTTGTACTTGTAAAAAAGAAGGATGGGACAATCAGGATGTGTATAGATTACAGGGCCTTGAACAAGAAAACTATTAAGAACAGGTACCCCATTCCGAGGATAGATGAGCTGATAGATGAGTTACATGGTGCCTGTTACTTCTCTAAAATTGACTTCAGATCCGGGTATCATCAAATCCGCATGAGGGCCGAGGGCATAGAAAAAACGGCTTTCAGATGTCATTATGGTCACTTCGAGTTCCTAGTGATGCCCTTTGGTTTGACCAATGCACCTGCGACTTTCCATAGTTGTATGAACCAGATTTTTAGATAGCAGCTCAGGCAGTTTGTTCTGATTTTTTTTTTTGACATATTGATTTTCAGCAGGACTTGGAAGGACCACATGAGACACCTTGAGGAGGTGCTGAGCATTTTGGAGAGTAACTCACTTTACGCCAAGGAGTCAAAATGTGATTTTGGTATGACAAAATTACTCTACCTTGGCCATATTATTAGTGCTGATGAGGTTAGAGTGGATCCAGAGAAGATAAAGGTGATTGTTGCTTGGCCTCTACCCACAAACCTCACACAGCTTAAGGGGTTTTTTGGGTTTTGTGGATTCTGCAGACGGTTCGTGAAAGGTTTCTCTCAGACAGCTACACCATTGACAGACTTAACAAAGAAGGGAGCCTTTGAATGGAACGACAGGACTCAAAAGTGCTTTGATCACTTCAAGCAATTGATGTCTACATGCCCAGTGCTTGCTATCCCAAATTTCACCAAACCGTTTGAGTTACAGTGTGATGCTTCTGGAGAGGGGATAGGAGCAGTTCTCATGCAGGAGAAGTACCCGATAGCTTTTGAGAGTAGGAAGCTTCAAGGAGTGGAGAGGAGTTACTCGGTTTATGACCGAGAAATGTTGGCCATTATGCATGCATTGGCCAAATTCAAGCCATATCTGGTTGAGGGTAAGTTCATAATTAAGACTGATCATAACAGCATCAAATATTTCATGAACCAGAAGGACCTGAATGACAGACAGCAAAAATGGGTCAGCAGATTACAGGCATATGATTTCGACATTGAGTATGTCAAGGGTAAGAGGAACATAGTTGCAAATGCCTTGTCATGACGACCGCACTTGTGTTTAGTTGGGGAGATCTCTACTGATTGGAGAGAGATGATTATAGCAGTATGTTAAGGACTCTTGGGCAGCAGGGGTCATTGAGGGCACAATCAGAGATGAGAGATATTCTGTGGTGACTGATTTGATCATGTACAAAGACAGGATATATTTGGTGACCAACTCACAGTTTAAGCATAAGGTAATCAAAACTTTCCATGATACACCAATGGCTGGCCATCCTAGATTCTTTAAGACATACAAACAAATTCGGGAGAGGTTCACATGGAAAGGACTAAAGGAAGAAGTGCAGAAGTATGTTCGTCAGTGTCCTATTTGCGAACAAAACAAGCATGAGCATACCTTTCCTGCAAGTTTGCTATAGCCATTACCTATTCCCAATCAGAAATGGGAATGTATCTCCATGGACTTTATTACAGGGTTGGCTAAGGTGCAGGGAAAGGACTATATTTATGTGGTGGTCGACAAACTAACCAAATTTGCACATTTCTTTGCAATTTCAGCAACCTTTACAGCTGCTCAGGTGGCTAATTTGTTTTTCAGGGAGATATTTAGGTTGCATGGGGTACCCAAGAGCATTGTCAACGACAGGGACAGCAAGTTCCTAAGTGTATTTTGGCAGGAGTTGTTCAAATTATGTGGTACAGAGTTAACTCCTAGCACCAGCTACCACCCGCAGACAGATGGGCAAACAGAGGTGGTGAACAAATGGTTAGAAGGGTACCTGCGTAATTATGTTTCGGGGCAGCAGAAGGCCTGGATCAGACGGTTGCACCTAGGGGAGTACTATTACAATACTACACATCACATGTCTATTTAGATGACTCCTTTCAGGGCACAATATGGTTATGATGCCCCATGCTTTACAGATCCCTTGCTTGGTAACAGTCAAGTGCCTAAGGCTAAGGATCTTTTGCAAGATAGCTAGGACATTCTCAAAGAGCTTAAGGAGAATATACAGCAGGCCCAAAATCAGCAGAAGTATGCTGATCAACACCGGGTAGAGAGGAGTTTTGAGGTTGGAGACATGGTGTACTTGAGACTCCAACCCTACAGACAGTCCACTCTCAAGAAGTGGATCCGAGAAACTTAAGCCCAGATTTTATGGTCCATTCAGGATTATCAGACGGGTGGGCGAGGTGGCTTATGAGCTTGAGCTTCCATCAGATAGCCGAGTGCATAATGTGTTCCATGTTTCCAGGTTGAAGAAAGCTCTTGGCCACAATATAGTTCCTTCTGCAGAGCTTCCAGCATTGGATGAGGAGGGGAAGTTGATCCTAGTAACAGAGGCTATCATTGACACCTGGGAAAGATGTAGGATACCCAACTAGCACTAACTAATTTTTCTCTTAGACAAATTTACTTGCACTTAACTCTTCAATTACTCAATCTACTTAACATCATTCATGAAAAGATAACAAAGGCAACTTGCATGAATCAACTTGAAGTTGGGTATTTGTATTATTACTTGATTCAACTCAATGCAAATGTCTTATTACAATGATGATGCCCTCAATGGCATGAATATACAACCTTATTCAAAGGGATTACAAGGAAAGGCCTTGAAGCTTAGATGTATACAATACTTTCAATTTCTTCACAACTAGCTCTATCTCACTAGATGATGTAGATCACTTCAATTGAACCCAATGATGTCAACTGGATGTCAACATCTCACAATGCAACAAGGGAGCATCACCTTGTCAGTTGAGGGAGCATCACCCCAACACTTGAAACTCGCAGGCCTCAAGATCACAAGCATAAATCTTTGCAGAGAGAAAATTCACCAAAAGATAAGATGCTCAAATGAATGAGAGCTCCTCCTTTTATAGGCCTTCCAAAGGGAATGAAGGCACGTTTTCCAAGAAGCATATTTAGGAGAATATTCCTCTTGACAATTCATCCTGAATTGGCAGTCTTACCCAAAGACTCTGACACGGTCCCAATGCTATCCTTTTGACCAATGAGAATTCAAGTAGTGTAACTACCTTATCCTCTTCTAGAAACACTTAGGCACAGTTTTAGAGTTCTTCTGACTGGGGCGCCAGATTTGGAGGATCTCACCAGGAAGTGCGCCTAAGTCATGAATCCTCATCCTTGGATGATACTGCCTTATGAAGTGAACTCCTCTGGATCCATACTCTATTATTTGATGATTTGGGATGCTCAGCTTATCACCTTACAAGGTAGGTGCACATTTGGAGGATTTACAGAGGTTTTAGCGCCTATAGATGGATTTGACACTTTTCCACAAACAGAAGAAACTTCTAAGTGTTGGATTGACTCCTATGAAATGAGTGCCCAACAATTTCCCCCTTGAAGATGTCTCTTTCTCAACTAGGCGCACTTACTGTCAATTTAGCTAGGAATTTGCGCCTAGGTTCCAACTTATCATCTTTTCACGGCAATTTGAAAGCAACTTGACTTCAAATGGATATGATCTTGCCCCTTGATGGAGTGCCTTGTATCCAAACTGGTCTTGAGGACTTGCATCTATCTTAGGCGCACTTTTGAGGTAGTTTTAACTGGTATCTGCGCCTAGGCCTTGAAACCTCAAGATACTCACCCATACTTCATCAGCCATCTAGGCGCCCTAGTGAAGAGGCTTAGCTAATTTGAGCACCTCATCTCAAAATCATAACAAGATGTCATTACTTGATCAATTCAATCATTCCACTGGATCTTATTGAAGGTGAGGTTTCACTTCATCAATCTTGAAGGAGTTCATCACTTGTTTGAAGTGCAATAGAGTCTAGGCGCACTATTGGAAATTTGGTGATGAAATTGGCGCCTAGATGCCTTAAGACTCCTCTTTGCATGAGCCACTCACTTCATCCACTCATGTTGATCCTATCAACCATCTCAACTCAAACGCCCATGTTTTTATCCTGGATTTGTACCTTATGAGGACTAGGCGCACTTTGAGGGTTAAGAGAGCTAGGAAGTGCGCCTAACTCACTTGGACTTCTTCAATGATCCCAAACTCAAATTTAATGAGTTAATTTGCCCAATTGATGTTCAACATATCCAAAGATGACTCCATCCCCTTGATTATTGCCTTCAAAATCCAAGGCGCACATTTGGTAGGTTCATCATGACATTTGCGCCAAAGCATGAAAACTTCATCCACATCCACTCCACTTATCTCAGTACTAGGCGCTAGGTTGAAGGAGGTTAATCACATGGAGCGCCTCATGTTAGATCCCTCACTGAGTGCTAAACATGAACTTGAAAGCTAGGCGCCATAATGAGCCTAAATTGCCTAGAGATGCGCCCAAACATCATGATAACATCACTTGACAATGTGACCACTTGAGCTGATAAAATGACTCAGACTTAGCCAAATTTGCTAGTCTTGTCATAGTTCCCTTGAAGTAGTTTTTGACTTATTCCTACAAAAACACAACATTGAGTTGGTCAAAAACCAATTTCATTCCCTTATCATTTAGAATTAGCCTCCGAGAATGAGAAATAGGCTAACCCATTCTTCACTTGATGATCAAGCTGGAAACGGGGACATGACAAAAGACATTTGAGGAAATGGGTTATCAGAGAGTACTTGGTCAAGTGGAAGAATCTACCAGTTGAGGATGCCACCTGGGAGAGTAAGAAGATATTGCAGCATCCAGAGTTGAGGTTGCTTGAGGACAAGCAATCTTGGGAAGGGCAGACTGTAATGTCCCCCACTTAGCTCATCACTCCAGGGGATCAGGGTTAGCCTATAATTCGACTTCCGTAGGCTAATGGATGTGATTAGGAAGTCATTCCAGGGACTTACTATTTATAGTAAGTCGTGAGCCGAGCAGTTACTATTTATGGTTGGGCAGTAGTGGATGGTCCTTGGCACATAACTCATGGTTCGAGATGTCGAGAGCACTAAATGGATATAAGATAAGCTAAATTAAAGATTTAACTTATGGTTTTATGAGATATAATATAACTTTAAGTTGCATTATAAAGTCACTTTGTATATTAAGTTATAACTTGAAAAGTGACCCTCCTAGGGATGGGCTCCCTCATGGTGGTGCAAGGTGATGTTTTTTAAAATAAAAACAAATTAAAAATCCCTCCCTTGGGCATTGGAAGAGGAAGGCAAATAAAAGACCAAAAAGTGACTTCATTTGGTTATGCTATGTTTATGAAAATTGCTTTCACTATTGAGTTTTTCCCGTGCATTGGGTTTGAGCTTGGCCCTAGGGTTTCTAAGATCGATTTGCAGAGACGAAAACCTTTGCAGAGTCGCCTTTCCTTGTGCATGAAAGATTGCATCAGGAGAGGGTTTGGAAGCTTCACACAGGAGTTCCATTTGTGCTTCAGCAGGATATATTTTGGAGTAGATTTGAGTTTGAATGATCTTCTTTTCATGGAGTTTGATAGGCGATTGTGAGGACAGCTTTGGAGGGACGAAGTTAGTGGTCTTTTCAGAAGTTTCTGTGACTGCTATAAATTCCTTGCTGGGCCGTACCTCTTCAAGTACAGCCGTACCATCTGCAGGAGAGTTAGAGGAAGTTTGGTGGAGATTTCTTGGAGTATTACCTTCTCATTCTGGTCGCCTCATATCAGCTGCAATCTGCAGTCAGGTACTGGGGAGTTTGAAGGCAGAATTGTTGTTGTACACCTCCAGGCAGGTCGTACCAGTCAGCGATGAATGTGGGTGTTTGTGAGTGAAGTTCCTTCTAGTTTGAACTGCAAATACTCTTCATCCTTGGCGTCTAGAGACCTTTTCTAAGCTGCAATGATTGTAATCTGCATTCACCTGATTTTGTATAAAGTCTGAAGTGACTTCTATGGCCTTGTTATGCTGCTATCATTTCCAGCAATCGAACAAGTTGAAGATTTCCAAGAGGGTATTTCATTATAATTAGTTTTATTGCATTTTATGATCTAGGTTGCCTTTAGATTATGCCAATTCATTGTATATTTTCTGGGTTTGTTCATATACTTCATATATCATACATGCAAACACAACCCATAAAACCCTAAACATGAGAAATACCAAAAACACGAAAAAAATCAGCCAGAGTGAACATATACAGAGAGGTGTATGTTACACAACCACCAAGAAATTACATGAAGATTTTGTCAAGCTAGAGGAGGAAAATTTACAATTGAAAAATGCATTAACAGACCTCAAGGCATTAAATGAGAAGGGGACAAATACAAACTCTTGCGCATAGGGTCTCTCTCTCTACTCCCACACCTTAGCCACCAGCCATAGCACAAAAAGGTACTGACATGGAAATAAGAATAGGTGGATTAGAATATCGCTAAAGAGGGCCATGGAGGAAAAGGAGGAAGCCAAGAAAAAAACAAGGGCTTCTAGAGCCAAGCTAGTAGAGATAATTCATGGAGCCTTTCATTATGGAATCCAAAATATTTATCAATTTGTATTGATTTGTGGGAATCTTTTGTTAACATTTGCAAAGCATCTAGAAGATAGGATGAGATAGAGGTAGTACTTTTGACAATAAGAGACAAATGGATACCTTGTATTTATCAAATGAAGCAAATATATGTTAGGACAAAGCATACTTTGCTTGGTGAATTTCCCAAGATTCTGGTAGCAAAGGATGTATGCACTCTTCTTTCTAGTACCACCACATATGTTGAGAAAATGAGATATTTTTTGAAGGAGAAGCATGACGAGTTCCAGGGTTTAGTCAAATCAAAATTACCTAATATAAAGAGTGAGACTAGAAGTCTCAAGAAACTACACACTTGGAATGAGGAATTCACAACTTTGCCATCCTTTTTTGCAGATCCCCTTATCCAGGATGAGCGATTAGATTATGCCATGTTTAGTAGTACTTTAGATGAAGTTTTGATACTAGAAGCAAATGTCAATACATTTATCGGAGGAAGTAGAAGTTGCTAGATGCCAAATGGGACAACTACATGGCCAATGTCAACATGATCTCCCATGTTGATAATGGGATCAATGGAGTAATATTTATCTCTGACACTACTAATTCTTTGATTCATTTTTTCTTCCAAGGGTAAATACTTATGCCTTATAACCTCAAAGAGGAGTCAAACACCACTACTTGGTCAACAAGATACTGAAAGCGCTCTACGTAATTTTGTATGCAATTTTGAGTTTGTCAAAATAGGTGGCATCTTGGTAAGGATGATAAGCCATGTATCGAGGGTCTAGAACTATAACTTTCACAGGAAAATTGTTCAACATAAAAAGGTTTTGAGTCGTGATAATAGACCATCGTGAGATTTTTCAAATATCTTTAGGCTTTCTTTACAAAAGGTACTAAGCATAATGGATGCTAGCTCATCAAGTTGTTCCAACAAAATCGAATCCACTCTTAACAACCTTAGAGCAGACACCATTGAAATGAAGATTTGAGAGGGCTAAAGGTTTATACCATGGCTCTTAGGAAAATGTTTGAGGAAATGGGGCGGATGGTTAGGGAAAGTACCACTCATCTATAGATCATCAGAGATGACTTGGACCAAGTTCGACAATTATGCAAAAAGATGTTGCTAGGGTCAGTACATCATATACTATTTTACAGCAAGTTGAAACTATTGGGAAGATTGTTAAAGCAATCTCCCACCACTTGATTATTGAGCAAGATACTAAAAGCGCTCTAGGTAATTTTAGATGCAATTTTGGGTTTGTCAAAATAGGTGACATCTTGGTAAGGATGATAGGCCATGTATCAAGGTTATAGAACAACTAGAACTCTCACAAGAAAACTGTCCAGCATAAAGAAGTTTTGAGTTGTAATAATAAACCATCATGAGATTTTTTAAATATCTTTAGGCTTTCTTTACAAAAGGTATTGAGCATAATGGATGCTAGCTCATCAAGCTATTCCAACAAAATGGAATCCACTCTTACCAACCTCAAAGAAGACCCCATTGAAATGAAGATTTAAGAGGGCTAAAGGTTGATACCATCGCTCTTAGAAAAATGTTTGCGGAAATGGGGCAGATGGTTAGCAAAAGTACCGTTCATCTACTAATCATCAAAGATGACTTGGACCAAGTTTGGCAATTTATACAAAAAGATGCTGCTAGGCTAAGTACCTCATATAATATTTTACAACAATTTGAAAGTACAGGGAAGATTGTTAAGGCAATCTTTTGCCACTTGAATATTGCTCCTTAAAGGGATTTGGAATCTTTTCTGTTTGTACCTATTTTGGGGGAGGGGATTTTTTTTAAAATTTGTAACAGAAAGATAATCACATACTTGACTTACAATGCAAATTGGGCAAGTGTTAATCCTCCTATTGAGATGAGCATTGACCTCTTGCTATAAAAAGAGGTTATCTTTCTTGTATTAAGGATCTTTTTGCCTCTTAAGTTTCTCAATAGTATTATGTCCAGAACATATTCTAGGGGATCAAGTGTAGTATGTCATTTTCTTGATGTTTTGGTCATTGAAAGTTGCAATTTCCTTTTAAAGTTAATATATGACAGCTTGTTTTGCATGTAGTTCTCCATTATTGGCATGGTACTTTCAGGGGATTTGACAAATCCCTGGGTTTGCATTTGTTGTTTTGTTGTTGTGGTTAGTCTTCCATTGCAATATATGTAAAAAACTTTCTTACACAAAATATGGGATACTATAATCAATAATAGATCATTAATTATCTTTACGGAAATCAATTGTTGTCTTATTTTGAGAATTAAAGCTAGTAAGGAAAATAGTGATTCACACCAAACTATCTAGGACGTAAGGATTTACATTTTCATTTTGCAATAACTTTAGGATTTGACTCTGCTGCCCATGGATGAACACACCAGTCTTAAGAAGTTTCTCAAGCCTGCATGTTGTTCTAAAAGGTATAAAGAATCATTTAGGAAGGTTATTCTAAAAGTCTTTACTCGTAAACCTGTCGGTTGTAAATTAAAATCTGTTTAAAGATCTGTAACAGCATAATCATAATGACTAGCATAAAAGGGAATTGGTGACAAATAATCGGGTTTATTCTATGCCATTTAATGTTTAGTTTTTATTTGTTGTGTGTTTTGTCATTTTATCCTAAAAGATATGAAGGGAAAAACCTCCCAAGTCTTGCAGAGCTTGAAGTGTAGAGATCATATCTACTCATGTCGATTGACCCAAATAGCTTATGATTTGATTATAAGGCCCGCCTGATTTTAACCTGATTCATATTCCCAGTGTTAAGCTTTTTTAGTGTGCATCCTAAGGAACAATTTGGAGCGCCAATGATATCTTCAACATAACGTAGTACAAAATTTAGCACTGACTGAGCACTCACATGCTATAATGGGATTCATCGTTACACCAAACAACACCTTAGAGACACCATGGAGACAAAAAAAAGCAATGTAAACAACCTAAATAGAGATGATGGTCGGAACCTTTGAGAAGACTGGAAACCAATCATCCAAAAACATGATAATGAGGCCAGCCAAGCTACTCAGAGGTAAAAAAAATTCTCCTTGTCAAGCCAGTTCAATATTGTTTTCTCTAAAGTTTTAATAAATGTTTTTTCATAATTTAGATCATACTTAAATCCCTAGTGAGGTGTCAACAAGTATGATTCAAAACATTGATGCAACAATCATGGAAGCAAGAACCCCAAAAGCCTTGAATAAATACATGAACTGCAGATGTATATTTTTTAATATTTTTTCTTTTAATACAATAAGCCACCACTTTGAAACTAGTATTCAAATCTGAATGACAATTTTGGAGTTGGAGGAGGATGGAAAACAGCATTTAGATTATAAGTCATTACTGATGGCCAAATTTACACCATAATATTGGTGCTGATGAAAATATAGTCAGCAAGGATAATTAGATACTAAGGGAAATGATGATGAATTCTGTTACCAAAGTTTTTTTAAGTTCCTTCTGCTATTCAGCCTAAAGTTTTTTCTGCTATATTTTACACTTTAAATTTCCCTTATTCCTCCAGCTATTTTTCAATATTGCATAATCCACCATACACAACAGCATTTAATTTTGCTACATAATTTGATTTTCTTAATTTTGTTTAATTACTCCATGAGTGAAGTGTCGCACCAAGGTTCAGATTGGCTTGTAAGCATAACACAAAAACATATCTTCTATTCTAGCACTTCTTTTGTTTCATTAATGTTGATCTGTATTGTCAAAACTTAGACTTGCATGCAAGAATTCCACAAAGGGTTGTATTTAATAGTTGTGACTCCATTACGTAAGTGGTCAATCAGAAAATATTTTCTATTTCTACAATATGCAGAACATGAATAGATTCACATAAAATTGTGTCGTGATAACCTTACAGTGTATGCATATGGCACAAAACACACATTGCACGAGAACATGTAGAACTCTTTCATTATTCTCTTATAGAGTGTAATGTATCTGCATCTAACATTGGCCTTCATCATTAAAGGAGAGAACTCTTTCATTACTCATCAAAACATATACAATTGGTCATCACGTATATATCATCATACACAACAACCCATACATAACTATACACAAGAAATCTTAGTACAAAAGAAAAAAACAAAATAGGTCTGAGTACATTACATGATGTTTAATCACTCCTATCATCTGCTTTTATAAGTAGAAGAACATTATACCAAAATTACTTCCTACACAGCCAACATGTTTTCTGAAGCTTTTACACTGTCTTGTTTAACACGTTTTCAGGTTTGTCTGACTATGGTTGTATTTCCACCCATAAAACCCACCATGCAGCCCCGCATCCTAGACTAATCTTAAACTGAGAAACTGATGAATGGAATGAAATTAATAGGGTGGTATGTCTGGTGTAGCCTTTGGGAAATAAAACTAAAGCACGGACTGATTTTAAGTTAAACAATTTCATCTTACAAGCACACTTCTTAATTAGATTGAGGTACTGCCAATTTAGATTGTATGGAGATGCCTAGAGCTTTGATCATAGTGAGACAACAAGGTTGGCAACCCATTAGCCAGTTGTATAATAGTGGGGAGAAGTGTACTTGGGGTGACATGAGAGAATATTCTTTTGACCTTATGTGATTAATTCATATAGGTGCATCACATACTTATAATATCTACGTAACCTTGTATGTGGAAAACATCTGGATTCTTCTGATTACCAACATATGACAAAAATTCTCAATTGAATTTTAAATAAAAAGCAGTGTTTCAGCTTACAAAAATACCACAGCTACCAGACAGAACAGGACAAAGCTGAAAAATAGAGTCAACTTCCCATTATGCAAGAAAACAGCACTTATATTGCCAAGAACAGACCTACAATATATTTGTTCAATTTATGGGATGATAAAAATATAGATGTTCTATTAACTTCCATCAATCCAAAAACATAAATGAATGTCATAGAAAGTGATAGAAAGTGACCTCTTGTGCAACATCAGCTTTCTCCATCTCCACTGTCACTTTTGACTTTGAGCTCTGTGTTCTTAAACTTGGTCTTCTGAAGGATGGTTGGCATGTCTTCCTTATCGAGTCCAAAAAGAATAAAGGATGCTTTCTGATTCCACTTCCTAAAGAAACTACTTGATCTAAATAGTATGCAAGTGGAAGTATAATTAACCATTCAATGAACATGATGATCAAAACTTCTTTCATGCCATTGTAATGATCATTCAAGTTTTTCCATCGCATACCATCAGTTCCCTGATTGACCCCTGTTAAAGCATAATCTGCCAGTTCATAAAGCCCTCGAAACAGAGAGAACGCCGGTAAAAGCTCCATAACCAATACCCAGTTTTCTGACAAACAGAAAAAGAATAAACTTTTATTTTAATGCTGTCAAATTATTCTCAATTGAAAAAATATTGCTCCATCTGCAAGCAACCTCTATCCTAGCTTATCCCAGCAGCATTATATTCTCTATTGATGTTATTTCTAAATTCTAAAACAAATTTTCCATTTCTTTCCTCCATGTTTTTCTGCTTTTCTGCTGCATAGAAAAGCATGTATCATGCTAGGATAACACAAAGGAAAGTGGTTGCAAATATTTATGAATAAAGAACTCAAAAAGGAGTTCAATCCAAAATAGAACAACTGCATGTCCGGTGCTACTTCATGGAATTCTAAACCAGCTAATCATCATATAGTCATATCCAGCTATCAGTATATAATATATAGGAAACAAGACCTCAAAGAGGAGTTCAATCAAAAATAGATCAACTGCATGTCCAATGCTACAACACAGAATTCTAATCCAACTTCCAATCATCATACAATCATATCCAGCCATCAATTCTCTAAACATCCTTCAAATCAGCACAAACAATAATGAACCTTTACGTGCATATGGTTGTCAGAAACAAAACACACTTAGGAAAAAAATATCAACGACCAAGAAAATAATATATTGCAATCAAAGCATGCATAAAGTAATATCTTGCTCAATAAATTTCAGAGAAGCCAAAGTGGGCATAGTTCAAATAGGGAATCAAATCATATCTTACTTCAGTTTATATGATTTAAACATAATATCAAAGATAACTTGTTTACAAAATGTTGCCATTTAGTGTATTCTGTTAGTCCACACCAAAACCAACACCTGGACAGTGAGAAAGAGAGTATCATACTACAATTTTAAAGCGTGCATTACTCTTGAATGTATTTCATTCACCAGACAGACTCCGACTTACTTGGAAAACTCGTGTCCTCCATAAAGAATTGAAAAAGGAAGGCTGACAGTAGTCCAAATCCAAATACATATTGATTTCCAACAACTGTCAGTGTATAGCCAAGTAAAAGCCCAGAAATCAGAGAGTTGAATAAAAAGAGAGTACCCATGCTTATAAACAATTACCTTCATACCACATTTCAAATAAAGTTCACCCAAACTGAAATTGGTTTTTATTTCAAGTTTCTACAGTAATACCTGTAGCTGTTCTAACATTAGAAAAAGCAGTTGCTGCTAAAAATCCAAGTGCTATCTGTAAGTTGATGTAGATAAAATAAAAAACTAGCTGTATACTGTAATCATTCAACTGGAAGAACTTCAGCCCTGCACCAAAGAAGTCAGTTTGAAAGGATTCCGAAAAACAGATCACCTTTGATGAATTCTATCTCAAAGTTTTTCAAGCCAAATTAACCATTGTAGCTTACCAATAGCAGAGCCGAAAACCACGAAGCATAACATGTAGATGATTGAAAGGACCAAAAAATAACCATATGTAATTAACCAATACGGTCCATCTCCCAATCCATGCATTTTCATCATAATCCGCAGATTCCTTTGCTTCTCATATACCAGAGATACCAAGATTACCTACACAAATGCACATTGCATACAACCAATTTTTGTAAGTTGAGCACAAGAGGACAATTTAATCATCAAAGTATTTCCTTTCAATCCCTTCACATCTAAATACAAAGCTAGGCAATCTGTACACCCTGTCAGAAGACATGCTTGACAAAATGTTATGATATAGACCCCAACTACCCTTGTGTACATTGGATTTCCCAGAAAAGTTCTATCTAGGAGCATCAAAGAAGCATAAGGGTTCTTCTAATGCAAGATTGGTTTGCTAATTAATGATAATCTGATGCATCCCTTAACTACCTAAAGGGATCTTTGGCATATTGCATAATTTGAAAGAGATTTGACTCTTAAGGTAGCTGGAAAGATACAAATCAATTGTAAGGCCTCGTATAATGTACTAAGCTCTAGTAATTCTAAGTAGTTAATAATCCCCAGTATACTCGATCATCACACATCATCCTTTTGTAAGAGCTCTGCAATATTTCTCTTAGAAAGGACAGTTAATGTCAGACATATCAAATTACGTACGTAGGCTTCCCAGCTGCAGCAGAAGGAAACAAACTTGTATATAGTGTTAGTGTTTGTAATATAAAGCTATGATGGTCATACTAGTCTTCGCAGTAGGCTTAGCAATAAAGTCACTTTGTGACTTTATTTTAACATTTTACTTTATCAAATAATGTAAACATGACATGTTCACTTAAGTCATTTTAGGGTTGGGCTTTGCATCACCCTAGTATTAGGGTTTATGTTGTTGCTTTCCTATAAAGTGACCATTGCTCCATTAATATATCCAAAAAGTAGTTCTCTCTTTCAAGTTCTCTCTTGTGTTCTTGCTTGGTTTCTTTGTATGTATCGGTTTTTGTAATATATAGGAACATTTTCAACTCCTAAAAGTAGACAAATTAACTCTTTGTATTATGTTATAGTTTTATTCTTCCAACCTAGTTTGTAATGTGCCCTTCGCAAGCTTGAAGAATTGCAGAGACCCTTAACCTATCTTAATTCCCGTAGGCTAATTGGGAAGTTGCAAGGGAAGAATTAATTAATTAACTTAAGTTGTCTAAAGATGTTTATTTTAAAGTCAACTTATGTCTAATTAATAAATTTAATAAAGGTTGAACAGTATTATAAAAGTGACTTATTTTGAGGCTCAAAAAGTAAAGTTAAATTAAAAGAAATTTCAAAAGTCACTTTTGAGGGGGAAAATAAAAAGTTATGAAAATAATATTTTGAAGGGGTATAAAAAGGAGAGCTTGATAAGAAGAAAAATCTTTCTTGGCATTTAATTCAAACCCTAACTTTGAGATTGAGCATCTATTCATCTTTTCTGCCCTAGGACGAAAACCCTTCGGCAAAGAATAGTTTCAAGGACGAAAACCCTCCTAGCCATTTAGTGAGTGGATTCATCCAAGATTCATAGGAGTGCTAAATGTTGAAGTTTTATAGATTTGTGCTGAATAGAAGTGATTTCATTTTAAGATTTGAGTTCCAGTTGTGTCGGAGGTGGAAGACTACATTGGAAGTACTTGCATTGCCAATATTAAGTATTTTATTTGGGAGATATTGGTCTACATTAGCTGGCAGTACTAATGCAGACCCTATATAACCCAGCCGCCACACTTTGAAGTTTTAATGAGTTATTAAATGCTGACCGTACTACATTGGTGGCAGGCCATACTCTTTGGAAGGGTATCGATTGGAATTTTGGTGTAAAAATAAGTTGTTTGAAGATATTTGTGCCTTCGAACCCCAGCCACACCATTTCTGAAGTCGTTGATTGCATTTGGAATGGAGGCGCTGCAGTTTAAGGTAGTATTTGTTGATATTAATGGGAACCGTATCTCCTCAAACCAGCTGCATCAACTCATCCAGGTGACACGGCAGTTTATGAGCATTTTGTATGAAGTGTATCACTCCAGGAAGGGTCGTACAGGTCGTTTTAGCAGTGATTTCAGTGTGTTAGGATTTAAATCAGATTTTGGCATTGTAAAAAGAACCGTACAGGAGATACAAAGACAGATTTTTATATTCTGTTTTCAGATTTCCAATATCAGAATAATCCAAGGAGTTTCAACAGCATTACAGTCTCTTCTTATATATGAGGTTAGACTTGTATTAAATTCTGTTCAATGCTTGTGTGGGTAATCAATTTTCAGCAGTAGAATTAGATTAATTTATGAAAGCATAACTAAGTTTGTGCTAACTGATTTATATTGCTATGATATTCATATTGGCCTGCTAAACATAGACTCAGATTTAGTTGATATTCAAACTGTCATTTTGTCAAATATTTGTCAAAAAATACAAAAAAATTAGTTAGGGATATTTCATAGTTTCAAGCATTTTCATGCTGAAAATAAACTTCAAATTTATTTCATCATCTTTTTTCTTTCTTTTATGTGTTTATATATTCTTATGTAAGGATTATGCCTGATACTCAGTTGTTATGTAGATGACTCATCAGTGGAAAGATTATCGTTATATAATTATATTTATGTCAAGATGGCTGCACCAATACATTTTTTAAGCCCTAGAAGACCCTCATTGAGGCAATGATCAAGTATAATACAAGTATGAAGTGGTGTGTAAAATAATGCATGCATTTATGAAAGATAAATACATTAATGCATAAACATCATAGAGGATATCATAGGCTCATGTTGGTCACATAGGTTCACCTTAAATCGTGTCTTTGGCCCATCATGGGCTGCTAGTACGAACACCCCTAGAACAATATATGTAACCAAGAGTGGTTGGCATTTATGCCTTCTTATATGTTTTTCTTTGGCCGATTGTTTCCACATTTTCCTTGATATCCATGGGTAGCATGTTTCTTGCATGTATGTTCCATCTATGTTGCCTTTGGTCACTATGAATAGTATTTGTCCTTTCCTAAACATGGTATCAGGGAAAATAAGGAGCTTACCTAATGAAAACATCAAATTAATGGGGAGGGAGGAGCATTGTGCCTTTGGCGTCTACCATGAGCTATTGATTAGGCTCACTTAGTTAATAAGGCTTTGAGGCATTGAGGAGATTCATAACATGTATGTGGCGAAGTGATGATGTTTATGGAGTTATAAAGTAAGCCACTTCCCACATGAGAAGTATCGATGATTGTCAAAAAATGTTGACCATAGTTCAAAAACATAGCAAGTTACTTGCCAACTCGTAAGAACTTGCAAGGCAAGCTAGGGCAATGAGTCACTCGCCGAAAAACTCACTGGCAAGTTGTAAGGGAGTTTTTGGTGAGTCCAAGCAAAAAATTCAGTTACTATCATCTAATGACAATCAGAATGTGTGATGTCCCGATGTTAAGCATTGTTTAAATTAAAGATTTAAACAATCATGATTAACGATGAAATCGCTTTCTTAAAATATGGTGTTTATAGTATCCCTTCCATCGTCAATTAAAATGATGATTGTGCATATAAAGTATTTAATAAATAATATAATTAAAATATAATACATTTATTGTATTTATAAATAATAAATATAAATACAAATATATATATATTATCAATTTAAATATTATAATAATTATAATATAATATATTTATATATATAATATAAATATTATTATAAATATTAATAACTTAAATATTATTATAGTTAAATATTCTTAAATATTAAGATGGCAACATCTTAAATATTAAGATGGCAACATCACGAGACGAACTGTCTTATTTAATAACAGTGATCACCTTTAAATGGCAGCAAATACCTTTAAATCTTATTTATTCTTCATAGACTGATCATTGTTAAGGCATATGAACAGCAGCGATCACTTTAAGTGATTTAGTCAAAGGCTGCGATTACTCAGAGAGAAATAAACAAAGGCAGCGATTATACTTGGTTAATAAGCAGCGATTTCTATAAAGCTGCGATTCATAAAAAGGCAAGCAGCGGTTGGCAAAGGTTACGATTTAGCAAGAGCCACATAACCCTTCACCAAAGGAAGCATCTCTTGAGATGCTTAAAAGGGAAACTCCTCCCTCATTCAAAGGTATCAATGGAGGAATAAGAAAGGATATTTCTGAGTTAAATACATTTCTGATATAAGAGATATTCTACATATAATAGCTGCACTTGAAGTATTTTAAGAAGAGGAATATCTGATTTGAATAGACAGATAGCATAGAAGAAAGGAATAAATTCCTTAAGGGTTCTAAAGAATGCAAAGGCAAGAATCATCCTCTTGGTATGATGTATCTAACCCTATGTTTCTTATGATAAATGTCATGTGATAAGTAATGACAAATGCATATGATTGAAAGATTATCATTAGTACAATTACATATGTATTGTGAAACTTGCTATGAAATATATAAGAGAAACATCAATAGATTATATTCACAACACATTTGGTATGTTCAAACTCAATGCTTATTCATTTCTATTGCCTACAACCTTAGGATAGCCAAGGTTTTGTTAGGGAGAGGCAGAGTAAATCCAGCCATCGAGTTGGTTTCATCGCGCCCTAGACAAGTAAATCCTCATCCATGGTTGAGGATTAGAAGGGAAATAAGGATTGAGACTTGAACATAGCCAATACAGAATGTGCTATAAATAAATGTGATCATTTGGTCTGTTGAAGTATATCGAAGGATGTTCAAGTTAATACTTAGTTATTTCTATTGCCTGCAACCAAGGATAGGCCTGGTTTTGTTAGGGAGAGGCGGAGTAATTCCATCCGTCGAGGTGGTTTCATCGCACCCTAGACAAGTAATTTCCCATCCAAGGTTGAGGAATAGGAAGTAAGGATTAAGACTTGAACATAGTCGATACTGAATTGTGTTATGAATTGAACTAAATGTGGATTATGCTATGATGATTTGCTCTCATTGTTTATGTTATGTAGTATTGTTCTCATTATTAATTATGCTATTATAGATGAATTTAATATGAATGATGCTAGGAACTAAATCTTATCTTAATTTATTGATCTTTAATATTTCTAATGTCCCTTTCTAGTGATCTTATTGTATGCAAATATAGAAATCAGGTATATCCAAAAAGGCGACATTATAGAATGTAATGTCCCCTTTTTGGTGCATAGACCTTTTGTGCACATTATGCTTGTTCCTAGTCTTCCAAAGGCTATTTGTCGTGTTCGGAAGAACTCCAACATTCTTGGAATGGCCATGGCTCAGTCTTGTTGAGCAGTTGTTCGTGGTTTTAAGTTCGGCTAGTCATTTGGAGTTCATAGATGCTTTCAGAATTCGACCTCTCGGGTGCTCTCCAACTTTCTTGGAGAAACATACTATTTTTAGACAATCACCCGACAGCCTCCGATTTTCGTCCCAAGTCTTCTACTACACTTTGGTATGGTCAGAGTTGTTTGATCAGTGCATTTCTATGCTTTCCGTAGCTTGGGACTATTATCCGGCAGTTTAATTAATATTTCACTAAGGTTGCCTAAGGTTTGGAATTAGTATTAGCGACTTAGTGTAATATTAATTATAAGGTGGATATAAATGTTTTATTGAGCGCATGGAGATATAAATTTGAATTATAAGTGTGGCGCTCACTTGGGAGTTATAAGATTGAATCATAAAGTGATTCTAATGTTTAATTTTAAGGGTTGTACTAGAGCGTTCCTTTCTTGAAGTCAAAGGAGTATTTTAAATGGGAAAAAAGAATATTTTATTCCCCACCATCTTGGGCGCTCACTTTGAGGAGATATTATTTATATCCCACGAAGCCATAATATAATATTTTATATTGTTTCTTTTTGGCATGGACGGGAGTTATAAAAGAGAGTTTTGAATGCTCATGGAGTTTTTATGTATATTGGATATGAAATTATTTCTTCTGTGAACCAAAGTTGTTGAGCCTGATTCTTCTAGGGTTGTTTAACCCATCTATTCTGTTGATTTCGATAGTGAAATATCTGCCCTAATCAGCTGGGAGTGATTTTCATTCAGAGGATCACCTGTGCGCAATCATGGAGCTATGTGATATTGATGTTTTTTGAGAATGTTTTGGATGACAAGTGTTTTTGGTGTGATTGAAGGTGGATTTCTATTGAGTGTGGAGTGATTGATGAGTGAAAAACCAAACCGTACTATTCTCCATGCAGTCGTACCTTTCTAGGTGTTGTACAATACCCAGGTGAGGATTGAAGAATTATATTCATTGTGATGTTTATTACTTGTTCATTGTCTTCAGGGCATAGCAGCATAGAGATCATTATGGAAGAGGATTGATAGTGTTTTATGCTATGAAGAAAAAACTAGAAGGGTTGTACCATAGTACAGGGCCTACTATTGTGGATGGGACGTGATGTTCCTGTTTGCAAACCGCCTCAGTTTTGGCATGCAAATTGACATCAATGGGGGCGCCTTGAGTAGTGAGGATCATTGATGGTGGTTTTGGAGTGGGATTTGCAAAGTATGAGAGTTTGTAGGCAAATTTGTAGATTCCTGTGCATTTCCAAAACTCTGATTTTTGGATCAGACCTGTGATTTTCTGCTGTCTGAGTATTTTCAGTGGTGTAATATCAGTGTTGAGAGGCATTACATTCTTATCCAGCCACCAAGCTTCATGGGCAAACTTCTAAATGTTGTCTGGGGTGACTTCTACACTCTCAAAGTCTGATTTTATTGCTACAGCAGAGGCAACTGGGAAGAATCAGAATTAATATAATTGTTGCAATGTGCCCTAACCATTTGTATTACTGTTTTAGTTACAATATGATGAAAGTAACACTGGATGGTTCACCGCCAGTCTGTTAGTTTACAAAATCACAGCCCGTTTGGCATGAACAAGCTGGCATATCAACCTTTTAGGTTTTCAGTCAAGCTTAGAAATTCTGCCAGTGGTTTTCACACATTCCCACTGAATAAGTGGATGCCAACTGGACAAGTGGATGTTTGCTATCTGTTGCACTAGTAAGATTGATGTTTGCCTCTAAGACACCGTATGCTCTCACCTTGCCCTCTTCGGGATTTGGGTGATCAAAAGATGTATTGGAGTTTGTTTGTGCACTCAATTTCAGTTATAATATTTTGAAAAAATTAGGGTGCCTATTACACAGAAGCAGAAAAACCAAAAAACCCTCATTTTTTGCATTTTCTCCTTCATGCTTTCAACCTATCAACAGTTTGACTGGTTGTGTTCAATTTCAAGTTATTTTTATTAATTCCAAGTGATTGTGGACTGATTCAAAAAATTTATTGACCACATTTGAATGGTATGCAATTCTTTGTTTTTATTTCAGATTTTTGCTTTTATTTTTTTCCTTTCACTCTAGGGTCTCATCATTTTTTTAAACTTTTTTCTGTTATTTTCTTCTTTAACAGCTAATGTTTACATTGTACAATGTTTTTTTTTTCTTTTTTCCCATGGTTTCAATTTTTTGATAGAGATATGGCATTAACAAGTAAACAAAGTAGTGGCAAAGCTAGGGACCCCACTTGGAATCATAGCACACCATGTACAAAGATAGGAACGGTGATCTACAATTATTGTGGGTTGCGGATGAGAGGAGGCATCAATCACCTCAAAACTCACCTTGCATGGATACTGGGCGATATCTGCAGCTCTCTAGTTCAACAAAGCTTGAGATTACACGAGAGATTAAGGCTCTCCTTACTTCGTATAAGAGAGGAAAATAGAAAAGAAGAGGACAGTTGAGGCAATGGTTGTTGTGATGAATTCTCCTTCAAGGTTAGAGACTAACATAGAGGGCTCTTGCATTGGCCCATAGATACTAGGCTCTTCCCCTACAAAAAATTCTATCCAGCCATCACAGTCACAACCACAAGGGTTCTTCCTTCCTCAATACTCTTGGTGTGCAAAATTCACTCGAAGGTACCAAATGGAACCAGGAGATGCATAATGAGGCAATGATGGCATGTGGCAATTTTTGATACTATAACAGACCGTTCAATGTTGCAAAGGGCCCCTATTGGGAGTCATTAAGTAATGCATTGATTATAGCAAGAAAAGGATTCAAGGCACCAAGCCCATATGATTTGAGTGGGCCCTTGTTGGAGGACATTGGGAGATGTACAGAGGCCATAGTGGAAAAACAAAAGAGGATTTGCCCAAGAAGCGCTGCACTATTTTGTCTAACAGGTGGACGCATGGTAGGAACCACACATTAACTAACTTCCTCATGGCTTCAAGTGGATAGTTGGTGTTCCTAGAATCAATACATGCCTCTAGTGAAGTCGAAAATGACAAGACCCTTTGCAACATGTTGGATGAGCTGGTAACAAAGGTGGGTGTGGAGAATGTCGTTCAAGTTGTGAAGGCAATGCAACAGCATATGTGGCAGTTGAGAAACTACTTGAGGCAAGGCACCCAACTATTTTTGGAGCCCTTGTGCCACCCTGTGCATTGATCATCTCCTTGAAGATATAGGCAAACTTGGACAGGTCAAAACCATGGTGTGAGAGGCAAGGAACATTACAATATACAACTACAACCACCCTTGGGTGCTTAATCTAACAAGAGCACACCAATAGAAAGGAGCTTGTGTGGTTGAAAGCCACACGGTTTGCCACCAATTTCATCACAATGCAGAGCATTGCAGTTTCACTAACATCTATTAAGCAGATAATCTAATGAGAGAGCACACCAATAGAAAGAAGCTTGGAAGCCACACAATTTGCCACCAATTTCATCACAATGCAAAGCATTGCAATTTCACTAACATCTCTTAAGCAAATGTTTGTGAGAACTAGGTGGGTGGACTCTACTTGCTCAAGGAAGGTTGAAGGGGAAAGGGTCATGAATACCATTTTTGATGATCTGTTTGGCAAGAACATGGAAGATCCTCAAGGTAACTTTAAAGTTAAAACTTAACATTTTTTAACTCACAAAATAATCAACTTATTATTCCATAATTAGGTTTTCTAATTTTCATTTACTTGTTTATTATCATTCAAGATCAAATTTTATTATTTTTTCTCTATACTATTTTTTTATGTGTCAGAACCTTTCGTTAGTGTTATACAATTGTGTAATATACACCCTTGTTCTGCTTTGTTTTTGTTTTTTTTTTCTTTATGTTGTTTGCTTTAGTGTTTGAGTGTTTAATAGAAATAGACAGAAATGCAGAAGGTGTTTCTTTTATTTGCAATAGATATCAAAAATAAAGTGACTTGCGATATTAAATAATTCAGAAATATGGCAATATTTAGAAATACATGTGACTGAAAATTCCAGATTTAATTTCTGATTTGGAAATATAAATTTCCTCAAATGTAAAAGCAACCCAGTTCATCAAATAACATTACATATCTAAATCAAACATACCCAGAAAATCTGATTAACTTTGAAACTCTGCTGCAATAGAAATCAGCTACAACCTCTCCAAAATGCATGCCATAACCACAACATAGGCTAGATATCACTGGGAAGTATACAAATCTGTTCTCCAACCCTAGGCACCACAAAATGTAGAAAGTATTGCACCCAAACCCTAGTGCCAACCATAGAAGAAGTGGCATGCCTCCCTAGGCAAGTACGACCAGCAACAAGGATGCAATCTACTCACAAAGCTGCTGCAAACTCATTAAATCTGCTCCAAATAGTTCTCTCTATTTCTGTTCTGGTCTTTTCAATGAAGCAGAAAGAAGATATCAACAAACAATGAAGCCCATATGTGACCTTCGAAAGAAACCACCAAGAAATTCTCCAGATTGTGTCTTTCAACAACGTAGAGAATGTTGCCTGTAAGGGTTTTCGTCCTCACAAACATGAGATAAACCAAGTTCAATCTCCAAAACCACAAAAGTTTTGATCAGAAAAATAAAAATAAACTTCATAATCCAAATGAGCCCCTCAAATGTGTTTTTATACTTTTTCCGCCCAACTCTCCAGAAGCTTCTATTTTAAAATTCACTTTTTAATTAAAACTCCATTTTAGCTCTGAAAAAAACCTTTTAATTAAAATAATGATAATTTGACACATAAGGTCCCGGAATGCATCAGAATCGAAAACTAACTGCACTGACGTGGTCCCAATGAAGATCAATGATAAACAGAGCCAACCGGGTGACTTACTATAAATAGACGCCTTCTCCAAGATTCTAGAAAAGCACACCAGAAGTCGGAAATCACCCCGGAAAGTGGCATATGAGTCCTCTAGACCAATTGGGCTCATTGGAGTCCTTAAATAACCCCTCTGATAACGTTGACACGCACCCACAAGGTCAACGACCACTGTACTGCTATAGAACCCAAAAATGGGGACATTACAAGTTGGTGGATGTGGAGATAAACCTCATGTGTTATCTATATAAGGCCATTGACAAGGCCAATGAATCCATTCATCATTTGTATGTGTCAAATAGAAGAAAATATGAACCCCTTTGACGCATTATTGATCGAGATGAAACAAACCACTCCACCAACACATTCATGCTACTACGGTACTATCTGTTACTTGAATCCAAAAAATTTCTTCTCCAATTCTTCTAGCGTTGATTAGGAGGCTATGGATGGCTTTAACACATGCATAGAGAGGATGCTTCCAAATGAAGACCTTAGAGAAATAATTATGGATGAAGTGCAAATCTACAAGGCTGCAAAGGCAAGAGTCAAGACTATTTTCTTTATGTCTATGCATTCAAAGGAGAATAACTCAGCAACCAAGTAAAAAAATCAAATATGTTAACTCAATTTTATAAGTTTAAATTTTTCATCTAAGTTACCGAGTACTCTTGGTTAGCCCCCCATCCTCGGACCGGGACGTTCTGGGTCCTAGTACAGGCCCGGGACGCTCGAGGATTCGCCCAGGGTTCTACCCAAGCACCACGGGTTCTCTATGGGTTCTTGGACGAATCCCCAAGCGCCCAGGCAAAACCCTGGGCGAACCCCAGTGCACCCACGCACAAGTAGCGCTAAAAAGGGCCTTTTTAATTTTTATTTTTTAAACAAAAAGAAACAGTAAAAAGGTGATTTCACCCTAAAAAGCAACACTTCAATAATAGTATAACAGTAGCATAACAATATATATAACAGTAGTATAACAATATATTGATAGAGACTTCTCCAAGCTATGTAACAGTAGCACCTAAATCGGCACACTCAGGAATTAGATTCTACTATTATAACATCTAAAACTATTATAACAGTATAACGGTAGATATAGACTTCTCCAACTGTTATAACAACAAAGAGGATGGTTAAATATATACTGTAATGTTGTTATACTGTTATAACAGTATAAAAATGTAAGAGTAGATAGAGACTTCTCTAAGCCATGTAACAGTAGCATCTAAATCGGCATCAGGAGTTATGTATTGTTATAACAGTTTTAGTAGCATCTAAATCGGTATATAAAACTATTATAACAAGGAATTGGGATCTAACTCTTGAGTGTGCCGATTTAGATGCTACTATTACACAGCTTGGAGAAGTCTCTATCGATATACTGCTATAAAACTGCTATAACAGAGAGGACTATTATTTTATTTTGTTTATTGGCCAAAAAAAACCTCATATCCGTACTTGAACCCATACCAGGACCAGCAACTTAGTTTTTCATTTTAGTTTAACTTAAAATTTACTTAGTTACCTACAAACTTATAAATGTTGTCCTTGCAGATTCATGGTGGGAAGAATATAGTGCAAAAACACCTAATTTTCAAACCCTTGCCATCCACATTTTGTCTTAGCCCGGTACTGCTCCTAAGTGGAGAATAATTGGAGCACATTTAAGGCCAATCACATGAAACAGCACAACAAAACTCAAAGGCCCTTGAATGACCTTGTTTTTGTACAATACAACTTGAGTCTACCTGCGAAAAAGGTGGAGGGACATGAACATTCAAAGCAATGACCTATATGACATCAATCCATATTTAAATTGGATTGTCGAGGATGTGAAGACCGTGTTTTTTGCAGAGGAGATTGCTGAGTTTGAGAAGAAAGCAACAAAATAGGCAGCAAATGTAGCAGCACAAGCGAAGGTAGAAGGCAAAGGGTCAATGGGAACTTCATTTAATAGTTGTCATATGCCTGAGGATGATATTGTTCCTCAACAAGAATCATCAGCATCCAATCTGAGGACACCGCATAGTCACTTCGAAGCTTTAGTCAAAGAAGAAATTTGTAAACTATTAGTACAGATTTGTAATTTAAAATCATACTGATATGGCACTATGATGTGCATTAAACTCATTTTTTGATCTATAAATGAAGGAAAAACTACTTATGAGTTCTCTAAATTCAGGAAGATTATTTTACAAATATATCTGTTTTTAATGTTCGGAATTTTTTCTGAGTTTTTGCTGAGTCCTGAGTCAAATTTTAGGCCTGCCGAGTTTTCGCCAAGTCACAGTTTTTGAACTGTGATGTTGAAAATAGGAGGTTTTCTTATTGCGGTAACAACATTCCTAATAGTGTAAGTTTAGAGAACCATTGTACAATGTAACTTTACTATTGCATAACCTTGTATGCTTGAGCATTAGTGCATCCATATAAATAAATTTATCTATTGTGCTGATCTAGTTCAAGTAAAGGTCTTGGAGTTACAAAGTCATATGCCAACTACATTTAAAGCAATTGTGTAATATTCATGTGCGTGTGTGAGAGGATTGTTATCTAATTGTGAGTAGTATTACTGAATTCCATTTTGTCAAACTTGCAAGGGTACATAAGAACCTGTACAAAAGTTCAATATAAATCATGACCATGATTAATTAACCAAACACAAAATTAATGCAATGAATGGGTACTTACAGGAAAGAGTAATTGAATAACCCACATGAAAAACAATGGACCAAGAATAGAAGAGAAGTCCAGCCTTATCTTTGTTGCAGGTTTTGGCATCTCTTTCATAAATTCAAGTGGCATCTGCACATTTGTGCCTTTAAAAAGACGAAGAAAGGCTTGAGACACCTGTATTTCAGAAAAAGATCTAATTTTCATTAAAAGATTCAATTCTCAAAGAGGCCAAAAAATTAAGACAAGAAAGAAACCTTCACGATTTTTTTTATTTTCATTCTCCTTTTTTCTATAGATTAAGTAAGCTCCTTTTTCAAGTAGAACTATATGAGTAGGATCAAAATTGTGTACATGCAACTTCTAATATTCTTAGATTAGTTAACCAAAATGACAAGCACAACAGATCAGGAGAACAATGGAGTGGAGTTTGCAATATAAACCTTAATAAACATTGCCAAAGCTTCACTTTGGCATCTAATGGCTTGCAACAAGGAAGGGTTTTAGTTTTGAGGAATAATGTGCATTTAACAATGAAATGAAAATGCATTCAGTTTGAAAGAGAGGAATATAGTAAAGGAAATACGTTGTACTGGAGGAGATTAAAAAACTAAGCTTTGCAGCAATTTATAAAATAGCTTCCTACCAAATGATAATTTATATAAATAACAAATATGTCTTGTACAAGAAGTGTAATCCATATAAATTGATTCTTATGTAGTATAAAAGATGAGCAAAATTATCAATAAGATGTTCTTTCTAAGAATATATTATCGATGGGATTATAAGAATGGACTTTATAAAATGTTATTGTCTTGAAATAACTTGACTTATTTGGAGGGCCAATCACAAGGGTTCGTGGCTTTGTCAATCAGCATAGAACCCTTCATTCATGACTCTTGGACAAAAACAAAGAACCAATCACAACTCTTCAAGCATCTAAATTGTCATTTTTTTATTCTTACCATTAGAGATTAGATAACTGAGGTTAACACAATACAAGGTTTAAAGAACTGCAAACTAGTATTTACATGCACAATAGCTCTAAGAACAGATTATTGGTTCACAAAAGATAAGTTACAAGCATTGATTTGGTAAATCTAGAATTAATTTTATACATTGATATCCACTTTAGGCCTTGGGAAATTCCTTAGGCTTCTACACACCACTAGCAACTTAAACCTTCCAAAACTTGCCTAATCCCTAGCTAAATTTCAAGTAAACCATGCTAGAGTTGTCCCCTTCCATTACATGACGACCATGCAATCTACATAAATAAGAGTGCTAAGAAGACAATTCAATCCCTTTATTTCTTAAGCACAATTAGGCGTTACAAAGCATAGTTGGAAAACTCGTCAAGTACTCGCCAATTTTTTTTGAAACAAGTACTTAGAGAGTAAACTCGTGGGTCAAAGATGCTGAGTTTTCAGCAAGTATTAACAATAAAAATTGGTGAGTACTCATTGAGTTTCAGCAAGTCTGACAGGAAAACTCGCTGGACACCAAAAGACGCTAAAAACATAGCTTAAACACTAAAAAATAGTTTTTTGCCTATTTAAAAATTATGAAAATGTTGACTGTCATGAAGATCTGTGTGGTTTTGAAGGTCTTCATTTAGTGCTGCCCCTCAACCCCGTTGGGGCCCCCTCATCCTTGCTGAGGGCGTTGCCCCTAGACCCTTGCCAAACTCATTTGATACATTTTGTAGGTATATTTTGCATAAAATTTAAGCATTTTTTAAGTTGTCGAGTTTTTGTCGAGTCAGAAATTTTTGGTCTACCGAGTTTGAGTTGAGACTGAGTTTACGAACTATGTTACAAAGATTGCAACTTGTCGATCATAAGAAGATACACGCAAGTCTCTGACTAGTTTGATAGTTGAACAATATCAAACAAGAAAGTTATTACAATAGGTGGATTGTTGATTTTCTTCTTAATGGAATGAGGCATGTTGTAGACATACGAAACTTTTAATGTTAAGATCCTTTGTGGTTGTTTTGTCATGTTCATATGTCAAGTTGTCATATCTATAAGCCTAATATCATGACTTCAGCCATGAGTTGTCTGTCATTCTCAATGATGTATTGACTGTTTGTCAAGCCATACATATAAGTAGGAGACAACATAAGCTCGTGTAAAGGAAAGAGACTTGTCTTGAGTGATGAAGAATTGAAGGGATAAAGGATGAAGTTTAGCTAACAAACAAAGGTGATAGTGATACAAGTGATATGGACAAGTGTGAAGTTCTTTCAACCTTCAAGTGTAAATGGCAGTGGCAAGAGGAACCTAAAAGCATGCATAGGTGCAAATATGATAGTGCTTTAGTTGCGAGATCATAGGAAAGGCACATCTAGGAGATATGAGGTCCTTTCAGCAACAAGAACATCAAAATTGAGCACCTAAGTGATGATTGACAACATTTAAGTGACAGGAATGGCATGAAAGCATGCCTAGAAGGTGATAACCATTCTTCAAGTGGCAAACATGAACAAAATGTGTGTCTACAAGTATGAAACAATCACTTAAGTGACAGAGGAAGATAGGGCGCACCTTGAGAAGATAAGCTAAGTTTTAAGTGGCAAACACAGATAAATGGCACACCTATGACATTATCAAGTGGCAAAAAACACCTAAAATGAATGCCTAAGTGATGCATGACAACATTTAAGTGACATAAGTGGCAAAGAAGTGTGCCTAAGTGTAAAGAACTCAATTAAGTGACAAGGGCAATCATAAAGCACACGTGGACCAGTTAAGTCAAAAGACGAGTGGCAAAGGTGAGTTGAAAAATACACCTAGGGTGAAAAGAGCACGTAAAATGTGCACCTAGATTTGAAAAGCTAGGTTTCAAGTAGTACAAGTAGGCAAAATGTGCACCTAAATGTTATGGGTAGGATTTTGAGTGACAAACATGGCTGAAAGGCACACCTGGATTAGTATTGACAATGTTTAAGTGACATCATGATGTACTTGAATGTGTCTTGCCAATGTTTAGTGGTTAGAGCATGACAAAAGCGCACCTAGTAGGGTTTCTAGCCACCGAAAATAGTTCACGTTCATGCTGAATAAGATTAAAAGCGTGTCTTTTTGGATTCGCCTAAGGAAAAAGGCTAAGATGCTCTTTAACTCAAGACAAATGACTTTTATGCTTTTTGATTAAACATAAATCCTACAACCACACACTTGCCCTATTAAACTAAAAGCAAAGACTAAACAATGCAAGTGCACATAAAGATTGAATAAGCTTAAATACAAAGACGTGAACGCTTCAATAAATTAAATTATGAGATCGGTACTGTTGGTTAACGGATTTGTCACTAACTCTATATTCTCTCGCCCGAATAGATGACAAATGTAACAACAATTGAGCCTATTATAATGGTATTTTACAAAGGCTCTTTGCTTCTTTTACAAGGCACAGCTACCTTCAATTGATATTCTATGAATGAAAAATTGGTATTGCTTTTAACCAGAAAGCAAGACAAAGGCGGTGCTTTTAACCAAAAAGCAATAAAGGCAAAGTACATCCAAATAATCAGAAGCTCAAAGACTTCCACCAGCTACCATCTATGAATCAATAAAGCAAATACCATATACCACACAATCACCACCATGAACCATATATCAAAAGATAAATAATTCCCAGCAGTGAGCAAGAATTAAAGATATCCAACCACTTCAATACACAAATATCATCAACATCAGCAGCAATACATCCAACATAGGAAGAATATGAATTCAAATAACCATAACACAAAGTTTAAGATCATCCAAAACTCCACTGCATTGATTTTTATTTCATGTATATAAAGCAATTGAACAAAAAGCCAAAATTGATCTATCACCAACACATAGTTTGCCAAAAAGATCCATACATCGACTAGCTCATTAAATTTATAGCTAAGTCGCACCATAACTGTCTTTAAACCCTAACGGCTTCTTGAAGACAGTCGATTAAAAGAAGTTTAAACAATAATTAAAAGGGGCCCTCCAGAGCCAATAGTTTTTGAGCAAATATATGAAATATAACTAAAGCATGAGAAAAGAAATTCAATTGAGGATTGTCACATCCTCCTCTCCAGTATCAACTTCATATGTCGCTTCCTTTTCCTTCACCTATTCATCTTCATCCCCCATGTCGCTTTGTGCCGTTTGGGATGCCTATGCCCGTAGTTTCGCCTTGTATGTGTTAGGTCTCAAAAATGCAGGTCCTAAACCCTAAGAGGTTGCCAAGCTCTCTTAACGTTTTTGGCTAATTGGAACAGGGCTAATATGATTGAAAGCCCCCTTCTCTTTAGGTTCTGCCAAACCTAGGTGGGTGTACCTTGATAGCTAGTGCAGATTTGTGTAACCTTAGTGATCTTCTCACATTGGCATGTAGATGAGAGACAGATATAAGGCTGATAGTTATTCCTAATACTAATGTGTGAGATTCTAAATATGTGAAAGGTTTTGAAATGTTATTTTGAATGACCAGTGCTTTGTCTATTTTAGGGCAACGGAGTCAGGATGTGTATGATAGATGTATCCTCCTTCTTGGTTTAACTCTAATTATTTGGCACTTTCAAGTGTTTATACCTTGTATAAACATGCAAGGTTGTCAGCTATTTGTGCTCTTCTTACAAATCCCAATGAAACTCTCCCAGGTTACTGTGATCAATTGAAAGGATTTTTAATTCTGGTGTGAAGGAAACCAACAGAGATGATTCATTTAAAGGGTTTTAACTCATGGCGGAGACCAATAAACATAAATCACCTGGAAGGACTTAAATCGACTTCTCACAGACACCAATCAAACAGATCACACAGAAGCAACAAATGTGCCCTGATAAATTAAGTATATCCTTGATATATTAATTTAAACAACAAAGGAAAACCATTCTGAAGACAGCACAAATAACATATATGAATTAATTTTGACAAATAATTGAACACCAAATGTTGGACATCAGATTATAAGATTCCTCTCCGTTTAATTTCTTTATAAGATTTTACATTTTATGCTTGGAAGTGACTGCTGATTGCTCACATTATTCTTCTTCTTATTCGATGATTCATTTCTCATATATATTTTGCAATTTTAGGGTTATGACCCTTCATCCATTCCTGTGTAATCTTTCGTTATTTTGATTACCTTTGGCAAGAATAAAATATTTAATTTCCTGTGCTAATTAATTAATATCCCTCTTCTTTGATGGCAATCTTCACACTTACATTCACTCCTTGTTGGAAATGTCTCACCTTCAAAAAATGTCATCGGGGTAAAATAATCACCACTTCTTGGTGAAAATATGTTACAACTTCATTTTATGTCAAGAAGTGATTAAATTTAATACATGTTTACCTCCTCGTGAATGTATTCACCTTGTTTTAATTAAAAAATGTTTGATATACTCTCCCGTGAAAAATAAAGTATTTCACAATACTTTAATTTCTTTGTTGGCAAATTTCTCGTTTATATTTACCTATGTCTATTTTCACCCTTATTTGGTAAAAATATTACTTGGGTGGAAATGATTACTCGCTCCTTAACATTTTTGGTGAAAATTCATTACCATTGCTGAAATTTTTATCTTCTTAAAATAGGATTAATGTTCAAAATAATCACCTTAATCCCGATTTCATTTAATCGTTAATTGTATTCTTTGTCGGGGATGTGCCATCACCATATCGAGGAGACTCGATTATTGTCTTGCCGATACCCTGATGAATTTTTCAAACACATAGTTTACTCTTTTCGGGATATTGGGGGGATGTCCATATCACTCACTCCGATCTCCTATAAGTCCTTTTGTCATATTAATTTTTATCTCGGGGCCCACTTCAATAATCTCTCACTAATATAATATTTTTACCTTTCAATAAATATTTTGCAACATTTTATGTCTTTAAGAATTTCGAAGGGACCAGGCAACCACTCACTCAGACATTCCAATATAGGGAATATTAGGGTTACTTTCTCTGCCATCGCACACAAGTTTGCTGTTGTTTTCTACTTAGAGGGGAATGCTGATACGAGGAGCGTTTTGCCTGGAAACCTGTCAAGGAGTACATGGAGATGATGAGAATCTCAAATCTTATGCTTGGATTACAACTTGTTATTAGTGGAGCAGATTTGACAAAAGAATCTGGCGAGCTATTGAGAGGCCTTTCGTGGCTTCGATGGTTTGAATTTGGTCTTATGCAACAGAATCTTCCATCGTGGCTCTTGTTGGAGACAATTAGAGTTCTAGAGATTATTCAACCTGATATGTTAGAAACATTGTGGGGGGACGCGCATGTAAGAAATTTTCTTTGCTATTTTTGAATTAGAATGAATGCTTCCATTCTTTTCAAATGTTTTGAGTTTGAACTCAGTAGAATTGAAAATTAGTTGTGCACAGCGTCCTCCCTTGTAAAAATTAGTGCATGATTTTGATCTTCAGGCTTCCCCTCACCAAGTTTTATTGGTCCAAGTAGCCTCGCCCTGTAAATCTCCACCTCACTTTGTAGGTGTAGATCATACTTAACAAGAAGAGAAAAATATTCCACAGCATCCCTTCCTGTGAAGACCTCACCATAAGCAACACGAAGAGCCTCATTATTTTTCATTAAATAATAAATACAAAATATCCTCAACTCGTGGATCCTTCTTTGCCTTTTGAGCACCATAAATCTGGCAAGCAACAACATAAATAAATTTTATGAGTGTTGTGGCATGTTCATGATCTTTGAATAACATTCCTACTCCACTACTTGCACTACTAATGCTTTGTCCAGATGGAAAACTCTGTGATCTCAATACACTGGCTTCTTCTGGCATTAAATTGAATTGAATAGCATTGGCAAAGAACTGGAACCACAGCCTCAGCTGTTGAATATTCCGAATCTCCCCAAGATGGGAAAACAATCCTACCAAGGCTCCAACTACAGATGACATTATTGAGTACTATATCTATGTGTTCATAAAGTATATCAAGATAACTGGTGCCCACACTACCCCAACAACAAATCGGTTAGTCTTTTTGAAAAACTCGTGCCACTTGTAAGGGATTACACCAATGTCCAATATCGCCTTTGTTGGTTTCACCATAGGCCTGATCTGAAAATAGTAGCTAAAGGAGAATTTTACAGCCAACAACACTACCCAAAACAGAGAATAAGAGATGTTATCAAAAAATCCCCTCTCGAAGCCTACGTTCAACGAATGTTCTTGACTGAAGCCACCATGTCAAGGCATGAAAAACTCTCCAGTTGCTCTTCTCCATAGAGTTTCTGACCCAAGAGATAATAAAAAGAAGCAAGGCCAAGACTTTGGGAGCGATGAATACAAAAGTAGCCTCCACAAAGTTATACAACATACTGTTTGCCTTAGACGACCAATCAAAATCACGATTTCTCTACTTCCACATCCGACTATATAGCATAGCAGACAAGATGGTCCACACATTTGCAACAATGATCTTCAATAACATTCTTATTCTTGTATCTAAATTTTCCATATGTTAATTGTCTGTTTAATACTGCCCGAGCGTGAAAAGCATCCCTAAGAGATTTGTGCCTACCATCCCCACCACGGAAATGATATTCCTTACTTCCAAACCTCAAGAAAACAATGCCAAACACAAACGTAACACAAATTGCCATATGTACACTTCTTGGCAACAAAGATTACCAACTAATAAATTCACCATCATCTGTAAGTTACACACTTAACACGGTATCAAAAGATCAGTTAGCAAGGAGGGATGGGCAGCAGTCAAATGATATTGATGTCTTTATTCCTTATATGCCTAATCGTGGTTGGAATGCTTAAAAAGACTTTTCTATCTTATATCATTCCTTTCATTTTAGGAGGGCATGGTAACCCTAATGTTCATTTCCCTAGGATAAGGTACCAATTCCCAAACAAACATCTTCCAGTGTATTCAAACTACCTTATTGTGGAATCCCACTCCTCTGAATCCCACCTACATTGAAACCTCTATAACTTCATAACTATGAGGCATGCCAGGTCCCCTTGTGGGCCCGACTAAAAAAATTTCGTTTTGAAACAAGTTTTTTTGTCCTGAATTGATCTGGGACCACTCTAATGTGCTTCTAAAATGAAAAATTGAAATGGGTTGTCATCAAAATCCTCTTTTTAGCACTTTGTACTGTGAGCAAAACAAGCCAAGTAGCCTCCAGAATTGCCTTAAAAAACTGATCAACTCGTCTCCTGGAGTCATGAAAATGCACAAGTATGTAGACATTTGATCCAAGAATTCAGTGCAACAGACGGTTTGGCAAGATCTATCCTGAGGTGCAAGATATTCAATGTCAAAGTAGCTCATTCAGCCTTTTCTGAAAACTGGACTTGTCAAAAATCAATTAGGGTTCACCAAGTCACTGTCCCGAAAAAATACCAAATCACATCATGGAAAGCTGCCACTTGGGGAAATAGTTCATTTAGGCTCAATGAGTATGTGTGCAAAAGGATTTTTCACTAATCATCTTCTGTCCTGAAATATTAAAGGCCAAAGTCGACCTCTCTGCAACTTTCTGGAAATGCAGATGTCAAAACTGTGTAAAACCCATTTGCTTTTGGTTTTGAAAAAATATTAAACAATATGCTGGGGTCTTGAAAACTGACATGGGAGCACATTATCATGGGGAGAATCTGGAACACCAATTGGTTCGTCATGAACATCATCCAACTACTAGATATTTGCCTCCAAAATTGACCTCACAGGCAGATTTCACACTGTGCAGATAGCAAACATTCTCAAAACCCTTCAACTTGATACTTGAAAACCCAGTCAAATCTGATCATGGGAGGCTGAAAGCGGATATACATGCTAACATATGGTAGATAAACATACTTGTCAAGTGATTTGGCGTGAAACTGAGCAGGCTTCAAAATATAACTCTCCAAAGTAGGTCACTGAGCAGTTTTTTCCAAGTGCATTTCTGAGTTCTGAAATTGATTTTTTCATCATGGGACCTTCAAATTTTGCAAAAATTTGAAGGTTCCAACAGTATGTTTTGTACTTATTGATCACAGGTGTCAAAGATATCCCATATGGAGTCCCAATCATGCTAATCCGGCATTTCCTTTTGCTCACCGCTCTATCTGCATCAACCACCTTTTGATGGGCATCATCAAACCCACTTCTGACGGTTTTGATATAGGCAGCCATCTTTGTAAGTTTGCCAAGTGATTCCCCTGTTATAGTGTCGTAGTTCATCACTTCTTCAGTTACCAATTTCTTGAAATTTTGTTTGATTTTGCTTAATATCTAACAGCTTTTCATCATCGTCCCCATTAGCTTCAATTTCTATAACAGCAAAATTTGTTTTGATCCTCATCATTTTTGAAAAATAAGTTGCAACTGCCTTTCTCATTTCGTCCTTAGAAGATATTATGAAGCATAACTTCCATTCGACTATATCAGCCCATACATGTGTATTCAATTCCTCGGGATCATTCAAGACTTTCTCAGCCACTAGGATACTAACATCTATATTGGCCATCTCCTGTATCTCTTTAGAGGCTAAAGATAGGCTGTTATGATCACTCCTAGCCGTTTGGAATTCTACTATTAAAGCCTCTCTTTTTCCATAAACAGAGTCAAACAATTTAACTGCCTCCTCAATCAACAAAAGACAATCAAACATGACTTTTTCTACCCATTGGTCCATAACATTATTCAGAGATAATGGTCTTTTTATTTGTTGTAATAGATTAGGATCAAGGGCACTTATACTCATATCAAGAGGGGCTTCAGTTGAGGGTGTTGTTATCTTTACAATTGACTGAATAAATAATGATAGGGAACTTACTTGAGCTTGCAACTTAGAGTTCTCCTCTTGCTGTCTCTTGACCCTTTTTGATAGATTGTTGACCGAATATTTAACATGATAGATATCACCTTCCACAGTAGAAGGTCCCAAGTCCACTCTGCTCATTCTGAAGTTAGCCTCGGTAACTTTATCTTCATTCTTATTCCCCACTGGATCTGCGATTTCCAAAAATTGGTTACCTGAAGCAGGATCAGTCATCATTCTTGACATTCTCCTAGCACGTTTAGGCCTAGGGGTGTCCTATAGTAACTTAGCTACAGTATCTACACAGGTATCCACCGTTGGTGTATACCTTTTCTTCTTCTCAACCGCTTTCTTTAACTAGGTGGGAGACGAGGAGGGAATATTAACAGCATTGATAACACACATTACACCATCCATATGCACAAATGGAGAATTGTGCTCTGGAGGTTCGTTTAGATTGGGGGAACTTGGAGTACTCAGAAAAGACTGTAGCACATTATCTTCTCCTAACTGAGTAAAAATTAATGAATCACTATCACTTACAAGGTTACTGATAAGTGGCACATGGTCTCCTTTTGATGGCGAAGCGGCCAATCTGGTGTTGCTCTTCACTGGTTGACTATCTTGTTCGCATGTTGTCTTTGGTTTACTGACCTCTTCACGGGGCCGTTCACCGTCTCCATTTGATTGTGAGCCAACTCTCTGAAGAGTTGGGTCCAAACTAGATGACCTCTACTGAGAGTGTGCAGTTTGAGATCTATTCTAACCCTGAAAGGCTGATTCTTTTGGTGTTGCAGAGCCAACGTGTTCTTTCATCTTCCCTTTCAACCAAACAATCCTCCCAAAAGTCCTCAAGCTGGGGTTTGTGCAGATACGAACCTCCTCCATGCATGTTTTCTTTCACATAATTTTTACTATCAAAGGCTACATGAGCGGACAAACTATGGAGACTGAACTCAGACAGCAATTTATCCACACTTTTGGCACTATCATTACTTTTACAAGAATAAAACGAAAGAGTCACAGGATAAGAGTAGCCTTTCTTTTTCATAGCATGGTACCATGTATTCACAGCCGCCATTTGACGACATACCTCCAGAAACACGAGATAATCAGACGGGTATCGTGGCAACTTCAACGGGGCATTTTCATAACCCCCAATTCTCAAGTAGAAGAAGTGATCAAATTGGACATAAAAACTTCCAAAATTCATAACCAATGCGGCCGCTTCCGCAGAAAACCTTCGTTCCAGTGAGCCGTCAATTTTCTTAGCCAACCACATGGAAAAGGCATCATTCACCCTCCAGAAGTCTTTCATACCTTCATTCTTTTGTAGCTGAGGAAAAGTCTGATACACAAGCGTACCGGTGGCAAGAGTTCCTTGAATCCTTAAGCCAAGCCAAGCAGCCTCTCTATGAGCTAACACATAAACCAGTCGGGAACACATGTAAAACTTTACATCTCGCGGGAAATTTACCAGTTGTTCGTGCATACTTTCGCTAATTATTCTTGCCCAATCGATATGATGGTCTCCACAGATTAGCAAAATAAATCTACACATCCAAAAGACGAAAGTATCCGATTCTGAGCTCCCAACTATGTGGTTTAGCAGTTATCATGTCTGAATCTCCTCTTTAGATTGACAGGGAGTCATGATTTCCCCTTTTTCTCAACTTCTAGCCAGGTACTGGCAATACAATTCTGGCACTAGTCCTTCCTTTCATTATAGTACGTCCATGTAGAAGACACAGAGACATCGGCATTTTCTTCATACTCGTCCAAATTAAAGGCTACGACAACCGATTCAAAATCAATTTTAGCAACAATGGAGCCATCTGCGGCTCTAATCTCTTGAGATTCCAGAAAGTAATTGTTGGCGCAAGCCACTACCAATTCAAGACAACACACTGCAAGTGGAAAGCCCCCGGCTCTATCTAATCTATTGCTAACAATTTTATTTGCCAGGGTGGTTCGGCCTTCGGTCTGCATCCTCTTCTAGAAATCCGCAAAGTCGATATGACCCAGTTATGTATACCTCACACCTTATAAACCATTTTCCACAACAAGAACCATAGGGGCCCCTTGAAATTTGAACTTCATCTTCACCAATTTCAGAAACCAGACAGCCAGAATCTTCGAAGCATTCACAGACAAGGCAGGAAAATGTAGTGCACTTACAGGGGATTCTCTATGCAGATACATGAAAATAGAAAATTTCTACCGCTAGAAACAAGTGTTGTGTTTTTATAGTAGAGGAAAGCAAGAAATAAGATAGAAACGGCCAATCGTGCTAACCTGTAAGCTTGGAATTTCGCTGATATTTCGCACGTAGTGGATTAGCTGTTCTTCACTCTACAACATGTTCCCTTAGCGAAATGATAAAAGTTCAGGTGAGGTAGGCAACTTAATGTAATTTCATGTCACTTCTCATAAACATGTTCATAAAGAACATTAAATTCTAGCGGTGGATCGATCTTTGAAATTCATAAACATCTACCTCGAGTTTCCCTCCGAAAAATGTGCCAATGAATTCGCACGTACTTCAAGTTAAATGCAGAATAACAAGTGTCATTTCATTGGACAACACGCCAGCTCAGAAAAAGGCACCACATGCACAATAAGCACTTGAGTCGGCAAGTTGGGGACTTTTCGAACCTTTGAACCATAACATTGAGAGTTTTTGAACTTCCAACCACCTGACAATATAGAACCTTCATAACAAAAATGACCAAGACCGGCGCAAGGGAGAACTTTAGACACCGGACTCAAAGACAAGTCGGGAAGCCGGGCGGTTCATGAACTCTTGAACCCGCCAACTTTGGTTCAAAAACACAAAAGATTTCCGACAACACGCGAAATGGCTAAGTAAAGCTCAACTTGGGAAGAAAGAAAAAGGAAGTGACAAGCGATGAATGGAAAAATTTTCTAAGGCGTGAATGCTTGAGTAAAATTTCAAACATAGGGTAACAGGTACAAAGCCAAAATCTTCAACTTCAAGTAAACCTGCTATACAAAGCTTGCAATTTGCTAAAAGCAATTTAATCTCCCTCAACACAAATAACAAATATTTCCATAGCAAGATAGACATAATAAATTCTATTGAATGAACACTAAAATTTGAAATAACATTAATAATGAATAACAATTTCAGCAATATGTAGGCACAAGAATTACCATTAGGAAATCTAAGTGCAAAATAGCACTTATTTATAATGTTTACAAAACTATTGCATGCAAATAAATAAAAAACTAACCACTACTTCTACTCTAGAAATAATTAACTGCATGAAATGTAATAATTTTTATTACAAATTATTACAAACTCGCACTAAAACCTCACATCGCTCACATTAGATAATCTAACAATAGCCGAATCCAAGCTAAAAATAGAGGTAGCTAAAAGTAGCTGTCATGTCCTGATATTAAGGCATTGTTTAAATTAAAGATTTAAATATCATGATAGGGATGGGGAAGTCGCTTTCGTAAAATATGGCGTTTTGTCGTCCATTGAGATGATAATTGTGTATATATAAAATATTTAATAAATAATATTAATTTTAATATCATTAAAATATAATTGTATTTATAAATAATAAATACATATACAAATATAAATATTACTAATATTATTATAATTATAATAATTATAGTAGAATTAAATATAATATATAATATATAATGTAATATAATATATAAATATAAACAAGCCTTGCCACCCCATGATGTGTGGCAAGGCCGAGACAGAGAAGGTGGTAATGATGGTTTGCAGATGCAGAAAGAAGGCACGAGTGGAAGGGATGTTGCATTTATTAAGGTAAGTGTTAGATTCGGCATGAGCTGGGAGTCCAGTTGGATTTCGAGAAGCTTCGGCAGGCCTCTTGATAAGCAGTCTACGGAGGTAGCAATCTCATCTCGTTTTCTCCCTTCGCAAGCAGTCAAATGCCTTTGCATTTCGTAGTCATAATCTCTGTAGAAGCCATTCGTTGTGGGGGAATGGACACCCCGGTTAGGCTTACCAGTTAAAAAAGACAGATGGCTTTCCTCGGGGTTGTCACCGACCTTAGGTTGCAGAGAATGCTCCGCCACTCGGACGAACTGATGGTCGAGGCTGTGAAAATGCTCCTAGGAAAAGCCTTCATGAACAACAGTGAAAGGTATAGGGTGGATACAGATATCTCCTCCCGGGTGCTGGCCATGCTTCTTGAAATTGGGTGGGATAAAGCAGAGGTAGCGATGATTATGAAAGGAATCTTTAACTCTGAACATTTAGGGGATCTGGAATTCTCCCTGCAGGTTGCTAGGCCAGGCGTTGGCATCCCTCGGCCAAGAGATTGGCCTCTGCGCACAAATCCTGGTGAGGTCATCAAATTGTTCCCATTCATTTTGGACACCAGAGGTTTTGAGCTGGTGATGATGAAGGAACAGGCAGAGATAGCAGTGGATTACATCAAAAAATCTCTTGGCATGGTGACGGTGGACGGGCTCGACTGGGTTGAAAGCTTTAGTAGGAAGTTGTCTGAATATGGTAATTAGTTGTGGATGGCCCCTTTGCTTCCTTTTGTATAGTTGAAGCAAGGTTTTATAGTTATAAGAAGGCTTATATTCATAGTTAATAGTTATTGGGGTGACCCTGTGTGGTCGTAGATATTGCCCCCCAGTCTGTTTTGGGCTGCTGTATGGTCCATTTTGCCAGTCATGGATAGGCGGTAAATTCTATATTCCTTTGCCAGAAATTTCAATATAAAATCTCTATTATGAATCAAAAAATATATATATAAATATAAACATAAATATAAATTATAATAAAATATAATTTAATTTAAATACTATTATAGAATATAATTATAATTATAAATATTCATATAAGACAAAATAAGCAGCGATCTAATGTTACACAGCTGCGATTCTTAAAGAACAGCGCTCTTTATAATGAGAAGAATCGTATTTCCTAGAGGCAGACCGACTGCCCATAGTAAGCGCCAAGGTGGGAAGTTAACTAATAATATGTTAAAACAAACTAGTAACATCACAATATATGCAGCGCGCTTCACATAAGACAAGACTATGCGATTAGGGAAGAGGTGCGAATGCATAAGGGGTGACACCCATTGGTAAGAGTTGCACTCTTTTGTTAGAATCAGTCTTATCCAATAAGATATAAAAGAACATTTGTATTGAGGGATCGGAAAGGAATCAATGGATCATCTAAACACAACAATACAGATCAAGCATCCATGAACCATCGAATCAACCATACACAATATCATCTCTTCCATCAACGATCTCATCATCATCAACACCCAATTAACAATAAAACACAGCAGTCACAAGCAATACAGATCACCGAATCATCAATACACAGCCATCAACCATCTTCAAAGCAGCCTTTATATCAGCAAGGCAAAATAATATATATATTTCTGATCTAAAACATCTAGGCAGAAATTGCCATATAAGGATCCATCCGTAAGAGGTGGAAATCCTATCAAAACTGATTTAGATCCTTGCATAAAGGAAATCTAAATATTGTGGCAGCCTTGTGAGAAATTAAGGCAAAGCATCATCATTGGTGATCTATAGGATCACTTATACTTCCTTGAGGAGAGCAAATCTACGAATCGGTATGATATTTCTAACTCATATATATATATATAGTCTTGCCCATGATATACGAGGAACAATGCGTGTCTTGCCGCGTCATTAATCTTTGTCTATTGCCCCTATGAGGACGTTTGGGTCGTTAGGGAAGGGCGGTTTATTATTATTATTATTAAGTCTTACACGGTAGGTGACCCTCAAGTGGTGAAGTATTGCCAGGTGTAGCATCAAACCCTTGAGCCAAGTGGTGAAGTATTGCTGGGTGTAGCATGGAACCCTTGGGCCTATGGCAGTGGAGCATTGTTATCCAGCACCTTAATGAGTATATACCCCATCTCCACTAGGGTTGATGATTAGGATTGATTAACAACCAGGAACGACAATCGCCATTCCCAAAGTATATCATGAGGCAAAAGACGTATCAAGTATAGGTCTATTAAAGTATGAAGAAATACAATTGAATATATGCTCTCTCCAATAATGTTATATTCTTGTTCATTATTATTGATTATGATTATGATACATTGATTTCATTACTAAATTGATCTTTAATAGTGCTAATGTCTTCTTCTAGTAGTTATTCTTGTGTGCAGGTTAAGAGATCAAGGATATCCTAAAAGGGGACATTACAGTAGCATGTTGCACATGAGTGGCCTTTCGAAAATCTAGATCAACTTTTGACTTGAAACTAATCACAAATCCTTTGATGGAGGCTGAAAACACTAACTTTGCAAAGTTCACCTTGATGCTTTGAATGTAATCCCCATTCCATTGGTTTTGCATTAAAACCTTAAAGTGCCATGATTCAATGATGATTTGCCAATTTTTAAGACAATGAGATTCATGTGCTCAAGGCAAGTACCACAAACATATTAAAAATCATTTTAGTACAGCCTTGGACTCGATCACATGCTCATGAAGCTCCATCTCAAGAACTTATTCCCTTCCATTGCCTAGGATCCTCTAGATAATGAAAATGTAGCATCGTAAATTGTGCTCACCCACAATTTCATGCTTTATTTGGTACTCACTTTAGTGTCCACTCACTTAGCGTGCTTTCCAAATGCTGCTTTGACCCTTTCTGCTACTACCCTAAAACTGTAAAAGTGCCTTAGCCTTGGCAGTGTCCTGAGTAATCTGAACCCTTTAAAAACTAAAGTTGCACCGACCAAAGCGCTAAGTGTGAACGTTTGCGCCAAGCGCTGGCATCCTAATAGTATTTTTCAGTTCATCAACCATTTTAGGTGTATTTTTGCTAGTGTGGCACTCCGAGCTTTTCCTAATGCCTATCCACGCCCAAACAGCTCCTTCCCCATCTTTTTGATCTCTTGCCTCTTCTATAAAACCTTGCCGCTTTGCCATTCAAATGATTGATTATTTTCCATAGCGAAGCTCTGCTGAAATTGAGACCGAATACTTTTCATAGCGAAGCTCTTCCAAAATCAACTCTCACCATCATCATACTTTGGCTATTGTACACTCCCTTACTCTATTGCATTTATTGTTTGTTGTTAATCATTGCAAATGTTAGTTTGAGTCATATTTCATTCACATATCTTATCAATCTTGCTTGTCACTGCTCGTCAATTCTAGACACTTAGAATTCAGAGCACACACTTTTTTATCAATCTATCAATCTATATCTCTGGCTGTCGTTGAAGTGGGAACACTGAAAACAGGGTTTGATTGAGGCAAGCTCCTATACAACCCAACCCTCTCTTCTGTATGTGTATTTGCAAGTTCCGTCAGGAAACTCGATGACAGGAGGAAGGACTGAAAGAACCGGCACAATAGCTAAGGTTGTCTGCCTGGTGCCAGGTTCTTTATCATTTTGTCTTTTCATTTTTGTACTTCATTTGTCAAAATTCTATTTACTGTCATTTATTTTCCAGCGTTGTAATTAGTTTCCTTCTTTCCTTTCTTTAAACATAAAGTGGTTCTGTAGACAGATTTTATCTGAGACATTAGCTAACAGAACCCTAATGTAATGTTAGTGGAAAACTCCCTTGATTGATATGCTCAGTTGCGGAGTAGTTTTTCCTACATCACATTTTGGTGAACCCAGTGTTGAACTTAAAGCACCTTTTTCATTCAAATTTCTTTTCTTTCCCAAGAAAAAAATTCAAGGCGCTGCCCTGAATCCCAGCGTTCAGCAAGATTTGGTAATACCTTTCTTAATTCTCTCCTTCTATCTTTGTAAATCAGCATGTTCTTTTCTTTTCTTACAACACTTTCCAACTTTGCTCAAAGGGTTTGTGAAAGTGATGTTCCATTCAATGCATGTGATGGTGACTTAGCTCTTCCTATGCCACTCTATTCTTTTGATCCCTCTCCTAAGATTCCTCCTACTTGTGAGGATATTTTGGCGCAAGAGAATGATATCATTAATACTTTTCTTAATGCTACTCTACCCTCTCTTCATTTCAATGCTCTCCCTTCAAGAGATGAAGCATTAGTAGATGAAGAGGCTCACCTCACATCGGATCCTCCACAACTAGATGTTGAGCATACTTATTCTATTTCTTCTCTTAAATGATGTATTTCTCAAGCAAATAATAACATCAATTCAATCATTGTTAATCGACTTATCTCACCTGCTAAGGGGATGTTGGATAAGTCCATTAATGTTCAAAATATCTCTTCTATTCCTAAAATCATTGTGCATAGGGTGCCTGATCCGTCCCTGCTTTCTCATCTTGTGATCATTGTTCGGGGAATTTCTGACAATCTTGACCTTCAAATTACTTTTTAGAGATTGCGAAGTCTATAACTAAAAACATGCTTATGGCTCCTCACTACCATGTAGTAGCCCACACATATAATTCTCGTCAAAACAAACAGGCTACTCTTGTCTTTATTTCCCTTCCTCCACCAAATCCTATTCTTCCACCACCTCCCCGTCTTTCGGTGGAGGATACCAAAGAGTATGATCTTGTTAAACAACTCCAGGCTACACAAGCTAAGATCTCTCTTTGGGACCTGATACAAGTTTCACCTTCTCGTCATTCTATTTCTCCTAATATCAATTTTAATTTCTCTGAACTCCCTTCTGCTGAAGTTCAGAAGCAAAATGATGCTCTTATAATTATTGTAGCTATAGCTCGACTGGGATCAAGCGAACCCTTATTGATAGTGGTTCTATCCTTAATGTTTGCAGTTTAGACCTCCTTAATCATCTTGAAATCATGCTTCTTCTATTTCTCCTTCAAATCTATCCATCAAAGGTTTTGATAATGTGGCTCACCCAAATTTAGGCACTATCACATTGCCTATTACGTTAGGCCCTGTTACATTGCCTACTGAATTTCATGTCATGTAGGAGATTCTTTCTTATAATCTTCTCCTCGGTAGACCGTGGATTTAGGCCATGGGTGCAATTTCATCTACCCTTCATCAATCTCTTAAATTTCTTTATAATGGTAAAGTGCATAAGGTAAGTGTTGATCTGAACCCCTTTCAATACTATCAATAGGCTGAATTGGGTCACGAGAAGCCTACCCTTTATTCTCTTCACAATTTCATACCTTCTACAACAAATTCTCAAACACCATCATCACCCTCTGTTGATGAAGATGTTCCTTCCTCATCTAATGCATGTCTTGGTGATGATTGGGGCTCCTTAGACTTCACCCCCCATGGGCCATGTGAATATGAGGTTGACTCTTCTCACTCGGACATTCACACATTCAACAAGGATCTACATTCTGGTATTAGAATCGATCCCTCTTCTCATGTGAATTTTGTTACTACTTTTCATACAACATTTGCATATACATCTCATTTCAACAAGGCTAGTGATGTTGATTCTCCTCCTCTTTCTGATTTGAAGACACATTACGGGCTCGGATACAAAATTCTTTCTAAGCACAGCTACAATGGAAATGGTCTAGGGCGCATGGAATAAGGAGTTAAGGTCCCTGTGGAACCTACACCACACTTACCTTCTACAGTGGGTTTAGGTTTCCGGCCTTCTCCTCTATCTACATCCCCTCCTCCATTGTCTGAGGTTTCTATGGCTTCTTCTTTTCAAAAATCAAACCTTTCTCCACAACAAAAAGGGTTGCTTCCTACTCCTACTTCTCTTCTATCTAAACAAGAGCGTATTTTGTTGAGGCTTCTCAAAGCCCGCTTGATCACTCTTCCTCCTCCTACATGCAAGAAGTTTCCTAAGCATATTCAATCAACACTTACTTTTTGTGCATATCATTGAATGCTTGGCCATTCCACCAATGAATGTTACGTCTTGCATGACAAAATTAAACAATTTCTTGACACAGGTGCTCTCACTCTTCTGGCTGATGAAGCGTCTGTCTCTCTTCTACATGACAAGTGATATTGAGGTTCACCTCTTTCCAGTTCATGGTTCTTCCTCTATTTCTCATGAGACTATTGTGTTGCTAACTGTCATGTGGCACTTGTAGCTTTCTTCGTTTGCTCGTTGCCATTCATGGTGGTACAATCTTACATGCAACCATACTTCATCTTTGGTAACAACACAATATTATTTTTCATGGTTGTCCTCACCCGTACTCTGGGCGGCAAAGACAACTTGTTCAAGGGGCGTGCATTCTTTCTAAGGATCTCCCCTCTTCTATCCTCCCCTTTTCTTTACCCTAAAATATTTGCATATTATATATGCTAATATTTTAAGAGGGGGCATATATTCTCCTCACATGTGCATCCATACATGCACCCTTCTTTAATCACATCCCTCGAGATGTAGCTTATCAATTCGCCCCCTAAGGTGTTGCATTTAACGCTCCCTAAAGTGTTCACCCCCTATGATGTTGGTGTTTGATACGCTTCCTGACGTGTTGATTTTTTATACACTCTTTGAGGCATTGGTTTCGAGTACGCTCCTTGAGGCGTTAGTATTTCATGATCACCTAGCATAATGCAGCTTGCTAGTCTGTGATCCATGTAGTCTATGAGCCACCTAGCATAATGCAGCTTGCTAGTCCGTGTGCTTCATATGACCTACCTTTATACACCCATCGTCACCTAGCATAATGCAACTTGCTAGTCTGTGATCCATGAGGGTATTGTGATTTGCATAACCCCTAGCGACAGATGTAAGATACCCAACTAATTCTACTAAATTTTTTCCTTACTTAAAACAATTTTACTACATATCAACTCATCAACTACTCAACAACTTTAAAGATATACATCAAAGATATCTACTTGAATGTATCAACCTTAGAGATGGGTACTTGTCTTGTTACTTGATTCAATCAACTTGTAATGACTTATTTCAAGGATAATGCTTTCAATAGCATGATGTACAACTTATTCAAATGGAAATACAAAGAAAGGCCTTGAAGCCTTGATGTTTACAATGTCTTCTTTATTGGATCAACTCAATTGAACTCAATGATGTCAACTGAATGTCAACACCTCACAATATCACAAGGGAGCATCACCTTGCTTGTTGGGGGAGCATCACCCCAACACTTGAAACTCGCAGGCCTCAAGATTACAAGCTCAACAGCTTTGCAGAGAGAATTTTTGTCAAATGAACCGATGCCAAATGAATGAGAGAGCTCCTCCTTTTATAGGCCTTCCAAAGGCAATGAAGGCACGTTTTTCAATGCACAAAGAGGAACCAAGGCACGTTTTCCAAGAAGCATATCCATAGAGAATATTCCATCTAACAACTCAGTCTGAGGTGGCAACCTTACCCAATGCAGTGGAACGGATCCCAATGTCATCCTGTCGACCAATGAGAGCTCAGGTGCTTGAAGTTGCTACAGCTTATTCTAGGCGCCCAATTGAAGTAATTCGATCATGAACTTGCGCTCAACTGAGGACTAGGTGCCAACAGGAGGTGATGTAACTAGGGAATGATCCCTTGTGTTGTCTTCACATTCCGAAGGAAGTCTACTAGCTCCAATGCTAAGTCAATCTACTTGAGGCGCTCTCCTGAGAGAGTGTAGGAGGATACTAGCGCCTCATGTTGGATTCAATTCCATGCATGTAGAAACACTTACTCACCAAGCGCCTTGACAATAGGGAGTGATTGGAAACTTCCTTCCAACTCAGGCGCTTGCTTGGAAGATTTGCAGTAGATTTGGCGCTCATGACTTACCTCTTTTGAAGATGCTTTTGGCGCACATCTTTTCAAAGTAGATTGAAGGCAACTGAACTTCAATTGGATTGATCTTGCCTCCTTGAAGGAGCGCCTTGTATCTAGACTGCATTTGAGGACTTACTCCCACCTTAGGCGCACTAAGGTCACTTCATCAAACAATCTTGATCTACATTGAACATCAAACTAACATAAGGCGCTATTTAGGGTTTGCTTCTGTCATGATCTAGCGCCTAGGCGCCTTTAGGAGATTACCTCAACAAGAAATGGCGCCTTGTCACTTGCCTTCACAAGTAACTTCTAAACTAGGGCGCATATCTAGAGTGCCAGTAATTCAATCTAACACCTTAGCTTTCACAGGAGATTCTTTGAACAAGAAATGGCGCCTTTAGCCTTAGGCGCCTATTTGAAGTTATACAACATCATTTGGTAATTTAAGTTCACCTTCACAACTCAACCATACTCGCCTCCGACAAAACTCCTTCAACCTTGGGCGCAAATTCAATGTCCTGAAATCATGCATTGGCGCCTTCTGATTCGTAGGCGCCCAAAGTGAGTAGGCCCTCTTCAACATCCAATTCACTTAGAAGACTTCAATTTGGAGACTTATCAAACTTTTCGATCAAGGCGCCCTGTTGGATGCTTCAAAACCCAGGGCGCTCACTTAGGTGAAGTCTACATGACATTGGCGCCTTAGCATGGAAACTTCATTCCTCATCAACTTAGCTCATCTAAGAACTAGGTGCTGGGTTGGAGAAGGTTAACCCCAAAGAGCGCCTTCAGTTTGAATGCTATATTGAGAGCTAAAATGAGCTTTGGCAGTTGGGCGCCAAAGTGAACCTGATTTGTCAAGGAGTGCGCCTGGCAATGGTGATCACTGGGGTTGATGAAACTACTCCCAGACTTGGCCAATTTTCAAGTTTCTGACTTTGCTCCTACAAAACAAAAGGTTAAGTTAGTCAAAAACCAGTTCATTCCCTCATTACTTAGAATTAGCCTCCGGGAATGAGGAATAGGCTAATCCATTATACACTTGATGATCAGGCCGGAAACGGGGACATGACAACAGAGCAAGCTAGTGTCAAAGTCATGTACTCTTCTTCGTCCGTATTGATTGCTTCCCTATCTATCTGTATGTCTTCTCTCCTTGAAGCAATTGATCAACTCATTATGTTTCTTCTATCTCTGCGTAAGAATTCCTCTATTTGTAGTTTTCTTTATTTTTGCTGCATTTTGGGGACGACGCATGGTATTGAGACAGCCTTTCACATGGAGGTCTGTTTCACTTTGCTGACTCAAAATTTTTCGTTGTTTGTCGTGTGTTTTTCTCCTCCATGTATGTGTTATTTATGTTTATCTATATATGTTTGTGATGTTCTGACATAGTGGTTTTGCAGGTTTGTGCCCTAATGTTCTTGTCTTGTAGGTTTTTGTTGTCTAATGTACGTGCTTTGTAGGTTCTCAGCCTGGGGGCTTGATCCCTCTGCTTGAAGAGCTCTGCATCCTCTACAGTATCCTTTTGGGTATCCTTTCCGTGCTTATTTACTTGTCGTTCTTTCTTTCTTATACTTTAGCATGCATGTGACCGTAGTGTCATACGCCCGCTAAAGCGGGGGCTAAATGTAGCGTCGTAAATTGTGCTCACCCACAATTTCACGCTTTATTTGGTACTCACTTTAGTGTCCACTCCCCTAGCGTGCTTTCCAAACGCTACTTTGACCCTTTCTGCTGCTCCTACCCTAAAACTGTAAAAGTGCCTTAGCCTTGGCAGTGCCCTGAGTAATCAGAACCCTTTTAAAACTAAAGTTGCACGGACCAAAGCGCTAAGCGTGGACATCTGCGCCAAGCGTTAGTGTCCCAATAGCGTTTTCCAATTCGTCAACCATTTTTAGAAGTTGCATTTTTGCTTGTGGCACTCTGAGCTTTTCCTAATGCCTATCCATGCCCAAACAGCTCCTTCCCCAGCTTTTTGATCTCTCGCCTCTTCTATAAAACCTTGTCGCTTTGCCATTCAAATGATCGATTCTTTTCCATAGCGAAGCTCTACTGAAATTGAGACCAAATACTTTTCATAGCGAAGCTCTTCAGAAATCAACTCTCACCCTCATCATACTCTGGCTATGTAATGTCCCCTTTCTAATGGAAACACTTAAACCTAAATCTCGATTCAAAGTGGTTCTCAAAGAGACATTAGAAACATTAGAGATCAATAAATTTCAATGATAAGATCAAATAAGATCAATGATAATGTATTTACATCATTCCTTGTTGAAAGATTATTCATTTCCTAATTGTCACTTGCTATTGATAACTATTCTATAATACGTTCCATAATTCAATCATGCATATTTTCCTTATTACTCTTCCTCATGGAACTAGGCTTTACATGTATAGGGCGCGCTGAAACCATCTCTTGACCCAGCCTATGGGAAACTATGTCCTAGGCTACGGGCCTTAATATGGATGGAATTACTCCACCTCTCCCCACAATACCTAACATTCCTTTAAGGATGAAGTAATAGAGAAATATAGAAGTAATAATCTAAGTTCATCTTTCCATATCATCTCCCTTCTAATCCTTAACCATGGATGGGGAATTATTTGTCTAGGACACGTTGAACCCTCTCCAATGCATCGTGAATGGAATTACTCCGCCTTTCCCTAGCATCCTTGTCTAGGGCACGTTAAACCCTCTCCAATGCATCGGGATGGAATTATCCCGCCTTTTCCTAACAAGACCCCTCTCCTATAGTTATAAGAGATGGAAGGATGAGATGGTTATGGTTTCTCTTTAAGACTGTATATATTCACATATGACTTAATCATGCTTCTTATCTAAGAATGTATTTCTAATCATATATTATTCAATGTTCCACCTAATATATATTTCTGTTTGTTATACAGTGGATTACCTATTCTCTTACATATAAGTATTTATCTTATTGAGTATTGTCCAAAACCCTTTATTCCGATTATTATGCCTTAACTAGTCTATGATAGCAATATACACTACGTACTTAGCTCACATTTGATCTTATATTTAGTATGTAATAATATCTCTATTATTAAATGAGTATATTGAAACCAACGAATTTAAGTCATGAGATTGATGTTAGACTCATATTAACAATCCTATTCATGTTCTCATATAATCAATACTTATTTTTGGTGATCGATCTTAAGATATAATTTCTGCTACTATAACCAGTCAATCCATCATTACTTAAACAATCTTATATATTGGAGATGATATCATACCTGTTATGGAGTCGTTGAAATATTGTTTGCTGGATCTTTAGCCTTCACTGTGGTTCTCTGTCCAATATGCAGAGATGGGTATCTGGTTTGATTCTACGTATCAGTCTTGTTACTCACTGTTATGACGTTGGTTGTGGAATACGCAGATATAATTGTTTCTGTTCTCCCCCCCCATCTCCTTCTCCTTGGATCGATCCATTTTAAAATGGATGAAGGGTGGCTTTAACCCAACGGACACCTATGGCAGCGTTTGACCCTTTTTTGTAACATACGATTATCCTTAATAGTGTCCATTGTCTTATTAAAATCATTCGCTGTTTGTTTATTTATACTTCACATTAATTTCTGTCTTCAAAACCAATTCATACTAATTGCTCTTCTTATTATCTAATTGTATTTCTTTTACTAATATGCATATCCCTCATAATAGAAAGTCACTTCCTTATATAAAAGTTTATTAAATTTATCTAAAAAGCCTTAAGCCACTCACGTTGGAATTATGTAAATGAGAGGAATTTTAAAGAGAGAGAGGGCCCACATAAAGCACAAGTAGGGACTGTTTACTTTGTGTATAAACAGAAGATTAATAAAGATTGTTTATTATAGTTTTATTACCCTTGTATACGATTCACATCTCCTTATAATTGTGATTATATTTATTTGTATATTAGTATTATATAATTATAATTAAGATAATATTTAATTTATTAATATTTATATATTATATATTATATTTAATAATATATTATATTATAATTATTATAACTATAATAATATTTATATTTGTATTTATATTTATTATTTATAAATATAATGAATATATTATATATAAAAATATTTATAAAATAATATTATTTAATATTATTATCTATTAACAATATTATATATGTTTATTAAATATATTTGACAAAAGCGAATTCTCTATCATGATGTATAAATCTTTAATTCGAACAATGTCTTAATATTGGGATATGACAGGCTATTGTGCACTCCCTTACTCTATTGCATTTATTGTTTGTTGTTAATAATTGCAAATGTTAGATTAAATCGTATTTCATTTACATATCTTATCAATCTTGCTTGTCACTGCTCGTCACAATTCTAGACACACTTAGAATTCAAAACATACACTTTTTTATCAATCTATCAATCTATATTTCTAGCTATCGTTGAGCTGGAAACACCGAAAACGGGGTTTGACTGAGGCAAGCTCCTATATAGCTCAACCCTCTCTTTCGTCTGTGTATTTGTAGGTTCCATCAAGAAACTCGGCGGCGGAAGGAAGGATTGAAAGGACTGGCACGAGAGCTGAGATTGCAAACCCTTACAATACCCGCACCATACAGACTATGGCACGGCACGCAGACTTCCACATTGCGCATTGTCATCTTGAACAATGAGGTTGTCCGCCTGGTGCCAAGTTCTTTATCATTTTGTCTTTTCATTTTTGTACTTCATTTCTCAAAATTCTACTTATTGTCATTTACTTCCAGCATTGTAATAAGTTTTTTTCTTTCTTTTCTTTAAACATAAAGTGGTTCTGTAGACATATATTTCATCTGAGACATTAGCTAATAGAACCCTAATGTAATGTTAGTGGAAAGCTCCCTTGATTGATATGCTTAGTTGAGGAGTAGGTTTTCCTACATCATAAAAAAAAATGAAGAATCCTCAAAGAATCGAAGAAAATAGTATATCTTGCTATGAAGTTATAAGTAAACATAGGACATCAGCAATTGGATCAATGGCAAAGCCAAAGACTTTGCAAACTCCAACAACTATCTGCAACACCACTTTAACATCTAATTCTATTTTGTTGTAAATCGGTTGAAATTTGCTATGGACATCCACCAAAGATGAAGATGGCAAATTAATTCTATGAGTTTGTTAATCTTTCTATGGAGGCGCAATCCATGTTTGCCCTAGCCAATTGAAAACTCTAGGCATAAATGCCCAATGGTCAAGCCACCGGAAAATCACAATTCTTATGGTTACCTTAAATAGGCTGAGTTTAAAACTGTTGTTGTCACCTCTTTCTAAGCGAAAAAGATGGATGGTTGAGCCAATATGAAGTTAGGTTAGGCAGAAAAACATTCGGGTTCAACCAGTTTCCAAAAGACTCAAGCAGAATTTGTCATTGCTGATGCCATTTTGATTGCTAGCAGAAATATCTAATGGCGAAACCCTCAAAAAATTGTGTTTCTTATGGTGTATTTCAATTATTCATTCACCAATAGTAAGGCACATTTTATTGCTGGCCATACCACTTGATTTGTGCACTAAATAATAATTCAATATTCAATCGATTGATCAAGTGCAAATCATTAATATATTTGCCAGAAATAAGGCACGATTTTAGACTTGCAACGCCACCTCAAATGTGTGCTAAAAAAGACTTTTCTTCACTGCTTATGACTGGGCATGATTCACTAATCAATCTGCCATTTTATGCTTGCTGGCAGAATTTTAGACTAGTGTTACCCGTCTAAAAGTGTGGCTCTCAAACTTAGTCTCCTTTTCCTCCATTCATCAAGTGCCATTCACTTATATGATCGCCAACTTTGAGTCTTTTTCAACTGAATTTTGCTGAGTGCAGACCTCTAATGATTTCACCACCTTTAGAATATATTGAAGAAGGTTTTTTGCTAGCAATATCCTAATAAAAGTGTGCCTTGTCAAGTTCTTTAGCCATCTGCCAATCTCTTTCTTCTCAACTCCAAGTCATCTTCACCTTCAGTTAGGAACTTTTTTCATTATCTAATCTCGGAATAAAAGCAACCACAAATAATCTGCAAAATTTGTTAGTTGAAATACTGGATCATGACACGACAACTTTACCATATCTCCAAAAAACATTATTACTGACTTTGTCCTAACACACAAATGATTTAAGTTGTATAAACATCGAGTTTCAGATGGGTACATCAAAATCAAAGTAGATTATAGTGTCAAGCCTTTTATTGATGATATTTGTCTACAGAGGTTGTAGCTTTGCACGCAACATAATTTTTCAATTCTTGGAATCATGTGTTGTTGTTAGTCCAAGTTATTATTCATTCGAAATCTTGTTTGCACTGAACTATTGGTCTCTACTTTAGCTAGTAGGAAGGTGTCGTCCATGCATTTAGAATCAGATGCTTTCATTTATGAAGTGTTAAAATCTCACTTGTGTGATGAGAGTTATTACCAATCTTGTGCTCAGACCCAAGGCAAAAAGAAAGGTAGTTAGTTATTTCATTATTGCAAAACCCCCCAAAAAAATATTGTGAAGTGTGACTAACTATATATTTTATCTATAGCTTGGTGTCTAAGGTTAGTTTAGATCTCAAGGAGCTTCCCCTTATAATTTGAATAGATGTTTTACCTCACATACTATTCCGATTTGAGTTGTTTCAAAAGAAACAAATTAAAACACTAAAAAGGAAAAAAAACCATCCTCACCATTTCCTCTTCCTATTGTGTGATATTAAATGTTCTAAACATCATCCTTTTTTTCTATAAGGATCGGTTCGCTTTTAGGATGGAGAGAAAGGCATAAGGAAAGCTAGCGGAGAAATGAAGGGACTCAGGAAGTGCAGAGTTGGGAGAGGGAACCGGATCTATGGGTCCCCGAGGGGGGATTGGATGTATCCTAGTTTGGGTTGAAGTTTCGCAAAATGGAGCACCATGGGAACTTAAGGATCTAGTAGGGATCCTGAGGGGAAGAGCAAACGTCGAGCTAGGAAGGTGTTTGGGATGCATCTGCATTCATGTCCAAGTTCCACAGGAAGGAGTAAGAAGGAAAGTGGAAGCGCAAGGGGTACCCAAATCTGCGGATATCCAGGGGGAAAGGGATATATCTTGGTCTCCCAAGAAACTTCACCAGAGAGGACATAAAAGGGAAAGCGGAGAAACAACAGAGCAAGGGAATTGCGAGAATGAGGAGGATGTGGATGCATCCACATCTAGGTCGAAAATGTGCAAAGGGACCTAGAAACTCTTTGCAAGGGAGAAAGCAGAAGAGAAGGGGACACGGGAGTGCATGAGGGATGTGGATATATCCACATCCAAGGGAAAACTCCGCATGTCCGGGAAAGGCCAAAATTTCCGCAAAGATCAAAATACTTAGATTTTTTCAAGGAACTTTTTAGGATTTCCACTAGAATTTTTAACAGAAACTTCAAGCACTCCAAGGCACAAAGCAAGGCAAACATACAGGCACTCATTAGGAAAATTTGATAAATTGGCATTGTTGTACCCATCCAAAACTTGACTTGTGTTGTCATCCTATTATCAAAATGTCTATGTCACACCGAAATGATTGTTCGTCTCAAGACACCTGCATTGAAATATCTCATCTAAATGTTCACAGTGTTTGAGTCATTGGTCCGTGACATCGAAATATCGCGTTGTCCAAATTCCTCTTGTCTATATTGTCAATATATGTCGATGTCGTTCGTCAAAAACATGAAAAATATCCATCTTTGGTCAAACTCATCTATTTGTCACGTCAAATATTGTATTCGTTTATGTCTTTGTTTGTTCGTCATTTATATTTTAATAATAAATTGTTAACTAATAATTATTTTGAAATATAAATAATTATTGATTATTAAAATTATTCTTAAAATTAAAATCTTTTGTGAATTGTTAAAATCCTAAAATCTAAAAATAAAAATAAAATAAAAAAGAGAAAAAGCAACCTTTATGAAAGCACGTCTAAGTAAAATGAGATGCGCCTTTATAAAGGTATGTGTAAAAAAAATCATAAAACAAAAATTAAACTAAGCACATCATACCCATACGCATCTTATGAACTTGGAACTGAAGTTAAATAAAATAAAAAATCGAAGGCCTCTTTTCAAAAAAAGAACAAAGCAAAAAATTTTAATAAAAGGAAAGGCTTCAATAAAATAAAAAAGAGAAAAAGCAACCTTTATGAAAGCACGTCTAAGTAAAATGAGACGCGCCTTTATAAAGGCATATGTAAAAAAAAATCATAAAACAAAAATTAAACTAAGCACATCATACCCATACGCGTCTTATGAACTTGGAACTCAAGTTAAATAAAATAAAAAATCGAAGGCCTCTTTTCAAAAAAAGAACAAAGCAAAAAATTTTAATAAAAGGAAAGGCTTCGCCTCAAAGTCAGACGTGCTTTAATCAAAGCAAAATCCCTAAATAAAAGAATGAAATGCATCTAAAAACAAATAAGAGCACTTTCCAAAGGAGAAATACGTTTTTGTGAAGTACTCAAACCAAGCGCTATGCAAGAAGGAAGCACGAGCTAGATTCAAAAGAAGAATGAATGCGCATCAGGAAGGATATTAGGCGCCTCTAACAGAAGCATTCAATGCCAGTTCCAAGTAAGAAATCACGCTCCAGGAAGAGAAGAAAATGTGTCTCGATAATCAAACGCCTCCAAAGCCATTTTCACACACCTATATTCAGTCAATGAAAAAAAACAAGGCAATCAAACGCCTTACCAAAAGAAAAATGCAGATCAAAACAGCTTACTCAAGCCTCCAAAGCGCTCACTTCTTCACCAAGTAACAAGCACCCTCAGCAACCAAGGAGGGTAAAACAAAATGAAGAGATATCTACACACCCAACTGAGAAGAAAGTTGTGCTAGCTCGCAAGGTAAAAGTAAGGAAGGAAACACCTGAAGGAAATTGTAAAGTTTTTCAGTATGAAAGGCGTGTTGAAGAAAGAATAGGCACGTTCAATCACACAAAGAGGCTTGTTTTTATGAAAAAAGGCGTGCTCAGGAGAATTTACACGCTTTTGAGACTTGTAAAGCGCGTTTTAAATCATTGAGGAATGCTTGCATGAAATAGAGACATTGTGCTTAAAAGAAGTGAAGGCACGCTCAAGTGACCAGAGGCACGTCCATTCAGAAGGAGGCGTGATTAAATAAGGAGAAGCGTGCCTATTAGCATCTAAAGCGCTTCTATTAGTAAAGAAGAAAAATCGTTCTAAAGAGCAAGCGCATATTTGACGAATCAGGCACATTCTAGAGGAAGCGCGTCTATTGGAGGCGCCAGTTTTAACATCTAAAAATAAAAATACATCTCCAGTTTGATAAAAACAACAAGCCGACCACTTCAATTGCATGAGACGCCTTCTTTAATGTAAGGAATATCATTTTTCAAAATCAAACTACTTACAACTGGAGTTTGCTTGATTTTAATCATCAGTTCAGCTTGCAGTTGCATGATTTTATTTAGTGGAGCAAATTAATTTGTAATAAAATTGCATTTCATACAATCAATTAAAGTTCAGTTAGGAGTTCAGTTTGTTTTCATGCAATTGCTTTGCAAATTGTATAAAAAAGTGCTTTTGCACATTCATAGAGATAGATTTTAGAATTCAAATTCATTGTTAGTTAGCTTTTTTCGAAGCTGTTTAGGAGTTAGCATTTTTCAGTATTCAATATCAGAGTTGGAGAAATCAATTGTACTCATGAAAGAACATCAATGAAGATGGCAATTCTCATGCCTTCATTATGCTGAAGTTGTCAAGTCACCTAGTGTTCGAGTTGTGATTCTTGTCTCGTTCAAGAACATTAATTATGCATGTTTTTGCTAATGGATGTTATTGCAATGTATTGTTGTCTATACTGAATCTATGAGCTTTGTGTCAGAGCGAAGTCATTCGTGATCATATGTTCTTGTGTTGTTTATTCAATCTGTCCAATCCAATCCGCATGTACTTGTCCTGCTCGGCCTCTGAATTTAGAGGAATAGCGCAAGAATGTAGTCATAGGTTTTGATTTCAGTTAAAAAGCACAAAATCTTTGCCTCACTGTTGAATGTGCCTTTTTGCCTTTCGCACGTTGCAAACCCAAAAAGATCACAAATTTCCCTTTCATTTAGCATAAGTATGAAAAACCCCTGAAAAGTTTGTTCATATTGTATAGTTATAGTCAAGTTTTATTTCACAGGGGGTTTCCCCTTCAAATTCGAAGAGTGGTTCTACCGCACATCTGTCTATTGTGCTTTCGCGCTGAAAGGTGTGAAATAAAACGCTAACAATTTTTTACGACTCTACTAGGGAACAACATAAGACCTCCCTCTTATCCATTGCAAAATTCAATAAGGTCTAGGGTTCACTCAATTTTTCAGTTTCAGCAGAAGGCTTCTCATGGCTGATCAAGAGGCTAATCACGTCAACAATTGCCCACCTCGACCATGGGGAAATCAAATTGGTCCGTTGGCATTGGCAGAAAATCGTGAACTTCCTGAAGGCTCAAGAAAAAATTTCCCGAAGTTTCATGATGATGATAAATAGCATCCTGATGAGCATATTTCAGCCTTCACCACCGCTTGTGGGATTCTTAGCGTTGCACATGATGTTGCAGTTCGCTTATTTGTGGAGAGCTTGCGAGGCATAATAGCTGAATGGTTTAATCACCTTGTTGTTGGTTCGATCATGAGTTGGGAGTCCATGAGCAAGAAATTTCTTGCTCGTTTCAAGCCTACAGAAGATAGCCATGTTTTGTTTGCTCAGCTCTCAAACATCAAGAAGGACATAAGCGAGTTGATGTGGGAGTTCGTGGCCAGGTTCAACCGTTTGGTTGGCAAAGTTGCGAACACCTTGAATCCTTCGTCAGGAATCCTTCTCAGTTGGTTCACAAATGCACAATCTTTTGAAGTCTCTATCTCAAGCAAAGAAATTCTACAGAATTGCAAGAGCCTCATGAATTTGTTGTTGAGTTAGAAGATAATATGATCACCTCGAGAAAGATACAAAGAGACAATCAAACCGTTGGTTCCCCTGAACATCTCACCTCTACAACGAGTTCCATCTCCTCCACATAGTCAAGTTTCTTTCATCCACTATGTCAGCGATCAGCCTGTTTCACCAACAAGGCAAGTGGAAGAACCATCTTCTGTCGCAAACACATATTGCTTATTCCATGCAATGAATAGACATGATGGAGAAAATTGTCCTGAAATGAGAAGATTCATGCAAGTTTTAATGTCTTCAAGGCAAAACCAAGGATTATCAAATGGTCCTGAACGTCTCTTAGACGAATTCGATGGCGGCTCTATAACGGGATTTACCCAGTGTAAATCAAATATGCAAAGGAATGGTTTTCATAATCATGTTTCAAATGGCCATATATGTCTGCATAGTCCAAATCTAGAAATGGAACAAGAATCAGAAATTGAAATCTTGCCTACTTTGCATCAATGCTTTGAGGTTGAAGAAGGACCATTGACAAAAGAGCAATCTGAAGAAATGCAAGTATTGCATATTTTCTCTGGGGAGGAAGAAGTGACACAATCTTCTCAGGAGCAAAATTGCGAGGAGGAAATTAGATATGTTGTAGAGAGCAATGGTGAATCCAATTTGTTCTTCTCATCTTTTGAAGGTTGGTTTGAAGAACCTATGTTAGATGCAATCAAAGGAGATGACAAGGATATGTTTCTTTCTAAGGACTTTTCAACTTTGAGGATAGAAGTTTCTGCAAGTGCTAATGATCAACAATCTTAGTGATGTTAGGAGAAGAGACCAGGGTCTAGTCATCAGGAGTTGGTATCTTCTTTCAAGGAATTAAAGAGACATCACAGTTGGAGCAAGAGAAAAATTTTCTTCATATTGAAGATGATTCATCATTGGAGGCACTCGTCAAATCAGCAAATCATATACAAGATTCTTTACCTGATCTTGATAGTTTTCTGCATCACTTGGTGAGTGAATCTTCAGTAGAGGATACTGTAAATTTGCTTTTGCAGTTTAGCCCATCTTCATCCTTGTCTGTAACAGATTTCATGCACACTAGCGAAGAGGATAATTCTAGACCTTCTGAGGTTATCCATGAACCTGTGCAAGAAAAAGACATCACAGATGTGATAAAATCAACACAAGAGGCAACAAATGAAGAAGCTCATGGAGAAGAAAAGCTCATGGAACATTCAGTCTTGGTCACTGAAGACAATCATATGCAAAAATCAGAAATTCTCGACAAGTGTGTGGTGAGATATGTCGTATGTGAAATCAATCAAGCACATGAAGCAACACAAGGCTTAGAAGAGTCTGCCCCTGATCCTGCCCACATATCAAAAAAGTGAGGTATACAGTTGTCGAAAATGAGATGCTACCGGATATTCGCATTCATGTTCTCAAGGATACATTTATTGAAGGTGATTGCTCTATAGAAGTTGAGAGACTCAAAATGATGGATGGCGAGGCGAGGAGAGGACATTTTTCAGCGAGTATCCTTTGCGATGATCAGGTGCTTCATGATTCAGATCTTGACGATCTATCACATTCTGATTCTGAGGATTGGATGGATGAAGACATAGCAAAAGAGAATGATGAGGAAGTACCTGAATCACTAGATGCACTATTGTTGACAGTTGTGGATCCGATAAGTCAGGAACCAGTGATGAAAATTCTATACGAACAACTTCAACCTTTTCCAGAGGATAACACATGGATTGAGTTCAAGGTTGCATATGTTGAAGACATGGATGAAGAACGTCAAGTTCGATATGTGGTGGTTACCATTCCCACAAGCGTACTTTGGCCACAGGACCATGCTTCATATCTTCAGAAGGAGGTTGTGTACCTTCACCTACTACAGAGGTTTTTCTCCATGGAAGAAGAGGATCTACCCGAGCTAATGCATATCAATCGATTCGTCATGAACTTCTCGCTGCATGATCGTGTCTATCCACCTGAATCGTGGCTCTTAGAGAAGGTGTTGCAGAGGAATAAAGACTGTGCTGCCAAGACAAATTTCCCAACTCAGGTGGAGAGGTTCTTATTTTTCTAAACTTGTTGATGGTTTTGTGTAACATTTTTCGTTTTCCTTGTCCTCGCTTGAAAAAAGAGCATTTTTGTGTGTTCAACATTGTTTAAGTTGTGTTTCTGTAATATTCCCTTCTTAGCCCAGACCGACAGATGGAGTAATTAGCCTATTCCAGGGTTCCCGTAGACTAATGGAGTTTGGTTAGGGAACCTAATTGGGTACATTTTACTAAGACTTACTATTTATAGTAAGTCAGGTAGGATGGTCACCAATGGAGTTTACCTAACTTTCCATATTTAGCACTGCTGGTTGGAGTACCTAGCACATTGTACTCGGGTTTCGAGATGGCTAAATATTTAACTTACACAAGTTAAAATAGCCTAAGTCACTTTATGTTATAAAGGTGACTTATCTTTGTGGAGATATAAGTTGTTTCAATATGATAAAGTGATAGGGATTATGAGGGACGCCCAAGTCATGAAGTTTTGTGGACTTAAGTTAAAAAAGTATTAAAATATGATTAATTCCTCCTTTGGGCGTTGAGTGAGAAGACAAAAAGAAAATGAGAAGTCATTTCTCATTCATTCATTCACTCTTGAAAATATTGTTGTCGTGCAAACTTGGAGCTTGGCTTTGAGGTTGAACAAGGGTTTTGCAGAGACGGAAACCTCTGTGAGATCACTCTCTTCGTACTTGAGAGACAGCATCAGGAGGGTCACTAGGAGCTTCATACGGAGGCTTCGCTTTGTGCTTAGTTTGATGCATTTTGAGGAGATTTCACAACTTTAATATTCTGATTTCTATGAGCAAATGGTGATAAATATCTCAGGGGCAGATTTCTGAGTTTTTGGAAGAGTTTTTGGTGATTGGTTTTTATCTCCATGCTGGCTGTACTTCTCTATGACAGGTCGTACCACTTGCAGTGGTTGTTCCTTGCATTTTCAAAGATTTTCATGTTGTAGCTGTAGCGTTTGGGGTTATTCTCTGTTGCAGATTTGAACTGAGGGATTCATAACAGATTTGAGAAGTGTTTCAGCAGATTTTGTTGCTGCTATATGCATACAGCCAGGCCGTACAATCCCAGCTAGGGACGTGAGGCCATAAGGGGTGAAACGCCTTCAATTTGGAGCAGCTCCTTCATTGTTTGAGGGCGTCTAGGGTCACAAAACGGATTGCAATCACTTCTACATTGGAGTTCTCAAAGTTTGTTGTGCCGGAAGCATATTTTGTAATAAACCCTTTGCTAGTCACTGTATCTCGGTTTACAATATTATAGAAATCAAAATGGGTATGTCACTGTAATTACTTTTGAGTGATTTTATGATCTAGGTCTTTGTTATTTTATGCATAGTTGCTATAGATTTACTGGGTAATGTTGCATGCACTATATTCCATTGTTAAACTCCAAACTTCATATGCAAAAACCCTAAACAAACCCTAAGCACATACAGCAGTGAAACCAAAATGTGATGTTCCTTAGTAGTTAAACTGAAAATTATATTCCAACTTAGATAAGATTTCTTGCAACCGTTTATCTCCCTCAAATGGAATTGAACAAATACACAAATTTGCAATGAAATTCCACTTCCAATATATTATTTATTTGATTCAAATGATGCCAATACAAATCAAATGTTCACTGTCCACTGTGACAGTCACATACAGAAATGAAATCAGTACTCGTCTTATTACAAACAGTCTCAAATAATAACCCAGTGATTGTGGATTATTGCCAAGTGATTGCTAATTGTCTCCAGCTCTCGATGTTCCTTGAAACTCCTCCGAAGGGCACTGAGATATGACTGTGGGACTGTTGCAACAGTCTGATATAGGACAGCCAATGAGAATGTCAACCCTCCAATTGTTGTTCCTAGGCAGATGCAAATATCTGAAGTAATGATCAGCAAATAGTCTATGATAATCAACTTGAGTGAATAGCATAACAAGGGTCTCCAATGATGTCGACCTCTCACAGATCTCTGAATACCTACAAATTGAATAGCAATGAAGATATTAGAAGCAATATCTCCTCCAATAGCATAGGGAGGTCATCACCCTATGTGCAAGGGAACATCACCTTGCAAGAAAGCAAGAAGATCGGAATCTTCAAACTCAGAAATGAATGTAAAACATACCCAAAACTCAGACATGTCTTGCAATGAGGCCAAGTCCCCTATTTATTCCTCCTTCTCTTGCATGGGGTTTGATGCTTGCTTCCGTCCCTCTAGGCGAATGAGCCTTTGCTTTGGCGAATGCATTAGTAGTATGTCTTGAATGCATTGTTTATTGCATATGGCATTGAGCTCATGCATCTTCAAACCTTGACCTCACATGTGTCGACCCATCTTAGTGAATGCACATCTTCATTGGCGAATGTGTCAAGGGCTGTTTGGGATACTTCATTGTCTTGGCCGAAACCCCTTGCATGGGCGAAAGCACCTTGAAACCCCCTTCTCTCCTTGATCTAGGCCGAATCCCTTGGAATAGGCGAATGATGTGATACTATTTTGCAAACCTTCTTCTCTAACCGTTGATAGCTTGAATTTGGAGTCTTTTTCCATAGGCGAATGTGTCTTCTAGATGCTAGGCCGAATTTCCTTAAGCAATGAACTTTGGTGGAAGATATCTCTTTGGCCGAGGGCTTCCAATCTAGCCGTTTGGATTCTTTTATAACAATTTAACTTTTCCCTCCATAATGTTTTGAATTCAAATTTCCCTTTTCTTAGTTGGGGCCCATTTCTCATGGGGGCGAATGTACTTAGACCTTCAAATAGGTCGTCCCTATGTAAATCGCCCATATGTAGCCGTTTTGGGTTCCTTGTGTGAAGATCCTTTTGAAAGAATATTTTTTGAAATTTGAATTTAATTCCCTCCAAGTCGATGCCCTTGATCTTCCTTAGCTTGGACCTATATCCAAATAGGTGAATGACCCCTTTCATGATCTTTGTTATAATTTGCATTTACCTTCCTTGTGGTCGTTGGGTCTTATTATAGCTTGGACCTATAATTTGAATCCCCTTTTTGCTTGATTGGACTTAACTCCATACAAATCGATTAGGAAAATGTAATTAAAGATTTCATTTTCTTTGGCTCAAAATTGGGGACATGACACAAAAAGCAAAACACAAAAAAAACTTGGCATAAAACCCTACAGGACAGTGTAAATTACAGTTTCCCTAGTCGTTTTTGTTAAAAGTTATGTTTAGATGATTTAGGGATGTCATGTTTTGTTAGGTGATTTAGGCTTGTTTTGACTCCATTGCCCAACTGATAAGGCACCAGTTACTTGCAAATCCCAGAGATTCTGAAGTCCTCCTACGTCACACGTATACGCCGTGGTCCCTAGACAGAGCCAATTGTTGTACCCATCCAAAACTTGACTTGTGTTGTCATCCTATCATCAAATTGTCTATGTAACACCGAAATGATTGTTCGTCTCAGGGCACCTGCATTGAAATATCTCATCTAAATGTTCACAATGTTCGAGTCATTGGTCCGTGACATTGAAATATCATTTTGTCCAAATTCCTCTTGTCCATATTGTCATTGTATATGTTGTCGTTCATCAAAAAGACAGAAAATATCCAATTTTGGTCAAACTCGTCTATTTGTGTCATGTCCCCTTCTAGTTGACATTATGTCAATTAAGTAGATTGGCCTATAATAGACCCTCGTAGGCTGATGAGGTTGGATAGAGGGCCATTTGAGGGGAGTTTCTCCTTCAGTGGTCAGAGCTACGCAGGATTGGTGTTCGTTTGAAGTCTTTTGGACCCCGCATGCAGAACTTACTATTTATAGTAAGACAATGGTTGATCGAGATGGACCCCTGCTATTTTTAGAAATAAGGGTTGGTCATATGCAGAATCTTCATGCCAGTTTACAGTTCAGACGATGTGCAGAACAGATGAGTAATAATGGCGATATTAATATTTATTTGGCTAAAATAAATATTAATAGTTTCGAGATTATATTGTAAAGTTATAATATAATTTTATATTATAACTTAAGTCACTTAAGTGAAGGGTCAAATTATCATAGATGGGAACAAGTGAACAATTAATTTTAAAGAAATTATTTGTGCACCATCTATAAAAGTTTCTTTTAAAAAAATATTAAAAGTGGGAATATGTCTTTTATCCCACATTGGCCAGGAAAGTGTTGAGCTCTCACAAGAAAAGAATAAAAGGAGACTTAAGAGCTCATTCTGGTATGCTCAAGAAACATATATTTGATCATTGTGATTTTGAACTCTGAGAAGGGTTTACAGCTTTGCCATTGGAGAACGTAGTTCTTCTATGTGCTCATCATTTGAGCCAGTGAAATACCTGGTGAATTTGATAATTCAGAGAGAATCTCATACAGAGGTTCTGATTGTGCCTCAACAATATTTATTTCAGCGTCCATCGAATTCACAAAAAATAAGGGTGAGATAAGTTGCAGCTGTGAATAGTAATTTGCTACAGTGCATGCGAATAGTGCACATGAACAGTACCCGTGAATAGTGACGCGCTACAGTGCCCATGAATAGTGACGCGCTACAGTGCGTGAATAGTGTCGTGCTACAGTGATCCGCTGCAGTGCGGGGTTATCATTATTGAAGAGGGATGTTTATGGGCTATTTTGAGGCTGCCATTCCTTCATCTTCATCATCGATTCATAGCAGCGTACATTTCCAAGTTCTTTCATGAGTTAGCATATTTATATCAGCATTGTTTCATAGTTGTCATTTGTACTCAGACTTGTAGTGATTGCATTGGGAGCCAAGAGTCTTGGCCAATCATAAACTTGATACTCCAATATGGAAGTGATAAGTTGCAGGTCCTATATTTGAGGCGATGCCCCATGGTTATAATCTTCATGCTTAGTTCATTAGTTTGAATGCCCATTGTTTGAAAAAATGTCTATGGGCTGTAGGTACTAATTTTAGCTTAAGTTTAGCTTTAGGCTTGCATACCAAGTGTTTGTATTTATGCCACTTGGCTGTAGCAACTCATTCACCATCAGAGGTTGCACCAAAAGTGTGTGACAAAATTCCTAGTTGTTGTAGTTGCATTTTTGCAATTAGTTTCTGATATCTATATGCATTGAAATTACAAAATATCTTGCATAAGCATACCTATTTCATTTGTAATTGGTTGGCGTTGGTGGATAAGATCTCATATCAGTTTTTGGCATCATTCTAAAACGTGTTTGAGCAAGTAAAGGACAATTATCAGTTGATATCAGTTTGCACAACAAGTGTTTGACAATATTCCTTGAGGTTTAAATCAGCAACATAAGGGCAGATCAGTCAAGGGATATTACAATTTGTCACATCAAATATTGTATTCGTTTGTCTTTGTTTGTTCGTCATTTTGATTTTAATAATAAATTTTTAACTAATAATTATTTTGAAATATAAATAATTATTGATTATTAAAATTATTTTTAAAACTAAAATCTTTTGTTAATTGTTAAAATCCTAAAATCTAAAAATTTAAAAAAAAATTAGAGAGAAAAAGCAACCTTTATGAAAGCACGTCTAAGTAAAATGAGACACGCCTTTATAAAGGTATGTGTAAATAAAAATTATAAAACAAAAATTAAACTAAGCGCATCATACCCATATGTGTCTCATAAACTTGGAACTCAAGTTAAATAAAATAAAAAACGAAGGCCACTTTTAAAAAAAAAAAAACAAAGCAAAAAATTTTAATAAAAGGAAAGGCTTCGCCTCAAAGTCAAACGTGCTTTGATAAAAGGAAAATCCCTAAATAAAAGAATGAAACGCATCTGAAAACAAATAAGAGCGCTTTCCAAAGGAGAAACGCGTTTTTGTGAAGCGCTCAAACCAAGCACTATGCAGGAGGGAAGCACGAGCCAAATTCAAGAGAAAAATGAATGCGCTTCAGGAAGGATTTTAGGCGCCTCTAACAGAAGCATTCAACACCAATTCCAAGTAAGAAATCATGCTTCAGGAAGAGAAGAAAATGTGCCTCGATAAATCAAACACCTCCAAAGCCATTTTTACACGCCTATATTCAGTCAATGAAGGAAAACAAGGCAATCAAACGCCTTACCAAAAGAAAAATGCAAATCAAAACAACTTACTCAGGCCTCCCAAGCGCTCACTTCTTCACCAAGTAACAAGCGCCATCAGCAACCAAGGAGGGTAAAACAAAATGAAGAGATATCTACACGCCTAGCTGAGAAGAAAGTCGCACTAGCTTGCAAGGTAAAAGTAAGGAAGGAAACACCTAAAGGAAATTGTAAAGTTTTTCAGTATGAAAGGCGTGTTGAAGAAAGAATAGGCATGCTCAATCACACAAAGAGGCTTGGTTTTTTAAAAAAAAAGGCGTGCTCGAGAGAATTTACGCGCTTCTGAGACTTGTAAGACATGTTTTAAATTATTGAGGAATGCTTGCATGAAATAGAGAGATTGTGCTTAAAAGAAATAAAGGTGCGCTCAAGTGACCGGAGGCACGTCCATTTAGAAGGAGGTGTGATTAAATAAGGAGAAACATGCCTATTAGCATCTAAAGCGCTTCTATTAGTAAAAAAAAAAAAATTCGTTCCAAAGAGCAAGCACATATTTGAGGGATCAAGCACATTCTAGAGGAAGCGCGTCTATTGGAGGCTCCAATTTTAACATGTAAAAATAAAAATACATCTCCAATTTGATAAAAACAAGAAGCCGACCACTTCAATTGCATGAGACGCCTTCTTTAATGTAAAAGGATATGATTTTTCAAAATCAAACTACTTATAACTGGAGTTTGCATGATTTTAATCATCAGTTCAGCTTGCAATTGCATGATTTTATTCAGTGGAGCAAATTAATTTGTAATGAAATTGCATTTCATGCAATCAATTAAAGTTCAATTAGGAGTTCAGTTTGTTTTCATGCAATTGCTTTGCAAATTGTATAATTAAGTGCTTTTACACATTCATAGAGATAGGTTTTAGAATTCAAATTCATTGTTAGTTAGCTTTTTTCGAAGCTTTTTAGGAGTTAGCATTTTTCAATATTTAGTATCAGAGTTGGAGAAATCAATTGTACTCATGAAAGAACATCAATGAAAATGGCAATTCTCATGCCTTCATTACGCTGAAGTTGTTAAGTCCCCTGGTGTTCGAGTTGTGATTCTTGTGTCTCGTTCAAGAACATTAATTATGCATATTTGTGCTAATGGATGTTATTGAAATGTGTTGTCGTCTATACTGAATCTGTGAACTTTGTGTCACAGCGAAGTCATTCATGATCATATGTTCTTGTGTTGTTTGTTCAATCTGTCCAATCCAATCTGCGTGTACTTGTCCTGCTCAGCCTCTAAATTTAGCTGAATATCGCAAGCATGTACTCATAGGTTCTGATTTCAGTCAAAAAAGCACAAAATATTTGCTTCGTTGTTGAATGTGCCTTTCTGCCTTTCACATGTTGCAAACCCAAAAAGATCACAAATTTCCCTTTCATTTAGCATAAGTATGAAAAACCCCTAAAAAGTTTGTTCATATTGTATAGTTTTAGTCAAGTTTTATTTTATAGGGAGCTTCCCCTTCAAATTCGAAGAGCGGTTCTACCGCACATCTGTATGTTTTGCTTTCGCACTGAAAGGTGTGAAATAAAACGCTAACAGGCATGATTTTGCAATTTCAAGAGTTCGGAAATAGAGGTCCCAACAGACCTTTCACACGCTTAACAATAAGTTGCCATTTTGGGTTTGGCAGTTCACTGATTTTTTTACTCAGGCCTGGTGTGATTGGGTACACTAACAGGCATGATTTTGCAATTTCAAGAGTTTGGAAATAGAGGTCCCAACAGACCTTTCACACGCTTAACAATAAGTTGCCATTTTGGGTTTGGCAGTTCATTGATTTTTTTACTCAGGCCTGGTGTGATTGGGCACAGCTAAGGTGTGTGTGTGTGTGTGTCTGTGTGTCTGTGTCTGTGTCTATGTCTGTGTCTGTGTCTGTGTGTGTGTCTCTGTGTGTGTGTCTGTGTGTCTGTGTCTGTGTCTGTGTGTGTCTGTGTGTCTGTGTCTGTGTCTGTGTCTGTGTCTGTGTGTGTCTCTGTGTCTGTGTCTGTGTGTCTGTGTGTGTCTGTGTGTCTGTGTGTCTGTGTGTGTCTGTGTCTGTGTCTGTGTGTGTGTGTGTGTGTGTCTGTGTCTGTGTCTGTGTGTGTCTGTGTGTGTCTGTGTGTGTGTGTCTTTGTGTGTGTGTGTCTCTGTGTGTGTGTGTGTGTGTGTGTGTCTCAACTGAGATTCCTTTGTTCAGTACCAAAAGACATCTTTGAAGAAGAGTTGAAACTACTAGAAAACTAACCAAGTGAATTCATTATCTTAGACACTGATTGATTTTCCTGAAGAAAGTTCAACGAACACATCTAGGCATTAAGTCACTCATTAACTGATGCAAATATGGTTGGAATGTATATCAGGAATTTTTGGATTGCCCCAAAAATGCATTTTCCACTTAATCTCTCGTGATCCATGACTTGGCCATAGAAGGGAGAACAGGAATGTCTCTAGAGTTAGAAAACACAATATACAGTATATAAATTCAAACGGTGCCTAAAGACATATTCCTTTGTTTATTGCATATGCTGCTAAAACCAGAATTAAGTTCATTATCTTTTCTGTTTGGACTCAGGAGATAAGGGCATATAGTCACTTAACTTTTTAAAATGTGTGACAATTAGAATTTAAATCTTTCTTTTGGTATAGAAGCAAAGAAATAATGCAATTTTGTAAAATTACCATTTCATCTCTTTATTTATGTTATCAATTATATCAACAAGAACCAACCTCAGTAAGTCAGACTGGATTTAAAGCTTCTGTATATCTCTATAAGACATCAGGTAATGGTCCTTACATTGGAAGTAGAATACCAGCAAAACTATCTAAAATCAATAACATGGACAGAGGCAGAAAAAGAGAAGCATAAAGTAAGGGAGAGAGTTAGCATGGTTTTCAACCAACCATTCCAAACATATTAGTGACAAGTATCCTAATCTCTTACATTTCCCCACAAAGGAAAAAACAAAAACCAGGATGATGGGACTCTTGAAAATTATGAAATTCCTCTAATGCCACCAAAGTCATCTCCCACCCCTGGATGGGAAAAAGTCAAATCATCAATGTCTTACAATGGTTTTAATTGTGTTCTATTTTACAATTTTCCCATTTGGTAAAATCATGCATGGTACTATGGGTATGCAGCATGCTGACATGTTTTTCAATGTTCTGGTTTACTTTGACTGTAAGTTTTCATATCTAATGAAATTATTATTACAAAAATAATTAGAAGATAATAGAGACTAAAATATCCTATTTTCAAGTTCTAAACTGGCATACCAGATTAATAGAGCGTGGTATCCTCAGCAGTGAGTATGCTGTATTTGTAGAATCATTCTTATAAGTTCCATTGTACCAGATGGTCACATTGAAATTCTTTGCATTTGAGTTCATAAAATCATAAGCTGTCAAAAGTAGAAATGTACAATATGAATATTATTATGAGACATATTAGAACAAGGAAATCCAGATTGAGATTCTATGTGATTCTGATAGAATTGACATACCTACGACAATCTCATTGATCTTTCTGGCAGAATTTCCTTGACGATAACCTTGGAAAAGTTCTTTGTTTACAACTGATGAGTTATCACGCCATATAACTGAACTTTCCACACACTCCATCTCTGCATAGCAACAAAAACATTAGGTAAAATTGAACATAACATATCTACAATGCTAAAAAGAAGAGAACAAGTGCATACCAAAGGGTAATGTAATTCCTCCTAGCTGAAAGGAGCCTGAAAAATTCAAATTTCCTTGACATGATGGTTGAATGACATATATAGCGGAATTAGTCAGAAAAGCAGGCTCTATGTAATTTGATGTGTCAGGTTTGCTATCAGTTCCCTGTAATAACCAGCCATTCCCAAATTTCATGAATTCTCACACCCTTGAAATTTATATAAGTGTTCTTTAAAAGCAAACATAACAGGTGCTCAATTACACCTTAGAGGAGAAACTCACAGGAATCAGAACTGAGAATGTTTTAAGGGGGTCTGAAAAGTTTGTTGGAAGAGCGTCTGTTACTAGTTTCCCCGCCAAGGCTGCAAGTACAGTTCATTATGTCAATTATAGTCATAAATAAGAAAAAAAATGACAATGATCGAGGATATCTGTCAATAACTATCACTCATAGCCAACTCAACATACATTATTTGGGCACGAATGATAACAAGTTATATCAATCAAAGGAAAAACAGATAGATTTCAGTATTAATTGCCATTCACTCTACTTTTCTTGATTCTTCTGTAAAATGTCTTTCTTCATGCGGCTCATAAGAGAACAAATGCCATTCACTCTACTTTTCTTGATTCTTCTGTAAAATGTCTTTCTTCATGAGGCTCAAAAGAGAACAATTGCCATTTACTCTGTTTTATATATAGATAAGAAAACATCCTAACAATAAGTATATATTCAATGTTCTTAACATAAAGAAATAAAATAAAACTGTCATGAAGACATACTTTCTGCCATAGATTTATTATTCCCTGTGTAAAGGAAAGTCACAGGGCAAGATTTATCTTTCAAACAAGAATTGTCTGGAAGATCTGTGAATTCATTAGAATCAGATTTGACAGCTCGATACTGAAGACTTGGCACTTGCAGAAATGCAGGCCACTCTGGAGGGCTTGGTATTGCACAAGTACCAACTTGATCCAAATCTGAATACTGTATACCACAGACCTCTGTTTCACGACCAGTGCCATTTGTTTGTACATGTTTGCAACCACATCGATACTTGGAGGAATTCAGTTGATGGTTCACCAGCTCTTGTAGGACGAACAGCAACACACATAGCAGAAGTGGGAAGATGACAAGACCCACATTTGTTTTCAAATTGCGTTTCTGCAAGACCAAGCATTGTAAGAATATGTCTTCTTGCATAAAATATCAACATCCATTTTTTTAAAAGACCATTGTTAATGAATGAAGAAGTTAAATTTCATGTTCCAATCATGCTTGAACATGAGAGCAACATCCCATCATAGAATTAGTACATTCCATCCCTTGACAAACAGAGTACCAAATTAGCAATAACAGAAGCTATTTGAGCTTATAAACTCCCTTCACCAGCACATAAACAGAGTAATTTGATTATAATACTGTATACTCCAGCATGCAATGTGTAGCAGTTACAATCTTTAATCATTCTATTTAGTGTTGGAGTGAAAGGAATCAGCTGGACAGATATATATCATCTCTCATTATGCTGTGTACATAGACTATAATTCAACCAATAAGGCTTGATAAGTTACTAGAAATGAAGCAAAAAAATGCAAAAGCTCTATACAACATATAGCTTTAAACCACTTGAAATTGCAGTACCTTGTACTAAAAACTTGGCAAATGTCTAAGGAAAACAAGATAGCAAATCCCTGATGACCATGACTTGAAACATCAGATCTAAAGGAACTTACCCAGTAGATTTCCAAAAACTCATATTAATCTGAAACACTGAAAATTTCTTCAAAACTTTAAATTTTGATTTCCCTAACTAGTCTTGGGAAATTTATTCAAGGAAAAGTCAATAAAAACAAAACAGGTTGGCTGGTTGACAGTTTCATTTTATACTCAGTGCAGATTTAAAAACAGACAAGTAACAACATAATGAGCCTTGCAATCTCTGTCCAAATTGATCCTCACTTGTTGTCAAGGACTGCACTAGTCAGATAATATAACGTTTAAAGTTTAAACCTTTGAGATATGAAAAATACTTAAATTACAGTGTCTGGACCTCAGTTGCTTTTACAGATTACTACAATACCTGGATGTCAATGGACTTAGCATACAGTCCAGCACTATGGAAAGGCTGTTTTAAAGAAATAATTGCATGTTCAAAGACTGCAAAAATTCATTATTTTAATGAAGTTGAATAAAGTAAACATCTCATACTTACTATTAGAGACTTACGTAAACATTTGAATAGTAAAGGCCACCAGTATAAGAATCGCTGTTGCTTGAGATAAAAAACAGTGTGTGGAAACAAATAATAAGGGACCATGCATGGAAAAAGAAATGAAAGAAGGCCCTGAAAGATCCTGTCATCTCACCAAAATGATTCTCTGACATGTAGATCAATAATGTATGAGCAATCAACCCTAATGAGACATACAAAGCCTGCAAACAAATATCTCAGGGCCTAAGAACCATGAAACTGTAAGATAAACGACACGCTGTTGTATTGGTTGTCCCAATTATACTCCAATAGAAGTCCACAAATCCTCTAAGAAGAATGCCAAGTGGACCTCAATAAACCACCTTGTGGCCCCAGAGGGAAATGAAATATCTCCTGAAAACTGTAGGGAGTACGAAAATCAAGATGAAATCATGTGTTTGCAGTCAGACCAATAGAAAGTACATTCTCTGAGTCTCTAAACATGTTGGCAGGGAAAGGTTCATTGCCAAGATGACATGGCAGCCCAGCTGGGGACAAAGACGGGAGTAAGTTGTGGCAAAGTATTCCAAAGGTGTTCCTCACCATCTATTCATCAATAGATCTCCACCACATAGCCTGGAGGCAGAAGAGTTGTTAGTAAAACGGAAAAGGGTAGAGAGGAGAGGCTAACACAGAGGAGGATAGGCAGAAATGAGAAGTATTAGAAGTAAGTAGATAAAAGACTAAGTATATTTGTGCAATCTTCCTGTATGCACAGAACCCTAAAACATCCAAAATGGCAACCGCAAAACCTATGAATGTATATAATGCTTGATGTAACTACCAATGGCTAATATAATGAAACCCCTATTCCAATTTATGTTGTCTCTAAGAGTGAATGGATGAACCTTTTAATAATTCCTTAAAATGGTTAATCATGGTAGTTCTACGCAAATTATCATAACAGTAATAAATTACTAATAATCCTTTTGCAGAACACCTTTCTCCTTGCATGCCTCCAGGCAAATGACTGATGGGGGATCTTGGGGAGCTTCTGCACCTCAAGTGAGCTCTCTCTCACAGGCCTAAGTGATATGCTGGTGTAGTGTCTCCGTTGTTGGGTGGTTGTAAGTTTGCACAAGACCAAGGGGACAACCACAAGCAATCCATGCCCATGTTCATGACCAACATTCTTGGTTCCCTTGTTGGGACCCTATCTCAAGTTGCTTGAATAGAGACTTAATGTTGCACCCAATTCATGCTGCTGGTATGATTTGAAGAAGCTCTACCAAATTTGTGTATTGTCAGTATGGTGAGTGGAACCCATGACCTCTTTGTCAAGGTTTTGGGTAAAGGATGTCATATTCTTGCAAAGTTTGGGTAAATTTTCAGTCTAGCATGGAAATTGTAGGTCGAAAAGGTTGAATTTACGAAGTATTTATCTATACGATGAAGATTTAGGATATCTTTGCTGGCTATTTGATGTTTCTCAATTTGGCGGGAAAATGAGTCTGGTATGGAAAAGATCTATCAAATGTCTATCTTAGAGATTGATATTTGAAAATAATGGTCACATCTATTGTTTATTTGGTAAAAATGAATGAGTGTTTGTGATGTATGCAAGTATTTGAAGATTCTCAAGATGCATGAGCAACCTTTATCCAGTTTTGGGTAAATTAGGAGTATTTGCTTAAATATTTGTGGGAACAGGTGTATGTCTTATAATTATCATGATTGGGGGTTTCCATCCAAATTCGTTCCAAATTGTGAAATAGGGACTAGAACTTACTTGGACATGTGTCATGGAGATCGTGTTGTATGGATCAAATTACTTTAGAACGGGTTGAATGATAGTTTAGTCAAAAGTCTCTCTTGTTTGCTCAAAACTACGTCTCATGTGGTAATTTGAAACCCAAGATGTGGCAAGAAAGATAAATCTATGACCCTTTTTGTATGAAATTTTCTTTGTTGAGCTCCTGTTGTTGATTTTCAATTGATTGTCTGCATATTATCAAGGTCGTACAAGGAATTTAAGACATAGGAGCTTATGAACTAAGGAAAGATTGCAGAGGCTAGAGATTAGGCGGTACCAACGAAGCATGAACCCGAGCCATGGAAATATAGTCGAAAGGAGTCTTGATAGATATTTGCTGGAATTGTCGGTGTCTACATATACGTGCCTTGAAGAAGTGAAGTTTCAGTTTCCTCGAGAGCCCTAAGGTAATTTCTTGAACACCATTCCCTTCTAAATTAAGAAATTAATCGCAGATTTGGGGATTGAAACTTTGATAATGAAAAGCTAATTTCTTTCTGCACAAGGAACTATGTGGAAGGAAGAGGGTTTTGGCATGTTTTGTGTGCAAAGATGATGGGTGAAGGTAACCATGAACCAAGTGAACGGGAGAAGAGACTGATCAGCTATAGAGAAAGACGATTAGCAGTGTTAGCAAAGATAAATCCCAGAAGTAGGGTAATATTGGACCAAGAAGTAACCACAAAGACCCAAGAGGAGAAGAGAGGTTCTCTGGAGAATACTAGCATGATAGAGGAACATCCAGTTATGAGAGAAGGGGAAAGTAAGTTCAATGAAGGTTCTGGAAATGACACCAATGAAGAAGCATTGAGAGGAGAAGTTGTGGAATGGCATAAAGGCATGCTAATTACTGCTTTGACTAAAGCAGATGCTTACATATTGTTTACTGCCTAATTGATCGGATTTGGAATTCACAGAGTAAACAGAATGTACTTGGAAAAAAAATGTAACAACATCATAATAAAGTACTCAAGAATAATTCACATCAAAATTGATATTGCTATTATGTTCAGATATGTTGTTATACAATATAACAAGGATATCACGCTAGTGCGGTCCCGTCTACAATACCATGCTCGGCATATAAAGGTAGTTGACCGTTGGTCGGTAATGCCAACCACCGACAACCGCCATCAACTACTTACAACTATCGAGAGAACAACTAATTTCACCGTCACAACCAACCTAAAGTAATAAAAATGTATTTATGCAAAATTGGTATTTACATCATCCCCCCAAAAAGTAGTCGTCTTCTAGCCAACTAAAGTCTGAACAACTAAAAAAAAAAGAAAAAATACCCATTATTGTGAAGGTGGTGGTGGAAAGCTCCCTCGAGGGGTATAGACCGAAGGAGAGGATGTATGCTGCTATGACATCTCCCAGCAGAGCCTGTAAACCTCTCCGGTATGAAGCTTCAAATGTTGGGCAGCTTTGAGCTCACGCTACCTGGTAGTCCTAACCATCTGAACGACCTCACTGAATTGTTTCTTTGTCTGCTCCTGACAACCACGTAACTCTACCAACTGCTCCATAGCCGCCAACTGTTGTGTAATGTCCCCTTTTTAGCCCAGTTAGGCAGTTGAGGAGTTAGTCTATTATTTGTTCCTGTAGACTGACTAATGTGGTTAGGTAACCAAGGATGGCAGTGCTTTGGATGTGTTACTCAGTTGTGGGATGTCAGTTTGGGTTCAGTTGTGACAGTTGGCTCTGTTAGTGATGGTTGAGGTGCTCGGTGCCAGATATGCTATTTTTAGTAAATTCGGGAACGGTGCCATTTTGAGTTTTTCAGACTGGGAGTGGAAGCGTCTCGTCGAGCCCTTTCTGACGAACTATAGAACTCCAGATTCCAACATCATCTTAGCCTCCGTTTTAAAGTCCGAAAGTTAAATTAATTATTTTAATTTGGACTTTAGAAATATTGAAGTAAAGTGACTTTATGGAAATAAATATTAAAAGTGTCACTTAGGAGTTGGGAGCCCATCCCAAGGGGAAAATAAAGTAATTCAAAAATATAATATACCAGTAATGTCCCTGTTTCTGACTTGATCATCAAGTGAAGAATGGATTAGCCTATTCCTCATTCCCGGAGGCTAATTCTAAAATATGAGGGAATGAAGTGGTTTTTGACTAACTCAGTTTTATTGTTTTGCAAGATCCAAGTCAGAAACCCAAAAAATTGGCCAAGTCTGGGTCAGGGCGCACTTTCTCTCTCTTCCAGCCTCAAGTTGCGCCTAGAAGAGAAGCATCATGATATGAAGCACATCAGTCATTTCAAATAGGGCGCCTTGATAGGAAAGGGACTCCAAGATGTCAGAAAAATGGTTAAAGAGCATAGGCGCTACTTCATGTTCCTCCAGACTCAAATGTGCGCCTTGATGAGGAGATGTTAATGTCAAGGTTCAGTTGTCACTTGGGAGGAACTTTTGTGAAGACACATGAATCACAAGTGTTTGAGATGTCAAGGAATTTGTCAAGAGATCTTAGACGCCGCTTTAGCTCTAGACCATCCCAATATGCGCCTAAGAGCAAGGGTGCCACTTTTGATGATACAAGCCTCAAGATGCGCCTAGGAATTGATCATGCTTATTCTACTTTGAAATGGCACTTTGGGATTGTAAGCAAGTAGGAGAAACTCTCAAAGGTTGGCATTGTTTAAGATGCTTGATTAAGAACTCCATAGTTGCACCTTAAAGACTAGGCGCTAATTCATGATCCATCAACCATAAGGTGCGCCTAGACTACATATCACAAACATTGCACTTCAAACAAGCAAGGACTTCCTTCAAGTTGATCAAGTGAACCCTACTCTCAAGGAGATCAAGTAGGAAGTTGGAATTATCAGATAATGATGTCTTGATACCTAGGCGCATATCGGACCAAGAATCCTCCATTTGAGCGCCTAGCATGGATCATTGATAGTTTGGAGATCTTGGAGTTAGGAGAAATTAGCTAGATGAACAATCAAAGATGAAATGGGAAACTTCTTGTCTACGCCCATATTTTGTCAAAACTCCACCATTCTAACATCTAGAATAGAGATCTAAGTGAGATGCAACTTCATGATCAAATTACTCCCATTTGGTGCCTAGAGTAAGTTGTAATTACAAGCACCTGAGCTCTTATTGGTCGACAAAATGACATTGGGATCCGTTCCAGTTCATTGGGTAAGGTTGCCATCTCAGATTGAGTTGTCAGATGGAATATTCTCAATGGATATGCTTCTTGGAAAATGTGCCTTGGTTCCTCTTGTGCATTGGGAAAAGTGCCTTCATTGCCTTGAGGAGCACTATAAAAGGAGAGGCTCTCTCATTTGAACATCTAATCTTTTGGCGAATTTTTTCTCTGCAAAGCTTTATGCTTGTGATCTTGAGGCCTGCGAGTTTCAAGAGTTGGGGTGATGCTCCCTCAACTGAAAAGGTGATGCTCCCTTGTTGCATTGTGAGGTGTTGACATCCAGTTGACATCATTGGGTTCAATTGAAGAGATCTACATCAACCAGTGAGATAGAGCTAGTTGTGAAGAAGTTGAAAGCATTGTATACATCTAGGCTTCAAGGCCTTTTCTTGTAATCATTTGAATAAGATTGTATATTCATGCCATTGTGGGCAATCATCATTGTAATAAGACATTTGCATTGAATTGAATCAAGTAATAATACAAGTGCCCAACTTCAAGTTGATTCATGCAAGTTGCCTTTGTTATCTTTTCATATGTGATGTTAAGTAGACTAAGTAGTTGAAGAGTTAAGTGCAAGTAAATTTGTCTAAGTAAGAAAAATTTTAGTTAGTACTAGTTGGGTATCTTACAATTCCCCTCAAAAAAAGGCAACGCCCTCTGGGAGTGTTATAAAAAGGGGAAAAGAGCTTCATTTGGATATGCTTGGATTATTGATTTTTCTCTCTTATTGTGATATTCCCTATGTGGGTTCTGGAGCTTGGCTCTAGGGTTTGGCTTGGTATGGTTAAGACGAAAACCTCTACAAGATAGTGTTGTTCTTGGCTTCTGGAGACAAAAACCTTCATTAGCAAATATTATATTGGCGGATGCATCTAGTAATCGCATTTGGGCTTCATGGGAATTGATGTTTTGAGGTTTTGAGGATTTCATGGTTATATCATTTGCAGTTTGTTGTGAACAGCTGAAGATTGATTTTCTATGACGGATTGAAGGAGTTTGTGGAGCTGAAAAGATTGCATTTCTCTCACTTTGCTGGCCGTACCATTCCCAGCATTGGTCGTACCGTGTGTAAGCATATTTAAGGAGTTTCCATGGCTGTTTGTCTTTCAAATCTGATTACCATTTAGCTGCAGCAATATTCAGTTCAGATAGGAGAGTTTATGAAGGGATTTTAGCATTCAAATCTGCTGTTATTCCTTGCAGCTGCTGGCCGTACTATCCTAGGCAGGTCGTACCATTTGTGGGGGCTTCTAGTATGAGTTTTAATGCATTATGATCATTCCTCCTTGGTTGTCTAGCTTCTATTCAGGTGTGCAGGCTGTTTTCAGCGATTTTCAGAGGGTTTATGGTGTGTATTTGCTGCTGTTGTCTTTCCAGCCATAGCCGTACATACCCAGGAGTGACGTTGGGGGTCTTGCAAATTATTTCCCTTTGTGGGTAGCTGATAATGATATTCCTCATGGTGTGGGGCGTCTAGGGCCTCTTTGTTGCTAAAACCATTTGTATGGCATTATCTATCATGTATTGATGATTTAGGAGTGATTCTGGCCATACCCAGTTGCTGGTCTGGCTACAGCCTTTGTATGAAGTTGCAAATCTGAACATGGGTATGTAATGATAATTAATATTTGGTGATTTGATGATCTAAGTCATTGTTTGTTTATGCAAATTCATTGTACTTCTTCTGGGTTTTCAAAATATGCCATATATTGTATGCTCTAGCAACACACATCTGCAAGAAAACTAAAACCCCTGCTGCATCTTCTGTCTAGTCTGAAAGAACACAAAAATAAAATTAAAATAACACTTAAAGAGATCTTAAAAAAAAGAACCAATAGGTGCGGCACACTACATGTTGATCCTTCGCTGAGAGCTGGTTGCGCTGCTCCACCAACTAGTCATCCTTTGTAAGCAGCTATAATATGATGCCCCAAATTTTTTAGTTTGTACAATGATAACAACAATGTTAGCACAAAGATTGCAACCAAATATGAACCTCCACACTTTCTGATCACCAAATTCCCAAGATGGGTGAGGTGAGAGCATACAATGCTTCAGTTGATCAGTCAAGTGCCTTGCAAAATAATAACCAATTACAATCTTCTGCTTATTCAATGGGAAACACTACTTGTTCAGTGGGAGAATAACAAAGGAAATAGCAAGCATGTCCACTTATTCAGTGGGAAAGCCAAGAAAGAACCAAATATCATTATCCACACTGGCGGTTAAACCATCTAGGGGTTACGATGTGTTTGCATCATAAATGAAAGATTACAAAGGAATGTATAGGCTACAAACTAAACTAATACCCCTGATTTGCACAATGGCACTGTTGCAATTCATTAGATCATAAGAAACTCCATGAAATGAAGAAGGAAACATGCAACTATGATCATAGAATCAACTAAGAATATACCACATAAGATGACATAGCAGAGAGCTCAATATTGGTGGCTTAAAGTACTATTGCTGTTGTTTGCAGGCCTGCAACACTCTATGGCTGTCATACTTCACACTTCATAGCAGCTCAAACACCATTTATTCCTTCCCAAATCTCAGAGATATAACAACTACCATCAATGGCACCTCCAACAGATGTCATAACACTGCCCAAACATACGCAGTTCCTTGTTTAAACCCACACGTCCTGTGCATGTTGGTACAGCCCTGTTGTAGGGTACGGCTTGCCATATGTCTTCAAACCTGCAATGTTTGATCTGCAACAAACTGAGATAGGAGCGCCCAAACAAGGATAAAGGGATCCCATATTAATGTTAGAATAAAGATCATGCCCTTTCACACAATATTTTATGCTCACAAGGTCTGGTACGGCCAAATTGTACAGCCCAACAAGAGGATGTCAACAACAAACTTAAAAAAAAACTCTCAACAATGATTGAAATATCCACACCAAAATCCATCATAGATGAAAATAAACCTTTTCAACCCCAAAACTTTTAGAAAACATCATACTCCATTCAGCCCTGTGTGATTTCTGGGTGAAATCACCTTGAACCAGCTAGGGTGGATCTTTCACCACTGAAACCAATCTTCTCCAAGAGGGTTTTCGTCCTCAAGAAGGAATGGAAGAACACACAAGTTCAATCCAACAGCATAACAATAACAAATCAATCGCATAAAAAAGCAAATGAGCTCTCAACTCCTTTATATAGGCACTTTTGGAGTTACACACAAAAGAATTATTTCTTGGGAAAAATAATCTTTTTCACTCCAACTCAATTATTTTACTTTTTCCCAACTTAAGTGCTCACTTTTATGTGCCCAAAGAATTATAAATCATCTCCCCTTTCCAACAAGCTATAACACTTAAGTCACTTTTCAAATATTCCCAACCTTAGGAGACTTAAGTGATATCATTAATTAAATAGCTCATTTAATCACCAATTTTACGGAAAATCCCAAACTGAAGCAAAATGCAAAATAAACCATACCAACATACTCCGAAAGGTTTGGGATAAAATGTGACGCCACCGGGGTGACTTACTATAACTAGACGGCTTCTCCAAGAAGTTTGGAGAGCAAACCGAGAAGTCGAAAATGCTTCTGAAAGCATCATCATGACCCTGAACACCAACCGAGTTCAATGCCAACATCAACTGCTCTGAAAAACCAATCCATGGTCATTCCACGAACATTGGAGTTCTCTCAAACAAGATGAATAGCCTCCGGAGGACTAGAAACAAGCATAATGCGCACAAAAGGTCTATGCGCCAAAAAGGGGACATTACAACAACTGCTGTTGTTTTCTACCAATTCTTTTTTTTTTCCTCAACCTTAGCCTTCTCCAAATTGGTCAACCGAGTTTTTTGTGCTAGCTGCTACTGAAATCTTTGGTTTTGCTCATCCACTGCTTCACAGAGTTGCCTAGATAACCGAATGGACTCATCAATCCGAGCTACCACCCGTTTGCCCTTATGAGTCTCCTCATGCAACCTGAAATATGTCTCCCAAAAAATGGATTCCATGGTGTACAATGCTTCCAATATATGGCCATCTTTCCCTCCAAAAGAAGGAACAATCCTCTCCGGTTGCAATTCCTTCTTCATATCCTTACTACATGTATCTGGCCATCCCTTAGCTCGGAAGATGCAGGTAAATTCCTGCTCACATTCTTCGGCCATGAATCTCTAGATCTGTCTAGCCTCCTGTAAAGCCAATGGAGAATGGACACTATCCATACGTCTGCCTATCTCAGCCACTTCGCACATAAGTGCCCCCATAAGCGCTAAGTCCTGTACATAGTGCATAATAGTACCCATTGGGTCCTCCAAATTGGGTTTAAAGATCTGAATGTACATGTCTTCTTTCGAAAGACTAGAATTTGACTCTAATGAGGATGGTTGTATTATGTCCTCTTGTGTAGTAGAAGTTCCTGCCTCAGTAGGTAGTCCTACCTCAGTAGATGGAGCACTCTCACCTGGGGCCTGGATACCCTCCGTGGCACTGGCAACTAACTCCTGTGTCGAGGCTCAAGCTAAGTAGACTGAGTGGCGACCGGTTGTTGTGAGTCTCGGGATGGGTTGTCGAGAGCATAGTTGGCCACATTAACAGGAACGCCAACTGTGCTCAACCAACTGTCGATATGCGTAGAGGCTTGAGGCGACCATCCAATGTGAGTAGTGGTTGTAGGGATATCATGCATAGGACTACCTAGAAGTAAAGTTGTCGCAACAACTACTGGCTAGACATCCTCCAACAACCCGGCCTCACCTGGCGGTGGGATGTCGACATCTGTAGGTGGTGGGACCCTATCCCCTACTAGAATGTCCTTTGTCCAAACCCCCATACCTGCTGAGGGAATGTCACCTGTCACTGGCATATCTCCCGACAGTGTCGGGGTGGCAGAGGTTGACGAAGACACCTCAATCGTATCATCCTCCTCTTCCTCCCCCTCACTATCTGCCTCCTCTGTTGCTTTGGAGGATGAGTCCATAGTCTGATACTTCCTCTTCTTACTCAAGGCCTTGTGTTCAACCTGTGTACCAAGTTTCATCCACCTGAAGATAGACGGCAATGTAGGGTCATAATCGGCATTCGACTAAAATTGGCCCCACTCAAGTGAAGGTACCTATCGATGAATGGCATCCAGGAATAGGGCAATTGCATGCTGTGTCATGTAAAATGCCTTTTGTTTCATGGACAAAAATTCCTTTATTCGGCTGGCCAATGCTATTGCCCAATTGTATACTGTACTATAATGTCCCCTTTTTGTCCTCTTTAGCTGAGCCGACTTCACTTAAGCCAAATTGAAGTTAATTCAGCCATTGTAGCAAAAATAACTTGGAGAAAGGAAAGTCAATTAAGTGAAACTTGGAGAAAGGAAAGTCACTTTGTAAAAAAGAAAAAGTAAAATATAATAAAATGACAAATAAAATATTATTTTAAGTGGCAAATGGGCCGACCCATTTGATGGTGTGAAAAGTGAATTAAAAATAATATTTTATTCCCAATGTGTGGCGCACCTCTTATGGACTTCAAATTTATATTAAAAATTGCAAATGAGGTCGAACCTCTTCGAGACTTTAAAAAGAGGTCATTAGGAGTTTATTCTATCATATTGTATTTGTCATTTTGCATATTAGATATTTTCCTTTGAGCTGCAACAACAGGTTCAGCCATTTCTAAGGACGAAAACCCTTGGAAATTAGTGGATTGAACGAAAACCCAATACCACTTGAGAGGTGAATCCACCTAGGGTTTACTATTGAGCTTCATTGGAGGATTTTGCCATTGAGGAGGAGCTGGAAAAGACATCCATTTGCAAGTTTACAGCTGCTAGGGTTTTGACTTCCAACTTGGAAGATTTGTCCCAAATACCAATTTGGAATTTGGTACGATTTGGAAAGGATTATATTTGATTTTATGAGTAGGGTTTTGTGATAACTTTTGGTATTTGTTTGAGTACATTTTGAAGAGGAATCACTGCCCTTTGTGCAATCGCCGCCACCCATGGAAGGATAATCGCTATACATTTTGATATCATGGAGACATTAATTGTTGAGGAGCTGTTTGGAGGTTCGACCAGCATGAAAGGAGACTAAATCGCTGCCCAAACATTCGTATAGGGTTTGATTACCATTGACATTATGTGGAGACATTGCCATTGTATGGAATCGCCATGCCAAGGATCTAGCGCTACCATATTGGAGGGTTCGTGGATACCTTCATCATCATATTGGATATCAAATTTCAATCTTGTGTAAGCTGCTGTTATATCAGACTCTAGTGCTCATATTCAATCATCCTTTATTGTTATTCAAAGTATATCTTTGTACATTTCAAGGAGACACAATACCAGGTATGTGGAACAAGTTTAACTATTCAAATATTTAATTTGAATAGGGTTTGTAATCGCCTATTTATCATTCCTGTGGGCTAATACCAATGATGAGGGAATGAATTTGGTTTTTGACTAACTCAGTGTTGTAGTTTTGCAAGTACAAAGTTAGAAACTATTCCAAGCAATCTGTGGCAAGTCTGGCAAAATGGTTAAGTCTGGAGGCCAAAACTGACAAGAACTTGACTCTCAGAGCCAAGGTGCACTTTTCTATCTGTCCAGTGCCAAATGTGCGCCTAAGGATATGGAGTCTTCTATCAAGGTTTGGAAGTGCAATATGATAAGTATAACATCATTGGAGCCTGTCAACACACTGAACCAAGGATTTGAAGGCCATAAGTTGCCCAAGAAGGGTTAGGCACACTTTCTCTCTCCTCCAGCCTCAAAATTGCACCTAGCAAAGAAGCATCATGCTATGAAGCACATCAATTATATCAAACAGGGCGCCTTGGTAGGAAAGGTTGATTGGTCCTCAAGATGAATTTGTCTAAGTGAATGGAGTAGGGAGGAAGGCCTATTCACTCTAGGCGCAAATATCATGTTGTACAACCCTAAATGTGCGCTTAAGAGGGAGATGAGCTTCAATTCAACTCTAATGAGTGGTACTTCCATGATTGATGGCATTTGACCTTCAAAATGGTTCATACATTGCAAATCCTCGGAGAAAATGACCAAGTAAACCCTAGGCGCAAATCTCATGCTCTACCACTCCAAATATGCGCCTAGCTTCTAACCTCAAAGAATGCGCCTCAAATGTGTGTGATTCCATCATGTGGTTAAGGTAAAGTTGCTCAACAAAGGGTTAATCAGAGAGATTTGAATGATCAACCTTCAAGGAATAATGGCAAGTGGTCTAGGCGCACTTTATCTCCTATTCCACTCACAATTTGCGCCTAGAAAGGGAGGGCGCACTTTTTCATCTCAACTGACTTCAATATGCGCCTAGAGTATTGAGAGCATGAATCAAGGAGGAAGCGACCAAGTTAAGCATGCCAAGCCATCAATGTCATGAATTTGCACTAAGTGAATGAAGGCGCATTTTGGAGTCTCTAGAACCCAGTTTTGGCACTTTCAAAGAGGATCACATGAGGTTGCATGTGGGGTAAGGTGCTTGTTAAAGGAAACATCTTAAAGCATTTCCCATGGTTTGAAGTGGTAAGAAATAACAAGTATGGAGCCTAGAATCCTAGGCGCACTTTTGGGTCTCTGCAACCCCCAACTGGCGCCTAACCATAGCAAGGCGCAATTTAGTGAAGTAACCATCTCAAGTTGGTGCCTAGCCTTGAGGGACTTGCAACTGTGACATCATTCTAGCACCCTGAGTGTCTGATCTCTTATTGGTCCAAGTGATGGCATTGGGATCCGTTCCGGCTCATTGGACAAGGTTACCAACTCAGCGAGTTATCAAATGGAATATTCCCATTGGAATATGCTCTTGGGAAATGTGCCTTGGTTCCTACTTTGCATTGGAGAGCATGCCTTTATTGCCTTTAAAGGAGGAGCACTATAAAAGGAGGAGAGCGCCTTCATTTTGACATCTCAAATCTTTGGTGAATTTTCTTTCCCAAAAGCTTTATGCTTTAGTTCATGAAATCTGCGAGCTTCATGCTTGTTGGGGTGATGCTCCCTCAACTTTGATAAGGTGATGTTCCCTTGTCAACTAAGAGGTGTTAACATTTAGTTATCATTATTGTTCCAGAAGAAGCACTACTAACTATCATTCACACAATGAGCTCAATAACAAACATGAAAGATAATAACTCTTTGGAATCATTTGAAGTTGGTTCTAGTATTATGATTGTCACTTAATCAATACAACTTCTTATTACAAGTAGATGTCGCTTTCAATGGCATGAACATTCACGCTTATTACAACTTATTACAATGAGTGGCCTTGAAGCCTAGATAAGATCAATGATTACAACATTTGAATGACTCTTCAACTAGCGCCTTTAGCTAGCACCTATTTCACTAGTTGTGAGATGACTACTTCTTCTGGAACAATGATGATAACTGAATGTTAACACCTCTTAGTTGACAACAGAACATCACCTTATCAAAGTTGAGGGAGCATCACCCCAACAAGCATGAAACTCGCAGATTTCATGAACTAAAGCATAAAGCTTCTGGGAAAGAAAATTCACCAAAGATCTGAGATGTCAAAATGAAGGTGTTCTCCTCCTTTTATAATTCTCCTCCTTTAAAGGCAATAAAGGCACGCTCTCCAATGCGAAGTAGGAACCAAGGCACGTTTCCCTAGAGCATATTCCAATGGGAATATTCCATTTGATGACTCACTCTGAGTTGGCAACCTTGTCCAATGAGCCGGAACGGATCCCAACGCCATCACTTGGACCAATAAGAGATCAGACACTCAGGGTGCTAGAATGATGTCACAGTTGCAAGTCCCTCAAGGCTAGGCGCCAACTTGAGATGGTTACTTCACTAAATTGCGCCTTGCTATGGTTAGGCGCCAGTTGGGGGTTGCAGAGACCCAAAAGTGCGCCTAGGATTCTAGGCTCCATACTTGTTGTTTCTTACCACTTCAAACCATGGGAAATGCTTTAAGATGTTTCCTTTTACAAGCGCCTTACCCCACATGCAACCTCATGTGATCCTCTTTGAAGGCGCCAAAACTGGGTTCTAGAGACTGCAAAATGCGCCTTCATTCACTTAGTGCAAATTCATCACATTGATGGCTTGGCATGCTTAACTTGGTCACTTTGTCCTTGATTCATGCTCTCAATACTCTAGGCGCATATTGAAGTTAGTTGAGATGGAAAAGTGCGCCCTCCCTTTCTAGGCGCAAATTGTGAGTGGAACAAGAGGTAAAGTGCGCCTAGACCACTTGCCATTATTCCTTGAAGGTTCATCATTCAAATCTCTCTAATTAACCCTTTGTTGAGCAACTTTACCTTAACCACTTGATGGAATCACAGACTCATTTGAGGCGCATTCTTTGAGGTTAGAAGCTAGGCGCATATTTGGAGTGGTAGTGCATGAGATTTGCACCTAGGGTTTACTTGGTCATTTTCTCCAAGGATTTGCAATGTATGAATCATTTTGAAGGTCAAACGCTATCAATCATGGAAGTACCACTCATTATAGTTGAATTGAAGCTCATCTCCCTCCTAGGCGCACATTTAGGGTTGTACAACATGATATTTGCGCCTAGAGTGAATAGGCCTTCCTCCCTACTCCATTCACTTAGACAAATTCATCTTGAAGACCAATCAACCTTTCCTACCAAGGCACCCTGTTTGATATAATTGATATGCTTCATAGCATGATGCTTCTTTGCTAGGCGCAATTTTTAGGCTGGAGGAGAGAGAAAGTGCGCCTAACCATTCTTGGGCAACTTCTGGCCTTCAAATCCCTGGTTCAGTGTGTTGACAGGCTCCAATGATGTTATACTTATCATATTGCACTTCCAAACCTTGATAGAAGACTCCATATCCTTAGGTGCACATTTGGCACTGGACAGATAGAAAAGTGCACCTTGGTTTTGAGAGTCAAGTTCTTGTCAGTTTTGGCCTCCAGATTTAACCATTTTGCCAGACTTGCCACAGATTGTTTGAAATAGTTTCTAACTTTGTACCTGCAAAACTACAACACTGAATTAGTCAAAAACCAAATTCATTCCCTCATCATTGGTATTAGCCTACGGGAATGATAAATAGGCTAATCCATGTTCAATGTTGATCAAGCCGAAAATGGGGACATGACAGTCTCCCCTTCCTGGGATTGCTTGTCCTCAAGCAATTGAAGGTTAGGATGCTCTAGAATATTTTCTCCTTCCTAAGTAGCATCCTCCATTAGCAACCCTTTCCACTTCACCAAGTATTCTCTTATGCTTCGGTTGCGTAGTTTCTTCTCCCTCATATCCACCACACTTTCAGGTTCAAGGGCAAGCATTCCTTCTTCATCCAGTGGTGGAAGTTCGTCAGATGAAACCACATGATGTCCTAGTGCCTTTTTGAGACACGACACATGAAACACATTATGTATGCAACTTCCAGCTAGCAAACCAAGTTCATATGCCACTTCTCCTACTCTTCTCAGCACTTTGTAGGGTCCATAGAACCTCGGTTTCAACTTCTCCGCACCTGTCTTCTTCAAAGAGCTTTGTCTATATGGCTGAAGGCACAGAAACACCATATCACCTACTTCAAAACTTCGTTCAACCCGATGTCTGTCGGCATACAACTTTTGTTGGTTTTGAGCCCTTTGCAGATTCTCCTTAAGAACTCGCAAGATATCTTGTGTGTCTTGCATCAACTCCTTTGCTCTAGGAGCTCGGCTATCATCCAAAGCCAGATCAACAAAAGAAACTGCACCATATCCATACAACGCATGAAAAGGAGACATGCCAATCGACATGTGGAAAGTGGTATTATAGCAGTATTCTCCTAAGTGTAACCACTTTATCCAAGCACGCTGATGATCAAACACATAATTTCGCAAATATCCCTCAAGCCACTTATTGACTATCTCCATTTGCCCATCTGTTTGAGGGTGATAACTTGTGCTTGGTGTTAAGTCAGTTCCTGCTAATCGAAATAGCTCTCTCAAGAACACACTGATAAACCTACTATCTCGATCACTGACTATGGTCTTTGGAAGGCCATGTAGTCGGAACACTTCCCGAAAGAACAACTTAGCAACCTGCAATGCCAAGAACTCAACTGGAATTGCAAAGAAGTGAGCATACTTAGTCAACCTATCCACGACTACATAAATACAATCTTTCCCTTGGACCTTCGGAAGACCAGTAATGAAATCCATCGAAATACTTTCCCACTTATGTTCTGGAATTGGCAGTGGTTGGAGTAATCCCGCTGGAAAAGTAGTTTCTAACTTGTTCTGCTCGCAAATCAAACACTCCCTTACGTATTGCAAAACTTCTTTCAAACCCTTCCAAGTGAATCTTTCTCTGACTTGTCGATAGGTCTTGAAGTAGCCAGGGTGTCCGGCAAGTGGAGTATCATGGTATGCTTTCATGACCCGTTGTTTAAGTTTTGATTCAGGAGTTAGGAAAATCCTATCCTTGAAGTAAATGATGTCATCTACCACCTTGTAATGATCATCCTGAATGATTCCATCCATGATTTCACAAGCAAACTTTGATTTGGAGTACTCAACCAATAGCTGAGATTTCCAATCGGCAAAGACTTCACTTAGTGCGCAAATAGCAGGCTTTCTAGACAAGGCATCCGCAACTACATTATTCTTGCCTTTAATATATTCAATGTCAAAATCATAAGCCTGTATCTTAGTAACCCACTTTTGTTGCCATTCATTCAAATCTTTTTGTCCTAAGAAGTATCTTAAACTATTGTGATTTGTTTTGACCACAAACTTAGCTCCCACTAGATACTGGCGGATCTTAGCCAAAGCATGCATGATAGCCAACATCTCTTTGTCATATGTAGAGTACAACCTTTCTGGGTCCTTTAACTTCCTGCTTTCAAATGCAATTGGGTGATAATATCTCCTTCAAACCAAATTCACACTTAGACATTTTCGCATACAGAGACTGTTTGTCCATTACACTTAAGATTTCGTCCAAGTGTTGGAGATGTTCTTCCCATGTTTTGCTATAGATTAGAATGTCGTCGAAGAAAACCAACAGGTACTTCCTCAACTGCTTGTTGAATACTTGATTCATGCAAGATTGGAAGGTGGTTGGTGCATTGGTCAAACCAAAAAGCATCACCAAGAATTCATAAGTGTATCAAACCTGTGATAAATTGTAATCAAACTTGTTATGGTGATAATAAAGATATGATTGGTGTTGGTATTTTGATGAGTATGAATGCAAAGTTATGTGTTATGTTTCTACTATACTGGCATATGTATTTCCAATGAAAACCATCACAACCTGAACCAAGCATCAAAAACAAGCGTTAAACTCAAAAATCAAAACTCAGTCACATTGCATAACAAGAGTTTGACAAAATGTCAAACCTGTAAAACTCAGAATTCAAGGCAGAACTAGACAAGGTTCTTACATGTACCTTCTTTCAGTCCCACCATGTATTCCACCATCCCGACGGCAATGTCTGAGGATCGAGTAGCACCTATTAACCTGCTTTTGATGACATCCATTATGCAACGCCACTCGTCATTTGCCAGGTCGTCCTTTCTTAAGCCCCTATTACCTCTTCTCCATATCCTCGCTTTTGCCTCCTCGAATAAATCAGTTTTACACAGGTGCTTAACATACCCTTCTTTTTCCCTCTGTGTAACCTTGGGGGAAGGTTTGGTTACATCATACCCCCAGCTTGGAATGCCAAAAACCCTAGTGAAAACTTTGGGTTTAAATATTATGGTGACGGGTGTATTTAGATATTCCACCACAGTTTTGTTTTCCAATTTGTTATAATGTACTACCATGCTTTTCAAGAAGGGTTCAAATTCTCGGAAATTAAAAATTGGTGCTTGAATTACCTTATCAACCCTAGAATCTGTAAAGGATTCCTTCAGTGGATGCTCTACAAAATATTTCAGCCACCAAGTTCAGCTCTCTAGTGCCGTTAGACTTTCCCATGTCATATTGTCCACTATAAATTTTCTCTCGCAGTTGGCTGCATTGTCCCCTTTTTCTCTCATAGTTGGCTGCATAATGATTCCAGCATTCCTCATACTAAGGAGATTCAGCATGTTGATAGTAATTGGGAGGAACATCAAGAGTGCAATCACAAAAGGCTTGAGGAGCAGTTTTCACATGATGGTATGTTTTCTACATTGAAACAGAATGATATAGTGTTGGGTTTTGCACTCTTAGGACTGTCACAAGGTGATGAGCACTATCATGAGCCTATCAACACAACTGGAGGCAACAAGTTATGGGATCTAGGTACGGTTTTTAGCTATAATATAGATGCTATGTCAGGTAATAAATGTGGTTTGCAGCATGATAAAGTTTTTGGAGTGGCAACTAATGATGAGCATCCAGAAATTGAAGATGTGCATGAGATCTATGAAGACACCAACGAAAAGTATGAAGATAATGTTGATTCTATGATTGTAAACAGCAGTCCATTATCTTCGCATGATTTTGTTAATCATAAGGTGATAGATAAGTTCCATGTGGATGACATTGGTAAGAGGTACTATCTTGTTGATATTCAAAATTTTATAGCTAAGCATGAGATAATGTTTGTGGATCCAAGCTACATACAAGGAATAACATTTCATAATGGATTTGTTATTCCTTGCTTCATGAAGACATCACTACTTGTTATCACATTGGAAGGACACAAGGTATGTAAAGATTTTGACATCATGGATCTAGCAAGAATCTTGAGTTTGCATTGAATACATCTTATCTAAGGGCTGATTATGGAAACCAAGAGATTGCCTTTAGGGAAGATACTTCATTTTGATAATGTGTGGTTTGTCATAGACATCACACTCTTGAGATGGTTATCAAATGAGACATTGATGGTTTCCAACCTTGAACTTGTTGTTCTTCATTCATTATTAGCCAATGAATGGGTATTTCATATCTTAAGAATGCTGAATTGGCAGAATTTCAACAATTTGCTGAGTTGTGGGAGAATATTCAATCTTGGTTCAATGGTTTTCAGTTTATACATTGATGTTAGTGGATGTTCTATAACCTTGATCATTAAATTTTCAGACCTTGCATTGATGATTGCAGTTGATTGCATGGATTTGTGTGCACAGGACTGTCCCTATAGCACTTGGAAATTGAGTGTTGATGAGGTACTATTAGTTTATGACAGTGGAAGCATTCCCAGGGTAATTATAAATCTGATTTTCAGTCTTAACACTGTTATAATCATTTGTACCAGCAACTTTGAGGAGGTATGTGTGATTATTGTTGGTGATTTAATGGGAGATGCTCCTCTTTTCATTTTGAGTATGTATGGTGATATAAAAATATAGGATCCAGGAATACACATGATTGAAAGGATTGCTTCACTGTATAACAAAATTGCAGCTTGTAGTTGTATCAGAGTAGCGCAGCATAAGCTTGGTGGAGATGCTTCATCTCTACGAAATCATGTTAGAGGTCACCAATGGAGTATGTTGGAAGGCTATGGTGACCAGAGAGCTATTCCATGGCATGAAAAAATTCAAATTTTCAGTTTTGACTCTGCTGTTTGGTTGCAAATCAGCCACCATATGATTCCATTTGCATTCTTACAAGTGGATTGGAGAGAAATCCTAGTCAAGAATTGGAACATTTTCCAATTTGTGACTTTGGAAGAGGTAATTTCAGCCAATAGAATGCTTAGATTTCTTGTTTTGTTTAACAGATTTGTTGTACCCAATCAAAATTTTTGCTTCATTAAGGCATTTTGAACAAGTCCAGAAAATTTTTCGTCAAAAAGTCAAAAAAGCAAAATTTCTAAAAATAGACATCAAATTAGGTTTTTTGGGTTTCTTGAGATATGGATGCTGGCAAAACTTTCTAAAAATAGAATCTCCGACTCAGGTGTCCCGCTTGATTCTCATTAGTCGATTTTGCTTCACGATCGGCGTGGTCCAGACAAAATCTGCAAAAGATCAAGTTTTCTCTTCTGGGTCATTTCTGCTTTTTCGGAAGGCGAAGCATGAGCTCTGAAGTCATCAACAGAGGAAGTTTATCTGCCAGAGTTCGTTTTCAGGTTTTCAACACTATTCCAACGACGCAAAACAGACGAACAGTCATCGACTCGATGAACCACGCAAAACAGAGCAGGATGGATCCGAGGTGGAGTGAAAATCTGGAAATCACAAAAAAATGGTTAAGTCTGGAGATTTCAAGCGCCCCACCCAGTCCCACTAGAGAGAATTTTTACGCGTTTTTCGAGAAAATGCGAGAACTATGTCTGTCGGTCAGTTCCGGGGGGAATAAAAGCAGTTGTTTTGATCATCAGATCCTAAAAAGCTGGAAAATTCATCAGATGTGTCCAAGCTATGCAATTCATTCACCATTCAATGGCAGTTGATCGACAAATCATCGAAATCGACATCAGGAAGCAGTTGTCGGCACGCAAAACGGAGCAAGCTGCAAATAAGAGTTGGAAAATCAGAAAAATGGTTAAGTCTAGAGAAACCAAGCGCCCCAGGTGACTTGGGGCGCCCAACCTCTCCAGTGTTAGATTTTTTTTTTCACATTTTTCGAGAAACGTAAAAAATGCTTCCATCAGCCTGTTTCTAGTGGGTCAAACTTGGTCAAACGTCAGTCAAAGTTGGGATTTCATCATAGATATGTTCAAGCTGCTCAGATCATCCTCCGTTCCGCCTCGACAGTCGTCCGAACAACCGAAATCGAAGATCAAACAGGGGTTGTTGGCACGAAAAACGAGAAAGGGTATAAAATTTGAAATTTTCAGAAAATTTTCTAAGGCATGGCAATCCAGTGGCCCCAAGTGACTTGGGGCGCCCAAACTCATCAGACTTAGAAATTTTTTGAGTTTTCCTCGAAAAACATGAATCTCCCTCCGTCAGCCCAGTCCAATTCAGAGCAGATCAGTTTCGTGCGTTTCCCGAGGCAGACAAAGAGTACAGTCAGCTCAGTTTTCATCAGGCTTGCCTATCTGCCAAATCATCAGACTCAGTTTTGTCCCAGCTGACAGAAATCAACAGCCAAACAGAAGTCCTCAGCCACCGGAACGCGCACGCAAATCAAAAAATTGAAAAAGTTGGAAAAACAAAAAAATGGCTAGGGCTGGAGGATCCAGGCACTCCAGGTGACTTGGGGCACCCAACTTGCCCAGAGTTAGAAAATTTCCGGATTTGACAGTGTTTTCTGACAGTTGTTTCCCGATCTTCGTCCGTTGGCAATTTTCAGAAGGCCAAACTTGGTCAAACGATGCCAGATCGTCAATCGGAGGCCAAAAATGGAATCACAGTTGATAGGTCTCCAAAATGTTAGGATCAGTCAATTTTTTAGTGAACAGTGACATTTCGCCACCTTGTTGAAGTCGGAGACAGACCATATTTAAGTCAAAACGAGTGTAGAAGTGTCGAAAACGAAGAAAAATTGGCTAACACTTCTATCAACTCGTGTGTTCGATGACATCATAAAAAAAAGATATTTTTCGTCATCTTACACATGAAGCCATAGGCAGCTACAAAATAGAGATTCTTCCTATTCGAAGACATCCACTTGGATTTGTGCTTTAAAAATTGTTTTCTCAAATTTTATTCTCACAAATAAAGCTGCTTTTTCGCCCTAAAGATCTATAAAGGCAAGCATTTGGCTTCTTTATTTCATTATCTTTTGCAGGTTGCATCCAGAGGAAAGATTTTTATTTTTCTTTCAACGAAGATTCAAAGACCCAAACAAAGTGTTTTTTCAGCATTCTTCATAGTTTCAGGTTGAGGAAGCAGGGAGGCTCGCTTTTTCAGGGTCCTTGTTTCGAGGGGATCGCTTTTCAGAGATTGGACCGGAGCTTTTTCAGTTTTCATCGAGATGAGTCCATCCAGTATATCATCCTCTTGAAGATTGAAGTTTTGCTTTTTTTCCGAAAATCTGCTTTTTTCCGGCTTTTTCGAGAAAATCTCCGCTTTTTCAAAATTCGACAATCTGGGTTGCTTCAAAACAGAATTGCTTACAAAACCCATGTGCCAGCTTTTTTTTTTGCTCTGAATCTGCTTTTTCTAAAAATCAGCTAGTAATTTTCAGCCATTTGTCCAAGATTTTTTCCGACATGCGTGTTCACAGTCAATTTTCAAATCTTTCAGTATGCAGTACTCTCCAACACAAATCAAGCCCAAAACGGTGTTGGTTCACGATTACCTGAGAACTTGTGAAACAGATTTGCATAAAGTACTTCCAGTGATCAATTTACATTCTTTGGAGGATGCAGGAAATAATGCTATCAGGAATCTATGACACTCTAGTTTGCTTGCAGCAACATCCTTTCCCATCACAGTGCCAAGTATCGAATTTGTAATTGCTTGCATGACGCATTACAATTTGGTCACAAGAGAAATCCAGTCAAGAGATGGACGTGTGCTCTACAGCCTGAGGCCGAACGACATTGAAAAGTGTTTTACAATACCTGTCTGGAGAGAAAACTTAACTATTTCACTCGAAGAATGCAAGAGGGTTTGGAACAATGATAAGGAAAAATACCGGAAAAAGATTGGTCAGAGGTGGTTAAAAGAGAAGCAGAATGTCATGCCAAAGAATGTTGGACGTGGCGAGTTCAAGAAGGAACATGCAATAATGATCACTCTGCTGAGCAGGATCACGGGTCAAGCAGATGCTAACAAGTTCCAGCCTTAGATGTTTTACATTATGTCCCAGATTGTTGATGGAACCGAATTCTATGACTGGTCGGCACTCATCAGTGATAGTATCCACCAACAAATACTTGATTTTCAGAGGGCTCATGAATTCCACATGATGTCATACCTTGTGTATTTGATGGCTTTTCAGGGTCAATTCAGAGGTTTGAATGTTGTTGGAACTTTGGGTATTCAGCATGTTTATCATCATTTCCCGCAGTTAGAAATCTCCCAAGCTGAACGACATTACAAGCAGGTGAATGATGCATTCCTAATGCATGGAGTGTGAGATATGGATAATGAGTTGCATACACGGTTTTCAGCAGATGCTAGAATAGCAAATGGCAGAATGGGCTGATCTGTTTATCCAGTTTCCCACTTTTTCTTGCATCAGAGTATATGGCTTTTCAGGAGAGCCAGCCATGTTGCCGAGATATCCTACAGATGAAATAGCATTATGGAATTTTTGAGGCAAGCCTATGAAGTTCACACATTTTTGCGTAGCAGACGCAAGGCAGTGTTCAATTTTCCACTTGGGATGAGTATTTACAGATGCAGGTCTGGAGTAGGTGCCAAGGCAATTGGTAATGAATCATCCAGATATGGTCTTAAGTTTTTCAACAGGAGATCTTCATATGATCCTCGTGGTGTTTTTGCATCACATCTTGGTCAAAATTGTACGCACAAGCATGCAATTGAAGACTTCTGGGCTAATTGTTCTGATGAATTTGAAGTGCAAGAACGCAGTTACAGCAGGTTCACTCTTCAGCAGATGTCTGATATCCAATCAGAAGATATAGAAGGTTTGACAGAAAGTGGTGAAGCTCTACTTCCCACGTATTTCAGAGACCAAGTTGAGCAACAACCGTTGCCACCAGTTAATTGGTCAGTAAAAGAGAGCAGTTCCATTGAAGAAAGAACGAGTCGAGTTGTTAAAAACAATTTGATATTCTTGAAGAATAAGCGGAAGGATGATATTTCGGTAGCAGAACCGCCAGTTGTACAACCATTAGAACCTTCCACTTCCAAGCCGAAATGAAGGGTTAAAGCTATGAGTGTTCTTCCAGAAGGGACAAAAATGGCTAAGTTAAAGAGGAAAAAGGATAAGCCTCCAGCTCACGTCCAGCAGGAACAACCACCAGTTGAATCAGAAGTTCCTGTTGAACCAACGCTGCATGTTGAAGCATTACCTCTAGATCATGTCTCTCCACCTTCACTGATCACTTCTCCTATCCACATAGATTCAGAGCCAGATTCGCCAGTTCGTAACTCTGATGCACACATTGATTCATCAGGAGCTGATGAGGTTAGAACCGAGTTTCCAAGAGAAGAGGGCTCATCCCGGCTTGAAAACATTCTGGGAAGGAAGAGGAGAAAGCCCTCATATCAGTTGGATTTAACAGAGCTTAAAAGCCTCTACCAAGACACACCAGACAAGAAGCTAAAGAAGCAGGTTCGCATTGAAAAGAATACAGATGGAGAAATAATCCTTGAAACTACAACACCGCCTGAAGATAGAAGTGTTGATGATGTCGAGGTTGATGACTTCACAGTTGTTAAAGCTAACCTTGGTAGAAGTACCCGCCATACCGATGTAAATCTCTTCGAGGTTGTAGCAGATAATTTGAAGGAGAGGGTGTTGAAAGATGGAGAATACAAAGTAGCTCTCAAAGCCGAAGTTAGGCAGCTGCAGCAATACATTTCCAACCTTTTCCATGGCACATCACAGGCTGATTTATTGCTTCCACTGAATCTGGAATCACCAGCCGATTAGCGGCATTTCAATCAGTTGGTCCTCTATGGGAGGCACATGAATAGTTGGGTGGAAGAATTTGTGACTAAAGGGAGAGTTGTACTTTCAGAGTTTTATCAATTAAAGTACAACGCTCGTGATTTACACCAAGGCGTCTAGGGGTTGTAGTAGACCATGGCAAAAAATAGACCGGTGTTCGAGATCATTATCTCTGACTTGAAGATTGCACATGATTCTGTTGATTCAGCTGATGATAAGAAGACAATTTCTACTTGGAAGGCGCAATATCTTTTCACAATAAAAACTGATGACAGTATAATTTCAGAGTGTCATGTCCCCTCTTTAGCTCTGTCTAGCAAAGACATGAGAGTTGGCCTATCATCCGGGTTCCCGTAGGTCAGCGGAGTGGTTAGGGGACCTATCCAGAGACAGTGGAGCTTGGTAGGGAGTTTTACAAGCCTTTCCAGACAGTTTGCGACAGTTTCCTATTTTTTAGGAAGGGTTCCTATTTTTTAGGGTTTGACCGAGAGTTGACCAGGAGGCATCAGGGGACCTCCAGGAGCATTTTGGGAGTTGTCACAGTTCCTATTTTTTAGGAGGTATCCTTAATTTTTAGGGAAACATTATCAATTAGCCTGCCACGTGGCGACGTCACCAATGGCGTGGGCTACAGCAGTTCTCAGTTCAGAATGGCCAGGTGATGGAATTGGAATAATTATTGAATATTAAAGTGTGGCTTTAATATTTAATAAAAATAAAATAAAGTGATTAACACATGTCACTTTATATTAATAAAATATTAAAAGGACCCCCACCTAGATGACACAATGTTGTGTTAAAAAGGTGGCCTTTTAATAAAGAAGTTGGACCCTCAACTTGGGCGCCCAACTTATGAGTTTTCATGAATAAAAGAATCTTTCAAAGATTCTTATTTGTTGATGCCTTTTTGAACCCTAAAGTGGATGCCCAACTTGGGAGTCTCATAAAGTGAATTTGGATTCACTTTTTGGTGATCTTTTGCATATTATTTTTGAAGTTTCATGGCAGCTCTGAACTCTGAGGAAGGGGGCAGTAGCATACAGTCTCTTGGGAACGGAAACTCTCAGGGATTTTGGTGAATTGGACGACAACCCAGTTCATGCTTGTGGGAGGCCTACTCTGGGTCTTCTTTTGTGTATCATTGGACAGATTCTAGGGCATTCTATTGCAAATCTAAGCTTGCAGCAGTACCAAATCAGCATTATTCTTCAGATCCTTCATTTTCAGTTGCATGCATAGCCTCTCCTAGGCCAATATCATCTTTGTATGCAAGTGGGGTTGCAAACCGGGTTTTACAATGAATACAAAATACAGATCTGATGGGTATGTGCTTCAAATTCTTAGTTGGTGCTTTTCTATCATTTAATTGTTGTTTTTAGTTCATCCTTATATGAGATTTGCAGTTGCATGTATATTTATTTGCTATCTTGGAAAATACACAATTCAAGAAAATTGAAACCCCTTCTGCATCTTCTCTCTAGTCTGAAAGAACACACAAAAAATTAATAAAAATCATAGAACATTAAAAATCACAAAAACAAATACTTCATTTCAGCAAAGGGATCCATCAGGGATCTTTCAGTGGTATCAGAGCCTTTGACCTGCCAGCCTGTGGGGTTCAGAGAATTGTTTTCTATGCATACAGACAGGTATTATACACGCAGGAGAGCCCAAAACGAGCTTGGGGTTGGTATGGCAGAGGAACCAGTTATGGCAGAAGAACAGAGGAATGTCAGAAGGAATCAGGATGATGAAGAGAGAGGAATGATGAGAACCTTCATCGACACTCAGCCTAGGATTGCTCAGACCTTAGACAGGATACAGGATGCCTTGGACCGGTTGGAATTAGATAGAGGCAGACGGAGCAGATCAGTATCTGTGGCGGGGAGTCAGCGTAGTCACAGGTCACACGCATCAGCCAAGAGCTCCCTTCATTCCCCTAGGCGTGGACAGGCCAGGGATAGACCCTTACTTCCTCAATTTGCACCAGGTGAACAACCAGTACAGGTAGAGCCACCAGAGGTGGAATTTCAGGATTCAGTCATGGCAGCTACAGCTGAGTGGAGAACCCTACCCCCCGAGGTCAGGGATGTCTTTCCTTTTCCACAGTATTGTGCACAGCGCAGAGATTCTGCCAGGTTCAGAGGAGACCGAGGCACTAGACCACAGCAGCAAAACTATGACCTCAATAGAGCTACTGGGAAGATCACATTGGCTACATATGATGGTACGGGTAGTACGAGTGCACGTGCTTGGGTGCACAAGCTGGACATATATTTATCCTTGAGACCCATGCCTGAGCGTGAGGCTATTCAGTTTGTTGTCTTACATTTAGATGGGGTTGCCTACGATTGGTGGCATCATGGATTGGTCACCCAGGATCATGCCTTCATTCATTCCTATGCAAAGTTCACTGAACGGCTCATTACCGGATTTGACCGTAAGGACACAAAACTCTACTATAGGGAGTTGGCACATCTTAGACAGACTAGACAGGCAGAAACATATGTTAATGAGTTCCAGCATATTGCAGTTATGGTACCTGATATGCCCCAGAGGCGTAGCATGATGTTATTCATTGAGGGATTGCAGGATAGGCTTAAGGGATTGGTACGTGCCTTCCAGCCAGCCACTCTTAAGGATGCCATTGATGTGACCTTGAGATTGGACACCACTCCCACTTATCAATCAGATAAGAGGCCATTCAGGGAATCACGGCCTATTCAGAAGGCCAATACTTCATAGTTTAGAGATGGACAGTCAACTAGACCTCCTAGGATGGATCAGGAGTCATGGAATGATTTGAGGAGGAAGAAATTATGCTTTTCCTGCAAGGAGCCTTAGGAGCCCGGACACCGTTGTATGGGTAAGGGCAGGGTTCACTTGATTGAGGTCACATCCGAGCTTGGGGATGAAGAGATACCAGACACCGACACTAAGGACAGCCCTGAGGAGGTTATTCAGGAGTGACCCCAGCTAGAGATAGATATCCCTGATTCATTGGCGGCAGCCAAAGTGACTATGGCTACACTATCCAGTTATCCCAGGTTCCATGCCTTTCGGTTGAAAGGTACATTACATGGACAACGAGTCATGAGCTTGGTTGACACAGGAGCCACACACAATTTTATTGATCAGAAATTGGTTGAGAGGTGTGGATTACAATCTGAGGTGTTCGAGGGTTTTGGAGTTAAGGTTGCAGATAGTGCAGTGTTGGGTCGTACTAGGAGGATCTCACAGCTCAGCATTCAGATGGGGGATTTTACCTTGACGGATGACTTATATCCTACCCTTAGAAGATTATGATGTGATTTTGGGTATGCAGTGGTTACAGGGTATTGGGAGATATATTATTGATCACCACCGCATGCAGTTAGAGTTCCTATCTGGTGGAAAGAAGGTGATCTTGAGGGCAGCATCTGACGGTGGGCCTAAGGAGGTATCTTCTCGCAGGATGGAGTCTATTATTAGACATGATGATGTGATCTGGGCCACACGTTTTGTGAAATCCAAGACACCTACTCCTCAGGATGGTAGAGCATTTCATGTTGACATACAGTCGGTGATGGATCGGCATGGCCGAGTATTTGGTGACATACCTCCTGGTGTACCTCCGGATAGAGGGTTTGAGCATGGGATAGAGATGGAGGATGGAGCTAAGCCAATGATCACCACTCCGTATCGTCATCCTAGAGCATACAAAGATGAGATTGAGAAGACTATTCATGAGCTGTTAGACATGGGCTTCATTCGCCCCAGTTCTAGTCCCTTTGCTTCTTCTGTAGTACTGATTAAGAAGGATGGGACTCTACGGATGTGTATAGATTACAGGGCCCTGAACAGGAAGAGAATCAAGAACAGATATCCTAGTCCATGCATTGATGAGTTGTTGGATGAGCTTCATGGAGCTATCTACTTCTCTAAGATTGATCTTCGTTCAGGCTATCATCAGATACGTGTACGAGCAGAGGATGTACACAAGACTGCCTTCCGTTGTCACTATGGGCATTATGAGTTCCTGGTAATGCCTTTTGGACTTACCAATGCCCCAGCCACTTTCCAGTCATGTATGAACCATCTCTTCAACAAGCAGTTGAGGAAGTCGGTTCTAGTATTCTTTGACGATATTCTGATTTACAGTCGTACTTGGGAGGACCATCTCAGACATGTTGAGGAGGTACTTAGCATTATGGAGAGTCAGTCTCTATTTGCTAAGTTGTCCAAATGTGAGTTTGGACTTAGAGAGGTCTTATATCTGGGTCATGTGATCGGTGCTGATGGGGTGAAGGTGCATGAGGAGAAAATTCAGGCAATTTGAGATTGGCCCCGCCCTCGGAACATTACTGAGTTACGCGGGTTCCTTGGTCTATGTGCTTATTACAGGCGATTTGTGAGGGGTTTCTCTCAGTTGGCAGCACCCTTGACAGACCTCACAAAGAAAGGGGCTTTCAGATGGACGGAACAGGCACAGGGAATCTTTGATAGGCTCAAGGAGGTTATGAGCACTTGCCCAGTTTTAGCACTCCCTGACTTCTCACAGCCTTTTGTACTTGAGTGTGATGCTTCTGGTTTGGGCATAGGAGCGGTTTTGATGCAGAACCGACACCCCATTGCTTTTGAGAGTCGAAAGCTGCGGGATAATGAAAGGTTGTATTCTACATATGAGAAGGAAATGTTGGCTATTATGCATGCATTAGCCAAGTTCAGACAGTATCTTGTTGGCAGCAAATTCGTGGTAAGAACAGACCACAATAGTCTGAAATATTTCCTTGATCAGACAGAGCTCAATGATCGTCAGCAAAAATGGGTGAGCAAGATTCAGGCTTATGATTTTGACATCGAATTCATAAAGGGGAAGAATAATGCTGTGGCTGATACACTTTCTAGAAAACCATCACTCGCTGCCCTATGTTCGTTGAGCGAGATTTCAGCAGATTGGAAGGCTCAACTTCTAGTTGAGTACGCCAAAAATCAGCATGCTTGTGAGGTCATGGATGGATTGGTGTTGGATGATCGATACACTGTAGTAGATGAAGTCATCTACTACAAGGGCAGGGTGTATCTGGTTCCTGGTTCTCAGTTGAAGGAACAAATTCTGCATGCTTACCATGATACTCCGACAGCAGGGCACCCAAGGTATGGTAAGACCTACAAGGCGGTTCGGGAGAGATTCTCTTGGAAGGGTCTCAAGGCAGATATCTTACGTCATGTTCGCGAGTGTATGACGTGCCAGCAGAATAAGTCTGAGCATACTTTTCCTGCCGGTTTATTGCAGCCCTTACCTATACCGGAACAGAAGTGGTCAGGAATCTCCATGGATTTCATTACAGGTCTTCCTCGGGCAAGGGAAAGACTGTATCTACGTTGTAGTAGACAGGTTGACTAAATACGCCCACTTCTTCCCTATTGCAGCTGATTTCACAGCATCTCAGGTGGCGGAGTTATTTTTCAGAGAGGTATTTAGGCTCCACGATCTCCCCAAGACCATCATGAGTGACAGGCATAGTAGGTTCATGAGTTCTTTCTGGCAAGAACTTTTCAGGCTCACAGGTACGGAGTTGACACCCAATACCAACTACCACCCACAGACAGATGGGCAGACCGAGATTGTTAATAAGTGGGTTGAGGGGTATTTGCGCAGCTATGTGTCAGGACAGCAGAAGGCATGGGTGTGTTGGCTATATTTAGAAGAGTATTGTTATAATACTACACACCATATGTCTATTGCTATGACACCTTTCAGAGCCCTCTATGGTTACGAGGCATTATCTTTTGTTGATTTGGCTGTAAGTGAGCAGAGTTCCCTTGGCACAGGATTGGTTATAGGAGAACCAGGATATCATGAGATCTCTCAGGGAGAATCTTCAGCAGGCACAAAATCAGCAGAAGGTCTACGCTGATCGGCATAGGACTGAGAGAGTATTTGAGGTGGATGACATGGTTTTCCTGCGGTTGCAGCCTTACTGACAGAGCACCCTTAAAAGGGGTGGAGCTGAGAAGCTCAAGCCTCGCTTCTACGGACCATATCGGATTCTCAGGCGTGTGGGAGAGGTTGCTTATGAGATTGAGTTACCACCTGACAGCCGGATTCATAATGTGTTCCATGTATCTTGCCTGAAAAAGGCACTGGGGCAACATATTGTAGCATCTCCCGATCTACCTCCCTTGGATGAGAAAGGTAAACTGACTCTGGTTCCTGAGGAGATCTTGGAGGAGAGGGAACGACGGCTGAGAAGTAGGGTGATTCGGGAGTACTTGATTCGTTGGAGAGGTCTTCCTATAGAGGACGCCACCTGGGAGGGAGAGTCCATTTTACAGCATCCGGCTTTGTAGTTGCTTGTGGGCAAGCATCTCCGAGAGGGGAGGACTGTCATGTCCCCTCTTTAGCTCTATCTAGCAGAGACATGAGAGTTGGCCTATCATCCGGGTTCCCATAGGTCAGCGGAGTGGTTAGGGGACCTATCCAGAGGCAGTGGAGCTTGGTAGGGAGCTTTACAGGCCTTTCCAGACAGTTTGCGACAATTTCCTATTTTTTAGGAAGGGTTCCTATTTTTTAGGGTTTGACCGAGAGTTGACCAGGAAGCATCAAGGGACCTCCAGGAGCATTTTGGGAGTTTTGGTCACAGTTCCTATTTTTTAGGAGGTATCCCTAATTTTTAGGGAGGCACTGTCAGTTAGCCTGCCACGTGGCGACATCACCAGTGGTGTGGGCTACAGCAGTTCTTAGTTCAGAATGGCCAGGTGATAGAATTGGAATAATTATTGAAGTGATTAACAAATGTCACTTTATATTAATAAAATATTAAAAGGACCCCCACCTAGATGACACAATGTGTTAAAAAGGTGGCCTTTTAATGAAGAAGTTGGACCCTCAACTTGGGCACCCAACTTATGAGTTTTCATGAATAAAAGAATCTTTCAAAGATTCTTATTTGTTGATGCCTTTTTGAACCCTAAAGTGGACACCCAACTTGGGAGTCTCATAAAGTGAATTTGGATTCACTTTTTGGTGATCTTTTGCATATTATTTTTGAAGCTTCATGGCAGCTCTGAACTCTGAGGAAGGGGGCAGCAGCATACAGTCTCTTGGGAACGGAAACTCTCAGGGATTTTGGTGAATTGGACGACAACCCAGTTCATGCTTGTGGGAGGCCTACTCTGGGTCTTCTTTTGTGTATCATTGGACAGATTCTAGGGCATTCTATTGCAGATCTAAGCTTGCAGCAGTACCAAATCAGCATTATTCTTCAGATCCTTCATTTTCAGTTGCATGCATAGCCTCTCCTAGGCCAATACCATCTTTGTATGCAAGTGGGGTTGCAAACCGGGTTTTACAATGAATACAAAATACAGATCTGATGGGTATGTGCTTCAAATTCTTAGTTGGTGCTTTTCTATCATTTAATTGTTGTTTTTAGTTCATCCTTATATGAGATTTGCAGTTGCATGTATATTTATTTGCTATCTTGGCAAATACACAATTCAAGAAAACTAAAACCCCTTCTGCATCTTCTCTCTAGTCTAAAAGAACACACAAAAAATTAATAAAAATCATAAAACATTAAAAATCACAAAAACAAATACTTCATTTTAGCAAAGGGATCCATCAGGGATCTTTCACAGAGTTGACAGAATGGAAAGAAAAGGTAGTCAACGTCCTCAAGTTCGTCAGATCTTTTCTCTCAGATCCCATGTTCGTATGAGAGAGAAGATGGCACCCTGTATGATCTCAGGGAAGTGCAAGCAGAGTTCCAGACTGTCGTCCGCAACAATTTTAATGATGATATCAGTGCCGGCAAGATGGGTCGTTTTGCCGCAATGACAGTAAAGTTTGACAAGGCTATGGGTGAAGTTCATGAATTTCTCCATATGGTTGCCGACGGTGAAGAAATGTTAGAGAATCGGAATATCATTCTAGAGAATATCAGTGTTCCTGGCAGAGATGCAGTCACTTGCTTTTTAGAAGATATTGTTTCCCAGAATATCAACGGATGACATCACCAAAAAGCAAGAATGTTGATGAGGATGCATTTCAAAAAAAAGTAGCTTTAAAACAAATGCTTTTTGTTTTAAAGCATTTGCTTTCATCCTAAGCTCATCCATTCTATATTTAGAAAAGAAATCACTTTGTGATAGTTGGAGTTTTCTTTGTTTTAAAGCAAATCGCTTTAAAGCGTTTGTTTATTGTATCTTTGTCTTAGAATAGTAATAAAGCTTGCGAATCGACAAGTTAGGGTTAATCAAGGAGATTTTAGGGTTCCCTACTCCTTTGATTTAGTATAAATAAGGGCATCCTTGCCCATTGTATGAAAATGGTAATTGTGATAGCAAATTTGTTGTGCCTATTCTAGCCTGCAAATCTTGATGTTCCAAGTGTCTATTCACTTTGTGTAATCTGTTCTCCGGTGTTTGATCGCTTGTTGTATGCCTGCCATTTGCTACAGTATTGTTGTCCTGGAGTTGTGCCAACTTTGTGATATTGAATAGAAGTCTCATGCCTATTTTGCTCTGATATTCTATCTCGATTCATCAATTTTTTGTCGTCAGATATGTGGCTTTTGTAGCTTTCATTTCAGCTTCCATCATTAAAGTACTATAAGTCTTGTGATGTAAATCTGGGAGAAAATTACTTAAGTTTTTGTGTTAAAACAATCTTTCCTTGTTCACTTTTAATTTCCTTTGCTCTGAATTTACTTAGGAGATTAAAAGCGTCATTAGTCTATGCTTAGTTGTAGTAGAAGTTTTAAAAAAGGAAAAAACCTCTTCTGCAGCGTTTAGAGTTTTATAACCTTGTGCTCGCAGCTGAGAATCAAAAAGAAGATAGGCGAAATTTGGTTTTATTTATCTTTTCAACGAACATCAACAAAAAGGGAACTCCCCCTTCCAATAAGAGAGCAGTTTATTTGTGCATAGCTGTCTGTTTCCAACTCGCATTCCAGAGGTGCGAATTGAAACGCCAACAAGATTTCAATTATGCAGCAATGGTTACATGGACAGGGTGCTGATTTTCAAAAAATCAGATTGTGAGATGCTGATTTTAGACTTGAACAGCTGCAAAAGAATTCATTTTTCATGCTACTCAAGTGTTGCAAAGGAATGGCATATGCTTCCAGCTGTAGAGGATGATTACTACAACCATGTTAATTTTGATTTGGGTGAAAAATCAAAAGTTCAGAAGTGATAACAAAGAAATTTAGCACCAACTTTCCAGATTTTGTCAGAGTGGTGCAGCAAAGGAAGAATTAAGCAGTTTGATGGAGAGTTTGTTGAATTCATGCAGAAAATTATTATACTCCTGTCCAGGAGAGATAAGGAGGTATTATTTGCAAGTATGTTGCAACATGGAGTTTCAAATAGAAAACCTTACAGACCTCCTAGATTGATTTGGGATCCTAGAGCTACATGGTTTGTTTAGAGTTGAGTTGTTGGTTGAGCTAGCAATTGCTTGTGGCTAAGCAATTCTGAGGAGGGAGGACTGTAATGTCCCCATTTTTAGCTATATTGATTTGCAAGCTTTTGTTGTGCTCCAATTTTGATCGAAGCAGCTTGGTGCTCGATGAGAGGATCTCCAAGGTTCTTGGAGCATGCAGGTTGTTTTCTGCAGGGATGTTTGTTGTTGACAGTGAGCTCAGTTGGTCTTGAGGACTCCTATGACACTTTCTGAAGTGAATTCTGACTTTCGATGTGTTCTCCAAGATTCTTGGAGAGAGCGTCTATTTATAGAAAGTCGCCCTATCGGCCCCCGATTATCATTATTCATCATCAGTATTATTCCAGTATAGTCAGATTTTGATTCCGATGTTGTTCAACAGTTTCCACAACTCGGGTGAATTAATGAGCTTTAATTTAATGATTTCACTAAGGTTGCTTAATTTTAAAAAATAATTCAAAAAACAACTTAGCGTAATAGCTCATTGGAAAGGGAATTAAAAGTTTTAATTCATGGACACTTGAAAAAGGGACCATGCATATCAAATATTATTATTATTTCATAAAAAGGGTCTTTTGGAGCAAAAAGGGTTATTTTATTAAAAATGAATTTAAAAATAAAGCTTCTGGAAAATTCAGCAAAAAAAAGTATAAAAAGAGGTTTAGAGAGCTCATTTGATATGCAAATTATTTTATTTCCTCTTGTGAAACCTTTGTGGTTCTGTGGGATTGAACTTTGTTCATCTCGACCTTCTTGAGGACGAAAACCCTCTTGGAGAAGATTAGCCACGATGGTGAAAGATCCTCCCTGGTTAATACTGTGTGACTCATTCAGAGTTACAGTTTGAGCAAGAAAGGTTTGCTGGTAAATTTATTCAGAATCTCCGTTGGTGCTGAATGTTGAAAACTTGGAGCAATTTCATACAGAGATTGTCTGTGTGTTGAATGTTTACCGGTAATGGTATTTGTGTTTCATTGTAGATTTCTGGAGTTTGTCGCGAAGGGTTTACTGTGTAAATTTATTGGAGATTCTTTGAATAATAAATTGTGATTGAAAGATATTGCTAAGAGTGTTTGAGATCTTGATTCTTCTTGTATTGGGTGTTGGCGCCATAGCTGGAGCTGAATATATTTTATTTAATGCTAGCTGCAGCCCTTTCCTTGAAGTCACAACATATATAAGGCATCCAGTATATAATATTTGGAGTGGAGTGTAGCTACAGTTGGAAAATATTATTGTTTGGTGGTGATGGGAGGTGTGGACCAGGTAGATAATTCGTATTTTCATCTACAACACAATTGTTTCAAGCTACAACAGCAGTTATTTATGTAACAGCAGCATAATAACATAGTGGATTTACACCATTTGATATTATATCACAGCTGTTGTAATTCTGAGTTTGTAACAGCAAGCATAGCAATTGAAGATCAATATATAATGCCGGAGTTTGAGGTCAGATTGTTGTTATTAATTGTTTCTTTATGCATGCAAAGGGTTTGTTGAAATGTTCATGATATTTCTATGCATTGTGGGTTTTCTGTTTGAACAAATATTGTTTCAAATTGCATTTTGAATGATCCCATTCCAAAATACATTGAAACACATTGAAAACAATCACTATGCAAATTGTTTGACGAAATGCCTGCATGATAGAAGACAGAAAACTTGTGGGTGTTGGAAAAAATTTGGTTTAAATATTGGGGTTGGTTATTTTCCAATTTTTAGAAACATATATCTCTGTTTTCTTCCTCTATTTTGGTATATATAGATATAATAGTGTATTGTCAAGTGCTCATCATTTGATTTCATAAAAATCAAAAAAAATTCCATGATACCAAAATGGCAAAGAAATGACATCGTTCAGTTTTATCATTTATGCCTAGGCAAATGATGAGGATTGAACCCACACATGGTGGACTCAATATACTTGGCTATGTCTGGCCAAAATAATTGACAATATCTACTTGATGTTAAATTCCTTTGAAAAAGAAAGTTTCTAAGCCCCAAAAAGGAACTAATATTTGAAATCAGTTTGTCAATTTAGTTGACAAAATCTAACCGAACATCAAAGTGTTGCAATGCAAGCTTCATAACCTTCACGCAACTCTCAAACAAATGAATCATATTTCTCTATTTGTTTATTCAAAATAATAGGAATGAATTAAATATAGGAGAACTAAATAAGGGAAAAGCTATGGCCCACTTGAGGAACTTGTAATCGGCAATTTTGAAAGGCTGGAGAAATTTAGTACTATTAGAATAATTATTTATCCTATTTTTACTTAATGGTCAATCATGTAATTTATCTGTAAAAGATCTTCTGCAGTTTCTATTTCAGAAACTTGCTATCTTTGTATATCTTGTACATTATTTATTGAGCTTTTTGCTCATTGTTAATTTATCAAATAATTTACCAATTACTTGCGTAATAGTAATTATGGTATCAGAGCAAAGTTCGATTTTTTTCATGTGCTCCAGTGAAGATTGATTTCTTCTGGTTTTCGTGGGTTTTTTTAACTCTTAAAAATCGAGGGTTATAGTTTTTGAAATTTCGTGAGTGTTTTGTTTTGAAAATCGCGGTCTTTCTTCTGCATTGTCGTGGTTTCTTTGTAGGCATTTTCTGGCCACGATTTTCCACTCCGTGAGATGCGATTCTCATTCATTTTCTGACGCGATTTTTCAACTCTCTTCTGGCGCGTGTTTCTAGCAGACTCTCGATGGTTTTTTTAATGCATCTTTCTGGGCGCGATTTCCTTTAAGGCCGCGACTTTGTGTTCCCTAACCGCGTTTGGCGCTTCATACCATTCCGTTTGAGAAGGGTTTCTCTTTGTGTGTTTGCGTTTTCTGCAAATAAAACCTGTGATCTGCATTTGGCGGCTAGGGTTTCAAGGAAATCCTTTGTTTTCAAGCTGCGATTTCCTGATCAGTTTTCTATGTTTTTCATGGCCGCCTAGGGCTTCTGCAACTTTAGCTAGGGTTTTGACCCTTCATTTCAACTCGGAAAATTTGCTGATTGCAGATTCTTTGTGAGCTTTTCAAGAGGATTTTTGGGTAGCTGTCAGATTTTTCTGGGTAGCTGTCGGATTTTTCTGGGTGTCTCAAAATTCATGCCTTGAAATTTATGCCAACGGATTTGTCTCAAATCTTTTGCCTGTAAACTACCTCAGCTTCCTATGCATTGGAATTTGTGCCTCGGGTTTCATGCATTCAGCCTCTTCTCAGTACCATGTTTTTCGTGCCTCGAAAAACGTGAAGATGGCTTCTTTGACCAACATTATTTTGGAGGGTAGTCAGCGTTTCAACGACAAAAATTATAATATCTAGAAGCAGCGAATGATGACCATCTTTGAATATCGCTGCCTCGATCAGATGATTTTAGGCAACACTACTCGTCCAGCAACGGCGGGTAAAGATCAGGACAAGTTTGACGAGCAGAACCATGAAGCTGTGATGCTCATTAAGCTTTCAGTCGCAGATGATCAACTACCTCAGATTCCGACTGGAAAATCAGCAAAGGAGATTTGGGACCATCTGAAGGGTTTGCATGAGACCTCCGACAAGAGTCATGCGTTCTTCCTGAAGAACATGCTATTTTCTATCATGATGGATGAGAAGACAACTTTGCAGGCGCACCTGAACAAGATCTAGGAGATCCAAGATCAGCTAGAGGCTATTGATCGGAAAATGGAGGAAGACATGGTTGTAATCACTCTGAAAAGTCTACCTAAGTCTTATGAACATTTCATCGAGACTCTCAACATTACATTTGCTAATGTTGATCTGAAGTTTCTGGAGCTTTGTACTATCCTCTTGCAGCAGGATCGCTGGAAACAACAATTTGGTAGTAGTGCTTCTTCGTCCTCTACAGAGCAAGCTTTTGCAGCCAAGTTTCAGGCTCAAAATAAAGGGAAAGGTCAACCTCCGCAGCAGAAAGGCTCAGGTCAACCTCAGGATAGCACCAAGAAGAACATTCAGTGTAATTATTGCCATAAATATGGCCATATGAAGAAGGATTGTCGTCAGCGTTTGGCTTCTGAACAGAAGAAGCAGGGAGGGTCTCAACCGAAAGCTAATGTTGTCGAGCACACTGAGCAGAAGGAATCTACCTTTTACGCCTTTAAGGCTAAAAGACCTACAGATCATGTAAAGTCCTCTGCCTGGTACATTGATTCAGGTGCCTCGCGACACTTCACCCATCACAGATTTCTCTCCCTTCAGTGACTCAGTTATTTTTGGAGGTGAAGAGTATACAGTTGTCGGCAAGAGCACTGTTTAGATTCAAGTCTGGTGGGAGGAATCTCATATTCCTCAATGTCTACTACGTTCCTGGAATGGAACTAAACCTTCTCTCTGTCAGTTAGATCATGTGGCACTCTCCTCAGTTGGATGTGGTTTTCAGTGCACACAAATGTTCCATTGTTGATGGGGAGACTCGCACGACTGTGGCTATTGGTATTGAGGATCATGGTCTCTACAGACTTGTGGATACAGGTGATTCTCCAGAGTTAGCCATGGCAACCAGAAATTCTTCCATCACCAGTCTTTGGCATCAACGGTATGGGCACTTAAATGTGCACTATCTCTCTCAGCTATCTCGAGAGGGACTTGTAGCCGGTTTACCTGAGATCCAGACTCAGCATCATGGTGTCTGTGGAGCTTGTCAGGCTGGGAAGCAGCACAGGACACCGTTCCCGAATGGTGACTCATGGCGAGCCTCCAAGGTACTACAGTTGGTTCACGCTGATGTATGTGGGCCAATGAATACACCTTCTGTTACTGGTTGCAGGTATTTCTTGCTTTTTGTTGATGATTTCAGTCATAAAATGTGGGTGTACTTTCTCAGACAAAAATCAGATGTGTTTACTGTATTTCAGAAGTTTAAGACCTTAGTAGAGAAAGAGTCTAGTTGTTCCATAGTCACTCTTAGGTCAGATAATGGGGGGGATTTTGTTCTAGGATTTCTCCAACTTCTGTGATATACACGGCATCAAATGCCAATTAACCACACCCCATACTCCTCAGCAAAACGGTGTTGTAGAGCGGCACAACCGCACAATCACTGAGATGGCCCGTTCCATGTTAGAACACAGGAGTGTTCCTAAGAAATATTGGGCAGAAGCAATCTGTCATGTCCCCATTTCCGGCCTAATCATCAAAAGGAACATAGATTAGCCTACTCCTCATTCCCGGAGGCTAATTCTAAATGATGAGGGAATGAATTGGTTTTTGACTATTATTGTTTTGCAGGATCCAAGTCAGAAACTCAAAAATTGGCTAAGTCTGAGAGCCATTTCATCAATTCAAGCATCAAGTTGTCAAGACATGAGTTTGATTGAGTCAAGAAGTGGCGCTACCTTTGGAAATAATGTTATAAACTTCTAGGAGCAACATACATTGAAGGAAAACTGGCTAAGTGTAGCCTAGGCACATATTCCTCATCAATCCTCCAAATGTGTGCCTAGAGGAAGATAGGTATTGAGTTTAAGGTTTCCAATTGAGGTACTCATCAAGATCTGTTGCCTTGTCATTCCAAGTGTTACTAGACAAGAAGATATGACATTTCAAGAAGTCTAGGACCCTAGGCGCTAATATGACACCTGCAACTCTCAAAGTGCGCCTAAGAACATCAAGGCGCCAAAACAAGACTCCATGACCTTGAAGATGCGCCTAAGAGGGTAAATGATCTCCAAACTCCTCAGGAAGCCAGAGCGCTTGGTAAGACAAGTGTTTTGTTTCATTACAAAGACTCCAAGTGTGAGCGGTCTTAATGAAGATTGGATAATTCAAGACTAGGCGCCAAATCCATGTCATTTTATCTCAAATATGTGCCTCATTGATAAAATGGACTCCAAACTCTCCAAATCATCAAGGCGCTAGTAGGGATGATCCAAACTTACCTCAATGTCTCAAGAAGTGAGCGCTTGCATTGGAGAAGAGCAATTCAAGGGAAGGCGTCAATTCACCCTTCCACAGACACCATATTGCACCTAAGGAACTAGTCCAAAAGTGCGCCTAGGTAAGAAAAGAGCTTTCAATCTACTCAAGATGAAAGGCGCTTGATAGGAGATGGTGTTTTTGACTCAGATGTGACTTGAGTTGGAGATTTTAGCAAGGAAAGACCACTTTCTTCCTTAGGCGCCAATCTAGACCTTTTCTACCAATAAGTGCACCTAAGTGAAGTTGAAGACCCAAACAAGATGCTGATACTCTGGATGAGGGCGCTAGGATAAAGGAGCATCAAAAAGGTATGATTACAAGTGTTTGAGGTTTTGAATAGTGTAGAACATCATCATAAAGGTGCTAGGCGCAAGTTCAAATCTCTAGAGCACCAAAGATGCGCCTCAAAGAAGATTGCCTTAGCAACATGAAGGGATCTTCCAATTGGAGCTAGTAGACTTCCTACGAAACGAGAAGACAACACAAGGAATCAATTTCTCAACTAGGCGCATCCCCTAGTTACATTTCTCTCAATGGGCGCCTAGTTCTACATTGGGCGCTATTTCATGATCAAACTACCTCAATATAGCACCTAGAGTAAGCAGGATGCCATTACAAGCACTTGAGTTCTCATTGGTCGACAAGATGACATTGGGATCCGTACCGGTTCAGTGGGTAAGGTTGCCACCTCAGACTGAGTTGTCAGATGGAATATTCTCCATGGATATGCTTCTTGGAAAACATGCCTTGGTTCCTCTTGTGCATTGGAAAACGTGCCTTCATTGCCTTGAGGAGCACTATAAAAGGAGGAGAGGCTCTCTCATTTGGGCATCTCAAATTTGGCAAATTTTCTCTCTGATAAGCTTTGTGCTTGTACTTGAAGCCTGCGAGTTTCAAGAGTTGGGGTGATGCTCCCTTGTTGCATTGTGAATACCAGAGTCTGAAGAAAAATCACACTTGGGTCCTTTCTGATCTGAAAGATCCCTGATGGATCCCTTTGCTGAAATGAAGTGTTGTTTTTGTGATTTTATTTGTTTTATGATTTTTATTAATTTTTTTGTTTTCTTTCAGACTAGAGAGATGCAGAAGGGGTTTCAGTTTTCTTGAGATGTGTATTTGCCAAGATAGCAAATAGATATACATACAGCTGCAATCTCAAATAAAAATGGACTAAAAATAAATATTAAATGATAGAAAGATACCAACTAAGAAATTGAGGCACATACCCATCAGATCTGTATTTTATATTCAATGTAAAGCCTGGTTTGCATCCCTACTTGCATACAAAGATAGTATTGGCCTAGAAGAGGCTATGCATGCAACTGAGAATGAAGGATCTGAAGAATAAGGCTGATTTGGTACTGCTGCAAGCTTAGATCTGCAATAGAATGCCCTGGAATCTGTCCAATGATGCACAAATGAAGACCCAGAGTAGGCCTCCCACAAACATGAACTGGGTTGTCGTCCAATTCACCAAAATCCTTGAGAGTTTTCGTTCCCAAGAGTCTGAATGCTGCTGCCCCCTTCCTCAGAGTTCAGAGCTGCCATGAAGCTTCAAAAGATATGCAAAAAGATGACTCCAAAAAGCACTTCAAAGTCACTTTATTCTTTTCCCAAAGTGGGCGTCCACTTTAGGGTTCCAAAAGGGCATCAAAATTAAGAATCTTTGAAAGATTCTTTTATTAATGAAGACTCATAAGTTGGGCGCCCAAAGTTGAGGGCCCAACTTCATTATTAAAAGACCACCTTTTTAACACAACATTGTGTCAACTAGGTGGGGGTCCTTTTAATAACTTATTAATATAAAGTGACATGTTATTCACTTTATTTTATTTTATTTTTATTAAATATTAAAGCCATACTTTAATATTCAATAATTATTCCAATTCCATCACCTTGCCATCCTGAACTGAGAACTGCTATAGCCCACGCCACTGGTGATGTCGCCACGTGTCATGCTAACTGACAGTGCCTCCCTAAAATGTAGGGATACCTCCTAAAAAATAGGGAATTTGACCAAAACTCCAAAAATGCTCCTGGAGGTCCCCTGATGCCTCCTGGTCAACTCTCGATCAAACCCTAAAAAATAGGAACCCTTCCTAAAAAATAGGAAACTGTCACAAACTGTCTGGAAAGGCCTGTAAAGCTCCCTACCAAGCTACACTGCATCTGGGTAGGTCCCCTAACCACTCCGCTGACCTACGGGAACCCGGATGATAGGTCAACTCTCATGTCTCTGCCAGACAGCGCTAAAGAGGGGACATGACATGATCTTCCTCCAGGGAAGAAGCCAATTAGCTGCAAATGGGTGTATAAGGTGAAATACAAAGCTGACGGAACCCTTGACAAGTACAAAGCTCGTCTCGTTGCTAGGGGATTCTCACAGAAGGAAGGCATTGACTAGGAGGAGACTTTTGGTCCTACAGCCAAGATGAGTACAATTCAGCTTGTCCTTGCCTTAGCAACCCAGTTTGGTTGGAAAGTCCATCAGATGGAGGTTAAGAGTGCTTTCCTCAACAGTGAGTTGAAGGAAGAAGTCTACATGACGCATCCTCTAGGGTTCAAGGTTGCCGGTCAAGAACACAAGGTGTGCAGATTGGTAAAAGCACTCTATGGCCTGAAACAGGCTCCTCGGGGTTGGTACATCAAGATTGACAAGTACCTCACAGATCATGGCTTTCAAAGGAGTCCATCTGACTCTAATTTGTATGTCAAACGCACTGGTAGTCATATTCTTGTTTAGGGTAAAATTGAATTTTGTTAATTTTTTGTTGTTTAGATGTTAAAACCCTCTTTTCCACTAAACATTGAAGGACCTAGGGTCGAGTGGCGAGCACTATCATACCCTAGGTCACTTGCAGATGTAGGGAAACTTGGATTAGGGAATTAATTATCAATTTTTCCTTCTCCTATGTCCAATTGACTATTAAAACCCTAATTATGCAAATACGACAACAAATTAATGAATTACAGAAAAAGCTCTTGCAAATAGGAGTAAAATACTGAATTACAAAATACCTATTTTTGGGGTTCCGAGGCGGAACAGTCGGGGACTAAGGTGCGGGCTCCCAAGTCCAAGGTACTTGCTTTTTCGGGGAATTTGGACCTCCTTCCGACACTGATTAGCCCTGTAACTTCTGTTTTCCGAGATCTGTCTACGGAGGACACTGGTGCGAGCGCCCAAGTCCTGGAAGTGCTCCTGTGTCCGACTTTTCTTCAGATCCCAAATCCCTGATGCCTGCCAAGCCTTCCTGCAACTCCACTTTTTTCGGATGCGACACCTGTAACCTGCAATCACAAGACTTGGTTTGCGAATTGTAGTGTTTAGAGGCTTGCCCCAGTCAAGCCCCGAAGGACACTTAAGTCTCCGAACACTGTTGTCAGATAAAGAGGGCGTGCCCTTGTGAGGCAGAGGCCAAAAACCAAAGGAATCAATGATAAAAACACAATATGTCACCTTGTAGTGAAGCTCTCATGGAGTAAAATGCTCTTCATGCCACGAGGAGATTGATGCTCAAATCTGCAAATATCAACACATAAAACATACAAGTCTGCTCTTGCAACACAATAGAAAGCCTTGAATCACCTTGAGAACACTATAGCTTGCTAGTAATCATCTAGTTTACAAATGAATGCCTAAGCATGCTTATATATGCAACTACAAACATTCCCGCCAAGATTTTAAAAATCAAACTTTACCGTGTTGGCAAAAGAACCAAATAACGGTCATAAACCGACACCCGGAAATTAGGGCTGCCCCAAAATAGGGCAGGACTAGGGCGCGGGCACCCAAGTCCTCCCCCCTATTTTGTGCAGGGTAAGGCTCAAGGGGTCCTCCTAGGTCCCATTTGTCATCTTTCCTAGGGCTCATTCCATCGGGATGCCAAAATATGAACTAAAATGTCCTAAATGCATGCTAAAGACCCAGGAGCTAAACCTTATGAGGGAAAAGCCCCCAAGGGAACATTTTCCGACATTACAATTCTGATTCTTGTTGTCTATGTGGATGACCTGATCATTACTGGTAGCTCGGCACATTTAATCGCTGAGATCAAACAAGATTTGTGCAACACATTTGACATGACAGATCTGGGACTCTTGCATTATTATTTAGGTGTTGAGGTTTGGGAGACCGAGAGCAGTATCTTCAATTCCCAATCCAAGTATGCTCGAAGTCTTCTGGATAAGTTCTGTATGCAGGATTGCAAACCTGCCTCTACACCCATGGAAAAAGGACTTAAGTTGTCAGCTAAGTCAAACTCACCTGTAGTGGATGAATCTTTGTTCAGGCAACTAGTGGGCAGCCTCATCTATCTCACTGCCACTAGACCTGACCTCAGTTTTGCAGTGAGCTACATTTCCCGCTTCATGACAGCCCCCAAGGCTGATCATTGGGTAGCAACGAAGCGTGTGCTGCGTTATGTGAAGGGCACTTCTAATTATGGACTTCTTTACACTAGGAGTCATGATCCTAGACTCAGTGGTTTCACAGACTCAAATTGGGCAGGTTCGGTTGATGACAGGAAATCAACATCTGGGCATGTGTTCAATTTGGGATCTGGTGCAGTCACATGGACTAGTAAAAAGCAGCAGGCAGTGGCTCTCTCCTCGACAGATGCAGAGTATCGGGGAGCAGTTAAGGCAGCTTGTGAGGCAGTTTGGCTTCGCTAGATGCTTGCTGATATGCAAATATCTAACTCCCTTATTCTATGATAATCAGGGAGTTCTCAAACTTGCCAAGAATCCAATATTCCATGAAAGAACCAAGCATGTAGAAACTCATTGTCATTTCATCAGAAAGCTTGTTGAAGACGGATCAGTTCAGTTGCTGTCTAAAAGAGGATTGCCAAATTTTGATTAATGCAATAAATGGCTGTAATGTGAAGGCACGGCAACTTAAAGTAATTATAGAGGAAACAAATTGACTTCCCAATAAATTTAAGTCAATATCCTTCTAGCCTATTCAAAGAGAGGGTAATAAGGTTGTTGATTTGGCCGTTAAACAGTAAAGGGGCCGGACTTCAATCTTCATGTGGAGCTTCAAATTTCTTTTGAATACAACATTTCTCGAACGATCTTCAAGGCTTGGTCCGAGAGGATTTGGCACTTTAATTATTCATAATACAATGCCAATGCATTGTGCCATATGTCATCTTCAGCACAAGCTTTGGGACCTTCTCAAGCACACATGGTTTTGCCCCAAAGCCCTAACTCATCTTATTCTATGCCACATAATGCCAACAATGTCAGCCTTGTTTTGTGTTGTTGTTCAACATTGTTTCTAGAAAACGACAATATGGTTGCATTTCTAAATACCACGATGTACCTCTGTCTTCCACATTTGCATGTTATTGTATCGTAGCTATTCTTCAAGTAGCCATGAATGAAGAAGGCATACACATAGGCATCTTGCAATATACATCCAAACTCTCGACTATTGTAGAGCTTTGCATAGTACAATCTTAAATCAATCCTAATTGCAACATTTTAATAGAAGTGAATCAATTTATTGATGCCAGAATCAAATGCACCAGAATTCAATAAATACCTCTTTGTCAAATTGTCAAAAGAGGTCAAGTACCTTCTCAAAGAAAATGGTTCTTGTAAGCTCAAGTTGCAAATGAGTTTACACATCTTCTTTCTCATCTCAATACAATGGAGACCCATTGCTTCTCAAGGAAGGGCAACTAATGAAGGAGTATTTGTGATTTTGATCAACCTACAAGGCAATGGTGTTATTTAACAACATATGTTGTCTTTGCCCTCAATTTCAAGATCTCTCTAAGAACACGGGGGCATACCACAACATACTAACTCTTTTCCAATCATGCCGCACAACTACAAGAGTGTCAACCTTGTTCTGCACAACTATTTTACAGTTTTTCTCCAAAAAACAACAAAATAGAAGAGCTACAGTCAACTTAAGGCAAATGGTTGTGCTTCTTGTAACTGCCAAGACGTTTGTTTGTCTTCTATGCTTGTATATTAATGTACTATGACTATTCTTGCATAAAAGGGGGATAGGTTGATAACTAGATAACGCAATAGAGCCATCTTTTAACACATCCAACCTCTCAGTTTCTGTAAAAAACTGTTGCATAATAGAATTTTGCAATTTACAGTTCCAACATGGTGTCTTCTATTTCTTAAATTGCTCTTGCTATTTGATGCACTCTGAATAATACTTTACAATGTGTCACTTCCATAATTCACTTCCATTCATAACACATTTGAACCAGTTTGCGTTTGTTGCCCCTCGGGCACCCCTGGCCCATTGCTCAATGACAAAGCTGGCAAAAAACAAGGACAGAGCCAAGAATGATTTGAGCAGCTAGGCAAAGATAGAATTCAGTCATATGCACTTTCATAAGTCCTTAACAAAAATTGGTCCAATTAAAAGTCATCGTCATTCATTGATCAGAACAAAAGCATATAGTAGTTGTTTACTAGTTTATTTGTATCTATATGATCTGTTACTCCCTATTCAGGGCAAATTTTATTGGGTACTTGTAACAAGAAAGTTCACAAAAACAAGGACAACACAACAATAACTTAAGCAGCTAGGCAATAATGGAATTCAGTCGTGTATACACATTGATAGGCCCTACGAACAAATTTGGCCTGGTTAAAATTCCACGCCATTCATTGATCAGAACTAATGCAAATATTACAATACAGGATCCTCAACCATAATTTATCCACTTCGCTTAGGCTTTAGGGCTTAAGTAAAGGTATTATATCGAGGACCGTGGTGGCATTATAAGTTGAGGATTCTATGCATATGTGACCAATTGGTTTTTTAATTACTCAAATATCACCCTTAGTTTTTCAATTACTCAAATATCACCCATCTTAGCTGAAATTTTTGAAGTAAAATTTCACAAAAATTACTGAACAACATTGAATCTCGTAATAATAAATGATTACTACTCTCAGAAGCAGAAAAATAATAACAAATTTGGCCTGGTTAAAATTCCACACCATTCATTGATCAGAACTAATGCAAATAGTACAATACAGGATCCTGAACCATAATTTATCCACTTCGCTTAGGCTTTAGGGCTTAAGTAAAGGTATTATGTCGAGGACCGTGGTGGCATTATAAGTTGAGGATTCTATGCATATGTGAGCCATTAGTTTTTCAATTACTCAAATATCACCTTAGTTTTTCAATTACTCAAATATCACCCATCTTAGCTGAAATTTTTGAAGTAAAATTTCACAAAAATTACTGAACAACATTGAATCTTGTAATAATAAATAATAATAAAATATAAAATATAAAAAATACAAATAAAAATAAATAATTACTACTCTCAGAAGCAGAAAAATTTGCCCTGCGCTGTAATATTTAATGCTGTTATTTTGAAAGGTAGCTAAAGTCTCAACAAGAGTTTTTGTAATTTCTAACTTTTCTAAACCTTTTCTCTCAGAATGCAAACTAACAAGAAAACAGATCAAAAAAAAGTGTGAGAATGGTGCAGATGAACCTGAAACGTTAAATTCTTTCTCAAGAGAGCGTTGGCCTGAGTGCTAAATTTGGCAGGGCCACGGCTGGCCGATGCCGATGCCATTGGCGCTCCTTCCCGTGAATAAGAGGACCTCGCCAGCTCCATATGTAAACGTTAATTTTGTTGCAAGTTACAACATAATGGGAAGGAATAACAGAAATTTTGTGATTGGAGTGTAAAAGGTCACGTGTTCCATCCCTACGGCGTGTACTGAATGCGGACACAGTTCCATTTAAAGGGAAGAATCGCACTTATGTTCAGCACTTTCGTGGAAGTCGCAGCAACTTAACAAATTCTAAAAGTAGAGAAAAGCCCTAACCTCTGGTCAAAAGACTTCCAATCAATGAAAATGAAAGATTTTAATAACGTCCACGAGCACAGGGTCAATGAACGCAAATTCGTTGCGTATCGTTTGCCTATTGATTGAATTTTGTGGACCAGTAAACGACGCGTGGAAAATGTCATCGACATATCTGCTTGCGTAAGATCCAGGTAGATTTGTGTTTCTTTTAAATGTTAGCCCGAATTGCTTGCGATTCAAGCAACCGATTTTTCAACTAGGTAGCTCATGTCCGAAGGCATGGTATTTTTAATACTGAGGTTTAAATCTAGGATTTTAAAATAATTTAAAATTATAAAAATTTCCTTAGTTAGTAGAAGATGTGGATTTTTATTTTATTATTTTTTAAAAATTGGTGATTAAAAAGTGAAAGCGATTAACAAGATTTTTTTTAATTTTAAATTAAAACATCATTTTTCACAATATTTTGTTTTATTTTTATACAAGATAATATATAAAATTAATTTAGAAGTAATTATTTTGAACAATTGTTTCCATTTAAATTTTAGAGTAGTCATAATTGTTGCCCTTTGGATGGTGTATGATTTAGATGAAGTTTTTGTGCCTGTGATATCTTCGTTTTAAGACTATTCTTCCATGTTTTAGACCAAATGTGCATTATTCTTTGCATTTATTTCATGTTTTCATCCAATGCCCCTAAGGAAAAGATCTTCATGAGTGACTTCTTATTGCAAATATTAGTAGTAATGTCTTTGAGCCCTCTTCCATGGTGGCAAAATGTGACCCCTATTATGGAATGTGACTGGAATTTTATGTTAGTATATTTATATTTAAAAAGTATATCTACGAGAGATATCTTCAAATTTGTTTTTTGGTTTTTGGTTTTTGGTTTTGGTATTTATAAATTACTCTAGCTAATATTTGCATTTTGGTTTAAAATAGCAAAAGCATCTTTGAGAGTGGCTCAGGTTTAGTCGTGTATTTATTGTGGTGTTTCATTATGATCCACTACATCCATGCATTGAATGTTATTTTATTTTATTTTATTTATTTGCTATTTTTTTATCTTTTTGAATTTTTGTTTACTGGTTACAAGAATCTGAATCATAATGCCCTTGTGTGAGTGTAGAACACCTCTTGACGTAATTATATCTATAGTTTAAGTTAATATAGATTATAAATAAATAAATATATATATATATATATATATATATATATATATATATATATATATATATATATATTAATTGTGTTAATTAATAAATATTGTTAGTAATTAATGTTAAATAGGGTATTTAGAAATTATTTTTCGTAAGTAGTTAATTGATAGATATTGTAATTTAGTATAAGAAATGACTGGTTTTATAAATCAATTTATGTCAATGTAAAATTTAGTATATTTTGATGAATTTTTATATAACATCATATATTTAATATTATATTTATGTGCAACCTAAACCAACAAAGTGTTATTCCCAGCACTACATTTAATCATAGATCAATTGCATTGTCTAAGCATTCACACTGAACAATGTTTAACACCAATTCATAAGGGTGGGAGTTCTTGTTTTTCTATTTGGGACTGAAACAAATACTATGTCCAAAGTTTAGATGTCAAGCAAGCACAACGTTTGCAAGACAAGCAGTTGCACAACCATCGTTGAATAGTGGTATCAACCAACAAATATATTGTAAGAATATGCATGTTGTTGTAGGTAGTGGTAAAATCAACAAGGTTTTCTAAAATCAAATATGATTGTCAACGTAGCAAGTTCAATGTTGTCCCAAACATGAAAGTATATGAGAAAAATAAAGGCCTATAAGGCCCATAGTGTTTATATAGCATACCGGATGCACCAATAAAATATATGTCTATAGGGGAGGTTAGCTAATAGTTGTGCACCCTAACTATAAGGGTGCACACAAACACATAGATGCCATGTGGGCACCAAAAAAATTGCTTTCTTCATGGGTATTGATGCAGTAGATCCAAATATTTTCTTTTGGATGGATTTGATGATATTCGAACCTATTTTTAAATATTTTTTTGCAAGTCCTTTAATTGTCTATAAATATAGGCAAGCCAAAACTTAACACATGGATCCCCAATTGTCGATGGTTTTGGTTTTATACATTTGACACCTTAACACTCATGACAATTCATTTGAGTCCCATATGTTAAACAATTGTGCATCATACATCCCAAGTGATTATCATTTATTTTGTATGGCAAGATCTTTTAATTTTGCATGATGGATAACTATTCTTAAAGTTGATTACACCCCAGCATAAATATTGCAACATGACACATTAAATGGATTGCATGATGACCACTCACAATTGTTAAATGCCCAAAACTTGTTCATAGTTTCTTATTTTGATGAGTATGGGAGCCAAAGGTTGTTCATACCATAGTCAAAGCTTGTTTAAAACTTGTCCAATGCCTAGTAAGATATGCACAACTTTGTATGGCAAATTCTCCTATCAGAATTTGTGTTCATCTTTTGTTTGCAAGATTTTTCTTAATCTCTTTTTTACAAAAATTCCACTAGCAGAATGTGGTTTCTCTTTGGCATTTTTTTAGCTAAATCTTCTCATTTCTACAAAATTGTTATTCATAAATTACTTCTCTGTTTGTCATATAATATTTGTCTCTCACCAAATGGTTCTCTTTGGTCGGTTTTAAATGGTTCTTTGTTGTGGTAAAAACCTCTAGTTTTAAATCGGCAACCATGGAAGTGGTTTGCCTCATATTCCCTTTAATCAACAAAAAAAAATTATACCCTATTCATTTTAAACCTCTTGAAGGTCTCTATCAATTCAAAAATTAGCCAAAAAGATGTCAACCACATTTTGAAATCTAGTTTATTCAAACAAGTTGATTATTTCTTCCTTGTTTATGCACCCAATCAATTTTATATTTGACATGCATATGCTAGTGAAAATTAGCTATATGTATCTAGATCATTAGTAATAGTGTGAATTTTTGAGTTCATTATAATATTAGTGTGGGAATTGGATCACTAACACCATGGAAATGAAATAAAAACTGATGTACTATATAAACTTAATGGAGGTTATAAAGACCCAACAATAGACCTTACTCAATGTTGTCATGTATACATGTCTTTTTTTTAAATTCCCTTTTTTCCTTTGTGGTGAGTTAGAAACCCTTTCCAATGTTGGTAGTGTCTAAAATGTTTATCACAAAAACCCTTTGTTGCTTGCTCTTTTTGAGTACTACTTTTTTTTTACATGAAGAGTTAAAAACTAATTAAAGTTATTTTTCACACGATAGCATATGAAATAAATCATGTAATAATTGTATGTATGACATGGATTCCTTTTTAACACTCATGCAAAATTTGTGAACTCTCTCATGTACATAGATTGACTTGTTATATAATTGAAATAGCTTTTCAAACCTATAATATGAATCATGATTATTATTATTTTCAATTTTCATGTTTGAATAGTTGCACTTAGTCAACTAGGAGTTTTGTTATCAAACTAATAAATAAGGTCTTTATTGTGTTTCATGTATAATATAGTCCTTGTAGGAGGATGCCTTACTTATTGTAGGACATTCTAGTGTGATGAAGTTAATTATAGTTATAGGGGTCAACCAAAGTTGATCTAGGTTCTCTATAATATCAAACATTTAATGTGGACAAACAAGTTTACTTGAACCTATTGAAAATCTTATATTTTACTAGTAGAGACCTACACCTCCAAACCCATCACATAAAGAAATGATTTTGTCAATTGCCTTGTGTAGTAGGCTCTTGCAGCCTTCCAAAAGGGTTCACATGTTATTACTTTTTTACCTAAAGACTCAATTTTCTTATGTGCAAGTGGTATTTTTATCACTTCTAAATGGTGGTTAACAAAATAATATTCATGTTTAAGAGGGTAAGGTTTTGGCTTACTTCTACAATGAATAATGAGTTTAGGACCTTTGGGGAGCTTTGCATTATTTTATTTTATATAAAACTATCATATACCATTTTGGAGTTCTTTTAATATCTAACTGGTTTATATCGTTTTTAATTTGCAGATGCTCATGTTTTTGACAACATCCACTATATCAAAGCTACCAATCATATGGTTATGTTCTTTTTTATAAAAGAAAGTTTTATTTATTTATAGTAGATTATAGAGGAATGAACAAGAGTTTATAGGAAATACAAAAATCATAACATCCAGTTTTGAGTGTTAACATGTTAATCATCAAGGTTACACATTTGCAATCTATGTAATTTATTTTTTTAGTTTAGGTAGTTGTGGTAGTTAAACTGTTCTTCTATCTATATAATACGAATGTAAACATTGCTTTGTAAGAGACACAGATACACACAATAATATACAATATTTAATCTATTCTACTCTACCCTTGCATAGACTTCTCGGGCCTAACAGTGGTATCAGAGTGGTTCTAAGAAATGTAGAACAATTACTGGTTATAGGGGACAATGGGAAATTTGAGCACCAATTGAAAGTTGATTTTAGTACATCTGTGTGATTATCCTTGAAGAGGAACCAATAACCTAGAGTTTAAAAGGGTAGATATCATTCTTCATTATTATGAAGTCCAAACTAATGAGTGGGAAGATTTGAAACTCATCGAATTATTACATGGGTAGCCAATATGGTGTTATGATAAGGAGAAATAAGTGTTTGTAATTAGAGTTACAAGGTGTGTAAAACATGACAACCTTATATTGTGATGGCATATTGTCCTTGCAAATTCAAGAAAACACAAAAAATGAGGTAGAATTGATATTTGAATTTTGGAGACAATACAAACCTTTGTTCATAGAATTTTGTAACCAATACATATTATTGCTCAAATAGAAATCAATAGGTTACAAGATCAGTTAGGAGACACACAGAACAAAGATATAAAGTAGAAAGATGTAAAGTAGGATGTACCTTCTTATAGCACTTCAACACAACAAACAGGTAAAACCAATAGTGTTCTATCTCCTCTTATGTCTCATAGGCAAAATGTTGTGTCTAAGCCTATGGCTCAAAAATACCACCAATCAAATTCACAAAAGAAGAAACCCATTGTCAAAATTTGTTATTTCATCAAAACCCATTGTGAGAGTTTGGGAATCCCATAAAATAATCTTTGAATTCTCCACTCGAATATGGCATACACACAAGATTCTCCCCCTTCGTAGATGAGAGAGGAAAATACCAAGAATTCAGTCTCCTTGATGGAGTAGAGAACACAAGATACTAAATCAACAAGAGGCAACATCTTAATCTCCATGGCCTCAAATAATTGGAAAACATTAGTAAGGACCAACGTCATCATAAGTTGCATATCCAATATACTCAATACAATCACACTGCTTAGCAAAATCATTCTTTATGGGAAGCAAATTCAATTCTTTAATCTTCTCAACAATTGGTAGCTTATCAAATATACCAAGTGGTATCTCAAAAATATTAACATTAACACTAGTCAATATAGGCTCAATAAGATCCACATCATTATGAGAAGAATTATGATGGAGAACATCATCACCATAATGAGTAGGCATATTTTCATCATCAATAATAGATTGAACTCTCTTATAATATTTCGTTAACAAATCAACCTTGGATGTCCATCTAGAATGATCTATCCAACCAAAATACATATGCCTCCTAAACTTTGGAGGTGGATCTTGTACATAATAATGTTTGGTAGAATGTGTATGCAGACCACATGATCTACAATAGTGTAGATCAAAGAAATTACTAGAAAGATGACCTTGACGTCCACAATGGGAAAAAATTTGGACATTATTGGACTTAGAACATATTTCTTTTGGTTGACCAATAGGTGAAGACTCAACATGACATTTATTCATACGTCCTCCTGATACAAATTTTATGGGTACATAGAATACTTCAAGACATAAAACCCAATAAAACCCTTATATCCAAGACCACATTTTCCTCTCATCTACCAAGGGGGGAATCTTATGTGTATGCCAGATTTGAGTGGAGAATTCAGAGATTGTTGGCACCTTGTGATTGATATTATTTTTAGTGATAATGCAGAGTTGTCCCAAATTGATAGTTAGTGACTACTCATATTGGCCACTAAGGATTGGTCATTTCTTTTAAACTATAGCATAGACAAAACAAGTCCAAATTTGAGACCTGTCAAAGTAACAGGCTCAATTCAAACAAAAATTTGAGACCTATCAATGTAACAACCTCAATTCAATCAAAATTTGAGACATGTCAACGCAATAGGCTTAGTATAAAAATGAGAGACCTATGAAGGCAATAGGCTCGATATCAAAATTTGAACCCCTGTCAAGGTAACAGGCTCAGTTCAAACAAAGTTGAGACAGGTGTCAAAGCAACAAGCCCAGTCTCAATTTAAGACCTATCATAATAGTAGTCTTTTTCAAGCAGCTTAAGATCAACTAGCATATATTCTCACCAAAGTGCTTGGTCGAGAGAAGTTTCAACATTTCAACGTACTGCTTGGTTTCATTATAACCCCCTCAGATTAAGGGGGGATGTTAACACGTTAATCATCAAGGTTACACATTAGTAATTTATGTAATTTATTTTTTTGGTTTAGATGGCTGTGGTAATTAAATTTTTCTTCTTCTTATATAATATGAATATAAACATTCCTACCTTCCTTAAGAAGCTGGTTGGGCTCAATGTTGAAGATGACTGGATGCAGGAGATTCTTGAGAAATACTATGCAACAGATGCCAATGCGTGAGGTGGAGTTTTGTTGGGGTTGGTGGTTAGTTTATATAGATAGATAGTTATAGTTTTATACATATATGCAAGATATGCATACATACATATGACTGTAATAGGAGTAGATAGATGGTTTCAAGGATTTTGTTTTGGCCCTGTTTAATAGTTATGTTGGTGGTTCTCTTGCTGGACATTCAAACTTTGTTAATATACTGGTTAATTTTAATATAAAAGGGAGCAAACCCCTAGTCTGCAATTTACCGATAAAAAAAAAGAATGTAAACATGCCTTTGTAAGAGACACAGATACACACTTGATAATATACAATATTTACTCTATTGTATTATTCCCTTGCATATACTTCTCGATCCTAACACTGAGAAACCTCTCAGATTCTGACAAAAATCAAACAACTATTATAGAAGGAATTCTAATAGAGAACCAAAAACCAAATTAGTTCAGGACATGGTGAGGCTTGGCATGGCCACACCAAATATATAGGAGTCCATCTTGGAGAGTTGTGCCAAGATATGCAAGTATGTCTACTTCAACATTAAATTTCCTTCGGATGTGCTTGAAATCCACCCTAGAAAAACATTTTATCACTAAAAAAAATTTAATCACTTTATAAATGCCATGTACTTTGAAAATAAATGCCATGCAATTATGTCAATTACATAATATTTTGAGAGATTTAAATTTTCAATTATAACATTTAGAAATTAGGTTTATTTTTATTTGTTTTTTAATATGTATAAGAAATAAAATATCTTTTATAATAGATATTTAAAATAATAAATTAAATAAGGTAATCAATATAATTATAAGTTTGGATAAGTATATGAATTTGATAATTTTAGGATTGAAATTGAGATAAAGTAATAGAAATAAAATGTGTTCATGTGACTCACACTAACTATTCATCATTAGTCAACATACTACTACATTTAAATAATATTTAGAGAAATAAATAAGTGTAGTATTGTCACGAGGGGAAATAATATAAAATAGGAGTATTATATGATACTTGAGTATAATTATAAAAATAAAGTTAGATCAAAAATTTAAATTTATGAGAAAATTATGTTCACTTAAATGGGATGAGTTTAAGTGGTAAAATTATTGAGGACCTTATATAATAGAGATCAAAATAAACCAATTTCTATAATTTTTCTTTTTTCTAGGTTAGTCCCACAAGCGACATATCAAGTTTGTGCAACAAAATAGGCTTGCATGATCAAGGACAAACCTAATATGCTTGAGATTGATCCACGACAAATCATGTGCATCTTCTGATCTAGTCGCATTCTTCAAATTATAGTAAGCCGTGATTTTTTGTACCTAAGAAAATTGATTCTATGTGGCATCAAGAATTATTCTTCATTATAGTTTATAAAGCTAAATACCCTAATCATTATATTTAATTTTAAATATTCACTTCTAATTTATCGACCCAAATTTGGTTAATCTAGATTAATTGTGCTTAATTGTTTGCATTAGATGAATTAGCTTAGATTTAGCCAAAGGAAGTATTTTATTCCATTTCATTTTGGTGGACTTGACATTCCTGCATCCCTTAGGATTTTGCCTTCATTCCAATTAAGGTTTTTAGGTTTGATATTTTCTAATTGTCTATCATTTACATCAAATTTACCTAGGTTTTGTTGTCCTCTTGTATACTTCATTAAGTTGTCTCCTTTACAATTTGGCTTGACATTAAGTGATCTAATCTTTTGTACACCCTACCCACCCTTGGATTCACATTTAGAGTTTCATTTTCAAATCTAATTTATCTTGTTGATTTTTTGATATTTAATATGAGAATGATTTTATATTATGTATTATCTTATCTCTCTCATAACAATATTGATTTTTTCATGCCATGAGCTACTCAAGACCCTGACAATCATCCTTTGAGAAGGGGTTGATGCAGAGGTAAACGCAACGGGAGCTTACTAACAGGAAAGAGGAGCCAATAATACAAACAGCATGTTAAAAATCCCTATCGGCTCAGCATCATCATCATATTACCTGCAAATACCAACAGCACCATCATATTTCGGACGAGCACAATTATCCTCCTGCCGACTACTGTTCACTTCCTCCGTCTTCCACCTATCATCATCATCATGATATTCAACTAGCGCAAACATCCTCCTGTTGCACTATTCATCGGGCACCAAACTCTATCGGCATCATCATGATATTCGACACCACCTTCGTCAGCAGGATATCAAATATCCGGTTGCTCCAAATATCCTGATGACAACAACTTCAGCACCTTCCCTTCGATGCCTACGTCACCCGATATCCGTCTATACAAACAACAGCATCATGATATGATTTATCCGGTTCGATTGAAACATCCTGATGATGTTAACCCAACTTTCTGCCGAGGACCTACGCCGATACCTAAAAACTTAGCGACAGCAGGATAAACTTGCATAGAGGGATATCTCAATATCCTGATGACGATGACGTCATATCCTGATGACGATGACGTCATACAATATCCTGATGACCTCTTCAACACTTAGTCAAAAAATTGAACTTTCACTCCCGCATCTGATAGCGATATGCGGATGATGGGCACACCCGAGAGATGATCCTGATGACGATATATACACTGAGTATATATCCGACTTATAACATCCTGCTGCACTTGAAATATGCAAACTTCAATAGTTTCATGACCCGATCCTGATGGTGATGTATTCGCAGATGACGATGCGGCTCGTTCCGACTGGAATAGCACATGCAGACTCCTGTATATCCGTCCGCTGCATGCAAACTCACAGAACCACACAATTTCACAAAGACAATATGATGATCGGGCCGGATCACCTTCAAACCAAAATCTAACAGCTTATCTTTCTATACCTAGCACATGAGGATGCTAGGCTGATTCACAGCATGCTACCAATTGATCTCTTGAACACTGGAATGCATAAACAGAAAACAAAAATGCAAACTAAGCTATAATACAGGACCATTCCACCGATTCACAGGATCAACCGGTGGAAGGGTTGAAGGAATCCATCAACTTGTAAACAGAAAGGAAATCAAAAACACCAGCAACTAATAAACCACAAAATGCAATTGATGAGATCTTATTCAAATGAAATTCAAATGTCCTGTTTCTGCAATACTGTCAAACAACAGTGCTTCTCAATATCTGGACTGTTCTCCTGAACCTCAACACAACACCATAACATAACACAACTAACATAACATCTATCCTAAACCCTAACAGATCGAAGGTATATATAGCAAAATCCTTCGAGTACTACCAACTCACTTCCCAGCGGCTGGGAGCTTCCAAGCGGCTGGGAGAAGGACAGCTCAGACTACCTGATCACGATCTCTAACTGATCTCTAACTGCCTACACACATTCCTAAGCTGATCTAATACATAGCATTGGTCCAATGGACCTTATTACATGATGAAGTCAAACATACTAAAAATAGACTAATGTCCTGTCATCATGTGGATAATTATCCTATATCCTGATCATGTACGGGTGCTCCTGCACCAGGGGTGCTTGTCTTAACCCTACTATGGCTACTCAATCTAATGAAAATGAAATATTTATGATGATCATGATGAGAACCACTTTTATCATCAACAAGATTATGACCATGATGCTCATGTTGCCAAACAATCTATCTTACTCTTACTAGCCAACTAGTTTTTTATGAACTCACTACAGTGATGAATCTCTTCAACAATTTGTCACCCTTTTGCACTAAATTTTATTAAATGCACCTCTTGGCATATATATTCTACTTGGCATTGGATCATTAGTAGTATCTTCTAATAGTTTTCATCCCATCCTTCTCTTCTTTCAAGCCTCATCATACCACTACTATGAGTTCCATAGCTACTACTACTCCTATTATCACTCCTAGCTTTGTCCCTACAGTTTCCATACCTACCTCAAGTGATCTCATCCCCCTAATGTTCCACCTATATTTCATCCTTGTATTCACATACCTACTAGTGGACCATAGCTTCTACCCATGTGTCTCACACCATCCATCATTCCCAACCTATGTCTCACATTAACCCTCCTTCCAAACCTATGTCTTATATTAGCCCTCCTTCTCATCCCATTTTTACCTAATCTCAAAACTTATGTGGTTCATCCTTATATTCACATACCTACTAGTGAATTATTTAGACACTTTGAGCAAATTATTGAAGACAACATTCACTAGTGTGCAAATGGATTGTAGGAGTCTAATGTAGATTTAGATTCTCTGTCCTCTAGAAAATGAAATGTGCTCTAGTGCTTTTCTTCTTCTAATATTTGTATTCTTTAAAGATGCATGAAGAAGACTTTGTAGCTAAATGTTTAAATTATTTTCATGTAGCAGTGAGTCAACTAGCTTCCATAGATGTAATTTTTTTCTAAATAATCTTGAGATTACTTTTATATCATTTTTTAAAAATCTATGCATATCATATATATCCTAAACAAATAATACTTCTTCCAATGCAATTTGTCAAGGCACCAATAAACTAGAATTAAGCATGCTAAAAACTATGAACATTTCATCTTAGTACAAAACATCTCATTTCTAACATTACAAAATCATATTCGTACCAAGCTCAAATGTACATTGTAAGATGAGAATGCCTCAGAAAAATCAAATCTACCCAATGCATTCCAATGTTCTATGAAGATTCAAATTTCTCTCTTCTTATTAAATCTACTTCATCCATGAATGTCTACATCTAGACTTAGAGAAGGGCATAAAAGACCCCATAAAAACCCTTCGATGATTTTTCTTTACCAAACTAAACTAGAGTGCACTCAAGGACACCACGTGGATCAACATTGATCTTACTCCCAAATGCTCTTCTTTTAATGAAATATTATTCTTTTATAGGCATTAGACAATATAGTACATGATTTATGCCACATTTTATGGTTATGAAGATAAAAACCTATAAAGGCTTTCACAACTTTACCTTGCACTATGAAAATGGTATGATTTGAGGCCTAAGATGGAATATAGAGGGTTTGTCAAAGGAGAAATCTTATATTGTATTTGTTAGAGAGATTTTATGAGCCTTTATTTGGCGTTACTAGAGAAAGTGGATGAGTTTGATGATTCTATTCATGGGTTGTTTAGGGAATATATTAGCGAAATATTTTAAACCCTATATTATGCTTTTGATTGTTATGTGAGACCCATTTCAGTGTCAATGGTTGACAACATCTTACCATGATGCAAGACAATAGAAAGAATTGTGGCCTTTCAACAATTTTATTAGTCTTGTCCAAATGTTTTAATTAAATATCTCTGTGATAGAGAGAAAGAGAGAGTAATGTAACCTTCATTTTGTACTAGTCTGGACTTCAATAGATTATAAATTCCTTACTTTTCATAGCCAAGTTCCCACCCAGATTGAAGAGGCTACCAAAACAAGTATTGAAAATTATTGACATTATTATTATTTTGATTCTATGTAGCAAATTTGTTTGCACAATCAACATGGGACTAATTGCACGTATGGATGTTGCCAATTGTAGACCCGTATGGTATTTTGGTAATGAATTCTTTATTTTGTACTTGTCTGTACTTAAATAGATTAGTAATTTCTTGTTTTTTCAAAGTCATGTTCCCCCAAATTGAAGAGGTTAGCAAAAACAAGCATTGAAAATTATGGACATTATTTTGATTATATGGAGCAAATTTGTTTGCATAATCAACATGGGACTAATTGCAGGCTTTCATGTTTCCAATTACAATCCTATGGTTATTAGTTTGATTAGTCATGCTAACCATGGTTTCCTTTGGCAAGGATTGAATGAAAGCCTAGAGGATGTGCAAAAAATCAAATTTCATGAAAGAAAGCACTTAGATTTAGAAAAGGTTTACTATGAAACCCATCAGAAGAAACCATTTCAGAAGATAAAGCTCAAAGAAAGTATGTCTTCCAAAGGTTTGTCCATCATGAACTATTAAGAAGAAACATGCTTTCTTCTTTCCCTCTTTTAGTTTACACATTTCTATTTATAGTTAAATCTCATTCTCAACTCTGTTTTCTTTACTTTTAGAATTTAAAAAGTAAATTTGGCATGTTATTATGTTTTAGATATAGATTTTAAAATGAAAAAGAAACAAGTAATTAAAATAAACTTAAATATGCCGATAAGGGCGTGGTTCGGTGGTTAAGTTGCTTAGTTGTAGTGGCGGCCACCAGAGTTCAAACCCCCGCTGGGCCAACGAGCTCACAAGGCGTTACGCCTTCACTAGGCCAACGAGCTCATGGGTTTGAATTGTTCTTTCTTGGGGATGAGGTCCCCCGTGTTGTGGCCTCACCGGTTCATAGCTATGGGCAAAAGCATTGTGTGGAGCCGGAGGGCATGTCGCACCAGCATCACCGGTCACGTTAAAAAGTTTACCAGGTGCATTATCTTTAAAAAAAAATAGACTTAAATATTTTATTTATATTCTACATTTTGGTGAACTTGGCATTCTTATAAAGTGCTACCATTTCACTTAATGTTGTGTGTATGTTTATATTTTATTTATAAATATATTTATAAGAGGAAACAAGTTATGGATATAACTTAGATAGTAATTATTTTATATTTATTCTTAATAATCTATATTATATACAATATAATAAATATAATTAAAATATAGATGTCTTGTATAAAATAACTATATATTTAAATAACAACCATAAATAAATATTAGCATATAATATATGTAATATTTTAAATAATATTGTACATAAAATTTAATAACAATTATATATATATATATATTAATTCTTATATATATTTAATACTTTATTTTGTATAAAATATAATATATAATAATAAGTACTTGACTATAAATTGTATTATATTAAATCTATTTATAATAACAAATATAATTATAATATAGATGTGATATATAGATTAAAGATATAATTAAATATATATAATATTTTATATAGATATACAATCTCATAATTAACTATAATTTTAGAACTATATTTAATAAAATTCTACATTTTGAATATGTGTTTCCACTGTCCTAACATTTTTCAAAATAACACTATTTATAAAAGCCTAATGATTCCACTACACAATTAAAATTTCAACAATGGTTTCCACTCTTTAACAAACATGGGTCTAAGAATCTACTCCATAACATATTAATCCAAAGGTAATGTGCAAATGCCCCCCTCTCAAACTTATAATCTCAATGAGAATGCAAAATGACTACAAGCAAACACAAGGATAGGTACATAAGAATAATAGCATCAAAAATTTGAATAGAAGAAACACACAAATACTAAGAAGCCACAATGACATATAAACACTTATGCTCAATTCTGGTTAATTTATGTCGTAATTGATAATACTTATATGTATACATAATAAAATCATTTCAAAATGATTGTTTGTGAACCCTATCAATCTACTTTACATTAAAAGGAAATTGCACTCAACAAAGAAATAATTAAGAAAAGTGAGATTGTTGGAGAATAGTGCCATTCTCGGCCCCATCCTTCCAAGTGGTAATGCAAACTTTTCTTTGCAAATGAGAAAGTGTAGCTCCACATTAATTATCCCTTTGTTTTATGTTTCGATCTCTCAAAAGTATTTTATCTTGAGAAGGATAAGGGCACTAAAGGATAGTGCATATGTGCCTCCAAAAATTTAAGAAAAGAACAGGCTAGCATGGAGGATTGACAATTGACATTCACTGAGAGGCGTGCTGATGATTCAAATGTCGTTGGCTATTCAATTTCACCAATCGCTATTGTCATTGTTATGTTGTCAAGAATACAGACGAGGTGAGCGGTGACAATTAGCAGTAGGATGCTAGAAACATAGGAATCACATAAATAGTTTTGCATTTCCTCTTGTGCATTTAATCTTCATTGTCCTGCATGCATAGAGCCTCCTGGAAACACACTAGCTCACCATAAATTCAAATAAAGTATAACTCAAACACTCATTAAATTTATACCTTAAAGAGTTTGATATGAACTAAAATTTGTGGCTTCAACGGTACTTTTCAATTTCAAGTAGGAAACATGGCTACATGCATAACCTTCCTATGAATAATTATTTTCATATTATTTAACCTTTACCACCCATGATAACTGAAGAGACATAATTTCCTAAAACATAAATTCTACATATAAACATAGTGGCAAAAAGTGTTTCATTGTGTGATAGACTTGTGGCTATAGTCAAGCATTCTATTGGAACCCTACATTGAAGATTAGGCTATGGTACTTTTACAATGTAAAAAGTGGAGCTTGGTATGGGTTGGTCCAAATCATCTAGCTCTATTGTAGCGTCATGAAATGGTACTTTTACAAGGAGAGAGAGAGAGAGAGGAATAGAGATAGAGAGATAGAACAACACACATCCTTACGTTGTTTCAATGTTATTAACAACCAAGTTTATTTACCACCATGTATATGTGTTTATTCTACTCCATGAGAGAGAAATATAAGACATAGATATATAGAGAGAGAGGGAGATTGATAGAGAGGAATAGAGATAGAGAGAGAGAGCAAGAGAGAGATAGCTCGATAAGAGATATAAAGGGAAAGAGAGACTAACTTTTGATCAACCATTTCATGCCAACAATCCAAAGAATGAAAGATAATATAAATGATGGGTGCCACTAGATATATTCCTTTCTTGTGTTTATCAACCAAAAACCTAAAGCATGAGAAATAGAGAAAGAGAGAGAAAGAGAAAAATATCGATATATATATAGAGAGAGAGGAATCTAGAGAAGGGTATATATATATATTCAAATTTCTCATAAATAAATAGTGTATCGTACATGATAGCCTGCTCCTTTCACCGTGTATTCACTCAGTCTAAAATATGACAAAATAAATCGTATTGTCTTGTGAATGTATCTATACATGAAGGGAGCAACAATATTATGTAAAAATACTTTTTAAGAGAATTACATGAATTTACGTGAAGTTCAAAGTAACATACTTCATGATGTGCATTCTATGTCATATTCCTTTTACAAAAGTTTTTCTAGAGAAAGATTGAACACAATGGGCTCCCATGACATATAATGCACACCATTTTTGAGGTCTCATGATCATTCCCATATCGTTTGCAAATTAAAACAAATCAAAAAAAAATTCACTTGAAATTTAATATTTTTAAACAATTAGGAATTCTCAATCTAAAATTATAGCATGTCTAAATTTAATTTTAATCCATTTGACCTCCAAATTATGCAAAGGTGTGAAATTATAAAACTAATGAGAGTCACTAAGTTTGGTCGATCTTTGTATCATGTGGCATCCCATGAGAGGATGCATAATGGTAGGCTAGATCACAAATAAACATGATGTAGGCGGTGGCCATGCTTATATTTGCAAGACAATGCCTATTAAATGTAGGTGTGAAAATGTGATAAACAAACATGCATGCTTCAAATAATATGCATTGGTGATGACTAATGGAATGGAAGTGAACCCAAGTTCAATGCATGAACAAGAATCCATACAAATAGAGACTCGACACCAAACATGAAAGCTCACACATTCGAAGTAGCTACTAACCAAAGCACAGGGATCTTGAAATTCATTAAGATTTTGCAAATTATTTGATGACACTCGAGAAAATAAAAAAATGACATGGGCCATAGGGATACAAGACAATCATCATTCACTTAAAGTCATGGCAATTGAACTTCATTTATACAAAATTAGTGGTATAGGACATGACCATTTATTAGACTTGGGAAGATATTATACAATTTTGTCGAGGGTGAGGGTGAAATGGAGTAGATTAAATATGTCAACACGAGTCCAAATTTAGTTAGTTTTGAATTCAAGACAATAGAAATGATGGGTGCCGCTAGATCCATTCATTTCTTGTGTTTATTGACTTAGAGAGAGAGAGAGAGAGAGAGAGGGGGGGGGGGAGGAATCTAGAGAAGGGGAGAGATGGAGATATAGATATATATGTGTGTGTGTGTGTGTGTGTGTGTGTGTGTGTGTGTGTGTGTGTGTGTGTTTTTCTCAAATTTATAAGAAATGTATCATGCATGGCTCACAAATGTATCTATGCATGAAGGGAGTAACAATATTCAGTCAAAAGACTTTTAAAGAGAATTGTGTAAATTTGCATGAAGTTCAAAGTAACATACTTCATGATTTGTAGCCTATGTCATGTTCCTTTTACAAAACAAAATTCTAGAGTGAGATTCAACACAATGGGTTCCCATGACATAGAATGCACACCATTTTTGAGGTCTCAAGATCATTCCCATATCATTTGCAACTTCAAACAAATCAAAAAAAAATTCCCTTCAAATTTAATATTTTAAGACAATTAAGAATTCACAATCTAAAATTATAGCATGTCTAAATTTAATTTTAATCCATTTGACCTCTAAATTATGCAAAGGTATGAAATTATAAAACTTATGAGGTTCACCAAGTTTGATCGATATTTGTATTGTGTGAATAGGCTAGATGATAGATAGATAAACATTATGTAGGTGGTGGCCATGCTTATATTTGCAAGACAAATAAACAAACATGCATGCTTCAAGTAATATGCATAGGTGACGACTAATGGAATGCAAGTGAACCCATATGCAGTGCATGAACAAGAATCTAGAAAGGGGATGCATGCAAATAGAGATTACAAACCAAACATGAAAGCTCACACATATGAAGTAGCTACTAAGAAAAACATAGAGATCTTAAAATCCATTAAGATTATACAATTTAATTCACGACACTCGAGAAAACAAAAAATGACAATCATCATTCACTTAAAGACATGGCAATTGAACTTCTACAAACTCTTTGGCGTGCCCATTGCACACCAAGATGTGATTGCTAGTTTACTTTATTATATATATATATATATATATATATATATATATATACTAGAAGATTTTGTTACTTTTGATCTTTCTAGTTAACTAAAAGGTCGTCTTGAAAAGAAAGCTCCAATTTGCTAGACAAACTTTGATCCAAAGGCCTTGAAAGAAGATCATAACAATATGATATAAAAAAACAAACAAACTAGGTAATGATGGAAAAACAAGAAGCAACGAACAACTTTTGGGCATTAAATAATTGTCTCTGGTTATTGTGCAATCAATTTGATGTGACATGTTATTTATACTAGATATCATTAATAATGTGACATGTTATTTATACAAGATTAATATCCTGCCATATAGTATTAATGATATCCTCTTGGGGAGGTAAGATGCACAATTCAATGTATGGGACTAAAATGAATTGTGATGAATGATAAGGTGTCAAATGTATAAAACCAAGGCAATGGCTATCCAACCCTAAAAAATGCATGGGGTTGGATGCTTGCCATACCATCCATCCACATGCCTGCAAGTAATGGTGGAGAAAAGACTGCCTGCAGGTTCTTCCTACAAATTTCTGCCAACGGTCCCGTACAATATTTTTGACAGAAAATTTGTAGGCACCAGAATATGAGGAGGTACAGAGAACAGTGTGCCAGAAATGTTGTCCCACGCCAAAAATTATTTAAACTCATGGCTTGTTCTAGTTTATATTATATTATTATTTTATATTATATTTTTATTATATAATTATATTTTTATATTATAATATTATATAATTATTTAATGTTTGGATTTTTATTATTAGTTTATATTATTATAATATAAAAATTCAAACATTATTTTTATATAATTATTTAATGTTTTTTTTTAAAATGCACCTGGTAAACTTTTTAGAGCAATGAACCGATGAGGCCGCAACACGGGGGACCTCATCCCCTAGCAAGAACACTTCAAACCTGTGAGCTCGTTGGCCCAACGAAGGCGTAAAGCCTGCGAGCTCGTTGGCCCAGCGGGGGTTTGAACTCTGGTGGCCGCCACTACCACCGAACAACTTAACCACCGAACCACGCCCTTATCGGCATAATTATTTAATGTTTGGATTTTTATTATTTAATTATATTATATTAGCTTGGATTTAATTATATTTAATAATTTAATTATATTTAATGTTTGGATTTTTATTATTAGTTTATATTATATTATATTATATTATTATATAATTATATTATTATTATTATTATATAATTAATATTATTAATATATAATTAAAATATAATATTATAATAATATAAATAATTATAATAATAATATAATAATATCAAAATAAGGAGGTCTAACACATTGTGCTCAAGGTGAAAGAGAAGATGTCCCATATAAAATAGAGTTGTAATAACCACTCTTGGTTACTAGTAAATTTTTTTCTTCATACAGATTATAGTTTTTTTATTAAATCGTAACACATCCCATACCTTAGTAACCTATCTAGATACTTTTTGGAACATGAATAAAATGAACAAATTAATTAACATGTTATAGTTCTTAACTTGTCTATTGATATTTGTGCACATTAAATTAAGGCACCAAATAGTTCTATATCTTTATATAATTTGTTCCAATTTAGAAGTGTTAACTCTATAACCTTATTAATCCATGGTGATGCCAACAACTCTATGCCACAAACTTACATTCTTGCACTAAATAGGGTGAGCTCTCTATATCATGACATATCCCTAAATCTAGACCTAGACCTATTCCTTAGGGATCCAAATCTTTGGCCCTTCCTATGTATCTCATTAAAGGAATAAGAGGATATGTAGTTTGCATGCACATGTTTACAACACATCACTAATGTCCCATTAAACCAACATTAGTGAAATTTTGATTTGAACGAGTTTACTCACTCATCAAATAATCTAACACAAAACTCTGCATTCTACATAAGTTATTATTTACCATGACTTCATATACTTATTTACCATGACTTCATATAGTGCTATTTATAGTGAAAGCTCATTTCCTAACTCCTAGCATGCTAGTTTACAAATATCAAGTATGTCAATTAATGTAAAACAATTAGATGACAAAGGGGGGAATCCTGCGCGCTTATAATCTTACAGGATGATGCCGCTTTTGTTTTCTGGCTAAACTTCTCTGCATAAAAAATTGAGAAAGATTAATGAAAATGACAACGTATGAATCCTTTCGTATGTTTATTCTCTACAATCCTATGACTTGAACGAACAACGAAATGATTGACCAGGCAATGTTTATGGGATGATGATCAGAGTATTGACTGATCGTTCTGTTAAAATTTATTACAACATAACTTGTTTCTTAAGTTTCACTGAACTGTCTCGCTAGTTGTTATTCTAGCATGTATATTTTATGACCTATTAACTCATAATTATCTCACATTACTTAACAAACATTCTAGCATGTATGTTTTATGACATATTAACTCTAGAAACATGTCGCTATGTAATTCAACCTAATGCATCATATTGCAACATTTGAGTTGAAGTCATAGTTCCACGGAGTTTCAAGGACGGGGACGGGGGACGGCAGGGGATGCGTTTCGGGGACGGGGGGCGGGGGGACGGCGGCGGGGGGCGGCGCGCTGAAATACATATAGTACTTGAAAAATTAGTTATAAAAAGATGTATAACTGTAGAAGTCTATAAGATGTATAAATTAGTTATAAATTAGACATGTATGCAAAATGTGGAAGCATAGACAAGGCATGTGAACTGTTTGACAGAATGCCTCAAAGAAATGTGGTCTCATGGACTGCAATGATTGCAGGATATGCACAAAATGGATTTGTTGAAAAGGCTTTAGAAATTTTAAAGCAAATGCAATTGGCTGGTGTAAAGCTAAATTCCACAACCCTTGCTAGCCCAACATCCTCCCTGCCTGTGTTAAAATGGGAGCTTTGGAATAGGGTATGGACATGGATAGAGGAATTTTGTCAGATGTTGTAGCTGTAACTACCATGTTAGACATATGCAAAATGTGGAAGCATAGACAAGGCACGTGAATTGTTTGACAAAATGCATCAGCAAAACTGGGGGACGACGGGGGGACGGCGGGGACGTTTCCCTGAAGTCTCCCCGTCTCGGAAACAGGGAGACGTGGGGGGCGGTTGTATTTCAGGGGGGAACGCGTCCCCGTGGAACTATGGTTAAAGTATAATCAACTGCACTTGATCAATTGTAAATTGCACTTATACCACACATCAACATGAACATATCAATATTTATGCATATTGATTAATGAAGCATGCTTTAAATGAATGTGGTTTAAAAAGGCAACCATGTTTATGATATCAATCTTAATGCATATTGTTAAATTTGCTTGCTTAATAATAAATATCCATAAAGATTGATATGTTCAAGCCATCTTAATCAACTAATATGTAAGAAACATGCTTTATGCATTGTAATATGTTAAATAAGTATCAATGACAAGAACATATCAATTTATTCAACTAAGATGTAGGAAGTATGCTCTATGCATAAAAAATTGCTAAATGACTATTATGTTAAAGGGATCCATGTATTAGCTTTTGATATGATTGTTCAAAGAATACTTCTATTGTATAAAGTATTGAGTGCCTTCGTACATATTGTTTACTATTGATTAAAAAAATATGCTTCTTCACTCATCCAAAATCAAACATGTTCAACAATTGATCATAACAATTCTGCTTCTTTGCTTGCACATTTAATGAGACACGTCTCGGTACATTTTTTTCTACTATTGATCATAACAATTCAACTTCTTGACTTGTACAAAATTAGATATTTCTACCAAAGGATAAAATTGACATACATGATTGGCATGCATAAATATGAAAATTTATGTAGTCAACCAATTTCATTTAAACCATGCGAGAAAAGACAATGGAGATGATGTCACTGAGCTTGCTGTTGTGTTGGTGCTTAGTGAAGATTTTCCATCCATGTTCTCCTCCCTTGTTTCTATAAGATAAATCAGATTACCACCTATATGAGATTAGCTAAGAGCTACAAAGTTCATTACAATAGAGTATTGAAGACAACAAATGTTCATCATCTTCCTAAATAAACCATATTTTTCAGGTAGAAGGTTCAATGGATTACTCAATCACCTCTACTTGTCTAACTCTCTCTTCGACATTTCAAGCTCTTTATCCTTTTTTTTGCTCCCTTTGGATTGTATCTTGCTCCTTTTTTTGTTCTTTCTCTTTCCTTTCTAGAAGTTTTTGTTGTTCTTTTGCTTGATGTCAACCAATTCTCTTTCTATCTTTTCTTGCTCCTTTCTTTCTCTTGCAACGATTATCATCGCTTTTCTCTCCTCAATTTGCTCTTTCTTTATTTCAACTCTTTAATTTCTTCCTTCCTTTCCTATTGCCCCATCAACAGATTCATGTAATCATCTATGGTTATAAGTTGTGATTATCGACTAAGTCAAATTCCATTGTGGCCTAGATTCCTTGATTTTTTTTTACTACATAAATAGGAAGTTTAAGGAATTGACTAATGTTTGAATTACTTTGGTCACCCAATCGCTGGTTGGATTCTACTTAATTCTTGTCTTTATCTTGGCTAGAATTTGGACCAAAATCCTCATTTGATCCTAAGTCCATTACATTATTTTTGGTGGAGATGGCAATTAAAGAATTTGTTCTTCTACCTCAAATTGTAAGTTAATTCCAAGGTTCATTGCCACCTCCATCAAGCATGATGGTTGGCTTGGATCAATGGAAAAACTTAGGCCCTCTTCTTAGCAGTTATGGTGAGTTTCTTCAAGGGTAGAACTTCCTTGACCCTCCACATGAATAATTTATGTTACACCATTGATTTTCTCTACCACATGGTCAAGATTTGCATGAATTCTTTACTCCCTATCAAGGTTTGATTGCAAGCTATATATTACCTCTTTTTCTGACAGGTCAACTCTTGAAAGACTTTAGTCAAGAATTGCATGATTTCTTTTCTACATAGCAGGGTTTTATTGAAAGTTATTTATCACATCTCTTTCAAAAACTTTAACTCTTGAAGGACTTGGAATGTTCTCTACCACACAAGCCTCATCATGCATAGTAAATTGAAATGTCTCGCCAGCTGCATGCATGTCCTCCATAAGTGCATTTGGATTTAGAGGTTATATTTTTGTCCTCTTGAAACCTAATTTTATATTTATATATATATATATATATATATATATATATATATATATATATATATATATATATATATATATATATATATATATATATATATATATATATATATATATATAATTGTTAATGTTTTTTCAAATGCTTTGCTATCAAGTTGTGTCATTATGTCTTCTTAATGTCTAAATTTGGATGCTTAGCTATCCATGCTACTCTTTCACTCTTAAAATATGACTTGAATGTAGAAAAGACACTTACATTAAATGGCTGCAATTTGTGTGATGTGTGAGCTAACAATGTTATCAAATCAATTCCTAATGACCTCGCCTCTTGGATTGTTGTCAAAGTAACATGGCTTCCATGGCCATCAAAAAATAGCATGTGCCTATCAGTTAGTGAAACACCACCTAGAATTGATCTAGCAAAGTGATGCAACCAATTCACAAACAAATCTTGTCATCCTATCATGAGCTTAAGCAATCATGTATGCACCTAGTTCACAACTAGAAATGTAATTTGTAATGTGCTTTTTTTCCTTGAACAAATAAAACATGGAATTATTTGGCCAATATCATTAACACACCATAATGTTGTGATCCATTCTCTACTTTTGGGTGGAATGTATTAAACACTTCTACTACCACTTTATTTAGCACCCGCATGGCTCCATTTATACCAGCTTGAATACTAGTCTCATCGTAATTCCAAATTTTACAAGGACCATAAGAATTAGCATCATAAGCTCTTGATAATGTGTTGTAGAATGGAACCACTTGATATTAGGCCTCAAATTTAGTGTTTTATCTCTATCTTGAGACCTTTAGTTGTCCTCAATGTAAGATCAAAATATCATTTTTTAAAACATGTCCACCAAGATTTGCCTGGGAGTCCATCCTTGAATGGGTTCGACCTTGTTTGACAACTTTGTGCAACTTATACCTTTCTAATTATTATTTCAAGCTCATGCCTGACTTCAACCATCTCTTTACACCATTCAACTATCTCTAGCTCTTTAACTACATTCAAATTTGTTGGAGGAACATTTTTGTTGGTGGTAGTTAATCCACTCAATCAATTAGACAATGTGCTAGCAAGAACTCTAGTTGAAATTTGATTATCCTCAACATCTTTAATTGCAGCTTCTATGTCATCTATACTCCATTCCCACTGTAGTGAAATGTTCTTTGTTCTAACATTTGCATTTGCTTGTATTGTAGCATCAACTAGTTGTGCATTCGACATGTTCAAATCTTCAATATTTGCATTAATTGGTTGCACATTGGGTATGTTCACATCTTCAATATCTACATTGACTAGTTGTGCATTGGGCATGTTCACATCTTTAGTATCTTCATCTACTTATAGCCTTACACACCTTTTATAGGGAGGGAGTGTTGTCCTTAATCTCTTTGCACCGTGTCTGGGCCCAAATTGTGTTGGCAACTTGGCAAACATCATTAAAGACACTATTGGTATGATTGGCTGAGCATGATGTTTAGTGTTGTCATTGATGGCAACAAGGACTCAAAAGGGTTGTGAGGTTATAGTAATCCTCATGAAGTAAGGTATATAGAGAACTCTGGTCTGGAAAGAAGACTTAGACATTTTGACTAAGTGTTGGCAGAGTACAGAGGTAACTACAGAGAGACAATATTATGATCAATATTGGTCCGCAATTGAAGATATCATTTTGTGGTTCTGATGCGTTATTTCTATTTCTTAGATGATCTTAAACCCAAAGTTTCAGCTCCTGATCATCTCTAGAAATACAGTTTCAAGTAGCACAAGTTCGACATAGTAGAGAGCAATCTTGAGCAGTGCAGAACACCTGTTTGCTTTGGTCCACATGCCCCCTGTAATAGATATTTCCTCCTATTGTTTTGAGGTGTTGTAAACACATGTCTAAAGTCTCTAAATCCAAAGTTGCAAAGTTTGAAGTTCACCGATAAGGTAGTTATAAGCTTCTGAGTATCGCTACTTGATTTGATAGTATTTGACAGTGACAGAGTCTCTATTCTGATGGTCCACATTTTACCACATGTCAATATTATGTTCTATAGTTCTGAAGGTAAGCTTGGGGATGCCTAAAGAGTCTTAATTATGAGTTTGAGCACGTTTTGTGGTCCACACCAAAAGTTGTGATCTGATAGATGGACTGAACCTATGGTACTCTGTGTATGAGGCTGACTTGATACTTTGATATGAACTTGCGGTAAATTATATTGATTAGATTCATATTCTAAGTGGTTACACAGTTTGGGCCGACATGTGAAAAGTTGTTTCAAGTGTTGAATTGGTTTGCAAAGTATTTTGGTGAAAGGATTAAGTCGACAAACTACACAAGGCATAACTACACGTTTCATCTTTGTATGCCAACCTAATTTGAAGATTGTAAGTGTTGTGGATATATATATGAGATCCATTTCGATGTTTGATGAATGAGTGTGAGAATATAAGTGTGTGTGTGTTCCACAAGTGAAAGTTTGTGATTCTGTAAAGGCGACAAGTGCAGAAGAAGAGAGATCTTATTTTCATGTAAGAGCAGAGCAGTGTAACAGAGCAGGTCAGGATGAAGAGTTTTGAGACTGTCTTTTGAGCAACATTGGAGCTGTATCCATGCATTTGCAAATGCAACAATAGCAGTTCATTTTGGTAGTGAGCCATCCTTCTTTTCTTTCTTTATGGCAGTGAGCATCTTTCTTTGGATAGTGAGTCCTTAAGGGCAGTGAGCCGTAAGGCATTGAGCCTCTTGTAATTTGGTATTGTTACTACATAATATATTGTGAGCTAACACTTACCGTGGTTTTTCCCATTTTGGATTTTCCACATAAAAATCTTGGTGTCTATGTGTTATGTTTTGTGATTGTTCATTCTATGTTTAACTTGCTTTAATGTTGTTGAATGGGCAAATGGATTAATGGTTTAATAAGTGAATGGTTTAAGAAAATATTGATTCACCCCCCTCTCAGTATTCTGGGTATTCAACAAATTGGTCCTCATTGTTGGTATGTGACGACTGATCATGCAAGTATTATACACTCGTAACGTATCCTTGTCGGGGTTTGAGGCCGAGCTGGGCCCTGGGCGAAGGTTCAGGGGCACAACGCCCAAAAAAAAAATTCCCTCTTTTTTGCACGTTCGGAGTCGGTTGTTAATTTTTTTGTTAACCGACGAAAGAAAAATGACATTGTAAAACCCTAATTTTAGAAGCTTCCAAAAATTTTGTTATAAGTGACTGGGATGTATGTTGCGGGTATGGAATTCACGAGATTGTAATATGTTTTGCACTGGATAATAAAATCATTGGATGGCTGAGTTTCTGTGGATGTAGCCCATATTGGGTGAACCACGTTAAATTTATGTGTTGATCTCTTCTGTGTTATTCTTCATTGTTATATTTGGGTTATTTAATCTGCATATAATTGTTAGTGTTTGTTGCTCCGATATACCTAAACCCTAACACTCATTTGAGCTTTGTTTCTCATCTAAGAAGATTGAACAATAAAAAAATCTTGGTCAATTTAGACATTAATAATAAATTACAACAACCTATAATAGATTAAATTTAACTGTCAATACAACACAGGACAACTTGAGAAGTGATTATAGACTAGCACTTGCACCCATAGGAGGTTCAAGGAATGCGCCGATAGGAACAACTGACGAGTTTAGAAAATTTTCCAGTGTGATTTTTTTTTTACAGTGTGAGACAATTCCAAGCACTATAATGCTCACTCGGAGTCACATATAAAAGCCCATCGGCTAACTAAAACTAGCACTTGCACCATAGGAGGTTCAAGGAATACGCGACGAGTTTAGAAAATTTCCCCCATTGAATTTTGTACGGTGTGAGACAATTCTGAGCACTATAATGCTCACATATAAAGCCTATCGGCTAAATATGATATTAAAAGAAAGATGCATATGTGCCCCTATGATGTAGACTCATTGGTATTGCCACTAGATAGTTATGGTATTAGGGATGCATGGGTTAAGTTTTGGTCTGTCATATGACCTGAATGAACAACGAAACGATTGACCAGGCGGTGTTTATGGGATGATCAGAATATTGCCTGAACGTTTAGTTAAAATTCATTGCAACATAATTGTTTAAGTTTCAGTTCTCTCTCGCCAGGTATTATTCATTTGGCGCCCTCTCGTTGACTGTAAAATGTGGAATCCTGCGCACTTATAATCTTACAGGATGATGCCGCTTTTTGTTTTCTCGCTAAACTTTTTGCATAAAAAACTGAGAGTGATTAATGAAAATGACAACGAATGAATCCTTTCGTATGTTTATTCTCTACAATGCTGTCATATTCCGATGTTAAGGCATTGTTTAAATTAAAGATTTAAACATCATGATTAGATAGAAGAGTCGGTTTTGATAATGATCATATATATAATAATACTATTTTATTAACATATAATATACTTATCGTATTTCTAAATAATAAATATATGTAATAGCACTATTATTGTTATTATCATCAATATAAATATAATATGTAATAATATAGTAATCAATATATTATTATATTAAATAAACATAAATAGATAGATAGATAGATAGATAGATACTTAAACCTAGTCAAAAGATATTATATCATTTATATATATTAATAGAATAAAGATATTATTATAACATTATATAAGATATTATTATTAGGAAAGACATCAAAATGAAGACTATATTATAATTATAAGTAATATAAGCTAATAAAAATATATTAGTAGAAGTCGACCCATATATAATTACCAAAGAGTATGAATGGCTAAAGTCAATGATCATTATAATATATATAGTAAGCAGCGATTACTGTTCCTTGAAAATAATTAAAAGCAAAAGGTTATTAAAGGCAGCAATGGACCATGAAGGGATACGATTATTGAAAGATATAAGGGGAGGTTCAGCGGACAGGCAGGGAGGATTATGATTAACTCAGCTATATCATATAAGCGGCAGAAGATGTAATATGAACAAGCATTACAAATATATGGACAACAAATAAGAAGCCTATCTCACCATTGAACCATTAGATTAATATTCTTATACATATATACCAGCATTTCAAATATCATTTGAAGGAATATTCTGATGTCATCAACAAGCATCATATTTACAGCCAAGGAAAAGAGAGCCACCATCAGAAATTCAGGTAAGTATAATTAATATGTTTATTCCTATAATAGTTAAATGTAAGTATGTGTATTTCAATTGCTCGTATAGAGATATTGTTATGGATGGAATGTGAATAGGAACAAGCAAATTTTAGCATAGAATAAGAATGTTATAAGGTAAATGTGCATATCATAAAATAATTGATCATTATTGAATAAGAATGTTATCATAAAGATGGCATACGATGCAAGGTATGATGCATGTTAGTGTTAATCAATAAGGTAGTGAAAATGTCTTAACAAGAGCAATATTAAACCATGAAAGGAATGAACATTCTCTCAATAATGATATAATGTTAATAAATATATGAAGAGATATATTATTATAGAATCACGTTAGCAAATAGAATAATAGAATTAATTCATTAACGCTATCTGAGAGAGTGATGCATGGGAATGTTCAATTAGCCAACATGGGTATGTTATGGCCCTTGTCTCAGTAGGTGCAATGGCACCCCTTGGACAAGTGGATTTGGCCCTTGTCTCAGTAGGTACAAAAGGTACCCCTTGGACAAGTGGATTTGGCCCTTGTCTCAGTAGGTACAAAAGGTACCCCTTGGACAAGCGGATATGGCCCTTGTCTCAGTAGGTGCAATGGCACCCCTTGGACAAGTGGATTTGGCCCTTGTCTCATTTGGTACAAAAGGTACCCCTTGGACAAGTGGATTTGGCCCTTGTCTCAGTTGGTACAACAAGTACCCCTTGGACAAGTGGATTTGGCCTTTGGCTAAAGTTGGTGAGTTATTCACCCCTCGAGCCAAAGGATTATCATAATTGGCCTTTGACTAAAGTTGGTGAGTACTCACCCCTCGAGTCAAAGGATGGAAATAATGGGCCCATGATAATTGGCATATGGCATCCTATCACATCCTCTCACATGGAATTAATGATTTGATTAATGCATAGATCTACATATAATGGATAATGATGGAAAGTGTGAAAAGCATATTAATCTTGAACATAAGAGTATAACCCTATAAGGGCAATGTGATTATGTAATTTGAATATTTCTTGCATATATTATTATAAGTGGGAATCTAAAGATAGACTAGTGTACTAATGTTCTCCTTTTGTGAGTTGAAATTGTGTGCAAGGTTGAGAAAATTTTGGCTTGCGAGAAGGGGACATTACAAATGCTATGACTTGAATGAACAACGAAACGATTGACCAGGCAATGTTTATGGGATGATGATCAGAGTATTGACTGATCGTTCTGTTAAAATTTATTGCAACATAACTTGTTTCTTAAGTTTCACTGAACTATCTGGCTAGTTGTTATTCATTTGTCAAGTACTCTATTTAAATATCATCAATTTCAATAATCACACACTCAATAATAATTTTACACTTATTCACAATAAAAAATAGTAAATATTTGTCCTATTTTTATTGGCCAAAATTAACCTTTGACTGTCCAAATGGATGATGTTTAAGAACAGCGATGGTCAAGTTACTAGTTTGAATAATTCCATTCAGAATGATTATAGTTGACTTAAAATTGTGAATTTCAGAAGTTTTAATTTTCTTAATTTATTTAATATTTTAAAAATTTATATTTATCTCATCATAAATTTAAAAATATAATTATTAGAACATTTACATATATTTACATTAAATATTTATAAGTTTTTTATGTGCCCAAAAAACAATTATATTAAATATATTAATAATTCTTAACATTAAACAATTTTAAAGAGAAAATTAAATGTTTTAATAATAATGAAATTAAATAAATTAAATGTGTGGGTACTTAGCTTTAATGTTAATGTAAATGTCTATCTTTAGATTTTCGAAATTTATTTGCCAAGGTTTTGAAATTTTACAATTTGCCACCAACCTATAAATCTAATTGTATATTATCAGGGTTGACTCGTGCAAGTGTAGAAGTGATCTTCATGTGTGTGAACCTAGACCAAGTGTGTGGGTCTGAACCTATGATTCACATATCTAATCTAGGACAATTCTGTTGATTAGAACCTATTTGCCTTGATGTTTGGATCTGTGTAAGGGAAGGTAGTGTTTACAAACACCTTTGATGAATTTGCTAAATCATGATGGTCGTGGTCTCCTCAATTAGACCCCTAGATGGACTAATTCGATAACAATGAACCAAGGTAAAAAATAATAAGCAAGCGTGCAATGTGCCCTTAGGGTGATGATGCAATGATGATATAATCCATTTTATTCACTTGCAAATACAATTCTAAGTGTGCTCAATATTATCAAGTGTGATGTGTCCTAAAGTGATGGGTAGAGTGATATAACCTAGAGAATCTTAGACCATATTATCAAATCCTTTTATCATGGCATTAAATTCTGGCAAATTACTATAACCAACCTTTAAAATGTCTAAGAAATCTTGGATATAGATATTTAATCCAATTTTTTTGTCAACTAAAGCTCTTTTAATTTGAATGTCCTTGTATTTAACTATTATGTATAATCGTCTATGCTCTTGAATGACTTGGGGGGGAAGGTAAGTCATGAGATGCAAAGAAATTGTAAATGTTTCTTGGTGAATCGGCTTTTGAATAATGTTAACTTCATGAGCAATTACATCATATGTTATTATTATCTTAGTTAAAGTTTACTTCAAAACATCTCTATAGACTTTAAATGAAAGCATAATAATTGCTAAATATATATCTTAGTAGGAGTATTCTTAGGTTGATAAATCACATCGTATATCTCTTAGGTGTATTTCAAGTATGTGATTTGAAGTCAATGCATGAAAAGTAAGTATAGTGTAGTGTCGCAAATTGTCACCCTAGACAATTTCACACGAGTTTTAGCACCCTCTTGAATGATGTATCAATTTTGGGTCTTGATTAATAATCTTGGGTAAGTCCCCTAAAAACCTTCTCTTTTGGGACCTAATTGGCCAGGACCCTAGCGCTCAAGCGCTAGTGTCCTGCTAGTTAGACCCTAAAAAGGTCTAAATTCAAGTATGTTGGCCTTTGTTTGCCTTGGGTGATGCACCTTGTCGACCTCAAGTCATTTGGGCCCCTGACAAGTAATGAGAATGCATATATAAACAAGTCTCTCTCACTCATTGACTCCTAATGATCTAATGATGCTCTAGCTAATGATTCTCTATGATAAGGCTCTCTAACAGGGAATTGCTCTCTCTATGTACAAGCTCTATATTTGTGTAGATTATTGTTGTGTACTAACCCTTTTTGTAGATCTTGGTGGAATATTGTTCCTTCCTTCATTCCCTTCTTGTTGTGGTTTGATAGTGACATTATCCCTTCAAGGATTTCATATTCATAGTAACATCTTTCCTTTATGCTTGCTTACATTTATCTTTATTATTCATATTCGCCTCTGTCCTCCTAGGGTACACACTCTTGATCTAATCCTTGCTATCACGGAGGTGGGAGTACCATTTACAGGGTTTGACTTAGGCAAGACCCTAAACAACACTAACATTTTCCCTCTTTTATGTGTGCAAGTCGAAGACAAAAGATACGACAGAAATAGGCAATAGAAAGATGAAGATACATGTGTTAGAAGTGTCTCAGACTTCTGACAGCCCAAAACCTAGGATGCCCATGCCTGGGCACCATAGTCCTCCAAATATGGCCCCTATTTCTGACAGTGGCCCCCGACAATCCAGATCTACTCAGTTCAAGTCTCGATTTCTAGGTTTTCAGTCATGATAGGTTAGTAACCCATGTTTTAGCATATTTCATCATAGAAACCCTAGATCTAGCCTATTTGCCTCAATCTTTTTAATTACAACAAAGGGATAGAACCCCTGTAGCTTGGCTCTCCTTCAGTACTGCACCTAAGCTCGGTTTGTGTTCCAATGTTTGATCTAAAGATTGACTTAGTTAGTATATGACTGACTAGGTCTCTTTTTTAGATAAAACATATAGGAGTATATAAAGGTGGCATAACATGAAAAGTAGGATGATGTGTTCCATAGGCTATATGAATCAGAACATCTCATGACACAACAAGAGAATAATATCACTAGTCATAGTAATGTCACATGCAATAACAGAAGTAACCTCATCATATAAAGTGTCATTAGAAGACAAAAGTGTAATATGAGTATCCATCACAAAAGGTGTGTCATCAATCAAATCATGTGATGGAAAGGTGATTGAAGTAAAAAACCATTATTGTCAAGTATATTGCTATCACTATCTATATAAGAAGTAGAATCCATATGAGAATCATATTGTGAAAACATGTTTAGTCAGCTCTAGGTGTAAAAGGTGAAGGGGCTAGCCAACCACTTTTGTTTTGAATATTAATGTGTATGACAATGGGACTTATGGGGAGGGAATGATATTCATTGTAACTTTTGATAAATATGTAAAAGATAAACTAGAGGGAAGCCATAGGCTTTCGTTGGGTTCTTCAATTCCTTCTTCAATGGATAGAGCTACAATGAGATGGTATTGGTTGCATTTGATAGGAGAAAGAATAATAGCACAAATGACCCCAATGACAACCACATTGGCATTAATGTTAATAGCATAAATTCCATAAAAAACATGTATCTTAATAAGTTGTAGATCAATATAAGAGTTGCAAGAACACTATAGTGTGAATACAATACAAAGATGATAAATGGCAGCTACATGTTTACCTTACAAAGTGGCTAAATATATGCCTTTGTAGCCCCTTATCTTTGATACCCTCAATTTCTCTAATGTTATCAAGTCAGAATTTCATTTCAACTTTTTCACTTCCATAAGTAAGAGAACTGAGCTCAATTATGTCATACCGTGGAGTTGAGTCAATTGAACTCATGACCTTCAAAGCTAGAAGGGCATTAAAGATTATACTTTTCATACTCACAAGTGCCCTATTTGTGGCAACACTAGTGGTCATTGTCATAATTTGTATAAAGTATATTTGCACATAGTAAATATGAGCCAGAAATAGATAAGCACACATATGATGGTATCATGTGATGTGATTTGAAGTAACTAACAAGTCTAACATATTGACATGCATATATACACATATACTCCATTGGCGCATCCCATATACTAGATACATGTTGCCCTACACCCATAGCAAATATGAGTGAGAAATAAAAAAGTACATATATATGACGATATTGTGTGATTTGATTTGAAGTAATTGGCAAAGTTTCACATGTTGACATGCATATATATACATATATTACACGAGTTCATCGAAAATGTTTGATAGATGTCACCTAAGCCACACCCAACAAATACTTGACAATGGAGGTATGTAACATGAATCTTTGAAAGAGATTGAATATTATATATTTGGTGAAATACACAAACACTTAGAGTGAACATAAAGTCTTTATGAAAGTTTTGGGTAAAATATAAATATTGTTTCGACCACGATGCAAATGAGGAGTGTAGCACCATTAAAAGAAATTGGTTATCAAATTTCATAGCGGGCATATTTCTATGGGTGACTCCTATTTTAGATTCATTTGAATTTGTTAAAATAATTTATGGCATTAATAGTGAGTGGTTTGATTATTGTAAAAAATTATCTACATATATTTATAAAAATAGATTAATAATTAACATGCAAAGAGTATGTAGCGTGGTTGGGGAGAACGAAGATTGAGTATTGATGTCATTGGAGGTTAAAAGCTCAAAGCTCTTCATGGTCATTATGTATTAGTTTATTACAACTTTGGTATTATACTCTATGATTTGTAAATTGAATCTTTTTTTGGAGATATAGTTATATTGTATAGATGTATATACAATTGAACTTGACATCCTATTACATCATGGGTTTTTTCAAATATGTTTAAAAATCTTGTTTGTGTTAATCAAGATTTTAGAGATTCTTTTGCTACTTATGGAAAGTAAGGACTAATAGGATCAAAGAGGAGGATGGGGGACACAAGGTGTTGGAGGATTATTCCATGTAAATCTATCTTCTTGCTCACATATGGTCAACTTCGTGAGAGGCAAGAATTTATCATTTGTGTTGCTTCTTGGAGCAAGGGGGCTTGGCAATTCTTGGTAGTATTTGTGGATAGTGTGTACATTGTAAGAGTGGTTTGGTTAGTGTATGGTCTCTATCTATATTTATGTTGGTGGGTTCCTATTGTACCCTCTAGAGGAGAGATTTGTTCACTTTGGCATTATATAGGGGGGATTTGAAACTATCAGAGGAGGGTACACTCTCAGAGGAGAGATGCTCTCTAATTATGCTCACAATATTTATATTTGTTATCAATTAGGGAAGCACATCATGTGAGATGGAATATAAATAATGCACATCACTTAGGGAAGCATCTTGGACATCTTCACTAGATAGATCATTGAACGACAAAGGTACTCAAGGATGATCACCATCACTATTCATATAAATAATATAATCAGATCATGAATCTCATGAACAAGTAAGGTTAAAGCCTCTAGCATAGAAGGAAAACTGCTAAAAAGTTCTATGAAAGATGAAAAGTTAGAGGCACATTAAAATAATTAAACCATAATAATTGCACCACCATCCTTTTGATAAAGTGATTATATCCTCAAGGATCAATGTATGCAATAAATTATGAGAACACATGGAGATCCTTGATATAAGAATGAACACAAGACAATGATAAGGGTTGATGTCAATCCATAATGAATGAAATAGTATCAATCAAAGAACAATGGATTGTGAAAGGAAAGGTAACCTAGAGTAAAACCATGATATCTGGTGTTAGATAATTTAGGTTCACCAAAATGTAGGGAAAATATACACACCCTATAATAATTATTCCTATTTGAGTGATAAATAATTAATTGAAAATATACCTTAGAAATTAATTAGAGATGAGGTTGATAGATTGTATAAATGATAAATGAGAGGGATAAGAAGTCCTTAGCTCTTTTATTGTGATTGTCTATTTTTTCCTTTTGATCAACTGATACATAATGATTGATGCAACATAATTTGAAACTAATAATAAAAAGATGATTAGACAATAGAGAAATATCAATACTTATTTTTGATACTTGAGACAAATCTATGCATGAGATCTAGACCTGATGATGTGGTTGCCTCCATATAGTGCAATTTAATCCTCTTCTCATGTTGACCTCTAGAGCTTGTTCACATGTTCCTATACCCACGTTTCAAAACTTGGTGATGTTGAAAAGCACCTTTGCAAGCTTGCTTGAGGGAAAAATGTTGATGACCTCAACTTGTATTCATGACGATTCAAGCCCCTTTCTTGATGTACAAGATTGAAGACACACCATACACATGGTGATGATGATGTATGTAGATATGCTAGTGACAATGCATGCTAATAATTTTTTTGTAATGCTTTTTTCATCAATGAAATGTGGGGTAGGATGCACTTTGTTTGTAATATAATAATGGTATAATAAATTTTTAGTTGGATAAATTTCTTGCCCTAGATTTTTCGTAGGGGTGTTCACTACAACATTGGTAGGAGAAGATCCCCCTATTGAAAAATAATTCATTGTAGGAGACAAAGATCTCACAATAGAAGAGACTTTGTTTACCTTCAAAGAAAAGCTAACAAAGAATCAAATGAAGTAGAAGAGACCTAATCTAAAGAGAAATTTGAAACATTATCATCCTCATTATCTAAGTTAATCACTAAGTGCCACATCTCAACACCTTTCCACCAAGTGGCTTGTGTTGAAAAGATAGGATGATGAGTTGAATGAGAGGACTTTGGATAGTGTGTAGCTAAATGATTAGTCGCATAACACTATATACACTTGAAAGCAATGCCTTCATAATCAAGTTGTTGGTTCCAAATCTTATTGCCAACTTTTAAACATATTTCTTATAACAATTTCTTGGATAAATTAAAACCCACCATAATCCTTGCAAAGGTAAAATGAGTCATCATCTCTCATGTTAAGAATGGAAGTAAGACTTCCCAAATGATTTCAATAGAGGAGGACTTTATTTACTCCAAAATTGAAGTGGGAAGTTTGAAAACCTCGCCCAAATAAGAGAAATGAGAAAGGATTAACCGAGAGAATTAAAATCTAGACTCCACAAATTAAGACCCAAAGAAATCTTTATCCAAAAACCTTAGGCCAATTTTTAGCTAGGTATCCCTATTCAATTGGATTTTACATATAATCATGAACCAACCCTTCACTTAAGGACAAATAATGAATCCTCCTTCTCTAGAGGCTTCCAATGTATAGTCATCCATTCATACAACATAGCTAAATTAGGTTAGAAATTTTGAAAATTTATAATTAACATTACACACTATAGCCAAACTTCTTGCTCAGCTACTTTCTTTCCAAACATAGTTGTCAAGATTTCCTCAAAATAAAAATTTTATTAGTTGCAAGCATTGATTTAGGTATGATTGTTACTGAGCCTTAGCATCCATCAAATCCTTAAATAGGAAAGACCCATCCTATCTGAAAACCTTTATCAAAATTTAATCTGTAGAAGAGCCTCTATAAATCTCCAATGTTATTTTTGGAGAAAGCTCAATTTTTTTGTAAGCCCTAGTAGGAATGGAATGATGTTATGCCTCTAATATTCATCTTCATAAGTGTAATAATGTTAAGCACTTGTCGCATGTTTAACTTTAATATTTCATTTATTAGCTCTAGTTAATTCCTTAAGCCGACCTAATTAGGATGAACGAATGTGTCCTTAGCTAATTATGTCTTTAAATAAGGAAGAGAAAGGCTCTTCCCAACCATCATAATTTGTAATATTAAATTTATATTCTCATATTCTAATTTTTGGAGGTCGCTCCCTTGAAGTGGTTTGATATTTTATTAATTTTATACCTTTATTTTCAAGAAATATCCTAACAATTGGGATTAGAGCAACCATTTGGGCCAAGAATTTTGTTTTCGCCCTCACTTTTAAACCATTCCAATTTTTACAATTTTTTTTTTATGGTTTTGATTAATATATCTATTGATGAGTGTTTTAGCACACAGCAACACAGGTGTGATTGTTGGTTTCACACCTCTCTTGAAAAATGTATCCTATCCAAGATAGGACTGCCCCAAGGATAATACAACGAGGTCTTAGCTTGCTTGGAATGACTCAGTGGTATGTCTAGCTATGCCAACAAGGGGTCTTACATAAAATATAGGGTTTATGGAATATGACAATAGTATGTATGTAGAAACCCTGCGAAACTTTCAACAGATTTGTAATGTAGATGCTGCTTCTAACCTAACCTAACAAACTTGGTATAAATAAAATGCAAAAGGAAAAAGAAGAGAGAGAAGGGATAAGAGATCCTAAGTGACAGTCACAACCGGGTAAAATGCTGCAGATAGACAAATACTTTTAATAAACCATTCCCTGTTTCACCAGGATAGGAAACCCACAATGTTGCAAGAGATGATGCAATCTTCAAAGGATCCTTATGATTTTCAAATTGCATTCACTCATTAAACACCCGGACAATGGCACAACTTAACTAGTGGAATGCAACTGAACTATATTCAATGACAGGGCTCAGGCTAACTATACATAGCAACTTACCATCGACAAGCACCAATAGTATGGACCAAAGCATCCATTAGATATCTTAACATTTACCCATCATTATAAAAGCACAACTAATTAAATTCAGATTGATATGAACCATGAAAACCAAAGAAGACAACACAAGAACACAAATTCTCAGCAACTTACAAAACTTGCTTTGTATTGATCACAATTTGGCAGAGTCTAAACAATTCAGTATCTAATCTTACTTACAAATGAGAGAAAAGGATGGCCCTTTTATAGACAAGGCACCATACCGAGTTTTTCAATGGACAATGGAGATTAACTCAACACCAACGGTCTAGATTACATGGCATTTAATGAGATACATCAGTTTGTTACATTTTCATATTTGCATTTATCCTTTAGGAAAAAGATAAAATACAGCTTGTAAATACATTGAATATGGACAAAATAGATACCCATTTGGTTGTACATGATGAAAAGTTAATTTTCAAGGCCTAATAAAGCCAAAATAGAGTCACATGACACTTGAAAATATGAGCTGATGTAGATTCACGAGATTCCAAGTGCTGACTAGATCAAGAGGAGTATGTGGCACTTTATTAGTAAAGATATATCCAACTGGATGCTTGCTGGACCAACATAGCACAACTGGATGACTGGGACAACTCTGAACAAGTCTTGGACATTGGACTGGATTTGCAGGAACAACAGTGATTTGGCATGATCTTCTATGTCTTTCAGCTCCTAAGACTCATCTTTATCATTCTGGACATTATACTGACTTCCTCTTATAGGTGCAGCAACAATTTGGTTGATAGAATGTCAGTTCTGTATTTTTGGGTCAACAGGATACTATTGTATGTTCATCCTTCCAAGACAGCTCCAACAAGGTCATATGTCCTCCAAGACCTGCAATTCACAATGCAAAGCATCAATTTCATCTTAAACAATTATTTTTCATCAATTTGGATCAAGATATGTCCATTTGTAGTCATGGATCAGTCAAAAACAACTCATTGTCAATGTTGTCTTCTTATGAACAACCTCATAAATCTAGTGATTTTCACATGATTTTCTGCATTTTTTACCATTTTTTAGTACCCATTTGGCCAATATGATGATTAGGGAAGTTTTTACAATCATTAGGATCCATTTGCAAACTTTTATTTCATGTTTTTCTAGCATTTTCTGTAAAAAGTAGGATTTTTGGGGGTCAGGGACTTTTCATGTGCAGTAGCATTAATTATCGTAAAACGTGCTAAAAATCCACACAAACTTGATAAAATGTTCATCATGATGTGAAAAATAGATGTACTGATCAAATTCACCAAGAAAATCCAAGTTGCACCTTTAAAAACTCAATTTTGGGGCCAAAATGTCAAAAAGCGCGGGTTTTGGGTGTCACGGACTTAGCGTTGATTTTGGGGTCTATTGACGAAAAGTCGCTGCATTGCATTTTCCGTGCAAAGTCTGAGAAGTCTGTTTTTAGCGCTAAACATCTTTTTGTGCTACTTTTGGGTCTGACTGACCTATCGCAGTTTTAAAGTCAGTCGGAGGTGAATCCCACGCAAGTCTGTGGTCGGCCATTTTAGCGATGACTACTCTAGGTGCAGCCGGCGGGGATTTTGGTGCCGACCAACTTGGTGGTAGTGTGGAAAGAAGTTAGTCGGAGGTAATTTTAGCGCTAAGGTTGGTGGATGATGATTTTCACGTAGAAGTCTGTGACCGAGGTTTTTAGCAACAGAAGTCGATAGCGACTACTTTTAGCGCAAAGTCAATGGATTGAATTTTTAGCTCTAAGGTCTGTAAAGGCTATTTTTGGCGCAAAGTGTAGTTGGGGTCACTTTTAGCGCTAGATTTTGAATTGGCCAGGGTGAAAGTATACTTTAAATATTTTTAAATATACTTTCAAGATGTTTGAGATGGGTTCCAGATCCATAAGATTTCATATGCAGATTCTAGAATTTTGAGGTTCCACCAGATTTCAAACTTAGCCATTTTTCAGGATTTTCAAGGGTTTTAGACTTAGCCAAATCAGGGTTTTAGGATCATGTGTCAGGATGAAGGTATGTGAACCCTTTAGTGAAATCTTAGGGAATTTGACATAATTTTGCAACTCTAAGACTTGGAAACTATGAATTTCAACATGAAACATCCTACAGAAGCAAGTTCAAGGGCAATATCCAGTGACATAGGATTTTTGAGCAAAATGTCGTAACACCCAATTTTAGCGCAAAAGGCAACAAATGACTATCTTTTAAGCACAATACCACTCAAGACACTTCCAAATCAATCATGCATGACATCAAATCACTTCAAACATGCCAAGAACTAAAATTTGAAGCAAATCCTGCATTCTGAGCACAATTTCACTTTCTCATCATCATAAGGCAAAAAGGTTGAGACTTCAAGCCAAAGCAAAAGAGGGGGTCTCCGGGCGTGTGTGCAAGTCACAACAATATCCAAGGAAGATATAGTACATTTTTTAGCTTGCTGTGATTGTTTTTTAGTGAGTTATTGTGATTTTATGATTTTTTGTTAATTTGCTCTATAAGCCAGAAATTTCAAAATTTTCTATATTTTTTTTATATTTTTGAAAGCTCATGAAAACTACAGAGGGTTAGTTCTTTATAGTTTCTAATTAGAGGAAAAATATATTTAGTAACCTAGTGGTCAAAGTTTAGTCAAAGGAGAGACATCAAATTCAGTTATAGCTCATGTTTTAAATTTTTATTGTTACAACTTGCATTAGCTACTTCCCTCCCCTACTTAATAAAAAATATAGAGTTTAGAAAATAAACACATCAATAGCCATGTCATCTTTTGGATTAGAGAACTTTTCTACAAATATGAGAGTCTTAATGACTCTCTTTACCATCCACCACCTAAAGTTGAGGGGAAATTTCCACCAAGGTGTGAAATAGCGGTAAATTTTATAAAGGATAATTTGTTTGACCCATTTGCAACATCTTTGAATGAGGTTCTGGATAGGTTTAAACAATAACTATTGTTATAATTGAAGCCCCAGCCAAACCACCTAGGTGGGTGCAACTCCAACAAACAAAATCAAGGAATAAGGGAACCTTTTCAAGGTCTAGAATTGAACCTACCCAAAATAGACATTCATAAATTTGATGGTACATATGTAACTTCATGAATAAGTTGCATGGAACAATATTTAAGCTTCATAATATACCAGAGAATGCAATGGTTGAGATAACCTAACTATATTTAGAATTTGAACCTTATCAGTGGTACCAGTGAATGATGACTAACAAGCAAGGGTAGCTACTTAGTTGGAAAGAATTTACGAATCACTTAGCAACCCACTATGAGCAACCATGCTAGGGAAGCTATTTCCCCATCTGATAAATTTGAAACAAGTAGGGTATGTGGTCAAATACAATGCTAAGCATATAAGACTAGCAATCTGAACATACAATGTCACACTTTAACAGAGGCTGCAATTCTACATCAATGAACTTAATGACCAAATTAAGCATGATGTTTATTTGTTGGAACCTTGTATAGTTAGGAAAGCTATACAACAAGAATTACATGTTGAGAAACAAAAATTTGCCACCAAAAGATCAATGCAAGGTCAAACCACTAGATGGAGAGACATAAATGTGACTAATCCTATTGACAAAAAATGTGGCAAACTTTTTTAACCCAAGACAAATCACTAAGCCCTCTCCTTAATGGGGAGCAAATAAAAGAGAAAGATGTCTATGTTGGCATTGTGATAGAAAATGGTCTAGAGGTCATAAGTGTGTCAATAGTGAGAAAAGACTAATGATTATGGAGAATGAGGTTGAAGAAGAGGGATAAGTAGCTACAAAAGAATCAAATGTGGAACTTGACCATGCAAATTTTGAAGAGGAAGAAATCTCTACTTTCTTTCTACCTGCATTGAATGGAATAAGCACACCACAAAAACTGAAAGGTGATAATGTTGGTTGATATATGCAATACACAAAACTTTATTGATAGAAAATTGGCTAATGAGCTCAATTGTTTCATGTATCTAATCTCTATTTTTTAGATCTTGGTTGTTGATGGGAAACAACTCTCTTGTGGTGGTAAATGCCATCATATAGAACTCTCAATGGGAGACTACCAACTAGATTTAGAAATGTTTTCTATGCCAATTAGTCGGGGAGCAGATGTAGTTTTGTATGTGCAATGGTTTAAATAGTTGAGAATAGTGTCCTTCAATTTTTAGGATCTATTCATAGTTTTCAATATAAATTGACAAAATTATAAACTTGTAGGAATGTAATCACCATCAAGACAAATTATGAACTCTCATAAGATTTAGAAACTACTTAAGAAAGGATTTACGCAATAGTGGTACAACTACAGTTTTTAGAAGCACAAGACGTGAAAACTCAAGATCCTCTAAAGCTTTAAGAGATCATTCAACACCATCAACAAGTTTTTCAAGGACCCAAGGGTCTACCTCTAGTTAGAACCATGATCATGCCATTCAATTAATACCAGGAAGTATTCCTCCAAATATTAGACCTTATTGCTATCCATATGAATAGAAGTTAGAAGTCAAAAAATTGATCAAGTAAATGTTGGATTTAGGCATTAATCATCCTAGAAAGAGTGCCTATTCATCTCTAGTGGTTATGGTTAAATAGAGGGATGAGTCATGATGAATGTGCCTAGATTATAGAGATCTCAACAAGATCACTCTCAAATATAAGTTTCATATCCCTGTTATTGATGAATTATTTAATGAATTGAATGGTGCATATTTCTTTTACTAAGATTTGCATTTAAGTTATCATCAAATTTGACTAAAGGAGGAGGATTTACATAAGATCGCCTTTAGAACACATGAGGGTCTTTATGAATTCTTTGTTATGCAATTTAGTCTCACTAATGCTCCATCAACTTTTCAATGCCTCATGAATTTATTGTTCTACCTATTTCTTCAAAAAATTATGTTTGTATTATTTGATGACATCCTCATCTATAGTAAAACATGGGAATACCATTTGCAAGATGTAGGAAAGGTATTATATTGGAATAGAATAAACTCTATACAAAAATATCTAAATGTGTCTTTGGGGTGAAAGAAGTAGAATACTTAGAACATGTGGTGTCACATAAAGGTGTTAAGGTGGACCCTAAGAAGATTGTAGTAGTAAAAGAGGGGCCAAAACCTAAAAATATTAAAGGTTTGAGAAGATTCTTGGGTCTAACATGATATTATAGAAGATTTGGTTGCAACTATACTTGCATAGTAGTACCCTTAACAACATGTTGAAAAAGGATTATTTTTCATGGTTAGAGTGAGACACCCAAGCATTTCAACAACTAAAATAAGCTCTTACTTCCACTCTTGTGTTAGCTACCCCGGACTTCTCTAAGACATTTGTAGTATAATGTGATGCTTCTTGACATGACATTGGGGAAGTACTAATGCAAGAAGGGTATCCATCGACATTTGAGAGTTGACCACTCAAAGGAAAGAACTTGGTAAGGCCCACACATGAGAAAGAAATGTTAGCTATAATTTATGTAGTCAAATAATGGCACCTATATCTAATGGGAAAAAAATTCAAGGTCAAGATATGTCATGAGATACTAAAATATTTTTTGGAGCAATGATTGTCTTTAGAGGAGCAACAAAAATGGGTCACCAATATGCTAGGGTATGAATTTCAAATTATTTGCAAAAAGGGCAAGGAGAATATTGCAGTTGATGCCCTTTCTCGAAAAGAAAAAGAGGAAGCAAAAATTTGTGCCATTTCTTTATTGCAACCTAAATGGGTAGAATTCACTCAAGAAGAGTGAAAAATAGAACCTCTAATAAGGAAGCTAATTCAACAACTTCAATAGGACCCATTTTCTCTAGATAAGTATGTTTAGAAACGAGACTCCTCATGGTACAAATATAGGTTCTTTTTATGCAAAAGTTCTTAGGTGAAAGCTAGCATGTTGTCTCAGATGCATGACTCACCAATAGGACATTCGGGGTTCTTAAAGACCTATCACCATATACAAAAAGATTTATTTTGGGAAGATCTTAAGGGGGGTGTAAAGAAATTTGTGGCCAAATGTTTGATATTCCAACAAAATAAAAATGAAATGGTAAAGACCCCAAACCTCTTACAACCATTAGGCATACCAACATAATGCTGGGAGGAAATATCGATGGACTTTCTATGGACTCTCTCATCCATTTCAAGCGAGTGTTGTGGCAGATGTGTTCATGGAAAAGGTGCAAAAACTCCATGGTATTCCCAAAATCATTGTGAGTGACCATGACCCTATCTTTGCTAGCATCTTTTGGACAAACTCATTTGTAGCATGGGGCATAAAACTAAGACATAACTCATCTTATCATCCATAATTAGATAGCCAAAAGAAATTGTGAATAAATGTTTCTAAGGATATCTACGTTTCTTTGCCTCTGACAAACAAGTGTAATGGTCTAAATGACTTTTGTAGACACCTAAATTTGACCATGTCTTACGACATTACCTTTCGACATTATCTTGCATCACCTTGCGACATCTTGTGAAACATCTTGTTCTATGACCCCTTACATCATTCCCATTAGTTAAATAAATTATTTATATTTAGCTAATCCCTTTTATCCATTTATCCTCCTCTTAGACCAAATTAAATAAATCTTATTTATTTAATCCCATCATCCAATTAAAGTAAATTAAATATTTATTTAAATCCCACATGTCTCATAATTTAAATAATTTTATTATTTAAATTATTTATTCCCACTCACATCCCTATTTTTAACCTCCTTAAATGTGTGTCATACGCACTTCTTCTCTAAAATCAATTTAAAAATCTCATTTCCTCCACTCCTATCCTTATTTTAGTCACCTACCATCCTCATTAAATGAACGTCATAACCAATAACTTCAACTTTTAATCCTATCCGTCCACCTCACACCTCACCCTTCTAATCTTAGCCATCCATTTGATTCCCTCTCTATCTATAAATTAAATCTCTCATTTCAAATCAAACCCCCCCCCAACAATTCTACACACACATGCATATCTATTATTTTTCTATCTCTATTATCATTTTCAATATCTTTTGCTTCCATTCCATCCAAGTTATGCTAGTTGCATGAGCAGTACACATTGCAACATCAACAAGACAAATCCAATGGAGTTTGGGTGCACTCCATTTTGTCCTATCATAAGTCCGATTTCATGTAAGGGTTAAGGTATATTTGCATTGTTTTATCTCGATGTTATTATCCTTGCATGATTTTTAGGGTTTCAACTTCATTGGTAGAGTGGTGGTATAACACATTATTTTACACATCAACAATGATGACTCCATTTGAGGCTCTTCATGGATACCCCTCCACCATATACTACTTATTTGCAGGGTCATCCTAAAGCTTATGTTATAGAGGATCATATTCAACACCAACAGACAATACTTCAAATCCTTTAGGAGAATTAGTTGTGGCTTAGAATAGGATGAAACAACAATTAGATCAACACCATAATGAGAGAAATTTTGAGGAAGGAGATTGGGTATTCCTTCAGTTGTAGCCTTACAAACAAATGTCACTTAAGAAACATAAGAACATCAAGCTTTCACCTAAATTTTATGGTCTCTATAAGGTTTTCCATTGGATTGGCAATGTAGCTTATAAATTGGAACTTCCATCATCTTTCAAAATTTGTCTTATATTTCATGTCTTCTAGCTAAAGAAAGTAATAGGTAACAAGCTTCCAATCCAATCAGAATTACCTAAAATGGAGAAGGGAAGTTTATTTTGGAACCTAAGGTGATCATAAAGAAATGAGTGAAGTAGTTGTGAAATCAATCCATTTTTGAATTCCTAATCAGGTGAAACAATATGCCAGTTGAAGATGCAACATGAGAAGATTAGCAATTCATATAGAAGCATCCAAAGTTCTAAGCATTGAGGAGAATGCTTTTTTGAAGGGGATGGACATGTTATGCCCCTGATATTCATCATCCTAAAGTGTAATAAGGTTAAGAAATTGTGGCACGCTTAACCCTAATATTTCCATTCATTAGCTCTAGTTAATTCCTTAGGCTGACTTAATTAGGATGAAGGGGTGTGTCCCTACTTTATTGTGTCTATAAATAAGGAAGAGAAAGGCTCTTCCAAACCATCATAAGTTGTAAGATTAAATTCATATTCTCATAATTTTATTTTTGGAGGTCACACCATTGAAGTGATCTGATATTTTATTATTTTTACCTTTATTTCCAAGAAATATCCTAACAAACCAATCAATAGGTTTAAATTGTTAGTGTTATAGCTAGTTGGAGGTGCCATTTCCAAATGAAATAAGTAGTCGGTCCTCAAGACCATAGCCTTTTTCCTTGAAAACATAGCCTTTGGGTAAGTGACACTTGTAACAAAATCACCAAAACCACCAAAAATCCCAAGGTTGAGCATAGAAGACATAGCCACCAAAGATCCTTGAGCATAGAAGACATTGCCACCATTGCAATAGTCGAAGGAGGTAGATTGCAAGTTTGTATAAAATCCTTGTTATTTGCACTATGCAGGAGGGGACAATTAGAAGAAAGCGTTGCCTAGGACACATAGACCAAAGATTTGTTATAGATTGAACTCGAGTGATTGGTGGGAGATTGCCCTTACCAAGAAACCCATTTGATAGTTTGTCACCACTATGTAGTTGGGGGAATTAGTCAGTTGAAGCCTTTCTCTTGAGAGTAGAGAAAGTCAAAGAAAACATAGGAGGAAATTTGAGAGAGATAGATAATTTTAGGAGTGACATTGGGAGGCCTTGTGTAATGCTTATTTGATGCGAATACTTGATATGCTTTTTGGTTTTGTGATGGTAATCTAGATCACTTTTGGTACGAGTACTTGATATGTTTTGGAGACATTAATCCATGATCGCATTTGATGTGAGTAATTGATATGTTTTTTTTTTTCGTGATGCTAATCCACAATCACATTTGATGCTTTAGAATGACCTAGAAGGTACTTTAAAACACAAGTCCTAAGTCACTCAAATCAAAGTAAAAGATACAACATAAACAAAATAATGATTAGAATTTTGAAAAGCCAACTTAAAAAATAAAAATATGAGCTTAATTTTACACATATACAATTCAATCCAAGGAATAGAACATCTACAACATAATAACAAGAAAGGAAATATAAAGTGACAATTAAAATCAATGTATCATATAAATTAAATTCAACTTGAACTATATATTTACATCTAAGCAAAATGATGTAACATAGAAACACAAATTAAATAATATAATCCCAAAAAATAAATAATAAATTTTAACTTTTAAATTCAACTATATAAATTTATTTGAATCAAAATTTGAAATCACAAAATCTGTTAAAAAAAGTGAATGTGAAAATGACTGCACCAATGGGATACAATCGTACAAGCTTGTACGATCTTTGGAATGATAAGTCTTGCAATGGTAAAGTCAAAACATAATACCCCGCCGTGTGAAATGAGTGGAAAGTGCCGCACGGGAATGTTATAACGTGTAGTTAACGAAAGCGCCCAATCCCAGGAAAACGACTGTCTGTTCAAAGTAATTTTGTCAAAGGAAAGAGAAGCTGTTCACTAAAGTTAGCGCAAATTTTTAAATGTAAATTATGTATTAATACTATTTTTTAATTAATATTATTTTTATGGTTAGTCAAGTAAATTATATAGTATATAACATTTTATTACAATTTTAATTTTTAATTTTTAATTTTTAAGTTAAATTTATTGACCTATATTTTATGGATAACAATTGAGTTATAGTTATATGGATGTTCCTTAACTACTTTTCATAAAATATGGGTCAATAAATTTTACTAAAAAAATATGTAAGTAAAATCTTAACAAGACATCACATAATTTGACTTCTTACCAAAAAAATATATATCTATTTAATAAAATATGTATAGTTTTAAATTAAAAAATTAATCAAAAATATTATTTATCTCAAAGATTAATGAATAAAAAATAGACTATTGAATTAAACATTTGAGCTCTTATTACAACCTACCTTAGATAAAGAAAATATTAATAATGATTTTTGACAAGAGAGTACAAAAATGACAAATATCTCAATGTCTTAAACATTTATTATCAATATCATGGTGTCACATCACCATTTAAATATTATACTACTTACTATTATCTCTTAATTATTATGATCTTGGTGTCACATCACCATTTAAATATTATACTACTTACTATTATCTCCTAATTATTATGATCTTGGAAGCAGATATATCCTTGATAGCTTGATTTTGGCATGAGAAACTAGTGAATGGGCTCAACAATCGAGCTAAAATGCATTGCTAGTCAAATTAGACTTTGATAAAGCTTATGATAAAATGTGCTAGAATTTCATCTTTAATATGTTGTAATGGTTGGGTTTTGGGCCTAAAATTTGAGCACATGTTCAAATGTTGTTGAAAGATACCAATGCTCACCTTGTTATTAATAATTCAACGTCAGAATCATTTTCTTTACAACAAATGCTTTGGGTTATCTTTTGTTAATCAAATGAAACTTATAAGGGAAATTGCATTTTTTTGTGTTCTATATGTAGGTTCTTTAATAGTTCATGAATTAGAAACAACATGAACCAATCTATGATAAAACAATGAACCATCAATAAAATCTATGAGACTATCACAAGTTACCTGAGAAATGTCATCATTGTAAGGTGTAAAAACATCATGTGCAGTGGAAAATAAACAATCCACATCACTTAGGGATGCATCTTGGACTTCTTCAGTAGATAGATCATAAAATAGCAGAGGTACTCAAGGATGATCACCATAATTAGTTATAGAAAGAATATAATCATCATAAATCTCGTTAACAAGTAAGGTGAAAGCCTCCAACATAAAAGGAAAAGTGCTAACAAGTTCTATGAAAGATGAAAAGATGGAGGCACATTAAAATAATACAACCATAAGACTTGCACCACCATCCTTTTGGTAAAATGATGATATCCTCAGGGATCAATGGAATGGATGCAATAAATTATAAGAACACATGGACATCCTTGATATAAGAATGAACACAAGACGAGGATAAGGGTTGATGGCAATCCATAATGAATAGAACAATATCAATCAAAGAACAATGGATTGTGAAAGGAAGGGTAACCTAGATCAAAACCATACGTGTTAGATATTTTAGGTTCACCAAAATGTAGGAAAATATACAGACCTTATAATTATTATTTTTATTTAATTAAGTGATAAATCAATAATTAAAAATTTACCTTAGAAATTAATTAGAGATGAGATTGATAGATTATATAAATGATAAATGAGAGGGATAAGAAGCCTCATTATCTATTTCAATGTGATTGCCAATTTTTTTTCCTTTTGATTGGCTGATACACAATGATTGATGCAACATAATTCAAAACTAATAATAGAAATACGATTAGACAATAGAAATATTAATACTAATTTTCTTCAATCCTTGAGACAAATCTATGCATGAGATCTAGACCTGATGATGTGGTTGCCTCCATATAGTGCAATTTTATCCTCTTCTCATGTTGACCTACATAACTTGTTCACTTGTGCCTATGCCCATGTTTGAAAACTTGGTGATATTGAAAAGCAATTGTTGTCCTATTTTATCCCAAGCCAAAATAGCCCAAAGATCCCCTTATCATGCCTTCCTTCCATCAGAAATATTCAATCTGAGATACCTTAAATGGAAGGAATTTTCTCCCCAAAATTCCTAAAGTCTTCTGAGTGTTTTGCCTTAGTCCATTTTGTATTGTCGGCAAACTTGAAGGTTTGCAAACTTGCCAGTTCGTCGATCGACAAGTTCGCCGACAAGCTAGTTAGCTGACAAAAGAGAAATTTCACCAAGGCAAGCCTTTTTCTAAGGCAAGAAAGAAGATAGAAAATTTCTCTAAGGAAAAGGAAGTTTTGTCGACTAATTATTTGGTTTGCCAACCTACCGGTTTGCCAATCGATTGGTTCGTCGATGGAGAAAATCATCGATAAGTCGAAGAGGCAGGAAAGACATAAATGGTTCACGAAATGGAAATTTCGCCAATAGAGTAGAAAAGAGAAAATCGGCTAAGGCAAATTTTGTGAAAAAGAGATTTCACTGAGTAAAAGAGGAACGCAACGGAGAAGGGAAAGATAAAGCAGAAAAGGAAAATGATTCGTGAAGGCAGAAAATTGCCGATAAGGCGAAGAAGCAAACAAGAAGAAAAGGAGAAGTCGATGGATCAATGAAATCACAAACTCACCGATCAGTTCATGGTTTCTCAAGTTCGCCGATAGGGTGATTTGCTGACAAAAGGCCCAAAAGCCAAAAGAAAAGAAGCCGCCCAAAAGGATGGTTTGCGAACATGATAGTTTGCTGACAGAGTTCACTAGAGGGTGAATTCATCGATAAAGGAGAAAATCAAAATGTGGAAAAGCGTCGAAAGTAAATTAAGAGTCAATGCTTTTAAAGTGTTGTAAAATCTTTAAAGGTGCGATTTTCTGATTGCCCTAAAATGCACTTCCACAGGTGACACCATTGTTGCAGGTTGAGGTTATGTAGGTAGCTGAAACAGTGCAAGCCTTCAATGCACAAGTACCTAAATTTAATGAGGAGGATGAAGTGTTTTAGTGGCCCATACTTCTATAGGTCCTTCTCAGGCCAATTCAGCGCACAGGGCATGGGCATCCTCAAAACCCGCGTCTAACAGAGCCTTTGGGCCGAATTTAATGCAACACGGGTGATTGGTTTTACTTGTTGACCACTTTTCCTAGCGCTCAGGGTTGCACAATGATTTGTAAAAGCTATATATGCATATGTGGAAGATGTATTTTTGTTGGTTGGTCACTGGGTCCTTACTCAGGTTGAAGCGCTGGATATTTGATCATGGCCTCATGATATTTCCCAGAACTGTATCAATCTGATGGATTGTGTCCTCTTCTGGGCCTCTCTTGTCTTCATTTCTAGTTCAACTATAAGCGGAAGGTTATCATTATGTGTCTTTTCTGATCTATATTTAGATTTTCTCTCTTTGTAATGGCTATTAGCCTCTATGATTAATATAAGCAACTGATGCTACCTCTCTCATATTCTTTTACACTGTGTTTGCTTGAATGCTGCTCACTTATCTTGTGGGTAAAACAGTCCCTTTATAGGTTTCAATATTTTATTTTGACCTCTATTAAAAATCGGATGAGTCTGTGTTGGTTTATTCAACCTTTGAAATCATTACTGTGTTTTGTCAACTCCAACTAAACACACTAAATCTTGGTGCATCACCTTTTAATTTCATTTTCTCCTTCTTCCCCTTTTCCCCAGTGACCATTAGCATTAGATTTAGCTTTTTCTCTAAACCTTAAGTTCAGAATGAGGAACCAACCTTCTTTGGAGGTATGATCTCATCTGCAAGGTCCCACACCTTGAGATTAGTCCCATTGTGTCATTTGAATGTTTGAACGAGCTTCAAGCAGGTTGTAATTCCAAGTGATAACAACACCTTTGCAAGATTTTTTGAGGGAAGAATTTTGAAGACCTCAACTTGTCTTCATGATGATTCAAGCCCCTTTGTTGATGTACAAGATTGAAGACACACCATACACATGGTGATGATGATGTATGTAGAAATTCTAGTGAAAATGCATGTTAATAATTTTTTGTAATGCTTTTTTATCAATGAAATGTGGGGTAGGGTGTACTCCCTTTGTAATATAATAATTTTTTAGTTGGATAAATTTCTTTCCCTAGATTTTTAGTAAGGGAGCTCACTACTACATTGGTAAGAGAAGAATTTAGAGTAGGAGACAAAAATCCCACATGAGAGGCTTTGTTGACCTTCAAAGCAAAAGCTAAAAAAGAATCAGAAGAAGTAGAAGAGTCCCAATCTGAAGAGGAGTTTGAAAGATTATCATCCTCGTTATTCCAGTCAATCACCAAGTGCCACATCTCAACACCTCTCCACCAAGTGGTCTACCTTGAAAAGATAAGATGATGAGTTGAATGAGAGGACTTTGGATAGTGTGTAGCTAAATGACTGGTCGCATAACACTATATGCACTTAAAAGCAATACCTTCATAATCAAGTTGTTGGTTTCAAACCCTATTGCCAACTTTTAAACACATTTCTTCTGATAATTTCTTGGATAAATCAAAACCCACCATAATCCTTGCAAAGGCAAAATGACTCGTCATCTCTCATGTTAGGAATGGAAATAAGACATCCTAGAGGATTTCAATAAAGGAAGACTTTGTTTACTCCAAAATTGAAGTGGGAAGTTTGGAAACCTCACCCAAATAAGAGAAATGAGAAAGGATTAACTATCAAAAATAAAATCTAAAGTCAACAAATTTAGACCCAACAAGGCTTCGTCTCAAAATCTCAGGCCAAGTTTTGTTTAGGTATCCCTATTCAATTGAGTTTAACATATAATCATAAACCAACCCTTCACACAAGGGCAAATAATGAATCATGCTTTTCCAGAGGCTTCCAAGTATAGTCATCCATTCATGCGGCATAGCCAAACTAGGCCAAAATTTTTAAAAATTTATAATTAGTGTTACCTACAGTAGCCAAACTTCTTACTCAACTACTTTCTTTCTAAACATAGTTGTCAGGATTTGCTCAAAATGAGAATTGTTATCAATTGCAAGCATTGATTTAGGTAAGGTGGTTATCTCCTAAGCATCCATCAAATCCTTAAATAGGAATGACACTATCTAAAAAACTCTATCAAAATTTGATCTGTAGAATAGCCTCTATAAATCTCTAATGCCATTTTTTGGAGAAACCTCAAAAATTTTGGAAACCCTGGCAATACTAGAATTATGTTATGCCCCTAATATTCATCTTCCTAAGTGTAATAAGGTTATGCACTTATGGCATGCTTTACCCTAATAGTTTCATTTATTAGCTCTAGTTAATTCCTTAGGCCGACCTAATAAGGATGAAGGGTGTGTCCTTACTTAATTATGTCTATAAACAAGGAAGAGAAAGGCTCTTTCAAACCATCATAATTTATAATATTAAACTTATATTCTCGTTTTCTAATTTTTGTAGGTCATCCCCTTGAAGTGGTTTGATATGTTATTGTTTTTTACCTTTATTTCCAAGAAATATCTTAAGTGGTATCAGGATTTGGGCCAAGAATTTTGTTTTTGCCATAACTTACAAACCATTGCAATTTTTACAATATTTTTTATGGGTTTGATTAATATATCCAAGGAAGATATAGTAAAATTTTTAGCTTGATGTGATGTTTTTGAGTGAGTTATTGTGATTTTATGATTTTTCATTAATTTGCTCTACAAGCCAAAAATTATAAAATCTTCCACAATTCTTTATATTTTTGAAAGCTCGTGAAAACTAGGTAGGGTCAATTCTTTATAGTTTCTAATCAAAATCAAAATATTTTTTTTAATGTAATGGTCATAGTTTAGTCAAAGGAGAGACACCAGATTTAGTTATAGCTCATGTTTTAATTTTTATGGTTACAACTTGCATTAGATACTTCCCTCCCCTACCTAATAAAAAATATAGAGTTCAGAAAACAAACACATCAAAAGCCATGTCATCTTTTGGATTAGAGAACATTTTTACAAATATTGAGTTTAATGACTCTCTTTACTATCCACTACCTGAAGTCGAGGGAAAAATTCCTTCAGGGAGTGAAATAGTGGTAAATCTTATCAAGGATAATTTGTTTGACCCATTTGCAACATCTTTAAATGAGGATTTGGATAGGTTTAAACAATAACTATTGTTAGAATTGAAGCCCCAACCAAACCACCTAGGCAAGTACAACCCCAACAAACAAAATCAAAGAATAAGGGAACCTTTCCAAGGTCCAAAAATGAACCTAAACAAAATAGACATTCATAAGTTTGATGGTACTTATGTAACTTCATGGATAAGTCTCATGGAATAATATTTTAAGCTTCATAATATACCAGAGAATGCGTGGTTGACATAGCCTCACTACATTTAGAATTTGAACCTTATCAGTGGTACTATTGAATGATGACTAACAAGAAATAGTAGGTACTTAGTTGGAAAGAATTTTCTAATGACTTAGCAACCCACTATGAGCAACCATGGAGGGGAAGCTATTTCACCCATCAACAAAATTTGAAACAAATAGGGTTTGTAGTCAAATTTAATGCTACACATATAAGATTGGTAGTATGAACACAAGATGTGACACCTTATCAAAGGCTACAAATCTACATCAATGAACTTAATTACCGAATTAAGCATGATGTTGATTTGTTGGAACCTTGTATAGTTAGTAAAGATCTGCAACAAGCACTACATATTGAGCAATGAAAATTTGCCACTAGAACATCCATGCAAGGTCAAGCCACTAGATGGAGAGACAAAAATGTGACTAATCCTATTAACAAAAATGTTGCAAACTTTTTTAATCTAGGACAAATCACTAAGCTCTCTCCTCAACAGGAGGTAGAGAAAAGAGAAAGAGGTCTATGTTGGGATTGGACAACAAGAGCTATCACAGTGTGGAACTTGAGCATGCAAATTTTGAGGCAGAAGAAAGATCTACTTTCTTCCTACATGCATTTAATTGGATAAGCACACCACAAACACTTAAAGTGGTTTCCTACATCAAAAAGTGAAAGGAGATAATGTTGGTTGATACAGACAGTACACGCAACTTTATTGATAGAAGATTGGCTAATGAGCTCAATTATTTCGTGTATCTAATCTCTAATTTTTAGGTCATGATAGCTAATGGGAAACATATCTCTTGTGGTGGTAAATGCCATCATATATAACTCTCAATGGGAGACTATCAACTAGATTTATAATTTTTTTCCATGCTAATTGGGGGAGTATATGTAGTTTTGGATGTGCAATGGTTTTAACAGTTGGGAATAATGTCCTTCAATTTTTAGGAGCTATTCATGGTTTTCAATATAAATGGACAAAAGGATAAACTTGTAGTAATGAAATCACCACCAGACCAAATCATCAACTCTCATAAGATTTAGAAATTACTTAAGAAAGGATCTTATGCAATAGTGGAACTACAAATTTTAGAAGCACGAGACGTGAAAACTCAAGATCCTCTAGAGCTTCAAGAGATCATTCAACACCATCAATGGGTTTTTCAAAAACCCAAGGGTCTACCTTAAGGTAGAACCATGAGCATTGCATTAAATTAATACCAAGAAGTATTCCTCCAAATATTAGTCCTTATTGCTATCCATATGAATAGAAGTTAGAAGTCAAAAAATTGGTCAAGAAAATGTTGGATTCAAGCATTGATTGTCCTAGCAAAAGTGTCTATTCATCTCTAGTGGTTATGGTTAAAAAAAGGGATGAGTCATGAATAATGTGCCTAGATTATAGGGAGATCAAAAAGCTCACTCTCAAAGATAAGTTTAATATCCCTATTATTGATGAATTATTAGATGAATTGAATGGCGCATATATCTTTTACTAAGTTAGATTTGTGTTTAAGTTGTCACCAAATTTGACTAAAGGAGGAGGATGTACATAAGACTACCTTTAAAACACATGAGGATCATTATGAATTCTTAGTTATGCCATTTGGTCTCACTAATGCTCCATCAACTTTTCAAAGTCTCATGAATTTATTGTTCTACCCATTTCTTCAAAAAATTATGTTGGTATTCTTTGATGATATGGTCATCCATAGTAAAACATGGGAAGAACATTTGTAACATGTAGAAAAGGTATTATATTGGAATATAATCAACTCTATGCAAAAAAATCCAAATGTGTCTTTGGTGTGAAAGAAGTGGAATACTTAGGCTATGTGGTGTCACATGAAGGTCTTGAGGTGGGTCCTAAGAAGATTGCAATAGTAAAAGACGTGCCAAAACCTAAAAATATCAAAGGTTTGAGAAGATTCTTAGGTCTAATAGGGTACTATGCTCGCATAGCATCACTCTTAACAATATTGTTGAATAAATATTCTTTTTCATGGTCAGAGTGAGCCACCCAAGCATTTCAACAACTAAAATAAGCTCTTATTTCCACTCTTGTGTTAGCAACCCCAGACATCTCTAAGACATTTGTAGTAGAATATGATTCTTTTAGACATGACAATGGGGTAGTACTAATGAAAGAAGGGCATCTCTCAACATTTGAGAGACAACAACTCAAAGGAAAGAACTTGGCAAGGCCCACATATGAGAAAGAAATGTTAGCTATAATTAATGTAGTCAAATAATGGCACCAATATCTAATGGGAAGATATTTCAAAATCAAGATGTAGGTCATGAGAGACTAAAATATTTTTTAGAGCAATGATTGTCTTTAGAGGAGAAACAAAAATGGGTCACCAAGATGCTAGGGTATGAATTGAAACTATTTACAAAAAAGGCAAGGATAATATTGCAGTTGATGCCCTTTCTTGATAGGAAAAAGAGGAAGCAACAATTTGTGCCATTTCTTTATTGCAAATTGAATGAGTATAAGTTACACAAGAAGAGTGACAACATGATCCCCTAATTAGGAAGTTAATTTAACAACTTCAATAGGACCTATTTTCTTTAGATAAGTATGTTTGGAAATGAAACTCCTTATGGTACAAAGATAGGCTCTTTTTATGTAAAAATTCTTAGCTAAAAGCTAGCATGTTATCTCAATGCATGACTCACCAATAGGAGGACATTTGGGGTTCTTAAAGACCTATCACCATACACAAAAATATTTCTTTTGGGAAGTTCTTAAAGGGGATGCAAAGAGTTTTTTGGCCAAATGTTTGGTATGCCAATGAAATAAAGGCAAAATGGTAAAGACCCCAATCCTCTTACAACCATTAGGCATACAACCACAATGTTGGGAGGAAATATCGATGGACTTCATTGTTGAGTTGCCAAAGTTAGATAACCTTGATGTGATTTTGGTGGTTGTGGATGGACTTACTAAGTATGCATATTTATATGGACTCTCTCATCCATTTCAAGCTTGTACTATGGTAGATGTATTCATAGAAAATGTACAAAAACTCAATGGTATTCCCAAAGTCATTGCAAGTGATCATGACCCTATCTTCGCTAGCATCTTTTGGACAAATTCATTTATAGCATGAGGCAAAAAACTAGGACATATCTCATCTTATCATCCACAATTAGATGGCCAAAATAAATTGTGAATAAATGTTTAAAAGGATATCTATGTTACTTTGCCTCTGACAAACAAGTGTAATGTTCTAAATGGATTTCATTGGTAAAGTGGTGGTATAACACATCATTTTACACAGCAACAAAGATGACTCCATTTGAGGCTCTTCATGGATACCCCTCCACCATATACTACTTATTTGCATGGTCATCCTAAATCTCATGCTGTAGAGGATCATATTCAAAACCAAAAAGAAATACTTCAAATGCTTAAGGAGAATCTAATTGTGGCTCAGAATAGGAGAAAACAACAAGTAGATCAACACTGCAATGAGAGACCTTTTGAGAGAGATTAGGTATTCGTTCATTTGCAACCTTACAAACAAATGTCACTTAAGACTTGCATAAGAACATCAAGTTTGTACCTAAATTTTATATTCTCTATAAGGTTGTCCATTGGATTGACAACGTAGCTTATAAATTGGAACTTCCATCCTTTTCCAAAATTCATATTATATTTCATGTCTCCTGGCTAAAGAAAGTAATATGTAAAAAGATTCTTATTCAATGAGAATTACCTAAGATGGAGAAGCGAAGTTTATTTTCAAACCTGTGGCAATCATAGAGAAATGAGTGAAGTAGTTGCAAAATCAATCCATTTCTGAATTCCTAATCCAATGAAAGAATATGATAGATAAAGATGCAACATGGGAAGATGGGAAATTCATACAAAAGCATCTAGAGTTGCTAAACATTAAGGATAATGCTTTTTTGAATAGGATGGACATGTTATGCCCCTAATATTCATCATCCTAAGTGTAATAAGGTTAAGCACTTGTGGCATGCTTAACCTTGTTAATTTTATTTATTAGCTCTAGTTAATTCCTTCGGGTGACTTAATTAGGATGAAGGGGTGTGTCCCTACCTTATTATGTCTATAAGTAAGGAAGAGAAAGGCTCTTCCAAACCATCATAAGTTGTAAGATTAAAATCATATTCTCATAATTTTATTTTTGGACGTCACCTCCTTGAAGTGGTTTGATATTTTATTATTTTTTACCTTTATTTCCAAGAAGTATCTTAACAAACCAATCAATAGGTTTGAATTGTTAGTGCTAGAAATAGCTGGAGGCACCGTTGCCAAGTGAAATAAGTAGTTGGTCCTCAAGACCATAGCCTTTTTCCTTGAAAACATAGCCTTTCAACAAGTGACACTTGTAACAAAATCACCAAAACCATCAAAATTCCCAAGGTTTAGATCCTTGAGCATAGAAGACATAGCCGCCACCACAATAGTTGAAGGAGGTAGATTGCAAGTTTGTATAAAATCCTTGTTGTTATCTACACTGTACTGGAGGGGACAATTAGAACAAAGCATTGCCCTAGAAATGGAGACTAAAAATTTGTTCTAGAGGGTATTCAAGCCCTTGACTGGTGGGAAACTACCCTTACCAAGAAACCCATTTGAAATCGTGTCACTACTATGTAGCTAGGGGAATTAGTCAGTTGAAGACTTTTCTTAAGAGAAGAGATAGTCGAAGAAAACATAGGAGGAAATTTGAGAGAGACAAATAATTTTGGGAGTGACATTGGGAGCCCTTGTGTAATGCTTATTTGATGTGAGTACTTGATATATTTTTATTTTTATTTTGTGACGGTAATCTACAATCACATTTGATGCGAGTACTTGATATGTTTTTTTGGAGATGTTAATCCATGATCACATTGGATGTGAGTAATTGATATTTTTTTCATGATGCTAATCCATGATCACATTTGATGCTTTAGAATGACCTAGGAGGTGCTTTAAAACACAAGTCCTAAGTCACTCAAATCAAGGTAAAAGATAGAAGACAAACAAGATAATGGCTAGAATTTTGAATTTATGTCAACTTAAAAAATAAAAACATGAGCTTGATTTTATCCAGACTAAAACATAGATACAATTCAATCAATAGAATAGAACCACATCTACAACATAATACCGAGAAAGGAAATGTGTGAACTATAGATAGGAAGGATTATAGAGAAGTGAAGGGACAATTAAAGTCAACCCATCATATAAATCAAGTTGAGTTGCGTAACTATATATAATTTACATCTAAACAAAATGATGTAACATAAAAGCACAAATTAAATAATATAATTTTACTTTTAAATTCAACTAGGTATATAAATTTATTTGCATAAAATATTGAAATCGCATAATTGTTAAAAAATCAACTACGTAGTTCTAATGGGATACAGTCGTACAAGTTTGTACAAACTTTGGGAATAATAAGTCTTGGGAAACAAACCTATGACTGTGTCAATGAATGATTAGGTGGTGTTGGACAAAAAGGCAAGAAGCTTGACTAGACTATGCTTTCTAGATTTAGTGCTCTTGAGTGTTTCAAGAGAAGCCAATATGGAAACCCTTTTGAATACTTTGGAAAACTTGTACCATGCTAAATACTTGGTGAATAATTTTTTCTATAGAAAATGCTCTATTACTTGAAGACGGGTGATGGTGACTCTGTTTCTAAACACCTGAATGCCTTCAACACTATTGTTATACAATTGAAATCTATTGGTGTGGAAATGGATGATAAAGACCAGAGTATTACTCTATTATATTCTTTGTTGAATTCTTGGGATAATCTAGTGATGGCTATCTATTGTACTATCATAGAAGCTAAAGATTGAATAGGTTGTGGGTGCTCTTGTCTCAATGGAGCTAAGATAGAAAAATGAAGCTATTAAAGATGTATTGGTTGCTCATGGAAGATCAAAGGAGAAAGGAAAGAAGAAACTAGATGAAGATCCAAGTCTAAGGGAAGATCTATGTCTTTTGATAAAATCCAAGGTAAAATGTTAGAATTGTGGTAAGAAAGACCACATAAGGGACTGCAAGGAGAAGAAGAGAATGGATTGGATGATGATTCATATTCAAGGACCTCTCAAGATGATTCAAGTGATGCATTTGTTTCATTTTTGGCTATGCATGCATGTGAGGATGTATGTATGATAAACCCCAAAACCTCTTTCTGCATGATTCCCCATATAGAGTGATTTTCTAACTATGAGAAGCTTGATAGTGGAAAGATCTACCTTGGTGATAATTGTTTTGTGAGCATTGTTGGATATGGCTGAGTTAAGATTAGATTCTTTGATGGGAGGATCAAAGGTATCTTAGGAGGACTACACATCCTGAGTTTAGCATGAAAATTACTATCTGTCAGTAAAATGAATGATGCGGTTTTGTAGGTAGTCTTTGGAAGGAAGGGTGTAAGATGGTTCATGGAATTATGGTGCTTAAAAAAGGAGTTAAGATTGGAACTCTTTTCCACCTTGATGCTAGCACATGAATCCAATGTAATAGTTTAGTGGTACTTGCAGTAAAGGGACTTGCAACAACTACACTTGTAACTTTGGAACCTATAGCACTAAAACATGTAGTGACATCTAGACCTACAAGATTAAAACTGACAACATAGTAACTTGCATCAGGGGAACTTGTAGCACCTAGAAATGTAGTTTAGATTTCTAACTGTGCTATTACCTCAAAGAGTAGGTTACCATTCAAGAGGACTATAGTGTTGCATGAGTGCATGAGTCACATTGGTGAGAAAGACCTTGGAGCCTTGAAAATAGAAATCTTATAGTTGAGTAGGCTGGTTGTTCCTTAGATTTTGACTTTTGTGAACATTGTTTATATGGAAAGCAAAATTGTGTTTTATTTTATTTGAGATCTATTAGATCTAAAGGAATTTTGCTTTTAACTCTAGTGATGTTTTTGGTCTAGTAGATACATACCTTAACTTGCAAAAACTTGGTAGTATGTATCATTTATTGATGATTTCTCTAGGAAGACATAGGTTTATTTTCTTAGGCATAAATATAAGGTCTTTAGTCAGTTCAAAGAGTTTAATGCTCTTGTAGAAAACTTGATGAATGGGAAGATTGAGGTGTTGAAAATGGATAATGGTGGTGAATATTGCTTAGTGAAGTTTTAAAGATTCTATAAGGATGATGGGATTACATGGCACAAGAAAACTCCATACACTCCTTAGTAGAATGGAGTTACAAAAAGGATGAACAAGATACTAATTGAAAGAGCTAGAAGTATGCTTATTGGAGCTAATTTAGATTAGAAATTTTAGGCAGAAGCAATTAATATATCTTGTTATTTGGTTAATTGATCTCCTACATCAACTCTAGTTGACAAAACCCTAAAGGAAATTTAGATGGGCAAAAGCCCTCACTTCAACATATCTAGGTAATTAGTTGTGAGGCATATGTTCATCTACTTAAGGATAATATGTCTATGTTGGACTGCAGAGAGGCTATCTTCATTGGATACAATGATGGTGTGAAGGGGTACAAGATTTGTGATCTAGTGATAGGAAAGATGATATGCAATCAAAATGTGGCCTTTAGGGAGATCATGTTTATTGCTACTTTTGAGAAACTAAAGAATGATGCAAAGTTAGTTGTGCAACTACAACCATAGAATAAGGAGGCAACATTAGATTTTGAACCAAAAAATTAGGATGGATAGGATGATGAGTATAGTACTAAGATCTCAAAGGAGGAGGAACCTCCACATTAGCTTTGAGAAGGTCCACTCAGTAGGGGAGGAAACTAGAGAGGTGTATCTTTCTTGATTTTTATGTTTTCTTTCTTTGAGTACTAACACTAATGATCCTAAAAATGTGAAGGAGGGAATGGAAATGAATTATAGTGAATCCTAGAAGATGGATGAGGAGATGCTTGCACTCACCAAGAATAATACATGAGATCTAGTTCATTTGCCTAAAGGTCATAAATCTATTAGATGCAAATTGATTTTGAGGAAGAATTTTAGTTCATGTGGTAAGGTGGAGAAGTACAAAGCAAGGTAGTTGCCGAAGGTTACTCCTAGGTTGACAAAATTGATTTTAGTGTGATCTTTTCTCTAGTTGCAAAGCCTTCATTTGTAGATTTATGTTATATATTGCTACGATGTTTAATCTTGAGGTTGAGAAGATGGATGTAAAGATAGATTTCCTACATGGTGATTTGAAGGGAAAAATCTACATGACATGCCTAGAGTAATAGGTGGTAAAAGGTAAGGAATCATTAATTTATAAATTGATGAAATTTTTATGGTCTCAAACATTCTCCCAGAATATGGTCCTAGAAATTTTATTCTTACGTGTTGAAGTTGGGATTTGTTAGATCCAAATTAGATCACTTATGTTTGTTATAAGAAGAATGATGATCAACTTATTGTTCACTTTGTATGTGGATGATATGCTATTCATTGGTAACAATAAGGATATAATTGGCGATTCAAAATTTTAGCTTTCATCTTAGTTTGAGAACAAGGATTCCAGAGTTGCTAAGTTTATCTTAGGGATGGAGATGTGAAGGGATAGAGGTAATAGAAAACTTTGGTTGAGTCAGAGGAAGTATATTGACTGTGTCTTGTAGTGTTTCAACATGAATAATTACAGACCAACAAGTGGTTCTATTTTTGTGGGAATAAAGATATTAGTGAGCATTGTCTATCTAAACACATTAAGATGAAAGATATGTCTCATGTACCCTATGCTAGTGGAGTTGGGAGCCTTGCATATGTTATGGTTTGTACTAGAGCAAACATTACCCAAGTAATGGGAGCCTTGAGATGATTTATAGTTAACCCTTGCAAGGATTATTGGGTAGTAATGAAGAGAGTCTTTAGGTATTTGTGGGGAACTATGGAATATTCTATTTCCTACCAGGGTGGTACTACATTTCACTTGTAGCCAAATGATTATGCTTCTATAGGTCGCTTGTAGCCAAGGGGTAGTGGTACTACAGGTCACTTGTAGTATAGTAAGGTTGGTGGTACTTGCAATAGTGCTAGTGAGGACTTGCAGAACTTAGTCAAGATTCAAGGTTTTGTAGACTTAGATTAGGTAGGATATGTGGACAAAAGGAGGTCAACTAGTCACTAGATGTTTAGCCAACTTGGTATCATAATTAGTTAGATGAGTAAGGAACATGTTGTTGTCACTCTTGCCACTATAGTTCCTTGGAAGATACTCATGGTTGTACAAGGAGGCTATTTAGCTTCAGAGACTATGTTCAAATGATGGGTTGGGTCAAGGAGTAATTAGAGTTTACTGTGATAGTCAGAGTGCCATTAGCTAGCAAAGAACTTGACATTTCACATATAAATGAAGCACATTAATGTTCAATACCATTTTTTTCATGACTTGGTGGAGGATGGGGGGGTGATGCTTGAGAAAGTTGATACTTTGTTGAATTTTGCATATGCTTTAACAAAGTATCTAAGTAAAAATAGTTTAAATGGTGCAGCGATTCTATGGGTGTTTCTACTCTTAGCAAGTTCACTTTATGGTTTGTCTCTTTGTTTTTGAAAGGTATGCAACAATTAGAATAATGTTGGAATTAGGTGTCATACACCTTGTAAATCCAATATTTGATTTAATTAATTATTTTTCAGTTCAATAATTTGTAAGTATTGCCTAGTGTCATGGAAGTTGCTAAAAGCAACTATAACAATTGTAAGGTGTGTAGGAGTTTCCAAGATAGAAATGTAATTGAATGGGCGAGTTAATAGTGGTGTCAACTTTGACATGCATGAGCATGTTACAAAAAGATGAATAAGTCCAAAATGGTATGCCCAAATATGGTGGAGTTATACATAATATTTCTATATTTATGTTTTATTAACCCACCATTATTTGGTGCGTTGGATTTTGTGCATGATTTGGGAACCCAACTTGTCCATGGATTCAATACATGGCTTTGGAAACTATTTATGGCTTCTAGTTTTCAGCTTGGCTATATACTTGGATGCTCAAGATGGAGATGTATATAGTTGTTAATTTGTAGGGGTTATGCTGTCAAAAATTCTCCAAAGATAGTTGATGCTTGTATAAATAAGTGGATATTTTGATTTTGTTGTAACCACAAGTGTTGATTATTAAATAATAGATTGAGGCTCTTTTTGCAAGGAAGTAGAGGTGCAGAATACACTTCCTACACTAATCTACGAGAGGACTTATGTGTGAAAATTAAATTGATCATACAATTACAAGGAAATAAACACAAAAGAAATTACCATAACAATGATTTACATGGGGAAAATCCTTTCGAGAGAAAAACCCCGCTCCAAAGAAACTCAATGTATTATTTAGTAATCAAGAGTTACAATACGTGTAGACACCCTAAAATGACCATGTCTTCGATTCACTTGCATTTTCGTCTAATCTGTCTAAACACCTGCATTTCAAACGCTAATTAAATAATCTAATTATTTAATTAATTTCATCACAATCATCAATTTCTTCTAAAACTTCTAAATTCGACATTAATTAAATAAATCCTCTTTATTTAATTAATTTAATCAATTTCCTCTAAATTCTTCTAAAATTAAATAATTTTATTATTTAATTAAATCATTATCCCTTTCAAATTTTAGATCTACATTAATTAAATAAATCTAATTATTTAATTAATTCATCACAAATTCTCTCTTATCTACAATTAAATAATTTACATTATTTAATTAAATCAATTATTTAAATTATCTCAATCCTCTAAAAATAAATAAAATCAAATATTTTATTTATAATCTTATCTATTCTTCAAACATGCACAAACAATTAAATAAATTTATTTATTTAATTTCAATTACCTTTCCAATTCCTCTAAAAAAATCATGTTAACTCATGTGCACAATCAATCTTATTTTTAGAACTCTAAAAAAGACAAATCTAAAGTTAAGTTAATTTGCTTTAATTTATCTTATTTTCATCAACTCATGAATTAGAAAAAAAAATATTCTAATTTATGAAATCAAATCATATCTTTATCAAAAAACAATTATCTTAATAAAAATACCTTTTTGGAGTGACACATATCATGTTCACATTCAGCATGAGTTATTTGATTTATCTCAACCATTCATTCTATGGATTTATTTTATCCGTTGATCGATCATGTTTTGAAACCTATATAAACCCCCCTCATCTTCATAGCAAATCCTCTTCGATCACTTATTCTCAGGCATCCTTTACAGCGCTTTGAGCATACAGCGCATCGTTGAGCACCTTATGATCTTTTGACATCGATCTTTTGAGCACTTTGAGCACTTACATTCGCTTGTTGCAAACATGGTTTTGCAACATTATTAGGCAATCCACATTCGACAAAGAGAACAATACAATTTAGGTGAAGTCTTTCTTGTTTTAAATTGATTTATTAATCGATATTGGCTTTTTACTTAGATCGATCTCTTTATTTTATGGGTTATTGAGTTGTTCTTATCATTGTTGTGATTTTATCATTCAACCTCTCAATTTTCCTCATACACATTCTGTCATGCCTGGTGGGACCCACTAATCTCTCTTTTTCTTTGAGAAATTGATTTTTTTTTTGAAATACAATTTAGTACAGAACAACGCACACAACACAGAAAAGCACCTTTGTCAGTACAATAAAGCGCTTTTGGCAGCATAGTATAGCACCTTTGGGCAATACTATAGCGCCTCTGGTAGTACAGTAGCGCGCTATCGGTAACACAATCCAGTGCAGATGGCAGAGCAATACGGTGCTTTTGGCATATTAGGGTTTTTTTGTGATCTTGTTTTGTGATTTGCAGGGTTTTAACTCACCACATCTATCATTGATTGACTGGCAAGCTGATTTATTTATCTTTCAATTGTCTTTTATACTGCCTAAGCTAACGTATTTAGGAGTATTTTCACTTTTTGAGTTACCCTATCTTTTTTGCGGCATCATTTGAGTTGTTCTTGATCCCAGGTTACAGATCCTATCAGCTATTACATCCCAGATCTTCAAGTCAACCATGAAATCATTTTTGAGCTAGCTTTTTTGACGAAATATAACTTTTTTAGATCTGGGACAGGAAAGCGCTTTTGGTAGCACTTTACTGCGCTTTTGGTAGCACAGTACAATGCTTCTGGTAGCATAGTAAATCTCTTTTGGTCCTGCAGAAACTTGCCTCCGATAACACAGTGCAGCGCTCTCGGCAATACAATAAGTCACTTTTGGTAATACAGTCGAGCACTTTTTGGTTAATTTGCTTTATTTTTGCTAACTTTTGAGTTTGTGTGGAACTAATCAACTTGTTGCAACTTCTTATCACTTAAATAGAGCAAATAGATTTTCTAACATGTTCATGCAGGACAAGCTTTGAAGAATTGTCAAAATCTTTGCAAACTAAGTCTTAGGAACATATTGCTTTCTTAAGGGACAAAACATTTTTTTTTGCAATCTAAGTCTTAGAAATATATTACTTTCTTAAGGGACAAAACATCTTTTTTGCAATCTAAGTCTTAGGAACATATTGCTTTCTTAAGGGACAAAACATCTTTTTTGCAATCTAAGTCTTAGGAACATATTGCTTTCTTAAGGGACAAAACATCTTTTTTGCAATCTAAGTCTTAGGAACATATTGATTTCTTAAGGGACAATAGACATGAATGCAAAAATACTTCAATTTTATAAGGGACAATGGACATGAATGTCAAACACTTCAATTTCATAAGGCACAATTGACAACTACAATCGTGTGTGTGCCTAATCTAGTTGCACCTTATTTTTTTTATAACGGGACAATTGAACCTTTGTTTGATGTGCTTGATCTTACATTTTAGTTATTCCTTTAGAAGGGCCTGCTTTTGGATTGTGCTTCATCCAAAAGGGATGACCCTAAGCAGAGTTTTCCTTTGAATTGTTATATAAGAGGGATGAGGCGAAAGCCAAGTCCTAACTAACGTCAGCCTTACCTTGTGGTGCCAAATCGAAAAGAGGTGTACTAGCACTTTGTGGAAATGATTTTCACATTGTGCAAAGTGTTTGATACTCAGGCACATACAATTCATCATTCTTCACCCACCTCAATCCATTGACATGACATCTTTCTAGTCTTCCATTTATCAAAATCCATTCACCTTGACTTGACTAACTCAAGCAGCAAAACAACAAACAAACGCATCCTTTCAAAGCAAAAGTCCTTAACAAACCTGAAGCACAGAAACTTACTTTTAGAGCCATATGCTGTTCTACATATCGCTTGCCAACATCAGCTAAATCAATCTCAACCACGCAACAGATCAACAAACTTGTCTTTTACAGGATGTTCCATGTTTGAAATCAGACCAACACACGCGTCTTATACGACATGTTGCATTTCCTAACAACAGACATTATCCTTTCAACAGATAACACCCTTTAATGGACACATAGCTCCTACGATAAGGCTCTTATCTTTTCTATCAAATCTAGCATGAGCAACCTCTTTGGCAAAAGAATATGTTGGTTGTATGTTTACTTTGTAAGTTAGTCGATTTGCTTTTTGGTTTATCTTTTGTTCCTTTTACAGTACCTATTCAAGACTACCTTGATTTGTCTATAATCTTGGTATGTTGCGATACAGTACGGATTAGGGAGCATAGTCATTGCTTTTGTGTGCCGTGATTGAGGACTGATCTTTAGGCATCTTTCTTAACATCATATTTATCTTGTGTGTGTTACGACCTAGCATCTTACATATTTAATACTCTTCTTGCATTAACATGTATTGAAGTTTATTTTTATGTTCAAGACTATGGCTCATTAACATGTACAACAAGGTCATATTATGTCTAAGGGATCTAAGATCAAACTGCTTGCTTGTAGAGTCAAAGTCCACGCACTCGAATATCACAACACCTTGTTCTTTTATACCTTGGTAGCAAACTATCCACATGCTATATCAAAAATAAGGATTGCTCTTTATAAACAATTGTGAAACCAATGCAACAAGCTCATTCATTTACCCATCCATTTACCCATGGCCTTATATAGTTTTCTAGCAATGATCGATCAACAATCTTTTACTTCTGTCTCCACTCTTCACCATCTGATGCATATCTGCAAAACCCCCATGTTAGATATCGCATGTCATAGCATCTATATCATCATATCTACATTATCATTATGTCATCATGTGTCATACATCTATAGGCATCATATAAGAATATACGTCATCACATAAATCCATAATCATACATACATGTCATCACATTCATATCACAAATAAGTGCATCAAACAAATGCATGAACATAAGTGAGTAATATGTCATCATATATCATCATGTAAAGGTCATCAAAATACAAGTGTAAATGTCTACATCAACAATCTATATGTATACATCCAAAAATACATCAATAAGTACATCATGGCTATCAAGATCTCGCAAGGTATACATCAGATGCACGCAGGCATTAGTCTAAATATACAGTGTCCATCATGATACAATATAAAAAATGCATGCTCTAGGTGGCAACTAGTGGGTGGAGCTGCCCTCCTGTTGTGGTCCCTGTCCTCTGCCTGTACGGGGTGAAGGTCCCCTTGCTAGTCCTCCTCCCCCTGGTGGCACAAAGGGTCCTCTAACTGAGGATACTGACTACCCTGTCCTACATGACCTAGATGCTCCTAACCTTCTCTGCTCTCGATAGCTAGGGTCCTGTTGATCTGCCGACGCCGCACCAACACAGAGACCCCTTGTAGTACTCGACCTCTCTGCCTGCTGACACTAGCTCTCCCTGCACATGGATGAGCTCGCTATACAATGTCCTCTGATCGGCACCCAATGCATGACATGCCTCGTCTCTCTCTCCCGCCTAACCCTCTGTAGGGTGGCCTCTACTATCAAACACAGTTGTACTATTGCGTCCCTCTCTAAAGTCAACTGGGCAATCTACCCATCATCTGCTGCTGGTGCTGGCATGGCCTGTGCCGCTACCAAGGCTGCCTGTGCCGCCGCTACTGCCTATGCATGTACCTACGCCTGGGCCTCGACCGGTCTAGCCTCTACCCTCGCTGCATCCTTATCCCTCCTTGATCTCACCATCCAGAGCTCTAGACGAGTCCTCCGTGTAATCTCCTCTTGTAACAGCTGATGTGCCTGCTGCAGCTCAGTCTCTACAACTGGATCCTCCTCCTCTGCCATCTGTACGTCAAACTACTAGCCTCTATCCTCTCCACCCGCCTACTATCTAGCCTACCATTTGACCCTCGCCTCTCCACCCGACACCAATACCTCTTGTACTGCTCCTGCCACCCTTGGTGTGGGCAGTCTCATTGGCTTGTGTGTCTGCCAGTACCTATCATACTTTGGTAGTGTCCCTGGATCTACCAATCTTGAATCCCAATCCCATCTAACTGGGGCAAGTCCTCGTAACTCTGCCAAAGTTGTAGCCACTGGAATCTTTGCATCCCAGTCCCCAACCTCCCGCTGTGTCCTCGCATGTGTTGCCTTCCCAACAGGCAACCCCTGTGGCAAGCCAAACTGTCTAAGTACCCACTCTGGCAGCTATCTCTCAATAGTATTTGTATGTCTACCAAATAGATATCGAGCCTGTCTGCAATACATCAACTGCTCATGCTCATCCTCCCATGCCTCGCACAGTAGCCATGGTCTCCAAATAAAGATGTCCATCTCGTCAATCTGTCACCTCCAATAGCTCACAGATCCAAGCCGCCTATGTGTGATCACTCCCTCATATAGAAACACATATGGCTCCCCCTCTCACGACAGTGTTGTGTAATCCATCTGATGACTGGGATGTGCTCCCAAGACCACACCTGTAATAAAGTCACACTTGCTAATAGGCTCCGTCCTATCCTGTATACACAATCATGCATATCTCGGTACAGCTGCCCCAACACACAAGGACCCCATGCATATCGGATGCCATGTGTAAACATCCTTGATAGTATAGTGCCCCATCCTACAGATAATCCTCGCGATCGCCTGTCTGGGCAGAGGAATCCACCAACCAACGAAGCCACAATCCATCTGATCCGATCACATAGTCTTGAAACATCAGCCCACCGAATCTCGCCATCCTCTATCCACAGGTCATCGATGCAGAATACCTCTATCATGCTAGCCTCGCCTTGCTCTAGGTTGAAGTCAACCCTCTCTCCATCAATCGAGATCTTGAGGATGAGATACACATCCTCAAGTGTCACTATAGCTTCCCCTGTCAGAAAGTGGAACGAACATGTCTCACTGTGATATCTCTCAACAACCACTGTCAAAAGGGCGAGATTCACCCTAATATGCATCAAGTGCGCCACATGCCATAGTCCCATGTACTCCAAGAATGCATCCTCCTCCCAAGTAATCTGTACTATCTCATCTGTAATGATGTGGTGTTGCTCTCTCAACATTAGGGGGAAGGACTCTCTACATCCACGAAGCCACTTGTTAGACCTTTTACAAAATTTATAAAAGTCTACCTAAGTCACTAAAGATGTCTACATACACAACAAATGTGACGCATGTAAGCCCCAGGTCAACTTTACACATAGCTAACCTAAGTGGTCAACTCCTAGGTCATCCCTAGTATTTCATGTTACATTCAACCTAAGTCAAAACAGATAAATGGCCAGAAGCACCTTGCTTTCTCCAAATGTGCTTCACTATTTTACCAGGCGCACTTTACTATTTGCACAACAGCGCCTTGCCATCTCAACCAAAAGTGACTTGTTCCTCATAGATGCGTTGCACTGTATATCCAACTGTGCCCTCCTGCACTCACAAAGGTGACTCATTTTTTTGGCAAAACCTATTCCAACCGTGCCTTCTTACACGACCAACCGCACTGTGGTGCTAACCCTTAAACCAGAAGCGTTGAGATTTTACCGGACGCACTTTACTGCACTACCAAGTGCGCTTTAGCGCTCCAAAAGCGCTTTGACCGATTACCAAGGGCGCGATGGCATGGCGCGGTGCTTTTGGCTGACCTAAAAACCTAACCTAAACAAAACCCTAAAAGTGACCTAAAAATTCAAATGCAAAGAGGTTATCAGGCACTTACCGCTGCTGGTGCTCCCGCTGGTCTCCCATACGTCTGCACTCGCTCCGCTTGATGCTTATGCGTTGGGATCGACATTTATCCATGTTGCAAACTCTCTCTCCACTCTCTAATTTTGGCAACTCTTAGTGTGCAAATGAGGAATGTGGACCCCTTGGGACCTATTTATAGTGTCCCTTCCCTTTTTCTTCCCACCCCATGCTTTTTTTTCTACATTGTGACGCAATCTTCTAGTCAAGCGTCAACCCAGTTCTTCTGTCACTTCCTTGTCTTTCCTCTCGAGGGGGCATACGCTGGGGCAACTAGCTACACTGGGGCATCAAAAATTGTATCGTGTCTTCAACAATCAATTTCTTTGAAGCAACACTATAAACTGCATTGCGTCAAAGAGGAGCAAAATGTAGACACCCTAAAATGACCATGTCTTTGAATCACTTGCTTTTTCGTCTAATCTGTCTAAACACCTACATTTCAAACATTAATTAAGTAATCTAATTATTTAATTAATTCCATCACAATCATCAATTTCTTCCAAAACTCCTAAATTCGACATTAATTAAATAAATCCTCTTTATTTAATTAATTTAATCAAATTCTTCTAAATTCTTCCAAAATTAAATAATTTTATTATTTAATTAAATCATTATCCCTTTCAAATTTCAAATCTACATTAATTAAATAAATCTAATTATTTAATTAATTCATCACAAATTCTCTCTTGTCTACAATTAAATAATTTACATTATTTAATTAAATCAATTATTCTTTCAAATTTAAATAAATCATGCAAATTTATTTAAATTAGCTCAATCTTCTAAAAATAAATAAAATCAAATATTTTATTTATAATCTTATCTATTCTTCAAACATGCACAAGCAGTTAAATAAATTTATTTATTTAATTTCAATCACCTTTCTAATTCCTCTAAAAATGTCATGTTAACTCGTGCACAATCAGTCTTATTTTTAGAACTCTAAAAAAGACAAATCTAAAGTTAAGTTAATTTGCTTTAATTTATCTTATTTTCATCAACTTATGAATTAGAAAAAAAACATTCTAATTTATGAAATCAAATCTTATCTTTATCAAAAAGCAATTATCTTAATAAAAATACCTTTTTGGAGTGACACATGTCATGTGCACATTCAACATGAGTTATTTGATTTATCTCAACCATTCATTCTATGGCTTTATTTTATCCGTTGATCGATCATGTTTTGAAACCTATATAAACCCCCCTCATCTTCATAGCAAATCCTCTTCGATCACTTATTCTCAGGCATCCTTTACAGCACTTTGAGCATACATCGCATCGTTGAACACCTTACGATCTTTTGACATCGATCTTTTGAGCACTTTGAGCGCTTACATTCGCTTGTTGCAAACATGGTTTCGCAACATTATTGAGCAATCCACATTCGACAAAGAGAACAATACAATTTAGGTGAAGTCTTTCTTATTTTAAATTGATTTATTCATTGATATTGGCTTTTTACTTAGATCGATCTCTTTATGTTATGGGTTATTGAGATGTTATTATCATTGTTGTGATTTTATCATTCAACCTCTCGATTTTCCTCATACACAATACGCTTATAGAGTCCAAGCCTTTACAAGAGTATCACCAACAAGAGATCTAGAATAATTTTAGCAGCATAATGATACTTACAAAACTCACTATAATTAGGAAACCATGAGATAAAACCACCTAAAATGTAGTGCCAAAATCCTTTGTCAAAATTCAACACCCAAATCCCAAGATGAGTCCTTAAGGATAAAAATGACATATTCCTTACATCTGGCATAAGTTTGTCATAATCCACTCACCAACTCGGGCACTCCACTTTGGCTCAATTATCTTGATAGAACTAAGATTTCTTATGATGCATCATAAGTTGGTTGACAAGTGTAAGTCCCTCTTGTACTTCTCTTATGCATCATAGATGCTCTTACATTCTTGATGTGGAAAACCTAAGTTCCAAAGGCCATAGCTTTTGAACTAGGAAGTTGATTGAGACTATTTTTTAAATTTAATGTCTCATAGAGATCCATGCCACCATAACCTACTTGCTTTGGATAAGACATATTTCAACATATTATTAATCTCTATAGCCCAAAAATTGCATTTTGTACTCTATAGCTTGGAAATTGGATTTTTTGTATTCTTAATATTAGGATCCAAGGTTGAGATACCTTTCCTATCATTCTCCCACTTGTCAAACACCTTGAAAGAGTAAAGGGAATACCAACACTATCAACTATATGCTAGGGTCCAAGAGGCCCATAGACTAACTACACCACCTAAACTTCTCTGTGCTAATTGGCTTTGTCCATGCATCTACAACATTCTACAAAGTGTCAAATTTTTCTAGCATCAGCCTCCCATCTTGTACCTTGTCATGAACAAAGTGGTACTAGACATATATGTGGTTTGTCCTCACATGAAATTTTGATTTATTTTCCATACATATGGCACTCTACTTGTGACAAAGAACTTAGATAGCTCATTAACTTAGACCCACACATGAACACAATATTTTAAGTCACATGACCTCCTTATAGGCATGAGTAGTTTCCATGTACTTATTCTTTGTAGTGGACAAAGCAACCATAACTTGTCACTTACTCATTCAACTAATAGCACCACTAAATAAATTGAACACATATCCACTAGTGGATCTTTTATCTATCGACATCTCCTTCCCAATCTAAATCTATGAATCCACAAACATGTACTATGTTGGTCACTTGTATAGTCACTGTGATAACACATAGAGTACTTGATGTAGTCATGGATGAAGGATCCAATGAAATGTTATCCAACTAGGAGAGAAATAAAACAACACTCAAACACAACCAAAACAAGAAACATCAATATGAACTTTATTGATTCTTAGTCTTGAATAAATTATAATTTTTTGCAATGGGATTCCAACCTACTAGGACTCAACCATTTGATTATAAATATGCAAAGTGTAGAATTCAAATGATATTACAATACAATCCCATATACTGAGCTTCAAATACAATTATCTTCTTTATATCATCTTAGTCATAATAAACTTCTAAATTCTCTCCACTACCTCCAAATGGTTATGAACAATGTTTATATAGAAAATTCAAGTTTTAGGATTAATCACACTCAACTACAAGGAGGCACGAAGCCCAATGCCTCATGAAATATGTAGTTAGCTAAATATGAAGGTAGAATCTTCTAGATTTAATGTGGTGATGATATATGGGTAAAGCTCAATGCAATGCACACCATAAGCACTCTTAGGTCTAATGTATCTAGAAATGTGTTCCTTTGTTTTTGTAAACTTCAAAAAGCCACCACAATCCATGAATAGTGAAAGTGAGTGTAAGCCTATCTAGCCCAGTATGGTTCAAAAACTAAGACAAGCCTTTGTGGTGATCACAAACTTTTGAAAAGTGAATATGTCATTGAAGGGTTATAGTAGAATATATAATCCCAACCGTAAGGTGAAATGTGCATCTACAATGAAATACAATAGGATTTGTGCTAACTAATGACTGAAAACTTGCAAACAAATAAAGTGAAAGAAAATATCTTTGGTTAATGTAAGATTGCTCTTACACCTTAGGATGCTCCTACATCAGACACCTAAAGTTGTTGAAAAGTGAGTCCCTCACTTTCTAGTCTACCTACGCCTTAGAAATCCAACTTAAGTCTCATTAAGGCCTTCGTTGCCATTTCACCAAATACTCCTCATACTATTAGTTTATAGTGCTTCTCCTAACCCTACTATCTAAAATCTCCTCAATCTCTTCCTCTTCCTATGGCAGCATTTGACTTTTTCATTATACTTTTGTATCACTATCCCTTAACTCTCCTTCATGATACTAATATAGATCTACAACATTCAATACTGGTGATATAACTAATATTTCCAGTAACTCTACTTCATTTACATTTCCTGAATCTAATCTCTTCATAATTCTACAAGGACTAAACTTCCTCATCTTCAACTTATTGTATGTTCTAACTAGAAATCTTTCCTTCCTAAGATATACCATCACTGATCCATCCACAAACTCCATGAGTCTCCCTTTCTCATTAGCCTTTTCCTTATATCTAACATTCATCTTTTCCCAGTGACTCCTTATCTCCACATGCACTTCCTACATAAGTTCTACAAATTCTTCTACTTTTGTGCTCCTCTTCTCTTTATTACTAACATCTCTCAACTCTAATGCATTCCTCAGTTTACTGACATATGCAATCTCAAATGGTGTTTTCCTTGTACTCTAGTTTACTAAATTATTCTATGCAAACTTTGTATGTAGTAGAATCATGTCCCAATTTGCTACCTTTTCTCCAACTAGACACCTCAACAAATTACCTAAACTCCTATTTACAACCTCTCTTTATCCATCAGTCTATAGGTGATATGTTGAACTAATTTTCAAATTTGTCTTCACCTTCTTCCATAATGTCTTTCAAAAATATCTAATAAACTTTGTGTCCCTATTTGAAACTGTACTCTTTGGCAAACCGTGCAACCTCACAACTTCCTTGAAAAATAAATCAGCTATATGTAGCACATCATTGTTCTTCTTACATGGAATAGACAACCTACCCTTGTAGGTCATCACACTAACGTTCTCACTCTGACTTATCATGTTGGCTAGGACTTAGTTGTTTAATGGACTAGGATTGCAACATTGGAGGCTGAGAATGCCTTGCTTTGACAAATGGCCAACCTTGGCATCCAAAGACAGTATTAAGTTTCGTAAGCCACAACTGTAGGACCATCACACTTGTGGATGCATAGTCATGTTCCTTCTCCAAGTCACACTCACAGGACACCTAGACCTTCAAATGTTGCATATAGTAGGAGACATCGGAGTAGGAGCCTTGAGGGTTTTGTTAGTCAAAGAAATCCTTGAGGGACCTTCTTTATTGCATTATTTTAGATAGTTGCTCCCTTGCATGGGGATATTAACACACATGTATGCACAATTATTCTCTTTTCTAGGCTCCCTCGATGGAGTAGATTATGCTTAAATGTTCCTTTGGACTTATGACATCGGACTTCAGACCATGTTGATTGATATGCTCTCTCCATCGATATCTTCTACTTTACTTTTCTCTTGTTGCACATGGTTGGATATGACTTATTATTTATGTTTATGCACACCGACATCGATCACATATGATGATGACGATGATATTATTTTTGTTATCTTTTCTGTTTATAATGTATGTAATGTGTATGGATGCATTTGATTTACATATATGAAAATGCAAAGTACTATGCTTACTAGATGCTAGAATCCATGATGTAGTGACATGCTTTATTGCTTTGTATTTTGAAATGTATGCAAATGGGACAAACAATGTGATTTCTCTTTAGTATAATTTTTGAACTAGGGGATTGCAAGTTGACCTAGCATAGGGTGACCTACTAAACTATTTGAGATAAGATTTAGGAATCAAGTGGGGATGGAAGGAGATGGAACAATTTTGAAACTTGGTTTTACAGAAGGCTAAACACTGATCCTTATCTAGACAAAACAATTTGGCCATTTTTAACTTAGACAAACAAACAAATTTATTAGCACCTTCTAGACTTAGATCAAAGATGGCCGACAAGTTAGACCTGGAGTAAAGGAAAGGCTCCAAAGGAAGGATGGAACTAAAATATAGATAGACTCTTAGCTTTGCCCAAGTAGTTTGTGTGTGTGCTTTGCACCTCTTTTTTATTTTTTTCCAATAGATCCCACCCTTGTAGCTTTGAGATTAGATTTATCTCCACCTAAGAGTATAGACATCAACAATCCTCTCTTTTCTTTTTCTTTATTTTGTAGTAATTTTTTTCTCTTTTTTTTTTTGACTTTTTTGTGATTTTTTATTTTTAAATTTTTTGTATTCCTTTGTGGAGTTTTGATCCCCCTAGCATTTTTTGCCAGGTGAATAAGGGGGTGGGTGCCACCAAAAGCTTAACTTACCCCTAAGACTTCCCTCTTGCTAAGGAGGATTAGGGAAGGTCAACTTTTGAGCTTCTGTTGGGTACTATAGGTTTGAATACTTGGTTCGTTTATACTTGACAACATGATTGTTAAGACTAGGATCAATATGAAGTTAAAAGCTTGATTTTGTTTGAACTTGTTTGAAATGTAAAGAAAAATGGATAATAGTGTTTTTAGGAAATCGTTGAGGATTAGAAGGGACAACCTATACTTGACAGCCTTAGACTCCTTGCTAAGACAAAAATTGAACAAGAGCATGTCACAAACAAATGTATGATGGTCAAAATGAAAATGCATGTTTTTAATTTTGATGTTTTGTAATTTTATGAGTTTTTGAACTTTTTGATTTTTTTTGTATTTTATGTTTTAATGATTTTTATGATTTTTGTAGATGTATTTCTTCAAATGAAATGCATTAACTATTTAATTGAAGTCTTGTCCTTCCATAGTGCTTAGGAGGTAGGCATTGTTTTCAACATCTTCCTTGATCACATATCGACCTTTCCTATCCTTATGAAATCTTCTCTTACTTCTATGTCTTTTATTCGTAGTACTTCCCTTTTTGAGCATTAGTTCTCTGACTCTAAATGGTCCTATTGGTTCCTATTGATCTACTTGAATACTTGTGCTTTCTTGCAAGGGATAAGTTGTTGTAATGTGAGATAGGTATTGGCATGATTGATGATGGGATGGAGTCCAGTATAGGGCTCCATCATTCAATACCAACTTAGTTAGGAGGTCAAATTCATCTTGCATATAGATTTTAACCTCAAGTCTTTCTTTAATGGTCTATAGAAATTGAAACAACTCAAAGGGAGTTTGAGGCTCCCCATGCTCTTCTAGAGGAATTAAGGTTAAACTAGTCTTTCCATTGAGCTTTGGTTTGAGATCCATTGAATATCCAATATAATTCTTAGGTAATTAGAGAATAGTGGGATGCTCCTCCCCAATGATTACTCGTAATTTCTTTTATTTCTTAAATATTCCTTCACTCACCTCATCTTCATCAAGTAAACTTTTAACCATTTTGATTTGGACTTGAGGTGGTTGTTGTTGGAAGTTTGTCATTGATGCTATTGTTGGCAACATGAGCATGTAGGATAAGCACAAGGTATGTTACTGTGAGTTGCAGTGTTGTCATTGATGTCAACATTGTATCTTGGTATGAAGACAATTTTGCAAGAAGGTTTGATCCTAACATGCTTCAGGATGTCTATGAAGGACAATTTTGCAAGAAGGTTTGATCCAGTAAAAGAGACTAGTGATGAAAATTGACTAAGTGTTAGTTTTGGTAATTCTGTGTTACAGAGCATCTAATTTTTGGGTCTGCATTGGTCTGCAAATGAACACTTTACTCTGCGGTTCTAGTATATTGTTTTTGGTTGATAGAAGCATCTAATTCTAGAATTTTATCTGATATTGACCTATGGTTTGGAAGTTATGAATGACAAAAGTTTGGCCTAGCTGAATATAGTCATTTCTTGTACAGTGCATATGAGTAAGAGGGTCCACATTTATCTGCGGATTGGATTTTGGCTTTGCAATTTTAAGGAGATGTTGACAGATGTCAATAGAGTGTGAATTCTAGTTAGCATGACATGTCGAGGTACACATGTCCCAATATGGGTATACAGTTGAAGGATTTTTTATTAGGTCTTCTGCGGTGCTGACCTAATAGTTGTGAAATTATGCAGAGATTAAATAAGCATTGCAGAGCTAAGTGGGAGATATTTTAGGTCCTTACTGACCTATTTCAAATTGTTCTAAGGTTTGGATCTTGGCGTGAAGCATGTGTGGAATGTCTTGAGCTGACAAGTTACATATTGTATATTTTGCACGTTATATCCAATTAGGGTGACCTAATTGATGTGGATAAATGTGTTAGATCCTTTTCGGTATTTTGGAGTAAGAAAGTGGTATACATGTATGTGATTTATATCAGAGTAGTGCAAACATATGTTGTGAATGTTGAGTAAAAGATCAGAGTGATGTGAATGCAGAAGAAAGCAGTATGTAGGATCATAATTAGATAAAGTGTGCAAAGTTAGTTCATTGAGCTACATTGGAACTATATCATGCATATGATAGATGCAACTGTAATAGTTCAATCTAGGCAGTGAGCCACAACTCTTCTGCTATCTTTTTCTCAGTGGGCAGTGAGTCCACTTGGACAGTGAGTCCACTTGCAGTGAGCACTTCTGTAAATATACTATAACCAGTTATAATATATTGTGAGCTAATCCTCACCGTGGTTTTTCTCATTTTGGGTTTTCACGTAAAAATCCTGGTGTTCATGTGTTATGTGTGGTTGTTACATGTTTTATGTCTTATTTCATTTTCTGCAATTGAATCTTCTAAATGGGTTGGATATTTAATGTCTGAATTTTTTAAAAGAATATTGATTCACCCCCCTTCTCAGTATTCTGGGTGTTCAAAATTTTCCAAGTATCATTTGATTGCATTGAAGTGGTGGGTGAATGATGATTTGGATTGTTAGGAGCTATGAAAGTTCTAGATGAAACTTTTAGATGATTTGTTGATTCATTATCAATGGAAATAACATAGAAATGATCATAAAATTTCATTTGCATCGGTGGGATCAAAGGAGTCTATGATTCACTAGGGGGTGTGAGTGATGCATACAAGTCATTTGGTACCATCAAATTGTAAGGCTTTTTCAACACAGTTTCCCTAAGTGGTGTTAGAGGAGTGTATCCTTCTAACATGTCTTTGTCTACATTGACAAAGACATCAAGGTTGATCTCTGCTAGGTCATTCATTTCCATTTCAATTAGAGGAGGAGCTTCATCTGTTTGATTTGGTTAAACTTCTCTTTGCTCCTTTTCTTTGTTCATCACATTAATGGTGAAGATGTCTAGGGGAATTGCAAGGGATTATCTTGTTCATTAATTTCTATAAATTTTATCATCGTTTCCTTAGAGATTATCAATTTTTGTTGTGACTATTTCCCTTTCTCGATCGTTTTAACTCCTACATTCATCATTGTTTCAATTTGTTCATTTTTTTGTTTCAACTATAGGAATTGCAGAGTTGGTTTTAGTATCACAATCTTGTTGGTTTATAGTTCATAATTGATTGGGATACCAATTTTCTTTTTCGTTATGTCAACCTTCAACATGCTAAATGGCATAGGGTCTCCTTTTACAACTTTTTAATTCTGTTTAACTTTTTGAGCTCTGCAACTTTCTTGCTTGAACTCATTTTGAACTTGCTTAAGTCATGGTTGTCATCAGCCCAGGGGGCCCTCTGCTCCCCGACGGGCCCTCTAGTGGAACTTGCTACTGCTAGTACTATCTCAGGCAGTACTACAGAGCAGGAATCCCTAGCCTCGGGGCTGAATCCCAAGGCTTGGAAAAAAGCTCTCCTTAGGATCGAGGAAGACCAGGTTGAACCTATGCTGTCAGAGTCAGATAATGGATCTGACCTCCAAATTTTGGACCAAATGATGGAGAAAATTGTTTCAACCATGGAACTCTCATTGGTGGGCAAGTTTCAGGCCCTAAGACCTAACATTGACATGGTGAGGAGATGGATTGCCTCAAGATGGAAGCTAAAAGGAAGTGTCACTACTAGCGCAATGGTTGGGGGCCTCTTTCTCTTTAAGTTCATGGCCAAAGAGGACTTGTTGGTGATCTTGGCAAGTGGTCCCAGGCTATATGGTAAACATAACCTCTATCTGGGGTGCTGGAAACCTGGGTTTGATGCAACTTTGGAGATGAACAGGTCAGCACTAGTTTGGGTTAGGCTGCCTGGTCTCCCCTTGGAATATTGGGATGAGGAGTTTTTCACTTGGATCAGGAATTTGTTTGGAAGGTTCATCGCATTGGATAGTACCACCAAACACAAAACAAGGTTAGTATTTTCTCATTTTTGTGTTAGTGTAGACATAAACAAAACTCTACCTAACACTATTAATATAAAATCCAAGTATGGGAGCTGGGAACAACCCTTGGTGTATGAGAATGCTACCACATTATGTCAGAACTTCTCTAGGAAAGGCCACTTGATAAATGAGTGCAAATTCCATAGGAACCAAAAACCTAAAGAAGCAAGTGAGGAGGAGATTGGTGTTGAGGACTACCCATTCAAGGAGGACTTGCTTGACATTATTAAATCCCCTAAGAACCCTAAACAACGGATTAGACCCCTGGATAAGGGCCACCCAGTAGCTGATTAGCCACTGTTGGATCACTGTCAATTCAGGCTTGCTGACTTGAGGAGACTAAAGAAGGGGAGATCAGATGCCAGACTCCCAAAGAGAAGGATAAACCCATATCCCAGAATGGGGATGCTAGGTTTAAAGTGACTGAACCAGGGCAATTTGATGAAATGGAGAAACCAGAGAAAAAGACCGTTCTCTCCCTAAACAGAGTGTTGTCGCCTAGTGCTGGCCCTAGCTCCACATGGTCCAACCAAGAACATTGGGTGACACCCAAAAAGAAGGGCAAAGGAAATCATAAAAAGTTTGCAGATGTGGCGATAGAGGGGAAGGCAAGCAGACTTTCCCAGAGAGAAACAAGACATAGGGAAGCTAATAAGGAAGTAGCCATTGGGAGATAAAGCACCCTGGAGGCTCTCTCTAGGTGAGCTAAAAAATGAGAGTCCTCTCTTGGAATGTGAAGGGGCTCAACAGTCCCCAAAAGTAGTTCATGGTGAAGAACTGCATTTACAAAAATAAGGTCGACATAATCCTTCTTCAGGAAGTCAAGATGAATGAAGAGAACTTCAAAACTATTGCCAACAAAATCTGGCCCTCATCTAATTACCTTGCAAAACTTGAGACAAAAGGAGAAATCTGTGAAAGAATACATTGAAGAATTTCATAAGATGATCATAAGGACAGGACATAGTGAAGCAAGCAAGGAGAAAGTGGCAAGGTACATCAATGGATTAAGATTGAACATTCAAGAAGAACTAAGTTTGGTGAGGATGACAACAATAGATGAAGCATATCAGTTTTCTCTGAAAATTGAAGAAAAGTTGAACAAGAAGCCTGAGTAGAGACATAGAGGTAGAGGAGGTAAATTTTAGAGAGGTAGAACAATTTCTGGAGGAGAAAGATCATAGGTAGAGCAAAACAGACAAGATAGAACATTCAAAAAGGAAGACAGAGATAATAATGCATATCGAAGAGATGATAGAACTTTCTACCGCAGAGGGAATCATAATTCTTACCGGAGTGAAGGGTATAAGAGAGATGAAAGAGGGTTTGATAAGAGAATATTTAGAGGAACTTGTTTTAAGTGTGGAGTTGAAGGACATAGAGGATATGAATGTCATCAAGGAAGTACAAATAAGAAGACAGAGAACAGTGCAAGAACAACTAATGTAGAGGAAGAACCTGTTGGATCACCTAATTCAGTTGGTAAACCTGAGAAAGGAGAATCATTAGTCATGAGGAGAGCACTATTTCAAGCAAAGACAAATGAGGACCACCGTAGAGGAAAAGTTTGTTTTGGACCAGATGCAAATGGGGAGGTAAATGTTGTAAGGTTGTAATTGATAGTGGTAGTTCAGATAATTTGGTTTCAGAGGAGATGGTGACTAATCTGAACCTAGAGAGATTGAAACACCCTAAGCTCTATCAGATAGCATGGATTTAGGATGAACACAAGGTACTAGTGAGTGAACAATGTTTGGTAAATTTTCATATTGGATCTTATCATGATGAAGTATTGTGTGATATTATGCCTGTGGATGTATGTCATATATTGTTGGGTAGACCATGGTAGTATGATAGAAAAGTTATACATGATGGGAGAAAGAATACATATACTATAACATCAAATGAAAAGAGAATTACATTCATTCCTTTGGAAGATGAACCTAAAAGTGAAGTATGTTGAAATGCTAGAATCTGTTTGGTTGATGGAAGGAAATTTCTGGATGGATTGAGACATGAGAATATGTGTTATGCTTTGATTCCTAAGAAGCCTGGAACCCTAAAGACAGAGACTGAAGAATCACAACTAGATGAGATAACTAAATTGCTGACAGAGTATGAAGACATAATATCAGATAATGTACCTAAACGATTGCCACCAATCAGGAGTATTGGTCATCACATGGATCTTATAACTACAACTAGTTTGCCTAATAAAGTAGCACATAGAATGACACTAGTAGAGAATGAATAATTGAATAGACATATACAAGAGTTGTTGAGGAAAGGTTTGATCAGAGAAAGTTTGAGCCCTTGTGCAGTACCTGCAGTGTTAGCACCGAAGAAGGATGGAGAATGGAGAATGTGTACGGACTCTAGAGCAATCAACAATATCATAGTTAAGTATAGATTTCCATTGCTAGGATGGATGACATTATGGATTGTTTGAGTGGAGAAAAATATTTTATAAAGATAGACTTGAAGAGTGGATACCATCAAATTAGAATCAGAGAAGGAGATGAGTGGAAGACTGCTTTTAAGACAAATGAAGGATTATATGAATGGTTAGTGATGCCTTTTGGATTGACTAATGCACCGAGTACTTTCATGAGATTGATGAATGAAGTCTTGAAGAAATTCTTGGGTAAGTTTGTTATTGTATACTTGGATGGTATTCTGATTTTTAGTAAGACAAAGGAAGAACATTTGTGGCACTTGAGACAAGTATTGCAGAGGTTGAGAGAAGAGAAATTAATGATAAACATCAATAAATGTAGTTTCATGAAGGAAGAATTGGTATACTTGGGATTTGTGATTTCTTTGGAAGGATTGAAGATGGACCCAGAGAAAGTTAGAGCAATTGTTGAATGGCCAACACCTGAGAGCATCGGAGAAGTCAGATCATTTCATGGATTGGCTAGTTTCTACCGGAAGTTCATCAGAAATTTTGGTTCAGTATGCACACCTATGACATAGACAATGAGAGGTGACAGAAAGGACTTTAAGTGGACATCAAGAGCAAATAAAAGTTTTGAATTGTTGAAGCAGAAAGTGACTTGCAGTTGTTGTGTAAAAGTTGGTATCAGAGCCAAGTTCAATTAATCTTATTGCATTCTTAGTTACAGTCTTTGTATGACTATAACCATTCATGATGTTTGAAGTTATATTAAATCTCTATCGTTCTCTGTAATGCTCCCCGTAATGCTCTTACCGCCATTCTTATGTCATAAGTCCTTACCAGTAAGTCCCGTTTAAGCCATGTCAGGCATTGTTGGCAATTTTTGAGGTATTTCAAGTAGATTCTGATGCAAGTGGAAATGCAATAGGAGCAGTGTTAAGTCAAGAAGGTAGAATAGTAGCATATTTCAATGAGAAGTTGAATGATGAAAGGAGAAGATATTCAATTTATGATCATGAATTCTATGCCATAATTCAAGCCTTGAAGAAGTGGTGACACTATTTGTTGCCTAAGGAATTTGTGTTATATATAGATCATCAAGCTTTGCAGTATCTGAACAGTCAAGGAAAGTTGAATTAGAGACATATGAGATGGGTAGAGTTCATGCAGAGTTACACCTTTGTACTGAAGCATAGGCATGGAAAATCAAACAAAGTTGCAGATGCTTTGAGTAGAAGAAGGAATTTGTTGACAGAGATGAGAGTTGAAGTATTAGGTTTTGAAGAACTGAAGAACATGTATGAAGAAGACCTTGATTTTGTAGAACCATGGAAGGCATGTAAAGAATCTGTTGTGACAGATAGAAGTAAGTGGTTGGATTATTTCATTCAGGAGGATATGTTGTTTAAAGGAAATCAATTGTGTATACCTAGGAATTCAATGAGAGACAATTTGATAAAGAAGAAGCACAGTGGTGGATTGGCAGGACATTTTGGAATTGACAAGATAGCAGCTTTGGTAAGTGAACAGTACTTTTGGCCTCAGATATATAAGGATATCAAGAAGTTTGTACAGAGTTGTAGGATATGTCAAGTTGCAAAAGGAAGTAATCAGAATACTGCGTTGTACAAATCTTTGACAGTACTAGAGAGACCTTGGGAAGACATAAGCATGGATTTCATATTGGGATTACCAAAGTCACAGAGAGGACATGATTCTATATTTGTAGTGGTAGATAGATTTTCAAAGATGGCACATTTCATACCTTGCAAGAAGACAACTAATGTTGTTCATGTTACTGACCTATTTTTCAAGGAGATTGTGAGATTGCATGGATTACCTAAGAGTATAGTTTCAAACAGAGATACAAGATTCATTGGATACTTTTGGAGGACACTTTGGAAGAAGATGAAGACAAATTTGAAGTTTAGTTCATCATTTCATCCACAGACTAATGGACAGACATAAGTGGTAAATAGGAGTTTGGGTAACTTGTTGAGATGCTTGGTTGGAGAGAAGGCAGGAAATTAGGATCTCATTCTATCACAAGCAGAGTTTGCATACAATAATTCAGTGAATACGAGCATAGGAAAGACACCATTTGAGATTGTGATAGGAACTAACCCTAGAGGAGTAGCATAATTGAGAGATATCAGTATGGAGAATAAGAGAAGTGCAGAGGCAGAAAAATTTGCAGGATACATGGAGACAGTGCATAATCAGGTTAAGAAGCATTTGGAGGAGATGAACAGCAAGTATAAGGAGCAAGTAGATGAGAAAAGAAGACACAAAGAATTTTTAGTAGGAGATGAGGTAATCAAGTATATTTGAGAAAAGAGAGATTTCCAGTGGGTACATATAACAAGTTGAAGATGAACAAGTTTGGACCGTGTAAGATACTCAAGAAATTTGATTCAAAAAATGCATATGAAGTGGAGCTACCAGACACATTGGGTATATCACCCATTTTCAAAATTGCAGACCTGTACCAATACCATGAAGGAGAATCAAGTGACAAAATTGAAGAAGACTTGAAGAAGCAGTTACCACAGCAAGCACCAGAGCAGATTGAAGACATCTTGAACAACATAATTAGATGCAACACCAGAGGAAAGCAATACAAGGAATACTTGGTAAAGTGGAAAGGCAAACCGGAAGAAGACTCATCTTGGATTTCTCGGGCTAAGGTGGACCACCTTGGTTTTCCTCTAGCCCTAGCAAAGTGAGGGACTCACTTTTTCAAAAACCCCAGGTTTTTGATGCAAGAGCATCCTTGGTTGTAGAGCAATCTTGAATCAACCAAAAAAACATTTGTATTCTTTATTTTGTTCTTTCATTTTAGTTTAGACAATCAGTAGTAGTTCCAACATTTTGTACCACATTTTGCCACATTTGCATTTCAGAGCAAGACTTAGCATCTAGACATCATCATGCACATCATATCCAAAATTTAGATAAGTTTCCAGAAAGATATCGCTATCAAAAGAACAATTATTTTCTTAGAAAAGAGCATTCAGATAGTTAGCTTGAGGAGAAGGTTTGCGGAGCACTTCCATGACTTGTGGAGCTAAATGAAACATCATTCAAGGTACTTTGGGACATGGCCAACCTTCCCTGAGATCCACACCTTGTTTCATTCATTTGTGGAGGATTTCCATATGTTTCAAGCTGACCTATTTGCCACTACATGTTACAACTCTTCCATTGGAGTTTGTAATCTTTCTTGGCCGACCCGGAGGATTCTTGCAATCTGGAGATGATATATATGTTAGGGTTAGCCGACAGAAGATATCAATTAAATGCAAATAAAGATTAAACAGAGAAATGGAAATACACAGAATTAATAACAACGAGAGACAAGATTTAACGTGGTTCACCCAAACTCGGGCTACATCCACCAAACAGAGAGTCCAATATTATTATCCAGTAAATCAAACCGATTACAATCAGCAATCCCTGCAACTCAATACCGCTGCAAATGCTACAATACAATACTCAAACCCTAACCCTTGGCCACTTTTTATCAAGCCTTTTTGTCAGTTACAAAAATTAGGGTTTTCTTATGTCGGTCATAAAAAATAGGAATTTTTTTAAGTCGGCCCTAGGATTTTTTTAAGTCGGCCCTAAAAAAAATTTTCTCGGGGGCTACCGCGAGGATACATGGCTAGTGTACAGTACTTTCCTGATCAGTTGCCACCTACCAACAATCTCCCACTTGGAGACTGATCAGGCTCCACACCAAAACAATCTCCCACTTGGAGACTGATCCTGGACAACACCGCTGCGCATGCAGCTCCCACTGGAAATAAGCACCCTGGACTCTACTGTTCAATTTTTATTGTGTTCAGTCTAGAAGACCAATCGAAGCTGAAGAGGAGCTGAGCTTCTCCCTTGTCACTGCCTTTGTAAACATATCCGCTGGATTTTCATCTGTATGTATCTTTTCCAGCCTTAACTGTCCATTATCCAACACCGACCGAATAAAGTGATACCTCAACTGTATGTGTTTGGTCTTTGAATGCAAGGCAGAATTCTTTGCAAGATGTATGGCACTCTGACTGTCTGTATACAAAGAACTGTTAGCCTGTTGTTTACCCAATTCTTCCATGAAAGATTGTAGCCATATCATCTCCTTGCTTGCCTCTGTTGCAGCGACATATTCTGCCTCTGTGGTGGATAAAGCAACCACCTTTTGCAACCTAGAAATCCAACTCACTGATGTTCCACCTACAGTAAAGACATAACCTGTAGTACTCCGCCTGGTATCAATATCCCCTGCCAAATCTGAGTCTACATAACCTGCTAAATCAGTATTAGAGCCCCCAAAACATAAGTGTTTATTAGATGTACCTCTCAAATATCTAAGAATCCATTTGACCGCATTCCAATGCTCAAATCTAGGATGACTCATGTATACCTACTAACGACTCCGACAGCATCTGCAATATCCGGTCTTGTGCATACCATGGCATACATTAAACTTCCTACAGCTGAAGCATAGGGTATCTTGGACATTTTCTCTTCCTCCTCTTGTGTCTTTGGACACATCTCCTTAGTCAATTTCAAATGACTAGGCAAAGGTGTACTGACAGCTTTGGCATTCTCCATATGGAATCTCTGCAACACCTTTTCAACATAAGCAGCTTGAGATAGAGTCAATTTTCTGTTCTTCCTATCTCTGCAAATTTTTATACCAAGGATTTGTTTTGCTGCCCCCAAATCCTTCATATCAAATGACTGTGATAACTGATGTTTTAACTCTCTGATGTGATCCATGTTAGACCCAGCTACAAGCATGTCATCAACATATAAACATAAAATGATGTAGCTGTCATTATCCAACCTCTTAAAATAAACACAATAGTCAGAATTACACCTACTGTAGCCTTGCTCAGCCATAAAACTATCAAATTTCAAATACCATTGCCGAGGTGTTTGTTTCAGGCCATACAAGCTTTTCTTCAATCTGCACACTTGTTTCTCCTTACCTTTGACCTCAAATCCCTGTGGTTGTGCCATGTATATCCCCTCCTCCAAATCACCATGGAGAAAGGCAGTTTTCACATCTAGCTGTTCCAAATGCAAATCTTCAGCAGCCACAATACTTAAAACAGTACGAATAGAAGTCATCTTGACAACCGGAGAAAATATCTCATCAAAATCAATGCCCTGTTTCTGTGCAAATCCTTTTACAACTAACCTGGCCTTAAATCGTTTCTTACCTCCATCTTCCTCTTTCAGCCTGTAAACCCATTTGTTTGGTAAAGCCTTTTTACCTACAGGTAACTTACATAATTCCCAAGTCTGATTTTTCAGCAAGGAGTCCATTTCTTCTTGCATGGCAAGCTCCCACTGAAATTGTGTATTCACCTGCATAGCTTCATCATACCCTTCTGGTTCACCAGCATCTGTTAACAAAATAGAATACAAAGAGGGAGAAAACCTTTCAGGAGGTCTACTTATCCTTGTTGACCGTCTAACATTCATTGGAGTTTGTGGTATTTCTAGTTGCTGTTGCGGAGCATGAGGAGCCACTGGAACATCACTATTTGGAGTATCATTCAGCACCACATAATCCTTTTCTTTCTTCTCATGCTGCTGCAACTGATCTTTGTACAACACCTTCTCATTGAATATAACATCCCTGCTTCTCACATTTTTTTGATTTTCAAAATCCCAAAGCCTATAACCAAATTCATCAATGCCATATCTAACGAAGGTACATTTTTTTGATTTCGCATCCAGCTTGGTTCTATTTTCAGAATCTATATGTGCAAATGCTTCATAGCCAAAGGTTTTCAGAAAAGAATAACTCACCTTCTTGCCAGTCCATGCTTCCTCTGGAATACCACAGCCCAAAGGAACTGAAGGACCTCTGTTAATTAAATATACAGCAGTGTTGACAGCCTCTGCCCACATGTTTAAAGGTAGTCCAGCATGCAATCTCATGGTCCTTGCACGCTCCATTATTGTCCTATTCATGCGTTCAGCCACTCCATTTTCCTGTGGAGTCCCTGGAACCATTTTCTACCTACGAATTCCATTAAAGGAACAATAGTCTTCAAATTCTTTGCTGCAATACTCACCGCCATTATCAGATCTGAGACATTTTAATCTTTTACCTGTCTCATTTTCAACCAAGCTTTTCCATTTCTTAAATGTTTCAAATACATCAGATTTCTGTTTAAGGAAATAAATCCAGACCTTCCTAGTTGCATCATCTATGAATGTAACATAATACCGAGAGCCACCAAAAGAAGATACCTAAGCTGGTCCCCATACATCTGTATGCACAAGCTCCAACTTTTCATTTTTCTTTTGCTTCCCATCTCTGAGAAAATTGACTCTCTTTTGTTTTCCATACACACAACTTTCACATAAATCCATATTAATACATTTCAGACCTGGTAAAACTTTCTTAGAATGAAGTACCTTCATACCTTTTTCACTCATATGCCTAAGTCTGTTATGCCACAGTGTTGTTTCAGAACCTGCAGCAACTTTTCCAGTCTCTTCCTGCAAACCTGCAGCAACTTTTCCAGTCTCTTCCTGCAAACCTGCAGCAACTGTTCCTAAACCTGTTTGTTTTTCCTCTATAAAATCTAAAGTAGAAGGAACAGTATGACCTGTACAAAGATATAAGGTGCCTACTTTTACACCTTTTGCTACTACTAAGGCACCTTTTGAAACCTTCCAATTTTTATCAGTAAATGTAACAGTGCAACCTTGTTCAGTTAGCTGCCCTGCTGAAATTAAATTCCTACTGAGCCTTGGAACATGCCTCACCTCTTGTAGTAGCCAATGATTCCCATTCTACAACTTAATCTTGATTCTTCCCTTTCCAACAATCTGACAGGGTTCATTATCTCCCAAATAAACCAGCCCAAAATCCCCTTGGACATAATCAAGGAAATAACTTCTATGGGGCATAGCATGAAATGAGGCCCCTGAATCTAAAACCCATGAATTATCAGCATTATCTAGGGAAAGAATCAAAGCATCATCTTCAGACTTATTGCTTACCACATTTGCTTCCTTATTGCCTTCTTGTTTGTCTCCTTTATTTTTCTGAGACCAGCAATCTTTCTTCAGATGACCTGGTTTTCCACAGTACCAGCAATCCTTCTATCCTCTGGTTTGGGATCTTTTGTCCTTTGATTTTCCTCGTGACTTCCCATGACCTCCAGAACCTTTTCCTCTCTCCTTTGATCTACCCCTGCTTTCTGCGTTCAAAACACTACCTGATTTGGATCCACCTGAGCTTTTCTTACGAATTTCCTCACTCAGAATAACACCAACAACATCATCAAATTTTAGGGTATTTGAACCAGAAACAGAGTTACTAACAGCCATTACCAAACTATCCCAGCTTTCAGGCAATGAACATAATATCAAGAGAGCTCTAACTTCTTCATCAAATTTTACATTTACAGAAGTCAATTGACTGACAATCGTATTAAATTCATTTAAATGACCTGTCACAGATCCACCTTCAACCATTTTCAAATTAAACAACTGCTTCATGAGAAATACCTTATTTGAGGCTGAGGGTTTTTCATACAATTTAGCCAAAGCTTTCATCAGACCATCTGTTGTCTTCGCTTCCGTTATATTGAGTGCCACCGACGGTGCCAGGCACAACCGAATGGTTCCCAGTGCCTTTCTGTCAAAAAGATTCTAATCCTCATCAGACATTATTGCCGGTTTCTTGGCTACTCCTTCCAACGGCCTCCATAAATCCTTTTGATAGAGGTAATCTTCCATCTGCATCTTCCATAACTGATAGTTCTGCCCATTGAATTTATCAACCTTCATTTTACCCTCGTCCGCCATTGCTCCCACTCAACCGTGAGATTTTCCTGCAGACGATAATCGAACACAACCCGCTCTGATACCACTTGTTAGGGTTAGCCAGCAGAAGATATCAATTAAATGCAAATAAAGATTAAACAGAGAAATGGAAATACACAGAATTAATAACAGCGAGAGACAAGATTTAACGTGGTTCACCCAAACTCGGGCTACATCCACCAAACAGAGAGTCCAATATTATTATCCAGTAAATCAAACTAATTACAATCAGCAATCCCTGCAACTCAATACCGCTGCAAATGCTACAATACAATACTCAAACCCTAACCCTTGGCCGCTTTTTATCAAGCCTTTTTGTCGGTTACAAAAATTAGGGTTTTCTTATGTCGGTCATAAAAAATAGGATTTTTTTAAGTCGGCCCTAGAATTTTTTTAAGTTGGCCCTAAAAAAAAAAATTTTCGGGGGCTACCCCCGAACCCCGGCGAGGATACATGGCTAGTGTATAGTACTTTCCTGATCAGTCGCCACCTACCAATAATCTCCCACTTGGAAATTGATCAGGCTACACACCAAAACAATATAATCATGTAATGGATGCATAGGAAAGTAGTTAGTTAGTGATAGATAGTTTTGAAGTTTGATTTTCTTCTATACGGTGCTTCAAAGCCATATCTTGCGCATATGTTGTAACTGGAGAATCAGGCTTGTGAGCCCTAATTTGTAAGCCCGCATGTTGCCGACATATCTGCATTTTGAATCTATGATATATTAAGTATTTGAATAATTTTTTGCATTCTATAAGTGAGTTACTTCTGTTGTGTTTACTCTTGTTGCACGGCCTAGATAATTCACTATGTGGACCCTCCTAACCATGACTGTACCAACAAAGATACCGACAAGTATAGAGGAAGTAGAGGAAACTTACATGAAAGTAGAAGGACAGATAGCCATGGTGGTTAAGGCCAAAAAGTAGTGGGATACTAGTCTGACACAGCTCAAGCGAATCTACAAGACTATCCTACCTAACAGCTGACTTTACATGTCTTGAGGAGACAATGGATATATCATTTGATTACTACTAATATATATATATATAGAAGTCTGTTGGTACTGGGTAACTTGGTGTATTATCTTATCGTGATCTATATGTGATGTTCTATTATTTTATTCTTTATGTTTTGTTGTCAATCTCTAGCTACTTGACTGGGGTATCAACTGACTACAAATAATTGTCTAAGTACTGGATCTCCAGACCAGTATTCCCTCTACATTTCTCGCCAACAATAGTATAGTAGTGGCTGCTGGATTCACACCTCGAGCTGTTTTCAAGAGTCTAATGACCATCCTTTAAAAATATTTGGGGTTTCAACATCATAGTCATAATTAACAATAATGTCAACCAGAATTTGTGAATCTATACAAAATTTATCCAAGAAAAGAAATGAAGATCTAACATCTCATGCTAAAGGTTCGATTGAGCAACATTTTCTAGTAAAGAAAGAATTATCATTAAAAACAATAAGACTCCAATATCAACCTTTAGTCCATCTCTGAATATTAATACCAAACTCATAAATATGGTAGTTAAAAAATGTTTGATGGTGACAATGTGTTGTTCTTCATAAGTGATAGACAGAGTTACTATTTAATTTCACCAAGTAATAACTCTTTCTTGTTTTGAAAATTGATCCAACATTTTTAAGCAATATCTTCAACAACTCCAATGAAATAACCTTCCCTCTCATCAACACTAGATGCACGAAATCACCTTCTTTTGAGGCTATTTTCATTTGAAGCTTACTTAAAGTTCTAAATACTAAAAAATAATACATCCCACCGTAGTTTGTTACTAAAATGGACTTCGAGATCTCTGCCATCTTTCTCTGCAATCTAGCAATTTTCTTTAGCTCTTCATTTTTAAGAGGATTGAAAACAACTATATCATCAAGTCTATTTAATAGTTTTGGCCTAAAGTACTCTCTTAATTCCTTCATTACTTTATCTCTTGCATCTTGCACAGATGTGTGGTTGGAGAGTCCTCTAAGCATGTACTCTGCTTTGAGCTTGGATGTGCTAATAATGACTGTGTTCGAGAAGTTATTCCTTTAGCCATGTCCATCCTTCAATCTACCATGATCAAACACCTAAAGCATGGTATTAAATATTGATATATGTACTTTCTCAACTCTATCAAATAGAACAACACTATATGGTCATCTTCTCATTGCTTCAATCAATTGTCCACTTTCTTCATAACTAACATATCAAGGAGGAGCACCAATGAGATTAGTCACTAAATGCTACTCCATATATTCAGACATATCAATTTAGATAAATGGTTTCTTTTTTATCATCAAAAAGTTGTTTTGCAAGAGCCTTTGCAAGATCTGTTTTACCGATTCCAGTGGGACCTAAGAATAGGAAAGATTTGATAGGTTATTGTGGCTTTCTAAGTTGGACACGTGACTCCAACACAACATCTATAACTTCCTTAACTACTTTGCCTTGCTCAACAACGCTTTTATGAACCATTCAGCTAAGCCTAGAAACCACTCCTCATTATAATTGATCATGGTAATAGGAACACCAGTCCAAGGACTCACCACCTCTATAATTCAATAAGATCTTATAACCTCTATTACTATTAAATTTCCTTCCAAATTCGTTTCATGTTGAGCAATTGTTGCATCTTTCTCTTAAAGAGCCTCATATCATAATTGAGCAACTCTTGCAAGATCCATCTTACATCCTACCTCCTATAGAGTATACAACAATTCCTCATGTTTTTATTTCAACCGACAGATTTCGTCCACCCTCTCTTTTTCCTTTTGGTATTTCATTTTGGAAGGGTGTAACTTATCACTCAAATCATCAAACTCATTTTGAACTTGTAAAGAACCACAATGTCTTTTCCTATATTTCCAATCGAAGGAGAATACCAGGTGAAATAAAAAATAATGAACATTTTAGGCCTAAGCTGTCCTTCCTTTATGAAACTTGTATAAGAGCACCATTTGTAAACCTCTCGCTTAGAAGATGCTCAAAAGACTCTGTCAAAACATGACTTTCTATGCTCGTTAGTAAGGCTTCAAAATGTCAATATGGCATTCTGAATCTTGTTATAACTTCACCAAAGACTAGAAGTACTTCATCTTTGCTCTTCTTCAAAATTAGGGATACATGTGTTCCCACAAACCCAGGAGCCCCTGTAGATAATACCACCATTTCACCAGGTCTCTTTATTTGACAAGAATGTTGAATTTATTTTATTGAGGAGTAGCACATGTTGAAATATGCTTGATAAGTCCCTCCAAATATCAAAGTATAAATACAACTAATAGTTACGCCTCCATCTTACATGGAACTTCTGTTTTAATTATTTTCGTAAACTACTGGCAAAAACTTGCTAGTTTAATACCTCCCAAACTAGAAAGAATTTCTCTTTGAAAACTTACCACATTGCATTTAATGAAGTCAAGAACACCCTTGTAAAATGATTTCATTCTAGCTCTTATGGATTTTCAAATTTAATTATTTCGGTAACTCACCACACTGTGCAACTGCTTTGAAGATTTTTGACTGAAACAATGGACGATTCTCCTTCAAAGTGGTGCATAAGTTCTAAGTTTGATGTAATAAATTGACATGAACCATATCAACTATGACATTTTAAATATGTGTAACTAGGATGATTGGCACAAAAGACATGTGACACTATCATTTGTAACTATGGATGCAAATTGATGATTTCAATTTGGTGAGCAATTTGACATTTGAGAATGATTGGAATGTTTACAACTAAGAGTGACTTGACAGAGGTATTTGACTAATGGGAACAAATTTTGATTTAACACAAAAATAATTAAATTTTGTGATGTCAAAACGAGGCTAATACATCTACATTTACCACATTTTCGTTATCTCTCTTCTATAATCACTACTCCTACATCCACATTCTCATTGGTTGTCTTTGTTGCAACATCTTTTCTTTCTACTATAATAATTTTTATTTTCTTCACCTCCTCTTCTACTACAACTTTCTTTCTTTCACCAATTTTAGCTGCAACACTATCGCTACTTTTTTCCTCATTCATTAACTTCATGCATGCTTCAGCAACCATATTCTTCTTCTCTTCTTGAACTCCTTTTGGACCAACAACTTGCATCCCCATATCTTCTTCCACCACATTGTTCTCTTCTTCATTAGCCTCTTGCACGAGAATTTCTTCTTCCATCACCTACACACATTTTCTCTTTTCTTCTTTTATGCCCCCTTTGCAACGCTCTTCTTTATCTTCCTTGCCGCCTACAAATAAAATAACATTAGAGAAAATATGGTTTTAAATGTTACTCATTTCATTTTATTTTTCTACCACTCTCACATTTTTCTCTTTCACCATGCCACCTATATGACATTATTTACCATAGGCACTCACATCTGCAACAACCCTACTTTGTATAGTTTCTAGCACATCTAATCATGATTAGATTTCTCTCAACCCTTCAATAGCCCTCTTTATTTGAGCCCTTTCTCTTCTCTTTAGAAAATAAAATATCATAGCCTTTCCTAAAGCCACTATAGTCCTTCTTGAAGATATTTTCTTATACACGTATAATTCTTAATCCATATGACAATGACCTCTCACAGTCACAAGTTTCACACAATCATCACTCACAATAATATTAACTCGCATCTCTCACATTTACTCACAAACCACAAATTAATTTCCTCAAAAACTTGCATATATCCTCTACCCAACATTGACACTGGAAGACACGTACTCCCAAAAATGTCACTGCCCACTTTCCACATATTGGGGAATAATACTACACCTTCTACCCAACACTAACTTTGTTTGGAGGATAACCAACACTCTCTTACATTAAACACACACTCTTTGAAATTATTTTCTCTATTATTTATGCAAGGAATATCTATAACCTTTATAAAAACAACCCAAAGATTCATATAACTTGTCTCATAATAATAGTCTTAAACACATATGCATACCTTTTAGTAGTTACATGACTTTACATGTATGCATTCCAATAACAAAGCCTTCTCTAGTACAATCATTCCTCCTTCTGAAAGCCCTATGTAGTTACAAGCCTCCTCTCATAGTTGCAACAAATCCACTAGAGCACAAAGCTCTATGTAGTTACAGATCATTGACACCTACAACAATTAACTAGAGCATTCTGAGACACCTTCTAGCAAGAAAACCTTACTCAAACCACTTCATGCAATCACCTCAAACTCATCCCAGCAACATGCTTGCTCTGATATAACTTGTCATAGTCTCCTAGGAGCTTCATTCCAAAGGAGCAACTAGCTTTGATACCACTTGGTATAGTCAAGATTAGGGAGTCTAATGAAAGACTACCAATCTTGCAGCCCACACAATTTACACACAAGCCATCATATAACAAAATTAAAACCTTCATTAATTTTATTGGTTGCCTATAGCAACAAATAACTTGCATTACAAAAATATTAATCTATAGCAAATACAACTCCTGTAGCTTGCCATTCCTATCACAACGAGGCTTCTTACAACCTTTCTCTATTTTCAATCCCTTCTTCACATTCAAGGGTCTAAAGTATTTTCTAACTTTGCTACACAAAGCTTTCCCTCTTCCTCACTCTTTCTATAGAGGTCACTTTTCTTCTTTTTCTTTTTCATTTTTCTTTTTCTAAACCTCTGCTCTCTAACTCTTCCCCTCACTCCTTTTCTCTTTAGAAAATAATAAAATAAATAAATATTGCCCAACCAAGAAACTCTTCTAGCTCTAGTATTGTAATTGCCCTATCAAGACTTCAAACAACCAAAAAGGGACACCAAACTCCCATGTTGTCCAAAAAGCTAATAAAACAAGAAACCTGCTCATGCATATGCAAATTAGAAAAATAAAGGAGAATGAAAGGTCACGCTAGACCAAAAATAAGCTGTTCAAAAATAACATGATCCTCAAATATGTCACTAGCTAGAAAAGTCACGGACAAATCAGAAAGTAAATTAAGACATAACATTTTCAATGTTGAAAGCAATATTAGGTGTTTGAAATATTTGACCCCACTACCACCTTGGTTGGAAAAAGACAAAAAGTGCCTTTAAATTAGCAAGACTCACACTATTGGTGTGAACAGGGTTATTACCTATCCAGTTTACCCCTTGTATGAATAATTCATATTATTTAACTATTTATTAGTTAAATAATATTCACACATCACACATAATTCATATGTTAAGTTGACTTAGTGAGTCTACTAGATGTTTCTAGTTGTGTTTAGTTGTTGATAGTTGTTGATAGTTGGCATCTTATCTTATAGTTGTCACATTTCATTGGATTAAGACACTTGTCACATGACTACAACATCTTAGCTCTCATTCTTGTCTTTATAAGCAAGGTATATCATGTACATTATAACAATCTTTTGCATTCATTGATAAAATAGAATTATTCTCTCATTTGATCTCTTTTGTGCTTTCATTAAGTCCTAGATCTTGGGAGGCTCCAATCATGGCCAAATCTAACATGGTATCAAAACTCTAGGAAGAATCACTTTGTGTTAGTCTTTTTTTGAGAGATCTTGAGTGCAAATCATGGTGGATCTTGATAGTTGAGTATGCTCTTCTCTTGCATCGAATGGTGACCTGGAGAATCAGAAAGACTTGATGGAAATATCATATTTGTGAGGGTTTCCTCTTTGTAGCCTTGTATTGTAGGTTCATTTTGGAGATTGCTACTACAAATATGAGTACACCATTGTGTTCAAGAGGTTCAAGATAGTCAAGATCGCCTTTTGTTTCATCTAGATCAGACATTGGAGGCCAAATCTACGAGGTTTTCAATTTGGGGAGTGGTTACCTGATCTAGGAGGTAGCTGCAATTTTGGAACAGTTTGGGCAAAATTAGACCTTGCCATTGCATCCAAAACGCCCAAAAACCTATAGATCAACTGTCAATTCGACCAAATCGAAGAAAGTTGCAGCGGAAGGCAAATTTTTTTTGCAAATCGGTTGTACGAAATCTCACAGAATATTCTGCAAAATATTTCGCAAGCATCATTGCACATGCCTTCGTTAGTGAATCTCGGCATTGGTTATTATTCTATGGGTAATACTTTTTTCTGCTAGTTAAAAAAAAATTAATTCGTAGGGTTGAAATTTTTCTGCGGGTTATATAAATTTGTTTAAAAAAAATTTAAATGATACTTAGGGTACTGATAGACCTGCAAAGGCTTGTCGGCCCCTAGTACCAAGCCACAGGCATGCCAGCGAGGAGCCATAGGGTTCGGTCCCCCATGCTCACCTGGATGGGGTAAAAGCCCTACCAAACCCCTGCCAAAAAGGGTTGCGTGGAGGGGTTATCCCCCATGGATCCCTAATTGTAGGCTTTAGCCTTAATTAAAAAACAAACAGTTTTTTAAAATCCCGTCCGTAGATTTAAACAAATAGCCAGCGATAGAAATTTAAGTGAATATTCTGGGAGAATATTCCTCTCCCCATAGTAAATTAGCCACCAAACCATCTGCATCACCGTTAAGTGGTTTTGTGCTTACAGACAGGCTGTTTTGCATCTCAGACATCGGTTTCGCGACAATATAAGGTGGTTTTGTCACTCAGGCTGGCAGTTTTGCTCTCTGAATAGCGATTTTACCTCAAATGATGGTTTTCTCCTCAGAAGGGCAGTTTCATTTTCTGGCAGCATATTCTGTTTAGACAGAGAATATTCCAGCACTTGCCTCTACTGACGTCAGCGCCAGGGCCCCCTTTGGACCCATTCTAGCCCTAATAGGGTGATTTTTTTGAGAGACATAACTTATCGCCACGATAACAAAATCAGGAAAACCATATATCAACAAAAATATGAAAGAGCACACTTCACAGTGGTGTCAGTAGTTTTCTCAGATTCTACTATTTGACATCATTTATTGCAGTTTGAAGACAAATCTTCTTTTTTGGCTTCTGAGCTCACAACTTTTAGCCAAGATCTCTGATTTTCACGATTCTTGCAACATTAGAAAGGTATTTAGGAGCTCTTCAAATCCATTTGTGCACTTTTCTTAGATTCAACATCAGGTTCATTTTATTCAATTTGTCAGTTTTTTGGCTTTTGAGTGATAACTTGGGCATTTTGAGACTTGAGGAAGTGAAACTTATTTTGGGAGGATTTGCTTTCTATGATAAATCAATGTGAGTGATTGTAATCTCAATTGGATCTCCATTTTAAGATATTTTGATTATTTTTCCAATTTTGGTCCCTTGTGGACAATTGTAAATCGCACTAAGTATAAAGTGCCACAATCATTCGTTTTTTGGGGGGTGATCTCTTTGATTGAGTAAAAGGGGGGTTGTACTTGTTTTTTTGTACTCTTGTATAATGAATCAAACCAAATTTCCTCTACTCACACCATATAACTATCATGAGTGGAAAAGTAAAATGGAGATTCATTTAAGAAGTTTGAAAATTCATAGAGTAACAATGGGTACATAAACTGAACCAACAACAGTTGCAAAAAAGAGAAAGTGGCACAATAGATGTGATCAAGCCTATGGAACACTATGCTTGTCTATTTCTCATGATCTTCTTTTTCATATTGAATCTTGTAATACACCTAATGAGGTATGGACTACCTTAGAGAATCTCTTTGGTAAGCAAGATACTATGAGAGGTTTCAAATTGGAGAATGAACTAATTGGTTTGAATCCAATCGACTTTGCAAGCATCCAAGACTTCTTCACAAAGTTGAAGTCACTTAGATTGCAGCTCAAACAATGTGGAATTGAGAAAGAGGACACTCAATTGATTCTTTCAATCCTTGTCAAGCTTGGTCCTGACTATTCAGTTTTTGTTTCTACCTTTTATGCTACTATGGATGCACTTGGGAAACCTTTCACCATGCCTTCACTTGATGAGTTTTCCACATCACTCACAAGGGATCACGCTAAGTTAGTACACATGGGCACATTTAAGTCTCCTAGACCTCAAGCTCTTCTTGTTAATCAAGGTACAAAGGATCAAAAGGGTTGAACTAGCTAAGGCAAGAAATAGAAAAATAAGGATTTCAAGAATAATGAGCAAGCAAAGGAGTCAAATAATTCACCTAAGTTCTCATCCTCTCCTAAAGAGGAATCATCTAATAAGGAGAGAAGAAAGTGTGCATATTGCAAGAAACTAGGACATGATGAGCATAAGTGTTATGAGAATAAAATTGATAAGTTGACTCACATTATTCAAAAGCACAATATCAACTTGCCATCATCCATGTCACCTAGTCTATCCTATTCTTTCACACCATCATCATCTACATAGATAGGGACAACAGACATTACTAACGGGACAAACAAGTGAAAAGGACAAGCACTCTTTGCTTCTACAAGTCTTCAGTCAAAGAGACGGCTTCTTGATTCTAGAGCTTCTCATCATATGGCATCTTCACAAGGAATGTTCTCTTCATTTGAGTCATGTACTTTGCCACCTATTTTGATGGGTAACAATACATACATGCATGCATCTGGTAAAGGGACTATTGATATTGGTGAGGGTACTTTCAATAATGTGTTGTGTGTACCTTCCTTGTCAACTAATCTCCTTTCCATCTACCAGATTACTCATTGTGGTGTAGGCAAGACAGTTAAGTTCACTCTTGATTTAGTGATCATAAGGGACTTGGAAAGTAGAGATATCATTGTTATTGGGATGGATGATCATGCATCTCGCTTGTATACATTCTCCCATTTTGCTTCTTTTGATGATGTAGATCCATTGATTGATACTCACACTCATGCATCAAGTGTGAATCATGTTTCTGAGGAGAAGTTTGGTCACTTGAACCTTGGTGTTCTTTCATCTACTTTGGTTTTGAGACTAGTGTTGAGCTTCCATCTCCTCAACCTCCTGCTTCTTCAGAGATCGACATTGACATGGTTTCTTCTACTTTAGTTGAGCAGGATTATTCTAGTCTTTCAGACATAACTTTGTGGGATACTTTCTTGGTAGGTATATCAAACTTGTTTTGTGAGTCTCATATTGTAGATTTGGAGGACACACTTGAGGGGATATCTCTCCTCTTTGATGACAGTTACAACACAATTGTTATCCCATCTACTTTGTCTTTGGAGATTGTTCTTCATGAGTCTACCTAGGATTTTAGATTGGTCACACCTCATTGCATAGTGCCATCCTTTCATTTTGACATGTTGACATTTGAGTCTACATCAGCCTTTGGACCTGTTTCTTCCTAAGGGGCAGAATGTTGTTTGCCAGCTTTGGATTCTCTTCAACATTCTTCTTTGGGCATTCACCATCGGCACAAGAGCTACTTCATTGTGGGGGGGACTTATAGTCTCACACTTGCTCTCCTATGGGGGGGTATTTGATTGTATATATATGATAGAAGTTGTCCTTGGGGGGTCATGTTGAGTCCTCCTACTATCACTTCTTCTTTCACTTTCATTGTTTTTCTCTCTTATGGAGGTGTTTTTCCTACGAGTTTTTCTCCTTTACTCTGTTTGTGAGAGAATTTGTTGTACATGGGTACCTAACATGGCCTAGTAGCCGGGACCCATCATTGCATCTTTCTTTAGTCAACTACTCCCTAAGTTGCACTTTAGGGGGGGTGTTGGTGTGAATAGGGTTATTACCTATCCGATTTACCCCTTTTGTGAATAATTCATATTATTTAACTATTTATTAGTTAAATAATATTCACACATCACACACAATTCACATGTTAAGCTAACTTAGTGAGTCTACTAGATGTTTCTAGTTGTTTATAGTTGTGTCTAGTTGTTGATAGTTGGCATCTTATCCTATAGTTGTCACATGTCATAGGATTAAGACAATTCTCACGTGACTACAACATCTTAGCTCTCATCCTTGTCTTTATAAGCAAGGCATATCATGTATATTGTAACAATATTTTACCAATCTTTTGCATTCATTGATGGAATAGAATTATTCTCTCATTTAATCTCTCTTGTGCTTTCATGAAGTCCTAAATCTTGGGTGGCTCCAATCATAGCCAACTCTAACACACACTAGTTTGTCTTTTAGCACATCAACTTTCATAGGTAATATTTGCTAGAATATTATGTTATTACCCAACCAATATCTAACTTAGTTTTAATATTTGGAGCAACTCTTAGTGTCACCATTTCTATTGTAGCCATGAGACATGGTCAAATATCACCAAAGTATTTCAATGTATAACACATAGATTAGTAGCATCATGTACAGGTCCTATCACAACCTGTGATTGATAATTTGAAACTAATGTAAGAACCTACTAAGATACCACAATTACTCTAGAATTCCTACTCAAATTCAATACATCAATGAAACTAAGATAAATACAATAAATATAAGTTATACCTTGCAAACTGATTTATCCCATACATTCCATTGTTTCCTATCTACTAAATGATCTTGTTGATGATGATATTGCTCTTAGAAATGTACTTCTTTGCTTTCCAAGATGACAAAGAGAGGAATGGATTTGTGGATTCAACTATGCAATTGTGAACAATGCAACTAAGATGATGATGATTTTGATATTCCATAATGAGATATGATGCTAAATGATCTTATGAAGCTAAATGATTATGCAATAATGGAGATTATGAAACTAATGCAAATGGGGGGGGCAAAGGTATGCTTGATAACTTGATGGAATTTCTACAACATGTAAGTACTATAGCTCATGTGATACAAAATGGAGGTGAGGAGCTTGCTTTTATAGGCCAAGGAGGCTCAAATCCAAGTGTCAAAAGATCCACGGTGGATAAATGAGTCATGTGATGTGTACGGTAGAGATTCAAGGATTAGTTGGGATGAGGGAGATAAAAGTGGGAGATGTTCCTACTATGATGACAAGGTGGAGAGAAAGGTCTGAGCAAGAGACCACTTGTCACAATGCTCTCAAAGATCAAAAGACAAGGGTCAAAGAAGGAGTCCTTCTTTGTAGGGTTGTTGGAAGGAATCTAGGAACTATGAGACGTGTCTCTAAGTGTCCTTAGACTATGATGACATGGGAAGACTAAGCTCTTAAGAATAGGGATGGTTAGAGGATAAATAGGACATGTGGGTGTGGATGATTATATAATTAAAAAATATTCAATTATGTGTGCAACATGATGAGGTGTAAAGTGAGGTGGACATGATGTGGATTTATAGAATTAAGACTCTAGAATAGATGATTAATTAAATAATTTGGAATTATTCAATTAGATATGACTTTAGAGGAGTTAGGATACTTAATTATTAGAAGAATATGATGAACGTGAACCAAATAAATAAATTAGCATATTTATTTATTGATAGAAGAATAAGAATAAAATAAATATTAAATATTTATTTTATTCTACTCGAGCCATTTTTAGGTGTATACATTTTGCCCCTCTTTGAGACAATGTGTTTTATTACGTTGTTTCAAAGAATAAAAATTTGTTGAGTATGATACATGCCCTAGTTTTCCCCTGGTATAGGTTTGGTATTGGTAGTATGCCCCCTTAGGAGAATAGATGGGTTGGAAGAACACGGGTATGCTCTCGAAATGAAATGAAACGATAAAAGATGGCTAAGAAAATGGAGGATGCAAGATAAGGGATGAATGAAAGAGATGAATGATACGTTATGCAAGATAAAATGATAACACATACAAACAAGTAAGCAAGCATGCACAAATGATACAAAAAATAAACAAGGTATTGCCCCTGTCAAGCAGTAAACTAATGATTAATCGATAATGATTGATGATGATGGTGTTGTCATTGCGGGGAACGATATATCCGTAGATCAACACAAAGATGCAGGAAAGACATCCCATTGATGATGATGATTGATTGATTGATTAATTGATTTGGTTTATGACAAGATTAGGATCAATACCAAGGATGTGATTGGGTAATTTTGACAAGATTGATTGACTCAATTGGTATGACTTGCATTTAGATCATTGCTTGATTTGATTGAATTGATTTGATGATTGCATTGATTTTGATAAGTTTTGTTATGCCAAGTATACTCTTGAAAAAGATCACTTGGAAGAATTAGAAAATGACTTGGATAAATGGATAACTTGGATGAAATGAAATAAAGGACTTGGATCTTAAGCCACTTGGAAAATGATACATATGAAATGCTTATAAATGAAATGAAATGCAAACTTAATATGCACAAATGAGACCTAGTCATCTTGTATACAAATATTTGAAGTACTTTTTTCATCATTGAGCTTTTAAAATGTTGTAAGGAAATACAAGCATCTAAGTATAATTAAACCATGATGACCTGAGTATCTCTTACATGGATTTTGATTTAGCAAGTTAATACAAGCATCTAGGCAAAATTAAACCTAGATGACTTGAGTATTGCTTGCACGTATCCACAAACAAGGATTGCACTCTTTCATGCTTAGACCCATAATGTCCTTGATGATCTTTTATTGATCATGTCGTTAGACGAGTCGCCACATTACTAAAGATTGATCCACAAACAAAAAACACATGAAAATAATCACGTACCATCATAGATCCTCTAGTCTTGGACATCCTCGAGTAGCATAGGAAACATAATAACAAAAATCAAGACCTAAGACTTAAACTTATAACAAGCATCAAATTTTCTTGCCATAGATATGTTTTCTTGCCATGAAAACAGATATAATCATCTTGATAGTTTAGGCACATTGTTGTTTGATATAGGTTAATGTCTTGCGTCTAGTTTTTGTCGAAAAGGTTTGTTTGTAGTGCTGCATGTTGTCTGGAGATAGTATCGCGATCCTGATTGTTATCCTTTGAGATTGTGATATTCAAGAATCCAATTCTATAACTAGGTTGAGGATTTTTCCCCCAATCAAGTAAAGGATCTAGTTATTATGGATGAAACATATGGGTGAATGGATGGGGTAAATGATGCAACGAGCCCTAAGGGACTGACCTAGTGCCTTGGGGGCTCATCGAAGATGGCCTTGCCTACGCGACGACGCAGAGGCAATGTAGTTTGACTATGGGGACTATGTGGACCGAAGACCTAGGTGGGTGGGGAAGCCTCGGGGGCTCATTAATGATGGTCTTGCCTATGTGATAGCGTAGAGGCGACATAGTTTGGCTATGGAGACTGACACTGGTTATGGAATGAATAGATGGGGTGTGATTATTATGGTAAGATGAGAGGTATGGATGGATGGGAAGCCTCGGGGGCTCATCGATGATGGCCTTGCCTACGTGATAGCTCATAGGCGACGTAGTTCGACTATGTTACTGATAAGGGAGTTGCGATGTATGACATGATGGATGAAGGATTTGATGGATAGCTTGAGGTGATAAGGCGATAAGGGCGAGCGGACAACAAGCCATGGTAAGTATCCTTATGCGATTTGATTGGATGCGGAAGGAAAGATGGGTAAAAATCAAAATCCTACAAGATGGAGGAAGCGATTTATCACAAATAACGCCTGTTTCTAGGTTTTTACCACTTGCTTTTATTTGCATGATTTTTTTTTATTTTTTTTTATTTTTTTAGATGACATTGGATGACAATTTGAATAGCCTTTATGCTAGATACTAATAACAAGGGGGAACCAAGTCTAGGTGCAAGGAAGTAAGTGGGATTGGATAGATAAGAGGATGGGTAATAAGGGATGGAATGGATGTATGCGTAAGCTAGAGTGGATGTGATCTCCAAAGACTATGTCACATAGGAATAACTTACCCCATTCTAGGTGTAAGGCTTGGGATCTGACATGACAAAGCTTATGACTAAGGATGATGATAGTATTGGTTTGAAAGGAATGAGGTATGTTAAGAGATATCCAAAACATTTGTCAACATTGTGCCCCCGATCTTTATCAAGATCAAAAGGAGGAAGAGAGGATGAATGGATACCAATATGGTAGGTATATGTAGGATAAGGATGATAGGATGGTATGGTAAAATAGGATGGAAAATGATAGGGTTTATGAGACAATGTGCTCCCAAGGGCAAGTGACATAGAAGATCAACCTACACATGACGCCTGTTTGTTAGGTTTTCATCATGGTACTTATCCAAGGCGCCACTAAGGGTGGTTTTCACCATTGGATGAATGGATTTTTCTTTACTTTTTTTGATTTGATTTTTTTAAAATATTTGGATAGGATAGGTGGAATATGGAGGAGAGGGACTCAAGTGTCTGGTTTCATGAAAGGCGGTAGTCATACTAGGGATGGATGTCATCACGTGGACCATGTCAAGTCTCATTATGCTCATAGATGTTGGTATGGGATTTCATGAGAGTGAGATGAAGTAGGTAGATGGTGGATTATGGAAGGAACAATAGTGGATTATGTAGGGAGGATAGTGGATTATGATATGGATTATGGAGGACTTATGCAAGGATGGATGAAAGGCTTATGCAAAAGCATGGACCATAGGAAGGTGATGGGTGAAATATGTAGGATAATGGGTGAAAGATGGGGAGATGGAGGTATGGAAAGCAATCATGACCAACGGTTGTACACACCATGATAAACATTGAAGCTTTTGATTTGGAGGAGGTTTAGGAAGCAATGGTGATGCTTGCTTAGGGGATGGCTGATTTATGCATTTAGGTACCCACATAGACTTAGTATTTTTATAATTTTTTCTTTGCATGTGGGATTTTTGGAATTTTTGAATGGAATGGGGAATTTTGGATGGAAGGGGAGGGTTGGGATCTTTGAGATGTGAATGCTTCAATTGACTTGCTTGATTTTTGCTTAAGGACCCAAACCATTTTAATTTTGGTCTTTTCTTTTGGAGGTATGGGCTTGGATAGATTTTTGGATGTACTTTGATTTGCCTCTTTGTATTTGTGCTTTAAGGCATGAGTATTTTTAGGATATGTTTATTTATGGAAGGAGACATCCACATTTTTATTTTTACATCCCTTGGGGTTAGTGGAAGCTTCTTGTTTAGATGATGCATGCATTGACTGGTCATGATTAGGAATTTTAGGGGATTTATGGATGACAAAAATTTTAGGTGTTGGAAGCAATGGTGGCAAAGTGGATGGAGAGATATTAGTAGTTGGAAGAAGCGGAGGTAAATTGGATGGTGGAAGGTGTATGGTCACACGCTTTTGGGGTTTATATGATAATGGAGGAGGAATGGCAACATATGTTTTGGGGATATGATATGGTTTATGATGGAAAGATTACCAAGTCAAAGAATTTTAGACCTCAAACATCCAACCTGGGGTATGGACACAACTATTGCAACTATACATATGTAGAAATTAACACATACAATTATTGTAGCCCTTATGCATAGCACATGATATAAACACATAGCTCCGGTAGAATTTACTAAAGTAGCCTTAAAGCATTAAGCATTAATACTCACACACAATCCTCTTGTAACAAAAATATATAGTCCCTGTAGAAGATATACATAAGTTATGTAGAAAAATATGCACAATCCTTGTAACAAAATACATAGATTCTAGAGCAGAAAATACATAATCCTTGTAGTAGAAATACATAGGTTATGTAGCAAAAAAATGCAATCCCTATAACATATATACACAAGTTCTATAACAAAGAAAATATAGTCCCTAAAGAAAAAAACACATAGGTTATGTAGCAAAAAATATAGTTCTTATAGAAAAAAATACACAAATTATATAGAAAAAATATAGTCCCTATAGTAGAAAACACACAGGTTAAGTAGTAGAAAATACCTACGCCTCCTATCACCTTTTTGTAGTATGAACATAAGAAACCATCATGTAGCAGCATGGTTAGGACTAAAATAATGTGAAGAAGGCATGTAGCGTAACTTCAATTATGAAATCATTTTTAAACCAACAACCTTCCTATGGCACCCTTTAAGAAGCAAGTTGATAAGGAAACTACAAAGTAGCAACACACCAAAATTGAAGAAATTTTTTAAAACAAAACCATGCAAATGTTTTTGGTTTGGGGTTTATTGTGGACTCGGATGCTCTTGCATCACTATGCCACAAAGAGTGTTTCATATAAAGTCTATTACACCAATGGGGATGTCTCAAATACTAGTACTTCAATCTTCATAGCACTTGAAATGATGGTAAAGGGTAAGGAGTACAACTTGTGTAAGACCCTATTATACTAGTTGATGGAGAACATCACTAGAATAAAGAAGAGCCTACATGAATTTAGGTACAAGTCACTAAACAAATGTTTAGCTCTATATTTTATGATTGAATTATTTGGGGGTGTGAAGATGCATTTGGAGAATAGGTAGATCCATATGGAGCCAAATATTGGAACACATCAAATCTTTCCCACTACAGATCGTATGCATGCATGTTTTTAATGGGTTATTCATAAAACTGCAAAAAGATGCAAGATAGGGAAATAATAAGTGACAACATTATTAGGAAATATGAAAATGAGATGGTTTTCATAGTTGATACAAACTACATCTACCTTACAACCATAGAGCCTAGAACTACATGGGTCCTTCGTCTCCTCTATGAGGTAAGTAGCACATTACTAGAGTCCACTATCAAATGTTTACTCAAGAGCTCCTTAAAGACCCTAATGCATAAAGGTTTGGAACATGGAAATAATTTTGGGACAGGAAAATGACAAAAGAAGTAACAGAAAAAAAATGAAGAAAAAAGTGATAAGAAAAATAAAGATCCCCTAGCCCCAAGAATAATTGATATATGAAACTCCAAAGAAGGAATAAAAAGGAAAGGAAAATGAGAAATCTCCTAGAAGGTTAGATAGACTAAATAAATCTAGGACAACTAAACCACCAGGACCTAGGAAGTTTTAGATCAAGGACTCCAATATAAAGAAGTCCTTAGGAGAAAAATAACTAAGAGAAAAAACACTACAATACGAGGTGAAGGAAAAGAAGAGGAAAACATAGGAGTCTAGCTCACCATAAAATAAGGAAGAAGTGCTTATTTCACTATAAACAACCCCATCACCAACTAACTCACCTATAAAAAAGATGTATAAGAGGTACTCTTGTAAATGAGTAGACAAAAGAGAAAGGAGGACCAAGAACATTAAGAAAAATAAAAAAAGGTAGAAGGCAATGGACAAAAGAAAGTTGGTGTAGTATAATGAATCCTTAGGAGAGGAGGAAGTAGTAGAAAAAGGTGAAATTCCACAAAAGGTTTAGGAAAAAGAACAACCACAACATAGAGTAACATAAAGTAAAATAGTAGGAGGAAAAAAGGAGACATAAATGGAAGAGATATTGGATGGAAAAACCTTATACAAATCATTATATACAAAGGAAAGACCTTTAGTAGTAGCACAAACATATCCTATTGAAACCACATTGAGCAAAGGGATCATAATAGAAGCAATGCTATGATTCATATATACCAACCCTTACACAATCTTTGATCCAACAAAATATTTTCTAGATGAGTTGGTAGATAAAATTAAAGAAAAGAAGCCTTAAAAATTGAGGTATCTACTAGACAAAATGCATTGGATAAGGTTGCATAAGGACTTAAGTTGTCTCCTACAAGAAAAGCATGCATCTAATCCCTCCAAGATCATGAATCGAGGACCAAGCAGGGGGTGGAGACATTTATAAGTAAAGAAAAGGATGACAAGGTAACATGACAATTACAAGAGGAGTCCCTCCAAGTTGCTAGAAGAGCATATAGGAAATAATTAGAGACCAATAGTATGGAGTCAGAGCCAACAACATCAAAGATACCATCCGAGACACTAGAAATCCCACCATACTTACTGCATTCTATCACATCAACAATAGAAACATAAACAAAAGTTGAACAAGAAGCACAAGAAGAACAGGAGTAGGAGGAAGAAGGCAAAATGGAAGAGCAAATGTAGAAGGAATCACCACAAAAAGATGATACCCAAGATACAAAATTTCAATAAAAAGGCAAGGGCAAGAGATAATAGTTAAGGATAATGGTGACAAACAAGAAAAGTACATCACATATGATAACCAACTGGCTTTGATGAGTCACACAATATCAAGCAATCCAATGAAGAAAGTAAAGGAATTTATGGTGAAATGAAAACATATTGCACATGCGGTTACTTTGGTCACTAATATTTTCATAAATACTCCCATAGGACCAAAGGTGGACCCCACATAGTTAATGCCAATTCAAAAAATGGAGCTTGGAGTTGTATTTGAGAGTGATGCTTGACAAGACTTGATGAATAGATGTTTGACTGTAGATGAGATTATAGAGAAAATAGTTGATATCATTCATCAACAACAACCACAAATTACAAGACCCCTTTTGGACATCACAAATAGATTAGAAGAGTTAGTTTAGAGCTTATTGATTGAGATTGGTAATTGGGAGAAGAATAAAACATGAATGAAAGATACAAACATTAAGGAATATGAACAAGCAAAATTGCATCAGGCAAAGAGGAAATGGATCAACGTCTAAACGGAGTTTACAAGATAGATAAAGAGTATGGAAGATACTTATAACAACATTAACACTCTTTACCAATATTATCTAAGCTAGCCAACTTCTACAAAAACACTAAAGGCTCAATTGGATAATTTAGATACTCATTTTTTTTAGATTTTATTTTCCTATAATGTGCTAAGTGATTTAGATGGGAAGTAGATGCAGAGTTTGGAGGATCTCCACTCCTAATTCTGCTAAGTACAATAACAAAGATAAAAAATAATTGCTCAAATGAATGAGCTTAGTTTAGTGGTAAGCTTGCATCTAACACATATGATAAAACTTCTGATAGAAGCATAGAAGATGACACAAAACTTACAAGAACCTTCCACCCTTGTTGAGAGAGGTTGTATCAAGATGTTATGGTTTATGAATAGTGCCTATAATAGACAATCATCTAGTGGAACAACACTTATGACATTTTAAAGATAGTATACAAGAATATTTTATCTTAAATTCTAGAAGTAGTTGTTAGACAATTTTGTTAGAAATTTTGGATTTTTGTAGATTAGGTGAATGATCAAGTTTTCAAAGGAGTTGGCAGATGGACCTTGAATGTCTGGAGGACAAGACATAGTTTAATCTGAGGGATGATGTTGGTAGGATCAAAGACAACTTTGAGACTTCAATGGATTAGGTTGAAAACCTACAAGGGTGGCTTGATATCATACCTATTAGGTTGAAAACCTGAAAGGGTGGGCTAATGAAGGCTTATGGTGAAAAATCACAAGGGTGCCATAAGCCAAGTCTATGATGAATACCCTCTTGATGATAGAGATGAACAATTTTTACTGCAAGAACATGAAGCAAATTTGTGATACAATTAGAAGCTTTGTAGTACCTCCAAATGAACATAATCATATGAGGACAAGCTTAGGGACATGTCCCTACACTCTAGAAGGCTATAATAATAATATAATATACCACACATTTAGAATGTAACATATAGTATGTTTAAGATGGAATTTAATATAGAATGAGAATGATATAGAAGAGAATATGCAATAGGAAGAAGAATATAGAAGCATAAGTATATGTGATAAGTATATTTATACTTGTTGTATTAAGAGGATATATGAATGTAAAGACTTCTCGTATGAAAATACACAAACATTTTTATTCCATGTTGATGTGTGAATGCATAAGTTATTTCTTTTGCTTTAGTCTATAATTTGTTGCATCTTTTTTGTTTTCTTTCCTTATTGCATCACATTGTGGTACAACATAACATATACAAATCTAGACCCTCATTCTATTTTATATCAACACATCTAATTTAATAATAGAATAGCATAGAGGTGAAAAGTGCATCTTTAGCATTTTTTAATTTATTTTGAATTCATTTTGATTCTTTGTTTTTAGTGCAATAGCTAGTGTTTAAATGATATATTTTTGGTAAGAATTGGCATTCAACTTATATATGATAAGAATGAGTCCTTATTTACTAATGCTCTAGATCCAACCCTCAAACATGTTTTCAATCTTGATTTAAGACCTTAGGTGCAGCCTTGAACTTGGTTTAGAATTGTACATGTGACCATGATCCCTAATTTTCAAATTCAATATTAATCATGTGCCCAAGTTAACTTGCTTCCAAATAGTCATTACCTATTGAATCAAGTGCGAAATAAATTTAAATTTACACACTAGGGGGTGTTGTATAAAAGAATAAAGCCCTAGTTAATTTTAGAGTGGGATTCATTGACTCATTCAAATATCACTTGATCATCATCGAGAGCATTGCATTAGTATGTCTACGAACTTATTCCAAATTATTGAATCGATCAAGGGCTTGGCTAAGGCATGTGGTGGGAAGCTAAACAACTTGCTTTCCCTAGCATAGTAAGTTCCAATGGTGTTTCTAGGCACTGCCATTTTATATACACAGAGGTGAACAAGAATTGGAAGATCTAAAGTTCATAGTTCAAAGTCATACAAAAGGTTTAAGGTCACATAAAGAGGTTTAGGGTCGTAGTTTTTCAGCTCATGGATGCATATACAATTTTAAATCTTAAAAGAGTGTAGGCTAATTTCTAGTTTGTTGGAGCTTAATAATCATATACTAATAGTCAAAGTATGAGTTAGAATAGAAAGTGCATGCCACAAGAGATCATCTACTTGCTACGCATAGGAACAAAGCATCTCTCTCCTTCCTTATTAATTTCAATACCTAATCTAAACTTAACTCATTTGTGTAATAATTAATATTGATTAATTTAAGTAATATTTTAGCACATAAAAATTTGAAAACAATGTATTATTTCCTTTTGTAATGGTGAAAAATGCATCTTCGATGCATTTCCCATTTAGTTTTGTGTGTAGTTTTAGGAAACATTTTAATGCATTTATATAGCTACAAATGATGCATTTTGTGCATAGTTGGGCTTGCATACCTTAATTTTTACTTTTTCACATTTCAAATAGGAAAAAATGATTTCTTTCATTTAGGTTCCATGTCCAAAGAGGTGGTGTTTCAACTTTCGGGGAAGGCTTCATGAAGGCTGGTTTATTGATCAAGATTCATAGTAGAAGATTTGACCTCGAAAGGAGATTGAAAATGTCTTTAGGAGTTGTTTTCTGGTCCCTTAGAGTGCTTGATCTTGTGGACATTATTAAAATCTTTCATTTCATTTCAAATTTAAAGCAAAAAGAGCTATGAGAAATATTAGAAGAGCTGGTCAAACAGGAATACCTATGGGTATAATGGAAGACGTGTCCGCCAAGACAGAATACGTCACACGATTATGACTTCTCGCCTACCACTTCTTGCTCCGTCTTCCCACGGAGGCAACGCGTATAAATTCGCCGCAAGAAATTGGCAGCCCCTTCCTCGAACCCGCGACCTCTGGAATTTCCTCACACTTAAATTTTGCCACATGATTTGCTTCCGTCACTTAAATCAATCTACATTTTTGTCCATTTAGAAGAACGGTCAAATCTAGTACTGTTAAAGGTCCGTTGCAGTACTTAGAGTGCACAAGCCAATTGTGGTGTGCTGAGTGCTGGAAAAGATATGGAGAATCACCACAGTATTGAGCTGAGAAAAGGGTTTGGGCTTTTTGGCCAGCAATTCGTGGAGTTGATGAAGAAAAATGCGCTTCTGTCATGGCGGAATAAGCCTGCTTTGTTTCTTCAGCTGTTTTCATCTTTCTTTTTCGTCTTTCTCGTATTCTGTTCACAAGAAGCTATTAATTCTCGCTATAAGGACTCAACTTCATATGAAAATATTTTTGATCCTGAGAATAAGGTAGTGGAGGGAATCCCTAAGTGCGAGGACGGATATTTCATCAAAACTCCTTGCTATGATTTTCTTTGGAGCGGAAGTAATAGCTCAGTTATCAGTGGCATAGTTGCCAATATCATGGCCCGCAACCCTGGAAGGCCCATTCCTTCGTCTAAGGTAATGAAAATGCTTTTAGTCCAATTCAAAGCATTCTAATTTCAATTACTTGCATGTATAGGATTCCTGTGTTGGCATTCTTGTCGAGATTATCTGCATATTCGTATTACTCTCTCTAAATAAGTTAATTCTAATATTTAACAGATGTATTCACCTCCGATTCCAACTATTTGCATCTGTGATACATGTAGTTACATTCTGATCCCAATTCTTTGCATATTTAATATGTGTATTGGCATTTCCCATTTCAATTATTTACATTTGTTACATATCTGCTTCTAATTGTTTGGATATTTGTTATATGTATTAACATTCATGTTCAGTAAATTCCATAATTTATTTATACATATATTAGCATTTATGAATTCAATTATTTTCTATCTTTTCACATTTCTAATTTTATTATTTTCACGTTTATGCATTTATTAGCCTTCTTAGAATTAATTATTAACGTATGACATATATGTATTAGAATTCTGAATTCAATTATTTAGGTATCTGATGCATGTATCAGCATCTGGTTCGAATTATTTACATATTTAATACCTAGTAATAGCATTCTGATTCCAACTATTTACGTATTTAATACCCTGTAATAGCATTCTGATTCCAATTATTTGCACTTTTTAAACTAGCTGCATATTTAATAATTCCGGTTCCAATTATTTGCATTTCATACACTTTTTATCATTTCTGTTTTCAATTGTTTGCATATTTGGTGAATGTATTGACATTTAGATTCCACTTATATGATTATTATATTTGTGTTAGCATTCTGTTTTGAATTATTTGTTTATTTAATACTTAATTTTAACATTCAAGTTCATAGTCTTAGCGCTTGGGACAAGCATAAGGACACACATACATTTATAGCCTCTCTGAATTGAAGTTTCATCGCTGTCATGATTTTGAACTTTCTGGGTGCTTCTGAAGTTTTTCAAGCCGTATACAACCACATCCCCAAGATGCAAACTATCTTCCCTCTCTCTTCTGGGTAGATATTTCCCAAACCTTTTTGGATGAATAGGCAGTCCTTCCCCAATCTGGAAATCTGGCCCAAGCCAGTAATCTCCACCTTAAGAATTTCAAGGTGGCTGTAACTCATGAATCCACCCAGATTTGAAAGGAGGATCTCCAATCTTTTATCTACTAACATGCATAAAGGAGGATGCCAAAACACTAAATAACCCTTCCCAAAGCAAATGGCTGCTACCTCAAACAAGCAGCTCCCCCAAGAATCTCCTTATCAGTAGAAGAAATGGAACAAAGAATCTAGATGGTCAAGAAAAGAGCCCTGATCTGCAGATTTATGGGAGCTTTCCCTAGACCCATGACTCTAAAATACAGGATACAGAACAGCTGGAAGCTCAATGGCTTGGTATATCTTCTCTTGATGCCAAAAGCTATTTCCTAGAGATCTTTGCCTCCAAAGCAGATAAAGATCAGATCTTCCAAGGGGGATCCCGTTTTCTTAAAAGATCAGGCCTTTTCATGAAATACTGAGCCCTTGCCTTGAACCCCACTGAAGATCTTCCAAGCATGGTCTCAGCGTGGGTTAAATTCCCTCTACTCCCAAATGAATACTGACAAGAATTTTCCCTATAGAAAATTAGAAATACCATTGGTGAATACATCACTTATTTGTAGTTAACTCAGAACCTTGGAACTCACAACTATGCTCACATCTATGTTAATCTCAACTTAGACAAGCCTCTTCCTGATCGTATCATCTTGGATATGGGAGGAACTGAATGGGGCAGTCAATTGATTGTGAAAACATCCCCTTCTGCTGTAGGCTATGTCATGAGCATGGTCATCTTGCAGAATCTGCCTGTCAGAGAAACAAGAACCACCCAAGACCAATCCAACAATGAATCAGCAAAGACTTCAAAGACAAATATGCCTGTTTCAACTGTCATTGATATGGAACTCCAACATAAGAAGGCGAGTCAAGTCAATCTAGGTAGTTTCAAAAATCATATGGTAGAAGAGGTATAGAACAAATAAAATCCCAAATTCTAATTCCGGTCCAAAACCCTCTTGAGGCCCTCATGGTGGAAGATGAACCAGCACCTAATTAGCACAAGCAGAGCTCAATTTGTTGTATGGAGAAAAAAGATAAAACAACCACAAAGGAGAAAAGCAAAGAGCTGGTTAGATTCACTTCCAAGGCCAAATGTCAGGCCCTGACTACTCAAAGAACAAAAAATAAGGATACCTATGTCAACTTAGTGGCCTCAAGTGTTTAGATCTGGTCTCCTGGGGAGAATAGGAGACCAAAAAAAAGTAGGAATCGTGATTCCCTAGACATATCACAGGATTATAGGGACACAATGGACCTACAAATCAACCAAATGATATAGATCTAGACTCCAAAGGACATGAGGAATTAGGCAGCCAATCTCACAGAGGAGTTGACATCACCAAGTCCTTAATATGAGAATACTCCCTTAGACTATATGGGGTATTGGAGTCCTCAACAAACTTCAACTTCTCAAAGTGGCAGTGCACAAGCATAGGATGGATTTGGTCCTCTTGCAAGAAATCACTAGATTTGAGTCAATAAGACAATGACATAGCATATGGGGAAGCAAAAACATCATCTTCTGTCAAAAATCTAAGGCCACATTCCAATAGCATCCATCCATGTATGTTCTCACTACCTTTTATCATATATTTGAAGTTCTACAAGAAGTATGTTATCTTGGAAACTGTCATATAGACAACTTTAGGATTTGTTTGGATGGCTTCTGTCAAATAAAGTAGAGAAGCTTATACTTGTGGAATATTTCAGTACCCTCAAATCAATGGGGAAGAAGCAAGGGTGGAGGCAATGCAACCCAAGGATTGTTGTAAAACTATCAGACTGAATTCAGCAGACTCCTCTTATTGATATGGACTGGCAGAATGGGACACTCACATGGACCAATTGAAGAGAAGCACATGAAAGGATAGCACAGAAATTTGTCTGAATCATGTTTATCTAGTAATGTCATGGGTCCCAACAAAAATACCACAGGCCAAATCCATCAAACAATCCTCTCTGATCACCGGCCTCTCATTTTCACCCCACAAGGGGCATTTACAATTCAGATTTGAAACAGCATGTGGCTAAATCACTTGGATTTTTGAGGCAAGATCAAATGATGGTTGGAAAATATACCCAAATCCATAGGGCACAGCATGTAGAGATTCGATAAGAACCTGTCCTCTTTGAAAAAATATCTCTTGAATGGAATATCCACTTTGGCAGCATTTTTCAGCAAGAAAGAAAGGTGGAAACAGAACTTGCAGAGCTACAGGGGCATATAAGGAATAAGGAATTCATTGCAATCACTTCAGGCTAGCCGTTCTGTCTCAAAGAGAGGAACTATTTTGAAGACAACGATCTAGGGACATGATTTAAGGCTATGGTTTCTAACGCAATGGTTTTTCACAAGCTTGTCATGAACAAGTAGCATATCAATCCCCTCCCTAGTTTCAAGAACAACTTAGGTAACCCCATAGACCTAGATAAACTAGTTTGCAAAAACAAGTAATATGGGTGCAATATAAAAGTTGTACAAAAATGCTTTGGGGGGATGTTTTACAGCACCATTTTACACATCTTAGCAAATTTTTGATAGAAAATCCCTCCCGAAGCTCAAGATATTGAATTAATTTGATTATAGGCAATTTTTTGGGAAAACAATTAATCATGCACAATGTAAGAGTTGTAGCAAAATCCTTCTAAGGATGATTGGCTGAGTTATTCTTCTAATATGGGCAAAATTTCATTAGATAATTCAATCTAGAGAATGAGATGTCCAGTTAAATTGATTTCAGCTCATTTAAAGGCAAAAAATAAAAAATAATTTCTTATAAATTTCTGAATTTCATAAAATTTAGACTTTTAATAAAGTTAAAAAACTTAAAAATATTATTGTTTGCCCTAAATATATATTTTGATAGGTAAAGTGAGGGAATCTATTGGGGCCCTTGCCCAAAACTAAAGAAATCTGAAAAAGATCTATCAATACTATGGAATGAAACTCACCCAACCTGTAATGCCCTAGGTTTTCACCCAAAGCATTAGCTAAACAAACACCGAACCAACAAATTTTTCGAGTTTGCAAGTGCGACATTTACATGTTGCATTGCACTCATGCACACACAAGGTGTCACAACAAACACAAAAACACCTAAAACGACATCACCATTGCACTAAGCAAGGTGGCACAAGTAGAAGACTTCACCCATCGTGTGACAACTCCCCACAATGACCAAGCGAGAGGTGGAGCTCACTCCATGATGAGGATCGGATATACGTCCATGACCTTGTTCTTTTGCGAACACATGGAATAGGATGAGAGTGACATCCACCTCAGTCCATTCCATGACTACACAAGACATCCCCACAAGGGTAAGGCTCACCCATGGGATGGTCCAACTAGGAGGTACGATTCCTCAACCAACTGGAATGGTCAATAATTGAACTCGTTCAAAGGCACGCTTCCCAAAGCAAAAGAAGGAATAATCCAAGAGTGCATATCACATCATGGAAATGACACCATGGATACACTTAGGTGGTCAAATGAGCATCTTACGACAACAAACTTCACAGAAGGGATGAACAGGCAAAACAAGACATCCTGGCATAGTACGAGCCCCAAGGAGGAAGCCTCTGCCCAGGGCACTAGCACCTAGCACTGTCGTCCTGGGACACTAGCGCCCAACGCCTGGGTCTTGGGACACCAATGCCAACACTTGGGTCCTCCAAAACCTAGGTACAAAAAGTGCAAAATTTACCAAAAAGGCCTAGAATTCAACCAAAACACCTATGGTGCCTAAAAACAATAGTCAACATCAAAGAGGATTCATTTTAACCAAAAACATTAAGGTATTAAACCAAAAATGTTCACATGCCAAAAAGGACAAAAGCGATACAAAAGGCTATGCATGTTTGACACCAACGTCAACACATGCCAAAAGCAAAGATAAGATCCTCACCACCTATGTGGGATGAATACGACTCAACACAAACATATCTATAAAAATCAAATACAACATCAAATAACTATGTCTAAACATGCTAATATAGCTAGATTCTAACATGTAAAATCTATCAAAACATGCCGACATCCTCACAAACCAAGGCATGGAAAAATACAAGACGATATCCAATAATTACAATATTCGAAGGGCTTCATCCTAAACATAGATGAATCATAGCCAACATCATAAATCAACTCATAGCATTAATTACATCTTATTACAAGGGTCTCAAAAGACCTACATTACAAAGGTTACAATAATCAATAATGATAATATACAAATGCATAAACCACCCAAAAACCAACACACTCTCTAAGGTGCAACAAGACACGAATCACGGCACAATCAACCTGCAAGAAGATAAGGGAACCGTCCAACACCTGAAGATCATCATGAAGGACCAATGGGGAAATGTTGCTCGCCTCCCAACCATATTGCCATCAACGAGCGCAATAGCTATCTACGCAACTCTAGGCAACCCTCAAGCTACGGAGAAGGTGATCATGGTAAACCCACTAGCATCATCTCACTCAATTTAGGATATACATAGCAACATATGTCATACACACCAATCAATACACACAACACAGATGGCACAACTGCCAATACAATGCATATAAACAACACATGGTACAACTACCATCCAATTGCACTCAAGTAACATATGGCACACTTGCCAAAGCATAATAGAATGACATCACAACATTCAAGCATAAGGGAAATAATCACACCTTCAATGCACGCCAGACGAGGCATAAATCATAGTCCATCATAGACACATACAAACATGAATCAGGCATCACAATGCACATGCAATCATATGGTTAACATCACACGTTGAGTCAAACTCCGACGGTGGAAGAAGGAAGAGAGACCTAGGTAGTTAGGCCAAGGAGTGTCAAACGAGGGCAATACTCACCTCGCGGTAGAACATGAGGGCATAGCCTCCTCATAGCAATCGGACAATACACCAAAGATTGCTCTTTACACCCAAACCCAAGCAAGTCGGACACTTCACCAGGACATGCAGTTTGGTGTAGATGATCTCATTATTAAATTTTATTATCCAATGTGTTTAAATGTTATTCTTGATTAAAAATTCCATTTGCTTAATTCCAACGACCTCTTTGGGCCATGGTGCACGATGGAAGCCACTCCTTTCCTACCCCTAGACTTCTTCTTGACCAATTGGGCATGGCACGATTTACAAGGTGACAATCACAATTTTGACTAAAACACAACATATTCCCAAAAGATGCAAAACATCATGTTCCATGGGAGACTACTCATCCCACATTAAAATTAATAAAAGAAAGGTTTAAAATTGAAATTTCATTTTTTTTCTATTTGTATGGAAGAACCATAAAAACCCAAATTCACCATTGTTGCAAGCTTGGCTACCTTGAGCCATTTTCTAACTCTCATGTTTCAAACTCAAATGGAAATTTGACAACTACCCATTGTAGCATAAATGCACAACATTCCAAATATGTAATAAAAACAAGGTGGGTAATCCTAGGTAAAATTTGCCATAACCTTGTCTGTTTTTGCATGTTTCCAACCAAGAACATAAAGCAAAATTACATTAAACAACCATAAATTCATATCTAAGTTTGCCTTGCCTAATCATAATGCCAAGCAATCCACTAAATGTGGCATGGCAATGAAGAAAGCATACAAATTTAAAACAAAGGAAAGATTCAAGAATCATACCTTTCCTACAAGCAATCCAAGGAGGAGAAGAGGGTTTTGAAAGCAATCTTTGATCACACATAAGCATCCACAATTCAAATCCACTCCACTTCAACCAAGCAATCCAAGCAACTCAACCTTTCTTTCATTCATGGAGAAAATCATTCTTTCCAACAAGAGAGGTTTTGAGAGGAGAGAGCAAATGAAGAGGAAAAAGAATGAAATAAAATAACTCATTTTTCCCTTTTAACACCCAAAAACCCTCATTTAAAATAGAATATAAAATTCACTTATAATCATATTTTTAATCAATAATGAAATAAAATATATTCATTTAACACACCATGTAAAAAAATATATCTAATTCATTTCATTTTACTAACCTAAATAATTAATAAAATACCTAGGAACATTAAAATTGATTTAACAATATTTCAACTTCCAAATGCCTTGTAGCATACACCCCTGGTATATGTTTTGTTCCGTATGTGTTTTTGTGTTTTTCTTGCTATTTGATGTTTAGGGTTTTGCTTGCATGTGTGTTTTGACATGAAATACATAGGAAATGAAGTATAAACTAAAAACCCAGAAAATATATAATGTATTTGCACAAACGGATAAAGACCCAAATCATAGAGAGTGATAAAACTAATTACAGAGACATACCCATATGAAAATCTTCAACTTCATTCCATTGCCAAAATTTCACCAGCATACAAAGTCATGGGAAATCACTAGGAAATGCATACATATGAGGTTCTCCACAAAATACAAAGCTGCAACAAAGAATGCAAACCCCAATGCCAAGAATGAGGGTTTTAAATGCTACAAAAGATAGTAGGAATGATATCCCAAGAGCCACGTCCCAATGTGCTGTACGGGCCCCTGCTGGAACTGTTCGCAACCTCAAAGAATGCTCATAAACTCCACCCAAAACCTCAGTAATGATCAGCGATTGTTGGCAGATGCTAGTCGCCCAAGTTTGATGCAGAATGAATGCTAAATCCCATACAAAATTCACCCAACGACCTCCCAAAGGTAGTACGACCTGCTACAGCAGTACGGCTGGGTCTGTGGGTAGTACGGCCAGCAAAAAGAGCATGAAATCTGTTACATCCGTCTTTTTGGACAAATTTTTACTATTTACTTTTACTTGTTTCATGAATAGAATAGACATGTGAATATGTTTTAAGTTCATGGGAAACAATGTTATGATTAGAAATAATTTTATGGAATCATGATTATATATCTCTTAAATATGATTAATTCGATGAAACGAATTAAAATGTCTTTTACAACGTGAAAAAAGAGAAATGTTATGATTGTATTATGCTTTGACTGGGATACCGGTACGTTGACCACAATTTGTATGTGAGAATGTTTTGACAGGAACAGGTGGATCAGACTCTCCGTGAAGCAAAGGGGAGAGAAAGTATCTTCGGGGAAGGGGAGTATAGACTCTGGATCACCAAAGGGTATTTGCCACTGAGAATGGATATCGAACACTGAAACCTAGCGTCTTGAGGTAAGTCTTGATTGTTTAGGTAAGTCTAGATTATCGATGAAGTCGATATGAGTTGTAAGGGTAAGTTACTCTTTGTTATGTCGTTGTCACAAGTAAGATTGATCGACAATTGTGTCGTAATATCATGAGTCTTGTCGCCAAATTATGAACGATAGATATAAATGTCGGGAATGTGTCGTATGTTATGTCTTGTTAAGTTTAATCGACATAAAATGTCGACAGTGGGTTGTCGATCGTACACTTTGTCGTTGCGATCACATATTTCTTCCAAATCACCGTCGTCGTAACATCTGACGTGCGTGCGATGTAAACGTAATAATCCGACGAGGATAACGTCGTGAAATAGATTTCAATAACGTCTGAAGTTTATATGAGTGACAAGTGTTATACCATCGTTTTAATTATAATGATAAGGTATAAATAAAATATATATATTTATGTTTTCAATTGCCACCGAGAGCAAATAGCTCCATTTCGATAAATAAAGTGTTGTTATTAATCGGGCATTAGCTCATTGGACTATGTTATAAATCATTACTTCTTAATGTCACTATAAACCATAATATGTAATCTTTCCAAACTTCGATGTAGGTCAATAAGACCAAGAGTCGATAGTAAGCTATCTCATGATAGTAAGTTATGTCCTCAGCTTGTAAACTCTATTTAAATGGAGTGGCATAATGCCAAAAACCGTTTTTGCCACCTCGCTGACCATTTCCTCTTTTAACCAGAAACCCGATGGCATATAGGATAGATTAAACCCACGCCTTTGAGAGTGGACTGACATGGGAGCTAATCTATAGTCGAGCATGTTTAAGCTTATCGAAATGGATAATCCACAGGTAGTTAGGGTTAGAAAATTTTTTTTTCTTCCCACTCGCCACCCTTAAGAGCATTCGGGGGGGGGGGAGGAAGTCTTAAAAAGATGGCAACATAATTAGTTTCAAAAAGGACAGGGGCAAAGGAGGCAACATGAGTTAGGAGCTGGGAAAGACGAGAGAATCGAGCGAGAGCTTCAGTGAGAAGTCCTTCAAACAGGTTCTTAAACCTTCCGTTTAAATCTGCAACTATTTATAATATAGTGGATGTGTGAGCCGAAGTCTTACTGTAGCTTGCAATGTTTATTTGAATGTAAATCATTTGTATGAGGAAAACGTATACCCTCCATTATGCCACTTCCTCTCTATTATTCATTTAAACAGTTTTAGATTATTCCTTGTATCTCGATATAATGATGAAGTTTTTATACTCTTGTTTTATTATGTGTTTAGGCCGTTAGAAGGCCGATAACCTTGAGAGGTTGAGAGCCTGACGTCTAGTAATTGAGAACAGCATATGTCTGAGAATCTATGCATATATTATACAATGTCCTCCTACCCAGGAATTAGAAGGCGGGAGGAATTTATAAATGTTTCAAATAAAGAAAAGTATAAATGGAAGATGGGGAATTTGCACCAATACAAGAAATTATGCAATCTACTTTACCAGTAAAGTTCATGTTCCCCAAACAGTGCCATTATATAGATAAGCAGGTCCAAACCAAAACATTGAGCATGGTATTATTAAAAGCAATACTTCCATTAAGTCTTTCCTATAGCTCATGAAATAAAATCAACGAGCCTCTACAGAGCTTGGCTAGGCATGGGTCTAGGTGTATATATAAGCAACACTGTGTCACTAATACATCATTGGGCTATAGCTTTAGATTTTATGCTACAAGCATAGTTTATCTTTTAAGGAGGATAGTATTAAAGATGCTTTATATATTAAGATATATGAATTCTTGTAATGACAAGTATAATTGTTAAATACATGGATATTGAGCATAAGATATATCCTTTCCATTCTAGTTTTTGTATACGAAAAGAGACCATTAGGTCTAGTTCGTTATTTTATAATTCATGACTCAAAATCCTTTCAGAAGTGGAAGAAAATTAAACATGGTGCAATTTATACTTGAAACGAGATATTGATTTTATAGACTCAACTTGTCAAGGATTGATTAAATCCAAAGTGAGTATCCAAGATAAATCCATAGATATATTCTTAACCTTAGAGCATATAAATATTATTTTTCCAACAAAGATTGGGAGAGATAATATCATTATGATTTCAAAACGGTAATGATAAATCATGGGATTAGATTTCTTATGTGAAATAGAGCTCTTCTTGTCAAATTGGAATATGATTTAGAGGAATGAGTAAACCAAGAAGTGGAAACCTAGATATCCCCTTGAAACAACTACTGTTAAAATAAAATTATCTCGAGAAAGAGAATAGGAGACACAATTATTTTCCCATATGTTTCAAGATTGAAACTAGTAAACCGACTCAAGGAATAGGCATACCAAGGGATGGGAAATTATAGATCTTATGTTCTTATGAACTTATTTTAGTATCAATTGAAGTCAAAACTTAACCCAGTGTTGGGTATTTCTGTTAAGATTTATACCAAGTTGGGTATGTTGGGAGATTCGAGACTCAACCCCACATGATTATTGTATTTAAGATTGTTGTTAAAGATTTATTGACATATTTTTCAAAGGATAAATATGTATATGAATTCGTATTTAGACTTAATGGAAAGTCGATAGACTTAGTAGACTAGTTGGTCGATTGTATTTTATTTTCAAATCCTTTATGGTTGAAGGAATTGAACTTAGTCAAAGACTAGGTTTGAGAAATGATAGCACTTCTTAAGATATGTAGGAGAGGAGTTATACCTCGTATATTATCCTTATTCTTGTCATGTGAATTTAGAATTTGAACAGTGCCATGAAGTCTAGGGAAGATGAAAGGTACTTGTTTCCATGTTTTGTTATTATCCTGAGATAATAAGGCATTTCTATGCTTTGGGTTAGAGAAACTAAACCCTAGAATTATAACTAGAAAGATTTAGAAATTTATGCTTGTATGTCAAATATGATATTGCCCTTGGTCGACAGTATATGGTCGAGTAACCATGGAGTTAGACATAAAGAGTTTAAGTAGTACTTATACAAAACCTAAAGTGAATCTTGGATAAAAGTCTAAACTTAGTAAATTGTTCAAGGATGCTAGTATGAAGACAGATAATAAAGGGACAAGAGGTCACAGACCCTAGAGATTGCAAGTACGCAAAGATGGACTCATATTGCAAATATATTCTAGATTAAGGATTGGTTTGAGTCAATTGACTGAAATGGATTTGCCGTATAGACAAGTTTGTGTCTAGTACAACTAAATGAAGGGGTAAAGACCCTAGTTATGTTTATTTGATCTTATTTGTGAAAAGAGTTAATGGTCTCAACTATGATGCTTAACCTGGGTAAGGTAACCATTTTAGCTGTATTGAATTGACTTAAACTCCATTAAGTGTCGATAAGTCTTGGATCTCGGGTATTGCAAGTTGCGACGAGAATCCTTGTATGGAAAGTTAATCTGTCAGGATTATAGAACCTAGACAATATTTGGAAAACTATTGAAAACGGAAAGACTGAATTAAAATTGATAAACTTTAAATATAAACCTAGTTCACCACATCCGAGATGACATAACCTATTGGGATGATCATACTTAACTAGAGGGTATCTAGGGTTGTATGATCAATAGTGTTACGTAGGATACATCCCTAGTACTTTGATGGCAGATACCTTAGGTTATCCTAGGTCTATACTCTTCGTGAAGGGTAGGGCCACTTCCGGGAAGGAAGGTGTGCGGGAGACTGTCGGTCTGTGGATGGAGGTAAAACTCTCTGAAGATGCTTTCTCTCTCTTCAACCAGAGGCATGTCGAGACTTGTTATATGGAGGTCGACAATCAAGATGCAGTGACCATTTGGTGAGTTAATTTATGTAATCTTTTTTTTGTAAAATTTAACATGTCAAACATTGGAAATGGTTAGACAAATTGTGTAATATGATGCAATCATGTTTCTTAATTAAGTTATTGATTGAACTTAAATTTAAAAAAAAAAAAATTATCACCTTTTACCTCTTTGATTTTTCTTCATGGTAAAACTAGATTATAGAGTTGGAATTATTTTGGATATTACAAAATCAGTCCTCAAAACTCTCCAATCTGTCCCAATCTGATCCTCTATAGTTATCTCACAATAGCAAACCAAAACTGAATGAGATGTGATCACTTCGGCACCAAAACTCCATCAAAATCTATCGAATGAAAGCTCAAATGAAGCTCCTGAAGTGAAGCTCCTCCAATCCTCTCCTGATGCAATCTTTCATGCACGAAGAAAGGGACTAATGCAGGGGTTTTCGTCCCAACATAGCCATGAACAAAACCTAGAGCCAAGCTCAAACCCAATGCATGGGAAACTCAATAGATGAGAGCAAAATCAATAATCTTCGCATATCCAAAATGAGGCTCATTTTACTCCTTTTGTTTCCTTTCCATCCCAACGCCCACGATGATTTTTCTTTTATTATTTTAATTTGTGACTTAAGTCCCTCATGACCCTTTTGTATCTTGGGCGCCCCATCTCCTAGACATGTCACTTTTAAGTTGCAACTTCATTTTATAAAGTGACTTAATATTATAACATAAAGTTATATTATGTCTAATAAAATAACATAAGTTAAATTTTTAATTTAACTTATATTATATCCAATAATGCTTAGACATTTCGAAACCATCAACTCTCGTGCCATGACCATTGACCACTGCCCTGCCAATAATAGCAAGTGCCCGGCTCTCGACTTACCATAAATAGTAGGTACCTGAATTCACCTCCTAACCATTGTTATTAGCCTACGGAAGTCATGTGATAGGCTAATCTCCATCATCTGTGTGACTGGGCTAAATGGGGGACATTACATACCTTTTAGGCAACACATTTAGTAATAGAAAATTAGCTAATGAACTTATTGCAACTATTCCAAACGGGTAATTGCTTTTTAACTCAATCTCATTTTGAAAAATCTAAACACGCCATATTAGGAATTCCGTTTTCCAATTTAATGCAATTCTACCTTTTTGACGAAAAAATATTAAATTTCAGAAATAATTCAAAATCATTTAAATTTATTCCTCTAGATAATATAATGCAATAGATATTTTCGCTAAGATAATTAATCATAAAAATAATCCGAAAACACGTTTTTCGAGATCATTTAAAATAAAGTGCAAAATGCTAAGGAAACACACGCAATTGACTTCAAGCACACATTATGGGTTTCCACAACACAAGGATAAGGGTGAGATGGCTTAGTGTCCCATGTCAACCTTCTCCACATTTCCCACATTAGTTAACACTTGTAATTACCTGCACACTCAAGTCAACCATCAGGCGTACCTGCTCCACATATAATAGCTAGCCGAAGCAACATAATCCACTCCAACGTGGTATAATCACACATGATATAAAATAATCATATCCACTATAATCATCTACAACTGGCATGATCCAGGAATATGATGCATAAATGGAAACATTTCACAATGCGAGAATAATACAACAATCACAACTATAACAAGTATAGTGAAAATAGTGAAGTTGAAGCACTGAAATAATCTAACATGCAAAATCACAACGTATGCATTCCATAATGCATAGTTGGAAACCAAATAACAAAGCACAACCCCATCGGAAACACCTCGATGGTCATGTAAAATATACCCTCAGAACCCATCGATGGCACCATAGACCTCATTGGCAAGTTCAGTGCAATGCATCAAAGCATAATAATCACATAATACACTGATAAACACTCAGAACAACATATAACACATGAATCAAAAAGCACACAAGGCACAAACTAGGGTGGGCATTACACAACCAAAGAAAGCCACGAGAAACCTAACAAGCTAAAAGCTAATAAGATGCTGTAGGAGCATCCCAAAGGTTTATGAGCAATCTGGCATCACCCAAAAATATATTCTTTTACTTGTTTTGTTTGTTTGTAGGTTTTCAAATAACATTAGTCATTACCAGTCACTGTAGATCTTACCACATCTTACCGCGCTTGCACATTTTACTTTCCAGTTGGGAATATATATTCTACATTGAGCAGGAGCATCCCAAAGGTGTATGAGTAATCTTGCATCACCCAAAAATATATTCTTTTACTTGTTTTGTTTGTTTGTAGGTTTTCAAATAACATTTTAGTCATTACCAGTCATTGTAGATCTTACCGAAACTTACTGCACTTGCACATTTTACTTTCCAGTTGGGAATATATATTCTACATTGATCCTACAATGTTACATTCAATTTCTAGGAGATTTTGATCACCGCAAAGACATAATTCACTTCTAGAATTATTACTGGGCATAATAGGGAGATATCTAGTTTCACTGTTCTTAGTTTGCAGTGAATTTTTGAAGCCTGTGACAACAAAGGAATAGGTTTGCATATGCACTAGACTAAGGAGAGCTTATGATGTGAACCACATCAAATTTCATCGATCTGTTATCACCGCATTCATTCCAAAAGATTCCTTCACATGTTTGGCCAGCTACGTGTTACACTTGGCATCGAGCCTTGCACCTACTTGCGGTAGACTGAGATCATTCCTAAGGCTAGGAATTGCTATATAAACGTTTCTCATGATCATTCGAAGGCTGTCAAGTTTGCAAGTTCAGTTTTGGGAGCTCGGTGTTGGATTGTAATGTGATATTATTCAAATTTCGTAATTTGCCAATTGTAATCAAATAACTGCGGCCTAGCATGTTGGAAGCCCATTGTGGCAGATTTTAATTCATCCATGACTTTGAATGAATAAAGATCATATTATTGTTTTATTGTTTCATTGAGTTCTACTGTGTTATTTTATTTGGCTATATGGTTGGATAATCCTTCATTGGATCCTTTATCCATGACTTCATCAAGTGGTATCGAAGCATAAGGTTTGGTATCCTGAAGGTTCTGCTTGTGAACAAATTGTCAAACTAAGGCAATCTACAAGAAGCTTGACAATAGAGCATCGACTGAGAGGTAGCTACAAGGAGTGATTGTAGACCGATCGTCAGCTTAAGGCAATTTGCATTAGGTCCCAAGGAGAGATGTCTCCGTGAAGAGGACAAGGTATTGTTAATGTTGCTGGAAAGATGGAAGAAATGTTTGAGACGATGAAGGGGATGAAGATTTGAATGGATGCTTTTGAGGAAGATTGCAGAAGAAACCCTAACCCTAAAGCTAATGAGAGTGATGAAGAACAAGAAGCTAGCCCTGTTGAGCAAAGTGAAAGCAAAGAATACAAGGAAGAAAGGATGTTGAAAGCTATATCATGTATCAGTAAGAAGACTAGACTAGACATTCCAAATTATTCTGGTAGTTTAAACCTTGAAGAATTGATAGATTGGATAAGTGATTTAGAAGAGCATTTTGAGTATGAAGATATAGATGATTTGGATAGGATAAAATTTTCTAAGACTAAGTTGAAAGGTCATGTTGCCATTTGGTGGAAAGAAATCCAGTTAGAAAGAAATAGAAAGGGTAAACCTAGTATTGGAAAATGGGATAGAATGGTGAAGAAGCTAAAATCTAAGTTCATTTCTGCAAATTATCATTTAGAATTGTTGAAGGAGTTGCACAACTTGAGGCAAAAGGATATGATTGTGAAGGAATATACTGAGGGATACTACAAGTTGACAATCCAATCAAGACATAATGTTGGAGTGGAGAAAGTGGCGAGATACATCAACGGTTTGAAAGGATCAATTCAAGAAGAGATGAGTATGTTGAATATCCAAATGGTAGAAACATATCAATTGACCCCAACCACAAAAAAGAAATTAAACAAAAGACTTGAAGATAGACAAAATTGACAAAGAGGAAGAGGATTCTAGAGGGATAGATCTCAAAGTGGTTACAGGATACCATATGTGGAAGATTCTAAGGGTGGTAGCTCATACTGCAATGGAGGAAACAGTAGTTCATCACAACAGAGAAGGTTATAGTTCTTATTGCAAAGAAAGGGATGACAAATTCATACCACAATGACATAACTGATGGATATCAGATAGGTAGAGAGAGATTGTTGGAATGTTTGTCATTGATGTCAAAGGTAAGAAGTCATAAGTAAGGTTATTGATGTCAAGTTCTAGTATGAGGAGTTAACCGTTGGAGAGCAAAGCAAAATACATCCGTTACACCTTACCGTTGAAGAGAATTGGTGGTCGAGCTAAAGATATAGGTATGTTTAAATTAAAGATTTAAACATCACTTTGAAGGATGTGAAAAATAAGACATTATTTGTATGGGCTGACCCATAGCTTTTGGCGTCCAAAACAAAGGAATTTAAGTTTAATTTGAAGTGGCCAACTCCATAGAAAGGCTGACCTCATACTTAATATCCTGGCCGACTTAATAAGGTTATATACTATGTCACAGGGTTCGACGAATTTTTGCTACCAAGTTCGAAATTTGGCGAACCTTAAAACATTATAAAAAATTCGTTTAAATTCGCTTAGGGTTTGCTGGTTTTTTTAATAATTGCAATCTATTAAAAAAAAATTGCCTAGTTTTTTCCTTTCTGGGAACACCTGCAAGTGACGCCTTAAAAAATCGCGATGCGCTGGAGAAATGAGTTTGAAATTGTGACGCATAAAAATTGGAAGAAGAGTCTCTAAACTCGGGTTTAAATGGCGATTCAAATCGGGTAGGTATTTTAAAAGATTCAATATATTTTAAAAGATAAAATTGCCACACAAAAGCCGCTTATAATTTAAGCGCACTTTAATGCTCACATAGGAGGTTCAAGGAATACGCCGATAGGAACAACCGACAAGTTTAGAAAATTTTCCCTTGAATTTTTTTACTGCGTGAGACAATTCCGAGCACTATAATGCTCACATATAAAAGCCTATCGGCTAATTATTGATATATTGTTATATTTATATAATAATATTCATAATATATAGATATATTATAATATTTAAATAAGCTATTATTATATATTAATAAATATTATTATATTATTAATATATTTATAAATATTAATAGATATTATTATCATATAATATATAAGATATTGTATTATTAATATATTAATATATAATAATATTTATTATTATATTATTAATATTTATTAATTATATATATATATAATTTTATTATTAATATTTATTATATATTTAAATTAAATTTAAATAAGGCGAATTTAATAACGAATTTTTTTTCCCTTGCCGAACTTCATCCGAATTTTATGGTTGCTGAATTCGAATTCGAACTCGAACCTTGCGACATAGGTTATATATATACATGTGGTGCGGTGATCAGTGAATACATAACACATACGATTTATCATATAGTAGAAGCGATTTAATATGAGGCAGCAACTTTATGAAGATCAGAAATTACTAAGGGATGCGATTTTTATTAGAGGTGCGATCTGCTTAAGATTAGAATTATAAAGCAGTGTTTTATTTGTCAAGGGCAGCGATTAGTTTTGTGAAGCCAGCAATTAAGATAAAGATTATCCTTGAAGAGGCAGCGATTACTTTTGGAAGAGGTGAAGAGTCATTTTTGTTAATAATAGACACATCCATTCCTAATGAACGCCTCCTTTGGAATGCTATAAATGAGGGAGAAGGAGAGTTTGATAAGCAAGCAATTTGACCTATTAATGAGAATAAGAGCAAATTGAAAAGAAAGAAAAGGGCAGAAATATGAAGTGTAACTCAGATTTACTTTGAGTGTATATGCAGCCCATGTATGAATGATAAATGCAAATATATATGACGAACATAAGTGAAGATTAGGAGCAGAAATCTATGTGAGAATATTGGCATGAGATTAGTTTTTGTGAAATAAATAAGTGCATGATAAGAACATATTTATGAAAGAGAAGTGTGTATGACTAGCAGATTTGTGAAGGAGTGGAAGTATATGAGAGTGAACCTGATTTGAAAAAGAAAGACTTACATCATACAAAATCAAAGGTAGTGATCAGATTTGTGATTGGATTAGAATTGTGTTTGGATCAGATTTGGAAGAAAGTTATTGTGTGGATTGTAATCAGATTTGGAAGAAGGTTATTGTGTGGATTGTGATCAGATTTGGAAGAAGGTTATTGTGTGAGTTGTGATCAGATTTGGAAGAAGGATATTGTGGGAGTTGTGATCAGATTTGAGGAAGAAGGATATTGTGTAGATTGTGATCAGTTTTGTGAGAGGAAGATCTTGTGGAAAAGTAAACATATAAGCCATTGAAGGATTAATAGGTTGGAGCCTATCAAATAGAGGTTGGAGCCTCTTGCTGGGTTGGAGCTCAGTTTGTGTGGGAGTTGGAGCCTCCAATAGGTTGGTGCCTATAATTCTGTCAAGTGGAGATTGGTGTGTCATGTGAGTTGGAGCTCACTATTTGTATGTGAAGTAGGTTGGAGCCTACAAGAAGAAGAAAGGATATATATATATATATCCTTTCTTCTTCTTGTAGGCTTATATATATATATAGAAGCAATATTGTGTTGTGGTTTTCTCTCGAAAGGGTTTCCACGTAAATCGTGTGTTCTCATTGTGTACTTAATTGCTAGATCTTGCATATGTGTAGTTGATGTAATTAATTGAGTTTGGAAAAGTAAAAGATTGTTAGATACTGATTCACCCCCCCTCTTAGTATCGCTGTGTGCTCATTAGAGATATGGTGGAGGTGATGGAATACCTTTTAGAGGAACTTGTTTTAGGTGTGGAGAGGAAGGATATTCAACATTTGAATGTCACCAAAGTCAAGGAAGCCCTAACAAAAGGCCGGAAGGAAAAGTGAGATTTGCAAATGCCGATGAGAAGACAGAGAGATCCTCAGTTTTGAGGGTGAACCAAAGAAAGGTGAATCACTTGTCATGAGAAGAGCCTTGATAAAACATGAAGAAGAAGAACCAGTACAAAGGAATAATTTGTTTAGAATAGTATGCAAATTAGGAGGTAAGTACTGTAAGGTTGTCATTGATAGTGGTAGTATAAATAATTTGGTGTTTGAAGAAATAGTTGATAAATTGAAACTGAGAAGATTAGAACACCCTAGACCATATAGGATTGCTTCATTGCAAAAGAAACATAAGGTATTGGTGAAGAAACAATGTTTAGTCAAATTCAACATAGGTTCATATCATGATGAAATTTTGTGTGATATAATGCCAATGCATATGACAATTTGACAGGATTGCTATTCATGATGGGAAAGAAAATAGTTACAGTATAACAAAGAATGGTAAGAGACACAGGTTGATCTCGTCGAAGGAAAGAGAAGGGCAAGTTTGCAGTAGTACCATATTTATTTAGTAGATGGAGGAAGTTCTTAGATGGATTGAGACATGAAAATGTGTTTTGCATTGATTCCAAGAATATGCGTCACCGCAAACATAATAGACACCATTGCAGATGAAGAAAAGATACCGCAAAGGAAATTTTAGAATTGTTGATAGAGTATAAGGATATCATATTAGACAATATGCTAGATGGATTACCACTAGTAAGGAGTATCAGTCATCACATGGATCCAATACTAGTAGCAAGTTTACCAAATAAGGTGGCACATTGGATGACACCAACAAAAAATGAGGAATTGAACTGACAAGTGCAAGAGTTGTTGAAAAAGGAATTGATTAGAGAAAGTTTTAGCCCATGAGCAGTACCAACAGTAATAGCACCCAGGAAGGATGGTGAGTGGAGAATGTGTACAGATCCTAGAGCAATAAATAAGATCACAATCAAGTATAGATTCTCGTTGCTGAGGATGGATGGCACAATAGATTGCTTAAGTAGAGTGAAGTATTTTACTAAGATGATTTCAAAAGAGGTTGCCATCATATTAGAATTAGAGAAGGAGATGAGTGGAAGACAACATTTAAGACAAATGAAGGGTTGTATGAGTGGTTGGTTATGCCCTTTGGGTTGAAAAACACATCAAGTACATTTATGAGGTTGATGAATGAAGTTTTGAAGCAAATTTCAGTAAGTATGTGATTGTTTATTTGGTTGATATTTTGCATTTCAATAAGATCGAGGAGGAACATTTGGAGCATATTAGATTGGTATTGTAAAGATTGAGGGAAGAAAAGTTGTTGATCAATGTGAAGAAGTGTAGTTTTATGAAGACAAAATTGGTATTCTTGGGATTTGTAATCTTAACTGAAGGATTGAAAATGGATTTAGAGAAAGTTAAGAGTAATTGTTGAGTGGCCTACACTAGTGAATGGTGGAGAGGTAAGATCTTTTCGTGATTTGGCGATTTTCTATAGAAAGTTCATTGGAAATTCCAGTGGCATTTGTGCACCATTAACTGAGATGATGAGGGGAGATAAGAAAGAGTTTAAGTGGACATCGGGAGTAGATAGGAGTTTTGAGTTGTTAAAAAAGGCGACATAACAACTAGTATTGGCATTGACAGATTTTAACAAAGTATTTTAGGTTGATTGTGATGCAAGTGAAAGTGTAATAGTAGTAGTATTGAGCCAAGAAGGAAGACTGATAGCATATTTTAGTGAGAAGTTGAATGATGCAAGAAGAAGATACTTAGTCTATGATCAAGAATTTTATGTCATAATTCAAGCATCGAAGAAGTGGAGACATTACTTATTGAAGGTATTTGTGTTGTACATTGATCATCAAGCATTGCAGTATTTGAGCAGTCAAGGAAAGTTGAATTAGAGACATATGAGATGGGTTGAGTTTTTGTAGAGTTATACTTTTATGTTGAAGCATAGGAGCGGAAAATCAAACAATGTTGTTGATGCGTTGAGTAGGAGATAGAATTTGATGACAAAAATGAGAGTAGAGGCGGTTGAATTTGCTGAATTGAAACATTTGTATGAAGCTGATCCTGATTTTGCAGAAGCATGGAGAGCATGTGGAGAACTGGTAAGCATGGACAAAAGTAAGTGGTTTGATTATTTAATTCAAAATGAAATGTTGTTTAGGGGAAATCAATTGTGTATTCCTAGAAGCTCAATAAGGGAGAATTTGATCAAGGAGAAGCATAGGAACAATTTGGTAGGACATTTTGGTGTAGACAAGACAATGGCATTGATAAGTGAAAACTATTTTTGGCTGCAAATATACAAGGATGTGAGGAAATTTGTTTAGAATTGTAGAATTTGTTAAGTTGCAAAGAGTAGTCAAAATATTGGGTTGTATTAGCCATTATCAATTCTGGAGAATCCTTGGGAAGACATAAGTATGGATTTTGTATTAGGATTGCCTAGAATGCAGAGAGGACATGATTCAATATTTGTAGTTATGGATATATTTTCTAAGATGACACATTTCATTCTATGTAAGAAGACAAATGAATTGTACATATAGTTGATTTATTTTTCAAGGAAATTGTGAGATTGCATTGGTTACCAAGGAGTATTGTTTTAGAAAGAGATACTGAGTTTATTGGTTATTTTTGGATGACATTGTGGAAGAAGATGAAGATAGATTTGAAGTTCAATTCAACATATCACCTATAGATTGATGGGTAGACATAAGTTGTGAATAGGAGTTTAGGGAATTTGCTAAGGTGTTTGGTTGGAGAGAAGATAGGAAATTGGGACATGGTATTATTGTAAGAAGAGTTTGTATACAATAATTTAGTAAATAGGAGTATAGGGAAAACACCATTTGTGGTTGCATATGGCAGTAGTCCAAGAAATGTGTCAGAGTTGAGGGATATCATCAATGAAGAAAAAAGGAGTACAAAAGCAGAAGAATTTCCAAAACATATGAAGGAAGTGCATACATAAGTAAGGAGTCACTTGGAGAAGATGAATGGTAGATAAAGGAGAAAGCATATGAGAAAAGAAAGCATAAGGAGTTTGTGGTTAGAGATGAAGCAATGGTGTATCTCAGAAAAGAAAGATTTCCAGTTGGAACATACAAGTTGAAGATGAAGTTTGGTGCTTATAGAATTGTCAAGAGGTTTGATTCAAGAAATGCATATGAAGTAGAGTTACCAAAAGGTTTGGGTATATCACTAGTATTCAATGTTGCATATTTATATTAGTACAATGAAGGAGAGTCAAAAGATAGTAACTTGGAAGTACAATGGAAGACTCAGATACCACAACAACAAAAAGAGGAGATTGAGGAGATTTTGGACAATAGAATTAGAAGAAGCACTAGGAACACACGGTATGAAGATTATTTGGTGAAGTGGAGAGGAAGGCTTGAAGAAGACTCATCTTGGATTTTTCAAGCTGAGGTAGACTGGCTTGGTTTCCCTCTAGCCACCGGAAAGTGAGGGACTCACTTTTCAGATTACCTTGGGTGTTTGATGCAGGAGCATCCTAGGGTGTAAGAGCAATCTTGCATCACCCAAAAATATTTTATTTTACTTGTTCAGTTTGATTTTAGGTTTTCAAATAACATTCTAGTCATTACCAATCACCGTAGATCCTACAACATCTCATCGCACTTGCACATTTCACTTCGTGGTTGGGAATATATGTTCTACACTAAGCCTACAATGTTGCATTCAATTTCCAAGAGATTGTGATCACTGCAAAGGCATAATTCACTTCTAGACTTATTACTGGGCATAGTAGGAAGATATCCAATTGCATTGTTCTTAGTTTGTGGTGACTTTCTGAAGCGTGTGGCAACAAAGGAACATGTTTCCATATGCACTGGACTTAGAAGAGCTTGCGGTGTGAACCACATCAAATTTCATCGATCCATCATCACCACATTCATTCCAAAAGATTCCTTCACATGTTTGGCAGACCTTGTGTTACACTTGGCATCGAGCTTTGCACCTACTTACGGCAGACTGAGATCATTCCTAAGGCTAGGAACTGCTATATAAACATTTCTCATGATCATTTGAAGGCAATCAAGTTTGAAAGTTTAGTTTTGGGAGCTTGGCATTGGATTGCAATGTAATATCGTTCGAATTCTGTAAGTTGCCCATTATAATCAAATGTCTGTGACCTAGCATGTTGAAAGCCCATTGCAGCGGATTGTAATTTATTCATGACTTTGAATCAATAAAGATTATATTGTTGTTTTGCTATTTCATTGAGTTCTGTTGTGTGTTGTTTTATTTGGCTGCATGGTTGGATAATCCTTCATTGAATCCTCTGTCCATGACTGCATCATAAGACACCCCAATGCTACTACTTTCAAGCCCATGCAGGCAACAAAAGAATGAATGGCATCATATGTTGATTATTAAAATAACTCTACTACACATAGTTCCATGGAGTTTTAGAATGGAGGGACAAGTTTTGAGGATGAGGGGACCAAGGAACTTGATTTGGGGAGGATGAGGGAATGGCGACTGGTGAGGGTTTGGGAGTGAAGCCTCTAGTAGGATTTAGGGGCAACACCCTTCATGGGTTTTTGGGGGTAGCGCCCCTTGTGGGGTTCAGGGGTAGCGCCTTAGATGTGTTCCCAAATTAAGGCCTTAGAGACCACATGAACCTTCGAAGCGCATTCCATTTTCATTATTTTATCACTATGTTTTCTTGGACACCAAGTCCTCACTATTTCACTATTTCTAACCAAATCTTCATATTCAGAGAACTAAAAATGAAGCTAAAGAATTTGATTGGTATAAATGATGAGGGATATGTAGTTTTTATAGTTTTTTTGAGTGTTTAGGATGTGGGTAGGCCCATTAGAATATTAGGATTAGGGTTAGCTGTCCAAATTTTAAAAAATGCCCTTTTAAAAGAATTACCTTTTTTAAGTGCCAATTGTGTGGGATGGATGTAGGTTTCTAGGACGTTCAAAGGATGTGGTTGAGTTTCTTAAGGGTCTTGGGAACAACCCACCATCCCCTTAACATCCCCATTTGGGGAAATGCCCCGGAAACGTCCCCCCCCGAGGGAGATGTCCCAAGAATCTCTTGCTTGGTTGTGGCAGTGGAGGCATGACAAAGGGGTGTTTCCCTAGCATCTCATCATCTCGGGGACATCCCCATCTCCGAAAACATCATTTTTCGGGGGCAGGATGCGTCCTCGTGGAACACTGCTTGCTACTAACCTTCATTGTAGAGGCAAAATAAAATCAAGTATGCACCAAGAGTAGCCTCCTCCCCTTATAGGAAAGAATAACCTCCATAGTCCATTGAGATCCCTAACCCATTGAATCCCTAGCTTCCAATTGCAATATCTTTGCTTTTGATTTCCTCGCTTTGTGTGTTTTTGAAGGTCCTCAATTTGTTTTGGTCTTCTTGCTTTCCAATTGTGAAATGGTTAAAGTGTTTGTAGTCCATAATTGGTCATCCTCTTCCTCCCTATAATCTTGAGACGTTGCATCCTTGAAATCCTGCAACTCAACTCCATTGGTCTCCATCAATAGATCAACCTCTGCATTAGGTAAATCCAAAACCTCTAACTAATCCATGCTTCCTTTCCTCAAGGCATGCTTTTTAGGTCAACTTCCCTCTTCCTCACTATGAACTGAAAGAGTAAGTGTTCTCTCACTGTGCTTAGTCAGAAAGCGTTCATGATTTCTCTAATCAAAATTCACTTCGGGACTTCTAGATTTTTGAATCCAATTTTGTAGATGGACTATACAAGAACCCACAGAAAATTGAGAGGGACACATTGCAATCTTGTGCCCTAACTTATTACAGTGAAAGCACCTGGAAGGCAACCCCTTGAAATTTACAAATTAAATCCAAGATCCTAGTGAGGACACAATCCTAATGGAATGAAAGATAGGCTTTGAAATTTCAACCATAACACAAACCCATGCATATTTGTTTCGAAAACTGTTTTGCTCCCTGTCAATTAAAAAAATATCCCACCTTTTCAACCAACCATTTAATCAATTTAGGATCTCTCATAACCAAGAGAAGATTATATATATGAACCTACATTGTAGTCTTAGTGACAGAAGCAATTGCAAGATGAAAGAAAGGCATCTAGGGGCTCACAAAAACACCAACCTTTCCAAAGAACCAAGGGTTGTTATTCCACACAAACTCATGATCCTCAGCACTTTGAAATTGAACAAGGGAGAAACCCTTATCCAGCAAAGATAGAGATGGGTCTGTTGTGTTGCTCCAAGTAGACCTCCTCCATAGAGAAAACTCAAATTTTGGTTACTTCCCCATACATCGACACCAAAGGGACCTGTTACCTAGATATGCTGAAAGTGTATCTATACGGTCATCAGTAAGATGTAGATTTGGAATATCTTCTGCTAGACAAACCACAGTATCTCCTAGAAACAAAGGAGCCAGAACATGATCTCCTTCCCCAGTTGGAAAAGGGTTCTCCAAATTGGGTTTTGTAAAATTATCCTTCTTCCACGGGATTCAATCTTCAGACTATGGTGGCCAATGTGCAAGTCCAGATTTATACAAAAAATCCCTTACAAAATATTTATACAATTTCATATTTATACAAAAATCCTAAGAAATTATCAGATAAATAGACAACTTGAGTTGAGATACAAAATATAATTTCAAATCTTGGGACAGTCTTTGCCATTTTTTGACAAGCAATTTCTATACCTTTTTTTATGCCTTGACCTTTTGTGTACATGTCAATTAGGGCATTTAATGGATTACCATTCACTATTCCAAAACTCCAAAATCAGCACAAGCTGGGAGGACCTTAACAAAAGGTTATTGAGTTTGTCCATACATGTCAATTTCATATCAACCAGTTCCTTTTGTGCATACCAGCAATGATTGCATTGCAAACATGTGCCTTCCCATCAAGTTATTTTGTCGAACACTTCGTGTCTGCCATGCACTTTTAACATTTTACATAGATGTTTTAGAAGATTGACAATTATTAATCAAGTTTCAAGATATTCTTTGATTGATGTCTATACTCTTTCAAAGCTCCCATTATGCCAGTAGCCACATGCTAGCATTTGTCATGTCCCCTTTTTCTGAGTCAGTTCCAAAATGTTTGGAGCATTCCAAGATTCTTGGAGGATCCCACAAACCTTGGAATGTGCCATTTTCTATGGTTTCGTATTTCTTGCTTTGCTTTAGTTCTTAGTCTTTGTTGAAATAATTTAATTAGTTCATTTTGGTATTTTCCATAGTTTAGTGTGGGAACGAGAAATAAATTAAAATAATAATTAAAGTCGGTCTTAATATTATTTGTCTTAGTATTGTAAACAGACCACTTTATTATTATTATTTAGGCTGCCTAAATGGGGCAAATAAAGCCTTTTGTAATGTTAAGTTAGTTCTTTCTAGTTGGGCGGGAAATTACAAAAGGTAATTAAAATTTAGGTTTAGTTTGGGCAAAAAGTAAATATTATTATTTTATTTCCATCCCGTGCTTATAAAAGGAGGATGAGAGCTCATTTGAAAGATTTTATCTTTTTACAAAACTTATTATTTGAATTTGAGCTTTGTGCCGAACTTCTTGCCTAAAGGATGAAAACTCTAAAGGCTGCCCTAAAGACGAAAACCCTCCGTTCCTAGTGAGAAATTCCATTGCAGGGATTTTCAGTGAGTTGAATGCATTGTAATTCTAGTTGGTGTTTTGGTGTGAAGATTTCTTTTGTTGGTGTGGAGTTTTCATTTAGTTTGTGTGGGGTGATTTATAGATTTAGGAAAAATACAAAAAAAAAGCAGTGTGTTGTTCCAGTTTCCGTATTTTGTGATTCTTCCTTAGTTCATGTGTGAGTTTCAGATTAAAAAGGCATTAAATTCTATTTTCTTGCAAATCTAACATTTCCCTGTGAAGGAGTTCTTTTCCTATTTAGGCCGTACTATTTCACTGTTGTAAAAGGTTGTACCATATGATGAAATTGTTATATCTTTATTGCTGGGCTGTACAACCTTCATTGTTAGGCGATTTGATTTACTAGGGATGTGTGATTGTTTGGAGGTCATTTGGTGCATATTTGACTAGCTATACCATTACCAAAAGAAGCCGTACTGCTCAAAATGGGCCATACCAACTGTGGGATAGACTGTACGGTATGAAGTCTGAATCATTGCAAATTAGAAGGGTTTGTGGTTTGTTTTACTTCAGCATCAGTTGTGTTTGTCCACCCCACTTGTGTGGATTTTTGTGAGCTTAGTGAACTGCTGCAATCATAACTGAGTTGTCCTTGAGTTCATACCATAGTTGGAGTACCGCGAAATCAGTCATTTAATACAAACTCTGCTGGTTCAAGTTCAAATTAGTCTTACTCAAATATTGTTGGTCTATATGTTGCTATGCTAACTGAAGAATCCAAGGCTAAAGTAACATATTTGGTAGTTGTGGTTTCGAGGATGTTTATATCTTTGAGAAATTGTTGCTGCTAAATCTCGGTGATTTGTAAAGATTTCCGTTTGTTCACTCGTTATTCTCTGTGCAGTATTGTCATGTCCCCATTTCCGGCATGATTACAAACAGAAGTCTGTGTTAGCCTATCCTCATTCCCGTAGGCTAATTCATCAAACAAGGGAATAATCTGGTTGAGCTCTGGTGGAAAAATGGCTTGGAGAAGATAACGTTGTTCAGAGGCTTGGAGAATGGAAAGTTGTTTTATAAGGCTTAGCCAATTTCTGGCAAAATGGAAAATGAATTAATGTAATTTTACATTAATTATCAAAGGAGTAAAATAATAGAATATTGATTTTTGATTTTTGGTGAATCACTTGGAGGAATAAGGAAAAGAAAAAATAATAAAATAATATTTTAATCCTAGTGCCCAAATTTGAAGGAGAATAAATTAAATAATAATATTTTATTATTATTTAATTGGAGCATCCAATTTGTGGGAAAAAGAGGAAAAATAAATTAAATAATATTATTATAATATTATTTAATTTGAGCGGCCAAATTGAAGGGAAAAATAATAATATTTTATTATTTCAAGTGGAGCGCTCACTTTGGGAGAAGGAGAAAAATAAATAATAAAATAATATTTTGAATTTTGGGTGGCCAACCTTGGAGAATAAAAAATAATAAAATATTGTTTTGGCCGACATTGGAGGGAAAAGACAATTCAAATCTTTAATCTGAATTTGTCGGCTTCATCGAAAAGAAAAGAAGACTCAAGTATACATTGGCAATCAAAGGTGTTGCTAGCATTGAGGCTCTTGAGCGCCCTTCTTGTGGGAGTCGTGGCTGGTTTGTTGCTAGAAATCGCGGCAGATCTGAGACATATCAGGCAGTTCGTCATCATTAAGTGTGGTATTTGCAGTCATTGATACCTCCTCATCTAAAGTAAGCACCGATCAGTCTTTGGCAATTTTGCCACCTTGCATTGTAAATTGTCACCCAAACTTGGTATGTTACATCTCTGTTTTCTGTAACAGCAGTTTGTGTTTGTATTTTGGCTGTCCTAGAGCCACGCAATCGATGTAAAGGAGCAATAGAAGGATCTGATTTCATAACAGCAATATCTGATTGAGTTGAATATCATTTTGCTTTCATTATAGTGTGTAATCCATGGTGTAATTCATAGTAGAGGAGACTGCAGTTATATGTTTACTTTTGCCATCAATTTTTGCATATCATAGCCTATGTTTGATGCTCGAAAAAGTCATAATTGAAGGTGCATAAATAAAATCAGAATTCAGTCCTAGGGTTTTCATTTTGAAATAGCAAAGTTTAGAAATTTTGCTTCAAACCTAGAATGGGACATGACAATGGTATCAGAGCTTGGATCCTGCCAACCTGGAGGGTATATTTGGGATTGACGAAAGTCAAGTCTTATCCAATAGCATTCTTGTGCATCAGATTTGAAGTTATATCCACCTACATTGGGTTGAGATTTGACTCGATCTTATTTGGTATGTTATGTGTGAAAAGATTGACCTAGTCGGGTGTTGTGGATATCTTTATGCAGTTGTGAATCATGGGTTCCGAGGTTGTGCCGTCATTAGTGGATGAGTTGGCTACCATATGTAATGAGTATGATGCACTTCCTGACAACATCAAAGAACATCTAGACTTCAATCAATATATGAAGCATTGAAAGGACAGGAAGAAGGAAACACAAGAACGAAGACCAAAGAAGCGTCAGGAGCAACTAAGCGTTGAAGACATCTTGAAATAAGTTGCCCAACAACATCAGCAAATAAGGCAAAATCTTATACAGTCACAACAGAGAATAGCTTGTAGTTTGCAGCAGTATGAAGGCTCCCTAACAAGGCAATCTAAGCACTATAGAGAATCATCCACATCTACAAATGAAATATCCAAGAATCTCTATGATGAGTTTGACAAGGGTAATGATTGGGAGAATGGTGAACTGGCAGTCATTGATCAGCCTATAGGAGAACAAGGTTCGAGGACAACTGTTGAAGAAGAGCATGTTGAAATTGTCCAAGAGGTAAAATAAGTGCTTCCTTGTAATCAGCCACAGGAAGACACGGGTTCTACTAATGATTCATCCCTTGAGCATAGCATTTCCGCATTATCTCTACAACACAGTGGCAAGGAAGATGATGAACAAAATGACTTGGGTATAGAGGATCAAATCTCTTTTGCATGTCATGATGGAAAAGTTTAGTTTAGGGTTGAGAAAGATGATGTGGAAGAATGTATGGAAAAGAACATCATCTCAGATTTGAAGGAAGACCTAACCCATCAAGGAGCTGTCAAGGAGTTGGCTTGTTATGATGCAGCCCTAGTTTCAAGACAAAAGTTAGATGAAGAAGACATCAAATTAGAAAAACAGTCTTTGATGGCAGTCACACCTATGAGGTGTTCTACACAAGAAAAGGCAGATTTCAGTTATGAGAAAGATGATACAACTTTTGGGACAGTCCCTGAGGGTATGCATGGAAGGATGTTTGTGGGACAAGGCTATAAACAAGGTTTGTCATTTCGTAGTAAGCTCGAGGATCCTTATTTCATACACATGATTCCATTTGATGACTACCTATTGATGATGTATGAGAAACATTTATTTGAAGAGCTGTTCATAAAGACTAAGGGCTGGCCTAGTAAGAAGATCCTACAGTTTGATAATGTATGGTTTGTCATGGACATTACATCATGGAATTGGTCTGCAATTGTGGAACTCGCATCCAAGAATGGACCAATGTTGTTTATGGCTAGTGATAAGAATGAAACACCGAAGGAGGATGAAGTTATTCTCACATGTTTTCAGCAGGACGAGGATTCACTCCTTGTATCAGCCAATGAAGAGTACAGGTGTCTTTCCAAAGACTACAAGGAGAAAGGGCATGCTGTCATAGAATGTGCCAAATCAGTAATGATTGATCAGCCTCATGACGGTGATGTTGTTCATCATAATGAAGACAAATCAGAAATGTTGCATGAGGATTTTGGGTCTCATAAGTCACATCACTTGGAAGGGCAATTGAAGGTAAATGATAGTTAGATTGTGGCAGCCCTAACTCACTTTGGTGATATTCAAAAGATGATGGCAGAATTGTGTTGGAAGGCACTAATAGATCATGAAGGTTTTGAAGAAGGCATACCTCTTGATGACTTGCACAAACTCAAGGAGGCTTTGGTGGTAGTGAAGTCAAACTTCCTACACTTGCTGATAGATATACTCGGATGCTTTGAGAAGAAAGGAAGATGAGGTGGACAAGCTCACCCTTGAGCTTGAGGATACAGTGGATTCTTTGAGGAGCACTCAAAGGGCTCTTCAAGACTCAGAAGAGTGGGACGATAAGCTTTGTCGGAAGATGACAAAGAATGGAGACATGGAGGAAGGACACGAAGGCTCCTATGATGAAGACATGAAGAGAAAAGAGACAAATATACATGATGACTCAGTTTTGCAGCCATGGGATAGATGGTATGGCACATGACACACTTGGTTTTCATTTGGAGACAAGTGATTTTCAGTTGGAGTCACCTTTATGGACTACATTTGTAGGAGAACATGAAGATAAGGAAGACGACGCAAGTGAGGAGCTAGAGGATGGCATGATAAGAGTTGACAGCAGGTCTGATTTTATGATTCATGACAACAGTCCTATTCCTTCATTCATAACAGCCACTTCACATGAAGAAAATAAGGTAGAAGAATCTTCCAAGATTGGCACTTGTGATTTGGGTGTGGAGCATAAGGAAGGTATTGAAGTTTCAAGCCACAAGAAGTCTGAATTTGTTCACCATACCCTAGAAGATGTCAAAAGAACTCAAGACTTATGTGATGGTTGGCTACAAAGAACAAAGGAGGCTACGATGTTGGCTGCCCAAGAAAAACAACACTTGCAAGAGGTCAAGGAACGTTGTAACCAGCTAGATCAAGCAAAGAGGCAACAGGAGTCACACCTTAGATCTCTATTTCTTCCAAGGGAAGAATGCGTAATGATGGAGCACGCAAAGGAGACGTCCCTTGAGGAGAGCAAGCAAGAAGGATATGCAGAGCTGAATGAAGACACTATGGAAAGGTATGATAGCTGTTCTGATTTTCTGATTTGGAACAGCGGTTTCTGGGATTTGCATAATCCTACTCATGAGAATGATAGAAAGAAGTCTTCTTCTATTGTTGGTATTCAATTGGGAGACAATCACGAGGTCTTAATTGTGTGTCCAAGACACGAGAGGACCAAGTTAGTACAGCATGTCATGGCAGAGGCAAAGAAGATCCAGAACATGTGGCATATGAGGAATGAGCCTTGTAGGGTGACCAAGCAAGTGGAGCAATCAGGTTTGAGGTATGATTCAAAATTCTTTGTTTGTTCACAGAGCTTGCTTCATGGGTACTTGGTGCCACTTCTGTTGAAGAGCCATTTGAATGGTCACCTCATAGACTTGGATGGCCTTATGGAGTATACACCTTGTGGATCAACCACTACTGCTATGACTGCGTATGTGAATAGAGTTGCTCTATTTTAGAGATTTGTGATGCATGCCATGGAGGCACTTGCATTTGATTGGCATACTTTGGAGCTGCAGCTAGTTCATGAGCCTAGGTATGGAGACATTGCTATGGTTTGTGATTTTGAGGCTCTAATGTTTGCATTGTAGCCCGACTATGGCATTGGGCATGGAGGTGAGCACGTTTGCATTAGGGTTCCAACCCTAGTTCATGAGAATCTACTCTCTACATTGATAGGAGATGGCTGTTCTACCTTATGGAACATGGGTTTCTTGCATAACTTTTGGAGGACAACAGCTGTTTGAGAGTTTGGAGGAGAGTTGCATCATCTCCTCACCATTGGAGAGTGGCATAGGGTTGATACTCTATCAACCTATGACCTTGGCGGTGTTATTTGCATCCATGGGGGTCTGATCTTTAGTCATGAGGTTGTTGTTCTGTTCTACATCAGCAACCTAGGAGGAGCAGTTATACACTTTTTTGCATCCGTGTTGGGTATTCTTCACATCCATGGGAGATCTACTGGAGTTGGAGATTGGTTTTGTGCTGTTAGCACTTTGGGATGCTTCCAATTCTTCATGTTTTCCGGATGTGATGACAGGGTGATTTGGGATCCAGGTGGTGACAGGCTTGACAATTGGAATCTAGATGAGTTGCTTCACAACTCATGGAGCACGGATGATGTTTTTGACAGTGTGAAGCAACGGAAGCTTGGTGACAGTTGGTTGTGTTTCAGAGTTCACATTCTTCGTCACTTGTTGACAAGTATGGTTTTCTTCAGGGTGTGGGTTTGGCATGGTGTTTGGTCCTTGTTAGACTTAGCACGCATGGAGGATGAAGCTTCTGGAAACTTGGAGGTTTTGGTGCTTGTGGTTGAGAGCACTGCATCCTTTGGAGGATGGAGCCGAGTTGAGCTCGAGTGTGTATGGCTTTTGCTGCCGGAGCTCACTTTGCAAGGTATTCTTCATATTCTTCTTGGGAGTTGCAACCACATGTTGAGGTTTTGTGTAATCACATGACATTTGATTGGATGGAGATATTTGTCATTCGACAGTCTGTTGCAGGATACAGGTTTGTCATTGCTTGAGGACATGCAATCTCGGGAAGGGAGGATTGTCATGTCCCCATTTCCGACATGATCACCTAACGGAAGTCTGTGTTAGCCTATCCTCATTCCTGTAGGCTAATTCCTTAAACAAGGGAATAATCTGGTTGAGCTCTGGTGTAATGTGCTCATTTTTCGAGTGATCATCTTGTGGAAGTACCTAGCCTATTTTATTCCCATAGGCTAAATTAGGAGTTATGAGGGATTAATATTAAATTAATTATTTATAAAGTTATCTAAATACATTAAATCATAAAGGTAACTTTATTTTAATTAATTTAATTAAAGTGACTTAAATAAAAGAATAAAATATCATAAAGTCACTTTATTAAATGTTTTAAAGTGACTTAAGTGAAAAATAAAATAATATTATAAAGTCACTTTAGGAAATATTAAAATATTCTTCTAGAAGCTTTATGGAGGTTATTTTGGATCCTTCTAGAAGATCAAAGGTTTCTTTAAAAGGAGATTAAAGTTGGTCATTTGGGCATATTGTGGATTTGATAAACTTGAGTTTTCTCTATCTTCAGCTGAGTATTCAGTTGCAGCCAACTCTGAGGACGAAAACCCTTGGAGAATTGTAGGTTGGACAAAAACCCGATCCTACTTGTGAGGTGGATTCATCCAGTATTCATTATTGGACATAATTATAGGTTTTACAATCTTTTTGGAGCTTCAACCAGCTAGGGTTTGAAGATTTATTTGCAGGTTGAAGATTGAAGTTGCAGATTTGAGCTTATTGAATCATATTTTCATGAGATTTGGGACGGCTAGGGTTTGTACATGCTGGAGCAGAATTTTACTAAGCTAGCTGCTAGGGTTTGAGACCCATTTTGGAGGTGTTTTGCAGATGTTAGGGTTTTAGCATTACATGTCAGGTTAGGAGTAGTTTAAGAAGAGGGTTACCATTGCATGTTAGTTCCAGGGAGTTCTGGTTAGTGATCTTGCATTGCATGTCAGTTTGGTGGATACCCAGATGGTTGCATGTTACTTTTGATCAGTTTGATTTGATTCTATTTGCATTGGAGAAGGTTTGGACATTGTTTAGGGCATCAAATTGAGCTTCATTCCAGATTTGCTTTGGAGGAGTTGCTGGTCTGAAAATATTCAGAAAATCAGTCCATTTTCCAATCATTGCCTTCTTCATATTATTGCTCTTATTGTCCAATATGATTTCTTTGTAACTGGGTATGTTTGCATTGTTAATAAACTCCCTTTTCATGTGAAAATCAGACTTGAATAGCTTGCTGTTGTACTCAGATCAGAACTTTATTAAGTTTGATATACTTTGCTTTCAAGGAGAAATAAGAAGTAATTGGGGTTCCTTTTTATTGTGTTGCTTTATATAAATGTATGTTATTATTTAATGTCATTGCTCATCAAAACATAAGGCATACATCACAAATAGATATCCAAAAGCATCAGTATACTTAGAAAATCAGTTTGCATGCAAAGTGTTTGATGAAATGTCAAACAACACAAACTGAAGAATTTAGGGCAGAATAGGCAAGGGTTCTTACATCTGGTAGAAAAATGGCTTGGAGAAGATAACGTTGTTAAGAGGCTCGGAGAATGCAAAGTTGTTTTATAAGGCTGAGCCAATTTCCGGCAAAATGGAAAATGAATTAATGTAATTTTACATTAATTATCAAAGGAGAAAAATAATAGAATATTGATTTTTGGTTTTTGGGCGAATCACTTGGAGGAATAAGGAAAAGAAAAAATAATAAAATAATATTTTAATTCTAGTGCCCAAATTTGAAGGAGAATAAATTAAATAATAATATTTTATTATTATTTAATTGGAGTGCCCAATTTGTGGGAAAAAGAGGAAAAATAAATTAAATAATATTATTTAATTTGAGCGGCCAAATTGAAGGGAAAAAATAATAATATTTTATTATTTCAAGTGGAGCGCTCACTTTGGGAGGATAAAAATAAATAATAAAATAATATTTTGAATTTTGGGTGGCCAACCTTGGAGAATGAAAAATAATAAAATATTGTTTTAGCCGACATTGGAGGGAAAAAACAATTCAAATCTTTAATCTGAATTTGTCGGCTTCATCGAAAAGAAAAGAAGACTCAAGTATAAAAGAAGGTTGACGGAGCTCATTTCGACATCACGAATACTTTGGCAACTTTGGCATTTTGCTTGGCAATTCGATTGCATTAGTGAAATTGGACGAAAACCCAATTTGCATCATTGGAGGTGGATTCATACGGAGTTCACATTTGCACTTCATTGGAGACTTGTAGTTTTGTTGAGTATCATTGATTCATCATTCGAAGATTTGGTCGGAGACCATTGTTGAAGATTCTATTGGAGATTCCGAAGTTTGATCAAGCATTCAAAGACATATTTTCTATTGCAGATCTAAAGTTCATTATTGAAGGGTTTTACTTAAGCTAGGAGCGCCGATTTTTGGAGGATTCATGTTTGTATGTGAGCGCACAAGTTGAAGACTAGGTTTCTTGTTGAAGCGCCTTGCTTGGGAGGTGGACATGGCTGATTGGAGATACTTCTGATTCAGATTTTACATCAGCTGTTGCAGACCTTGCTGAAGACAATTGTAGACCTCCCATCATCAAACATTGGCATTCAAAGGTGTCGCTAGCATTGAGGCTCTTGAACGCCCTTCTTGTGGGAGTCGTGGCTGGTTTGTTGCTAGAAATCGCGGCAGATCTGAGACATATCAGGCAGTTCGTCATCATTAAGTGTGGTATTTGCATTCATTGATACCCGTTCCTCATCTAAAGTAAGCGCCAATCAATCTTGGGCAATTTCACTACCTTGCATTGTAAATTGTCACCCAAACTTGGTATCTTACATCTCTGTTTTCTGTAACAGCAGTTTGTGTTTGTATTTTGGCTGTCCTAGAGCCACGCAATTGATGTAAGGGAGCAATAGAAGGATCTGATTTCATAACAGCAATGTCTGATTGAGTTGAATATCATTTTGCTTTCATTATAGTGTGTAATCCATGGTGTAATTCATAGTAGAGGAGACTGCAGTTATATATTTACTTTTGCCATCAATTTTTGCATATCACCCTATGTTTGATGCTCGAAAAAGTCATAATTGAAGGTGCATAAATAAAATCAGAGTTCAGTCCTAGGGTTTTCATTTTGAAATAGCAAAGTTTAGAAATATTGCTTCAAACCTAGAACGGGACATGACAGGTATACTGCTAAATTAGGTGAAGTTATTTTCATTGTAATAATCTAGAAGGTCTTCTATCGGATTAATTTACTTTTCTTGTACTTGCATTGTAATCAACATTTGGATGGTGTAGTCGCCAATGTTTGCATTCATTATCTGCCATTTTGGATTGATCCAGATCGGCTTTTTGTCTGCAATTTGGGCATTGATTTGTAGTTGTAATCCGTCAATTTGGCTTGATCATAATGCATCTTTATCCGCCGAAGAGGTGTTGATCTAGTCGGCTATGCCGCCGCCTGTATGCTTTGGTCCACTATGCCGCCTGTATGCTTTCCGAGCATTGTAATTTTCTAGATAGTGTTTCAGAACACCGTATGCTCTCACCTTGTCCACATCGGGATCTGGGTGATCAGAAAGTGCGAGGGCTTGCATTGGCATCTTTCTATATTGTAAAAATTTCAAAAAACTTAGTTGGGTACACTACAACATTATGCTTGAAATGGTTGCAGAGTTAGGATTTATAGTGTTTCAATTATTTGCAAAGTTGTAGATGTATTAGCAATCCTATTTCAATTATCTGCAAATTTGACACATTAGCATTCTACTTCCAATAATTTGCACATTTGATAAATGTGTTAGTATTCTTATTTGAATAATTTGCATATTTAATACTTGTATTAGAAATTTAGAATTCATATTTGATTTATTTGAATATTAAATACATTCTGATTTCAATATTTTGCATATTTCATACATGCAGATCAGAGTTTCTAAATAAAATAATATTATTTTCATCTTTCATTCATCTATTAACATTTTTGAATTTAATCATATTTATAATTATATATTAAGGTTTTTTAAGTAATTATTTTCAATTTTGAGACATGTATTAGCATTCAAAATTTTCAGTTATTTGCATATTTGATATGTGTATTCCCATTCCGATCTCAATTATTTGCATCTTTGATACATGTATTAGCATTTTGATTCCAATTAGTTTCTTATTGGAAATCCATATTAGCATGCTGACATCAATTATTTGCTTTTTTCATGCCTGTATTAGCATTCTGACTCCAATTATTTGCATAGTTAATAAATTTATTAGCAATATGATTTCAATTATTTGCATATTCAGTACATGCATTATTTTGAAGCAGTCAAATCAATATGGGAATTGTTAAGGTACTAGATGGTATTGCAGGTCAAAGGATTTGTAAGTCCAGCAGAAGTTGATCAATGGTTGGAAGCTAATCCAATGTATTGCCCCGGAGCTCTTCATTTCCAGCAAAAGAATTCGACTGTGATTAGCTATGGAATTCAAACTAATTCTACAGCTAAGCGAAAGCGTGGGTATTACGAGGAACCCACATTGAAATTCCAGATTCCTTTGCAAGTGGCTGCTGAACGAGAGATTGCTCGGTATTTGATAGGAGGTGAGTCTGCCTTGAAATTTTAATTATTTAGTTCTACTTAAATTTCACTCTTTTGGGTATGTTAAATTGATTTCTGTTCTAGATGACAAGTAAATTCTGCTTATTTCATTCTTTTGGGTTTGTTAAATTGATTTTGTTCTGTCTGACAAGTAAATTCTTAAGCAAATATAGTATTATTATTTAGGTGTGCCTTCATTTGCAACAGAGTTGTCTAAATTGAAAATTATTTATTTTGATTTATATATAGAGGAGACGATGAAAGAAATATTTGTACTCTTATGCCAATTTATAGAAACGGGAAAGTATACAAAGAAAGATACAAGGGCAACACAATCAAGTTTGGGACATTTATGATTCCTTGAGGAGCTTGAATCTTCTATTGTTAGTTATGGTTAGAAATTTGGCTGCCTTCACTACTCTGCCCTCTTTGAAGAGGGCAAACACAGAGTCAACCCTAAACATTGTAGCATTAACTGTTGTGACTCTGTGAGTATCATTAAGAGCCAAGTAATCCATGATGGAGTGCCACAGTCTCCACTATCCCTAAGGTACAAAATATGCATGTTCTCTCAACATTAATGATCTCTCTCTCTCTCTCTCTCTCCTTCCACTTCTTGAAGTAGCCCATTTACCAGTCTCACACTGGAGATGGTTTGAACTGGTCCTCATTTTGGATTATAAGCATCATTATCTTCTATTTGATTTCCATTCCTTCACAGCTTTCTGACAGTGTTCATCGATGGGGTTAAATTCATTGAGGTGGTTAGCTGTTTGTTTCCTTCCAAGTTTCTGGTCAACACGAATAATTTTAATTTTGTAATTAATGTTCGGAATTTTCTTAAGCTAACGACCCACCTACTTGTCTGCCTGTTCTGGTTTCAAACAAGTTCCATTTCTTTTGTTGAACTCTGTAATAGCCTAAATAGGATATTTGGCTATTATTCTGATTTTTCTGCTTAAACCCTAATTCTGCCCTAGAATTTCTGCACTTTATAATTCTGCCCTAACCCTAACTGCTGCTCCAAAATCAGACATCGAACAATAGCATATAATGATCATAAATCACATCAAAACATCAACATAACTTCTTCACATGATCGGCCCAATAATGCAAGTAATATTCATCATGAAATACACATTTGCAACCATGATATTAACTCATAAATGGAAGAATCTGATCTGCTGTTATAAACTGGGAATATGCAGTTCAAAATGACATATATTTGACTAGCCACAAGTCACAAAACATATAGCAAGTATTTATCATCACATTACATACCAAATAGGCCAAGATATGCCCTAGAAGGAGGGTGAATGAGGTCTGCCCTAACTGCTGTCATAAATTATGCTCTGCTGAAACCCGAGATCTGCAAATAAGCTTCAGCTATGCAAGATATCTCCTTCCAAGAGGTGGCGCTCCAATGATAGGGCAATCTTCTCCTCAAATGATGGACAATCAACACCAAAGAAGTGCCTAGATGTGATCTTCAAATCTGATATATAAGTCTGCTCCAAATAATGAAGTGCAAGTGAATTCCCGTGTAATGTCCCCATTCTAGGAATGGTCGCCATTAGAGAGGACTTGGACTTATCACTTCGCTCTGGGACTCTTGGAGGTTTATCTTCCATGGAGCGGACCACCTGGGAGAGTTACTCATACGGAGATATGTCATGGGATATGGAGTCTTGAAATGATCGTGCCAAGAGATGATATTGTTTCATGTGGATGCAACTTGGATGTTTGGATAAGTGATATAATATGTTCTTCATGCATAGAGATGGATGAGCTCGAGGTTGTACTCTACACACCATCACAAGGAGGAGATTACTGGATGCTTGGCGCCCAATGGAAATATGGAAATATAATATTACTTGCATCTATGATAGAGCTTGAAGGGGGGGGATACAATGATCAAATCTTTAATTTGATTGGAGCGCTCATAAGGGAAAAAGGCCTTTTACCCTGTTTAGGTTGGCCCTTTTATGCTGTCTAGGTCGGCCCTAGGGAATTGGGTGCCTAGGTTGGCATCTGTGAGGGAAAATTTATAAAAAACCATGGAAAAGTGCCTAGGTTGGCCCTAAAGGAGAAGAGACAAATTGCATATATATAGGAGGTCATTTGGCATTGCAAAAAACATCATTCAATCATCATTTATTCAAGTTATCTATTGGAGAAGGATTGGAGATGAAAACCTCTAGTTGTTAGAAGGAGTTGGACGAAACCCTAGCTTCTTCTTGTGAGGATTCCGTGACGGGGATCCAAGTGCACTTCATCATCATTGGGCAGAATTATATCAGCTTGGAGAGCATCTTTTGGTGGCTATTTGACTAGGGCATCACCCTAGGGCTGGAGCGCACCTATTGGAGGAGAGGCAACTTGCATCTAAGGGCAAATTTTGGAGTTGTATGGGCTGCTAGGGTTAGGGTTACAGCAGAAATCAGAGCAGCAGTCTTGCAGCCTAGTGCGCCCTCCATTGGAGTCCATAATTATGCATATTTTGGTATGTAGGCATTGCTAATATTATTTGCTATGTTGTGAGGCTTGTGGCCATTCGCCCTAGCCATATATATTGTATTTTAAGACTGCATATATATTCAGATTTGTAGCAGCAGACTTATTTATGTTGGAGATGTTTATGATGCTTGCCAATGCATATTTCATGGTGTAATTCATCTATATACTTGGGCGAATCATTTGCTATACTTCTTTGATGCTTTGGTGTAATGTTTATAGGATTGTTATAAGTACTTGCAATCGGAAAATATAAAAATCAGAAATCAATGTCTAGGGTTAGAGCAAAAAATTCAGACTTGTCCAAAAAATCCCTTTGGGATATTATAGTGGTATCAGAGCCTTGATCCTGCCAGTCCGTGGGTCTAGAAGATATCTTGGAGGAGACATGGAAGATTCTGAAAGAGATGGAAGAAAATAGGTGAAGCTTGAAGATGTTCCTATCTCAATACATGGATATGGGTGAGAGCGACCATGACTACACGGAGAATGATGACCTTCACATATGGGGCCAGCCGATTATCATAGAAGATGAACCTCAAAAAGCGAATCTGGAGTTGGAAGAGCCCAAGGATATAATGGAGATAAAGGATGACTATGACCTACAAAAGAAGATAAAAGAACCTACATGGGATTATGAAGAGAACATGAATACATCTATGCATGCCAAAGATTGGGCCCTAAACCCTAAGGAGGACAAATCCAACAATACACTTCAGCCCTATGAAGATAAGATTGAAGATGCCGCCATGAAAGAGGAAGGTTTACTTGTTGATAGCTTGCATCCTACAAGCCATTGTGAGGGCTTGGGCAAAGAAGTATCATACATTGCAAAGAACGAATACCTAAGGCTTAATAATGCTCACACAAAGGAAGGACATGCTATCACGGAAATTGCCAAACCTACAAGGTCGAATCAAGGTATGGGTTCTTTGGATGTTTCTAGCATTGCTTCATCACCTTTATATCAAGTTGGCAAGGAATCAAATTATGGATTGGATGTTTGTGAGATGGATATTGTTGCTAAGGTTGATTGGCAAGAGATGAATAACCTCTTGGTGATCAAGGAGGTCATAGCGGTACCTTCACATTCTAGGTCAGCCATGGAGGAAGATCATGAGGTAGAGGATTCTACCTACTACTTTGATGGAGGAGGTGTCAATGAAGGAGCTGATTTGGAGAGGGCATGATATGATATTTTGCATAAAGATATTGGGCATCATAAGTCACATCCTTTGGAAGGTCAACTACGGGTAAATGAAGGTATGATTGTGGCAGCACTAACTCTCTTTGATCATGTTCACAAGATGATGGCAAAGTTGTGTTAGAAGACTCTAGGGAAACAAGAAAAAGACTTGTATCTTGCCGATCTACATAAGCTCAAGGAGGCCTTGGTGGAGGTGAAATCCAGCTACCTTCACTTTCTTGTGGATAGAGATCATCTTCTCACACTTGGTGAGATATATTGGGGTGCTTTGGGAAGAAAAGAAGATGAGAAGGATGAGCTTTGTCGGGAGATGGCACACTCTTCATCATACATAGCAGAGGTTCAGTTGTCTATGACAGCCACATCCGAGGGACAATCCGTCAATATGTAGAGTGGACAAATGGAGGAAGGAAGGGATAGTACACGCGAAGACATAGCTTGCAGCCATGGGGCAGAATTTATGACACATGACACACCTGATTTTCCATTACTCACGGAGGAAGGAGAGGTAAGGTCTGATTTTTGGATATGTCACAGCAGTCCTTTATCTTCACATTATTATGTTATGACAACCAAAAGGATCAGCCTTGAGGCATGCAAAATTCATGGGAAGTCTCATATTGGATCAGCACTTCATGGAAAGCATGCAATAGTGATGAAAGAGGTGTTTGACATAGAGGAAGACGCTACAGAAAGGTATGCCAAAAGTTCTGATTTTAATTGGATCAGCAGTCTTTCATTGTTGCATACTTATAGGTTGGCAGCCCCTACACTTGAGAATGAGAGTGGGAAGATCTCGGTTGTTGACACTCCATGGGTAATCAAGCATGAAGACTTTGTGGATTGTCCAAGGCACAAGATGATTGAGTTGATATATAGTGACATGGAAGAGGCAAAGAAGATTCCAAGCACGTGGCATCAAAGGGATGAGCATGGCATGATGGTAAAATTGGAGCAATCAGATTTGCATAGTATGAGGTATGATTCAGAAATCTTTGTTGGTTCACATTGCTTGCCCCATAAGGATTTGGGGTCACATGCTTTGGAGAGCCATTCAAAGGCTCAAGTCATAGGCATGATGGAGTGTTGGAGTACACACTAAGTGGATCAGCCACTAGTGCTTTGTCTTCACATGATGAGGGAGTCATAAGTGGTTCAGCTGTGGAGGGTTCGTTGGATATCCTTGGAGAAGATAAGGACTTGGATAGTGACATGATGCAGCTCTATCATCTTGTTGATCCCTTGGTGATAGGGGAGGCTGCCTTGTTTCAGAATTATGTGATGCATACCATGGAGACATTTGCATTTGGTTGGCGTGGTGAAGAATTGCAGCTAATCTATGGACTTAGATCTGGAGTCATTGCTATGAATTTTGATTTTGAGGCACTAATGGGTGTATTGCAGCTGGACTATGGCTTGGGACTTGTTGGTGAGCATGATGGCATTGGTTTTCCAGCCTTAGTACACGGAGTACGTGAGGAGTTTGCTTGTGATGAGTCCCATCTGGTTGATGACTCTTTGATGGAGTATGAGGCTGTCCTACTTAAGGGATTTGAGACTCATGTCATGGAGACACTTGTTCTTGTTTGGCATCCACTTGAAGGAATGGGGTTTCAGCTGAGTTATGACAAGAGGTATGAAGGTATTGTTATGAGGATGCTTGATTTTGAGTTACTAATGCTTGTATTTTTGTAATGTCCCCTTTTAGGATATTCTTGATTTCTTAACCTGCACACAAGAATAACTACTAGAAAGGGACATTAGCAATATTAAAGATCAATAATGAAATTATCAATACATCATGATCATAAACAATAATAATGAACAAGTACATATATTCAAATGTATTTCCACATATTTAAGCATACTTATACTTTAACCATGTTTTTAGGCCTCATGATATACTTTGGGAATGGCGACGTCAAGCCTGGTTGTTAATCTAGCCCAATCATCTACCCAAGCGGAGGAGGGGAAAACATTACGTTTAGGGCGTCGGATAATCATTCTCCACTGCCGTAGGCCCAAGGGTTTCATGAGCTCGTCAATACCACCACTTCGCCCAAAGGTGTCATGAATGCCCGTTGATAGCACCATTTGGGAGTCACCTACCATGTGAGCCAATTAAATAATAATAATAATAATAATAACAAACCATATGTCCCTAACAACCCAAACATCCTCATAGGGGCAAAGGAGAAAGATTAAAGACGTGGTTGTAGACAGCAAAATAGTTTAAGTAAACAAATGATGTAATTAGTTGTCGGTACCTACCGACGAGTCGGGTAGTTTGGAGTCGGTACCAACGGTTGGCATCACAACCAACCTTGGCCATGAGTATTTAAGTCGTCAATGCATAGTAGTCAGATATCGGTGATTGGACAATAGTTGATATGCAGACATTGGAGTCATAATGAAATATGTATGTTGCTGTCATGAACATTGTAATGTTTCCTGTGAATCAATGATGAATACAATGGTCCGTTCTGAGTAATTCTGTTATGTTCGTATGATGCACTATACTACTACTTTATTTCTGTTTACTTCATATTCTGTGAAACACACCATATTGCGGTAAACAATGGCAAGTCGTGCTCATCCAGCGGAAGTTTAGAGGCTTGTGGTTGTGTTTCAGGGATCACATTCTTCATCACTTGTTCTTTGAGGTTTCGGATGGGACCAGCTATAGCTTCTCGAGGAGTGGCACCTTGGGAGCTTTAGGGTTTGTTGCACTTGTGGTTGCGGGCATATTTTCTGGAGGATGGTGCTTGGTTGGACTCGGGAGTGTATGGTTTCAGCTATTGGAGTTCATTTTGCATTGCATTCTTCCGCTTCTTCTTTGGGAATGCAACCACTAGTGGATGAGTTGTATGGCCACCGGGCATGCGGGCAGATGGAGATGCATGTCATTTGACACTATCTCATAGTATACACACTTGCCATTGCTTGAGGACAAGCAATTCCGGGAAGGGAGGACTGTAATGTCCCCATTCTAGGAATGGTCGCCATTAGAGAGGACTTATCACTTCACTCCGGGACTCTTGGAGGTTTATCTTCCTTGGAGAGGAGCACCTGGGAGAGTTACTCATACGGAGATATGTCATGGGATATGGAGTCTTGACATGATCGTGCCAAGAGATGATATTGTTTCATGTGGTTGCAACTTGGGTGTTTGGATAAGTGATATAATATGTTTTTCATGCATAGAGATGGATGAGCTCGAGGTTGTACTCTACACACCATCACAACGAGGAGATCACTGGATGCTTGGTGCCCAATGGAAATATGGAAATATAAGATTACTTGCATCTATGATAGAGCTTGAAGGAGGGAGATACAATGATCAAATCTTTAATTTGATTGGAGCGCTCATAAGGGAAAAAGGCCTTTTACCCTGTCTAGGTTGGCCCTATGGAATTGGGTGCCTAGGTCAGCCTTTGTGAGGGAAAATTCATAAAAAACCATGGAAAAGTGCCTAGGTCAGCCCTAAAGGAGAAGAGACAAATTGCATATATATAGGAGGTCATTTGGCATTGCAAAAAGCATCATTCAATCATCATTTATTCAAGTTATCTATTGGAGAAGGATTGGAGACAAAAACCTCTAGTTCTTGGAAGGAGTTGGACGAAACCCTAGCTTCTTCTTGTGAGGATTCCGTGACGGGGATCCAATTGCACTTCATCATCATTGGGCAGAATTATATCTGCTTGGAGAGCATCTTTTGGTGGCTATTTGACTAGGGCATCACCCTAGGGCTGGAGTGCACCTATTGGAGGAGAGGCGACTTGCATCTAAGGGCAAATTTTGGAGTTGTATGGGCTGCTAGGGTTAGGGTTACAGCAGAAATTAGAGCAGCAGTCTTGCAGCCTAGTGCACGCTCCATTGGAGTCCATAATTATGCATATTTTGGTATGTAGGCATTGCTAATATTATTTGCTATGTTGTGAGGCTTGTGGCCATTTGCCCTAGCCATATATATTGTATTTGAAGACTGCATATATATTCAGATTTGTAGCAGCAGACTTATTTATGTTGGAGATGTTTATGATGGTTGCCAATGCATATTTCATGGTGTAATTCATCTATATACCTGGGCGAATCATTTGCTATACTTCTTTGATGCTTTGGTGTAATGTTTATAGGATTGTTATTAAGTATTTGCAATCGGAAAATATAAAATTCAGAAATTAGTATCTAGGGTTAGAGCAGAAAATTCAGACTTGTCCAAAATATCCCTTTGGGATATTACATCCCATTATGGAATCCTCCAATAGGATAGTGAGGTTTTCATCCCAATACCCTTCTCAAGAGATTGCTCTCCAAGATGAATGAATAAGATGCTTGAACGATATGATTTGCAATGCCAAATGAACTAGTATATATACACAACTTGTTCCTCCTTGACCTGGTCTACCTAGGGCAATTATGCCTTGCTTTTTAAATGATATTTTCCCTCCAAGAGGGGCGACCAGCCTCCATTCACTTGAGCACTTAGATGTAATCAAATTAAAGATTTGATTATTATTATTTTGTTTTCTCCTTCAAGCGCTAGGATATTATATCTTATATCTCCATGAGGTGTAAGGGAATATTCGATCCCTTATCACAAGTCGCCCAAGGTAACAATAGCAACCTCCATAGTGATGTATGCAATGTGATCGTGAATGTGAACAAGGCGCCCTTGTCCTTCTCTTGTCATGAATGAAAGCATCAACATGGCATGCATACAAATATGTTATGCCCCCAAGATAGGACAAACCATAAAATTAAATTATAAACAATAATTGATACATTGTATGATAGTCAACTCCCTTTATCCTTGGCGCCCAAGACAAAGACATTTAATGTTAATGCTGATCGACCTGCTGTATTATGGCGCCTACGTTGAACAATAAAAGCAAATTAAAATAAGTTTAAATATTGACAAGGCCGACTCCCATGAAGGAGTGCCTCATTTTAGAAATCAAAAATAAAATTTGAATTAATATTGAAAACATGGGCCGACCCATGTTGGCGCCCAAGTTAATCACATCTATAGAGGGCAGCGATTATGATTAGAGTGTGAAAATAATAAAAGGGCAGCGATTATCAAAAGGGCAGTGTTTCATTATGAGAGGGTGCGATCACTATTTAAACAAAACAAAGTATCTTAGTAACAAGAGGAGAAGGTGCGATCAAGAGTTAAGAAGTATAATTAATGAAAGAGTGTAGATTAGTCTAAGGCTGCTACTCATTAAGAAGGGACGTAAATTGTATGAAGAGGTGTGTAATTCAAGAAGGTTCGCCTCCCTTGGTAAATGGCATCTCTATTCATAGACATATGAAGATATAAAAGGAAAGGAGTGTGAGGAATAAAAGGGGAAGAAAAGCAATGAGTATTATTTGAATATAGAGCAGATTAAAAGCAGAAAACACATATTCAGATCTGCCATTGAGATGTATAGGAGAGGCATCAAATTGAGGAATGAACCATTAATATATTTGTGGTAGGATATTCATATAGGAATTGTAATGTCCCCATTTTCACGAGCATCAGAGCTCGGAGGATTAGCCTATCATATGACCCTCGTAGGTTAGTGTTCAGTGATGAGAGGGTCCAGTTTGAGTGTTAATGAGCTCCTTAGTTGGCAGTTGGCAGAGTTTTCATCTCCAGTTCCTTAGCTTGTTCAGGAGTTATGATATTTAGGGTGTTTTGGGCTCCATTTTTATATACTTACTATTTATAGTAAGTCGGTGTGTTGATAGAGGCCAACCTTACTATTTATAGTAAGGTACCCTGGTTAGCAGAGAATGCAGTGGGCTACCCCTTGGTGAAGTCGGAATTGATTTACGATGGTTAATGATGGAGTTATAATATTATAATTATTAAGTGCATATCATTAATAAATTAAGTGGACTTTATTTAAAAGGGGGATTTAAATGTTTTCAAAGTATACTTTATATTAAGTGTTTAATAAAGGGGAGATATAAGTGAATAATAAAGTATACTTTAAGTTGTGCACCAAAAGAGGGAAAAAGGAAATGAAATTAAAGTAAATTAAATAAGATGAAGCCAAATGCAAATGGATTATTATAAAAAGGCAAAGTGAAGCTCATTTGCATTATGTGTTTTGGATTATTATTTCACTCTCTTGATTTTGGAGATTGTCGTGCATTCTTGAAGCTTTGGAGCTTTAAGGGTTTTGAACCAGACTTCTGAGACGAAACCTCTTCAAGTCTCCTTTCTTCGTGTGTGAAAGACCACATCAGGGGAGGGCATTGGAGGCTTCACTTCAAGAGTCTCATTTGGGCTTTCGATTGAAACATTTTGATGGAGATTTGAGCTGAAAATGATCATTTTGATGGAGTTTATTGTGTGCAGCTGAGAGTAGAGATTTCATGGTTAGATTTATGCATTTTGGATTGAGTTTTGTGCTGCTATAAGCATTCAAGAGCAGGCCGTACTGTTTGAGGAGTTAGTGTGGAAATATTGGGCAAATTTTAGTGCTTTTATTCCTCCCATCTTGATCGATTGACTTCTGCAGATATAGTTGAAGACAACGTTTGGAGTGACTTGTGTGCTGTTATTAGCTTCCAATAGGGCCGTACCCTCTAGCCTTGGACGTGGTACCTTGTGTGCTGGGTTTTCCTACCTTCTGTGGCACTTAACACTTTCAAACTAGGCGTCTAGGAGTGCTTCAGTCATTGCAGCTTTGATATTTGTATCTGCACTTCATTATATGTGTTTTATGGTGAATTTTCATGCCTTGTAATGCTGGCCCGAGTTCGGCAGCCGGATGAAGTTGAAGATCCCAACATGGGTATGTCACGATAATTCTTATTTTGCTATAATACAATCTGGGTCTTCATTAGTTTGTTCATATCTATCTTAGTTTTTCTGGGTTTTCAATATATGCTCTATATTTTATATTGTCAATGCAAAATCAAAACATGCAATGAAACCCTAAACCCAGAACAATCAGAAAAGCAAAAAAACTTGGCACAAAAAAAACATATATCCGAGGATGCATGTTACAGGAATATAATGTATAATTTAAATATGGATAAGGGTTTATGCATATTATTATCTTATGGTAGCATACTCATAAATTATTATGTATTGCTGATGTTATTATTTGTAAATATGAATTTGATTAGTTCATTCTGCACATACCTTCACCATGATGGGAGAAGGGAGAATTGCAAAGGGGTACGGTGACGGGGCCGTCTTCTAGGTACGCCACCCAGGGGGGGGGGGCAAGATAAGCCCACATGGGCCAAAGGGGTACTGCCTTTGACATAAAAGGGTACTGCCTTTGGCCTAGGAGAGTTGGGCTACCAGGACACCCTTTGTAACCTCACTCTCCTATCATGGTGTAACAATACAAGGAGATCAATCATGGAGAAATGGGAAAAGATGGCAAGGTGAAGGGATAATGGATAAATTAGAATCCTCACTAGGTAGGCCACCTCATATGAATGGCATGTGCCACATGTGGCCAAGGCTACATCATATGAATGGCATATGCCACATGAGGACAAGAGGGATGGTATATCCGCCCTGGGGCCTAGGGAGGCTAAGACACCCCATCGAGTTACTCTCTTCCATGCTCTCCCATGGTTTGAGCATCCCAAGGTAAGGTTTAATAGTTGTGTTAACTAATTTACTATGGATTTACTAATGTTTAATCATGATACTTTACTTGATAAGTTATTATTGTAATTGATCTCTAACTTGCTTGCAGGGATTAAATCAAGCCAAGGTACCCTCTAAATCCATTGATTGCTTGGGAAGTTGATAATTAGGATAAAATTAGTATAATTCTTATTAGGGACATTTTACAAAATATGACAAGTCATCACTTATGACATCCTCCATAAGTCCCAGAGTTGGGAAAGAAATCCAAATCAACTCTAATGGCGACCATTCCAAGAATGGGACATTACAAACTCTTTTCATAATACCATTCTGGGCTACCTCTTAGTCTGCATGCTTCATGCTCTCTTCAGGTAGCCTAGTAATTGAATCATAGTTATTTCCTCTAAAGGAAACACACTTGTTTATGCCAAAACTATCTCCTAGGAGACTGAAGCCTTGATTTTGAAACAGCTTACAATCAAGCATTTTGAATTATCTTTATTTGTTTCCATTTCAAACTTGATGTGTTGTTGACCCAAATCATATAGCCGCAAGGAACCATTGGAATGGCAAATTATCCAAACAAGACCTTGTATCTCTTTTAGTTCCCCAATTATGCATCTTAGCATCTATAACCTTAGAGAAATAATGCTATAATACACTTTGGACATAGGCATTTATTGCTTTTGTTAATAATGTAATAACACCACATTAGTTGTGTCTAACAAGTAAATTACAATTAAGTTACAATCACCTTGTAACTACCCATTCAATAATAAATAGTAGCCACACTCATTGAAGTTTGTGCCATCCAATTCTCTCAAACTTCATGCATTCATTCTTCCAACATTTGTTTCAAAGCGAGGAAGCTCTAGGAAGGGTACACTGGTCCAAAGTGAGGAAGCCCTTCGAGAGGGTATGCTGATTGCAAAGAAGATTGATAGAGAAGAAAGGAGAATTGTTGCCAAATTAATTTTAAAGGATAAATTTTTGTTGCTGCTATCAAATCAAAGGACAAATTTCTGTCAAGGGTCAACAAAAGAAGGGATTGAGTAATTGAAGGTGCCGACTATTGTTTTCCAGAGAGGCAACTAAGGAGACGGCTCACCTATTTTGTAGAGGCCCAACCTGTTTAAAAAGAAAAATGGAGGCTGACCTACTACCCTGATAGGGCCGACTTGTTAGCTTGTTAAGGCTGATTTGTTGCAGTTTTTGAGGTTGACTAGGTCTTCCAAAACGAAGAGATTTTTTTTGTTGAAAACCCTGGTTGAAGGTGCTGCAATGCCGACTGTACTTTGCCATTAAAAGATTGTTGTTTGAGGATCGACTGTTTGTTGTCAAGGTGCATTTGAAGAAGGGGACTACTCTCAAGATTCTGCCATAATCAAGGAGTGATTTTCACAAATGCTTGGGTATTGAGTTTTTTGAAACCTTTTGCAATTGTTTTTTGAGAACATACAAATTTTTTACTATTTTTTTTTTGTGAAAAATCCGGCTTTATTCTGAAATTTTTTGGTCTAAGTTTCTTGTAAAACCTAGGTTGCATAGTCATGGCCAATATATTTTGTACTATTGTTTTTCTTGAAGCCCAAAAATTGACAGGCCAAGGCACTGGAGTCACAAAATACTCACCATTGTTCTATATATGAATTGTGATAGAATTATCCTAAAAACAGAAGTGAGAACGGATTCAAATCTTGCAAATCTTAATGTTGGAATGTTTGTCATTGATGTCAAAGGTGCATACACATGTTGTCATTAAGATTAAGAAGATAGTCATTAATAGACGAGAGTATAAGAACAGGTTATCATTGATGTCAAGAAGGTGCATGAACAAGAGTGGTGTCACTAATGTCAAAGACATAAGACCGAGATTGTTGGCGAGATTAACGTCTAAGAGATCCTTGTGGAGATTGTTGGAATATGGAGTCATTGATGTCAAAGCAAATAAGAGTTGCCTGCTATACTTTCCTTTTGAAGAGATCGTGATATTGGAAGGCCGACTTAGAGATCTGTATATGTTTAAATTAAAGATTTAAACATAAAGAGAAAAGATGTTGAGGGATAAAAATAAGAAAATAAATAGTGAGGCCAACTCCTTTTGAAGAATGTGTTTGAAGAGAACAAGATTGATCATATATAAGTGCTTATTAGCATTACAAAGATTCCAAGTGATATGCAATATGGAGCGGTTGCTAAGTATGATTTGTGAATAAGACAAAGAATCCCAATGAGTTTTGTATAAGACAAAAATAAAGACAAAATGATTTTATGAAAGAAAAAGGATAACCAGCGATTTAAGAATAAAACAAAGTAAGACAAAAGAGTGACTTGTGAATAGGACAAAAGGGATTTAAATATAAGATGGCCGACTCAATATGCAAGCCGACCTCCTTTTATTTGGAGCGCCCCACATATATGTATATAAGACAAAAAGAAGAAGATGCTATGCGATTTGTTTTTAAAAAGAAAAGGCAGTGATTTATTATACTAAGGGCAGCGACCTTTTTATGAAGAGGTACTTGTTTTGAGAGAAAGATATGACTTGTTAAGGATGCGATTTAATTTCAAGGGCTGCGATTCATATAAGATTTGTTAAGAAGCTTTTGGGCAGTGATCACCTTTGAAAAGGTATGACTTTGTTAAAGGAAAATTGTGTCCATTCTGAAAAGACACATTCATTCATTGAAGACATATCCCTTGAGGAGTTTATAAAAGGAGGGAAGAAGGAGAGTTTAAAAAAAAAGAAATGTAATGAATATCATGTGAATATTAGAGCAGATATAAAAAGAGAAGAGGCAGAAAATGAAGTCTAATTCTGATTTATTTTGAAAAGGAATATGTGTGACTATGAGAGAAGAATATATTGACATGTTTATGATCAGATTTGTGAAAAGGAAGAGTGCATGATAGTGATCAGATTTGTGAAAAGAAGTGCATGATAATGACCAAATTTGTGAAAAGAAAGAGTGCATGATAGTGATCGGATTTGTAATTGGATCAGACTTGTAATTTGTGATCAGATTTGTGAGAGAAGTTTATTGTGTGAACTGTGATCAGATTTGAGAGAAGTATATTGTGTGGGTTGTAATCAGATTTGTGAGAAGAAGATCTTGTGGAGAAGTAAACCATATCAGCCATTGAAGCATTAATAGGGTGGAGCCTATCTGTAATGTTCCTTAGTGGTTATTTGAATTTTATATTGCAACTTAACCAAAAATATTTGCAAACAATTGGCCACTCAAATGAATTTGAATAAGTGCTCAAATATTTCAATGAAACCGAACTCAAAATGCTTTAATTCCTTCAATAGAGATATTGCAAATACAAACAAGTGTTCGCTGTCCACTGTGACAGTCTCATACAGAAAATGAAATCAGACCTTTACACTCATTATAATGGCCTTCAAAGATGGATCTAATGATAACCCAATGAGGGGGAATGTTTGTCAACTTAGTGCCACTTGTCTTCAGCCCTTAGAACCCCTGAAACACCTTTGAAAGAGAGGAGAAGGACTGTAGGACTGCTGCAGCAGTCTGATCCAGGGCAGCAAGCAAGAGTATCTTCAAATGAATGCCAAATCTTCTTCAATTTTCCAATGATAGAGCTAAGACTTGGACGATGAATCTTGAGGGTTGCCAATGATATGTGAGAGTGAAATACCAAGATGACAACTCCTTCTCTATGGCTGCAATGATGCTATAAGGGGCTGCAAAGCCCTTATGACAGAAAATGGACGAAAATCTTCAATGCAAACCCTCCAACAACCTTCTCAATGATGTTCAATGATTATCAAGCTCTTCCCAAACCTGCAATAACACTAAATACCTGCAAATTGAATAGCAATGGTGATATTAGAAGCAATAACACCTCAAAAGGGCATAGGGGGTCATCACCCTATGTGCAAGGGCACATCTCCTTGCAAATAAGTATGAAAATCGGAATTTTCAGACTTGAAAGGAATAAGTAAACATACCAAATCAGTCATGCCATAAGATGTCATCAGCTCCTCTATTTATCCTTGGCTTTCATGGTCGATTGGACTAGTGCATTGGTAGGAGCGATTCCTCATTTCATGAGCAACATTCAATATTTGATTATTCATTTAAAAACTTGCAAAGCAATTTTAAATGAATGCAACTAGTAAATTGATCCCCAAGGCAATTGGGTCTCCTTCTCATGAAATCGCTATCTTGTTTGAAATAAGCCTAGCATAGGCGAATGTGACTTGGACAAATTTCCTTCATGTCTCTAAACTTGGCGGATTCTCCCATGGTGATCTTCTTTGAGCGATTTTCCTTTGGCATTGGCGATCCACATAGGAAGGCGTGATAGCTATGACATTGGCGAATGCATTGATCTTCAATATGGGCGAGAGGCATTATTCCTTGTTTCATTGCTTTTGGCCGAACCTTCACTTGGGCGACCCCTCTTTGCATAGGCGGATCCATTTCTTCTTGGCGTGGCATCTCTTAGGCTTGGCTGCATCATTCTAAGCAATGAACATTGGCAAATATGATCCACCCTTTCCAACCGTTGGCACCCTTAGCTATGCAACTAGATCTTCATTCAAAGTACCAATTGAATATCCCTTGGGCGAATGTTTTTTATTTGGCACACGATCCAATGTAGCTCCTCCTCTAACCGTTGATACTTTGAATTGGAGTCTTTTTCTCATAGGCGAATGTGTCTTTTTGAGGCTAGGCCGAATTTCCTTGAGCATTTGCGAATGATCCCATGGGTATTTGAATTTGAATTCTTTTTCCCTCCAAAACATGCTTTTCGAATTTGAATTTCTTCTTGTATGTTCGTTGGGTCTCTATGATGGCCGATTTCTTTTTGAGCTACCAATTTAGTTGGGGCCTATTTCCCATGAGGGTGAATGACCCCCTTTCCATTTGTTGGGAGTCTCTATAGTGCCTTGTATTTTGAAACATTCGTTGGATCCCCTTATGATGATCGATTGCCTCTTTTGAAATATCATTTGCATTTTGGCCACCTTTAGTTTGGACCTATTCCTTCACACACTTCACACAAATTGTTAATAGGTCCTATCTAAGAATAGATTATGGAAATGTAATTAAAGATTTCATTTCCTCTTTACAATTTGGCCTTATGAAATACTTATTAACTTTGACCCCACAATTATAGGTCCTACCCCACTGAATATGTCAAATTGCAATAGGAATTGCAATTCCACATGATGAAACTCCTATGACTTTGGCTAACATGAAAAGTACAATGAGTATAACTCCACCAAAATTATCTTCATTCCCTTGCCATGTGTTTTAGCCTACAGGAATAATGAATAGGCTAAACACTTGTGTTGTTTAGTGATCACTCTGGAAGTGGGGACATGACACTATCAAATAGAGGTTGGAGCCTCTTGCTGGGTTGGAGCTTAGTTTGTGTGGGGGTTGGAGCCTATCAAATAGATGTTGGAGCTTAGTTTGTGTGGGGGTTGAAGCCTCCAATAGGTTGGAGCCTATAATTCTGTCAAGTGGAGATTGGAGTCTCTAGTAGGTTGGAGCCTATAAGAAGAAGAAAGAAGATATATATATATATATAAGCTATATTGTGCCGTGGTATTTTCCCGAAAGGGTTTCCACGTAAATTGTGTGTTCTCATTGTGTACTTAATTGCTAGATCTTGCATATGTGTAGTTGACGCAATTAATTGAGTTTGGCAAAGTAAAAGATTGTTAGATACTGATTCACCCCCCCCCTTCTCAGTATCACTGTGTGCTCATCACTTAATAACTATCATAAAGAAGCCTTCTTGTTAAAATCGTTTATTTTTTATGACTTGATGCTAGAAGTTTAGAATATGACTTCCATTGGTGATCCTTTGGAGAGTTTGGAAAGCAAATACCAAACTTCTGAAAAAGGTACTATCTTGTATTTGAAAAATGTATTTTTTTCATGAAGTTGGGTGAGGGTCGGTCATTGTTAGAACATTTACTTAGGATGAAAGACCTAAGGGTTCAACTTTGTGTTGTCAATAAACTAGTATATGAAGATAATATGGTTGCTCTTGTCATCAATAATATGTCACCATCGTTTGAAACTTTTGTGGAGTCTTTGCATCTGTTGATAGAGAGGCAAACACTTTTGAAAACGTTAGTTCATATTTTTTGCAAAAGGAATGGAGACAAATGCAAATGGTTGAGCAGTTCTAGACAACTTGAAAGTGCACTTGCTATACAATATTTGGGAAAAACAAAGACTTCAACTTTTGATTCACAATCCGAACACAAATTGAAGTGTTATTATTGTCATAAGTTTGGACATATTAGAAAAGAATGTTGGAAATGACAATATGGTCTATCCCATAAGAAGTCACGGGCTTAGGCTAATGTGCCATTGGAGGCAAAGCAAGACTTTGAGGAGAAAGTGAATGTATTTATGGTGTCTTCTTAAGACAAGAGTGATGCAACCAATTGTTAATTCTTTGATTTTGGTGCATCTCAACATTTCATCTACTGTAGAGATTGGTGTGCCATGTTTACTTCTTATTCTAGTTCAACAAATTTTGTTTCGGTGATGGTAGAACATATGTAGTATGAGGTATACTAGATGTCTGGAGTGTTCTCAATGATGTAATAAAATTTATAGTGAGGGATGTTAGGTTTGTTCCAAATATAAACAAAAATCTATTGTCTGTTAGTTAGCTAATAGAAAATCTTAACATTGCTGTGAAATTTTGTTGAAAGAAATGTGATGTGACTAATGTGAATAAGGATAGATTGGTTGCTCTAGGAATTGGGAACGGGGTTTTGTACAAGCTAGTCGATTCCATTATAGTTACTTGGCATGCCTTAGTTGTGGAGGACAATAGTAGCATTTTGTAGCATGAGAGATATGCACATCTCAATCTTCAATGATTAGTCAAATTGTGTCAAATTGCTATGGTTAATAGACTGCTATCTATCTAGGAGAAGTAGGATATATGCATGGTGTGTCTGGTTGGTAAGAAGAACAAAAGCCATATCCTATTGAAGTTGCATGGTGTGTAAGGGACTTTGTAATGTTCCCGATTGTCCTTCTGCCAATAGGATAATTATTATTCTAATTATTTAATGTTACCTGGCTGAAAATGCTAAGTTTAAAAGGTGATATTAAATAATTATATCAAAAGGTTATAAAGTGACATGATAGCTTACTTTAATAAAGTCACTTTATACATTAAGTGAAGGCGGGAAAATAAATAAAGTTCTTTGAGAGAAGTAATATGAAGAGACAAAAGGAAAATAATATTATATTCCTCTCAAAAGGTTATAAAAGGACAATGAGAGCTCATTTGGAGGCAGCAGGATTTTGTATTGTTATTCTGTTGGATTGAACTTGCGTGTTCTCCATCTTTTCTTCCTTCTTGTGGATAGAAACCCACTCGAAGATCAATTTCAGTAGTGTGATATTGTAATGTCCCCTTCTAGTAAGCTCATATTGTCCTCGACCTTGCACAATTTCAACTTACAAAAGAGAACATTAGTATTTAATTTTTTTCTCTTTTCATATCATAATTAATACAGATCCATATTCTTTCCATATTTATCTAGAATTTATAATTCCATAATCAATAATTCCTATTCGTAGTCATAATCATATTCATATTCATATTTATATTCATAGGCCTCAAGTGCTATCCTCGAAAAGATCATATGTCGCCCTATCATTAACCCATCTCTAACTCCATAGACATGGTTCGTTAAGGAGACACAACCATCCCATACATAGGCCCGATGGCTTCCCACCTCACCAATCGGCTCCAAAGACTTCCCACCTCATCTATTGGAGAGTCACCTACTGCAAGGCACAAATTACATTGATGAGCTCATCATACCATAGGCCCAAGGCTTCACCTCACACCCGGAGGTACTTCGACACTTGGCCCAAGAGACTTCACCTCACACCCGGAGGTACTTCATCTTCTTGAGGGTCACCTAGGTCCAATAACATTCTCCTAACTTTCCCATACACTTAGGATAGCGAGATGATTAATGATGAGGCTAATCCTCTTCTTGGATATAGCACAATCCTATGATTTTGAGTCTTTGTTCATATTATGATGTCATATCATTTTTGGCCTTGTATCATAATTGGCCCATCTAATACTTATCATATTTCATTATCACGTTCATCCTTATGCACATATTTATTATACTAGTTCATTCTTCCATGCATATTCAATTCATTTATTCAATTATTCTATGTGTAATCAGGTTTTAACATGATAATAATATATTCTATATATATATATTCTATGTCAACTATATGATCAATTTTCATTTGATTGCTGATTCTGATGCATTTCCTATATGCATATTTTATTTAATGTCATTTAAAATATAACAGAAATACTCAGATTTAGAGAACCAATTATTAATGCATACAAAATACATTATTATGTGACTGCCTATACTTTACATCGTTAGTAATGGCTGCATATACATAACGATACTATCACAACGATACATATATGAACTAATAGCCAGAAAGAAATGTAAGTATGCGCTCATACCTGTATGGCGGTGCCCGTCCGATCAGGAATATAGGAGTATTGATAATGTATAGATGCTTATTCACTGATATAACTACTGGACTGTAATTCCTTCAACAAACTTGATGACGGATAAGACAAGAAATGTCCTTCGCTGGATGTTATGTTATTTGATCAATTATTATTTCTTATTTTCTGTTGTTTGATCTAATGCTGATTCCAATTCCCTTATTCGCTGGTGTCTTAATCACTTAAAACTTGATCCCCTCTCAAATGCTTTCTTCATCTTCTTTTTATACCTTTATGAAGGGGAACGATCCAATCAAAAGATACAACACTTCATCTAATTGTAGGCAATTCAATCAAAAGATACAACACTTAATCTAATTGTAACCACATCACGAATGGATACACCTTCTCAAAAACAAATCGTTGCCTCTTAAACTAATTGCTGTTGTTTATATGTTTTTAATCACTGCCCTTTCAATATATATTTGCTGACTTCAAATTACCAATGCTCACACTTTACAAACTAATCGCACCTCTTCGTATCACCTTGAATAAGATAATTTGTCTTATTGTATAGGAGCGCTGCCATAGAGGGAGTTGGCCATAATTTATAAGTCAACCGGCCTTCACTTAGGAACTTCTCTTTTATGAAGATCGCTGCCACCAAAACATAACTTTCATTGCTGCCATAATATTATTAATATAATCATAGCCTTTCTCACATCTTTTATTTATCTTTTATGCTTTATACATTCGCTGCTCATGGTTAAATACATCACAGTACATTATTTACATAATAATAGTAATATTTATGTTTAGCAAACTCCTAGCCAAGACTCCACGTATTTGTTCAACTTTACTTATTACTAAGAATTAGCACATGAGGGTAGGGTCCACAATCCACTTTCAACCTCATATAGAATTCTTTATAAATTTTCTTCTTTCATTGTCAGATACTGTCTCCTTTATGCCAGCAACAGAGTCAATTCTAAAACCACAACTACTCATCATAAATACGTCAATTACCTTATTAATAAATATATATTATATATTAGACATTATTTATATACTATGATTATTAATATTACTTATTAAATATTGTGTATAATAATGTATTTTAATATTATTTATATATATACATTATTATATAATAATAAATATTGTTATGAAAATATTATATTTAATAATAATAAGTATGATATATATATTATATTAATTATAATGTTTATATAACGATATTATTCAATCTTTATCTTGTCGTTTCATATTTTAAATAATGTCTTAATATCGGGACATGACAGATATCTACCCTAGCTGGTAATGGTGGTTTCTACTTCAGGGAATCACATGGAGCTGATCAGAGATTGTTAAGTTTGTTGTGTTTTGCATTGTAATCATGTTTTGAAGGTTGGGAATATAGTTTGAGGTGATTGATAGTAGTTTTAGATTTATATCTTGTATTTGCTGTGAGTTTCCTTAGCATGACCGTACACTCCATGGCCGTATAGCTGTAATCTCATTTTTGGAGAATGCAAAAAATATTGAAGTTTGTTTGTCCTATGTTATCACTGGTGTCTTAGTATGATAGAAATGCCTCTTTTAAGACCAATTTTAGGAGTTTATATGCAGTGACTGATTAAAAGTGATCATCCGTACCATATTGCAATGCCGTACCAGCTGGAATGGTACGAGTGATGATGGAATTTATAGTGATTGTTATTGAAGCTTAATCCTATTGCAATATTATTATTTGCCTTAGTCACCCAATTTAAGCTTATTTTGCAGTGGTTTTATGGCATGTTGAAGCCACTCTGAGCAGATCCGTACATCTTGTTGTGCCGTACTATGCAGATGGGGATGATTCAGATTTGAATATTTGTTTGATTTGTTTGTTGCTAAGTTTGTATGGGATTTAAATGTGTAATGTCCCCCACTTAGCTCACTCAAGAGGATCAGGATTAGCCTATAATTGACTTCCGTAGGCTAGTGGATGTGTATAGGAAGTCATCTCAGTGACTTACTATTTTTAGTAAGTTGGGAGCCAGGGTTTCTATTTTTAGCAGGGCAGACATAACTGGACAGGGCATGAGAATTTGAGGTCTCGACACGGCTAGGAAACTTCATGTGGTGTGAAATGAATTAAATTAAAGATTTAATTCATATTTATTTATGAGACCGACATAATAAAGTAAGGTTATAAAGTCACTTTATTTAAGTTATAACTTAAAGTGACCCTCCTAGGGATGGACGCCCCTCATGGTGGTACAAGGTGATGATTTTAAATAAAAATAAATTAAAATACTCTCTTGGGCGTTGGGGAAGGAAGACAAATAAAAGACCCTAAAGTGACTTCATTTCGGGAGGCTTGCTTTTATGAATATTGCTCTTGCTTTTGAGTTGCCCGTGCTTAGGGTTTGGAGCTTGGCTCTTTGGGTTATGATATCGATTTGCAGAGACGAGAACTTTTGCAGATTGCCTTTCCTCGTGTATGAAAGAGTGCATCAGGGAGGGGACATTGGAGTCTTCATTCAGAGGATTCATTTGTGCATTTACTGACGGAGATTCGAAGAAGTTTTGAAGAGAAGGTCATATTTGTTAGAGACTTCGTGGGCAGCCGATAATTATCAGATTTGCAGCAGATAATTATCAGATTTGCAGCAGTTCTGAGTGATTTGTGCATTGTTTGTGGCTGCATTGGCATTGATATTGCTGGCCGTACCTCTACAGGACAGGCCGTACACCTTGTGAGGAGTTTTGGAGTTCATGAGGCTCTTTTTGTGGCTCGATACTTCACAAACCAGGTCGCTTTACCTCTGCAGAGAATATCAGACCAGAATCGTGGATTTTGAGTGAAGTTTGGGTGGGTTTAAGTGCTGCCACATCACTCCAAAGGGGCCGTACACCTGCTGCTGGACGTGGGGGTTTAATGGTGATAAAACAAGCAAGTTCGTGGCTCATATCCATGCTAACCTTGGTGTTTGGAGACTGCAGACCAGTCCTTTGTATTTGCATTGCTATGTCATTCCATTTCTTGAAGTTGTGAGCAACCTTCAGTGGCATTATTGCTGGTCCGGCGATAGCGTCCGGACGAAGTTGTAAACGGTGATATGGGTATGTACTCATAATTCATATTTTGGTCAAATACGATCTGGGTTGGTGCTATTTTGTTTATATCTATCTAAGTTTTTTTGGGTTTTCTGTATATGCCTTATTTTCTATGATATTTTTGCAAAAAACTCTACATGTAAAACATGCAATAAAACCCTAAACTGCAAACCAGCAAAAACACAAAAATCAGTCAGTGCAAAAACATATACAGTGGGGTGTATGTTACAAAATGATATGTCTTGGCGCTTCTTTTCAGACTAATATCATTAACTTTTGAGCAAAGTTGTGATTGTGGTGTGGAGTCTGTACAATTCCATTGCTGTACAATGCAGGCTGGTTCGGTTGTAAAAAGAAATCATTGTTGATGTTTTTTGATATTAAGTTGGTTTGGGATGTTATTGTCTTGTGTGGACGCCTCATTTTAAGTTGACTTCTGTGGAGATTGGGCAATAAACATAATGCTGGGTTAGAATCTGTAACATCAATGGCCGTAGCATGCAGCCTGGGGGTTTTGTGACAGAAATTAATGTTGTTAGTTTGGTATTTCAAGATGCTTGAGAGTTGATTGTAGGGATTTGGTGCTTCCTATGATGTATATTTAAATATGGTTGGGCATATTTATTGAAGATATGAAGATATCTGTTCTGTAGTGCTGTTCAAGCCTGTAAAAGTCTGATTTTCTGCAGCTTTGTGTAATCAGTTGAGTAACTCAGTATGTCAGCATTGAACGAGTTAATATCATGTGTGTTTGAAGATATTGATGTGCAGGGCAGTTTAATAATGTACTTCATTGAAGGGGTGTTTCCTTGGAAAGAGGAATAAGCTCCAGGCAGCCGTACAACATCACAGAGCATTGTTATAATGACACAGGTCTGATCAACCATGATTTAAGTATTCTTTCTGTTTGAGGCAGTTTCTATATGCTTTTGGAGTGTTAATGGTTTGTATAGGGGGTTCATTGTGATGATTAGACTTTCATTGCTGCTTTGATGATCAAGTGTTAATCCTGATATTCATGATCTCTCATGCATTGATTGTAATCACTTTTTATCTCTACAAACTCACTAAGTTTCCCCTGGATGGTTTACCGCCAGTGTGGGCAAAAGAATCCTTTATCTTTCTTGTTCACCTTACCCACTGAATAAGTGGTGAATCCCCACGATACGTGGATGCCTGCCGCAGCGGATGAATTGAAGATTCTTGTTGCACAGTTTTATCGTAAGCCAACCACCGTATGCTCTCACCTTGCCCACTCTGGGATCTTGGTGATCAGAAAGTGTGAGGCCTTTAGTGGTTTATGCAATTTATGCTAACACTGTTTGTAGCATTTCACATCTGGAAAAAATTTGGGCTAGCATCTTATAGACTTTAGATCTCATTCGTGCATATCTATGTTAGTCATCTCAAAAATTATCATTATTCCTTAGTGTGAGGTGCTTTCTATTACTAATTGATGATTTTTCGAGGAAAATGAGAGTATTTTTTTTGAAGAAAAAGTTTAATTTTTTTAGAACCTTTGTCAATTTCAAAGTATTGGTAGGTAGGTGGATCAAGACTTTGAGGTCTAATAATGGGGGTGAGTTTACTTAAAAGCAGTTTTAGGACTGCTATGAGAAGGAAGGCATTCCCAGATAGTTGATAGATTCATACACTATTTAATAGAATGGGGTGGTTGAGAGGAGAAACAAAACTATCATGGAGTTGGCCTAGTGTATGATGCACAATAGAGGCATGCATACATATATTTGAGAGAAGTAGTGAATATATCCCTTGAACAAAAGTTCATGTAAAACCTTGCAGAATGTCACACTTGAAGAATCTTGGTTTGAGATAGAACCAAAGGTAACACATTTTCATGTTTTTGATTTAGCTATATATATTTTGGTTTGTGATACCAAATGGAGTAAACTAGATTCTAAGAGCTTCAAAATTTTCTTTTTTGGGGTATAATGAACAAGCAAAGGTATATGGACTCATTGATATATCCACTTCACAAAGTGTAAGATACCCAACTAGTGCTACGAAAATTTTTCCTTAAACAATTTTACTTGCTATCAATGCATCAACTACTTCAACAACATAAAGATATACATCAAAGGTAACTACTTGAAAGAATCAACCTTAGAGTTGGGTACTTGTCTTATTGTTTGATTCAATCATCTGGCAAATGTCTTATTACATAGATAATGCTTCAATAGCATGAAGTTACAACTTATTCAATGGAAATACAAAAGAAAGGCCTTGAAGCCTTGATGTTTACAATGGCGTCTACACTTGATCAACTCAATCAAACTCAATGATGTCAACTAAATGTCAACACCTCACAATATCACAAGGGAGCATCACCTTGCTTGTTGAGGGAGCATCACCCCAACACTTGAAACTCGCAGGCCTCAAGATTACAAGCTCAATAGCTTTGCAGAGAGAATTTTGTCAAATGAACGGATGCCAAATGCATGAGAGAGCTCCTCCTTTTATAGGCCTTCCAAAGGCAATGAAGGCACATTTTTCAATGCACAAAGAGGAACCAAGGCACGTTTCCCAAGAAGCATATCCAAGGGAATATTCCATCTGATGACTCATTCTGAGTTGGCAAACTTATCCAAAGACCTAGACACGGATCTCGAGGACATCCTGTCGACCAATGAAAGCTCAGGTAGTTACAAGTACCTTATCTTCTGACTAGGCACCCATTTGGAGTAGTATGATCATAGAATGGCGCCCAATGTGACCTAGGCGCCCAACTGAGGTAGCTGAGGCATGAATATGCGCCTTGAAGAATTTGATGACTTCATGCAATCTTGGAACCTTAACGACGATTTTAGGATCCTAGGCGCCATCTGAGAATTGGGAAGAAGAGGATTGGCACTTAGCTTGCTTAGGCACAGAACTGGTGTTCTCTTGACTGGGCGCTAGATTTGGAGGTTCTGTAGTGGTTTTGGCGCCTAGAGAAGGTTTTGACAACTTCCCACAATCTTATGCAACAGATGAAGCTCCTGAGCGTTGTCTTGACCCTTTTGGAGAGAGCGCCCATATCTAAAGTGATTAAAAACCTTGTTTTCAGTCCTTAGGCGCATTTGTGGATAGACAAGGGTATAGACTGGCACCTTAGGAATGATGAGGTCTTTCCTTGCAAAAATCAAGTCATATCTTAGTCAAAACTCTGGCTTTTATCAAGCGCCTATCATATGAAGTAGATTGAAAGCTCCTTAGGCGCACCCTTGGTGACAAGACCCTTAGGCGCAACATGATGACTGTGGAAGTGAGAATTTGCGCCCTCCCTTGAATAGCTTATCTTGCATGCAAGTGTTTGCTTCCAGAGACATTGGGGTGAATCTAGAAACAATAAACTTACTGGCGCCTAAATGAATTGGAGAGCTTGGAGTCATTTTATCAATGAGGCGCTTATTTCATGCATCATGAGTTCTAGGCGCCAATTTGAGGTGGTGACATCATGAGATGGCGCCTAAGTGTTTTAGATGATGATCTTTCATCTGTGAAGCATGTAAAGTGTCATAACAACTTCCTTTTGATGAGCGCCTTGATTGGAAACTTCCACAAGCACCTTCTAACCTCACCTAACTTGATCAATTCCAAAGTTATAAGCCATGTGAGTGAGTCCTCATCCTAGGTGCCAAAATGGAAGCATTTTATCCAGAATGTGCACCTCACATAGATAGATTTGATTTCTGGATGCCAGAATTGAGGAATTTTGTGCCAAGGAGTAACTTTCCTTGGCTCCAAAGCCTTCAATCTATCAATCACCCATGCTAGGCGCTCAAATGGAAGATTCTTGGCCTAATATGCGCCTGGGTTTCAAGACATCATTACTTGACAATTCTACTTGATCTCCTTGGAAATGGAGTTTACTTGGAGAAGTTCCTGCCAAGGACCCCAAACACATGTTGGGTGAATGCTCCACTGGTTGATAGATGACTTCAACTTTTGTTTCTTGCCTTCAATGCCTAAGGCGCTCATTGGGTGTTCTTTACCATGATAGTGGCGCCCAAGCAGGAAAACCTTATTCATACCCACTCCCCTCATCTCAATGCTAGGCGCTGGGTTGGAAGAGTTTAAACACATGAAGCGCCTCAAATGAAGTCCCTTACTGAGTGCTACAAGTGGATTTGAGGGTTAGGCACCAGAATGAGCTTGACTTTCCTGGAAATGCGCCTAAACAACATGAAAGCATTATTTGACAATGTGACCACTGGAGTTGATGAAATGACTCTCAGACTTAGTCAAATTTTAGGTTTCTAATTCTGTTCCTGCAAAACGAAAGATAGAGTTAGTCAGAAACCAATTCATTCCCTCATCATTTAGAATTAGCTTCCGGGAATGAGGAATAGGCTAATCCATTATACACTTGATGATCAAACCGGAAACGGGGACATGACACAAAGTCATAGTTAGTCGGGATGTTGATGTAAAAAAAACAAAACCTTTCTTTGATTGTAACCCTAACCAAAATTTGTCAATGATTAGTCTAGAACTAGTTTTGTGGCTCCTTTGAAAGATGAAGGGTCTAGTTCTTGTGCTCCATCATAGTCACTAGTGCATTAGCCTTTGGCTGATTTTTCTCTCGCATGTAATATCCCTTTTAACAATTTTTTCATAGTTCTGATTTTTTATTTAAATATGCAATTCTTCTCTCTTTTTTTTTAATTTCTAATGCAATATTTAAATCAATAAATACTGATTTCAACTGAAATTGCAGCCACTAGAAATACTGGATATTATGATTTAAGATTATTTTAATATCCAATAAACCATACATATAAAGTATAACTGAATAAAATATTCATTAAATTCAGATTGAATAACAAAACCTGAATCATATTTGAAGTGCTGAGACCACATCCAAAATTCCTTGTAAAAGCTGATTATGATTTGATATTGTTGAATCACCAATTTTTGCCCATTTGAATAGTATGGCACGTCATCAAACATGTACGGCCTCCCTTTATCACTTCAACTGCCACTTTCAAAGATGTGTATGGTCAGCAAACTTTATTAAATGCTTTGTACAAACACTTCTATCAATTGTACGGCCCCTTTAAACCTCTTCAAAAAGCTATTCACTGCCTTTCTTTAATATTTGCTGCCTTCATTAATTACTTTAATATGGTATGGCAGGTACCACTTTATTAACAACAGTTTATGAACTTAGATAAAATTGGTACGGCTGCATTTGTTCAATTGATATAGTACGGCTGTACCAAGAACTGTACAGCCAACTTCAAGGCAATTAGATGATACGGTTCTTAATCACAATTTGTTTCATGAGAATATAATGAAACTAATAAATAATGAATATAATAATTTGGCTTTGTAAAATATTAAAATTAGCACCAAATCATTGAAATACTTAATCTTCTGAAAACACACAAACTAAGAAACAGAAACCACAAAGATTGAAAACTGGAAACTTCTTAAATCACTGAAACTGGAAATGCTGTTGAAGCTCTGTGCAATTTCTGGGTGGAATTATCGACTAGAATCCTAAGAGTTTTTGTTCTCAAATTTCCAAAGACCTCAAGGGTTTTCGTCCTTCGATCTTCTGGTAATGATGAACATAAAATGCTAAAGCTCTACAAAAAGGGGGTATTTGATAATAACATAACATACCAATTATGAAGAATTTCCTTCCTTTATAAATCTTCTCTTTTTTGCTTTTCTTTTTTTCCCCAAAAGTTTCCTTCTTGCAAGATCTCTTAAAAATCTTATCAAATATTTTTAATATCTCATTAATATGATCTTTAATAAAAATCATAATAATACTTAAGTTATCCATTTTTAATATATAAAGATAAACTTAAAACATTATTATTAAAATTATTTTAAATTAGTAATATTAAGTTGCCACTTTTTAATAATATAAAAAGTAAATCATTAGACAACTTAAAAATATTAACTTTATTATTTTTTTTCCTTAAATTGAAAAAGGGGACATGACATTGCACCACCAGTATATTAGAGATATAGACTAGAGTTGACTTCAATTCCAGATGCGATTGCTTTGCCACAAGAGTCTCAGGTCACACAATAACAAAGACCAAATTGGTATTATTCCACTCTTCAAGATGTGTGGGAAGTTGGTCTTCTTGTTGGACCTGACAAGTAGGGAAACAAATTGTTGGTTCAGATGAGAATGTCCATTATGCTCTCGTTTCTAGCCTTTTCAAAGTGCCTCAACCATAATGTATACAAAAGCAAAAGGTAAACTTGTATGGGAGGCTAATTTAGTAACCTCCAAATTAGTAGATTGTTTGCTCTCATTATTACTGTGAAGTTCAATATTCTCATCTTCGTTAAGAGCAACACTTGACGAACTAACTTCATCCTCATGCTTAATAGCTGCATGCATAATCATAGAAACATCTTGAAGCTTTGTAACATATTCCTCATGCTCCAAGACAATCTCTCCATCAATTTTTGTTGCATTAGTCTCCTCAATACCCAAGAAAGGTTTCAGCTTTCCCTCACATTGTTTGAACACTTCGTTGAATAAGCAACTGTAGAGACATCCTATTCTTGCCTCAAAATAGCCAACATAGACATAAGAGGCTGGGAATTAGTATCATATTCATCAATGATTTGGACCATAATGGTTTGCATGTAAGAAAAAACTTCTCCATGATCCTTACTGATAGATGCTATGAAATAATGAAACATGTGAAGAATAAGATCATCACATTCTAAAACAATCAAAAGATAACAAGATCTGGATTTTGCCATCACTTCTAACATCCTAACCCTCCTACCAAAGGAAGGGCCTTGGTCATCAGCTAACCCATGAAAGCTCTCAACAATCATCTGCAGAATCTCCCTCATTATGTCGTCTCCATAGGGAACCTTAGGAGTTGTAATCCTTGTGATCTCACTTAGACAGCTGGTGACTAAAAGCTTTTACCCTTTTACTGTGATGTCTAATAAGCATTGGCTTAACCAAAGAATGCACCGCATGAGTCATAGCGAGTTGCATCAACTCAGAAGGTGACTGTTCAACCTTGTAAAGACACAATTCTACTTCCTCCAAATTGCTGCATAGAACCCCTTTTGACTGAGGTAGGTGTTCAAGATTCTTACCGCTATTGTAAAGTTTCTTTTGTAATTCTTCTTCATTGAATCTGTCCATGACTCTAAATCTGATAATTAACCGCATAGGATGGCAAGATACAACTGTGCTCTGATACCACTGTAATGCTAAGTTGCCGGTTTTGGTGCGGGTGTAGGTTTGGGTCACGGGTTCGGCCAAATTTGTTTTGGGGGGTTGGGTTCGTTTTTATATATATAAATATATGTATATGCAAAAAATTAAGCATAGAAGCAAGAATTAAGTGTAGAAATGCAAGAATAAAGTGTAGAACACCACATAGCATCATATAATCAACAAAACCACCAACTTGAATATCATAAAACATAAAACTCAAACTTCAAGTTCAATTACAAGATTCAAAATAATAATATCATGTTCAACAATCAATTTTCATTGTTTCAATGTCAAATGACAAGTGTCAATCATCATATGGATTTGCTAAATCCTCCACATCATTATCATCATCTTGGACTTGGACATTAGCAGGATCATTTGAAGAACCACAACCAACACCATTGCCACTCGCTGAAAAAGTATGCATATAAAATGGACTATACATTCAGGTAGATAAGTTATTTAGCCACTTCCAGCTGGTTTTCCCTCCATTTGGAGATTTTCGGGACAAAACTTTGAGTGTTATCTGTGTGTGTGTTCATTTAGATATTGTTTATTGTTGTTTACACAATCAAAATCACTTCTAAAACAGTGAATTAATCATTCTAGTCAGAGCAATCAATAAGTTTTCTGAGATTCTTAGTTTCAAAAAACTGTTTGATAAAATTATGGATCAACCACCAAATGCTGGACAACTGGGAGTCTTGCCAAATGAGCACCTCCAGTTCCCAAGTGATTTTATCATCTATGAGGCCCTTCAAATGCTCGGTCTGCTTCCTTCTCTTCACTTCTTTGTGTTGTGTTGCTTCCCATCTAACTAATCCCTCATGAGAGGAATCTTTACTGATAAAATTAACACCCATGGCATATAAAATGAACACACACACGGATAAAATTATAAAAATGAGTTTTAAGTTAAAAAAAAAATTAAAAAAAAAAAGACGGTGGGTGTGGGTGCGTTTCGGGTGCCCCGCGGGTACTGCTTTTCAGACCGGGTGTGAAGCCAGACAGCTCGGGTGCGTCCGGGACACACCCACCCCCCTTTGTATGCACCCTGCCCGCACCCATAGGCGCACCGCACCCGCAGCCTAGACGAACCGCACCCGCACCCAGGTTGCTGGCAGGCAAACCCTGCAACATAGCCGTAATGTCCTGTCCTCTTTGGTTTACTGTGGTTTAGTTGTCACCTGGTGCGTTTTTGGGTTTTTGCATATTTGACATACAACCATGCATACATATATATTTGCAAATAACAAAAAGTAGAGATATCCAGATGCTTATTTATGTGGAAAAATATGTAAAACATCACAATATCAAATACCCATATGAAGAAAAGGACCATAACAGTGAATACTTCACATACCCATTTTGTTGTCCATAAAAAACAGAGCTGGGAATAAACTGTTAACAGCAGTTTGGCATACAAATATCCTTTCCAACTCACTTAACTCAGACTTGAATATCAGTAATGACAAGCACAGCATACAATGCAAGAGACACCACTATTTGAAGTCTGAAATAATGTCCAAAACAGTCAATGAAGACAAGGTTGTTGTCCCATGTCCCAGGTACACTGGTACGGCCTGTCAATGGAGTGCAACAGTATTAAACAACACTGAATCTGGCCTCTTTTTTAACCATAAAGTCTTTGCTATAGCTGTATAAACTCAACGCCTAGCTGGGAGCAAACACCAATGTATTCTACTTAGTAAAAACTCCAAAAGCCTTACTTGTGGTACGGCCCAGGCTGAACACAAGTACGGCCTCTATGGGAGTTAAAATCCTCACCGAAGTACACCAAAATCCCAGTTATCACTTCCAACGTTTTTGTCAATGACCTCCCTGAATTATAATGCCAAAAATCTGGAGATATATCTATGAAATCCTTGCCGCGACAAACTATCTCTTTGCATTGAAGCTCCAATGTGATCCTCGTGCTGAGACCACTCAAATAACACCCTAGGAGTGTCTTTCAACCCCGCAGATGCTCTCAACTATGGAGGTTTTTGTCTCCAAAGCAGCTGGTTGAAACCCTTGCTCACAGTGAACAAAACTCAGACTTAGAGAAATATCCAATAGTGAATGAGAGGAAATGACTTCCAATTTCAATTTTATTCCTCTCTTTTGCCAACGCCACTTTTGGAGCCTTTTTAATATTTTAAAATTACTTTTCTCCAAGCCTTGGGCGCCAACATGAAACTAATGACTTTATTCTTTTAAATATTCATTAAGTCTTCAAATATAATAAAGTCATTTTATAATATTTAAATAACGATAAAGTTAAATATTTAATTTAACTTTAATATTTAACATTATTTAAAATAAACATCCCGGACTATATCAATTGCCAAGACATTGCCATCAATGTCTTCAACCGACATTCCCGACAGAAATACTGCCAACTAACCAAATCGGTGTCCAACCTGTGACTTACTAAAAATAGTATGGGCAAAGGGTCCAAAAATGCTTTGGGAAAGTGTCATCACGGACTCCAAATAATTTTGAGCTCAAAACGTCTATATGTGCCAATTGGCTCTCCGACCAAGTCACCAAAACAGTGTCCAGACGGACACTTACTATAAATAGCAGTGTTCTTTGAGGACCGAAGAGAACAAACTTAGAAAAACCCAAAAAAACCCCAAAAAACCCAAAAAGGTTGTCGCCATGCAAGCACTTACTATAAATAGTAAGGACAGATAAGTTGTCCGAAATCCCTCTGGAAAGTGTCATACGGCTCCACTGGAACACCCAAGCACACTGGTGACATTGAAATACTCCACTGCTCAGGCTGTCGCAAACCTAGAAAGTTAGCTCCAACTGCGCTGCAAGAGAACCCGAAAATGAGGACATCACATGAAACAAGTTGCAGCCGAGAAGAAATGTCTCCATATCATAATATCATAAACTCAATCATATGAAAAATGATTTCCAAATGCTCCTTATAAAGCCCTTAAGTGGAGTGCTCCAAATAGGTCCCACTTAACTTTATTAAATGAAAATTTTTATGTACACAACCACTTGAATTTTATTAAATGATGGTTTTTATGTACACAACCACTTCAACTTTATTAAATGACGGTTTTTATGTACACAATGTCACTTTATGACAGTGTTTTTGGACCCACTTAAGTAATTTTTATAAAATACTTTTATAAAGCAATTCAAAATTAGAACACTTTATAAAGTTAACTTAAAAATAGAACCACTTAAGTTACTTTTTACTCGTTTCAACCAATTATTCCCTTAGAATGTGATTTAGCCCATGGGAATAGTGAAAAGGCTAAATACCCAAATCAGATGTGACCATTACGGAAATGGGGACATCACATTACTCTTCCATGAATTTTTTTTTGTCTAAAACTGTCACAAATTGCAAAAGGGTTTGGTGGTATTGAATAGGCCCTTTGCATAAGGTTTCAGGACAGCGAAGGGCATTCAAACAAGTTATGTGACTGTCCCACTTCACCTACAACACTCTCAACACTTTAAGAACCCTCAACTCCTATTTTGTTTGATTGTTCAATGCCAACCTCTTCACTATCATATCCCTCTGTAATGTCCCCATTCCTAGAGGTGTTAGTCTATACTTGGTTCCCGTAGACTAACCAATGTGGTTAGGGAACTTTGGGAGTTTGGATGGATGGTTTCGGTGAACTTACTTTTTTTAGAAAGTTAGGGTTTCGACTATTTTGAGAAATTCAGTATTGGAGATGGAGTGTTTCGATGAGACCTTTCCAACAGTCTATTGCTCATCAAATTCCGAGTCCATTTGCTCTTTCGTATTAAAGTCCGTTAGTTAATTTTAATATTTAATATTTAGACTTTATTATATTGATGTGGTGACTTAGTAAAAAGGTGATAAAAGAAAAAAATTAGTCACTTATGGACTTGGGACACCTCAATGAGGCTAATAAAGTGAATTTTAAATACTTTATTTCCCTCTCTCATGTGGTCGACCCTCAAGGGGAAAATATAACAGCTAAAACGAAAAGAAAGAGCTCATTCTTGTCTATTGCAATTTATGATATTTGGCTCTGCAAAGAGACTAAGGTTTTAAGAAACCATTTTGTCTTTTGGAGATGAAATCTTTCAACAGTAGCAGCATTCCGCGGGTGTGAGAGATCATCTAAGGGTGCTTGAGAGCAGTCATACTCAGTGGCTGTACTTGTGCTTCATTTTATACAGTTTGGAGACTTAGAGCTTTGTCACGGAGGTGTTTTACATTGAGAGATCATCCGAGTTTTGTCACCACAATTGCAGCAGGGTATTAGAGACCACAATGCAAATGATGGACTGCAATATTGAGGAGTTTTGAGCTGTTTTGATCCTCATTTGGTGGATGTACTTGCTGTACCTGGCCGTACCCCTTTTTGGAGGTGAAATCTGCATTTTGGAAAGTTTTGGGCAAGTCTTCACCATTATTCCTTGGCGTCCAGATACATACAATGTGCAGATTTTTTTTGAAGGGTTTGGAAGGGTTTTGAACCATTTGTTTGCTGCTGTTATACTCAGCCAGGGCCGTACAGTTTCAGCTGGGAAGTGGGTCACTTAGGAAGCCTTCAACATTGTGTTTAGATTGTTTTCCATCCTCTTTGTGAGGCATCTTAACTATTGTTCCTCATCACTTGTTATAATAGTTCCCTAAGAGCATTATTCTGTGAGATTTATACTTTTATTATCTGTTGTACCTTCATTCTAGCATTGTAATACATGGACAACGACAAGGGTATGTGAAGCATTTCATATATTTGGCTTTTCTTCATATGGGCATTGTTTAGATATGCTTTATAATGCATTATAAATGAAATAGTGCAATTGGATATTTTCCATTTCGTGTATTTTGCAAAATATATGTATGCATGTATGTTATGTTATGGAAACAACACCAAAACGCAAGCAGGTTACAACTTAACCACAAAAAACTCGTCAAATAGTGAAAGTAAATTAGACCCAATTCAGAACACTATAAAACACATAAGGTGGTGGGTTATTTCAGTGGTATCAGAGTTGGTGCATCTTGCCAGCCTATGATTCAGATTTTATGAGTGATTGGAAGGTGGTGTTTACACAAGAAACTCCGATTGTCTATCAGAGAGATACCCATCAATGGCAACCACCTGAGATTCCAGAGGGTGAAACAATTTTAGGTATTCTGGGCATGCATAGAAACTCTTCGAGTGATAGTGATAGTATCACAGGTAATATGAGGGACAGAAAGAAAGGACCAGATCAGCCAGAGAGTCCTAACACAAAAACGAAAAGAAAATTTGATATTATGCTTGATATGATCTCCCAGCTACTTGGAAAGTTCAACCAGGGAGTTCGGATAGTACAAAACAATACAACACCCGAGAGTGAGACTAGTGGTTCAAACAATGGCCATTGCCGACATGCAGGATAGGGTAGTGGACATGTAGGACAAGGTAGTGGACATGCAGGACAGAGTGGTGTGCATAGCACCCGAACTACCCCAGGATCGGTTCCTAGACCTCTTCAGCCTACCTTTCCGCGCAGAGAGGAGGTACCAGTCAATCAGGAACCAGAGGTTCAGATCCCCATGGCAGAGGATATTAGGATGCAACATGCAGAATACATGACACTGGCTCCAGATATCAGAAACATGTTGACATTTGAGCAGTTCATGAACCAGAGGAGACAAAGGGGACCTATGGGTGGTAGAGGAGATTATAGAGCACCTAGAGCTAATAGGGACTACCAACATGTATTGAGTAAAGTTCCGATGGATCAATTTGATGGGAGTGGCAAGGTTTCAGCTAGAGCTTGGGTGCAGAAACTGGATAATTACCTAACACTTAAGCCTATGCCAGAGGACGAAGCTCTCAATTTTGCTACCATACACTTGGACGGGTTAGCTCATGAGTGGTGGTACCACGGGTTGGTCACACTTGGCCACAACCTCATCACCACATACGATGAGTTCACTAACACTCATCGAGCGGTTTGACACCAAGGACCCAGAGTTACAGTTCAGAGAGTTGGCACAGCTGAAGCAGTACGGGTCACTTGAGGTGTACATTTCAGAGTTCCAGAGGATCAGTGTGATGGTTCCCAACATATCCGAGAGGAGACTCATAGTCCTATTCACGGAAGGACTAATGGAACCACTCAGGGGATGGGTTAAGGCATTTGACCCATCGTCACTACAGGAGACCATCAAGAAGGCACAAAGTATGGAGTTTGCAGTGCCTAAGAATAAATGTCTCCAAACCTTTTCCTCCATGTAAGGATAAGATGCCTCACATCATCGAGACACCTTCCCATAGAAGAAACTAGCATCTCGTCTAGATGATGATGCACTGAATGAATACAGGAGGAAGAAGCTATGCTTCAAATGCAAGGGTCCATGGGATCCTAACCACAAGTGCCCGATGAAGGGGTAAGTGAAACAGTTGGAGTATTATTCTGCTGAGGAGACAGCTTCAGAGCATTCAGAGTAGTAGAGTGATAGGGAGGACAGTGATGGGGAGAATGCAGCAGAGGAGGTGCAGGATGCACAGGATGAGGATTTTTCGATAGCACATCTCTCTGCCATTTAGAGAGGGTTCCTTCAGGATACGGGGAGTGTTGGAGGGATAGAGAGTGATCACCTTGCTTGATATAGGGGCCACGCATAATTTCATTGACGAAGGCCTAGTTGCACGGAGGGGACTCAAGACTGAGGAGTTCGAGGGATTCAAGGTCAGAGTTGCAGACGTGTTTGTTATCACTTGCAAACAAAGAATCCCCAATTTAACCATCCGGTTGAATAACTATGAGTTCCAGGCCGAGTATTATGTGGTCAGTATGGGTGACATGGATGTAATCCTCGGTATGAAGTGGCTACATATGATAGGAGAATTCTCCCTCAACTTGAGGACTATGGAGATGAAGTTTGAAGTAGATGGTCAGAAACATATTCTGAGGGGTATGTCAGATAGTGGTTTGAGAACAGTGTCCATTCGGAGGATGGAGAGGATACTGCAGCATGATCAGGTACAGTGGGTAGTTGAGATACTTGTGATGCCCGAGGTGCCTAAACAACAGAAACAGGAATATCCAGTTGAGATCCAGTCTTTGTTGACTAAACACACCAAAGTGTTTAGTGACATACCACCAGGTAGACCTCCTGACAGGGGATTTGAGCACGTCATAGAGCTTGAGCAGGGTGCCAAGCTGGTCATTACAGTACCCTACAGACATCTTAAGCGGTACAAGGACGAGATGGAGAAGGCTATTCAGGAGCTTCTCAAGATGGGGCATATCAAGCTGAGTAAGCCCCTTTGCTTCTTCTGTTGTTCTGGTGAAGAAGAAAGACGGTACACTCAGGATGTGCATAGACTATCGGGAGTTGAATAAGAAAACTATCAAGAACATATACCCCATTCCCCGGATAGACGAGCTCATAGATGAGTTGCATGGTGCATGCTTCTTCTCCAAAATAGACTTGAGATCAGGGTACCATCAGATACGGGTACGGGAGGAGGATGTAGAGAAGACTGCATTTAGGTGTCACTATGTGCACTTTGAGTTTCTGGTTATGCCTTTTGGCTTAACCAATGTACCAGCAACATTTCAGTCTTGTATGAATAAGGTTTTCCGTGAACAGTTAAGGAAGTTTGTGCTCATCTTCTTTGATGATATACTGTTATTCAGCAGGACTTGGGAGGAGCACCTGAGACACCTTGATATTGTGCTAGGTATTCTTGAGCAGGAGTCCCTTTATGCCAAAATGTCTAAGTGTGAGTTTGGCATGACAGAGTTGCTATATTTGGGACACATCATCAGTGCAAAGGCTGTTCATGTGGATCCGAAGAAGATCTGTGCCATCTTAGACTGGCTGCCACCTAAGAATCTCTCTCAGCTCAAGGGATTCTTTGGCCTCAGTGGGTTCTATCGCCGCTTTGTGAGGGGATTTTCTCAGATAGCTGCCCCCCTTACAGATTTGACGCGGAAGGGTGCTTTCGAATGGTCTACCAGTGCTCAACAGTGTTTTGATAAATTTAAGGAGGTGATGAGTACTTGTCCAGTTTTGGCCATTCCCGACTTCACAAAACCCTTTGAGCTGCAATGTGATGCCTCAGGGGAAAGCATTGGAGCAGTGTTGATGTAAGACAAACACCCCATTGCATTTGAGAGTAGAAAGTTGAGGGGTGTCGAGAGGAGCTACAACATCTACGGCAAGGAGATGTTAGCCATCATGCATGTGTTGGCTAAGTTCAGGCAGTATCTTGTTGGAGGGAAATTTGTTGTTAAATCTGATCATAATAGCCTGAAGCATTTCCTTAGTTAGAAGGACCTAAATGATAGGCAACAAAAATGGGTCAGTAAACTATAGGCCTATGACTTTGACATAGTTTTTGTTAAAGGAAAGAAGAACATAGTTGCTGATGCATTGTCCAGGAGACCTCACTTATGTGCCTTGGGGGAAATTGCAGAGGATTGGAGAGATCTGATTATTGCAGAGTATGCAAAGGATAAGTGGGCTTCAGGGATTGTGGATGGCACTACCAGTGATGACAAATACACAGTTGTAAATGACTTGATCATTTACAAGGGGAGGATCTTTTTGGTGCCAGGGTCTACTATGAAGCAGAAGATCTTGAGGGCTTTTCATGACTTGTCTACGGCGGGACATCCAGGGTTCTACAAAACATACAGGTAAGTTAGAGAGAGGTTTACTTGGAAAGGCCTCAAGGCGGAAGTTCAGAAATATGTGAGGGAGTGCCCGATATGTCAGCAGAACAAGCATGAGCACTCTTTCCTAGGAGGTTTATTGTAGCCCTTACCCATTTCCGAGAGGAAGTGGGAATACATCTCGATGGATTTCATTACGGGCTTGCCCAAAGCCCAGGGCAGGGATTGCATTTTTGTGGTGGTTGACAGGTTAACCAAGTTTGCACACTTCTTTGCTATCTCAGCCACCTATACAACAACTCAGGTTGTTGAATTGTTCTTTAGAGAGGTATTTCGACTTCATGGGTTGCCACGGAGCATAGTGAGTGACAGGGACAACAGGTTCCTGAGTAATTTTTAGCAGGAGCTCTTCAAGTTGAGTGGGACAGAGCTCACACCCAGTACTAGTTACCACCCCCAGACGGATGGGCAACCTGAGATATTCAACAAGTGGGTGGAAGGGTACCTTAGGAATTATATTGCAGGGCAGCGGAAGGCATGGATGAAGTGGTTTCACTTGGGTGAGTATTGTTACAATACCACTTTCCACATGTCTATTCAGATGTTACCATTTATGGCACTCTACGGGTATGAGGCTCCGAGTTTCTTGGATTTGTTATTTGGAGATAGCAGAGTACCTAAGGCTAGAGACCTCTTACAGGAGAGTCAAGACATTATGAGGTCTTTGAGAGAGAACATTCAGAAGGCACAAAACCAACAAAAACAGTATGCAGATCAGCACAGGGTTGAGCGTTCTTTTGAGGTTGGTGATATGGTATATCTTATGTCGCAGCTTTACAGACAGTCCATTCTTAAGAAGAGTGGTGCAAAAAAGCTTAAGCCATGATATTATGGACCATTCAGGATCTCCAGGAGGGTTGGAGAGGTGGCTTATGAATTGGAGTTGCCGGCAGATAGAAGGGCACACAATGTTTTCCATGTGTCTCGCCTCAAAAAGGCGCTGGGGCACAATGTGATTCCTTCCACAGAGTTGCCTCCTCTTGATGAAGAGGGGAAATTGGTTTTGGTACCTGAGGCCATCATTAACACCAGGGAGCGTACATTGAGGAAGAGGGTCATCAGGGAATATCTAGTGAAATGGAAGAACCTCTCGGTAGAGGATGCTACTTGGGAGAGCGAGCAGATTTTGATGCATCCAGATCTGAGATTGCTTGAGGCAAGCAATCTTGGGGAGGGCGGACTGTAATGTTCCCATTCCTAGAGGTGTTAGTCTATACTTGGTTCCCGTAGACTAACCAATGTGGTTAGGGAACTTTGGGAGTTTGGATGGATGGTTTCGGTGAACTTACTATTTTTAGTAAGGGTTTCAACTATTTTGGGGAATTCAATATTGGAGATGGAGCGTTTCGATGAAACCTTTCCAATGGTCTATTGCTCATCAAATTCCGAGTCCATTTGCCCTTTCATATTAAAGTCCGTAAGTTAATTTTAATATTTAATATTTGGACTTTATTATATTGATGTGGTGACTTAGTAAAAAGGTGTTAAAAGAAAAAAATAAGTCACTTATGGACTTGGGACGCCTCAATGAGGCTAATAAAGCGAATTTTAAATACTTTATTTCCCTCTCTCATGTGGTCGACCCTCAAGGGGAAAATATAAAAGCTAAAACGAAAAGAAAGAGCTCATTCTTGTCTATTGCAATTTATGATATTTGGCTCTGCAAATAGACTAGGGTTTGAAGAAACCATTTTTGCTTTTGGAGACGAAATCCTCCAATAGTAGAAGCATTCCGTGGGTGTGAGAGATCATCTAAGGGTGCTTGAGAGTAGTCATACTCAATGGTTGTACTTGTGCTTCATTTTATACAGTTTGGAGACTTAGAGCTTTGTCGTGGAGGTGTTTACATCGAGAGATCATCCGAGTTTTGTCACCATAATTGCAGCAGGGTATTAGAGACCACAATGCAAATGATGGACTGCAATATTGAGTAGTTTTGACCTGTTTTGATCCCCATTTGGTGGCCGTACTTGTTGTACCTGGCCGTACGCCTTTTTGGAGGTGAAATTTGCATTTTGGAAAGTTTTGGGCAAGTCTTCACCATTATTCCTTGGCGTCCAGATACATACAGAGTGTGCAGAGATTTTTTGAAGGGTTTGGAAGGGTTTTGAACCATTTGTTGGATGTTGTTATACTCAGCCAGGGCCGTACAGTTTTAGCTGGGAAGTGGGTCACTCAGGAAGCCTTCACCATTGTGTTTAGATTGTTTTCCATCCTCTTTGTGAGGCATCTTGACTGTTGTTCCTCATCACTTGTTATAATAGTTCCCTAAGAGTATCGTTCTGTGAGATTTATGCATTTATTATCTGTTGTACCTTCATTCCGGCATCGTAATACATGGACATCGACAAGGGTATGTGAAGCATTTCATATATTTGGCTTTTCTTCATATGGGTATTGTTTAGATATGCTTTATAATGCATTATAAATGAAATAGTACAACTGTGTATTTTCCATTTTGTGTATTTTGCAAAATATATGCATGCATGCATGTTATGTTATGGAAACAACACCAAAATGCAAGCAGTTTACAACTTAACCACAAAAAACTCGTCAAACAGTGAAAGTAAATTAGACCCAGTTTAGAACACTATAAAATAATAAAACACATAAGGGGGTGGGTTATTTCACCCTCACTGCTGCTTATGTTGTTCTTTGAAAAAAACAACAAATGCAATCTAGAGAAAACAAAACTCCCTTAAGGGTTTGAACTTAAAACTTTGAAGGAAAGAAAAAATAGAAAAAGATTTGAACAAACTTGTCACAAATCTTCAAGTGGTTGTTGTTGTTCTTTTCTTTTCACTATTTTAATAAAAATCTGGGATGGCCCAAGGATGTTTCCAACCCATCCCCACGTCCTTGAAATGTCATGGGTACGGGGATGGTCGTAAAACACTTGGGGACATGTCCCCGTGTATCATTGCATAGATTTTATCCTGAAACCCCTCGAGAGGGTAAAACTAGCTTTGGTAGTGGCAATTGCGTTGTTATCAAATTATTATTAGAAGTTAGACAAATACAATAAGTTGTAAAAAATGTGGAGTACAATCTTCTCCCTGCTCCACTTGGCTACATACACATTGTTAAGTCTATGGCATGAAATACAATTGGAATTCTACTTCTCAATGTTCTACAACACTCAAATCTACCTCCTCTGCTACAATCCAACTCCCTCTTGTCCATATATAGATGTTGGTATGTACTTGTGCACTAGAAGGCCCCAAAAGTAGAATTGCAACGAGAAATGTCAGACCGTTTGCTTCAAATTCCATGTTTCTGCTATTGTGACAAAACCACCCTTTCACATAGTCTAGTAGTTGTGGAACCACCCCTTAAAGGAAATTGGTGATTTTGAAATCGCCCCCTGCAAGAGCTGGCAGTTTTGTCCTGTTGACAGCTAGAAGTGATTCCTCTGATGAAGTATGCCTTTTCGTGATCCTTTATGGGTCATTATATGAGGATATGATACTCCATTTCTATACCTGTTGATGGTCTTTTGATGCTTGAGGGCTTGCACCTCACGTGTACACTACTTGGGACTATCAACAATGGAAAGAAGGGACTAGGGTGATGGACACAACCTGACCTTTTCGATCTCCGGATGAGGGCCGACTCCTTGTCTCTCGGGCTCACAACAAGATTGTGAGTGTTAACCTTATTTCCCCCTGTCTAGAGCCAAATGGCTAACCTGGTATTTTCCTTCAAAATCCCTTTGAAAAGGTCCCTATAAAGCAAAGTGCCAAATTTCCCAGAAGCCTTGCCTAAAAAACCTTACCATTAGAAAGAGCTAGAAAAAATAGGCAGGTTTGCTTTTTACAGCACCCTGAAATTCGATCAAACGAAGAAGTTATGCATGGTCAAAGTTTCAGTCAACATACAGTTCAAATGTGCATTTTGGCGGGCTTGCAAATTTCCATCGGCCTTTAAAAATGTCACGCGGAACTTGCCACGTGTCGCTTTTCGCTGAAGTCTCTTCTATGTTTCTAAGTTGGGGCGGAATGCTCCACGTGTCCCTTACGGTTGCTGCGGACGCTGACAAGTGTCAGCTTCTGCGTGAGTTTCTATTTTCGGTGCTACGCTAAGAGAAGAGGTGGGCCCCTGTACTGTTTCTCCAAGTGAAGCGGAACTCGACACGTGTCGGCTTCCGCGTGAATCTTAAGTGGGTCTCAAAAAAGTTTCTATCTTGTTTCTCTATGCGCGGAAGGCACCAAGTGGCGGGCTCCGCCCAAGTTTCAAGGGGCCCTTTTATATGTTCTAAGTGTGTGCGGGGGGCGCCATGTGTCAGCTACAGAGGGCTCATATGTTTCTCAAAAGATAGGCGACCAGCGCCGAGTGTCGCTATCCGTTGCAAGTTTCAAGACTCTGTTCATATTTCAAAAGTAACGCGTGGCGGAGGGTCCGGAACCATAAGATAGTTTCTCTTAAAGTTTCAATGTTTCTCAAGGCAACGCGGAGCTTGCCACGTGTCGGCTTCCGCGTAAGTTTCCGGCAGGGGCTTCTCAAGGGGAAAGTGATACAAGATGGACCCGGCAGAAAAATGAAATGCAGCTAAGGGTGATTTTTCGGGTCCGCAGCTTGTATGTTCGCATAGACAGAAAGGGAGATGCAATTGGTGGGGTCCGCAATATGCAGGTACTTTTGTATGCTGAGCAGATATCTAAGGCTCAACATACAACCCGTACCCGACGGCGTTTTTCAATAGTTTCATAAGGAGCTTTGGGTCCGCGGCTTGCATATTAGGTTTGTACATGCCGATATACAAACAGATGACACAAATGAAGATACAAGGCCGATATACACACAAATGCAGAAACGATATATACAAGCGGTTGACCTAAACTTTGACCACCTGTATCTCCTTCGTCTTAGCGAATTTTCACATGCTGTAAGAGGCAAAGTTGTATGTTTTCATCCCCTCTTTCATTTGGTAGGCTTTTCAGGAGGTTTTTGTCACTTTTCAATAGATGAGGATTTTTTGGGGCAAGCAGCTCGCATTAATGGCAAAATATCCCGCCACCGCTTCATCTCCAGCCTGTTCTCCGCGCCTAATTGTCAAGAACTGTCAGAAGCAGCTGTTAGCATTCAATGCTAGGTTATCCTCCACCATTTTTGAGGATCAGATTGATGACGCGGCTGTTTGCATTGAAGACCCAGAATATCTCCCACCTGCCCCTGTTCTAGATCTTTTGCGCCATTACTCCTGGCAGGTGGATGTCCCTTCAGGAAGATATTTCTGATTGTAGCTCCCTGAATGGATTTTGTAACCGAGCTAGGTTAGTATTTTGCAGTGCTATATAAGCTGAGGCTTATGATGTAAAAAGGGTTGGAAATTTTTTGGAAACATTCTGTTCTCTCTATTTCCAAACAGAACTTTTCATACTGTAACCTTGCCTTTCTTTAGATATATGAAAGCTATCATGCCTTTTGATGATTTTTCTATCTTTGTGAAAATCTGCATATGGTTGTCTGTGAATATTTCTTGTTCCTCTCAATCATTTTTCTCCTTACCTCCGTTAGAATCATCTATTCTGTGTATATCTGCTTGCTGTATCTGATTATATTGTGCATACTTCAGTCTTTGCAAAGGTTCTTTAGAACTGTCTGGTGCATCACCCTTTCATGTTTTTAAGTATTGTTACTTTATCTTTCATTGTAGCACATTTCTTCCCCTTTTCACCCCAAAATACAGTAGTTTTAGGTGATAACTAGACAAGGAAGCCGGCCTTCTCCGGAGGTTTGATCTCATTTAGCAAAGTTCCACACTTAGAGATCAATCCCATTGTGTCCTTGGAATGCTTGGAATCCCATTTAAGCAGGGTGCAATTTCATGTAACAACAGTGAGAAAATGGAAAAGAACATGAAAAGGAAGTGATCTAAACACTAAAACGATAAAAGGCCATAATGCAGAGGGGATATTTCCAGCAATCAGATCGTAAGGGTATAACTCATGATAACATAGTCAATAAGGATCCACATATATGACATAAGACAAGCAATATTACACAGATAAAGTATAATGAATCAGGATTGCAAAATCATAGCTTCACTAACCAGGGTCATGATATTACTTGTGAATGAAAATGTGGGTTGCATGTATGATCCAGAGACAGTCATAAATGTCACTTATATCTAACTGCAAGGGAAAAGGATAACACCTTTCTTTCTTCACATCAGGCTCAAGTTTGGCTTAGCTGTAAAAATCGAAAAAAGTTCTCCCTTCTCTTTACAAAAAACTCCTTTATAGCAAGAAAGAAAATATCACCCCCTCAGGGAGTAGTTGACATTAATTAAAGGAAATTAATGGGGGAAGCACAATCTTTAGCGAAATCCTTTTTCATTAACTCTCTCACGCACTTGATGAAGATTCAACAGACTTTGATTATTGCCTCTTCGTAGAGAGTAATGGCCATTACTCCAGTGACAAAGGGAGGTCTTTTCTTTTCGTTATTTGTCTTGTTTGCAAAAATCCTTCCTTTTATTTGATGGCAATTCTTATTTTCTTTTATTATCATCGCGGGCCGTTAGATGAGGAAGATAATCTAGAAGATCGTGGGGTTAGTGGGGCTTTACAACTTATCTTTGAAAGCTTTCAATCTAAACACCTGCGATAATGCCACGTTGTCACTACTTATGTTGCCGCTACCGCTTGGGCCCCACCTCATAGAAACCTTTTCTTTGCTGATGACGTCAGTCGTCCCGGCATTGAGTTGGGCCAATGACGCTCTTTCAAAACTTTCCTTGCGCTTTGGTGAGATGTGATCCCCGCCAACTGTGCGATGAACTTTATCTAAGTTGATCCAATGGCCGTGATAAAACTACTCCTTGTCCAATCGTGTGAGTGTTGGTCACTTGCGCAATCATCCTACCAGGAAGGAAAAGACTGGCGGAAAGAAACGGGAAATGCAAGCGAATGAAAAATATGGACCATCATAAGCCTGCAATATTTGGTTGAGAAAAAGAAAGACTGGAATATTATTTTGGTTGCCTGTAGTGGAAAATCCACTACAATACCATCACCACCACCATTGCAAATTTGTGAGCCTGTTATACCCTAGTTTTACTTCACACGTGCATGAGAATTTGACAATCTCACATATGATTCTATGGAATCATTAAAGCATCCATCTTGGTCTACAAACATTTTTTGATTCTCTTTTTCTCTTTTTGTTTGGGTCTCTTGTTCACCTTGGATGATCTGTTCTTTTTTAAACTAGGAGTGCTTGGTCTTTGATAGACATTCTTATGTACTTAAACATGTTATGTTTAATGAAGCGATTTTTATACTCCTTGATGAAGAGATGGGGAAGGACAACGATGTTGATGTAGCTTTTTTTATTGTCATGTCCCATTCTAGGTTCTTGAAGCAATTTTCTGAATCTTGCAAATTTCAAACTAAAACCCTAGGACTGAAATCTGATTTCTTATTTTGCACCTTTCAACTATGTTACCGGGTTCGCCCCCTGCCTGGTCGGATGCGGGTGCGATTCGCATCAGGTGCGGGGCACAGTGCGGTCCGCCTATGGGTGTGGATAGGGTGCGCCCAGGGCAGGCCGGGTGCAACCTGGACAAACCCGGGTGGTCCGGAGGCGAACCCGGGGCCCAGAAAACGCACCCAGGCTGAACCCGCCCCTTAAAACACCCAACTCACTTTTTCTTTTTGTTTTTTTTTTACATATTAAGTCATTTTTGACTTTTTCTATTTGACCTAAAATGAAAAAGCAACCCTAAAAAATTAAAATACATTATAAACACAAAGTGAAAGCCATTTCAACTCATTTGTTTGCAAAACACAAATACTCTCTATTGTGGCTGAACTCACATATTTGTTTGTGATTGAAGAAAGAGGCTTGAAGATTGATTCTTGAAGGTTGGAAATCTACTGCACTACCATTCCTACACATTTGCAACTGTTTAGAGGCTGCCAAGAAGATCAGAGGAGGAGATTTTTGCCAACATGTTGCACTTGAGGGATCAGAGAGCGAGCACACTTTTTCAGTGAGTGCCAGTGGTGTTGGCTGTGGTTCTTCAAATGATCCTGCTAATGTCCAAGTCCAAGATGATGATAATGATGATGATGTGGAGGATTTAGCAAATCCATATGATGATGACATTTGTCATTTGACATTGAAAATTGATTGTTGAACTTGATATTATTATTTTGAATCTTGTTATTGAACTTGAAGTTCGAGTTTTATGTTTTATGATATTCAAGTTGATGGTGGTTTTGTTGATTATATGATGCTACGTGGTGTTCTACACTTTATTCTTGCTTCTACACTTAATTTTTTTGCCTATATATATATAAACGAACCCAACCCCCAAAAAAGTTTTGGCTGAATCCACGAACCGAACCCCCGAACCCGAACCCGAACCCGAACCCGAACCGGCAACTTAGCCTTTCAATTTGACTTCACAACATGAAATATAGAATAGCATGGACCAAGAAAATGATGGTAAACAATTGCACTATTATCAACTACTTCAATATGAATTGTATCAAGAGTTACAACATCAATTCAACTAGATCTTGCTGATATAAAATCAGACTTGCTTATTGTTTCAATACATCAACACTATGGCTTTATGACAGCCCAAATAGCATGCATCTGCTGCTGTTACACAAAATCAGAGATATTACATACCAATTATGATGACTTGGACACTCAAACAAGCAGATTGCTGGCTCTAGTGATGATCGCTGCCTTCTACTGATGGTTTGCTGCCCCAAATGTGCTGATCGGCCCTTATCAGCAGCTGTGATCTCCCTTAGTGTGGGTCTCTGGCCTTCTATGATGAAATCGCTGCCAATGGAAGTGCAATTCGGCTCCAAGGAAGTCAATGACAGTAGCTATGAGGGATGCACTCAGATCTGAATTGAAATTGCTGTTGTTAGGAGTGTCAAACTTGTCTTGAATGCTGGCCGATGGCCTCTAAAACCCCAGCGATTGCTCCTAGTCCTAGACTGAGATCGCTGCTTCCTCCATGCAAAGGTGTTCACTGCTGAATGAAACAAGGCTGCAATACAGAATGGTGCTCAAGGGCAGTCGTCAACAATGTCAATTTTGATCTTATGATGATCCAATCTTCAATCGAACTCTTCAACAATGTCTTCAATGATTGCAATGAACATCAATTCTCAAATCGCCATTAATGGTCTCCGACCCAAATTCGAATGATCAATCTATGAAGCTCAAACAAGTCTCCACTGAAGCACAAATGCAAACTCCGTGTGAATCCGCCTCCAATGATGCAAATTGGGTTTTCGTCCAATTCCATCATAGCAATTGAAATGCCAATCAAAAATGCCAAAGTTTGCAAAAGACTCGTGATGTCGAAATGAGCTCCTTCATGTATTATTTATACTTGGATCTCCGCCAATTCAAATTAAAGATTTGAATTTCAATTTCCCTCCTTTATTTCTCCAAGAAGGGTGCCCAATTTCAAATATTATTATTTTATTGATTTATTTGAAATCTCCAAGGTGAGTGCTCCACTTGGCAAAACTTTTTTTTTTTTTTTTTGAATATTTTCTTCTTCCAAGGATGAGCGCTCCAATTTGAAATAATAAAATATTATTATTTTTTCTTCTCCTCGCTTGGGCGCACAATTCCAAGTATTTTATTTATTTATTTTTTCCCAAGCTCAAATCAAATAATGTTAATAAAATAATATTATTTAATTTATTTCTTATTTTCTCCTTCTTGAACACCGTAATTAAATAATAAAAAAATATTATTATTTAATTGTCTTCATTTGATAATTAATGCAAAAATTGCATTAATTCATTCTTCATCTTGCCAATGAAATTTGTTGAGCCAACGTTCCGTTCTTCAAGCCTCTGAACAACATTATCTTTTCCAAACCTTAGCTCAACTAGAATATTCCCTTGTTTTGATGAATTAGCCTATGGGAATGAAGATAGGCTAACCCATTCTCTGTTTGGTGATCATGCCGGAAATGGGGACATGACATTTATAGAGAAATGTAAGGGCAAACAAGTCCTTATATGAGGATATGATACTTCATTTCTATATTACCACCTCCAGATTGCAATCTCTGTGCCTATTATCTTCTAGTTTTACTTCACATATGGATGCGACTGACAACCTTATATATGATTCTATGAAATGATTAAAGCAGCCCATCTTGGTGTACAACCATTTTGTGATTCTCCCTTTTTTTTCTCTTTTTGGCTGTCTTGTTCACCTTTGGATGATCTGTTCTTTTTTTAAACTAAGAATGGTCGGTGTTTGATGGATATCCTTACATACTTAAATTACATTTCATTTGTCACAATCCCGCTAAAAATGATGTGAATAGGCACATTATAATGTTTCAACATGAAATGCAAGATAAGGGCAGGATGACACAATTGATTTACAAATTAAAGATGCTTTTAAATTACAAACTTTCAACAGACAACTGATGCGGAGTTCATACAACAAAATACACTGCTCTCATTCGTTGTTTATTTAAGACTTTCCCAAATTCTACATAAAAATTACATGCTTATACCATTTCAATTTTCTGATCTACCCAGGATATTAAGTTCAAAATCCAAATTTCCTATCATGTTTCATATTACTGATAGATAATTACGTAATATTTTGATCACAGATAGTTTCTGGAAGCTTCATTTTATTATGGACTGTTGAAGCCTTAAAAATCTTATTACATGATATTTTCGTACAAAAGTATGCTGTTGATGAGCTGAATGAAGCCATTATGAGAACATGTTGATCAAATTTTGTCCCCTAGAGACAATTTATTGTTCAATTATGTCAAACATTCATTTTATGTTGCATGAAAATCTGGTTTTTGTCTATGATTATCCCCATATACTTGGAATGGCACATTATCCAACATTCATAATTGGATGTAGAATCAAGTTTCAGCTGGATAGTGGGACTCAAGGAATTTGCTCATCCAGCCACTGAATCTTTCTCTACTGTTGGGACGGTTGGGCCTACATTTTTCCTTGCAGCTGCAATGTTTGGGTTTGTCATCCAATTGGGTTCTATTCTTGCTGAAAAGGAGCTGAAACTTCGTCAGGTGTGAATTACATTAATCTTATTCCAGTGTAATTAGAATTGATCTCATTGATTATTGTCATTGTTGATACATAGGTTGCAGTGTTGCTATGTAAACTCTACTTCAAGGAAATGTGTACTTGTAATAAAAATATTTCTGTATAGGATATATCTGGTTACCTGTTACTAAGATTGTTGTCTAATGCTACCTGTGGATCCTACAGGCAATGTCTATAATGGGACTCTATGATTCAGTGTACTGGTTGACTTGGCTGACTTGGGAGGGTTTACTTACACTTGTGTCTGCGATTCTCTTGATTCTCTTTGGCATGATTTTCCAGTTCTACTTTTTCCTTAATAATAGCTTTGAAATTTTGTTCCTCATGTTCTTTCTCTTTCAATTCAATATGGTGAGTACATCCTTTTTGTTTGCAGACCTGTAGAGTAAAGGTTTTGTTTTTCTAGACAAAGAGATGAATATTCAATTTGCACAAGAGACATAAGTTAGAGTAAATATGCACAAAGATGTAATAACAACTGATAATTCACTTGACAAATATAATGCAACAGATTGGATTTGCCTTCATGTTATCTACCTTTATAAGCAAATCCTCATCTGCAACCTCTATTGGGTTCTCTGTCTACATAATTGGGTTCATAACTCAGGTCTGGTTCTGACAGCAGTTGTGTTTACATCATTGTTCTTGGTTTTCTTCCTCGCAAGAATCTTGATGAAGTCAATAGCTTGCACTAATTATAATTTTCACATGATATAAAATACTTGTGAACACATCTTGTTGTTTTTGCTTTCTGCAGCTTGTAACAACTTTTGGGTTTCCATATTCACACACCTATTCTAAGAACCTCCGCATTATCTGGTCCATATTCCCTCCAAATCTTTTTTCCAAAGGCCTTTCGTTGCTGGGAGATGCAACATCCACAAAACAAGATGAAGGAATGAGTTGGTCCAGTAGATCAAAGTGCCCACCAGTGGATAATGAATGTGTTATTACAGTGGTTTGTCTTGTCTCATATCATTTTTATTATCCCTATTTGCCATTTTATTTCTGGTAAAAATGACATTTAAATCTGTTTCATGTATTTCCAAGACTCCAATGTACACATGGCAAAGTTATGAGGGACCTGTTCAATTCTAGCAATTCATAAACTCTCTGGTACCCGAGAGACCTGTTCAATAACTTGATCATAATGGTCCTTATCTTGTTTCCAGGATAACATTTTCCAGTGGCTCACAGCAACATTCTTTGTGTGGTTCATCCTAGCCATTTACTTTGACAATGTGCTCCCAGATGTAAATGGTGTGCGGAAATCTTGGTTTTACTTCATAAATCCATCATATTGGACTGGAAAAGGCAGCAATCGAGTAGAAGGTAATTATGAATTTCAATTGCTTTTGGTACCGTTATCTCCTTTTAGTGATGCATCCTAGATTCCAAGAGCATCAGCAAATGACACCAATGCCCAGTTTATTTCACTGAACTATATTTGATTCTGATGATTTCGAGCTTTTGGATTCAACTGTAAGTTTCTTTGCATCAACATTTTGGATCACACATCAACATTTTGTTGATGCAAAGAAACTTATACAGTTGATTCCAAAAGCTCGAAATCATCTTCATGGACTGTGGAAAACTCATGACTGCTATAGTTGATTCTCTTCAGGTGGTGGGTGCTTTAGCTGTACAGGGTCCATTCCACCATTATCTGAAAGTAGTCCTGATGATGAAGATGTTGCAGAAGAGGAATCAGTAGTCAAACGCCAAGCAACTGAGAATGCAACAGATCCAAGTGTAGCTGTCCAAGTCCGTGGTCTAATTAAGACATTCCCTGGTATCCGAAATATGAGTGGTTGCTGCAAATGCAAAAAAACGGCTCCATATCATGCTGTAAAGGTACAAACTACAAACTATAGACTCATGAGAGAATCTATTGGTGTAACAATGGTGATGTGCATCTTGTGGCTTGTTTTGAACTTTAAATAAATACTTTTAAGCTTTATGGCTATTCTGATAGAGTTTATCACCACTCTCATCTTATCAAATTTTAGGGTCTATGGATAAATTTTGAGAAAGATAAGCTATTTTGTCTCCTTGGACCAAATGGAGCTGGCAAAACAACTACAATCAACTGTCTGACTGGAATCACTCCAATAACAGCCGGTGATGGTAATCTAATTCTATTCACTAGCTTTGCTTTGCTTTTATATCATCATGGATGACATTAAAGATCTTTACAAATGTAGTTTCTTAAAGGCATGCATCAGTAATCCAGATTACTACTTTTATAAGAGTGCAAATAATTGTGTTCTAAACTTTAAAGCCATAGCAAGAATTTTCAATATGCCATTTTCCATTCTTGCTTTTGATCTTGACCTGTTTGTCTTTACTGTGTAGGTATTGTTCGAAAATTTCAATAAGTGCTGGAAACATTATTTATTCTACTATGTTTTATGGAGTTGGAAGGAAAAGTTTGTCTAACATCGTGCAAAATTATGTCTGAAATTTGTCCAATGCCAAATGCTAGAAAGTACTCTTACCACATTACCACCTCCCAGCCTGCCTCTTCATGACCCCTCAAAAGAAGAATCCATCTCAACCTAAACTCAATTACATTTCAAGAATGAACATGCTTAAGGAGCAGGGAAATATGTAGAGGGATCCCAAGACATTGGGCTATCCAATAACTCCATGTTGGAATAACACTATAAAGCAGCTACATTTTGTCCTACTTGGCAAAAGGCATTCCAACTCAATGATTTTGTTCTCTAGTCCATATCAATCAATACCTTTCCATTTCAGAGCTCAGTCAGTTGGATGTATTGGCTTCCAACAATACTAATGAAGTGGCAAAGAATTTCACTAAAGACACGAAAAGGGAGAAGCCGGAATTTAGGCAACAGAAAAAAACAAAAGCGTTCACAATTAAACAGTGGCATTTCAAACTTAAACATACCTTAAAATGACAAAAAAACTAAGTTACCAATCCTGGTACGGGTTTGGGTTCGGGTTTGGGGGTTCGGTTCGCGGGTTCGGTCAAAAACAATTTTGGGTGTGTGTTCGTTTTGGGTTCGTCCATACAAAAACATATAAAAATCAGAAATATATTCATATTTGCAGCAATAATTAAGTTCAGAATACCATAGCATCATGAATATGATCATATAATAAACAAAACCTCCATAGTATTAAAAATTAAAAACACTGCAATGTCAATTAATCAAACATGAATATCATACCTATGTGTATGTTGTCTCTATCTTGTATTTCCTTGTCACGTGTTGATGTAATGGCCCATGTCAAAAATATTTTTTTAATGAAATAAGTGAAGGACATATTTCTGGTCAGTGGGTTCATTTCGTGTTCTGATTTGTTTCTGATTTTATGATTTTCCCATTTTTAGTTTCTGGTCTCTTTCTGATTTTTTCTGATCACGATTTTGATTTGTTTCAGCAGGATGTTACCAAAAAAGCTCCAATACCATTTAAAACATATTAATTCCCTAAAAAATTCAGTTATTATAATGATAAGCCATGAATATGATAACTGCTTACTGTAACTCTAAGCTTCTGATTGTCAGCACTCTCTATGTGTAATGTCCCCTTCTCACAAGTCCAAATTTTCACAATCTTGTTTACAATTTCAACTCACAAAAAGAGAACATTAGCACACTAAACTCTTTTATATATGAAATATTCAAATCTCATAAGAACATTGTAATTATAATCTCTATGATCAACATCAATTATCATTTCATATCTTAATTTCATATTCTTATGATCACTATCAATTCACATTCTTTAATACTATCTTATAGTCATTTTCATTATGTATTTCACATGTTCTTTCTTAAGTTCTCTATTCTCATATATTTCACTTTCTCTATCATGACTTTTCACATGCTCTATTATTTAGTCATGATCTCTATCAATATATATTTCATACTTTCTAACTCTTTCTCATGTGTTACTCATTAGCACTATATGGGAGAGATGAGATGAACCTTGCCACTATCCACCATGGGCTCTAATATCTCCTATCCTTAGACTCAAGTAGTACCCTTGGTACTTTTAGAGTCAAGGCCTCTATGAGATTCCTTGGTACTTATGATGCCTTACACCATGGTAGCCAAGGCCACTAAATCACCTATCCTTTGCACTATGGGTACCTTGTACCATCATGTGACAAAGGCCTCTATGTGATTACTATCCTTTGCACTATGGGTACCTTGTACCAGCATGTGACAAAGGCCTCTAAATACCCATGAATGGCCTCTTAGGCATTTCATTCTCATGCTTTCCCATATGAAGGTAATGGGGTGTAACATATGACTGATTGCATATAAAATCAAGTTCTAATAATATGCAAAAGAAATGTTAAATATGCAAAAGGAAATATCAATGTGCAATCATACCTGAATATTACAAGGCTGTATACTCTGATTCAATCCAATGATATCTTTAAATGTGAAAGGATTAGAATTCAGATTTGATGATGGCTTATTGATACTTCTTGTTTGCAGCGGTTCTCCTCTGTATAATAATGCTTTAGAGTCTTCTATAGAAGGTCTGATAATATTCGATGGCTGGAAATATGTATTTAGAAATTGTAATTGTTTAATGCTTTAATCTTGCAAATTATATCTCTACATATGTATGTCCTTGATCGCTGGAGGCGAGTAGACTTTTATATCTGATGAATGCTTATAACTTTTGATCTATTAAGGTTCAATGTTGTTTGCTGCTAACTTGCTGTTCTTCTTATGAATGATTTACACTTTCAAATCTGATCAATGCTTTAAAGACTTTTACGGCAGATCAGATATATATTGGAATGGCGGAAAATATATACTTGGAGCTTGTAATTGTTTAATGTTATTATCTTGCAGATCGTATCTTGATCAATGGATGATAATTGTTTATGGAATGAGTAAATTGAATTGCTGATATGATATTATATCTGGTTTGATGCGTTCTGATCGAATACTTTATTATTGATGATCCTTGCAATGATGAGAGCGTATCCTCTTTGATGGATGTGTGTTCCAATTGATCTCTTTAATTCGTTGTCGTTGTTATTGATATCTCCTGTTGATTACCTTTCTGCCTCCTTGCCATTCATTCGACTCCCTTTTATAAGGGATTACTCTTGAGAGGACGTGTGGATTCATGATAGATGCCTCCCTTCATTAGTCGATCATTAGTTACCTTAACAAAATGTGGATCGATCCTTACTCTTGCTTTATCATTTGTCCTTAATTATTCATTGGCTGTTTAAGTGACAATTCCTCTCCAGTCAATGATATACGTTTAAGGGATTACCTCCTTATTTCGCATATGCGTTTGACTGCTATGCTTTTATTTGATTGATGCTATCTTGTCTCTTAGGTAGAGGTTGGTCTCCATGGGAATTAGCTGCTTTCATTATATTTGAGATCTTTGTAATATGTTATATATATTTATTACAATTATTATCATTTATATTTATATTGATTATTATATAATAATATATTATTATTATAGATTAATAACATTATATATTAAATATCATTATATATTCGATCATCATCACAAGCGGCTCTCTATCTTATCATGATGTTTAAATCTTTAATTTAAACAATGCCTTAATATTGGGACCTGACACTATGAAACTCTAATTACAAACTTTAGACATTGGATTCAAAAGAAACAATATACCTAGGCACTCTCAGCTTGATAATGTCTTCAAAAGAAGCTGCACTAATGCAGGCCAGAATAATGAGCCAATTTTCTATTCAGCAACTCCAGTCTTGATTTCCAGTCAAGATCTGATGCATCAAATAATATGAGTAGTCTTGATACGTAACAGTCCTAATCACGACAGTCTTGATATGTAATGTAACCTTTTAAGTTTGGAAAAATCCACAATTCAATACAATACTTTGGCAAATTCTGTCCGGGTTCTCCCTGGGTTCTCTTGGGTTCGTCTCGGACAGAACCACAGTCCAAATGCAAGACCCTGGCCGAATCCCCGGGAGGACCGGACTGGTACCCAGGGGTTCCTAGGGAAGAACCGGTAACAAAGCAAAAAACAACTAACAACTAGTCCATACCAAACACGACTCGATCACTCTTTTGATGTAATTCTGTGGAATTCATTGTCAATTGTCAAGCAATTAAGGTGCAACTAGAAGGGAGATATGTGTTGATACCCAAATTTGCTACCCCTAAAAAGATTTGTGTTTAATCATATTTTTAGCCAAATGTTAGGTCATTCTCACATCAATTTTTCAACTATGTTATCTTTCTTGTCAAAATGGTTAAATCCTTAAGTGTTGGTTTGTCTTTGTCTACTAACGATGTATGTAGGTTGCTCATCACGAGATTATCAAGCTATGAATCTTGAAGAAGGCTTTAGCTCTAACATCAATAGAGAAAAGAAAGGGTGAAATTCAAAGAAAGACTATGATGGCAGATACCAACACAGGCATGAAGGATTGAGGCTAAGACAAATCTTCTCTGGCACACTGAGATAGAATCATATATGAGGATTGTCTTCGAAGCATAAAGTTGTCACCTCGGAGGGCGCAATATTCAAGATGGGTAGTTTCAGTGAAGTCCATAGATCAAACTTTCTATTTTTTGGAAAAAAATGTTTTTTTTGCTTTTTGCTTTTTTAGAAAGTTGCTTTTTTCTTTTTCTACGTTTTCAGCAAAAAATGGTAGATAGCAATGGCAAAAGGTCAATAGTACAAATTCAGCCTTCATCGGGCGGAAATGGTTTCAAGAGGTAAAATGATGGAAAACTCATCGAAGTTAGAAGTTTTATGGCACAACGTTCAAGATGGAAAAATGGAGCAATTTTAATGAAAGATTAAAAGTTTTTGCGAAATCATTCAAAAACTCATCAAAAAGCACTCCAAGCACCCATGCCTTGTTCATTTTTGGCATCATATTTTAAAATCTTTAGTTTTGGCATCCAAGTCATCAATTTCCCGATTATGGCATCCATTGGAGAAAATCTCCGATAGGCACCAACTTTTGCTTTTCGCATTCAAGGCATGGAATCCCGATTTGGTGTCCATTGATGAGCGCCAATTTGGCATCTATCAAGGAAAATTCCCTATGAGTGCCAAAATCAAAGTAACTCAAAATTCAAATTGGTGTCCACATAAGCAAATCCCCAATGAGAATTAGATTAGAATGTTTTATGATGATAAGATCGAGTTAAAAGAAAACAATTGGGTGCCTAAGTTCTTCTGGACATCAAAATAACATGTTTTTCTTGCCAAAACAAAGGAAAAGTGGCACCAAAGTTAATACATGCACTCAAGTGAAGATTGGAAAGAAAATAAAGTGAAATAAAAGAGAAAAATCATTGAATTTGAGACCTTCATTCAAAGTGACGCCCAAGCCAAGATTGAGGACCAATTAAAGAAAATTAAAGACAAAATCAAAAGATCAGAGCCCTTAATTTAGATGAATGCCCAAGATGAGAAGCAGAAATGGAAAGAAAGTAATATTTTATATTATTTTTAGAAAATGAGGATAGAATTGCTTTCAAAGAAATTATTTTTATTTTATTTTTGAAGCTTCAAGATGCTGTAGCTGGAAGGTTATAAATATGTCATTTACATATACGATGTAATGGAGTTGATGCTAGACTTATGTTGCAGAAGCTTCTGCAGCTTTACATATGTTATTCGAAGGTTGAAGTCAAATCATTGTGCAATGTTTAATGAATGAACTTATGTAAGTCAACGTAAAGCCTATGCTGCAGAACCTTGTGTGGAGATCATTCACCTATTTGTAATTCCGTGAAGTTGAATTAAATTGAACAATCTTAATTAAATTGAACTTTTTGTTGATATCCATTGCTCATCAAAGTGATAACTTTGCATATTCCTTTGACAACTTATTTCATGGAATCATATGATGTTCTTTCAATTTATCATTTATTGTGTAGATACCAACATATTGGTCTCTGATTTAGCTAATAAATAGCATCCGTTGGTTTTTTTTCAATCAAAACCTTATTTGTGGTTGAACATTGGTCTTTGTTTTAACTTGAAGGAAGTTACATTTGTTCGTGTTTGAGTTGTTAAATCTGAAAACCTCACTACAGTCTTAGCTGTTGATAATTCTGTTTACCGCCTAAGTGGTCTAATTAGTTTCAGACAGAGTAACCAGGAAGGATATTTTCATTACCATAGTGCACTGAAATAAATTACATTGTACGAGGATAATAACCAAAAAGAATAACAGCCAGGATTGGTACTTAAAAGATCAACTGCATATATTATTCAGAACAGTAAGTCCAAATACAATCCAAAAACTCCCCGCCCATACAATGGCGTCACAAGAACATATATAGTTTGGCCGACGGTTGCCAACCGTCGCCAACCATTGTACCGATCGGGAGTAACTACTCGCCGAAACTAAAACATAAACATACTTCCCGAAACCACTAACAAAACATATTTTGCCAAAAGTACTAAACTATGTAAAGTACGCCTGACATCATCCCCCCCAAAAAATTTGTCGTCTTCCAGACGACTACAAACAAGAGCCCAAATGAACTAGGAAGTAGGAGGGTCAGTGGACGTCCCTGGAGGTGTGGATGCTGTCCGTGCCGATCCAGGAGTCCCCTGCTGAGGTTGAACTAACCGCCGAAGTCTGTAAACCTCCTCAGTCCTTTGTTTCAGATGTGTTGAGGCCACGATGTGCTTGTCTCTGGTGAGACGTACCATCTGGACAGCCTCGGCCAACTGCTGTTTTGTTTTCTCCTGTGTCGCCTGAGATTCGGCCAACTCCTTCCGTGTGGTTTCTAGGTCGACTCTGAGTGCCTCAGCCTTGTTCCTTTCCGACTGTGTGAGCTCGGCTTCCTGTGCCAACTGCCGTTGGAAGTGCACCTGTTGCTCATCAATTTTTTCCCTCAGCTGCTTACTCATAGTTGCAGCCTCCTCCAGCCGTTTGTTGCACCGTTCTGTCTTTTGAAAATCCTCCTGTCGAGCATAGTACAAAGCTCTGAACTGGTCCTCAATGCTAGGAAGGGCTGCCAGTAGCTCACTGTCTGCATCTCCCACTCCCAAGTCTGGTCTCTCTGGTTTCCATGCCCTCTGCATCTCCTCGGTAATTACTTCTGGCCAACCCTTATTCCAAAATACCCGTACAAACTCCGTCTCAACATTCTTGACAAAATGTTCAATTCGTTGTACCTCTGTACGTATTACTGGCGAAGAGTATTGGGGGTTGACCCTGGCAGCAATATCAGATACCCTCTGAAGGATGGTTCCCATAGACCCCAAATCCTGTGCATACCGGAGAATGGTACCGAGTGGGTCACTCTCATCTGGCGCACCCATATGTACTGTCAACCCAGCTGGCTCAACCGAGCGAGAAGTATCCTCTGTATCATCAGCACTCTCTGTCCTGCTCGTGCCTTCCTCCTCTGAGCTGCCTGTGGCTATGCCTTCCTCCTTGGCTTCCGAGTCACTAATCGTGATGGCAACATCAACTGCTTTCTCCTCCTCGGACTGTACCATCTCACCTTCAAGTGCAGGTGGCGGTAAGAGAGATCGAGTGGGGCTTAGAGGAGGAATGTCTGCCAACTCTGAAGGCATGCCTAGTAGCTGAAGCCAAACATCTACCTGTAGTGAGCTGTCTGCATGTGCTATGCTCTCTGGAGATCTAGTCTCGAATGGAGTAATCTGCCCTGATGGGAGAGGAACTGGTACGGTGTTATCTCCCTTCATCCTCATGACCTGCCCCCAAGAGACGTGTGTGGTACTAGGCCGAACTGGAATTTCTGCTTGAGTGCGTGTGTCCAAGTGTAAGTGTGCATGCTTCTTTGCCAGTGAAAAATCCCATCTGTTTTCCCCTACTGGTACTATAGGACTGGGGCTGGCAGGGTTGCTAGGAGTGGTTGAGGCTGACGAGGCCTCAATGCAATCCCCCTCGGCACCTTGTGCACTATACGAAGCTTCTGACGAAGTCTCCGGTAACTCCCGTTGCTTTCTCTTTTTGCTGCTCCGAGACTCTTCTCCCTTCCCACCCTGTGCAGGAGCCTTCAGGTTTGTCCATCGGAAGACGGTCGGCCATGTAGGGTCATACTGTGCATCTGGCTGAAACGGAGCTCGCGCCAATGAGGGGACGTGAGTGCAGATGGTGTCCAGGAACAGTGCAATGGCCTGCTGAGTCATGTAGAACGACTTGTGAGTCATTTTCATGAACTCGTGAATCCTGTCGTAAAGAATTGCTGCCCAATTGTACATTGCACCCTGGCTAAGGCCAATCATATAATCTGCCATCCAAAATGGAATGTCTGACGAGCGTGACGCTCCCGTTAGCCGCCCCCGGATGACATCCATTATGCACCGCCATTCCTCATTAGCCAAGTGATCTCGGCGAAGTCCTCTATTTCCTGCAGCTTTTATTTGATTCTTTTCCTTCTCACTCAGGTCTGGTCTGCAAACCTTTGCCATAATGTTGTCCTTGTGTTTTTCGGTCATTTTCTGTTTGCCGACTGTAAATCCTTGACGCAGTACACCCATCACTCTCTCGAAGTCCTGTGGCGAGAATGTAATTTTGACCGATACATTCATGAACCTGATGATCGTGTGTTTTGCTCGGGGATTGTAATTCGCCACCATGTTCTTCAATATTGCCTCAAACTCTCGGAAATTGAAATAGGGCATTTGTATTACCTTGTCTACTTGTGCCTTCTGCAGTGCCTTCTTGAGAGGATGATCGTCCGCATGGTTGTTCCACCACTGTTTGCATTCGCTCGCCGTAGGACTTTCCCACTGCAAGAAATCCACTGTGATTTTGTCCTTGTCTTTCCCTTTCCCTTTTGACTGCTTCTTCTGTGCTGATGAACTCATGTCAATTTGTGGTGTCTGTGCTGGTTTTTCTTCCACGATTACCTTTGCCGCCATCTGTTTATCTTCGGCCCGAGCTGCTATCTGAAGTTGCTTTCCCCTGTCCAGTGCTCTGGTAATCCTGTTTGACATCTCTATGTTTATACTTCTCTGGACCGTTATTTTTTTCTTCCACTTGCAATGCCAGTTCAGGAGAGTCCGTACAGCAGAAGGAATTTTAGCAACCGTACGGCAGATTTGTACGCCAGGAATCCGTACGCCAGCCAGGAATCCGTATGCCAGCCAATAATCCATACGCCAGGAATCCGTACGCCAAGAATTACTTGCCAGTCAATTTCGTACGGCCAAACAGGAATCGTACCAGGCAATCCGTTTGTGTTATGCCCTTACTTCTATAGTGTATATGGTTATGAATAGTCGGCTTGTGGCTATCTTAACCCTTAATTAAGTCATATTATCATTATTATATTGTTATTTAGTTGTTTAGGTCGGCCTAAGGCTTCTATAGGGCTATCTAAGTCGGCCTGGGTGATATCCTAGGCATAAATAGGTATATATAGGGGTAGTGAGTCTTATTAGATCATGATATTCAGTATTGTGTTCTCATTGGAGACTGTTGGAGGTATCCCCCTCGAAGTGGATTAGGAGGTTGCCCCCTCGAAGTGGCATATTATTATAAAGTATTTTCAGCATATTTACTATTATATTCAGATATTGTGCAAGTTGTTTCATTACAAGTGGTATCAGAGCATGATCTTGGCACCGTAGAGGCAAGATTTTTTCTCAACATTGGAGGCGATTTTGGGAAGAGCATACCTTTCAGATTTTAGCGAATTTTTAAAAGATTTTTAAAGGGTTTTTGAAGACCATATTAAAGAAGATACAGTCCAGATTTCAGAGGAATTGAAGCAAAAATAAGCGAGTTATTGCAAAATTAGGGTTTCCAACAAATTCGCTCTCAAGGCAGCAAATTTGCTAATTTTTTGGATTTTTTTCTGGGTAAGTGGTATCTTGGCCTTAGTAAGTTACAGTAAAAACTTTGGAGAATTTACATTTCATTTGTGTGATTTATTTCAAAAATATTGGTTTCCATCATGACGAGCCTTGCGACAAGAAGCAAAAAGAATGTTGTCACACTGGGGAAACCCTCTGATAAGGATGAGGAAATAAGTAAGTACAAGAGGGCTATGTGTGACCTAAGAGAAGATATATCATATATACGAAGCATGTTAAGTGCCTTAATGAAGGAACCAAGAAAGGAGGTCTCAAGCAACAAAGAAGAAGAAGAAGCAGTAGCAGTAGACAAAGAAGAAGAAGAACCAGAAGAAGAAGAAAAAGAAGAAGAACCAGAAGAAGAAGAAAAAGAAGAACCCGAAGAAGAAGAAGAAGAAGAAGAAGAAGAACCAGAAGAAGAAGAAGAAGAAGAAGTGGAAGAAGAAGCGAAAGAAGAGGAAGAAGTGGAAGAAGAAGCGGAAGAAGTAGAAGAAGCGGAAGAAGAAGCGGAAGAAGCAGCGGAAGAAGCGGAAGAAGAAGCGGAAGAAGAGGAAGAAGCGAAAGAAGAGGAAGAAGTGGAAGAAGAAGTGGAAGAAGCAGAAGAAGCAAAAGAAGCAAAAGAAGTAGAAGAAGAAGCGGAAGACGCAGCGGAAGAAGCGAAAGAAGAAGCAGAAGAAGCGGAAGAAGCGGAAGAAGCAGCTGAAGAAGAAACAGAAGAAGCGGAAGAAGAAGAAGAAGAAGAAGAAGATGATGATGATGATGATGATGATGAAGCAGAAGAAGAAGAAGAAGAAGAAGAAGAAGAAGAAACAAAAGAAAAAGAAAAAGATGATGAAGAAGAAGTGAAAGAAGAAGAAGTTCCTGATCAAGCTATTCAACCAATGCAAGGGTACCATGTACTATTCCTCACCTCTTCCTCTATGGCACATCAAAAGGTTCAAGTAAAGGAAGAACACATTCATCACCATCAAGAGCTAGATGCAAAGGGAAGACACATCTTGGAGCTGAAGTTAATTTTCCAGACACACATGAACAAGCTGAGGACATCAAGGACATATCTTCTAGTTGAAGTTGCCACATGGGATGATGAAGATTATATGAAGAAACTACCAGAATTGATCAGCGTTGAGGACAACGCTTTTGTAAAGGTGGGGGGCATGTTATGCCCTTACTTCTATAGTGTATATGGTTATGAATAGTCGGCTTGTGGCTATCTTAACCCTTAATTAAGTCATATTATCATTATTATATTGTTATTTAGTTGTTTAGGTCGGCCTAAGGCTTCTATAGGGCTATCTAAGTCGGCCTGGGTGATATCCTAGGCATAAATAGGTATATATAGGGGTAGTGAGTCTTATTAGATCATGATATTCAGTATTGTGTTCTCATTGGAGACTGTTGGAGGTATCCCCCTCGAAGTGGATTAGGAGGTTGCCCCCTCGAAGTGGCATATTATTATAAAGTATTTTCAGCATATTTACTATTATATTCAGATATTGTGCAAGTTGTTTCATTACAGTTTGCCAAGCAAATTCGTACGGCCGAAGCAGGAATCCGTACCAGGAATTCGTACGGCCAAAACAGGAATCAACAATTCGTACGGTCAAACAGGAATCAGCAATTCGTACGGCCAAACAGGAATCCGTACGCCAGGAATCCGTACGGCAAGGTGAGCACGGCGGATGGAGGTAGATTTCCGTACGGCAGGGTTCGTACGGCAGTTGGCAAATGATGCATTCTTTCTTTCGTACGGCCTTTTATAGGTTCGTACGGCCCTTCCGTACGGTTTTTTTTTTTTTCATATATATTTTATTTTTTTATTATTATTATTATTTTTTTTATATATATATATATTTTTATTTTTTTTTCTATTCTATTTTGCTTTTTCCCTTACCTGACTTATCGATTTCAAATTTCTCGAACTTTTCGTCCTCCCAGTTCTTTTCGTCCTCCCAGTTCTCCAGGATCTCGATTTCTGTGAGCTGACGGAAGATGCAGTTTATGTAGCCTTTCTGTCTCAGGCAATCGTTCGAGCAACATCTATCAATTTCCTCTAACTCCCATATCTGGTCGAAGATCGTTGATTGATCTCTTACCCATGTCAGATTCCACCCCATTGGCTCCTGGACCCACTGAAATGTTTTTCCGTCTTCGTTCATCTTCACATTCCCGTTCCTGCATCTATATTTTGCTTTCCAGAGCCAACTCCTTGGAAGCTGTATGTGGGGTAGTCCAACTCGCCAATTCTTCCTTCTTAATTCCTAGACTTCATCACAGTAGGGTGATCTCTCTGTAATGAACATTGCTTCCGCCAAGTATTTCCTTTTTGGCGGGTCCCTGACCTCCTTTGGTAGTAGGAACTCAAATTTGTCCCGCACTTGATTGCATTCTTTTATCCAGTTGTTCCAATTCTCTTCTTCTTCTTCCTCTTCTTCGGGGTAGTTCTTGTTAATCCATTTACCACCATAGTCTTCATCGATTTGGCCCTCTCGGGCTACCATCCGCACTGGCTTTGGTGCAAAGAATCCCGTGACTGGTTCAAACTGGGTACTTGCAAATACCATTCCGTCAACTTTTTCTGTCTCCTCACGTTGTTTGCCTCTTTCCTCCTTTATGCCGTGGTTTGTTAATGCGAATCCCAGCATGTTGATTTGTATTGTTTCTCTTTTTCTCTCTTTGTAGATCTTCAGTTTCGACCCGTTCACTGCTTCGTTGATTGGACTTCCATCGAGATTATCTAGCTTTATAGCTCCATTGTCTATCAATTCCCGTATTCTGAACGGTCCTAACCACCGAATTTTGAACTTCCCAGGTTTGATTTCGTTACGGCCGTTATATTTCAGGACTAACTCCCCGGGCCGGAACTCCATTTTCCGTAGGTGTTTGTTGTGCCAATACTTCCGGCGTTTCTGCATGATTTCCGTCGACCATTGAGCCAAAATTCTTTTCTCGTCCAATTTAGTCAACTGGAATAGTCTTTCCTCCAGGCTCTCAGTATCTCCTAGTCTGTTTTCCACTGCAATTCTCACGCTTGGGACAAGGTACTCTGCTGGTACTACCGCTTCTTGCCCATACATCAACTGGAAAGGTGTGTGTCCAGTCGTTACCTTATAAGTGGTTCGGTAAGCCCATAACACCGCCGGTAACCTTTCTTCCCAGTCCGATCCTTCGATTCCGCATGACTTGTGGATTACCGAAACGAGTACCTTATTTGTTGACTCTGCCTGTCCATTCGCCCTTGGATAGTACGGACTTGACAGGGTGTGCAGGATTTTGAATTCCGTAGTCATGAGTCGGATGTGGTTGACGAAATGTCCCCCACGGTCACTCGTCAATTGAATTGGAATTCCATATCTCGTCACAATCTACTCGTATAGGAACTTTGCCGTGCTTAATGCAGTATTATCCTCCAGTGCCTTTGCTTCAGCCCACTTCGTTAAGTACTCTGTAGCCACTATTATGTACCGACATCGGTGTAGTTGGCTGACCTTCAGAGGTCCTACAAAATCCAGCCCCCATCTTTCGAAAAGCTCTTGAGGTTGTGATGGCCAGAGTGGCATATAATCCCTCTTCAATGGTTTTCCTACCCTCTAACAAGTGTCACATTGAATTACCCATCCCCGTGCATCTGTGTGTAACGTCGGCCACCAAAGGCCGGCGAGTAGGACTTTCCGTGCCGTGGCGTCGGGACCCATATGTCCTCCTGCCAGTCCCTCGTGGGCTTCTGCCAATACACCCCTTATCTCTTCTTCCATCACACACCTCCGGAGGATTTGATCGAGGCCCATTTTGTAGAGCAGCCCGTTTATCAGTTGAAATGTCTTACTCTTCAGTGCAATCTTCCGTCGTTCACTTGTAGACATTTCTGGTGGGAACGTTGAAGTGGACAAGTACTCACCAATTTTCTCGTACCATGGCGGCAAGGCAGCAATGTGGAATAGGTGGGCATCCGGAAAGTCCTCATTGACTCCATCTCCTGGTTCTCCGGATTTGATCCTTGAGAGCTGGTCGGCAATTACATGGCTTTTTCCCGGTCGTACAATAATAGTGAAAGTAAATTCTTGCAGTAGCAACAATCACCTACTGATTCTGCCTTGAATAATCGGTTTGTTGACTAGATACATGAGAGCTTGATGATCCACATAAAAAGTGAATGGTGTTGCCAAGAGGTAATGCCTGAATTTCTGTACAGAGTACACCATTCCCAAAGCCTCCCTTTCTGTAGTACTGTAATTCCGTTCTGCCTTGAGAGCAACCGACTGGCAAAGTATACTGGATGATCCAACCCATGGGATCCGACCTGTGCAAGAGTGGCATCAATTGCAAAGTTTGATGCGTCTACGTGCACGTGGAATTCCTTGTCCCAGTTTGGATAGGCTAGGATAGGTGCACTGATGAGTCTTGTCTTTAGTTCTTTAAAAGCTTTCTGTTGTTCCTCCAACCAGACAAACTGCACCCCTTTCCTTGTCAATATGTCGAGTGGTTGTGATACCTGAGCAAAATTTTTGATAAATCTCCGGTAATAGCCGACATGGCCGAGAAAGGACTTCACTCCGGTGACATCTTCTGGAGCCTCCATTTCTACAATTACCCGAATCTTGTCCGGGTCTGCTTTTAATCCTGCTTGGCATACGATATGGCCCAAAAGTTTCCCTTGGGACACCATGAACCGGCACTTCTTCGGGTTTAAGGCCAACCGTGGGGCTCTGCAACGCTCCATGCATTCGGTGAGGGCTTTAAGGTGTGTCTGCTGGTTGCTGTAAATTGACCAGTCATCGAGGAATGCCTTGAAGTTTCCCACCGACATTTTGTCAAATATGTGTAGGATAATCCTCTGAAATGTGGCTGGTGCATTGCACAGACCGAACGGCATCCGGTTGTATGCATATACTCCATTTTCAATCACAAATGTTGTTTTCAGTTTGTCTTCCTCGGCGATGCTAATCTGGTTATATCCCGAAAATCCATCCATAAAGGAATATATTTCGTGACCGGCCACCTCTTCCAAAATGGAGTCTGTGAATGGGATGGGGAAGGGGTCTTTGATTATTACCGCATTGAGGCATCTGAAATCTACGCAAATCCTGATTTGTCCCCCTTCCTTTTTAAGTGATATCACAATCGGTGACACCCACTCACTCGTTTCCACCTCGAATATTATTCCTGCCTCCAACATTTTTTCAATTTCCTCTTGTACTTTTGCCGCATAGTTCTTATTCATGCGGTATGGCCTTTTCCGTACTGGACGTGCTCCTGGTATGAGTGGAATTCTGTGGACGCACAGTTCTGGTGGTATCCCCTTCAGGTCCTTGTAGGTCCAGGCAAATACATCTTTGTACTCTAGGAAGATTCTGAATGCTGCTGCCTTGAGTACGGGATTCCAGTCGTCGCCGGCCAGGATTATTTTCGGGTTACTTTCCCCGCCGAGATTAACTTTCTTCATTATCGGCTCCTCGTACATAATCTTCTTTTCCGGTTCAAACTGGTGTGCCGGCGTACTGTCTACTTCTGCATTCCCTTCCTTATATTCAGCGTACGCCGCTAGGAACATGTGGGTTACTTCCTTCTCCTTCTCACTTGTTCGTTCCACTGTTTCACCGTCATCTTTCTGCTCACTCGTCGTTCCCGAGTTTTCATCGATTTCTTTTATTGAAATCATGTTGCACTGTGGCGGAAAAAACTCGTAGTCTTCCATCTGCCAATGGAATAGCCCGCTGAACGAATTTGTTTCATCTTCTGAGCATTCTTGTAATTTCAGCACCCCTTCATCATCGGGCTCCATCGGCCCTTTCCTACATACCGTCGAGTCCCCTCCATCCGAGTCAGAATCTGACGCCAACTCTTCACTGACGGTTTGTGTCTTCAAGTCAATGACAAACTTCCTACGTCCATTTTCTATGGACAGAGTGTTTTTCTTCCAGTTGTGGTTGGCCTTGGCGGCTATTAGCCATCCTCGGCCGAGTAATGCATCATATGATGCATTTTGTGCTGTTATGACTACAAAATTTAACAAGAATTGCTGGGTACCGATTCTTACCTTTTGAGCCATTAGCACTCCCAGCGCCTTGATCCCGTGCTGGTCGGCTCCCACTAACTGGAAGTTTTGTGGCCATAGAGTAGGCTTCCCGAGGCTCTTCCAGGTCGCTTCTGGTAGTACGTTTACTCCGGATCCCCCGTCGACTATAGTATTTGTCAAATTTCGTCCAAGGATTTCCATGCGTACTACAGTCGGTTTCTTCCCAGTATCAATCGCCAGCAACCTCGGGTCGAGTACTTGTTCTCCCGTTGGCGGTGGTTCTACTATAACATCTTCCGTTGTGAGGTTTTGGTCTTCGTGCGGGTTGTCCTCCATTACCTTGGATATTGCTACTTTTAACTGAGGCAAGCTTTGGAGAAGGTCTGCCAATTTGATTGGTACGGTAGTTTGCAATACTTGACTTGCTATGTTCTTATCTGATTCCGATCGTATCGCCTTTTTGTCTGAATTCTTCCGTTCGGTTCTCATGGCAACTTCCACTTCTTTCCGTGCCTCTCGGAGTCTTTCTTTTTCCGTACGGGGATCTGGATAAGTGGCTTTTTTCCACTGTGCTCGGGTGATAGCCCGGATTTCTTCCTCATCTTCCCTGAGATTGATAAGGTTCACTCCTTTTTGCTTCGGACAGTCTTTTTCCTCGTGATCCCCAGGTCCACACCATTTGCACAATGCATTCACTGTGTTCTGATTGTTGCTGGGGCATTCTCTGGCGAAGTGTCCCCACTCGTTGCACTGCCGGCACTGTATCATTGGTCGCCCCTTGCTGTCGTACTGCAATCTATTTCTGGGGCTGTTATTGTTAAACCTTCTGTTATTCCTGTATCCTCCCGGGGATGCGTTCGGACTATTTTGAGGTTTCGGTGGTGTGGTCGGCGGAGTTGATGATTCTCCTTGGGTGAATAGCACTTGGGTACTTCTTGCTTTCAAGTTGAATGGACATTCCTTGATTGAATGTCCCATTACCTGACAGATGTCACAAAATAATTTTCTCGGGCAATTTGCCTTTATGTGACCCTCGCCATTGCACTCTGTGCACCATAACTCCCGACCTTCTCTCATTGTCTCTTTATCTGTTTTCATTTCCTTCATCATGCGGATCATGTCCCTTCTCAGTGCCTGTATGGTTTTCGACTCGTTCTCACTGCTGTCATCCCCCGTACTGTCATCATCTTCAGTTCTTCTTTTACTTCGGGATGATGTTTTGCTTTCGCTTTCTATGTCCATTGCCCGATTGTATGCTTCTGCGTACGACGATGGGGGCACCACTTTCATTTTTTTTCTTAATGACGAAACTAGCCCTTCAATGAACCATCTTTTCTTTAGTCCATCGGCTGGCTGTGTTTCCAGTTTGCCGAGTAACTCTTTGAGCCTTCTATTATATGCCCTTATGTTTTCATTCTTCCCTTGTTTGGTATTGTATATTTCAGCGACAATCTCGTTGTCGTCTCTAAGAAGTTTAAATTTGTTCTCGAAGGCTTTCCTGAGTTCGTCCCATGAGGTCTTTTGTGCTGCTTCTAGTTCTGTGTACCAGTCAATGGCAATACCTCTTAGCGTCGCTGGAAACGCTTTTACCCAGTAATCTTCGTCCTCTTGTCCGTTTGCCACCCAAATGGTTTCACACGTCTTACAGTGTCGGACAGGATCCTCTGACCCGTTCCCCATGAACTTCGGCAACTTCTGCCTTTCACTTGCCGGTGGCGTCACCATCTTTTTCCCGAGGTACCCTCTTTGTGTTTTTGACCCGACTGGACTGGTTCTACCGTGTCGTTCCGGTGTCTCCTCGACACTGCCGGCCACGTACGGTTCCTTCCAACTTCCGGTTCCAGCGTCCTCTACACTTCGAGTTTCCTCTGGCTCTCCTTGGTTTTCCCTCTGGGCAGGGGTCTCGGGCTCAGGTCCTCTGTTCCGCGGCCTTTCGTCTGAAATGGACAATGCCACAATCCGACGTATACTATTCTCTAGTTCTTCTGTCAGATTATTTTCTTTTCCTTTATTGGTTATTGGCGTTCTAAAACTATGTTCATCACCTCCTTGATCTGTCTCTTCATGTTGTTCATTTTCTTTTTCAATAATCTGTTTCAATCTTTTTCTACGTTCTTCTTGTTCCTTTAGTCTTAATGATTTTCTTACTATTTCTTCTGGTGTTGCGTGCCCTACTGGTAATTTATTCTTGTCCTTATTCAGTTGTATGGGCATTAATTATGCTTACCCTTTCTCAACTGTATGGTGTGCGACGGCGATCACCGTCCCGTTCCTCCTCTTCTTGTTTTAGACGTTCTTCATATCTTCTGAGAATTTGTTGTCGCCGCACTTCCCTCTCTCTTTCTTCTCGAATATCTTGGAAGGCTATCAAGTTCCTTGCCAGAAGTCGAGGAATGCGGTCCAGAAGATTATCCACTTCGCTATTAACACGCAGGTTCTCTGAAATAACCTCTTGTGGAACCTCTCGGCGGATAGACTCGTCTCGCATGTATTGTCCGACTGATAGTAACCACAGTTTGACTAATTCCTGAGTTACTTCATCTTCCCGACTTCTGGGTTCATTCTCTTCTCTATCGCTTTCCTCGCGTTCTTCTTGAATTTCTTGTATTATTTCTTCTACGTGCTTTCTGTCTCGTACCTCTTCGTCGGTATCGACCGGTTGCCCCATTATGCTGCCATTCTCCCATTTGGATGTTCACCGGATTCGCTTAGGCAACGGCGCCAAAATGTTTACCGCCTAAGTGGTCTAATTAGTTTCAGACAGAGTAACCAGGAAGGATATTTTCATTACCATAGTGCACTGAAATAAATTACATTGTACGAGGATAATAACCAAAAAGAATAACAGCCAGGATTGGTACTTAAAAGATCAACTGCATATATTATTCAGAACAGTAAGTCCAAATACAATCCAAAAACTCCCCGCCCATACAATGGCGTCACAAGAACATATATAGTTTGGCCGACGGTTGCCAACCGTCGCCAACCATTGTACCGATCGGGAGTAACTACTCGCCGAAACTAAAACATAAACATACTTCCCGAAACCACTAACAAAACATATTTTGCCAAAAGTACTAAACTATGTAAAGTACGCCTGACAAATTCAATGTTGCATTCGGAGTAAAAACATAGTCAAAGTAATATTTTATGTTAAATGCAAAACTCTCATTGAAGATTTGTATAGTGCAAATATTTGTAGTTTCTGTTAGTTTAAGTTTAGTTAGATCTTAGAGAGCTTCCCCTTCTAATCTGAAGAACAGTTTTACTGTATTCATTGTTTTGTTTGTATTGTCACAAAAGTGACAAATTGAAACACGAACAGGATGTAGTCATTAAATACCATACAATTAACATAGATTGTTTTCTAGAGACATGGCAAAATAATACATATTAGGGGGTGTTGCACCCCTACAAAACTCATCTTTGGGAGGTCATTTTCTTGTGTTTTGTCATCTTTGCTTGTTAAAGTAGTTGTAGATTCGAACTAAATGTTAATGTTATCTCTTTGAGGATTGTCCTTGTCTAAAGTATGGCTGTCATAAGGCTGTCTTGTCCATTGGTGAGGCCACTTATAAGAATAAGAAACAATGAAAGATAGTTCAAGAGGAAGGAAGCTAGGCAAAGTGTTTGTGGAAGTGAAGAAATCATTTTGGCATGCCTAGATAGGGTTCTAATGACAAGGATGCACTAAATAGGTGTCTAGAAGTGAGATACCAATACTTAAGTGACGTGAGCACTCCAAAGTGCACCTAATGGATCGATTGACAATGTTAAGTGGCAAATGCAAGTGAAAGAGGTGCCTAAGAGAGTTTCATCATCTAAGTGACATGAGTATCCAAAATGCGCACCGAGGAGAAATACTAGTCCATTAAGTGGCAAAGATGAGAGTCAAACATGGCTGAGGGGAAATGATAACAATTCAAGTGACAACAATGACATAAAAGCATGCCTATAAATCTTTCAAGTAACAAGGATGGTTAAAAATCGTACCTGCAGGTCATCTTAATCGTTAAGTAATGAGGATGAACAAAATGAGTGCTAGGGACAATTTTATGACAAACTCAAGTGTCATAAGTGAGTGTGGAGCGTGCCTCAGCTAGTCAAGTCAGATTTAAGTGGCATAAGTAACATAAAAGCATGCGTGTATGTCTTTGTTGAGTGTTGAGTGATACAAGTGGTTGAAAAAGGTGCCTAAAGAGGAGATACCAATCAGTCAAGTGGCCCAAGCAGCAAAGATGCATTAAGAGTGCACCTGAACATGTTAAGACTTTTTTAAATGACAAAAGCATAAAAATTAGGCATCTAAGATAGTCGAGTCAATGAACTTAACTGACATGTGAAACCAAAAAGTGTGCCTAACATGTATTTGATTAGTCAAAGTGTCAGCAACAACAAAAAAAGCACCTAGGATGTAGTTAAGTGGTAGGGATAGCAAAAATAAGTGCCTAGATGAGAAAAGATAAGTTTCAAGTGGCAAACAAGAGTGTAAGCATCCCTATATGTGTCTTGACAACTTTAAGTGGCAATAGAGGGTGAATTGAGCACCTAGTGAGGAAAAGTCAGATGTTAAGTGGCAGATATGCACAAAAAGTGTGCCTATAGCCAAAATACTAAGTTTGACTGACATAGATAACTGAAACATGAATGAAAGAGGTGCCTAGCAAGTAAAACCAGGTCTTAAGTGGCCGATGTAGCTGAAGGGCGCACCTCATGTAGTCTATGTCATGTTTTGATGACTTAACCCTCTAAGGAGTGCACCTATAATGCTTCTTGCCTTGTTTAGTCAAGGAAAGAGTGCTATTTCTTGGGATTCGTCACTCTAGTCTAACCTAGTTGTGGTGAAAAAATAAAAACATACAACAAAATTAGGACTTTGAAGTGGATGTGTTGATATCACATGGTTTTCAACCTCCAAAAAAGGTGAAAACAATGTTTCCAGTCACTTGTACCAGCAGCATTTCGAGCATGTATGATGGCAGATTATACAACTTCATAATAACATTGATTCCAACCATTCATCAGTAGTTGAACAATATGAAATGATTGGAGTGCTCAAGGACAAATTAGGATAGCATTGGAGGGCTCATCAGGCACTAGGGTTTGTTGAAGTTTGCAGGGTTTATGCATTTAGGAGGAGCACCATACCTAGTTTCCATCATTTTTTACTATTTTGTTATCAGTTTCAACCAATGTTATACCAAGTTTCCAGGACGGGGATGGCAGGTGAGAGGGGGATGTGTTTTTGAGACAGATTTTTTGGGAGGCCAGTTTTTATGGGATGGTAGGGGACAACATTAAAAGAAGGGGCAATTAAAAAATATAGGAAATTTCAAATATTCATATGATAACATTGATAAGGCATTCATCATATATACATTATAGAACCTCAATACATAACATTAGATTTGAATTGAGATTTCACATGAGTCAACAAACAAATTAACAAAATTTAGTTGCTTTCATTATCAATGTGCATATATATGATATAAAAATCACAACAAAATGTACAAAGGTTGCAAGTTTCAGCTACAGAATGACAAAAACATAGAAATCTACAGCTGCCCCTAATCAATATCTACTAACATTGCATCAAAATTGGAGTCTGAATCTGAGTCACTGCCACTAGGAGGGGCTGCCTAATACAATGGAATCTCGACCAATCCCTCTTTTGCCACCTCTTCATCACCCTGTGTGGCATCTTTAGGATCAACATCCCAATGTTCAGTTGGAGTTTGACGATACTCAGGAGTTTGTCGATCTTGAAGCCACAAGGCACTATGCACGACCACCAACTTCTCCACTTGTTGAGAGGCAAGCCTATTCGTCTTGAATGAATGAATGAACCTTTATGTGGACCAATTCCTCTTTGTAGCAAAGCAAAGGAACTAGCAACTTGTGAAAGGAGCCGTACCAATCTGCTCTGTTAATGTGGCTGGAATAGCAGCAACCCCAATGGCACTTAATACACTCCAATGGCACTTAATACACTCCAATAACCCTCCAATCTGCTCTGTTAATGTGGTTGGAATATCAGCAACCCCAATGGCAAGGAAAACTATGAAGAAACAACTCCAAATAATCACAAACCCTTGTAAATTTTTTTGATGAAATCTCCTCTGTTATGCACAATTACAGCCTCTGACATGAAGCTACCAATGATGCAGCCTTCAAGTGATCTTTCACACCCTCAGGGAGCAAGAACAATGAAGAATCTTCATTCTCCAAAGCCAAGAATTCTGAAAACCCTAGGTTTCCACCTTCAAGAGCCAAGCTCTCCAAAAAGGACAAACTCCAATATCTTCAAAAAAAATGATGATGAAATCCTTTTCAAAAAGCCTCTATATAATATTCAATTGGTATTTGGCTTCATCTCCTTTAATTTCACTTTAATTTCATCTCCTTTTAAATAACACTTTATCACTTATAATAAAGTATACTTTAAAAGCATTTAATATAACTTTATATCATCTCTTAAAGTGGGCCCCCAATATAACTTAAATGCACTTTTAAATAACTTGACTTTATAATCGTTAAATGACCTTGTTATCATGAAGTCAAATAAAGTCATTTAATGTTCACACTTTATATTTTGACTTTATGATATTAAATACCCCTCAATTATAAAGCCACGTGAAGTCAATATAATATTCCTTTAAAATAATTAATTATTATTAAAGTAACACTTTAATAATAATTAAATGTCATAACTCCATTAATAATCATTATTTAATGATTCTGACTTCATCACTGACTAGCCCACAGCTCCCACTATCAATCTGGATGCCTTACTAAAAATAGTAAGGCGGGTCTCTAATGTCCAACTGACTTACTATAAATTGTAAGTATATGCAAATAGAGCCAAAAACCCTTGAATATCAATTGCCTTAGAACATATGAAGGATCTGGGGATGAAAACACAGACAACTGCCCTCTGGAGAGCCAAATAACTCCACAACAGGGTCCTCTAATCACCAATATTAGCCTACAAGGACCTAGTGATAGGCTAAATCCTCTAACTTTGATGCATGCTCAAAATGGGGACATTATAGGCTCCAAAATGTGGAGTGCCTCACCTCTAGAAGTCAGCTGACACATATGCAACTGCATTGCTATCACTATTTAGACAACATTCTCCACTCCCACCTTCATCACCACCTCATCCAACAAGTTGCACAAGGTCTTAGCATTTTTTATTTGACAAGAGGCATCAAATGACTTCAAAAACATTAACTGTCCTTTTGAAGCCATGAGGAAGTTGATTAAGGTATAGTTATTGCCATCCATCCACTTGGCAAATAAAATGTTTAGCCCTTCTTTTTCCAAATTTGTTTTGTTGATCAACTAATTCATTTGTGTTTTTGACTGCATTCTCCAATAACGACCCACTAAACTCATAAGGGCATGGTCCTTTCAACCCTTTACCTGCCACAATCAATGTAGTGATCAATTGCTCCCAATAATGACTCCTTACAACATTAAATGGAATGTTGTAGTACCAAAAATTGGCACATGCCAATTTGGTCTCATGCTGCAATTTCTTATTCCATGCAATACCTTCCAACAAAGGCTATGAACTAGGAGTATTATGAGGAACAAAAGATTTGAACTATGGTGCCTACACTAGCTAATCCCGATATCGGTGGCCCAATGGAAGAAGAAGAGCCCCCTATATCACCCTCTAACCATGTAGAACACACGATACTTGCCAATGCCTTTCTTGTTCTCTTTCTCTGCATTCTTTTGATCATAAGTTTCAAGGAGAGCTTTCATCTCTTGCTCAACCTCCTAAGACACTCCAATACATACCACAACATCTTGACAACTAATCCATGCAAGGTGATATTTGAGGTGATTTATGCCTCCTCTCATATGCAACCCACAATATCTATACTTGTTGCCCCATGTTTCCAACCAAGGTGCTTAGGCTTGTCGCCATCTCTATTAATTGTAGATGTCATTATGTTTTCAAAAAATGAAATTAAACCCTAGCAATATGGAAAAAAAGGAAATAAATTAAACAAAATCCTAGCAGCTACTACAAACTAACTCAAAATTAGAAATAAATATTAAATAACTAAATGCTAGCATTAGAAATTTAGAATGAAGACACAAAGAAAAAAGATAACTAGAAAAGTGTTACATACCTGTCAAATGTGGTTGAATTAGAGCTGATATGTTTGATAATCTTGATCAATCCTCACTCCCAAATGCTTGCAAACAAATGTTCAATGCTACAACATGAATGCTTGAAAAAACTGATTCGAAAAATCATGAAAATGTTGATTTTTTGGTCCAACTATTTTATTTCAATGCCAACCTAGTTTTTTATTTGGACTTGCAAGTTATTTTGCGAGCTACTTGTGGGCCTTGCCTAACCTATGAGTTATTGGTGGTCTTTTAATCAATGGTCATTTGAATGGAAATTCACATAGCATAGCTTGGATAAAAAATTGTTTGACCACTAATTTACACAAGCATAGTTTTGTAGTCGATTAAGGATGTGTTGTAGTCATACGAAATTTTTCGTATGTGCCCAAACACACCTCCCAAGCACCATGTCGCCTTGTCAATTATTTGCTAACCCCGCAGGTACAAGATATATCAAAAGAAATCGATACAAGGCCCGAATGGAGAAGGATTCAAAGGAGCCAAATTGGCTATGTTATGCCAAATCAAATTTTTTGCTTCGTCAAGGCATTTTTGTGAGAATCCAAAAGATTGGTCGTCAAAAGTAAAAAAAAAGGTCAAACTTTCTAAAAAAGAAAGTTCTATTTTTAGAAAGTTTCTAAAAATAGATGTCAATTTTAGGTTTCTGGGTTTCTTGAGATACGGATGCTGGCAAAATTTTTTAAAAATAGTAACTCTGATTCAGGAGTCCTACTTGATTTTGATTGGATGACATTTCAGAGGACGTGGAACTGTTGAGTGATGCAAAGGAACGGCGAAGAAGCTCCAGAGGCAGAGGCAAACGACAGTGATCCAGGCAGCCTCCGTTGAAATGGCCAAGGCAAAGTTCAAAGTTTTCCAAGGTCAAGAATCATAAAGAATGAGCCCTGAAATTGGCTAAGTCTGGTGTCCTGAAGCCTGATGTTCTGAGATCCTAAAAACTGTCTAAGTCTAAAATCTGGTGGATCCTCAAAAATCTAGAATCTGCATGTTAAATCCCATGGATCCGGGACCTATCTCAAACATCCTGGAAGTATATTTCAAAATATTTAAAGTATATATTTTGAAATATACTTCCACCTAGGACACTCAAAATCAAACTCCAAAATGGTGCTCAATTTGCCCAAAAGCCACGCCTTTTCATCCTTGTGAAAAAGCGCTCAAAACCTCCATTTCTCACTCCATTTCGAACCTCCTAAAAGGCGCCTATTTCACCCAATTTCCACGCCTTTTTGGCATACATAAAAGGCGCCTAAATCCTTCAAAACTCACGCCTTTTCAACCTTTCAAAAAAAGGCGCCTAAATCCTCTAAAATGCACGCCTTTTTGGCATATGCAAAAAGCGCCTAAAATGCCATAAACCCGCCTTTTGATGCCTAGAAAAAGGATCTCAATTTGGTCAAAATCCATGCCTTTTTGGCCTTTGAGAAAAGGCGCTCAATATGATGAAAAAGCACTCCTTTTTGGCCGCCTCACTTTGGAGCTAAAAATAATTGTTCCCTATTTATGGAAAAGAAAAAAAAAAGCACATTGAAACCCTAGAAGGTATAAAGGCAAGCTATTAAAGAAGAGTTTTCTACATTGTTTTTATCATTTTCCAAAGGCAAGAGAAGAGGTTAGAGGCTGCACTTCACATATGGCGGCCATTAATGGAAGATTAAAAACTTGCATAGGGCAGATTCAAAGGCTTTGAAGGGTGGATCTTCGCATACAGGGCAAAGTCTACACATTCCTACACTATTCTATACCTTCTCACACTCCAAGGCATATTTGTTCACAAGAAGACCATTTCTTTGCCTTGGCGGCCATTGTTAAGGGTTTCCAAACTTTTCTTTTTGCAGATTTGAAGCTTTTTCGGGCCAGCAAAGCATAAAGGGGGCAGATCTTTCACTTCAAGGCCTCTTTTTCTTCATTTTCATCCACCACAAGGTCTGTCTTCATTTTCCTGAGGCAACGTTCAAGACCAAAGAGCCGTTTTTCAAGATTTTTCAAGCTTTTCCTTGGTTATGACTGTTCCAGTCCAAAATGTCCACCCACAGCCAAAATAAAATTGATTTTTGAGGCCTATATGTCCAAAATTTCTCATTTCTGGCACATACCCACCTCGGCAAAAGGCATCTTCATCATCCTAGACTAGTTTGAGCTCAGATTTGTCAAATCTTTGAGGGTGCAACTCCAAATTTTCATTTTCCAAGGGCAAAAATTTTAATTTTTTCACAAAAAATTAAAATTTGGACAGCAAAAAGAAAACTTGTTTTTCTTGGGCAGCGAACACACAGAGGTCCAGATTGGCAATTTTCAAGGTAAAAAGGCATCAGAACAAGACCCCTCCAAGTCATCATGCAATATTCATCAGTCACCATTGAGGCTAAATTTTTGCTCAAACATGAATATTCCAAGGTCAAAGAAACAGACTTGTGACAAGTTTCACCTTGAAGAATATAGCCATGCAGTTGGCTATGTGGAAAGAAAAGCTTTTAAGTATTGAAAAATATGCCATTGATTTTGTCCAAAACATTCCTTGCAGATATTTCAGCGACGAAGGCGTAAATTGCCTCGTTCATATTTTGCAGGAGTTCATTCAGCTAATCCGCAGAAAGTTGTGGTGATCCTCACGTAGACAAAATGTACCTCCTGGTTGATATTGCATCAAAGTGTCCCAAGGTTGAAAAAGACATTGAAGTTTTTGAGAAAATCACAGAGGATGCTGCCATTGACTTGTAGATGAGGACGGATCACCTTGATTCCATGATTATGTTAGATAAGGCTAGGATTGAGGAATTTGAGAAAATTCTCAATTCTCATACTTAGTCAATTTTTCACTATCTGCAGGAGGGATTTATTTTTGGCAGCAGGAGAGATTTCCAAAGCAGTTTCTATTTTGAGAACTGACTTTGTTATCTAGAGTTAAATTTATTTTTAGATTTTGCTTTTGGAAATCATGCAAATTATCTTTGAGTTGGAACTCATTGTGTAATAACATGCAAGTTCAGTTAACTGAATTGCATGACAAGATACTTTTAGTTTTAATTGCTAATAAGCTTGCATGCTTCCCATGCAACAACTAGATCTAGAGTGAAGAGTGTTAGTTAACTCTTCTTTTTATTTCCTTGCATCTTTGCTTTTTAGGTATAAATAAGTGTATTCTACACACTTAAACTCTCTAATGGTAAATGCTGAGACTAATTTTTGCTCGCATTTTATTGTTCAAGCAGTGTTATTTGTTCTCGTCTCTTTGATTAATGAGAATATGCATCATGGTTTCTGAGATCTATCTTGTTATCGAAGTTTGTGAGAATCGTTCATGACTTTGTGCATGAGCAATTGTTGTTGAATTATCTTTGTTCTTTTATGTTGAAAACCTCCAAGTTGTTCCTTCGATTTCTTTATGCTCTGGATTTACTTAAAGGAATTGGAAGTGCTTTAAGATAGAGTTAATTATTTTCTTCTGTAATGCTTTAGAAAAATCTTATAGCTTCGCATAAGAGCTTCATTGCCTTGTGCTCGTGCCTTGAGAAACCAAAAAGATAGGTTATTTTGTAAACGTCTTTTTAATTTTCTTGTTGTGGGAGCTTCTCCTCCTAATTTGAAGAACAGTCCTATTGTACACGTTGTCTCTTTTTCTTTCTCACCGAAGGTGCGAAATTAAACGCTAACAGGATGTTTAGGAGAATTTTAGTGAGACCATCAAATCATTTAAAATTTTCATACAAGGAATGCATTTGACATCGCTTTGATCCTTTTGCAATCCCTAGGTAATCAACTACGTCATGTGTTGTGCATTTATTGTGAGAAATTCAAGAGGTCCTTTAGAATTGATATCATATCACTGTAATGTCCCCAAGTTATAAATTTGTATTTTTCTAAATTTTTTGTATTTCTTTGAATTTTGGAAACAAAATGCAAACTGAAACAACAAACTAGAAATTTATGGCAAGCTGATTACCAACAATAAATGACTGAAAATACTTGTATCAACCCTCCAATTCAATGGGCAGCCAAAATGAAACCCTCAATCATTGGAAATAAGTCAAATCTGAGAATAGAAATAGATTTATACTGCTGGAAAGACCACCATATAAACCCAAATCTGATATTTTATTTTATTGCAACAATACAATGCTGATTTTCAGAACTGCAACAATATTCAAACATTACAATAATGAAAATCCACTCAAATAATTCAAAATGATGTACATCTGACCATATGACTGGAAATGTGCCAAATTGTGGATGGAATTGTTGTTGTATGGCCTGCTATAGAAAGGACACCTCTCTATGGACTGCTGCACAGCTTCAAACCCCTCCCAAAACTAGGGCAGCACCTCCCAAATGAGGGTGATTCAGCATAAATGATCAAATATGATGGTGATCAGCAATAGAATGGTGGTAGATAGTCCCTTATGCTTGGCACACCTGAATAGTGTGGAAAATATGTAGGTTGCAGCCCAAAATAATGTCCAAAAAACCTGCCAACTGCAGATCAACCTCAAAATATGTGACAAATTGTGGTTTGCGCCCCCAATGATGTGGTGTGGCTGCCTCCAAATGCAATCAGTGATCCAAAACAGCAGCAAACAATGTATAAAAACCTTGAAATCTGCAAACAGAATAATTATGGCGACTTGCCCAAGTGTGGTGCTCAAGGTAGAGTGCAACAATAATGATGAACAACTCCTCACAAATCTGAAACTCACCGATCCAATTGATTTGCTTGCAAATATCAATTGCCAAACCTGAAAAATATGCACCAAACTCCAAATCAACACACCGTGCAACCCTTGTTGTGGAATTGCCAATGCTAGAGAGGAGGGTTTTCATCCTCATCTCCAAAATGGAAATCTAAGAGGGTTTTCGTCCTCCTAGACCTCAGAAAACAGCCAAGGGTTTTTGTCCTTGGATGCCAAATTGAGTATCAAACTCTAAAGTGAAATTACCAAATGGAAATGTGATGATTAAATGAAGCTAAGCGCCACCTTTTTATTCCTTTCCAAATCGGGCTCTTGGATCTAAATTTCCCTCCAAGTATTAAAAAATACTTTATATTTTATTTTTTTATTTTAAGTATTTAAAAATATATTTTTTAATTTTTTTTTTTAATGTTAGTGTTTAAAAACGCCTTTTTATGTTAATTATAATAATAATATTAAGTTGCCCCTAAAATTAGAAATTACCGGGCCCAACTTAAAATAATATTATTAATTATTTTAGTCTATAAAAGGGGACATTGGCGACTTGCCCAAGTGTGGTGCTCAAGGTAGAATGCAACAATAATGATGAACAACACCTCACAAATCTGAAACTCACTGATCCAATTGATTTGCTTGCAAATATCGATTGCCAAACCGGAAAAATATGCACCAAACTCCAAATCAACACACTGTGCAACCCCTATTGTGGAATTGCCAATGCTAGAGAGGAAGATTTTCATCCTCATCTCCAAAATGGAAACCTAAGAGGGTTTTCATCCTCCTAGACCTCAGAAAATAGCCAAGGGTTTTTGTCCTTGGATGCCAAATTGAGCATAAAACTCTAAAGTGAAATTGCCAAATGAAAATGTGATGATCAAATGAAGCCAAGCATCACCTTTTTATTCCTTTCCAAATCGGGCCCTTGGATTTAAATTTCCCTCCAAGTATTAAAAAATACTTTTTATTTTATTTTTTATTTTAAGTATTTAAAAATACTTTAAATTTTTTATTTAATGTTAGTGATTAAAAACACCTTTTTATTTTAATTATAATAATACTATTAAGTTGCCCCTAAAATTAGAAATTACTGGGCCCAACTTAAAATAATATTATTAATTATTTTAGTCTAGAAAAGGGGACATGACAATCACCCCTTTAGAAACTAAAATTGCTGCCATTATGAAGATTGGGATAAGCTTAAGACTCATTGCAAAACTATAAATGGATCTTGTCCATATTGTCAATGTAGTTGCTATTAAAGGCATAGAGAAAATGACTAGAGAATGGCAATAAAAAATCTTGAGATTGATTGCCTTGTCACAATTATCCTTGATAAAGAATGTGAAACAAGGAGGTACTGATTTGCAAGGTTGATGAATTGACTCAGGTTGCCATTCGTGGTTTTAATGAACAAGAATCTAAAAGAGGTAAGAACACTCATAATTCTGCCTTTACACCTTTGCCTCTAAAGTTGGCTTCATATGTGCCCAGCCTTTGAGAACGACCTTTGCTTCTGAACTAATTTCTAAGAAACCGTGCATTCCCAATTTCCTTCCCCCCTAGTGTCTACTGCTTACAGCCAATCTTATCACCTTTTGAACCTTCCATCTACCAACCCACACCTCTAGAAACCAGCAACCACCTTATGCTGTGTGACGAAATATCTCAGTGAGAAAATCCTACCTTGCTATAGGCTGGTGGCTCTCAAAATGCTAACAAGGAGGATAACTCTCATAAACAACCTCAAACCACTGAAACCGGTATTCACTTTGCCTTGGCCAAGATAAATGAAAGTTATGGAGGTCCAAAACATGGAGCAAATGAGTTATCAGCAGTCTTTCAACTTGATGATCAATAATCTTCAAGGAATATAAGATAATTAAAGAGCTATTATCGTCTGCCTTCCCAAACAAGAAGCAATTGCTATTCTCAGGTATTGCTAGCAAAGTGTCCTCAAGAGGGCAGAGGCAATTGAGAGAATCTTGAACATTGAAAGGCTGGGGAGAGATTATTTGGTGGTTTCTTAGCAATTCAAGCAACATGCTACTCCCAAAATCTCATCAAGCAACAAGATCTTCAACTTTAGCTACCTTATAGCCCCTACCAAGCACTGGAATACTCTACAAGATGGACAAGGGAAAGGACCTGCTATGAGATGGATGTGGCATGGGGAAAGAAGATCAACAGCCAGCCCTCACAATAGAAAATGACACTGTCCTCTCAACACGGCAAATACTCAAAGATATAAAATGTTTGCCATCCTTTGAGCTATGTTTCTTATGTTAGTGGACTTATCGCTCTGTCTTATGGGTTCTCTAGTTCATATCCATTTGCATAAGCATTACTTAGATGCCCACTCTTCGACCTTTTAAAGATTTTGTACATATCTTAATCTGATTTGTGAGACCTGAATTGGGAATTTTGTAAAGTTACATTTTCAAATATCTACATCTACCTATCATATATAATCTTTACTTTTGTCAAAAACAAAAAAGAAGACAAAACCACATTGCATTTTCTGTTGCTTACTGGAAATGAAACTTTTCTTGGCACTTAATAAAAAACTAATTTAAACAAAAAAAAATAGTTCTCCAATATATATTAAAAATTTAGTAAAATAGAATACAATGATGACCATTTATTGGGCAAATGAAAGAAGTGAATGCCTATGTGTACATGGAATGTTTGGCTTCAACATTCAGGGAGCACATTCCAGCATTAACAAGTTAGTTTATTGATTACAGCTCTAAGCTATGGCTATTCCATTAAGACGACAAGTGGAATGTCCCAAATTCGAAATCTTATGGGAGTCTGTCCTCAGGTATGATTGTCCTTTACCAATGTCAAAGCAAACACAACTTTATGCATTTTGAGGATGTGCATAATTTTCATATTCTTTGTGTTCTGAATTATGTAAAATTTGGCTGCAGTTTGACATTCTATGGGATACTCTATCAGCACAAGAGCATCTATATCTGTTTGCTAGCATCAAGGGAATGCCAAGATCTGCCATCAAATCTGTATGTTCTAAATAGCTTAACTAACAATGGAAGATACATGTCCTGTATTCTTGCAATTGGTTACTTTTCAATGTGTCTGAAGTTGAATCATTAATGAAGAATGCCGGGTTCTTTGCACGCAGGATGCAGAAAACTTGTTATCAAAAGTGAAACTATCAGAGGCAGCTGGTCTTCAGGTAGGCTCCTACAGTGGAGGAATGAAGCGCCGTCTTAGTGTGGCAATAGCCCTTATTGGGGATCCTAAACTGGTGTTCCTAGACGAGCCGGTATTTTGAATCTATTTGACTTTGATTATCATTTCCAAAGCTTCACAGTACTGCTCAGAATTTGTTTCTGCACTGAACTGTAACATTTTTTTCTCAGATTTCTATTTCTTAGACATATGACTAAGGCAGCAGTTTTCCTTTGCAAATTGCCCATCTTCGCTTGTCTTGTGTGTTGAGATGCCTCAAGTTCAGATAATTGTATGGAACCTAACAATAAATTGGAGAAATCACCAGCATCATGGTGTGAATACATTGTGCAAGTTCCATCCTAGTTAGCCACAACATTGTAGGGCGTGGTGCTGGAAACCAATTCAGATACTGATAAAATCTTGAGCTCTGAATCTTTTTTGTCTCTTTCAGTTCAGTTATTGATGTATCTACCCCATGAGGTGTTTTGTGGATAAATCCATTATCTTCAACCAATAAAAAAGATGCTTTAAGCCTACCATTGCAATGCAAGTTACAAAATTGTTTAAGGTCTTGATTCTGCATACCTATGTGGCAATACAATGTTTGCACATGAAGGTTTGACTAAAGATTAACCATGTTGCTACCAATTTGTAATGCTACCCGTTAAGCAATCAACAATATAGAACTAGAGTGCATTTCCACTGGTGGTTTGAACACAGATAATTTATTTGACATTATATTGGACCAAGGTATCTTGCAGTGTTTGCATTTACTGGTGTTCCACTTTTGTAGATACATTTTGAAGCGGCTTCCGCTCACTTTCTCAGTCATTTAAAAATTGTCCTTGTCTTGACTGATTTACCAGTGCCGTTCATTATCTATCAACCTGCATCTTATAGTTCAAACTTCAAAGGATTATTATTCTCTCTTAACAAGCATTTAAAAGTCTACATTTTCATGGTAGTTCACAAGAAAAGTAGAAATGAAATTCTACAACTATAGAGGCCTGGATGATGCTTCTTGTTTCATTCTAAAGTGGAAAAATAGGTTGTTAAAACCATTTTTTTTGTATCAATCCTCTAGAGTCCACAAAGAACCACGTGATGTTTCCCTAACTGGATGATATATACTTCTACAGACAACTGGTATGGATCCCATTACAAGAAGACATGTATGGGACATTATTGAGGATGCTAAGAAAGGGCGGGCCATAGTTTTGACAACTCATTCAATGGAAGAGGCTGATATATTGAGTGATCGAATAGCCATCATGGCTAGAGGGAAGCTACGATGCATTGGCACTTCAGTTCGATTGAAGTCCCGTTTTGGGGCTGGCTATGTTGTACATGTGAGCATGCACGAAGAAAGTAAAAATAACTTGCAAAATGGAAACAATTCCTTGCAGAGAAAGGGTAGTGGACCTCAATACGAAAAAGTGAAGCACCTCTTTAAAGAGGTAAGCAAGTATAATTTCTTAATTTCTAATCTAATTTGATTTGAATAATGGTCCCAAGACTTTATAGCTTTTTCAGTTGAAGTCACTTCTTTACTCATTACATAATTGGCTCGTGTCACTTTGCAGAGATTGAATTTAGAACCAAAGGAAGAGAATAAGGCCTATATAACATTTATCATTCCTCGTGAAAAGGAAGAACAATTGACGGTATATATATCCAAATGGTCTATTAATACATTTTGATTATTTCTTTTCTTTTCTCTTTCCTGTTTAAACTCCTGTTTAGAAATGTATGCTAAACATGAGAAGAATTTAGTAAGATATTCTAAAACTCATTTCATCTTACATTGGGTATTTTCCTGATAATGCAAAAGTATGCATTTATATTATAAATAAACCAAGACAAGTGCCATGCATTTCAGGACTTCTTTGCAGAACTGGACAATAGAGAGGAAGAGCTAGGGATATCAGACATTCAACTGAGTCTTGCAACTTTGGAGGAAGTATTTTTGAATATTGCCATGCAGGCAGAGATTGAAACTGCAGCTGCAGAAAGCCGCTTTGCTACACTGAACTTACTTTCTGGTTCATCAATTCAGGTTTGTGAAATTTGGTTATTCTTTTCAAATATTGTGTTCTTAATTCTAAATAAAGTAAAGAGATGGTCTCAAGATGTTCACTTCCCAATGACAGTGCAAACATAATTCAGATAAAATCATTCATAACATGTGTAGTCAGGTTAAGACGAAATGCCAAAAGCACTAGACCTTGGGTATTAAAGTTGTGCAGAGGTTGTAGGTCTGGAAACATGAGATATAAAGATATCGACAAATGCACATATTTAAGATCTAAGATACAAAGATATCAGAACCAATCAATAATTGCTTATACAGAAATCGACTTCACTTGTCCTGGACTGTTGCTCTTATTTAACCAATAACAAAAGGGGAAGTTCCATGGCAGAAGCTTCTTCCCTGCTGACTCCTGACATCACTTATGAGATCCATGCACAGTCCTGATATGAAAGCATATTAAACTAACCGAAACTAGTAAGATCCTGTGTTTTATCCATCTTCACATGTGATTGAATCTAATAAAAGCCAATGTTTCTCTAAGTTTTTGAGATGGGGGAACATGTTTTTGGGGACGGCAAAAAAAATTCCTAGATTTTGGTGACGGCAGAGGAAGTATACTAAAACTATATTAAAAGTAATACTTCAGAGTTAAGTTAAAAAAAATTAAGGAAAATACATATTATTAACTGATGCTCCCTGAGGACATGTCCCTATGGCCTAGATACTTGTTAAAATTTCTCTCTTCCTCCACCCATGTGTCCACCTTGTTTCCTCTTGTTTTCCTCTTTCCTCTTCTTCTCTTTTGGTGAATGCAAAACAGCAATGGTCATGGATTTTAGAACTTTCTTTAGGGTTGGTAGGGCTTGGTGGGCCCCTTTTAAGATTTTGTTTATTTTATAATGCTTCTTTTGCTGTTTTTTATGTGTTAGATGATGGGGATATCCTAATATCCCCAAGATGGTAAGGGACATCATGACATCTCCCAGCCATCCTAAGGATGCCATGGCATTGCAATTTAAAGCATAAATAAATGGGACACACATAGACACCCTTTTTAGAGGATGTCCCAATAAGTTTCAAAAAAGGATGGGAGGGCAGAGAAGGGGAATATCTCATCCCTATCACCCGGAGTAATGTTTTCTTGCAATCACCAACATAGAAAAACAAAACTAGGAACGCACAGACTAATTTTTAATTTTTTTCTTAGCAAATGCAAACTCAAAGTTTGTTATTTTTTCATTTGTCAAATTTCAAAGCTGGTTTTTTTTATTATATAAACCCGGTTTTCGGATCCAGGAACCCATCCAAAAAAGGGCCAGAGGCCGATAGTAGCAACACCACCAAAAACCAAATCCACCAAACCCACAACAGATTGTCATTACCAGAGATCCCCACCCAAAATAGAGCAACACTAAATAGTAAACCACCAAAAAAAACATAGTTATCCCATCCCCAACCCCAGAGTTTATCATCCCGCAGCTAGGGAAAATTACGCAGGCCCATATAAGTTGCAAACAAAATACATACTGATAAAACAAAGTACCTTAACTAGTGTCTTCGCCGAATCCACCAGGTCATTATCGGAGTCACATGCACAAGAGCATGAAGATGCTCACAAATAGGAACTGCCACCCCTATCTTACCAGCGATATCATCCACCACCTTTCGAATTTCCAGCACCTGCACCCCCACATCGTGCATATGCCCCACCGCCTTCTCCATATTTTCCTCGTTTTGCTTGGTAATCTCAATCAAATCCTCATGCAGTAAAATGGACACCGTAGCCGTTGATAAATGGACGCCACCAGGAGGGACTGCGCAACGCCAAAAACATTTTGCCGCCTGCAGGTACTTCCCGCAACAACAAGTGCGCCAACGCCTCTCGGACATGTTCCCCCTCCTTTCCATCCACTTCCTTTGCAACCCTTAACAACCGACCTAACCACTCACGTAGGATAAGGTTTTTGATCTCCGCCTCCAACCCATTGATAAAACCTGCCATTGCTTCCTCCCTTGTAATTTTCCTTGGGCGTTTCCTTCTTGCATATCTTCTCACCTTTTTCTCTCCCTACACCAACTTACCACCCATTGTCGAGCTTCTACCTTCCTCAAAATCATCCTTGGAACACCACCTATCACCTTTTTTCCTTTAGCTGCCTTCGAGTTCTCCATATTACCTTGTACACCTTCCTCTCCACCGTCGGAAACCATACGCCTTGACAACCACACACCAAGAGGAGAGCAAAACCAGATGCTACCAAACTCAAACATCGAAACATATCTGTCAAGATCTCTCTCCGCCATCGTAAACAATGAGTGGAGGCTGACACTTTGCACACACCACCAATCCCTTCCGCACACTCCAACCATTATTACCAATTACGAAATCAACTCACCGTTCTGGCCCCTTATTAGGCGGATTCAAAGATGGTTTTTGATTCAATCTGATTTTTCAACTCATTGAACCATTGGACAATGATTTTTTATGGTCCATTGATCCAATATGTTGAAAAATCAGATTTGTTATTTTTGTTTGGAATTTAAATGAGAGAATGAAAGAAATTGTTGTTTTTTATTACTTTTTAGCAATTGGGCTTCAAAAATGTAGATGGAAAGTGCTAGTTTCATTTTTGGCACCCACTCGAAGTGCAGTTTTTCATTTTTATTTTTACAATTGGACAAAAAACATGCACTTTGAATGGGCTGAATATGTTGCTTCTTCTGAGTACATCTTGTCATTCTTTTGTTTATAATCATTGTTTTGTTTTTGTAGTGCCAACATGAGTTACAATGATGAGGCTTATGAGGCAATGGTGGGTAGTACAAATGAGGAGGTTAGAAGAGATGAAGAAGAGGCAATGCAAACTGAAATTTTAGTTGCGTGTGACACAAAGTTTGATTTCCATTATAGTATGTTGGCTTGATGGACTAAAGGGCCATTGAACTAAAGAAATCCTTTGTGACAATTTGCCACTATTATTGATACAAACAAAACAAAATTTATGGTGGAGTTGGCATTGGAGGTGCAACATTTATTCTCTTGATTGGAGGGGCAGCATTACTAGGGTGAATTCATATTTTTTTCATATTAATGAAGAAGGGATTGGGGTTTGTGAGGAGCTCACACTTGGTCAGAGGCCAAATTTATCATATTGTTTCAAGGATATTTCTCCACTCCATTTGCACTAACCCATTTGTTTAGGACTTCCAGGCAAGTTTCTAGTTCAAAATTCTAGTTCCTATAGTTCCATCTTTTGAGGTGAGTTAAGTTGAACCTAAGAGAAAAAGAAAGGCCATGGGTTCAACTTCTAATTCAGTTATGGACATACTTAATGCACATGATTGAGATGAGGTAGATAATGTCATTGGCAAACTCTTCTTTGCCAATGGCATTTTGTTTCATGTTGCTCACTCTCCTTATTTCAAGGAGGTTATGGCTAAGGTCATAAAAGTAGGTTCTTACGTGCCTCCTAGGTAGAAAAAATTTGAGGACCAACATCTTGGACAAAAATTATTCCAAGGTGAGTTTGTTGATGGAGGAGATGAAGGCCACATGGGCTTCTCATAGTTGGAGTATCATCATGCATGGGTAGATGGATATTAGACACCACCCATTCATTGATATTAAAATTTCATGTAAGGATGGGTTTTACTTTCTTCAGGCAATTGACTAATAAGGAAAATGCAAGGATGTGGAGTTTTAGTTTCAGATATTGAGAGATGCAATTGAGGAGGTTGGTCCTTCCAATGTAGTGTAGGTGGTCATTGATGCAGGTAATATGTGTAGAACAATGGGAAAATTGGTTGAGTTCACCTACAAGCACATTTGTTGGATCCCTTGTTGTGTGCATGCCATGAAGAATTCACTTGAGGACATTGGTAAAATTGAGTGGATAAAGAAAGTTGTGGTGGATGCAAGGGAGGTGCAAATTTTCATTTGCAACAACCCTTGGCATTGTTGTCATATCCCCCCAGAATTGTAAAGATCGAAATAAAATAATATTATTCTTTAATATTTAAATATCAAGTATTTAAAATATATTAGAAGACAATAATAAAATATGATACTTGACAAAATGTATAGTATAGTTTATATAATAAAATATTGTAAGGATAAAATTAAAATCAAAATAACTAAAACTATTTGTATGGTTATCGAATCCTCTTAATAAAATTATGCTAACTAAACGATTATCAAAGAGGCACCGTTGTCTTCAGGTAGCAGCGATTCTGCCAAGAGACACGTCTCAAAGGAGACCCCCGCCACACTATAAAGAGGACATCGCTCAAAGGGAGAGAGGGCATCGGATAGAAAAGAGGAAATAGAAAGAAAATCACAGCTGAAAGATAGAGCGCCTGAGACTACAGATTGAACAGGTAAGTAAATACTATCCAGAAGTTAACTATTACAATTATGTTGGGAATTGATCATAGGAAATGGAGAATAGGAGGTGCAGAAGGGGAATAGCAGGTGCTAGAGGCTTTCTAGGTACTCCACCCACGATGATGACTGGCGGTCTGCCATTATTGGGCCAAGAGGGATCACCGTATCCGCTCTTGGGCTTGGAAAGAGCACTCTACGGGCATCCCAGCACAGCCATCCTATTCGACCATACCTATGATTGAGGAAACAAGTAGTAATAATTTGAGCAGGATATTGTTAAATAAGTTATAATAATTGGATGAAATCACACAATCATTTGTTGTTTGGAAAGTGCTAATACAGTTGGTTTATTAAGAGGTCAAATATAATCCAATTCTTTTTCCTTATTTCTTGCATTATTTGTTGATAGGTTTAATCTTAAAATTAAGGGTTATTACAATTGGTATCAGAGCAACTTTCCTGCCACCCTGTAAAAAATAATATATGCAAACTTATCAAAGAACAAGGAGAGGTATGGGTGAACGATTGGAGAATGACATTAGGACCTTCATAGAAATCAATGAAAGGAAAACCCAAGCTTTAATCAAACAAACTGAAAAAACAAGTCAAGCTTTACTCCAAACCTTACAAGACATGAAGGTTACCATGGATACCCTTAAACATAATGGTTCAAATGGGAGAGATTCTAATTCTAACCATTCTGAAAATAATAGTAACGCTTCCTCTAACCCTAGGATTCACAAGCCCAAATTCCTAACTAGGGAAGAAACCCCGATGGAAGGAGAAAACGATCCTCCTATAAGAAATGCTGAAGATACAGTAGCAGCCTATGCAAGACTAGACCCCGACATAAGGGAGATCGTATCCTTTAGAATTTTTTTGGAAGCTAAGAGATTTGAGGCACCTCGAAGGGAGGGTAGACAACCAAGTAAGGATCTAAAACAAAAGGTTAACAAATTAACCTTGCCAAATTTTGATGGGACGGGAAAAACCTCAGCCTATTCTTGGATACAAAAACTAAACACTTATTTAAACCTTAGTCCCATGACGGAAGAGGATGCAGTACAATTTGCTATATTACATCTAGAGGGATTGGCTCATGAATGGTGGCTCCATGGCACCCTCACGCAAGGACATGATGATAAAATTTCATATGATGAGTTTACACAAAAACTTATTAAGAGATTTGATAGGAGGCACCCACAAAAAGACTTCAAAGAATTAACTCTATTAAGACAACGAGGAACAGTAGAAGATTATATTACCGAGTTCCAACAAATTTCAGTCAGGGTTAAGGGAATTGATGAAGATCGTCTTATCTACCTTTTTGTTGAGGGACTAAGAGATTCCATTCGAAGATTGGTAAGTGCCCTTAACCCCACCACCCTTGATGATGCCATTGACAAAGCACTTACACTAGAAGATTCAACGACCCATGACAACTCATCAAGACCATTCTCAAAATCCTCTTACAAGAAAGATTGGCATAAGAATGAAAATCTTTCAAAAGACAAAAGGGAGGAACTATAGAAAAGGAACTTATGTTACTATTGCAATGAAAAATGGGAACACGGGCATGTCTGCAATAAAAATGACCTTAAAAGGGAACATGATCTCTGCAAAAAGAAACAATTATGTTTTAAATGTAAAGAGAAATGGCATCATGGTCACATATGCGGGAAGAGAGCCTAGGCCCATATTTTAGGAACCCCATTGGATGAAGAAGAATGGGATGACCAAGATGAAACCAACAACGAAGAAGGAGAACAAGAAAAACCCCGCAAGAAAAGGAAGCAAAATGAAGAACAGGTAACTCCAGTAGCCATCTCAAGGGCCTCCAAACATCATCCTTTCCAAATAAAAAGTGTGATCCAAGGGCGGAAAGTAATAGCTCTTATGGATAGTGGGGCAACCCACAATTTTATTGACAAGAACTTGGTAGCAAGATTAAAATTAGAAACACAAAATTTTAAAGGGTTCCAAGTAGCACTAGCTGATGGCTCAACTACCTCCTGCCATAAAAAGATTCCACAATTAAGCATAACTTTAGGGGCACATCCTACCAAGCAAGATTTCTATGTAGTTAACCTAGGGGATACAGATGTGATCCTAGGTACCCCATGGATACATTCATTGGGCCGATTCTACCTTGATCTTCCAAAGTTGGAGTTGTGTTTTTTTCAAGATGGCAAGGAGATCCTCCTTAAAGGACTAGCTGATGGCACTCCTAGAATGGTTTCATCTAAGAAAATGGAAAGAATTTTGAGGTAAGAAATGTTTAATCATAACATCATTATTAAATTTTAAGATTGTACTTATCAAAATTGTGTTAAGAAATATCTTAACAGAGGTTTATTATGTTTAGGAAAGGGCAAGGAGAATGGGCTGCCCAATGTTTGATTCTCGACAAATCTTCCTCACAAGGGAAAACCGTTCACATTGATATTAGACCCATCCTTAAAAAGCACAAAAAAGTATTCGAAGATATTCCAAGGGGATTACCACCAAAAAGAGGTTTCGAGCACACAATTGAATTAGAAAAAGGAGCCAAACCCGTAATTACCACACCTTATCGTCATCCCAGGAAATATAAGGAAGAAATTGAGAAAGCCATTAAAAAATTATTAGAAATGGGGCTTATCCAGCCTAGCTCTAGTCCTTTTGCCTCATCAGTAGTCCTAGTAAAGAAGAAAGATGGCACAATGAGAATGTGCATAGATTATAGAACACTTAACAAAAAAACCATCAAGAATCGGTATCCAATTCCCAAGGTCGATGAATTGATTGATGAACTCCATGGGGCAGTGTACTTTTTGAAATTATATCTCCATTCGGGATACCACCAAATAAGAATAAAGGCAGAAGATGTTCACAAAACAGCTTTTAGATGTCATTATGGGCATTTTGAGTTTTTGGTCCTTCCTTTTGGACTCACTAATGCCCCAGCCACTTTCCAGTCATGTATGAATCATATTTTCAGAGGACAATTGAGGAAATTTCTACTTGTATTCTTTGATGATATCCTAATCTACAGTAAAACATGGGAAGAGCACTTAAGACACATAGATGAAGTATTGGGAATCCTTGAACAACATTCTCTATTCGCTAAAGCATCGGGATGGAAGAAATTCTATACCTGGGTCATAAGGTTAGTGCACAAGGAGTAAGAGTTGATGAAGAAAAGATAGAGGCTATAAAGAGTTGGCCAAAACCTAGAACTCTTACACACCTTAGGAGTTTTCTAGGACTATGTAGCTACTATCGAAGGTTTGTAAAGGGTTTTTCAAAATTGACTTCTTCCCTGACAGATTTAACTAAGAAGGGAGCATTTTCATGGTCAGAAGAAGCACAAGTAGCCTTTGAGAAACTTAAAGAAGTAATGAGCTCTTGCCCCGTCTTGGCAATACTGGATTTTTCTTCACCGTTCGAACTCTATTGTGATGCCTCAAGAGAAGGTATTGGTGCCGTTCTAATGCAAAATAAGCATCCTATAGCCTTTGAAAGCAGAAAACTCAAAGATACAGAAAAACCTTATTCTGTTTATGACAAGGAAATGTTAGCAATCATGCATGCTTTGGAAAAATTTAGACAATACCTCATCTACGGGAGATTCATAGTCAAAACAGATCATAACAGTTTAAGGTTCTTAAATCAAAAGGATTTGAATGATAGGCAGCAAAAGTGGGTGAGAAAGCTACAAGCATACAATTTTGACATTGAATATATGAAAGGTAAGTATAATATTGTAGCAGATGCTCTCTCCCGGAGACCTTACCTTGGCTCTTTAACAACAATATCTACAGACTGGAAGACATCCATAATTGCGGAATATGCTAAAGATACATTCTCAAGAGATATTTTTGAAGGGAAGGTACAAGATAATAATTACCGAATTGTTGATGATCTTATCCTATATAAGAATAGAATATTCCTTGTTCCGGGGTCAAAGGTAAAAGTAGAAATCTTGAAGGCATATCATGATAGCCCCTTGTCAGGACATCAAGGACACTTTAAGACCTACAAACAAATTAGAGAAAGGTTCGCATGGAAAGGACTTAAACCCGACATATTAAGATATACAAGGGAATGCATGGTATGTCAACGGAATAAAGGAGAACATTTTTTTCCAGCAGGATTGCTTCAACCTCTGCCTATACCCAATCAGAAATGGGAAAGTGTTTCAATGGATTTTATAACTGGACTACCCAACGTGCAAAACAAAGACTGTATTTTTGTAGTAGTGGATTGTTTGACCAAATATGCACATTTTATGCCTATATCATCAGATTTCAGAGCTCCTCAAGTGGCTGATACTTTCTTTAAGGAAGTTTTTAGATTGCACGGTCTACCTAGAAATATTGTTAGTGATAGAGATAGCCGCTTCCTCAGCATATTCTAGCAAGAACTATTTAGGTTGGCCGGGATGAAACTAACTCCAAGTACCAGTTATCATCCACAAACCGACGGACAAACAGAAATTGTTAATAAATGGATAGAAGGCTATTTACGGAACTATGTTACGGGTCAGCAGAATGCATGGATTAAATGGCTTCATTTAGGAGAATATTGCTACAACACTACTCATCACATGTCTATAAGAATGAGTCCCTTTAAGGCATTATATGGATATGAAGCAACATCTTTTGGGGACCTAATTCGTTCAGAAAGCTGTGTACCATGAGCTAAAGAATTTATACAACAAACTACAGATATCATGAATGTCCTCAAAAATAATTTACAACAAGCACAGAACCAACAAAAATTATATGCAGATCGAAAGAGAACTGAACGAACTTTTGAAGCAGGAGACATGGTCTTTTTGAGATTGCAACCTTATAAACAGTCCTCTATCAAAGCCAGTGGGGCTGAAAAACTTAAGCCTTGATTCTATGGACCGTACAAAATCTTAAGAAGAATAGGAGAAGTAGCCTATGAACTAGAGCTGCCAGCACAAAGCAAAATTCACAATGTATTTCATGTATCTCGCCTTAAGAAGGTTTTAGGGCAGCAGATTGTTCCAAGTACAGAATTACCTCCACTTGATAATGAGGGGAAGTTGATTCTAGAGCCAGAAATCATCCTTGATACTCGAGAAAGGAAATTGAGGAATAGAACTATTCCAGAGTACTTAATTAAGTGGAAGGGTCTACCTACCGAGGACGCTACTTGGGAAGGAACTAACATAATTAATCACCTAGCCCTTAAGATGCTTGAGGACAAGCAAATTTGAGAGGGGAGGACTATCATATCCCCCCAGAATTGTAAAGATCGAAATAAAATAATATTATTCTTTAATATTTAAATATCAAGTATTTAAAATATATTAGAAGACAATAATAAAATATAATACTTGACAAAATGTATAGTATAGTTTATATAATAAAATATTGTAAGGATAAAATTAAAATCAAAATAACTAAAACTATTTGTATGGTTATCGAATCCTCTTAATAAAATTATGCTAACTAAACGATTATCAAAGAGGCATTGTTGTCTTCAGGTAGCAGTGGTTCTACCAAGAGACACGTCTCAAAGGAGACCCCCGCCACACTATAAAGAGGACATCGCTCAAAGGGAGAGAGGGCATTGGAAAGAAAAGAGGAAATAGAAAGAAAATCACAGCCGAAAGATAGAGCGCCTGAGACTACAGATCGAACAGGGAAGTAAATACTATCCAGAAGTTAACTATTACAGTTATGTTGGGAATTGATCATAGGAAATGGAGAATAGAAGGTGCAGAAGGGGAATGGCAGGTGCTAGAGGCTTTCTAGGTACTCCACCCACGGTGATGACTGGCGGTCTGCCATTGTTGGGCCAAGAGGGATCGCCGTATCCGCTCTTGGGCTTGGAAAGAGCACTCTACGGGCATCCTAGCGCAGCCATCCTATTCGACCATACCTATGATTGAGGAAACAAGTAGTAATAATTTAAGCAGGATATTGTTAAATAAGTTATAATAATTGGATGAAATCACACAATCATTTGTTGTTTGGAAAGTGCTAATACAATTGGTTTATTGAAAGGTCAACTATAATCCAATTCTTTTTCCTTATTTCTTGCATTATTTGTTGATAGGTTTAATCTTAAAATTAAGGGTTATTACAATTGTTTCGATATTTTCGAGGAAGAAATTCCTTAAACTGAATGAGACTTGATTTACTTCCCACTTCATTCTATTGTAGAGGATGCTTGAGTTGCATGAGCCCTTGTAAGTTATGATATTGACATGGGAGTGGACTAGGTGGGGGTCCAAGATAGAGTTGGGGGAGAGGTGAAGGAGGTTGTGGTCAGTGATGTGTTTTGGTGACATGTCATATACATTACATCTATTGTATTCCCAGTTTTCACTGTCATCAGATATGGGGATTCTGACAGTCCCAACTTTGGAGAGATGTACAAGTGCATTAATAGCATGCTTGACTAGATGAAGATTGGCATTTGTGAGAGAGACCCCACCTTAGTGTCCTACCATGAACATGTTCAACCCAATATTCAATGAAGGTGGGAGAAGTTGAACACCCTTTATACATGGCCGCATATGTGGTGAATCCAAAGTGATGTGAAAAGGGAGGGTAGAATTGTCTCTGTTGATGAGGTGAAGAAGAGCCTCAAGGTCTTCTAGAAAATGTACTTTCCATATGAAGCTTCAAAGATTAGAACATAGTGGATCAAACTAACTAAATTCAATGGCTATAAGAGTTCAACACAAATAGACAATCTTACTTTGGCGGTGACTATATAGGCCTCTGTTGATGATGTTTTTGTGACACCACAACAATAGAATAAAATACTGAGTATCCTATCCTCTCTTGAACAAAGCTTCTCAGACGCTGAACTTCGTGATCGAATGAGACTGCTCCAAGGTTCCTTGAATGTCAGGTCTTGACGTGCACAGGGGTAGACTCAGTGGAATGATGTGATTTGCTGGTAATCACGAGAGGGACTTACATGGGATTGCTCCATCTTCATGGACATGGATACGTTCATCACTCCTCGGACTCAGATTTGTGGGTGAATGGAGCTCCTTCGCAAATGGACAACTTGGAATTCCTAAGTTCCACTCTTGAAGAGGTGTATGATTTGGCAATGAAGCTTCTAGAAAACTAATCCTAGTGAAAATCTAAAAGAAAATGCAAAAGATGAGGTAAGGGTTCAAGGGACTAATTGATGGAAAAGACTACTGCTGAGGATGGAAACTGGAACCAGTCCTCTGCTTCGTCATGGAGACAACAGCTAGGCAGGGATGGTGCTATCTTCTGAGGGGAAGTAAGGATTTTCAAACTGTCCTGACATGGAACATGGAACTGATCATGCAGAAACAGTCGAAGTTAGGCTTGGAACAGGTTCAAACTAACCATACAAAGTGATTCACAGGCCACAGATCACAAATGGTATGAACAAATCAGCTTCAATCATTCAACAATAACATTTTCCATCATATTATCTAATGAAAAGCTTGAAAATAAGAGAAGTAACTTCAGCAACTTTAAGATATGCTTCAAGAAATCAAGAAAACCATGTCAAAAATCCAAAGAACTGTATAAACACCAATCGTCAATACTTATATTATTGATCTGGAAAGTCTGTATACAATAATCTTGCTGATCCTTGAAGTTTTCAGCTCAAACCAGGTAGTACAAAAGTGAAGCTAACTAACAGGTTGCTCTAGGAGCATGAAAAATGAGAGAAAAGAGAGAGTTTCAAATGAGGCCTCTTAGCCTTAATATAGGCCAGCAGAATACAAAGAGGAGGTGGGGAGATCTGATCTCCTCGAAATCCATGCCAAACCCTAAAGAGATAGGTAAGACCATGTCATAGGCCCTATGGAAGGATGCCACCTGTCCTGGGCTCCACCTTGTCCTAGATGAAAAGTTACCACCTATCCTGGATGAAAAGCTGTCCCCTGTCCTGGACGCCCATGTTGACTAAGCTGCCTGGTAGGGAGGTGACTAGTCAACTGCCAGCTCATCCTGCTCTTTGGGTGCAAATTTCAGGGTGTCCAGGAATCCTTCATCCTGAGCGCAAATTCCAAGGTGTCCAGGAATTTTGACGTGGAAGAATCCTTCCTAGAGCAGGGGCGCATTTTCCGTAGGGTCCTGGAATTGAATTCCTTCCTAAATTGGAATTCCCTGTCGTGGAATAGAATTCCCTGTCCTGGATTCCTGGGTTGGAATTCCTCATCCTTTGCGTGGATTCTCGTTCTTCCTAATGGATGGTGAACTGTACTCTTGTTCTTGGTTTTCCAAGGATTGATCCTCTTGTCTGGAACTGGAATCCCTGATATTGGACTTGGAGTGATCTTTCCCATTCTGCCATCCTTGATGCAGGCATTCTCCGTGTCATTTGAAATCTTTGAAAGGACTCTTGATTCTTCCTTTATCCTTTATACGAAGTCTCCCTGTCACCGAACTGGAATCTTTGAAGTTGCCTTCCCTACGCTAGTCATGTTGAGCGTTAGGGGGAGAAAGGCAGGCACTGGAATGGAGTGATGTCCTTCACAGATCCTCGGTATGCATATGTGGTCTTCTTGTTGTTGGAACTCCCGGATCTTTGAAATGGTCATCTTCTCTGGCGCTTGAACTCTCTGCATCCATCCTGATTGCCTCGGATCATCCTTGTTCATCCTCCTTATGGAACCAATCCTCGTCCTGGATTCCTGCAAAACAAGGGAAACCTCAAGTAGTTATGATGAACAAGATCCTTAAATGCAATGCAATCAAAAGATAAAACATGAAATAAACTTGCAAGATTTGATAAATTTGACTTATGAACTTCTGAATAAATAGAGGATTTTTATCATTTTTTGGTATCCTTCACATTTTTCCTTCATTCCAGGGTTACTAGGCATGGACAGGAGGAATCTCCAAGTCAGGGTGCAAATTTCACCGTTAACAGGAATCCTGTTGTCCTAGGTCGCAAAATCCACTTCCTGTAGGAATTTGCGACCTGGAATATCCTCATTCCCTAGGTGCAAAATCCACCTCCTGCAGGAATTTGCGACCTTGACAAAATTTTCATGTTTTTGACTAAGGACTTCATCATTTTGCTTAGCAGGAATGGACTTTTGACTTTGCTCAGAGATTCAACATTCCTTGAGATAAGATCCAGCATGAGAAATACCCTTTATCCCCTTAGGGAATTCTAGATTCCCAAGCGAAGTTTTCCAACAGGCAGGGAACATTCTTCATGCAGGTCGCACAATCCACCTGGTCAGGGAATTTGCGACCTGGAAAACATTTACTTCCTGGTTGCATAATCCAGTAGGTACTGGATTTTGCGACCAGGACAAAACCTTCCCTGAGCGCAGATTCCAGTACGTCATGGAATTTGTGACCTTGAAAGAAACCTTCATGATTTTGGCTAATGGTTTCATCATTCTATTTTTGGCAAGGATAGATTTTCTTTACTTTGATCAGAGACTCAATCATTTGAAATAGGATCTAAAACGAGAAATATCTTCTATCCCCCTTAGGGAATTCCAGATTCCAAGGTGGGATCTTCTAATGGGCAAGGAATTCTTCATGCAGGTACTTGCAAACTGGATTCAGGAACTTCATCATGCAGGTCACATATCCAGACTGGATCAAGAATTTCATCATGTAGGTCATATTTCTAGACTACATCAGGAATGTTCCCAGGTTTCTTCCAGGAGCGCAAAATCCAGCAAGTCTTGGATTATGCGACCTGGACAGTTTTCTTCCAGGAGTGCAAAATCTAGCAGGTCTTGGATTATGTGACCTAGACAGTTTTCTTCCAGGGGTGCAAAATCCAGCAGGTCTTGGATTATGCGACCTGGACAGTTTGCTTCCAAGAGCGCAAAATCCAGCAGGTCTTGGATTATGCGACCTGGATAGTTTGCTCAGTTTTGAGTAATGACTTATTCTCCTGTTCAGTTTTTTGCAAAGGGTGGACTTTTAGGTGTTGATCAGAGATTCCATCATCCCAAATAGGATCCAACATGAGAAGTACCTTCCATCTCCTTAGGGAATCTCAGATTCCAAGGCGAAATCTTCAGACATGCTGGGAATTTTCCTTGATGGCACACTTTCAGACTCGATCAGGACCCTTATTATGCAGGTCACAAATTCCAGTGGGTATTGGATTTTGCGACTTGGACAACTTTCTTCCTGGAGCGCAAATTCCAGTCCGTACAGGAATCTGCGCCCAAGGACAAATTCATCCCGGTTCAAGGAATCATTCCTTCAGTTAGAAATTTCTTCCGAAGCATGGGTTTCAGAATGAATTTGGGTTCATTGTTTGGAATTTCACTAAGTCTCGGACCCCTTTACTCACTAAAATCTATCTGGATCACAACCTTAGGAGTTCGGAACAGGGCATCATGTCGGGAATGAGAGGGTTCTAAGGTGGAACGATGAACTTTGACATGGAATGACAAGCCTTGTCGAATTCAGGACCTTGGATTGGAACTTCGGGACAAGAATCCGGATAGACCTTGGAATGGGATTCTGGACAGGACTTTTGGACTGGAAATTCCGGATTGGACTCCTAGAACAGGATTCTAGATTGGACTTCCGGACAGGGTTTTGGATTGGACTTCCGGATTGGACTCCTGGAACAAGATTCTGGATTGGACTTCCGGATAGGATTTTGGATTGGACTTCCGGATTGGATTCCTGGAACAGGATTCTGGACAGGACTTTTGGACTGGAACTTCCGGATTGGACTCCTGGAATAGGATTCTGGATTGGACTTCCGAACAAGATTTTGGATTGGACTTCTGGATTGGACTCCTAGAACAGGATTTTGGATTGGATTCTTGGAATAGGATTCTGGACTGGAACTTCCGGATTGGACTCCTGGAACAGGATTCTGGATTGGACTTCCGGACAGGATTTTGGATTGGACTTCCGGATTGGACTCTTGGAACAGGATTCTGGATTGGACTTCCCGACTGGAGTTTTGGAACAGGATTAGAACTGTGGAATGATGGACACCCTGCCCATGGATTGACCAGTCTTGCTTAAGGAAAGGCAACTAGGGCTTCACACCTTTTTGGAAAGGACTCAATCTCTCCTTAACTGTTTCAAACATCTTGCAAGCTCACCACTTTGGGAACTCATTCATGGTCAACCGGAAACTGAGCAGGAAACTGCAAGATCAAAGCAAAAATGGAACTAGGCCAAAAAAGAGGGGGTCCCCATTTGTAATGGGGCAATGTGTGAAAACGTCACAACATCTAGCGGCACCTTTAAACAAATGTTCCTGAACATTTCAAAGATAAAGACTCATTCTAAACCAAGAACCTTTGGAGAATCCCCTCTAACCTATTAGTCAACCCAGAAATGCACTCGAAAGGGAAAAGAATAAAGGATTGAATCAAAACACTTCTTCTTTTGATCATTGTGGTGTGTGCAATGCTAAATACATGGATTTTGCGAAGTATTCACATGATAAACTAGAATCAGGGAGTCGGAACCTTCTGCGTACACCCACACGTTAGATTGAACAAACATGGAAACATGATCAAGGAATCGGAATCAAAAGCTTACCACAACCATTTATAACCCAAAGATCCAAGTGTGTGCATTTGAATTTCTTCCATCCTTCTACAATCGAGATTGTCAAGATTTTCTTGCGTTAAGCTACGTATAGATGCTCACCTTTTGAACTACCTTGGACATTGCCCCGCTGCCAGTAGGCGTCTATAGCCCCGACGAGGTTGTCGCTATGATTCCCTCAAGCATTGCTTTACTGCCGGTCGGGCGCCCATAGCCCCGATAGAGTTACTTGAATCCTCCAGCTGATTGAATATTTTGAACCGGATTTAGGAAGCTTTTTTTCTTTTTCTTTTGATTTTGCAGAGTATTCTTTTGTAAATGCTTTTGAGTTTATTTCTTGGTTCATTCATGCTGGGCTAGGAATCATAGTGGCGGAAAAGGTGAGCTTATGGATTTTTCACTTAACTCAAGATCACCAAGATTCCTTCAGAAGCTTTAGGATTATTAAGATGTGTAAAAAGTATAAGATCTTCAAATATTTCAAGTTGTGCTAAACAGTGGATTCTTCTTCTAGGAACAAGCAGTCACACTTATTCAACACTAACCGCGGAGTCCACAAAAAACTTCCACTTCATGACTCATGTTTCTCGAAGGAAGACTAAGAGATATCAATAACAATATAGATCAAAAAAAATATTATGATTGCAAGATATCAGTGTCAAGACGCAATTATTGGTTCCTTTCCGAGTCAAGTACAATTCCTGTCCTGATGATGAAGTTAGAGAAAATCATCCTAGGATTGCAAAGAATTTCATGAACAATTTATCCAAGGAATGAACACTTTTAAGATAAGCCAGATTGTGTTTGAAAGTTCACCTCCTTGCAAATCGGGATCCCCGAAAAAGGAAACCTAAATCTAAAGAAAACTACTAAACTAAGGAAAGCAAACTAATTAGGAAAGCAAACCTAAACTAAAGCAAAATGAAAAGAAACCTATCTAACTATGAACAAGACCCAAAAGACCTAAATATATACATGATCTAGCATGATTTCTCAAGATGAATAGGAGCAATAATGCACAAGTGACAATTCGAAATAGCGCGAATTCATCTTTGAATTCGGAGAAAAGACCTTGCACATTACACTTTCATATTCAAGCAAAATTTCCTGTAAAATTATCAATTGAGGCAATTCAAAAGGACCATGATTAATCCAAACACAAGTTGTTTTTCCTAAGTTTCCATAATCAAATTCATAATTTTCACAACTAAAGGCATGGAAAGAAACAACCTAGGATACTTCGTCTTCCAGTGGATATTGTTTGCTTTCCATCAGTGCATTAGGAGGTCGCAGCTGATGATGGATCATTCCTCTTGCAGCAACTCGTTCATCTTGGAATAACTTTGGCAAAAGCTCTTCGTGCGCTTCCTTCCTTGGATCTTCCAGTGCCCCTTCGAATTGTTTTTCATTCTTGGACTCAATAGCTTGTACTTCATCATTCAACATATCCATAAGATTGTCTTCCTTTCCAAGGATGCTTGAAGTTTCTTGTGATTCATTCTTGATGACCTCTTGTAGCATGGGCGGGTGTTCATCAAGGATTTCCTCCTCTTGCAATGGACTTAAATCACTTCCTTCTTCGCCCAAGGGATGAACATCTTGTTCATCACTTGCATTCCTTTGGACATCTTCTATTACCTTTTCAGCTTCTCCTTCGGCAGGCTCGATCTTTCTTGGAAGAAGATATGCAAACTTGTTCTCCTCAATAGTGTTCTGATTATCAGAGCCAATTGTACTGTCTACACTTTTGGATGAAATGGGAAAGTCTTCTCCTTTGGATGTACAATTGATCTCTTGAAGACACTTACTCCACAAGGTGTCCAATCTTAATCTTGTCTTGGATGCTTCTTCCAATCTTAATTGTTCCTTGACTTGATGAATAGCTTCCTAACAAGACGAACAAGTGAGTTCTGAATGAGTTGTGTTATGAATCCTATACCATCCTTCTGGAATCAACATGTCTTCTGCAGGCAAATCCTTCTCAATGCTCAATCTCTTCTTGATCATTTCCTTGAAAATCATGAAGAATTCTCTTTCATCAAATAGGACGTCGGGCACCACCCTCGTAGGAACAACTAGCTCATGCACTTGTGAAAACGAAATTTTCTCTTGCAAAGCTAATTCCATCCTAGACAAAAATGTGAGGCAATATAGCTCCTCGTGTCCATGGGTGTTGTGGATTCTACATCCCCTCTTTGATGCAAAGTCATCCAAGCTCCCAGGATGAAGTTGTGCATTCAAATTCCACCAGAGCTGGAGAATATTAACTTGAGGGTGATCCATACTGAATTGCCTTCTAGAGCTTGAGAAATCCATGTCTTTTTTCTTTTTTTCTGAGTTTTACTTTTTTTGTGTTTTTCCATACATGAGAGATCTAACAAATCTCAAATTCTTCCTTCAAAGCTCTGCCTGGTTCCATATTCACAATCCGGAATTCATTCTGCATTCCTTCCTTCTTCTATTGAGCATTTGATGGAGAAATGACTCGAATTCAATAAGGCAATCCTTCTTCCAGCCTGTAATGAATGGAGTAATTTGTAGTTCATATCCGGAATGAATGGAGCAATTCCTTGAACAGCCCTCCTAGCGCCAAAGATGTTGATGATGTTTTTGTGACACCACAACAATAGAATAAAATACTGAGTATCCTATCCTCTCTTGAACAAAGCTTCTCAGACGCTGAACTTCGTGATCGAATGAGACTGCTCCAAGGTTCCTTGAATGTCAGGTCTTGACGTGCACAAGGTAGACTCAGTGGAATGATGTGATTTGGTGGTAATCACAAGGGGGACTTACGTGGGATTGCTCCATCTTCATGGACATGGATAAGTTCATCACTCCTCAGACTCAGATTTGTGGGTGAATGGAACTCCTTCGCAAATGGACAACATGGAATTCCTAAGTTCCACTCTTGAAGAGGCGTATGATTTGGCAATGAAGCTTTTGGAAAACTAATCCTAGCGAAAATCTAAAAGAAAATGCAAAAGATGAGGTAAGGGTTCAGGGGACTAATCGATGGAAAAGACTACTGCTGAGGATGGAAATTGGAACCAGTCCTCTGCTTCGTCATGGAGACAACAACTAGGCAGGGATGGTGCTATCTTCTGAGGGGAAGTAAGGATTTTCAAACTGTCCTGACATGGAACATGGAACTGATCATGCAGAAACAGTCAAAGTTAGGCTTGGAACAGGTTCAGACTAACCATACAAAGTGATTCGCAGGCCACAGATCACAGATGGTATGAACAAATCAGCTTCAATCATTCAATAATAACATTTTCCATCATATTATCTAATGAAAGCTTGAAAATAAGAGAAGTAACTTCAGCAACTTTAAGATATGCTTCAAGAAATCAAGAAAACCATGTCAAAAATCCAAAGAACTATATAAACACCAATCTTCAATGCTTATATTATTGATCTGGAAAGTCTGTATACAACAATCTTGCTAATCCTTGAAGTTTTCATCTCAAACTAGGTAGTATAGAAGTGAAGCTAACTAACAGGTTGCTCTAGGAGCATGAAAAATGAGAGAAAAGAGAGTTTCAAATGAGGCCTCTCAACCTTTATATAGGCCAGCAGAATACAAAGAGGAGGTGGGAGATTTGATCTCGAAATTCGTGCCAAACCCTAAAGAGATAGGTAAGACCATGTCATAGGCCCTATGGAAGGATGCCACCTGTCCTGGGCACCACCTTGTCCTAGATGAAAAGCTGCCACCTGTCCTGGATGAAAAGCTGTCACTTGTCCTGGACGCCCATGCTAACTAAGCTGCCTGGTAGGGAGATGACTAGTCAACTGCCAGCTCATCTTGCTCTTTGGGTGCAAATTTTAGGGTGTCCAGGAATCCTTCATCCTGAGTGCAAATTCCAGGCTGTCCAGGAATTTTGACGTGGAGGAATCCTTCCTAGAGCAGGGGCACATTTTCCTTAGGGTCCTGGAATAGAATTCCTTCCTAAGTTGGAATTCTCTGTCGTGGAATAGAATTCCTTGTCCTGGATTCCTGGGTTGGAATTCCTCATCCTTGGCATGGATTCTCGTTCTTCCTGATGGATGGTGAACTGTACTCTTGTTCTTGGTTTTCCAAGGATTGATCCTCTTGTCTAGAACTGGAATCCCTGATATTGGACTCAGAGTGATCTTTCCCATTCTGTCATCCTTGATGCAGGCATTCTCCATGTCATTTGAAATCTTTGAAAGGACTCTTGATTCTTCCTTTATCCTTTATACGAAGTCTCCCTGTCACCGAACTGGAATCTTTGAAGTTGCCTTCCCTGCGCCAGTCATGTTGAGTGTTAGGGGAGAGAGGCGGGCACTGAAATAGAGTGATGTCCTTCACAGATCCTCGGTATGCATGTGTGGTCTTCTTGTTGTTGGAACTCCCAGATCTTTGAAATGGTCATCTTCTCTGGCGCTTGAACTCTCTGCATCCATCCTGATTGCCCCGGATCATCCTTGTTCATCCTCCTTATGGAACCTATCCTCATCCTGGATTCCTGCAAAACAAGGGAAACCTCAAGTAGTTATGATGAACAAGATCCTTAAATGCAATGCAATCAAAAGATAAAACATGAAATAAACTTGCAAGATTTGATAAATTTGACTTATGAACTTCTGAATAAATAGAGGATTTTTATAATTTTTTGGTATCCTTCACATTTTTCCTTCATTCCAGGGTTACCAGGCATGGACAAGAGGAATCTCTAGGTCAGGGTGCAAATTTTACCATCAACGGGAATCCTGCTGTCCTAGGTCACAAAATCCACCTCCTGTAGGAATTTGCGACCTGGAATATCCTCATTCCCTGGGCGCAAAATCCACCTCCTGCAGGAATTTGCGACCTTGACAAAATTTTCATGTTTTTGACTAAGGACTTCATCATTTTGCTTAGTAGGAATGGACTTTTGACTTTGCTCAGAGATTCAACATTCCTTGAGATAAGATCTAGCATGAGAAATACCCTTTATCCCCTTAGGGAATTCCAGATTCCAAGGCGAAGTTTTCCAACAGGCAGGGAACATTCTTCATGCAGGTTGCACAATCCACCTGGTCAGGGAATTTGTGACCTGGAAAACATTTACTTCCTGGTCGCATAATCCAGTAGGTACTGGATTTTGCGACCAAGACAAAACCTTCCCTGAGCGTAGATTCCAGTAGGTCATGGAATTTGCGACGTGGAAAGAAACCTTCATGATTTTGGCTAATGGTTTCATCATTCTGTTTTTGGCAAGGATAGATTTTCTTTACTTTGATCAGAGACTCAATCATTTGAAATGGGATCTAAAACGAGAAACATCTTCTATCCCCCTTAGGGAATTCCAAATTCCAAGGTGGGATCTAATGAGCAAGGAATTCTTCATGCAGGTACTTGCAAACTGGATTCAGGAACTTCATCATGCAGGTCACATATCCAGACTGGATCAGGAATTTCATCATGTAGGTCATATTTCCAGACTGGATCAGGAATGTTCCCAAGTTTCTTCCAGGAGCGCAAAATCCAGCAAGTCTTGGATTATGCGACCTGGACAGTTTTCTTCCAGGAGCGCAAAATCTAGTAGGCCTTGGATTATGCGACTTGGACGGTTTTCTTCTAGGAGTGCAAAATCCAGCAGGTCTTGGATTATGCGACCTGGACAGTTTGCTTCCAGGAGCGCAAAATCCAGCAGGTCTTGGATTATGCGACCTGGACAATTTGCTTAGTTTTGACTAAGGACTTATTCTCCTATTCAGTTTTTTGCAAAGGGTGGACTTTTAGGTGTTGATCAGAGATTTCATCATCCCAAATAGGATCCAACATGAGAAGTACCTTCCATTTCCTTAGGGAATCTCAGATTCCAAGGCAAAATCTTCAGACATGCTGGGAATTTTCCTTGATGGCACACTTTCAGACTTGATCAAGAACCTTATTATGCAGGTCACAAATTCCAGTAGGTACTGGATTTTGCGACTTGGACAACTTTCTTCCTGGAGCGCAAATTCTAGTCCCTACAGGAATCTGCGCCCAAGGACAAATTCATCCTGGTTCAGGGAACCGTTCCTTCAGTTAGAAATTCCTTCCGGAGCATGGGTTTCAAAATGACTCTTGGGTTCATTGTTTGGAATTTCACTAAGTCTCGGACCCCTTTACTCACTGAAATCTGTCTGGATCACAACCTTAGGAGTTCGAAATAGGGCATCATGTCGGGAATGAGAGGGTTCTAAGGTGGAAAGATGAACTTTAACATGGAATGACAAGCCTTGTCGAATTTAGGACCTTGGATTGGAACTTCGAGACAAGAATCCGGATAGACCTTGGAACGGGATTCTGGACAGGTCTTCTAGACTGGAACTTCTGGATTGGACTCCTGGAATAGGATTCTAGATTGGACTTCCGGACAGGATTTTGGATTGGACTTCCGGATTGGACTTCTGGAACAGGATTCTGGATTGGACTTCTGGATAGGATTTTGGATTGGACTTCCGGATTGGATTCCTGGAACAAGATTCTGGACTGGAACTTCCGGATTGTACTTCCAGACAAGATTTTGGATTGGACTTCCGGATTGGATTCCTGGAACAGGATTCTGGACCGGAACTTCCGAATTGGACTCCTAGAACAGGATTCTGGATTGGACTTCCGGATAGGATTTTGGATTGGACTTCCGGATTGGACTCTTGGAACAGGATTCTGGATTGGACTTCCGGACTGGAGTTTTGGAACAGGATTAGAACTGTGGAATGATGGACACCCTACCCATGGATTGACCAGTCTTGCTTAAGGAAAGGCAACTAGGGCTTCACACCTTTTTGGAAAGGACTCAATCTCTCCTTCACTGTTTCAAACATCTTGCGGGCTCACCACTTTGGGAACTCATTCATGGTCAACCGGAAACTGAGCAAGAAACTGCAAGATCAAAGCAAAAATGGAACCGAGCCAAAAAAAGAAGGGGTCCCCATTTGTAATGGGGCGGGGCGATGTGTGAAAACGTCACAACAGCCTCTAGGATTTTGTATGCTCCTATAATTTGCTTCCTCTTGGAGGTTTTCACTTCCTTTGTTGCTAAGAGGAATTGGTCGATATATAGATTCATCCAATTTGTTACGAGGAACCGACTTACCTCTAGGAATGGAGAAGTTTTTTGTTGTACATGGTGCTTGTTTCTTCATGAGGTCACCACTTTTAGGCATAATCTATTTACAATGGTGCAAGATCTACCAAATTGATTACTTCCTTCTTTCAACTCGTCACATATGTTGGAGACATTAAGTGCTTGTTGGATACTATTGTTTCATGTACAATTGGAAACAAATTGGTGAGCATTGCTCATCTAATGATCCTACTACAAAATTTTGTCCCAAACTTGCAATATTTCTGATTTCTAGCTTGTAGACATTTCGTCAATTATGAAGTATTTCTGAATGCACTGCTTAGAACAGCTATAACTATAAATATAAATCATAAATCCATCACATAATCATGACAATATTCAAAGATTTCATAGTGTCATTCCATCAAACGGTTGGCAACCTTTCTATTGAGCTGGAAATGTTTACAATGAATAATAGAGATTGCTGTTCTAGAAAATCAGTACATATATTGAGAAGACTTGATTCCTAACCTCCACAATGATGCCAAAATTACTTGAAATATATACTAAGTTGATGCCAATATATGAATAAACCCTTGAATAGCTGATTTGTCTTCAGACCCTTACCATATCAGCAAGAACCCTCATAGAATAGGGGCGGCCAATATTGAAATTGCAGAAGATGCATCAAGAATAGGGTTGCGCCTTCTTCCAAGACACCACAAAGGACCCACGATCCTTCTCTAAGCCAAAATTGACCCTCAATAAGGGTTGTGACCCTTCAAAGACATGTTGCGCTCTATGTAGAGGGGTTGTGGCTTACTTTGAAGGCTGCGATTTGAATGACTAAGGCTGTGGCTTCATCTTCAAGGGCTGCGGCTTCATCTTCAAGGGCTACAGCTAGAGAAATGGAAGGCTTTCAAGCCTTTATTCCACACCAATAAAAACCCCAACAGCAATTGTTTAACAAGAATAGGGTTTGAAACCCTTACAAACCTCAAAGATATTCAATATTTGCTTACAAATCTTCAAATAATTTGTCAATCAACAGCCTGAGGAGCAAACACAATAATTGGAAGAAAATAATATACCTTTCTCACACAATCTCCTTCAAATCTTCATCAATCTGCACACCTGTGAACTCTAGATGAATTCACCAAGGATTGGCTAGGTGGGTTTTCGTCCACGAAACCAATATTCGCCTTAGGGTTTTAGTCCTAGGTTGAATAGCTGAACAATAGCTCAGACTCCGAAAGAGGGTTTCACCAAAATGAACAACCAAGAATGAATTACTTTTCCTCCAAATCCTCTTTTTATAACCCCCGTGGAACTTTTGAGAAGTTATATTTTATAATCACTTAAATAATAATACTTTATCTCCTTATAAAGTGACTTTATTTTATAATTTGCTTTTGAACCCTTAAGTCACTTAATGTCTCCTTTTTAAATAATTAAATATAAGTTGTCTTTTAATTTTTATTTTTCGACAACTTTGATATTTAACTATATAATAATTTAATTATTTTCTACACATTCATCATAGTCCATGGAAAATATTAAAATAGGCCAATTATGAATTCCGTCCATGTCAACATAACCTTAAGTTCACAGGTTATCAATCTTTATGAAGATTGGTGCTTTCCAAAAATAGTAGACTTCTCCAAGAAATGTGGAATTCTCTCAGTCTGCATTCGGAAAGTACCATGGAACTCGTCTTGATTTCCTGAATTCATTGCCACTACCAGAATCCCATCCCGATAAAGCTAGCACCCTCCAAGAAAGTTGGAGTTTCCAAAGATGTTGGAATGGGCCAGAAAAAGGGGACATTACAGTCCTCCCTCCCCAAGATTGCTTGTCGTCAAGCAATGCCTACTCAAACCACTGACTAGTCCTGGATAAAATCACTGAGATTTGAGGATCCCAAATCAATCTCAGGAAAACTACACTATGCTTCTGCGGCACCACTCTGATAAGAATAGGAATATCAATGTAATTTTCTTTTGTTTTCACTTCCTGTAGCCTAGAATAATAACCATCATGATGAACCAAATTGAGATACCCACAAGATCTGAATTCTTCATCTGTAAAATAGAACACCTCATACTAGAGTGTCTCAATGCAGATGTCACCTTCAACCCCATTGTTAATCATGATCTTGGGCATCTAAGAAAATAATTTGTTTAACCAGTAAGCATGATACTCAAAACAAATCATAACGAACCCCAAGAGATGACAAGGATTAGTTTGAGCTGAAAATATATTTTGACAGTCGTAAACCATTTAAATTTCGAACCAAAACAAGGAGATGTGAGCTAAAATTTTCAATTCCTTCAGATGAAACCATTCACCAGCTTGTTTCCATGATTTAGTGGCCTTTAGAGAATTATTCTTGCATTTGCTCAAATCTGAAATCAGCAATTCATTAGTTGATTTCATCAAGATCAGCAACTTAAAACTGGAACAACTGCTGCAAAAATGAATTGTTCTTATTTGCATAGATAATGTGAGCAACAAAATAATGAAAATTGCCTCTACAAAAGTTGGAAATTGTTCTTAACTGCTCTGAAATCCAATGAAAGAATAATTTGCACACAAAGATAAGAATATGGGAGCACTTTGCTACCCAACAATAAAATAATGGGAACACTCTGCTACCCAACAATATAATAAATATCACAACTATGTCACTGGGTAATTCCCTGGATGCCTTTGCCCTCGTTGGTACCTTTCTTCTACTGGTAGTGGTACAGGTGTGCCATTCGTATCCTGGGCACTAGACTGTCATGATAAAAACATAATAAAAAGAGTGTTGGTTCAGGTAGGACACTCATCATTAACACACAAAAAAAAGATTAAATAAATAAAAAATGCAATTAAAAAATTAAAAAACATGCAACCAACTAAACTATTGCTAGTCGGTAGTCCTATTGTATTTGGTTCTAATAGGCCACTTGCTGTTTTGGATGCTCTTGATGAAGAGCAATATGATGAATTGTTCGCATAGTTATTGAGTTTGACTGACCGTTGACTATTTTCCTATTTGAACAGATAATATAAACCTATGTTAGTATGTTTTATATTGTATGTCATGACTCATTTAATATTTTGAACTATCAATTATCAGCAGTATATTGTTTATTTTAAGCATGTAACATTAATTTTGTGGTTACTTCTGTTTATTTTTTCTTTGTATGGATGTACATAGCCAGATTGAACCTAGGGCTCAAAAAATAATGGCGAATCCCTGATCGCATATCCATACTGATAATATCACAAAGATAAAAATGATGAGAAATCCAAGAAATGAGTAGTTAAAAGCTCCTTAGGAGATTTAAATACAAATAAATTAGTAATTTGTGATTCACTAGCTACATGACCAACTAGAAATGACAATGTTGTGTGAGAGCACAACATTTTGTGATTAACCGGCTACCTGGCTGACTAGAAAAGGCAATGTTATACAAGCAGTACAACATACTCCCATTCTTTGGGAGGCTTTGGCCTAAAAGCCTTTGCAAATGTCAATGCTTCTAGATGGTCTTTATATTTGCATGTCACTTATTCCTTGGGAGTCCTTTCCAATCAATTAAAAATTACTTTATCCTGCCATTCTTAAAACTCTCTCCCAATTGTTGAAGGGTGAAAGTATCTGACCTTTGTTTTAATCTTTAGATTGCAAGATGTGAAGATTTTCCACCTTTTCTATCCAAGTTGTGATTGAAGAAAAACTACATTTGGTTGGCCATATCACAAACTTTTTGACAGCACTTATCCCTTAATACTTCCTACAATTTTGATTGCAACCACTTGTCGGAAATCTCTTGAAGTATGCTTTCTAATAGCACAAAGATCACTTTCAGTTTGGCATGTGCTGAGAGAATGACCCTTTGGACATTTGATTGATTTATTTGGAATTTCAGTGAAATAAACTAAGTTGGGAATGCCAACTTCATTTGATCGCCAACCCTCAACGCTGCCCAAAAATTTAATTTTGGCCACTTTCTGGAAAGTTTTTCAAGAGGACTTTCTAATGATGTGGTAATCACCTATGTTAAGAAGACCCTCTTCAATTTTGGTTGATTTTTAAAAATAACTCTACAAAATAACCCCAAATCTGAAAACAAACTTCTTCCACATTGTTGAAATTGTTGCTTTAGTAAGAATAATATTCTCCAAATAAATTAAAAATATGAAACACACATTAACCACTCTGAATTCCATTGGAAGAATAATTTGCATACAAAGGTTAGAATGGTGGGAGCACATCAGTGCCCAACAACATAATAATATCAGAAGGATAGGAAAGATGAGAAAACCAAAATAAGACTGGATGGAACTCCTTGGAAAGTTTAAATACTAATAATTTAACGGTTTGTGATTAGCTAGCTACAGGGCTGACGAGAAAAGACAATGTTATGCAAGGAACACAATATTTTGTGCTTAGTCAGCTACATGGCCAACTAGAAATGATAATGTTGTACAACAACCACACCACAAAATTGAATGTCAAAGACACTTGTTAAGGTTGTTAGACATCATTTTAGATGCAGCATTGACTGATTGTACGAGTGAATTAAATTTGACAGATTAAGGGGAAAATATATTGTTCTAGATGCATTAGAAAACCTAATAGGGTGACAGAAATGGCATCCAATTAATTATCATATATCAGATTTGTTATTGAAGAAACTTTCCTAACAGAATTCCATGCAAGCCTGTATGTGAATCGAACAGGCTTTTTAACAAGAAGAAAAACATAGCAGACAACTCATTATCAGTCAGATTTTTCATGGATCTTCCAATTCAAACTCTTAACATTAAATCTTAGGTCTTCAGTATTAATATCTACAAAAATGCCAAAAACATTGCAAAGAGTTCATTCCATGTTTGCCTAGTATCATGGATGACCTTAAATTTCTACTACAACATGGATGACAATTTTCTTGTACTTATTCAGAAAGACTTTAATGGCAAATATATCCTTTCTGTTGTTTTACACACAGGAAAGTCACGCATTTGGAGCGTGATTCTTTATTTATTGCCATGACAATTTATAGATTCTCAACCTTAATTAGTAATGACAGGCTTTCTAAGGCTTGCCCACACTGGTGAAGCCTATTTAGACTCTGAAAAATTTGGACATCTCCTCTTCTCATTGGACTTACAAATACCATTAGTCTATTTAGTATAATCACTATGTGATGAACCTTACTGAGTTTTCTATTTATGTCAGGTTCCGATTGGTGCAAGATTTGTAGTAATTCCTGGAACAGAGTCACCAACAAATCCTGGTGGGTTGATGGTGGAAGTATACTGGCAACAAGATGACACAGGTGCCCTTTGTATTTCTGGCCACTCTGATGAAATGCCAGTACCACAGGATCTTGCAAATGCAGAAATCTTGACATCATCTCTGAGAAACAGATCAAGAAGGTCCTTTGGAAGGTTATCTTTTCGTAACCCAGCACCTATAGGGTTGGTTATTGATGCAGACGAGTTTTCAGCCTCAAACAGGTAAAACATTTCTTTGGTTTGTTGATTAAAATTTTAAGAGCAGACAAGACACCTTGGAAATTTATATTAGAGAAGCCAATTATATGAATTGAGCTGAAATAGTATGAAAATTACTTACTGGTCTTGCTACCTCTGGCTTCAACTGCAGGTCACATTAGTTTACTCTTTAGTGGAATGAGTCATGACATTTTGCGTGCAAGACTTCATCTACGACAAATAAGTAATAACATGCCCTTGGCTCCTCTAAGAAGTAAAGGCGGGCAGTTTTAGGATATAAGCCTTATGAAATTACAAGTAGGTTCTACCAAAAAGTGTTTGTATGGGTTTGTGCATTTTTGGGATGTATGGTGGTGGTGTTGACATTTTTCAGGATTGGGTTTGAAGGAGGGAGCATTCTCTTGAAATCTACTTGTACATTTGTGGTTAAATTCTTCGTTCACTTTTAGCAGGCTAGCTCAGGTTATAAACAATCGGGGTGTTGTGATCATAAAATATTATTCTTGAATGTACTATGTATAATACACATATATGGTGGATAACACTACTACTCTTTTGCATGCAATGGTTTGCTTATGAATATCAATTACCAATTGGGGTGTTGTGATCATAAAATATTATTCTTGAATGTACTATGTATAAGTGCACATATATGGTGGATAACACTACTACTCTTGCAGGCAATGGTTTGCTTATGAATATCAATTGTTCTAATTTAGAATCATGTAGGAAAAAAGTATTCCTCTTCTCAACAGCAGAATTTTCCTATTAAAAGAAGTGGGTACTTAATGAATAGTTCAAGTAAATTCTAGAACAGCAAATACATACTATCACATTTAAGCTGAAAACACCTAGAAATATTTTTTCGTTCCAAAATGAAGGATTACTACATGAATGCATATATGAAAACTTTGGAGCTTAAGCATAGAACAAATCATTTTGTTGAACACTTCATGATGTACCGTAACAGATGCAATGTGCGAAACAACTCCTTCCATGGTAAAAACCTCTTTCCGCACCATTGTCATTTCCATTCCCTTGGAATTGTATGCGTGTGTGCATGCTTGCTCTTACATTTGTGATGTGGGGGCATAATTTTTGGATGCCATAACTTTTGATCTAAGAAGTTGATTGAATATTTTAAAGAAAAAACAAAGGTCTTGGAGAGTTCAATGTTGTTGTAACCTATTGTAACTTGCTTTCTTCTATTAAGGTTTGTTTTGATATTTTTTAGGGCCAAAATGATATTCTATAGCTTAAAAATTGTACTTTTGTGTTTTATAGCCCCAAAATTGATTTTTGTGTTCTTAAACATTAGGATGCAAGGTTGAGCTAGCTTTTCTAACATTCTCCTACTTGTTTAACACCTTGCAAGAACAAAGGAAATACCAACATTATCAACTATTTGCTAGGAGTTGAGAGGCCCATAAATTTACTACACCACCTAAACTTCTTTGTGCTAATTGACTTTGTCAAAGCATCTACAACATTCTCCAGACTATCAACCTTCTCTAGTATCACCTTTCCATCCTCCACCATATCACAAACAAAATGATACTGTATGTCAATGTGCTTTGTTTGTGTATGAAAGCTTAGGTTCTGTTGGATCTCAAAAACGCAGGTTCTTAAACCATAAGAGGGTGCCAATCTCTTAATACATTTTTGGCTAACAAAACAAGGTTTATGCAATTGGAAACCCCCCACTCTTTAGGCTCTGCCAGGCCGAGGCGGGTGTACCTAAACGATAGAGCAGATTTGAAAGTCTAAATGGATTTTAATTTGGACAATCTACTCACTATGGCACACAGGTGAGGTAGATGCAGAGTTTACTAACTAGTTCCTAATGAAAGTGCTTGAAGTATCAAGAGTGTGGACTAGATTTGTATAAAATGTTCTAAAGTTGATTAGTGTCTAATCTATTGGGTGGATGGAGTCAATGGATGAATGATGATTATGGAGATAGATGTGTAGGATTGGCAGGTCTACTTTGCAGCTTAACTCTAACCCGTTGGGCACTTGAAATGTTTGCACCTTGTGCAAGCGTGCAGGTCTGTAAGTTACTGTATTCTTCTTTAGTAATCCCAGTGATATTCTCCTAAATTATTGTGATCTCATGAAAGGACTTTTAATTCTTAGCTTGAGGGAAACCAATCACAATAATCATTGAAAAGGATTTTAATCCTTGGCAGGAACCAATCAAAATGGATTATTTGAAAGGATGTTTAATTCACTCCAACCAGAAACCAATCAAGATAACCACACACGAACATCAAATGTGTTCTGACAAATTATGTAAATTTGAATAACTTAAGAGAACCACTTTGGAGACAACACAACAACATATAATCATGAAAATCAACACAATAGTTGAGCACTAAAAATAGATCACCATTTAAGAACAGTCTTCTCCATTATATTGCTTCAAAATATATACATTAATTGCAGAAGTCTCTGAAATATGAGAATGGATGAGTGGAATGGATGAAAGCTATCTACTAATAATGATTTCTTTTTCTTCTACCACCTCCTCCTCTATTGAATCACCACATGTTTGACTTATATAGCAATATCTTGAAGAGGGTGTGCCTCTTCGTAAGTGTCTTTTGGAACTTTAACAACAATACACAAAATATTAACATTAAGCTCTAATGAGCCACAAATGAACTTGGGTAACATGATCTAAATACTTCTGACTCAAGTATGTATCAGCATATTCCATAGCATTCCTCGCCACAATCTCCATAGTAATCATCTTTTCTAAGCGTTCACAGGCCTCTCCTAATGTTGGATCTTCATCCTTAGCTGCTTCCAAGGCTCCCTGCAATATCAGTTGGCATTCTTTTATCCATTCGTTCTGACTTTTTAGATCTTTATTGTCACTGAACAATGCAGGCACACCCTCCTTTGAAGCATCGATAAACTTTTTGGCATATGCTTGAAGTTCCTCATAATAATCTTTATGCTTCCTAATCAGGTCTTCAGCTGTGGTAATGGCCCCAATATCAGAAGTGTTTATGTTTTGTATCTCTTGGAGCTTTTCCTAAAGCCTGTTATTTATCCTTTTATGTTCTTGAATGGCAGTGTGATTCTTAGAGTGAGTGACCCAGAACTTGTTCATCTAGATCATCATATTAGTGTATCTCTTTTGGAATATTGTAGAGAGTGCATCAAACCTGGCCTAGATTACTTGAGTGTTCATCTATAATTCCTCGCACTTGTCCTTTACTTGGGAGCTCTCTCCTTGAGTCAACATTTTAGTAGATTCTTTGAATTTATCCTTAACTGTATCTCTTAGAAAATCATTTTTTTTAAGCATCATTTCATTGTTCAACTTGTACATATCCCGTTCTTTAATCAACATTTGAATCTGCGCCTTGTTCAATTTGGCTACATTTATGCCAATATTAAAGAGTTTGAGAATACAGAATGAATTGGTTGTAATTGATTGATTTACAAATGAGCGAAAATGCTCAATATATACAAAGTTCAAGAGATAGATTAGCATTAACACAATTAGGCCGACATAGAAAAATCAGGCCGACATAGAAAAAATACTAATACCCTCCCTTAATGCTCAATCTATCAACAACCCAGAGAAATAACAGAGAAGGATGCCCCCTTCTTCTCAGAACGCTTCTGCAACAAAAGACAGGAGCCTGCCACTGACTCTGCCACTTGAGATGAGTCTGCCACCAACCCTCCCAGAAACTGCAGAACTTCTGGAAATAACCAAAAACAACAACCACCGTCCAACCTGAAGTTGGAGAACTGTCCCTCCCTGTAACCAGAGACACACCGAGAACAGCTGCCACGATTTTGAGGAAAAATCGGCAAACCCTCCAAACTTTTGCAGATGAGCATCCACTCCAAAACAGACTGCAAGAAAGCACGATTTTTGAGGATAAAAATCGATCAAAACCGGACACGATTTTTAAGGTAAAAAATTGATCAAAACCAAACACGAAATCCGAGACACGGATCAGAATACAAATCATCGTTTTTAAGGAAAAAACGGTAAAACCTGTCCAGAAACCAGAGAGACCTACGAAAACCCTGACTAGGGCATACAGGAGCATACGGTTTTTAAGGAGAAAATTTATGAAAACCATATGGAATTTTTAAGGAGAAAATATATGAAAACCCAAAACCAATTCATCAAGGCGGCGATACTAAAAACTAGTCAGCATACGCTGCTTCCAGATATTATAGTTTCTGCTATTAAATCGCTGACTGCCCTCCAACATCAAGTTGGTCAAAGACGCCATTTGCACGTCTCCCAATGCAGGAAAATGACAGAAAACTGAACAGCGTTGAATTGAGGAGCAGAACAGGATCAGGTACAAAATCTGAGGCAGGTATGGTTGCATGGAAAACGAGGCACGAACTTCGAAGTACGGAAAAAATCTGACAGGTACCCACGAAAGGTCTCGAAAAACCCAGAAGGAATATGTGTTCAAAAATTTTTTTCGTCAAATGCTGAGGGTACAAAACCCTAGACGAAAAATTTTCCGTGCCCTAGGCACCCAGAAATTTTCGAAAATATGCAGAAATGCCGCGGCCGTTTCACTCTTGGCGCGAAATCGCAAGGGCAGAAAGTCACAGCGAAGGGTTTTGAAAAAAATCGCGTCCAGTACAGCCGCACCCTGGAAGTATCACGTCCTCCAAAAAAAAACTCAAAGAACCGCGACTTGTGGCTGGATGAAGCACGGAAGATAAAAATCGTGAGCAGAGGAAGGAGAATCGCGGTCTGAGAAGAAGTAAAACGCAGATGGAGGAGTCGGCGATCACAGGCAAATCCTTGCGCGACCGTCAGCTGGCAGAGAAACGCGAAACTCACGAAAGTGAATGCCACGAAATCCTTCGAATCGCAGTCTCCAGAGAGCCACGATTCAAACCAGAAGGAATGATTTCGAAAGAGAAGAGGGTATCAAAAACCACGACAAAAACAATCGCGATTTGTATCTTGAACCAATGGCTTCAGCTCGAAAAATTTTCAACCCAGTTAGAAAAAAAACACGAACTTAGAGCAGGGGTTCGAATTGGTACGGCACCGTACGAAACTGTACGGCCACGCACAAAGCAGGAAAGAGAAAATCAAAAATAAATTTGTTTTCCCGCTTGTCTGGGCTCTAATATCATAAAGAGTTTGAGAATACAGAATGAATTGGTTGTAATTGATTGATTTACAAATGAGCGAAAATGCTCAATATATACAAAGTTCAAGAGATAGATTAGCATTAACACAATTAGGCCGACATAGAAAAATCAGGCCGACATAGAAAAAATACTAATAAATATCAGTTGTGACCATAGGATCAGTTTCACCCACTTTTAATGTCATCACATGACCGAATGCTTTCTCTTTATCAATAACTGCAAGCTTCTTATGTGGGGCGTATAGAGTCCAGATCATAAGAGAATTCTCATCAGGATTGTACCTTGACCCAATGTATACCTTTGTTACCCCTTTTGGACTGAGCTTGTGTTTGGCATCATTTATTGTGTAAAAAGCTGTCAAAAACTAAAGCAGAGCTCAAGTCCAAACCAGGAAAGATCATCACACCAGACTCCTCTAATAATCTTCTTCCCTTCTTTGGAGTCATGTTCTTCATTTCATTTTTCACATCCATTTTCAATGTGTTCAACAACTGTCTTTCATTGCTCGGTGTGACATCTACAACTGATTCCCTTATTGCTTTTCCTTTGTGTTTATACAAAAAAGATTTAAACTCGTGAGACCAGATGAAATGGTCATCTGAAACAAAAGACTTATAGGCCAATTGCCTAGCATCTGTGTTAGATGGTTCCCCAGCTTCTTATTCTCTGGTTGGAGGTCGATACTCTTCAATCCTCAACTTGGGGATCTTATCAGGTTGGCTTTGGGGTTTATTTTCTTTAGAAGATTCCTCACTACCAGAGGATAACATTTCTACTTCTTGTATCTCCCTCATCTTTTGTTCAACTTCTCTATTGTACTTATCAATTGCCAAGTCAGCGTCTGTTTCTTCCATGTTTCTGATGATATCATCATGAGGATATGGTATATGAACATATCCACTTAAATTCTTTTTTTTCCTTGCACAGTCAATAAAGCCCTCAGGATCAAATCCTTTCCTTGGTGCAGCACTCTTCATATCGAAATGTGACAATTTAACCAAAACAAGGTCTTATCCTTCTCTTGATACTACAGTAAAATCCCCAAAACACAATGTACTGGGCATGAATGAGTGTTTGTCATATGCACTCAGGTTCATGACATTGGAATAATCCAGTTCCCTGACAATCTCCAGATATGCAATTCTGTCTGGCACAGTCTTGGGCAATAGGAAAGGTGTATCTTCAAAACCATAAACCCTGATCATAGTGGAATCAAGAAAGCAGTACCAATCACCCCAATTATGACGTACAGTTGGTGGTCCATTGAAATCTTTAGGCCTTAAGAATCTTTTGATCTCATTAGACAATGAATAATCACAAGGGTGACCATAAAATCTGTACAATGTCTTGACAGAGTATTCTTCAAAATGAACATAATTAGAATTGACAAATCTACTGTCCCAAATGGAGGTCCACAATTGTATCGGTAATGGCTGACCCTCTTTATCCAACTGTGTGATTGTTAATTCTTCTGGCGATATTCCTAGCTCTTGTCATAGTACAATATCATGTGCATGAGAGAGGAATAATGTTTGAAGTGCATCGTGGGAGAGCCATTCTTGATAGCCATTAGCCCTGAGTAAATCCCTTTGGAAATGTATGAAGCATAATCAAAGGGTCTTGCATTGTGACATTGTATGTCTGCAGCAATCACCATTGGCCCTATAGACATAAATTCAGAGACCTATGTTCCCATTACTTGACCTACTGAGTAGTAAGTATATTTCAAATAGGGCTCGAACAAATCAACATGGAAGGGAGGTCCGTCACCATCCTCAAGTGGCACTAAGTTTCCATCCTCTCTAGGCCTATGTAACGGTAATCTCCATCCTTTGTAGGTAGTGTCCATTCTCCAGTATTCATTTTCTAAATCCTCATGCACTATAGGCTTATCACATGTGTCATCTAGGCTAAAAACTTCACAAAGTGCATTTTTGGATATATGTATGAAAGGTTCTCTTTGCGGGTTGCAAATGGCTTTAAGGTTCGGGTTATAATAGTTGGCCAGAAGTTTTATAAGGTCTATATTCACGAAGACATCAGGAACAACCAGCTTCCCCAAATTGAAATTCCAAGGGTTACAAACTGGTTCAAATCTATTTCTTCGATGATAATGAAACATGAACAATTCATATCCCCTAATGGGGGTCCACACATCACTTATATGTTTGCATTTATCTTCTAATCTTTCTACATCGGCCCTCAATTGTGTAGACCTCCTAGCTTTTGGCCCTGAGCCAGGCAATTGATCAATGAGGTCTTAATTTAATTTTCGTTCTTTTGCTTTCAATTCCTGCCCCGTTTCGGTTTTCTACTTCTTATTTTTGGACTGACCACTTTCACCTTGGTGCTTCTTATTTTTTGTTTTTGCAAAACTTTCCATTTTATCTCTCTACAAGATAGCAGAATTGAATTACAATCTATCAATTGCAGGGATATCCTGTATGCTTACTTGTATATTTTGGGCGCACTGAATTCCTTGAACCTCCGCTCAATCTCCTATTTTTCTTCGCTACAACTTCTGAAAATTCCTTTCGGTTCAATCCCTTTTCAATCATTAATGTTCATATAAGGTTTGTTCACGCGGCCATTAATGTCCGCCACTGGAAATAAATGCAACAGTTTTTTCGAATTTTGAAATGTCAGAGCAATACAATGATATTGCATCGGTGGAACTCCTCTAGTCTCAGGCCGATCTGTGCGCTTCATTTGGTGTCGTCTTTGTTTATACGTTCATAACTGATCGCCAAGACTAACTAAATGTCTTTTTGATACGAAGTGTCCCTTTGGTTCTCTTATTCAGTCGGGAAGACATCTTAATACTCTCACCGATATTGCACAATTGCCTTTTGTCTCACTTTTCAATTCATAATGTTTCGAGGAGAACATCATGAAGTTTACCCGATATCAGGGTGATTTGGATTCTTAGAAATCCTTTTAAGCATCGCCCAGTGTCTTTTCGACAAATAATAGTCATTCATATTATCATCGGGCTGACATGTATCATTGCTAAGAAAATAAGATGCCTTTCCGATATATTTAGTCTCCCCGACATGTTTCCTCTATCGCTTTGTTCGTTGGGATAAGTCGGTGGGACTTTCCCCGAAAACTTTTCTGGTCTTCCTTATCGGAGTAACCTACATAATCAGAGAGATGTCAAGAACCCACTCCGATCATACATGTCTCTCCGACACAATTGTTATCCCGTCTTATCAGTGAAAGTATGTATGTTTCTCCCCAAAAAGGTATCCATCGGCACAACGCACAAGCTCGGTGTGATTTGAAAATTTCGCTCCGACTAGCTTGCTTTTACCGATGAGTTTTTCATCGGTGAAATGTTATGCAGTGTCTTCTCGATTATGCAAAAAGAACTATGACTTATTGATCGAAAAGACATGCACGAGATCTTTCCAATAAGGATCAGTTGCTCTTAAAGTTTTTCCTCAACTGTGATCAGGGGATGCTTACAGGTCAAAGGCCATATTCATGGGATCATTAGTTATCATGGGTTATAAAATGGATCTGGTCACAAGAATTTCTGTAATTTATGAAATCAAATGTAACAAATGGTGAATAGGATTTTCAGTCCTAACAGGTTCTTTGCCAAGTTGACGGCTCTATTTGACTATTGCAATAAACTCTATGTAACACTACTTTTCTCCCAGAGTTAATTAAATATTAGCATCAGATTTAAATATAGTTATTACTAAAGTTAAACAATTTAAAGTATTCAATGTTATCAATTCCAATGTAAATTGCAACATATGATAATTTAATAGGAACTCCAAAGTAAATAATTAACATAGCCAATTGTATAACACAACCCATAATCAGATTAACATCAAAACCCATATATATAATAATTCCAATATCTTTTATTAATAATAAGTTCAGTACTTATCTGAATCAGAGTACTTGGATCGGCCACTTTCACCCTGGGAAGATTTGAACGGTTTTAACCCTCATAGCTATGGCGCATTTGGAGAAATTGTGTAAAACACAATATGTGCTTACTTGCACCAATTGTTGTGTCTACACACAAAGTGTTCATAGCCTTGGCTAGGACAGTCGTGTGTATATAATTCCAAGTTGGGCACACTCTATGTGCCTCCTTCTACAATGCCCATAGCCCACCAAACCACTTTCTTCTTCTTTGAGTGTTCGTCATGCCCTTTCCAAGTCTTACATAAATGCCTTATATAACCTTTTAAGAGGTGGTTTCCAAACCATCACACCCTTTCATAAGGTTTCCTTTTAATAATTATTTAAATAAATACATTTATTCCTCCCATAATAAAAAGATTATATAAATACTTTTTATTAATCTCCATTTAACCAAAGGATCATAATATCCTTTATTTTTCCATCTCCTTTTTAATTATAAAAGGTTAAATAACCTTTATCGTTTTATAGTTTTAAAGGGTTATTCATAAATAGCTTTCTTTTTCGATTTTGGAGAAAAAAATCATATAACATTTTTCTCCCCGTAAATCAGTTGTTGTCCTCAGTAGTGCAAGTAGAATCTACAACATAATTCAACAAATATAATTAGTCAAGTAAGTGTCGATGCAACATTATTGTTATCACAATGAATCTATTTCATTTTAACTTCATTTATAATTATATTTCTCAAATGTTAGATCTATTTAATAACTCTTTTACTTTAACTGAAACCACAATTAGATCCCATAGAAATACTTTGTTAATCAATGACATAATTAGAACTATAAGTACATTTTCATATGAAATAGATCATGGATTTATACTTGAGAAGCTAATACAAGTGTATACACTAAATCTTCTATCAAATAACCTTTTAAATTTGGTCATTCATGTATAACCTTATCTGTAATATAGATGTTTTAATTTTTTTAGGTCTAACTTCAACATAAAATTTAAAACAATATTATCATGTGATCACATAACACTTACTTAGTGAATGGCATGCATATCCTATACTATGTAGTCACTCATCATTGAGTACCACATAATCTATATATTCAAAATACATTCTAAGATGATAGTCATGCATTTCGAACTACATGAATATCCCCTATTCACATACCAAATACAATTGAATGGCAACAAATACATCAATGTTTATATAATATCCTAGTCATTTAAATAATTTTTTTTGGACAAGTCTAAATCTAATAAGGATTCAAATGTAATTTGGTTTATTACTATCAACTGGGTATTTATAATACCTAATCTAGATCTCAGTCCTATGTAAACACGTAAAAGGTTATCGGGTTGATCAAGTCCAATAACAAAGTACAATAAAATAAAGATGGTGCAAAAAGATTCAAATAAAGCATCTTAAGCAAAAATAGAACAACAAACAAACTATTACCAGCTACAAAGATGGTACAAAAAGATTCAAATAAAGCATCTTAAGCAAAAATAGAACAACGAACAAACTATTATCAGCTACAAGGTACTTCACAAATAAAAAATTCCTTAGATTTGTATATAATAGGTTTATACTAATATAATTCTCATTGAACTTCCATATCAAAAGAAAAATTAGAGGTTGTCTCTCCCCCTGTAAGATTTCACATGTGCCCGTGGCAGATGCTAAGATAATCTGTTTCGTTTCATATATTTAAAAAAATATTGTTTTTTATTAAGATAACCAGCTTAACTAGGGGTTGAACCCTTTACAAACAAGGCCCCAAGGGCAGAGCAAAATAGACCACAAAAGGCCCAGACAACAAAATAGAACATGAAATGCAGAGGAACAACAACCAAGTGACAAATTGAAACAAGGGATCTAAACAACACCAGATCCTGAAGGCAAAAATCTAACTCCCTTGACCCTCTGTTGTGAAGCAGCGTCATACTTAGGGAATCCTTTCTTCTTTCTATGAACAACAATTTAAGAAAACTCTGAGTCAAAATCGTCAGAGTGAGGTGAGAGGAGGGGCCCCTCACCAGACACCACAGCCAAAGGGCAGTCATGCGCAGAAAGAGAGGTCGGTAACATAGATGAAAAATTAAGTACCGACAAAGAAGTAGTTCAACTCGCATTAGTAAGGTCCAATAAGGGAGCCGATAGCCCAGCAGAGGCAGTCTGAACAGGTCCAGCAGGAACAACATAGCAACAACAGAAGTGGTCGCCATGGGCTCCCCAGCAAGCTCTTGGGGGAGAACAAGTTCCTAAGAAGAATCACTCTCTTGGGAAGACTCACCCTCCTGAGAAGAATCATCCGTTAGGGAAGCATAAATAGTCAAATGATCTAGGAGAGCATCCTTCCACCAAGTTGCCACACCGTTTCGACGAGAATGATGGCAACCAGTGGCTAAGTGACCAATAGAGAAACAATGCTTGCATCGAAAAGGGAGACCCTCATAGTCCAATAGTTGCATCCATGGCCTGTCCTCCACCATCGAAACAACATCTTCATGGAGGGGTTTGGAGATGTAAATATCCACTAATATGCAAGCAACTGTAGAATGCCCCATATCTGAGGTTGTAGCATCAACCTTCAAAAAGTGCCCTAACGTGTTGCCAATGGCTTCACAACAAGAATCCTCCCAAAACTAGATAGGCATATTCGGTAGTCGTACCCATATTGGTTTGGTATTAAGTGGCTCAGTGTGAGGATTGAAGGAGCGAGCCCAAGGTTTGATGGACAGCGAATGACCCCCCCACTAAATCTCTCTCCCCAAATGACTCAAAAGTCGCTATGAAGAACCTCCTTGCATTGGGGTAGAGCTCGATCTTTCCAGCAACAAGAGGTTTCCAAAATTCCATTTAAACATCAAATTTTCCAAAGTTTAAGATGTGGAAATGATCCTATGACCTGTGAGTTATGGGCCCACAATGTAACTTATGTTAAATAAATCTAGGTATCAAGTTTGTGTTTTTAGCTATCAACAAGTATAGTAACACCACTTCCTAAAAAATAGATAAAACTAAATGAAAATTGGAATGGATTTACAAATTTGACTATTAGAAAGACTAACTTATTAACTCTATGTTTCCAAAACAACTAGCCAAATAGAAATATTGACAAACTAAAATTAACGACTAAATACCTACACCCTTTAGTGTGTGTAAACTGCTTAACCTACCCAATGTTCCCTTAACTACAAGTACTTTGGGTTGCAATGTTGCTGCTATTGTAGAAATTACTTTTATACCTCACTGGGAAGGTTGTCTCCTTTCCATCACTTAATGACTCCTCACAGGAGAACACGCTTCTATTCTGGCATATAAATGATCTTATATAGTTGTATTGCTCTAGGAGATGACCTTTAAAATGCATCTTCGTAACTATTATAATATAATATAACCATGCTCTTAACAATTCTATATCTACCCTTCTAGAAATTAATTGTCTTTCTAAAATAGGAGTAACCAGAATTGAAGAGCATCGCGTTGTATGATGCGGAAAAACTACTCATTATGTCTCTACTCATGATCATGGCTTAAGTAGGATGTAAACATATAAAAAGAATGGGATAAAGATTATATGAATAATTACACTTAATATAATTGTTTAATGAATCTTCAAATATGTATCGTGTCTACAACTACTACTTACCCTAACATAAACTGAAACTGCAACTCCAAATTAAAATTGGTTGCAATTTAAAATAAGTTAATTCATAAGCAAAGCGAGGAGTTCTTACAAGAGTAGAACACAACCATTTGGAACATGACCTTACAAACACAAATATTTTCCCCACACCTCATAGAATACCTCGACAAGCTTACCAACCTAGATGGTTCGATGCCTTTGTCGACTAGTCAGAAGACATTTCAAACAAAAAAACATAATGATTGATAGGGAGTGCCTAGATTTGTACCAAGGGTTCTGTCACAGGTTGCACTACCTGAGGGAGGACGACTTCTTGGACACCTATATGATACTCAAACCGGAACACATAATGAGCATTAGGTCAAAGGAACCCCAAAAAGATCTTGCTCAGATCATTCCTTATTTACTCATCAACAAGTCCCCCATACCACCAGATCTTTTTGGCCTTCCTGAAATACATGGCGACCTCCCACAAATCACTACCCTTACAAGACAAGAAACCGACTAGACCACTCGAGTTCATGAGTACTAGGAAAGAAAACAACATGGACACCACTGATATGTAACATAATAGTTAACCACAAATATGATTGGTCAATTGTGGAAATATCAGAAATAATGAAGTTAATTATGTCACTCTTCCTCCACTTAGTTTCAACACCTTGTTGTTCCAGTGCTATTCACTAGAATTGTCTAAAGTTTTTTTCACTTCATACTACCGACACCATGGATTCTAGAACTCCTACAAAACCATCGATATTGCAAATAATTTCCACAACATGTGGACTTTATTTGTTGCATTGTGGTGTTCGATTTTAATGCAAGATTTAGTGTTGTCCGAGACCTACAATCTTCTCTATTGCTCACCTAGCATGGTCGTGGATAATTCCCTTCCAGTGGTTTAAGCACACTTATCTTATTTTACATAGTATTTATCTCTCTTTAAATTGCCCTCAACTTAAGCTTACTACTGAGCACTAGATCATAGTCTTCTTCTACAAGAAAAAGATATGTTGCATGGGAAACGGATCATTAAGCTTAAACTTATTGCTTTAAGTATGTCACATGATATACAGATGGTTTTCTTCATCTGGAAGAAATTTTCTAGAATATTACACAGGTTTACACTGAGCATAAAATTTTAAGATATCAAACATGATTTAACAGAAGTTCTCATAAACACATGAGTGGATGTCGCTCTTTAGAGACATGACCCATGATCCAAGGGGTCTCAACCTTTAGAATGAAATTGCTCAAGGATTTGGATACTAAGCACTATGAAATGACTCTAAACTCCATAGGTTCTTATGGGGAGACGTTGTTTGAGTTCTAAATTATGATAGTATTAAATCTAAATGTATAAGTTTAAGAAAATAAAGCACACCAAAATTATTATAATTACAAAATTTTATTACAGAAGATATATTGAATCAACTTCTAACCTTATCCATCCAAGAATGGTTTAACACAAGGCCTTAGAACTGACCTATGAAGGGAAAAATGGAAAGTCGACGGGAAACACTGACTATACAAAGGAAAATACAAAACTATAACATTAAAACTAAACTTAGAACAACAACCCTATACGCAGTGACAAACTAATATACAGAAACAATAGAATTAACACAAGAAAACACTAGGGTTTTTTTTGTAAAATAGTAAAGCATGACGAAAACTTAAAATTCAACAATTAAAACCCTAACCATTTGCAAATAAAAACACAAACATGAACAAGAAAACAAGAGAACCCTACTTGGCAAAAAAGGTGAGAAAAACCGTCAGAAAATCCAACTCGAATCCGTTCACCAAGATCCATCTGCACGTGTCAAAGATCTTCGAGGAAATGAGTAGGGGCGTGGAAGCATACACAGAGGTAGAGAAAAATGCAATAATAAAAAATAAAACTAACCAAAAAAACATTTAAAGCCTTGAAATAAAAGAACTCAAATCGACATTAATGACAGTTCGTGTGAACTGACAGATGCTCGGACGGTGTTATTCGCCGCTTGGGCCTATGAAGGGTAACAACATGCATCGATGGCGAAATTTGCCGCTCGTGCATGTTACTCAAAAAGGGCCTTAACATGTAAGGGCGGGGAAAGTATCGCCCGTGCATGTTAAAGAAAATACTCTAACTCTCACTTGTTTGATTCGTTTGTGAATTTACTTCAATACGAAAACTTTGAGAAACTGAAACGAGGAGATACTTGTATAGACTCTCTGGAGTTAGGGGAAACCACGCACAAGGACAAATGGATTCACCTCGTTTTATGTGCTTAGAGTTGTAGGCTACGAAACAAACAAGTTTCATAGGGGTTATCCTACAAATTGAGCACAACTAATTTTGAGGATAACATTATTATTGGACCAATTTATTCAGAGATGCCCATAGATGGGTAAGAAGCTGCGTGCATATTTGCAGGAAAACAAAGGTTGGCTGCTCTTCCCCTGCATCCAATTCAGACTGGTCAGCCATTTGCCTAATGGGGTTTGGACTTTATTGGGATGATTAATCCACCATCCAGTGTTGGTCACAAGTGGATTTTAGCAGCCACCAACTATTTTACAATGTGGACAGAGGTAGTTGCATTGAAGGATGCCACAAAGGCCTCCATTCTGGATTTCCTTAAGGGGATAGTTACCAGGGTTGGTGTTCCATTCACCATTATTTCTGACAATGCTAAAGCCTTTGTAGGCAAAAAAATTAGTGAATGGGCATTGAACTATGGAATTTGTTTGAAGACATCATCCAATTACTATCCCCAGGGGAATGGCTTGGATGAGTCCATAAACAAAAACCTGATCAGGATCATCAAGAGGATAGTAGATGACAATCAGAGAACTTGGCATTCCAAGTTGAAGACAACTCTCTGGGATGATAGAATTACTCCCAAGAGGGCCATAGACAATTCTCCTTTCATGCTTGTTTATGGAAGGGAAGTAAAAGTTCCATTATCATTAGAGTTGCCTTCCTTTGAGCTGGCACAGTAGTTGGAATTGCAAGAAATTGATGTTATGACAGTCAGGTTTGCTGAGTTAATGGAGCTTGAAGAAAAAAGGGACGCTGCCATGAAGACTCTTAAGGCTCACCAAGATCAAGTAAAAAGAACTTTTGATAGAAAATCAACTGACAGAACATTCAGTGAGAGAGATTTTGTGTTGAAATGGGATGTAGACAAAGCTAAAGCTGGGAGACATTCAACATTTGATGTCATGTGCAGTGGCCCTTATATTATTACCAACCGCAAACATGCCAATGCATTTCAACTTTCCACGCTGAATGGAGAGGTTTTGTAGATCCCAGTCAATGGGATTCATCTCAAACCTTTCTTTTAGCATGGTTGTGGGGTTTTGTAAATATGTTATGTGTTTCCTTTCAATAAGTGTTTTTGTACAGGCATCACTCTCATTAGGAGATTGTTTGCCTTATCTTGTTTCCTAGAGGTAGTGTTCATTTTTGTGTTGGTCTAGCCAAGCCCTGTTCTTATTGCTCTGCCCTTTGACTCTATGCCCAATGGATTGATAAGGCCTATGGATCCCATTATTTAGCAAGTAAACACCCCTACATAGTCGCCAAAATGTTATCCTATTTTGCCTTTTAGCCAAATAGCCTAAAGATCCACGAGATCCTAATATTTTCGCCTTTTGGAATGCAAGAGAAAATCACCCAAAATGGCTCTCAGAAATCCTAAGTTTTCCTTCTATTTTTTGCCTTTTCAAAGTTTCAGAGTTTGGAATTCTCCCCTTCATCATGCCATCCTAACTAGCTCTGAACTCCACTTTGTTCTTTGTAAATGCTCTATGTATGTCAGAGGTCAGAGGTTGGGCTCCTCGTCTTTCATCTTCTTCAGATAAGGCATAAGGTGGAAGGCTCGACAGTTGACTCTCAACGAGACACTTGGCACGATCTAATGTGTTTCTATCGTTCCGCAAGCCCTCATCTATTGCTTTATCTCATGACCACAGAAGCGCGAGAGGTCGCAACGTGGACAAAAGACAGATGTTTAGGAGGAAGTCTCAGGGTCCAAGTTCCACTTCTTTTCCTTCAAATATTTTTAAGTATTTCAGGGAGTTAGGCTTTGGTCCTTTCTTCTTCATTCTTCCTTCCTTTGGAAGGAGGAAGGCTGAAGGCCCGAACCCCAAATTCTGCCAAACCTTTGTAAAAGTGGCTAAGTCTTCAAACTTGTGGGGCTTAAACTTTCTCTTTTCTTCCTTCTCTAGGAAGGTGGAAGGCAGAAGGCCCGTGGCCCAATCTCTGTCGATTTCATAAAATTGACTAAGTGTTGTGAAAGCAAAAGTCAGGTTCTTCTTCCTTCCAAAGAATAATGCAATGGTGAAGGCCCGACCCCCGAAGCCTGACGATTTCTCTTCTCTCAGACTTCGAAGGTCAGGGTTTCCTCCTTCACCTTTCTAAACCCGATCAGTGGAGCACTGATCAGAGGAAGTCCGATATGTTAAAGCCCAACTTTTTTGTCTTCTAGAGGCATTTTCTACTGTTCAAAATGTGATGGGACTACTCAGTGACCCTCTTGGTCGTCATTAATGCTTCTTCAAAGCTTGATTTCTTGTAGAAGATGGATTCCTCACCTCCCTATGCTATTGTAGCCTCATTTGCATTAACTCTTTGTACTCATGGCATGGGCGGACCTCCTATTCAGTGGATTTCATGGGTAGAGCCATGTGGGCGTGCTCCAAGGACACAGAATGGAATTATTGCAGTATGGACGACATCCTTTCCTTGTTGACTTTTCATTCCACGTCCATGGTTGCTACAGTGTGATGTAAAAAGCTATATATGCCTGTGTTAGAGATGTATTTCAGATTGGTCAGTTGTTCTTCTGTTTTGTTACATTGGGAAGATTATTTGTTATTTTCAAACCTTGTAATTCAACTATAGAACCAACTGGATGTGATATATTGTGCTCTTTTTCTGAGCCTTTGATGTCTCTAGTTGGTTTTTCACCAATGAATGTAGATGGTTATTTTGTGTCTACTGTTCTATAATAGATTATCTTCCCTTTGTAATGGCTATTTAGCCTTCATGATCAATACAATCACTGATATTTTTCCTTTCTTATGCTTTTGTTCTGTGTTTACTTGAAACCTATAAGCTTATTCTATGGATAAAACGGTCCCTCTTGTAGTTACGGATTTCTAATTTGAACCTCTACTAAAGTTGTAAGTCTGTGTGAGTTTATTTCAGTATTTGAGGTCGTTGGTGTGTTATGTCAGTTACAGCTAAACATACTAAATCTTGGTGCATCGCCTCCCTTTTAATTTTTTAGTCTCCTTCTCTCCCTTTTCCCTTGTGATCATTAGCATAGGTTTAGTTAATTACTCTAAACCTTAAGTTCAGAAGAGGAACCAGCCTTCTCTAGAGATTTGGTCTCAACTGCAAAGGTCCTGTTGTGATACTCACAACCCGCCCCATTTTTTTTACCTGGAGGCAAAATGAGGACCCCTGTTTGCTTTTTGTTTTTGGCTTGGTTCTGTGTGTGGGGGCAGTATGGGCAAAATATCTTTAGTGCTTGAGAGTCATAGTGAACATAACGCATGGTTAAACCAATGAGGTACATGAATTCTATGTTGAAATGAGCTTGGGTTGCCGTTTGAGTTGTTTGCGGGGTCCCTATATTTTTAAAGTTATGCCTTTGTAAGTAGATCTGTGGACAAAATGAGTATGAGTGCATTATTTCTTGTGTCTGTCGGATTGCATGTTGTTGTGTGGTGTTGCCTTTCATATTGAATATGCTAATCAAGGTATGCATGAATATGGTATATTTTCTTGAGCCCGACGGCATTTTATGGTATGCTATGTAAGGGGTTGAAGTCCGAGGGCATTGTATAAGGTGTACATTCACAAACATAAGAGTGTTCAAGTTAGTTCATTGCATATGCGTACTTTCCCGTATACATTTTCGTGGAATGCATTTCTGGATCTGAGGGTCTTTTAAGGTATATTTCATAGGAATTGAATTCCAAAATTGTATGTATAAGAGAGTTATGTTTTGTTAAATCAATTTGAATATAAGTATGTGGGCCGGATTCGATAGCTTCTTTTCAGCTCCGTGATTGTATGCATTTGATTTGTATTTTTTCATATATACATGCTTGGATTTGATGGCTTATTCAATTCAATTTAAAGAGCATAGGCAATTGAGTGTTTATATGTATAGGGGTTTGCACATACATTTGTAGATGCATTGTCATATGTGAGGCAGAGGGAGAGGTTAAGCATCCTTAAAATTATAGTTGTTTTATATGCGTTATACATTGGTGTACGAGCAGAGTTAAAGGTAATTTCATTGCATTTTATGGGCCGCTGTATGTCGTTTTGTATGTTTGCATTACCTGATGGCATACAGGACTATAATACAATAACGGAATTAGAGCTAATTTCAATTCAGTTCATAGGTTGGTGGGTCCTAATTTGTTTTTGTATTGGGCGTATGTATACGAAATGCAAAGGTAATACAGTATGGTTTGCATACAAGAGCGGAATTGAGTGCCTTATGTATGTTAAGAGGCAAGACGATATACAATGCATCATACAAAGGAATATACAACATCATATACAACGTAACAAGCAACGTGAGATACAATGTCACATACAACGAGTAATACAAAATGATATACAATGCACGATACAATGTTTGGTGTCCAAGTTTGTGCATCTTTAGGTTTATGTTTGGTACATTAAAAGAGGAGTTCGCGTATATCATACAAGGTGGAACTGAGCATATTACAACGCATTTGCATAAAACTTAGAGGTCCATTTTATATGGCATTTGTTATTAATGTATATGAAGCCGATACAAAGCCGTAACCGAAGGTCAATAGATCCCTATTGTGTGTATTGTTTGTATACGATACAAAAAAGGGATATGCAGGAAATAAGGTGTGAAACGGAACTAAGAGTAATTCAAATTTATTTCATAAACATTTGGGTTCCGTTTTGACTGTGGTAGTTTGGTATGCAGTAAACAGTTTAGTATACAGTATGGTATATCAGATGGCGCGGTGCATAGTACATAAGGTCGGGATCAAAAGGGCATTTCATTGAGCGTGTGTGTTCCATTTTTCATCCCTTGTATTGTATTCGATACTTCATACAATGGATGATATGTATGCAAATGAACTAATATACAAAAATGGAATTGACGGGAGATTCATATTTCGTTTGTATAAGCCCGTGAATTCCATTTGGTGTTTTGTTTGTATTCAAGGGGAATGTGCATAAATGATAAACGCATAACTTCATTCTTCACCTCTATTTAAGAGGTGTTTCTTTCTCCTTAAAACACACAATCCCTCTTCACAGATTTCTTCTTATTCTTTTTTATCTTCTTTCATAGAGAAGCTTTTCACTTTCTCACTTTCTTTGTTATCTTTTCGCTTCTTGCCACTTGCATATACACAGGGGGTTTTTCTTTGTGTTTTCCCCTTCACAATCTTGGTGTTGGTCTCTCTTGGTGCAACTAGTTTGTTTAATTGCTTTGCATGTTTGATTAGTACTTTTGATCCTGCAATTTCCCTTTACATGGTATCAGAGCTTTGCTAATCATTTTGTGCAAGTGTTTTTGATAGATCTGTTGTAGGTGACCTTGTGCAAGTGTTTTTGATAGATCTGTTGTAGGTGACCTTGGAGACCTGCAAATAACAGAGAGATAGGAGAACAGAGATAGAAGAGAAGTGTTATTTGTTTTAAAAAAAAACTACAAAAAAATCAATATAGCTTGTAGAAAAAAATTCTATTCTAGTTTGTTCAAATTTTTACAAGTTATATTTGTTCAAAAAATTTAATCTATTTAATTTGTAGTTATTTTTCTCCAATTTTTTTTAGTTTTAAATTTAAAAAAAATTCACAAGTTTTAAAAGTTCAGAAGTTCTGATCTTTTTTTACAAAAAATTGACATAGTTTAAAAATTTAGATCTTTGGAATCAATTTTTTTTAAAAAAATATTTTGCAATCTTTTAATAAAAATTTTAACCTTTTTAAATCTACAAAGTTTTTAAAAAAAAAAAAACTCTTTTAAAAATTTTTTTACAAACTTTAAATAAAATTACAAAAAAATATTTTTTTGAAGGGCTTCATAGGCCCTAAAGGCCTCGGCCCCTTAAAACCTAAATTGCTTGTTGATATAAAAACAAACTTAAAAAACAAACAAAAAATTCAAATTTTTTTTGGGGCTGTCGGCCCCCCAGGCTGTTCATTACAGTTCTTGGGCCTCTGCTCGGCCCGCCCGGCTTCTCTCCACTCTGCAATTTTTTTTAAAAAAAAATTCAAACCCTTCACGCTCTGCACATTTCAAAAACATTAGTATTACCCGTGCCCTTAAAACTCAAAACTTTTTTTTATCTTACGTGCCCCTTTATATTCTTTAAACCAAAACATTTTCTTTTTATATAAAAGTTTCTTTTTTAAAATTTAAGTCATATTTAGTTTTTTAATAAAAGTTTTTAATTTATTTTTTAGTAACTTTTAGTTTCTTTTTAAATATTATATGGAACATTTTTTTTGCCTTTCTAAAATAGCTTTTAATATAGTTTTTTTTACTTTATATGCTTTTTTTAAGACTTTTTTGAAGATTTGTATTAGGCAATTTTTTACAACAAATTTTCAATCAATTTTAAAAATTTGTGCATTTTTTTAGGTCATTTTTAAAAACATTTTGCCTTTTCTTCATCTAATAAGGTAATTTTTTTTTTAAAAAAAAATTGCCTTTTGTTTAAGTAATTAGGCAAAACTTTTTTCATAAGGTATATTTTTCTTCGTTTTTTAATTTTTTGCAAAATGTCTACCTTAATCCCTGAGATCAAACTAACTTCAACTAATTATCATTCCTGGAAGCAACATATTAGTTTTATTTTTCGCTTTAAGCATCTTTTGGATGTAGCTACAAATCCAAAGTCAGAATTTGGTGCTACAGCAACCCAGGATGAAATTGACAAGTGGATGGCAAAGAACGACGAAGCTCTCGGCCTGATAGGTATTTCAATGTCACCTAAACTGTATGTTCACATAGGGGCATGCACAAAAGCCCATTCCGCATGGGATATTCTTAAAAATATTTACGACAATGCAAATGAATCTAAGAAGATTCAACTTTAAAATCAACTCGAAGATCTCAGGTATACAGATTTCAAAACCATGGATGAATTTCTTCTTAAATTTAATGATATTAATGCTCAATTGACTGATTTAGGAGTTAATCTTGAACATCTTAGATTGATTCATATCATTCTTAAAAAATGTTTACCTAAACCGTTTCAACAATTTATTACCAATATTCATTCGCAATTAGCTATTCCTACTTTAGCTACTCAATTATCTTTTGATATATTTCAAAATTTGTTACGGCAAGAAGAAGCTAAGTTGATTCAGTTTGGTACTCTTAGAAATAATGAGCATGCTATTATGTCGACGCATCATAATTCATCTAATTCAACATCTAATCCAAATCACTATTACCATTCACAATTTCCCAACAATCATACTTTTGATAATCGCAAGCACACTACTTCTAATAATCGATACAATTCTAAGAAGTCGCATTGTAATTATTGTAATAAAGATGGTCATTGGACTAGTGATTGTTTCAAAAAGCCTCATGCTAATTTGAAGCAAAATTATAGGCACAATTCTCAAAGTTTTTAAATTTTTTTTCCCTATAGTTTTAACATGTACTTTGTTATTGGACTTGATCAACCCAATAACCTTGAACATGTCTTCTATAAATTATATTTAAATAGAGGATATTCATGTAGTCATGAATGCATGAATATTGTCTTATTTTGAGTATTTTATACTCGTAATTTCTGTCCTAATGTTAGGTTCTTGCTTGTAACATTTCTGACAATTTGTTAACATTTCTGACAATTTGTGACTTTTATCTTTCACTCTACCTAAGTCTTGATCTCATACAATATTTAAAATAAGTCTAGTGTTTCATTCTCAACTACACTTATGTTGTCTTGATAAACGAAATCTAATTGTGCCTTATTTATCTGTTATAATTTTTGAGAAATTAAAAGCTCATTAGAGCACTAAAGCCTTTAAATATTTTATGCGCAAGACGCATTTGTAGTAATGTTGCATAGGGAGCCCTTTAAGTCTCAATGGAGTGTTTTTTTGGGCCCCATGGAAAATATTTCCATCCACTTTGATGATATGCACTTACATTTTTATGATGACTTAATCGTTGGGGATCAAGTTCTTAAAATTTGATGAAGACATTATGGTTGTTATACCATTTTATAGGACTACTTTCAAAGTCCTTTGATATTAAATTTTTTTATGAAAGCACTATGGGTTTTATAACCATCTTTAGGACTAATTTTTTCAAAGTCCGTAATATTGAATCTTCAAATGATGGCACTATGATATTAGGACTAATTTTCCAAGTCCATTATTATTAAACTTGATATAAGTTCCCTTTACAATTCAACAAATGATGTAGTGAGATGTCATGTCCCCTATATATATACTTTGTGACTTCTGTATATTTTACGATCTATCGATGATTTACATATTTCATATGATGAATGCATGTACTCATATTGTGAGATTTAATTGTCATGTCTTCTCAATCAATTCACAAATATATATATAATAATAATATTATATAATATAATATAGAAATATAAATAATAAATATAAATATAGATATTAATATTAATTTAAATATTATTATAATGATATTATAATATAAACATAATTATTAATATAAGAAATAATTATAAGTATATGTATATGTATTACTATCAATACATTAAATATTTAATAAACATATATATTAATGTAATAATGATGTGATTTAATATATTAAAAAATAATAGTAATGAATCTTAAAAGGATCGGGTCTCCTAGACAAATCTAGATCCCATTTAAGGGAGTAATCATATGCAGCGAATGAATATTTCCTAGAAACTAATCGTTGTGTCTTTACTTTGGAGGCCCTTTATGGCCTTTATAAGGCCCAATATGTCCATTGTTTGGGAGGAGGAAGAAAAAGAGAATACGGGGAAGGAATTAGCAATCAGACTCAGTAGATATTTAATAAAAAAAAGGAACTTGTCCTGCAGATCACAGTCTAAAGTCAGCAGCAATAAAGGTCACCTACAGTCCAAAGTCAACAGCAATAAAGGTAAGTATATTTAATGTTTTATTTCATAGTTATTAAATGTAAGATTTGAACAATAATATATATATAATCTGAAATAGATCTATATACATATATTTATGTATGGATAATTAAGAATAGATTTATATATATAGCATATATGAATGATAGTAATAACAATATGATTCTATGTAAATCATTACAAATGACAATGAAATATCTTACCAATGTGTAACCTTATAAACATGAATACCGTATAATGGTATTTCGAATTGCAAGGTAAATGTCTTTAATCTATGCATTATAATAAGTACAAGGGAATATTGAAATGAAGACCATGTCTCCGTAGCCCTTATTATTTCATCAAGTAGGTTTTGTAGGGAAAGGCGGAGTAATCCCATCTTCTGTGTAGACCCCAAAGGCTAGGAATTAGTTCCCATGGCCGGGTCCGGAGGTCTTGTATTTGATCCCAAAGGTCGGGACATAGTCTCGTGGCCGGATCTGAGGTTCCGTTTATAGACCCCAAAGGCTGGGACTAAGTTCCGAAATTGGGTCCAGGGGTGGTTTTAGCGCACCCTAGCATGTAAGATCCTAATTCCTTGGTGAATAGTAAGAGGGGAGAGTATGGATCTGAGTTATGTTTAATATTCGTCCTAATGTACTTATGGAATGTATTATATAATAGTCATGAATGATAAGAAGGAAATGAATAATCCTTGGATAAAAATGAAATACATATATTATTTTTGATCTTATCACTAAAGTTTATTGATCTCTAATGTTACTAATGTCACCTAGAGAATCATTTTGAATGCAGATTCAGGTTTAAGTGTTTCCACTAGAAAGGGACCATTACATGAGAAGCAACCTAGAACTTTTATTGCTATGCCTATATATTGGCATTTTATAATTTGGGCTATAAGCCATGATTTGTGCTACAATTTTTTACTAGCACTCTTCCTCAAGAATTAAGGTTAAATTTAGCTATGCTAACTTTTGCCTTATTGGCTTTATGACTTAAATTTGGATTCATTTGATCCACAATTTTATTATCCACTATGCATTTTGTATCTTTTTCTATGAATATACTAATTCAAGTTTAAGAGATGATCCCAATGATGGGAAATCCATTTGTGGTTATGGTTTCTTTGATTACACAAGTCCAATATCTTGGCAGCACAAGAACCATCAATCCTCTTCTCTTGGCTCTAAAGGAGCTCACTATTCAGATTGTTCAAAGGCATCTATACAAGCACTTTGGTTCACAAAGGCATCTATACAATTATTCTCAAGACTATTTGAAGACTTGCCTCTATCTCAAAATAGATTCTTCACTCTTCTTCAAGCTCCTTTCTCAAATTCTATATTCTTATTCATTGTAAAGGCTTTTATGCCATTCATGTAACATGTTGTAATCATCCTTTGATGGATTTATTGTAAATCTCCCCAAGTAAAGCTTAAGGGGAGATGTTAGAAATTAATCTTTACTTAGTGAAGATTATTTTTATTTATTAAATTGGTGTTTATCCCCACATGTCGAATAACACCTCTTTTATTCCTTCTGCAGGAATAATCTATTTTGGTTGATTCCGCCTTAAGAGGAAACATGTGGCACACACCTTGTGCAAGGTGGCATATGGGAGTTACGCATAACTCCATTCTTCACCTCTATTTAAGGGGCGTCCCTTTCTCTCCTTAAAACACACAATCTCTCTTCACGGATTTCTTCTTATTCTTCTTTATCTTCTTTCATAGAGAAGCTTCTCACTTTCTCACTTTCTCTATAATCTTTTGGCTTCTTTCCACTTGCATATACACAGAGGGTTTTTCTTTGTTTTTGCCCCTTCACAATCTTGGTGTTGGTCTCTCTTGGTGCAACTTACAATCTGGTATTTCTCTTGTGTTTGTTTAATTGCTTTGCATGTTTGATTAGTACTTTTGATCCTGCAATTTCCCTTTACAGGAACTTAAAGTAAGATTACAATTTAATCCATGAATTAATTATGTTGTTTTTCATATCTAATTAGGTATACAGGGACGTATGCAAAGGCAAGGAACGTGAATTACAAAAGGGCAACGAGGTGATAGGCGGACAATGAGATACAATGAAGGAGTTGAAAGTATACAGTGGCGATGGTATCATAAGAGGCAAAATTTACAAAGGCAAAAGTGAGAAAGTATGCAGAGGTATGCAAAAGGCGAAGGGGGAGCAGGTGAATACGATGAGAGGAGAATATGATGCAAGGGTGAAATTTGCAGAGTGAAAGAACATACAGGTGGAAAGCAGAAGAATTATAGGGCAAAAGGAACATTGCGAGGATCATACTCAGGTCAGGATTTAACAAGTTACGGTATGGAGGAAGAAGACCAAGGCAGAGTGGGTCGATGTGGAAGACAGTTAAAGTTTCAAAGATTCCAACGACATCTTTACGCTCAGGGTGGAATATGCTGATCTGATGTTTTTGGCGGGCTTCTCTGTCCACCGTTAATGCTGCATTTAAAATTTGGACCATTGATTGACCAAATCTTGTAACTATATTGGGGATAATTAAATCTATATATTAAGCCCCTTTACTCTGTAATGGGACACACAAGAATACACAGAGGCTTCAAAGAGTGAACAGAGTATGCAAGAGAGGTCACTGAAAAGTAGTGCCTTGAGCAAAATTAACATTAGGAATTTGCCTGTTGTCTGTAGTTAAGAGTATGCAGAAGTGTCTGGTCTCTTTGCTGCATCTGTGAAAATGTCTATAAGTGTTTATTGCTGGTAATTCAAAGGATTGAAGTCATAAAACATTATAAATTTGAAATGGTTTTCATATGTTAGTAAATACAAACATCAATTTTCTGTGTCTATCTTTAGAGTGTTAATTAATTTAGGTATTTTCTAATGTATTTTCCCTTGAAGATTGCAATCCCATATGTCGATTCGTGATACTGCTCAGGATTTATGTATGAGGATTTATTTACTTTTGGATTGATCAGGATAAACAAATTTATATGCATGAGTAACATAGAATTGTATGTGGATAAAATCTAGTTTTCTAACTTTATCTTTCCTAACTTTTCCCCAAAATCATAAATAATTAGCATGCATGTAGAAATCTGAAGGAAATTGTCATATATTTGAAGAAAGAATGAGGAATTGCAAGTCTTTGACAATTTTCATATAAATTTGAAAGGCAAAGTTTGTTTTACTAAAATTCATGTAAAACTTTGTGATAAATGATAAATATTTGCATAGGATTCATAATTCTGGTATAATTTGTAGATATTTGCATAATTTGAAGCCCAGTGAGTCACATATTACTTTAATTTGCATAAGGCACCTTGAACATTACAGTTTCACATCAACTTGTTGAATTATCCCACAAGGTCAAGACCTGACCATACAGAAACTTGAGATTAAGAATTCTTAGTCAATTCTTCATATCTTTCAAGACAGCTAAGGTTCCTTTGTGAATTTTAACTTTTGTTATGAATGTGTAAAAACACTCATCAACAGTTTTTGGTGCTAGAAGGAGGGCTTGATGGAATTTAAGGTAGGTTTTGTAATAGACTGGCCAATAGGATCATATTAATGCTTTGCAATTTGAATGTTCTGACTGCAAATATCTTCTGTTTGAAAGAATTTGAATGTGTTTTTTGCAAAGGTACTGCTCAAACTTTGAAGAGTATTTTGATTTTTTGAGTGTTAATGTGCTATTCTAAGATATGTTAGATCTCATTAAATTTCAAAAAAATTAAAAATTTGAAAACAGAGTGTCATTTTCAAAGAACTCCTATGAGGACAATTTTCAAGTTAATATTCCTGTCTTTCAAGGAACTTTAAATAAAAAACTTTATCCTGAAAACTTGTCTAATTTTGGTTTATTTGGACGATGCAAGATACATAGGTCCACAGAGCATGGAGAAATTAATTGTCTGACTTTTCTTACAAGGTTAGATTTGGCCTTCAAAGGACTGATCTCTTTTTTAGATGTATACAGGGCTGATGATTGGCAGGAGAATGAAGATCTTATGGAGCAGCCAGAGGAGACAGTGCCTACAGTCATTAGTTGCCTAGAGAATATGAAAGCAGAACCAATGCCAAAAATAAAGGATAGTAAAATATCTTTTCTTGAATCATATTATGGTAAGAATAAGCATTCTCCAAGTGTCTGTCGAAGCTTAAGTGTGAGTAAAAATGATTGCGGATATAGGTCTTTTGAAAAATATAGAGAAGGAATCATACCTCATTTTCAGTTAGATAATAAGCAAAGAAAGTGTAATGAGAAGAAAAAGAAAAGTGAAGTTAATCTTGATACATTTAATAAATATGTTGAATTACTAGGAAATGCTTGTCAAGTGAAAATCTCTGAATCTGATTTGAAACATTTTAATGAAAATGATTGGACAAGGAAATGTAAACAAGTGGTGACAGAATTAAAATGCACTAAAATTAACGAGGTTTCTGTACTAGAAAATAAGGGAATCATAGAAAAGGAAGTAAATCTTGATTTATTGCTTGATTGCTTTAAATTAAATGACCAAATCTAGGAGTGTTGTAGGATAATGGAACCAAGCATTTCACTGAATGAGAGGACTGAGTTATTTGAAGAACACTTGGTGAAAATAGAAGACACAGCTGTGCATAATCAGACGTCACTCTAGCATCATTTTGAAAGTGAAATAGGGAAATATTCTTATCAATCAAATATTGTTTCACATTCACATTTAAATGATTTTGAAATAATAAATTTGTATATGTCAGATTGTGATGATAGTGATACTCATTCAGGTGCTGATGTGCAGAAAATAAAAGAGGACATTGAGGTGTTGCCAGGATTTAAAAATTAGATAAGCTTGCAGAATGAAGAGATGAAGTTAAATGAAGATACCGAAGTAATACATTAGAAGTCACATGTCGTCAAGGTTGAAGTAGGACAAAACATTGAGCTAAACAACAAAAATGCAAGGTCAAATAAAAGATTGGCTGGCAGTGAACACATATATCCAACAGAACCAGAAATACATCAGGTTGTTTCTTTCCTTTTTCCCGTAAATGATGTTAAATGTTGTTTTGATTATGGAGATTCAGGGGATAAGACTTGCATATGGATTAATCATGAACATGATGAGCTTCCTCAATTGCTGATCATTTGGGATTATTCTGTTAAACACAATGAATTTAGAATAAATGAATATTTTTTAGAATTCAAGGATAAATTTGCTAAGCTGAGAACTGCAACTAATGTCTTAATGTTCCTACATATTCTGAAAAGACATGAAAATATGAGTATGTTTGGGTGTGGTTTTGATTTTTTTTGCTGGTGGTGTCTTGTATAGTTCGGAGGGGCAGTTGTTTTTGTTTCTTTTCTTTTCTTTCTTGTTTTGCTTTGTGTTGTTTCCTTTCGTAGTTAGTCATTTGTACAGTCTGCCTGGTCTGTTTGTTTTTCTTTGTGTTGTGGGTCCTTGTTTTGATTGGGCAAACTTGAGGCACCTAGTTACTTTAGAATGCTATTGAAATTGTTAGAATTCAAGAGTTGGATATAAGTTCTTACATAGGTTGAGATTCAGGTTAGTATAGGTATTCTTGATCAGGTCTGTGGTATCTTTTTCATCAACACTACTTTTCTTGAGTCAAGGAGATTTTCACAATGACACACCTAAAATCCTTGGGTTTGTTGAATGTACTAGTGTAGGTGTTAAGTGAAAAATCAGAGGTCACCCTTGCTACCATTGCAATTCTCAGCTTAATTTTAGCAAGTGACCACACTTTACATCATGGACTTACAATGATAATATCTTATGAATTTATTGTTGATAACTGAGAGGGGGGGTGAATCAGTTACTCTAATTATTTCTTCTTTTGAACTTTCTTATTAATCAAAGCAGCATTGAATCAAACAAACAAACATTACCATGAAATGAGAAACACATGACACAGTATTTTTAATGTGGAAACCCGGTTAAGGGAGAAAACCACGGGGTGATTAACCCAAAGATTATTCTCTGTTAGAAGAATAAGGAATTACAAAATGGCACTTGCCAATTAGGGCTCACTGCCCGAGCACACTGCTCACAAAGAGGCACACTGCCTACAAGGAGACACACTGTTTACAAAAGAATGTTATACAATACTTGAACTGATTGGAAGCATCTATATATGCTGGAGTTTAGTTTCGGTTAGGCTCAGTACACTGATCTGCTGCACTTCATCTTTCCTCTATTCTTTATTCTGCTTTTCTTTTCACATACCGGATCTTTCTTACTGCTTCTGTTCTGCTCTGCACTTATTCGCATGCCCCATACCACAACTACTCCTCTCACAACAAAATCCATCCTTTATATATATCCGCACTAGTGATTTCATTATCTTTCTAGTCGGCACCCGGAATAGTCTATCTTCTCACAAACTTTGTTCTGTCGGCTGAATCCTTGCATATCAAGTAATGCGGATCAAGCATATACTTGTAGATATCATTAATCATGTCAGCCAAACATGATTCATGCCTTCACAACCTTTACCATCAATAGTAACACATCCAGAAAATAGTCTGATACTCTGTCAGTCAGTTCTTCCTCTGTTCTCACTGTCTCTCAGGAATCCGGTATTCAACTATTCATATCTTTTTCCTTGTCCATCACCGGAGGCTAAATCCTTGGAATATACTACTCAAGGTAGTCCTCTTGACTTCCCCAAATCTGCACTGCACCAAGACACTTCCAACAATCTCCCCCTTTGGCATTGATGGCAACACTTAGTGAAAAATGACTAAGTGTTTACACTGTGCTCCCCCTTGGTTGATGCTCTATCTTTATATACAATTTCCAGAACTCCCCCTTAGTTGGATTCCTTATTTTTCACTGCTCCTCACTCCCCCTTTGACATCAATGGCAAAGGGTAGGGTCCGCACACCAAAATTTAAAAAAATTTACTATACTTAGCCGCATATTACATACTTACATAAACTGAAGAATGTCTGCAAAGGATGTCTTCAATTGGACCAGTTCTGTAGCCCAACTTTGCTTCATTCTATCCAAAATTGAAATGTGACCACTCAACAAAAATGTAAAAGCTTTTGCCCTCTTGGGATCTGTCGGATCATTTGTTTGGGCGGTAGTCTGAGCATCACTAATGGCCTCATGCATAGTTTCTAACTTAGGGATTATAATCCTTCTAAGTTCTCCCATCCAATTAGTTATATTCTTCCTTTCCTTCTCAAAATTCTTTATTGCATTTGTGATTGCAATAGTTTGACATTCCTGATTCACTATGGAGGAAGAGAGAGGATCAAAACTTTGAGACAAACTTTGTAGTTTGTCCTGTTCCTCTTTTATTTTCTTATCAATTTCTACTGTTGCCTTTGACCAGGAGATGCAAAATTTGTAAATGTCACCGCCATCCTTAAGAGCATTTTCTAAGCTCTTTATTCCAATACTCATATTTCTCCTATCATTAGAGATTAATCCTAGTACTTCTGACAATCTCTTATCCAAAAACTCCTTCCAGACCTTTTCTTCAGCTGATTTTTCTAGAGAATCAAAATGTGTACCAACATTGCTGACTAAGGTTTTGAGATTACCGGAAGAGGAGGCTGTCGGATCTATCTTGACTGATGGCATAATTTTTCCAAGCACTCCGGAAGCAGCCTCTATCAACTCACAGTCTTCCATATGAGACTTTAGGAGTTTTTCATTTGCCTTAGCATTTGCAAATGAAGCTATCTTCATTGTCTGTACCGGAGAGAGGGAATCAAAGTTGAATGGACCTTTTAGAAGCTCCGGTTCATCAATCTCTATTGTTTCTTGGCTCAGAAATTTTTGAACAGTTTGTGCAGTGTCTCTTGCCAGAGACAGATGTTTCTTCTCTTCTGCAGTTTTGTCCTTTGGAATCTTTTCTCCTTTACCACTTTCAGTTGTGGTTTTCTCTGTTGGATTCTTCTCTTTCTCTGCATCCTTGGTGCTGTCAACCTCTTTTTCTTTTACTGCTGCTTCTTTCTCCTGTAATTTCTCTTCTTCTTGGGAGCTGGAGACTGTAGGGGAAACCGGAGGAGAGATGTTAGTCTGTTCAAGGGCCACTTCTTCCGGAGCAGATGATTCCGAGTCCACAGCTGTTTCTGCACCTAAGTCCTCTACAACAGGAAGATTAAACCTTTTGAAGGCCTTCTAGAGGATCTCTTCTGTCTCTATGGCTACCTTGTCAGTCTCACCAAGCATGAGTTGATTCATTCTTGCTTTACTCCTGAACTCATCTTTGCAGTCTTTGAATATTATGTTCATTGTCTTGGGATCAATTTGAGGATATAGCTGAATAGCTATCTGCTCCCGGATCTCAAGATCTTTTGCCTGAGCATTATTCTTTCTTATTTCTAATTCCTTTTCTAGGCTTTTAAGAATTAGAGATATGATCTCAATGAAAGCCTTATTGTATATGTTCAGATACTTGATTGTGGCTTCCTGCAGAATCTTTTGGTCAGCCTCATTATAGTCATCATAGAATTCAGTCATTGGTTGAAGGTTTCCATCCACTGTGACTGACTTGATTACACTCTCTAGAGACAGGGTGGGCTTTTCAACAAATACCTCTGCCATTTCTTCCTTGTCTTGGCCTGTGGAGGGTTTACCGGATCCTTTCTTCTTCTGTTTCTTTATTTCTTTTACCCCCTCATCTGACTCAGTTTCCTCTTCATCCTTTTGGCTTTCATAAGCCCTTGTGGCTTTTGTCTTAGATCTTTTACCGGATGCCTGGACTTCCGGTTTTGAGCTTTTGGTTCTAACAGGTGTAGATCCTTTTGATGATCTGGTCCGGGTTGAGGTTTCCACCGGAGCACTTTTCTTGCTTTTCTTTTCTGTCTCTTTCTTTTGTTCCTCAGCCTTTCTTCTCTTTTCCCGGTTGGCATCAAGTGCCTCCTTTGGGATTCCTAGGCCTTGAGCAATATGCTCTACTTCTTTTCTCACCTTCCTCTTTATCTCAGGTTCCCTGAGTTCCACATGGATCTTCACACTCAGCTCCTCAAAGGTTCCAAACCTTTCTGCCTTTGGATCTTTGGGCTGACTAAGCATGTGTTGAACATGCAGTTCCACAATCTGTCCATCAACCTCATACCCCATGGGCATGATCCAGACAGTCCTTGGCTCCATTGCCTCCATTAGGCACTGATCAGTATCCACCATAAAGCAAACTGAGTCCTTGTATTTTTCAACAAGAGACTAGGGAATTCTTTCTCTTGCTTGCATTGTGCTCTGGAAGTTTTTTAAGTATCCCCATAGGGCTGTATTTCTTGCTTTGGCATCGCCAAGCCCATGTAAATAATCTCTTATCTGGACTGCAACAGGTTTGTCATTCTGCCATGCCCATCCACTTGATCCGGGCAGCTCATTCATGAAGTAGAAAAATAGACATAATATAAGAGTACCATACTTAAAAGAATTCTTTTTGTCCTTCTTGATCTTCTGTATATTTTCCATTAATTGGCTTAAGAGAAGTTCACAGAGATCATAATCTGCATTCTTCCTCAGCATTTCATAGGCAGTATATACTGCAGTTTCGGATACAGAATTCTCCCTACTGGAGTGATAGATCATGTATCCTATTATCATGGATGCATACTTGATATCCGGATCAGAAATATCTTCAATGGTCATTGCCCTCTTGTCAAATTTTGATCCGGTGGCCTCAGTTACAATGTTATTTTTGACAAATTTGAGGATAGGTATCCCTCCGGAAGAGTATAGACCAGTTACTGCCCTAATTGCCTCTTTTGTGATCTTGCAGGGTCTATCCAGCCATAGGAAGTTGTCATGTATCCTGCTCAGTACATACCGGACCCATTCATCTTCTTCAAAGCAGGGGAAATGAATGAATTGATCAAATTGTTTCTTTTGGATACCCTTATACTCTGGTTTAAGCTCAAAAGCATTGTCTATCAGTTGTTTGTGATAGAGATCTCTCAATTTGAATTCCCTGAATTCCTCAATGCTTGCATGTATGTAAACCCTAACATCTTCTGTGTGTAAAACGCCATGAGGAACACTAGAGAATGCTCCTAAGGGATCTACCTCCAATGACTTGTATGGATGTTTCTTAAATACAGGTCGGGGCCTATCTGAGATCTTTACTATATTTGGAGTAGCCATTTCTCAAAAGATTTGTAGCAAGAAATGGAAAATACCTTATGCGTCTTCGGTTACATGGAGTGGTTGGATTGATTTCTGTATGTAATGACTTCGGCAGGAGATCTTTGGTGAGTTTGATGATTCTTGTTGCAGAGCTCCACTTTTCGCTTCTTCTTAAGTGCAGAATGAGCAAGTGATTTTATGAAAAATCCCTTATATTGCTCCGCAAACCCTAATATCTGATGACAATAAATGCTCGACCTACATTATTCCGGTTTGCCTTATTCAGATAGCTTGGAGTACCAGATCAGTCCTGATCTGAGAACATCATGCGGATCTTCCAATCATGAACAAATCAAGATGACACATTACAATAACATCCCAAACACTCTGTCCAATCCGCAGAATAAGACAATGTACTTTTGGATCTCTCCGGACCCTTTTGTAATCCTCTATCATTCCGGAGCATCTCTTGGAACAGGTCTTACTTGATCGATCACAACTTCTTTACATCTTCATGCAGACCTCTGAAATCTTATCTAGATAATCTCAAGACTTATATCTTCAAACCCTTTACTCTGCATCTTGTGCCATATCTGGCACCACTTAATTGGCTGGGGGAACAGGATTTTCTTTGAGTCTCCCCCTGAGCCAGAGCTCACTTTTTAATTTCTGGAAGGAATATCAGCACCAGAGTCTGGTGCGGATCTAACTTCTATGTTCTCTGAACTTTTCTTTACCCAAATCTTGTTCATCTGATTCCTAACTTCATCCGCATTCATCTTTTGTTTACCCTTGTCTTGATTCTGATTATACACCAGACCTCTTTTGTCCTGATTCTTGCTTCTGCAGACTTTTGCATTATGACCGGACCTATTACAGATTTGGCAAATAACATTTCTTTGCATATTTGACTGATAACCTCTTGATCTGCATTGATTAGCCATATGACTTACTCTATTGCATGCAAAGCATCTACCATTGAATGATTTGTTTATTTGCATATTTCTGCATTCATGAGACTTGTGTCCATACCTTTTGCAGTTAAAGCACTGTCTGGAGAAGGATGAATTAGTCTGATTCATTCTCTTTCTGCACTGATTAGCTTTGTGACCAAAGTGATTGCAGCTGTGGCAGTATCCATTGAAGGATGGATATCTTTGAGCATTGGGCTGTCTTACCGGAGGTCTTCTGGGCCTATTCCTTGGATTTTCTGATCCAAAATTCTTTTGACCGGATCTAGAGCTTTCTTCTTTCTCATATCCCAAACCATACTTGTCATCTGTCCTCTTTTGACTTCCAAGAAGTACTTCAAGTTGGGCAGAACTTATCTTGAATTTTTCTTTATATTCATTTACTATTTGAAGATCTCTTTTGAGAGAGACAATTTGATCCTCAAGTTTTTCTTCATTATCTTTGGCATCTTCAAGATCAGATTCAAGATGTCTGATAATCCTGTCCATCTGGTGGCATTCTTCTGATTTCTCTTTAAGAGATTGTCTTAAATTGTCTTCAGCTTTTCTTTTTTCTTCAATCTCTTGAGTAAATTTTATAGTTCCTGATTCCATTTCATGTCTTAACATAATGACTTCTTTTGATAACTTTTCACATAACTTGGTTTTCTCAGTCAATTCTTCATTTGTATTGCTTTCTTCACTTTGTCTTGCCAATTGTTGGAGCAGCTCCTTTCTCTTTTTCATAGAGAGACTTAATTTGTCTTTTAGTTCTCTCATGAATTCATCAGCCTGTTTGAGTCTTTCCTTTAATTCATTGACTTCAGAGTTTGACTGTTCAAGATCCTCAAGGGCAGTCTTGAGTTGCTCCCTTAAACCATATGCATCCATTTGAACTCCCAGATCTTCCTCAAACTGTTAGGCTCTATTAGGAGGAACTTAGCTCTGATACCAATTGTTGATAACTAAGAGGGGGGGTGAATCAGTTACTCTAATTATTTCTTCTTTTAAACTTTCTTATTAATCAAAGCAGCATTGAATCAAACAAACAAACATTACCATGAAATGAGAAACACATGACACAGTATTTTTGACGTGGAAACCCGGTTAAGGGAGAAAACCACGGGGTGATTAACCCAAAGATTATTCTTTGTTAGAAGAATAAGGAATTACAAAATGGCACTTGCCAATTAGGGCTCACTGCCCGAGCACACTGCTCACAAAGAGGCACACTGCCTACAAAGAGACACACTATCTACAAAAAAATGTTATACAATACTTGAACTGATTGGAAGCATCTATATATGCTGGAGTTTAGTTTCGGTTAGGCTCAGTACACTGATCTGCTGCACTTCATCTTTCCTCTATTCTTTATTCTGCTTTTCTTTTCACATACCGGATCTTTCTTACTGCTTCTGTTCTGCTCTGCACTTATTCGCATGCCCCATACCACAACTACTCCTCTCACAACAAAATCTATCCTTTATATATATCCGCACTAGTGATTTCATTATCTTTCTAGTCGGCACCCAGAATAGTCTATCTCCTCACAAACTTTGTTCTGTTGGCTGAATCCTTGCATATCAAGTAATGCGGATCAAGCATATACTTGTAGATATCATTAATCATGTCGGCCAAACATGATTCATGCCTTCACAACCTTTACCATCAATAGTAACACATCCAGAAAATAGTCCGATACTCTGTCAGTCAGTTCTTCCTCTGTTCTCACTGTCTCTCAGGAATCTGGTATTCAACTATTCATATCTTTTTCTTTGTCCATCACCGGGGGCTAAATCCTTGGAATATACTACTCAAGGTAGTCCTCTTGACTTCCCCAAATCCGCACTGCACCAAGACACTTCCTCTGAGAGATCCGGACCAATCTGTCGGACCTTGCCACATGCTCTGTTCTTGTTCACCGGACCGCAACAATCTTCATTCTGTCTTCCGGTAGAGACACACCATGACTTGCGGATATGTGGGATGACCTTTGTTGCCATCAATGACAACAACCATGAATACATATAGTGTCTCTTGCCAACATTTATATGCTATACAAAATTTAATATAAAAAGAAAAAGAAAGAAGGATCATACTGAAAATCTAATTTAAGCCATCTAAGTAACTCTACCGGGGTTATAGATGCTTGCTGGCAGTGGGGTTCTACTTAGGAGAATTGCAACGATAACCTTGTCGGGGCTATGGATGCCTATTGGCAGCAAGGCTCTATCTAGTTGGCTATGAGGGAATGACATCACCTATGTAGCTTAACGCCAGTCATTGGTTTATTCAACTTATCTTCAAGATGGGTATATTAATCATGTGCACACACTTGATTCCTTATCATTACATTGTTATATTGATGAACATTATATCATTCAGGAAGGGTTAGGATACTCATGCTGAACCAGAGTCTAAGTATTGTGTTTTAGCTTATCCCCACCTCTTGAATTATTGGAATTTTATTGTTTTCTTTCGTTGCTAGTTGTTGTGATACTCACAACATGACCCATTTTTTACCTGGAGGCAAAATGAGGACCCCTGTTTGCTTTTGGATTTTGGCTTGGTTCTGTGTGTGGGGGTAGTATGGGCAAAATATCTTTAGTGCTTGAGAGTCATAATGAACATAACGCATGATTAAACCAATGAGGTACATGAATTTTATGTTGAAATGAGCTTAGGTTGCCGTTTGAGTTATTTGCGGGGTCCCTATATTTTTAAGGTTATGCCTTTGTAAGTAGATCTGTGGACAAAATGAGTATGAGTGCATTGTTTCTCGTGTCTGTTGGATTGCATGTTGTTGTGTGGTGTTGCCTTTCGTATTGAATATGCTAATCAAGGTATGCATGAATATGGTATATTTGCCCGAGCCCGACGGCATTTTATGATATGTTGTGTAAGGGGTTGAAGTCCGAGGGTGTTGTATAAGGTGTACATTCACAAACATAAGAGTGTTCAAGTTAGTTCATTGCATATGCGTACTTTCCCGTATACATTTTCATGGAATGCATTTATGGATCTGAGGGTCTTTTAAGGTATATTTCATAGGAATTGGATTCCAAAATTGTATGTATAAGAGAGTTATATTTTGTTAAATCATTTTCAATATAAGTATGTGGGCCGGATTCGATAGCTTCTTTTCAGCTCCGTGATTGTATACATTTGATTTGTATTTGCTCATATATACATGCTTGGATTTGATGGCTTATTCAATTAAATTTAAAAAGCATAGGCGATTGAGTGTTTATATGTATAGGGGTTTGTGCATATATTTGCAGATGCATTATCAAATGTGAGGTAGAGGGAGAGGTTAAGCATCCCTAAAATTATAGTTGTTTTATATGCGTTATACATTGGTGTACAGGTGGAGTTAAAGGTAATTTCATTGCATTTTATGGGCCGTTGTATGTCATTTTGTATGTTTACATTAGCTGATGGCATACAGGACCATAATACAATGACAGAATTAGAGCTAATTTCGATTCAGTTCATAGGTTGGTGGGTCCTAATTTGTTTTTGTATTGGGCGTATGCATACAAAATACAAAGGTAATATAGTATGGTTTGCATACAAGAGTGGAATTGAGTGCCTTTTAATTCATTTCATTAACTTTTGGAGTCCGTTGTGTGTATGTTAAGAGGCAAGACGATATACAATGCATCATACAAAGGAATATACAACATCATATACAACGTAACATGCAACGTGAGATACAACGTCACCTACAACGAGTAATACAAAGTGATATACAATGCACGATACAATGTGAGTACAATGACATATGCAGTGAGACATACAAACATGGAACTAACGACAATTTTAAACTTAAATCATAAATTGTCGGTGTCCGAGTTTGTGCATCTTTAGGTTTGTGTTTGGTACATTAAAAGAGGAGTTCGCGTATATCATACAAGGTGGAACTGAGCATATTACAACGCATTTGCATAAATCTTAGAGGTCCGTTTTATATGGCATTCATTATTAATGTATATGAAGTGGATACAAAGCCGTAACCGAAGGTCGATAGATCCCGTTTGTGTGTATTGTTTGTATACGATACAAAAAAGGGATATGCAGGAAATAAGGTGTGAAACAGAACTAAGAGTAATTCAAATTTTTTTCATAAACATTTGGGTTCCGTTTTGACTGTGGTAGTTTGGTATGCAGTAAACAGTTTAGTATATAGTATGGTATGAGGTATATCAGATGGCATGGTGCATAGTATATAAGGTCAGGATCAAAAGGGCATTTCATTGAGCGTATTTGTTCCATTTTTCATCCCTTGTATTGTATTTGATACTTCATACAACTGATGTTATGTATGCAAATGAACTAATACACAGAAATGGAATTGATGGGAGATTCATATTTCGTTTGTATAAGCCGGTGAATTCCATTTGGTGTTTTGTTTGTATTCAAGGTGAATGTGCATAAATGATAATACGGCAGCGGAACTTAAGGTAATATTACAATTTAATCCATGAATTGATTATGTTGTTTTTCATATCTAATCAGGTATGCTGGGACGTATGCAAAGGTAGGGAACGTGAATTACAAAAGGGCAACGAGGTGATAGGCAGACAATGAGATACAATGAAGGAGTTGAAAGTATACAATGGCGATGGTATCATAAGAGGCAAAATTTACAAAGGCAAAAGTGAGGAAGTATGCGGAGGTATGCAAAAGGCGAAGGGGGAGTAGGTGAATATGATGAGAGGAGAATACGATACAAGGGAAAAATTTGCAAAGTGAAAGAACATACAGGTGGAAAGCGGAAGAATTATAGGGCAAAGGGAACATTGCAAGGATCATACTCAGGTCGGGATTTAACAAGTTACGGTATAGAGGGAGAAGACCAAGGCAGAGTGGGTCAATGTGGAAGACAGTTAAAGTTTCAAAGATTCCAATGGCATCTTTACGCTCAGGGTGGAATATGTTGATCTGATGTTTTTGGCGGGCTTCTCTGTTCACCGTTGATGTTGTATTTGAAATTTGGACCGTTGACTGACCAAATCTTCTAACCGTATTGGGGATAATTAAATCTATATATTGAGCCCCTTTACTCTGTAATGGAACACACAAGAATACACAGAGGCTTCAAAAAGTGAACAGAGTATGCAAGAGAGGTCACTGAAAAGTAGTGCCTTGAGCAAAATTAACATTAGGAATTCGCCTGTTGTCTGTAGTTAAGAGTATGCAGAAGTGTCTGGTCTCTTTGTTGCATCTGTGAAAGTGTCTATAAGTGTTTATTGTTGGTAATTCAAAGGATTGAAGTCATAAAACATTGTAAATTTGAAATGGATGTCATATGTTAGTAAATACAAACATCAATTTTCTGTGTCTATCTTCAGAGTGTTAATTGATTCAAGTATTTTCTAATGTATTTTCCCTTGAAAATTGCAATTCCATATGTCAATTTGTGATACTACTCAAGATTTATGTATGAGGATTTATTTGCTTTTGGATTGATCAGGATAAACAAATTTATATGCATGAGTAACATAGAATTGTATGTGGATAAAATCCAGTTTTCTAACTTTATCTTTCCTAACTTTTCCCCAAAATCATAAATAATTAGCATGTACGTAGAAATCTGAAGGAAATTGTCATATATTTGAAGAAAGAATGAGGAATTGCAATAGTCTTTGACAATTTTCATATAAATTTGAAAGGCAAAGTTTGTTTTACTGAAATTCATGTAAAACTTTGTGATAAATGGTAAATATTTGCATAGGATTCATAATTCTGGTATAATTTGTAGATATTTGCATAATTTGAAGCCCAGTGAGTCACATATTACTTTAATTTGCGTAAGACCCCTTGAACATTACAACTTCACATCAACCTATTGAATTATCCCACAAGGTCAAGACCTGACCATACAGAAACTTGAGATTAAGAATTCTTAGTCAATTCTTCATATCTTTCAAGATAGCTAAGGTTCCTTTGTGAATTTTAACTTTTGTTATGAATGTGTAAAAACACTCATCAATAGGTCCCACACCTTGAGACCAATCCCATGTTAATCCAAAATTGTTGGAATTGTCAAAGATCCAACAAAAGGGTGCAATTTCAGGTGATAACAAGTCCAAAGTTGGAGTTCCACATCCAAACTCCTAGTTCAAAGCATCCAAATTCTACCTCTCCTATGGAGTTGGGTTCCAGTTGTTAAAGGGGTTTTTGGGGATTTAAACACATGGAGATTGTTGTTTTATTGAGTTCATTCTAATTTTCTCTTCTCTCAGCAAGAAAAGAAGCATTGTAACCCAATTGTTTCAGAGATATTTAGTTGTAGAACAATTATTTTTCAAGTATTTTTTCAGATTTGTAACAGAGAAAGGCTCCTATTTTTTCAATAAAGCAATATTTTGGCCTTCTCAAATTTCATGTGTTGTATATTATTGCGAATGATTTAGTATGATTTTTGTGATTATTTTATAACAATCCTTGAATTATGTCTCATCTATGAACATTATTATACAGAAACAAACAAAACTCATACAGGTCATAGGTTGTGTGACTATTTTTAGCATTTTGTAGTTGTGAAGACACCTGGTTTTCCTTTGATAAATGTGAAATCTAACCTTCATATGAAACACTATTGTGTGAGCTTGTTAAAACTTTGATTTGTTCATAAAGCAAAGCTTTTTAAGAATTGTGAGTTGAAACAACTTGTATAGGTCTTATAAATTTTGGTACATCACCCCCTAGGATTAATATACTTTTCAGTCATAGTATCTATTGTCCTATTTTGCTTCCCAGCCAAATAGCTCAAATCCATAAAATATCTAGGTGTATTCCCCCTGAGGATATAAGGAAAAACATCAAAAAATGGTTAAGTCCCATAAAATTCAGAGTTTTCCTTGTGTTTTTCTGCCTTGTTAGGATTTTAGAGTTCGGTCTTCACCTCTTCACCATTCTCCCAAACTCTAACCCTGTCCCTTGCAAACATAGCTAAGTGTTATTTTCTCTAGAGATCAGGGGTTCATCCTTCACCTTTTTTTTCCTTTTGAAGGCAGTGACGGGTAGCTTCCGAAGAGTGCCACGTGTTGGCGCGACGCAAGTTCTACATAGCACAAAGATAATGCCTTCAAATTTTTGCTACGGCTCACCACGTGTCCAGGACTGACAAAGTAAATCAGCTAAGTATTTCATACTTTTGGGAGGTGGAATTTCTTTCTTCTTTCTTCCCTCCTGGAAGGCTGAACGATGTAGGCCTGAGGCCCAATCTCTGCAGAGACCCTAAGAGACGTGTGGTGGCCCAGCGCAGACTGTCAATATCTAAATAAGTTGAGCCCCTTATGCTCATTGAGCCTAACACGACCCACTTTTTAAAACAACTTTTATTGCACGTACTTAAAGGGACCTTCAAGTTGTGCAACTTGATGCTCAGTCAGTAAATGCTTTTCTTCCTTTGCTGAGACTTCCTTTTTTGGTGGGCCTCATTTTATGTTTCAGCGACACTGCGAGCTTCCGCGAAGTCCTACGTGTCTTCCACGCAGGCTCTTCGCTGAGACTCCATCCTTTGCGGGACTTTCCAAACGGCTTCATCAAGTCTACGAAGGATCTAAGGTGGTGTTTATAACCCGTTAAGCTGTATGGTTCTAGTCTTATGTCTTTGTAAAGGTCCACAAGCGCCAATTGGCAGGCTATCATAACATCGCGGACTACTAAAGATGATGTCATATTTGCATTGTGTGGCTGCAAGATGATGACACATGGCGTGTTGGTACTCCTCCTCAGGAAATTTCAAGGGAGACTCTACTCAAGTGTGTGCCATTATGACAAGTGGCACCCTCGGTGTGTTCTGTTTAGTGGGCCTTGGAAAGCTGACAGAGCTAGAAAGAGAAAGATATAACTGTAGACTCAACGTGCCACCTCACCTTTCACTGAAGGAAGACTCTTCACGGGACTCTTTAAAGGCTTTTAACGAAGCCACGAAATTGTCATTTAGGCAGAATCTTTGGGCCTCAACGCAGGATCAAAAGGGAAAGTGGTGGTTGTTGATTCAAAAAGTGGACTCATCTATGGCTAGGATTCAAAGGTGACTCTCAAGCATCCTAAACATGGGAAAAATGTGAACTTGACCGACAAGCCATTGTAGGGGTCAAAATTTTAAAGGATTAGGAACTGATGAAGACACAGAGACTCAAAAATCTAATGATTTAAAGTGTTGTAAAGGATTTGTTGAGGGAAATTAAAGAAATTTTGTCTCATACGCCATCAATGCGGACCCAAATATCTCTCAACTGCGCCTTCTGGATATTTGTTGCATTCATTGTTGCAGATGGTGAATTAGTTGCTCGCATTGAAGACTCAAAATATCTTCCAAATGCTCGATGGATTCAGATATTTTCTACAATGAATTCTTGTAGGTAGATGTTCCTTCTAGCAAGAAAATATCTCTGACAGGCCCATGGGTGCATTCATTACAGTAGTTAATGGCGCTCCATTTGTAAATGCTATATAAAGCATGAAATTTAATGTATTATGGTTGGCATTTGGTTTTCTAAATCATACCTCTTGCAATTATAACTGTACCTCTCTAATAATAGAAATCAAATTTTACCTTCTCAGGAATAGTTCTTTGCTCTGTGTATTTTTCTGTTTGATCTCCATCTATGAATGCATCTTTCCTCTTGGATTTCATTTAGTTTCTCTTACCTCTGCAAGTAGTTCACGATTTGTGTATGTTGGTCTATTGGATATTGTTATTTTGTGCATACATGGTAGTTCAGAGGACCTTCTCATATTCAAACCTGGTGTATCACCTCATTTTACTTTCAATTTTACTCCCTCTTGCTCTTTTCATAAACAAGTGGATAGATTAGGTTTAGTCTTAGGATAGCTGAATCTCATATTCAACAAAGGAACCAGCCTCTATCTGGAGATTTGGCCTCCCTGTAGGGTCCCACACCTAGAGGTCATCTCAATGTTTCACTAGATTCTTGGAGCCCTAAAAGCCTTCAACACTGGGTCCAAATCTATGTGACAATAGTATCTTCTATCCCTTTTCTTGTCAAAGCAGTAGTTTTAGGTGATCCATCAAGGGAACCAACCCTCTCTAAGGTTCATCCTCTCCATAAGTTACCCACAGCTTGAGGATGATCCCATGTTTCACAAGATAGCTAAATTTTACATTTAGCAAGGGTGCAATCTTAGTGACAACACTTAGTTAGGTAAGAACATGGATATGTATTCTATTGTGTGGGCCCACATTGTGAAATCACTCCTACTTGAATAGTATCTAGGAATGTTCTCAAGTGATTGGTGTGTTTTCTTGTGAAATACCTACAATAGCCACTTGTAGCCACAAAAGGTCTAGCACCTTTTGCATCATTTTATACCTTGAAAGTTGTGTCAGCCATCGTGTTTCTTGATTGCAGTAATCTCTTGATCCAAAACTTTTGTCAGATTTCCATCGAATTAGCCTTTGGAAAACTTGTCACATTTGTTCAAACTATTTAGGAGTTTATAGAATACACTTGGGATCTATCAACCTCTTCCTCATTCTACACCCATTCATACCTTCCATACGCAAAATTTTGCCATATCATACCATTTTCCAAGCTTCATTTCACCCATCCATCCATTTCACTGTCCCTTACATTTTACTCATAGACTTGGCTTTGCTCCTCAAACACTTTGGGACTTCAATCTTGTCAATTATTTTGATCTTATCAATCTACATCCCAAATCATCCTTGAATCCAAAGTCCAACTTGTCAAATCTAGATATTTTTATCTTTTCATCCTTAGATTGACATCTCACTTGAGATCTCGTCAACCTCAATTAGTGTTAACCTAATCTTGTGGACTAGTTAGCTTAGGAGTCTTAACTGCGCTTGAGTTAGTAAAATCCTTATCTTCTCCCTATTTTACTTGAGATCTTTTCTACCTCAAGTAGGAAACAAAGCATCCTTACCCTTTTATTTCTTAGGTATTTATCTCTCCTAAGTAGTGAAAGGTATCATCATTTATCATCAACCAAAAGATCTAGATTTGTACTTGAGGCCATTTTGATTCATCATCCCAAATATCATTCCCAAGACACCGAAGTCCAAATTTGGAATACTCCGAGTCATAATCACATTCTCTTTCTCTCTTCCAAACATTAACATATCTTTTCATCTCATTTTCTTTTACCCAAGTCCTTTCTTTGCATGCCACTCACAAGGTCACAAGAAAGAAAGATTCTGGAGTCCAACATTCAAATAGACCTTACCAAGAAACCTATCCCTCACATGGGAGTTGGAAAATAAGTTTGGATGACACCTCTTAGCTATATCCCAAGTGACTATAAAGAAAACTCTCAACCATCATCACCAAATGCACCTATCTTAGGCTAAGGTTCTCAAGATCATCAAGACATTTTCCCATGCCTACATGACTTTTCACAAGATGATGAATACATGGAACTTATACATCGAATACTTGTAGCTAATCCTGACAAATACTTTCTCATGTTGACTCAACTTGGAGCGCAACTACCCTTGGACTATGATATTTCCAATCTTAAGCCACAAGATCCATTTGCATATCATCCTCAAAATCCTCCACTGACATCACAACTTCCCATAATTAATCCTCCATCTCATCTTTGCATCAATGCAAGCAGTAGTAAACCCATTCATACTAATGTATCATAACCTTCAATTCCAACTTGTGTCTCACAACCTCAGAGTCAACCACAAATGTTGGTTCCGACCCCACATGTTGCAACCACCATCAATATCTTTCATCCATCCCCAAATTTCTCAAATCTCCATCTCATCTTCATACCTCAACCCTCAAGTCTCCAATCCACCTTTTAATTCCCATCCTTTCCAAACCACCAATCCCACCACATCACGAAAAAAAAATTCCTTCATCCAACAATTGATCAATCAATAACCTCCAAATACAAATCCAAATCCACCTCCTATCACTTATCTTTCCCAATAAATCAAATAATTGAAGAAGAAGGTACAAGATATGGAGATGGGACATCTAAAAAATAAATACTATTTTGAAGAGATATGTCCCTATACTTTTGATAGATCCTTGGTCATTATTCCCTTTCCACATAACTTTGATATACCTAAGTTTGACAAATATAAAGGGAAAGGTGATCCTAGGGACCATCTAAAAGAATTTTACATAGCATGTATGGAAGTCGCTTATAATGATACCTATCTCATGCGACTCTTTCCTAGTAGTCTAGGAGGCTAGGCTATTGAATGGTTCTCCCATTTAGCTCATGGCATTAAGACATTTCAAGAACTTGCCATGAAATTCATTGCACACTTTTCATATAACATCGAGCATGAGGTATCTATGAAAGACCTTTGCAATACCAAGCAAAGGAATGGAGAATCTATCACTACCTTCCTCCAACACTGGAGGAATCTTGCTAGTAAATTCTCTTATCCCATCCCTAAGAAACAACTTGTCAACATATTTGTTCAGAACTTAAATCAAGAGATGGGTTTTCACTTGCAAATTCAAAGTGTGAATACATTTGATGAAATCATAGACAAAGGTGTCACCATTGAGAAAGCCCTCATAGCTAAAGGTTTAGTCAAGATTTACAAAGACAACAAAGACAACAATTGTTGGTAACTTGGCAAACATCATTGATGAAGACAAATTGGTATGACTTAGATTGACTAAGTTTGAAGTTTGAATGGTGTTGTCATTGAAGGAAACAAGAAACAAGGATTCAAAAGGGTTGTGAGGTTATAGTAATCCTCATGGAGTCATGTGTATAGAGAATTATGGTCTGGAAAGAAGACTTAAGCATTTTGGCTAAGTGTTGGCAAAGTACAGAGAAGACTACAGAGCTACAGTATTATGGTCAGCATTGGTTCACATTTGAAGATCAAGTTATGTGGTTCTAGTAAGATGTTGGTATCCCTTATATGTCTACAATTCCAAAGTTTTATCCTCTAATGACTACTGGAAGTACAGTTGCAAATAGGATAAGTTCAACTTAGCAAAGTACAGTGTTAAATAGGGCAGAACACATGTTTGGTTTGGTCTGCATTTTCTTGTGCTTTTGAGGTGCTATAAACACATGTTCGAAGTCTCTAAATCCAAAATTTTCAAGGTTGAATTCCACCGGTAAGATAGTTGTGAGGACTTATGTATCACTACATGCATTTACAGTGTTTGACAAAGATAGAGTCTAGCTTTTGATACTCCACATTTTGCCGCATGTTAATATTTTGTTCTACAGTTTTGAAGTTATGTTCTAGGATGTCTAAGGAGTCTTAGTTGTGAATTTGAAGGAGTGTTGTGGTCTGCATTGAAAGTTGTGATCTGACAGTTGGATTGAACTTGTGCTAGTCTATGTATGAGGTCGACCTGAAAGTATAATCTTTGTACGAAAGAATCTATTAATTAGAATCATCTTATAAGTGATTATATAGTTGGAAATGACATATGAGAATGTGTTTCAAGTGTTTTTTTGGTTCGCAAAGTACTTTGGTGAATGTATTAGGCCAACAAGCTACACATTATATAACTACACGTTTCATCCTAGCAGGCCGACCTAATTTGAAGTTTGTAAGTGTTGCGGATATATATATATATATATATATATATATATGAGATTCACTTTGGTATTTGAAGTAAGTTATGTGAATATGAATGAGTGTGTGTGACATGCATGAAGTTTTTTTATCCGATCAGGGTGACAAGTGTTTGAGAAGAAGTTTCATGAAGAGCAGAGCAGTGTGACAGAGCAGTCAAAGATGAAGAGTTTTGAGATAGTATTCTGAGCTACAATGGAGTTGTATACATGCATTTGTAGATTCAATTATAACAATTCATTTTGGTAGTGAGCCACCCTTCTATCTCTTTCTTTCTTTTGGCAGTGAGCCTGTTTTGTAGTGAGCATTTCTTTGGATAGTGAGTCCTTAGGGCAGTGAGCCCAGGGCAGCCAGTGAGCCTCTTTATAATTCAGTATTGATACTACATAATATATTATGAGCTAACACTCATCGTGGTTTTTCCCTTTTTGGATTTTCCACGTAAAATCCTAGTGTACATGTGTTATGGTTTATGGTTGTGCTTTCTATGCTTGATTTGCTTTATTGTTATTGAATGTGGAAAATGGATTAAAGATTTAATATGTGAATGGTTTAATAGAATACTGATTCACCCCCCCTGTCAGTATTTTGGGTGTTCAACAATTGGTATCAAAGCTTGGTTCCTTGGAAGAAGTCTAACAACTTGAGGAAGATCTTGGAGATTGAACACATGGAAACTAGAAGGTATCCTACTCCTCTGAAAGAAATTCATCCAATTGGAATTACAGAAGAAGAGTGCATGTTTGTCAATAATGAAGAACTCAAATTTGCTCTTGAAGAACTTGAAAGGACTAAAGAATAAAACTAAGATATGAAGGAAAATGTCAAGGAAGCAGATGAGTGCATCAGGAAGTTGAGGGAGCAAGTCAAGAAGTTCAAACAAAAGCATAAGGAAGTTAATGAACAATTGAGATCAGCAAATGAAATATTGGATTATCTGAAAGTGCAAATTGAAGAAAAGACAAAAGCTGAAGAAAATATAAATCTAATGGTGAAAGACAAATCTGAATAATGTGTAAAACTTGGAAAGGAAGTTGTGAAACTAAAGTTAGACTTGGAGAAGGAAAAGAGCTATGAAGAAAAGTTCAAGATAAGTTCTATAAAGCTTGATGAGATGCTTGCTAGCCAAAAGAACCCTGATGACAAAGAAGGCTTGGGATTTGAGAAAGGTGAAAGTTCTAAAACAGGTCAAGCAATGAATGTTGAGATCAAGAAGGACAAAGGCAAGCAGATCCGGAATCAAAGGAATAGGCCTAGAAGACCACCAGTCAGGCAACCAAATGCTCAAAGGTACCCATCTTTCAATGGTTATTGTCATTCATGCAATAAGTTTGGTCATAAGGCTACTCAATGTAGGAGTAGAATGAATCAAAATGTTCCATCCTTCTCCAGTCAGTGCTTTAGATGCAAGAGAGTTGGTCATAGAGCTAGTGAATATAGAAGTTAGATAAGCAATGGTTATAACAATGGAAGGAATGCTCAATCTTTCAATGGTAACTGCTTTACATGCAAGAGAGTTGGTCATAGAGCTACTGAATGTAGAAGTCAGATAAGGAATGGTTATAACGATGGAAGGAATGCTCAATCTTTCAATGGCAACTACTTTATATGCAATAGATTTGGACATAAGGCTAATCAATGCAGATCCAAAATGAATGGAAGGAACAACAGTCAGAGGAATGTTGTGTGCAACAATTGCAATAAGTCTGTACATATTGCAAGGTTCTACAGAAGAAGGAACATGAAGAAGGATAATCCGGTAGAAAAGAAGAAATCAATGCAAAAGGTTGATCTGACAGAAACCAAGAAGGAGATGAACAAGATTTGGATCAAGAAGGATGTTATTGAAGACAAGAATGAGTCTGTGCCAGACTCTAGTGCAGAAACTTCATCTAGGAAGTAAATTGGGAGCTCTTGCTCAGGGAGAGCCTCAATGAAAAATCATGTTCCCCTAACCAAAAAAGTGGTGCTGACATCCAGCATGAAGATATGAGTTGTAGAAAAGCATATCTAATCTTTTGAAGAAATTTCTAGCAGAAATGCGTCTAATACGGAAGATTGTGAAGCAATATTTTCTATCGACTATGGGTTGCAGGAAAAGTGTTAACAACTTTTTGAAACATAGCATTTATGGTGATCTAGATTTTGATGAAAAGGGGTTATAAGCAAATTCATCCAAAGGAAATTCATATTGCATTCAACTTTCAAGCGACCAAGGAGATCTAAGCAACAAAGCAAAGGCAAAATCAAAGCAATTGGTGTGATCAAACACTAACCGGAAGCGAAGAACAAGGTATTTATAGTCATCACTCTTAAAAAATTTATTGATCTGTGAAAATGTCTACTCCACAAGTTGTTGAGGTAGCTGATAGGCCCTGACCTAAATTCAAGAAGCATCTATTTAAGTCCCTAGAAACAGACCCTGATGGTGTGTTTTCTAATGTACCCTATGGAGTTATGCATAATGAAGATATTAGGGCTTACATTCATGCAAATATGGAAGAATATGATCATGTAAAGTTAGGGCAAGTCTATTTGGATGAGTTGTTAGGTGATAAATTTGAATTGAAAGAAGAATTTAGTGCTCTGCATGAAAAGAAATTTGACACATGAATAGATTTTCCCATTTTCTCTGAAGATGCTTGGGTTAGGTATGTCCTAAGTAGAATCCATGATGAATTCTTTTGGTTGAATGTGCCTCATTATGATAACCAAGGATGTCATTGAGATAGTTACAGGTTTGTGTTCCTCTGGAATAGTTTCAGTGCTGAAATCAGTAAAGAATGACACTATGATGAAGCTAATAGGTGCAAAGTTTGACAAGAGAGATTTAACTGTCAATGATATAGAGGATCTGGTAGTGAAATTTTCTTCTATGGTCATTGGTTACAAGGTGTACTTCTCCAACAGGGAGAACTCTGTTTCAGCCACAACCATCTATACTACATATGAGATGGTGAAGAAGAATACTGATTATGATTTATGTGAATTGCTCCAACAACAGTTGATGGAAAACTTGAAGAGAACCAAAGACACCAAGTACCCATTCAAGTATGATACTCTTGTCATTTGTTTGCTATTCTATTTCTTGAGGGAATTGCCAGGTTGAGCAATATCATTTGGTTGAATCAAGTCCTATAGCAGTGCAAATCAGCAACCACTTGCAGAGTATCGAAAATGATAGTGCCCCAAGTGAAACTTTGTGGGGATATTTTAAAGTAATCCAGAACAAAATGCAAGCTAGGGTTAGAATCCCTAGAAGTGTAGTAGAAAAGTATAAAGATGATGTTTTTATGGTAACTAAAGATCAATTCCTCATTGAGGCAGTGGACCAAGAACAATATGGATCCCAATAATGGGATATGAGGTTACATAGGACATTTTGACTAGTTTGGTAGATCTGATGTTGATCAAACCCAAAGACCCTAAAGAGGAAAGGTTTGGGACTTTTGAAGAAAAGTCTCTCAAAGTTCACTTGGAACAAACACAACTAGAAACACAGAGAAGAGTTAGAAAATGGGTGGAAGATTATGCTATGAGCAAAGGTTTCACAAAAGAACAAATAGATCAAGCTAGAGCTGAGGCTTAAGCTTCTCAAGTTGCAAAGGCTCTGAAAAGGCAAGAGGAGAAAACTGAACAATCAAGGCTCCAGAAAAGCATGAAGTAAAAATTGAATCAGTAAAGGCTACTCCTAGGACAAGAAGGACAACAAGGACCTCCTCTTCTACTGCAGCTACTCCTGAGACCTTCGGAACCCTTCCTATAGCTAATATTGAAAAGGAAACTTCTGGAAGAATAGAGCCTGGTGTGGAGAAGAAGAACAAAAGAGTGAAAAGAATGGCCACCAACAGAATCTACGTGATCCATGGAGGTGGTGGAGAAGAAGAAATAATAGAGAAGGTGAAAGAAGACTCTGTTATTAAGCCTAGACAGGTTAAATCTGAAGGTCAAACATCAAAAGGGCCTGAGAAGAAGAGACAAAGGACTTCTGTGGAAGGAAAAGACAAAGATAAAGAAGAAAAAGGCAAAGGTAAAGAAGAAAAGGCAAAATAAAAGAAGAAGAAAAAGGAAAAGATAAGTGATGCTACTATGGATCTAGAAACCACAATCAATGCAGTGGCACAACATGGGAATTTGAAGCCCATTGCAAACCTTTATGATGAAAGCTTTGATGCTGATAAGGAAATAATTGAAACCATTGTGGTAAGATTTCTAGACATGTTTAATAAAGCATTGATTGAAGTTGTATATGACTTACCCGATAGCCTAGCAAGTATTCTAACTACCAAAAAAGAAGAGGCTATGGCTAAAGATACAGAAATGAAAGATTATGTTTTGAAAAAGTTTTTTCCAAGTCTTACTAGACTAGATAAGGTCAAAGCCACTCAGAGGTTTAGTGAATAATTTAGAACCAAAAGGAGAATTAAAATTCTGGTGGCTAGAGATAAAAGTGGGACTGAAAAGTTGGAAAAAGAAATTGAGGAGAAAAAATTATTGGTGCTTAATGAACTTCACATTCCAACTGTGATGGACATAGGTGAGGATGAACAAAATCCTGATAATTCAAGTGAAGTTTCAGATGTGAGTGGAGAATAAAATGTGTCATCTCTATCACCCTCTAAATTCTCAGAGGGTTAAAGTGTGGTCACTCCTCCAGTATGTTGGAGTACAGGACCACTGAGAGGGGGGTGAATCAGTGGTCTATAAAATTTAACACTTTTTCTCCCTTTAACTTTCAAGATAAAGAGTGAGGAAGACTTCAATGATTCATACAAGTACAATGAATAATACCTTTAATCAATTATAAGAACATTAGGACACATGAACACATGGAGACAAATAAGAAACATAACACCTTATTTGATGAGTGGAAAACCCTCATAGGGATGAAATCCCACTCTAAAAATGCCTCACTGGCTTAACCAAAATGTCTCATTGACAAGTACAAATGCCTCACTAGCAGAATCCTCACTGGATACAAGCCTCACTGGCAATCACGTGCCTCACTAGCTGATACGAGAACATTAGAAAGAAAAAATAAGTTTATACAGAGGATTACTCTGTTTCTCTGAAGCACAACACATCTTATGTCTCACTTTGCATGACAAGATTACAAAAATATACTACAATGAGAATAAACCCCTGATCACATCTCTAGCAATCCTAATTCATCAATGCAAATATAAAGACTCCATTCTAATCTAATACAAATCCGTACAATTGCATTTCTATCAAAGATCCAGGTCTCAAATCTACCTCTCCAATTTTTTGATTCACATCTCAATCAACACCCACTTTACTGCAATCCATTTCTCACAAAATATGATCATTTCATCAAAATTCATTCATACATCTATCCTGATCCACACACACAAATCTCTAACATTACATATATTCATCTCTCAAAAGAACCTGCACTATGCATCCTTCTCACACACCCATTAGAAACAATCAAGAAGAATTGTCTCAAAATATTCTGCAGCACTCTGTATATCATTACACATTCATCAGAACCAAAATCCCTATCATATAAGTGCATATAAACCATGATATCATCAGTCAAACCTTAGGGTTTTGTGCAGTTATAAACTGTTAGTAACCGACTCTAACTTCGAACCCATCAATCTTTTTCTCAAAGTGCGACCGTTGGAATATGAATCACTTTTAAATTAAAACCGCCCGATCTTCATTTCGCGCTCACATATCTTTAAATCTTCACCTTCCATTTTGAATTGGCGCTCAATGGAAGAAGTTGGACCAATGAGAACTGGTGTCATAGGATGAAAGGGCCGGTTAACTTATGAAGGTTATACCCTTCATTAGGTAGACTTTAAGTTATAACCTGTAAATACCAGTCACCAAGCTAATAAAATAAAGAGTAAATAGGTTCAATGATGGCTTAGGAAAGGATATGACTTACATGATACACATTAGGGTTTAAAAGTCTTGCATAGAGTTTTAGGATTTATAACATGGATAGAAACCCTAGATAAAAGGAAAACGAACAGTCTATAATATGAGGCAAAAGAAAAAGGTTTTTCTTAGAATAGGAAGAAGACTATGAACTGCAAGAGAGATCTAAAACATTAGGAATCTAGGGTTTGCAACTCAAGGAATGTAGAGACAAGTTGTAAACTCTTGTGCATTTTAAAGGTCCAGCTTATGAACTAAGAGACAATCTCAATTTGTTTTCAACAAGTATGAAAGCGTGAACATCAAGATAGAACAAGCCTTATTACAACTCATGATGACATAATGACAACAACCTAAAGCAGATGACATACACACACAAGATCTTCTTCTTGTTTCAATGTAATGACCTAACTTCCTTAATTATGTACTCTGCCAAGTAACCTCTTGATAATAAGCTCACCACTAACCTCCTTATATCTAAAATCAACTCACTTGAAGTATAATGACAAGCAACTTCCCATGAAGCATGCAAACATAAATAATAAGCATATCACATCTTATGACCTGTGATTCTTTATGACCTTTGATGATCTTATGGACCTGAAGCAACATGAAGCAATGACATCCTTGCTGTCTAACACATGAAGTCTTAAAATACCATGGCAACTATTCCAACATCTCATAAAGCAATAACAAATCAACAGGATCAAATGACCATTTGGCTCAACACTAACATCATGTACACCATGGTAATAGTAACTCTATCAACCAAATCCAGATAAAGACTTATGGCATGAGGGCCCATACATATGGAAGGCATCTTGAACACCAAACTCCTCAAATCACTTGAACATGCATGTGAGAACTCCTATATCAACAACACAAACATACGTCCTGAATGGTCAACATTCTCTGCAACATGATGAAGTCCTGCAATGGTTAACATTCTCTGCAACATTCTCAAACCTTCAACAACTTTAACTAAATGAACAAATATGAATTCTATCAATTGCCACCAAGACATGAACATGAACCTTCTCCTTTGCATCTCATGATATCTTGAGACATGGTGACTCTGATTGAGGGTAAGTTCTGATTGAGAGCATGAAAAACATTATGAAGTATCACTTTGAGAACATGGCAATTAACATGAAACACTTTGAGAGCATGAAAATCAACATGAACATGACCGCATATGATCAACTGCATATCAACCTTTACTTTGATGTTTCTCTTCTCCTGATTGATAATGATATCCAATTCCAACTCAACCCATGAGTGGTATCTTTGACATCAATGACAAATAATGTCAATGCTTCTACACAGTAAACCCAGGGAATGATCAAGAAATGAAAGAGTTAGTTGAGGAAGAGAACATAGAGGAAAAGGAGAAACAAGAAGAAGATATCTCTGAACAAGTGAAAGACATCTCTATTCTAGAAAGCAATGAAGAACAACAAACCTCTGATGGGAAAGAGCCTCCGGAGACCCCTGCTAAACAAAAGTCTTCAGATGAAGGAAGAATAGACACTGCTGGTGAGAGTTTTGTATACTCTCTTAGAAAAATTTTGGTGAAGCAGAAGGAAACTCAGATTTTTTCATCACCTGATTTATTACAAGGACAGATTAATTTGGCCACCATGACCCCATTGTAGAAATTGACGTTGGGAACAATTTTTCAAGCCACATCCCAAGAAGAGATTCTTAAATCTCATATGGAAGACAATGAATTGATTGGAGAGGCAATGACAATTTTTGAGAAAATTATGCCTGGTATAAAGAGAGACACCTCCTTGACTCCTGTGGTACAAATGAAGAAACTCATGGAGTCAGTCAATTCTCATTTTGAGTCCTTTGAACAAGCAATGGAAAAGAAGGTAAGAGCAGATATTGATAGTAAAAGATTAGAAGAACTCAACGATAAGTGCTCTAAAGATAAAATCTTGTTAGATAAGAGTATTCAAGATGTAGAGACAACAATGAAAGATGGTAGTAATCTTTATCAATTTTGCCTAACTTGGCCTGCAATAACCAAGGATTTGAGAGATAAGATAGATGGTTGGGAAGCACAACTGATCAAGATTTCCCATACTTATGATCCTTTAAAGGATGTTAATGGAAATAAGAGGGCATAAGTTGAAACCATACATTCTATAATAAATAAACTACAGAGTCAAAAAGAAGCCATCAAAAATAGAATGAGTCATCTTAGAGAAATTGTAAGCTTTAAGATAGCTTCTAGAATAGCACTTGTAGCAGAACTAGATAAAATTAGACAAATCACTGAAGTCCCTGCTATCGTTGATAATGCAGAAGAGTTGGTGTTCAAAATTAATGGGCACATACAAGTTTTGAACAATGCTAAGGCAAGATGGGATGGAGATGCATTATATCTGAAGAACATCTATAAGGACATTCTCCCTATAAGCCAGTAAGTCATTTGATTTCACATGTATATATGCAGATAGTACAAATAGTTTTGAAGTTTTGGTATATACAAAAATAAAATACTTAGGGGGAGCAGATTCAATTTGTGCATATCTTGTACATATCCTTTGCCATTGATGTCAAAGGGGGAGAGTGAAGCATGTGAAAAATATAAAATATAAAATGACTAAAAAATAAAGGGGGAGAGTAGCATGTGAAAGAGTACAAGTAGTCAGGGGAGAAGTGTGCAAAAAGTAAGGGGGGACAATGTGATGGTTTTTCATATTTTGTGTTGCCATCAATGCCAAAGGGGGAGATTGTTGGCAACTTGGCAAACATCATTGATGAAGACACTGTTGGTATGACTTAGATTGACTAAGTATGATGTTTGAATGGTGTTGTCATTGATGGCAACAAGAAACAAGGATTCAGAAGGGTTGTGAGGTTATAGTAATCCTCATGGAGTTATGTGTACAAAGAATTCTAGTCTGAAAAGAAGACTTAAGCATTTTGGCTAAGTGTTGGCAGAGTACAGGGAAGACTACAGAGCTACAGTATTATGGTTAGCATAGGTCCACATTTGAAGATCAAGTTCTATGGTCCTGGTAAGATGTTAGTATCCCTTAGATGTCTTCAATTCCAAAGTTTTATCCTCTGATGACTTCCAGAAGTACAGTTGCAAACAGCATAAGCTCGGCTTAGCAAAGTACAATGTTAAACAGGGTAGAACACCTATTTGGTTTGGTCTGCATTTTTCTGGTATTGACATTTCTCCTGGAGTTTTGAGGGGATGTAAACACATGTTCAAAGTCTCTAAATCCAAAGTTTTAAAGGTTGAAGTCCACCGGTAAGACAGTTGTGAGGTCTTATGTATCGCTACATACATTTACAGTGTTTGACAAAGATAGAGTCTAGCTTCTGATACTCCGCATTTTGCCACATGTTAATATTTTGTTCTGTAGTTTTGAATTTATGTTCTGGGATGTCTAAGAGTCTTAGTTGTGAATTTGAAGTAGTGTTATTGTCCGCATTGAAAGTTATGATCTGACAGTTGGACTAAACCTGTGCTAGTCTATGTATGAGGCTAACCTGAAAGTATAATCTCTATGCGGAAGAATATATTGATTAGAATCATGTTCTAAGTGATTATATAGTTGGAGCCAACATATCAGAATGTGTTTCAAGTGTTTTTTTGGTTCGCAAAGTATTTTGGTGAATACATTAGGCCGACAAGCTACACATTATATAACTACACATTTCATCCTAGCAGGCTGACCTAATTTGGAGTTTGTAAGTGTTGTGGATATATATATGAGATTCACTTTGGTGTTTGAAGTAAGTTATGTGAATATGAATGTGTGTGACATGCATGAAGTTTTTTGATCCGATCAGGGTGACAAGTGTTTGAGAAGAAGTTTCATGAAGAGCAGAGCAGTGTGACAGAGCAGTCAAAGATGAAGAGTTTTGAGACAATATTATGAGCTACAATGGAGTTGTATCCATGCATTTGTAGATGCAATTATAATAGTTCATTTTGGCAGTGAGCCACCCTTCTATCTCTTTCTTTCTTTTGGCAGTGAGCATGTTTTGCAGTGAGCATTTCTTTGGACAGTGAGTCCTTAGGGCATTGAGCCTCTTTGTAATTCAGTATTAATACTACATAATATATTGTGAGCTAACACTCACCATGGTTTTTCCATTTATGGGTTTTCCATGTAAAATCTTGGTGTTCATGTGTTATGGTTTATGGTTGTGCTTTCTATGCTTGATTTGTTTTACTGTTATTGAATGTGGAAAATAGATTAATGGTTTAATATGTGAATGGTTTAATAGAATACCAATTCACCCCCCCCCCCCCCGCTCTCAGAATTTTGGGTGTTCAACAATAACAACCAAACTAATGACAAACCTCGTTTCTGGGTGAAGAATAAAAATGTTGTGAATGATGGTGTAATTGATGTCAAACACATTCAAAACTCGCCAACTACCACACCTTCATTCCCACAACCCACAAATAACAACATTACCATCCCTAAGGGACCATCTAAAAGAATATTTACACCTAGATGAAGATTCACTCCCTTAGGTGAACACATTGAATCTGCCTTATGCAAATCGGTACAATCAAATATCATAAAACTACCCACTATAAGTCAACATGATGAAAATCAAGTTAAATCCCCATGGTTCAATGAGAATGAATATTGTGAGTATCATAGGGTAAATAAACATAAAGCATCAAATTGTATGCAGCTCAAAAATTGCATCCAAGACCTCATAGACCAAGGAGAGATTGTGGTAGAAGGATGCCCTCAAAAGAAAACCAATGTAGATTTGGGTATATATCAAGATGCCAAAGTTACAGCCCATGGCCAAACCCACAACAAAAATAATGGCTCCAACAACACAAATAATGTCATTGCCTCTACTTCCTATGACTCCATCATAGGTCATCTTGAAGAATACCATTCTCAAATTGCCACCATCAACATTGTACCAAAAACATCTGACTGTGCTATGACCACATGTCGAGTTCAAATAACCCTTCAAGGAGCCCCATCCAATTCACAACCATCATCTCAATATAGAATTCTTGATCATTTGAATAAAACCCCTGCACAAATATCCATCCTTGAGCTCCTTCATATTTCCCCTACACAAACAAATCCTTGATAAAGAACTCCAAGAGTCGCCTGTCTCAAATAACATTAATACTAATCAATTTTAGGCCATGGTAGGATACTTATCCTCACCCTATCATCTCGTATTCACTAAAAAAGACCTCCCTTCAAATAGTCATTCACATAACAATGCCCTTCATTTAGAAGTACTCATTCACAAGAATAAAATAAAGTGAGTCCTTACATATGGTGGATCGAGCCTCAATCTTTGTACTTTGAAATTAATAAGACAGTTGGGATATTCTAACAATGTCATAGACTCATAGAAAAATACTACTATCAAAGGCTATGATGATGCTAAACGCGAGTCTGAGGGTATCATCAAATTACCAATTCAAGTTGGTCATGTAATAATGGACACTCCCTGGCAAGTTTTGGACCTTGATCTTCCCTACAATATCCTCCTAGGACATGCATGGATCCATGCCATGCAGGTTGTCCCTTCAACATGCCATCAATGCATAAAATTTCCCTATGATGACTCTGAAGTTACCATTTTCGCTGACCCCCGCCCATTTCAATATTGTAGGATGATGGAAGGAAAGAGTTACAACCTTTGTCCTAACAATGATATCACATCCTCATCATCATCCTATATAGATCCATCATCACTTTCATTACCATCTACCTCAAAAATTCCAATTCTCGAGATCAAGGTCCAAATCAAAGACAAGGGGTGTGGAGAGTACAACCTAAAAGAATCTTTCTACATGGGCCAACTTCCACTCTCTCCAAAATCACATGGAAAACCTCAATCTTCAAGCTCAGTATCAACTATGGTCATCAAATACAAACCAACAACATTTGAGTGTTGGGGAATGTTAGACAAAGAATTAATGTAAGATGTCTCCAAATGGTTGTATAAAGATGAAGAGGAACAAGTCTTATTACCTGTAGAGAAATATGCTAATGGACTTTGAATTGTCAAAAATATGGGTTACAAAGGACAAGGTGGACTTGGGCTACATGAACAAGGTACCATAGAACCTATAGTTGCAAAAAAAGACATGGATCTCAAGGACTTGGGTATGGATCAGCTGAGTGTGTTTCCTCAGATCTTGAATTTATTCTCAGTGAGGTAGCCAAATTTTTCCTGCTGTGGAGACCACCGATGAGGATACCAATGAAGACTCTATTGAAAACATCACCCAACTCTTCCAAGATTCTTCCATCTGTACCCTATCCTCCCCTATTTCATTTACATACACCAACATACCACTCATCTACCCCCAATTAATTAATTGGGAACAAGAAGGTCCTCCCATCCTAGATATTGTTCAAAATGACAAAGCAATTGTAGAACTCATGGGACTAAGAGAACACATTCCTTTAGGGGATCATAAATTTGGTTTCATCATAAAGCTTAATACTACAGCATACTTCGGTGAGAAGGTCAAATCCCCCTGTTGCAAAAGTAATATAATAACAAGGTCCCCTAGTGAAAACCCCATGTGGTGCTATTGTACCCTAAAAAGTAAAAAGAAAAGACAAATCCAATGATGAAAACCTCTCTAAGGTGCCAAAGAATGGGGAATTTGACCTTCCTGAAGATGCTCTTTATCCTGAAAAATCTCCACTGTTGGTATAAAAATCTAAGGAGCTAAACTTGGGCACAACAGAGGACCCAAAAATCACTTTTTTTGGCTGCTTCTTTATCATCAGAGGAAAAGAAGGATTTCATTGCATTCTTTCATAAACTCTCCCACAATTTTGCATGATCTTATGTTGATATGCCTGTTCTAGACCCATCTTTAGTGGTGCATCATCTAACGATATATCCTGATGCCAAACTAGTTAACCAGAAACTAAGAAGGATGCACCCACATATCACACACTTGGTGAAAATAGAACTTAAAAAGTTGTTAGCAGTAGGATTCATTCTACCCATTGACTATCTAGAATGGGTATCCAACATAGTCCTAGTCTCCAAACCAATTGGGGGCATCCATATTTGCACAAACTTCCAAGATTTAAACAAAGCATGTCCCAAGGATGACTTTTCGTTACCAAATATTGACACTATTGTAGATCTCACTGCTAGACACAAGATACTCTCACTTATGGATGAATTTTTAGGCTATAATCAAATTTGGATTGCTGAAGAGGATCAACATGAAAACAACCTTCATTTTTCCATGGGGGACCTACTGTTGGCAGGTCATGTCATTTGGTCTCAAAAATGTTGGTGCAACCTATCAACAAGCAATGATAGTGATCTTTCATGATATGCTTCATAAGATTATGGAGGACTATGTGGATGACCTCCTTGGTAAGTCAACAACAAGAAAAGAGCATCTTTGGGTCTTAGCAAAAATCTTTGATTGGATAGAACAATATCAAGTATGACTCAATCCCAAAAAGTGTGTATTTGGTGTCACTTCTAGAAAATTATTGGGATATATAGTATCAAGGAGATGTATTAAAGTAGATCCAACTAAAGTAAAGGCCATAATTGTTCAAAATGCCTCCACCAAAGAATATAAAGCAGCTCTGCAGTTTACAAGGGAAACTTCAGGCCGTTTAATGTTTAATTGCTCAACTTGTAGACAAATGTCATCCCTTTACACATCTTCTCCAAAAAAATGTCACATTCTGATGGGATGCTCCATGCCAAGAGCTTTTGAGAAATTGAAGGAATATTTAACATCTCCAATTCTTATGTACCTCCTATTCAAGAAAAACCTCTACTTTTGTATATTTCAACAACATCAACAGCATTAGGGGCTCTACTAGCACAACATGCGATGAATCAAGCAAAGAAAAAGAGATATATTAGATTAATCAAACCTTGGTAGGATATGAACTTAATTATACCCCCATGGAGAAAGCATGCCTAGCAATTGTATTTAGTTCCCAGAAACTAAGACAATATATGCTCAATCACCAAGTTAAGCTTATTTCCAAGGTCAACCCACTGAAATATATATTGTCAAAGGCTACACTCACGAGACGAATGGAAAAGTGGGTAATAATTCTCAGTGAATTTGATATAGAGTATGTGGACCGAAAAGCTATCAAGGGACATGTTATAGCAGATCAGCTTGTTGATGCTCCTATTCATTTAGATCATCCACTTACCTCAGAATTCCTAGATGAATCCATATGCTCATTCATTCCATCAGCACATTGGAAACTCTACTTTGATGGATCATTCACTTCTCATGGGTCCAAAGTAGGAATCCTCTTTATCACTCCTCAAGGTGATTGCATCCCTAAGGTGTATAGGATTGCATTTCCATGCACTAATAACATTGCCGAGTATGAAGCTCTGATTATAGGATTGAAAATGGTTATTCAATGGAAAATTGACACATTACATGTGTATGGAGATTCTCTATTGGTTATCAAACAAGATAATGATGAATATCAAACCAAGGATGACAAGCTAATTCCCTAAAAGAAAAGGGTCGATGACTTCAAAAAGTATTTTTCTGAGATTTAGTTTAAACATGTGCCTTGATTAAATAACAAAGTTGTAAATGCAATGGCAATCATTGGCTCGCTCATTGACATGCCAACCAACAGCCAATGATGTGAGTTTCTTGTGGAACAACTCTTTATTCCCACATATGATACCCCAGATTCTAAACTCATCTATGAAATAGTTGGAGCTCTTCCCCTTAGTATCAAGACATTTATGCCTACCTCCATGACCAGTCCCTCCCACCAAACCTATCCACCAACCAAAGAATAACCTTCATTCTCTGATCATCCCGCTTTACCATCTTGGGTGATACACTATATCGAAGGAGTCTCGAAGGTACTCTTCTTAGGTTCCTAAACTCAGAAGAAGCCCAAATTACCTTACACGAGGTACATGAGGGAATCTGTAGTGCATATTCTAGTGGTCCTACCCTTGCAAAGAAGTTGTTGAGAACATGATACTGCTAGCCTAGTATGGAACAAGATGCCGATCAGTTTGCTAATAAATGCTTACAATGCCAACAACATGGTGATCTCATTCATGCATTGTCTCAAGAATTGCAGCCAATAACAACTCCTTGGCCCTTTCAACAGTGGGGGCTCAACCTCGTTGGTAAAATAACCCCTTCATCATCTAATGGCCCCAAATTTATCATAACCGCTACTGAATACTTCACTAAGTGGGTTGAAGCAATTCTATTCACTTACATTACCGATACCCAAATAGCTAAGCTTATCCTACATTACATCATTTTTTGGTATAGAATTCTCCTCGCCATTATCACTGATAATGGTAGGCCTTTTAAGAATAAAGAAGTTTTGTCCCTTTGCAATAAATTCCACATCCAACATCGCTTTTCCACCCCCTACTACCCACAAGGAAATGGCCAAGCTAAGGCATCAAATAAAACCATCCTAAATGTCACATCCCTAATTTTGACTATGATTTACTTTTCACTTTTATGCAATTAGTGGATAATTTTGCAAGGATTAACGATTTGATGTTTAGAGAAAATGTCAAGTTAAATCAAAGATTTAATGAATTTTATTATGCATAAGAATTTAGACATATGATCATATGATGTCAAGATTATTTATTTATTTGGTTTAAGGATGGACTAATGATGCACTAATCCCAGTCTGGTGAATGCAAGTTGTAAACAAGAAACATGTTTCTACCCTCTGAGAAAGAGAGGGAGATTATCATCGGAGAGAAGAGAATAGACATATGAGAAGGAGCAGGTCATTGTCATCTAAGTCTTGTGTTTATTGTTAGTGAACCCATGTCAAAATTTGGTAAGTCATAACTGCCCTTTTTGGTCAAGGTTTGGGTTTTGACTCAACAGTCGTCGATTTGACGTCAAGATCCATTAGCATTGGATTTGTCAAAACCAAGTCAGGATAAATTAACCATCGATAATATATGGTCGATAGGTGTTGTTTAACCTATACGCTATGATTATAATTATGTTTTTATAACAATTTAAATCAGAGGTTAATTATGTTGATTTGATGATTTTTGTTAAGTCATTTGTTTTGGTATCATAACTGTTCTTTGATGTTTTTGTGAGACAAATAAGAGAGATAATCTCGACCCTATCCTCATAACCTTGTGAATGTTAGTATCAATGCAAGTAAGACGTGGATGCTTTTAACTTTCTTTTGTGGTGTTATGTTAGAAAATGTCCCCTTGGGGGCTTTTCCCTCTTAAGGTTTAGCTCCTGGGTCATTAGAATGCATTTAGAACATCTTGCATGTTAATTGTGAATCCCGATGAGAAAACCTTGAAGTCTTATGGAAAATAGGACCTAGGGGATGCTAATTTGATGAATCCTGACCAAAATTGGGAGGGTCAACTTGGGCGCTAGTGCCCTAGTCCTGCCCTATTCTGGGTCAACCCTAAATTTAAATGTTGGTTTTATGACCGTTACTTAGGTCCTATGCCGACATCTCAAGTTTGAATTACAAAATTATTAGCGAGAATGTTTGTAGTTGCATATATAAGCATGTTTAGGGTTTCATTTGCAAACTAGAAGATGATTGTGAACTTTATGCATACTTGTGATTTTAGAGCATCCATGATATTCATTGTTGCATAGCAGAGCATTGTTATTGTGTTTGTGATTGTAGATTTAGATTCATCTTCTCATGTGATTGAAGAGCCTTCATTTATGTGAGATCTACACTTCTAAGGTGATATCTATTTGTGTTTGAATCATTTATCATTTTCTTTTGCCTCTATCTCGCGGGGATACACTCTCTGTCTAACAACAGTGTTTGAAAGACTTGAATGTCTCTCCGAGGCTTGACTGAGGCAAGCCTCTAAATGTCACAACCCCCAACCACACTCCTTTGTGATTGCAGGTTATAGGTTTTGTATCTGGATGGAGTGGAGTTGCATGGAATAGTAGGACAGTGTGCAGATTCTGTATCTCTAAAGAAAAGGACTACTTGGACACGGGTGTTAGTGGTAGTGTCCTCCAGATCGTGAAGCATAGAAATAATTTGGATAGTGATAATCAGCATCCGAAGAGCTTCTGACATCTTGAAAAACATCTGGCATTGGACTAGGGCAGTAGTGGAGGTGTCCGCATCTTCTGGGGCAGAAACAAAAGATACACTGAATATCAGTGTTGGGAGGAGATTCAGATTCCATACAGAAAGTAATACCTTGGACAGGGGTGCTAGTGGAGGTGTCCCTGATTGTTCCTCTTCTCGAACTTTGAAAAATGGTCAGTTGTTAATCTCTGCCAACTATCTTAGTTTGCAACGATTTGTCGTAATTCATCAATTTTCTTATTGTTTTACATAATTAGGGTTTTAAGAGTATATGAGCATTAAATTGAGATATTGATTGATAACATATGAGCTTCCGCATCGTTCCAAGTGATAGCCCAACCTGTTAGGTGAATGCTCTTGCTTAGTAGAGATTCAACTCGGTTGATATGTCCTTAAATGTTTGTAGTGAAAGGAGGATTTACCCTTGAAACTAAAACCCCATCACCATCATCAATTCCCCCTTTTTCCTATTAAACATGTGGATATGTTATATATATAGAAAAATATAAATATATGTTTATAGTTTAATAGAGTCTAAGGAGAAGGCTTAAGAAGGTGATCGACAATCTTCTCCATGAAAATGGGAAATGATTCCTTGATAATTTACGAGGTTGTTTGATTCCCATCATTCTCTAACTATTTAGAGAAGTGGATACATGTTGTTATTGTTTTTGGGAAGTGGTCTTTAATGGCCATAACTTCCACTTAGTATGATGCCTTCGTGGAAGTCATGGGAGCATCATTTGAGGAGTGTGGAAGCTAATCATTAAAAGGAGATTCTCTTGATAGTCATGAGAGAGAAAAAGATGACGAGAGCTCTATGGAATAAACGATGTGCGAGAGATGACACAGGAGAAAAAGCAAAGAAGCTCGCTAAGGAAAGAGAGTGATGAGACTTCACTAATCATCTTTGCAAACTCACAGGGTATTTCATGTTTTCAACACTACTATTATGTTTGTAAATCTAATTGTGTTTCAGCATTGATAGTAAGCAATCATGAGGCTGAAGATTATAGTCACTGTTATGTTATATCTAATAACATGTATATTTAGAAATGTTATTGTAACTAAATTATGTTCACACCTAATTTAGCAAGGCCTAAACATTAGTTATTTAGAGGGAGTACAAAATTTTTTGCTTTTGCAAGATCATCTAGTCAATGTCTGATGTCTTTACAGAAGACAAGTGCAAAATCACTTATCAAAATCATCTATGGGCAAGAAAATAGGCATTCAAAGAATGAAGAGAATTGATGGAGTTCATGTTTCAGTTGCTGATTATTCATTATGTTTCAGTGCAAGTAAAAGAGGTATTTATAGACTGTCAAATTATACATCATGTTTTATACATATGTTCCAAAGAAAGATCAATTATTTTATGCTATGTATTTGATTTAGAAAGTGAAATATACATAAGTCATTGCATAGAATGAGATAGTTGATTGTATTCAAAAGAATGTATAAAAGTGTCCCACACAAGCCGTGGGAGTAACTAAAATAGGCAACATAAAAGTAAATTTTACTTTTGAAAGAAAAGAAATGCATAGGAAAAGAAGAGGGACCCGTCATTGCCTGTGAATGACGAATCCCGTAGTTGAGCTGGTTGCTATCTTCCTCCATTTGTTTGGGCTCCAACATACCTAGAAAACAAATTTTGTTAATGCTCAGGGTACCAAGTCTTTTCATACATAATCAAAACTTCAAAAGTACCATTCACTTTTATGTAGCAGCTATATCAGTAATCAAATATTAGCATAAGAGAGGTCAGAATGAGTAGACACGAGTGCTATATCAGAAAGATATAAATCCATACAGGTATATGAGAAATCATTTTGTTGATTCATCTTTTATGAAATAAGCATGTGGAGAAAATGGGCTCCCATATAGGTTGAGCCCAGCATGCTCGGAGTAATGACACTAGTGCAAAGATATTCAATAGACCAAGCATCATGATGTTTTCATCACATGCATGTTGCTGCTATATTAGATATATCAAGCACAAGAGAGTAAAAGTCAAGTCAGAATAGATGCCATGTGGGACAACCAAGTCAAATGCCATGTGTTACTGTCATTAAGAGCCCATGATGCCATCAAAGAGACAGAGGTTTCAGTCATAGTAGAACATGACAGCATATACAAAAGCAGTCAACATGATCATAAGGAATATAGGTACAACCCATAAGAATGGAACAGCAGAGGGCATATTCTTGTTCATCTACAAGAGATTGAAGATAATTTGAAACTATAACAGTGTATTTCCTTGTTCACATATAGCTAAATCAAGACAATATGATTATGATCATATATAGAGCAGCAAAAAGCCATAGAACAACTCATTCTTGGATAGTCGGGATGTGTGCAATAAGGAATATAGGTGCAGCCATGAGAATAGATAGCAGTAGAACAACTGTCTCATAGGAGAGGAAAAATCATTGTCATGAAAAGAAATTTGTATGGCTGTGACAACATGTGCAATAAATGACAGCAACATTGATAATGGAAGGAGCAGTAATGCCATGAAAAGAGGTAGTCATAAAGGTCTTAGCAGTCATAGGAGTGACAGATAAGACAGTGACAACAATCATGTATGATAATCTCATAACATATGGCATGCAAGGTCGGGCATTGTGAAGAACAACAAAGAAACAGCCTCATAAGATATACAACCATGATAGATCCAACCAAACAAAGAGATGTTACAATGCATTTGATCAAGGAGATGCTACTCACAACACTGTCTAAGGAGAGACAATTCAAGTCAAGGATGCATCATATGACCACAGTGTGAATGTATCAAGAGAAGTGGAAGGTTTATTTTCATTGAAGCCACTTATATATTGCAAGCACATTGTCACAGCTAAGAAGGTAGAATGAGGTGTCATCCTTTTTCATCACCATAAAAGGTACAAGTATAGCATAAGGAAGATTGAGATTGCATCATGAGGATGCCATGTCTTCTATGCATGGTACAAATCACATCTCGTCAATATAAAAGTCACACAAAAAAGATTTGCTACAACATTGACATAATCCATATTCAAATGCAAACCATGATCAAACACAGCCATATACCTGACAAATGAATAATGGAACAACAATGTAACAGGTGCAGTTTTGGAACAACAATGTAATAGCAATGGAACAACAATGAAATATACCACATCATGTGTGAAGTTTTGGAACAGCAATGTAAAAGGTGCAGGTTTACAGGAAATGCTATCATTCATCAAGTGATTGTCTCATATGGACAAGATCAAATAGATTTGAAATGCATAAAGAAGACTACCTATAGAGAGAGTTTTTTAAAACCCTAGTAGGTATTTAGTGACCTCATAATACTTGCCTTTATAAATGCAAAAAGGGTTAACTTTTGACAGAGATAAAAGAGAAATATAGTGGAAGTAACCCTAGTTGGGTTGATACAAGTAAAACCCATTTTTACATAGGAGCAAAAGAAACCCAAAATGTATTATGCAAAGAAATGATAGTTGCAGTCTATACATAGAAGTTTCCACTATCCAGACTTTTCAATAAGTACATTTGATGTAGTGTCATAGAAATAAGCTGCAATATGTATGTCAAGTGTTACAGATTGAATAAAGAATATTGTCAGAATATATACAGAGTTCAAGAGTTATTGTGCATAGTTAGATTTCTTTGTGTAGAAGTATCAGAAATGTCATGGAAAAATCATATACAGCTGAGAAGAGCAACAAGACATTTATATATATCATAAGTCCATGGTAATACAGAGACAAAATAAGATAGAGTTTTCATGTATATGAATAGGATAAATATATACATCCAGTCGTGATCTTTTGACCACAAATGAACAAAGAAATGTGTATATGGAGCCTTGGCCTATAGGAGTCAGATTCAAAAAACCCTACTATTTGCATAAGATCTAGATGCTACAAAATGGGTTTTGAGAAGTTCAAGCAAAATGCTCAGGAAAGACCATTAAAAGCCATAGCTGATATCGGCCTGGTACCCATCTGGTTTTTATAGAAGAATGAATAGAAAATGGATGCTCAAAATACCATTTTGCTGGCCACGGCTTGTTCTAACTAGATGGTTTTTTACAGGTATCCAATGAAAACAAAACCTTCGTTCATTCCTTTGATGCAAATGCTTAAGAAAATGAAGCAGTTTCAAACCCATTTTATCTCAAACAATGCTTTGATATATCAGTATGGTCGTGGCCTCCAGTGCTAGATCAAGCCTCTGGGGTTTTAAAAAATGAAGAAAAGTTGTAGATTTTTAAGGAAATGAAGTTTTTTCGAACTCATGCAAACACAAAATACTTAGAAATGTCATCAAATCGCGGCCTGTGGCAGCGAAATACATAGTAAAAATCAGGAAATAGAAGCAGATCGACACATAAAGACTTACCTTCTTTTCTTTCTTTGTATCATACATCTTGTAAAGTCAGAAAATGTCCCCTTGGGGGCTTTTCCCTCTTAAGTTTAGCTCCCGGGTCTTTAGAGTGCATTTAGGACATTTTAGTTCATATTTTAGCATCCTGATGGAATGAGACCTAAGTCCCATGACAAATAGGACCTAGGAGGACCCCTTGAGTTGTACACTGCCCAAAATAGGGGGGGAGGACTTGGGCGCCCACGCCCTAGTCCTACCCTATTTTGGGGCAGCCCTAATTTCCAGGTGTCGGTTAGTGACCGTTACTAGGTCCCTTTGCCGACACGGTAAGTTTGAATTTCAAATATCTTGGCGGGAGTGCTTGTAGATGCATATATAAGCATGTGTAGGCATTCATTTGTAAACTAGATGATGACTAACAAGCTATTGTGTTCTCAAGGTGATTCCAGGCTTTCTATTGTGTTGCAAGAGCAGACTTGTATGTTTTGTGTGGTTATATTTGTATATTTGAGCATCAATTCCTTCATGGCATGAAGAGCATCTTCCTCCATGAAAGCTTCACTACAAGGTGACATATCATTGTGTTTTTATCATTGATTCCTTTGGTTTTTGGCTTCTTCCTCACAAGGGCACGCCCTCTTCATCTGACAATGGTGTTTGGAGACTTAAGTGTCCTTCGGGGTTTGACTAAGGCAAACCTATAAACACCACAACCCCCAAACCAAGTCTTGTGATTGCAGGTTATAGGTGTCGTATCCAAGAAAAGTAGAGTTGCAGGAAGGCTGGAAAGACATCAAGGATTTAGGATCTGAAGAAAAAATAGACAAAGGAGCACTTTCGGGACTAGGGCAGTCACTCTAGTGTCCTCCACAGACTGATTCTGGAAAATAGAAGTTACAGGGCTGATCAATGTCCGAAGGAGGTCCAAATTCCCTGAAAAAGTAGGTACCTTAGACTTGGGTGCCCGCTCCTATGTCCCCAACTGTTTTTCTTTGGAACCCTGAAAATAGGTATTTTGTAATTTGGTATTTTACTCCTGTTTGTAAGAGCTTTTTCCATAATTCGATAATTTGTTGTCGTATTTGCATAATTAGGGTTTTAATGGTCAATTGAGCATAGGAGAAGGAAAAATTGATAATTAATTCTCTAATCCAAGCTTCCCCTCATTTGCAAGTGACCTAGGGTATGATAGTGCTTGCCACTCGACCCTAGATCCTTCAATGTTAGGGTGAAAGGAGGATTTTAACATCTAAACCACAAAAGATCAACAAATCCATTTTTACCCTAAACATTTTGGTGAACCCGTGTCTTTGAACTTAAATTACAACTTGTTGAGTGTTTGTCTACAGATTTGGTTTGATTTCATTCATTCATTTGGTCATTCAATTTATTGCATTGAGAAAATTTCAAAAAAAATGAAAAAATTAGAAAAATACAAAAAATTGCATTGTTGGGCTTACTAAATTATGTCAATTCTTTCTAATTTTTCCTAATTCATGATTTTTGCATCAGATCGGATATAAACTATAGAAAAATACAAAAATTCAAAATCTTGCTTTGCATTTTCATCATTTAATTGCTAGGGTTTTGTGAAAATTTTGTCAATTTTTAGATAACCTAGTAATTCCAAAATCTAGGGTTTGTAGGCAAAATCTTTTATCAGATTTTTCTACTAATTTTAGAGGCTCATTCAAATTTTCATTTGGCTGTATTCTTGCATTTTAGTATAAATTTGCAATTAAATTTAAATTATTTGCATTTTTGCATCGAAAATTTCAACAAAAACTAGCAATTTTGGTGCATTTTAATTAAATTTACATGGGAATTTTGCATGATTAAGCTTGAAAATTATTTTCAAATCTGAGAGTATTTAATTCCCATCATAAATCAAACATTAAATCATTCTCATAGCATTTTGTTCCAAAATCTCAAACCTAGGGCTTCGAAAACAATAATTTTCACTAATTTTGGCCTTATCAACTTCATAAATTTGCACCATAGGTGTGTTGTGAAAGATATTTTTGAATTAATTTTCTATTATTAGGGTAATAATTTTCTTCCCCTCATAAAAATCATCACAACATCCTTTTTACGGGCTCTTGTAGTGAAAATACGGCAAAAAACTACACATTTTAGCTATTTTTGCCCTAAGGTTTGACCTAGTTTGCACTCCAAGCGTGTTGTGATCAGTTTTATGGATTGTGGTAACTGATATTATTGATGTTCTTCATTGTCCCTCCTAAAATTGCTTACAACACCCCTTTTTCTAGGTCTTGGAGGTGAAAAACTGTGAAAAATTGCATATTTTGCTATATTTTCACTAGGATTTTGCCTTAAGTGGCGCTACAATCGTGTTGTGTTGGGTATTTTTACATCAAGTGGCTGTTATTAGTGATATTATTTTCTGTCCATCATCATTTTCCTCACAACACCCTTTGTTATGCTCTTTTGCATTGAATTTTGGTGAAAAAAGTGCCTATTTTGACATAATTTCACTATATTTTGACTTGGCATTATCTTGGATTTACATCAAGAGTGTGTTGAGAGTGACTATATTGCTGTTTTGGACTGATATCAGTCATATATCCTGCTTCCCTTGACTTAAATCCTTACAACATCCTTTATATCATTCATTGGCTTTGAAAAAGTATCGAAAAATCAAGCATTTTGGTCGTCAATCATATCCTTCTCCTAGGATTTGTTCTCCTAGTTTGCGCAGTGTGTGTTGTATGCTTTTGTACAAACTTTATGACATGCTATCCTAAAAATAATATTCCTTTGAGAAGAAGTAAAAGATTAATGGGATCTAGTGCTCTTGAAGAAGTTGGTACTTTGGACACTTTCTTTACAAAGGGAGACAATCAAATTGGGCAAGATATTATACATCATCTAACCTCAATGGAAGAACAAACTTTCCATGATGTTGATAATACTATTGATGCAATAGGATAGGTATCTGATGAGAAAATAGAGAAGTTGGATAAAGACCTAGCTAAATTTCAATCATTCATGGAAAATGAGAGAATAGCTGAAGAAGCCATTCCTATAATTCATAATATAATAGAATTGATAAAAGGACAAGATGGTGTTAATGCACTTCGTGGTCTAACACATATTGTACAAACCAATATCATTCCAGTGACCGAATGTGTGCAAGCAATAAATAACACTTTATCACCATCTCATATTCAAGTTTCCATACCTATACCAAATATAGGAGTATCCACTTTTACATCAACGATCTTAACAACTAATGTGAATGCTTGTAGTAATACTACCACTGGTATTAGAGTATCTAATGGCACTAATTACAAAGTTGTGGGATTTGATTATCAAAATTTGGTTTCTAAAGGGACCTCCTCTATGCATAATTGTTCTCAACCACCTATCTATTGCACTCATTTCCAGCTACCCATTACATACTCGCAACCATCCTCCACCTATCATTATGGCCAACCACCGTTAACATATTCTCAACCTCCACCTATCATATCTTAAGCTCAATCACCTCCTCACCTTTGTTCTAATTCCTCACAACAAACCGCATCTCCCAATGATGCCATCCTAAACCAACTTTTATAGGGCATGACTGCTTTGCAACAAAAGGTAACAAATTTGATAAATTCTTCACAGCCTAGTCTACCAACATATCATAACCGTAATCCATTATACTATGCAATCTTGAGAACCCCTATGCCTGAGAGGTTTGAGACTCCTCACTTTGAAAAATATGGTGGAAAAGGAGATCCTAATATCCATGTGGTAGCATTTACAACTATGTGTAATGATTTTTATTTCGAAGAGGATCTATTAGCAAAACTTTTCCCGCGATCTCTCAAAGATACTGCTTTAGAATGTTTTACTCGTTGCCTCCAAATTCAATACACTCCTTTTCCCAGTTGATTGATCAATTTTTACAACATTTTCAAGCAAATATCGGACCCCAAGTCACCCTTATTAACTTGATTCAATGTAAAAAAGGTCCGAAAGAAAAGTTGACTAGATTCATTGGTCGATATCAAGGACTTTATGCGTAAATTCAATATCAGATGAAAGATGAGGATGTTCAGAAGATATTCATTACAAATCTACAACCTAATATTCATGATAAGATTCTCTTGATGAAATACAACTCCTTTCAACATTTATGCACCGCTCTTCGTGATTATCGACTTTCGTCTAGTCAGTATGAAAACTAAAACTCATCGGCTCAAGTTGGACAATCCTTAGGTGGATCATCGCAAAACAACTTTAGAAGGAATGATAACAGGAGTTTCATCAAGATCAATGGACCAAATATGAATGCGTCTGCTATAAATAATCCAAAGAAAGTATCATATCAACCAAGAAAGTTTACTCTGATATCTGAGTCTTATCATTCTATCATGAATCAAGCTGTGAGTAATAACATTTTGAAGCTTCCCCTGATCAAGCCTATTGATCCTAGTAAACAAGGACCTTACTTCGATTCTAATGCCTTTTTTCATTATCATCGAACGCAAGGACATGACACTGGACGATGCATGTGTCTTAAACATGAGATACAGGACCTTATTGATTCAAATTTCATCCAGGTATCGGGTGTGAATGATAATGGAAACAAGTCGGTTGCTCCGTTGAATCAGAATTTACAAATCTTCACTAATCCTTTTCCTAAGCGTACCGAAAATAATATGGTGGAACAAGATATAGTGGAAGTAGACAAGGATGATTACTTGGCCTATGATAGTATTGTGGGAATGATTGAAGTGAATAAGAAACAAGTGGATAACCCACCTCGTCCACGAAGAAATGGAATTTATGCTGAGGTTCCTCCTCTGTTATCCTTATATGGATCAGGATATAATCAAAAGACCTTTGAAAAGAAAGAACAACAACCGATACAGATGAGCAAGATGGTACAGGATGAATCCTACTATTGTTCTAGAAAGATTCACCAATGAAAACTTGCTAAAAATTAGAAAAGAGCAAAACGACAATCAATACCCAGAAATAATAGTGGTTCTCCCCCTCGTAAGCAACAAAAAGTCTCATTTAAACAAGAATTTAATGAACAAGCATCATATGATAACAAACAAGACTCTCATAAGAACCACTCAAATTTTTCTTTAAACATGATCGAGTACCTCTCCAAGAGGTTCGAGAGTTCCAAGATATAAAATGAAGACCTTACAGGTAAGTATCTCTAACCCTTTATCTCTTTTGTGATCTGCTTCCCCCGTGATGTGTAATATGTTGTTCAGGCCTCCTGGGATAACCTCAGATTCTCCCGTAAGGTTCGGTATACCAGGAGACTGCCTCTGTTGTGACCTTCCATTTGTATCATCATTCTTCTAAATTGCCTCTCTCTCTTATTTCATTGTTGTGTGTTGTGTCTTACAAACATAGCGTTGTGGTTGGTGACTTGGGGGTACCCTCCTACGTGATTCTCCCTAAGACACTTATTTTCTCCTCTCTTATTTATTGTTTCCCTTCCTCTAGTGTTTCCATCTAGCGGGTGGATGACGACAAACATTTATACGGATGCAGACCTAGTGTCCCTTTTGAGAGCAATCAAAAATTGGACTTAGTTCCTAATATGACGATGGGGTTGTATATCTTATCCGACACTTGGCTAGTGGAAGCACTCGTGCTTTCCATGTACTAAATTTTATGATGTTTCTATCGCATTTACAAACCTTAACAATATTGTTGCTCCGTGCACCTTTGTTTGCGTTTGAATCTAGCCTTGGCGGTACTCGATTCAGAGAGCTTCATGATATAGCCCCTGGTTATCCTAGAAATCTGAATTTGTTGTATAACCTTGGCTCTTTGTGTGGTTAATCGTATGCATTGATGTTGTTATTTATCATGATTTCATAGACACTAACATGTTTCTTGCAGGGATGTGTTTGTGGGAACATTAGCGATCGTAAAGCACATGTCACCTCCGGGGGACATGGGCTTTGCGAAAGTTGGTGTTCCCTTCTATGTTTTCTTCCTACCTTAACGTGTTTGATATCGATAACTGATATCAACCACCTTAAGGTGGGGTCATATAAGGTAAGTTGTCTGTTATAGATGTTAGCAATGTGTTTGACCTCAGATGCAGAGACTTGCACCCCAGAGTAGTGCATCGTGCATCCTGAGCTTGTTTGCAATCAATCAATCAATCATATAAGCCCTCTGCAGAGGTGGGATATCAAGCATATCCTTTTTCTTAAGCCCTTTACAGAAGCAGGGATGGTGTATTTCTCAGAGCATATTGCATCATCCTGTCATTTTCAAAAGTCCTCTACGGAGGCGGGGAGCGATTCTGTGACTAACTCAACCCTTAATTGTGTCTTTGGCGATTGTTGTGGCGAAGCCCAATCGTCAGTGTGTGCCTGTAATGTGCCTGAGATGGTGATGAGCCTAGAAATAGGGAACACACCATCACTTGTCTGTCATGTTTTCTTTGTGTCTTTAAGTGTGTGTTTTGGCATGCTTGTTTTGTATGGTGTGTTTGTTGCCCCATATGTAGTGACCAGTGCTCTTGGCGAGTGCTTCGTATATTTTGGGAGGTTTTGCATGTCTTGCATGTGTGTTGCCCCATATACAAAGACCTGCGCCCTTGAGTGGTGCATCGTGTATATATGGGAGGTTTGTTTTCTTTCCAGTACTTGCATTTGCACTTCATATATATGAGAAAAAGAAAACAAAAGATATCATTTTTGTCTTCCATGCATTAATGTGTCTTCTATGCATTGACTATCTTCTCTGTGTTCTGCGTGACTATAATTGTCTTCTCCGTGTTTTGCGTGCCTGTTACTATTTTCTATGTGTTTGGTATATCTTCTTCGTGCTTGGTGTGTTTGATGTGTTTGCGACCTTACTTTAATGCATGTATGGGCCTAATGTTCATACATACATTAAAGTGGGGACTAAATGTAACGTTAGAAAATGTCTCCTTCGGGGCTTTTCCCTCATAAGGTTTAGCTCCTGAGTTTTTAAAGTGCATTTAGGACATTTTAGTTCATATTTAAGCATCCCAATGGAATGAGACCTAAGTCCCATGACAAATAGGACCTAGGAGGACCCCTTGAACTATTTCGTGCCTAAAATAGGGGGGAGGACTTGGGCGCCCGCGCCCTAGTCCTGTAATGTGCCATACCTGTTTGTATTTTTTTAAAAATCTTAATTGTGTGATTTTTATTAGATTTTTGTGTGTTCATTCAGATAGACAGAAGATGCAGAAGGGGGTTTTATGTTTTCCTGCAGATGTAGTGCCGGAGCACACAATATATAGCATAGAACCTAAACCCAGAAAATATACAATGAATCTAAAGAAACTAAAGACAACCCAGATAGTAAAATAGCCAAGAAACAATTACTATCACATACCCATGTGAAAATATGCAACTTGGTACGGCCGCTGAAAATGGACCAGCAAGTGGGTATGGCTGGAAATGCATCAAATCTCCATAGAATGTCACAAATAACTCATACAAAATATAAGAGAAACAACTGAAGCACTAAACACCTCCCAAAGACCATAAATGAGTAGTAGAAGCAAAGAGAAAAGCTTCCCTACAATACTCCAACTCCTCTTTATGCAGTATGGCCAAGCTTGGATAGTACGGCCAGCAATGGAAAGGTACAGCAACAAGGAACTACTTCAAACACTCTGATTTCTGCCTTCTATACCATCCATTATCAACTTATAATAGCAATAGAAAAAGATCTTTCACTCAGCACAAGAAACAACCTCAAATGTCTCCATTTCAGCACATATGTGAATGCCGAATACATCCACCATCAATGGCACTGTTGGGTGGTCTTTCACACCTGTGGGATACTATCACTAATGGAGGTTTCCGTCTCCAATAGCTTGATGCAAATTCTCAAACTCCAAAAACCCTATCAGAGCTCTCACAAGCAAATATCAAAACATAGCATAAAACCAAATGAGCTCCAAATGACCTTTTTATCTTCCTCCAAGATAAGCGTTGGGCAATTAGGAGGGAAAATAACAATTAATTTCACTTTATGTCTCCTAGGGATGGAGAATAACAATTTACTTGCACTTTATGTCTTCATTTCATTAATTTCACTTTTTCCGGCAAAAAATATAATAAAGTCCATATTAATATAAATTAATAAATCTTCGGACTTTAAAATAAGTATGAAGACGGTGTCAGAATTCACTGATCTTTAACTCGTCGGAAAGGTCTCAATGAAACACATCTGATCCAACTCTGAAAATCCTGAACGGACACAGTACCCGAACTTACTAAAAATAGTAACGCCAAGAGCCCACTGAACCAACCACGAGGATGCCAACTGGATCCACTAAATGTGAACCAAGACTCTGTCACTGCCAAGGACCTCTAGAGCCAAACTAACCATAGTTCCCTAACCAAACTGCTAGCCCACGGGAACTCCATGATGGACTAACCATGTGTCTAGAAGGGGACATTACAGTCTGCCCTCTCTAAGATTGCTTGTCTCAAGCAATCTCAGCTCAGGATGCTCCAAAATCCGCTCGTTCTCCCACGTAGCATCCTCAACCGGCAGGTTTTTCCATTTGACCAGGTACTCTCTGATAATCCTCCTCCTCAAATTGCGATCCCTAGTGTCAATGATTGCCTCGGGTACCAATATCAACTTCCCCTCATCATCAAGAGGAGGCAACTCAACTGAAGGTGTCACATTGTGCCCCAGTGCCTTCTTAAGGCGAGAAACATGAAACACATTATGTACCCTGCTCCTTGCTAGTAACTCCAACTCATAAGCCACTTCACCAATCCTCCTGGTGACCCTGAAGGGTCCATAATACCATGGCTTCAACTTCTTCGCTCCACTCTTCTTGAGAGTAGATTGCCTATAAGGCTGTAGCATGAGGTAAACCATGTCACCAACCTCAAATGATCGCTCAGTCCTCTGCTGATCTGCATACTGCTTCTGCTGATTCTGAGCTTTCTGGATGTTTTCCTTCAATGCCCTCATGATATCCTAACTCTCCTGAAGGAAGTCTTTGGCCTTCGACACCCTACTATCACCAAACAGTAAATCAACAAAGCTCGGTGCCTCATAACCATACAATGCCATGAAGGGTGACATTTGGATGGACATGTGGTAAGTGGAATTGTAGCAATACTCCCCCATGTGAAGCCACCTAACCCATGCCTTCTGCTGCCCTGAAACATAGTTTTGGAGGTATCCTTCCACCCACTTGTTCACTATCTCTGTCTGACCATCAGTCTGGGGGTGATAACTCGTACTGGGTGTGAGCTCTGTCCCTGACAACCTGAAAATCTCCTGCCAAAAATTACTGAGGAACCTGCTATCCTTGTCACTGACAATGCTCCTGGGCAACCCATGAAGTCAAAATACCTCACAAAAGAACAACTCTGCAACCTGAGCTGCAGTATAAGTGATAGGAATGGCAAATAAGTGTGCATACTTCATCAACCTGTCCACGACCACATAAATACAATCCCTGTCTTCGACTCTAGGTAACCCTGTGATGAAGTCCATAGAAATGTTGTCCCACTTCCTGTCAGGAATGGGCAGGGGCTGCAATAAACCTCCTGGAAGTGAGTGCTCTTGCTTGTTCTGCTGACATATTGGGCACTCTCTCACATACTGCATCACCTCGGTCTTGAGGCCCTTCCAAGTGAACCTCTCTCTGACCTATCTGTAAGTTTTGAAGTATCCTGGATGCCCTGCCATAGGCAAGTCATGAAATGCCCTCAAAACTTTTTGCTTCATTTGTGAACCCGACACCAAGAAAATCTTGTCCTTGTAGATGATCAAGTCATTTACCACCGTGTACCTGTCATCTTTGATGGTGCCATCAATCACTCCAGTAGCCCACTCATCCTTAGCATATTCTGCTGAAATCAATTCTCTCCAATCATCAGCTATAGCACCTAGTGCACACAGATGAGGTCTCCTGGATAACACATCAACAACAACATTCTTCTTTCCTTTCACATAAACAATGTCAAAGTTGTAGGCCTATAACTTGTTGACCCACTTCTGTTGCCTCTCGTTCAAATCCTTCTGTCCAAGGAAATGCTTCAAACTATTGTGGTATGCCTTAACTACAAATTTACTGCCCACCAGATACTGTCTGAACTTAGCCAGTGCATGCATGATGGCTAACATCTCCTTATCATATATACTGTAACTCCTCTCCACACCCCTCAACTTCCTACTCTCAAATGCAATGGGGTGCTTATCCTGCATGATTACCGCACCAATGCCTACGCCCGAGGCATCACACTGTAGCTCGAAGGGTTTGCTGAAATTAGGAATGGCTAACATAGGGCAAGTACTCATGATCTGTTTGAACCTGTCAAAACACTCTTGTGCCTTATCAGACCAACTGAAAGCATCCTTATGAGTCAAATTAGTAAGGGGAGTAGCTGATTGAGAGAACCCCTTCACAAACCTGCGGTAATATCCACAGAGGCCAAGAAATCCCTTAAGATATGAGAGATTTTTTTGGTGGTGGCCAATCCACAATTGCCCGAATCTTTTCTAGGTCTACCATCACACTACCAGCACTGATGATATGACCCAAGTATAGCAACTCGGTCATCCCAAACTCACACTTTGACATTTTGGCATACAACAACTCATTCTCTAAGATGCTCAGCACAATGTCAATGTGTTTCAGATGCTCTTCCCATGTCCTGTTGTAAATTAGTATATCATCAAAGAAAATCAGCACAAATCTCCTCAACTGCTCTCTGAACACCTTGTTCATACAAGACTGGAAGGTAGCTGGAGCATTGGTCAAACCAAATGGCATGACTAGGAACTCAAAGTGCCCATAATGACACCTAAATGTTGTCTTCTCCACATCCTCATCTCTGACCTGTATCTGATGGTAACCGGATCTCAAATCAATCTTGGAGAAGTAACAAGCTCCGTGCAACTCGTCAATTAGCTCATCGATTCTGGGAATCGGGTACCTATTCTTGATTGTTTTCTTATTAAGTTTCCTGTAATCGATACACATTATGAGAGTCCCATCCTTCTTCTTTACCAATACCATGGATGATGCAAACGGACTCTTACTAGGCCTGATGTGACCCATCTCGAGAAGCTCTTTGATAGCCTTCTCAATCTCATCCTTATACCTCTTTGGGTGCCTGTAAGGTATCGTGATTACTGGCTTAACACCCTCCTCCAACTTGATCACATGCTCAAAACCTCTATTAGGAGGTTTACCTGGTGGAATATCACTAAACACTTTGGTGTGTTTAGTAAGTATGGACTGTATGTCAGGAGGATACACATGCTTCTGCTGATCTACTATAGGCATCACCATAACCTCAGCTGCCCACTCCACCTGATCATGTCGAATCAGTCACTCCATCCGCTTGAGAGAAACAACTGTCAATCCACCATCTGAAATGCCTCTGAGCACATGTCTAACTCCGTCCACCTCAAACTTCATTTCCATTGTCCGCAAGTTGAGAGTGAACTCCTCAATATAATTCAACCACTTCATACCCAACACAACATCCATCTCACCCATACCGACAACATAAACTCTGATTGGCAAGTGTATATGTTCAGTTGGATTGATAGGTTGGGTATCCTCCTAGTGCAGGTAAGTACAAACCCATCCGCAACCTTCACCTTAAAGCCCTCAAATTCCTTGGTTTTTAGCCCTCTCTTGGTGACCAAGCCCTCGTCTATGAAGTTATGAGTGGCACCTGTGTCAAGTAAGGCAATACATCGCTACTCGCTCAGTACCCCTCTAATCCTGAATGATCCTTCCTTTTGAATACTCGTGATACGAGCTGTGGGTCGAGCTAGATCATCCTCTCTATCTGATGCTTCCCCTGAGCCCTCTGATTCTCCACCCTTGGCCTCTGAATGATAATCTGAGTGGGGTTCCCCATCAACAGACTCGTCAGCGGAAAAGTACTCTAACTGTTTGGCTTTTCCTTGGGCAGCACACTTGTGCGTGGGATCCCAAGGCTCTCGACAATGAAAACAGAGTTTCTTTCTCCTCAAGTCATTCAGCTGATCGTTGTCCAATCTAGAAGAACTCTTATGCTATTGTCCTACATCTCTCTGAAATGGTCTCCTATCCCTCTCCTTATCTTTCCTTGGTGGAAATCCTTTGGATTGAAATTTATTCCTCCATACTGATGATTCCATGTCCCGAGCCTTCTTCATGGCCTCCTGAAGTGTAGTAGGGTCAAAACCCTTCACCCATCCGCAAAGTTGATCTGACAATCCGTCAATGAAAAGAACAACCAACCTGCGCTCAGTAATATCCGGAACCATAACAGATATATCCTAGAAATCAGCAATGTAGGAGTCTACTGATCTGCTCTGTCTCAACTGAGTCAACTCCTTGAACTGTAACTCTGGGTCCTTTTTATCAAACCTGTCGATCAGTCTAGCTGTAAACTCCACATATGAAGTGACCTGATCGTGACCCAATGTAACCTTCCCGTTACTCCACCATTTGTGAGCAGTCCCCTCCAAGTGTAGAGCTGCATAAGTAATAGCGTCCTCCTCTGGCATGGGACTAATCTGCAAGTAGCTGTCCAATTTCTAGACCCAAGCTCTTGTGGTGGTCTTACCTAATCCATCGAAGTAAGGAAGTGTCATCTTACTTACTTTCCTCTGCAGTTCTTGGTTCTGTGATCTACCTCCACTCCGAGGTCTACACCTAGTCCTCATTTTAGAATATTCAGCAAATGTCATCTCATTTCTGAAACCCTCACTGGATGCTCTCCAGTCCCTTAGAATCTCCTCCTGGAACTCTGCCTGAGTAGGATCCTATTCAGGAACTTGATTCCTGGGAGCAAATATCGGAATACCAGGTCTATCTCCCGCAGTGAACTGTGAAGCCCTACGGTGATTAACTGAAGCGTCATCATCATCTCTATCTCTGCGCCTATCATTATGATACCTGTCCCCATTATTCCGTTCTTCCTGATTCCTATCACCGTTATGCCTATCATTCCCATCATTCCGTTCTTGCCGATTCCTATCACCGTTATGCCTATCATTCCCATCATTCCTGTTTCTTTCTCCCCCATCATGTCTGTTTCTATCACCGTCTTGGTACCTGTTCCTGTCACCTCCGTTGTATCTATTTGTCACCTCCATGGTACTTGTTCCTGTCACCTCCATTGTATCTGTTTCTGTCACGGTGATTGTCTAAGTCATTACCCATTCGTTTGATGGCATGTGCTAACTCAGCCTGTGCCTCTACCATCTCACGTCGAGACTCTCTCATCTCTCGAGTAAGTGCGATCAAAATGTCATGCGCACTAAGTTCTGGTTCTTCCCTGTCACCCATCTCTCTTGTAGGACCTGTAACTGGTGGAAGCTCTCCAGAAAATGGGTTCGTCCGTGATACCTGAGAATCGTCCTTAGTAGTTGCTACCACTATCTCAGTATCTGACTCAAAAGGATCTATTATGGGAATTGGATTCTCTGGATTATTCAACTGCGGAGCCTATGTTCCCTGTCTTGCCCTTGTACTTCTAAACAGATATCTATCAGCTGGTCGCATGTCTCATTTTACTTCTGCATGTCAAAACTGAACTCACAGGATGGCAAGATCTTTAGCTCTGATACCACTGTAATGTGCCGTACCTGTTTGTATTTTTTTAGAAATCTTAATTGTGTGATTTTTATTAGATTTTTGTGTGTTCTTTCAAATAGACAGAAGATGCAGAAGGGGGTTTTATGTTTTCCTGCAGATGTAGTGCCGGAGCACACAATATATAGCATAGAACCTAAACCCAGAAAATATACAATGAATCTGAAGAAACTAAAGACAACCCAAATAGTAAAATAGCTAAGAAACAATTACTATCACATACCCATGTGAAAATATGCAACTTGGTATGGCCGTCGAAAATGGACCAGCAAGTGGGTATGGCTGGAAATGCATCAAATCTTCATAGAATGTCACAAATAACTCATACAAAATATAAGAGAAACAACTGAAGCACTAAACACCTCCCAAAGACCATGAATGAGTAGTAGAAGCAAAGAGAAAAGCTTCCCTACAATACTCCAACTCCTCTTTATGCAGTACGACCAAGCTTGGATAGTACGGCCAGCAATGGAAAGGTACAGCAACAAGGAACTACTTCAAACACTCTGATTTCTACCTTCTATACCATCCATTATCAACTTATAACAGCAATAGAAAAAGATCTTTCACTCAGCACAAGAAACAACCTCAAATGTCTCCATTTTAGCACATATGTGAATGCCGAATACATCCACCATCAATGGCACCGTTGGGTGGTCTTTCAAACCTGTGGGATACCGTCACTAATGGAGGTTTCCATCTCCAATAGCCTAATGCAAATTCTCAAACTCCAGAAACCCTAGCAAAGCTCTCACAAGCAAATATCAAAACATAGCATAAAACCAAATGAGCTCCAAATGACCTTTTTATCTTCCTCCAAGATAAGCGTTGGGCAATTAGGAGGGAAAATAACAATTAATTTCACTTTATGTCTCCTAGGGATGGAGAATAACAATTTACTTTCACTTTATGTCTTCATTTCATTAATTTCACTTTTTCCGGCAAAAAATATAATAAAGTCCATATTAATATAAATTAATAAATCTTCAGACTTTAAAATAAGTATGAAGACGGTGTCGGAATTCACTGATCTTTAGCTCGCCAGAAAGGTCTCGATGAAACACATCTGATCCAACTCTGAAAATCTTGAACCAACACAGTACCCGAACTTACTAAAAATAGTAACGGCCAAGAGCCCACTGAACCAACCACGAGGATGCCAACTGGATCCACTAAATGCGAACCAAGACTCTGTCACTGCCAAGGACCTCTAGAGCCAAACTAACCATAGTTCTCTAACCAAACTGCTAGCCCACGAGAACTCCATGATGGACTAACCATGTGTCTAGAAGGGGACATTACAAGTCCTGCCCTATTTTGGGGCAGCCCTAATTTCCAGGTGTCGGTTAGTGACTGTTACTAAGTCCCTTTGCCGACACGGTAAGTTTGAATTTCAAATATCTTGGCGGGAGTGCTTGTAGATGCATATATAAGCATGTGTAGGCATTCATTTGTAAACTAGATGATGACTAGCAAGCTATTGTGTTCTCAAGGTGATTCAAGGCTTTCTATTGTGTTGCAAGAGCAGATTTGTATGTTTTGTGTGTTGATATTTGCATATTTGAGCATCAATTCCTTCATAGCATGAAGAGCATCTTCCTCCATGAAAGCTTCACTACAAGGTGACATATCATTGTGTTTTTACCATTGATTCCTTTGGTTTTTGGCCTCTGCCTCACAAGGGCACTCCCTCTTCATCTGACAATGGTGTTTGGAGACTTAAGTGTCATCCGAGGTTTGACTAAGGCAAACCTATAAACACCACAACCCCCAAACCAAGTCTTGTGATTGCAGGATACAGGTGTCGCATCTGGGAAAAGTGGAGTTGCAGGAAGGTTGGAAAGACATCAGGGATTTGGGATCTGAAGAAAAGACGGACAAAGGAGCACTTTTGGGACTAGGGTGCTCGCTCTAGTGTCCTCCGTAGACTGATTCTAGGAAATAGAAGTTACAAGGCTGATCAGTGTCAGAAGGAGGTCTAGATTCCCCGAAAAAGTAGGTACCTTGGACTTGGGCGCCTACTCCTGTGTCCCCGACTGTTCTGCTTCGGAACCCCGAAAACAGGTATTCTGTAATTTGGTATTTTACTCCCGTCTGTAAGATCTTTTTCTATAATTCGATAATTTGTTTTCATATTTTCATAATTAGGGTTTTAATGGTCAATTGAGCATAAGAGAAGGAAAATTTGATAATTAATTCTCCAATCCAAGTTTCCCCTCATTTGCAAGTGACCTAGGGTATGATAGTGCTCACCACTCGACCCTAGATCCTTCAATGTTAGGGTGAAAGGAGGATTTTAACATCTAAACCACAAAAGATCAACAAATCCAATTTTACCCTAAATACATCTAAATCAAAGGCAAAAGCTCGAACCATCCTCAGGAAAACTCAAATGTAGTCAAAGACAAATGTAAGGGTGGTCGACCAAGAGAAACAAAAGGAATGCATCAGAAATATAGCCAGTCGTGGCTTGAAAAGCCAAGTTCTATCTCCAAAGTGAAAGCAAACAGGTTGAATAGAGAGCAATAGAGGTTTTTTACCTTTCATATTTAGAAATAAGCCATCAAATCCCTCAGAAAATCATAGAAAATCGGAGTGTTTTCATCCAAAACCCTACCTCTATGGCAGCGGTCGAATGGGGAAGAAAACAAGACAAAGGCAAATGAAATTTTAGGGTTCTTTTCTTCCTTTTGGTCGAACAGCCTAGTTCGAGCCTTTTGCTTTTGACTTTTATTTTCAAAGTAAAATCATTGTCATCCAAATATGCCCAGGGTCAACACTTTAAGTGTTTTGACCTAATAATGCAAAGTGAGCCCGTGGGGCTAATTATTTACTTGATTTTTCTAAAGTTGAAAATGATTAAAGTCAAGGGGATAATGTATTACATGAGGCATGAAGGTGTGATGATGCATGATTGTAGAATGCATAAATTGCTAGGAGTTATAAGGTGTTTTATGTAGCAATGTAATGCATGTAATGATGCAAGTGCATGAGGAACATTACGAATGGAGAGATCTTGTTTGTGCATGGGAGATATAAGGAGTTTTATTTTCTTTTGCATGATTTAGAAATGGATATGCAACATTGTAAACAAATGATAAAGTAATGGATTATAAGTTACTTTATTACTTGTCATAAAAATGCAAAAAAGCAATGATAGGCAAATCCATAACATGTAACAAAGTAAGTCTCGTCGATTACTTTATCATTTTTTCATAATATTTTATTCATCTCCAAACTATGCAAAATCAGGAGATTGAATATTAATGTCCTAGTGCCATTATTTTCTGCATAGGTTTGTAATAAATTTGAAATGTAAAACATTAAACTAAGTGGTGTAATTATAAACCACTTAGTCAATGTTAATTAAATGCAGAAATAATTGTATTTATGTCATTTATTGTGCAAGGCACAAGTTGAGGAGGCTTTCAGATGTGGTCAAAGAGATGTGGTTGAGCATTTATTATGCAAATGCCAAACATTTATGATGTTGCAGGAGAGGTTGCAAATAGGTAGAGGAGTTATTGTGGTAGTTTGACTTGTTTTCAGTAGCATTTAAGGGCATTAAGAGGTTCTTTTTGGAGCTTTTATGGTGGGTGATGACATGCCTTGACTTTTTCTTCATTGGGAACTCATTTTGGAGGGCTTTAGACAGATATTTTGAGGGCTTTTATGAGATGCATGACCATGGAGGTTTCTTGTCCTTATCTTGTTACAGCTATTTGGAGAGTATATAGTCATTCATTTGACTCTTTTGTATGGAGTTTTGATCATGTAATTTCTTGAGTTAGTGATTTTCTACAGTTCTTACTCAATTTTGAGCATGTTTTGTAACTCTTTTGGGATATGAAATACAGAAAAGACCTTGGATACCATTGGTTATGAGTTTTTGCCTTCTTATTCTTGCAGTATTGTGTATCTTCAAGTGATTGATCAAGTCATTTGTGAGGTAGTTTTATTTCCTTGTGACTTTGTCTCATGTTTCAATGCCTTTTCTGCAAAAAAAGTATGTTTATGCAGGTTGCAAATTGTGTCTTAAAGTTGCGTGTGGCTTTTTAACTGTGAAGTTATTTTCCTTTTAAAGGTTAATGCATTTAGGCCTTTTTGTGAAGTATTTATGCAAAACATGCAGTAATAGGTTGTGCAAATTTAGTTTCTGTTATCTGTAACCAAGTGTATAAATCTAAGTTTTCATAAACCATATCAGTTTGGTGTATCACCCTTGTTTTATTTTCTAGTTTTCTTTTCATTTTTGAAGCATTCCTTTTTCCCTTTTCCTCTACAAATCTAGTAGTTTCTAGGTGATAACCAGCTAGGAAGTCAGCCTTCTCCGGAGGTTCTTTCCATCATAGGTGACCCATAGGCCTAGAAAGATCCCATGTTTCTCCAGAATGCTAAGTTTTGTAACTTAGCAAGGGTGCAATTTTGAGAGACAACAATTATTGTGCTTTTTATATAACTATGAGTCATTATACTCAATGGATTATTGTGTGAAAACAGAGCCAATGTGCTCATTATACTATTGTATGTAATTGAGTTGATGTGCTCATTATGCTACTATATGTAAACAAAGTTGACATGATTATTATTTGGTTGTATAAACCTATGAGTTGACGTGCTCATTATAAACCATCATGTTTAAGTAAGTCTCAGTATTCTATTATGTTTTGTAGATCACTATTGTGATTAACCAGTGTTGTCAAGTTTGATCTATATAGATTATATTTACATGTCATCCATAGATTAATGCTACGCCCATCCAAGACTGTGAGTAATATGGTTGGATAGCAAGAAGATCGTCAGTTTATGATTGATTTGTAGATCAACTCATTATGTTAATATCAGTGGCATATGTTATTTAGTAAACTTTCTATATAGGTTGATAGGCCAAGAATATTTTAGTATGTATTGGTTGTTGAGTAAATCTCATACAGACCGATAGGATACAAGTTATCTATGAAGGATATACCTATATGGGTGAATAATTTTCCAGTTCAGTTGTCTTTAGAAACTCTCTGTATAGAGTCTAACCAGGATTACACTTAGGTTTTAGTTACATGGTCGAGGTCAAGCCAATATAAGACTGTGGTAGATGGATTATCCATCAGTAAGACCAACTCATTCTAATGTTGTATTTTAAGATTAGATAAGAGATCTTTTAAGTTTTATGTATTCCAAAATTGGAATTATTAAGAGTCAGATAACAGAGCTCGATATATATATCACTTAGAAGACTCACATGTATAATTTCTAGTTATTCTAAACAAATTGTTCTGAGATAAGTTATATTTTTTTAATCTGAGATATCTAGATGATAATACATCTTTGAAATAACAATAGGATAGATCTATAATCTCTTTAATTTTAAAGTTATGATAAGTGTTATCTTTCTTTTCTAAAGAAGAGATTTTTAGAAACAAATCTATCCCTTAATTTGAGTCGGAAGATTCGAGAATAGCATTAGGTCAATAATACTAAGGCAGACTTAAACTTATCAAAGAGAAAGATTGATTAAGTTAGAGTATAGCTAGGAAGATGATAGTATTTATTAGAAGAGGATAAATCTCTGATGAGATGTTTATTCTAGATACTTAATATGTAAATATTATAATAATTGAGAGGTCAAGAGAAGACCAGTGGATATTTTTATATTTATTGTTGAAGATTGTTGACTTTATGATGTTTTGGCTTAGAGGAATTTAAACCTTAGAACCAACTTGGATGAGATTAGAGACCATGGAATCTCTTAAGTTCGATTATGATGATATATTATTCTTTTGTATTGTATGGTCAACATATAAGGTTGAGAAACCATAAAATAAGATGTTAATATTAAGAGTATGAGATTTTCTTTAGTGAAATTTAATGTTTTCTTGTTAGAGTTGAAATAAGACTTATAGTCATAGAATGTTTAATTCTTGAATTTGAGTAGCATGACAGGTAGTCATAGACTCTTAGGGTTGCAAGAATGCAACTAAGAACTCATTGAAGAGTTATATTTTGTAAATTTATACTTTGTATAAATGGATAACCTAAAATACAAGGTTAATTTCTAAGTTAGATTGACTAGGAGTAAAGTAAAGTCTAGACATATAAGTATAGTGTTTTTATCTTAATAAGCCATACTATAGGATAAGATAGTTCCCAAATCGAGTTAGAGGTGTGTGAACATACGACTGCATTTATTATAACATTATTTATACTAAAACTTTGGCCAAAGTGATTCATTAGTCAGTTCACAAGTGTCTAGATGACGTAACTCATCAAGTGTTGGAAACTTGCTGGTGTTATTGATGTCAACCTCTAGCAAGTGGTTCACTTGGTTTCCAACTGCTTTTGATAAAATTTGATTGGTCTCCAAGTGCTTTTGAGAAAATTTGAATAAAAAGGTGTGCAGTGTGACAAAGGTATGTTTAGTGATCTACTCCGGATTTCTTCATCGTTAAAGATATGATTGTATGGTTTGGAAGTGTTGATTAGAGGTGTTCAGATGTGTTATATCCAAAGTTCTAGGTTTTGGATCGTGCGCCAGTGGAAGATGTGTTTGACAGAGTGTTTGACTGTGAAGGAGGTTGTCTAGGAGAAATGAGAATGCTCTGCATTTCTCTGCATTAAGGTTTCTTGTCTTGTGGATCTGGTAAAGTGCTTATTTTATCTATATCTATCTTTCCTTGAGTTTTCTATTGTTGGGGTGCTTCACAAGTTCAGTTCTTGTGTTGGTGTTCAATAATAGTGTATCCTGATGTGCAAAATGAAGACATTCTTTGTTTCAAGTGGTCGTGACAATATTAAAGAAGATTCCTGTGATGCCAAATATTTTGGAAAGGTGTACAGATGCCATGGAGTGTCTCTCTATGGTCTACATGATGTTTTTGGACTTGGAGAAGAATGAATGTGGTCGCTAGCTTAGGTTTGGCTGACCTGGTTTTCTAGCGCTTTTTGTGGAGGTACTTCATGGATTGTTAATGTGATGAGTAGCATGGTGATATAGATTTGAGTCCTAGTTAACCCTTGGCATGGTCCACTTTCACTTCTTTCCACTGCGGAAGTGTTTAGTGTCAACCTATTTTCATATTGCACGTTTGACGTGCATACGTTTCATTAGGACCAACCTAATTGAGATGGTTTTTGGATGTGGATGGTATAAATGTAAGATGAGGTTGAGTGGAGCAATGTAGAGAAGATGATGTGAATGTGAATCAAGGGTGGTGAATTGAGTGTGAGCATAAATGCTTATGACTCCCAGATGTAGTGAGCAGAAGGTGTCTACATTTTCAGTTTTCTTGAAGTTGTTGGAGGCAATGAGCCAAAGGTTGCGGATGGAAAGAAGTGGCAGTGGTGGATTTCTCTTGTTGCTTTGAGATAGTGAATCTCTCTGTAACATTCTTCTTCTATTCTTCTCTCTTTTAGACAGTGAATTCTTCTAGCAGTGAGCCTTTCTTTTGGCAGTGAGCCTTTCTTCTGGGCAGTGAGCCTATTTGTTTTTGGTGTTGCTATTCATATATATGTGAGCTAATCCTAACTTTGGTTTTTCCCTTCTTGGGTTTTCCACATAAATTTGGTGTTCTTATGTGTTTGAATGTGCTTGCATTGATGCTTTATATGTTTACATTTTGCTAATGTACAATAAGAGGTTGATGATTGGAATAGCATTGAAGGTTTAATGTTTTAATACACAACTAATTCACCCCCTTTCATTTGTCCTATACATTCTAACAATTGGTATCAGAGCAAGGTTCCCTGGAGAATCTTAACCGCTTGGGGTAGATATGGATGTCCCACATGAAAGGTATGGAGGTTCCAATGTTTGATGGAACAAATTATGCTTTTTGGAAGACCAGGATGGAAATCTTTCTTGTCTCACTAGGATATGATGTATGGAAGGTAGTTGATAAAAAATATACTATACCTACTATGGTCCAAAGGATGAAGATGAGATTAAATAATATGAGAACAATGGCAAGGCAAGGAGTGCTCTTCTGAACAGTCTTTCAGATTCTAAATTAGTGAAGGTAATGAGCTATAAAATTTCTCATGAGATCTAGAAGAAGCTAGAAAGTATCTATGGAGATGACAATGTCAAGCAAGTAAAGATGCAAAATTTGAAGGCCAAGTTTGAAACCCTAAAGATGTCAGAGGATGAAAATATTGCAAGCTACATGCAGAGAGTGGATGAAGTTGTTAATTCCATCAATGGTCTAGGTGTGAAGCTGGAGGAAAGTGAAGTGGTAAAGAAGGTACTAAGAACTCTTCCAAAATCTTATAGTGCTAAAGTTTCTGCTATTAAAGAAACTCAAATTTTGGATAATTGTTCTAGGGATCAAATGTTTGGTACTTTAACTACTTTTGAGATAAGAGAATTTGGTCAAGATGATTCAATAAAAGAAACTAATTTTAAGGCAATCAAGATAGAAAAGAATGTTGAATCGGATCTAGATGACTTTGATGAAGTGGAAGCAAATTTTGTAAGCAGATTGAAAAAGGGCTCTAGAAAATACAGAGGTAAGTTACCCTTCAAATGTTTCATCTGTGGGAAGATAGGTCATTATGCCTCAAAATGTCTGATCAAATTTTCAAATGACAAATATGATTACAACAAAAGTGAATCATTCAAGAGAAGTTATTATGTTAAGAAAGATGATAGCATATCTGATGATGAGTCTGACTATCTAGATGATGATAGTAATGAATGCTTGTTCACGGATTTGAATGTTGGAACTAATTCTGAAAGGGGTATGAAGGAAATTACTCTGAAAATAGAGCACAATATCAAAGGAGCTTTGGTAACTTCTTTTCATGCAAGAGAAGAGAACCACTGGTTAATTGATAGTGGGTGTTCAAATCATATGATAGGTGATAAAAATTAATTTTGTGAAGCTTGAGAAGTATGATGGAGGTTTTGTTAAGTTTGGAGATGATGCATTTACTAAGATTTGTGCAAAAGGTTCAATCAGTTTTGATGGAAAGCACAATACAAATGGTGTTCTTTATGTCAAGGGTCACTGGCATAATCTTCTAAGTGTAGGACAAATGTGTAGCAGAGGATATAACCTTGTATTGCAGGATGGTGGTTGTGAAATTAGAAAAGAGTATTCTACCACTAGACCTCTATAGTTGGTGCGTACAAATCTGTGTGGACATACAAGGGTAGGAAGCTTTCAAGGTGATAGGTATTTCATGTTGTTGATTGATGATTACTCTAGAATGACTTGGGTAACTTTTCTCAAAGAAAAATCAGAAGCTCTAGATAAGTTTAAAGCATTCAAGGTTATGGTTGAAAATGAAATTGATATGAAAATCAAGTGTTTGAGGTCTGATAGAGGTGGTGAGTTCACCTCCAATGAGTTTAATTATTTTTGTGAGGATCACGGAATAAAAAGGCATTTGTTAGCTCCTAGGACTCCTTAATAGAATAATGGAGTGGTGGAAAAAAAAAATAGGATAGTTCAGGAAGTAGCAAGGACAATGTTGAAAGAAACAAATCTACCAGATATATATTGGAGAGAAGCTATTCACATTGTAGTCTACATACAAAATAGAGTGCAAGCAAGGTTCAATAGTTCAAAGACTCCATATGAGCTATGGTATGGAAGAACTCCTACTGTAAAATACTTTAGAGTGTTTGGAAGAAAGTGCTACATTAGGAGAGATGAAGAAAATTTGGGAAAGTTTGACACAGGATCAGATGAAGGAATATTTCTTGGATATTCTACAAAGAGCAAGGCTTACAGGTGCTATAAAAAGAGTCTGAAGAAGTTAGTTGAAAGTCCAAATGTCAAGGTAGATGAAGAACCGCATCAAAGCTCAGTGCTAATAGAAGGATATGAATCTGATGAGCCCCCTTGCAGAGAAGAAGAAAAGGAAAAGGAGAAGCAAGATGATGAAGAATATGCTCTAGAAAGGATTCCTAAAACTCCCAAGTATGTGCAGAAGAATCATTCTGAATATCAAATCATTAGAGATAAAAATAAAGGTGTGTTAATAAGAAGGAAAATTGCTATGGCAGATAAACAGGTAAATTTGTATTTGTTGTCTAAAATAGAACCCAAAATAGTGACTGAAGCATGCAAAGATGAGCACTGGATCAAGGCTATGGAAGAAGAATTAATGCAGATTGAGAAAAATCAGACTTGGGAAGTTGTCCCAAGACTAGCAGACAAAAATGTGATAGGAACTGTTAAAACTAAAATTTGGTCTAAAATTTTAATAGTAAAAAATCCATTTTTACCACCATAATCCAATCACCTAAACATGTCATTTTACTTTCTTCATCCAAAACACTCCATTTATCCGACCTATAAGCCATTACCCTAATAGATTCACATTTTGTCACCCTTACCCTAAAATGAAAAAGATCACATCAGATTCTACTATATCGGTAAGAGCCATCCTAACATCCCTTCGAAGAAGCAATATCGATGAGAAAATATCATATCGAGGAAACTCATATTAGAGTCCCTTCGATATCCAATTGAGGTTGTGTCAAAGACACTGCTACATATCAAGAAGAAAATACTGAAGGTCTCTTCGATAACCCGAGAAATAAATATTTTATGAAGTAACTTATTAATATATTGGAGCAGCAACAAAAGATCGAAGGGACAAAACCATACTTGTACACTTGAAGAGTCGAAGAGACTACAAAGTATCAGAGTGACGATTTAAGAGTCCCTTCAATATCACATCACCAAAAAATTCATCGAGGAGATAGATATACATCGGCAGGACATGTCACATAGTCTCTTCGATAAACCGAAAGAGATATTTGATTTCAGAGAGACTTCGCCTATATCAGAATGACTAATTCATGAGTCTCTTCGATGAACCGATATGGTGGGTCCAGAAGATTTTCTGATCTATATGCCAAATCCTACAAGATAAGCATTAAAGGGAAATATAGCCATCGATGGGACAAGGGAATTTGTCCCATCGATAAAATGATGGCATTCGATACAAAGGTAACAATAAAGGTTTTTGGAATGACTCTGAGATGTCGGAGTGAGGTGATTCATAGTCCCACTGAAAAGAGGAAGATATACTAAATAACTAAACATCGAAGGGATGGATCCATATCGGGGAAACCCAAATATTGGTTCCTTCAATTAAATTTGTTACCTTAGTGCAATGAACCCGTAAACACATCGAAGAAATAAGAAGATATCAAAGAAACTGCCCACAAAGAGGGTTTCAAGATAATGTTGTGATGTCGGTATGAGACCATTTGGGGTCACACATAAATCACAAGAGAAATAAAAGAATTAACCAGTAAAAGGACATCGAAGAAAGGGGGGAATATTGGTAAGATCACAAATTGGTCATCTCGATGAAGTATTGACAAAATAACTTGGCAGTGATCAAATGATTCATATTCAAAAAATTAATTGTCCCTTCGATGACACAAAAATTGCCATGAGACACCATTAATGAAACAGAGTCGAGTGCATTGAAATCAAATTCTGAGAAAATTGTGAAACTATTAAGCAGCCGAGGAAAATGAAGGCAGGGCGTAGCTAAGAACCGCAACTCCAGTAGAACCAGAGAAGATATCATCCAAGTAAGTACTCTAAGCTCGAGCTAAAATTGCAGAGTACATAAACTAGTTCAAACTTAAAGCACAGAACTAGGGTTTTTTCTTTACAAAGTTTATATCATGGAAAATGTAACTGAAAACCCTAAGGGAAAGAGACAAAAACTAGAAGAGAGGCATCTAAATCATGATTTAATAGATCAATGCCCAGGTTCTGGACAAAGGTCTAGAAGAAATGCACAATTAAACCCCCAAGTTGAGAAATTGGAGGACAGAAACAAACAAATGGGTTACACATTGACACCAATAAGGGGGTATATTTGTTTCTATATAATTATAGAAAAATGCACAGGCATAAACTCGTCTCCAACCCGTGGAGACTAAAATTGGCAAAATTAGTAGTGCCTAATGTGTTCGTCAATGTGGAATTGCTCAAACCATTAGCAAATAAATACAATCCTTAGACCTATATGATTGAATTAAGAGATGGATCTACCTTCATTCCTGTCACCAGCAATTATATATCCATGGTGTTTCAATTGGACACCAATTTTGATATGAATTTTAGGATTAGAGATCTATTAAATGAATACTATAATCTAAGCACGAGTTATAAATGGTCGAGGTTGTCATTACACAGGCCTCGAGATGAAGGGAATCAGCTCAAAGTGTTCTCAGGGGTGGAAGATCCCCCATATTCTATGGATTTGTTTGAAGAATACTATCAATGCACCTACTATTATGTCTGCCAAGTACTTGACTTGAATGCTCCCACATTTATGGAGGTAGCTCCAATGGTACTCACAACTGATGTACAGAGTCAGGATGCCCGGCCTCTCGATTATGCTGAATATCTTGCTAATGATCTTCACAATGATCTAGTTGCTGTAAAAAATGGAGGTGTCAAATTCATGCATTATTCTTTGTTCATGCATCTCATTCTATATGAGGGATAGAATCTTTGCATGCGGGATGAATGTCTAAGAATAAAATACCTAGATAAGGATGGGAACATTAGGCCTATACAAATGTTTACAGCTATCTAGGATAGTAGATGTGAGAGATCTCACTATTTGTATTTTGAAGAATATTTTGTGAAGCCTGTGTCTAAACTATTAGGTCATCCATGTGATTACAACTTGTCTTCAGAAGTTCAGAAGTTCTTGAGACCTAAAGACAAGGGTGAAAATGGAAAGATCAATCACAACTGGGGTGATTGGTATACTTACAATGACTGCACAAAAATTAGAATCTATGGATATGAGGGAGCACCATTTTTTTTGCCAAAGACCTGTCCAGATAAAATTGCTTATTTGGAAATTGTCAGGCAATTAGCCTATTCTAATTTTATGCATCTCAAAAGTTACAATAAGCAGTCATTGATACATAGAACACTATGTTTTGGAGACTTCACTGTTGTTTTTGAAAAAGGTTATGAGTCAATTGATAAAAAATTAGAGCATTATAGAATGCCTCAAGGAAATGCGAGAGAGAATTTTGACCCAGAACACTTCATAAATGAGGTTAAAACAAGCAAGAAGCTGAAAGGATATCATCATACACTCTTTGTGGGTGATGATTTGATAAGAAATATTAATGAGAATTGTGCAGCTGAAAGTAGGAATTCATATCATAGAATAATGCTGGCAGAGGCTTGGAGGATAGCCAATAATCTCACATATAAAGGAACTTTTCTTGAGATTGATGATCCTATTGAAAGGATAGATACATTAGTTGTACATGAAGCAAAATTGACTGGGGATGTTCCCCCTTGGGTTTTTATAAAGAGAAATAGGAACATCAAAGAAACACAAGCTGAGTATGAAGCTCCATTGTGCCATATTTCCCCTCAACCTACATCAGACATTAATTTCTTTGTGGACACCAGTACTGCAGAGCAAGAAGAAGTTGAGAGTGGGGATGAAGGTGTACATGCATTCCAACCTGTGATTGAAAAATATGAACCCCGTGTTGAAAGAGAAGTTGTCACAATGGAAGCCCCGGATGAACTCTCAAATGATATAAGACACAATGCAAGCAAAAATTTGTTTCTGATAATGATTTTGTCAAAACCCCTGAGTTAAAGGCCTTCTTGTATGAATACAAGGGCAAACAGACTAGGGAAAAGATAAAGAATGTCACCTCTGAATCAGAAGCTGAGGCTTTGAATGAACTGCATCCAGAGATTGACAAAGAAATGGAGGCTATAACCGCAGAGAAAGGAAGAGCATTATTAGAAGAGGCATGAGTCATGCTATTCTTCAGGTGGGATATGACCTTTGTTATTGTATTTGATAGTTTTCAAAGAAATTAAGACAAAAAGGTGCAGTTAAGTATTGAGTGGTGGATAGAATACGCTCTGGATCATGCTATGATGCAGACAATGCCACTTTACTGATGTGGGCTTTGTACCCACCGAATAAAAAGTCCCTATTCATTGATGATCCAAATAAGGTATTTGGCCATCTTTTGGTGCAAAGAGTTGAGGACACTAATCCCATGGTAACTGCTGACCTGAACATAAATATTGCAAGATTCACAAAGACTCAAATGGAGAGGTTGGTAAAGACTAACAAAATTTATATAACAAAAAATGAAAGATTGAGACAAGAATTTGCTAGCTACAAAGACAATCTGCCACCCTTTTCAAGAATCTATTCACCATGGTTGGAAGCTGATAAGAAGGTGGTAGAGGCCAGAGCTGAGGCTGCCTATTGGAAGATTAAAGATGAAAATTTTTAGAAACATGGTGATCAGTTAGAAACAGAAATAAAATCTGTCAAATATAAAATGGCCTCATAATTAATTGAGAAAAGGTTTGAGAAGATGCTGGGGAATGTTGATAGGGTATGGGCAGTGCATAATGGAACCCATATTTCCTACCAAGAGCATAAAAGATTACATATCAGGATGTTAGAAAAGAAGGCGTTGATTGCAAAGAGAGATGCTGATACACAAATGTTTAAGAATTATGATGAGCTGATTGACATGCATGAAAAGTTTAATAGTGTGTTAACAGAGGATCTTGGTGATTTTGATCAACCTTTGGATATGACTTTTCCTAGTTTCTTTGATGAAGAAGGCAATTTAAAAGAACAGAGCGCTTGGAAAAATGAATTAACTCAGTTGTTACCAGTAGCTCTCAAGAAGGTCAATGATGAAGCCAGAGTAATGGATAACATACATGTTAGTGTAATAAGGATTTACCTGCTTAAGTTTACTTAGGCATAATAATGCATTTAATTATCTAGGTGGTTTTTTCTCGTATCAGGTAGTTGTTCACCCATCACATATTTCATGTCTTTAAAAGGCTTGTATACTATGTAAATTATCATCTCAATCTCTTAATGCAATTTTTCACATTCTTGATGAAATAGTTTCGTGTGTGTAACTTCTCTCAGCCATGAAGGTTATTCGATGTGCAGTGGAGGCTTGGGTGCTCCAACAATACATATACAGTTAGAGCAAATTTTTACTCTGGAATTTGTAATGAAAGAAATAATCTCTACCACAGACACTTATCTCTCTCAAGACTATGTTGTTTACCTTTCCAAAATCAACTTGTTCATCTCTCGAGCAACATAAGGGATCAAAAATCTTTGCACCAGCCATGTCTACATCCTTAGCTGATTAAAAAATGGAAGACAATGGTTAAGAAAGAAGCTAAAGAAGCTAGAAAATATGGAGAATCCTTTGACCTTCGTGATAAACTTGAAGTGAAATTTTGCCAATGCTAATTCAAGAATTTTTCCAAAAGTTATACATGCAATGAAGCATAGTGAGGAAGAGGAAATAATAAATAATAGCAAGCAAAGCATGTTTATCAAATACTACATCATTGGAGAGGAGAACCTTGCCAGACCAGTGGTCACGGGTTCTCTATGATGATTAACGGACTCAGATCTTGATTACTGTAGACGCCCAAGTTGTTCTCTTTGTTTACTTCTTAATTATGTTTCAGAATAATTTTTAGTTATCTAAAGAGGTGTAAGATGTGAACAATCACCTTTTTTTGGCCTGAAGATTGTTCACTTCCCGCATATAAGGGAAACCAAGGACAAGTTTAGAGGAATATATAATACAATCATCACCAGAATATACAGTATATTATTACATTCTTAGTTATCCTCATGGAATAGAAACAGAGAAACTTTTATGAATTTTTGAGATAATATAATGGGAAAGAAAGTTTAACTTGTGGCTCAATCTCTGGTGTTCAACTACTTTGTTGATATTAATTCTTATGAGTTATTTGGTTGTCTCCATATTGGTCTTTTCTTGTTATTCATATTAAGTATATTAAGCATATATTTGATTTGTCAAGACACATTTGCTGACTCTGTGTGATTATCTTGATTGGTTTCTAGAGAGAAGAGAATTAAACTCCTTCTAAGTGATCTTTTGTTTATTGGTTTCTGCCTAGAATTAAAATCCTTTAAGTAAATCATTTTAGTTGGTTTCCTTCAAACTAGAATTAAAGCCCTTTCAGACATCACAGTAACTTGGAAAGATATCAATGGGATTTATAAGAAGAGCCTGATAACCAACAGTCTTGCATGTTTATGAAAGGTATAAACATCTAAAAGTGCCAAGTAGTTAGAGTTAAGCCAAGTAGATAAGTCCACATATCATACAAATCTTGACCCCATTAGCCCAATAGAAATAGGCACTAATCATACTCAATCTAAAGTTATAATATTTTAAGCTATTTGTATCTATTTCACACTCATATGCCATTAGGAAATAGGTTATTACAATCAAAGAATACATAAACCTTGAATTTGCTTAAGCTACTAAAGGTACACCTGCCTAGGTCAGGCAGAACCTAAAGAGTAGGGAGTCCAAAACCACATAGGGTTGCTCCGTTTCATTGGCCAAAACATTGCAAACCTGACCATAGAGCTTGGCATCCTCTTAAGGTTTGTAATCTGAAATTTTGGGAACCAACAATAACTAAATGGATCTTCTGAAACAAATTGAATGAGAATGGAGAAGTAGTCAGAAATAAGGCTAGGCTTGTATGTAAAGGCTACTCACAAGTGGAAGGAATAGATTATGAGGAAACATATACTCCAGTGGAAAGAATGGAAGCCATTATAATGTTTTTGGATTTTGCAACTCATAAGTATTTCAAATTTTATCAGATGGATGTGAAATCTACATTCTTGAATGGAGAATTGGAAGAAGAGGTATACATTGAACAACAAGAAGGCTTTCAGTTATCAGATGATCCAAATATGGTCTACAAATTAAAGAAGGGGCTATATGGACTCAAGCAAGCTCTTAGAGCATGGTATGCAAGATTGGATAGATACCTGTTGTAGCAAGGATTCAAAAAGGGCACTACAGACAACAATTTGTACTTCAAAGTTGAAGAAGATCAAATCCTGATTGTGGAGGTATATGTGGATGATATAATCTTTGGAGGAAATGAAGGTATGTGCAAGAGATTTGCAGAAGAGATGCATCTAAAGAATTTAAAATGTCAATCAAAAAAAGGTATTTTCAATTCACAGTCAAAGTATGTTAAGAAAGTGTTGAAGAAGTTTGGAACACTACAATAGAACAGGCAATTGCACCTAAAATAGTGCTGAAATTTAGTGCAATTGAGCTCATGAATTGGACACTTTTCCGGCGCAAAACTCAACGCAAGTTTGCATGCTTATTTCAGCGCTGTATTTAGCACCGAATTTAGCGTCAGAAAGCAATAGTCAGATTTAGTACCAGATTTGACACCCAATTTGACTTCCAATTTTGCTTCTGGTTTTGCTTCCAGGTTTGCTTCTTGTTTTTCTTCCAGTGTTGCTTCCAGATTTGCTTCCAATTTAGCGTCAGATTTAGCACCCAAATTGGCTTCCAATTTAGCTTTCAATTTTGCTTCTAGTTTTGCTTCTTGTGTTGCTTCTAGGTTTGCTTCCAGTTTTACTTCTAGTTTTGCTTCAAGGTTTGCTTCTGGTTTTGCTTCAATTTTTGCTTCCAATTTTGTTTCCCATTTTGCTTCCAATTTAGCGCCAGATTTGGCACCCAATTTGGCTTCCAGTTTGGCTTCTGATTTTTCTTCTAGTTTTGCTTCTTGTGTTGCTTCCAAGTTTGTTTCCAGTTTTACTTCTGGTTTTGATTCAATTTTTGCTTCCAGTTTTGCTTCCCATTTTGCTTCTGATTTTGCTTCCAATTTAGCGCCAGATTTGGCTTCTAGTTTGGCTTATGATTTTGCTTCCGGTTTGGCTTCTTTTGTTACTTCTAGGTTTGCTTCCAGTTTTGCTTCCGGTTTTTCTTCCAGGTTTGCTTCCAATTTTGCTTTTGATTTTGCTTCAGGTTTTGCTTCCATTTTTGCTTCTAGATTTTCTTCCATTTTTGCTTCCAGGTTTGATTCCAAGTTTGCTTCCAGTTTTTCTTTCAATTTAGCGTCAGATTTGGCACCCAATTTTGCTTCCAATTTTTCTTCCATGTCTGCTCCCATTTTTTCTTCTAGTTTTTCTCTCAGTCATGCTTCGTATTTTGCTTCTTGTATGGCGTCGAAAATAGCTTCTTTTTTGGCTTCCTAATTGACGCCAAGTTTTTCTTCCATTATGACCTCCTTTGTTGCTTTGGGTTTTGCTTCCAATTTAACAAGATAATTATATAAAAAACAAGATAATTATTATAAAATAACAAGATAATTATTATAACATGATCATCATCTATAATTAAAATAAGTGAGTCAAATATCTATAATTTAATTGAATTTTACAACATCCATCCTGAGCAGTAAATTAAAATCATCATACGTAATAAATATCCATCCAAAATTCATTGACCACTTTCAATATATATAAATTGACAAGTCAATATTGATAAGATCATCATTATATATAACTAAAACAAGTGAAAGTCAAATATGCCAGTAGATCAATAACATGTCAAAATGATACATGTCCAATAGTCGACATAAGTCAAAATGATACATGTACAAATGATATAAGTAAAAATGATAAATGATACAAGTCAAGATGATACATGTCCAAATGATATAAGTCAAATTGATGCATGTGAAAATGATACAACTCAATAATATGGTACTGCAGGACGTGAAAATGATACATATGATAGTAACCATAAAAAGAGGCATCATAACGATATATCAGCAATGATCCATAATGCAGTCTATATGATCATGAATGTCACTGGCTACTACCAGCAACTGCCTCATCATCATCATCACCATCGTGATCATCATCGTCGTCATCATCATCGTCATTGGCCTCATTGTCTTCTATATCTGCATCATCATCATCCTCTGCCATGTGATCTATACCAGAACCAATATAATCCAGATCTATATCATCAGGATCATCTTCATCTTCTGGAAGACCCATGTTTTGCAAAAAAAAACATTTAAAATGAAAAGTTATTATTTATTTCATATAATAATTTATTTTTCTGTTATATATCTAATATTCCAACATATGAAATGAAACCATAATCATAATACATCATATCAAAGTGCACATAGCATAATAAAATTTCAAAAAAGTTACAGCTAATCTATCATTCCAATGATGTAAAACATGCAACAATTCTAATAAACGTTACTAAAGATCATAAAAAAATTTGTTATAAAATTTAACTATCAACTATAAATTCTATTACATAACCTTAAGTGCCACAAATTTAGTGGTCAATGTATGTTCTTTTTCACTATTAATCTAATAACCTACATTAGACAGAAACATTAAAGAGTTTTTAAGTAGCAGTTGATTAAATTCTCTTACATGTCATTAATGAATGCACAGTTTTTTTTCAATAATTATTTATCTTAAGGTTCATGAGTAACCTTAAGATAAAGGTCTAATAGTTGTTCCATGGGGCATGTTTAACAAACCAAATGCAATTGCCAACTTTTCACCATGGTGGCAGAGAAATAATTCTTTTTCCCATCCTTCCACAGCATTAAGTAAATTCTTGAATCTGGAAAATACATTTCTGCCTTCATCTTCCAAGCCAATTTCTCCAACTTTGCATAGGTCTCCTTTGTCTATGGATGTGATCTGTCTCCTACACAAAAAAGCATATACCATTTTATGCCCTTCAATCCAACTGCATCTGGGCATTTTTTTAATTCCTCTATCTTTCATCAATCTCCTTACCTCACCACACCTGCCCACTTCTGGATAGATGTTTGAGAGAAGAACATAAGTTGTGTAGCATTTTTAGGATCCAAATAAAAAATTAGTGTTGTTGTAAATACTCCTAAGCCTATATTCATATGTGATCTACAGGTACCAAGAAAACACATGCATACAACCAACACAGATTTAACAGGTATCTCAATGATAAAGTTTAGGGTGTCTTCAAGATAGCCAGCACGGGCAAGAAGGTCAACCATGCACGTATACAGAGAGGCCAACGAGGTGGCCAATCTCCTAGCGAATCGAGGGGTTGAACAGGAAAGGGGGGAGGAATGCTTTTTCTTGCTATGTTTCGAGGATCTGAGAAAGATGCTAATCAAGGATGATGGGGATTTAGGAATTTCGTAGGTACAACTCAAGGCAGGAGATCTCAAAAGAATCAATGGCGAGCATGGCTTTCTCCAAGATAGGAAATCCCATAGGAGATAGAAAGGACTGTCCCCAGTCTAGTTCAATTAGGGAAGAGTCAATCAAGCGTTCCTTTTCTAGAAGTGAGGATGGTTTGGATAGGCAAAAAGCATCGTAAAACCTGCAACTTTCAGACAATGTGAGTAAGTCACGAGGAAGGTAATCGAGAGAAACTTCCTATTTTAGGAGGACAACTCTAAGTCTCCCATAACAATGGCAAGCAGAAAACACTTTAGAGTCCGCTGTGAGTGCTTGGAGGAGTTGATGGACCAGCAAGTCCACCACTTATTCAGTACAGAAGAGGAGGGGCTATGTAATGTCATCAAAGAGATTGTAGGGATAAGGGGAGCGCAGGGTAGCCATATCCATGATGGTGTCCTTTTAGAGAATTTCTATGTGACTGTCGTCCAAGCCACAGGGTCTCTTGCCAGGGCGTCAAGATTTACGGGTTTTCTGGTCAATGAGGGGATCAGGGATGATGTTATTATTGTAGGCCAGCACACCAACCCAAATCCAAAAAAAGGTTTCATCTATGGAATCTTTGACATGGAGGCAATCAAGAAGAGGAAGAAAATTGAAGAAGCCCTCAAGGTCTTCAGAGAGGGACTGGAAAACTGTGACATGATTGATTTTGCAAACTTTGTAAGCCTATATGGTGATCTATTCTCAGCAGAACAGCTCGAACGAATTAACTCCCTCACGGATGGGATAAACTCCATCTCAGAAGCTATGTAACTTTTGATATTTTGATGTAACTTATCATCCTCATGAATGTAAACATCATCACAAATGTTGGAAACACATCCTTGGTTCAAATTGACATCTAGCTCATTAACAAAGAGATTAGAAACTTTAGGTATACCAAGAAGAAAGTCAAGATCATGTATCTCAAGTTTGACTCTTACATCTATGCTTTCCTTAGCGAGACTATCCTTAAGAGTACACTTGTGGTAGCTGAAAACTCACATTTACATGACCAACAATTAAAAACATTGTGCCTATATTATGATTAACACTAAGATCTACAAGTTTGTCCCCATGGAGTGTACATTTGCAACACTACACAAGCACAAAAGTCTTCAATTACATCTTCAAGATGGTCATCCCAATCATCTAGTTCATCATACAAGGAAATTGACTCAAGAGGAGGAGTTAGACAATTAACTTCTAGGAACACTAAATGGTACCCTTCCATCAGCCTCAAGGGTTCAGTAAAAAACATAGTGGCCCTAGTTAGCAGGTTGTATGGGGAGAAGGATGCTTCTCATTTTCAAGAATCCTAAGTCTCATTGCTACATATTTTGCTTAAAGAAGGGCCAATTTTAAACTAGGTATTTGTTTTGTCACTCACTTTGTGCAATGAAATGACGAGAGTCGAGTCTCCTTATATCACTGTAGATTTGCATACAACAACCTCCAATACAATAACACCATACAATGCACACTTAACTTTACGGTACCTTAGCCCAAACATGATGCTACAAAAATCTGAAGGTACCTCCTACTAAAGATGTCATGCCATAAACCAGATACCATTGTATAGTTATATCACATCTACAGTAACAATTTCCTTCCAAATGTAGGGTTGCAGTCTATGATTAACATGCATAGACCTTTCTAGTGTTTACAAGATAATTCCTTATTCAACACCATACTAGTGTCCACAAGATGTTTCCATAATTAATATAAGAAACTAATGCTACTTTGCAAACAATAAGCAAGCCTTCAGAGAGCTTAAAGTTTTGATTTACATACATGCACAATAACTTAATCAACCCTTAGGATTTTATGGACAATGAAATAGAAAGTCCTATATTCCATTTATGAGTCCTTTATCCAAATGACGCAGTGATCACAAGTACATAATATCTACTATTCTGTGGGTAGTGCTCAGTCATTCAAACACAGGGAAGTCCATACTAAGATAAATTTGTTCACAAACAGTCTCCAATTTAATAAATACTAGTTTGAAATCACATTTTTAAGTTAGTGCAAGTCATTACAATGAACTCAAAGGTCATTCTCATCAAACGAATGCCTTCACAATAAATTGTTCTAGTTACGAGTACAATACAACTATTGTTATGTTACACAACTATATGCAATTGACAAAACCCATTCTTTCCAAGAGTCAACTGGTAATCAAATACAATCATGTAGTGTTGTTTCAACATTGTATTCCATTGTGGCTTCAATAATGCAAACCTCATAAGAGGGAGTGTTGGGGGGCAAGTTGACCCGAACCAAGGATCCAAAACCATCCCACAACCCCACCTAGGAGTGGCATTATTAATCCCAAGAAGGCCTCACATCCACAATTGAGAGAGTGGACATTTATAGGTGAAATACCAACACCATTAGGGTTTACAACCATGTCAAAAAAGATAACCATGAACCAGGCCATGTTTCCTCAAGACTCATGGCATGTTGCAATGATAGTATTCTAGCAATTCTAGCCAGGGTTTGAAACTCCACCTCAAACTGTGACCAAATTAATGTAGCTTCCTTCATGATAGAAATCCAAAACACAATAACCAACAGTTTTCCACAGTTCATAAGTCCCATGATCTTAAGTCTAAACTCTCATAGTTAACAATATTTTCCTCATCCAAGCCCTTTAGCATAGGATTTCACAAGACCACATACAGTTACACAAGTTAAAGGAAATGTTTCACCAAAATGGTCAGTGTAATTTTACAAGAATGGATGACAAGGAGCTTTACTTCAAAGAAAGGTTAGCTTAGTTGAAGAAGACCAGTTGGCGATTTGATTCTTACTCTCCAACCCAAACAGCAAGACACTCAACCAACATGATGAGCACACCCAAAGTCTCCCTTCCTCTAAATCACTTACAATCCAACCATTAACCTTCCTTCCTCAACCCCAAGGCAAAAAGAAGAATCCCCCCCCCAAAATGGTTCCCCACTCCTTCCTTTTCTCCTTCACATACCCCAAAACCAAGCACATTAAAGACTAGTACTGCCCAAAGCTATTATGGCAGAGGAGAGTTAATGCCTACTACCAATGATAGCTCCTTCTCAACAAAAAAAATGTACATATTAAAATTTAAATGTCCACTATTATATTTCAAAGGTTTGAAATATAACCAACAACGTAACTGTAATGCATGCCCCCCTTTAAGTCTTATAATAAAAGGTTAGGAAACAAAGACTTGAGATAAACCCTTTGGTCTGTTCACTTAGGAGACCACCTGAAAACTCAATGATAACTACATCCACAAGATCAACAAGAATGACAAGCGACCTATGAATAACAATCCACTTGAATCAAAAAGACAAGAAGACCAATAGAAACCAAACACAACAAACAGAGTACAACTGTAACTGTTTGTCTCAAGTATCACTCTATAACCTCTTCAAAGATTATTGAAACTCAACACAAGAAATGCAAATTGACATATTAACACAACAATATCCAACAAAGTTATTGAAAGTCAACTATTGATACCTTGTTCTCCATTCAGATTACAAAATTGGTCCACTTTTTGCTTTGTAACATTTCCTTTTCAAATTGTGTTGGTTGCCGGCCATATTTCTCCTCCTATCAAAACATGGCACATGGACTAGTTAAACTAATTAATATGCAATCATCTACTGTTTTTGTAGGAAATTAAAAAAATATCATTTAACATATTAAATATACTTACAAATGTATAGATCAAGGCCTGTAAACCTTTCTGGCCACTGTGATGAGTGGCACGAAGTTTGTCAAGCCTAGCCTTGGAGGCCTTGTCTTGAAACATATACTAATTCAATTTAATTATGCACAAATAAAATTTAAAAATTGTTTAATAAATTTGATAAAATCTTATGAGCAAATTCAAATACCTGTGTACTCTCCTCACCAGACTTCCTCCGTGCATTAGACTTTTCATATGCTTTTACAAGCTCTTTCCATACTTTCAGACTTACATCAATTGGCCTTTTTTTGAGCCTTAGCTCGGGAGGGATTTTTTTATCTTCTTTGTTTGGTTGCACCAAAATCTCTTGCAGTTTTGAGACATTCGTAGCTTTATTTTCTTTATAGACCAACCTGTTCCAAATTCAGTCTCCATGTCATGGATAATTGCTTTTTGTAGGTACATGGGTATCTTTGAGAATGGCAAATGTAGATGGCCTTTGAACCATTGAAGGCATGATTTCTTCAACATATTCACAAACATTTTTCCAGCATCTGTCATTCAGACTTCCCCTGAAACCACATCGTATTATATCTTCGTATCGTAGCTACCAATGCAAGATGCAAAACATGGCATGGTGGTCGAAGAAGTTTGTGTCCCAGGAGTGGCTGGGACATTGGAAGCCTCTACTCCCTATTCCACATTCTTAGAGGTTACTGTTATTGATTTCCTCCTGGATCTTTTGCCCGATCCATGACTAGTTGGGGAATCAATTGATTCCCTTTGACACTGTTGATTTGGTTGCAATGTTTCAGGGGCTTTACTAGATCATTTTTCTATGTATCTGGCAAGCATTGTCAAGTCAACACCATCCAATTTGTCCACTACCTCTCCCCAATATGGAAGCCAATGCCTCTTTATCTCTGTCAGTCTCATGTCCCTATATATATAAAAAATAAATTTCTTCTTTTAAATTTAGAAATAGAAAACTAAATACTAAAAATCAAAGAAACAATGGAAACATTTACAAATCTATAAATTGACAGTGAATTACCTGATTGTGGCCAGAGTTTTCTCCCTTCCCTCTATTTCTTGACATTTTGAGGCGACCTAGGGCAAATTATTTTCATCTAGTCTATGGAGGCAATTATAGCCAGGTATGAATTAACAGTGTGCTTGACCAATTGTAGCCAAAAACAAATCCTAACAGCTCGTATTTTGGGTATGATGTACAAAGAGACCTTATTTGATAGGCCTTCCAAAAATAGTAAATGCAAGTTACACTACAAGCAAGGATAATTAACAACATTACAACTCAAATTTACCCTAAAGCGTGAGTACATCTTAGAAAAACTTTCTTTGAGCTCAAAATTATATCAAAATTGATAAAAACCTAGGTCAAGAGTAAATTGCTCAACAATTGGAACTTACTTGCTAAAAGGCAGATGAACAAGCTTGATTGAATGGCTGAGGTAGCTAGAAACCCCAAATTTAGCAGCTAGCTAAAGCAATTTTTTATCTTCTGGATGTCTAGAACCAAAAATAAATAAAATACAAATTCATGGATCCATTGTAGAAACTTTTTAGTAACTTCCATTTTTGACCTAATAAATTCGTCACTTCACAGCCTATAATTCTTAGCAGGAAACCTAATACAGAGGCAGAGTACACTATGTTGTGGGCTTAAATGTATTAACTTGAATTTGTGTTTTTTTGTGTGGTATGTTTTACCGTAGGCGGGAATTTTAAATTATTTTTTTTCGATTCATTAGTCGGTGCTAAAGTCAGCGTCTCTAACATCGAATTTAATGCCAACTTTCAGCCCTAAATGTAATCTCTTTGGGTCACCAAAACTGGTATGAAGTGCGCCTAATTTAGCACCTAGTTGTGCCAAACCAAAATGTTCCTCATGCCAACATGCCAATTATACCTAGACTTCAATGAATGTTTCATTGCAAGTCACTTGAACAATTGATGGACTGGCATGCAAAGAACAAGAGTAAAGATTTAGGAGTAAAGATCCCTAAACTCTAATCCCTCAACCCTAAACCCTAATCTGTCAACGTTAAACCCTAATCCCTTATCGCTAAACCTTAAACCATATCCCTAAAGCCTCAACCCTCAATACTTGAACCTTAAATCCTAAACCCTATCCCTAAACCCTCAACCCTAAGCATTATGCCTTAAACCCTAATCCCTCAACTCTAAACTCTAATCCCTAAACCCTAAACCCTCAACCCTAAACCCTAAACTCTAAACCCTCAACCATCAACACTATACCTTAAACCCTAATCCCTCAACCCTCAACCCTAATCTTAAAGCTAAACTTAAAGCTTCCACTAATTCAACCATCCCCAAGGGATCTAGAAATGCAAAATTAGATGCCTCTACTGATAAAGCCAAACATCCTAAGGGTCCTCATGCCTCAGGACATAAAAACAAAGAGTCAAAGAAAAATCAATCCAAAAAGTGATCCAAGCCCATACCTCCACAATAAAAGTCCAAAACCAAAATGGTATGGGTACCTAAGCAACAAGAAATCAAGTTAAATGAGGCATCTACCTCTAAAAAATCCCAACCATCTACTCCCATCTAAAATTCCCATTCTGCTCAAAAGTGTCAAAACATTCCATCCCACAAGCAAATCAAAAATAATAATACACCTAAGTCTATGTGGGTTCCTAAAGCCCTTCATCATCCATCTCCTAAGAAAACATCTCCATTTCACCCTACACCACCTCCACATCACAAGCTTCAACGTTTATTATGATGTGTGCAACCATTGGTCATGGTTCCTTTCCATTCCACAATAAATCTACCATCATTCATCCACTATCCTACATACCCTCCACATACCATCCCTATGGTCCATGCTTTGGCATAAGTCTGACATAATCTACATCATAGTCCACTATTTTCCCTACATAATCCACATCATAATCCACTTTTCTCCCCTCTAGAATCCATGTCATAATCCACTATCTGCCTGATCCATTTTCCTTCCATGTATCCCTTACCAACATCGATGAGGGCACTCGACATGGTCCATGCAAGGACATCATTCTCTAATGGGACTTGTTGGTTTTCTTTCTCTCCAGATCGGCAGAGGGTTTGCCAATTCCAGTGCACAAGCAGATCCGGCCAACACATACAGGAGGTTGCGTGAGCTGCCTCCCCTTCACTTCTGGTTCTACAGCACTAAGGGGGGTATCCTTATAGCTAAAGATTTTAACATTTGACTCACCCAATGACAGAAAGATTTAGCTTTACAACAATAGGCAGAATACTCTCATGTTTGGACCAAGATTTGCATGATAGATCACAAGTTTGGCAACATTCTTGGACATATCTCACTGGTTGAGTATGAGAGTATGCAGGGGTCCTAATTCTACTCCTACAAACTAAATGGTTGGGATTGTGGAATGGTTTGATATTTTTTGTTTTGGATGCAAGACAGGGGTTTTGGATCATAAATACTTCACAAGAAACAGATTGGTGCCTATCTCAGGGAAAGGAATCAACTAGACGTATACAAGAGAATGGCCGTTGTATGTAGCCATTGTATGTAGTCGTTGTATGTCTAAACATACAAACCTGATATACAAGCATACTCAACATACAACTGCAGAATATTCCCAGGATCTGCGATAGATTCCCTAATGTATATGCAAACCCGATATGCACTCAAAGATGCATATAACTCATTTTTTTCCATTTTTTGAAAAGTCGATGGAAATTTCTGCAAACCCGCCAATGGTATCTCCTCTTGTACATACAAACCCCTTTGTATATACAGAGATACATGCATTTTAACTATGAAGGCCAACAAACTTATCATTTTTCTAAATTTTTTAGAAGGTGCCTGTGAATGTAAAATGCTTGAAACCTGAATTCTGAGCAAGCACCAACATTGGCTCTGTTTGGGGACACATGCCTCTTGCAGGTATGGTGAGAACTTCAAATCTCTAGGATGCAGACTAGTCCCTTATCCATTGGGCTACATAGTCAAACATTGCACTAACCTGCATCACAAATCACATTTATTAAAATTTACTTAGTGGCCCAAGTCCACCAAAAAGGAAAAAACAAAATTTTCCTTTGTTAAACACTTGATTTTCTTTTGATTTCTTCAAATGAAGCCTGAAAGCATTTAACCACTTGCAGCACCCAGCATTGCAATTTATTGTGCTGCTGCCCATTTCTCTTTCTTTGACAAATCTACAACAAGCTTTATCAGCATACATTATCATCAGCTATAGAATGTCATGATCATATGAGTCATTGATGTTGCTTGGAAAAATAACAGACTCACATGAAATAAATGAATCCACATCTGAATTTTGCCCTCCTTCAAAAAATAAGAGTTCCTCTGTATCAAACAAACAATATTTAGGCACAAGCAACATCTCATAATCATATTCATCCTTATAAACATTCAGATATTCATCATCATTGTGCTCAACAATTTTATCATCAAGGTCCACCTGGAATGTCTCAAGAGAAGGCATAAATAACTCATAGTGCAGCCCTTTGTCAAAAACTTCATAGTCACCCCTGCAACCAACACTATCCCCATCTGTATCAGCATGAACATCTACAAGTTGTCCATTCACATCTGAATAGTGACCTTGTTTTTCCTCTTCAGCAATGTATTGATAGTCAAAAGCAATTTTTTCAACCTCGACATCATAGAGGTGATCAGAATCTTCAAGGAAACACTCATATTTAGCATCCATATATATTTCATCAGCTGAAAGGCTCACACATGCATCTGAATGTTGACAGTCACTAACATATTCACTGTTGTCCCTTGAATCTGTATCTTCTATATTCAGAGTGAAGCTCTACATATCCACCTTGTACAAATAATTAGGAATAACTGGGATATGCCTATTGTTGCAAGACACAACTTCATGAATATCTTTCATTTCATCATTTGAAATGTATTTTGCATCTGCAGGCTTCTCTTCTAGAGGCTGAGAACAATCTTTGTCTTCACCATTGTAGGATGTGCTTACATTTTCTACAATATCTTCTTCTTGTTTATGCATTACATCATGACTACACACATTGTTTTGAAATATATTCCCCTTTACAAAATCATCTTTCAATGAACACACTGGGAAAGGTAAAATATATTCACTTTGAAAACTATTTTGAAAACTTGCAGTCATGAAACCTACTGGCATTCCATATTTCTGATTATTTTCAATATCCATAGCAAATTTGAAGGCCTGGTGAAGTGTAGTTGGTTCTTTATCTCTTAATCTATAACTCATTTTCTTATTAAATGCAGCCAAATAAATTATCAAGCACAATGCATTATTAGGTCTCATATATTCAGGGATCTGCTTGAGCAACTTAATAAACCTAATATTAAAGGTTGGAACTAGTTCCTCATCTCCTTTTTGAATATTCATGAAGTGTATGATCAATGAGGCCAAATCAAATCTTTCACCAAACTGCTCTAGGAATGCATTTTCTAAATCTACCCATGAAGAAACTGAACACACAGGCAGGTCTGAAAACCAAACCCTAGCATCATCTTCTAATGACTGAACAAAAAGTCTCATTACAACATCTTCAGCCTCTACCTCATAATCTTCTATCAAATTACAAAAATTTTGTAGATTCAAAATTTGATCCATTCTATTTTGGCAAACATTTTCTAATTTTATTGGGAATAACATTTGGGTAACCATTTATTCCTTTGAAATTCAGGGCTTTGTATCTTTCAATAAAGAATGGTCTTCTTTGAGAGCACAACCAAGATTGCTGCTCTAAACTCATCATTTTTTTAATCAAAGGTGAATACCTAGAAATGTGTTGCAACTTTGATAGGTTCAATCAACAGAGTTGCCACCTCTCATAGAGAGCACAGAATATCAACGAGGCACTTTTGTTTTCAAGATTCATCACACCAGCAGAGCACCACATGGTTTTTTCTTTGGTATTGTTGCAACAACTTTACTAGAAACTAGATTTTCCAGCCCTTAAATCACTTGACTCATCCCCAGTAGAGTCGCCATTTATGTTGGTTTTCTTTCTCTCCAGATTGGTAGAGGGTTTGCCAGTTCCAATGCACAGGCAGATCCGGCCAACACATACAGGAGGTTGCGTGAGCTACCTCCCCTTCACTTCTGGTTCTACCACACCAAGGGGGGTATCCCTATAGCTAAAGATTTTAACATTTGACTCACCGAATGACAGAAAGATTTAGCTTTACAACAATAGGCAGAATACTCTCATGTTTGGACCAAGATTTGCATGATAGATCACAAGTTTGGCAACATTCTTGGACATATCTCACTGGTTGAGTATGAGAGTATGCAGGGGTCCTAATTATACTCCTACAAACTAACAGGTTGGGATTGTGGAATGGTTTGATATATTTTATTTTGGATGCAAGATAGGGGATTTTGGATCATAACTACTTCACAAGAAATAGACCGGTGCCTATCTCAGGGCAAGGAATCAACTAGACGTATACAAGAGAATGGCTTGCAACTAGCATTCAAGTTTCAAGGGGTTAGGACTAGTGTTTGCCTTACAAATACCACCCAAGGATAAGTATTTAACTGTCTCTACTTACAAATATCCCAACTGACATACAATCTTCTCCATACTTAGTCTAAAACACTTTAATCCACTCCTTGAATGGAAGTTAGAGATTAAGCATGTGATACAGGAAACCTATATCCTAGAATCTGAGAAACCCTTAGCAACCAGATTCAAAAGAAGAAAATGCATACAACAAATGGAGATAGATAGATGAACACATGCAGTAATGCATTTTTCATATAAAATGAAAAGAAACTAAATGTTTGTGCAAGATACACCCAAATGTAACTCATAAATTCCAACAGAGATAAAACAGCCAAGAAAATGCTCTGTCTTTCGTTATTTTTCCCCCCAAAAAAAACCCAAGTCTTCAACCCCCCAGAAATGAGTGACACAGTTTGCATTTTATAGCAAGACTGTGTACTCAGCAACAATTACATGGCATTTTCCAAAATTTTACCAGATTCAATGCACCAAAAATGGCGCCCAAATCATTCAATGCAGATGAGGGACAAAAGGAAAGGACAAGCGGGTCTGGGATGTGAGCCGCTTGAAAATTTTCTCCCTAAATCAGGTAGTTGACATGTCAATCCACCGATCAAACCTCTGTAAATCACCATTAATGTCAACCTACCCGCGGGATGCAGCAGTTGCGTGCCTTGGAACCTTTCCTGCCTGAAAATGGCTGCAAATGCAAAGAAAAATCTTTGTTGTTGCAAGATTTGAAACTGGCCGTCGATTTGCATTCCTTCGCTGAGATTAATGGCTCCTAAATACCTTGAAAAGTCACCAATCAATCAGAACGTGCCACGTAGGCACCCTGCGCTTCTATCGATGACTTTTCCTTTCTTTTGTTTTGCCCTTTTCGCCATGTATATGCATATTCAAATGCATATACAATTGCCCTTTTAAATCCTTTGTATATGCAAGAGCATATACATACAATTGTTTATCATACAAGGTGGGCCCCAATTTAGTATAGAACAAATCAAAATTCTACTCGGGTCTGGCTTGTATCTCCTCTTTGTATCTATTGCTTTGTACATTGCATATACAAATGCAATATACATGCCGCGGATTTCAAATTTTATAAAACAAGGTGCAATCGCTTTGAAATCCGGCACTTGTATCTTTAATCTTTTGTATATCAGCATATACAATGCCATATACATGCAAGCCACGGATGCCAACTTTGAATTAGCCAAATTTGACTTTTAAATCTGGTCCGGCTTGTATATCGCGAATGTATATTCGCCTTGTATATCGCATATACATCGTAAACATACAAACAAAACATTCAAGGACCGGACTTCAATTTTGAATTAACTACACAACATACCTTCTCGGGTCAGGCTCTTGCATCTCAGGAATGCATGTTCCTCTTGAATGTTTGAACATACAATCACACCTTTGTATATCCGCGGGCCCCACCAAATGTACCTCAGTCACTTTGCTTGTTGCTTGTACATCTTTTCCTTGTGTATGCATCGGCCATTGGGTAAACTTTGGAGTTGGTCACCGATGCATTTGTCTGGCTGATGATACATTGCACTGTAGCGAGTGTATGCGGGCCCCCTTTGTATATTTTTCATTGTACATTTCCTTATGCATCCGCTACAGTGAACCCGATATACATTCAGCATTGTATAACTTCCTTGTATGTCGCCAATGCATCTTTTCATTGCATGTTTCCAATGTATGTAGCTGTTGTATGTAGCCATTGTATGTCTAAACATACAAACCCGATATACAAGCAAACTCAACGTACAACTACAGAATATTCCCGGGATCTACGATAGATTCCCCAATGTATATGGAAACCCGATATGCACTCAAAGATGCATATAACTCATTTTTTTCCATTTTTTGAAAAGTCGATGGATATTTCTGCAAACCCGCCAATGGTATCTCCTCTTGTACATAAAAACCCCTTTGTATATACAGAGATACATGCATTTTAACTGTGAAGGCCAGCAAACTTATCTTTTTTCTAAATTTTTTAGAAGGTGCCTGCAAATGTAAAATGCTTGAAACCTAAATTCTGAGCAGGCACCAATAGGACTATAACCTTTTAGTGCAGCATAACGCATCCTTCAACCCTCAACCCTAAATACTATATGTTAAACCCTAATCCCTCCACCCTAAACCCTAATCTCTCAACCCTAAATGCTATCCCTAAAGCCTGAACCTCAACCCTTAAACCTTAAACCCTAAACCCTATCCCTAAACCCTCAACCCTAAACACTATACCTTAAACCCTAATCCCTCAACCCTACACCCTAATCTATCAACCCTAAACCCTAATCTCTTATCTCTAAACCTTAAACCCTATCCCTAAAGCCTCAACCCTCAACACTTGAACCTTAAATCCTAAACCCTATCCCTAAACCCTCAACCCTAAACACTATGCCTTAAACTCTAATCCCTCAACTCTAAACCCTAATCCCTAAACCCTAAACCCTCAACCCTCAACCCTCAACCCTAAACCCTCAACCCTCAACCCTCAACACTATACCTTAAACCCTAATCCCTCAACCCTAATCTTAAAGCTAAACTTAAAGCTTCCAGTCATTCCACCATCCCCAAGGGATCTAGAAATGCAAAATTAGCTACCTTTACTGATAAAGCCAAACATCCTAAGGGTCCTCATGCCTTAGGACATAAAAACAAAGAGTCAAAAAAAAATCAATCCAAAAAGTTATCCAAGCCCATACCTCCACAAGCAAAGTCCAAAACCAAAAAGGTATGGGTACCTAAGCAACAAGAAATCAAGTTAAATGAGGCATCTACCTCTAAAAAATCCCAACCATCTACTCCCATCTCAAATTCCCATTCCACTCAAAAGTGTCAAAACATTCCATCCCACAAGCAAAACAAAAGTAATAATATGCCTAAGTCTATGTGGGTTCCTAAAGCCCTTCATCATCCATCTCCTAAGCAAACATCTCCATTGCACCCTACACCACCTTTGCATCACAAGCTTCAATGTTTATTGCAATGTGTACAACCATTGGTCATGGTTCCCTTCCATTCCGTAATAAATATACCATCATTCATCCACTATCCTACATACACTCCACAGACCATCCCTATGGTCCATGCTTTGGCATAAGTCTGACATAATCCATATCATAATCCATTATTTTCCCTACATAATCCACTTTTCTCCCCTCTAGAATCCACGTCATAATCCACTATCTGCCTAATCCATTTGCCTTCCATGTATCCCTTACCAACATTGATGAGGGCACTCAACATGGTCCATGCGAGGACATCATTCTCTAATGGGACTATAACCTTTCAGTGCAACGCAACGTATCCTTCAACCCTCAACCCTAAACACTATACCTTAATCCCTAATCCCTCCACCCTAAAACCTAATCCCTAAACCCTAAACGCTATCCCTAAATCCTGAAGCCTCAACCCTTAAACCTTAAACCCTAAACCTTATCCCTAAACCCTCAACCCTAAACACTATACCTTAAACCCTAAACCCTAATACGTCAACCCTAAACCCTAATCCCTTATTGCTAAACCTTAAACCCTATCACTAAAGCCTCAACCTTCAACACTTGAACCTTAAATCCTAAACCCTATTCCTAAACCCTCAACCCTAAACACTATGCCTTAAATTCTAATCCCTCAACTCTAAACCATAATCCCTAAACCCTAAACCCTAAACGCTCAACCCTAAACCCTTAACCCTCAATACTATACCTTAAACCCTAATCCCTCAACCCTAATCTTAAAGCTAAACTTAAAGCTTCAGTCATTCCACCATCCCCAAGGGATCCAGAAATGCAAAATTAGATGCCTCTACTGATAAAGCCAAACATCCTAAGGGTCCTCATGCCTCAGGACATAAAAACAAAGAGTCAAAAAAAAATCAATCCAAAAAGTTATCCAAGCCCATACCTCCACAAGCAATGTCCACAACCAAAATGGCATGGGTACCTAAGCAACAAGAAGTCAAGTCAAACGAGGCATCTACCTCTAAAAAATCCCAACCATCTAATCCCATCTCAAATTCCTATTCTGCTCAAAAGTGTCAAAACATTCTCTCCCACAAGCAAAACAACAGTAATAATATGCCTAAGTCTATGTGGGTTCCTAAAGCCCTTCATCATCCATCTCCTAAGCAAACATCTCCATTGCACCCTACACCACCTTCGCATCACAAGATTCAACATTTATTGCGATGTGTGCAACTATTGGTCATGGTTCCCTTCCATTCCACAATAAATCTACCATCATTCATCCACTATCCTACATACCCTCCACATACCCTCCCGATGGTCCATGCTTTCGCATAAGTCCGACATAATCCACATCATAAGTCACTATTTTCCCTACATAATCCACATCATAATCCACTTTTCTCCCCTCTAGAATCCATGTCATAATCCACTATCTGCCTAATCCATTTTCCTTCCATGTATCCCTTACCAACATCGATGAGGGCATTCGACATGGTCCATGCAAGGACATCATTCTCTAATAGGACTATAACCTTTCAGTGCAGCACAATGCATCCTTCAACCCTCAACCCTAAACACTATACCTTAAACCCTAATCCCTCCACCCTAAACCCTAATCCCTGAACCCTAAATGCTATCCCTAAATCCTGAAGCCTCAACCCTTAAACCTTAAACCCTAAACCGTATCCCTAAACCCTCAACCCTAAACATTATACCTTAAACACTAATCCCTTAACCCTAAACCCTAATCCATCAACCCTAAACCCTAAAACCTTATCGCTAAACCTTAAACCCTATCCCTAAAGCCTCAACCCTCAACACTTGAACCTTAAATCCTAAACCCTCAACCCTAAACACTATGCCTTAAACCCTAATCCCTCAACTCTAAACCCTAATCCCTAAGCCCTAAACCCTCATGATGCAGAGCCGTACATTGGAAGCACTCAATTAAGGGTGAAACACCCATAAACCCACAATAATACCCTTTTCTAGGTTTAACAATGCCAAAAACATTTATATTTCCCATCAGCAACATACAAACCATCGGCAAGTTCAAATCTACACATACATTGCTTGACTTACTATTGTCAGTAAACAAATGTATCTCCACTTTGTTTCCACCGTTGTGACCGGTCAATTCTCGCATCTAATACAATGTATCCTTTCAACATACACTCCGACATACATTCTTCGACATTCATTAATTGACTCACTGTGCCGGTTCTCTCTCCCGGTTCTACCGGTCACTCCTTGTATCTCTCGATGTTTGTATATTATAAATGTACATTCCCTCATACAAACTGAATATGCATTCAGAACATGCACTCAGATATTTTGACCGTTGACCCTCCTTGCATCTAAACCCGATGTATATTTTTAATGTACATTTACTACATACAATCTCTGATATTCAACTGCAAGATACACACAACATGTTCTCACATACACTTGTGATATATACATGAAATGTACTCAGGTACATTAGCAATATACACACTGCTTGTATATTCAGCAAACAACATGAACTCAACCTGAATGAACTCTTATACATACCATTCTTTGCAGGATATACACAGGATGATACTCGCATACAAATGCGATATACTCACAAACTATTCTTGGCATACAATTGACGTATATACATAAAATGTATATTCAAATCTCCTGCCGATAACTTCCTCTACAACAAATCTCGCAGTCTCTATTCTGTCAAACCCTAGCACATAGAGATGCTAGGTTCTCTACTGCGACGTCTCTTCTACAGGTCGGATCCGTTGTTCCATTCTGTCATGACTACGAACAAAAAGAAAACAAAATAGAAAACTATGTACAGGGTCCATTCCACTAATTTCAAAGAAATCCACCAGTGGAATGGTCTCAATCTTACATCTTTGACAATAGAAACTAGATTATGTACAAAGTAATTCAATACAGAGGATATACACAAAACGATTCGATACGCAGGGAATATGCACAGAACACAGAATTTGTAAACACAAAGTAACAGAATTTCTATTTCTTCAATCAAACTTTGTCCCTCATCTCCTCTTCCAGAAATGTGTTTATAGGCTCTTCACATCCAGTTCCAACTAGAATACAAAAGGTTGGAGTTGTTACAACTTCCATCTTTCATATTTTGTTTAACCAAGATTATAAGCCAAAACGCTAACTAATCACATGACACATGTTAGCACAAGACAACAAAACACCTAACAACATGACACATTTGATTTGAATCATCCACATACCCCAATTGTCCAAGATGTCCAAATTGGCTTATCAGGATGCCAAATTTGTGACACTGGTTCACAAGATGGGGTTTTATTACAAACATGAAATGATAACATGAACAAGCATAGAAATGCATAACAACATATCAATACCTTAATCTTCTCCCTCAGATGTATAATTGGCTTGTTGAAGGGGTGCTCCTGCACCATACTCCCTGGGAGAAGAGATCTCAAGCCCACTTGAGATCATAGTTTTAAGGTCTGCACCATGGTTTGTGATCTGATCTTCAATCATCCAAACTACCTCTAAATCAGGTTTCCCAAGCTACCAAGTACTCCATGTACTCCTTGCTCCTTGTCTTCTTTGCCACTCTTGAGTCTAAAATCTTCTTCAATTTTGGTGGATCATGCTTAGGAATATCATCATCTGTTGTATCCTGCAATGGTTCCTGTCCTACATCTGCATTATGCTTGTATGGAGTTAAATCACATACATTGAATATGGGTGACAATCCAAAATCAGGAGGAAGTTGGATCTCATAAGCATTTTGTCCACACTTCTTCAAAATCTGACATGGTCCAATCTTCCTCTACATTAGCTTGGTATGTTTACCTTTTGGGAGCCTCTCCTTCTTCAGATGAACCCACACCAAATCTCCAACATCAAATTGTACATCCCTCTTTTTCTTGTCAGCATATGCTTTGTACTTTAATGTAGTCTATTGGAGTTGTGTCTTGACTTGATCATGCACCGCCTTGATGGCTGATGCAAAGGCTTCTCCATCTACACTAATAAACTCTCCTATAGGCAAATCTCTCATCTCCAAAATACCCCTTGGATGAATACCATATACTACTTGAAAAGGTGACTTCCCTGTACTCCTATTTATGGCGTCATTATAGGAAAATTCTCCTTGTGGTAGGATGTTATCCCACTTCTCTCCATGCTGCCTTGTTAAACACCTTAGCAGATTTCCCAATGAAGTCTAACCACTTCAGTCTATCCATCCGTTTGAGGATGGTAGGCTGATGAGAAGGATAAATTGGTTCCAAGGTTCTTCCAAAGAGTCCTCCAAAAGTGGCCAATAAATTTCACATCTCTATCTAACACTATGCTCAATGGCAAACCATGTATCCTCACTATCTCTTTGAAAAATAGATCTGCAACATATAAAGCATCACAAGTAGTATTGCATGGCAAGAAGTGTGTCATTTTACTAAATCTATCTACTACAACAAAAACACTATCATATCCCTTCCTTGTCCTAAGCAAACCCAATACAAAGTCCATGCTTATGCTCTCACACGGCCTAGAAGGAATGGGTAGTGGCTGATACAAACCTGCATTAGTGGATCTCCCTTTTGATTTTTGACATATCACACATGCCTCCACAAATCTCCTCACATCTGACTGCAACTTGGGCTAATAGTAATGTCTCTTCACAAGATCAAGAGTCTTATCTAGACCAAAATGTCCTGCCATGGCCCCATAATGTTTCTCCCTAATGATATTCAGTCTCATAGAACACCTTGGAATACACAATTGTCCACCCTTGAAAAGTAATCCATCTTGGATCATAAATTCAAAGAACTCAACATGATATTTATCACCAAAGGAAATACATACCTTATAGATTTCTCCAAAGTCTTCATCAGCATCATACATGGCCTTCAAGGAGTCAATGCCAACACTCTCCAATTGGATCTAATTGATTGTTAGAACCCTCCTGCTCAAAGCATCTGCCACCTTGTTCTTGACCCCTTTCTTGTGCTTGAGTGTGAAGGTGAAAGCTTGCAAAGTCTCCACCCACTTCATGTGCCAATGGTTCAGCTTCTCTTGACTGTTTATGAAACTAAGGGCCTGATTATCTGTGTACACTATGAATTCTTTTGGCATCAAGTAATGCCTCCACTTTTTAAGTGACTGTACTAGAGTATACATCTCCAAATCATAGAATGAGTATCTCTTCTTTGCATCATTTAGTTTCTCACTGAAAAATGCAATAGGCCTACCTTCTTGACTAAGTACTGCTCCAATTGCCATGTGGCTTGCATCACATTCTACTTGGAAAATCTTGTTGAAGTCAGGAAGTGCAAGGACTAGCTACTCTGCCACCTTCTTCTTCAATGTTTCAAATGAATCATCTGCCTCCTTTGTCCAAGTGAATCTGCACTTCTGTCCTCCTTTTATGGTGTCAAGCATGGGTGCACAAACATGACTAAACCCCTTTATAAACTTCCTATAGAAGGTTGCTAACCCATGGAAACTTCTAACATCATTCAAGGTTTTAGGAGTTGGCCAAGACAATATGGCACTTACCTTCTCTTGATCCATTTTTAGTTTCCCATGTGAGATGACAAAACCCAAGTAGATGATCTCTCCTACATGAACAAACACTTCTCCAAGTTGATCATTAGCTGCTCTTCATGTAATCTTTTGAGGACCAAGTCTATATGTTTGAGGTGCTCTTCCTTTGTATTACTGAAAATCAGGATGTCATCTAGATATACTATGACAAATTTGCCTATGAATTCCCTCAAGACCTCATACATCAACCTCATAAAGGTACTAGGGGCATTGGACAAACCAAAAGGCATGACCTTCCACTCATATAACCCCTCATTGGTCTTAAAGGCAGTTTTCCATTCATCTCCTAGCCTAATCCTAATCTGATGATAGTCACTCTTTAGATCTATTTTTGTGAAATATTTAGCACCCCCCAAACAATCAAGCAAATCTTCTATCCTAGGGATTGGGAACCTATACCTAATTGTTATCTTGTTGATAGCCCTTGAATCAGTACAAAGTCTCCAAGTGCCTTCCTTCTTTGGTGCTAGTACAGTCAGTACTGCACATGGGCTTAAACTCTTGTCAATTAGGCCTGTCTCCAACAACTCCTCAATCTGCCTTGCTACTTCTACATTCTGCTCTGGGGTAAGCTTGTATGCTGCCTTGTTTGGAAGTGTAGATCTTGGGATTAGATCTATGCAATGGCTGATGTCCCTTATAGGTGGTAGGGACCTTGGCATTCCATCAGAGATGATGCCTTTGTACTTGTCTAATAGCTCTTGGATAGCCAGACCTATGAACCTTTGCCTCTTCTCTCCCTTGACTTCCTGTTATTGCTTCTTGTTCACCTTTAGGCATGGAATTAGAGCATATGCAACTACACCTTCTACTATCTCTTTCATGAATTGTTTGCCTTCTACCATCATCACCTTGACTTCTTTCCCTTTTGATTCCACCTCATTCTCCATCAATGGTAGCAACTCTATCACCTTACCATCCTTGGTGATTGAATATGTGTTTCTAACTCCATCATGGTGTGCTTTCAAGTCATACTGCCATGGTCTTCCAAATAGGAGATGGCAATCATCCATCTTGGCAATGTCAAACAGTAATCTATCCTTGTATGATCCAATTTGAAACTCTGCCCAAGCCTGTTCTTCCACAACTGTTTGCTGACCTTGGGTGAGACATGAGACCTTGTATGGGCAAGGATGTGGCAGTTTTCTAAGCTTAAGCTTTTCTACCATTTCAAATGACACAAAATTTTCAGTGGATCTAGAGTCAATCAAAACTTTACATACCTTTCCTCCTGCCTTGCAAGTAGTTCTGAAGAGAGACTTCCTTTGTGGGGGTTCTTTGTCAGGAACCTTCATAGTGGTCATTGCTCTCTTAATCATCAAAGCTTCTCCACTCTCAGGATATCCATAACTGTCAGGAGCATTTGCACTTTGATAAGTGTTGGAGCTCGTCACACTTTGACAATCAGATTCTTGGATCAGATTTATCCTCCTTTCTCCCATTGAACTTGTTGCCTTTTCTGGACATTTGTTGGCTATGTGGCCTTCTTGATTGCAATTGTAACATCTGAGAGGTCCTCTGCCCTGAGATCTTCCTCTAAATGGTGGTCTTCTACCCCTAAAGTTTCCTCTTTGATTATAACTTCCCCCTTGATTTTGACTGTTGTCTCCTTTGCTATTCTCTTGATTGGATTCACCTTCGTGTCCAAATCCATTTCCTCTACCTCTAAAAGGACTTCTTCCCCCTCTTTGTTGTCTCCCTCTTCCTCTACTATTTTGCTCTTGTCTTCTCTTTATTTTCTCTTCCACTTTGAGTGCCAATTGGTAGCACTTTTGGACTGTCTCTGGGTTACGAAGATTTATGTCTTCTTGGATGGAAAACCTCAATCCATTGAGGTACCTTGCCACCTTCTCTTCTTCACCCTCCTTTACCTTTGTCTTGACACATAGTTTCATGAACTCTTATGTGTATGAACTGACATCTAACTCCTTATGCTTCAAGTTTTGTTTCCTCTTATGTAATTGGATGTTGTAATCCAATGGAACATAGGCCTCCTTTACTAAAGCCATCATCTTCTTCCAAGTAGCAACTCTGTTCTTTCCTTCTTTCACCCTGTCATCTTGGATGAAATTCCACCAATTTAGTGCAGCCCCTTTCATTTTGGATTGGGCCATTCTCACCCTTTGGTGGTCTAGTATCTCCTCAGTCTCAAAGAAGTTATTCAAGGAGTCTATCCACTCCATCACTAAATCAGGTTCCATTTTGCCTGCAAACACTGGCAGGTCTATTTTCATATCCATGGTCCTCCTCTCCATGGATTTGAGGACATTGAGTAAGGGTCTCTGGTTTGCAGGAACCTCTATCTCTTCCTGCCTAGGGATCTCCTCTTCATCCCCGTCTTCTCGCTCACCAGAATCTTCATCTCCCTTCTCTACTTTGTCCTTCAACTTATCTAACTCATCTCTCAAGGCCTAATTCTGAGCTCTAACTGCTTTGCTCTCTGCCATTTGCTTCTTCACTAGGACAGCCAACTCAGCATTGGTCATCTTTGCTAGGTACTCTTGTGACCCCTCTCCATCTGACATCTTGTCTTCTTCTTCTACCCAAAGGATACTCCTTCACTCTGATACCACTATGGTGCAGATCTGTATAGTGGAAGCACTTAATTTAATGGTGAAACACCCATCAACCCACAATAATACCCTTTGCTAGGTTTAACAATGCCAAAAACATTTATATTTCCCATCGGCAAGTTCAAATCTGTACATACATTGCTTGACTTACTACTGTTGGTAAACAAATGTATCTCCACTTTGTTTCCACCGTTGTGACTGGTCAATTCTCACATCTAATACAATGTATCCTTTCAACATACACTCTGACATACATTCTTCGACATTCATTAATTGACTCACTATGTCGGTTCTCTCTCCCAGTTCTACTGGTCACTCCTTGTATCTCTCGATGTTTGTATATTCTAAATGTACATTCCCTCATACAAACTGAATATGCATTCAGAACATGCACTCAGAGATTTTGACCTTTGACCCTCCTTGCATCTAAACCTGATGTATATTTTCAATGTACATTTACTACATATAATCATTGATATTCAATTGCAAGATACACACATGTTCTCACATACACTTGTGATATATACATGAAATGTACTCAGGTACATTAGCGATATACACACTGCTTGTATATTCAGCGAACAACATGAACTCAACCTAAATGAACTCTTGTACATACCTTTCTTCGCAGGATATACACAGGATGATACTCACATACAAATGCGATATACTCACAAACTATTCCCAGCATACAATTGACGTATATACATAAAATGTATATTTGAATCTCTCGCTGATAACTTCCTCTGCAACAAATCTTGCAGTCTCTATTCTGTCAAACCCTAGCACATAGAGATGCTACGTTCTCTACTGCGACGTCTCTTCTACAGGTCAGATCCACTGTTCCATTTTGTCATGACTACGAACAAAAAGAAAACAAAATATAAAACTATGTACAAGGTCCATTCCACTGATTTCAAAGAAATCCACTAGTGGAGTGGTCTCAATCTTGCATCTTTGACAATAGAAACTAGATTATGTACAAAGCAATTCAATACAGAGGATATACATAGAACGATTCGATACACAAGGAATATGCACAGAACACAAAATTTGTAAACACAAACTAACAGAATTTCTATTTCTTCAATCAAACTTTGTCCCTCATCTCCTCTTCTAGAAATTTATTTATAGGCTCTTCACATCCAGTTCCAACCAGAATACCAAAGGTTGGAATCGTTACAACTTCCATCTTTTAGATTTTGTTTAACCAAGATTATAAGCCAAAACGCTAACTAATCACATGACACATGTTAGCACAAGACAACAAAACACCTAACAACATGACACATTTGATTTGAATCATCCACATACCCCAATTGTCCAAGATGTCCAAATTGGCTTATCAGGATGCCAAATTTGTGACACTGGTTCACAAGATGGGATTTTATTACAAACATGAAATGATAACATGAACAAACATAGAAATGCATAACATATCAATACCTTAATCTTATCCCTCAGATCTATAATTGGCTTATTGAAGGGGTGCTCCTGCACCACCTCAACCCTCAACACTATACCTTAAACCCTAATCCCTCAACCCTAATCTTAAAGCTAAACTTAAAGCTTCCACTCATTCCACCATCCCCAAGGGATCCAGAAATGCAAAATTAGATGCCTCTATTGATAAAGCCAAACATCCTAAGGGTCCTCATGCCTCAGGACATAAAAACAAAGAGTCAAAGAAAAATCAATCCAAAAAGTTATCCAAGCCCATACCTCCACAAGCAAAGTCCAAAACCAAAATGGTATGGGTACCTAAGCAACAAGAAATCAAGTTAAATGAGGCATCTACCTCTAAAAAATCCCAACCATCTAAGCCCATCTAAAATTCCCATTCTGCTCAAAAGTGTCAAAACATTCCATCCCACAAGCAAAACAAAAGTAATAATACGCTTAAGTCTATGTGGGTTCCTAAAGCCCTTCATCATCCATCTCCTAATAAAACATCTCCATTGCACCCTACACCACCTTCGCATCACAAGCTTCAACGTTTATTGCGATGTGTGCAACCATTGGTCATGGTTCCCTTCCATTCTGCAATAAATCTACCATCATTCATCCACTATCCTACATACCCTCCACATACCATCCCTATGGTCCATTCTTTGGCATAAGTCTGACATAATCCACATCATAATCCACTTTTCTCCCCTCTAGAATCCACATCATAATCCACTATCTACCTAATACATTTGCCTTCCATGTATCCCTTACCAACATCGATGAGGGCACTCGACATGGTCCATCTGAGGACATCATTCTCTAATGGGACTATAACCTTTCAGTGGAGCACAATGCATCCTGCAACCCTCAACCCTAAACACTATACCTTAAACCCTAATACCTCCACCCTAAACCCTAATCCCTCAATCCTAAATGCTATCCCTAAATCCTGAAGCCTCAACCCTTAAACCTTAAACCCTAAACTTTATCCCTAAACCCTCAACCCTAAACACTATACCTTAAACCCTAATCCTTCAACCCTAAACCCTAATCCCTTATCGCTAAACCTTAAACCCTATCATTAAAGCCTCAACCCTCAATACTTGAACCTTAAATCTTAAACCCTATCCCTAAACCCTCAACCCTAAACACTATGCCTTAAACCCTAATCCCTCAACTCTAAACCCTAATCCCTAAACCCTCAACCCTAAACCCTCAACCCTCAACACTATTCCTTAAACCCTAATACATCAACCCTCAACCCTTAACCCTAATCTTAAAGTTAAACTTAAAGCTTTCACTCATTCCACCATCCCCAAGGGATCTAGAAATGCAAAATTAGATGCCTTTACTAATAAAGTCAAACATGCTAAGGGTCCTCATGCCTCAGGACATAAAAACAAAGAGTCAAAGAAAAATCAATCCAAAAAGTGATCCAAGCCCATACCTCCACAAGCAAAGTCCAAAACCAAAATGGTGTGGGTACCTAAGCAACAAGAAATCAAGTTAAACGAGGCATCTACCTCTAAAAAATCCCAACCATCTACTCCCATCTCAAATTCCCATTCCACTCAAAAGTGTCAAAACATTCCATCCCACAAGCAAAACAAAAGTAATAATACGCCTAAGTCTTTGTGGGTTCCTAAAGCCCTTCATCATCCATCTCCTAAGCAAACATCTTCATTGCACCCTACACCACCTTCGCATCACAAGCTTCAATGTTTATTGCGATGTGTGTAACCATTGGTCATGGTTCCCCTCCATTCCATAATAAATCTACCATCATTCATCCACTATCCTACATACCCTCCACATACCATCCTTATGGTCCATGCTTTGGCATAAGTTTGACATAATCCACATCATAATCCACTGTTTTCCCTACATAATCCACATCATAATCTGCTTTTCTCCCCTCTAGAATCCACATCATAATCCACTATCTGCCTAATCCATTTGCCTTCCATGTATCCCTTACCAACATCGATGAGGGCACTCGACATGGTCCATGCGAGGACATCATTCTCTAATGGGACTATAACCTTTCAGTGCAATGCAACACATCTTTCAACCCTCAACCCTAAACACTATACCTTAAACCCTAATCCCTCCACCCTAAACCCTAATCCCTCAACCCTAAACGCTATCCCTAAAGCCTGAAGCCTCAACCCTTAAACCTTAAACCCTAAACCTTATCCCTAAACCCTCAACCTTAAACACTATACCTTAAACCCTAATCCCTCAACCCTAAACCCTAATCCGTCAACCCTAAACCCTAATCCCTTATCGCTAAACCTTAAACCCTATCCCTAAAGCCTCAATGCTCAACACTTGAACCTTAAATCCTAAACCCTATCCCTAAACCCTCAACCCTAAACACTATGCCTTAAACCCTAATCCCTCAACTCTAAACCCTAATCCCTAAACCCTAAACCCTCAACCCTAAACCCTAAACCCTCAACCCTCAATACTATACCTTAAACCCTAATCCCTCAACCCTAATCTTAAAGCTAAACTTAAAGCTTCTACTCATTCCACCATCCCCAAGGGATCTAGAAATGCAAAATTAGATGCCTCTACTGATAAAGCCAAACATCCTAAAAGAAAAATCAATCCAAAAAGTAATCCAAGCACACAGATTAGCCTAAAACTAGGAGAGTCCCACCGATGCAATCTGACATTTCAAAATTCAAAAAATCTATTGCATTCATTTCCAGTGATGGACATTAATGGCCGCACGAACGAACATTATATGAACAATTTTGATTGAAAAGGGATTGAACTTGTTAGAACCAGAAAAAAATTTACATCTCTCACCAACCTCTTCACACTTATCCTCTGTATACCATGGAAATTGGCCACATTATAATTTTGTGATTAAAACAATTTATGAAAATTTGTGTGACAAAATCCTATCAGAACAATTACATTTATGAACAAATCCTCATAATATATTTTCCTAAGTGTATCGACCTAGCAACACTTCATCGTTGGAACCCTATTTATAGCTCCACCGACAGCCCTATGAAAAATAATTTATAGCCTTATCTATCTAAAAATACCCTATCGGGCTAACCTTTGAAGTCCTTCCCCCGATAGACCGATATAGCCAACTACAATGAGCTCATCGTTGCAACACAGTCATCGGTAGGATAGATATTCATATTCCCCCGGTGACCCGATATAACTATGGGTTGTCCAAAATTAGACATAATCGGTCGAACATGCCCTCATCATTGGAGTTCCCATCATACTCCCACCGATAGTCCTATAAACATAACTCATAGCCATATCGGGCTAACAATATCCTATCGGCCTAACTCTTGAGAGTCCCTCACCGATAGACTGATAAAATCAACAAAAGATAGCACATCGTTGTGACTCATAAACATCAACGAAACAAATGTTTATGTTCCCCCGATAACCTGATATGACCATAAGTTACCCAAAGGTGCAATATCACCCTAGCTAAGGTACATAGGGGAAACATTACCTGGCACCCCACCGATACAGCGACACAAAGAGTTCATCGATGAAGGAAGCTGACATCGGTGAAACATAAATAACAGTCTCAACGATGCAGCGATAATAATTATTGTGACATCCCGAGGCATCGTTCAGATATTCAAAATAAATGACATGACAGAAATGAAAGGTGCATTTATGAACTAGGAATAAAAGTGAGTTGCACCACAGTTTGATCACATAGCTCCTGTAAAACTTGAACAAATTGCAAAAGGGTCTGAAGGGGAAGGGGACTGAATCTCTCACACAGTAAAGCGAAGAAAAACCAATGGGAAAGTGAAATTCAAGTAAGTACACCGATCCCAGCTCAGAAATTTTGTCTCTTAAAGGTTTGAATTCAAGCAATGGGAGATAGTGCAAAAAAACCTAAAAATAAGAAACTGAAAACTGAAAAGAGACCATTAAACCAAGACTTGATAGATCAAGCAATGGGAGATAGTGTAGAAAAACCTAAAAATAAGAAATTGAAAACTGAAAAGAGACCATTAAACCAAGACTTGATAGATTAGTGTCCTAGGTTGGGACCAAGACCAAAAAGAAGCGTACAGATGAACCCCTCACATGATCGATTGTTGGACAATCACAAGGACTTGGGAGATGTATGGACTTCACTACGAGGGTACGAACTTTTCTTATACCACTACAAAAAACAATATAGGTTTTGACTAGTCGGTAACCCGTGGAGGCTGAACCTAGGGAGATTAGTTGTGCTAGAGGTGTTTGTCAATGTGGAATTAATGAAATCCCTTGGTAGTAAATATGATCCAAAAATGAGAACTATTCGAACACATAGTGGTGATAATTTACTGGTTATTTCAAAAGATCTCATTTCCAATGTATTTCAATTATAGTGTGGTTTTGATTTACCATTCACAATCAGAGATCTATTGCTAGAGTATCGTCATATGGATACTAGCTATAAAAAGTGGAAGTTGGCCTTGCATAGGCCTAAGGATGAAAAAGGACAATTAAGGAAATTCTCTAGTAATGAGAATCCTCCATTTCATGAAGATATGTTTGAAGAGTATTTTTGATACACCTATTATGCAACTGGTAAAGTCTTGGGAGTAGTGGTCCCACCTCTAATGTCAATTCCACCAATGGTTTTAGCCGCAGATGTACAGACTAAGTGGGCCAGGCCTATTGACTATGCTAGCTTTGTGGCTAATGCCCTAAATCAAGGGTTGGAAAAAATAAAAAATAACAGTGATAGGATCAACTTTAAACACTATTCCTTATTAATGCATTTACTTTTGTATGAGAGACATGATAGAGGATTTTGGAGCAGTGAATTGAGGATAAGGGATTTTTTTGATAATGGGGATCCTAAACCCATACAGATGTGGACTTAGTTATGGGATAGCCATTTTGGTAGATCTCACTACCTCTACTTTGAAGAGTTTTTTGTAAAACCTTTAATGGAGTTACTGGTGTATCCTCGGGATTATAACCTATCCCCAAGGATGCAAAGATTTCTAAGACCCAAAGAAAATGACCCTAAAAGTAAAGTGGACCATAACTAGGGAGATTGGTATGCTTTCCATGACTGTACAGTGATTAGAGTTTATGGATTTGAGGGCACCCCACATTTACTGCCACGAATAGTTCCTAATCGGATTGGCTATCTAGAGATTGTGAGGCAATTAGCAAAATCTGATGCCATACACCTCAAGAAGCATAACAAATAATCAATCATGCCCAGTACTCTATGTTTTGGAGATTTCACAGTGGTCACGAATGAAGGGTATGAAGAAATTAATACTAAATTGGCACAGTTCAATCTTCCTATAGGTAATGAAAGACAAAATTTTGATTCAGAGGGTTTTATTCATAAAGCAAAGATTACACAAGGGCTCTCAGGATATGAACATTTATTTTCAGAGGAAGATGTGATTAGAAACCATGATGAGGCCTCTACTATCAATAGAATGGGTACATTCAACAAAGTGATACTTGTTGATGAATGGAAAAGAAAACATGTCCAATCTTATTCAAAAATGTTTTGTGAAATACAAGATCCACTAGCAAGGATGGAACAATTGATTGCTCATGCAGATGAAATCATAAAAGATGTGCCCCTAGTTGTTTTTTATACAACTTATACAATCTATTCAAGAACACAAGCTGAAGACATAGAGCCTCTGGGCTATGAAGCCTCACAGCCTACCCCTGAAGTATGTTTTTCTATAGATACTGACATTAATGTGGCAAAGTTCAATAAGGCACAAGTTGAAAATTTGCCTAAAGAAAATCATAGACTAAAGGAGTTGTTATATCAAAAGGAAAGATCATCTTCCTCTTCTATATCACAATTCTATCCTCTAGACCTTGAGAAAGATTAGAAAGTGTTGGATGCACTTACTGATGCATCTTATTGGAAAAATTATCATCTGAAATCCCAAGGGAAATGTAAATAGTTGGAGAAGGAAGTAAAAACTATCAAATATGATATGGCATCTGAATTAATCAGGGAAAGATTTAATAAAATGATGAGTTGTACTGATACCTATTGGAAATTGTTTAAGCTGACACTCTCAGCAATGGCAGAAAATAAAAGATTACAGGGGAGGATGACTGAAAAGAAAGAAGACCTTTTGGGAAAAGGGATCTTGGTGGGACAAACATTACAGGTATATAATGATTTGATAAAGTCACATGATGAATATCATGACAAGCTCAAAGAAGAGCTTGATTATTTTAATCTTGTTCCACCACTTCATGATAATTCTGGGAATCTCCAAAAATGTGATGATTGGAAGGAAGAATTGGCCATGGTTCTGACTAATGCATTACAGGAGATCAATGATGAAGAGATAGTCTTGAAAAATACTCATAAGCAGTTGGAAAAAATGATGCGAATGGAATATGATATGAAGGAAGTTATTATCAATGTGAATACCTATGCAGAATAGGACTACATCCATCATCTCTCTGCAATAAATCTGTTTATCAATCAAACTATGAACGTGCCAGTTATGACAGGACAGTCATCGAATGGAGAAGATTAGCCAACAGTATGATGGGCATCATATCAGAAAATAGAAGCTTTGCATAGGCCTTAGATGGTCACGGGCCTCTATTCAGAGATTAACGGATCGGTGCATCCATTTAATGATTTTTTTTTCTTTTCAGTTATAATTAGTTATCAAAAGTAGCTTGTTGCCTCTCGCATATAAGAGAGACCAAGACCCGAGAGAGAAAAAAAAAAGGAGGGTAGTAGTTCTTTCTGAAGCATTTTAGGGGACTTAGTAAGAAGATAGATTGCATCCATCCCACTCATCCACTTTCATGTTCCAAAAACTTTGCAATTAATATATATATTATGAAGCAGTATTATGGAGAAGACTGTACTTAAATGGTAACCTTTTTTCAGTGTTTAACTGTTGTGTTAATTTTCATGTTTATATGCTGTTGTACTATCTCCAAAGTGATTGAAAAAAGATACAAATGATTTGATGATGATGAAGATGCTTGTAATTTGGATGATGTGGATGCTTGTAATTTGCTCATACTATAATGAAAACCTTTTGCTTACAATTTTACAAATGAGAAGAAATCTATCAAATTCTGCCAATGCAAGAATAATGAGCTTACCAGTGAAAGTGATCACCATTCTTTCACAAATTAGGTCACTTGCTTCTTCCCTTTTCAAATGTTGTTAAAGGAAGAGATGTCTTTAAACATGTCATCAGGCATTAAAAACTGATGTAGTATTTTCCTCTGTTCAATGCATGGACTTCAAAGTCCTATATCTAAACAGTCACCATGTATGGTGAATGGATCTTCAAATATTCCTATACATTTCACTATAATAGCTAAGTTAGTATGCGAAAACCTACATCGTTTCACCATGTTTGGTAATTGAGTACTCAAGGATTCAAACCATCTCGCTGTGATTTTTTAATTGTGAATGCAAAAACTCAAATCAATTCACTGTACCTACAAATTGGTTATACAAGGATTCAAATCAGTTCACTGTATTTGCCAATGGGAATGTAAGGATACAAATCATTTGCATATAACAACTAGGAGGTCTACACAATTGAGGGCTGATGTAGAAAGGTTAGAGGATAAATGCAAACATATAGGAAATTTATATAATCTGTTAGGACACATTTGTTGTTCATGTGTGGTTATCTTGATTGGTTCCTTTTAACCTCTTGGTGCACAGCTATTATGTGACTATTGTCATTGTTGTGTATTACAGGATCCAGAGGAGGCCATGGAGAGAGGATGTGGATGACGTAGAACTACTAAATCGTAGAGAGGAAAGTGGGTGGAAATAGATATGACAATGGAATCTGTAGATACAATAGAGGTAAGAAGAGAAAGCAACCTCAACCAAAGGAGGAAGGTGTTTATGAATTCACAAATGCTACAACATAGAGGAGATAAAGTCATTTTTTTGTCCATGAGGCCTCTGAGGTCAAACTTATTGGTTGAAAATGCACAGGAATGGTGATTAAATGTGATTCTATGATCAAGGGAAAAGTTTGAAAATTAGGATGGCCAAAACATGATATGAATATGTCACATATATGACTAAAGTGAGGTTTTGTGTTGGATAGCATATTCGTTGAAATGATATAATTGGTGTACTAAACATTATTTACTATGTTGTGTATTATAGGGGCTAGGCAAGGCCATGGCAATAGATCGTGTCATATCAAAGAGGACAGAACGGATGAAGCGACACATCAAGTACTCAAATTTTGACTGAACTTAGGAAAAAATGATCTGATGGCATTTTGTGATACGTCAATCTTTTTTCATAGTATTATTGAAATTTATAATGTATTATCCAATCTTGACATAAATTAATGCATGTTGTTGATTATTTTAGATGGAGATTGGAGCAAATGCAGAGCCTGAGCATTCAACTAGAAAATAAAAAAGATATGTACGTGGTCGTGGACCTAAAACTGTTAAATCACGTAGACAATAGTGGGTGGAAGAGGATATGACAATGGATCCTGCAGACACAACAAATGATTGCATTGAACAAGAGGTTGGTCGGGACTATAGTACATGAGATGAATACTTTGAGATAATTGTTGTTTGTGGATATTCTATATGTCATGGAAAGAAACAATTCAAATGAGCGATTGTACAAAGACATTACATATATGATGAGCTTCCAGTTGGTAGTATGCCTCCTACAATCGATTCAAATCCAATAGGAATTGTGGTAAGGAATTTTCCAATTTGATATAAATAACATGTATACTTCGTTTAAACATTGTTTTATATTATTTAAATAACTAATTTTTTTCTTAATGGATACTTGCAGGATAAAGTTCTTGGTTTAAAGTTCCCTGGATCACTGAATTCCAGCCTAGAGGGAAATGATCATTCATCAGATGATACATCTAACAAAAATATGTGCCAATATACCAACTCCGAAGATGAGGAATTGATGAAAACAAGTAACAGAACAAGAACCGGTTTAAAGATGCATAACTTGCTTAAAGACAAGGGGAAGGTAAACTACATACCCTATGAGAATGAATGTGATGGAGATGATGACTTGCCCCTGAGTTTGAGATCAATTTACAAAGAGACATTTGATCGTTGACTATATTGCGCTTGGCCTAGTGATCAACAACTACCTAGAGTGTACGAGGTGTTTCAATTTTGGGGATACAACTACATGATACGACCCTCCAATATTCATGGAGCAAATCTAGGCCTATTTATCATCCAAAATGTACATGTGGGATATAAACATAGAAACAATTCAGAACAAACCACTAGGAGATTAACGCCATATTATGGTCCATCATATTACAGTGGTGAATGGAGAAGGCTAGTAGAATATAAGCCTAGCATGTCAACATATGGTCTAAATTCAAATATGTATACACATCATCTCCAATTGGAAAGTGGAAAAGAAATGAATAGAGGTCATCTTATGTATATAGATGGACGTGCATACACACACAAAAATATTGCAGGATTTATAAATAGTAGTAAGGGAAGGGACCCTACTGTAAGACCAAATTGTCAATTTGTTGAGGTTATAAATGATAAAGATGGAGATATGGAAAGAGAGGTTGATAGATTGATAATGGTTGAGGCTATTATGGACCTTACCATTGGGGATGAGTTATTGATTGATTACCCCTTCTTAAAATGCACTCTTGCGTGAAAGAAAAGGGAAGAACAAGGTCTCCCTAAGGATGTTCTTAAGGGCAGAAAACCAAAGAATAATAAATGAGTGTGGACTGATGTTTTATAAATTGTTGTCCAAATTGTGTTTTCTTTAAATTATTGTATAAAAAAGGTAGTCTATAAAATAATGTTCCATTATTCAATTGATGTATATATGTTCATACAATTTATATTTTTTATTTTTTAAGCCATATTTGATTATATTTCTTTGAAATTGATACATTTTGAATTTAGTGCAATTGTTGCCAAACATTAAATAATGCTTGCGTTTGTTGATAGGTAGAAGATGTTGATGAAACACATACTAATACCCAAGATCCAACTGGGTTATTAAGGTTTGGACGGGATGATCCAAACCATCCTTTAAACCATACCAGGCAGAAAAGAGGAACATTGAAGAGAATACTAGCAGCTGAGAAATTTGAACTGTTGATGAGATATGCATACACCGATGCCATGCCAGCTAGCCTTAATGATGATGATCATGATAGTGAAAATGTAGTGCATGAAGAAGGATTAAATGAAATGCTTACAGGTTTCTTTGGGGATGGAAACAATGATGACAATAATGATCATATGGTTGATAGTAACGATGATAGCAGGGTTAATTACCACCAACGTAATGTTGATGATAACAACCTGAAAGACTCCATCAAGCAAGCAGCAAAGACACTCGTGTTCAAATTGGGTGCAAGTAGAACTTCAAAACTGGCATGCACATTAATATTATTAGAAATCAAGTTACTATTTGGTTGATCAAACAAAGGATTCACTACCCTACTAAAGTGAGATGAAATCCATTTCTTACTTTGCATTGTCAATTGGTGTACATAATTCGTAAACATTCATCAACTTCGTTTATATTTTTTTAAGGGGAATTTAAAACCATATATTGTATATAAATAGTCCTAGTATAGGTTGATATATCAAACATGTCCATCATAAGTCAAATATTCAATTGATTTAATCTCTAGCAATCTTCAGGGCACTAAAAATTAAAATATTCCCTGAAGAGAATGTGTTTCCATCAACTTGCAGAGAGGTGCGTCTGTTGTTGGTTGAGTTGGGGATTGAATATAAGCAAATTCATTCATGTAAAAATAATTGCATTTTATATAGAGTTGAATATGAAAACAAGGTAGAATTCCTTGTATGTAAAGAGAAGAGATATCGTACAGATGTACAAGGTCCTACAGTTCCAAAGAAGATTTTATGTCACATGCCAATTATACCTAGACTTCAACAAATGTTTCATTGCAAGTCAATTGTACAATTGATGGAATGGCATGCAAAGAATAGGAGTAAAGATGGATTCATGTGAATTCCAGCCGACTCCAAAGCAATGAAGTTACACATAGAGGAAAAATGGCCAAGAAAATTCAAAGATGAACCCCGTAGTATCAGGTTTGGTCTTCCAATTGATGGAGTGTGCCCATTCTCTTTCCTAAGCTCAAATTATAGTGTTTGGCCAGTCAGATTGATAGTATACAATATTCCCCCATGGATGAGTGTTAGAAAGGAGCACCTTATGCTAACTCTCATTGTTCCAGGAAAACATCAAGTTAAAAACATGGATGTTTATCTTGTACCTTTTATTGATGAGATGCAATTGCTATGGAAAGGCATAAGAATGTATGACATATCATGTCCCCCATCAAATAGGTCCTTCATGTTGTATGGTGTGCTATGTTGGACTATTCATGATTTCCCAAGACTTGGTGTTTGTTCTGGTAAGATAAAATATTTACGTATTTACACTCATAATTTATTTCCATCCCAACTTTCATACTTAGTTTTATACTATTTTTTTGATGTTATTAACATTACTTATTGAATTGCAGGGCTTCAAACAAAGGGGATATTTGCATGTCCAAGATGTGCAAAACAATTTCAAGGGCGATATTCTAAAGATCTACATAAATTTATTTGCGCAAACAATAGGTTTTTTCTACCACTAGATCATAAGTTTAGAAATCACCTGAAGAATCAATTTGATGGAAGAGTTGAAAATAGAGGCTCTCCCATGATTATAGGTCCAGGTGATTGGCTTAAGAAATATGAAGATGTTGAATTGAAAGCTTGGGAGGATTTTTTTGATCAGGGTAATTTAATTGAAGAACCAGAACAAGTTGTACTTAATATGCCAGAAGGAATGAAAAGGAAATCCATATTTTATGAGCTCCCTTACTGGAAGGATCTATTAATATCTCACCTATTAGATCATATGCACATCTTCAAAAATGTCCCAGATTCTATATTTTGACATATATCAGGCAAAGAGAAGGACACCTTGTCTTCGAGGAGAGATATTGCTCTTTCGCGTACCAAAATTGATAGAAAACATTTGTGGCCAAACAAGGAAAATGAAACATATGCAGAAGCTCCATGGATTTTGAAAAAGAAAGAGCTAGACCAACTAAAAAATGTCATCCGTTCAATAAGGACACCTATTGGCTATGGGCCGTTATTGGCTAAAGTTTTTACAGTTGATGGACATATCACAGGATTTAAAACACATGATTTTCATAATTTTATGAAGGTATTATATATCATCATTTAACATTTACTGGTAACATTGATTAAGTACTAAATATATTTTGATATTTTGTTGTGTGAGGAAAAATTACTAATGACCTTTTCATAAATGTGTTTGATAGCATATCATGCCATTGGTAACTAGGGGGGATTCATGTCTTACAATTGACTTAAGGAATGCCATAAGTCAATTGTCAGCATTTACAAGGTATGTGGTTATATGAAATGTTCATGTGTGAGAGACAGAGATATTATATTGCATTTTAATTTTTGACTAAAGGTTCATACTAATTTACTATTCTTATATTAGGTGGGTGACTTCCAAGGAGATCCATGAATGTGAAGTGCCAAAATGGAAGAAGGAAATTGCAAAAATTGTATGTGTATTTGAGAAGGAGCTCCCTAGAAGTTTCATGGACCTACAAGTCCATTTACTTATACACCTAGTCGATGACATTGAATTGGTGGGTGTCATATCAACGAGGTGGATGTTTTTCTTTGAGAGGTATATGAAAACTCTAAAAAGATATGTCCGACAAAAGGCACACCCAAAGGGTTGCCTGGTTGAAGGGTATGTATTGAATGAAGCATTTTCTTCCTGTGTGAATTCCTTGGTAAGGATTTTGAAGATGGGCCACGCTTCTGGGATGAAGAACAAGCATCAGATATTATTGATGGAGAAAAACCACAATCTAAGGGTGTTCAAGTAGAAATTAGTAAGTAAATTCATGATCAGTGTGGTTGTTTTTCTTGCAATCATTAATTTACTCTATAATTTATTTGTTAAATTAACAGCATGACATTTGGAGTTTCAAATAAACATGTTGACATGTAATAGGTGTAGATGAAAGTGCTATACTCGATAAGTTTATTCTGTACTGGACATGGACTTTATGAACAAATGGATCGATCTGTATGATAAAAAGAGAGGAGAAGTGTTAGAAGCAAGGAGACAGTTTAAGAGATCAAACCCAAGGAATACTCTACTTCCCACTGATCTTCTTAGGGAATGGGGCAAAGATTGCACAGTAGAATGGGTTACTGAACAAATTCAAAATCAAATGGAGGATGCAGGTATAGATTCAAACATAACAGAAGATGAAATCAACATGTCTAGGAGATGTGAAAGAAAGGTACAGTTGGAATTTTATAAAATGTTGTTTCCTTACAGTTTTGACACTATTAACTTTTTTAATATTCGTCATTATATTTGTTTTCACTGAAATAAATGGTCTTTCACAAGCGAGGAAATATCCAACAATGTGGTCATATGGTCGACATTATCATGTAGAAAGTGTAGATGTAAAGAGACGATCCTTTGATTGTGGCATCATGGTTGACTTCAAGCAATCCAGTCGATCAAGCTCAAAAGATAAGAATATAATTGAAGGGAATCTACAATATGTTGGGAAAATACAAGAAATTATTGAGTTGGATTACCACTCTTTTAAATGTTGTGTTTTTAAGTGTAGATGGTATGAAGCATTTGAGAGGACACGAAGACATGATACCCATAGTGGATTGTTTTCTATAGATTCCTCATGTTTCCTACCAGAGGATAAGGAGCCTTATGTTCTACCAATTCATTGTGAGCAGGTATTTCTTTAACTCAAACAAGAAGCGGTGGTGATCATTAATCTATTAATTCATAGTTTATTGCGAATATATACATGTGTTTATTAATCAATAAAATTGTTATACCATATGTCTAATATATGTATGTCGTTCATGTGCAGGTATTTTTCTATGAAGATATTTTGGACCTAAATTGGATATTTGTCATACATTATGATCCAAGATTAAGGCATGTATTTGACGATGCATTAGTGGATACTGAGCAAAACAATGATGGCTAACAAAATGAGAGAGGGATTAGAGAACATCGAAGAAATTGACATCCATGATGATGTTGAAGGTGGTTATGTTCAAGCACAAGAAGACAACAATCCAGAGTTAGATGATGTTATGGAAGACAACAATATGGATGGTATAGAAAATGATGATCCAAATACATCTAGTAACAATATAGATGGTCCACAGTCAAATTTCAATGATGATGAAGATGATGCAGGTCAAGATGAGGATGATGATAATATTAAATACTTGAAAGAACATATGAACATTGACAATTATACACTTGATGACATTGTAGCAGACAATAATGTTAATGACCAAGACATCTAAATTTTTAGAATTATTTGCAATCCATGTTTAAAAAAGGATGATTCTTATGGCCTAAACTTTGTAATGCTTCAGTAATATTATTTGTGTCGATACAAATTACCTATTGCAATATCCTTAAATTGTTCAATCTTTGGTATGAATTATTGGCAGAAAAAAATAGGATTACTTGGATGATTCTTCCATTCATTTTGTATCAACATATGTTCATGAAGACACAAAAGTTAATAAAATATTAATGCATGTAACTCACAATTATTTAAATAACTTTGTTAACTTTATTATTTTTTAAATAGTTTCCATTTTTATGTTGAACATAATTTTGAACATGTAACTGAAAACATCCACAGTAAATGCTTTACTGTATCAACATATTCATTCAAATAAGCATAGTATTGAGGCTCAATAACTGATATTCATTCAAATATAAGAAGAAATAAGTATGGCAAACATAAGAAAAAAAAATAATGATAACACAGTCATGGAGTTACACTAGTGCTTTGTCATAGGTAGTCTTCTTAATAAATCCATGTTAATGATTCCCAAGGTGGTGTCAAAACTAAGAGAGGGGTGTAGAGTCCAAACTTCCTATTTCCAATATTTTGCAATGCTACAAAGAATGAGAGACTGATGTGGTTCTCAATTTGCACATATGTGAGGCCACTAGAAGTGTTGTTCAAGTGTTGCTAGTGTTTTAGTAATGTTGAAGTGTTGAGTTATTTTGGCATAGTATGCTACCTAGATGAGTCTCTAGTGTGGTGTGGTGTCTAAAACATAGAGATACTTGAGCTTGTAGAGAAGCTTGTTAGACATGGAAAATTCACCAACCATTTGCCTTGTAAGTGCTTGGTGTAGTTCTATGCAAAGTACAAATCTGGTGGGTAGAGAGGTTCCCGGTCAAAGAAGTTGTGACCACATGAGTCCAACATTGTGGTGAGTGTATGAACTAGCTATTAGCTTAAGTAGTCAAATACCTTTTTGTCTTTTCCCTTCTCATGATTGCAGATAACTAGATGGAATTGTTGTAGACATGTCATCTATTTCATGTGGTGCACATTTTCCAATTTGTTCTAAGTTTGCAAGAATTGGAGTGGCTTGTGATCAAAGTGGATGATTGGACCTCCTTTCCCAAGATGTAGTGAGATCATTGCTTGATGGCTTGCATGATGGTATACAACTTCTTTACATGGGTGGAATAGCATTGAACCGTGTCATTTAAAATCCATAGAGTGGTACAAAAATCTCTAACTGCATATTTCCTCTCAAAGGATTCCAAGCCTCTGACATTCTAACTAAAACATCTCAAACAATCTGTTAGGTCACAAAAATGCAAGTTGTTAACCCTAAGAGGTTGCCAAGATCTCTTGACATTTTTGGCTAACGACACGAGGTAGATATGGCTAAACCCCCTTCACTTTAGGCTCTGCTAGACCTAGGTTGGTGTACCTTGAAAGATATTGTAGATTTTTGTGTAACCTTCACAGTGGCAAATGGGTGTGAAGTAGATGTAAGGGTTGGAACGTATTTCTAAGGTTAAGGTTTGCAAATATGAATAGGGTATGAAGATTAATAGTAAATTGGACCAGTGCTTTATCTATTGGGAAAAGAAATCAAGTCAATGGTGTAATGGATCTTTATATTGACTTAACTCAGATTGTTAGGCACTTATGTAAATTTGTATCTTGTGCAGATGTGCAAGAATGTTGAGGTACAAGATTCTTCTTATAAATCCCAATGATTTTTCCTCAAATTGCTATGACCTAGAAAAAGGATTTTAATTCTAACAGGAAGGAAACCAACTAGAATAGTTCAAAGGATTTTAACCCTGGGCAGAGACCAATAAACACTGACTACTCATCTAGATTTAAATCAACTTCCTCAAAAACCAATCACACAGATCATATAGTAACAGCAAATGTATACTGAAAAATTAATGATATCCTTGATATATTAAGTTAAACAACTTGACAAACCACTTTGGAGACAATCATGCAACTCATAAATATTAACATCAACACAACAATTGAACATCAATTTTGGATCCACCAACTAACTCTAATTCTTTTTATTAATTTAGCAATTCATACTAGTTTGAAAACATAAATAGATGGAAATGGATTCTTTGAATACTACTTTTATATTAAATATATATCTCTGAAATATATTGGATGATCTCCTTCATAGTAGCCTTGGTATCCTATTTTATAGGATGCAAACAAGCTTCAGGCCTGAAACATTGTACCTTTTCATAATAACATATTTTGGTAACGAATGCATAATTAAGAAACATAAATGAAGATAAAAGCATATGCAGTGATATGATTCTGGCTCCATTAATCTCCACAAAATGACTCGTGACTCAAAGGCATGGCAAGGTCATCCTCATCTCCATAATACATATTGATACACCTGCATTTCTTGACAAAATTGCATTGCTTTTGCTTCATCACAGCACTCTGGATACAAATAGATTTGTTTGACCAATATGGTTGATGTACCCTTGATCATCACATGGATCAGTCTCAAGTAAACTGCTCATCATTGATTCCAGACTAAATATCTTTCCCAGACATGTATAAGTATATCTATCATCCTTTCCTCATTATTTACATTTTCAAGTAGTGGTGGCAATAACTGACCCAGTTCATTCCTCCAAAGTGTCCTTGTCTTTTAGGTTGCCCTCATCATTGAAGAAGTTGGGAAATGCCAAATCAATATGTTGATCAAAATCTTTCAAATCTGCTATCAATATACCATTAAATCTCTCATGTTCTTTCATCAATTCATTATATCGTTTGAGCACTTGTTCCTCAATGCTAGCTTTAGCATTCAACCCTTCCTTTGTTTCCAACATTTGGAGGTGTAGTCTTTTATTCTCTTGGTATAATTGATGTGTTCTATTGTGCAAATCCCAAACCTTGTCGCTATTTTTCATCATGTGGCCAAACCTTCTTTGAATCAATTCAGAGGCCATACTATATTTGACAGTTTTCAATTCAGTTTCTACCTGCTCACTTTTATTTTGATTCTTTTCTGCCTTATACTTCCAATAATTCACATCTGCCAAGGCCTCTATTACCCTTTGATCACCTTCTAGGTATGGTGAGTAGCTGCTGGATGAAGGCAACTTGTCTCTGTGTAAATCAATCTCTTGTCTCAACATAGTATTTTCTTTCTTATATATATTATTATCTTTGATTAATTTCTCAATTTGTGCTTTAGTAAACCTTACAATATTAGCATTTAAATTAGCAGTGTCCATAGGATATGTATCCTCAATCCTTTGTATCAACAGGTGACAAAAATCTTTATTAGGATCATCAATGATATGTGGTTTCTTATTTGGAGGATACAACGCCCATATAAGCAATGCTCTTTTATCAAGGTCATACCCTGATCCTCTTCTGATATCATCCATTGCCTCTATGTTGAGTTTCAACTTCTTATCTTGATTTCTATTGAAAGTATCAAATACAATGGCCGAAGCCATGTCCCATCTAGGAATCAAAATCACACCTGCTTCTTGTAACAAGGTCCTTCCCCTTTCTGGAGTCATTATCTCCAATTCATTGTCGATCTCCTTCTGAAGCTCAGACAACACCTCATCCTATATGTCAGGAGTGATATCTTTCATTCTCTTCCTAGCTTGTTTTCCCTTGTACTCATATAAGAAGGCTTTAAACTCAGGTGTTTTGATGAAATCATCATCTGATATGAATTTACTGTTGGCCAGGTGCCTTATGTCTTCTGATAGATCATTTGGTGCTTCCATAGTGACAGCTTCTCTATCTTCAGGCGGTTCATACCCCTCAATGGTTGGGTCATAACTTTGCACCCCTTCTTCAAACTCTCCCTCTCCTTCTGCAATGTTTGTGTCTATAGAGAAACTTATATCCGGTGTGGGTTGAGGTGACAAGTGACCAAGGGGTACTTCATACTCAGCCTGTGCATCTTTAAGTTGTTTTCCTTTTTTGTTAAATACATGAAGGGGAACATTCTTGATCCGTTCTGGTGCATGTGTAATCATAGTGTCCAGTCTTTCGATAGGATCATCAATATCCTGGAAAACTCTGGTGTAGGTGGGGTTTTGGGCTACCCTCCAAGCCTCTGCTGACATGGTTTTATGGTACAAACTTATTCTTTATACTGTTGTAGTTTCATCACAATTTATGATTAAATCTTCATCAACAAATAGGACATGATGATATCCCTTTAACTTCTGCTTTGTTTTTACACTATTTATGAAGTGTTCCAGATCAAAATTTCCTCTTGCATTTCCAAAAGGTAATCTGAATTGTTCTAATTTACTATCAATTAATTGATAACCTTTGTCAGAAAGTACTGTGAAATCTCCAAAGCATAAGGTCCCAGGCATAAATAACTATTTATTATGATTCTTGAGATGCATGAAGTCTGAGGAAGCCAATTGCCTAACAATTTCTAAGTATGCAACTCGATCTGGGCATGTCTTTGGTAGCAGGAAGGGTGGCCCTTCATATCCGAATACTCTTATCATAGTGCAATCTCTGAAAATATAACAATCACCCCAATTGTGGCTGAACTTTCCCTCTTCATGTCTATCTTTTGGTCTCAAAAACTTTTGTATTTCCAATGAAAAATTGTGGTTGCAAGGATGTCCAAACCGTTTGAATATTGGTTTCATAAAAAACTCTTCAAAGTATAAATAATGGGATCTGTCACATCTTCTATCCCAAATAGTAGTCCACATTTGGATAGGTTTTATATCTCCATTGATGTCTAGGTCTCTTACCCTGAGATTTTTATCCCATAAGCCCATACATTATCCTTCATATAATACCATATGCATAAATAAAGAATAATGTCTAAATTTACTTCCTCCATTCTTAATAGACATTAAATCATTTTTTATATTATATGTCAAGTATTCAGCATAATCAAAATACCACACATCATGACTCTGTATGTCCGCAGCTAGGACCATGGGCGCAATTTCTATGAACATGGAGGCCTCTATTCCTAATATCTGGCAGGCAAAGTAATATGTGTTTTTGAAATAATCTTCAAACAATTTAGTTGAGTAGGGTGGATCTTCACCCTCTGAAAATACCCTAAGTTGGTCCTTGTCACCACGAGGCCTGTGCAAGGGTAACTTCCATCTCTTATAATTGCTACTCATATTGCGGTACTCAACCAACAAATCCTTGTTTCTAAATTTCTTGTCTAAACTTGTGTCTAACTGAAACACTGTGGCTATATAGTCTCTAGTAATGGGGAAGAAACAAGTCCCATCATTGAATTCAATATAACAAGTCTTAGGGTTGTATTTCTCTACAAGAAACTTCATCAACTGGACATTTACAAACACATTCGGGACTACAAATTTACCCAAGTTTAGCCATCATGGGTTTGAAATGGATTTATGCCTGTGCATTTTTCTGTAATGGGAGATAAAGAGATCATACCCTCTGACTGGTGTCCATATATCCCCAATATGCCTTTACAAATCTTCAAATTTCTTAGCATGTGGGTTTAGTTGGGCATTTCTTCTGGATTTTTGTCCTGACCCGGGACATTGGTCTAATAGATCCCAGTTTAGATGCCTATCCCCAATTTTTTGTCTTTTACTCTTTGGGTTCTGAATTTTTTCTTCCATATTCTATCACTATGTTTGGATTTCAACTCTGTGATTTATAAATGCAAACTAATCTCTACAAGCATGTTCGTAGTACTTACTTGACAAATTGCTCTGGTCCTGAATTGCTTATTCATCCACGCCATGCACTTGTTCTTTGCAATGCCCTCTGAATTCCCATTCAACAATCTTAACTATGTGCAATCAATGGCATCTTGCTTGTGTTTCTCATATCATCGAAGGGAATTTAAATGCTTTTGAAAATAGAGCATTAGATCGCCACCTTTATGTCTTGTCACTTTATTTCGAGGTGATGTGTTTTGCAATCTCATTTATTGTTCAGGTTTTCGGTATGACCCTAACTGGCGTTACTTCGATAATATGAGTCTCCTTGAACAAGAAATCACCCTTTTGATATTTTAATTTCTTTTCGTCGCCTTTTCAGAGAGACCCCAAAAACCCTCTCTTCGACACAATAGAGTTTCTTCGAAATACCCTTTACATTATCTTTTCATCGGCCCTTCTATTGGTGAGACTCTAAACCATATCACTTCGATATCCTGAATCCCTTAAAGTTTATCGATATTTTTGTTTGATCATCATGACATGTTTTGGTGTCACGCCGAAGTACCTTATCTATTCAACTTTCAGGGTATCGATGAGACTGCTAAATGACTCTTGCCGATATCCCCTCTCTTCGATTTGCTCATTACTTCAGGTTTTTGTGTGATTTTCCTTTTGTCTGCTTGTGCCTTCGGGTCATTGAAGAGACTGTATATTGAGTCTCCCTGACGTAGTATCATCTTGCCGATGTTAGCTATAGTGATTTTTTCATCAAATATTTTACGGTTGAGGTATAGAATTTAGGGCTAATAAGGGAATGGTGATATTTTTTGGGTTCAAGTAGATAGTCTTATTAGGGATTATGGCGGGAATGGCAAAATTTTAAAGTCTGAAATTTTGATCCAACACAATCCATAGAGGCTTAGAGGTACTGCGCTAATTTAGACGTTAAAGTCAGCGCTAATGTCGGCGCTAATTTGGGCGCTAAAGTCGGCTCTAATTTAGGTGCAATTTGGCGCCTAATTTAGCACCTACTTGTTTTGATCGGCGCAAAAAATGCCAAAAAAAGTGGCATCCCGATAAATAGTGCCGACTTTTTTAAAAAATTGGAGAAAAATACATTAAAATAGTGGTGGAAGCAAAAAATAGAGCAAAAAAAGGAGATAATCACAGGGATTTGTTGTAGTGGAATGGAGGACTCCAAATCGGTATGTACTCCCATGACTACTAGTTGTACGTTAAGCAAAGATGATGAATCTCCTAAGGTCGATCAAAGCAAGTACATATCAATGATTGGTGGACTGTTATACTTGACTCCTACTAGACCAGATATCATGCATGTAGTTTGCCTTGTGGCTTGATTTCAATCAAATCCCAGAGAATCACATGTTTCAGCAGTAAAAAGGATATTTAGATACTTGAAAGGCACTCCAAATTTTGGCTTATGGTATCCCAAGGATACTAATATTTTCTTGAGTACATATACATATGCAAATTGGGCAGGATGTACAGATGACAGAACAAGTACAGGTGGTCAAGATTTCTTTCTTGGAAGCAAACTAGTTCATGGTCGAGTAAGAAGTAGGATTTAGTGTCATTATCTACTGCAGAGGCAGAGTATATTGTAGCAGCATCTTTCTGCACACAAGTGTTGTGGATGAAGCAGACATTGAAAGATATCAAAGTATCATATGATGAGCCCATTCCTATCTTATGTGACAATACAAGTGCTATCAACATTTCAAAGAATCTAGTAATGCATTCAATAACAAAGCATATTTCAATCCGGTATCACTTTCTAAGAGAGAAGGTTGCAAAAAATGAGGTGAAATTGGAGTATGTGCCTACAAAGGATCAAGTTGTAGATATCTTTACAAAGACTCTTCCTAAAGATACTTTTGTGTATGTCCAACAGAAGTTAGGGGTTATTGCCCCTCCCTCCTTTGATTAGATGCATAAGTGTGTGCATCTATCTGGAAAACATTTCAAGACACATTTTTAGTCCTAGACTGATGTTGAAGGCTACCTCTTAGGGGGAGTAGGTAGTGGTACCGTTGGTTAGTATAGGTAGTTGGAGCATATCTTATACCAATAAGGGGTAGAGTGCAGAAAAGTGAAAGCAGTGGAGAAAGAGTAAGTGCTTGTTGGTGTTGCAAATGTTTCCCTTTACCATTAATGTCAAAGGGGGAGAGATTTGAAGTGATTGAAAAACCATTGTGCAGAAAGGTGTGTGAAGAGTAAGAGTTGCTTCAGTCAAGGGGAGTATTAATGGTTGTTTTTGTTGTTAATGGTTTTTTAAAGAGATTGGTGTTTCCATCAATGACAAAGGGGGAGATTGTTGGAAACTTGCTAGTGTTTTCATTGATGTCAACCTCTAGCACTAGGTGGTTCACTTGGTTTCCAAGTACTTTTGATAAAATTTGATTGGTCTCCAAGTAATTTTGAGAAAATTTGAATAAAAAGGTGTGCAGTGTGACAAAGGTATGTTTAGTGATCTGCTCTGCATTTATTCATAGTTGAAGATATGATTGTATGGTTTGGAAGTAATGATTAGAGGTGTTCAGATGTGTTATATCTAGAGTTTCAGGTTCTAGATGGTGCGACAGTGGAAGATGTGTTTGACAGAGTGTTTGACTGTGAAGAAGGTTGTCTGAGAGAAATGAGAATGCTCTGCATTTCTCCACATTAAGGTTTCTTGTCTTGAGGATCTAGGAAAGTTCTTGTTTAGTGTTAAAAGGGGGGAAAAGTTTTGGTTCAAGTTTCAAAGGAAAATCCTCCCTTCTCACCAAACATTCAAGGGCATATCAATCGAGTTGAATCTCCACTAAGCGAGAGCATTCACCTATCAAGCTGGGCTGCCACTTGGAATGATGCGAAAGCTCATATGTATCAAACAATATCTCAATTTAATGCTTAAGTGCTCTTAAAACCCTAAATATGTAAAATAGTAAGCAAATTAATGAATTACGACAAATCCCTTTAGACTAAGGTGAAGGACAGAGATATTTAACTCGCTATTTTTCAAAGTTCATAATGTGAAACAGTCAGGGACCATGGGACTAGTGCCCTAGTCCAAGGTACAGTTTTTGTCAAGAATCTAAATCTCCTTCTGACACTGATCTGCACTGTATCTTCTGTTTCAGTCCCGGAGAAAGTGGACGCAGGGACTAGCGCCCTTGTCCTGAAATGTTGAACTTTAACTTCTTTCTTTCAGATCTCGAATCCTTATTGTCTGCAACTTATTTAGATACAACTCCACTCCGCGAAACTCGGTACCTGTAACTTGAAATCACAAAGGAGTGTGGGAGGGGGTTGTGGTGTTTAGAGGCTTGCCTCAGTCAAGCCCCAGAGAGACATTCAAGTCTTCCGAACAACGTTGTCAGATAAGAGTGTGTATCTCTGCGGGATAGTGGCAAAATCCAAATGATAAATGATCAAAACACAATAGATATCACCTTGTAGTGTAGATCTCACATAAATGAAGGCTCTTCAATCACATGAGAAGATGAAGTCAAATCTACAATCACAAACACAATAACAATGCTCTGCTCTGCAATAATGAATCTTGAAATTACAAATATGCCTAAAGTTCGCAATCATCTTCTAGTTTACAAATGAAAACCTAAACATGCTTATATATGCAACTACAAAGATTCCTGCTAAGAATTTTGTAATTCAAACTTGAGATGTCGGCAATATAGGACCTAAATAATGGTCATAAAACTGACATCAAAAATTAGGGTAGACCTAAAAGAGGCAGGACTAGGGCGCTAGAGCCCAAGTCCACCCTCCCATTTTTGTTTGGGGATCATCAAAATAGCACCCCCTAGGTCCTATTTGCCATAAGACTTTAGGGTTTTCTCATTGGGATTCAAAATTATCATGTAAGATGCTCTGAATGCATTCTAAGGACATAGGAGCTAAACCTTAAGAGGGAAAAGCCCCCAAGGGGACATTTTCTAACATAACATTTAGCCCCCACTTTAATTTATGTATAAACATAAGGCCAATACATGCATTAAAGTATGGTCAACAAACATGCCAAGCACGGTGAAGACATGCCAAACACAATGAATATAGTAACAGGCATGCAAAACACGGAGAAGACAGTTATAGTCACGCAAAACACGGAGAAGACAGCATTGAAGACATGCAAAATACAATGAATGCAGTGATTATTTTCTTTTTCATTTTCTCATATATGAATGTAAATGCAAGTACAAGGAAAGTAACCACACAATCCAAAATGCAGAAGGGACTCATCGCCACACGTCTTTAAACTACACTTGAAAACAAACACGCCATACAAATCACAAAGCATAAGAGGGACTCATCGCCACTAGTCTTTAGACTATGCTTGGGAATAAACATGCCATACACACACACATGGAAGACACGAAGAAAACATGACAAACAAGTGATGGAAGAAACATATTTCTAGGTTCGCAGCCATCTTAGGCACACTATAGGCACACACCGACGATTGGGCTTCACCACAACAATCACCGAAGACATGCTTAAGGGTTAGGATAGTCTCAGATCCACTCCCACCTACTCAGAGGACTTTTAGAAAATGACTGGATGTGCAATCTCCTCGATAAATACACCATCCCTGCCTCCAGAGAGGGCTTAAATGATTGCAATATAGAAAAGGAAGATGTGTACTCACTCAGAGATACAACATCCCGCCTCCGTAGAGGGCTTCAAACACACTTTGTTAGTACCAAAATCATCAAACAACTTACCTTATATATGCCCCCACCTTAAGGTGGTTGATATCATGTACCAATTGTTGATAACTGAGAGGGGGGGTGAATCAGTTATCCTAAACTTGCTTCCAATTCAAACACTTAAATCCACTTTGTTATTCAATAGTATAGCAATTAATCATTCATGAAAGCATAAAGCATAAACACCAGAGCTGATACACATCAACACATGAGACCAAGATTTTGACATGGAAAACCCGGTTAACGGAAAAACCACGGGGTGATTAACCCAAGGATTATTCTCTGTTAGAAGAATAAGAAAAATAGATGGCACATGCCAATTAGGGCTCACTGCCTAAGCACACTACTCACAAGAGGCACACTGCCTACAAGAGACACACTGTCTACAAAGTAATCAAGTATCACAAAATTGAACTGGAGATTGACATCTTTACCATGCCTGGATCAGTTCCATTTCAGCCTAAAAACTCCTGCTCTTCCTTTCGCACTTCTCTTTGCTATACCACCCTCATCACCGCAAGACACACTTCAAAATAAATTCACAATCCCTTATTTATACAAGGCATCAACTTAGGAACAATCATCTAAGTCGGCAAACACCTACAAGATCATTCGCAAGACGTGTAATACATCCGGTCGGCCAGTTTCAAGAAGAACACCAATATCCGTGGTTATTCTTCAAATGCAAACTCTAACTTCAATGTGGACCGCTAATAAGAATTGTATACGATCCAAAGATCACCAAAATCTTTCCTGAGTCATCAAGAACATCCGCACTTTATCATCTTACTGGAATTCTTCTGTTCTTCATCCGGAACTTCAAGAACACAGTCTATCATCACTGTCATAATGAAAAAGGTGCTTTCGGACCTCCAAACCATGAACAAATCTACTTGTCACTCCTCACTGATTTCTTCAACACTCCCTCCAATCCGCAGAATGAGATAATGCAATTCCAGAGCTCACCAGACCGATCTGTGATACTCTGTCACCACTGAACATCTGCTGGAACCGATTCTACTAGAGCAACCATAACTTCTTTAGATCTTCATGCGGACCTCTAAAATCTTGATTGGAGCATCTCAAGACTCATACCTGAAAACCCTTTAAACTGCATCCTCTTATATTCATCTTATCTTAGACTTTTACCTTAATGTCATCACTGTTCTTCATTGTTCCTGATTGAGACTAATTTCCTTAATACACAGCTCATCCAATCCTTCTCATTAATGCAATATGAGTATGTTGACATCAATGACAACACTGGTTATCCTCATACTTGCAACAATCTCCCCCTTTGTCATTGATGGTAACATATGATGTGAAAAACCATCAAGACAAGAACTTCTCCTTTCTGTCACAGCTCCCCCTATCAGCAGCAACTCTTCACATGTCTTCTCTTTCCTTACTGCTCCCCCTTTGATCATCAACCACTTGTTTTTCACATGTCTTCTCTCCCCCTTTGACATCAATGGCAAAGGGCTCATACTTGCAATTTTAACACATCAGAATCATACCAGCTGCTCCCCCTGAGTAGCAGCTCCCCATCACCAATCCGGATCACAAGATATGACTGTGATATCCACCGGACTGATGCACATCAATGCATCCTAGTTCATCACCAGAGGGGCAACAACCCCTAACTTCTCCCAGAGATACTCAAAAGATTCCTTAGGAAGAGGTTTAGTAAAGATATCTGCAATCTGATCCTTTGAGGGCACAAATTCCAATCTAACTTCATCCTTGCTCACTTGCTCTCTCAGAAAGTGAAACTTGATAGATATATTCTTAGTCTTAGAATGCAACACCGGATTCTTAGAAATATTTATTGCACTGGAGTTGTCACAGAAAATTGTGATAGGCTCCTCATACTCTACTTTAATATCTCTTAGCATCTGCTTCATCCATAAAACTTGAGTGCAACTACCTGCTGTTGCAATGTATTCTGCTTCAGTTGTAGATAGAGATATTGCATCTTGTTTCTTGCTTAGCCAAGAAACCAATCTCTTTCCCAAAAAGAAAGCTCCACCATTGGTACTCTTCCGGTCATCCACATCTCCTGCCCAATCTGCATCTATGTATGCATGAAGAGAGAAATCATGATCTTTAGGATACCACAAACCATACTCCACTGTCCCTTTTAGATATCTAAAAATTCTCTTGATTGCCATGACATGAGATTCTCTGGGATCAGCCTGGAATCTAGCAACAAGACCAACAGCTTGCATAATATCTAGTCTAGTTTGAGTGAGATACAACAATCCACCAATCATTGATCTGTACTTTGTCTGATCTGCCTTGGGAGATTCATCATCTTTGCTCAACTTGCATCTGGTTGCCATGGGAGTATTCATTGGCTTTGAATCTTCCATCCCAAATTTTCTCAACAATTCTTTCACATATTTGGTCTGAGAAATGAAGATTCCTTTCTTTGTTTGAGTGATTTGCAGACCCAAGAAGAAATTCATTTCACCAAGCATAGACATCTCAAACTCACTTTTCATTTGATTTGCAAAAGTTTTACACATGCTATCTTTTCCTCCAAAGATGATATCATCAACAAATACTTCAACAATCAAGATGTTTTCATGATCAATTTTAAAATATAAGTTACTGTCAACAGTACCTTTGTTGAAACCAATCTGTACAAGATGTTTATCCAATCTTTCATACCAAGCTCTTGGGGCTTGCTTCAATCCATACAAAGCTTTCTTCAACTTGCAAACCATATCACCATGATCAGACAATTGAAATCCATCTGGTTGCTCAATGTATACTTCTTCTTCCAAATCACCATTTAGGAAGGCAGACTTGACATCCATCTGATATACCTTGAAGTCTTTGAAGGCAGCAAATGCAAGAAATAGTCTGACTGCTTCTATTCTTGCCACCGGAGCAAAGGTTTCTTCAAAATCAATTCCTTCTATTTGAGAGTAGCCTTTGCAAACCAATCTGGCTTTGTTTCTGATTACTTCACCAACTTCATTAAGTTTGTTCCGGAAGACCCATTTGGTTCCAATCACATTCTTGTCTCTAGGTCTAGGAACAAGATCCCAAGTGTGATTTTTTTCAATTTGCATCAACTCTTCCTCCATTGCTTTGGTCCAGTTTACATCATTGTAGGCTTCATTTATTGTCTTAGGTTCAATCTTTGAAATCAGACAATATTCATCTAAATTTTGAGCAATTGTCCTTCTAGTTTGCACACCTTTGCTTTTGTCACCTATAATCTGATCTTCAGAGTGGTTCAGTCTTACATACCATGGAACTTTGGGAGTTTCTTGCACTTCTGTTTCTTGATCAGGCTCATTCAGACCTATCTCTTCTTCCTGATTTACCGGATCAGTCTGAATCTGACTTTCATAAGAGGATTGAGCTCCTTGAACCAAAGTACCATTCTGATCATCTTCATCATATTCATAAAACATTGAGGGCTTCTCAATTCCTTCATCAACCTTCACATTTGTACTTTCTATCATCTTTCTCAGTCTCTTATTGTAACACCGATATGCTTTGCTTTGAGTGGAGTAACCCAAGAAAATTCTTTCATCACTTCTAGCATCAAACTTTCCTAGATCTTCATCTCTTTTAATGTAACATTTGCTACCAAATACTCTAAAATATCTCACAGTAGGAGTGATGCCAAACCAAAGTTCATAAGGAGTCTTACCGGTATTGCTTCTAATTTGAACTCAGTTGAGAGTGTAGACTGCAGTGCTGACAGCTTCTCTCCAAAACATCTAGGGAACATTTGCTTCCATCACCATTGTCCTGGATGCTTCCTGGATGGTCCAGTTCTTTCTCTCTACTACTCCATTCTATTGTGGAGTCCTAGGAGCAGACAACTATCTCTTTATGCCATGCTTCTCACAAAAATCTATGAACTCACCGGATGTGAATTCACCACCTCTATCAGACCTCAAACATTTCAATTTTAATCTGGTTTGATTCTCTACCATAGCCTTGAAGATTTTGAACTTCTCAAAAGCTTCTGATTTCTCTTTCAAAAGGGTAACCCACATCATCCGGGAATGATCATTAATCAGTAACATGAAGTATCTATCACCTTACATACTCTTGATTCTTGTCAAACCACATAGATCAGTATGAACTAATTCCAATAATCTGGTAGAGGACTGATCCTTGCTTTTGAATGAGATTCTGCTCTGTTTACCTAGCTGACATTCTTTGCACAAACTATTTGTAGGTTTTACCAATTTTGGAAGATCTCTTACAGCCTGAGTATTGCTTATCTTGATGATGTTATCAAAATTTACATGACACATCCTTCTATGCCATAGCCAACTCTGATCAACTTGAACAAACAGACAACTTTTATTAGTACCAACTAGATGAAAGATATTACCTTTTGTTTGAGTACATGATGCAATCTCAGTTCTGAAACTTTCAAAGATCCTGCATCTTCCATTCTTGAACCGGAGATCATAACCTTTGTCCACCAACTATCCAACACTAAGAAGATTGTGCTTCAATCCTTCAACATACAGTACATTACCGGTTTTGTTCTTTCCATCAAAAGAAATAGTTCCCCTACCTCTGATTCTGCCAGCAGAATTATCACCAAACTTTACCATTCCTCCTTCATACCTTTCCAAATCTAAGAACTTGTTCTTATCACCTGTCATATGGTGAGAGCATCCACTATCAATAAGCCAATCATCCTTTTCTTCAACTTGGGCAGCCAAAGCTCTTTCTACAACCTTATGATTGACAAATTCAGAGGACATTGGATCTTCTTCCTTGATGGCAATAAACACCCATTCATTTCAGATTTGTTTCCTATTTATGATTCATCATTTGTTACTCCTTCATTATCATCTTCTTCATGAACATAATAACAATTCTTTTGGAACCTTTGTCTGTTAGAATTTGACCTTGTAGATCTTTCCAGACATCTTGAGGCAAAATAACTAATCTTATTGCAGTTGAAGCACTTAAAGGGTAATTTTCCTTCATACTTACCGGATCCTCTTGGCAGTCTTTTTGCAATGAGGGCTTCAAGTTGAGTTGTTTCTGCTTCTTCCTCTTCCATGTCTCTTCTTGCTTGATCATACCATGACAGCTTCCTTGAAGAGTTTTCTCCCGGATCAAATCTTTGTTTGCCTTTCACAGATGCACTGGCTTTGAATGCAAATTCAGTCTTGGGGGGATCATCTCCAAACTTGGTCATTTCAAATGCAGCCAGTTTGCCAGCCAATTGGTCTCTTGTGACAGTTGTATGGGCTCTGAATTCATCAATGGCAGCAACCTTGATTTTATAAACAGCAGGAAGGGATATGAGAATTTTGCCAACAATCTCATTTTCATCCAAGACCCCACCAGCATTCCTGATTCCACACACCAGCTCATTTACTCTTGGCATAAAGGTAGTAATATTTTTATCATCTCTCATTTTTAGTCTTTCAAATTTCCCTTTGAGACTCTGCAACCTTGCACTCTTAACATACTCATCTCCTTCATGCAGAAGTTCTAGTTTGACCCAGATCTCATAGGCAGTTGGCAGGTCAATAACATTTGAGAGTTCTGAGTCAATTAAAGCACTTAGAAGAGCCTCTTTGGTCTGCAGATTGTTTTCAGCATCTGTGATTTCATTTAGAGTTGTCGGACCATCCTATGGAGGTACATAGGCTTTTGTGACCATGGACAAGTACGCCTTTCCCACACACTCTAAGTGACATTTCATGCGACCTTTCCAAAGAGAGAAGTTGGTTCCATAAAACTTCAGACTATCCTTCTTGTATGACGACATCCTGGATCTCCTCAAGCAGTTAAGCTCTTTTTAGAGGAACTTGGCTCTGATACCAATTGTTGATAACTGAGAGGGGGGGTGAATCAGTTATCCTAAACTTGCTTCCAATTCAAACACTTAAATCCACTTTGTTATTCAATAGTATAGCAATTAATCATTCATGAAAGCATAAAGCATAAACACCAGAGCTGATACACATCAACACATGAGACACCAAGATTTTGACATGGAAAACTCAGTTAAGGGAAAAACCACGGGGTGATTAACCCAAGGATTATTCTCTGTTAGAAGAATAAGAAAAATAGATGGCACATGCCAATTGGGGCTCACTGCCCGAGCACACTACTCATAAGAGGCACACTGCCTACAAGAGACACACTGTCTACAAAGTAATCAAGTATCATAAACTTGAACTAGAGATTGACATCTTTACCATGCCTGGATCAGTTCCATTTCAGCCCAAAAACTCCTGCTCTGCCTTTCGCACTTCTCTTTGCTATACCACCCTCATCACCGCAAGACACTTCAAAATGAATTCACAATCCCTTATTTATACAAGGCATCGACTTAGGAACAATCATCTAAGTCGGCAAACACCTACAAGATCATTCGCAAGACGTGTAATACATCCGGTCGGCCAGTTTCAAGATGAACACCAATATCCGTGGTTATTCTTCAAATGCAAACTCTAACTTCAATGCGGACCACTAATAAGAATTGTATATGATCCAAAGATCACCAAAATCTTTCCTGAGTCATCAAGAACATCCGCACTTTATCAGCTTACTGGAATTCTTCTGTTCTTCATCTGGAACTTCAAGAACACAGTCTGTCATCACTGTCATAATGAAAAAGGTGCTTCCGGACCTCCAAACCATGAACAAATCTAGTTGTCACTCCTCACTGATTTCTTCAACACTCCCTCCAATCCGCAGAATGAGATAATATAATTCCGGAGCTCACCGGACCGATCTGTGATACTCTGTCACCGCTGAACATCTGTCGGAACCGGTTCTACTAGAGCAACCATAACTTCTTCAGATCTTCATACGGACCTCTAAAATCTTGACTGGAGCATCTTAAGACTCATATCTGAAAACCCTTTAAACCGCATCCTTTGATATTCATCTTATCTTGGACTTTAACCTTAATGTCATCACTGTTCTTCGCTGTTCTTGATTGAGACTAATTTCCTCAATACACAGCTCATCCAATCCTTCTCATTAATGCAATATGAGTATGTTGACATCAATGACAACACTGGTTATCCTCATACTTGCAACACCAATATCAAGCACGTTAAGGTAGGAAGAAAACACACAAGGGAACATTAGCTCTCGCAAAGCCCATGCCCCCAGAAGGTGACATGTACTTTACAATTGCCAAATGTTCCCACAAACACACAATTTCCTACAAGAAAAGGTGTTAGTATCCATATAATCATGATAAACAACAATGCATGTAATCATTCACATAGAGAGCCAAGGAAAGCAAGAACCAAGATAGACAAAGTGCACGGAGCAGCAGTATTGTTATGTTTTGTAAGTGTGATAAGACAACATCAAGATAGCACACAGAGTGATTCTACTAGCCAAGCATCAAATAATATACATCAACCCCATCATCATGTATGGACTAGGTCCATTTTTTTATTTCTTATTGAAGGGACATTAGGTCCGTATCAATATAATATGTTTTGCATCATTCTCCAGCTAGATAGAACCACTAGAGGAAGGTAAACAATAAATCAAGAGAGGAGAAACAAGTGCCTTAGGGACAGTCATGTAGGAGGGTGCCCAAGTCACCAACCGCGATGCTATGTCCATAAGACACAACACACAATAATGAAAATAGAGGAGAAACAATATAGAAGAATGATGATGCAAATAGAAGGTCACAATAGAGGCGGTCTCCCGGTATCCTTGACCTTACGAGAGTATCAAGGGTCATCCTAGGAGGCCTAAACAACACATAACACATCACGGGGGAAAGACAACATGGAGGTAAAGTGTTAGAAATACTTACCTGATTCATCCCAATGTTAAGAACATACATATCTAGGAAGAGGCCATCCTTGAGAGCAATTATAATATTCGCTACAATGAGTGTGGCTTAAAGATGGAGAAATATTTACCTGTTTAAAACCATGATATTTCGTAACGGACAATTATTGTGTATCAGCCCAGGATATCTCACATGTTGTTTTGGTCTTATTGATATTGCATTAACATTAAGTTTAGGATGACGAGAAGCTTTGGTGGGCTTCAAAGAATGGTGTCCAATACCGGCTATGTAGTTAATTCCAACAACTTGTAAAGGTACTCTAATTCCTTGTTGATTTGTAACACCACAACCATTACCTACATAGTCATTATTTTTGTACAAAATCTGAAATCCATGACCATATAGAGATTCTATTTCTTTAGAAGAAGGTAAAGCCTCGTAGGTGTCATAATTTGTAGTATAAGTGAGAGTATTGTCTTTGTTTTCTACCAAGGAGGCTTTGGTTTTCTTAGGTGTTTCAAAAGATTTCTTGGATGAGATCGATGCGACTTTTGATATGTCAGGGTTTTTAAGATTATATTCCCCTATACAAGTATTAAAATCTAATGAACCCCAATCGTCATCGAAAAGTGTATTCGATGTTTTAGAGCCTTGCGCAACATTATCTATGGCAAAAGGCATTGTTGAATCTACTCGTAAGTTATTTAGGGTCGTATGATTGTTAACTTGTTTTTGTGTTTCAATATGTAAACAATTATCTAGTTCGAGATTAACTTTCCAAGTGTAGAGCTTGTCTTGATAAATGAACTTAAGTGATCGATGAAGGGTAGACGGAACTGCCCCCATGGCATGGATCCATGATCTACCTAGAATGATACTATATGAAAGGGAACCAAGCATGACATGAAAAAGAGTAGACAAAGTCACAGGTCCAACCTTTATAGGTAGAGTTATAGTACCCACAGATTGTCTACCAGCATTATCAAAGCCATGAATGCTAATCCTATCTAGTTTGATTAAATATGTGTCAGCCTTAATCTTATTTAACAAATCCATACCACAAACATTCAGAGTTGATCTATTATCAATCATAACACACTTGATCAATTTATTTTCTACTTAGAAAAATATTATAAGAGGATCATATTGGTTTTGAACTTCAGTTGATGGTAATTCATGTGGTTGAAAGAGAATATCCATTTTTGTCACATGCATAGAATCTAACAGGGCTGCTACATCATTTGGATTAATAGTAGGCGGTACAATCACCTTTTGTAAAGCTTCCTGGAGCATTCTATGGTATGTAGGCAATGTTTGTATTAAATCCCAAAGAAAGATCTTAGCCGGAGTAGCGCGAAGCTGTTTGACAAGATCATATTCTTGACCACTTTTATGAGTAAGACAAGGTGGTGGGGGGAGCATAGGTTGAGAACATGGAAGAGAGATAGGCACATGAGGTGCTTGCTTACTTTGCTTGTTATTATGGGTGTTGTATGTGTGAGCAATCATGGGATGTTACAGCACATTTTGAACACCTTGATTTCTTTGAGTAATTTGTCTTGCATAATTTAGGATGTAATCTGGGTGTCAAGGTGGTTTTCGATCTCCTTGAACTATATTAACCAGTTTTAAGCAAGAAGGTGCATTAGGTGCCCCTCGCACGATCATATTAGGAACATTTCTACAAAGTCTATTAGTGAATATTGAATTAACATTGTTTCCCTCTTTATTATACCCAACATCTATCCCTAAAGGATTTAATGTGAGAGACCTTTTCTCATTCACTAATGCTACATCTTGGCTAGGGAGAGCATTGGAATGAGAGAAAGGTAAGGTGTTGTTAGGAGGATTAGGTGTTGTATCATTAATAGAGTTATCGATAGTCTTGTCATCTAAGGTTCTTGAACACTCGACTATAGGAGAAGTAGGATAATCTATGGAATTATCATCAATCTTAATGGAAAAAGAACTTTCACTCTCATCTTTCTCATGAGTAATCCTAGAGATGAATTTAGTTAAATCTTCTAATATCAAAGGATATGCTCCTATGAGTAATGTGAAGCTATCAAAATCATGTGTATAACAAAGTAATTTCAGCTCATATGTAGAACATATAGAAACCTCAATATTACTTATAGAAGCGATGTGATCTAAGATGTATGAGGCTTCTCATTAGTGAATATGGAGAAATTTTCAAAGTCTAGGATATACTCATGCAAAAATTTCAAAGAAGGATAACATGAGGATGCCATCATGAAATGTCTTGTAACAGCAATATCCAATGAGATCTAGTAAAACAAGATATGCAAAGTTTTTGTGAAGGTTAAGGTACCCTAGATGTGTACTATTTCACTCCTAAGCACTTGTTTGAGGGGAAGGGCTAAAAAGACACACAAAGTCCACGACAAACACAATGGATAGGAGGAAAATAGTACAACACAACAAGGTCCAATTGATGATTTAGATTGAATGTAATGAAACAATACAAATAATGCTTGTTTATGCACCTAAAATGTTCACTTTTTTCACAATTTTTCAATGCAAATCACTAACAAAAGAGGTGTTGTGAAGAATTTCAAGAGGGACAGAAAATAATATGTCTAATAACAGTCAAATGATGCAGCAATATCCTTCACCACATGCCTTTGATGCACGTCTAGAGTGATGACAAGTCAAAACTAGTGAAAATACACCTAAAATATGCAATTTTTTGCCAATTTTCAATGTAAATGCCTAATAGAGAGGGTGTTGTAAGGACTTTCAGGATGGGAAGAAGATAAAAATCCTAATAACAATCCAATGATGAATCAAAATCCCTCACAACACACTTGTAATGCAATTCTAGAGACGATAAGCCCAAATCTAGTGAAAATAGAAGGTTTTCAAACCCTAGACATGAAATTTTGCAAGAAAGCCACTATGATGCAACACTACAATTATAAATCAGTCCTAATGAGTGTTTGAAAAGGGTAGTAAAATCTGAAACAAGATTTTGACTACAAACCCTAGCTAATGCAAAACTAGGTTTTTATGAAATATGCACAATTTCAAGCAATTTTTGACAATTTAAGCATGAAAATGCAATGCAAGTGAATACTAAATGATAATTTTTTGTAATTTAAATCAGATCTAATGAAAATAACAGAAATTTGATGAAATTAAATGCCAATTAGTTTAAATTATGCTAAAATGTAAGCTTAAGATGCCAATTTTTTCAAATTTTTTAAATTTTTTGTAATTTTTCAAATTCAATAAAATGAAAGATGAAAAATAAATTTTAGATTTAATGCAAAAATTAGAAATTAAATAAAATGCAACTAAATTAATGCAAATTATGTGAAATTTCAAACCCTAGAATGTCAATTTTTTAAAATTTTTTTTTTTTTTTCAATTTTTTTGTAGATTTTCAAATGCAATATGAAAATGATGAATTAAATGTATGCAAATCTAAAGTATAACACTCAGCAAGGTGCCAAAATTAAAACAAACACGGGTTCACCAAAATGTTTAGTGTTAAAAAGGGGGGAAAAGTTTTGGTTTAACTTTCAAAGGCAAATTCTCCCTTCTCACCAAACATTCAAGGGCATATCAACTAAGTTAAATCTCCACTAAGCAAGAGAATTCACCTATCAAGTTGGGCTGCCACTTGGAACGATGTGGAAGCTCAGATGTATCAAATAATATCTTAATTTAATACTTAAGTGCTCTTAAAACCCTAAATATGTAAAACAGTAAGCAAATTAATGAATTACAACAAATCCCTTTAGACTAAGGTGAAGGATAGAGATATTTAACTCACTTATTTTTGAAGTTCGGAATGCAGAACAGTCGGGGACACTGGGACTAGCACCCTAGTCCAAGGTATAGTTTTCATCACAGAATCTAAATCTCCTTCCGACACTGGTCTACACTATATCTTCCATTTCTATCTTGGAGAAAGTGGAGGAAACAGAGACTAGCGCCCTTGTCCTGAAATGTTGAACTTTGTCTTCTTTCTTTCGGATCCCAAATCCTTGTTGTCTACAACTTCTTTCTGCAACTCCACTCTACGAAACTCGGTACCTATAACTTGCAATCACAAAGGAGTGGGGGAGGGGGGTTGTGGTGTTTAGAGGCTTGCTTCGATCAAGCCCCGGAGAGACATTCAAGTCTTTCGAACACCGTTGTCAAATAAAAGTGCGAAATCCAAATGATAAATGATCAAAAACACAATATATATCACCTTGTAATGTAGATCTCACTTAAATGAAGGCTCTTCAATCACATGAGAAGATGAAGTCAAATCTGCAATCACAAACACAATAACAATGCTCTACTCTGCAACGGTGAATATCTTGAAATCACAAATATGCCTAAAGTTTGCAATCATCTTCTAGTTTACAAATGAAAACATTAACATGCTTATATATGCAACTACAAAGATTCCCGCTAAGAATTTCATAATTCAAACTTGAGATGTCAGCATAGGACCTAAATAACGGTAATAAAACTGACATTAAAATTTACAACAGACCCAAATAGGGCAAGATTAGGGTGCTAGCGCCCAAGTCCACCCTCCCATTTTTGTTCGAGGATCATCAAAATAGCACCCCCTAGGTCCTATTTGCCATAAGACTTCAAGGTTTTATCATCTGGATTCAAAATTATCATGCAAGATGCTCTAAATTCATTCTAAGGACCCAGGAGCTAAACCTTAAGAGGGAAAAGCCCCCAAGGGGACATTTTCTAACATAATAGTTCTTACATTGTTTGTATCTACCTTCCCTTGAATTTTCTAGTGTTAGGGTGCTCCGCAAGTTTAGTTCTTGTGTTGATGTTCAGTAGCAGTGTATCTTGATGTGCAAAATGAAGACATGCTTTGTTTCAAGTGGTTGTGGTAGTATTGCAAAAGATTCTGGTGATGCTAAATATTCTAGAAAGGTGTGTGGATGTTGTGGAGTGTCTCTTTGTGGTCTGCATGATGATTTGGACTTGGAGAAGAGTGGATGTGGTCACTAGCTCAGGTTTGGCCGACCTGGCTTGCTAACGCTATTTGCGAGGGTACTTCATGGATTGTGGATGTGATGAGTAGCATAGTGATATAGATTTGAGTCTTAGTTAACCCTTAGCATGGTCCACTTTCACTTCTTTCCACTGCAGAAGTGTTTAGTGCCGACCTATTTTGGTATTGCACGTTTGAGGTGCATACATTTCATTAGGACCGACCTAATTGAGATGGTTTTTGGTTGTGGATGGTATAAATGCAAGATGAAGTTGAGTGGAGCAATGCAAAGAAGATGATGTGAATGTGAATCAAGGGTGGTGAATTGAGTGTGCGCTTAAATGCTTATGACTCCCGGATGCAATGAGCAGAAGGTGTCTACATTTTCAGTTTGCTTGAATTTGCTGGAGGCAGTGAGCCAAAGGTTGTAGATGGAAAGAAGTGGCAGTGGTGGATTTCTCCTATTGCTTTGAGATAGTGAATCTCTCTGTAATAGTTTTCTTCTATTCTTCTCACTTTTGGATAGTGAGTCCTTCTGGGAGTGATCCTTTCTTTTCGCAGTGAGTCTTTCTTCTAGGCAATGAGCCCTTGGAAATGAGCCTATTTGTTTTCGGTGTTGTTATTCATATATATGTGAGCTAATCCTCACAATGTTTTTCCCTTCTTGGGTTTTCCACATAAATTTGGTGTTCTTATGTGTTTGAATGTGTTTGCATTGATGCTTTATATGTTTACATTCTGATAATGCACAATAAGAGGTTGATGATTGGAATAGCATTAAAGGTTTAATGTTTTAATACACAATTGATTCACCCCCCTCTTAGTTGCCCTATGCATTCTAACATCAGGATGATCATACTTATCTAAAAGATAGTCTAAAATTGTATGGTTGAATGTGTTACGTAGGACACAACACTAGAACTCAGATGGCATAACTTGTTAGTTCCATATTTCTATATTCTTTGTGAAGGGTAGGGCCACCTCCAGGAAGGAAGGTGTGTGGGGGACCGCTGGTCTGTGGTTGGAGGTAAAGCACTTGAATGATGCTCTCCCTCTGTAGTAGAAGACTTTCCAAGACTTGAGTGATAGATGTCAAGATTCCAGATGCAAAATTCTCTTATATTAATGTAAAATTATTATCTTTGCCAAGTGTGAATTATGTATTGTAATAAAGTGAAAATATTTCACTATAACTCTATCTTTGAATATGTTGTAATTTCAAGGTTGAAAATATTCAGAAAAGATATGATTTTATTTATTTGTAGTCATGTAAATGATTAAATAAAAATATATATATCGTGTTTACCATGTTTATTTTACTTTCTTGTAAATTCTTGAGTTAAATTGAGTAATATGAGATGGCATGTTACACTAAAAATCTTGAAAAAGATTGTCAATGATGTTGGTCGTGACTGGCATCTGCAACTAAATCCAACCTTATGGGCATATTGTACTAGTATTCGCATACCTATTGGGGCCACTCCAATTCACTTGTCTTTGGTTTCGAAGCCATCTTACCAATCAAGGTCGAGCTCCCTTCTCTATGGATTTCACTACAGAACCTCATGGATGAAGAGGAGTATCGTACATCAAGGTTACATGAATTAGAACTCCTAGATGAGAGGCATCTTCATGCCCTAAACCATCTTCAAGAATATCAAAACCACCTTCGACGAAGTTACAACAAGAAAGTCAAGACCTGCCATTTTGAAATTGCTAACCTTGTCCTCAAAGAGAATCAACAAAATCTACAAGAACGAGAGAAAAAGGGCAAATTTGAACCAAATTGGCAAAGGACCTTTTCTCATTATAGTTAACTATGGATCAGGTGCCTACCAACCAGTAACACCACATGGCCAGCCTCTTAACGAACCAATGAACATCATTCATGTCAAGCGGTTCTATACTTGACCCTCAAATATCCCAGCTAGTCAAAAAAGTCAAAAAACAAAAAAATAACAAAATATATATATATAGAAAATAGTAGAGAGAAATAATTTGTTCAATGGTGAAAACCACTTTAGTTGCACCTTGGGCAAGTACCATGGTGAAAACCTAGCAAGCAAGCGTCATATGTAGAGGCTACTATCCACCGTCTATTAGGTTCTCACCATCCCATCCAATCCACCATATATTATCTTTCCCATTTATCCACTTATCCCACTATCATGGCTCGATAATTAATAGAAATTGATAGTATCCAACCCTCATCCATTTTCATAATAAGTATATCGCTTATCCCATTCCATAATAAATACTCTTGTACTTGACTAGGGGCATTCTTGGTATATACCTTTTTGGGCCTAAAGAGGGTTCATTATCATTTTCACAATAAATACTTGTCACCTACCACAAACCATAATAAATTTCACTATCCATCACTCATAATAAATGCACCCATTAAACTTGATACCCAAGCAAAGCAAACCAAACATCAAAAAAATAGAGCTTTCATGCAAAATCATAGGTAAGACCACCTTTTGAAACACCCTAATACCTACATACCCATTGCCTCAACATATAGAGATATCATCCAGAATCATGCCTACAATAGGATAGATTTTTCTTGCATCTGACATAATCCAATATCAATCACATTTTGGGGCAAGAGATTATGATGGCTGATTGGTTTTGTTTTATCAGTTGGTCTTTTTCATTTTGATTTATCTTTTGTCTCCTTCTATTGCTTATTGATGCAGAGCTCACTACACAAAGACCACAAAGGATCACAACCAACAACGCAGGAGGAAGAGGATATAGGGGATGGTAAGGCAAACAACTCATCTAGGCCTCGGTGGACCAAACAGCAACACTTGACTTCAAATTTGGACTTGACTGTCCACTCACACTCCATGACTTCAACACAACACAATATCACCATTTATAGGTTCAAACATATGGGGACCTTCCCAAACCTTCTAGGGACCCTAGACTAACTAGGTTTGACTATCCCAAGCTCACAAAACTCACAAAATGTACTGAGGGTACCTCCTTCTACCACTTCCTTCACAAACCCACTCACTTCCTTGTAGCCCTCTTTTTAGGACTGTCGTGCAATAAATTTTGACTCAGACCTCCTATCCAAACTATTATGGGTTTTTTGGATACCCATTATCTTACCCTTCAACATACTAAACATGCACATAAGGTTGTTTTGGAATGCAATACTCAAATCTTGACTGTACCGATTTCTCAAGAGGCCTAATTAGGGCTATTTTGGAAAGGAATTACTCACTAACTCAAGCCCAAACTCCTCACTCCTGTTCCAAAGGATGAATTAGGATAAAAATAGACATATTTTGAAGTTTTGTGGGTCTAAGTTCATTTCAACTCATTTTATGCTCAAATCTTCACTCCTCCAACATTAGGTTGCCTTAAAATGACACAAAGAGGCCTCCATAGCCCCAAACTCCAACTTTCACTTGTCTTCTGCTCCTGCATGCAAAACCAATTAGAAAGTACACCATCCTAAGCTCATCCCACCCATTTTGGGGTCTTAACACAGTCGGATGGGACAGGAAAACCAAAACCTCTCTAAAATCCCCAAATTAAGTGTTTGCCGGAATGACACAGGCAGTCTTAGAAAAAAAGCAATATCTCCTTCTAGAAAATGAATCAAGACCTCAAACTAGAACCATTGGAAAGGTATCTCAACCTTATTTCCATAAATATATGGCTTGTCCCTATATCTATCCGTACAGAGGCGTACAATGGCCATGAACAGGACTGTTGCAGTAAAAAAAATAGGGTTTTGGACAGTTTTTAGAAAAAATGTGATAACTTTCACAAAAATGAATGAAATGACCTCAAACCAATGGCATTAGATAGTTAGATCATCCCTCTATCACATCCAATGATTTCATGGCATAACTATGCCATACAAATTTGTGGTACGGTCTGCAACAGACTGAGAAACAACAGAAAAAGAGAAAAACAAAGATAAGGGATAGCAAACAGTAATTTTTTTCATTCTCCTCCTCAAAACTTCATGAAATCACCATACATCCAACCACTCTATCTTCTCCCATGAATTTCTCTTATGTTTATACCCTTGACTCTCTTTTACAAAGATTCCCATTGAGGGAAGAGGCTAAAAATAGTCAAACTAACTGCTTTCTAAAAAGACTATTTTTTTTCCTAAAAATAGACTTCAAAACTGCAGACCACTAAGGAAAAATAACTATTTCAATATCCACTACCTGACTATGCCTTTTAAGGCTTTATTACAATATTTTTAAAACTTCATTTAATCTCTTAACACTAAAATTTCAAATATTTGACTCAAAACTTATTCTAGGTGCACTGCACCACTTAGTCAAAGGCCGCCTAGATCTTTCTATATCTTGGTGTGTTTAGATTGGCATAGAATGGGGCATAGTCATTTATTTTCATGTGTCATGTTTGGTGGATGTTCTTATTACTCCAGCTGATATTTATCTTGTGTGTGTCAGAATAAACTTTTTGCATACCAATTGTCCTTTGCATATAAGGTCATTAAATACCTTTTGCACACTTGGACTTTATCATGCTCTAAGTTTTCTTCCTCACATATTTCAGACAAGATTCTATTATGTTGGGCATGTATAAGGACATCATTTTTGTTTGCAGTGTCAAGTCCATGCAAAGGATACAAAGTCACCCTAGTTCCTTATACCTTGGTGCATAATATCCATTTTGCTATATTAAATAAAGGATTGCTCTACTCACGTCAGCATAACTACTCCTCTTAATAATTTCATTTCTTCTTGCATCCATCTTTTTATCTTCTCCATTTTTTCTCCATTTTGTTCTTCTTCCACCAATGTTCCATCTTTTATCCAACCTTTTCTTCACATCCATTCGTTTCGAGAGCACGCCTGTATTCTTCCAACTCGTTCATCCTCTCGAGGGGGCATCATTCAACCCACTAATTAATCTGCTAAGTACTTCTTCTACCCAACTGGGGCATCATCATTTCTAATCCAATCATATTCTTCTAAACCAAAATCTTCTTTTATCCAACACAACACTATGTTTTAAACTTCTTTGAAATGATGCTACTTCACAACACCATCTCAAAGAGAAGCAAAATGTAGACACCTAAAATTAACTTCACTTTCCGACTTAATTATTCATCTGCCATATCTTCACATTAATTAAATAATTCTTAATTATTTGATTAATTTCATCTATTGTTATGAAAATCACTCTACCGTACTTTTCCGCATTAATTAAATAATTATTAATTATTTAATTAAGTTTTCTATTTTCTAGCATTAATTAAATAATTTTACAATTATTTGATTAATGGACTTCCTTTCTTCCAATAATAATTAAATAAACAAATTAATTTCTATTTTCTCCACCACAAATAAATAAAATTAATATTTTATTTATTTTCCAATATTATCTATGTGCACCAAAAATTAAATAATTAAATTATTTAATTTCCTCCATAATTTCCTCTCACCATAATTCACTCTTGTCTCACCATAATTTACTCTTGTCTCACCTTGATTCTCTCTCATCACTCCATCATTCACTCTCAATCACATTGTTAACAATTTAATCAAATCAGTTGACTAATCAATCAATTTAGATAACAAATCAATCAATTCAGTTAACTCATCAATCAAGCTTGTTAACTCCCCTAATTCATGAGATGACAAGGACACTTGTCACTTTCTCATTTGTTTAATTTTCTCATTCAATTTCAACCATTGATCTCTCCAATCATTATCCACCATTGATCTTCATTTCTGGAAATATATAAATAAAACTTCTTCCAAACTCTCTCATGCATCTCTCATTTTCGTAAACATACGTTGCATTTAATTCATTTATTTTGGAAGATCAAAGTTATGCTATTGAGCTAAGTAATCCACATATCCACATATCGAAGGAGCATATCCATTGGAGTTCGAGTGCACTTCAATACGCTCGATCGGTGAGATTAAATTGACTTGCGAAGGAAGGTATAAATGTTGTTCAGTTTATCTTCGTGTGCAAATTTACACCTTCACAAGATGAAATCTCTTACCCTTATCCTTTTTAATGTTACTATTTTTTATGATAGTTTTTAAGCAAATATAGCTAGTGCATATTTTAAATGTGCAGAGTTCAATTTTGCAGACGCAAATCTAAAACAGAGTGAGATAAACCAATTTACATATTCTAAGGCATTCATCCAACAAAACCCTTCTTTTTTACACATTAGCAAATCAATTCCCAACATTCCATATATTCCTCCATCTGAAATTTCAAACCAAATATTACATTTAATATTCTTAAATTCCATTAATTCAATTTCACATTTATTGTTCCAATCTTGACTCTAAAGTCTTTGGAATAAATATACTATTTAATTATTTGCTCTAACTAAATTGTAGAAAAACCTAATAATTTTATTTTTTTTAAAAAGGCGTTGCTACCGGTCGAACCAATCCTTCTCAAGCTATAACCTCATCCATCCTTATTGACTAGTTGCTGCCGGTCCAGCCAAACTTTCTCCAGCTATAACCTCATCTATCCATGTTGACTAGTTGATATGGATCGATCAGCCAAACAATTCCTTCCCGTGAACAAAGGCCGGGTTCTTGTCTGTGGAATAATCTGACTTTATTTCTGCATCCATTGAATGGGAGTTTATAATACTTGACCGTCCTAGAATATTGGATTAGTAGTTGAACTTTCGCCATCTCTATCTAAACTTTCATTCCAACCTACATTCAAATCATTTACATATCTTCTGGTCAGAAATTGCTGAGACTGTTAGGTTTGTGAAAGATTCATTGTTATGCAATTAAAGTTAATAATTTACCTCCTGAAAATGTGAAATCCTTTCTTCCCATTTGAAAAAAAAAGGAGTAAAGCTATTAATTCCAAAGAGCTTAAACAGAGTGACAGTGGGTGAATTGTAATTTCAAATTTAGTTGAAAGAAAATAAGAAGCAATTAAATCATAATAGATTGGTATTTTTTTGGGATTCTGAAGTCAAAATTATGTTATTAGAACATCTCTTTATCACTTGTATTCATAGAAGAAGTGTAAAATTATCATTAATTGCTTGACTGTTACACAATTAGAAGAAGTGTTAAATTATCATTAATTGCTTGACTGTTACACAATTTGATGTTTAAGTAAAGATCCATTGTAGCCCAAGCAACTTTGATCAATACAATAAAACTCTCAAATTGTAGCCCAACTAACTTTGATCAATATAATAACTACTCTCAAATTGTAGCCCAACCAACTTTGATCAATACAATAAGAACACTCAAATTGATACCTTACTAAAATCATTATTTAAACTAAATTGATACCTTACTAAAATCATAATTTAAACTATCATACACATTTCAAATAGCAAAAGTGTAGTTACTATGCAATATGCATAGATACATTATTGATTACCATGGTAATTTAGTGATGTAAATCCACTTAAAATACTGTGACTGCATTAGCACTGAAGGAACTTCTCTCAGAACTGTTTGATTTCCCCATATTGGCAATATGAAACTGTGCAAAATAATTAGACTTTGGCTTTTCTTCCACTGATTTCACAGGGGGCTGGTTTAAATATGCATAGCTGCTCTTTGTCCACCTGCCACAAAACATAATTGTTAATAAGACCAGAATCAACCTAGCTTACTCTAACAAGTACCAACTGATCTGATTTCTTTTTGATTACCAGTCCTTGATACCAATTCTCACTTCCTCATGAAATTCCCTTTTCTTCATCTTCTCAGCATTTTCTTCTTCTGCTAAAGAATCTTCAAATCTTCTGTAATCTTCATCCTATGAATATGCAAGCTTTTAAATCATCAAGCACTTAAACCATTTTACTTAAATATCATCCATTTCAATGGTCAAACAGTCAATAGCAATTTTACACCTCATCCACAACAAAAAGTGGTAAATATTTGTCCTATTTTTATTGGCCAAAATTAACCTTTAACTGTTGAACTGGATGATATTAAATAGTTATATAGGCATTGAACCTCCAATTGTATGCAATTCACTTACAGTCAAGTTCTGGGCTTTTATGCGCGCTGCAGATTTCAAAGCAGCTAACAGATGCTCTTCCTCTATTATACGCTTATTACGCCAGTAATTTTCCACTTCTTCTTTTGTCATTGAAGCATTCTTGTGAAAAAAAACTGCACAACATACAACAAAAGATCTTATATAAAGAAGTTTGCAGGATCTTGTACTATTGCTACAACCTTTACAAGAAAAATATAAGAAAGAGAGACACCCATTGAATAACTTGCCTCTCTTAGCATCCCATCCTGCCATTAGAGAACCCATTGAGTGCTAAAGTTACAACCAATGCTGGAGTAGGATAGAATTGATTCAGAGAAACAGAGAGAAACAGGGAGGACTGTATCCAGTGAGATTATGTTGGAGAATGACTTTGTTAGACCATCTCTGGTTGGCTTGATAATTTAATGTCATTAAGTATTTTCTTCTCACCTAAAGCAACGGCCAATAAATGGGAAATGTCAAACCTACCTGTCAAATTGTTCAAGAAAGGTGTGTTAATCTACCCTTCATACACACACAGTCTTGCCCATATCATGGATTTCTCCGTGCTCACTTAAAATTTATAAAGACATCTCGATCGGTTTACAGATAAGGCCAAAAACTAGATTAGTTGATTGGGCACCACTATTGGTTTTGCATATATTGGAACATTAGATACCATCTCAAAGAAGTATCATATGTGGAGTGGCATCTAAGTTGCTTATGATTTCAGCAATGACATCATATTAAGGTGTTTAAGATATAACTAGTCACATTCACAATAGTTATATATCATTTTTATATTTGAGTTTACACACTTGAAAATGGTATTTCAAATATAATAAATATAATATATCTGAAATAAAATATATAATTCTATTTAATAGGAATAATTATAATTTATCTACAATAAAGCATAATATTATGTTTTATAATTTAATTAAAATTATCAAAATCTTATTAAAATTTTAGTAAAATTATATAACAATATTTTATAACATTCATTTATATTAAGAATTTAAAATAAGGAATATATATATATATATTGTTTTGTTTATAAACAACATGTATTAAGGGTATATATTTTATCATAATATTCTTTGGGTCAAAAGTCCATAGAATGTTTTATAAAGAATTGAATGATAAAACTCTCTATAAGGAATTTTTGTGACCCATAAAATTTATTACATTGACTATTTGCGAGTTAAATCTTATAAGTTTTTTTTAAAGTGGAGGTAATAAACCAATGCAGTTACAATAAGATGTGTTGATAACTTAAAAGTCTTACAAATGTTATATTGTTGTAAAGATTTGTAGGAAAATAAATAACCCTATATAAATATTTAGAGGGAATAAAGCAATAACAATAAGATTATCCTGGATAGAGGAGTTAGGTGTGTACCAAATTAAATTTAAAATATATAAATAAAATAATAATTGTAGTTTAGTATACTTTAATATCAAAGAAGATGAGACTGAAAAGATCGTGATAAAATACTAATGCCTGGAATTTGAAATTGTACATGAGACACAAAGACTGAGATGATTGTGCTTTGTGAATTTGTGACTGTGTGAACTGAGTTCAAATTTGCACAAGTATGGCCCTAAGCCTCCTATGTGGCTTTGAACTTGGAGTCTTCAAATCTTCAGTGCCTACCAAAAATGTATGCTTGTACCTACAGCTACAAATGGAGGATTTGGTGGTGTTAAAGAACATTGTAGAAACTTGCTAAGATAGAGACAAGAAGTCAACTTGCTTCCTTCCTTGTGCCTTAGTCAAGTCTCATTTTTTTATTCAATGATTTTGATAAAAGTTTAGAAGACACACCAAGCAACAAATGCAACTAAAAATTAAATGTAGTTATGCTAATGGGGTTTTAAGACTTGAACATGAAGTTTAATATGTAATGTAAACCTAAATTAGATAGCTTCAAGAATCAAATTATGTAGCAATTTTTGCTTCTACAAACTAGATCATATAGATTATGGAAATATCATATATTTAATGTAAACCTAGTTCAAGAACTTGAGTGTTTTATACTTGTTGATAAAAAGGTTAAAATAATGAAAATGGTTGATGTAGATTAGTGTTATGGTAGGGATACAAGTAATTCTAAGGGTAACGAGTGTTGGCAATGAGTGATTCTAGAACTGATGGGGAATGATCCTAGATCTCATTGAAATAACCTAGGGGTGATGTCTTTTATATGTTCTAGGTGCACAATTTGAAATTTTTATTACAAGAGTCAACAAATAACAGCTAATTGGAATGAGTCATCTTGGGGCCACAATTAATTTTGAAAATAAACAGTGATTCAAAGTTGCACCTATGGTCGGCCCTAAGCTAGGTCAATCCTACACATGCAATTTTGGACTTGGCAGAAAAAGCTATGAGATCTAAGAAATAGAATTGTTTAGAGTAGAGGCAAGATGTTGTTTGTAAATGTAAGTCTAAGACTATGGTCAATCAAGTGCTAGGTTAGTCAAAAGCATGTGTTAGGGAAATGTACTTAGGATATCCATGCAAAGTGGTGTAAATTAAAGGGGAAAAGTGCGAGGGATGTACTTTTCACCCTTATATCTTGTCCTCTTTGGTGTGTATGTGAATCTACATGACCAAGCATATCAAAGTAAAAAGGAAAGGACAAGAAGAACTAGAAGAAATTACCATGCAAACTATATATAAACTTAAGTGTAATTATTACTAATATGCTCCACCTTGATTTTGTGTGTCCCCCAAAGGGGTTCATAAAAAATTAAGGAGAGAGAAAATGATTGGATAAAAACTGAACACGATAATTTATGTGTATATAAAATGAAGCATAAGAATTGTAAACACTAGGTATGAAGCATATGATTGATAAAGCGAGCATGAAAATTTTGAAATAAAATTATAGATTTGTATAGGTAAGATACTTACTTGTGTGTGAAAGATGAAAAATATATAAGATGCCCCCACTTTTTCCCCCAAATCATAGACATTATGAATGCAAGTAACTTGCAAAAGAAAACAACGACCTTGCTCCCAAGTGACAAGATCAAGTAAAAAGCATAGAAAGGAACATAGCATAATCAACATAGAACATGAATTAAAAGAGATAGGTAGAGAGGTTTAACCTATTAAGTCATCACCATTGAGTGTGTCTATCTCAATGTGCTCAAAACATGTGGCATATGAAGCCATCTCCCTATGGGACTATCTATTCCACATTGTATAGATGATGATATGATCATGAAGTGTTTGTCTATGAACAAATGTTTGATTTTAAGATACCAAGTGTGAACTATGATTTGAAATAATAGGCAAGTAGATGATATGTCATATACTTACTCTTTTTTTTAATGCTCATGTTGTTTCCCATATTGGATAGGAGGATAAGTATACATATGGAATTGAATGATAGTCACTTAATGTTGAAATATTAATATTATCCTACAAACACTCATTAGGACTCAAAGTGAAATGTTCTATGAAAGCAGATATAAGATCCATGGATGACTTGTAAGAATCGTGATGTGAATCAAACCATAACAAATATTTATCAACTAAAGTCTCTCTATATGTGTGCATTAGAAACATCTATCCATGATGTAGGCATAATATATGAAGAAGAATTTTTTAACATGTAATGCATATTGCCCTTTATGATATCCCTTTCTATCACCACTAAATGCATCAATCCATGAATCTCTAATAATATAAGCACTATAAAGCATAGCATCCAACATAAATTATGATAAATATTTGTAATAGGTGTTTCACTGACATATGAAGCATGATCATCATTTACAACATTATGTGAAATAAATTAAAGAGTCATCACTAATCACATGTAAGCATCATGAAAATCATGTCATTAGATAAATCATCAAGAGATAAAGAGGATACATAATCATCGTTAGTTGTAAAAACTTCACCACATGAATTAGAATCTTTAGATGTGTCCATAGAATTTATGGCTAAAGTACAAAATGTAGATAGAATAGGATGAGAAATAATGTGTGTTAGAAACGTGAACTATATTATCATCACAGAATAAAGCACAATGAATATGAATTTAGTTTCATCATTAAATACTTTAACTTGTCATCAACCATATCATGAGAAGATAAAGAATAAGCAGGTTATCATAAGAAGGAACATCATTAGTGGAGAAAGGAATACAACCACCATAAATCTCATCATTGGGATAGTGTGCCTATCTAAGTAATGAGCTTAAAGATGCCTTTGTGAGTGGATATGTATATTGAGAGTTGTCATAATTACACATGGGGGCATGTGTTTTTGCTTGTTGACCATGGTTTTGGGGGCCACTTGTTTTGGGAAACCATATACAATTTTGTGGTTCTCATTCCTCTATAAATTGGATGCATTGGATAAATGTTTCATAGTGTCTTGAAGGTGAAATACTTTTATGCTACTAAAATGTTATCAAATCAAAGAGTTTGATTATATTGTGTTGATGTAATAGATTAATTCTTAATTAATACAAGCTTGGTGTCTCTTTGGTGGTGGAGTTTTCCTTGAAATGGTTTCTCCAGGGTTCCCGCAAGAAGTTGGGTCCACATATAGGGGAAGTCACGAGCAAAGAAAAAATCTCGATAGAAACAGGCACTCATTTTAAAAGAAATGGGTACCTGTTTAGGAACAAGCGCCTGAGCCTAAACAGGTACCCGCTTAGGAATGGGTGCCCTACCCGTTTCTAAACATGTGTTTGAATTTTAAAAAAATCCTTGCGTGCTTATTTTTTCCACAGAAAAGGAACGAGTACCTATTTTAAAACAGGTACCCATTTTAGAATGGGTACCCATTCATAAAGGGTTTGGCTTGGGAAAGGCATGGGTAGCCAACCTCTAGCCTTGGACTTGCAAGTACAAGTCTATGTTCAGAGCAAGCGAAAAGACTAATTTTACCTATATAGTTGATGACATTTTTTCTGAATTTTTTTACAAAATTAAAACCCATTATAGATGACTATGTGTAGTTTTCAAATATGTAATTTTTTTTATTCGACTTGTTTTTCTATTTATTAATTAATTTATGAGAAAATTAGTCCAAAAACTTGAAATGACAGGTGTCAGCATTTTTTTAATAACTTTTAATTTTTTAAGTTTTAAAAAAAATTGTCATCAATCTACACATCATTCTTTACACAATGAAAAAAAATCATTTTATGATTAGTTTTGCTCAAATTATGTTGGTTGTACACGAGGGGTTTTCAAAAACAGTAATTAGGGCCAATAAAAATTAATAAAAAAAAATATTTGGAAAAAAATTATAAAAAAATATCCTCATCAAAATTCACTATACTACACATCTTTCCCCAAAAGGATTTGGAAAAATACTTTTATTTAGGTCAAATTATGTTGGTCGTACACGTGCATGGTATGGTCCTAAAAAGGTGACTTTTAAAAAGTAGTTTTTGTTCAAGCCTACAAAAAATTAATTTGTATCATCTGGGTATTAGAATAAATTACATATTTGAAAACTAGATTCAAAATACTACATTTCATGTTATTAGACTTTCTTAAGATTTTATTTGTAATTGCTTCAAATTTTGACTCCAACTGGGAGAAATTTTAATTTTTAGGGAAAATACTTCCACTTTGTAGCCAAAAAGTGGACCCAACTTCTTGCACTGACCCTCCATGTATATTCAGTATTATTGTGGTTTGCTATTTTTAATTTGATGGTATGCATTTCTACTTGCTTCTTCATGTTAATTTTATGGTTAATCACACGTCACCTTAATTGATTAATCATATTTATTCTCATATATTTTCATTATATTTGCTTACCCTATTTCTCAACATTTGGTATCAAACCTACAGCTTGATTAGAGAGGAACATCTTTCTTGGAGTGTTGTCAGTTTTTTGTGGTTATAGTGGGAGCTTTTGATTTAGTGGTTTTGTAGATCCATGTGGTTGGAGCCATGATGAGTACATCTCATTTAGAGATTGAGAAATTCAAGGGCTCTAGGTACAAGTTATGGAAACTCAAACTGGAAGACCTCTTTAAAAGATTAAAAGAAAGCAATCAATGGAAATTTGTAAAATAAGTAAATACTATAGAAATGTTTAATGAAGATTGAAAAAGGTTGTACAAGAAGGCATAGGTAATTAATTGTGTTACGTGAATTTTATTTTCTTGAATATCTCAAAAAAGGCTGTTGCATTTAGTATATGGAAGAGAATAGGTGTTATTTACCAAATGAAGAGTTAAATGACAAAGAAAGTGTACCTTAAGAGGAGATTTTACTCCTTAAAAATGAAGGAGACTTTATTGATAAGCATCTTAATTTTTTCATTTAATTTTTGAGTTAGCTAAGAAGTGTAGATGTTTAAATATATGAGGAGGATAACTATGTTTTATTCTTTGCCTAAATCATGGGGAAATTTAACGTGTTGCTAACAATGGTGGTAATGTAGATCCCAAGATGGATACCCTTGTTGATATTTTTCTTAGTGAAGAAATGAGGAGAAAGACCATGGATGAGGGTTCAAAGGATGCAATGCATGTTGAGGGAATGCCTAAGGATAAAGGTGGTTCAAATAGGAATGAAAGAAATCTAACGATAAATCCAAATCAAAAGGATGGTCTAAGCCCCTGGGAAGAGCAAAGTGAAGCACGTTCAAACTATGAAATTTAGTTCATGTGAAGAAGGAAATTTGCAAAAACAAGAAGACTTTGATGATTCCTCCATAAAAAATTCTCTGATGATGATGTTATTGATACTTTGTTTATTTTTGCTAACATTGCTAGTGATCAGTGGTGGCTAATTGATTGAGGTGCTTCCTACAACATGAATCCTTATAAGGAGTGGTTTTTATTCCAAAGCATGTCATGGTGGTGAGGACTCTCAAGATTGTTGGTTGAGTAAAGGTAAAACTAGTATTTAGTGATGGGAGAGTGAGAACTCTCACCAATGTGTTACACATTCCAAGGCTTACTAGGAATTTAATTTCCATTTATAAGATGAATGATGCTAGAGTGCACATGAATTTTGACAAATAGGTTGGCAAGAGGTAATATGGTGCTTGTTAAGAGCTCTCTATTTGGGAATATGTTTAAGCTGGAAGTATGTACTTATTGTTCTTATGTTAATGTAAGTAATTTTAAAAATTCATGTATTTTGTGGCACTAGAGATTTGTTCACATTGGTGAAAAGGGTTTTCATACCATGATTAATAAAAATATAGTTGACAATTTTTTGGGTTATTCTGTTGAGTTTGATTTATGTGACCACTGTGTGTTTAACAAACAAAATAGAGTTAATTTCCCTATGAAAATTACTAGAGATAAAATATTTTAGAGGTTATTCATTCAAATGTGTTTGGTCCAATGGATATTTACTCTATGGGTAAATCTAAATATTATGTTTCATTTATAGATGATTACTCAAGGTTTACCTGGATATATTTTTTGAAACATAAATCTAAAGTTTTCTCTAAGTTTAAGTATTATAAAACACTTGTTGCGAAACAAGTAGATAAGAAAATTAAGGTCTTGAGATTTGATAATGGAGGTGAATATTACTCTAGGGTATTTGATGATTTCTATAGACATGCAAGTATTGTGTAGCAAAAAACTACCCCATATACACCACAATAAAATGGGGTTGTAGAATGAATGAATTGGACATTGATGGACAGAGCTAGAAGTATGTTGAGTGGTGCACAAATGAATTGATGTTTTGGGATTGAAGTTGCGGCATATTGTCTGCTACTTGGTAGACATATCTCCTTAGATAAACTCTAGTTAATAAGACATTATATGAGGTTTGTATAGGTAAGAAACCATCTATTTCGCATCTAAGAGTTTTTAGATATGAGTCTTTAATGTCATGTGATGAAAGAGACATGATCTAAGTTGATTCCCAAGGCTCAGAAGTGTATATTAATTGGATATGGTGAGTATGTTAAGGGTTATAAGCTTTGAAATCCTCTAACCTTAAAAATGTGTTATTCTAAGGATGTGATTTTTAGGGAACTTAGAGTATAATTTTATGATCTAGAATATCTAAAGAAAAATGAAAGGAAAATAGTGAATTTTGAGACTAAGGTCAAAAAGCAAGAAGATGCACATATTAGAAAAATATGAAGGATAGGAAGAAGAAGATTCAGATGAGAGTTCTCATGTGGATGAGCATGCAAAAGAACAAGTTAAATCTCTTACTCCACCCTTAAGGAGATCCATGAGACAATGGAACTCAATTGACAGGTATAGCCTACTAAATTTTGTGGTTTATTTGATTGTTTTGTACTAATGATAAACCTATATCTATTAGGGAAGCTCTTGCTTTAGAGGAGCATGAGTCTTGGATGGAGGTCATACAGGCAAAGATGATGGCCTTGGATAGATGTGACACCTGGGATCTTGTGAGTTTGCTTGAGGAAAGAAAGCTCATTAGATGCAAGTGGGTATTTAAGAACAAATTTAGAGTTGATGATAAGTTGGAATGGTACAAGGCAAGACTAGTTGAAAATGGATACTCCTAGAGAGAGGAAGTCTATTTTGTGAGAAGTTTTCTCTTATGGTTAAGCTAACCTCCATTAGATTCTATCTTTCTATTGTTGTTGGTTTTGATTTTAAGTAGAGATAATGTGTGTTAATACTACATTTTTTTATGGGGATATTGAAGAGGAAAGTCATATGTGATGGCCTTATGGTTTTGTGGTGAAAGGAAAAGAAATTTTGGTTTGCAAGTTAAAATAGTCATTGTATGGTTTGAAGTAGTCTGGCCATGTATGTGGTATCACAAATTTGATGCTTCACGTTGAAGCTTGTTTTTTTAGAAGCGAGGATGGTCACTATATATTTTAAAATGATTAAAGATTAGTTGCTAATCATTGTCTTATATGTCAACTAATGACATGTTTATTGGTAACAACAAGGGGATGACTAGAGAACTTAAAACTTATCTTTTTGGTACATTTGACATGAAGGATTTAGGGGTAGTAAAATTCATTTAGAAATTAAAATTAGTAGGGATTGGTTCACAAAAATCTTTTTCTTAGTCAAAGTGAGTATGTTGAGACTATATTGTAATGGTTTTCTATGTAGGACTTTAAACCAGTGAGTATTCCTTTACCTAGAGGAACTAGGCTATCATTTGATCAAAGTTAGATGATGATTTTGAGGATATGTATAATGTTCCTGATGCTAGTGTTATTGGTAGCCCAATGTATGCAATGGTTTTATTAGACCAAACATTTCCCAAGAAATGGAGGTTCTTAGTAGGTTTATGTCTAACCTTGGTAGAAAGCATTGGAATTATGTTAAGAGGGTGTATAGATATTTGTAAGGAACTTCTTATTACTATTTATGTTATCATTAGATTTCTAATGTGTGTAAGATACTAGACATATAGGGATTTTTTTATTTGGATTGGGCTAGTGATTTGGACAACAAGAGATCCATGAGAGATTGTGTTTTCTTTATTTGTAGGAGTTGTTAGTTGGATGAGTAAAAGTAAACACAAAGTTCCTTTATCTCTGCCAAAAGTAGAGTACATGGCTGCTACACATGCATGTAAAGAGGTAGTATGGTTGCAGAGGTTGTGTTCAAGTATTGGTTTTGATTGTAGGGTTGTGACAATCAATTGTGATAGTTAGAGTGTTATTTGTTTAGCCAAGAATCTCACATACCATGCCCGTACTAAGAATATAGATGTATACTATCACTTGATTCATGAGATGGTTGAGAATGGTAAGGTTGCGCTTCAGAAAGTGGATGCTCTTGATAATGTTTTAGATCTTACAAAACCAGTGAGCGTGGATAAGTTTTATTGGTGCAAGGAGGCTATGGGCCTTATCTCATCATGTACTTGATTATGTTTGAATTTCCTATTATGTCATCACAATATATAATATCAAGTGGGGGAATGTAACCTGATTAAGTGTGATATTAACCTTGCAATTGCTATGTATGTGTCTCAAACTTTCTTGGAATGGGTACTTGGATGCCCATGGGAGAGATGAGAGATAATTATTTAGTTATTATTATTCAATAAGATTTAGAATATTATTGTAATGGCATTAACAAGGGAGATTACAATTGGAAGAAGTTACATTTTTCATCATCATAAGAGTTATTGAGCATCTCTCTCTAATGTAGCACTTGGGAGTTAAATAGAGAAGAGTAGAGCATCTTGGTATGATAGATGGGGTCCACATTAGTTGGACACTTCATTATGGAGTGCTACACTAGAGGATGTGTCACTACTAGAGTAATGAGGTCATAGATGCATTTGTGAGTGGATATCTATCTTGAGTGTTGTCATAATTACACATGGGGGTGTGGTTTTTTGCTTGTTGACCATGGTTTTGGTGGCCACTTGTTTTGGAAAACTATTTGTAGTTTCTTGTTTCTCATTCCTCTATAAATTGGATACATTAGATAGAGGTTTCATAGTGTGGTATAGATCAAGTATTGTTACGTCAACATATTGTTAGATCAAAGAGTTTGAGTAGATTGTATTGATATAATAGAAATTTATTCCTAATTAATATAATCTTGGTCTCTCTTTGGTGGTGGAGTTTTTTTGTCCAAAAGGGTTTCTCCATGTATATCTAGTTTTTGTTGGTGTAATATTTTGTTCACCTTGGATATATTATATATCATAGTGTGATATTGCACCTATTTAATACTTTTACTTAGGATAATATGAATATTTAATTATTATCACCTAAGTATCTAATAATGACATGTGGAGAGAGGGAGAGAGAGGCAATCAGAGAGTAGGGGGTGGTGAGATAAAGAGATAGAGAGGGAGAGATAGAGATAGAAATAGAAATAGAGAGGAGAGATAGAGATAGAAATATAGAGATAATTCTCTCTCTCTCACTCTCTCTGTATATATATATATATCCCCCTCTCTCTATATATTTCTATCTCCATCTCTTTCTCTATCTCTGCCTCTCTATCTCTCCCTCTCTCTGTCTCCCTCTCTCCCTCCTCTCTCCTTCTCTCTACCTCTTCCTCTCTCTTTGTTTCCTATCCCTCTATATCTATCATCTATATCTATCTCTATCTCCCTCTCCCTCTCTATATCTCTCCTTGTCCCTCTTCCCTCTCTATCTCTCTATCTATTTATTTCTCCCTCTCTCTATCTGTTCAATTTCTTTTTCTTTATTGCTACAAAACATGATCGCATTATAAATATTGCAGGACTTTATCCCTTATCCAAGCTACTAGCTTATGCTTAAATGAATTTATATATTGATATTGAATCAAAAAATTTAAATGAATTGATATTGAATTAAAATGATTAAATGAATTTATATATCAAACAAAACACAATTTTGTTTTATATTTTTTAAAAGTTTTGTCCCACCTTTTTAGGCTTGGAATTGACTTGGGTGGCCAAGCCTAAGGATTGCTATGATTCTATATATAAACCCCCTCTCTCCCTCTTGATATTCTCTATCTATATGTTTGTTAATTTTCTTAAAATTAAACAATGAGAATATATTTCAAACCAAATAAGATTATTATTTTTTAGTCTTAATCCAGCAAAGGAAATTTGATGTTCTTCACTAATGTTATGCATACTTAAATATACCTCAAGTTATGACAACCAATTAACAATCTTATTGACAAGATTACATCCCCTTCATAAGGCATACTTTCTATATTCACCTCAACTTTGAAAACATGTGCTCATGAAATAATTTTCTCACCATGGGATTACACTTTCTCCTAAGAAATTAACCAGTCCTTATGCTTAAGATTCTCTAGAGACGTCCCTACTTTCTCCACGAGTGTCACTGCTTTTTAGCTTCCCCATAGAGAAATTATTGTAAAATTTTATAACATGATAAACCTATCCTCCATCAAGAGGTATAGCATTGTCATGATTCTTAGTAATTTTATCCATTCTCTAGACTCTATCTCTTGTTGTAAAGGAGAAAAATCTACTTTCCCACTTGCATTATTTAGTAACAAGCATAATTGTACAAAACTATTCATGTACAAACAAACAAACACAAAATTTAAGAAAATTTTCTTTGATACTAATATTATCCATAATTATTGTGGATAGTCCACTATAAAATTCGTTAATTGAAACATATTAAACCTTAAAGAACATTTATTGATGAATTTATTGTTACATGGGGAATTATGGAAAGATAGTCCCTATGTATAAATTTTGGTGCGGCTAAGAGAACTTAAAAATGAAAGAATGTGTCAACATGTAGAGGGCATAGAACACACATAATATTGAATAAGACAAAAGCATGACTTGGAGAAACCCAAAATGGAAGAGCACTCTAGAAGAGTGAGGGGTCTTCTCCTTAAGCCACTTTCTCATAAGTTGTTACAATGTTTTAATACTTTGTAGAGGCCCTCATGGACTTAACTTGTACAATCAAAAATTTCCAAACACCATACAAGCCTTGGAGTTGCTCTCACACTTCTCTAATAACACTAAAACTCCTTTAAAACACATAGGTAAAAGTAATGTACAAGCGTGCAACTCAACCAACTTATTAAGAAAATACTAGAGAAGATCTCATTAATTATTTTCAACAATCTCTCTTGGAGGTATAAATGAATAATAGTAGCAATAAAATGTCAAAGATGATCCCAAGAGTCTTCTATAACTAAAGTACAAAAATTTGGAACACTTTAACTTGTTAAACACCATAGTATATATGTTTTTAACATGTCTTGTATGGTTTATATTACAGTTAAACATCTCTCTCTCTCTCTCTCTCTCTCTCTCTCTCTCTCTCTCTCTCTCTCTCTCTCTCTCTATATATATATATATATATATATATATATATATATATATATATATATATATATATATATATATACTCTCCCTCTTTATCTGTATCTCTCTCTATATCTCTATCTACTCTCCCTCTATCTCCCAATCTCTCTATCCTTCCTCTCTTTATCTATCTCTCTCTATTTCTCCCTCCATCCAAGTCTCCATCTCTCTCTATCTCTATCTCTCCCTCTATCTTTGTATCTCTCCCTCTCCCTCTCCCTCTCCCTCTCCCTCTCTCCACTATCTATCTATCTATCTCCCTCTCCCTCTCCCTCTCCCTATCCCTCTCCCTCTCTCCACTAGCTATCTATCTATCTATCTCCCTCTCCCTATTTATATTTATCAATCTCTGTCCTCTCTATCTCTCTTTATCTCTCCCTCTATTATATATCTCAATCTCCCCCTTCTCTCTATCTATCTATCTCTCCCTCTAAATCTCAATCTCTTCTCTCTCCCTCTCTCTATCTCTCCCTCACTCTCCCCCCTCTATCTCTCTATCACTCCCTCTCTTTATCTCTATCTCTCCTTGTCCCTCTCCCCCCTCTCTATCTTTTTCTATCTCTCCCTCTCTTTCTATCTCTCCCCCTCTCTATGTCTATCTCTATCTCTCCTTGCCCCTCTCTCCCTCTCTATCTCCCCCTCTATCTCTCTATCTCTCTCTCCCTCCCCCTCTCTCTCTCCCTCTATCTATCGTTCCCTCTCTATCTCTCCCTCTCTATCTCCTCCTCTCTATATCTCTATTTACTCTCCCTCTATCTCTCTATCCTCTCTCTCCCCTCTCTTTATCTCCCCCTCTCTCTTCCTCTCCCTCTCTATATCTATCTCCCCATCTCTCTCCACTATTTATCTCTCTTCATCTATCTCTCCCTCTCTCTATCTCTCCTCTCTCACTCTATCTCTCCCTCTCTCTCTCTCCATCTCTTTATCTCTCCCCCACTCTCCCCCTCTATCTCTCTATCTCTCCCTCTCTCTATCTCTATCTCTCCTTGTCTATCTCCCCCTCTCTATCTCTCCCTCTCTCTCTACCTCTCCCTCTCTATCTCTCTCCATCTCTCTCTTTATCTCTCCCTCTCTCAATCACTCCCTCTCCCCCTCTCTCTATCTCTATTGATCTATCTATCTCTCCCTCTCTATCTCCCCACCTATATATATATATATATATATATATATATATATATATATATATATATATATATATATATATATATATATATATATATATATATATATATATATATATATATATATATATATATATATATATATATATATATATATCCCTCTCTCTCCCCCCACTCTCTCTCCCTCTATCTCTCCCTCTCTATCTCTCTATCTCCCCCTCTTTATATCTTTATCTACTCTCCCTCTCTTTATCTCTCTATCCTCCCTCTCTCTTTCTCTCCTCTATCTCTCTATATATCTCTCTATCTCCCCACCTATCTCTCTCTCTCCCCTATCTGTCTCTCTATCTCTCCCTCTATCTATATCTCTCAATCTCCCCCTCTATATATCTATCTACTTTCCATCTCTCTATATCTTTCTATCTCTATCTCTCCCTCTCTATGTCCTCTCTATCTCTCCCTTTCTCTCTCCTTTTGCCCTCTATCTCTCCCTCTCTGTCTCTCTGTCTCTTTGCCTCCCTCTCCCTCTATCTCTCCCTAACTCTCCCCCCTCTATGTCTCTATCTCTATCTCTCCTTGTCCCTCTTCCCCTCTATCTCTTTATCTATTTATCTCTCCCTCTATCTATTGCTTTGTTTTTTATGCTTTGTTGACTATATATACACAATTTATGCACATTTATAAGTAATAATAATAATAATAAATTTAAGTCAAACTTTCTAATTTTAAACAAAATGATTTACAATTTAGTAAAAACAATAATATGTCCAAGGGATTGAGATTAATTGGTTAAAATGTTGGTTTCTCATTATGGAGACCTAAGTTCAAATCCCCATAGGGACATCTAATGTGGAGTTCTAAGTGTGGACTCTTGGTCTTCCATAGTTGGCTTCTAATGTGGATGTGGTTTCTAAATAAAGTGGATTTCTAAGTAGTGACTCTTAGCCTTCCATAGGTGATTTCTAGTGTGCTTTCTCGTAAAGAGTGTTGTCTTGGAATTTACCAAGCCTAAACATGATTGCGTTATAGTTATTTAAACATAACACGGTCGTGTTATTGCTAAAATTATTGATTTGGACACTTTTTGTCCCCTAATTCGATGCACTTGCCTATCCACTAAACTCCTCACAATCTCTCAACAAGAATCCCACAAACTCAAAGCCAACATCAGTCCCTAAACAAGGCAAGGGAAAAAAATCAGCCACCAAAATCACTTTTGAAGAAATCGAGATAGGCTCACAAGCCTCTCTTAAGTTTAGGAAAACATTGCGAGAGGTGAAGTCCCCTCACTGCCACAATGAAATTCCTAACTTGAAAAGTTAAGGGCCTCAATACCCCTAACAAATGATGCTTAATTAAGTGTCAACGAGATCTACAAATACCTAACATCATACTCATTCAAGAAATGAAATTGCGATCGATGGATGCAAAAACTAAAACGAAAAATGGTACAAATTGAAGGGCAATTTTGTTCAATCCTAGTGGCCTTCAAATCCTCTAGTATGGTAATTCAACTCACATAGATTTATTAATGCAAGCGCAAACTAGCAACTATGTTGTGTTCACAAATTAGTCTCTAATTTGAATTTTTCTTGATGAACATCTATGGTTCCATGGGTTATATCCTCAAAAAAAGTTAATGGAACCTAGTCACTAATATCTTGGAAACCATAAAAGATGAAAATTCCATCGCTATGGTAACTTCAATGCTATACTAAGAGCAAGTGATAACTAGGGGGCATTCCACGAGCATCCCAATCCCAATCAAATTTAATTGACTTTGTCAATCAAAACAACCTATTGGATGTTACATCAAAGAATGGTGCATTCACGTGAATGAATAGAAGAATGGGCTTCAACAATATAGCAGAGATTGGATAGATACCTTTTCTCACCAAAATGGTTAAGCATAGATGTAATAATTGAATGTCTGACCATCTTATGCTCAATATCAAATCATTTTCCACTACAATTAGACATCTAAGAAGATGCAACAAACCATAGATGCCCCTTCCAATTTGAAAACATGTGGTTCTTAACTAACAACTTCCTAGAACTAATGAAACAATGTGAACAGGCATCCCAAAGATCAATGGTACAAAGATGTATTTTTTTAGGAAACTCTTAGCTTCAAAGACTATTCTAATGGAGTAGAATAGAACCTCTTTCAAAAATATATTTGTTGAGAATTAAAGTATTGAGAAAGAGCTCCACAATTTCAATGAAGTATGAAGTATTGATCAAGCATGGAATGGATCAAACCTTATACTCGTTGGAAAAACCCCTTCTTGTAGAAATGATGGAAATCCAATCAAAAGAGGATATTTACTAGAGACAAAAGTCCAAAGAGGTATGGATCAAATATGAGGACAAGAACACAAAGTTCTTTCACAACTCACACAACCAGATCTCCATTTTAAATCATGCACCAAGGAATTCCTCAAAAACCTAGACTCCATTAAGGAGGAAGCAGTGAAACACTTCAAAAATCTCCTCAAATGTGAAGGAGCATCCAATCTACACTATAGGTTGAGTTCCTACAAATCATACCCAATTGTATCTCAAAGGACAACATACTGTTGATGGGTCTTTTCACAAAAGAAGAAATCAAGATTGCTCTTTTCCAAATGCACTCAGATAAAGCCCTTGGCCCAAAGAGCTTCTCGACTACTTTCTTTCAAAAATGGCATATTGTCAGTAAGGAGGTGGTGGAGCTTTGCAATGAATCACAAAGGAATAGAAACTTTGAAGTCTCTCAATTGCACCTTCATCAGACTAATCCCCAAAAGGGATTCCCTTCCACTTTTGCATATTCTAGGCCAATAGCTCTTTGTAACACAATCTACAAAATTCTTTCGAAGTCAAATGTGGCAAATAGACTCAAGAAACTCCTCCCAACACTCATATTCCCAAAGCGAAGTAGTTTTGTGCCAAATTGGGCCATCACTAAAGGTATTATTGTTACTCAAGATTATGCATTCATTTTCAAAATCTAATCTGAAATTTTTTTATTTTTAAGACATCAATAAGACGTATGATAAGGTAAATTGGAGATTTCTCATGAAAATCCTAGAGAGATTTGGCTTTGGCTTCTCTTCAAAATAGCAAGAATGGATATTTGAATGCATCTCCACCCCACAATTATCCATTCCCTTTAATGGAGGTCCCATGGGTTTTTTCAAGGCCTCTCAAGGACTCAAACAGGGTGACCCATTGTCACCATTTCTATACATTCTCATGGGAGATGCACTAGGATTATATACTACTCACTCCCAAGTTAATAATAAATGGAAGGGCGTTGAGGCTACAAAAGGAATGGAGGCCTTCACTCATCTCCAATTCATTGATGACACCAATTTAATCAAGGAAGCAAGTGTGCCAAAAGTAGCAAACATGAAGCTCATCTTATCCACCTATGCCACTACTTCTAGACAATAAATCAATGATCAAATCTGAAGATTTTTCTTCAATTCTAATTTGAGACTATAGAAAAGGATTTCGAGAGCATTGAGCTTCAAAATAGGCAAACTCCCTAGTAAATATCTCAAGGTACTACTGTTCATCGAAGCATGCAGATCCTCTCTTTGGAAATCCTTAATTCCTTCCATTCCTTCCTTACTATGTGGCGAGTCAAGAGAATCACCATGATAAGGGTTGTTCTTTTTGCTCTACCTATCTATCTCCTCTCAGTATTGAGGGCACAAACATCCACTATAAAAGCCATCAACAAAACAATGAAGGATTTTCTATTGCAAAGCATAGAGGACAAGAAAAAATTCCCACTAATTGCTTGGGAAAAGATATGTCTACCTCTCCTACTAGGAGAGTGAGCATCAAACAAATTACCATTTAGAACTTAGCCCTTGGGGCCAAGCTAGTTTGGAACATCTTTGCTTATTCAAACTCAAAATGGAGCACCTTTGTAAGGAAAAAGTATTTAGACACGATGGAAACTGACATAATCTTTACTATATTGAACCCCCCATTTGGCTCACACATTCGAAATTCCACAGTGAAATGTCAACAACTCATCACTAATCACATCACTTGGGAGGTCAAGAATGGTAGAAAGGCCAAGTTTTGGACAAACTCATGGAATGGACATGATTCGAGAAAGGAATGACCTTGAAGATATAAAAAACATTTTCATAAGACAATGGGGTACCAAGGTCAGAGATTATGTTCAAATTGAACATGAGGAAGGCATATAAATTTGTAGATGGAGAGACTTCTCAACCATGCCTGTCCCCAAAGTGCAAATTGAGAGCCGTATAGGTCTACTTCAGGATTGGAAGATTTTCATAAGCAATGTCAAGAATGAAATTAGATGGAATGCTCCAAAAGTGCTTCATATTCAGTCAAAGTAGGATACTTATCCATGACGGAGCCACCTAGAGACAATGAGTGGCTGACTATCAAGTTTTAGAACAAAGATTGCCTTCCTAAGGCAAGTGCATTTCCCTAGGCTACCATCTAAAACAAAGTCCTTATGGATGACGAATTGATGAAGATGGATTTACGAGGCCTTTCAAATGCATTCTATGTGAACAAGCTGAGGAAACCGAGGAGCATCTCTTTCTTCACTACCCTTTTGCAACAAAATGTTGGCGCTAGATTTGTGCTCACCTATGCCACCTAGAACCACACCCAGATACGCTTCTACAACTTTTCAAAGACTAGCAACTTTCAAAGCCAAAGGCTATCCTCTCAAGTCTCTACACCTCCAACCCCTTGTTGATCTTATGGCAAATATTGAAGGAAAAGAATAGACGCATTTTCCAAGACAAATCACAATCATAAGATTCTTTTGTATCAAAATTAGAAATCGCCATGTTAGAAGTAATTACAAGCTTAGCTGAGGAAAAATCCAAGAGAAAGTTCACCTTCACTGCGTGGGACAAAAGCATTCTGAAAATTGGAAAAACATAAGATTGCCCCTCATTGATGGTTTAATCAAGTTAAGCTAGACTCTTGTTCGTAGAAATTCCATTAGATGGCTACCCCTTCCCCTAGGAGATACAAGCTAAATTTCAATGAAGCTTGACCCCTCAACTGCAAGATGTATAATCAACTAATAAAAGCAACTTCCAAGAAACTTCTTCCAAGGACAAACAATGAAGTAGAAACTTCTACCTTTTTGCTCAGACTTCAATTGGTGCAATCTTGCAAGATTGATTTAGTAAACCTTCAAAAAGACTCAATGGCTATCATTCTCAGCATACAAAACAAAAAATCAACAAATTGAAAGACCAATAACATTTTATCCAAAGCTTGGACAATTCAAGACTCAAACATTGCTGCCGAGAAAGTAAGACCGTAGCAAACGACTTATCTAACCAAGATACAGATAGGGAGGAGGAATTAATCATTGATCATCATTTGGAGAAACAACCGAACTTGGACAATGTGTGGCACATCACACCTGAAGCCCAAACACATTGAACCATCCACAACATGTCATCAACAATTAATACTTTTCATGCAACTCGTTATTGTCTTGTATCCTAACCTTGCAATTCCTAGTGCACAACAAAGGACACAATGATAAAGCTCACTAGCGAACAACACCATATGGCTTTCTTGGGGAGCATCATCGGTTTGAGGGTGAAGAAGTATTCTTTTTCCAAGTAGTGAAATTACAAATCCCATAAAGACAACTCTGGGCAAAGATTATGTAGAGGAAGTTGTATACAGGCGATTCTAGGCAAGGATTATGTAAAGGAAGCTGAGTGCCACCATGTCATTTCAAAAATCTCCTCTACCTTTGTTTCACTGGGGTCAAAAATGGTGAGGGCTCGTGGCAAACATTACACCCAAAAAACACATGAATGTCACAAAGGACAATGCGATTTAGGTTCCATATAAGCCTCGACATGTCACATGTTGTGAGTTTCAATGGGCACCGTGAGGTAGTTTTGGTATCATTGTATTCAGTCAGAGAGGCGACAGCAATTCTGAAGAGTTTATTACAAACAAGGTTGGCTACCACAAGCCAAAAATGGACATCGTGGCATTGCCAACACCATTTAAAAGAAACACAAAACAAAAAAGTTTCAACATTGCCAAAACAGAAAAAGCAATCAAATTCCTCCACCGTGCTGGACTAGTCAGGGATTTGGACTTGACCTATGGACAAGGACAAGTCAAGCCAAAGGAAGATGGAGGTGTCATGGCTTAACAAGGTCTCTGCATATACGTAAGTATAGATATTAAAACCTACTAATATAGTTTATACTCTGTAGGTACTATAACGGCTGCAACATCTGCTAATTTTGTAATCTACCATATAAGTTCTGTGAGCTCCACTCTTCACAGGGGCTGAATTGTCTGTTATATTCACCATTTTTTGATAATTTATGAAAAGGGGCATGGCCTTAACCCTCATTTAACTCGGAAATTAAAAAAAGAAAGAACCAGAAAAGGAAAAAGATGGGAGCATAGATTTAAATTTCAAAATAAACTATAGATAATTTGACCAATTCAAATAACCTTATACATTCTGCATTCAAGAAAGATTTTAATTCAAATTTATTAGATGTAGAACAAGCACATCACTATCAACCTGGGACAATACACAGTTTAATAAGCTTCCATGCTCTGACATAATAGCTTGCTAACTCTCGATCTAAAACTTCCAAGTTCCTCATCAACAACTTATACTCCTCAAAATGCATTTGTAATCATAAGCTCTTCTGCATCATATAACGTGCATTGTTCTGCCACATTATCAGCCAACAGTGTTTTGTTGTCTAACAAAAGTAATTACAAGGTCGTTCAGTGTACTCTTGCATACTTAAAAGTCATTACGTAGCAAAAAAATACAAGCCCCGTTTGATATAAAAAAGTTATAAAAGCTATTCTTGGGTGAAATATTCCACCCTCCAGAAAATTAAATCATTGTAATGTGATGTTAGTGTGATATTGCAGTTACAATATTCAACCAATTTCATTTTATATGTGCATATAATTCTCCTACCATGAAAGGAACAATCCAAGCTTATAAATGCTACATGACCTCTCATGTTTAAACCGTTGTCTTCACAACAGAAAAATTTTTAAAAAAAGTTGACTTAATTTAACATTACTTGTGAGCTCAAAACAGTTTAGGTGTGATTGTTAGTATGTTCATCTAAGTTTTTGCAGCGAAGGGAACAGACTTTTCTCCTGTCAAGTAAAATAAATGACGTTTAACCATTAACGCTCAACAGACTAAATCTCAGATCTAACAAATCACATATGAGCCCTGCCCTTGAAACTACTCTTGATCATTTTGATTTAACCTCTGGAGTTCTGAATGATACAGTTTTTTACATAAATGTTATAGGCATTCAAGATTCAGCAAAACTATTAAATAGCCTCGCATAAGTGTTCTGAACCTCAACATTCTTTATCCTAACAAGCAGGTTTTCAAATTTCAGTAGATTTGAGCCCCTTGACACTAAATTTTAGCATGAAATTGCAGTTAAAAGATACCTAAATTTTTTAACCTCTCAAGTTCTTTATCCTAACAAGCGGTTATTAAAAGTTCATAAGATTTGAGCCCGTTGATGCTAAACATTAACATGAAATTGCAGTTAAAAGATTCAACCAATTTTATAAGTATACAATTCTCCTACTATGAAAGGAACTATGCCAACTTATAAAAAAACAATTCAATCTGGGTTAACAGTACTCAAGACCTCGAACCAGTTTAGATGTGATCACTAGCATGGTCTTATCAGTTTGTCCAGCTAGGAAACAGATTTTTCTCCCATGCAGCTAGGTGAAAAGACTCAAACCAATTTCATTTTTATAAGCATATAATTCTCATGCTATGAAAGAAACCATGCCAGCTTATAGATGCCATTATGGCCTCTCAATGTTTAAACCGCTGTCTCAACTTAAAAAGAAAAAACAATTAACTCTGGTTTAACATTACTTAAGAGCTCAAAACAGTTTAGGTGTGCGGCTACGACAACATTTTACCGTTAATGCTTAACAGACTAAATCTCAGATCTATCAAACTGCACATCATTATGAACGAGCCTCTAAAGTTCTGAATGATTTAGTTTTTTGCATAAATTTTTTGAAACCCCTAAGTTATTTATCCTAATAAGAGGGTATTCAAAACTCAGAAGATTCCATCGCCACTAACCATGCATCATTGAACTCGATGATCCTTCCACAGAATGTAAAACGTCCCAAATTTTTACCTAATAGCTCAACATTTGCCATCTCATGTAAGAAGCATATCAAACACATTTTAACATCTTAAAATGGCAGGGAACGTGACCAATGTGATCTATGTGCTAGAACATATTCACAATTGAGCATGAAATGGCACAACTAAAAATAATGTCAAACGAATCCCACCACCAAAGCAGCCCTAGCCCGTCCATTTCTTGATAATTGTTTGAAATATATGTTTAATCTACTCGCCAAATTAGCACACATCCAACTGTACATATTTATATAGTAAAATTCAGGTATTTTGAACCATTAACACATAGCACAACATTTGCAATATGTTAAAAAAAAAATTAAACACAGATTGACCTTTCAAATATGAAAGCAAATTAATAGTATGTTTATGCCTAATTTGCAAAGATCCGATACAAGCACCATGAAATTGTATGAGCCAAAGTAAAACATGTCCTTTTAAAAATGCATGACACTTACAACCTAAGATGTCTGTCAAAATCTAAACAGACACTTTGAACCCGAAGCTTCATTCCCCAGGCAGCCTTGCAGACACTTCCACATGGTATGCATGGAAAATAATTTTTACGCTGTTATTTGACAAACAACATCCTACAAACAATACTACAAACTATACCAGTCTTAAATGTTGCAGAATAAAACAATTACATCTTACTGGAACTTGCTATTTGAAACCCACAAATAGCCATTAAGCAAAAAAAAAAATACTGCAATAAAGGAAGATTAACAAAATTTAACATGTTGTCTGCCTCAAATAACTCCGTGGAGGTAATAGTTCATGCAAGAGAACCTACAAAAAAATTTGTGTCTCAAAAAACCCGTGCTTCCAAAAACTGTGGTAGTGAAGTGCTGCATCAAAACTGCTCTGGCACCTTATGACGAGGTGCCACTACGAAGAGGGCCTCTCTTTTGTCTGGTTGGGGCAGCAATCTGAGATTCAGCCTGCTTACAAACCAGAAAGATATCAGTCAAAATCTGTATCACAACAATAAAGCATGTAAATAAACTGTGTTGACAAATCTTTAAAATAATGCTTTACCAAATACACATTATTCATAAAGTTACTGCAGAAAAGTTTTACAAATCTAAAAAGCAATAATAATCCATTGATATGCAGAGATGAGAGTTATTTATATATGACAAACCTTCACACAAAAACTACTTCCCATCAAACATCATCACACATTTGATATGAAAAAAGAATCCAATAGTTAAAGAGTTGCTTACAAGTGCAGCAACAGTAAACAATGAACATACCTCTTTTTTAACAGGTGCCTCTTTTTCAGAGAGTATTAACTCAATGTGGCATGGATGTGACATGTATGCTGCAATGCAAAAATAACCCAGAGGTGATTCGAATACAGTAACTGAATGGCTACAGAATCAATAAAGAAACAGGCAAATGAAAGTACACCAGAATTGTTAACTACAAATAAAATACAACATATCAGAAGGAACTGAAAGCATACGATTAATTCTTCCGTGAGCACGATAAGTTCTCCTCCGCTGCTTTTGTGCTTGGTTCACTTGGATGTGAGATATATATAAAGCATCAACATCAAGCCCTTTAACCTGTCAAGGAATAAGAGATAAAATGAATTTACAGCATATGTACGAGGGCTGAATGCAAAGCACATCCTAATGCTATTTCCAGGAATAACAAGAAACCTCTGCATTGCTTTCTGCATTCTTCAGCAGTCCCAACAAAAACTCAGCAGACTTTATAGGCCAACGTCCTTGGCCATTTGAATGTCGAGACTTTGCTTGTGCAGTACGACCTACACCCCCACAAAAACGACGAAAGGGTATTGCTTGCTTGTGGGCAATAACATCCTCCAGATATCTCTTGGCCTTTGCCAAGTGTAATTTCTTGATGGCCTGGGCTGTTTCTCGGGTATTCTGTATATCACACAAAGAAGAAATATAGTCATTTATAGTATATCAGTTTAAATCAATATGCCAAGATATGTGACAAAGAAAGGCAAAAAGAATTAAAGGTTTATCCCAAATACAATTGAATCTTTACCAGCATACCTTAAATTACACAGAAAAAATAAATTTACTTAGTATCAGTTTATATGCCAAAATTTGTGACAAAAAAAGGAAAAACAAATGAAAGGTTTATACCAAATACAATTAAATCTTTACCAGCATACCTTAAAATGGACCCGCAGATCTGAGCCCCGAGCCTTGCATGCTGCAATAAATTTTAAAAAAAAAACTAAGCACAGCATAAAGAGCAAATAAATTCAAGATGATAAGTCTGTTCTCAAATGTTTTCATTGAGAATTAAAACCTGAAGATGGCAAATGTACAAATACTGATCATACTATATAGACATATTAGAGAGCTAAGTTGCTGATTTGGATTAGGGGTTTGGGTTTGCAGGTACGATGATTTTTTTCTCGGGACTCAGACATACAATATATATATATATATATATATTACATGTCAAAGGGGTTGTGCTTAAATGGCAAGGCCATAAGGTTCTCAAGATGGATATCCATGTTTGAATCCCCATAGTGACATCTCTAGTTGGAATTCCAAGTGGTGGCTCTTGGACTTCCATTGTGGCTCCTAAGTTGATTAGACTTGATTAAGTGGCTTACACATTGAATGTGTCAAAGGCAAGAAGGTCCCCCTTGTGACTCCCGCCGGTGTGGGGCGAGCCTAAAAGTGGAATAACTGATTATATCTCCATAATGACAGCAGTTTCATGGGAATCCTAGTATATGGTAGCTACCAAGTTCCTTGTTACCAATAATTTTCCAGTAAGGTATATGATTCACAAGGGGTGTGAATTCAAAAGAATAAAAAAGATGCAAAAATAAACATTCTTGTGCAAAAAACCATAGTCAACCAAAAACTATGAATGGGATCAGTTTGTGCAAAGAGATCTTTAACACCATGCATGCAGTAATCAAGCACGAAAATTGCTCTGGAGTTTGAATGTTGCATGCCTTATTGTTGTAATGCTGGTATCCCATATCAATTGCTCTTTTTATTACCCATAGAACGGTATTTCATGATGAGAAGCTAAGATTCGTAGTAAATTATCTGATTATATTCAGTTTCCTGTGCAACAAGAAGTAATTTCTAAATAAAAGTTATTTTTAGTTTAGGAAATACAACAGTATCTGAACATGTCCAAGGATGTCCATCTATGCCCCAGATACAATACAACACATGCTAGCAGGTATATCAGGTATATATCCCTAAATTGGATACAGAAGAAAATAATGTGTTAAGAGGCCAGGGATACCCTTGCATGCCACCAACTTAAGTCCAATGCATAATCAGAGGCTAAATTTGGCAATCCACCAACAAATAAATCTTATATTGCACATCAGGTGGTAGGGAAGCTTATAGAAAAGGAAAGAAATATTAGATAAAAGTTTAAAACATTTAGGCTTATCTAATTTTTCCCCTGGCGCCCAATACAATCTTTAAAATATCATTGAATCGAACAACCAATTTTGATAAATATGATCATACAACAATCAAATTTAACCCCTGGCCCCGCTCATGGACCTCCAGAAAGACCTGAAGGGCGAGGTGGATACATTAATATTCAAATAAGAGAATATGATAGTCGAGACATAACAAGAATCCAAATCACTTCAGAAACAAGTCTTAAATTCAGGCACATATCAATTGACCAAAAGATTTGTAATCTCATTTACAAAGGCTCCATTCCTAACACATTTTTTAGCCACTCTCAAAGAGATTCTAATAAACCCATTTGTTAGGGAAAGCCCGTACCATCCCTTGATCAAAGGAACACCAAGGAAAACCTGTGTAACCATCTATACTCTGATTTGGTCAAAGGAATGGACCACAAAAACAAAACAAAACAAAAAAAATGGACATAACCCACACTAAAGAAAGGTACACTTAAAGCAAAAAAGAAAAGAATAGACACAACTTGTGATGCTACAACGCCAGGATTAAAAACATTGCATTTTGGGACAAGGTCGACCTAACAAATTCTCAACCAGCTGAGAAAAAGTTAATAAAAAATTGACTCAAAAACAACAACGCCTGGAACCCAATAAAAAAGGAGCAAAAACTGCAGCCGAATACCGTACACACCATGCCTAATCCTACAACCTCCGGATTTAATCAGCTTCGTGAGGCATCGCCTGAAAATACTTCCAAAACAAGCAAATAGGAATACTGGACAGCAATTCGATCTGTAAGTGGGTGTTTTAACCATCATATTTAATGAGTTTTGGGACACATATTTAATTAGTTTTTGGACACGGTCCTTGAAAGAAAACGCGTAATCGTGCTTACATAAACATCCCATTTTGAATATAATTTTCTTAACTAAAAGATTTTACAAAATTACATCAAATCCCATCTTTCTCTTCTAACAAATGTAGCCATCAAATCTACAATATAATTAAATATTACATAGCAACAGCCACAAACTTGCAGGATCTGAGGTAAATTAAAAATAAAAAAAAACATTAATCAATCGGCTCGATAAATAACACGCTGCGACTGACCAGGGATCTATAGCAGAAGCGCTACATACTGCAGAGGGAAGAAGAGTTATTCTTCGGGCTTACCCTATCGGGGTTTAATGCATTAGGGTTTTATAAAGTAGGGTTATTACGTGACTGCTTTCATAATGTTAAGTCCTTCAACCTCCCAAACACTGATAAGCGGCTTAACATTGATCAAAAACTTACAGATCTAAATTTCATTTACGAAATGAACACGGGCTTACCTTTTGTAGGATTTTCGGGCTCTCTTGAGTACTTCACCTGCAGAGACAAAACAGACGGCTACTGGATCAGAACTTTGAACTGGGTATTAACAGCCAATAATATCGCCGCGTAATACAAGAAAGAGGTCATCCAAAAACCTACCATTGCTGCGATAAACCCCTCTTCTTCTTCCGCCCTGTTTATTCCCGTTCAATTGCGGGTTGGAGATTGAGCTTCTTCTTCTTGGATAAAGGTTAAAGAAACCCTAAATTCCTAAAACACATGTCAAACCCTAAACAACACGGTCATGTGGATACGAGACTAAGCTTTCCGGTAAACCCTCTTTAAAGACCCCCCTAGTGTTATATCGCGTTCTACGCTCTGATCTCTAAAAAGTGGAGGATACACTAAATGTACTTCGGACTTGCACCGAGTATCATATAGAACCCTAAAGGGACTCTCCTAGATTCCCTTTAAGGGAATGGAATGGAATCTTTTTATAGTCTGTGATGCTTCATAATCTAATTTATAGGCGGCTTGTAGCATATGGGACTTGTTGATGATAAAGCTCTTCAAAGGTTGAACTATGTGATCCAGTGAGTTAACTCCAAGGTTCCCTTTCTTATGATTTGCAGTGGATAACTCAGTGATTACATGTGATCTTGCTGATAATCACAAAGGGACTTACGCAGACTTCTTCACACTTAGCTTATTTCTCCTTTCAGTGTGGATGATGTATCAATAATGAAGAAAAGATAAAAGATAAAAGTTTAAGGAATCTAATCTAAGGTCAATGAAGCAACGATGATGTTTGAATAGACAAACTCTTAAAGAAACCTAACTCCACTTCGCCAAGGATGCCTACAACTACATGGAGTTGGTGCAATCTCCTAAAGTTCACAAATGGTTTTCAAATCATGAAAGCTTATACAAGCACCCATCGAATGGTGCAGCTCAAACAAGCATCCACAATCGAACTTAAGCAAATAATAAGGCTCAGACTCGCTTTACACAACACTTCACCAAAGATGAATGTTAAAAGCATGAGCTAGGAGTTGATCAAATATCCAATACAACATACATTACATCAAAGAACTTCTAATCTACTTTTAATCTACTTTGAAACATCTCTCCACTTCATTAAGATACAAGAAATCATGCCATTCCACAAGACAAGACTTAAACACCAAGCGAACTCCAATGTCCTTGCATTAATCTTGAGAAATATATACAACAACTCCAAGTCCTCTCAGAGAATTTTGAGAGTCTCTTCTATTCTACTCCTACAAAACTATTCTCTACAATCTACTAGCTACTGAATTACAAATGAGGCAACAAGGCCTTTATATAGTGCTCCAGATTACAATGAATGGCTTAGATCAATTCAATAGCCAAGGGCTCAGATTATGCCACCTCACAGGTAGTTACAACAACTTTCTATTTTTAGTACAAAAGAGAGAGGCAATGAAGGCACACTTTCCAATGTGATAAGGATAAGATGAAATCATTTAAAACATCTTTCACATAGGTGTCCCTTTGGCTTCTTTTATTAAATGATACATTGAATGCATTTAAAATAATGCGGCTACTTGTGATTGGATGATGATGTGTCTTTGCACATAGGTGCCACTTCAGCATATTTCAAATTGTATCGTCTTGTAATGATGGATTCAATGTGATTGCTCTTGATACTTGAACACTTGAGACGTCTGCAAATGTATCTTATTGATCTTGCCTTGATCTTGAATTGTAAACTGGATGAATGATATTTGTTGCTTCACTTGACTAACTTTGTAATGTTTCTTCTTCTTGTAGGATACTTGTTGATCTTCTTTGATGTATCTTGATATAGAGTAGTAGGAGATGATGATGTTGCTTTCTTCATGAAGAGTAGGAGATCTCTCTTGGACTTGAAGTTTCAAGAGGAACTTGAAGTTGAATAGATGAAGTCTTCAATGTAGAAGTTGATGAAGTAGTCTTACACGATGATCTTCGAAGTGACCCTTCGGAAAGGTGTTTCCTCTGCAATTTGAAGATAATTCAAACACTTGCTCCTAATGATTATGATGTAGTTGATGAAGTGCTTCCTTGGAGATGATCTTGAAGCTCAAAGGAACTTGAAGTAGAGTGGATGCCTTAAGAAGTCTTGATGAAGATGATGTCCTTCGGATGGATGTCTTCTAGATGATCTTAACTTGATGCCACTTGATGAAGAGTTCCAACAAAAGAGATTCCAATTCAATGATTCCTGAAGGAGGCCCTTTGGAGAGCCACTTGATGCCTTGAAGCTATGACTGATGAAGATGAAGTAGTTGATACTTGAAGTGATCAAATAGGGTATCCTTGAAGTAACTTCTTAGAATAGCTACTTGATGTCTTCTCTACACACTGTAACTTGTTGCATTCACCCCTAGCATGAAGGTGGTTCTAGCTCTTAGCTCTTTGATGATTCCTTAGCTTCATTCACACTTCTGCAAGACATCAAGAAAAAAGATAACATCAATACTTCAACTTTATAACATAAACACATAAGAAATTATTTGCTTAAGGTCTAAAGAAGATGAAAACAATATAGAAAATAGAGCATTGAATGAAATCTTTGAATCCTCCTTTAAACTCTTGAACTCGTCCTTCTTGGAGCAGCAGATCAGAAACTGAAATCTTCTGTCCTATCTCCTTGGTGCAGTAGATCAGCAGTTGGAGATACTTATAGAATTTGCCTTGTCATTCTTCATTGTGGCAACGCAGTGCATGAAGGTTCTAGGATCTTCTTGATAGGCGCTTTGGTTGAGTGGTTCAAATTCTTCCTTGCAAATAGATTTAGAAGGTAGCGCATTAGATCACAAGTCTGAATTCTCCTTAATTTAAGTATATTTTCATAATTTCTAAGGGCTGGCGCAATGGTTGAAACTTTTAGGTTCTCCTCCACATGAAATACAATTCCCCACCTCTTACCAATTAAAACTCTTAATACTTACTTGAAGGGTGTGTTATAACCTTAGGCGCATTAGATCAAGAAAGTGAATTCTCCCTTGAGTAGCGCATTAGATGAGGTGTAGGAGATCTTCTTCCATAAGATCTTTCAAAAAATTAGAATTTAATCCCTTTCAAATGTGGCGCATTGGTTGAATGTTTTGGTTTCCTCTAGATACATTGTAAAATTTGCACTTTAACACTTTAAAATCTGCCTCTTTTCTTGGTGCATTGGATGAGGTCTTAGAGATCTTCCTTGATGTTTAACCTTTTCTTCTCACTTACCTTCCATCAAGCGCATTAGATGAGGGTCTTTGAATCTTCCTAAAAATGAAATGCATATACCTTAGATCAAATTTTCACATCCTCAAAGGCTAGCACACCGGTTGAGGGGTGAGAGATCTTCTAGAATTGGCGCATTGGTTGCCTATGTTAGAATCCTCTAGCATTTGTGCTTTGGTTAAGGGGTTAAAGATCTTCTTGATGGGGGCGGCGGTTCAGGTGTTGGGAATCCTCTTGAATTTACTTTAAAACTTGACTTTACTTCCCTCCATAAGGTGGCGCACTAGATAGAGGTTTTGGTTTCTTCTAGAATTAGCACACTAGATGGGTCGCATTTGATAAGGATTTCAAAATCCTCTTGATTTTTACCTAAATTTGTAATAAACCCCTCCTCCAAGCTCATTAGACCTTGATTTTGAATTCTTCTTGAAGTGGTCGCATTAGTTGAAGGTGTTAAGATCTTCTAGAATTAGCGCATTGGTTCACACCTTTTGAATCCTCCTTGCTTGGCACACTAGATAAGGGATTTGAAATCCTCTACCTTATCCCTCCACAAGGGCGCATTGGATGGCACTTTCAAAATCCTCTAGAAACATGCTTTCAAAACTTGACTTTACTCCCCTCCATAGGGTGGCGTAATGGTTGAATGTTTTGGTTTCCTCTAGATAGACCTTCACATCCTTTTGGTGTTGGCGCGTTGGATCAAGGGTTGAAGATCCTCTTGTTTAGGCGCATTGGATGACCCCTTTGATATCCTCTTGAAATCATCTCCCCCTTTTGGCGCAAGAGATCAAGACTTCGATTTCCCCTTCCTTGGGCACTTCAGTTAGGGTGTAAGAGATCCTCTAAAAGGTGGCGCATCGGTTCAAGGTTCGAAGATCCTCTAGCTTTTGTCGCACTATATGGGAAATTTGCGCCCTCTCAGAATTTAGTCATTTTTTCAGGGTCCTTGAGGGTAAAGGTATATTGAAAAATATATTTAATACTTTAAATATTTTTCAATATACCTTTCAGGATGTTTGAGATAGGTCTCGAATCCACCGGATTTAACATGCAAAATCTAGAATTTGGAGGATTCACCAGATTTCAGACTTAGTCAAATTTTCAAGATTTCAGGCCACCAGACTTAGTCTTTTCAGGATCTCAAACATACATCAGGATTGATCTCATTGTTCATTACTTGGATGGAAATTAATCAAGATTCTTCATTTCTAGATGAGACCTCCAGTTATGGAGCAAAAAAACCTTCTAGGAGAGAGACTTCTTGTTGGATTGACAGAGGAAAAGAACCCAGGACATCATCAAAACTTCATGCAAAGCGTCAGAACTAAAAAAAAGGGGGGTCCCCATTTGCAATGGGGCGATGTGTGATTTGGTCACAACAGGACTACCTCATACTCCCACTAGTGTTGAAGGTGACACTTAATTGTGCTTCAATAGGAGGCATACATACCCTACCCCTGGTAGGATTCAAAAGGACAAGTTTTTCATCAACAGGCCGACTCAGGCTAAAAAACTAAACACGTTTATACGTATGTCCTAGGGTTAATAAACTAGCAATTGAACCCTTAGGTTTAATGGGCATTTGGAGAAAATTTTTGTTAGAGTGAGATAAATTAATATAATTTTTTTAATATGGGAATGTAACATTGAAAATTGCATATCCTTGCAATTTCACGCTACGTTTTGCGACCACTTTAGTGTCTGCCTTCTTAGCATTGTTTATAAGTGTGTTTATGTTAATTTTCATGCAATCTCGTTTTAATATTTTGATTATCACATCATCCTAAGGTGTTTCGTGTGACCAAGAATTGAAGTCACTGGACACGAGCGCTAAGCGCAAACGTTTGCATGACATGCTAGCGTCCCGCATCCATTTGACACTAGGTGACTGTTCCTGGGCATTACCAAACGTCTCCAATGATTATGAGACTTTCTCGTAACACCCCTTCGCAACTTAGAACGTCTCCTTGCATGATATTTCGAGTTTATTCCTTGTGGTGTTGGATTTTTGGAATCTATCTCTCATTCTCTCTCAATTTTTTTGTAATGATAGTGAAAAACTCCCTTAATTGACAAAGTAGAACCTGAGTAGGTTTAAAACATCAAACAAAGCAGAACCTGAGTGTAATGATAGTGAAAAACTCCCTTAATTGACATATTCATTTGAGTAGTTTTTCCTATGTTACAGGGAGCCATTACGATATGTGTGCAATTTATTAATTGGATTATTTGTAGGTTGAGAATTAGGGCAATAACTTTTATTGAAAAGTAGTAAAAGAATAATTAGAACTAAATTCCATGTAAAAATAAATATGATGTTTATTGAGAAAGCATAGTATAATCTTTTATATTTATTTTAGACAAGAATTTATAAAATCATCTATTAATTTTACAAGTTTTTTATTTGTTACATTTTTTGTCTTATTTAATAATTTATAAGTTATTTAATGTACTAAATTATCATATCATTGCAATTCACTTAAACCATTTTCAGTAAGTTTGTTTTTGTTTTTTGTAACCATTTATGTTACTGAGTTTCGTATCTTAATTTTACTTTAAATTAATGTAGGATATGTTTGTTAGAAGAAAATACTTTACCAAAGCATCCACAAATTAGAAAATTTGAGTTTGAAAAAACAAGAAAACTTCACTGTAATTTCACACTTGAAGGTGGGCGATAAATTCAAAAACATTTCAAATATAGATTTAGTAGTTTGATTTTTAGGGATTTTTATAGACATTTTTTTGAGACAATCCTCCTCTTGCTTGCGTGAGATTACATACATATTTTTTTCCATACATTTATATCCTTGGAATGAAAATGCAAGGAATATTCGTAGATTTGACAAATTTCTTACTTTTGACATTGATGAGAAGGTGAGTCCCTTACTGTCAATGTTTCCAGTGCATATTGTTGCTTTATTTATGGTTAGATTGTGTGCTTTATGGATTGTTAGTGCCCAAGCACATTAGAGTGTCCATCGAATAGGCTTTAGTTGTGGTATGAGAATGCTTCACCCAATCTACCATTAATGCATTCTAACAACCTTGGTCCAATGAAACTCATTTAATCAATTAGAATATAATGAATGAAATACATGTTTTTTTGGAAAGTTGATCAAGCTTGACCTTGAAGAGGGTTCATGTATTTTATTGGTATGTGAAGTGTTAAATGGATGGTCGATGCATTGATGTTTAAAGCAAACACACCTATTGGGACAAGCTTAAGCAATGGCTTTTGTGCATGGGGTACATTTCTAGAGAGTGCAATCTAAGTGTTATTAATCAAGTATGATTTGCCTATTCCTGAAATTCCTTGTATGATTATTAGAAGTGGTGCTTACCTTCCAATTTGAGAAGAATGGTTCACAATAATGTTGAAAGCATTTTGATGATCTAAATAAAGCTTGCCCTTTGTGATACTTGCGTTGGGTTCAATTTGTTCAGACTGGTGTGTTGAATGATTGTAGTCAATGAATGCAATAACATTTTTTGTCAAGGAGGGGACAATTGTAGTGGCAACCCAATTGTGTCTTATGTCAAAGTCTCAACATCCAAGCATGTCTAGTTCATCAATAGCAACATCATTCCCTAGGTGGAGGGAGGATGCTCTCTATCTTCTAGTCCATTATACATAAGTTTTTCATCATTGTTGTTGTTTGATTTTGGTGGTGTGCAATCAACATGCCATGCATGGTAGGTGCTAGCCATGCTTTCCCATTGATTGATGATATCTTCCCTACATATAGTTTTCAAAAGAAATTATGGAATTTGTTAGATTTTTTTCTTATTTATTAATTTTTAAGTTATTTAATCCACTAAATTATGTTATTATTACTTTACATTCGCTATGTACCAAGAGATCACTGCCTTAACCCTATAGATCATCACAATAATATAATTTTCAAAATTATAATTCACCTTCAATGTGGTAAAATGTTATATCAGAAAAAATAAAAATAAAAATAAAAAATAAAATAAAAAAATAAAAAGTTTTAAACAGAAATAGTCAATTGACATATAACTCTTGGACTACAAAATTTAGAACAAAAAAAGTTTTAAGTACTACTTTAGCATGTATATTTGCCTTCCTTTCTGAATTTTTTAAAAAAAATTAATGCTAGGACTAAACCAATAAACATAGTTATTCAAAAGGTGCAAGACAACAAATTGATGAGATTAACATGCACACACAATCTTATGCATTAGGAAATCATAAAAGCAAACAATAAAAACAAAAAAGATTGGATTTTAAAAATTAAACTTTGGCACTTGCTAATGGCCTCAATGGCATGTTTCTAGAATTTGATACTCAAGGTGTCACACCCCAAATTTTGATTATGATTTACTTTTTACTTTCACGTAATTAGAAGTTGATTATGCATGAATTAATGATTTGACGTTATGTGAAAATGTTAGAATAAATCAATGATATCATGAGTTTATGTTTATATGGTTAGAATTTAGACATGTGATTATAAGATGTTATGTTTATTTATTCATAAGGTTTATGAATTGACTAACGATGAACTAATCCTAGTTTGGTGATTGCAAGTTGTAACCAGGAAACAGGTTTTCCACCCTCCGAGAAAGAGAGGGAGAGCATCATTGGAGAGAAGAGAATATGCATATGGATATAAGAACAGATTGGTGCCATCTAAGTCTCATGCTTTCACAGTTTAGTGAACTTTCGTCGAGTTTGGTAAGTTATGTTTGACCAATTGGTCTAAGTTTGGTTCTGACTCGATCAAATCGTTGAATGTCTACTAGATTTATTAAGTTGAGGTTTTTGTCGAAAACCAAGTCAGGTTAAAACATGACCATCGACAAGGAAATGGTCGAAAGTCATTTTTCCTTTATGGGAAATGAATATAAAATTATATTCTAGAGTAAATAAACGTTAGTAGTTAAACTATTATATTATTAAAAATTCCCAATTGGAAATCTATTATGTTATTTTATCTACTTTTGACATTTAAACGATTTTGAGAGGGGGAGAATACCTCAACCTCAATCTCATATCATAATCATGTGTTAGAAATTGTGTATGTAAAAAATGATCAAAAGAATACGGAAGATAAATGTAAATAACACAATATCTTCTCCTTCAATCAAGCTCGCATACTTCGATTAGAACGAAGTAGATATGCACCCAAATCTACTAGCTTTGTCCTCTAAGATATGAAGATTGATATGAGATATTGATATGTTGAACGCTCATGAATTATGCAGCATAACAGTACTTTCTTGTGTGATGATAATGGCTTGGTTGAGGCTAGATTTATAGATTTTCGATCATGGAGGGAAGAAAATTTGATTTTGGAGATAGAGATTTGATTTTTGCTTTATTTCACAAAAGAGAAAGTAAAACAAGTGGATGAGATAAGATAAGAAAAATAAAAAGAAATAAATCGAGAAAAAGATAAGATGAGAGATGGGGAGATGAGGAGATAAATGATAGGATTGTCTGATTAATTTAATCAATTAGATACACACGAGTTAAAATAAGAAACAAATCAAGAAGAAGATGTGATTAGGATTTTATTAATTAAATAAATATTTGATTTATTTAATTAATGTTGGATGATGACTCAATAATTAAATAATAAATTATTTAATTAACTTTAGAAAATTGAATGGATTAATTAAATAATTGTGTAACATGACATCTCACATTACCCAAAAATAACCATAATTAACCATCTTAACTAAGAGTAAGAATAAGCCGATAAGGGCGTGGTTCGATGGTTAAGTCGCTCGGTTGTAGTGGCGGCCACTAGAGTTCAAACCCCCGCTGGGCCAATGAGCTCGCAAGCTTTACGCCTTCGCTGGGCCAACAAGCTCGCAGTTTTGAAGTGTTCTTGCTAAGGAATGAGGTCCCCCGTGTTGTGGCCTCACCGGTTCATTGCTTCGGGCAAAAGCATTCGCGTGGAGCCAGAGGATGTGTCGCACCAGTGCCATCAGTCACGTTAAAAAGTTTACCAGCACATTTTAAAAAAAAAAACTAAGAGTAAGAATACATCATGATTAAAATAATCACAATTAAGCAAGAATGAATTAATATCATCATGATAATTAAGCATGTTATCCTTTTTCCATAACATAACAAAACTTAATCAAATTTAGAAATATACATAATAACTGACTATCAAGTCATATAAAGAAAAACATTGTATCTGGAACTTTGACATTTGTCTTCATAAGCCTCGACTTGTCTTCTGCTTGGGAAGGAGAGCATCACCCGAGTGCTTTTCCTCCAACCATAGACCGGCGGTCCCCCACACAACTTCCTACCTAGAAGCGGCCCTACCCTTCATGGAGGGTATAGATGTAAGGAACCGTTAGGTTTGCCATCTGAGTACCTGGTGTTGTTTCCTTCATAATGTCTCATGGTCATATAACTATAGATCCACTCTAACTATGTATGACACTACTAGAAACATTATACCATCTGGATCACTGTGGACCGACAATGCATTACTTTGGCCAAAGATTTACATGCATAAACATTTCTCAATGAATGTTGTCGTATGCCCACCACCTTGACTCGACTTAGAAGTTGTCTCATCCTATAGTAGTCATAATTTGATCTCTTTAGGTCTAGAAAAGGTAGGTTCATTCATTCTCAGTCCAATTCTAAGATAATCAACTCCTGTCTTAGGAGTACATTTAGTTATGTTACGTTGTTTTTGTAATGGGGAATCTGTGACTCCACGTCACTCTATTCCCTTCTTTTCAAAATGACAATAGCTGAATCATGTTTTTCAACTTATGACCTTCTAGGTTCATGGCTTCATGTTTGCCCTATCACAAGGTTTACATTCAATTCATGTCATCCAATACTTATATCATAATAGTCTAGTAAATCAATCTTATTAAAAAGACTCTATCTCAAGTGTCCACATGGGTTTTATTATCTTATACCTCATTCGTGAAGTATGGCCATTCGAACAGAGATGGCTTTCATTTATATTAAAAAGCAAGAGTTTCATACTAACCATAGTATTCATTCTCATAAGTAAATAATTATCTAGGAGAAATAGTTCCTCCAATAAACCCTGCATGCACTTAATGCCGCCTACAAAGTAATACAATTTTACCTCTTAACCAGTTCCTCCTCCTTCAACGAGGAGTCAACATATCTTTTAAATACATAAGATGCACCATAGTTATCATGTTAACTATCATTAACAGTCAAACACTGTTATTTGCAGTCTTCATGACCGAATACTAAGTGGCTCACGCATAGCCAAGGGTTAAAGATTAATGATAATGTAATCAAGGTTCGAGTGAGGCTCTCGGCCTACTCCAAGATAGACCTCATAGTACACATACATAGTCATTATGGCATAATATATTCCCCATAGCGAGCGCAGTCGACTCAAATAATAATAATGAGAGTTTCAAAGAATGAAAGAAACAGTTTTAAGCCCTTGCCAAATGGGCATCCAGCTTCTTGCATGCAACTTGTATTACACAGGATCAGCCTTATGGCCTTGGCCAGCTAGCTATAAAACAATGCTTACAATCTTTACATTATCAATGCATATACGGCCTCAAAGGCCTATAAAGATAACTCCACTGTGTAGGTGGTATCGTAGTTTACTCATAGCAATGGCTACGAAAGTGTCATATTTTAATCACAACCTCCTCTATGGGAGCATCACAGTTTAAACACAGTGTGGTCCATGAAGTATTATAGTTAAGACACAACATTATCTTTGAAGTGTCATAGTTAAAACACAGCATAGCTTACGGTGTATCGTAACTTAAACATAGCATTGCTTACGGTCTCGAAGGCCTATAACTATAACATAGTGGCCAATTACTATCTCTTGTCGACATAGTCGACCACATACAAAATGCAATAGTAATATTATTAGTAAACTTCATACCTGTTATGGTTTAAACAATGGAGTCGGCCTGTCGTGGGTCAACTTATGAATGTCCTTCGATAGGTCTTTCCCGAGCTGGTGTATTCTCACCTCCTAGCTACGACTGTAGTAGTCTTCTCCTATAGAAAACTCTGATTATCCCCATTGTTATTGCTCTCCCCAGAGCATACTCCACACATATCACCAAACAAAGGCTTCCCTCAAACTTTTGCATGTATCTCATGCAACATAGTTTGCCACCTTTTTCTACTCCACGTAGGGGTAAAACCCCATAACCAGCTTCACCACCCCACGGCCCTTTTGGGCTCCAACAGTCCACTATCTTCCATGATGGAGTGGGCAGTGTGGGTAGGAGTTAAGATTGGTTCCACATCGGCTTCCACTCACTCCACTCATCGTGGGTGGTGGTCAGCCTAACAACAAAAGTCATCTATTTTATTAATAATAAAGGTGCCCAATCCTAAGGGCTACCACAATTATATTGTATAGAGTCTCCCTTGCATCTAAATGATGTTTAAGGGTAAACAAAATAATCTAAAATGTCATCAACTGACAACATCATCAATAGGGTGGCACAATCAAATTGCGACTTTGGGGTCGAGTACCACTCCCCCTTCTTTGCCATGTTGACCATAAGCAAAATTTAAAAGAATTAATAATAATAGCCACAAGATTCTAGTAAGGAATTGGATAAGGGAATAAGGAAATACTCGACAACTTGACGAGATCACCCATTGACTAGAATCATTGTTCTAAAAACATTGCTAAGTTGAATCGACATGAGAGATGTCGAGATATCTCACCCTGTCAAGACGACATTAAAAGAATTGGAAAATGACTAACTAGGGTATGATGTACTCACTCTACCTATAAGGATTCTTAAGGACTAGCTCTAATACTCAGATGGTAATCTGACCTCTTCAAAACATCTATCTCCTCCTCTCGGATGATACTTTCCTTTCGTCTTGGTGGAAGATTCTTTCCTGATTACACTCGCAACCATGATTAGTGTATATTCATTTGATTCGCAAATCATTATAATTAAATAATCATATCAACATGTAATCTCATGTCTAACTAACATTAGTCAGTAATCACATAATCAAAGATTAAATCTGATATTTTCCACAAACATCAAATCATTAAACTATAATTAAGCATCCCGATTACCACACAAAAGCAAGATTAAGCTAAATCATAAGTTGGGGATGTAACAAATTGTAAGTTATTTAATTAATGTGGAAGAATAAGGTTTAATGTGTGATGTCGAAGTTGGAGTCAATTTTAGGTGTCTACATTTTGCCCCTATTTGAGATGGTGTTGCGAAGTAACATCATTTCAAAGAAAGATAAAATACAGTGCTTGGTTGGATAGAAGAAGATGGTAGGATCAGGGATGATGATGCCCGAGTCACTTGAAGCGAAAGTGACAAGGAAAAATGATGTAGGGATGGTATGCCCCCTCAAGAGGATAGGCAGGTTAGAAGAACACAGGTATGCTAAGTTCGAAATGGATGGAACATATTGGTTAAGGAAATGGATGAATGATATGTTATGTTGCATTGAGTTAGCAATCATATAGTTTGATATGGCACTAGACATTATGCACCAAGTTAGAAAGATCAGGGTGACGATGTGTCTTGAGCATGAATAAAAGATAAAAGGTCACAAGCAAACATATGCTGTTGGGCACCATGATATAGAAGACCATAATGTCGTGGTGACAATATGCTGCTAGGACTGATAAAAATGCAAGAAAAATAAAAGATAACACACACACACAAGCAAGCAAGCATGCACAAATGATTCAAAACCAAACAAGGTATTGCCCCTGTCAAGCTATAAACTGATGATTGATTGATCAAGGATTGATTGGATTGATTGAGCATAATGTTGTCATTGTGGGGAACGATATATCCCTATAACAACACAAGGATGTGGGAATGATATATCTCGTTGATGATGATTGGATAAATGATCAATTGATAGGTTTGATAGCAAGGTTGTAAACAAAACTAAAGTATGCTTTTGGATGATTGATGAGATGACTCGATTGGATTGGTATGGATAAAAGATGACTTGCATTTGGATTTATTGCTTGAATTTTAGAATGTTGTAATATTTTTTGGATTTTTTTTAGATGTTTTGATTTTTTGGATTTGTTTTGGAATGTTATGATGTTTTTGGATTTTGAATTGTTTTGGGATGACATTGGATTACAATTTGGATAGCCTCTAGATGCTAGATACCAATGACAAGAGAAAACCAAGTTTAGATGCAAAGGATGGAGATGGGGTTGGATGAATGGATAAAAGGATGGGAGATGGTAAGTGGGATAGAAGGATAAAAGGATAGGCAACAGTGGATGAAATGGATAAAGTGCTTAGGATGTGATCTCCAAAGACTATGTTGCATAGAAATAACATGCCCCATTCTAGGTATAATGCTTAGGATTTTACATGACAAAGCTTGCAGTGATATGATGGTAGGATATGTTGGGAAGTATTAGATACACCAAGAGTTGTCCAAAGCATGTTTCAACATTTTGCCCCTATCTTTATCAAGATCAAAAGGAGGAAAGGAGGATGGATTAGATCAAGGGGATAATTATGTGGTATAATGGATAAGGAATATAAGATAGGATAGATAGAAGGAATGATAGGATGGGTAGATGAGACAACATGCCCCCAAGTGTAAGGTGCATAGACAATCGATCTACACATGACGCTTGTTTGCCAGGTTTTCATCATGGTACTTATCCAAGGCGCCTGTTTGCCAAGTTTTCACCATTGAATGAATGATTTCTCTTTTTTTTTTTGAATATTTAGATGGGATGAAGGATAGGGGGAAAGAGAGATTTGGATGGAGGATGGGGACTCAAGCATCTGTTTCCAAGAGGATGTGATGGTGTCCCATTTTTGGATGTTTGTGGCACATCGAACATGTCAAGTATCATTATGTGCATGGATGTTGGTAGGTGCTTGGATGAGATGGAAATGGAGTCGATTATGGATGGATGGATAATCGTTGATTATGATGTGGATTATGTATGGAAGGATTATGCAAAAGCATGGACCATATGGATATGAGGGGTGAAATATGTAGGATAATGGATGAAAGATGGGGAGATGGAGGTATGTGGGAAAGTTGTGGAATGGAAAGGAACCAAGACCAACAGTTGCACACACCATTTTGTATTTTGAAGCTTGTTATTGGGATGGGGTGTTGGGAGTAATGGGGATTTTTTTATTTTTTATTTTTTATTTTATTTTTTATTTTTTTTCTAATTTGAGTACTTAGGGACCCAAATGGACTTAGTATTTTTAAAACTTTTAGATGGGGAGCAAGATTTTTTGCGATTTAGGATTTTTTATATAGTGGGATTTGGATGCTTCATTTGGATTGATTTCTTTCTTCTTGGGGACCCACACCATTTTTGTTTTTGCTTTTGTGGGTATGGGCGCTTGTAGCCTTTTGGATTTTTGATTTTGCTTTATGTATCAATGCCCTTCGGCATGATAATTTTGAGGCTTTTGTAGGCTTTTTACTTTATGTGGGGAAGCATCCAAATGATTGTTTTGGGATCCCATTGATTTTTTGATAGCTTCATGTTTGGTCGATGTGTGCATTGGTTGATCTTGATTAGGAATGTTAGGGAATTTAAGGTATCAGGATGTGTGGGTAGATGGATTAGGCGAGTTAAGGATAGGGATATTAGGAGTTGGTAGGAGTGGAGGTAGAGTGGATGGAGGGAGATGTATGGTCACATGCTTTTGCGAATGGTATGACGATGGAGGAGGGATGACAACATATGACTTGGAAGTGTGATGAGGTGCACCGGGTTTGTGATTCAAAGAAGTGGATTTAGGAGGGGTGAAGGTGGTACCAACATGTGTGGATTATTTGCCTCGATATGTATAGCCAAGGCCATGCATGTTTGGATGGATTTGGACATGAATGGGCTCCAAGATACCTTGTTCAAGAAGGCCTAAACCTTTGCCTTGATAATTCATGTTTTAGAGCATGCGATGTGCAATGGGATGTTTGTTGCTTTGGAAACAAGATGTGAGTCCATTATTAGATGGGGGAGGATGGGTGGTGGATAGAGTCTGTTTCTCTCCTATGAGAGAACTACCACGGATGAAGGTAGCGGGACCAAGGGAATATGATGATGGATTTGAAAGGAGGTCGATAGGAGATGATGAAGGATCACTAGGGAATAATGGGGATCAATAGGCAATGATGGTGTGGGAATGAAAAATGGATGACTTTGGAGGCTTGGATCTTGATTATCATTATGCTCATTAAGATGTGGTGTAATAGGATCCAAGTTATTTGTTTGATCATCCATATTTACTTGGGAGCCAAGTGTCTCATCAAGGGAAGTGTGTAACATGCCTTCTCATATTACTCATAATTACACACGCAAATTACTAGGAAAGTAAAAGAAAATGATATACAAGAGAGAATTATTGTTATTATTATTCTATCATTTGCTAAACATCAATAAATAAAAGTACATCTTTTGTGAATAATTTTCAACCTTAAAATTCAATATATTCAAGGATAACTTATAGTTCAATAACATTTCACTTTACATTTACAATCATATTGTGCTTGGCAAAAGAATAGTTTTACATCATAATCATAATATGAAATTTTACATAAAAAGTGTTGTCTCTGGAATCTTGATATCTATCGTTCAAATCTTGGCGAGTCTTCTGCTATAGAGGGAGAGCATCATCCGAGTGCTTTACCTCCAACCACATACTGGCAATCCCCCGCACACCTTCCTTCATGGAAGTGGCCCTACCCTTCACAAAGAGTATAGACATGTGGATATAACAAGTTGCCATCTGAATCCTAGTGTTGTGTCCTACACAACTCAATCAACCATACAACTGTAGATAGTCTTCTAACTAAGTATGATCATATTGACCAGTTACACTATCTAAACACTGTGAACTAACTAATGCATGTGGAGACAAATGCATCACTTTGGCCAAAGTTTCTATATAAATAGATGTTTGCAATAAACATAGTTGTACATTCACACACCTCTAACTTGAATTGAAGACTATCTCATCCTACAATTTGATTTATTAGGCTCGTAGCTCTAGACGTCATTATCTAAATTATACTCAATTCCTAGTCCATCTGACTTAGAAATATTTCTTATAGATAGGATATATGTACAATATACATTAATAAATAACTTAATCTTTTCCAAGAGTTCCTTTTGCATATCCACAATTTATCAAGGTCTATGACTTCTGTCATTTGCTCTCTACTCAAAAATAACCATACTTGGTTTATATAACTAGTATTGATTTTCTAACAAAGTGTTTCTAGTCTCTTAATACTGTCTTACTTATGGTTTCTTGACCTATATCGATCGACCAAAGTATACAATAGACATATCTAATATCATAATTGACTTAAGAGTTAAAGATTTCTAAACTCTTCGGGGTAAAATCTAGGGTTCTTACTTTCCTATTACAATACTTTGCATTATCAAAATACCCTTAAAAAAACTAATAAAATTATATCCATAAAGTAACATGAATAAGATAACCAATTGTCAAATCCTGACCACTTGGTCTTTGATCAAATTCACCTTCTATCGAAAACATATAATATAAGGTTTATCCTCCTCTATACCAAGTCTTAATATATACTAACAAGAGTACAAGAATTATTGACTAAGTTCAATCTTTTAATCTGATAAAGGATGTAAGTCTAAATAAATAATAAGGTAATGATGTCTTTGACCTACTTGTCATTTTTCATTCATCGATCAAGATTAAGAACGATAGAACATCATCTATTCATGATAGTAATACATAATCTAGACAAATAAACATATATATGCTAATATATAAAGATAACATAACTTCAAGTTCTTCTAATGATATTCCAAACATTCTATACTCTTTTAGAATAAGAGAGAATCTGTTCTCGAAGTCTAGTGTTAAAAACAATAAAACTAAAAAGAGTTAAGAGAAAAAGGAAATATCTTTGTCAAACTTCTAGCCTCAACTTCGAAGTCTTAATACAACGATCTCAAGAGGCTCAAATTGACATCTAAGATAGGTTCAACTAGTTTTAAAAAGAAATAGAACATCATTTGCATCCCTCGTTATTCTAAATGCAAGATAAGTATAAATAACTAGATTACTTGAGTTTTTGGCCTAGTTACTCCACAGACTCTATCTACAAGTTATACATGATAGGGATACTTCAACCTTAGTACGAGAACATACTCATGCTTAATACAAACTAACTTTTTAACTATAAAAATTAACTGACTGCTTATAGGAAAACCTATTGCGATTCATTACCTTTCGACCTACACAGGTAATGCTTCGACATCCTAACAACCTGCCCACATTTGCTATGTTTAAATGATAATAATGCATCATAGAGAGTTGTTCATTCTCTAGACACAGAGTTTTAATTTGTTCTATATCTATTCAACAATATGAAAGTGAATGGCCACTTAGCCTCAAATTCTCACAAAATAGTTTTAAACTACACATATAGTATACATTGAGTTCAACAGTTAAAAGATTCACTCAAGAAAAACACGGTGAAGACTAGACTATCGGCTTCTTGTTCACAAAACAATGACAAGTTATGGGTTCCCTAACACAAAGATAGCTAATATCTTCGACTACAAGAACACAAATGTATATAAGAAAATATCATCTCTATGGATCACAGAATTATAAGAAGCTTTTCACTTTACTGTAACAGGGCTATACTAAGCTCTTTAATGTCTACAAACATAGAGATAAGTAAATGCTATCGACTATACAGAAACAATAGTAAATGTATGGCTCTCAGCTATACAAATCATATCTATAAACTATCGATTACTCAAATCTCAAAAGATATGATATGCCATCGATTACTCAAATCTCAAAAATTATGATATTCTATCAACCATTCTAAACTCAGATAAATATATCAACAAAACCAACATCAAATAAAGAATTATCATTTCAAATAATATTTACATAAAAAGAAAGGAACCTGAAAGTACGACGTGCAAATGAAGCTCCTCAAACGTCTCTCACGAAGTCCTTTCTCTCAGTGGTAAAACATGTCTCTGTGTCCCCACAGAGAAGACTCGGCGGTGATATATAGAGCTTCTACTCTTAACCGCGTTCCACCATTTAACAATTATGCCCATCATTATTCTCTTCGATAGTATGCAAGTAATGGAAATGATGGTCTTTAATGACCACTCATAACTCGGTCAAAGGTTTCTCTACTATCTTCGATCGGTTGAGAATATAAAGGGGTCAAATAACCACGCCCTTATCAGCCTTAACACGAAAAGGTCACATTCAAATATCTAACTTATTATATATTCAAATATATATAAATATATATGCATAACATTGAAAAGAAAGCATGCACAATGTATACTTACGTTGTTTCATTAAACACTTGACAATATTATGAGAATGGGGTCAAGATATTCTCCCCCTTCTCTGCCTTACAAATATAACACAATTGTCAAACATAAATATATTGATAGGATACCATAAAGGAATCACAATCAGAAAAAATACTAAAAAATGAGATAGTTAACCATGACTATCTACTACATCTTGACGATGATCATACCATTCTTTCTAGGTTATACGAAAAAACCTATTCTAGAGGAATTTGACGTCAAATCGACTATTGTCGAATCAAAATCCAACATAGGCCAATAAAGTCAAACTCGACTTACCAAACTCACAGGGTTCACAAAAATGAACAAACACAAGACTTAGATGACAACAAATTGTTCTTTCCATATGTCTATTCACTTCTCTCCTATGATGCTCTCCCTCTCTTTTCTTGGAGAGTGGAAAACCTATTTTACTGGTTACACTTACAATCAATCAAATTGGGATTAGTGTACCATTAGTTACTTCATGTACATCATGAATGAATATTCACGATAACATATAATCACATGTCTATTTCTAAACATATAAATTCAAACTCATGAAATCATTTGATTTATCCTGACATCTTCTCATAACATCAAATCATTAAATCGTGCGAAAATTACCTACTAATTACATACAAGTAAAAAGTAAAACATAGTAAAAAAATTAGGGATGTGACATAACTTCAAGTTCTTCTAATGATATTCCAATCATTCTCTACTCTTTTAGAATAAGAGAGAACCCGTTCTCGAAGTCTAGTGTTAAAAACAATAAAACTAAAAAAGTTAAGAGAAAAAGGAAATATATTTGTCAAACTTCTAGCCTCAACTTCGAAGTCTTAATACAATGATCTCAAGAGGCTCAAATTGATATCTAAGATAGGTTCAACTAGTTTTAAAAATAAATAGAACATCATTTGCATCCCTCATTATTCTAAATGCAAGATAAGTATAGACAACTAGATTACTCAAGTTTTTGGCCTAGTTACTCCACAGACTCTATCTACAAGTTATACATGACAAGGATACTTCAACCTTAGTATGAGAACATACTCATGCTTAATACAAACTAAATTTATAACTATAAAAATTAACTGACTACTTCTAGCAAAACCCACTATGATCCATTACCTTTCAACTTACACAGGTAATGCTTCGACATCCTAACAGCCTGCACACATTTGCTATGTTTAAATGATAATAATGCATCATAGAGAGTTTCTATTCTCTAGACACAGAGTTTTAACTTGTTTTGTATCTATTCAACAATATGAAAGTGAACGGCCATTCAACCTCAAATTCTCACCGAACAATTTTAAACTACACATATAGATATACATTGAGTTCGGCAGTTAAAAGCTTCACTCAAGAAAAACATAGTGAAGACAAGACTATCGACTTCTTGTTCAAAAACAATGACAAGTTATGGGTTCCCCAACATAAAGATAGCTAATATCTTTGACTGCAAGAACACAAATGTATGTAAGAAAATATCAGCTCTATGAATCACATAATTATAAGAAGCTTTTGACTTTACTGTAACAGGGCTATACTAAGCTCTTTAATGTCTACAAACATAGAGATAAGTAAATGTTATCGACTATACAGAAACAACAGTAAATGTATGGCTCTCGGCTATACAAATCATAATAAGAGATATATAAATATCTATAAACTATCAATTACTCAAATCTCAAAAGATATGATATACCATCGATTACTCAAATCTCAGAAATTATGATATTATATCAACCATTCTAAACTCAGATAAATATATCAACAAAACCAACATCAAATAAAGAGTTGTCATTTCAAATAATATTTACATAAAAAGAAAGGAACCTAAAAGTATGACATGCAAACGAAGCTCCTCAAACGTCTCTCACGAAGTCCTTTCTCTCAGTGGTAAAATGTGTGTCTATGTGTCCCCACAGAGAAGACTCAGCGGTGATATACAGAGCTTCTACTCTTAACCACGTTCCACCACTTAACAATTATGCTCATCATTATTCTCTTCGATAGTATGCAAGTAAATCTCTTCGATAGTATGCAAGTAATGGAAATGATGGTCTTTAATGACCACTCATAACTCGATCAAAGGATTCTCCACTATCTTTGATCGGTTGAGAATATAAAGAGGTCGAATAACCACGCCCTTATCGGCCTTAACACGAAAAGGTCACATTCAAATATCTAACTTATTATATATTTGAATATATATAAATATATATGCATAACATTGAAAAGAAAGCATGCACAACGTATACTTACATTGTTTCATTAAACACTTGACAGTATTACGAGAATGGGGTTAAGATATTCTCCCCCTTCTCTGCCTTACAAATATAACACAATTGTCAAACATAAATATATTGATAGGATACCATAAAGGAATCACAATTAGAAAAATACTAAAAAATGAGATAGTTAACCACGACTATCGACTACATCTTGACAATGGTTGTACCATCCTTTCTAGGTTATACGAAAAAACCTATTCTAGAGGAATTTGACATCAAATCGACTATCGTCGAATCGAAATCCAACATAGGCCAATAAAGTCAAACTCGACTTACCAAACTCACATGGTTCACAAAAATGAACAAACACGAGACTTAGATGGCAACAAACTGTTCTTTTCATATGTCTATTCACTTCTCTCCTATGATGCTCTCCCTCTCTTTTCTTGGAGGGTGGAAAACCTGTTTTACTTGTTACACTTACAATCAACCAAACTGGGATTAGTGTACCATTAGTTACTTCATGTACATCATGAATGAATAATCATGATAACATTTAATCACATGTCTATTTCTAAACATATAAATTCAAACTCATGAAATCATTTGATTTATCCTGACATCTTCTCATAACGTCAAATCATTAAATCATGCAAAAATTACCTACTAATTACATACAAGTAAAAAGTAAAACATAGTCAAAAATTAGGGATGTGACATAACTTCAAGTTCTTCTAATGATATTCCAATCATTCTATACTCTTTTAGAATAAGAGAGAACTTGTTCTCGAAGTCTAGTGTTAAAAACAATAAAACTAAAAAGAGTTAAGAGAAAAAGGAAATATCTTTGTCAAACTTCTAGCCTTAACTTCGAAGTCTTAATACAACGATCTCAAGAGGCTCAAATTGACATCTAAGATAGGTTCAACTAGTTTTAAAAATAAATAGAACATCATTTGCATCCCTTGTTATTTTAAATGTAAGATAAGTATAGACAACCAGATTACTCAAGTTTTTGGCTTGGTTACTCCACAGACTCTATCTACAAGTTATACATGACAGGGATACTTCAACCTTAGTATGAGAACATACTCATGCTTAATACAAACTGACTTTTTAACTATAAAAATTAACTGACTGCTTCTAGGAAAACCTATTGTGATCCATTACCTTTCGACCTGCACAGGTAATGCTTCGACATCCTAACAGCCTACACACATTTGCTATGTTTAAATGATAACAATGCATCATAGAGAGTTTTCATTCTCTAGACACAAAGTTTTAACTTGTTCTGCATCTATTCAACAATATGAAAGTGAACGACCATTCGGCCTTAAATTCTCAATAGTTTTAAACTACACATATAGATATACATTGAGTTCGGCAGTTAAAAGCTTCACTCAAGAAAAACACAATGAAGACTAGATTATTAGCTTCTTGTTCACAAAACAATGACATGTTATGGGTTCCCTAACACAAAGATAGCTAATATCTTCGAATGCAAGAACACAAATGTATATAATAAAATATCATATCTATGGATCATAGAATTATAAGAAGCTTTCGACTTTACTATAACAGGGCTATACTAAGCTCTTTAATGTCTACAAACATAGAGATAAGTAAATGCTCTCGACTATACAGAAACAACAATAAATGTATGGCTCTCGGTTATACAAATCATAATAAGAGATATATAAATATCTATAAACCATCAATTACTCAAATCTCAAAAGATATGATATACCATCGATTACTCAAATCTCAAAAATTAAGATATTCTATCAATCATTCTAAACTCAGATAAATATATCAACAAAACCAACATCAAATAAATAATTATCATTTCAAATAATATTTACATAAAAAGAAAGGAACCTGAAAGTACGACGTGCAAATGAAGCTCCTCAAACGTCTCTCACGAAGTCCTTTCTCTCAGTGGTAAAATGTGTGTCCCTATGTCCCCACAGAGAAGACTCGACGGTGATAAATACAGCTTCTACTCTTAACCGCGTTCCACCACTTAACAATTATGCCCATCATTATTCTCTTCGACAATATGCAAGTAATGGAAATGATGGTCTTTAATGACCACTCATAACTCGATCAAAGGCTTCTCCACTATCTTTGATCAGTTGAGAATATAAAGGGGTCGAATAACCACGCCCTTATCGGCCTTAACATGAAAATGTCACATTCAAATATCTAACTTATTATATATTATATATAAATATATAAGCATAACATTGAAAAGAAAGCATGCACAATGTATACTTACGTTGTTTCATTAAACACTTGACAATATTACAATAATGGGGTCGAGATATTCTCCCCCTTCTCTGCCTTACAAAAATAACACAATTGCCAAACATAAATATATTGATAGGATACCATATAGGAATCACAATCAGAAAAATACTAAAAAATGAGATAGTTAACCATGACTATCGACTACATCTTGACGATGGTCATACCATCCTTTCTAGGTTATACGACAAAATATATTCTAGAGGAATTTGACATCAAATCGACTATTGTCGAATTGAAATCCAACATAGGCTAATAAAGTCAAACTCAACTTACCAAACTCACAGGGTTCACAAAAATAAACAAACACAAGACTTAGATGGCAACAAACTGTTCTTTCCATACATCTATTCACTTCTCTCCTATGATGCTCTCCCTCTCTTTTCTTGGAGGGTGGAAAACCTGTTTTACTGGTTACACTTACAATCAACCAAACTGGGATTAGTGCACCATTAGTTACTTCATGTACATCATGAATGAATAATCATGATAACATATAATCATATGTCTATTTCTAAACATATAAATTCAAACTTATGAAATCATTTGATTTATCCTGACATCTTCTCATAACGTCAAATCATTAAATCATGCAAAAATTACCTACTAATTACATACAAGTAAAAAGAAAAAATAGTCAAAAATTAGAGATGTGACAAAGTAGAGTTTTTGGACCATGGATAGGGCTAGGTGGTAAACGGATAGGAGTAGTTTGGATATCTTACTCATGGATAGTTGTGGGATTATGGATAGGCGGAGTGATAATATCTTGATCATGTAATGCATAAAGTTATAGGCTAAGAGGATCATCATGGCTTTCATTATCATAGATAGGATCTTGATCATAAAGGGGCTTAACATGGATATTGTGAAAATGGTTATGAATAGGATGAATGGGGGTGTTTTGATTTTGATTAGGATAAGGAGTTGATGTTTCTGCATGCTTTGGGCTAGACTCGTGACATAGCTCTTGGATTTGGATGGAAGTGGAAGGTTCTTGGATAAACTTGATGGTTTCTAGATGATCAACAACATGAATGTATAATGGATCTTTTATTGGACTCATGGTAGGAGACTCTTCAATAGGCTTGATGGGTTGTGGGATCCATGATGGGATTAAAGGAATAGGCATAGTGCTTGAAGTTTCTTGGATAGGTTCAAGGATGGGCATTTGATGACATGGAGATAGTTGATTCCTTGCTAATAGCCACTGGATCACAACCTTCATAAGTATGTGTGTGGATGGACAATATAATGGATGGATAATAAGGGTATATGGTGTAGGATTAGGATTAGGATTAGGTGGATGGATAATAGGGGTGGATGGATTAGGATTAGGATTGGAAAGATCCCATGGTGGTGGGATGAAAGGGTTTAATAGACTAGGATTAAGAAAGTTAGAGGAAGATGGTAATGAAGGGATTGAAGGGGTTTATGGATTGACAAATGGATTGCATGGTGGTGTTGGGATAGGGCTAGAAGGCTCTTGGATAGGCATTTGATTAGATGTTGATGGAGGATACCCATAGGATGCATAAGATAGAGTGTTTTTTCCCTTGTCAAAGGTAACATGAGAACTTAAGGACACGTGATCTTGGTGCAAAGGGTAACTTGGACTTGCATGTTCTTGTTGTGAAGAAACTTTATAGTCTTGTAAATGGAGTGGATGATGAGTTGAAATGTTGGAATAAGGAGTTGGATGATCTTGGGGTGGATTTTGTTGGGTATACATGGGACAAGTTGATGTGGAATTGACATGATATGTGGATGGATTAGGTTGGCATGAAGTTAAGCGGGGTGACAGATAGGATTGAGGTGTAACTTGATGAGGTTGGGGTTGTGTTTGGACTTGCTATTGCTATGCTTGGAATTGTTGTTGTTGTATGATTTGTTGATTTAGGAGTTGTTGTTGTTGAATGTATTGATGTTGTGGTGGGGTAGTGACTTGTTCCGTTTTATATAGCATCCTAAGTTCATCAAACATTTTTTGAATACCATAACGATCTTGCTCTAGGTTCTTGTTTTGTAGTGTCATAACCATTTTGACAAAGGATGGATTAGATGGGGCTCAAGAATGGGATAGATTGTGGTGAGGATTAGAAGAAGTTGGATTAGATTGGATGATGATGTGGATATGGATTGGATGATTAGGATAATGAAATGGATAATAAGGATGGTTAAGATAACTAGGGTTGATACCTAAGATGATTAGGGTTTGGATTAGGATGAAGATGGTTTGGATTAGAATGAAGGTGACTTGAATTAGGATGAAAGTGGAATGAATTTGTTGATAGCTTGACTTAGGCAATTTGCAAACATAATATTTCACATGTACATGCATAAATCACACACACGAGACACAATAGCAAGTTTAACTTTGATAATTGATTGTTGTGATTATGAAGACACTTGAAGACACATAAAACAAGCCTAATATTAGTTAAATGGGTGTAGCCAATAGGTCTTAAACTAGGATGAACAGGTTGTCTAAGGATGCCCCCAATATACCCAAGGTATGGGGCCCAATTCCATGAAATGAAAGTGAAATAATGCCACACAACCAGGAGAAGAGGGTAACCCTCACCTTCACTTCCCCAAGGTATAAATTTCTTAGGGGCTTAGCCTAAATGACAAGATTCCAACTTCCAAGAGGTGTGTCTGTCGATTCACTCCTCACTTTTTATACTCTGTTAGAACACAAGAGTTGAGGTCATCCCTTGGAGTGGTGTGTCTCCAAGCAGGCCTCCTAAAAGGGTGAAAAAAGAAAATAAAGTGGTGTTTTTGATCTCCAAGATCACCTTGCAGTGCGAGGAGAGAGCATACATGCACACTTGATTCACACTCACAATGTTAATTACCTCTTAGAAATTGAAATGTTTGTGTGCAGGTGAATGGATTAAAGGATGTTTTTGATTCCCAAGGTCATGCAAAGTGCAAGGGAAGAGCATACACACCCAAAATCACACTCAAATCGACCAAGAAACGCAAGAACAAGTTTGTTTTATGTCCAAGCCCAAATGTTATGATGAAAACACATGTTCATTTTATGCCCAAAATCAACATATGATGATGCAAACAGTTGTTTATTTTAAGTCCAAATTGAAGTGTGATATTGACAACAAGTCATTCGATCAATTGAAAATGTAAAAGTTGGATTGTGTGCACCTAGAATATTTCTCTTGATATCAGATTCTGATGCAACACCTTGAGTCTTCTCCTAGTCCACCAAACAAACAGAAAAACAATACACTTGCAAAGAAGCTTGTTAAAGTGAAAAAGGATAAATCTAGAAATTTTTGAAAATGATGAATAGGTATAGGATATAAGATGATATGATCAAATTGTACATGAAATTCTATGCTGTTTCAAAAAAAAATCGTTAAATTTTGTTAAGAAATGCAAAAGATATAGCGATTTAAAGATTATAAAGAAAGGGTGGGTTTGACAGAATATACTTGACAAACCTGATCAAACTGACTGATGATACCTATACGATTGTGAAGCTAGGTGAGTCAACTTTCTGACACCATTAATTTCACGAAAATCTAATCTATTTTGCAAAAGTTGTGCAAAAAGGAGAAAAATAGCCATTTTAGGGCACTTGAAGGGCAATAGGGTCAATCTGGCGGTTAGCGACAGGCGCGGTCACATGGAAGTTTGTGGTTGGCAGTTAATGTTAATAGTTAAAATCTAGACAGGCCCCTGGTCATCCATGTGACCAGGGCTGAAACCCATAGAAAAAATTTAAAAATAAGGGGGCTACCCCCCCTGGTCAACAATGTGACCACAGACAGTTAAGCGGACAAGCTTAGGGAAAACAAAGTTAGCAGTTAAATTAAATGTTAAGGGATTTATTTTTGTTTTTGGTTGTTATTTTTTTTTCCGTTAAGGTTAGGGTTAGGGGGCAGAGCAGAGGGAAGAAGGTGAGAGAGTTGGTGCGAGAGAGAGAAGAAGGGAAGGTGGGAGGGAGGGGAAGGGTTTGCGCAGGGAGCGAGGAGTAGGGAGAGGGAATAAGGGGAGGTGGAAGGGAGGAGCATGGGGAAGGTGTAGAGGAGAGGCAGAGCTATGGTAGAGAGCACAAGGTGGTTGGGTGTTGCGGAGTTGGTGGGAGGCAGGGAGGATTCGTAGGAGGAAGGGAGTGTAGAGAGTAGCACGGGGGTCGAGTTGTAGGTAGCGGCGGGAGAATGGTGGGGAGTGAAGTTGCAGTGGTGGCAGTGGCAGACTGGGAGTGTGGGTAGTGTTGGGGTCAGGTGGTGGGGTGTGCAGGGTGTGGCGCGCAGTGGCTGAGGGGCGGCGGGTGTGAGCGGCGTTGGGGGTGGAGTGCGGTCGCTAAGGGGTGCGTTGTGAGTGGGGAGAAAATTTTAAAAAGAACTATTGAAACCTTTAAACAAAGTTTGATTTTTATTTTTATTTTTTAAAAATTTTCCTATCTAACTTTTAAACCCTGTGACAGTTCTATGGCCTGCCTGCGCAGGGAGCCGTATGGTACGACCTGTGCAGGGGTCAAATTTTTTTTTAAAAAAATCTTGTAACAAAATATAGGGCTATTTTATGTCATTTTTCATCTGCGAGGCCTCTTGGACTCAATTGTGAGGTCAAATTCAACATGGGAGATGACCTATAAAACTTTAATTCCAAATCTTGACAGAAACACAGGTTATATCTCACAAATAAAATGCATGAACTTGTAAATGACGAGGGTTAGACCAGCCGACGTGCCAAAATGTAATGTAGGAAAATCATAATCAAAAGAATATGGAAGATAAATGTAAATAAGACAATACTTTCTCCTTCAATCAAGTTTGCACACTTCGATTAGAACAGAGTAGATGTGCACCCGAATCTACTAGCTTTGTTCTCTAAGATGTGAAGATTGATATGAGATGTTGATATGTTGATTGCTCGTGAATTCTACAACATAACAATACTTTCTTGTGTGATGTTAATGGCTTGGTTGAGGCTAGATTTATAGATTTTTGATCATGGAGGGAAGAAGATTTGATTTTTGCTTTATTTCACAAAAGAGGAAATAAAACAAGTGGATGAGATAAGATAAGAAAAATAAAAAGAAATAAATCAAGAAAAAGATAAGATGAGAAATGAGGATAGGATTATCTAATTAATTTAATCAATTAGCTACACATGAGTTAAAATCAGAAATAAATTAAGAAGAAGATGTAATTAGGATTTTATTAATTAAATAAATATTTGATTTATTTGATTAAGGTTGGATGATGACTTAATTAATTAAATAATAAATTATTTAATTAACTTTAGAAAATTGAATGGATTGATTAAATAATTGTAAGTGATTTAATTAATGTGGAAGAATAAGGTTGAATGTGTGATAGCGAAGTTGGAGTCAATTTTAGGTGTCTATAGAAACAACGTAAGTATATGTTGTATACACCTATATTATGTTGTTTTATATCTATTTACTATGATCTATAAGTTAAATCTATTGTTTTATTGTTGTTGAGCTTCTTAAGGGAGCGTGGTATAGTCACAATTTAATGTGAACCATTTCATATTCTTTTTGTCTCTTGACTCTTTTTTCCTCCACATCGGTTATGGAGGTAAGGAGGAGTTTCAAATTGTTGAAGAGTGGTCTTTAATGAGCAGTAATCCATCGCCTTTTGCATGCTGCTTTAGAGAGTTTATAGGCACAGATGAGGGAAGGATCTCTGCAGTGTTGGAAATGTAAAACCTTTTTAAAAGGCAATATCATTGAGCAGTCATCAGAGGGATGTGGGTAGAGAGCACTCAACTTAAAAACGTGCAAGTGATATATAGAGCCAAGAGATGGGGTCAGCGAAGTGATAGAAAGCATAGGACTGTGTAAAACATAGATCCTGTTCGTAGGAAGTATCTATGGGGAGAGAGAGCATAGAAGACATAAAGTAATCAATATTAAGCTTCCTCTAGGATTGAATATCAATAGAGGGAGAGGAGATTCAAGTTTGATGTTGCAAGAACGAAGGGGATTATGCATCAATATACTCCTTCGAATTCAATCAAGTTCTAATCTATTCCTAGAAAGTAAAATAATAGATTGAAAATCTTATTATATCGGCTTTGTATTTAAGTTTGCGTGAGGTTGAATAGTCTATATACATATATGTATTTAGTGTAAACCTCTTAGTGTTTGATGATAGTCGTATCATTTTGGTATATAAAACTACAATACCATTGTATATATCTTTTTTGTTATTGGTGGCAATGATTTTATACTCTCTGTTACACCTTTAGAAGGCTGATAGAATAGTGTAGTTTAATCTGTTGAAGGCCGATAGGCCATGCAACCTATGTTTAATGCCAAGTGTAGTTAGTGCAAGTTGAGCTAAGGCCGATTGAATGGTGTATACCATTCTTGTGAAATCAGTAGGGTTCAAAGAATAACTTTTTAAACTTTTCTATTTTGTGTGCAATGTGCCCAAAGAGAGTCGATGGCATTATGTTTTTGACACAATCAAACAATGTTCTATTTTTTTAATATGGCAAAGTCGATATATGAGATGATATCTCTGCAAAAAGGCCATGGTAAGGTCGAGATGTGTAGATATATAACTCAGTAGCAAACACTAGTTTCATATATGTGTATTACGCAGAGACTTAACTTTTTGAGAACTCAGATGTGGACATAGGAGTCAAAATGAGTTTAGACAGTGATAGATTCATATTTCTCGATGATTTATGTATGAGTTTTAATGTTTATAATCAAATGTTTTAGTGTTAGATATTTGATTATATTGAATTTATAAATGATATTGATTTCATTGAAAATACTTAAGTAACGAGATTTAATATCACATATGCATTCTACAAAAATGATAAGCATTATTGCATGATATTTAGAGGATGTTAACCTATCCTATATTGGAAGTCGGTGGACTTAAGAAGACCAAGAGGTCAAAAATATTATTTTATTATTTTAGACTCAAACCTATTTAGGTCAAAAGATTGAACTCTCAATCAAAAGATTATTTAAGATAACGATAGTGTTCTTTAAGATCTTATATGAATGAGGATATACCTCGCGTACTATGTATATCCAAGTTATGAGAATTGTGATGCCCAAATGGTCAAGAGAAGACTAGAGGCCATTGTTTTTATGTTACATTATTATAAGTTTTTTATTTGTAAAACAAGAGTTTTTGGTATTTCAATTTGTTGGGATAGAGAAGTTAAATCCCTAAATTCGACCCAAAAGGGTTAAGAAAAACTTGAAAACTTATAAATCTTTTATAACATCAAAATAGTCTATTGTTTATTATGGTTGATAGTGAATAGTTGAGAAACCATAGATCAAGACAAGTATAATTTAGAAAGAGTCTATGAAGCACTTATGATAAATAAATGATTTCTTGTTAGAGTCAAAAACTTGTTATAACACAAGAGTGCTCAATCTTTGGTTTTTTTGAGTAGATTGACAGGAAGTCATGGGCCCTGGTATTTGCAAGTATATATTGCATGTATCCCAGATTAAGGATTAAAATCCAAGTTAGATTGACTAGGATTTGAGTTAGTCAAGACAATTTATGTCTAGAGATATTAGTCAAGCAAGTCAAATTGTAGGATATGGTAGTTTCCAAGTTGAGTTAGAGGTGTGTGAACACATGACTATGTTTATTGCAAATGTCTATTTATAGAGAAACTTTGGCCAAAGTGATGCATCTGTCTCTTCATGCATTAGTTTGTTCACCATGTCTAGATTGTGTAACCTGTCAAAATGATCATACTTAGCTAGAAGATTGTCTAGAGAACTGTATGGTCAATTGAGTTACGTAGGACACAACACTAGGACTCAAATGGCAACTTGTCGATTCCTTATTTCTATACTCTTCGTGAAGGGTAGGGCCACTTCCAGATGGAAGATGAGTGTGGGACCACCGGTCTGTGGTTGGAGGAAAAGCACTCGGATGATGCTCTCCCTCTATAGTAGAAGAATCACCAAGATTTGTGAGACAAATATCAGATTCTAGATGCAAAATACTTCATGTTATGACCTAATGTTTACAAACTTATGTAAAATTGATTCTTATTGCCAAGTGCAAATTAATTGTAATTGTAAAGTGAAATGATTTCACTATGATTTTATTTTTGAATATATTGTAATTTCAAGGTTGAAAATATTCATACATTTCATTATATGTGTTTACGCAAATGTAAAAAAAGGGTTTTTCACTCATATTTAAACACATTCATTTACCTTCTTAGTAAATTTTGTGAGTAATTCCAAGTTGTTTGAGTTGGTATGTTACACAAGGGAGACACCAACTATCCAAGGAAATCATTCGCGAAGAAGTGAAGGGGTCAAGTCTTGGCTATTCACTCTACCCACAGATACATCTAATACAAATTTCATGAATGTGGGGGATAATATTCTATCATAGACATTTTGGCTCTACAAACTGGACAATGTTAGAGTTAGTACTAAACGAAGAAATACAAGGCCAAGCTCAAGCAGAGTTGGAGGCAGTGGTATGGTAGGATAGTTGTGTGTGGGACATTGCAAAACTTTTGTACCTACAAATGTTGGTGAAAGAGAGTTTGAATACATCTCAAATGATCAATATCAAGTAGTGGAAACAAATCAAGGGTTGTTATCTTTTCCAAGAGATAAATGTACCCCTTATATGCGCTCATAGTATTTACCATATCCTAATCTCCACACCACTCAATGCACCAACTCTCTATCAAGGGATTTAAAGAGTAAATTTTCAATTTCTCTATTTAGTCTCCTTGCCTTGGGAGGTTGACAAAACCTCCTCTGTCTCAAATCTAATAGCATGCCCTAAACTAGTTAATAAATGTATCAAATTCCTCTATCATCTCCTTTATTTAAGAGTATGTTGAACTAGCATTCCCTAAACTAATTTATTAATAGTATCAAACTCCTCATCCATATCTTTTATTTAATAGTATGTCGAATCTAATAGATGTTGTATATAGGGGTAGTAAGTAGTTGATCTTAGATATTGCCTTTTCAAACTGATTCAATCTAATAATTAATCATTTAATATTTATTTCATTCATGTTATGTAAATATACACTATTTTACTTTTATTTGCACACTTATCTATTATTCTATCATTGGTATCTCGTGAATTTGATATGAATATTGATTCAAATTTGCTCTCCCAAAAAGTAATTTCAATACAAAATGGTCTCCTTACAAGGGAAGAGCTATGAGGTGATAGGACACCAACAAAAGCTCCATTGACATTATTTCATTCATATTATGTGAATATACACTATTTTACTTTTTTATCTATTATTCTATCATTGGTATCTTGTGAAACTAATATGAATATTGATTCAAATTAGCTCTTGTAAAAAATAATTTCAATACAAAATGCCCCCTTATAAGGGAAGAGATACAAGGTAATAGACATTGATTGCTACTAGTCAATTGGTGGATTGTTTGAGGCATTAAAACCCACCAAAATAACTAAAACCCAACAAACTAATTATGGAACAATTTAATAAGTGATTCAAATTCATCATGGCCTATTAATGTATGTGTATTGTACAACAAGGAGCTACCTACAAATGACCTCCAATGTGCAATAATTAGCCTCATCTCTTTCATAGCATAATGTCATAGAAGATAGCTCCTAAGTTCAAAGATAGTGTTGGCACCTGAAAAAACCTAGTTCCCAACTTGCATTATGTTGCCCCAAAACCCATAAAAAATCCTACTTTGTGCCTTTGTTGTCTTAACCCATCATCTATACCCAATCTAAGATAATTTCCATGGGTCCCCTTCAACTGGTTTCTACGTATAAAATCCTCCATCCCCTTGTTATTTGCCTAAATGTGAAAGCCCTCAGAAAAAATTGTCTAAGTTTTGCCTTGTTGGCAAGTTCGCAAATTCGTGAAACTGTCGATTTGTCAACTAAGGTTCGCAGGTTCATGGTTTTGCCAATTTACCGATCGGCCGACATGGTAATGCAAAAGGGAAGGAGTCGGGCCTTTATCGACCAAGTTGGTGGTTTGCAAATCAAAAGGTTTGCCGACAGCCAAATTCACCGATAAAGGATGAAGAGAAAGAAAGAACAAGTGTCTTCGTCGGTAAAGTTTTGGTTCGTGAACTGTAAGTTTTGTCGACGAGAGATTTCGCTGACAAAGGGAAAAGTCAAAGCAATGAGACAAACAAAAAGAGACAAGGGTGATGTTCATTGTGGGAGGAAATTGCTGACAAAGGGAAAGACAAGGGAGAAAAGAAGAAGAAAAGGCAGAAAAGGAATGATAAGGAAGTTCTCGAATTGAATGGTTCATTGACTTCACAATTTGCCGATAAGGAAAAAATGCCAATAAAGAAGGACAAAGAGCCATAGAGATAAAGAGAAAGAAGGAAAATAAAGACACTCCAAGGTTCGCAATAGAAGAAATTTGCTGAACAGGCAAATTGAAATGTAAAATTCAAATGTAAAGTATGAAGTATAAATGTAATAGTTTAAAATATTTTAAAGTGTTGTAAAAGATTTACAGACACTTTTGGTGAGTTTTATTTTTAAACGCCCATCTGCTCCCTGGACACCATGAATACATAATTAATGAGGATGTATATGTTGGTGGCAAAGTTTGGTGGAATTAATTATTGGAGTAATGGCAATTGATGGGGTAGTTTGTTCTCGCTTAGAATGCAAAAGAGAAAATATTGCTATATATACATGATTCAGAGATGTTTTACGGGTTGGTTGTTAAACCAATTGTTTGGTCTATGAGTGGCTCAGGTTGATTTTAGGGCTTCAAATCACACCAGTCTAGGCAGTGAATGGAGGAATGCATCTGATACAACATAGGAAAGGATTGTAATGCACATCTTCATGCAATGACGTGTCTTCATGGCAAATTGTGATGATTCAAGAGAATATATGAACCCAGTTATGTATTTTCTCATACCGCACTTGCTGGTATGTTGTAATAGGGACTTGGTAATGTATGACATCATTTAAATCAATACAAGCTTTGTGTTGGATCATTGTAATTTTGCTCAAGATTAATAAGTATACCCAGTGTATGAAATGTAATCTGAGAAATGTATGTGAATACATTTTAGTTTTTTGTTAATGCTGGTTTGATCCATTTCCTTCCTCTTTATTGTTTATGACTCAGTTGGCCAATGAAGTAGGCACCGATCGATATTGGGGATGGATCAATCACCATTTAATCAAACCCTCATCATGTTAGTTGTAGGAGTAGGGGTAGATTTAGTTTAGGGTTCTACATGTTGTCCATGATTCAGTGTAATAACCAAGGATAAATATGAAGTGATGCAAAACTATTTAAATCATTAGCGAATCATGTATATGTATGTCTACACTGTGTATCTTGTGTATGAGAAGTTAAGTGGATTCATCCCAAGGAGTATGATATTGCCATGTTTGGGTGCCAATACATAGTGCAATAATCAACTTAATTAGAGGCTTATGTAGCCAATTTGTCTTGACCTAGTGACAGCCTTGGGGGTCAAGTGTACATTCGATATGGCTATGTTTGTTTGTTTGTGTTCTATTTCATGCCTCTAGGAATATCCCTCCTAGGTCTAGTTGAGCCTGAAGTGTAGAGGAGCATACCACTCCTGTACGTTGGCCAAAATCACCCTTAACCTATTGATAAACATATTTTAATCACCCTGATGACACCCATGGCCTAGGTGATTGTGAAATGTTTTAGGGTTCCGAGTTGTAGCTATTTTGGGAACCAATAGATAGTTATACAACAATATAGATAGGTTTGGATTTAATCAATTTATTTACAAATATGTTGATTTGTAAACCTTAATGATTGAAAATAGGTTAGCAGAGTTTGATAGAAGTTAGAGAAGGCAATTACCAAGTCCCCCAATGCCTAGTAGGAAATTACCTTGTATATTCTGGTTTGGAAGATAAACCTCAGAAACTTTTGAGACAACTTAAATGAAGAGTATTGGTATGTTATATCTAGGCCTCTATGCATAAACCAAATTGTGTTAGAGTGGGTATTTGGATATCAAGAGTATTGTCTATACAACATTATCACAATAGCTTGGTACCTAGATGAGGATTTATATATCTTCCAAAAGATTTAAAAGCACTCAATTTTAACAATTGTAGTAAATGTGTTGGCTTTTACCCAAGGCAAGAGTGCAATATTGGGAATAGTTCCAATTTGAACTATGGCTAAACACATTTATTAGAAATGATGGATTAGTTATTAAAGGGAAGACACTTAAGTGGAATCCTCTTACAAGCAAAGACTAGCTATTTAATATTTCCATTTCAATAAGAAATATGTAAATCTCTGAAACCTTTTGAAGATGGGGACTTGTCTTAGAGATGGAGAGATTGACAGACGAAATCTCTCATAGGTAAGGGATGTCCCCTTACATCTTTACATGCCTTAGGGGATATCTTATGTTATTAAAAAAAACAAAAGTGAATGAAATTATTATTAAGACAAAATGTCAAAAGACCCCACTCAAGCATGTAAATCACATCAATGGGACGGGGTTTATGTAGCCTAGACTAACAACTACATTTTTAGTAATTATTTTGTGTATAACAATTTTATTTACTTTTAAAAATGTGTGTTCATGAATACCAGATGTATCTTGTACAAACATATTTTTGAGCCCTAATTTTGAAAATGCCACTCCCATCCCTATTGGTGTGAACAGGGGTATTTCCTATCTGATTTCCCCTTTATAGTGTGAACAAGGCATATTGTCTAACTAGTTATTAGTTAGGACCTATTAACACATGTTCACATGTTAAGTTTATTTAGGGCTCTAGGAATCTTTCTAGAAGTTTCTATATACGAAAAAATTTGGATAAATGAAAATGATAAAACAATGAAATGCATTACCTTGATCCAAAACTTCAATACCTCAGATAGATGCGAATGATAGATGCATGCATGATTAAATTGATCAATTGATTTGATATTGTTGGTTGCTCAATTCAGCAAAATAACATTACGATGAAGATGATAGATGAAAAGACAATGGATGATAGATGAATGATGCAAAGGCTCTAATGATATTTCGATAGCATAAGGACGTATGAAATGTGGATTCATGAAAATGGCTTGTGAGGGGGTTGATTTATAGGCAAGGATTGATTTGGATGGATGGTTGAGATTGAAAGGCTAAATGATCGATGTGGATGGCTAGGATTGATTAGGTTTTCCCACTCTTCAAGGAAGTTGTAGTCATGTGACAAGTGTAAGGAGGAGAATAAAGTTCATGTGTGATCATGTACACAAAAACCTTTATTTAATAAAATTAGGTCTTATTAGTTATACATGTGAAGGATATTAAATGAAAGTTGTACTACCACACATGATTCAATTGAGAGGTGGACAAGTGTTGGAATGTGATGAGAGGTGAGGACCTAATTCAAAATTAGTTAGGATATGTGATGAAAATTAATTAAATAAATGGGATTTATTTAATTAATTGGTTAGGTGATTAGGATAGGAAATTAATTAAATAAATAAAATTTATTTAATTAATTGTCTAAGTGGGATAAGTTGAATTAGGAGTGGGATTGGGACAAAATGCTACATGATGTCTCTAATAATGTTTTTGACTAGGTGTTGCAAGATATGGACATTTTGGGGTGTCTACATTTTGCCCCTCTTTAAGATGATGTTCGAGATGATAAGATTTGTGTCAAGTAACATCATTTCAAAGAAGCCAAGGTATGGATAGAGGAAAAGGATGATGAAATAGGATGATGATGGAAAGATAGGATGAGGATGGAAAGATAGGATGATGATGAAATGGTAGGATGATGATGCCCCCTCGAGAGGATAGGCGGGTTGGACAAACACGGGTAGAATCTCGAAATGAAAGGGATTGGTTAAGGAAGAAAGGTGAGGGAATGGATAGAAGAAATGAATGATACGTTATGCTGTAATGAAGTGAGATACCATGATGTTTGATATAGCACTAGACGTTATGCACCAAGGTATAAGGACCAGGGTGATGATGTGTCTTGTGCACCCAACATAATACAACCTTGTCTAACGTATGGGGAAATAAACTTAGAGCATTGAAGTCCTAATGCACAAAAGGTATGATATGACCTTAGATGCAAAGGATAATGTAAACAGCTATTCCGACATACACAAGATATGAATAGTAACTAGAAAGATACGGATTTGATACAAATGCAAGATAAAAATGATGACACACACAAGCAAGCATGCACAAATGATACAAAAACAAACAAGGTATTTCCCTTGTCAAGCTATAAACCAATGTTTAATTGATTGATTGATAATAGTGGTGTCATTGTGGAGAACGATATATCCCTAGATCAACACAAGGATGTGGGAACGATATATCCCATTGATGATGATGATGATGATTTAGTTGGTTTACGACAAGATTAGGATCAAGACCAAGGATGTAATTAGATAATTTGACAAGATTGATTGACTTGATTGGTATGTATTAAGGATGACTTGCATTTGGATAATTGCTTGGAATGATGTGATTGATTAAAGAATTGAATTGAATGAATTGGATTGATATGAACGAGTGTGATTTGGTTGAATTTTAGGTGTTTATTGATGAGGTGGGAGATAGATGATAGAAGAAATGTGAGATCGATGGAGATGATGATTGGTGAAGATTAGAAGAAGGATGAAAGATGGAAATGGTCTACAGGCTATGCCTGAATCTGGGTACTTCATTCGTATCCCAGATTGCCTACATACCTTGTATCCATGGGATCAAGGCACTTAATGATAGAGATGAGATGTAGTTCTTATTTTGTGTTCTATTGGTGGTGATGATGAAGATGGATGGATTGATCGGGTTATGGATTGATTGAGATTGATTGGATGTTTTATGATATATGATATTATTGATAGGATGATATGGATTGGATTGATGCGATTTTGATTGATAGATTGGCTTGATTTGATGATTTGAGTGGATTTGTTTTGATGGATTGTTTGATGATGATTGATCTTATTGCTTGGATTTTTTGTTAGAGACTTGATTTTTTAATTTTTTTGGGAATATTTTGATTTTTTTGGATTTTTGAAATGTTTTAATTTTTTTGTGTTTTTGGAAATTTTTTTTTTTATATTTTTGGGAATATTTGATTTTTTATTTTTTTTTTGAAATGTTTTGATTTTTTTGGATTGTTGAAATGTTTTGAAATGACCTTGGATGACAATTTGGGTAGCCTTTATGCTAGATACCAATGACAAGGGAAGACCAAGTCTAGGTGTAAGGATGAAGGTAGGATGGATGGACAAAAGGATGGGTGATAGTAAATGGGATGGAAGGTTCACGATAAATGGATGGGATGGAAGACTCATGATAGATGGGTAGATAAGAGGGTATGCCATGGAATGGAAAGCTCATGATAAATGGATAGATATAAGGATAGGCTATAATAGATGGAATGGATGTATGCATCATAAGGGAGTTAGGATGTGATCTCCAAAGACTATGTCACATAGGAATAACATGCCCCATTCTAGGTGTAGACTTAGGATTTTCATGACAAGGCTTATGACAAAAGGATGATATGATAGGATTGTTTGGAAAGGGATGAGGTATATCAAGAGATATCCAAAGCATGTTTCAACATTTTGCCCCCATATCTTTATCAAGATCAAAAGGAGGGAGGGAGGATGAATGGACTCAATATGATAGGTATGTGGGTGTAATGGCCAAGGATGGTAGGATAGGATATGGCAAGATAGGACATGATAAGATGGAAATGATAGTGTGGTATGGACAATACAATGTGCCCCAAGTGTAAGTGACATAGAAGATCAACCTACATATGATGCCTGTTTGCCAGGTTTTCATCATGGTACTTATCCAAGGTGCCACCAAGGGTGGTTTTCACCATTGGATGAAGAGATTTCTCTTTACTATTTTGATTTTTTTTATTTTATGAGATAGGTGGAATATGGATAGGAGGGACTCAAATGTCTAGTGCCATGAAAGGTAATATTGTCCCATTAGAGATGGATGTCGCATGGACCATGTCAAATGTGCACATAGATGTTGGTAAGGGATTGCATGAAAGGGGGGTGAATTAGGTGGATAGTGGATTATGATGTGGATAATGAAAGGTTATGCAAGGATGGATGGGGGCTAGTGGATTATGATGTGGATTATGGAAATATAGAGGATAGTGGATTATGTAGGAGTCATTCAAAATATGGATGAAAGGCTTATGCAAAAGCATGGACCATAGGGAAGTGATTGGAGAGATATGTAGGATAATGGATGAAGGATGGGGAGATGGAGGTATGTGGGAATGGAATCATGACCAACGGTTGCACACACCGTGATAAACATTGAAGCTTTTGATTGGAAAAGGATGTAGGAAGCAATGGTGATGTTTGGTTAGGAAATGGGTGATTTTGTGATTTAGGAACCCACATAGACTTAATATTTTATGATTTTTACTTTGCTTGTGGGAATTTTTAAATTTTGCATGGAATGGGAATTTTGAATGGAAGAGGATGGTTGGGATTTTTGTGAGGTGGATGCCTTATTTGATTTGCTTGATTTTCACTTAGGGATCCAAACCATTTTAGTTTGACCTTTTCTTTTGGAGGTATGGGCTTGGATAGCTTTTTGAATGTATTTTGTTTTGACTTTTTGTATTGATGTCCTAAGGCATTAGGATCCTTGGGATTTTTGGTAAGATTTTTGGCTTTATAGGTAGAGGCATCCAAATTTTTGCTTTTGAATCCCATGCAAATGGTGGAATGAGTGGAAGCTTCATGTTTACACAATATGTGCATTTGTTGGTCATGATTAGGAATGCAAGGGAACTTATGGAAAAGTGGATAATTAGGTGTTGGTAGAAGTGAAAGCAGAGTGGATGGAGGAATAGTAGGAGTTGGAAGGAGTGGAGGTAAATTGGATGGTGGAAGGTGTATGGTCACATGTTTTTTACATTTATAAGATGATGGAGGTGGAATGGCAACTTCTGTTTTGGGAATATGATAGGATTCGCGATGGAAAGTGGAGTTAGGATGTATGGAGGAATTACCAACATCTTTAGAGTGTTTACCTTGGGGTGTGTATCCAAGGCCATATGAGCATGGAGGGACCTTGACATGGATTGGCTCCAAAATGCCTTGTTCATAAAGGCCTAGGCCTTTACCTTGGTAGTTCATGTTTTGGAGTATGTGATGGACAATGGGACTAGGTGTGGTTTGAACACTAGACTTGAGTTTGTTATTGGATGAAGAAGGTGAGGCAGAGGACAAAGGTTGTTGTTGTCCCAAGGAAGAACATTCATGGATGAGGGTGGGTAAGACTAAATGGATATGATGGATTGGTAATGTTGGTTATTTTCCCAGACTGGATGCTTATTCCCAGTTATCCCTACAAGGTAGCCATCAATGATCAATAGGATCCCTGGGCCAGGGGCCAACAGTATAGGAGATAGACTCTATAAATATCTCCTCTTCTTCTTTAGGCTCTGCAAAACCAAGGGGGTATTCCCTACTCAACATCCATGAAATATAACTATGAAAAGACTAGGATGCTGACACAAAGTAGATAAATCCTCTATTATGCAGACCAGAACTGTGAGATAAGTACAAAGGGGCTAGCTTTGGGCCTATATTCAGTTGTAGACGGAGGATTTTGGGTCCTAAAACTACTTTTAATATCCTAAAGGTTTGATTTAAAGTTTAAGTTTGATTTTATGTTTGGATGCAAAACTGAGACTTTGGGTTGCAATCTCAATACAAGACTGGATCGGTGCCTATCCAGGGCTCGGAGTCAATAGACATACACGTGAATGGCCAGCATAAACATATACCAAAGACTGGATATCAAGGAGATTTTTAGTATCTGCCTTACAGATATTTCCCAAAACGTAGTATGCTATTATCTCTACTTACTGATATCCCTATTGCAATGTCTTCTTCCCAACACTTGATCTGAAACGTTTAATCCACTCCTTGAGCAGACGTAAGAAATCAAGCATTCAACACAGTAAACCTATATTCTAGAATCATAAACACCCCTTAAATGCTTAGATTCATAAGAAACACACTCAATTTGGAGACAGATAATAGAACACATGCAATATAGCATTACTCATTTAAATCAGCATGATATCAGTAGATTTATGCATAAAAACATACAACATGAGACTCATAAACTCACAAGATAGCCAAGACAGAGCCACCAATGAAGTTGTATCTTATTACAACACCAAAAATTTGTCCAATTTTTTAACAAACCAATGAGTAACACAGTTTGGCCTTTATACCAAGACGGTGAACTCAGCAAAATTAATTACATGGCACGTCAAAAAGTCACCAGATTCAATGCATTAGAAATGGTGCTCACAATAATGAATGCAGCCAGGGAAAAAAATAGAGGTGAGGGCAGGTAGGCTCAGGATCTGCACCGCCGTCTGAAGATCATCCTCATAAAATTAGGTAGTTGGCCCGTCCATCACCGACCCATACCGCTGCAACTTTGCCATTAATGCTTCAGCTACCTGCAACCCCTTCCTAGAATGTAGCAGCGGACCCATGGAGTTTTCCCAGTCAAAAAATGAACGTAGACACAAGGAAAAAACCATCATTGAAGGTTCAAAAACCTGACCGTCGATCTAAAATCCCTCACTGAGATCAACGGTTCCAAAACATGCATGAAGAATCGCCAGCCAATGATATCGTGCCACGTAGGCACCTTGACCCTCTATCATTAACTTTTTGCCTTCCCCACTTTGCCATTTTCGCCCCTGTATATGCAAAAACAGATGCATATACAATCGTTACTATTTACCTTTCAAAATCCCCTTGTATATGCAAAATGCATATACATACAACTTAATACACAAGGCGGACCCCAAATATTCGTGAAGCAGATTGGAAATTTATTCGGGTCCAGCTTGTATCCTTTTCATTGCACATTGGCTTGTATATCAGCATATACAAGCACTTTATACAAACCACGGACCTCAAATTATTATTCGCTGCATTTTATTTCTCCATCACGTCTAGGTTGTATGTTTCTTCATTCTATATCTATGACATACAAGCATACATATACAAGCCGAGGACTTCTGCGACCAATAGAACAAAATTGAAAAGCTATCGGGTCTAGCTTGCACTTTATCCTTTGCATTTTTGAATGTATATTTTGTTTGTATGCTGAATATACAAACACAAACATACAAGCAGGGAATCTTTTCAAAATATTCCATATACATTCTTCCCTTGTATATTGAACATGTACAAACCTGTTTGTATAAAATTGTGGCGGGCCCCACCAATTGCATCTTCTGCCTTTGTATAAACCCAATGTATGTCAGACATACATTCATTCCCTCCTGCATATACCTGCAGACCTGACCTGCTTTTAGCCCTGTTTTGAACTCCTTTTGAAATCCGCAATGTATACTTGGCGTTGTATGTCGAACATACAACAAAACAAACATACATTTCACCTGCTTGATACAACGGCGTCATCTTCAAGGAATCTTCAATGTATATTCTGCCATTGCATATTTTTCGCTTGTATATAACCTTTGTATGCTGGGACATACAACAAAACTTGTACAAGAAAACCTGATATACATGCAGAGAATATTCCAGGAATCTTGCGGAAGATTCCCCTAATATACATGCATCCCTTTGAACTCGGTATGCATGCGGAAATGCATACAACTGCAGAATATCCCCGGGAATCTGCGAAAGATTCCCCTTTTGTATATGCGACCCGATATGCATAAAAAATGCATATAACTCAATTTTTTTTGCATTTTTGGAAGCCGATTGAGATTTTCAAGCCCACCAACATACACTTACATTTGCATATCAAACACTTAACATTTTTTAAACGTGCAATAGGAAAAGGCGGTGAAATATTGCGTGGAGGCCGATCAACCTATGAACACTAAAGCATGAGGATGAAACTTTGTAACCGGGAACCTACCACAAAAGGTCACCACCAAAATAAAAAAGACCATGCAAGACCCCAAGACTCAGAAATTTCAGGGTTTGAATGAAAAAACTTGCAAATGCTCAAGCTTAAAACCCTAAACATAAATGAGTACTAACACAGGCTTCGATTGGGGATGTGCAGGCGCAAGACTGCAGCGAGGACCAGACTACTTTGGGGTAGACCAGACAAAACCCAAAACTCAAAACACGACTGACTATACAAGGCATGTACAAAATATTTACACCTAGTTTATAGTTTGCACATAAGGTACTCATTTATGAGAAAAAAGCCTTAAGGAATTTACCGTGCACAGGCAACTCCAGTAGTTCACCATTGAGGGCCTAGAGAAAATAAGAATCATCTCCATGAACAGTGCTAATTTGGTATGGGCCAGTCCATAAGGGCTCAAATTTACCGTGTTTGCCCTTATCCTAGCTCTTTGCTTTCCACATAAGGACCAGATCACCTATCTGAAACCTTCTCTCTATAGCCCTTCTATCAAACATATATTTCACTTTTTGCTGTCTTGATGTTTGTGTTATGTGCTTCCCTTGTTATTTCATCTAGTGCAACCAGCTAATTTATCCTTTCAGTCATTGGGTCTCCAATCTCCTCATCGTTCCCTTGGATGAATTTATAAACTGGCAGGAGGTTGTTCACAGCCAATCTAGCTGTTGCACCATATACTAATTCATAAGGTGACCTTCTAGTTGCTCTTTTTACTGTCACCCTGTCAGCCCATAATGCCAACTTTAGCTTTGAATCCCAAGACCTCTTGTTTTTATCTATCATCCTTTTGATGATTTTCATGAGACTTTTGTTGCTTGACTCTGCCTGACCATTCCCTTGTGGATGATATGGTGATGTATGAGACAAATTAATTTCGTAATTACTGCAAAAATCAATAAACTCACCAGACCTGAAGCACATATCATTATCTATGACCAATTTGGCTGGTACTCCAAATCTGATAATAATATTTTCTAGAATAAAATCCATCACCACTTTGCTTGTAGCTTTTTTAGTTGGAATGACCTCAATCCATTTAGTGAAGTAATCAGTGGCAACCAGAATCCAACTGTGCCCTCCACTTTATTTTTCTGAGATTTCCCCTATAAAATCAATCCCCATTGCTGAAATGGAGCTTCTACAGTTATAGTCCTAAGGGGTAATGCACCTTGATACATTATCTTTCCTGAGAACCTTTGACAAGACTCACATTTTCTTACCACTTTGTGTGCGTCTGAGAAGAGAGTTGGCCACCAATAGCTTGCTCTGAGAATTTTGTGGGTTGTTGTCTGGGCAACATAGTGCCCATCACACTCTCCATTGTGCATGTCGCTTAGAATATCCCTAGCCTAATCCTCATTCACACATTTGAGTAATACACCATCAAGATTTTTCCAATACAACTCTCCTTGAACAATGATGTATTTAATAGCATGTAGCTTCAAGGTCCTTATCTGATTATCACTGAGGTGGGCAGGACAGTTCAGATTTTGCAAATAATATACAATGTCCTTGTACCACTCAGAATCTGACATGTTTATAACTTCATTATGCACCACGTTCACTTGGCATGCCTCTAGATTTGACTGTGTCATCGGTTTTGCCAAACCTTGTCCTCTTACCAGTTTAGTGATCTGTATTTCAATATTGAACTCCTCCAATTTGTTTATCCATCTGCATCTTCTTCCAGTTACCTCTTGCTGAGTAAAGATATCTTTGACTGCTACATGAGGCACATATGCAACTATCTGAGAGCCTACCAAATATAGCTTGAAACTTTTAACTGCTCTAACCAGTGCATATGCCTGCTTCTCCATGATGTCATATTTGAACTCAGCAGCCTGCAATGACCTACTAAAGAAAGCTATATGTTGTTCAAAACCTTCTGTATTCTTCTGTAATAAGTATGCAACAATAGTATGGAAAGAAGCAAATGAGAATAACTGAAATGGCTTAGAAAAATTAGGAGATTTTAACACAGGAGCCATCTTTATAGCCTCTTTTATACTCTGAAATGATTTAGTCACTTCATCTTCCCATTTGACAGTTGCACCTTTCTTCAGCATCTTAGAGATATCTTTGGTGGTCTCTACAAAGTTAGGCACAAATCTTCTAACAAAGTTAATTTGTCCAAAGAAGGACTGAACACCTTTCACTGTTTTAGGGATCTGGATTTTGTCAATTGCAACCACCCTTTCAGGATCAATCCTGACTCCATCTTTGGAAACAATGTGTCCAAGCAGTTTTCCTTCCACAACCCCAAAAACACATTTCTTTGGGTTGAGTGAGATACCATACTCTAATGCTCTAATAAAGATATGCTCCAAATGCATACAGTGTTGCTCCTCCTTTTTTGAATAAGCTGTCAAATCATCTTGATACACAACCAAGATTGAATCAATTAATCCTGCAAAAGCAACATCCATTGCCCTTTGAAATGTGGCACCCGCATTTGTCAGTCCAAATGGCATCCTCACATATACATAGGTTCCCTATGAAGTGGTGAAAGTGATCTTGAATTGTTCTGATTCTTTCACTTTCACCTGATTGTACCTTGAAAATCCATCCATCATGGATAAAAGTTCACAGCCAATCACCTTCTGCAACATGGCTTCCATGTTTGGCAATGGATAATTGTCCTTCAAAGAAGATATATTCAAATTTCTAAAGTCCACACAAAGTCTTATGTCACCATTCTTTTTTCTAACTGGGACAAGGTTAGACACCCAAGTTGAGTGCCTAATAGGCATGATTATTCCAGCCTCCCTAAGCTTCATAAGTTCTTCTTGCATTTTAGGAGCTAAAGTTGGGTTGATAGGCCTTTGTTTTTGTCTAAATAGTTTAGCTTCAGACTTCAAAGGGATTTCATGCTGAAATAAATCTTCCCTATAAGCTTTCAGGTCCTCATATGACCAGGCAAAAATATGTTTATATTTTTTTAGTAGTGTAATCAGCATAGTTCTGATATGTGGTTTGAGCTATTTGCCAATGTATACCTTTTTGGGAGCATGAGATGTCCCCAAGTTTATTTCCTCCAAATCATTCTTGTTTTTTGGAGATGCCTTTGTAACAAATTGGTCCCTATTGTCAAAAGCTCTCTCTAAAGCAACCAACCCTATAGGGATTTTATTTGTCTTGAGTTGAATTACCTCCTTCCCTAAGAGAGTTTCCTTCCCATCTACAACCTCCACAAAGTTCTGAAAATCCATTTCCTGGTTCTCATAATCATCAATACAATGTAGAAATCTCAGCAAATCTTTATCATCATCAAACACTTGCCAGCTACATACATTATCTGGCACTACAGGTCTAAGTTTGACTTCAACATTTGTAACATCTGATAGAGTTATATCATCTGGCCTTATGGCTACATTAGCTGGAAAATCTACCTTGACATTTTTTGATCTCTCAATCCAGTTTATTGAGAAGGCATCAAACAATTCAATAGTATCCCAAACAGCACGCTTATACTGCTTTAACCTCTTATTCTTTGATGCATACTTATCTCTGACTTGGGAAACAACTAACTCTGAATCCCCAAATACTTTGAGCATCTTAATCCCATGCTTCAAAGCTACATTCAATCCTAATAGCAGAGCCTCGTACTTTGCAATATTGTTTGTACAAGAAAACTTCAGCAAGAAAGAGAAATTTAGAAGTTTACTAGCTGGAGACAGAAATATAATTCTAGCATCAGAGCCATCCATCTTTTGAACAAGCTCCATCGAAGTACATGGTCTAGAGACCCTGTCGGTCAAGCTCCTGAATGCGCATGTCTCTCTCTTTATCAACTTTATCATTTGAGACAACTCTAAAATTTTCACAATCAGCATCCACAAAACATATGTGTTCCTCTAACTCCTGATCCTCAACTATCTTCGATAACCTTTCTTCTCTAATCAGTTTGACATCCTTGCCATTCATAGGGATCATAGCATAGGACAGATCTAATTGCATACTTCCACCAATCAATGTTGCCCATCTTCTTGACAACAACATGCCGTATTGTGGCTTGATATCAACAACTGTCATGTTCATTTTGTAGGTCTTTTTAGGATATGCTACCAGTCTAAAATCTACATCTTTCATGAAATGACAGGTACTTCTCTAGCAATCATTGCATAGAATTTTCCACACGCCTTATCTATTTTTAACCCAGCTTGTTGCATGATAGCCAAAGGCATGATATTCGTTGATGTTCCTGAGTCAAGCATACAATTCTTGACTGTTTTTCCATTGATAACCAGGGAAACATAAAATGGTTCAACTTGTGAAGTGCATTTTGTCATGGTCATCCCCAAATACACCTCAGGATCCTCATCTTCATCGATACACAGGGCTTGTTTCTTACCCTGAGGTTCATCATTATGCTTGGCTTGACAGGATGCTCCTGAAATCGAGGACAATGTTTTATTTTTGAACTCTTCAAGTTTCATCAATTCCATTAATGGAACAAAGACTTTCATCTGAGACAAAACTTGAGTTATGTCAAACGGGGCATAATTTTGTATAACAGTTGTAGCCTGATCCACAGTTTTACTTTTATCTTGGCATGATCCAACTTTAATTTTTGTGGCTCTCTAACTATCATTCTTAATCTAAAATTTTTTGTTTTGATCCTCAGTCCGGGGGATTCTATTTTCTGGTCCTTGAGAATCATGACCTATTTTTTGCTTAAAATTTTGCTGAGTAATGTTCCATTGTTTCTTTTGTGATTCAGTCCCTTTATGACTATGCACTGGCTAGCCTACAAAAGTATTCTCTGGTTGGTGTGAGTTGCTTACCTGAGCTTTATCTCTTAGGTTATAATTGCTTTTGACTTGAGCAACTGCTGCAACTGTGAAGGCTCTAATTTCTTCATCAGAAGGCCTCCTTAAATTATTTAGAAAAATGTGTGAATCCTGAGCATAGGCATAGTTGTCTTCCTCATCATCTTCATCATAGGGAAACTAAGGGCAGACCTAAACCTCATTATTTGTGCTTGCATCAACATCATGAGAAGGATACTCCCTATTTGTAGATAGCATATTTACATCATCATCTTCCATGCAATGCGACTCATTGCACTCATCATAGGCAACATCATTGTTGTATAAAGACTGAACAATCAGGCATTGTGACTGTGAGTGAGGCATTTGACATATGATGCACCATGGGGTGTCATTAACAATATTAACAGCCTTCTTCAAAGGATCAGGTGTTTCCTTGACATTTTGAGTCCTTTGACCTGTGTTGCTGTTTGGGAGAATAGGTTTACCATTATGCCAATTAGTATTATATGGCATATTATGTAATGATTGTCTTCTTTCTTGCCTTTGGTAAACTTGCCTGTCAGGACCTATCCCTTTTTCATTTTTAGCCATTCTATAGCTCAGGTCCTTGACAATAGTTGTCAACTTATCTAATTTGTCCTCAGAAGTAAATGCACTGCCTTGAACAGTTTGAGATTTAGTATTTAGATTTTGTAGAATTTTTACATCATCTCTCCTGTTTGTTTTACCAGATGCTTTTCTATTATTTTCAATATTTGTTGCAATTTTGAAGGCATCTCTGAGGCTGTGAGGACCCTTATCTCTTAATCCATAAGCTATTTTGGCATCAAAAGCATTTATGTACAACACTATGCACATAGGTTCATTAGGCCTCAGGTGATGTGGCAATTTATTTAACACCTTAGTGAATCTAGTGTTGAAATCAACAACCTGTTCATTCGATCCTTTGGTGATTCTAGTGAATTCATTAATAAAGAAACTTGGATCAGTTTTGTCACCATACTATTCTTTGAATATTCTCCTGAAGTCCTCCCATGATGAAACACTCCTGTCGGATTGCATAAACAATTTCATAAATGCATCCTTATGCTCAACATCAAAGTTGTCCATGATATTCTGAAAAGCTTTTAAATGGTCCTCTGACACAGTATTATTTCCTAAAAATTTAGGCACTTGCAGCCTCACATGTTTGTCAATAGGATTTGGGTAACCAGGAATGCCATCAAAAACAAGCTGTCTAAATCTGTCCAGCTGCATGGGCTGTCTACCAAACTGATTAGCATTTGCATTTCTATTTGCATTCTAATTTCTTACATTATTTAATGGAGTTCTAGCATTGTCTGCATTCTGTCTTTGATCATTATGCTGATCCGGGACTTCATTTCTTTGCTGATTTCTTTGTATATTTATATTTTCAAGGGTAGGAATCGAATCATTTGAGCAATTATCAGAGCTTTCACTTTCTGTCTCATGTCATCTCTGATTTTTACTACCTGTAAATATTCTAATTCTGCCCTCAGGCTCTTGATTTCTTCGACTAATTCCTCCTCTATAGGCATAGAAGATGATGGTTTCATTATATTCTGATCATCATTATCATCCCTTGGGGATTCAACTTCTTCAAATCTATCAGGGGAATCATGGAAAGGGCGTTCTTGAAACACCTCTGATCTCATTCTCAATCCACCACCCTGCTGTCTTTCATATACAATCTGGATTATAGCCTCAGTGTTTGAAAAATAAGGTATTGTCCGCTCTGATGATCCTAGATTGTCATGAATATTATCATTACTTTTGGGAGAACCCTCTTGACTAGCTTGAGCAGTCCCTTTTTTCCTGTACATCATTTTTCTGGGTAATTCTTCAGACAGAGAATTACGCAGGGGTCTTCTCCCTTGCATACAAATTTCTACTTTACCAGTCAGGGGATTGGTTCGGAGTCGCCACCTATAACTAGGAATTGTTTTCTTTTAAAAAAATCAGGGTTCTCTCACTTCACCATTCCCCAACAGAGTCACCAAAATCTGTTGGTTATTTTCCCAGACTGGATGCTTATTCCCAATTATCCCTACAAGGTAGCCATTAATGATCAACAGGATTCCTGGGCCAGGGGCCAACAGTATAGGAGATAGACTCTATAAATATCTCCTCTTCTTCTTTAGGCTCTGCAGAAGCAAGGGTGGTATTCCCTACTCAACATCCATGAAATATAACTATGAAAAGACTAGGATGCTGACACAAAGTAGATAAATCCTCTATTATGCAGACCAGAACTGTGAGATAAGTACAAAGGGGCTAGCTTTGGGCCTATATTCAGTTGTAGAAAGAGGATTTTGGGTCCTAAAACTACTTTTAATATCCTAAAGGTTTGATTTAAAGTTTAAGTTTGATTTTATGTTTGGATGCAAAACTGAGACTTTGGGTTGCAATCTCAATACAAGACTAGATTGGTGCCTATCCAGGGCTCGGAGTCAATAGACATACACATGTGAATGGCCAGCATAAACATATACCAAAGACTAGATATCAAGGGGATTTTTAGTATCTGCCTTACAGATATTTCCCAAAATAGAGTATCCTATTACCTCTACTTACTGATATCCCTATTGCAATGTCTTCTTCCCAAAACTTGATCTGAAACATTTAATCCACTCCTTGAGCAGAAGCAAGAAATCAAGCATTCAACACAACAAACCTATATTCTAGAATCATAAACACCCCTTAAATGCTTAGATTCATAAGAAGAACACTCAATTTGGAGACAGATAACAGAACACATGCAATATAGCATTACTCATTTAAATCAGCATGATATCAGTAGATTTATGCATAAAAACATACAACATGAGACTCATAAACTCACAAGCTACCCAAGACAAAGCCACCAATGAAGTCGTATCTTATTACAGCACCAAAAATTTGTCCAGTTTTCAACAAACCAATGAGTAACACAATTTGGTCTTTATACCAAGATGGTGAACTCAACAAAATTAATTACATGGCAGGTCAAAAAGTTGCCAGATTCAATGCATTAGAAATGGCGCTCAAAATAATGAATGCAGCCGAGGAAAAAATAGAGGCAAGGGCAGGTAGGCTCGGGATCTGCACCATTGTTTGAAGATCATCCTCATAAAATTGGGTAGTTGGCCCGTCCATCACCGACCCATACCACTGCAACTTCACCATTAATGCTTTAGCTACCCGCAACCCCTTCCTGGAATGCAGCAACAGACCCATGGAGTTTTCCTGCTCAAAAAATGAACGTGGACACAAGGAAAAAACCATCGCTGAAGGTTCAAAACCCGACCGTCGATCTAAAATCCCTCACTGAGATCAACGGTTCCAAAACATGTGTGAAGAATCGCCAGCCAATGATATCGTGCCACGTAGGCACCTTGACCCTCTATCGTTGACTTTTTGCCTTCCCCACTTTGCCATTTCCGCCCCTGTATATGCAAAAACAAATGCATATACAATTGTTACTGTTTACCTTTCAAAATCCCCTTGTATATGCAAAATGTATATACATACAACAACTTAATACATAAGGCAGACCCCAAATATTCGTGAAGCAGATTGGAAATTTATTCGGGTCTGGCTTGTATCCTTTTCATTGCACATCGGCTTGTATATCAACATATACAAGACTTTATACAAACCACGGACCTCAAATTATTATTCGCTACATTTGATTTCTCCATCACATCTGGGTTGTATGTTTATTCATTGTATATCCGTGACATACAAGCATACATATGTACAAGCCGCGGACTTCTGGGACCAATAGAACAAAATTGAAAAGCTATCGGGTCCAGCTTGCACTTTATCCTTTGCATTTTCGAATGTATATTTTGTTTGTATACTAAATATACAAACACAAACATACAAGCAGGGAATTTTTTCAGAATATTCCATATACATTCTTCCCTTGTATATTGAACATGTACAAACCTATTTGTATAAAACTGCGGCGGGCCCCACCAATTGCATCTTCTGCCTTTGTATAAACCCAATGTATGTCAGACATACATTCATTCCCTCCTGCATATACCTGCGGACCCGACCTGCTTTTAGCCCTGTTTTGAACTCTTTTTGAAATCCGCAATGTATACTTGGCATTGTATGTCGAACATACAACAAAACAAACATACATCTCACCTGCTTGATACAACAATGGCATCTTCAAGGAATCTTCAATGTATATTCTGCCATTGCATATTTTTCGCTTGTATATAACCTTTCTATGTTGGGACATACAACAAAACTTGTACAAGAAAACCTGATATACATGCAGAGAATATTCTAGGAATCTTGCGGAAGATTCCCCCAATGTATATGCATCCCTTTGAACCAGGTATGCATGCAGAAATGCATACAACTGTAGAATATCCCTGCGAATCTGTAAAAGATTCCCCTTTTGTATATGCGACCCGATATGCATAAAAAATGCATATAACTCAAAAAAATTTGCATTTTTGGAAGTCGATTGAGATTTTCAAGCCCGCCAACATACACTTACATTTGCATATACAAACACTCAACATTTTTCAGACGTGTGATAGGAAAAGGCGGTGAAATACTGCACGGAGGCCGGTCAACCTAGGAACACTAAAGCATGAGGATGAAACTTTGTAATCGGGAACCCGCCACAGAAGGTCGCCACCGAAATAGAAAAGACCATGCAAGACCCCAAGACTCAGAAATTTCAGGGTTTGAATGAAAAAACCTACAAATGCTCAAGCTTAAAACCCTAAACATAAATGAGTATTAATAGGCAACATGGTCGATGATGGGTGATGGAGGATCATTAGGAACTTGAGTATCATTATGTTCATTTAGATCCAATCTATTGGTTTGATCTTCTATGTTTACTTGGAAGCCAAGTGTCTCATCATGACAAGTGGATGTTGTGGAATTATGGATGGGGCTAGATGGAGGATGGATTGGAGCAATTTGGATATCTTGCTCATGGATGGTTATGGGAGTAGGGATAGGATCAAGGTGTTCATGGATAGCTTCTTCATCATAGATATCATCTTGATCATGGATTGCATAAAGTTTGGCTAAGAGGATCATCATGGTTTTCATGATCATAGATAGAACCTTGATCATAAATGTGAGCATAAATAGGATTAGGTGTGCTATGAATGGTATAAATTTGCTCACGAATAGGGTCATGATCATAGATAATATCTTGATCATAGAAAATACATAAGTCATGGATGAGTTGAACTTAGAGATGCTTTGATATTGATTTGGATGAGGGCTTGACATTTCCACATGCTTTGGATTATACTCTTTACATATCTCTTTATTTTGGATGGAAGTGGATGACTCTTGGATAGGCTTGACAGGTTCTTCATGGTCATCAACATGAGGGTATGATGGCTCTTGGCTTGGACTTATAGTTGGAGAGTCTTCAATAGGCTCAATGGGTTCTATATGGTCAACAACATGAAGGTATGATGGATCTTGACTTGGACTTATGATGGGGGCCTCTTCAATAGGGATGATGGGTTGTGGACTACATGATGAGTTTGGAAGATTAGGCAAGGTGTTTGACTCTTTGATAGGCTCAAGTATAGGTGTTTGATGACATGGGTATGATCTATTCCTTGCTAGTAGCCAACGGATCACATCCTTTGCAAGTGTATAGGTAAATAGACAATATAATGGATGGATGATAAGGGCAGATGGTGTTGTGGGCATAGGATTAAGATGAGGTTGATGGATAATTGGATTGGATGGATTAGGATGAGGATTGGATGAAGGGATAATGAGATTGGATATATTTGGATTAGATGCGGGTGAGACATGGGATTGGGATGATTTGGCATGCTTTCCCATTCTATGTTGGTACACCTTGTAAACAATTGGGAAAAATACGGAGCATTCATCTGTATTATGGCCTTTGGTCCTATGGTATACACAATAGTCATATTCATTGTAGGCACTTTTTTCACATAGTTTGACTTCCGGAAGTTCAATGAGTTTTCTTTCAAGCATGTCTTGTAAAACTATCTTAGCTGCATGTTTTGGTGAAGGATTAGAGTGAGATGGTGATGAAGATAATGGAGAGCTTGATGGGTTAAAAGGTGGAGGGATCAATGGACTATGATTGGGATCACATGGTGGTGTTTGGATAGGACTAGTTGGCTCATGTGTTGGCATGTGATTGGATGGTGAAGGTGACTCATAGGATGCATTGGCTAGATCGGTATTTCCCTCGTCAAAGGATATTAGGTCTTGCTCCAAATGCGGACTTAAGGACACTTGATTTATGTACAAGGGGCCACTTGGACTTGCATGTGCTTCTTGTTGCAGAGGTGGACTTAGGTCTATCAACGGTGCTTGATGGTCTTGTTGTGGAGTGAAGGGATATGTTGATGTGGCATAGGTTGATGTGAAATTGTCATGATAGGTGGATAGATTAGGTTGGTATGAAGTTGAGGGGGATGACACATAGGATTGATGTGGAATTTGTTGAGGTTGGGATGGTGTTTGGACTTGTTGTTGTGATATGACTTGTTGTTGTTGGTCAATGTGTTGATGTTGTGGTTGCAATTGTTGAATTGGTTGATGTTGTTGTGGTTGAAATTATTGATGTGATGATGATGGAGGGGTTGCATAGGACAATAGTTGTTGAGATATGGATTGATATGGATAAGGGTTGACATTGGAAGGGTTGTGATAGGTTGATGAAGGATTGATGTGACAAGTGGATGGACGAGGTTGATATGATGATGTAGGTGACATGGGATTGAAATGGAGGTTGTTGATAGTGAATGGATAGATGATGATGTGTTTGTTGGGTTTGTGATTGACAAGTGGCCATGAGGTGTTGGGCTTGTGCTATGAGTTGTCACATTTGAGGTGATTGGCTTGTTTGAAGTTTTTGGATGATGACATGGACCATTTGAATGGTTTGTTGGTTTAAAGGTTTTGGTGCTTGAGTAAAGTGCTTGGAGGAGGTCTTGGAATTGAGGTACTATGTCTTCTAATGTTATCATGGTGTCACACGTGTGTTTAAGGATTAAAACCCTTTTGGCAAGTGCTTGACTAAGATTATGATGATGATGTGGATGATTAGGATAGTGATTTGGATTGATTAGAAAGAGGATGATGATGATTAGGATATGATTTGGCTTGGAATGTTGTTGATGATGTGGCAAGTGTTTATTAGATGTTTGACTTGGGCAATATCAAACATAAGATCTCAAATGTAAATGCATGAACACACACACCAAACACAATGATAAATTTGTCTTTCAATATTAAATGTGATGATTAAGCACACACTTGAAAAAACAACAAGCCCTAAGACACGTCAAGTGGGGTATGGCCAATTAGGTCTTACTCTAGTTTGCACAAGGTTGAGTAGGGAAATGACTTGAAAGTGAAATATTGCCACATAGCTGAGAGAAAGGGGTAACCCACCCTTCACCTTCACTTCCTAAAGGTATAAAGTTCTTTGGGGCTTAACCAAGAGTGATAAGATTTCAATATTCCAAGGAGAGTGTCTTTCGATCCACACCTCAATTGAGGTCGTCCCTTGGAGTGGTGTGTCCCCAAGCAGGCCTCTTAGATAGGGTGACAAAATCAAACCAAGTGAGGTACACTTGATTCACACTCGCAGTTATTAATTCCCCTTAGAAATGAGATATGTGTAAACAAATAATAGAAGCACTTGTTCTTTTTTAGATCCAAAGCCAAATGTGTAGGAAGACACTTGTTCGTTTTAACCAAATTTTTTATGTGAATGCAAGCAACGTTCGTTTTAAGCCCAAAATCCAAATGTGTTTGTAAACAATGATTAAGAGATGAAAGATGAAACGAGTGCACCTAATTATTTTTGCTTTCCAAGTTGCTGTTGTGACTGATCCAAATGCTGCTCCAGCTCCTTTGATTCACCTACAAGTCACCAATCCCAAAAAAAGACAAGTAAACTTGCATAAAAGACCGTTATGTGAAAAAGATAAAGTCTAATAAAATCTGATTAAGATGACCTGATACAATAGAATAGATTGCATAAATAGAAAATTTAGAAAATTCTATGCACTTTAAAAAAAATCGTGGAAATTGGATCAATTTTGCTCAAGATATGCTTGTTTGAAGTTTAAATGCAATTTTGACTTTGACTGATAAAAAAGTTAGCAAAATGACATAGTCACCTGATAAAAATGCACTGTTGTGAAGTTCGTCATGTCAGCTTTCCGATGAGTCCTTGTTTGCACGATTTGGAGCCCGTATGACCAAGTTATGATTAAAAAAAATGCCCTTCTAGGACATGTAGAAGCATAAGGACAAGTTTAACAGTTAATGTTAGCTGCTAACAGTTACCACTTTCTAGTCACATGTATCTATTTATAGGGTAGTTACTGTTTGAGTTGGACAGTTAAGGCTTAGTGGGACCAGCGGAGCCCTTGGTCACTAACATGACCAAGGGTGAGCCAAAAGCAAAAAATAAAAGAAAAGAAACAATACCCAATGGACCCCACAGTCTGCATACAAATTGAAAACTTTCCTAAGTGCTGAAGATTTATACCAATCAAAGTGTTTAAACTATTGAAGCTTTATAAAAATCAACTATTGAAATTATCTGAATGTTTAAGTGAATCCCTAAAGCAATCTCGACAGAGTTGATTGAAGATGGTTGTCGACGCTTCGACCTAGGAGGTCGACGGGTGCATGAAGGGCTAAAGATAGAGGCGGGTCGCCTCCATAGGTGGTGATGGGGAAGGTCCTAGGTGGCAACTGGTCTGAGGCAGCGTCGACAGGAGAAATGAACTGCGTTGTTCGAAATTGAGATGGCGTTTGAGGGTTATAAAGAGATGGCATTCGAGGGTTTGGCGAGTGGAGGAATAGAATCTGAGGGCGACTAAGGCCATAAGTGGTGGTGATGATGGATTACACAGGTGGCAAGGTTTTGGCATCGAGTAATCTTTGATAGAGTTCTACACATGTGAGGTTGAAGGGAAATTAGTGCTGGAAATGCTAGCAGAGTGGTGGCGACCACAAAATTGGGGCAGCGACTTGGCCAAAAGGTAGCAGCAACTGTGTGTAAAAGGGTCACTGACAAGAGATTCACGAGCAACAGACAGTGGTTTTTACAGTGGCAACTTCAAAAGAAAGGCTGCAGATCTAGGGTTTTCTCTCTAGCATACAAATCACCTACAATACATTAAAAAAATGACCACTGCCACTAACGAAAGCCATGATAAAATCTGTAAACCCTAAAAAAGCCTACAACCAAGATAATATCCGCTGCAAAAAAATGATTAGATTGAGATCTAATGGAAACCAACACCAATGATGCCAACTGAGACACTTCTCAGGTCGTATGGCTCCGTATGGATCCGTACAGTATGACATGCGAACTAAAAAAATTTGAATTTTTTTTCAAAAATTTCACAGACAGGAAACCTAGGCAAGTTTATAGTCAAAATTCATGGAAACGACCTCCCGGATGCAATGGTGAAGTCAGATCTGAGCTAGGAGATCACCTGCAACAAATCCCTTGCAAAACTTGACAAACTAAGATTTGAAACATGTAATTTTTTCCAACAAAAACCTACAAAAACTAATGATTAGATCCAATTGTGCATGTTCATGTCGGGTTCACCAAAATGTATATGAAAAATTTGGATAAATGAAAATGATAAGACAATGAAATGCATTACCTTGATCCAAATCTTCAATACCTCAGATGGATGTGAATGATAGATGCATGCATGATTGAATTGATCAATTGATTTGATATTGTTGGTTGCTCAATTCAGCAACATAACATTTTGATGAAGATGATAGATGGAAGATGATAGATGAAAAGACAATGGATGATAGATGAATGATGCAAAGGCTCTAATGATATTTCGACAACATAAGGATACTCCAACTCAATGCATTTTAGAAAATTTGACAGCATAAGGATGTATGAAATGTGGATTCATGAAAATGGCTTGTGAGGGGGTTGATTTATAGGCAAGGATTGATTTGGATGGATGGTTGAGATTTAAAGGCTAAATGATCGATGTGGATGGCTAGGATTGATTAGGTTTTCCCACTCTTCAAGGAAGTTGTAGTCATGTGACAAGTGTAAGGAGGAGAATAAAGTTCATGTGTGATCGTGTACACAAAAACTTTTATTTAATAGAATTAGGTCTTATTAGTTGTACATGTGAGGGATATTAAATAAAAGTTGTACTACCACACATGATTCAATTGAGAGGTGGACAAGTGTTGGAATGTGATGAGAGGTGAGGACCTAATTCAAATATTTTATTTGAATTATTTGGGATATGTGGATGGAAATTAATTAAATAAATGGGTTTTATTTAATTAATTGGCTAGGTGATTAGGATGGGAAATTAATTAATTAAATAAAATTTATTTAATTAATTGGCTAAGTGAGATAAGTTGAATTAGGAGTGGGATTATGAAAAAATGCTACATGATGTTTCTAATAATGTTTTTGACTAGGTGTTGCAAGATATCGACAAATATGGGTGTCTACAGTTTCTAGTACACATGTGATCTTATCCTCTAGTTGTCACATGTCATATGATTAAGACACTTGTCATCATCCTATGTAGTCCTATCTTATCGCCTTGCCTATATAAGTAACGTCCCTCATGTACATTTTGTATGAGTTTGTAATAATATCATTATTCCATTGTTACACCATAATCAAGAAATTCATCATCTTGTTGCTCTCTTGTGGAAGGCTAATCTCTGGTTTTGCAGGTGATCTTGGGAGCTTGAGTTCATTGGGGACTCTTACATGGTATTAGAGCTCTAGATCTGCAAGCCCCTTCTTACATCTAGGAGATAATCAGCATTGATATTTTGTTGGGTTACATTTCTAGCCAAAAAGGACCCTGCCATTGAGTCCAGGCGGCCAAACAAAAGAATTTTGATATAAAACACTTAATATTTCATCATTAGAAAAAACTTCAGCCATTTTTGGAGGGTTTAAAGAATATTCCATAGAAAATCCATATGAATCGTATGAATTCATACCAGTGCACAACTCTACACAAGAGGGATCTTCATTGGCATCATCAAGCAGTCATAGGCAGAATATTCACTGGGTAATTTATTATCCGAAGGTTAATAATATTAATTTATAGTTAATTTCATTATTCTACAGATCTTTTTGCTGCTAGCGTCAGTTAGGTACATTGTACCCTATATGTGCAGTCTACACAGGTACTGATATCCAACGCAAGGGCACCACATGGTGCGGGGCCCTACTAAACCCTCTACTCAACAGGTAAACCATCCGACTGACAAGCCAAACTCCCCTCCAGAAAATCTCTAGAGAATATTCCCTAAAAGCCTTCCACAAAACTAACACAACCCATAAAACAGATCAACATCCTAGAAACAATTGTTAGATCCCCAATTAGTGGTTTTGCTTTCAATATTGGTAGTTTCAAGATAAGCATAGGGCAATTTTTTGATTTCCAGATGATTTCCAGGAAAGTCAATGGTAGTTTTACAAAGAGGGAGAATATTCTGGCCATATCAGGTAACATTTTGTGCTTGATTTTGCTAATGTTAGCATGACATCATCGATTTCCTTCAACCCCATCTAGCCCCCTCTCCAATTTCATTTTTTATTTGGCAGTCCAACTTTAGAGGCCTGTATCTCAGTCATTTTGGCTCCTTTTTTGGAGTGATTTTTTTAAATTTGGGGTAGAATTTCATAGGCTTCACAATGGTGTAATCAAGTTTTAATTTTGGTGCCTGGTTTTTCTAGAATTTGTAGATTTCCACATTTGTTGTTGAGCAGTTCTCATTTTGGAAACTTTTGGGGCTCCATTTAGGCTCATATGGTGACATTTTTGGGTGATTTTTTTTTAAGTTTATAATTTTTTAATACTTCTTAGACCTATAATCAAATTGATCTAATTTTAGACCAAAATTGTACTTTCAATTTGAGGCCTAATTTGGCATTTGCAATGTACCAAGATCAAAGACCACTTTGCTATTTTGGGTAGTGGTAACTGTAATTGCACTAAATATAAAGTTCCATGATCATATATTGTTGGGGGGTAATCTTGTGAGTTTTGATCTCTAATCATTTGAGGGGATATCATGGTCTTTTCTGTTCATCCTTTTGTGATAAACCTGAAAAAGGATAATTATGAGTCTTGGTAAAAAGGCATCCTCACACATTGTACGTGGCTCAATATTTTGTCTTATCTTTATGGACTCTTACCTGAACCAGATACACATCACAAGAAAAATGCATGGGTAAATAATAATGATTCATATTGTAGGATTGATTTGTTCTAGTGTTGATTATGACACTATGTGGACTATGTCAGACATTGATTGTCCACACACACTTTGGACTAAGATTTAGGATATCTATGGAGGGCCTCACATCTCTCCATTCCCAAAAGATCTTGCTATAGATTGTCTCATACCCATTGATGATGCAGATAATATACCCTTTGATGATGATACAGAAGAGGAACTTGAATATCTAATAGGTCTTGATTGTTTAAATGACACAAAGACTTATCTTGCTTATCCTTCTCCTCCTAATGAGATCACTACACCACCATCACCTATTGCTACTTCAGAGTTCAGAGTTACTTCCTTGAGAGTTTTCATTGATTCTTTGCAGTTGGATCATTTTAGTCTTCCTAATCCACATCATTGGGATTCCTATTTATCAAACATTGCATCTTTGTTTGTGGAGTCTCACATTTCAGATTTGGAGGACACATTTGAGGGGTTATTTCTAATCTTTGATGGAAATGATTTCATCACATCTTTCGTGTTTTTAGATATAGTTCCATATCTTTCCTCACTAGGCTATACTTCTTTGATTGGGCATTTAATTCCTATTTTGGAGAAGACATCATTTTCCAGCATGAGGACACTAGAGTTGTATTTTGAGGAACACATGTTGATTTGGATTCTCTTTTCATCCAACTTGTGGGAGTTGCTTTTATATCCACCATTGGATTTGTTTCTTCCCAAGGGGAGAAATGTTGTTTGTAGGCAGTGGATTGTGTTTTGTCTTCGAGCATTCATTGGTACATGAGCTATTTCTTTGTGAGGGGTGTTGATTTTTTCCCAGATTGGATGCTTATTCCCAGATTTCCCTACAAGGTAGCCATCAATGATCAACTGGATCTCTGGGCCAGGGGCCAACAGTATAGGAGATAGACTCTATATTTTATCTCCTCTTCTTCTTCAGGCTCTGCAAAACCTAGGGGGGTATTCCCTACTCAACATCCATGGGGATATGCATACAAAAGCTGGGATGCTGACAGAAAGCAGATAAGTCCTCCTGTAAGTAGACCAAAACTGCAAGATAAGAGCAAAGGGGCTGGCTTTGGGCCTATTTTCAGTTGTAGACAGAGGACTTGGATCCTAAAACTAATTCTAATGTCCTAATGGTTGTTTTAGAGTTTGATTTTGATTTTATGTTTGGATGCAAAGCTGGACATGGTTATAATACAAACACAATGCAAGATTGGTGCCTATCCAGGGCCTGGAGTCAGTAGACATACACCTGTGAATGATATGCATGAACAACTAAAACTGGATTTCAGGGGGATACATATGATACTTGCCTTACAGATATCTCCCAATACAAAGTGTTAAGCTATCCATACTTATGGCATCCCTATTGCAGTATATCCTTCCCAATATTCAATCTGAAAATAGTTTAATCTACCCCTTGAGCAGAAGTTAAAAGATTAAACATTCAACACAGGAATTCTATGTTCTAGAATCTTAGACATTCCTTAAATATCTGGACTCAGAAGAAAGATACATGCAACACTGGAGACAGAATTAGCACAACACATGCAAACATAGCATTACTCATATAGGATAAACCATGAAATCAGTGGATTCATGCAAAAAAAACATACCACAGGAGATACATAAACTCACAAGTTTTACTGCACAGAGCAACCAAATCAGCTGTATTACATTACAGAGCCAAAAATGTTCATCTTTCCACCACCAAATGAGTAACACTTCCAGCTTAAAAACCAGCCAGAGGGAAGCGTACTTAGCATTAATTACATGGTTGACCAAAAATCCCGCCAGATACACAGTATCAGAAAAATGGCGCTCAACGCACTGAATACAGCAGGTAGGGGAGGAGACAAGAAGGGATCTCGAGCCATGAGCCGCCAACCGTGGATGTACAACTTCAGTCGGGTACGAGATCCGTCCACACCATCGCCCATACTTCAGCAACAACTGCCATTAATGTCCATCCACCTCGCAGCCATCGGGAAAACATCAAACAGTGTATCGCAACTGTTTCCCGCCAAAACGCACTTCACCGCAGTTTCAAAATAATACAGGGAGATTAATCCCACAGGCACGGCGCGGAGAGCCCCCCACCACTTTATACACACGGCCACATGCATAATAAGCGTCGAGCGCTTTTGCCACGCTCGACCCACGATCCTTCGCACAAAGCCTATCGCCAAGACCCAAGCCATCGGCACACCCCACAATTCTCCTGCCGACCTCATTTGTCTCACCGACAGCCACACTACACTCCACTCCATCGGCCAGAGATAGACCATCAGCCTAGCAAGAAACCCCTCTACCAATAGAACAACTCTTGCCGATAACACATCAGCCTGCCACCTCTGTCGGTGTGACACACACCGTCGGAACAACCAAAATCTCCCCAGCCGATGAAGAGTGCTACGCCGATGCCTGCATATGCAAACATCCTTCGGATGTTCAAAAATCATCCTGACGTCAGCATCATCATCTGCACGACCACCCTCATCGGCACAACCTGATGCATCAGAGGAAGATCCTCCTGCTTAGCCGATACCAAATGTCTGGCCAATGAACATCCTGATGACGTCACCGTCATGTCCTGTTGATGTCATCAGCATATCTGCCTACTGCACACCTCCTCATATCTGGATGACGTCACCGTCATATTCGCAACATTGGGGGATCTCTACAAGGTGACTAGTGTTAGAAATATGACCCCCCTCGGACCTTAATGACGTCACCACAAATAGGCATCAGAATGATATTCGGAAATATGATGATGATGACAACCCACCCCTAGAATATCATGATGATGATGCCCCCCTCTCCTTAAGAAAATATGATGCTGCAGCTGAAAAATGCTGAGGAGGTCCAACACTTAGGAAATTTTGGATTTTAGAGAGGGGACCATGCCAAAAACCTTGAACATAAATTATTACCAATAGGCACCTTGACCTTCTATCGATGACCCTTTTCTCCTTTCATTTTCCTTTATCGCTTTTGTATGTGCAAATCCAAATGCATATACAACATACAGGGCGGACGTCAAATGTTATAGAACGAACAGAATTTCGGTTCGGGTCCGGCTTGCAAATATTTTCATTGCATATCTGAATGTATATTCTGTTTGTATGCTAAATATACAAACACAAACATACAAGCAGGGAATCTAATGAGAATATTCTAGATACATTCCTCCCCTGTATATTGAACATGTACAAACCCGTTTGCATAAGACTGCCGCAGGCCCCACCAAATGTACATCAGCCAATGTATATTTTCCTTTGTATATGACCCGATATACAAAGCAGGAATATTCCCTTCATCGGCCAGACCAACACCATCCGCCAAACACACACCGATGATGAACATTACGCCGATGGCACATCACTAACACCAATTAGATCGCCAAGAAGCCTGTGAGGTCATGCCGATGGGCAAGAAGATATAGGGTTCAAATGAAGAAACCCTCTAAACATGAAAAATCAACCTCCAGGTCAAAATGAGTACCAACAAGGGGTATCTAACATCTCATTCTATCTTTCCTATGGGGGATTATTCATTGTATATTGGTGATAGAAGTAGTCCTTGGGGGTCATGTTGAGACCTCCTTCCTTCTTTCACTTTCTTGTTTTCTCTCTTTTGGAGAGGGTTTTTTCCTACGGGTTTTTGTCCTTTACTCCATTTGTGAGAGATTGTTTTGTACATGGGTACCTAACATGGCCTTGTAGTTCAGACCCATCTATCATCCATCATTGCATCATTTGCATGCTTTCTCATTCTCCCTAAGTTGCACTTAAGGGGGGATGTTGGTGTGAACATGGGTATTTCCTATCGAGTTTCCCATTTATAGTGTAAACAAAGCACATTATCTAACTAGTTATTAGTTGGGACTTATTCACACATGTTCACATGTTAAGTTTACTTAGGGCTCTAAGAATCTTTCTATAAGTTTCTAGTACACATGTGATCTTATCCTCTAGTTGTCACATGTCACAGGATTAAGACACTTGTCATCATCCTATGTGGTCCTATCTTATCACCTTGCCTATATAAGCAAGGTCCCTCATGTACATTTTGTATGAGTGTGTAATAATATCATTATTCTATTATTGCACCATAATCAAGCAATTCATCCTCTTGTTGTTGTCTTGTGGAAAGCTAATCTTTGGTTTTGCAGGTGATCTTAGGAGCTTGAGTCCATTGGGGACTCTTACAATCCCACCCCTTCTTTGTATACTTTTGTCCTGGTGACTAGTAAATTATATGATAAATTATTGAAACATCAAAGATGCTACTTATTATTGATGTGGATGGAAGATAAGGTAGATGACAAGGAAGGTAGATATGATCTTATTTGATTTCCATATTTCTTCATACACAACTGATACTAATAAATCTTGTAAATATAGTCAATTTAGTTAAATTTTATGCAAAATATTGGTTAATGTTAATAGGAAAAATGTGTAAAACAATTCACCAATTGTATAATACCCCAATTTTTTTCCCTTGGGCTATTTTATTTTTCATGATATAAAAATTTGGTTTATTGCTATAAGGACTACTTACAATTCATGAACATCTCCAATCAAATTACAAGAGGCTATTTTACAGATGGATCAAATATGTTTGATTTGTAGATTTGATCATGCTACTTAAGAAAAGAAGAAAAGTTGGTGGGAAGTCACCCTGAATCTCTTGATCAAAAAATTAGAAAAAAAAGAGAATCACAGCAGACACAAAGCCAATTTCTCATCAACACATTAATCAAATATTTTGAGAAGAATTTACATACATCGACCCAAACATTTTAAACATCAATCTTGTCCAAGTGAATAGTTTTATCTATTTTTGGGAAAAAAAGACAACAGTAATAAGCACGCATAAATAAACCCCAACATGTTGCATCAAATTTATAAAAAATGAAAAAACACTTCTTACAGCTTTACAAAAACATGAGAAATGGAATGTTAACTATAGAACACTGTCACTAAGCTCTATGATAGGATTATTATTAAAACATGAATTTGCTTCTTGTATAAAATTCATTAAAGCTTGGCTTTGATCCACCATGAAAGATCTGCCTTCGCCTTGGCCTTCACAAACATCATTGTTGTCATCGTTGTAGACACCAAAATTTGACCATGTCCCAACATCACCAGATTTCATCTCGCATCTCCCCTTCTAATCATCAATTCAATCATTCTTCTAATATTAATTAAATAATCTCATTTATTTAATTAATAAATCCAATCATCTTCCCAACATTAATTAAATAAATTCCAGTCATCTATTTTATTAATTAACCATTTCAGCTCTTCTTCTAATGTTCCAACCTTTAATTAAATAAATTAGTATTTTTTTGATTAATTTGACCATCATATATATATTCCTCCAAAAATTAAATAATTAGGCAATGTTTATTTAATTCATCTATTTTCCCCTCATTATTAGTTAAGTGAACAAATCATGTTTACTCAACTAATTAACCACTTGCACAATTCTAAGCATCAAGCTAAGTCAACCTTGCACGTGGCTCAATGCATGCACAAGGCTCCATAAAATCCTCTCATCAAATCTTGTCCATCCATTCAATCTAGAAAATCTCCACCATCCAAATCCCTTGAATCATAGATCTCTTCATGTGCACCAATCACAAGGTGACACTTGGAAGCTTCTCATGCAATCTTGCCTTTCAATCAACCTCATCCATTAATCTTCCAAATCAATCTCACCCCTTAATCCTCTTCATCTAAAAAACTATAAATTGTCCTTCACCTAAACCATTTTCAAGTCTCTTGGAATGCATGGTCATGTTGTCCATTTGAGCAATCACGTACTCTCTCATCCACACCAAATCCTTTGAGCACAACACCATTGGTGCAACAAGGGTTTGTGTTGGTGAGAAACTTAGTTTTTCATTAACTTTGTAAATCCTTAGTGTAATCTAGAGGTTATGATTAGACGCGGATTAAATAAATTATTGTTTGCATGCTTTCTATTTGTTTATGGTTTACATTTCATCATATATAGTTGTCATTCATTATAAATGACTAAATACATGCAAATCTAAGCTTCTATGTGAAAAATAAGTCCTTGACTAGAGTAACAATGGGAACAAGAGGAGGTATCAAGGGTGGGGAGTCCCTAGATGATAGTCATGGTGATGGTGGTGATGGCAGCAATGAAAGAGGAGGCAAACTTAGGCTCCAACCTGATGAGCCTTGGCATGGTGACACTAGCAGAGGTAGAGCACCAAAGGTAGTGGCATTAGAGTTTATAAGTATGGCCATCACCTATTACACCATGGCTATGAAATTAATTGCATGGATACAATTAGGAACATTATGGACATATTATTTGTTTCTCTTGACTGCCACATGCTCACCTTACCCGTTACACTCAAACTATTATTTCATTTAACCTGTGATTATTGACTTACCTGAGACTTGATTCCTAGACCTCCATCTCTACCTCCTTTAGCTCTACTCTCAAACTAACATATTCAAACTCTAGCTACTTCTACTGTATTCCTTCCAAATCTATAGACCAGCCTAGTGTTAGCGCCTGAATTGACTGGCAGTTTTTTGAGCATTTTTCATTCAGGCACTCTCCCTAAGTATCCAAAAAATATTCTAAGTGATGGACCTCCTCAGCATTTTTCAGCTGCATCATCATATTTTCTTGAGGAGGAGGTCATCATCATCATCTTTGTTTCGATGAAGGTCGGCATCATCATGTTCTTCGTCGACCGGTTTCTCATCGTCATCATCATATTTTACTATCGGGTGATGTTTGGTTTTTATCCTGATGATGCTGATGAGCTACAGTGCGCCCTGATCTGCTTGCGAGGGTGATTTTTCAAGTATCCGGTGATCTTCCATTTATCACCTTGCCCCGACATGATGATGATGTTGCCCCGATATTCTGAAGGGGTTATTCTTTGAGTTGTGCGACCTCACTTGTTCTTTCTTAAGGGTCGTCATCATCATCATATTTCCAGTTATCACCGTGTTGCTTGCGGGGGTCATCATATTATCTGCATCATGATATCTCGCCGGGGTGATATTTCTATCATCGGGTGATCTTGGTTATGATCATCCTGATGATGATGTTGAAGAGTTCTAAGTGCGACCCGATATTCACTAGGGTCATCATATTTTGAACGTCAGGATGATCTTAGTCAATATCATCCTGATGATGTTGTATCACTTCTTGTTCGATTGTTTTGTCGTCCTGATGATGCTGACGTCATCCATATATCAGGGTGATATCTTTCTTTCTGCCTATCTGCATCATGATATTTCCGAAGGAGGGGGTGATATTTTCATATCACCCGGATATATGTTTGTTCGAGCATCATGATGATGCTGATATCAAGGAGATATCCGCCTGCTGGCTTCGCGCATTATCTACTGGGGGTGATCTTTTCAAGCATCATCATCATATTCAGTTATCGCCCCGATCTTATAGTGGAGCTACAGTGCAACCTGATATTTGAACATCAGGAGGATATTTCCAAATATCCGGTTGTCTTCCGAATATCATGATGATGTGGATATGATGATGACGTCATCAAGGTCCGGGGGGGTCATATTTCTAACACTGATCATCTTGAAGAGACCTCCTGATATTTGCAAACATGATGATGACGTCATCCGGATATGAGGAGGTGCGCAGTAGGCAGATATGATGATGACGTCAGCAGGATATGATGATGACGTCATCAGGATGTTCATCGGCCAGACTTTTGTTATAAGCTCAGCAGGAGGATGTTCCTCCGATGGATCCGGTTGTGCGGGTGAAGGCGATTATCATGCGGTTGTATTGCAATATGATGATGACGTCAGGGTGATATTTCGGGCAACAGGATATCATGCTGCTGGAGGATGATGATGATGAAGTCTTATACTAGTGTCGTCAGGAGCAAAAGCACCGACATGATATATGCTCATGACCTAGTATATAAAGTGTCAAAGAGGTCATCGCGGGGTGCATGTGGGATAATGTTATCCTGCATATTCAAAATATCATGATGATGAATCTCGGCGGGAAATGGTTGCGATTGCACATTTGATGATCTTCCCAAGGCCGCGGGTTGGTGCGCCATTAATGGCGATTGTTGCAGAAGTATGGGCGATGGCGTGGATCGATCCTGTACCCGACTGAGGGTGTACATCAGCGGATAGGGGCGCAGGGCTCGAGAAATCTTCCTGTCTCCTCCCCTACCTGCTGCATTCAAGTTTGGGCGCCAATCTGGTTGTGTTTGAGCGCCATTTTCCTGATACTGTGTATCTGGCGAAATTTTGGTCAACCATGTAATTAATTGCTGAGCACCTACCTGGCTGTTATAAGCAGGTGGTCTTGCTCATTTGAAAGGTTGTTGAAAGCTAATGATTTTTGGCTCTGTAATGCAAAACCAGCTGATCTGGTTGCTCTGTACAGTTTGATCTTGTGAGTTTATGTATCTCCTGTTGTAGGACTTGGCATGAATCCACTGGTTTCATGGTTGATCTTATATGAGTAATGCTATCTTAGCATGTGTTGTGTTAATTCTGTCTCCAGTATTGCATGTATTCTTCTTCTGGATCTGGATATTTGTGTGATGTTTAGATTCTAGAGCATAGAATTCCTATGTTGAATGTCTGATCTTTTAACCTCTGCTCAAGGGGCAGATTAAACTGTTTTCAGGTTGAACATTGGGAAGGGTATACTGCAGTAGGGATGCCATAAGTAGAGATAGCTCAACACTCTATATTGGGAGATATCTGTAAGGCAGATATCATGTGTATCCCCCTGAAATCCAGTTTTAGCTATTCATGCTGATCATTCACAGGTGTATGTCTACCGACTCCAAGCCCTGGATAGGCACCAATCATGCTGTGTTCTTGTGTTATACACCATGTCCAGCTTTGCATCCAAATTCATACTAAAACATTTCATACCTCCACCTGTTAGTTGTAGGAGTAGGATTAGGAACCCCCTGCATGCTCTCATTCCCAACCAGACATCATGTCCAAGAATGTTGCCAGCCTTGTGATCTATCATGCAGATCTTGGTCCATACATGAGAGTATTCTGCCTGTTGTTGTCAAGTTAGATCCTTCTATCTTTGAGCTAGTCAAGGTTACATCTTGAGTTATAGGGATACCCCCCTTGGTGTGGCAGAACCAGAAGTGAAGGGGAGGAGCTCACGCAACCTCCTGTATTCAGTTGGCCTGAATCTGCCTGTGCATTAGAAGTGGCAAACCCTAATGCTGATTCAGAAGAAATGTCAACACCTAGTATGTCCCTAAAAGAATGCCAACTCTCTCTCATTTATAAAATTTGATAACAATATGTTTTAATCTTAAATTATAAACATGTAAGGTGGAGATCATTCCAAGTGCAAATGTGTAAGTTGTAGATTTAGTTGAGGGAGTTTGGAGTAATTGGACAAAGCTTACTGATGCAAGAGCATCCCTGGTTCAAGAGTAATATTGCATCAACCAAAAAACCATTTGCATTTTAGTTCTTTCATTTTCCAGTTCAGTTCAGGCAATTCAGTCAATAGCAGTTTTTAGCTTGTGGTCCAGTTTTGGCATTTCACATCTTGTGGATCTGGACTTAGCATCTACATTCATTCATTTACATCATATCAAGAATTCAGAGCATTTGGATTAGTTACCGGAAAGATATCGCTATCAGAAGTTGATTGTTTTCTTAGAGTAGAGCATTCTAACAGTTCCTGATAATCAGTTGAAGGAGAAGGCTTGCGGATCATTACTGAACTTGCGAATCCTAATGACACATCATTCAATGATCCTTGGTTTGTGGCCAACCTTTTTCGGAGGTCCGCACGTTGTTCCATTCATTCGAGGAAGTGTTATATGCATTTAGGTCCAACCTATCTATGAACACATTACAACTCTTCATTGGAGTTTGTCACCTTCCTTGGCTAACGTAGAGGAATCTATTGGTCTGGAAATGATATATAAAGATGTAATAGATCCTTAGGAAAGTAGTTAAGAAGTTAGCAATTGATTCATAGTTCATAGTTTTGATTTGTGTGAAGGAGCTTCAAAGCTTTATCCTGCGCATGTATGTAATCAGGCTTGTGAGCCCTAATTGTAAGCCCGCATCTTGCCGACGGATCTCCATTTTGAATTCTTTGATATACTAAATGACTGAATCTACATTTGTTTTTGAGTTGTTTCTATTGTGTTTAGTCTTGCTGCACAGTCCGGATAGTTGATTCTGTGAACCCTCCTACCGTGACTCACCAAGTGGTATCAGAGTGAAAGTTTGATTCTTTGGAGTGAATTGGCAAAGGGGATTCCGTAAGATCTTGTTGTGAGTAGATCACCGACCTGAGGCAGGTTACTGGTGTGCAACCGATCACTAATTAAGAGGTAGTTGTTGCTTGTAGCCCGATCGCCGAATTTGAGGTAGTTTGCACTTGATCCTAGGAGGATGCCGCCGCGAAGAGTTCCTCCTATTGGTACAATGGCTAATAGAATGGATGAAATGATGGAATTGATTAGAACAATGCGAATTCGTTTGGATGTCGTTGAAGAAAGATGGGCGAAGAGGATTGACACTGAGACCTAATGTTGAAAGTGATGATGAAGAAGAATTTCAATCTGCTGAACAAACCAGCGAAACCCTAGAAGGTCATGAAGAAGAAGAATCAGATCAGGTAAAGATGTTGAGACCTATTTCAAAGATTGGGAAGAGACCTAGAGTTGATGTGTCGAACTACACTGGTAATTTGAATCTGGAAGAGTTGATTGACTGGATAAATGATATGGAAGAATACTTTGAATATGAAGAAATTGAAGATCTGGAGAGAGTGAAATTTGCAAAGACAAAATTGAAAGGACATGCTACTATTTGGTGGAAAGAAGTTTAGTTGGAAAGAAATAGGAGAGGAAAGGAAAAGATTACAAAGTGGGACCGGATGGTGACAAAGTTGAAGAATCAATTCATACCTGCTGACTATGAGTTGGAACTGTTGAAGAGATTGCAAAACCTAAGGCAGAAGGAGAATCTGTGAAGGAGTACATTGAAGAATTTCATAAGATGATCATAAGAATAGGACATAGTGAAGCAAGCAAGGAGAAAGTGGCTAGATACATCAATGGCCTGAGATTGAACATTCAAGAAGAACTAAGCTTGGTAAGGATGACATCTTTGGAAGAAGCATATCAATTTGCCCTGAAAGTTGAAGAGAAGTTGAATAAGAAGCATGATCAAAGACAGAGAGGCAGAGGAGGTAAATTTCAGAGAGGTAGAACATTTTCTGGAGGAGACAGATCATTTGGGGAGTAGAACAAGTTTGACAACCCTTTTAAGAAGGATGACAGAGATAACAATGCTTACCGGAGAGATGACAGAAATTTTTACTGGAGAGGAAACCCTAGTGCATACCGGAATGAAGGATACAGAAGAGAAGGAAGAGGATTTGATAAGAGAACATTCAGAGGCACTTGTTTCAAGTGTGGAGGTGAAGGACATAGAGCATTTGAGTGTAATCAGGGTATTACAAGTAACAAAACAGAAAACAGTGGAAGAGCAGCCTATGTTGAAGAAGAACCTGTTGAATCACCTTGTTCAGTTGGCAATCTTGAGAAGAATAATCACTGGTGATGAGGAGAGCACTATTTCAAGTAGAGACAAATGAAGAACTGTCACAGAGGAAGAGTCTGTTCAGAACTAAATGTAAATCCAGAGGTAAGTGTTGTAAAGTTGTGATTGATAGTGGTAGTTCAGGTAACCTAGTTTCAGAGGAGATGGTGACTAAGCTGAAGTTGGAAAGAATGAAACACCCTAAGCCTTATCAAATAGCATGGATTCAGGATGATCATAAGGTACTGGTGAGTGAGCAATGTTTGGTGAAATTTCATATTGGATCTTATCATGATGAAGTCTTGTGTGATATTATGCCTATGGATGCTTGTCATATCTTGTTGGGTAGACCTTGGTAGTATGATAGAAAAGCTATACATGATGGGAGAAAGAATACATATACTATAACAATAAATGGGAAAATAATTACTTATATTCCTTTGGAATATGATCTTAAAGATGTGGTATGTGGGAATGCTAGAATCTGTTTGGTAGATGGAAGGAAAATTTTGGATGGTTTGAAATAGGAAAGTATGTGTTATGCCTTGATTCCTAAGAAGCCTGGAGTGGTGAAGAAAGAAACTGAACCGGAAGAGATAAAAGAGTTGCTGACAAAATATGAAGACATCATATCAGATAATGTACCTGATGGATTACCACCTACAAGGAGTATCAATTATCACATGGATCTTATACCGGGAGCAAGTTTGCCTAACAAAGCAGCACATAGAATGACACCGACAGAGAATGAAGAATTGAATAGACAGATACAAGAGTTGTTGAGAAAAGGTTTGATCAGAGAAAGTCTGAGTCCTTGTGCAGTACCTGCAGTTTTGGCACCTAAGAAGGATGGAGAATGGAGAATGTGTACTGATTCCAGAGCAATAAACAAGATCACAATTAAGTATAGATTTCCTTTACTTAGGATGGATGATATCATGGATTGTTTGAGTGGAGCCAAATATTTCACAAAGATAGACTTGAAGAGTGGATACCATCATATCAGAATAAGAGAAGGTGATGAATGGAAGACTGCTTTTAAAACAAATTAAGGATTGTATGAGTGGTTAGTGATGCCTTTTGGATTGACAAATGCACCGAGTACTTTCATGAGGTTGATGAATGAGGTCTTGAAGAAATTCTTGGGTAAATTTGTAATTATGTACTTGGATGATATTCTAATTTTTAGTAGGACAAAAGAGGAACATTTGTTGCATATTAGTCAAGTTTTGTGGAGGTTGAGAGAGGAGAAATTGCTGATAAACACCAAGAAGTGTAGTTTCATGAAGGAAGAGTTGGTATATTTGAGATTTGTGATTTCTGCGGAAGGATTGAAGATGGACCCTGAGAAAGTGAGAGCAATTGTTGAATGGCCTACATCGGAGAGCATTGGAGAGGTTAGATCATTTCATGGTTTGGCTAGTTTCTACCGGAAGTTCATCAGAAATTTCAGTTTAGTTTGTAACCCTATGACAAAGATAATGAGAGGTGACAGAAAAGATTTTAAGTGGACATCTGGAGAAGATAAAAGTTTTGAGCTGTTAAACCAGAAAGTGATAGAGCAACCTATTTTGGCATTACCAGATTTCAATAAGGTATTTCAAGTTGATTGTGATGCAAGTGAAAATGCAATTGGAGCAGTGTTAAGTCAAGAAGGTAGACTAGTAGCATATTTCAGTGAGAAGTTGAATGATACAAGGAGAAGATTTTAAGTTTATGATCAAGAGTTCTATGCCATAATCCAAGCCTTGAAGAAGTGGAGACATTACTTGCTGCCTAAGGAGTTTGTGTTGTATATAGATCATCAAGCTTTGCAGTATTTGAAGAGTCAACGTAAGTTGAATCAGAGACATATGAGATGGGTAGAGTTCATGCAGAGTTATACTTTTGTGTTGAAGCATAGGAGTGGAAAATCAAACAAAGTTGTTGATGCCTCGAGTAGAAGAAGAAACTTGTTGACAGAGATAAGAGTTGAAGTGTTGGGTTTTGATGAATTGAAGAACATGTATGAGGGAGACACTGATTTTGCAGAACCTCGGAAAGCATGTAAGGAACCTATTGTGACAGATAGGAGTAAGTGGTTAGATTATTTTATTTAAGAAGATATGTTGTTCAAAGGAAGTCAGTTGCGCATACCTAGAAGTTCAATGAGAGATAACTTTATCAAGGAGAAGCATAGTGGTGGATTGGCAGGACATTTTGGCATTGATAAGACAGTGGCTTTGGTAAGTGAAAATTACTTTTGGCCTCAGATACACAAGGATGTTCAGATATTTGTGCAGAGTTGTTGAGTTTGTCAAGTTGCAAAAGGGAGTAGTCAGAACACTAGATTGTACAAACCTTTGACAGTACCGGAGAGACCTTGGGAAGACAGAAGCATGGATTTTGTAATGGGATTACCTAAGACACAGAGAGGATATGATTCAATATTTGTAGTGGTTGACAGATTTTCAAAGATGGCTCATTTCATACCTCGTAAGAAGACAACTGATGCAGTGCATGTAGCTGACCTATTTTTCAAGGAGATTGTAAGATTACATGGGTTACCTAAGAGTATAGTTTCAGACAGAGATACAAAATTTGATGGATACTTTTGGAAGACACTTTGGAAGAAGATGAAGATAGATTTAAAGTTTAGTTCTACTTTTCATCCACAGATAGATGGACAGATAGAGGTAGTGAATAGGAGTTTGGGAAACTTTTTGAGATATTTGTTTGGAGAGAAAACCAGAAGTTGGGACTTGATTCTTTCACAAGAAGAGTTTGCATACAATAATTCAGTAACTAGGAGTACCGGAAGAACATCTTTTGAGATTGTGACCAGAGTGAATCCTAGAGGAGTTGCAGAATTGAGAGATATCAATACAGAGGACAAGAGAAGTGCAGAAGTAGAAGAATTTGCAGATCACATGAAGACAATGCATAATTAGATAAAGAAGCATTTGGAGGATATGAATAGCAAGTACAAAGAAAAGGCTGATGAGAAGAGAAGATATAAAGAATTTGAAGTTGGAGTCGAAGTCATGGTGTACTTGAGAAAAGAAAGATTTCTAGTTGGGACATATAACAAGTTGAAGATGAAGAAGTTTGGACCTTGTAAGATACTCATAAAATTTGATTCAGGAAATGCATATCCAGTAGAGTTACCAGAGGCATTGAGTATTTCACATATTTTCAACATTGCAGATCTATATCAGTATCATGAAGCAAAGTTCAGTAACAGCATGGAAGAAGTCTTGAAGAACCAGTTACCACACAAAGCACTGGAGTAGATAGAAGACATTTTGGACAGCAGAAATAGATGCAGCATTAGAAGAAGACAATACAAAGAATACCTTGTGAAGTGGAAAGGCAAACCGGGAGAAGATTCATCTTAGATTTCTCAAGCTGAGGTGGACCGTCTTGGATCTCCCCTAGCCACGACAAAGTAAGGGACTCACTTTTTAAATAACCCCGAATGTCTGATGCAGGAGCATCCCTAGTTCAAGAGTAATCTTGCATCAACCAAAAAAACATTTGCATTTCAATTCTTACATTTTCCAGTTCAGTTCTGGCAATTCAGTCAGTGGCAGTTTTTAGCTTGTGGTCCAGTTTTGGTATTTCACATCTTGCGGATCTGGACTTAGCATCTACATTCATTCATTTACATCATATCAAGAATTCAGAGCATTTGGATCAGTTATCAGAAAGATATCACTATCAGAAGTTGACTGTTTTCTCAAAGCAGAGCATTCTAACAATTCCTGATAATCAGCTGAAGGACACGGCTTGTGGATCATTCCTTGACTTACGGATCCTAATGACACATCATTCAATGATCCTTGGTTCATGGCCGACCTTCCCCGGAGGTCCGCACATTGTTCCATTCATTCGAGGAATTGTTCTATGCATTTAGGTCTGACCTATCTATGAACACGTTATAACTCTTCATTGGAGTTTGTGACCTTCCTTGGCTGACGCGGAGGAATCTATTGGTCCAGAAATGATATTTAAAGATGCAATAGATCCTTAGGAAAGCAGTTAAGAAGTTAGTAATTGATTCATAGTTCATAGTTTTGATTTGTGCGAAGGAGCTTCAAAGCTTTATCCTGTGCATGTGTGTAATCAGGTCTGTGAGCCCTAATTGTAAGCCTGCATCTTGCCGATGGATCTCCATTTTGAATTCTTTGATATACTGAATGACTGAATCTGTATTTGTTTTTGAGTTGTTTCTGTTGTGTTTACTCTTGCTGCACGGTCCATATAGTTCATTCTGTGAACCCTCCTACCGTGACTGCACCACTTACCCAAGTATTTGAATGGTAATAATTAGAAATATTCTTAAACATCAAGAATAAGATAGAAATCAAATAAATAATATTGAATGCAAGGTTAAGATTTTTTGTTTCTTATCATTTATGGTATTGTTTGGAAAAAATCAATGGCCAAGATCAATTTCATGGTAGTCCTTTTAATTTATACCATCAATCTATATATTTCATCTAGTGCTCCTCAATAAGGGAACACGTATCAATGTAATAATTAAATTAATAATCAATAAATATAAAAAAGAGTTGGGATTTAATTATTTATAATAAATACACTAAAATAGAAACAAAGGTTGGAGTACACCATTCGAATGTGAAAATAAAAATGGAGGTTGGAGCTAGGGTTTTGAATGTAGAGTAAGAGAAGTGACAAACATTTGATCAAAGTTACAGGGAGTTGAAAGAGTTGCAAGTTTTAAAAAATTAAGTTACAACTGGTTTTGTTGTCATGTCCTAATGCAACTAAAGGAAGCGCCTAGGTGGGTAGGGATCGAGAAAGACATGTTAGTTGTTTCATAAGGAATGATGTCCATCGACATTAACAAATTTAAATTACTGGAAAGTAATATAGGGGATCACCAATCTACAATAAATGGTGACAAAGATAAAACTGTCAGCCAAATCCTTGGAGACAAAGACGAGGCAAAAATAACAGGACCAAACAAAGAAAACTCTAAAGAACAACATGAAAAACAAGGTAAGTATTTCAAATTTTAGTTTCTGGATGATATAATGGACATTATAGTTGAATGCCAAAATTGAACTATTATTTTGTTTTTCTTAAGGGGGTGCCTATAGAAATAGACTTCTACAAATGGGATGAAATGAATTGGGAAAATAGGGGTTGGGAAATAGAAAATGTAAGGGGATTGGGGAAAGGCTATGTATCATGTATGTTTAAGTTTGTTGATCATGCTTAGACAGTCTTGCAATATGGCACATGGGTTATTTGTGAACAATATTTCTATCTTCAGGCTTGAAACTTTGAGTTCCATCCCGAGGGTTCATCCCATTCACACTACCCCATATGGATAGAACTACCTTATTTAAACTTGGCATTCCACCTTTTTTTGAGAGACATATTAGACCAACATAATAGAGTAATTTGGTGCAAACATAACTCATATAAGTTTTCTAGCCTAAGAGTCCATCCTAAGGTTTGTCTGGGAATTGATTTGAATGAGCCTTTGCCAGAGAGTGTGCAATTGATAGGTTTAGGTTTTGAAATAGAACAACCAATAATTTATTTAAACAAGCATAATGTTTGTTTATGTTATATAGGGAAAAAGAGGATGAGATGATGAATGCATGTGAGTACACTAGATTAAACCCCCCTTTCATTACAACATTCAAGGACAAAACTGAGCCAAGTCACTACAAGATGGAAGAGGACTCAACTACTGATTTTGTACTCTTGTTTGTAGAGGAAAGATGTGATTCAACCAAGCCTTTTATCAAACCCTAGGCCAATCAATGCACTAAACCCTAAAATTTGGATAATTAGCTTATAATAGAGAAACAACAATTCAGGATCTGAAAGTACCAGGGTGATCAGTGAGATGTACTAACCTATCCCTCAGAAGCTGAAATGTTGGAAGACTCTAAGGCTAGCGCCTGAGTCTAGAAAGTCCCAATCTCTGAAAGCTCAAAACTAGAAAAATGTCATAAATGATGCTCTGATGTTGAATTCAGGGTCTATTTTAGCTACTGGACACTGGGGCTAGCCCCGAGTCTACTATAGTGGAATTTCTGAACACTGTTTTCAGATCTTGAATCTTTATCCCCCAAGCAACCTTCCTGTACCTTCACTTTTGCAATTCCCGCACATGTAACCTGCACACAAGAAGAAAAGGGGTTTGGGGTTGTGGTGTTTAGGGATTTGCCTCGATCAAATCCTGGGTTAGCATTCAAGCTTTCCCAATACCATTGTTAGGGAGAGAGCATGTCCTTATAGGATAGAGGCTAAAGATAATCCAAATGATAATGAAATGATTCAAACACAATGATAATGTCACCTTGACGGTGAATACCTTAGGAGGATGAAGATTCTTCAACTCATAAGGATGTTGATGATGATTCCAAATCTGCAACAAACACAATACTAACACAAATATGCAATAATAACATAATGAATGCCTTGAATACTCTTTGTTCAATATCATAACCTTGCTATCATTAAACTCTAAGAAAATGAATTCAAAAACTTGTTTACATATTCTATCTCGTTAAATTTTTGTAAATTAATTGAAAGAGCCAACAAGGGAGGACCCATTTAAAAGTCCTATGCTGACATCCATTAAATTTTACCCTGACCAATCAGGGTGGACTTGGGCATGAGCGCCCAAGTCCCAAGGTGCCTTTTTGGTCGGGACCTATGCATTAATTGGGCCCCTAGTTCCCATTTAATGTGGGTTTCAGGGGATTTCTCATCGGGATAAATATTTTGCTTGTAGAGTGTAAACACGGGGACCTAGGAGCTAAACTAGGAGGTAAAATGGCATGTGTCCACTTTTTACTCCATAGCATTTAGCCCCCACTTTAATGTGTGTGCAATCCTATGATTCAAAACATGCATTAAAGTATGGTCGAAGCATATCAAAACACATAAAACACTAGAATGAAGACACACCCTAAGTTTGAAGGACTATTTCTAGCCCCCAGACTTAGGCAAACATAAGAAAACACTTTAACAGTCATTTAAGACATAGTGAATACAGTAAGGAAGCACGTAATACACGAAGAAGACAGTGAAAGCATGCAATACACGGAGAAGACATGAATGCAGTCACGCAATACACAAAGAATACATGAAGAGAAGACATGATTAAGTAATTAAATATCTATATATAATGATAACTAGAGTAAACAAAACACACATGAAAAGACACACAAAACATATACAACAGGGGGGCTCATCACCACACATCTTTAGACCATGCCACAAACATGCAAGACACGTAGAGAAGACGTATAAGACACACAAAACACACGAGCGCTAAATAGTATGCCATAGACACACTATATCTCTTATACACGGCAATCACAGACGATAGGAAGGGGCTCGTCATCGCACTCCACTATCTAAAACATGTCAAACACCCCTGACAGTTGAGCTACGCTACCACAACCACCAAAGACATGCTTAAGGGTGAATGACTCAAGATCCAACCCCGCCTCATGATGAGGAATTTGTATAAAAGGATGTGCACTAACTCAAGAGATACACCATGTCGCCTCGTGATGAGGGCTTTGTTCAAGAAGGGTGTACACTAGCTCAAGAGATACACCACCCCGCCTCGCGATGAGGGATTTTTGCTTAAAGGATGTGCACTAGCTTAAGAGATACGCCATCCCACCTCATGATGAGGACTTTCAAACATGCTTTGTCAGTCTCAAAAGTAATCAACCAGATACCATTATATTTTCCCCCACCTTAAGGTGGTTGATCCCGCTTGCCGGTATCAAGCACATTAAGGTATAGTGAAAACATGTAAGGGAACAAGAGCTTTTGCAAAGCCCATGCCCCGAAGTGACATGTGCCACGATCGCCAAATGTTCCCACAAACACATCGAGATCATTTGCTAAGACAATTAACATGAGATAAATTTTGGTTAGAAAATCTTACTCTAAGATAACAACCAAAATCAATTCACGGATGCTATATAGAAATCATATCACATGAGAGCGACCAAGGCTATACTTACAGGTTTGGAACCAAGTATAGCCGTGAGGTTATACTACAAGTATCTCATAACTGAGTGTAGCAACAAGGTGAGATATAAAACAATCCAAGCTGCATTGAAGCAAATTTAGAGTATATATATATCAACCCCATCTTCATATATGGACTAGGTCCATTTTTGCTTTGCCACTGAAGTGACATGCATTCCTTATCAGTATTTGTTTGTTTTCGTCATCCGTCGACTAGTAGTCACTGTAGAATGTAAACAATAAAAATGAGAGAGGAGACAAGAGTGACTTGGGTTTACAACACAGGAAGATGCCCCCAAGATATCCTCCACAATGTTATGCCCCCAACGCACAACACACAATAATAAAATAGAGGAGAGGAAATATAGAAGAACAGAGAAACAAATAGAAGAATGGTCACAACAGAGGTGGTCTCCTTGTATCCTTGACCTTACAAGAGTATCAAGGGTCATCCAAAGAGACTTAAACAACATATAACACAACACGAGGGAACACAACACTTAAGAGGAGGCCACGTAAGTGAGCAACTCAAAGAGATGCTACATCAAAGGTGGCTAAAAAGGGTTAGAAATACTTGCCTGTTATATTTAATCTTGATCTTTATATTTATTGTTAAGGCTTTGTCCTTTCTTCTTCCTTCCCTTTGAATCATGTTGTCCGCATTTGATGGTATTTGTGAAGAGGAAACCATAGGAGATGGTAATGGAAAGCTCATCCCTTAAGGATTTTCTCTTGCTATATGTAACGATGGTGGAGAAGGAGCCAGGAAAATTCCCATTTCAACTGGTTGACGTGGTGTAGGAATAGTATGTTTACTGTGAGTATGTTCAACATCCCTCCCTAAAGCATTTACTTTAGAAGATCCATTTATGTTTTCTGGATCATTAGATACATCCAGGGGTCTTAAATGTTCAAGCATTGGTAGGTGATCTATTTTTTCATTTAAGATGCCGTTAAGAAGAGTTTTAAGATCAGTAGATGAAGATCCATTATCAATAAGTTGTTCACAAAGGGAGTCTTCATCATTCAATGCTTCATCTTGGCCAAAGAAAGCATTGGAATGAAGAGATGGTAAAGAGGTGTTAATGAATGTCTCAATGAATTCTTCTTCTTGCACCAAAATACCCTCACAAGGAGTTATGTTAGGAGAAGACTCCAAATCATTGGATGAGGCACACAAGGCTATGTCAGCCTCATATGTCTTAGAGATGATGTCCATTGTATCATCATGAAATGTAGTAAGAGAAGGGGGATTGTCTTTGTCATTACCTTCCTCGTGATCCTTCATGGAGATGAAATTCGTGAGATTTTCTAATATCGAAGGGTAGATACCCATGAGAGTTGTGAAGCTTTCAAAATCAAATATGTAACAAAGGATTTCATATGTGAAACTCGTGGAAATGTCAGTATCATAGATGTATGCTATTTGTTGTAGGCCTTGATAACACTTATTAGTGAATTTGTAGAAATTATCAATATCTATGATGTATGCAAACAAAGCTTCCAAAGAGGAATAACAAGAAGCATCCATTATGATATTTCGTTGCTCACCCAAACACTAGTTTGAGGAAATTAGGTTTTTGAAGATCAAAAGCACATTAATTTCACTAGAAAGTTATTAACAAGGCAAGATGAATGATATAAAATTTGCTCAAATAATTGTGAAGAAAGTGTGTAAAACCCTTAATGTTGAAATACACACTGTGTAATTACAAAATTTGAAATTTTAAAGCAAGAACACATAATGAAACAACACTACAACTCAAAATCATATTTGAATGAGTGTTTAAAGGAGCAGCAAAATCTGAAATAAGATTTTGACTACAAACCCTAGCTTTGCAAAAAAACTAGGTTATATGAAAAATGCAAGTTTTTAACAAAACCCTTACAAATGAGATATGCAAATGCAAGATGTGATGTCATGAAATGATTAATTGCTGTATTTTGTTTCATATTTGATGTAAAAATTAGAAAATTAAGTGTTTCCAATGATATGCAATGAAAATAATGCAAAACTTTGCCTTTATGCAAGCCTAGAATGCTTTTGTTTTTCCAATTTTTTCAAAATGTATGCAAGATTTTTCAATGTAAAATGACAAGTATGATATGAAGTAATGCAAAGTCTGATTTCAACACTTAGCAAGATGCAAATTCTTTAAAACACGGGTTCATCAAAATTTTATATAGGGAAAAGAGGATGAGATGATGAATGGATGTGAGTACACTAGACCAAACCCTCCTTTCACTACAACATTCAAGGACAAAACTGAGCTAAGTCACTACAAGATGGAAGAGGACTCAACTACTGATTTTGTACTCTTGTTTGTAGAGGAAAGTTGTGATTCAACCAAGCCTTTTATCAAGCCCTAGGCCAATCAATGCACTAAACCCTAGAATTTGGATAATCAACTTATAACAGAGAAACAACAAGGAGTCAGGATCTGAAAGTACCAGGGTGATCAGTGAGATGTCCTAACCTGTCCTTTAGAAGTTGAAATGTCGGAAGACTCTGGGGCTAGCACCTGAATCCAGAAAGTCCTGATCTCTGAAAGCTCAAAACTAGAAAAATGTCATAAATGATGCTCTGATGTTGAATTCAGGGTCTATTTTAGTTGTTCGACACTGGGGCTCGTACCCGAGTTTGCTATAGTGGAATTTATTAACTTCATTTTTAGATCTTGAATCTTTATCCCTCAAGCAACCTCCTTGTACGTTCACTTCTGTAATTCCTGCACATGTAACCTACACACGAGAAGAAAAGGGGTTTGGGGGTTGTGATGTTTAGGGATTTGCCTCAGTTAAATCTCAGGTTAGCATTCAAGCTTTCCCAACAATGTTGTTAGAGAGAGCATGTCCTTACAGGATAGAGGCTAAAGATAATCCAAATGATGATGAAATGATTCAAACACAATGATAATGTCACCTTGGCAATGAAGCCCTTAGGAGGATGAAAATTCTTCAACTCATAAGAATGTTGATGATGATTCCAAATCTGCAACAAACACAATACTAACACAAATATGCAATAATAACAGAATGAATGCCTTGAATACTCTTTGCTCAATATTATAACCTTGTTATCATAAACCTCTAAGAAAATAAATTCAAAAACTTATTTATATATGCTATCCTGTTAAACTTTCATAAATTAATTGAAAGAGCCAACAAGGGAGGACCCATTTAAAAGTCATATGCCAACATCCATTAAATTTTACCCTAACTAATCAAGGTGGACTTGGGTGTGAGCACCCAAGTCCCAAGGTGCCTTTTTGGTATGGACCTAAGCATTAAATGGGCTCCTAGTTCCCATTTGATGTGGGTTTCAGGGGATTTCTCATCAGGACGAATATTTTGCTTCTAGAGTGTAAACACGGGGACCTAGGAGATAAACTAGGAGGTAAAAAGGCATGTGTCCACTTTTTACTCCATACAGTTTATTTTGCTAAAAAGGAGGACTTTGATACGTAACTACCTTTTCAAGAAAAATAGACCCTCTTAGCTGCCCACCTCTTCACCCCCCTAAGCCCCTCCAACCAACCTTCTTCTCAATCCTCTCTTCCTCATCAAGCCTCTCCTACTTCCCCTATTCAATCTAGATCCATACCATATTCCCTTGCCCCAAAAACAATTTTAGATCCATCATCCCTAGATACACCTATGTTTTATAAGGATGTTGTAATGTCTAATAGTTGGCTTGAATGGTTAGGAAAAGGAAGGAATCTTCTAATTCATCTCTTCATTCTTATCCTAATTCCCCACTCGTGTTTGATCACCTTCCCCTTGAGACTCTTCTTTAATCCCCCCTTGGGTTTCTTCACCCTTTATCCCTAGTGCATGCCAGAGGTCAAGATCCCCCTCAGCTACCTCTAAAGACCAATAAAGTAATGATTAGGATGTAATGTTTGTCAATTGCTTCAAGGTATTTCCATTAGAAGATGAAAGTATTCTTTCTTGATCACCATGAATTACAATTTATTATCTTGGAATGTTAGAGGGATATCTCTCTCATAAAAAAATTAGAGTCGAAGAGGCTATTGAGAAATGGAGACCCAATATCATACTTCAAGAAGTCAAATTAAGCGAGGTTTGTCTTGATGTGTCTCTTTATAATATATGGAAAGATGTTATCTTCTTGCATACATCTCATAGAGATGGTAGTGGAGGAGCTATTTTGGGGTTGTTAGCATGGATGTCTAAATATATCATTAATAAGGGCGATGACCCTTCACATAGTTGTGTTTGGGCCCTTAACTTTATCAATGGACAAAATATTGGGTTTTATTCTATTTACGCACCTAATAATGCTAAAGAAAGGTTTTCCCTTTAGGATGGATGTCCAAAATTCTTTCTATTATAGATTGGATCTTAGGAGGAGATTTTAACATGGTGGAACATCATAATAATCATAGTTCATATAATTATACAAACTCAACAAAGATGAATTTGAAAGCTGGACCTATTATCGTAATTCCTTAGGTTTGGTTGATTATTTTTATGATAAACATTCAAGTCATGTTGACAATTGGATCACATGGACTAATTCTAAATCAAGATTGGACAAGAAATTTAGTAGGTTAGACAAATTTTATATCTCGTAACCTTCTTATTTCTCCTTTCCCTTCTAGTTCTTGCCTTCATGTTGATTATTACACCACCCTTTCTGATCATTTTCCCATCCTTTGCTCAATTTCCCTTTCCCACTGCCATCCTACCTTTTCTCAAATTCCATTCAAATTGAGTATTTCATATTTAAAAAATCCTAGTTGCTTGGCTACTTTTGTGAGTATTTGGAACTCCATACCTAAGCCACAAGAAGGTGAATCTTGGATTCATTTGTGGTGTTATGTTTTCTCTCAATGTATTGATTTCCTTCATTCCTTCGACAAAAAGATGGCATGGTGACATAAAAGAAAGGAAAAACCTCTTAAAAGGAAATTAGAACAGGCTAGAAAATAGCTTATCCTTGATCCAATTAATGCTATGATCCAAGCCTCCATTGCTTCTATTGAAATGTAATTGTGTAATCTCACTCCCTGAGGTAGTCACATTTTTTATCTGCAAAAATGAAGAGAGTGCATGATTAATTTAAGATATTATATTTAAATATAATAAATACAATTTGACAGTAAATTTTGTGACTTACATTTTTCAAATTAGCAAGTATGCCACTTCTGTATGGGTTTAACAATCACCCGAGTCTATTCATAGAATGCATGATTTACTCTTTCATAAATTGATAACTACCATCGTGGTCCTACCCCCTAAATTATTTGTATCAGATGGTTGGGTATTCTTAGCTATGTATCTTGTGATAAAATTCAAAATGTATTCAATTAATTGTCTATATATGTCATAAAATATTAATCAACAAAAGCAAAGCAAGTTAATGTAAACACATATAATGCCCAAGGCCTTGTCAAATATCTCGTGGATCCAAGAGTGATCATCGCCTATGTCTTCCATCTCATATCTGATGCAGAGCGAGTACTCATAGCGGAAACAGTCACAAAATAATCCCTTCTATCACTATCGGCAAGACTCCTAACTTCTTACACCGATGTGCCTTCTATCGGTGTGACCCGGTCATTCGCTGTGACTCTCAACTTCTTCCGCCGATGCACATCTCATACCGATGACTTTCCTATTGCCCAGACTTCCTACCATTGGTGTGACTTTCTCCTCCTCTTCCGATGGTAAGACTCCTCCCGATGAACTCTCTATCGGTGACACTTCCCGTTGTCACCCCGATCGGCGAGAACATACACTATCAGCCACACAAATTTTTGTTCACCCGATGCTTTTTCTCACGCTGATATGCTAAACCCCAAACTCCTTATTGGCAACACTTTACACTATCGGTAGCTGCTTACAATCTCCAACCGACGCCCCGTCTCACGCCGATATACTCTTCATCAATGACACTTGCAGTTGTCACACCGATCAGTGAGAGCTCTACTGTCGGCTTAACACAAATTCATCCACCTGATCGTATAACTCATGCCGATACATACCCTTGACCTATTGACCATTGGTATGACCTCCACTATCGGCCACCGCACCTTGTGTCATCCCGATACCTTACCTCACACCGATGACAAGCTCCTCATCGCCAAGACAAATAACTATCGGCGAAAACTTCATTCCCTCTGCCGATATCACTTGTCACTCCGAAACCCTTTATGCCAACTCCCTCGTCAGCCAGACTCGCTTCTTCGGCCAGACCTTAATCTTATTCTCTGATGATGATACTCTTGCCGACCACTCAATCTTCAGACTTCCTCCATCGGTGAGATTATATGCTATTGACTCAACACAATTTCGTCCACCCGATGACTCTTCTCACACCAATGCCTCTTCCATTTGCCAATGCAGTATATTCACAATTGTCTAGGACATACATTGGGCATATACACATAAGGTGATACCAAGATACAACAGCAATATACACAAAGGAAATACCTTCATATAGTTGCGATATATACAGATACTGTCTGTGACATACCATTGACCTATACACAAGAAATATATTTCCTCAGACAATATACACAGGTGGCGAACCTCCACATGTAATAGGTGTATATACATCAAATGTATAGTTAGACATAGATTTCATAATTTCTATTTTGCCATGCTTATTAGACAAGATAAAACAAACAGAAACTAATATACATACTTCATTCCACAGATTTCACTGAAGTCCACCTGTGAAATGGATTTAATTTAGCATCTCGACCATAGAAGAATTAAATCTAATACAATAACAATTCTATACAGATAATATACAGAGTAATTTAATGTACAGGGAATTTACACAGAATTCAGACTTTTGAAAACACAATTTGCAGAATTTCTATTCCCTCTTTCCAGTTCCTTACATTTTATCAGTTCCAGAACAAAAAATGAAAAGACCCCTTTTTCTCGACCATCTCTCCCTGTTTTTGTTCACCCCGTCACCTCTATTTTCAAGATTTTGATCTGCGGGATTTTGAATTAACCAAGATTATTAGCAGAAACCCTAATTAATCCCATGACATCTATTTTGCTTAAGACAACAAAACTCATAATGACTAGACACATTATATAACCCTTCACAGCACTCAATATGTTTGAAATGTAAATTTTGATGTGTACAAACAGGAAATGCCAACGTAAAATGTTACATTTGACTTAGACATATAAATGCTAAGTGGCAACATGAAATGTCTAAAAATATATTCAAGCCTTAGTCTTCTCCCTCTTGTGTACATTTCTCTTCTTGAAGGGGTGCTCCTGCACCATACTCCCTTAAAGAAGAGATCTCAAGCCCACTTGAGATCAGAGTTTGAAAGTCTGCAACCTTGTTTGTTAACTGATCTTTTGTCATCCAAATTGCCTCTGAATCAGGTTGTCCCTACCAAAGTACTAAGTACTCCATGTACTCTTTGTTCCTTGTCTTCTTTGCTACTCTAGAGTCTAATATCTTTTTCAATTTTGGTGGATTCTGCTTAGGAATATCATCATCTGCTGCATCCTGCAATGGTTCTTGTTCTACATCTGCATGCTGCTTGTATGGTGTTAGATCACATACATTGAAAATGGGTGATAATCCAAGATCAAAAGGAAGTTGGATCTCATATGCATTTTGTCCATACTTCTTTAAAATCTGACATGGTCCAATCTTCCTTTGCATGAGCTTGGTATACTTACCTTTGGGGAGTCTCTCCTTTTTCAGATTTACCCACACCAAATCTCCAATCGCAAACTGTAAATCTCTTTTCTTTTGGTCAACATAGGTTTTGTACTACAATGTAGTTTGTTGGAGCTAGTTCTTCACTTGATCATGTACTTCTTTGATGGCTGAAGCAAAATCTTCTGCATCTGCACTAATAGGCACTCCTGTAGGTAGATCTCTTAGTTCTAGGATACCCCTTGGATGAATTCCATACACTATCTGAAAAGGGGACTTTCCTGTACTCTTATTGATGGTGTCATTATAGGAGAATTCTGCTTGGGGTAGGATATTATCCCACTTCTCTCCATGCTGCCTTGTTAAACACCTTAACAGATTTCCCACTAAATGATTAACAACTTCAGTCTGCCCATCTGTTTGAGGATGGTAGGCTAATGAGAAGGACAAATTGGTTCCAAGCTTCTTCCAAAGAGTCCTCCAAAAATTGCCAATAAATTTTACATCTCTATTTGAGACTATGCTCAATGGCAATCCATGGATTCTCACTATTTCCTTGAAAAACAGGTCTGCAACATATGAAGCATCACAAGTGGTTTTGAATGGCAAGAAATGTGCCATTTTAATAAATCTGTCTACTACCACAAAAACACTATCATATCGTTTCCTTGTCCAAGGCAAACCTAGTACAAAATCCATGCTTATGCTCTCCCATGGCCTAGAAGGAATGGGTAATGGCTGATACAAAACTGCACTTGTGGATCTTCCTTTGGCTTTCTGACATATTACACATGCTACCACAAATCTTCTCACATCTGACTGTAGCTTAGGCCAATAGTAATGTCTCTTCACAAGATCAAGAGTCTTATCCAGACCAAAATGTCCTACCATGGCCCCACAATGTTTCTCCTGAATAATATTCAGTCTCATAGAACATCTTGGAATACATAACTGTCCACCCTTGAAAAGTAATCCATCTTGGATCAGAAATTCAGAGAACTCAACATGATATTTGTCTCCAAAAGAAGTACATACCTTGTAGATCTCGCCAAAGTCTTCATCATCATCATACCTTGTCTTCAAAGAATCAATCCCAACACTCTCCAATTGGATCTGATTGATGGTCAAAACTCTCCTACTCAAAGCATCTGCCACTTTGTTCTTAACCCCTTTCTTGTGCTTAAGCGTGAAAGTGAAAGCTTGCAAAGTTTCCACCCACTTCATATGCCTATGGTTCAGCTTCTCTTGACTGTTTATGAAACTGAGGGCCTGATTATCTGTGAACACTATGAACTCTTTTGGCATCAAGTAATGCCTCCATTTCTTAAGTGACTGGACTAGAGCATACATCTCCAAATCATAAGATGAGTATCTCTTCTTGGCATCATTTAATTTCTCACTAAAGAATGCAATAGGCCTACCTTCTTGGCTGAGTACTACTCCAATTGCAATATGACTTGCTCCAATTGCAATATGACTTGCATCACATTCTACTTGAAAAATTTTGCTGAAGTCAGGAAATGCAAGAACTGGCTGCTCTGCCACCTTCTTCTTCAATGTTTCAAAGGAAGTATCTACCTCCTTTGTCCATGTAAACTTGCACTTCTGTCCTCCCTTTATAGTGTCAAGCATGGGTGCACAAATATGACTAAATCCCTTTATAAACTTTCTATAAAAGATTGCTAACCCATGGAAACTTCTAACATCATTCAAGGTTTTGGGAGTTGGCCAAGACAATATGGCACTTACCTTCTCTTGATCCATTTTCAGTTTGTTATGTGAGATAACAAATCCCAAGTAGATGATCTCTTCCTGCATAAATAGACACTTTGCTAAATTGATCATTAGCTACTCTTCATATAACCTTTTGAGAACCAAGTCTATATGGATGAGGTGCTCGTCCCTCATATTACTGAAAATCAGGATGTCATCTAGATATACTATGACAAATTTTCCCACGAATTCCCTCAAGACCTCATTCATCAACCTCATAAAGGTACTAGGGGCGTTGGACAAACCAAAAGGCATGACCTTCCACTCATATAACCCCTCATTAGTCTTAAATGCAGTTTTCCACTCATCACCAGGTCTAATCCTAATTTGATGATAACCACTCTTCAAATCTATTTTTGAGAAATATTTAGCACCTCCTAAACAATCAAGTAAATCTTCTATCCTAGGGATTGGAAACCTATACCTAATGGTTATCTTGTTGATTGCCCTTGAATCAATGCAAAGCCTCCAAGTGCCTTCCTTCTTTGGTGCTAGTACAGCCGGTACTGCACACGGGCTTAAACTTTTGCCAATTAGGCTTGTCTCCAACAATTCCTCAATTTGCTTTGCTACTTCTGCATTTTGATCTGGAGTAAGTTTGTATGCTGCTTTGTTGGGAAGTGTAGATCCTAGAATCAGATCTATACAATGGCTGATGTCCCTAATAGGTGGTAGGGACCTTGGCATTCCATCAGAGATAATGCCTTTGTACTTGTCCAATAGCTCTTGGACAGCTGGGTCTATGAATTTTTGTCTCTTCTCTCCCTTGACTTGTTGTTGCTGTTCTTTGTTTACCTTTAGGCAAGGGATTAGAGCATATGTAACTGCTCCTTCTCCTATCCCTTTCATGAATTGTTTGCCTTCTACAATCATCACTTTGACTTCTTTTCCTTTTGATTCCACCTCATTCTCCATTAATGGTAGCAACTCTATCACCTTACCATTCTTGGTGATTGAATAGGTGTTTCTGACTCCATCATGGTATGCTTTCAAATCATACTGCCATGGTCTTCGAAATAGGAGATGGCACGCATCCATCTTGGCAATGTCAAACAATAACCTATCCTTGTATGGGCCAATCTAAACTTCTACCCAAGCCTGTTCTCCTACAACTGTTTGCTGACCTTGGTGGAGCCATGAGATCTTGTATGGGAAAGGATGTGGTAGTCTTCTAAGCTTAAGCTTTTCTACCATTTCAAAAGAAACAAAATTTTTAGTAGATCCAGAGTCAATCAGAACTTTACATACCTTTCCTCCTGCCTTTCAAGTAGTCCTGAAGAGAGACTTCCTTTGTGGGGGTTCTTTGCTGGGCACCTTCATGGTGGTCATTGCTCTTCTAATCATCAAAGATTCTCCTCTCTCAGGATATCCATAATTGTCAGGAGCATTCACACTTTGATTAGTGCTTGAGCTTGCTACACTCTGACAATCAGATTCTTGGATCAGATTGATCCTCTTTTCTCCCATTGAACTTGTTGTCTTTGCTGGACATCTGCTGGCTATATGGCCTTCTTGGTTGCAATTATAGCATCTAATCAATCCTCTGCCCTGAGATCTTCCCCTGAATGGTGGTCTTCTGCCTCTAAAATTTCCTCTTTGATTGTAGCTCCCCCCTTGATTTTGATTGCTATCTCCTCTGTTGTTCTCCTGGTTGGATTCACTTTGGTATCCAAATCCTCTGCCTCTAAAAGGACTTCTTCCTCCTCTCTGTTGTCTCCCTCTACCTCTATTGTTCTGCTCATGCCTTCTCTTTAATTTTTCTTCCACTTTGAGTGCTAACTGATAGCACTTTTGAATTATCTCTGGGTTATGCATACTTATGTCTTCTTGGATATTAAACCTCAATCCATTGAGGTATCTTGCTACCTTTTCTTCCTCACCTTCCTTTACCTTTGTTTTTACACATATTTTCATGAACTCTTATGTGTATGAGCTGACATCTAGCTCCTTCTGCTTCAGATTTTGTTTCCTCTTATGTAATTGGATATTATAATCCAATGGAACATAGGCTTCCTTCACTAAAGCCATCATTCTCTTCCATGTTGCAACTCTATTCTTTCCCTCTTTCACCCTGTCATCTTGGATGAAATTCCACCAAGTCAGTGCAACCCCTTTCATTTTGGACTGAGCCATCTTCACTCTTTGGTGGTCTGGTATTTCCTCGGTCTCAAAGAAATTATTCAAGGAGTCTATCCACTCCATCACCGAATCAGGTTCTATTTTTCCTGCAAACACTGGCAGGTCTATTTTCATATCCATGGTCCTTCTTTCCATGGACTTGAGGGCATTGAGTAAGGGTCTCTGGTCTGCAGGAACCTCTATCTCTTCCTGCTTTGGGGTCTCCTCTTCATCCCCATTTTCTCGTTCACCAAAGTTTTCTTCCCCTTTCTCCACTCTGTCCCTCAACTTTCTAGTTCTTTTTTCAATGCCTGATTCTGAGCTCTATCAGCTCTGCTCTCTGCTATTTGCTTTCTTACCAAGGCTGTCAATTCAGCATTAGTTATCTTTGTTGGATACGTTTCAGATGTTTCTCCTTCTGACATCTTGTACTCTCCTAACCAACAAATACTCCTTGCTCTAATACCACTTTGATGCAGAGCGGGTACTCACAACGGAAACAGTCACAAAATAATCCCTTCTATCACTATCGGCAAGACTCCTAACTTCTTACATCAATGTGCCTTCTATCGGTGTGACCCGGTCATTCGCTATGACTCTCAACTTCTTCCGCCGATGCACATCTCATACCGATGACTTTCCTATCGCCCAGACTTCCTACCGTTGGTGTGACTTTCTCCTCCTCTTCCGATGGTAAGATTTCTCCCAATGAATTCTCTATCGGTGACACTTCCCGTTGTCACCCCGATCGGCGAGAACATACATTATCGGCCACACAAATTTTTGTTCACCCGATGCTTTTTCTCACGTCGATATGCTAAACCCCAAACTCCTTATCGGCAACACTTTACACTATCAATAGCCGCTTACAATCTCCAACCGATGCCCCATCTCACGCCGATATACTCTTCATCGGTGACACTTGCAGTTGTCACACCGATTGGTGAGAGCTCTACTGTCGGCTTAACACAAATTCATCCACCTGATCGCACAACTCATGCCGATACATACCCTCGACCTGTTGACCATCGATATGACCTCCACTATTGGCCACCACACCTCATGTCATCCCGATACCTTACCTCACACCGATGACAAGCTCCTCATCGCCAAGACATATAACTATCAGCGAAAACTTAATTCCCTCTACCGATATCACTTGTCACTCTAAAACCCTTTACGCCAACTCCCTCGTCGGCCAGACTCGTTTCTTCGGCCAGACCTTAATCTTATTCTCCGATGATGATACTCTTGCCGACCACTCAATCTTCAGACTTCCTCCATCGGTGAGACTATATGCTATCGGCTCAACACAATTTTGTCCACCCGATGACCCTTCTCACGCCGATGCCTCTTCCATTTGCCAATGCAGTATATTCACAACTGTCTATGACATACATTGGGCATATACACACAAGGTGATACCAAAATACAACAGCAATATACACAAAGGAAATACCTTCATACAGTTGCGATATATACAGATACTGTCTGTGACATACCATTGACCTATACACAGGAAATATATTTCTTTAGACAATATACACAGGCGGCGGACCTCCACATGTAATAGGTGTATATACATCAAATGTACAGTTAGACATAGATTTCATAATTCCTATTCTGCCATGCTTATTGGACAAGAGAAAACAAACAGAAACTAATATACATACTTCATTCCACATATTTCACTGAAGTCCACTTGTGAAATGGATTTAATTTAGCATCTTGACCATAGAAGAATTAAATCCAATACAACAACAATTCTATACAGATAATATACAGAATAATTTAATGTATAGGGAATTTACACAGAATTCAGACTTATTAAAACATAATTTGCAGAATTTCTATTCCCTCTTTCCAGTTCCTTACATTTTATCAGTTCCAGAATGAAAAATGAAAAGACCCCTTTTTCTCGACCATCTCTCCCTGTTTTTGTTCACCCCGTCACCTCTGTTTTCAGGATTTTGATCTACGGGATTTTGAATTAACCAAGATTATTAGCAGAAAGCCTAATTAATCCCATGACATCTGTTTTGCTTAAGATAGCAAAACTTCTAATGACTAGACACATTGTATAACCCTTCACAGCACCCAATATATCTGAAATGTAAATTTTGATGTGTACAAAGAGGAAATGCCAACGTAAAATGTTACATTTGACTTAGACATATAAATGCTAAGTGGCAACATGAAATGTCTAAAAATATATTCAAGCCTTAGTCTTCTCCCTCTTGTGCACATTTCTCTTCTTGAAGGGGTGCTCCTGCACCAATATCCTTTCTAAATATTACCCCTAAAAGGAAAAGATGTATTTAACACATGTCTTGAAGACACACATAGTTCAAACCAATTAATCGAAAGTTATTAAAAGCAAGAAATACGTGTAAGAACCTAATAAACATTACACCTATACATTATTATAAATATTTTAATTTATGAAGCATATCACTAGTGTGGACTCAAATCTAGCTTACTTTAGTCAATTGCATAAAGTGCCTACCATAATCCATGTGGTGACTTGAAGTATGCATTGTATATACATATGAAATTGGCAACAAATGTGATAATTTTAAGGAAAAATGTATAATTACACATTTGCTCATTCACTTGAGGTGAAAGGTATAATTCCAATCATAAAATTTTGTTAAACCTTCATAACTTGCTCAAGACTAACATTGACATTGACTTCACAATACATACAATTCTATGCAATAAGACTAGCTTTTGTTTTCATGTTTACAATTCTATACAAGTTGTTTATAGCATCCACTAAAGTAGAATTTTTTTATTTTTCTTGATTATAATGTTGGAATGATTGAATACAATTCCCAAATATCTCAACATTTTCAACATGTATACATACTATGTATGGTAAAATGTGGAATAAACACAAATAGGCAAATGCATAAACACCTATCTTATTCGACATAAACCTACACCTCTGATTGAGATAAGATTACATAACAAAATAGGGAAATCAAACAAGAGATCTCACCATGCAACCTTGATACTTGTTGTGATGTAATCACACATCGCCCCATTGCAAATGGGGACCACCCCTTTTTTTTCTTGCTTTATGTCTTTGTTTTGCTTTAGGTTTAGTTTTCCTTTGATCTTGTAGGGTTTTGGTAGTGTTGTTTTGCCTAGGTCTCAACAATTGCTTGCTAAAGGTCTATATGCCTTCATCCCGATGCATGTCGCTGAGACCCTGAAAATGACTACGTCTGATATCCTGAAAATCCTAAAAAAATGGCTAAGTCTGAAATCTAGTGGATCCTCAAAAATCTAGAATCTGCATGTTAAATCCTATGGATCCAGGACCTATCTCAAACATCTTGGAAGTATATTGAAAAATATTTAAAGTATAAGAAACTTAAATATATTTTTCAATATACTTCCATTCAGAAAATCCAAAATTTGACAAAGGCAAGAAATTCCTCACTCTATGTCTAAACCCGCCCAACTTGGGCGGCCTTGGCATAAGGTCATGGATTCAGCCTCCTGCACATGCACTTGTCCAGACAGAGCCTCCAAATCCACCCCAGGAAAGAAGGTGATCAGTTTGTAAGGTTTTGAGGACAAAGAGATGATAAAATTCAAGGAAATTTCATAAGTTTGAATGAATCTAAGGTATAACAAGGTAGATTCCATGCATCACTCCCTATCCTGCCCAACCTGGGCGGCCTCACAAGGTGCTCATGGACAATGTCTTCACCAAGAGGATCTTTCCAGACACTCCCTTGAAACCCGCCCAAGGAAGAAAGATATCAAGTTTATAAGGTTCTAAGCACAAAGCACAAGGAGATGATGAAATTCCAAGCAAAGTTCATAAGTTTGAAGGAATCAAATGCATTTCAAGGTAAAATACAAGGGTCACCTCCAAACCCGCCCTACCTGGGCAGCCTCAAGAGGGAGTCTTGGACTCTGTCATGTCCCACTATTCTCTCCACACACTGCTTCTAGAACCGCCCAGGGATGAGAACAATACAATTTGCAAGTAGAAACAACAAAAATGATGAAGATGAACACCTAGAGGATGAAGTGATCAAGACAAAGAGGATGAAAAGTTTTCTAAATGTAAAATCCAAGGGTCACTCCGAAACCTGCCCTACCTGGGCAGCCTAGGCATGGGGTCTTGGATTCCTTGATCTTTACATTAACTACTCCACATTCAACCCTCCAAACCATTCAAGAGAAAGATCTTAGGAAACTTTCAAGGAAAAGATGAAGATGATGATGATGATAAAGGCAAATTGCAACCATGGAAGACAAGGAGCTTGCTCAAAGACAAAGATAAGCATGTTTTAGTCAAAATCCACACCATACTGCCAAACCCACCCTACCTGGACAGCCTAGGGAGGTGAGCATGGAATCAAGTGTTTAAGCACTCGTGCCACTCATCATTTGCCTACCAACTCCACTCATCTGCTTCCACACACATGCAAGTCCAATAAGGAGGTGAAAATCATTGAAAATCACAAGTATTGGAGTCAAATCCACACATCACCTTCAAGGCTACTCATCATAGGCGGTCTCCACCATTGCAAATGGAGAATACCTCAAATGCCATTCAGATCACTTCTTGACTTCACTCAAATGAAGGTAATTTACATGAAGAACATGAAGAGAACACTAAGTCATGCTAAGGAGGAAGGAAAAGATCATACAAATGAAGCAAGAATTGCCTAAGTATAAAAATCCTCACACCCTCTTCTAGCCTAGACGGCCTAGACCATGACCCTTGGAATTTCATCTTGCACACTGCAGACTACTCTAACTCTGCCCAAGCAATCCAATGCATTAAGTCTCGCAAAGTGAAAGGTGAAATCAAAGTGAAGATGAAAAATGTTTAAGTATGAAATTCCTCATACCTACCCTAAAGCTGCCCAGCCTGGGTGGCTTTCACACCCTAACATGGATTTTACACTCCACACTCTAGACTACCCCTTTAAACCCGCCTAGGCACTTAGGCATGGATTTCATGCGAAAAGGCTATGTTTTGAAATGTCATTTTTTGATCCCACATGCATAAGATGAATGTAATTTGTTATTGAAAATCCTTTATATCAAGTCTTAATTTGATGTGTTTCTTTTGTAGGTGATGGAGGATCCAAGGAGGTGAACGGCGAGAGCTCATACATGAGAAGTTTGGAAGGTGGAGGAAAGTTGCTCAAATTTGTCATCATCACCACACAGAGGAGCTCCTACATCAAGTTCATCTTACCTTGAAGACTTCGTATGTCTGGATGAGGAAGACATCAACGCCACGCATGAGAGAGAGTCATCTTCTAGTGATTCATTCCACGTGCCAAAAGGACAATCATCATGTAATCTACTCCAAGGACTCGTGCACAACATATCTTCTACTTCATGCAACTGTCCAGAGGCATAATCCTGCACAAGCACAAGGGTGTCACAAGATGAGAGATGAGCATGATCATCAAAGCAATCCATGAGTTACATCATGACAGAAAGAAGAAAATATTCTAAGTAAAGTGAACATGAGGTGAACCAAACTAGTTCGTTTAAAGATGTTGAGGTGGCACGTACACATCATCAGGCCAACCACATTCTGCCATGTCATTCATTCAAGTCCAGGTCGTCTATAACAAACTAGTGGATAAAGAGGGCCCACCATAAAGATGCTCCAAATATGCTTATCACATTGGGAAATATGCCTTCATTGCCTCTTTCATGTTCTAAAAATAGCAAAATTTGTAACAAACTACCTTGTTGTCTCAATCTCGACCATTGATTGCTAAATCAATCTTGGTCCTTCATGTAATTTCTGGAGTCTATAAAAGGCTCATTCTTCTCATTTGTACAAAAATACATGATACATTAGATTTATATACATTAGATTAGAAAGGAGTAGAGTAGAGGAGACTCTTCGAAGTCATTGAAGAGATATTGAGAGATTGTTGTAAAGATACACTTCAAGATTAATGCAAGCTCATTGTTGAATGTTTCATAGTGATCTTGTGATTTTGGAATGTTAGCATGGTCTTCATTGTCTCCAAGATGGTTAAGAATTGTTTCCAAAGTAACTTAGTTGATAGATTAGAAGTTCATTGATATAATGTTTCTTATGTGAAGATATTTGATGAATCCTTTTGGTTCATACTTTTCATGGATTGCCAAAGGTAACTTACTTTGCAAAGTTAGCCTGAACCTTGTTTGCATAAGTTTGGTCATGGATTCTCGTTCAAACTGCGCCAGCTGTGGGTGTTTGGATGGAAGTTCACAATATGAAAATCATATGATTACCTTAGGAGATTGCACTTACTCCGTGTAATTGTTGGTTCTCATGGTGAAGCGGAGCTAGCTTGTGGAAGGAAATTTGTCTATCATAGCATGTGCATTATATCATTGTCCTTAGATTAGCCCTCTTAACCCTTGCCTTTTGCCTTTTCTTTTTGTAGTTGATTAAAAGAAGTTCCATTTCACAAGGAAAGAGTACATATTTGAATGGAGTGATGAATAAATTCTACGTAAGTCCCTTTGTGTAAACAACATTATCACATCTTACCGCTGAGGCTATCTGTTGCAAATCACGTACAAGGAACCTTGGAGCGTTCTTGTTTGATCACGTAGTTTAGCATTCGAGACGCTTTGTTCAAGAGAGGATAGAGCACTTGGTGTTTTATTCTAATGTTGTTGTTGTCAAGAAAACATCATCAACAATACCAAGAAGGGATATGCTCGAGATGGATGTTGTAGTTGAGTTCAGATATGGTTGCTCACTCCAATAGCATGAGCTTTCATTCACCCAATTTCAACTCTTAGAAAATGGCTTGTGGAATGGTTGATTTATAGATGCTCGATGATGATGATGGATAGATAGGATTTGATCTTAGATGATGGAGGAATGACATTGATCCATTCTCAAGGGAGAATGAGAAGCCAACAAGTGGTATGCTATGGTTGGTGCACATGATCAGGGAAAGAACTGAGAAGAGATGGAGGGTGAGGATTGAAAAGGGGATTTTTGGAGACATGAAAATGTGGAGCCTTGTGCAAGGTTGACTTTGCTAATTTGGTGGAGGATTGTGCAAATAATTAATCAGTTGATTAAACTAGGTTATTTAGTCAACTAATGATGAGGAAGATTTTAGGATATTAGGGGGAATGTTGAGGGGATGATTGATTTAATTAAATAAATATTGATTTATTCAATTAAAATTGGACTTTAGAAGAAGGGTTGAATTGGTTAATTAATTAAATAAATAGTTGTAATTTATTTAATCAAAGTCGGAAGAAGGGTTAGATTTATTAATTAAATAATGTGACTTATTTAATTAATATTGGGAGAAATCATCAAGGATCAACTAATTTAAAAAATATAATTTATTTAATTAGTGCTATAAGGGGAGATGTGGGATAGGCCTGGTGTGATGTTAGGACACAACGAGATTTAGGTGTCTACACATACCACCACAAGTGACATGCATATGTTGGTGTGAGGATTTGTAACATACTTTTAAGTAAATGGTTGGAAGAATTTGTGAGAGAGCATTAACTGCAAAATGAGAATTCTAAGGAGTATAGATTTTTCATTACATAAAAATGTGAGTTAATTTTTATCTGCAACACTAACTTTATAACATTCATCTTCAAACCAAACATCCAAATCAATTTTATTCATAGTAGGGTTGTATTTATGAACCCTATATATGGTAAACAGTTGGCACTCTGTAGTCACATTGAGGTGTGTTCATAAATATAGTATCATCCATGGAAGAAAAATTTCAATTTTTAATCAAGCTTGCTTCCAATAAGGTAATGGCATATTGTTATTCATCTACATGACAATCTAATTTGTTTACAACTTTTTTGAAAAATATAGTCCTAGTCCTATGGTTGAGTCATGTCTACTAGAGAATTTCCAACTATAATATCTAATAAAAATTCACCTTCTGTTATGCTTTGATAAATGTTGATACATTGTTCCAAGTCTCCCATTTTGCAAACTGTGTATAAGGAGTGTGTCTGATGTTACCCCTCAATGTAAGGACAAGCATGGGTGAAGGTGAGATGGACTCACACCAAGTAGAATCACCTTACAATTATAAGTACCACAAGAGAGATTCCATAAGTGGTGACACATCAACATGCAATATAGCAATGGCAAATATTCAATGTAGGATGTAAGCACATAAAATCATGGTGTAATCATAAGGTATAGTAATTTACATGTATTCTTCAATAGAAGAGTAAAGAATTACCTATCTTTAAAAGGTATATCTCAAATTATCTATATAGCTTTATCAGAAGATGAATTTCATATTAATATTGAGAATGCAAAGATAATTGATTATTCATTGGGTTAGAATTTAGAACTCATTTGATTTAAGTATAAATGGAAATTTCTCTTTCTACATAAAAGTTTGTTAAACATCACAAATCTACCCACCTAATCTTTGAGTGATCCCAAATTAATACTTATATTGAAGGTGTAACAAAGAAAATAAAACTTTTCTTTGTTTAAGATGTGTGGTATTAATAAGGACATTATAAGGATATTTAAGTGCAAAAGAGCCCTAATTGTTGCCTTATTTTGGCTTCAAGCCAAAATACCCCAGAAAATCCTAAAAATCCTAGGTGTTGTGTCTTGTGAAAATCCTAAAAATTTCTAAGTCAAAAATTGCCTAATCGGCAAGTTTGCAAGTTTGTGAACCTGTTGATTCACTGACTTTCTTTTGTGACGCACTTTGCCTTATGTTTTCCTTTGAAATCAACGGTTTAGCTGGTTCACAAACCGTTGAACTTGTCGATCGGTTTATCAGTTGGTCAATTGGTTGATCGGCCGATGGCAGCCTACAAAAGAAGGGGAGATTAATGTGTTTATCGATGAAGTGGGTAGGTCGTGAACCAAAAGGTCCTTCGATTGACGAAGTCACCGAAAAACAAGAAGACAAAGAAGATAGAAAGGAAGACAATGCATGAAAAGAAGAAACAAAGTGCTCATCGTTGAATTTAGTAGTTCGCCAACCAAGAGGTTCACCGACGAATGGTGTCACCGACATAGAATGGTTCAACAAAGGAAAATTATGCCAATAGAAGAGAGAGAAGAGGCGACATGGATATTTCATGAACTGAATGGTTCACTGATCCTCAGGTTCACCGATGGGCGAATGGGCCGATAATGAAAACCAATGCAAGGATGGGCTGACAAGGAGAAAGTGGGGATCTTGATAGTGAAGGATTAAAATGCAAGGCATGAAAGTCAAAATATCAAAGAGTGCCAAATGTTAAAGTATAAAAATTTAAAATCAACACTTTAAAATGTTGTAAAATCTTTACCTATCCCTGTCCCAAAACACATTTCTTTCGTGTGAGGACTTCTATTCAGTATCAAAATCACTATTGCAAGATAGGAATGGATGTCGAGGCACATCTCTTATATATTGCCTAGAAGCACGCCTGCAGTACATCGAAGACACTATTGTTGTAGGGTGAATTAGATTAGGCCGCTCAAAGAGTGCCAAAATATTATTACACTGGTACCAAAGGTGGAAGAAGTGAATGACATATAGTGTACAGGTTCCCCAGACTGACGGATTTCCTTGTAAGCAGGACCTCTTGCATTAAAATTTGTCATGCTCGTGACAAGCCCACTTGTAGGCTAGCCATACAAGTGGGCTAAAAATAAAATGCAAATCAAAACGTTAGACAATATAATAACGAAATATAAAATTTTTAATTGATCGTGCACCTATGGCTCATTAAGAGATACTATTTTGAAGCAGAATGATGCAGTTACACCTCGGTCAACAATCTTCCTAAAAACACGAAATGACAAGTTAGGGTCGAGACAGAGTTTAGTATGAAAAACAAAACCTAAATTCCAAGACTATAAGGTAGAGAGGACTATGAATTCAATTTCAATCTTTACAACTTAATTTAATTAAATATGTAAATAACCTAATTAAATTCCACATAAATTAAACATAAGAAATTTTTATCTAACAATTATTTTATGCGTTCATAAAATATTATTATATCCTAATAATAATTGTCATTAATTAAATAAGGTAGTTGTTATTTTGCTATGTACATCTAAATTTTTTTCCTAATTCCAATTTATAATATTAAAAAAAATTAACAAAACTAACCAATATTATGAGAAGATAAATTATTATTCATGCTATAATAATGGAGAATTTAATTCATTCTTTTTTATATATATAAAAACCTTGGTTAGGGACCATGGACCCTTCAAAAATAGGGCCGAACCCATTAGTCTGTAACAACAGTCATACATCTAATACAAGACAGTCTGTTGAAAAGTTCATTAACAACTATGGGAGGGGCAAATTACCTCGGCCCTCACTCCAAACTAACACAGACAAAAACTATCATAACAAAGACATAACAAGTTTAAAGACACAAAGCAAAGATGTCTAACACCTCGCCTACTTATCTGGTTCCCCTTCCAAATCCACAATCCCTTCGGCATCGCAAGCGCAAGTGTATATCAACTTGGCTCGAGCTGGAACAAAAACCACCAGTTTACCCGCCACCCCTTCAAGCATCTTCCTTGAATCCAGAATGTTCTGCAAGATATCATGTAAGTGCCCCATGGAGGATTCATGATTTTCCCCCACCTGCATAGATGCTTCCACCAAGTCCTCACGGGTCAGCACCAACGTTGCTGCCACTGATAGCATGGCCACCACTGCAATGGATTGTGTAGCTCCAAAGACATTCCATCGGCCTCTGGACGTGCTTGGGTCCAGCAGAAGGTGAGCCATCGCCTCGCGAACATTGACCCCTTCCTAACCATCAACCTCCTTCGCGACCTTAAGCAGATGAAACAACCATTCTTGCAAAAGTGGGTTTTTTATCTCCTTCTCAATGCAATTCATAAAACCATCCATTGTAGCCTCCACCGAAATTTTCTTCATGCGCTTCCGCAGAGTCTATTTCTTCTTCATACGACCTCCGATTGATTTGTCAATGCCAGTACAAGGGATTTGCCTGCGCCGAAAGGAGGGGGCCTTCACCTCCTTGCCTTTGGACCTGAGCCACCCACCACACCAGCATCCATCTCCTTACCCGTAGCTACCACACACAAAGAAATGTGGATACAAAAGCCGAAATAGTCTTATCTCCAGCCAACATTATGACTATTGACACATGCCACCCCTTGATATGAATAGCAGATTGCCAACCTTCCTATCTCACGTATCATGGAGCTTGCCACCTTACGCCATCATAACTACAGTGGTTAATTATTAATGAACTATCCCCTTATTGGGAGAGAATTTAATTCATTCTAACTAAACACTAAATAACTTTTTTTTCATTGTTTACAAAATTAAAATCAAAAGGGATCTTCACATTAATTACTCATGAGCAATTACGGTAGGATAATATAGATCATTATGGGTAAGAAATATTATTTAACATGAATTTTATTAATATTTGATTATTAATGACTAAGTTTCCAAATTAGAAACTTCTAAAATGATTTAAACCCAACTAACCTTCTTATTCCACATTCATGCGAACTTGTTTTTTTAAAACAATCTCTTTTATTTATTTCCTCTCTTTCTACATTTCACTGATTTTATTTTTCCTCTGTAATTTGTTTTGCATTCTTACTTATATATATATATATATATCAAGGTATTCACAGGGAAAGATCCATTTATCAGTTGCTCAGGCAATAATAAATCTAGATATATATAGCATTATATCTTTTAATGGCTGTAGAGGTTTTTGAAAAAAAATTGCAATAAACAAAAAAAAATTTAAAAAAATTTAAAACTTCAAATGGAGCGGGGTTTTCCCTATGGCAAGGTCGCAGCCGTGGGCTGGCGGCCGCCGTCGGGGGCCTCACAGCCTCTCCCCACAGGCGTTCGGCCTGTGGGGAGGTCGTGGCTCTCCACGCTTTCGGGCCATTCTATTTTTTTAATTATTATTATTATTTTTAAATAGTTTCAACAAAAAAAATAAATACTACTCTTGAAATTTCAAATTATCTTATTATTCTTAAAACCCTAAATTATTTTTAATTTGTTATTAAATAATTTCTATTTCTTCAATTCATATATATATGAATAATGGTAATACTTCCATGTAGTTCATTATATATAAATATAATGTGGTATATATTTTTATATTTATTTTTCCAAAAATCATTTTAATAAAAAAATCATACATTTTTAAAGAATAGGAGTATAAGGGTATGTCCCCATGCTGTTGCTTAGCTTATTTTGGCTAGTAGCAGATATTTGTGGAGCCAATGACCCCCATGAAATTTTATTTTTTTCCTTAAAATAAGTAGTTATCTTAATTTGTAGTTTTTTATTATATAAAAAGTAAAATATAAATTATCTTAATTATGTTAATTTAGAAGAAAAATTTTTAAAAAAAGAGGGAAGGAAATATATGCTACCACATGGCATATTTTCATTATGCAGTGGCTGCTTATTTCCAACCCCCTTTTTTTCCACTCCACAAAAATAGGGAAAGATTCTATTTATCCTTTTCCCACAATTATAAATTTCCATGGGGCCACTCCAACTACTTAAAACTGCTTAAATTTAAGCAGAAAATTAACTTAAGTAGCCGCATGGGGACATGGGGTAATAAAAGAACATAAATTTATCATAATGGTTAGAGGGTTCAAAACACAAACTAAATAAACATCTAACATATAATGATGATCATTTTTTTCATAGATAAATGCATTCAATCAACATAAACTATAAATACTTATAAATATATTTAATTTCACAGAATTCATTTATTAATATAAGTACATATCTTTATTTAACGAACACAAGGGAAATTTTAAATAAAGGCTTAGTTTGTTAATATTCATTTATTTGAATACAAAGGAATGTGAAAAGATAGATATTTCACTATGCATTAATTTACCAATTCCAAACTTATAAATTTCTGACACAAATAAGCATTCAACTAGATGAATATATTGTATTAAGAATCTCAAGGAGATATTGCACAACTCACACCATTAATACATTATAATAAATATCTTTCAAGCTATTACAACATTTGAAATATAAAACAATTATACAAGAACACAGAAGTTAATCAAGTGAATCTTAAATCTTTACATTTCATTTCATTTTAGATTTCAATGGATTCTCCTGCAACAACTAGGTCAACAGAGGTGGCCAGGACTGCTCACCTCCCTGCCATAGGGGTTGATTCACAACCCCACCCCCGAGCTGGAGGTTTTCAGGAATGGGTACACAATCATGCAAGCACACATGCACAGGAAACTAAAACAACTAAATTCACAGACATCAAACAAAATAAACCCGAGAGGCTTAACACAAACAATGGCATCCATTCGGATTCCACAAGGGGGAGAGAGGGAAAAAGTCTTCCCTCTTGGGCTTCACATAATCAATTTCTTCTTCCATACTTCATAAAAAATAATACCATTCACACAATACCCACAGCACCTCTATCCAATCACCAATCAACCACCACACATAGCACCACAACTCCGGAAACAATCTCCACATACAACAATACCCATCAACCATCCAACACCCACAACCATTCACCCATTCCTCCAAACAACTCCTTCATTAATAGTTTGTTTTTTATACAACCCTGTACAACAATATACACTATCACAACCAAAATCAACCAAACAAGCCCAAGAGAGGTCCATGTCTCTCTTCCCCATAACATGGGAGGCCCTCATTAGAGTCGGAGTGCCGCTCCCAGAACAACCCATTCCTATAGAAAACACAAACACACAAAAATTCCATTACAACAAGGATTTCACACAAAGAATTTTCATAACAAGATCTCATTCAAACAAATGAAAAAATAGAGTTCGTACCTTAGCTCTCACCAAGTTAGGGAGAGCCCCAAATCATGCAAATCCTTTCCCCCTCCCAAAAAAAAACTCTCCATTTTCTTCCATTATCTTTCTTCTCCTCTTCCCATGCATCCCCCCTCATTTCAAAATTCATCCACAATATAAAAAAAAACATGCAACCCCAAATATTCCACTCACATAATGACAACCTAATAATAAAATATCACATTCCCAAATTAGCCAAAAAGGAGAATCTTTTTTTTTTCCAAATCCTCAAAATAATAAATTGCCTTAACTCTTCCCTCTCCCACAACTAAAAAATATCAACAATAATTAAATTTCTTTACCACAGATTTTCAAAGAACAATAATAAAAATACTTAAAAGTGGGGTCAATTAGAACACAAATAAATAAAAATTAACAATAAATTCTTAACACACACACACACATATTAGTCTTTACTCCTCCCATGAGTAAGACTAGGCTTAACGGGAAAAAAAAACACAAAAGAAAAGTTCCTGAGAAACCTCCGGAAATATATATATCCTAGCCACCCACATGCACACTCACTTCAAATATTAGTATGTCCATGAATATATAAATAGCCGAAGCAAAAGTAATGATGTATAAACAAAATGCATACATACCCTAAATTGTTCATGATCCAATAATACATAAAATATTATCTAAACATTAATTAATTCATTTAATGAATTCTTTTAATAACTACATAACAATCAATAAACTATCTCATCACAATTTTCAAAATAACACTAAAACATAACATCCATATGATTCAAATCCAAAATATCTATAGCATCCAATCAATAGAGTTCAATTAGAATGTTTAGAACATAACTCCAAAAATGTAGCAACCATAAATAGATCACACCCATAAAGTATACACTAGGAATAACATAGTCTAATAGTCCAAGATAACTAATGTAAGCAAAGAAAAAGCTAGGCCTCACAAATTCACTAGTACCAAGACATGGGTGACCTTCTAAAATTGCAATTTTGTAGACACGCTAGGATCCTAGGCATCATAAAATTGTACAAATTTCCTAGTAGGGCCATAGGGTATGACGCATTGCAGTGAGCAGTTTGACTAGAGTGATTGACTGGGTTTTCTAACACTTAGAAATGTAATAGCGTTAAAATGTTATATATGCTTAAAAAAGAGAAGGTAATGAGGTTGTTCTTTTGCAGCCATGACTCTATATCAATTCTAATATTTTGCCTTTTCAATCAATACAACAACTGATTTATGCCTCCTCATGTTCTCAACTCTGTGTGATCTTTATGTCTAGATTGTTATTTGTGAATGAGTTGTTCCTCTTGGCATTCCATTCATTTCTTTACCTCTGTTAGGATTTCATGTTCTGTGCATGATTTATCAATTATTTGAGATTATCTTGTGCATCTAGAGTTGATGTTGTAGTTAAAAAACATACTAAATATGGTGTATCACCTCTTTTAGTTTCAGTTTCTCCTTCTTCCCTTTTTCCCTGGTGACCATTAGCATTAGGTTTAGTTGCAGAAATTCTTTGGGCCTTAAGTCCAAAAAGAGGAACTAGCTTTCTTTGGAGGTCTGATCTCGGTTGTAAGGTCCCACACCTTGAGATCATTCCAATGTTTCACTTAATTTGTTGCAGCAACAAGCTTCAACAATAGGGTGCAAATTTAGGTGACAACACTAATCAAACCTAATTCAAAACTAGTTTGAATTGGGACTATCAAATCAATGAGAATGGAAATTTTGGAAACATGAGCTTTTAACAGGTGACTGGGAGAGAGAAAATCATGAAAAAAAGAGGTTAGAAATTTGAACCCAGATAGAGATGTGCTAGTTATGAAAGATGCTTAAAATGATATCTAGAAGCTTTGTGACAAATTTTGGAAGTTTATGTCTAAGGGAATATGCTACCAGGTGAAATAACTCCTAATAGGGTGGCCTTGTTCTCTTCTAGCTCTCATGCTAGTTACCTAGTCTAAGGGGTGGCTTTGTCCTTGTGAATGGTAAAGACCTAAAAAATTGTATAGGGGTTCTTGCTTATGTGTTGAAGGTTCTTCAAAGTGGACACCTACCAATCAGATGAAATAAAGGTGGAATAGAATGAAAACAAAGTGCTATTATGCTTGAATAAATAAAAGAGATGAAAAACTGTGCAAAAGGAAGGGTTTCATCTAGTCTTTTCAATATGTAACAACACAATTAAAGGCCAACCACCTGTCAAATGTTGTTAGAGCATTCAAAATGTTATTTTGACCTTTAGGGACAAGGTCACCATGCAATTAACTACCAAGAAGGTGACCTGGTCTTCTCCTAGCTCCTATGCCAACTACATAATCTACTGGCACCCTAGTCTACTATGTCAAAATGGACTAAAAATTGACAAGGAGCTTTGCTAGATTATTTATAACACACTTTACTCTTCACATTTTTTTATATTTTCACTAATTTTTCCATATTGAGCCTACAAACATAAAAATCTATAGGAAACCTGCAAGATAGAGTGGTTAAGGGGGAGTCATCCTCAGTCAATCCCCTTGTGGGATTTCAAGTATGAAACTTGGAAAAGAGATGGAAAATACTCTAGAAACTAAACCTATAATAAGAAATTAAACCCAGTCAAATTTAGATAACAAAACCCTAATGTGACAGAAAATGACAAAGAGAAAACAAGGTTAAACAAGGAGGGATGGGGAGATCAAATGATAAGAATTTGGAAGAAGACTGATGTGGGGTGAAGAGGACTAAAAAAAGAGGTGGAAAATACTAAACTAGGAGAAAATAGATAAGATCTAAAAGAAAATTGACAAGGAAAGGGGAACTAGGAAAAACTAGAGTTTAGAAAGGAAGAGGGGTGTAAGATGGAAAAGAGGTATGAAATGGAAACAAAGTGAGTGGGAAATGGATGGAATGTGAAGGGGGATGTCATGGGGAGAGGAAAATGTATATTTAGCAAAAATTGGATCAAAATAATGAGATTAACAAGAAGAACTAGCTCACATAATGTAAAACTAGCAATCACACTTTAGTGTGCAATGGGTACGCTGAAATTGAAAGAGTATAGGTGGATTTCATTTTCATAATCAACCACCATTGATTTCATTTTGTGAATATTTCACATTTCTTCATTTTTTCATATAAAACATATTTATAATAATCAAATAAATATACATGTCAATTAAATTAAATGCTTACATTTATTTAAGGGGGAATGGAATAACATGGAGTGAAAGGATTGTTTACATGGGCTTTGAGTTTTGAATTTGCCTTGTTTAGATGAAGACCAAGAAGTTGAGGAATCTGATTAATAATTGATCCTGATGCAAGAAGAGCATGATATTTCTTTGCAAGAGTTTTGGAAGTTCAATTGCTATATCTTTAATTGATTAATGAATGTCTTGTATCCCCATGGCCCATGTCATTTCTTGTTTTCTTGAGTGTCATGAATTAATATGCATAATCTTAATGGATTTCAAGATCCTTGTGTTTTTCTTAGTAGCTACTTCAAATGTGTGTGCTTCCATGTTTGGTGTGTTGTCTCTATTTGTAGGCATCTCCTTTTTAGATTCTTGTCTATGCACCACACCTATATTCAATTACACGTGATTAGTCACCACCTATGCATATTATTTGAAGCATGTATGTTTGTTTATAACAAACCTCATATTTCACATCTTGACACCTACATTTAATAGGCATTCTCTTGCAAATATACCTACATCATGTTTATTTGTCATCTATCCTACCATCATGTATCCTCTCATGGGACGTCACATGATACAAAGATTGATCAAGAGTGGCCACCACTTAAATCATGTATTCTGATTACTTTTATAATTTCACACCTTTGCATCGTTTGAAGCTCAAATGGATTAAAATTAAATTCAGACATGCTATACTTTTAGATTGAGAATTCTTAATTGTCTATAAATATTAAATTTGAAGGGAAAAACTTTTGATTTGTTTGAATTTGTAGATGATATGGGATTGGTATCAAGACCTCAAGATTGATGCGCATTCTATGTCATATGACATAGATGCATGCCATTTTTTCAAAATCCATCCAAGGAACAACCCTGGTGGAAAACTGACAAATACCTATAGAGAAGGGAAACAATGCATTAAAAAAATATCAGCGCTCCAAAATTTGTATTTTATCAAAGGAAAAAATATATAAGCATGCTATATTTAAGAAAGGCGAGGGGAGTGGTTTAATACTAAGCCCCTCTCTCTCTCTCTCTCTCTCTCTCTCTCTCTCTCTCTCTCTCTCTCTCTCATTTAAGCAATTAAATTCAACTATAAGGTTTTTATGCTCAAGAATTTGAAATAGAAACTGGTAAGTTTTACTTGTCTGTTATCAATAACACTTAGAAGAAGTAAAATGCTCAATTTTACTATCATGCTCTTTCATTTAAGCAATTAAATTTGATTGTACAAGGTTTTTATGCTCAAGAATTTGTAATAGAAACTAGTAAGTTTTACTTGTATATTATCAGTTAAACACTTGTTTTAGGACCATCTATGAGCATACACTATTTGCAAGTCTTTTATAATAGCTAATTTGTTATCACTTAAACACTTGTTACAGGACTATGTGTGAACATACACTATTTGTAAGTCTTTTATAAGGCAAAATTAGCTACAATTTGAAATTAGATTATTATCTTGTGATGTGGATTAATGGAGCCCAATCATATAACAATGCCAAAAATAGCGATCATGTTTGGATTCTATATATGTTGAATGAAAGACATGTATTAGCTTAAACAACTAAATTCATCCCAAAACTCTATTTGAAACACCGGACTGTTTTTACCAATCTCTTCAAAAGCATGTTATTCTCATCATCCCCATAATATTTTTGACATCTCAACTACTCTCCTCCCCTTGAATATGACTAGAGAGTAAGAGTATTCTGCTCCTTCCCCTAAAATCTAGTTTCTTAAAAGTAACTTATGGTCTCTCCTAGCAGCTAGAGAATTAAAATAAAGCCTAACATGTTTTGCTTATTAATTGAAATCATACATAAGTTTTACAACTCTTTGGCTCCAAGGCCACCACCTTAACATTTATTTGATGAAATCTATGAGTTGCACAGATGGAGTAAGCTTCTCCTTCCATTTAGGCTCTAGCATATTAGCTAAACCATAAACAAAAAAGACAAGATCATCCCTCCCTCTAAAAATACCCAAATGCCACAATACTCTCCAACTCTAAACAAATCTTGAACTAAGATCCTCATATTCCCCACTCAAACTCTTAAAACATGGACTATTAACAATTGCATGGTACTCGTTTAAATTACAATGTCAACTAAATATTTTTTCCCTTTTTAATTAGTAGTCAAATAGTATTAGTTTCACATGATATTATTAAAGACTCTTTACTTTTAAAGGGATTATTAATTTGACTAGGTTTATTATAGATTATTATTACTTGATTTTTTACTCTCCCAAATGCTATAAGACAAAAGTGTTAAAAGCATTTTTTTTTTAATTTCAAACAAATTTAATTTAAAATAATAATTAGAATAAAGAAGATCAAAGTTGGTCCACTCTCTTCCTAACTTTAATTAACTTATATTTTCCACTTTTATTAGCTTGAATAATAATTTTACATGATGCAAATTATTTACAAACTAATCCTTCAAGATGTTTGCTCAGAAATATTCTACTCTTATTCTTTCATCTAAGGGTTTAAAATTGGCTAGCATGCCCCAAACAAGCTATTATTTGTAGTTTCAACAGAAAACTCCTAAAGGTCTTTCAAATTTCATTATCATAGGAGGTGTCCCAAATGTGCATCTAAACTATTATAAATGCTCGGCATACTCTCTTTCATCTATAGGCATCAAAATATCCATTTATATACTTTTTAGGTCATGACAGTTTAATTGTGTGGCAAATTTCCACTTTTCTCTTCCCTTCTACACTGGAAACATACATGATTTTGTTTCAAGAAAGCCCAATATTCTTAGATGTAATAAATTGTTATGGCAGTTAGTAGAAACTACCCAAAAGCATTGAAAACCATTATTCTCTTTTTGACACTAACACATAGAAGAAGAAGTAAAATGCTCAATTTTACTATCATGCTCTTTCATTTAAGCACTAAAACTCCTCTACAAGTTTTTTAAGCTCAAGACTTTGCAATAGAAACTAGTAAGTTTTACTTGTCTGTTATCAGTTAAACACTTGTTACAGGACCATGTGTGAGTATACACTATTTGCAAGTCATTTATAATAACTAATTTGTTATCAGTTAAACACTTGTTACATGACTATGTGTGAACATGTTGCAAGTATGGGCCTAACAGGTGTTGTCATTGATGTCAACATACTCATGTTGCATTAATGAGAAGGATTGGATGAGCTGTGTGCTGAGGATATTGAGAAAATTTGTCTCAATCAGGAACAGTGAAGAACAGTGATGATAAGAAGGTAAAAGTCCACAATAGGTTGAGGATCAGAGGATGCGGTTTAAAGGGTTTGTAGATATAAGTCTTGAGATGCTCCAGTCAAGTTTTCAGAGGTCCGCATGAAGATCTGAAGAAGTTATGGCTGCTCAAGTAGAACTAGTTCTGGCAGGTGTTCAGAGGTGACAGGGTGTCATAGATAGGTCTGGTGAGCTCCGGAAGTGCATCATCCCATTCTGCAGATTGGAGGGAGTATTGAGGAAGTCCTTGAGAAGTGTTAACTAGATTGGCTCGTGGTTTGAATGTCTGGAAGAGCCTATTCATTTGTGACAGTGATGACAGACTCTGTTCTTGAAGCTCCGGATGAAGGAGAGAAGAATTCCAATAAGCTGATAAAGTGCGGATGTTCTTGGTGGCTCAGGAAAGGTTGTGGTGATCTTTGGATCATGTCTAGTTCATGTTGGCGGTCCGCATTGAAGTTAGAGTTTGGATTTGATGAATAACCACCGGATGTTGGTGTACTTCTTGTGACTGGTCGACCGGATGTATTACACGTCTTTCGGAGGATCTATAAGTGTTTGCTGACTTAGATGAGTGTTCCCAAGTCGATGCCTTGTATAAATAAAGGATTGTGAAGTCATTCCAAAGTGTGTCTTGTGGAGATGAGTGTGTGGTAGCGAAGAAGAGAGTGAAAGGTAGAGCAAAAGTTTTTGGGCTTTAATGGTACTGATTCAAGCATGGTGAAGATGCTATTCTTCAGTTCATGTATGTGATACTTATTTCTTTGTAGACAGTGTCTCTTGTAGGCAATGGGCCTCTTGTGAGCAGTGTGCTCAAGCAGTGAGCCCTAATTGGCATGTGCCATTTGTTCTTTCTATTCTTCTAACAGAGAATACATTCTTGGGTTCATCACCCCGTGGTTTTTCCCTTAATCAGGTTTTCCACGTCAAAATCTTGGTGTCTTATATGTTGTTGAGTTTCTGCTTGTGATTTGAATGCATTATGTTTCATGTTTAATATACTGCTAATCACCAAGAAGTTTTAAGTGTGTAAATTAGAGAAAGTTTGGCACAACTGATTCACCCCCCCTCTCAATTGTGTGGCCTAAACCTAACAATTGGTATCAGAGCCAAGTTCCTCTAAAAGGAGCTTAACTGCTTGAGGAGATCCAGGATGTCATCCTACAAGAAGGATAGTCTGAAGTTTGATGGAACCAACTTTGCTATTTGGAAAGGTTGCATGAAATGTCACTTGCAGTGTATGGGAATGGCGTACTGGTCCATGGTTACAAAGGTGTATGTACCTCCACAAGGTGGTTCGACAACCCTAAATGAACTCACAAATGCTGAAAATAATTTACAGACCAAAGAGGCTCTTCTAAGCGCTTTATCTAACTCAGAGCTCTCAAATGTTATTGACCTGCCAACTGCTTTTGAGATTTGGAATAAACTAGAACTTTTGCATGAAGGAGACCAGTATGTTAAATGTGTAAGGTTACAGAGTCTAAAAGGGAAATTCGAAAGGCTAAAAATGAGAGATGATGAAAATATTACTACTTTTATGCCAAGAGTAAATGAGCTAGTTTGTGGAATCAGAAATGCTGGTGGAGTCTTGGATGAAAATGAGATTGTTGGCAAAATCCTCATATCCCTTCCTGCCTCTTACAAAATCAAGGTTGCTGCCATTGATGAATTCAGAGCCCATACAACTATCACAAGAGACCAATTGGCTGGCAAACTGGCTGCATTTGAAATGACCAAGTTTGGAGATGATCTCCCCAAGACTGAATCTACATTCAAAGCCAGTGCCTCTGTGAAAGGTAAACAAAGATTTGATCTGGCAGAGAACTCATCAAGGAAACTGTCATGGTATGAAAAAGCAAGAAAAGACCTAGAAGAAGAAGAAGTAGAAACTGCTCAACTTGAAGCCCTCATTGCAAAGAGACTACCAAGAGGATCCAGTAAGTATGAAGGAAAATTGTCTTTCAATTGTTTTAACTGCAATAAGATTGGTCATTTTGCCTCAAGATGTCTGGAAAGATTCTCAAAGCCAAATCCTAACAGATCAAGGTTCCAAAAGAATTGTTACTATGTTCATGAAGAAGATGATAATGAAGGAGTAACAGATGATGAATCAGAGACAAGAAACAAATCCGGAAGTGAATGGGTGTTCATTGCCATCAAGGAAGAAGAACCAATATCCTCTGTATCTATCAATCATTAAGTTGTAGAAAGAGCTCTGGCTGCCCAAGTTGAAGAAAAGGATGATTGGGTCATTGACAGTGGTTGCTCTCACCATATGACAGGTGACAAAAATAAGTTCATAGATTTGGAAAGGTATGAAGGAGGAGTGGTGAAGTTTGGTGATAATTCTGCTAGTAGAATAAGAGGAAGAGGAACTATTTCTTTTGATGGAAGAAACAAAACTGGTAATGTTCTATATGTTGAAGGCTTGAGCACAATCTTCTCAGTGTTGGACAGTTGGTGGACAAAGGCTATGATCTCCGGTTCAAGGATGGAAAATGTAAAATCTTTGAAAGTTCCGGAACAGAGATTGCATCCGGTGCTCAAACTAAAGGTAATATCTTCCACTTGGTTGGTCCTGGTAAAAGTTGCTTATTTGTTCAAGTTGATCAGAGTTGGTTATGGCATAGAAGGATGTGTCATGTGAATTTTGATAATATCATCAAGATAAGCAATACTCAGGCTGTAAGAGATCTTCCAAAATTGGTGAAACCTACTAACAACTTGTGCAAGGAATGTCAGCTGGGGAAACAGAGCAGAGTCTCATTCAAAAGCAAGGATCAATCCTCCACCGGATTATTGGAATTAGTTCATACTGATCTGTGTGGTTCGACAAGAATCAAGAGTATGCAAGGTGACAGATATTTCATGTTACTGATTGATGACCATTCCCGGATGATGTGGGTTACCTTTATGAAAGAGAAATCAGAAGCTTTTGAGAAGTTCAAAATCTTCAAGGCTATGGTAGAGAATCAAACCAGATTGAAACTGAAATGTCTGAGGTCTGATAGAGGTGGTGAATTCACATCCGGTGAGTTCATAGATTTTTGTGAGAAGCATGGCATAAAGAGACAGTTGTCTGCTCCTAGGACTCCACAGCAGAATGGAGTAGTAGAGAGAAAGAACCGAACCATCCAGGAAGCATCCAGGATAATGATGATGGAAGCAAATGTTCCTCAGATGTTTTGGAGAGAAGCTGTCAGCACTGCAATCTATACACTCAATCGAGTTCAAATCAGAAGCAATACCGGTAAGACTCCTTATGAACTTTGGTTTGGCATCACTCCTACTGTAAGGTATTTCAGAGTTTTTGGTAGCAATTGTTACATTAAAAGAGATGAAGATCTAGGAAAGTTTGATGCTAGAAGTGATGAAGAAATTTTCTTGGGTTACTCCACTCAAAGCAAAGCATACCGGTGTTACAATAAGAGACTGAGAAAAATGATAGAAAGTACAAATGTGAAGGTTGATGAAGGAATTGAGAAACCTTCAAGGTTTTATGAATATGATGATGATGATCAAAATGGTGTTCTGATTCAAGGATCCCAAACCCCTTCTGGTACTCAGAATCAAACAGATCCAGTAATTCAGGGAGAAGAGATGAATCATAATGAGCCTGATCAAGAATTTGAAGTGCAGGAAACTCCCAAAGTTCCCAGGTATGTAAGACTGAACCACTCTGAAGATCAGATCATAGGTGATAGAAGCAAAGGAGTTCTAACAAGAAGAAGAATTGCTCAAGATTCAGAAGAGTATTGTTTGATCTCTAAAATTGAACCTAAGACAGTGAATGAAGCTTGCAATGATGAAAACTGGACTAAAGCAATGGAGGAAGAGTTGGTGCAAATAGAGAAAAATCACACTTGGGATCTTGTTCCTAGACCTAGAAACAAGAATGTGATTGGAACCAAATGGGTCTTCTGAAACAAACTGAATGAAGTTGGTGAAGTAATCAGAAATAAAGCCAGATTGGTCTACAAGGGCTACTCTCAAATAGAAGAATTGATTTTGAAGAAACTTTTGCTCCGGTGGCAAGAATTGAAGCAGTCAGATTATTTCTTGCCTTTGCTGCCTTCAAGGATTTCAAAGTATATCAGATGGATGTCAAGTTTGCCTTTTTAAACGGTGATTTGGAAGAAGTGTATATAGAGCAACTGGACGGATTTCAGTTGTCTGATCATGGTGATATGGTCTGCAAATTGAAAAAGACACTTTATGGTTTAAAGCAAGCCCCAAGAGCTTGGTATGAAAGATTGGATAAGCATCTTCTGAAGATTGGATTCAACAAAGGTACTGCTGACAGTAACTTATATTTCAAAATTGATCATGAAAACATCTTGATTGTTGAAGTATTTGTTGATGATATCATCTTTGGAGAGAGATAGTATGTGTCAAACCTTTGCAAATCAAATGAAAAGTGAGTTTGAGATGTCTATGCTTGGTGAAATGAATTTCTTCTTGGGTCTGCAAATTACTCAAACAAAGAAAGAAATCTTCATTTCTCAGACCAAATATGTGAAAGAATTGTTGAGGAAATTAGGGATGGAAGATTCAAAGCCAATGAATACTCCCATGGCAACCGTATGTAAGTTGAGCAAAGATGATGACTCTCCTAAGGTAGACCAGACAAAGTATAGATCAATGATTGGTGGATTGTTGTATCTCACTCAAACTAGACCAGATATAATGCATGCTGTTTGTCTTGTGGCTAGATTCCAGGATGATCCCAGAGAATCTCATGTCATGGCAATCAAAAGAATTTTTAGATATCTAAAAGGGACAATTGAGTATGGGTTGTGGTATCCTAGAGATCATGATTTCTCTCTTCATGCATATACAGATGCAGATTGGGCAGGAGATGTGGATGACCGGAAGAGTACCAGTGGTGGAGCATTCTTTTTGGGAAAGAGATTGGTTTCTTGGCTAAGCAAGAAACAAGAGGCAATAGCTCTGTCTACAAATGAAGCAGAATACATTGTTGCAGCAGGTAGTTGCACTCAAGTTTCATGGATGAAGCAGAGCTAAGAGACATCAAAGTAGAGTATGAGGAGCCTATCACAATCTTCTGTGATAATTCAAGTGCAATAAATATTTCTAAGAATCCGGTATTGCATTCTAAGACTAAGCATATATCTATCAAATTTCACTTTCTAAGAGAGTAAGTGAACAAGGATGAAGTCAGATTAGAGTTTGTGCCCTCAAAGGATCAGATTGCATATATCTTTACTACTTTTGAGTATCTCCGGGAGAAGTTAGGGGTTATTGCCCCTCCGGTGATGAACTAGGATGCACTGATGTGCATCAGTCCGGTGGATATCACAGTCATATCTTGTGATCCGGATTGGTCATGGAGAGTTGCTACTCAGGGGGAGCAGCTAGTATGATACTGATGTGTTAGAGTTGCAAGTATGAGCCCTTTGCCATTGGTGTCAAAGGGGGAGAGAAGACATGTGAAAACAAGTGGTTGTTGATCAAAGGGGGAGTAGTAAAGGAAGAGAAGACATGTGAATGGTTGTTGCTGATAGGGGGAGTTGTGACAGTAAGGAGAAGTTCTTGTCTTGATGGTTTTTCACATCATATGTTGCCATCAATGACAAAGGGGGAGATTGTTGCAAGTATGGGCCTAACAGGTGTTGTCATTGATGTCAACATACTCATGTTGCATTAATGAGAAGGATTGGATGAGCTGTGTGCTGAGGATATTGAGAAAATTTGTCTCAATCAGGAACAGTGAAGAATAGTGATGATAAGAAGGTAAAAGTCCACAATAGGTTGAGGATCAGAGGATGTGGTTTAAAGGGTTTGTAGATATAAGTCTTGAGATGCTCCAATCAAGTTTTTAGAGGTCCGCATGAAGATCTAAAGAAGTTATGGCTGTTCAAGTAGAACTGGTTCTGACAGGTGTTCATAGGTGATAGGGTGTCACAGATAGGTCTGGTGAGCTCCGGAAGTGCATCATCCCATTCTGTAGATTGGAGGGAGTATTGAGGAAGTCCTTGAGAAGTGTTAACTAGATTGGCTCGTGGTTCGAAGGTCCGGAAGAGCCTGTTCATTTGTGACAGTGATGATAGACTCTGTTCTTGAAGCTCCGAATGAAGGAGAGAAGAATTCCAATAAGCTGATAAAGTGCGGATGTTCTTGGTGGCTCAGGAAAGGCTGAGGTGATCTTTGGATCATGTCTAGTTCATGTTGGCGGTTCGCATTGAAGTTAGAGTTTGGATTTGATGCATAACCACTGAATGTTGGTGTACTTCCTGTGACTGGCCGACCGGATGTATTACACGTCTTCCAGAAGATCTATAAGTGTTTGCCGACTTAGATGAGTGTTCCTAAGTCGATGCCTTGTATAAATAAAGGATTGTGAAGTCATTCCAAAGTGTGTCTTGTGGAGATGAGTGTGTGGTAGAGAAGAAGAGAGCGAAAGGCAGAGCAAAAGTTTTTGGACTTTAATGGAACTGATTCAAGCATGGTGAAGATGCTATTCTCTAGTTCATGTATGTGATACTTATTTCTTTGTAGACAGTGTGTCTCTTGTAGACAGTGAGCCTTTTGTGAGCAGTGTGCTCGGGCAGTGAGCCCTAATTGGCATGTGCCATTTGTTCTTTCTATTCTTCTAACAGAGAATACATTCTTGGGTTAATCACCCCATGGTTTTTCCCTTAACTAGGTTTTCCACGTCAAAATCTTGGTGTCTTATGTGTTCTTGAGTTTCTGCTTGTGATTTGAATGCATTATGTTTCATGGTTAATATACTGCTAATCACCAAGAAGTTTTAAGTGTGTAAATTGGAGAAAGTTTGGCACAACTGATTCACCCCCCCTCTCAGTTGTGTGGCCTAAACCTAACAGAACATACATTGTTTGTAAGTCTTTTATAAGGCAAAATTAGGTACAATTTGAAATTGGATTGTTATATTGTGATGTGAATTAATGGAGCCATGATGTTCTTGTCGGTATTGATGTTTGTGAAGAAAATTACAAGACTTATAATTTTGACTTTAAATATCTATGACATCGAGGTCTTAGGAGAATTTATGTAGAAATTCCTTTGAGTGTCTCTCTCTCTCTCTCTCTCTCTCTCTATATATATATATATATATATATATATATCATCCCATGTTTGTAATAAAACCAATATTACCATATTGATAAAAATTGTAAGCGAAGAAAGGTTCACAGAGCAGTCTATACCTTTTTTTCCTCCATGACCTTCAGATGAGACAAATTGATTTTGCAGGTTGATTTCCCTCCCCCCATATGCCATTTGAATTTATCACAACAATTTTTAAGTTATTATTAAATACATAAACACACATGGTATTATGTAATTAGCAAATGCCCCCATCTATTGTCTATTTTTGTTGTCTTTCTTGATGCAATTTTTTTGATGCCATAAATCTAAAATTTGATGTGCTAAAAAAAATAACTGATGCCAGAAGAAAAAAAAATCCTCCATGGCCTTGGATGGATTCCTTGGAAGGCTTTTCTTTTGTTTTCTTTTGTGCTCCCCTTCACCTCACCTCGAATCTTGAAATTGTATGCTCGCCTGACTTGTTTGCTTTCAATGGCGTGCTTTTTTTGTGGCGTCAGACAACATTTCCAAAAATTTTGGCACTGAAGCTCACAGTAAAAGCCTATCGGCTAATTACTGTCGGGAAAAGGAATGACGGAAAAAATGTGACAAAAAGCGACGACGGAGAGGCGATGGAAAATGGGATAAGGAAAACCAGCAAGGGAAATCGAACAGCTAGGGACCGTTCAATCGTCTTGCATGTCTATCTAGAAACCTCCGTCGTTGATTTCAGCGCCAGGCCGGTTCACCTTACAGAGGGAACGCCTTCGGCGTAATAAATTAAAATAGTCACCTGGTGAGATTGGAATGGTTGTGGCATTGTCTAAATAGATCTAAAAATTATTTTAGAGCTTGGAATGATGACTATGACACTATTTTAAATATTGATGACATGTATAATAATCACTCCTTTAGAGAAAATTGCTCCAATATGATGCACACAAGAGAAAATTGACATTTATGTGTTAAAATGAGGGAGAGCAAGGTCTTATCTATAGATTTTATGTGGGAAGTCAACAAAAATTAATACGGATCCTAAACCACCATCATTAAATGCTCATGTCATTTAATTTTAAGGGTGAGAAGATGTAAAGACTAGGCTGCCACCTTTCCAATGGAAGGTGATTGCCTTGTCGCCTTATTTGAGAACACTTAGTTTTTGATAAAAATCTAGGGGAAAATGTGGCCATCTAAGGGTGGTGGTTCCAAGAGAAGATAAGTCGCATTCAATGTAAGATTTAAGGGGGAAAAGAAGAGTGTTACACAAACATGAGATATATAAGAATAACATTTAATTGTTTGGTCTAGTAATAAGAAGTGTTTAAAGTGACTGGAAGAAAGGGTAAAGGGGCCATGCAAAGAGGGGAGACTCATTAAATAAAGGGGAAAATAAATAAATGATTTACATTAAAAGGGTAAGAGGGCCACAAGTAAAGGATAGGAATGAATTAAAAGGGGCAAAGGCCAAGATAGGGTAAAAAATACTCAAAATGGAAAAGAAGCTAAAACGAGTTCAAAATAATTGCAGAGTATGTAATTTCTGTTATTATAGAAGGTTTTATACAATGATAAGAAAAATAATTAGATTTTTTTCTTTAATAGGTAAAAGTGGGTTTTTTGAAAGGGTCCAAACCCTTTTATAATGACCAAAATATTCACATTGAAGGCTCACGTGTATTAGAGGAAAACAACCCTCCATAAAAAATAATTAGAAAAGTTAGGTCCTTGAAAGAAGGGGATTTTATTCTCTTAAAAAATGAATTATTGTTCTCAACCTTTTGAAATCAAACCCTTGACATTAAATAGATGTTTTGAAAACTCTTAATATATTAACATTCACATTATGCACAATATATTTAATATTATCTTTTTTGTTCAAAAAATGTGTTAGTAATCTAAAAGGGAGGGAAGCATCCTATGAACCTATAAGTTTGAAAGATGTGTAATGTTCTAATACAACTTGTGAAATCTAAGTCTAAGACTAAGGTAAATAATAATAATAGTTGGCTAAGAGGGGAAGGAAAATAGATAGGAAATACTTGAACTTGTCATTTAAAAGTTCCATATATTACTTTAAACGGAAGAGCATTACACCTATGTTGTGAAAATTGACTTTACACCTACCAATTTCATTTACTTGAAAGTTTGTAAAGCCTTTTCAATAAAAGCTTCCTATGTGCATATCCAACAATCATGGAATTCCATGAGATAACATTTCTTTGAGGTATTTTCTCAAACATAATATGTGCCTTATCTATGCTTCTAAATTTGCATACATATCTGCTAGGGAAGTTGCAACTACAACATATGCTAAAATCCCTTTATCCTTTATGCTTTTTTGGATGATAAAAATAATTAGGTAATGGAATGATTTCAAAGGGAAATTGATTAGTGTGTACAATGTGAAGTCTATGTTGTGAAAATTGGCTTTTCACTTGCTCATTACATCTGATTGAAAGTTTGTAAAGCCTTTTCAACAAAAAGCTTCCTATGTGCATATCTTGTAATCATGGCATTTCATGAGAGAGCATTTATTCTAAGGATTTTGTCAAACAATATACATGCCTTATATATGTGTCCATATATTCATACATGTCTATTGGGTAGTTACAATTACAACATCTAACAAAATTCCTCTATCCTTTGTGTTTTGATGGATGACAAAAAAAACAATTAGGTAATGGTATATTAAAATTTTGAACAAGCATTTCCCTGCCTAGAGTAATTTCAAATCCTAGGTAGGGTCCTTGTTCAAATTCCACATTTTGGATAGATGTCTACTAGGGTAGTTGCAACTACAACATCTGAATAAACTCCCCTATCCTCTATTCTTTGATGGATGACCAAAGAAAATCAAGTAATGGCATATTACAATTTTCAATGAGCATTCCTTTAAATAAGGTAAATTGAAACTCTAGGTACTAAGGTCCCTATATAAAATATCTAGGTTAGACAAAGCATATTAGAGTTTGAAGATGGTCTAGTAGATAAGGGCAAACATAACTAGAGAAAAAATAACCAAAGAAGGACAAAATGTAATGCCTTAGGCGTTTGTGCCTTTTGACAATGGACTTGTATTTTATTTTCTGCTACTGTTATTAATGATGACACATTATTTTGACATCAAGGTGGTCTTAATGAGGTTTTGTTTAGCATCTAGACTTTATTATGGGTGCATATACTATAACTTCATTCGATGATCTTTTAACGTGTGTTTCACTACTTTTGCATTGGCTAATTATTGATCATCGCGGATGATTCCTGCTATTAGATGTTTTTATTGGTTGCTTATAGATATATATCATGTCATGTTAGGTGTTTATGCTATGATTTGACTATATTGTATAGAGAAGGTATGTTTGATGTTTTGCTTGAGTGTGCAGGTGGTAGGTTTCCCCAATGGTGGTTATATTGGAGGTGTCGCATTGGGTTATTTTCTTGTTTATCCTTATTATCCCACTCATATCAAGTATGGGATGTATCTTGCATACCCCTTCATGTTTTCAGATTTGAATTGGTGGCAATTTAGGATTCCACTTATCTTGTGCAAACTTGTAAACTTGGTGACCGGTTATGTGTGTTTGTGTGATTTTGACATTTTGCATATGATATATGTTGAAATGTGTTTTACTTAAATTAGGAATATTTAATATTCAGTAATGCTTGGTTGAATTGATTGTCATGGGGAAAATATTCACTTTACTTAATTTCCCACACAAAAAAAATTTAGCATAGTGAAAGTTAGAATATTATTCAATCAATTTTTTAAATCATGAGCATTTTACTAAAATCATTTGGTTATTAGAAATAAAAAAGAAAAGGTTGCTAATAGTTATTATTATTTGCAAATAAAATCTTTTAAATTTCTTTTACCTTTGAAAAGAAAATGGCAAGTGATTTTTAATTAAAAAATATGAATTAGGGCCTTTTTGAACAAAAAGAGAAAATAGGCTCACTTTTGGGTATGCATTCTCCATTTGCTCTCTCTCAAAAAAACTCTCTTTGCTTGAAGAAAAATGAATTTTATATGGAGTGAAAAGAAGGAATTTCTTGCTTGTTGAGTAGAGGATTGATTGGTGGATGCTTGGATTTGGTGTGGCAAAAGATTGCTTGCAAAAACTCCTTATTCTTAGATTTCAAGTTTGTTGGAAAGGTAAAATTCTCCAATTTTCTTGTGTTTAAAATTCTTATGCCATTCCTTTGCCATGCCACTATGAGTGGATTGTTTGTGGCTTCATTGGATAGGAATGGAGTGTTTAAAAAGAATGTGGTTGTAATTTGTTAGTCCTTGCCATAAGCAGGAGACTATAGTTTTTGAGTCTCTAAATTTGCATTTCTTCTTTTGGGGAAACATGCATAACAAAATATTTGAAACTTAGACTATAGTTTGGTTTTTAATTTTTTGAGGCTGCAGCACTTTGGCATGCAACCATTGGGTGGGGAATTTACCTAGAGTTTTTTATTGCAAAGAATAGCACTTTCCCGTGCAGTGATTGGGCGGCAAATTTTCATGGGTTTTTTATTGTAGAGAACAGAGAAATCAATGCAGTGATTGAACCAGGTTTTTTATATTTATACTGCATGGCTCTACTAGAGCAAATGTGTGACATGTACTGCATGCTCTTGGGTGGCATTTTGTAAAAGCTCACGTGCCTTATATGTCTCTACATTTTGCACAGATGCCTAACATGGCAGTTGAAAGAATCGTGGTGGTGTTTGCAAGAAGAGAAGAAAGCTAGGTATGAAGGTTGTGGTGGCTGTATTGTTGGTTGGGTTGGGTGGTAAACCCTCCACTTTCCAGACAACATCAAAGGCATCATGTACCCATTTTCCAATCCTACAAAACCAAGAGGACAATATACTCTATTTTTTATGGTTTCGAGGTGTGTTGCTTCAAAAGCTAAAGTGAATTGTTCAAAAATAGAGGAGCAAAAGCATGGCATCCATCATTGCCACTCTATCGAAATTATCTACACTCTCGACCTTCAGATTGGCAGAGAGAGGGAGGGAGAGTGAATGTGAGTGTGAGTGTAGGTATTTGCAAGCAACACAACTTGAAACTCTTATCAATTAAAAGGTACGTTATAGCTTTGTCATTGTGAAGTGTCTCAAATAGCTTGTGGGTAATGGATATTTTATTGGATTGTGTATGCACCTTCCAGGGATCGATTAAAACATGAAGATAAGATATTTACAAGGTTGGATTCTCCTAGCACTGTAATGTACACTTCCACTAAAAGTGGTAAAGTTGCACCTACACCTATGTTGCCATTCAGAATTGGGCATGGTTTTGATTTGCACCAGCTGGAGCCAAATTTGCCCCTTTTCATGGGAGGAATCAAGATACCCCATGACCCAAGATGCAAAGCTCATTCTGATGGTAATCTCATCTCAATCACTCCTTTTTTCTTTTATTATGATCTCATAAACATCTTGTAAAACACCCAACCGGGTATTTTGCTACTGGGGCCTGCACTCTATGATTCCTCTAATTGCTTTATGCAAGATCCTCAAATCATTCTACTACTTCACTTATTTTAGGAATCTGTAATCTTGGAACAGTATATATGAATTGCAACTATTCTTCCTACTATTATAATGAACATGCATAGATACTCCTATTTTAAGGAGGTTAGTTCAGTTGGCATGTATTTAGTAATTTTAATCCTAGAGTCTATTTGGGTAGTGGTCAGTTTTTACTTGGAAAATATGCCAAAAGACGGAGTAAAAATAGCTCCATAGAAAATTGATTTTCACATCTATCCTACTCCAACCAGAAATACGGGCAGTAAATTTTTTTTAAAAATCCCATTTCTTCTTTATTGCCATTAGAGAAAAAAACTACCAAAATAATTGGAACAGGTACGGGAAACTTCCATCATTCCTTTCTGTTGCCCATGAAACAACAGGGTCCACTCTATTCCTCGGGAACTCTGTGAGGAACAACTATAAAATAGCCATTATAGTGAGTAGGCCTAAGGGGGAGGTTGCCATTAGAAGGTTTAATGGCAATGGTGAATCCATTTGATTAGTTATTTGCATTTAATATTGTATTGCTCAACCGAAAAATGTAGTTATGGATTTTTTTTGTTGCAAATGCAGGTTTAATGGCAACAATGATTCCATTTAATTTGTTATTTGCATTTATTATTGTATTGTGCAACCAGAAAATGCAATTATGGTTTTTTTGGTGCAAATACTTGTAGGGTTTATGGGTTTATCTCTACTTCGTTGTAAATTTCTTTTGGTGTGCATATTTTGAAGTGTTGTAAGGGTATACAGCCAACCCAAAATGTCTGAGTTCAAATTCAAGGGCTAATGGATGAATGCCTATGTGGTTGATCCATTTACAGCAAGTGCTTGCAGGAGTAAAGCCACCAGTTGTCAAAGCAAATTAGTCCGCCTTTATCATGAGGCATAATTTGGGCACACCTTTTTCTATTACTTAAATTAAACCCTAAAGATTAATCCACTCATATTATATTTTTTTTTTTTCATTTTTTTTCTCATGAGGGCATTGCTTGTTAACCTGTGGTTGCTTTTACCAACGGCATTTGGGAAAGATTGCATTTTAAATAAATGTCACTTTCCAAGGTATTTTCAATTAGTCCCCCTCTTACGATTTTATTTTTGAAGTATAGGTATATCTTTATTTTAATTTTTAATTTTTTAGTTTTTCCACCAACCTCAACATATGGCTGTGGACATGTGGTGGTGTGATGATGTCATTTCGAAGGTTTTATTGTAGGATACATTTGTAGGCTCATTCTCTGCATGTGTCTTAGTTTTCTACACTCCTTGAAATCGACATATTCGTTAACCCTTCTAGATGTCATGTCTCTTATAGAGCCAATTGCAGAGGCCGTGCCTTTTTAAAAGAAAAAGGTTATAGTTTTATTTTGTTTGCAAGATGAAGATGCAGAAGAAGAGCAATGATCAAACCCGAACATTTCAATTTGGATTTTGTATGGTGATTTTTGTGTTAAGACCCCTTGGATTAGAGTTCTGTGGCCATGATTAGGCTCTGCAACTATTTATTTTGTACCCATCGTGGAGTAATTACGTTGTTTTGAAGTTGATCTTAATGGAGGCCCTCAAGGTTTTCTTGCTAATGTCAAAATTTTAGGGGTCAGGGAAGTGCGTCAGGCTAGGGAGTAATGTACTCATTGTTTGCAGAAGGCGCAGGGTTTGACACTTGTTTTTATAATCATATCTCCAAAAACATTTTTCATGGGATCTTGTTCAGCCTAAAAATGTTGTTGTTTATTATGTAATGTGAAGAGCTTACTGATTGAATCTTGTTTTTTTATGTAAGGTTTTTGTTTATTATTTAATAGCCAGTGCCTTTGTCACTTTAATAGCTTTCCCTTCCATTGCCTTGTTTTTATAATTATCTAAGGCTAAAAAGGTTCTTGTTTTTTATTATGTAATGTGAAGAGCTTACTGATTGAATCTGGTCATTTTTTTTCTAGATCAAGGAATAAGTTTAGTGTCAATACTTAGTCTAGAGCCTATGTGTTAAGTGAATCTATTGTTTTAGATCTCCCCTAATTACATGTAATGTGCTGAACTATTGTTTTGGGTTCTTTCAAGGATTTGGAACTAATGAGAAGGCAGTCATAAACATATTGCCTCACAGAGGTATTCATAGGCGCAAGTTGATAAAGGAAACAGGTGAGAAAATGTACAATGAGGATCTTCTAAAGAGGCTAGAATCAGAGCTTAGAAGAAAGTTTGAGGTCCTTTTGTTCATGTCCTCATTACTTTTCTTTCTTTTAATGCCATTTTTTAAGGATGTTGTTTAAAGCCGTTGCACATGAAAAGAGTCTATCTCACAATTTTTTTATATCTGGAAAGAGATCTATATGCTTTTGTGGATGTTGGAACTTGCTGAGTGTGATGTTGTTTTAGCACATGAAGCCATTAAAAAATGCAGTTAAAAAGATAGTTCTGGTAGTAATTTGCTGCTCTCGATCTCCAAGTGAACTACTGCTGGTGAGAAAAGCATATCATCTTAAGTATAAGAAATCTTTGTGAGAGCACATTGCTTCACATAGAAGTGGGGATTTCCAAAAGGTATACTAGTACCATGTTGCCATTAATTCTTCAAGTTAAAGATAACTTCCATCAATGAAATTGAATATGAAGATTTTCTAAGGCTTAAGATAGATAAACACTTATGATAATGTTTTTTTGGCAAAGATGGGTTGGATTTTGTATATGTTTGTAAACAAATTATGGATTGCAGAAGATTGAATTCTTTGCTTTTGTACATGTTTGATAAATATGGTATTTTCTATATGTTTGTAAATGGGAATGGATGGGAAAATGATTTCCCAGTGTTAATAGATGGTTGTCTGGTTTAAGTAACTGATATAAGTGTTTTATAGGACTTCAAGAGAAATAAATGCATTGGGTTTTGAATATATGTAATTAGTTTACAGAACTTTATGTGTAGGATTCAAAATCAAAGAATAGTCCTATTTTGCTCTACTTACCTACATTTGTAAAAAAAAATCTTATTTATGATGTATATGGTATACCCAATCGTTTCTTAAAGGTTTTGTAGTTCTAATGTTTTACATTTCTTTCCATTTTTTATAAAGGAAAATAGAAGTTTCTATTTTTTAATTGGATGAAGGATTTTTCTAGGCAGCTTTTTTTGGTTTTTTCCATTTGTTAAAATTAGACAAAAATTATATCCAATCACTTTTGTGAATATCTCATGTGAGGTTTTTTTCCTTGGTAAAACTTGGGTAGGATTATTGGCAGCCTTAAATGCTTTGTGGGGTATTTGTGGATTGCCAAATCGTGGGTAAGGTTATGTGTGTATGATTGGACTGTGAATTTAAGATCAGGAAACATGGTTGAGGCTTGAGCATCTCTATATTTGTTACACCGCAACCACAACCCATGTCCACTATAAATATGTGCCAACAAATACCATCTGAATTGTAGATACACACATGCAGAGAATATATTTAGCATATGGCTTATGTGATTGGGTCTTGCAGTGCTTTGTAGGGGAACCATTTGTGTTAATCTTATAGATGACAATGCTATTGGATTAATTTCATATCACCTCAGAATAGTTAGTCTATTAATCATAGCATACATTATGAGGATAGTTCTTTAGCTTCTCATGTTGATTCTATTAAGGGTTCACTACCTCCTCCTACTTGACCAATATGTAACATTAGTCCAAAGTAACCATATATAACCATGCAATATTCAAATCAAGTTATGCTACTATAACATCAAATTGATTGGGAACAGTTCATCAGCACTCACCATTCCTTGACCTTGTCCTCTCATGTCGATATACTTCGTCTTATTTTCTTTCCCATTGGGATGAGAATTTCATCTATCCCATGTTTTGAACACTAGCAGTTTTCAACTTTTTGTTGCAGGGAATATACGATAAAATAAATATTTTTCAATTTTTTAATGATGCAAGCATTTCACCTACATTCACCAATTCCTACCTATTTCACTTGCATTCACCAATTGCTGACTATTTCACCCACATTTACCACTTCCTAACCTTGCCAGATAATAGACTTGGGTTTCCTTCCTTTCTTCTTGGGAAGAGATGGTCGTGTATCCTATTTTTGAACAATGATGGCTTCTAAAGTAACTTTAATTTATGGTCAAGATGTTGAAGTAAAACGTGGCCATTTGAAACTGATCTTTCCTATCCCCTAATTTGACTCTTAAAAGGGATACCCTGTTCATATAGGTCATTAGTAGTGGCGACCAACTAAAAACTCAGATGGTATATGCTAACATATTCCAAAATGTGTACATCATGTGCCCAGGATTGAGACATGAACTTGAAATTCTATTTCCTTTTTCTATGCAATCAAAGTCATGGACTCATAAAACTGACCCATCAGATAATGTCATCGATTGACATTTGTGTAGTTTTTGACATGGCTAGTTAGGTACTTTTGCAGGATGTTGACCCATCTTTTGAGATCTATGAATGGGTACATACAAAGTAAGACTTTTATGTTCAGCATTAGATTGATCTTCCTTGGTAAATTTTCTTTGCATTGGCTTCAATGAATGATTGATTTACTTTTTATGTATTTGGATACATTTAATATTCCTTTTATAGTGCAGGTATCTAGAAGATGATGAAAGAATCAAAACATATTTTGCCTTATTTCCCATGCATAGCGATTTTCCAAGAGCTATTCTTCAAGAGGCTTTTTGTAAGTTTTTTGACCGAAGGGTATGATTTATTTTATTTTCACTTACTGTACTTTAATAATATTAAATAATTATTTGGAGGATAAACCTTGAGGTCATCATGTTTAGAAGCATTTCCAATGTTATATCTCATTTTTAGGAACTACTGAGAAAGTTATGGACAAGCAAGAAGGTGTGATGTGGCAATGGTCAGAACTCTGGCTTTACGTTGTGATGCAATAAATCATGCAAAGTAACTAGAGTTCAATGTGATATAAAAAAATATCTTTCATTTCCTCTTGCAACAATGGTCCTTTTAACGCCATTCACTCCCATCTCAAAATATTTTGTTGCCTTTGATTTCATTTCTTCAGTGAAAAACTACTTTCCACAGGGCCCTGCAAACTCTTGATTTCTGATAGTCATATTGGAGACACTCACAGGCTTCTATATATTTATTAGACATGGATACCATGTATCCTAATTGTAAAAGGCGTGTTACCCTAAAAAATATTTAAATACTGAGTTTTCATATAATACTGGTGAGCTTCCCTTTCATTTCTTTGGGTACTTTGTAATATAAAATTCTATTTCATTCTTGGTTGAAGGACATGATGAATTTACGTTTACACTAAAAATCAACAACACACCAGACGAACCAAAAATAGGTTTTTATGCAAAGTATTCAACTACCACTACAACCTGTTCTTGCAGCCTTTGGCAGGGACTCGAGCTGCATTGCAGCCATTGTTTTATTTGTTTTGAGTTTTAATTTTTGAAAACTCATAAAAACAAACAAAGCTATGGAAAAATTTTGTTGGGAATGCCCATTTTAAGTTGAATGCATATATGGAGTGTTGTTCACATTTACAACAATGGGTTGTTGTTTGATTTCTAATAAACCATGTATTTGGGAAATTAAAAGAAATCCAAGGTTGCAAACTAACCATTAATGATAGAATTGGGGGTTTATGGTTATTTTGCATTATGTGAAAAATATAAATTTTAGTTTTGAAACCCAATTTGAATCAATTTAATCGTGGGATGAGTAGTCTCCCTCGTGAAATGGAATTTTGCATCTTTTGAATTCATGTTGTGATTTTTATCATATTGGTTTTCGTGCCATGCCTAATTTGTGAAATTGGTGAGATAGACATGTAAGAAGAGGTATAGGATAAGAAAGGAGTGTCTCTCACCATGCACCGTGATACAAAATGGAGAGTTTAATCAAGATTAACAATAAACTCACTCGGTAAATTAAAATGTAATTGCAAGATTTATGCCAAATGGGGATGCTTTCCTAGATCCGGTTTCAGTCGTAAAGAGCATTTCATGACTTGCAGAGTTAGTGAATGCTAGAGTATACCCCTTTATAGGGAAACCAACTACTCATTCTATGAGCCTTCTATGCATATTCTACGAGGTTGTTGGGATGTTGTAATGACACTCCTTGTCTTGACCATTGTCTCTCTTCCTTTCCTTACCATTAGAGTCGTACTTAATGTGTGATGTGACCCTTAGCATTTGCTTGTGCATTGAGGTACTTGGTTCATGCTTATAGATGTGTTGTGTGATATACATGTTTGGCATGTGTGAATCATTCTCTCCCTTATATGACATGAGTGTGTATTTTATCCATGCAACCATCTCCCAGGACAATGGGGTGGTCCTGAGGGCACTGCATGGTTGGGTGGCATTGAACCACCATTGGGGACTTGCAGGATCCTCATGAGTAGCTTGGATTTGCATGCAAGGCCTAAATCTCATTATTATTATAGCAATTATTGTTGCATTGATTTGAAAGCAAATGTATAATTTAAGGACGTTGGTGTCCCATCATTGTAATATGTATTATTATTTGATTCTCCATGGTTGAGGAATTGAAATTTGCCCACATAAGTGGTGACAATCTATTCTTTGGTTTTAGGGATATTCAACGTTGGTGTCAAAAGTGTAATGGTTATTATATGCTTTTCCTTCACTTGAATGCATGTTGGCTAAAATGAAGTAGAGCACCTAAATTGTCATTTGGATAAAATGAACTTGATTTTGGTAGAGAATGACATATTAGAATTATGGGTAAATGAATCCTTTATTGATTCTTAATGGACCTCGTAGTTGGGTCATTCCTTGTTGAACTTGTCTTGCTTTGTAGAGAGTTCGTATATTTAAGTAGTGATGTTGGGAGTGTGCTAGACCTCCAACCCTTTTCTTCTTGATAGCCTTGTTAAGGTTCTTGTTATTGAGTTTGTTGGGTGGTTTGATTGCCCATTGAATCCTGAGTGTTTTTGTGTTGCATGAGTTGGAGAGGTTCTATTCGGACGTCTCCCTACTCTCTAGGACCTTTATGGGGTTCTTTGCGACCCTTGGGTTGTAAAACTCATGGTTGGAGTCTAGGAGGGGACTTAGAGTGAATTCTAGGTTTAGTTGAGTTCAAAATTGTGAGTTTTTGGACGCTATAGGACCATAGCGCCCATAAAATACTAAAGCACCTAGAAGGGACTAAGGTGCCTTGAAGGGACTACAATGCCTAGGCAGGATGTCACACCCCAAATTTTGACTATGATTTACTTTTTACTTTCACGTAAAATTAGAAGTTGATTATGCATGAATTAATGATTTGACGTTATATGAAAATGTTAGGATAAATCAATGATATCATGAGTTTATGTTTATATGATTAGAAATTAGACATGTGATTATAAGATGTTATGATTATTTATTCATAAGGTTTATGAATTGACTAACGATGCACTAATCTCAGTTTGGTGATTGCAAGTTCTAACCAAGAAACAAGTTTTCCACCCTCCGAGAAAGAAAGGGAGAGCATCGTCAGAGAGAAGAGAATAGATGTATGAATAAGAACAGATTATTGCCATCTAAGTCTCATGCTTTCACACTTTAGTGGACTTTTGTCACGTTTGGTAAGTTATGTTTAAACAATTGGTCCAATTTTGGTTTTAACTTGACCAAATCCTTGAATGTGAACTAGATTTATTAAGTTGAGGTTTTTGTCAAAAAACCAAGTCAGGTTAGAACATGACCGTCGACAAGGAAATGGTCGAAAGTCATTTTTCCTTTATGGAAAACGAATATAAAATAATAGTCTAGAGCAAATAAATGTTAGTAGCTAAACTATTATATTATTGAAAATTCCCAATTGGAATTCTATTATGTTATTTTATCTATTTTTGACGTTTAAATGATTTTGAGAGGGGAAGAATACCTTAACCCCAATCTCATATCATAATTGTGTGTTAGAAACAACGTAAGTATATGTTGTATATGCCTATATTGTGTTGTTTTATATCTATTTACTATGATCTATAAGTTAAATCTATTGTTTTGTTGTCGTTGAGCTTATTAATGGAGTGTGGTATAGTCGCAATTTAATGTGAACAATTTTATATTCTTGTAGTCTATTGACTCTTTTTTCCTCCACATCGGTTATGGAGGTAAGGAGTTTCAAACTGTTGAAGAGTGGTCTTTAATGACCAGTAACCCCACCTTTTGCATGTCGCTTTAGAGAGTTTACAAGCACTCATGAGGGAAGGATCTTCGTGGTGTTGGGCAATGTAAAGCCTTTTTAAAAGGCAATATCATTGAGCAATCATCAGAGGGATGTGGGCGGAGAGCACTCGGCTTAAAAACGTGCAAGTGACACAGAGCCAAGAGAGGGGATCAACGAAGTGATAGAAAGCATAGGACTGTATAAAACACAGAGCCTCTTCATAGGAAGTATCTGTGGGGAGAGAGAGCATAGAAGACATAAAGTACTCAGTACTAAGCTTCCTTTGGGATTAAACATCAACAGAGGGAGAGGAGATTCTAGTTTGTTGTTGCAAGAACGAAGGGATTGTGCATCTGTATACTCCTTCAAAGTCAATCATGTTCTAATCTATTCCTAGAAAGTAAAATAATAGACTAAAATCTTATTATAGCAGCTTTGTATTTAAGTTTGCATGAGGCTGAATAGTCTATATACATATGTGTATTCAGTGTAATCCTCTTAGTGCTTGATGATAGCGTATCATTTTGGTTAATAAAACCACAATACCATTGTATATATCTTTTTTTATCAGTGGCAATGTTTTTATACTCTCTGTTACGCCTTGAGAATACCGACATAATAGTGTAGTTTAATCTGTTGAAGGTCTATAGGCCATGCAGCCTGTGTATAATGCCAAGTGTAGTTAGTGTAAGTCGGGCCAAGGCCGACAGAATAGTGTATACTATTACACATATGGTTCCTAGGGTTGTCATTGATGTCAACACTGCCACTAGGTTGTCATTAATGTCAACACTATCATGGTGGTGTGATGTTGTTCATGTCATGTCCAATCCAACAAGAGAAGAAGATACAGTTCGTGGTTGGATGTCATGTCCCATCCAACAAGAGAAGAAGATACATTTCATGGTTGGATGCCATGTCCCATCCAACAAGAGAAGGAAGACACAGTTCATGGTTGGATGTCATGTCTCATCCAACAAAAGAAGAGAGAAGATATAGTTCATATTAATATGGGAATTAGAAGCACAAAGATGATTAGATGTATTGCTAATGTTATTGATGGCCTGAAGTATGTATGTTCCAAGTTTCATGATGATTGGATTACCGAAAGAGTGTTTTGCTGTTGACTGGTTGAAGACAATGTTGTCTATGTGAAGGTGCTCTGTGTAGGACAATGGAATGCTCTGCATTTCTCTACATTTGCAGATATGGCCATGCGGTTCTAGAATTGTGTTTAGGATGTAGTGAAGGTGATAATTCTAGGTTTTTAGATCATTTATCCTTCTTCTGTGAAAGTTGTGCATGATAGAGTATCGGCATGTGTTCTGTAGAGTAAGCTAGTGTTGAAGGCCTATTGGAATGCTCCACATTCCTTCGGAGATGAATGATTGACCTTGTGGTTTTGAGGACATGTTTATGGATGTGTATTACATGCTTCCTTGTAGTTTCAAGGTCCTTGGTGGTCCGCAGCTCAGTTTTTCAAATGGCAGCATGTTGCAATGTGTTTCGAATGACTGATTATTCTCAAAGCTCATGATTGAAGTTGTGCGGCACAATTCTTTGATGTGCAGTGGCAAAGGAGTGTTTGGAGATGTTGTATGAGTCATGTGAACTCACCTAGAAGAGTTTTCATGAAGATCTTTCTTGTTTCTAGTACCGCACAAGGTTTTCAAGTTGATGTGGCCGTTATGCTTCAAGGTTCATGTGTTTTTGGTTAAAGCTGTCCTATTTTCAAATGAGCAGAGTGTGCAGATGTAATTCCTTGGTGTTTGAATCTATGAAGGATGTTTTGGACCTGGTTAAGCAAGTGTTAGTGTCCACAAGGCATGGGTCTTCTATTGATGTAACGTGTGGTTTCACTTAGGACCTATCTTCTACACGTTTCATGTTGTGTGTTGTCTGGCCGACTTGTAAATGTATTTTTCATGTTGTATTTGGCTGACAAGCAATGTAATCAATGTAATCACTTGTATAAATTATAAATTAAATTGAGTGAGGCAAGGTGTGAGTGCAAGTTGATTGAAAATTTTTGCAAGCAGATAAGGAGTAGAGTGAATGTATTTTTGATGTGCGACTAAAGGAGAAAATGCAGAAGTTGTTGATGTTGTCCTGATTCTTCTTGAAGACATATTTGTGACAATGTTCAAGTGTAGACTGTGCCTAATTGATTAGATCATCAGAACAAAGTGTGAAGAGGTAGAAGTGCAATCATTAAAGGTGTGAGTTTTAGTGTCAGTTTTCACACAGTAGAAGGATTATCATATTGTAATATTTTGTAAGTATGTTCTATATTCAGGGATTAGTAGCTTCCTTGGGAGTGACCCTAAAACAAAGTCTTCAGGGAATAGTAGCTTCCTTGGGAGTGACCCTAAATCAAAGTTTCAGGGAGTAGTAGCTTCATTGGGTTGTAGCCCTAAAACAAAGTTGTTATTTGAGCTTCATATATTGTGAGTTAATCCTCGCCGTGGTTTTTCCCTTCTAGGGTTTTCCACGTATATCTGGTGTTATGTGTTGATGTGCATTGTGTTAATCTTTCATGTTCATGTTAATATTATGATGGTTAAGTTTTAATCTGCTCCAGATAAGTTGATGTTGTTAAAATTGAAGATTGCTTAGATACTGATTCACCCCCCCTCAGTATATTGGTGTGTTCAACTTATACCATTCTTGTGAAACCTATAGGGTTCAAAGAACAACTTTTTAAACTTTTCTATTTTTGTGTGCAATGTGCCCAAAGAGGGCCAATGGAATAATATTTTTAACACAGTCAAACAATGTTCTATTTTTTTATGTGGCCAAGTCGATGTATGAGATGATATCTCTACAAAAAGTTGTGGCAAGGCCGAGATGTGTAGATATATAACTCAATAGCAAACCACTATATACATATACAAAGACTTAACTTTTGAGAACTCAAATGTAGACATAGGAGTCAAAATGATTGAAGAGAGTTTGGACAATGATAGATTCACATTTCTCAATGATTTATGTGTATGAGTTTTACTATTTTTATTCAAATGTTTTGGTGTTTGATATTCGCTTATATTGAATATATAAATGATATTGATTTCATTGGAAATATCTAAGTATCAAGATTTCATATCACATATGCATTCTACAACAATGATAAGCATTATTGTGATATTCAAAGGTTGTTAACCTATCCTATATCAGAAGCCGATGGACTTAAGAAGACCAAGAGGCCAAAAATATTATTTTATTGTTTTAGACTCAAACCTATTTAGTTTAAAAGATTGAACTCAATCAAAAGATTATTTAAGATAATGATAGTGTTATTTAAGATCTTATATGAATGAGGATATACCTTGCGTACTATGTATATACATGTTATGAGAATTGTGATGCCCAGATGGTCAAGAGAAGACTAGAGGCCATTGCTTTTATGTTATATTATTATAAGTTTTTACTTTTGCAAAACAAGAGTTTTTGGTATTTCAATGCATTGGTATAGAGAAGTTAAAACCCTAGAATCAACCCAGAAGGGTTAAGAAAACTTGAAAACTCTTAAATCGGTTATAACATCAATTTAGTCTATTGCTTATTATGGTTGATGGTGAATAGTCGAGAAACCATTAATCTAGACAAGTATAATTTAGAAAGAGTTTATGAAGCACTTATGATAAATAAATGATTTCTTGTTAGGATCAGAAACTTGTTATAACACAAGAATGCTCAATCTTTGGGTCATTGAGTAGAATGACAGGAAGTTATAGACCCTAGTAATTGCAAGTATGCAAAGAGAGACTCTCTGAAGGGTTAAAGACACATAAACCCTTATATTACATTTGTCCTAGCTTATGGATTAAATTCAAAGTTAGATTGACTAAGATTTGAGTTAGTCAAGACAATTTATGTCTAGAGATACTAGTCAAGCAAGTCAATCTGTAGGATATGGTAGTTTCCAAGTTGAGTTAGAGGTGTGTGAACACACGACTACGTTTATTGCAAATGTCTATTTATAGAGAAACTTTGGCCAAAGTGATGCATTTGTCTCTGCATGCATTAGTCAGTTCATTGTGTCTAGATTGCGTGACATGTTAGAATGATCATACTTAGCTAGAAGATTGTCTAGAGTTGTATGGTCGATTGAGTTACATAGGACACAACACTAGGACTCAGATGGCAACATGTTGGTTCCTTATTTCTATACTCTTTAGGAAGGGTAGGGCCATTTTCGGATGGAAGGTGAGCGGGGGACCATCAGTCTGTGGTTGGAGGAAAAGCACTCAGATGATGCTCTCCCTCTGCAACAGAAGACTCACCAAGAATTGTGAGATAGATATCAGATTTCAGATGCAAAATACTTCATGTTATGACCTATGATTTACAAACTTATGTAAAATTGATTCTTATTGCCAAGTGCAAATTATTTGTAATTGTAAAGTGAAATGATTTCACTATGATTTTATCTTTGAATATATTGTAATTTCAAGGTTGAAAATTTTCAGAAAAGATGTACATTTCATTCTATGTGTTTATGCAAATGTAAAAAAAGGGGTTTTCACTCATGTTTAAACATGTTCATTTACCTTCTTAGTAAATTTTGTGAGCAATTCCAAGTTGTTTGAGTTGGTATGCTACATATGGTATCAGAGCTACCGGGTTCAACACATGGACCTAGGAGCTCACTATGAGAAAACTTGTCAACATTAAGTAGATTAGCTAATGTTTGAAATTGGTTCTATGCCAGAATACCATGGAGAAGAACCAAGAAAACTGCCAGGAAGTCTATCCCCCACAACTTACCTAATATAGTGGTTAAGAAGGATCCAACTGAGGAGATAAAACTCCAAGAACATATTAACTATGTTGAGGGTGCATGGTTCCAGAAGATTCTGAAACATTGGTTGATGCTCTTAAGCATATTCGACTAGAAAAGAAACAACGTATCAAACTGGATAAGAAACCCATTGTTCCCACTCATGTAGTTAAATCGAGTAAACCGTCTGCTAGTCGCGACATGCCATTTGGGTGTGGTCATAATCCCCTTGCTTTAGGAAAAGAGGTGTTGGAAGAGTACCCGCATGTACATCCACCCTCCAAGTTTGTTTTGCTGGATTCTGATGGGGAAGAGGAACCTGAGGAATATCCTTTGATCGACAGTGACATGTAGTCTTGTTGTGTTATATATCTAAATAAGGATGTATTTATAACTAGAATAAACTATAATAAAGATGAGATTATTTTGCACAAATCTAAGTTTTGTGAATAGATTTAATGATGAATTTTGAAATAATGAGATGCATTATTTCTAAATTCTAATCTATGACTCAATACAAATATCAGGTGTGATATAGAGTTTCATCATGGTTCCAACTTGAACAAATCTTGGAGATAGTCAAAGGGAGTCAAATCCTTCCGAAAACCCAATGACTAAGTTGGATCATGTGTTGACTATGTTGAATGAAACCAAGGAGAGGCTTGGAAACCTTGAATAGGAAGTTAGGGGCCAAGGTAGATCTGAAGGAGAAAATGAGGACTCTCATGTAGGGGATGATTATGTCCATGAACCCAATACTCATAGTGAATGAAGGGAGGATGTTGATGAGAGAAAGACTCAAGAAGAAAGGAGAAATAGACTTGCCTTAGAGCTATCGAGAGATATGAAAAAAGTGACGCCAGAGTTGTCAAGAGATATGAAGAAAGTGACGCCACCCAAGTTCGATGGAACAATAAGTGGTGATGTTGCAGAAGCTTGGTTGACAGAGATGAAAAATATTTTGAGATCAAAAACTACTCTAAGATAACCAAGGCAGTATGGGGTGCCTATCAGTTGGAAGGTGAAGCGTCCACATGGTGGATGAACAAGAAAATGGAACTGGGGCTAATAACCAAGGCAGTATGGGGTGCCTATCAGTTGGCAGGTGAAGCGTCCACATGGTGGATGAACAAGAAAATGGAACAAATCCTGGAGATAGTCAAAGAGAGTTGAATCCTTCTGAAAACCCAATGACTAAGCTAGATCATATATTGACTATGTTGAATGAAACCATTGAGAGGCTTGGAAACCACGAATAGGAAGTTAAGGGCCAAGGCAGATCTAAAGGAGAAAATGAGGACTCTCATATAGGGGATTATTATGTCCATGAACCTAGTACTCATAGTGAATGAAGGGAGGATGTCGATGAGACAAAGACTCAAGAAGAAAGGAGAAATAGACTTGCCTTAGAGCTGTCAAGAGATATGAAAAAAGTGATGCTAGAGCTATCAAGAGATATAAAGAAAGTGACGTCACCTAAGTTTGATGGAACAGTAAGTGGTGATGTTGTAGAAGCTTGGTTGACAGTGATGAAAAAGTATTTTGAGATCAGAAACTACTCTGAGATAACCAAGGCAGTATGGGGTACCTATTAGTTGGCAGGTGAAGCGTCCACATGGTGGATGAACAAGAAAATGGAACTAGGGATAAGTTCTCTAAGCTTAACCTGGGATCAATTTGTGGTCATATTTCGACAGAGATGGTTACCACATCTTTTCTTCGACCAAAAGCTAACAGACTTTAATAATCTGCGATAAGGAGAAATGTCAGTGGTTGAATATTGGGAAAAGTTCACCCGACTCCTGAAGTATATGCCACAATATCACAAGGATGAAAGGTTCTGAATTAGAAAAATCATCATGGGTCTAAATGCCCAGACAGATGGAGAAGTGGATGTGCATGGTCCTACCACTATGGACCAAGTTTTTGAGAAGGCAATCAAATAAGAGCAAAATTTGAAGTCAATTTCTACATATTGCGAGAAGAATCACAAGAGATTTAATAAGTCACCAACTTCTCAACCTTTCAATAAAAGGAATGGCAAACAAGATGTGAATAAGAAAAGTAGCAAGGGCTTTAAAAATAACAAGAATGGATCCAAAAATGAGAAGAAAAACAATGGCAATTTCTAGAAGAATGATAATAATTTAGGCAAACCTACTGAAAAGCGAGGACCTCCTGAGGGATGTTTCTCTTGTGCTAGAGATCATTATGCAAATCAATGTTCAACCAAGAACCAAGAAGTACAACAACATAGTAACGCATTACCTACCTAGCAAGCATCTTTTCAATAGAGGATCCATGCAGCATTGGACAATCGCCACACGGAGTACCAGATTACTCCCATAGAGATGACAGGTACTTTGTTTGGAGCTCCTATTTCTATTTTAATTGATACTAGAGCAATTGAAAGTTTTATTTCTCCAAAAGTGTTGAATGAATTTCCTAGAAAAGATGGTTATATGGCTAAACCCTCGTCAGTTGAATACGTTTGGTATGGAGCCTGATCAGTATCCAAGTGGGTGATTGTTGGTATGTGGTGACTAATCATGCAAATACTATACACTCATAATGTATCCTTGCAGTCCTCGAATTGTTTTCCCTTTTTTTGCACGTTCAGGGTCGGTAGTTAATTTTTGTTAACTGACAAACGAAAAATGACATTGTAAAACCCTAATTTTGGAAGCTTCCAAAAAGCTTGTTATAAGCGGCTGGGATGCATGGAATTCGCAAGATTGTAATTTGTTCTGCACTAGATAATAAAATCATTGGATGGTTGAGTTTCTATGGATGTAGCCAATTTTGGGTGAACCACGTTAAAATTCTATGTTGATCTCTTTTGTGTTATTCTTCATTGTTATATTTGGGTTATTTAATCTGCATATAATTGTTAGTGTTTATTGCTCTGATTTGCCTAAACCCTAACAACTGGTATCAGAGCAGGTTGTGTTTGATTATCGTCTGTAGGAAGGTCTCACGATTGAGTGGGAGTCTCACAGTTAAGTGGGAGCAATGGCGGATGAGGGTAAATTGAAGGTAGATAAATTCAATAGGCAGAACTATCAATTATGGAAGATGCAGATGGAGGATTATCTCTATCAGAAGGATTTAGGGAGGTTGTTGGAAGGAAAAACTAAGAAACCGGTAGCAATGACTGATGAGGATTAGGAACTTCTGGACAGAAAGGCACTGGGAACCATTCAGTTGTGCCTAGCACCATCTGTGGCATTCAATATAACAGAAGCAAAGACAACAGATGAACTGATGAAAGCTTTGGCTAAATTGTATGAAAAACCCTCAACCTCTAATAAGGTATTTCTCATGAAGTGTTTGTTTAATCTGAAAATAGTTGAAGGTGGATCTGTGTCAGATCATTTAAACGAGTTTAATACGATTACCAGTCAGTTAACTTCTGTAAAAGTGAAATTTGATGAAGAGGTGAGGGCTCTCTTAGTTTTATGTTCTCTGCCAGAAAGCTGGAATAACTTGGTAATGGTTGTAAGTAACTTTGTCTTTGGTTCAAATACATTGAAATTTGATGATGTTGGTGTTATCCTTAGAAAGGAAATGCGACGGAAAAGCACATGTGAGAGTTCAACATCGGGTAATGCTTTGACTGTAGAGAACATGGGAAGAACAAAGGAGAGAGGAAAAAGCCCAACAAATCATGGGAAGTCACAAGGGAAGTCGAAGAAATGCAGATCTAAATCCAGAGGAAGAATGGATTGCTGGCACCGTGGAAAGCCAGGACACTCGAAGAAGAATTGTTGGTCTCGAAAGGGCAAACAAGGAGACAGACAGCATGATGACAGTAAGGAAGTTAATGTTGCAAGTAATAAATTACAGGATGCTTTAATTATGTGTTTAGATAATGCTAATGATTCCTGGGTAATAGATTTATGGGCTTCATTTCATGCCACACCCCATAGAAAATATTTTGTAGATTATGTTCAAGGTGATTTTGGACAGGTATATTTGGGTGATGATGAACCCTGTCAGATTGTTGGAAAAGGAAACATAAAAATCAAGTTGCATAATGGAAATGAATGGTTGCTACAAGAGGTAAGGCATGTTCCAAATTTGAGAAGGAATTTAATCTTTGCAGGACAACTGGGTAGTGAAGGCCGCATAGTTACCTTTTCAGACAAAGTTTGGAAGGTCACTAAAGGTGCATTAGTAGTAGCTAAAGGTGAAAAGGTAGGCACATTGTATTTGTGTACTGGTAATACTTATTCTACCTTAGCTGCTACATAAACAATTGCTATTGAGACAGTTATAACACTTGCTACAGGGATAGAAACAAAATTGTGGCACCATAGACTTGGGCACATGAGTGAGAAAGGGATGAAGATCCTACACTCCAGAAAGCTGCTACTAGGTCTGAAGCAGATTGACTTGGAGTTCTGCGAAAATTATGTTTATGGAAAACAGAAAAGAGTCCAATTTCTCAAAGTTGGGAAAGAGAAGAAGGGTGAGAAATTAGAGCTTGTGCATTCAGATGTATGGGGACCAGCTCAGGTATCTTCTCTTGGTGGCTCTTGCTATTATGTTACTTTTATTGATGATGCAACTAGGAAAACATGGGTGTATTTCCTATAACAAAAATCAGAAGTATTTGAAACTTTTAAAAAGTGGAAAGCTTTGGTTGAGAATGAGACAGGAAAAAAGTTGAAGTGTCTCAAATCTGATAATGGAGGCGAGTATTACAACAGAGAATTTGAAAATTATTGTTCATATAATGGAATCCATAGGCAAAAAACAGTTCCTAGAACCCCACAAGAAAATGGTGTGTCTGAGAGGATGAATAGGACCATTACGGAGCATACAAGGAGCATGATATTGCATGCTGGACTACCCTTACACTTTTGGGTAGATATTGTACATACCATTGTTTATTTAATAAACAGGGGACCTTCAAATCATTTAGATGATGGTATTCCAGAGGAGGCATGGATGGGTAAAAAGGTAAACTATTCATTTCTAAAAACCTTTGGTTGTGAAGCTTTTGTCCACGTTGATATTGAAAATAGAACCAAGCTCGAGGCTAAGTCTAAAAAATGTACCTTCATTGGATATGGAGTAGATGAATTTAGTTTTCGGTTATGGGATTATGAAAATCATAAAATTATTAGGAGCAGGGATGTTATATTCAATGAGAAGGTCATGTATAAGGATCAGTTGCAGGAAAAAAAATATGAAAAGGCAAAAAGGAATATGTGGTGCTGAATGAGATTCCAGAAAATAAAATGCCAGTGGTACCCAATGCTCAGCAACAAGAAGTTATCCCACAGACTCCTGCAAGTGTTAGACGTTCTACAAGGATAACTAGACCTCCAGAAAGATTTTCTCCATCATTATATTATATATTATTAATTGATTTTGGTGAACTTGAAGGTTATGAAGAAGCAATGTAGATAGATACCAAAAAGTAGTGGGAGCTAGGCATGAAAGAGGAAATGGATTCCTTGTTGCAGAATCAGACTTGGGACTTAGTCCAATTGCCTTTAGGTAAAAGAGCATTGCCAAATAAATGGGTTTACAGGTTGAAGGAAGAAGATGGAGGCAAGAAAAGATATAAAGCCAAACTCGTGGTAAAAAGTTTTGCACAGAAAAAAAGGTATAGATTTTGATGAAATATTTTCTCCAATTGTAAAAATGACTTCTATTAGAACTATTCTAAGTCTTGTGGTTGTGAAAGACTTACATCTTGAACAGCTAGATGTGAAAACAACATTTCTCAATGGGGATTTGGAAGAGGAAATATACATGCAGCAACCATAGGGATATGAGGTCAAGGGTAAGGAGGAATTTGTGTGTAGGTTAAAGAAGAGTTTGTATGGCCTGAAGCAAGCACCTCGGCAATGGTGTTTGAAATTTGATAGTTTTATGGTTGAACAAGGTTATAAAAGATGTCATTCTGATTATTGTGTTTATTTTAAGAAATTAGATAATGGCAGCTATATTATCCTGTTACTTTATGTTGATGACATGCTTGTTGCAGGGTCTAACATGCAACATATTAATGAACTTAAGTAGAAATTAGAAAATTCATTTGCTATGAAGGATTTGGGTGCAACAAAACAAATCCTTGGTATGAGGATCACATGGGACAAAACAAACAGAAAATTATTTTTGTCTCAAAGTGAGTATGTAGAGAAGGTGTTGAAAATGTTTAACATGCAGTATGCAAAAGCAGTTAGTACACCTTTGCCTAGTCATTTTAAGTTGACTAAGGAGATGTGTCCAAAGACACGAGAGGAGGAAGACAAAATGTCTAAGATACCATATGCATCAGCAGTTGGTAGCTTGATGTATGCAATGGTATGCACAAGACCAGATATTGCACATGCAGTGAGAGTTGTGAGTAGGTATATGAGCAATCCGGGAATGGAACATTGGAATGCAGTAAAATGGATTCTCCAACATTTGAGAGGTACTACTTCAAAGAAACTATGTTTTGGAGGAACAAATTATGCTCTAAAAGGATATGTTGACTCTGATCTGGCGGGTGATATTGATAGTAGGAGGAGTGCTACAGTGTATGTTTTTACTGTAGGAGGTACTGTAATTAGTTGGATTTCAAGGCTGCAAAAGGTTGTTGCACTTTCAACCACTGAAGCTGAGTATGTTGCTGCTAGGGAAGATAGCAAGAAGATGATTTGGTTACAAAATTTTCTGAAGGAATTGGGACTATGACAAGAAGATAGCCCTTTGTACACCGATAACCAGAGTGCCATTCATCTTGCTAAGAATTCAGCTCTACATTAAAAAACTAAGCACATACAGCTTAGATACCACTTCATCCGGTCAGTTTTGGAGGATGAACAGTTGAAGCTAGAGAAAATTCACACAAGTAAGAATCCTGCAGATATGTTCACAAAGGCAGTTACATGGGAGAAACTAATTTCCTCATTAGTTTCTATTGGCCTTCACGACTGATAGTGGTGGACATAAGAAACCAGCCAGGCCTGTAATCCATTGGGAGTTGCAAGTGCAGCAGTGTCGTCCAAGATCAGTCTCCAAGTGGGAGATTATTTGGTATGGAGCCTGATCAGTCTCCAAGTGGGAGATTGTTTGGTATGGAGTCTAATTAGTCTCCGAGTGGGAGATTGTTGGTATGTGGTGACTGATCATGCAAATACTGTACACTCGTAACGTATCCTTGTAGCCCTCAAATTTTTCCCCTTTTTTTCCATGTTCGGGGTTGGTAGTTAATTTTTGTTAACCGACAAATGAAAAATGACATTGCAAAACCCTAATTCTAGAAGCTTCTAAAAATCTTGTTATAAGCGGCCGGGATGTATGTTGTGGCATGGAATTCACAAGATTGTAATATGTTTTGTACTGGATAATAAAATCATTAGATGGCTGAGTTTTTGTGGATGTAGCCCATTTTGGGTGAACCACGTTAAAATTCTATGTTGATCTCTTTTGTGTTATTCTTCATTGTTATATTTGGGTTATTTAATCTACATATAATTGTTAGTGTTTATTGCTCTAATATGCCTGAACCCTACAGAATATGCTAACCAGACTAAAGCTTAGGTAGAGCAATGCCTGTTTGAATCCAAGATTGATTTTCCTAGTTTTTTCAACTGAGGTGAATTTGTATGTAACCCCCCTAGGTTCCTATGATGTTATCTTAGGAATAAATTGGTTAAGGAGACATAGGACCAATGTGGACTATTTTGCAAAAGTAGTTGAGTGTCTAGACGATGTAGGAAACAAAGTCTATTTACAAGGTACACAAAGAGAATTCAAGATCAGACCAATCTCTATTATGCAATTAAAAAGGGCTAGGAGAAAAGGATGTCAACTTTTTGCCGTCAAAATGGAACAAGTAGAAGAGGATCCTAGTAAACAAAAGGTACCCTTGGAGAACTATCCCTTCCTTCAAGATTTTCGGGATGTTTTTCTAGATGAACTTCTGGGGTTACCTCCGAAGAGAGCTTTTGATTTCTCTAATGATATAATACATGGATTTGAGTTGATTTTAAAGGTGCCATACTGTATGACTACTATGGAGATGATGGAATTGAAAGCCCAGCTTCGGGAGCTATTGGATAAAGAGTTGATTAGACCAATGTTTCACCTTGGGGAGCACCTGTGATCTTTGTCAAAAAGAAGGATGGAACTTTGTGTCTGTGTATAGACTATTGTATGCTCAACAAAGAAACGATAAAGAATAAGTATCCTCTACTGTGTATTGATGATCTTTTTGATCAGATGTGGGGTGCAACAGTGTTCTCTAAGATCAATCTGTAATTTGGATATCATCAGCTGATAATAAAAGATGAAGACATTCATAAAACAACTTTCGGAACAAAGTATAGACATTATGAGTTCACAGTTTTACCATTTGGACTTACGAATGCCCTTGCAACATTCATGAATTTGATGAATAGTGTTTTCTAAGATTGCTTGGATAAATTTGTTCTAGTGTTCCTAGATGACATTCTTATATATTCTAAGAATGAGGAAGAACATTTGCAACATCTGCAGTTAGTTTTGCAGTGACTAAGGGAACATAAGTTGTATGGGAAACTTTCTAAGTGTACTTTCTTTCAGAAAGAGATATAATATCTGGGACATATAATATCAATTGAAGGGATTTCAGTAGATCATGTGAAGATCAAATCTATACTTGAATGGCTTGCGCCAAAGAATTGAAGTGTGCAGTTTCATGGGGTTAGGGGTTAGTTGGATATTACAGGAAGTTCGTTTTGAACTTTTCTAAGATTGCAAACCCAATCACCTCGCTTCATAGAAAATGAAAGCATTTTGATTGGTTAGAAAAATGTCAGAGGCATTTAATCAGTTAAAAGAGAGGTTGACAACTGCACCAATATTAAAAGTTCTTGATCCGGAATGTCAGTTTGTTGTAATCACTGATGTCTCAGGTGAAGGTTTAGGAGGAGTGCTTATGCAGAATGGGTGAGTGGTAGCCTATGAATCCAGAAAGCTAAGAGCAAATAAGCAAAATTATTCTCTGCGTGACTTAGAGTTAGTAGTAGTTGTGCATGTTTTGTAAGTGTGGCGACACTATTTGCTAGGAAAGCCTTTTGAATTGAAGTCGGACCATCAAGGTCTTAAGTATATATTTTCCCAGCTTCATTTGAATGCTTGACAAAGAAGATGGTTGGGATTGATATCCGACTATGACTTTGAGATAAGTTATATCAAAGGTAAAGAGAATCGAGTAGCGGATTCCCTAAATCGAGAGAGGCATATCTCATCGATTGTCTCTATCCACTCAAACTTCAAGGATTTAGTGTTACAAAATTCTGTAGGTGATGAGTACTATGAGCAAGTTAAACATGCTCTCATAGTAAATCCTCAAGACTCGAGGTATGATGGGTTCTACTTTGAACCAGATGGGCTTTTAAGATAGAAAGGAGGAATGTATGTTCCAAACTCTGTAGAATTAAGAAACTTTGTGTGGAAAGAACTTCATTCCGCACCATATTCAAGTCATCTTGGAGTAACCAAACTCCTAGCTAATGTGAAGCCTCTTTATTTCTAGAAAGGAATGAAGAATGACATTGCAAGTTTTGTAGCAAGTTTCCTAGAGTGCTAGAGTGTTAAGGCTGAGCATCAACATCCAGCATGACTTCTGTATCTACATGATATTCCTGAATGGAAGTGGTTGGTCATTAGTATGGACTTTGTGCAAGGTCTCCTAATGTCTTGAAATAGACATGATTCTATTTTAGTGGTGGTGGACAATCTCACGAAGGTAGCTCATTTTATACCTGGGAATTTAACGGATGGAGCACCAGTTTTAGCTCACAAGTTTGTGCAAGAAGTGTTTAGATTACATGGAGTTCCTGAGAAAATTATCTCAGATAGAGATGCATGTATGACATCAAGAATTTGGAAAACTTTGTTCTTAGCACTAGGAACTCAACTCAATATAAGCTCGGCTTATCACCCTGAGACAAATGGTCAGATTGAGAGGGTAAATCAAGTTCTAGAAGATTTGTTGTGGATGTATTGCATGGATCAACAATACAAGTGGGAAGAATATCTACCACTTATGGAGTTTGCTTATAAAAACTCCTACAATTATGCTATCAAGATGGCTCCATTTGAAGCATTGTATGGAAGAAGATGTCGAACTCCTATAAGCTGGGATAAGCTAGAAGATAGGATTGGCATTTGTCTAAAAATGTTATCAGAAATGGAAGAACAAATCAAGCTGATCAGAAATAGATTGACGAAAGCAAATGATAGATAGAAAAGTTACGCTGATACCAAGTGTACACCAAGGCAATTCTCAGTTGGAGAAAAAGTTATATTGAGGGTCAAACCTCATAAAAGTTCCATAAAGTTTGAAAAGTCTTCCAAATTAGCTCCTCAATATGTAGGACCCTTTGAAGTTCTCGAAGTGATCAACCCAATTGCCTACGAAATCACTCTACCACCAACTCTTGCTAGGATGCACAATGTTTTCATGTTTCATATTTGAAAAAGTATATAACAAATGATAATCATATTCTTGATTGGAATGCTTTACAGGTACAGGACCTAGTAGTGGTCATGATTGAGCCTCTCAAAGTGCTTGAAGTTTGCAAGCTCTGCTTGCGTAATAGAGAGGTTACTCAGTGCAAGGTCCAATGGGACCAATATGTAGAGGATAGTGCCACATGGGAAGATTATCATGATTTTTATCAGAGATTTCCTCATTTGTTTTATGCTTTTGAAAGTTGAAACAAAAACTTTATATTATTATTTTGGATACACTGGATCATCGAGGATGATGAATCTTATGGGAGAGATATGTCACACCCCAAATTTTGACTATGATTTACTTTTTACTTTCACGTAATTAGAAGTTGATTATCCATTAATTAATTATTTGATGTTATGTGAAAATGTTAGGATAAATCAATGATATCATGAGTTTATGTTTATATGATTAGAAATTAGACATGTGATTATAAGATGTTATGATCATTTATTCATAAGTTTTATGAATTGACTAACGATGCACTAATCCTAGTTTGGTGATTGCAAGTTGTAACCAGGAAACAAGTTTTCCACCCTCCGAGAAAGAGAGGGAGAGCATCATCAGAGAGAAGAGAATAAACTTATAGATAAGAACATATTGTTGCCATCTAAGTCTCATGCTTTCACGGTTTAGTGAACTTTTGTCAAGTTTGGTAAGTTATGTTTGACCAATTGGTCTAAGTTTGGTTTTGACTCGACCAAATCGTCGAATGTCAACTAGAAAGTCAGGTTAGAACATGATTGTCAACAAGGAAATGGTTGAAAGTCATTTTTCCTTTATGGGAAACGAATATAAAATTATATTCTAGAGCAAATAAGTGTTAGTAGTTAAACTATTATATTATTGAAAATTCCCAATTGGAATTCTATTATGTTATTTTATCTATTTTTTATGTTTAAATGATTTTGAGAGGGGGCGAATACGAATACATCAACCCCAATTTCATATCATAATCATGTGTTAGAAACAATGAAAGTATACATTGTATACACCTATATTATGTTGTTTTATATCTATTTACTATGATCTATAAGTTAAATCTATTGTGTTTGTTGTCGTTGAGCTTCTTAAGGGAGTGTGGTATAGTCGCAATTTAATGCGAACAATTTCATATTCTTGTAGTCTCTCAACTCTTTTTTCCTCCATGTCAGTTATGGAGGTAAGAAAGAGTTTCAAATTGTTGAAGAGTGGTCTTTAATGACCAGTAACCCATTACCTTTTGCATGTCGCTTTAGAGAGTTTATAGGCACTGATGAGGGAAGGATCTCCGCTGTGTTGGGCAATGTAAAGCCTTTTTAAAAGGCAATATCATTAAGAAATCATTAGAGGGATGTGGGCAGAGAGCACTCAACTTAAAAATGTGCAAGTGACATAGAGCCAAGAGAGGGGGTCAACGAAGTGACAGAAAGCATAGAACTGTGTACAACACAGAGTCTATTCGCAGGAAATATCTGTGGGGAGAGAGAGTGTAGAAGACATAAAGTAATCAGTACTAAGCTTCCTCTGGGATTAAATATCGACAGAGGAAGAGGCGATTCTAGTTCATTGTTGCAAGAACGAAGGGGACTGCACATTTGTATACTCGAAATTCAATCAGGTTCCAATCTATTCCTAGAAAGTAAAATATTAGACTGAAATCTTATTAAATCAGCTCTGTATTTAAGTTTGCATGAGGCCGAATAATCTATATACATATGTGTATTTGGTGTAATCCTCTTAGTGCTTGATGATAGTCGTATCATTCTAGTTTAAAAAACCGCAATACCATTGTATATATATTTTTTTATCAGTGGCAATTTTTTTATACTCTTTGCTATGCCTTGAGAAGGCCGATAGAATAGCGTAGTTTAATCTGTTGAAGGCTGATAGGCCATGCAGTCTGTGTATAATGCCAAGTAAAAATAGACATAGGAGTAAAAATGAGTTAAAGAAAGTTTAGACAATGATAGATTCACATTTCTCAATGATTTATGTGTATGAGTTTTAATGTTTTTAATCAAATGTTTTGGTGTTTGATATTCACTTATATTGAATATATAAATGATATTGATTTCATTGGAAATATCTAAGCATCGAGATTTAATATCACATATGCATTCTACAACGATGATAAGCATTATTGTGATATTCAAAGGTTGTTAACCTATCATATATCAGAAGGCAGTGGACTTAAGAAGACCAAGAGGTAAAAAATATTATTTTATTATTTTAGACTCTGACCTATTTAGTTTAAAAGATTGAACCCAGTCAAAAGATTATTTAAGATAACTATAGTGTTCTTTAAGATCTTATATGAATGAGGATATACCTCGCGTACTATGTATATACATGTTATGAGAATTGTGATGCCCAAATAGTCAAGAGAAGACTAGAGGCCATTGTTATGTTATATTATTATAAGTTTTTACTTTTGGAAAACAAGAGTTTTTGGTATTTCAATGCATTGGGATAGAGAAGTTAAAACCCTAGAATCAACCCATAAGGGTTAAGAAAACTTGAAAACTGTAATGCCCCAAGCTTTCACCTAGGACATTAGCCGAACAAACACTAAACCAACAATTTTTTTGTGTTTGCAAGTGTGACATTCACATGTCGTATTGCACTCATGTGCACACAAGGTGTCACAACACGAACAACAACACCAAAAGTGACTTCACTCAAATACACTATTCTTTTTCTAATAATAAAATAATTCTTTAAGTGATTTAATCAATCAATTCAGAATTATTGAGTATGCACAATTAAACTATTCAATTCAACAATTAAATAATTGAATGTCTCTTTTGCAAATCAAATAGGCATTTCAAATAACACATTAATAAATCCTTTTTCACTGGAAACACCCAAATAATTCACTCAAATAGATAGGGAAATAGTTAGTCGAATGAACTCAACTATTCCAAATAGGTTATTGCCATTTAACTCAGTCTCATTCTAAAAAGCACAAACACGACATACCAGGCATTCAATTTTCTCATTAAATGTAATTTCTACCTTTTTACAAAAAAAATATTAAATTTTGGATTTAAACCAAAATCACTGAAATTTATTCCACAAGCATATAATGATGCAATAAACATTTTTGCTAAAGCAGAAATACTAATTTCCAAATTAAAATCATTAATTTAATATGAAAACACGGAAAACGCATTTTTCGAAACATTTAGAATAAAATGCAAGAATGTTAAGGGAACACATGCAAATGATTCCAAGCACACATCACGAGTTTCCACAGCATAAGGATAAGGGTGAGATGGCTTAGCATACCATGTCAACCTTTTCCACATTTCCCACATTAGTTAACACCTGTAATTACTTGCACACTCAAGCAAGCCACCAGGTGTACCTACTCCACCTATAATAGCCAAAGCAACATAATCAATTCCAACATGGTACGAGCATACATTACATCACAACACACGAGTCGACAATCAATCGATGACATAAAGTCATATATGCATAAACCATCTAACATAATCACTGAAGGCATCACATCCATCCAACATACTACATAAATGAAAACAATGAAGCTGAAGCACTACAATAATTTAACATGCACAATCAGATGAACACTAGGGTGGGCATTACAATAACTCTCAAATCAGTCATAACATCAATTTAGTCTATTGCTTATTATGGTCGACGGTGAATAGTCGAGAAACCATAGATCTAGACATGTATAATTTAGAAAGAGTCTGTGAAGCACTTATGATAAATAAATGATTTCTTGTTAGAGTCAAAAACTTGTTATAACACATGAATGCTCAATATTTGGGTCATTGAGTAGAATGATAGGAAGTCATAGACCCTAGTAATTGCAAGTATGCAAAGAGGGACTCTTTGAAGGGTAAAGACACCTAAACCCTTATATTACATTTGTCCTAGCTTAAGGATTAAATTCTAAGTCAGATTGACTAAGATTTGAGTTAGTCAAGATAATTTATGTCTAGAGATACTAGTCAAGCAAGTCAAATTGTAGGATATGGTAGTTTCCAAGTCAAGTTAGAGGTGTGTGAACACACGACTACATTTATTGCAAATGTCTATTTATAGAGAAACTTTCGCCAAAGTGATGCATTTATCTTTGCATGCATTAGTCGGTTCACTGTGTCTAGATTGTGTGACCTGTCAGAATGCTCATACTTAGCTAGAAGATTGCCTAGAGTTGTATGGTCGATTGAGTTACGTAGGACACAACACTAGGACTCAGATGGCAACCTGTTGGTTCCTTATTTCTATACTCTTCATGAATGGTAGGGCCACTTCCAGATGGAAGGTGAGAGGGGGATCACCAGTTTGTGGTTGGAGGAAAAGCACTTAGATGATGCTCTCCCTCTACAACAGAAGACTCACTGAGACTTGTGAGACAAATATCAAATTCCAGATGCAGAATACTTCATGTTATGACCTATGATTTACAAACTTATGTAAAGTTGATTCTTATTGCCAAGTGCAAATTATTTGTAATTGTAAAGTGAAATTATTTCACTATGATTTTATCTTTGAATATGTTGTAATTTCAAGGTTGAAAATATTTAGCAAAGATGTACATTTCATTCTATGTGTTTTATGCAAATGTAAAAAAGGGGTTTTTCACTCATGTTTAAACATGTTCATTTACCTTCTTAGTAAATTTTGTGAGTAATTTCAAGTTGTTTGAGTTAGTATGTTACATGGTACACTTGAGGATTAGCGATAGTGTCCCAGTTGGGCTCTAGTGTCCAATCCTAACGCTAAAGTCCTTCCCAATGTTGTTTTCCTCTCTTGCTATCATTCAGGGGTTTGGTAGACAACGAGTACTTCGTAGACATTTTTGAGGAAACTTTGTATACAAAAGTTATTCCCCTTAACCTCCCGAGTTTACCCATGTGCTCATTTTCCCAATACAAGGTGTATTCTAAAAGTTATGTCCTATCTTGTGATAGAAAGGGTGTCAAAGCATTTAGCGACCTATTCAGTCTTCTGCTGATGTCATCATGCATAAGGTATTAGTAGTGATGCCTTGTGAGTGTCATATCTCTCGAATGTGATACATGGTGGCGTGCGCGCGCGCGCGTGTGTGTGAACACATGTTGTCATTCTTTAAAAAAATGGTTCATCTTTGATTGTCTCGAGCTAATGCCTTGGGTTAAATCTTGGGTCATTACACAAAATGAGTCATGACCACTAAAACTTGTCTCTGTCAAATGCTTCTTTTGTAGTCAACAACATTTGTAATGCATTCATAATTAACAAGTTTAATCTTTTACATTTGTAGTAATATTAAGTAGTCATAATAAATCTAACCACATGGTTTGAAAACATCAACCACAATATCCAACTAACTACAAGCTTCTTAAAAAGTTAAAACATTAACATTGATAGGGAAGTGCTTGATGAAAAAGTTTCATTGATGTAGCAAATGACACTTGTAGAGTTGGAGGGGGGCTACTAGCCATGCCAAGAAGTCAAAGCTCCTAATGTGTTGGTTAAGAAGCATTACCAAAAAGTGTTGGCCATCTAACCATATATGAATCAATGATTAGCACTAACCCTAAAAAGAAAGCTTTCAAACTTTCTCAAGGCTCAAAACAAATTGCAATCTCCATTTTTTATGGTATGATATGTCAAAATTAAGTAGTGTTGACTGTTCAATGATATAAGATCAACAACTGATCAATTGTAAAAACTCAAATCATTAAAGAAAAATGAATCTACCCATCTAATTGTGAATTCTTGCTTCAAACATAAATGTTGATATGCCAAAATTAAGTAGGATTGACTATCTGATAAGATGAGATCAACAAATGATCATTTGTAAAAACTCAAATCAATAAATAAAAATGAATCATACTCATCTAAATGTAAGATCAAAGGCTACTAGTGTTGAGATCAACAAATAATCATTTGAAAAAATTCAAATCATTAAGAAAAATGAATTGTACTCATCTAAACATTAACACTCATATGAAACAAAAATGTTGATAAGTCAAGATTAAGTAGCCCTAACTACCTAATAAGATGAGATCAATGTACAATCCTTTGGAAACACTTAGATCATTAAAGAAAATTGAATTATACCCATCTAAACATAAGATCAAAGACTACTAAATGCTACTAAAACTATAAGATATGAATTAAGTATGACGCTTGTGCCTCTTATTATGCAAGAGACATTCTACAGTCACATCGCTATGGAGATGAGAGCCCTTTCCATGTAAATATATAGCAAAAAAAAAAAAAACCTAAAAAGAAATTAGAAATGGTTGAAGAAAAAAATGTGGAGAAAATTAAAAAAATTATGAAACCAATGGAAATTTTTTTAAAAAAAACCACAAAACCATGGAAAAATAAAAAAAACATGGAAAATAAAAATAAAAACTAAAAAACAAAAAACATGGACGAAACCTAAGAAGATATCTCTCGACATACTTTAGATATATTTTTTAAAATATAAATATACTAGTTTTTTAGTAGCTCTAAAAGTTTCATTTGTTATTATTACGCCGATAGGCGTTCCCTTAGTGAGACGCACTAGAGGAAATACATAGATGGAAGGTCTAGATGAAAAGGACTACCATCAAACAATTCTTGACCTCACATTTTTTAATCAATTTCTTAAATAGTCATAAACATTTACATTTATTACCCACACCAAACAAAATTTTGAATACAATGACAATCTATAAATTATAGCCAAAAAGTCATTCGTGGGTTTACTTTTTTTTTTTTTTCTTTTCTGCCAGAAGCTATGGTAGAGGTGGTGGGTGGCAGTTAGCATATAGAAACACTCTCTTCTCCGAGTTAAAATAGATCTACTAGCCCTCAAGCTGTGAAACTAGCTATGAAGCTGGCAAATGGCAATCAAAATCCTATTGCCAATATTAACTCCTGTTAACTCCCACTACGCACCCTGGTTGCGTGACCAGACGTCTAGGTCAGTGTGCCCAATGCCAATTCATGATGGTGGTACTTGTAACTTTTGTCACTTCTGGTGCTTGATGTGCTCTCTGTCATGCACTCTAAACTCCATCAAATGAATCTGCACCTTACATATCTGTTTGCACTTCATGGAATGATCTACACCTTCAACGACTGGCAATTTGAGAGACACAATCAAATTTGATTGTGGTAATATTGGGAAAGATATTTAGCAAATCAGATTGTGATCAGATCTTATAAATTATAGGCAGGGTCGACTAGAGCTAAAGAAATGATATGCCAGTCTTGTGTTCTCCATCGAATTATAGACCTAAACCTACTCTGGTGGCCTTTGCATCTCTGATAGCAAGTGGTGTGTTGATCTTCACAAGCGGTGACACAGAGGGTATTATGTCATTCCCAGGTTAGTGCTCAATTGAAAAGCTACACTGGTGGTCTCTCTCTGTGTCATATTATCCATAGTCAAAATAAGATGGCTGCACTGGAATTATGTTCAGACTTTACATAAGCTTTTGAATGGCAAACACCTACTATTGCTTGAACTGTGTGCAATGTGTGGTTTCTTCCTTGTTGGATGGGCTGTCATCTGCTGTGCACTGGTGGTCTGTCTCTGCTAATAATGGTCGCTCTAATCTATTTTCCCAAGCTTGCAAAAGGGACATTCAGCCTCAGAAGATACTTTTGTGTGGAGGAATTTTGGAGCAAAGCATCATTGAGGTGATTCACATCTATGACATGAAAGCATCTTCTCTTTACCAGCGATGGAATGACATAAACAACTTGCTCACCATGCTAGTTGCCAGAAAGTGCTTACACAAGCTACTTCATCTGTTTTGTGCTCTTCACATATGTGTGGTGTTCTTGAGCAAATGTTCTCAGTTTCTCTTTGAATTGGTGTTTTCTATAGTTATTTTGACTTGGCCGCATAATAATAGAGAGGGCGGAAGATTCATCATCAGATCAAAATGATGAAAATCATCAGATCGCTTACCCCATGTTCACATATTGCAACAATTCAGGGCCTGGTGGCTGTATAACCCTATTTTATGTATTTTTACCATAAAATACAATCAAAATTTTAAAAAGACTATATCACATGAAAGGAGAGATTTTAGACTTTAGACTGATTGTCAAAATTTATATAGGATTATCATGATATATATTTAGTTTATATATAACTTTATTTATACTAAGGTATATCATAATATTTTATAGGCACCTTTGAATGGATAACCATCATAAAAAATTGCTAACACCTAAGGCTGACTGTCAAATTTAAGCCCATGTGCAAAAATCTCCAAAACTGCAAGCTCATAATTGTTGATGAATGACACAATTATTATATCACCATAGAAATCTGCTTACTTATTTAATTGTATGTTGACTTCCTTCCTTGCATTATGTGATATTTAAAAAACAAAATTAACTTTTGCTCTCAAGCATATATGTATGGTCACAAACTCACAAACCATCCATGCCATTGACAAACAATTTCCTATGAACATTTACTACTAATATAAAACGATCAAAGTTGGAAGTTGTTTCACATATTGGCATTCAAGTTTATTCACTTTGTTGTATACTAGTAATAAGAAAAATGACACTTTATGCTCCCACTGTTGTCTCATACTTCCCTCTAGGATCTAATTTCTCTCGCCTCTAGCCTCCTCTATTCACACATATCTTTTGCTCTCATTTCATCACTTCAATTCACCTTGTAGAAGGAGATTTGATAGTTGAGCAATTCATTTAACACGGATTAGGTAATCAAACCAATAATTTTATTGTGATAAATGTTGTAACAAGTAACTTAATTGTAATATGTGGATATTGATAAGCTTGAGTAGAGATTGATTGCTCCTTTTACAAGCCATTGTATAAATTTCAAGGAGATCTATATGGCTTGGTAAGAGATAATCTCTATTGAATTACTTCTTCTTAATCTTAAATAATGCAATAATTCTTTCAATCTAGTAGTAATTTGCAACAACGGTTTGATTTAATGACCTTGTGGTGATACTTAACATTGTGAGTAGTGGCTTTCAGAGATCATAATCTCAACATGTGCACAAATGGTTGATATATAGATTAGCATTTTGAAATATCAGGATGGAATAGCACATGTAAGAATCTATTTGGGAAAGAGTATGTGGTGAGTATTATTGGAGAACTGCTTGTGCTTTGAGTGTTGTCCAGTTTAAGAAGGGTCATAGTGGTATAAATATGAAAAGAAGCATTTATGTATGTTTGCCATCATAAGAATGTGAAAGGTTTATGTTATAAAATAAAAATACACCCAAATAGAAATGCAACCTAATCATCTAAACATGTCATTATATTCATATTGAAAAAGAAAAAATTAGTGAATGTAGCCCATCAAGGACACCATTGTTTGAGCTCCACTTAGATCTTCAATCATCTAAATTTTATAATTAGATAATACCTTAACTAGTTCAAAGACATGATATTTCCATAGCATTGTTTTTTTAGAATACATTGATCTATTATAAGGATGTAGAGGATATATAAGATATGAATGAATGGGTTTGAACTAGACTTAATTAGTAATGTATCGATCAAAGTTGGAAAATCTCTAAACTACCATAATTTATTGCTAGACATTTCCATAGTGATTAATTCGATGCAAAAAACTTCTATACAATTATTTATGAGAAGCACTCTCAAATTAATAAAAAATAATATTAATGATGAATTTGAATGGCTCACAAAATACTCACCAAAGGCTTGTAACACTTAAAATGAATGAAGTTGTAATCATGCCCTAGAAAAATGGATACCCTTCAATCCATAATGCTCAATAAAAGAGGTAGATTATTCATGCACTTATGATTTGTCTTCCCTATACTAAAAGATTATTAAATTGATACAAAATATTTATGCTCTCAACACAACAAAACTAAAGGGTTAACAAGAAAAAAACATTAATGTTAAGTGACTTGATTTTATTTTTTAATTGACATAGTAAAATGTGTTGCTAACTAGTGACAGTGTGTTGACAGGCTATTGTTGGTGTTAGATCAGAGATAATGTTATAAGCATCACATTGGCTTTAAATTGTTTCATAATTAGTTCACTGGGTTTCAATTAGTTTGGTGGGTTCTAATGTCTCAAATGACCCACCAATTGACCAACATTGGCTTTGCTTGTGGCAATCAACACATTAATTGGCCCATAATTTCATTTGCTAAACTATGACAAAAATCACGAAATCACTGAGAAAGCACACTTACCCTTCTTAAGAGTGCATACAAAATTTCTTTATACATGATAATGTTTATCATAATTTCATTTTCTAATTATTTTAGAAATTAGTTTATTGCATAATAATATATGAACAAAGTGATTTCTTTATAGATAATAATAATGTTTGTCACAATTTCATCATCTTGATATAGGGGTTCTATGTGATTTAGATGGCTTTTAAAGGGAAAGCTTTTGTTGGTGTCCTCTTACCTCACATCTCATCCCTTGTAAGGAGGCCATTTTGTATTGAATTTATTTTTTGTAATTCAAATCAATATTCATATCAAATTCACAAGATACCAAGGATATAATAATAGATAAGTGTGCAAACTCAATATTCATATTAAATTCAAAAGATACCAATGATAGAATAATAGATAAGTGTGCAAAACAAAGTTTGAAACGATGAATTATTAGATTGAACCACTTCAAAAAGGCAACCTCTAAAAGTCGTATAACAAGGAAAAAAAATGAAATATGATCAACTACTTACTACCCCCTATATACAACATTTAACATTTGCTAGATTCAACATATTTAAATAAAGGAGATGAAAGAGGAGTTTGATATTATTAATAAATTAGTTTAGAGAATGCTCATAGATTTGAGATAAAGGAGGTTTTGTCAACCTCCACTAAGATTTTTTTTGTGTTTTATATATTTTTTTGTTTAATATGATTCTTAGTTGTACCTCCCAAAAAAAGGAGACTAAATAACAAACTTTAAAGGTTAGGCTCTATAAATCCTTTGATGGAAGAGTTGGTACGTTGGGTGGTGTGGAAATTAGGATATGATAAATAAGTTATGATTGCATATAAGGGGTACACTTATTTCTTGGCAAAGATAATACCTTCACTTCTTTTCCACCACTTGATATTTGTTCGTTTGATATGCATTCACACTCTTTTTCACCATCACCTTAGGTATGAAAGTTTTGCAATGTTACACACACATCTATCTTGCCATACTACTACCTACAACTCCATTTGAGCTTGGCCTTGGATTTCTTTATTTAGAACCAGCTTTGCCATTGTCCACTCCTTGCAACCACAATGGTAGATTATCATCCCCCACATCAATGAAATTTGTATTGTATGTCCTTGGACAAAGTAGATAGTTAAGACTCGACCCCTTCACTTCTTCACATATAACTTCCTTAAAAAGTTAGTGCAAACTTCAAATTTAATTTTTAAAATCTAATCATTTTTGTTGTTATTGTTTAATTTTATGATTTCCTAACACATGTGCATGTTCATCTTATAACTTTGTAAATTACTTTTGAAAGGAAGGCAAATATACATGCCAAAGCAATACTCAAAACTCTTTTTTTTAATAAATTTTGTAGTCTAAGAATTATATGTATTTCTATTTAAACCTTTAATTTTTGGTGTTATAACATTTTACCACATTGAAGGTGAATTATCATTTTGAAAATTATATTTTTGTAATGATCTATACGAATGAGGTAATAATATTTCGATACATAATTTAGTGGATTAAATAACTTTTAAAAAATCTAAAAAAATTCAAACAAATTCTACAATTTCTTCTCAAAACTATAGGTGCACCCATTGAACCTCTGGGTCCAATTGCTAGTTATTATTATTTTTGATAAAACAACTAAATTACATAAATAGTGACATCTCTACCTCTATATAAAGAATTAGAGCATTATGAACATACATCTAAATCAAGAATCATCCTTTAGCTAAGCTGTTAAAAAAGACAACAACTTATTACTGGCACTTGCACCCATACGAGGTTCAAGGAATACGCCGATAAGAACAACCGACGAGTTTAGAAAATTTTCCGGCGTGATTTTTTGTTTGTTTTTTTACGGCGTGAGACAATTCCGAGAACTATAATGCTCACATATAAAAGCCTATCGGCTAATAATTATTTTTAGAACTTCAAATAATTTAAAAAAGGGATTTCCATGGTTTCTCGGAACAAGTAGGAAAACATTTAGCATGACCTACGGTATTAGAAACAATTGCCCGCTCCATGGAACCGCCGTGCTAAACAGCTTTTGCAATTCCCGGTTTTCTTTTATTCTCTTTACGAGGAAATTCGTACGTCATCGGTCTACCAATAATCTGCAACCAAAACTGCTTAGCAAATATAAATAAATAAATTAAAAAACAGCAAAGCAGACGTACAGTCTCGGGAACAGCACGATTTTGTAATCCAAATCCACTCCACCTAAACATCACAAAATAAAACCCCCCTGCGTTTCGAACCCTCGACCTGCAATTCCACAGCAATTCCGGATCTGAAAATTTTCACACATTTCTGTACATGACGATAATGATGGCGCGAGGGAGCTTCTGCGTTACTCGATTGCTGCGCGGTCATTTGCTGGAAAAATCTTCTGAAGTAGGGCAAATTCATCACGAGCCAGGGCAAAAGTATTTCGAATTAGGGCACAGCTCAAGAGTAGTGAATGTAAGACACAAGTCGGGATCGTCGAGGAGGAGGAGGAACAGGCGGGGGGAATTGATAGAGGTGCACCTCGAGGGCGGCGAAATGGAGGCCTTTGCCGTGAAGACACTGGAGGAGACTATCCATAAAATGGCTGTGAAAAGAGCGGCCCCTGTGTGGCTTCCTTTTCGCCCCGGGATGTCTTATTGGGTGCCCCCGCCTGCTAAATTGGGGGATATTATTGAAGTCGCAATTAACAGTAAATTGTCTCACGAGGATCTGCAATTGTTTTCTACGGCAAGGCGCGGATGGCCTTCCACGGCCTTTTACATCCAAGGTAGGTTTTTTTTATGTTGATAACTGATTGTTTCTGGAAAAAACTGTGTAGAGCTTTTTTTTTATGTTATTGGGTAGCAGATGCGTGTTTTTATATATAATTTGTATCCGTAAAGATTGTCGCACAAAGACATTTGCCAAAGCTCTTCTAGTGTTTCAGATGTTTTTATATGTTGCATCATTTTATTTGTTTATTTTATTAAATATCAAGGTTTCATGGCCCTTAATTGTTAGGGTCACTTGGGTTTTTGGATAAAAACTGCCTAAAGCTTTCTGGTAATGTATCTAGATAAAGCACAGCTGTATCCAGATATATATATATCTCAAAATGTTTTCATGTGGAAATCTCACAGCATTAACTGCACGGTTTAGATAATGTATCATATTTTTGTTAGTATTTATTAAAGGCTTCAAGCATACGCCGTCCGTAATTGTTGAGTCAAATGGCTTTCGGAGTAGATAGTTCAGGAGTTTTGATAAAACATTAATCTTTTTATTTTATTTATTTTGCGAGATTAAGACTTGGGCAGCTTATTATGGTTAAAAGAGATATGTTATTCAGAACTTCTGTATTGATAGTCTGCTTTAAGTGCATTTTTGTTCTATCATCTGTATCAAAGATATTTTCTATCTCTACAACGCCTCTAATGATCTTGTTAGTTTTGGGCTGAATTGTTTTCTACCTGTTTTTTCTGCCCGAGTGAGTTAAAGGTTTGTTATCTTGGTAGCAGATGCTTGTTTGCTTTTTTTTTTTTATTATTAAAGACCTATGTTCCATGACATTTCCCGTATGGGGATGGTAGGACACATTTCAAGGATGGTAGGCCAGGGGGAAGGCCGGAGACAGCAGCTCACTCTCTCTCTCTCTCTCTCTCTATATATATATATATATATATATCATGACCGTGGTGAACCATCCCTCCCAAAATCTCGGCGTTTCTAGGATGAGCATGTCCCCAAGACTTGGGGACAGGGACGAAATGCCCCTCACTGCCATCTGCAGGGAAGAATGTCTCAAAACTTCCCTGCAGCTCAGGGGACTTCACAAGGACGTTCTTGGTTCTTGGTTTGTAATCACTATAGAACTATGCTTTATGGCTTACAAATCACTTAAGAGATTGTTCTATACTGTTTAGAATTGTTATTCTTTTATTTGGAAGCTGAACTATGCTCAATGAAACTGGAAAATAAAGCAGAGATACAAAATAAAACACTTACACATGGTTTTCAATTGGGAAATCCCCAATTTGGGAGGAAAAACCCAGTTGATAGGTGCCAACTGGGTCATTTAGGTTTTTGGATAAAAACTGCCTAAAGCTTTCTGGTACTGTATCTAGATAAAGCACAGCTGGATCCAGATATATTGTAAATTTATATCTCAAAATGTTTGCATGTGGAAATCATGTTTGCACGGTTTAGAGAAAATATCATCATTTGTGGTTATATTTTATTAAAGGCTATCAATTTACCACAGTCCATAATTGTTAGAGTCAAATGGCTTTGGGAGTAGATACTGCATTATGTTTTTGATAAAACATTGATGTTTTTGTTTTTATTTATTTTGTGAGAGTAAAATTTGGGTGGCTTATTATGTTTAAAAAAAGGCACGATATTCAGATCTTCTGTATCTGATTAGTTTACTTGAAGTGCATTTTTGTTTTATCATCCGTATGAAAGATCTTTGCCATCTCTACAATTCATCTAGAGATCTTGTTATTTTTGGGCTGAATGGTTTTCTACCTGTTGTTTCTGCTTGAGGGGGTTAGAGTTTAGCTCTTTTCATAGCAGATGCTTGTGTGTGTGTGTGTGTGTGTGTGTGTGTGCGCATGTGTATATATGTTTGTGTGTGTGTACATAGGCGTAGACATAGACATAGACACAGAAACACGCATACACGCATGTGTCCGCATGTGCACGCAGGGCACACACACGCACACACATACACACACATGCATGCACACACACACAAACTCAAATTTTTACAAGTTCAGCTACACGACATCAAAATTCAAGTTCAGACATTCATATGATATGTGAAATTTGATATTCAAGTTCAATGTTCAATGATTCAAGTATAGAAGTAATAAAAACTAGAAGTTTATTGTTTTCATTGCTACAAAAGGCCCCAAGCCTACAAAATCATAAATGATAGGATGCCCAACGATAGGCACAGTAGTAAGATTATACAATTATAGATAGAAGAAAATATAGAACTAAGTACAACTATGTCTCATATGGGCAATCAGTATCAAAATCGGCCTCTAACTCTAAGTCACTCTTTATATCAAGTCGTGATTCATCCAATCAAAAGGGACGAAAAAAAGCTTACTATATCAAGGAGTTCAACCCTATGTGGGACCATGTCGAAAAGACCTACATAGGAGCAGATTTAAAATGGAAAGCAAAAATGTTGATTGCACAAATAAGGACTAGCTCGCACCATCTTAGATGTGAAACGGGTAGATGGCTGATTCCCAAAGAGGAGTGGGAAAATAGAATTTGTCTCTTTTGCGACAAAAATGTGGTGGAGACAGAGTGGCATTTCATCATGGAGTGCTCGGCTTACAGCGACATCCGTGACAGCTATGAAGGCATTTTGAATATCAACAGTTTAAACACCTTGTTTGAAGAAGCGAGATTGGACAAAGCTGCAAAGCTTCTGATCAAAATTCACTGTAGGAGATCCGAGCTAGAAAGGAAGCTTCAAATTGTTTAGAGCTTTGCTGCCTTGTTCTTTGGTCCATGTTGTGCGATTCTGGGTCCCTTAGGCTGCTGTGGCCTCATGGACGTTATTAAAATCTTTCATTTCATTTCAATGAGACCCCAACCAATCCCTCCTGCACAAACTGTACAATTTATATCCTAATAGCATTACTCAGAATCGGGAGTGACTTAGTAAACCAAACCATAGTTTGCTATAATGCCCCCTTTCGAATAATTTAATTTGGGGACCCAAAAGCCCATTGATATTTTCTCATGGGTTAAGTAGTTAATAAAATATTATTATTTTTGGCTAGTCATGACACAATGTGATGGTTAAAGCATGTTGTTGTTATCTAAGCCACCAAGGTTCAAACCCCCACTGGGCCAACGAGCTCGCGGGCCTTGCATCCTTGCAAGGCCCTTGTTGGGCCAATGAGTTCGCGGCTTAAAGCCCCTGCTGGGCCAATGAACTTGCGGGTTTGAACCACAAGCGTTAATGCAGGGGTTCATGCCAGGGGATGAGGTCCCCTGTGTTGTGGCTTCACCGGTTCATAGCTCCGTTCAAAAGCGTTCACCGATAAAAAAAAATATTATGATTTTTGAGTATTTCCCCAAGGAGAGGCATGCAAATTCATGGAGATGGGATAATGTAACTGAAATGATTTGACATCTTTTTTTATGACATATGATGGGTTTATGACAGTTTTTATGGCAGCCCATTTTTAGGGAGTTATAAGTTGGATTTTATGACAAAGTGGGAGCTATTTTTGTGGGGGGAATATTTTATGACTAGGCAATTAGTGAGGAGTTATAAATTTTCTTACTTGAGAAGCACCTTCATAATTATTTATGAAATTTGTAAGTGGGTGTAAGAAGTGCATCTTTGACTAGTTAAATATAGTCGAGTGTAAGAGGAGGTTATGACAACTCTTTATGGGGGTCTATTTTGAGAGGGAATATTTGAAAATATTTTTAATTAATATTTATTTTGGCCTAATGGGATGTTGGGATTTGTGCCCCAACTTCTATACAAGCCATACTGTTTCTCCAATTCTCATCTTTTGCTTATTAATCAATCTTCTTCACCGCTTGAGCCCTTGTGATCAACTACAAGATTTGAGCTCGAAACCCTTGGATTCTTGGAGATCAGAGGATGAAAACCCATTGATTTCTTGAGGGCAATCTCACTCAGAGGTTGTATTTGCACTTCAAAGCTTTGTTTGGATTTTCAACATATATTTTCAATAGTTTGTATTTACAGGATTGCATAGAAGGGGGCTTCAACATACAAAAAATTATTTCAGATTTATGTATCATTTGTATTGTTGTAATAGTTGATATATTTCAATATTTTGCTGCACCATTTGATTAATAAGAATCAGCTTCAGCATATTGTGAAGTTTCCATTTATGTGTGCAAAGATTGTATATCTTTTTCGCATAGTTTTTGTGAGAAAATCTACATAGTTTATTCAATTTTATCACCGTATGCTCTCACCTCGCCTTCATGGGATCTTGGTGATCCAAAAGTGATTAAAATATGTTGTAGATTATTTGTTGTTAGTTGCATAAGAGTTTCAACTCAGATTTCAGAAAAAATCAATTTGTTTGGGTCATGGTAGTGCATGTCTAGTTTTTGGGTGCATTTGAGTGCAAATCTCTTTTTAATTGTTGTGGTATTTGAGATTTCAACATATTTTATATTTGCTTGTTCAAAATCATTTGAGTATTTCAGATTTGAGCATATTTACATAAAATTAATGTTTGAGACATTATATTTGCATGCTAGGTCTCGGTGGACCAAAAAGTTTTGACTCAAGAAAACTTAGCAACTTAAAAAATACTTAAATTTCTTAAAAAATATAAATTTTATGGAAAATATAGTTACAAAATGTATCAAATGAGTTTGGTGGGGGCTTGGGGTTAGCGCCCCTAATAGGGGGTTTGAGGGGCAGTGACCTTGGCACATTCCTTGTCCTGGTATAGTGTGGGGTTGAGGGCGGAGCCCTCGCCACCAAGCCCAAATGAAGGATTCCACATAGGCCTTCATGGCGCATGCCATTTTCATAGTCTTAAAAAAGCCAAAAATTGTGTTTTTTGAATGTGAATTTTATTTTTCCATGTTTTTATGTGTCAACTCTTTTTTTTTCGCTTTTTTTGCATTCGCTTGTTATTCTTGCACATGGTGAGTTTGCACTCAGACTTGTTGAGGACTCACCAGAAACTTGTGACTGCAACTCGACGATTTTTCTTGCAAATACTCGGTGCTAGAATTTTTTGTTGAGTCCTCGACGATTAGTAAAACTATGAACCAATCTTTAAATGGAATTCAATTACTTGGGAATTTAATTGGAAAAAACTAAGGAAAAAAATGCTGCTTTTCCATTGAGCATAGCCTGAAACTTTTTTTTGGCTTTTTAGAACCAGAGGGGGTTTGGGTTTGAAAGTCCCCAACGGGGTTGAGGGGCAGCCCAAATTAAGGCCTTCGAGGCCACATGGACCTTCATGGCACGTGTCATTTTTCATAATTTTACCGCTTTGATTTAGAAATGATTGTGGCAAAGCAAGTGGTGGTGGGCAATGGGTTAAGTCTAGGGTTGATTAGGGTTTCATAGGGGCTTGGGAGGGCTTGTGGGCCTCCCATACCCCTTTTTGAATGTTCTATTAAAAATTTGAAGGCTTTTTTAAATTGAAAAGATACAGAAAAATAGGGGTTGTTTGACCATTCCTTGGGACATTCGAGGGATATCTTACTATCATCGTAGGGACTGCCAGACATCCCCAGGATGTTAGGCCTCCATGTGTTATGTTTAGGCCCCGTTTAGGCTCCAATGGATGATGTATGTCTACTTTTAATACATTTCTATCTATCCTTTACAACTATTCCAGCAGTTAACAATTATTTATTTATTTTTGTTTACCCACTTTTTTATGGATATGATAGTTAAATTACTACCTATAAATGACACCTTTTCATTTCTTCTTTTCTTAGAGGAAATTCTTTCGAATTTTGACAAAGAAATTAAAATCACTTTGTGATTGTCAAGATGAACCAAGAGAAAATGAAATCTAACAAAGTATAGAATGAATGCAAACCACGAACTATGGTGATGAGCCCCCAAATGGATTAATCCAATCTTGAAAAAGACAAGTGGGGACACTTTATATTGAAATATTTTGGAGACTGAAATGTTTTGTTGATACCAAAATGATTCTTACACAAATACCCAGGCTACGTAAATTTATGTTCTATATGGAAGATCTTTGAGTGAAATAGATATTCTTTTAGTGGGAATAGGGTTGGATTGAGGTTGTGGATTTCAACCACGAGAGTTGTCGAAAGTGAAGTTGATAGATGTACTACTTGCTTCAGAGTAGAATGTATGGGAGGTAGTGAATCATTAGAAAATGCCAACATTGAAGTTGTGATTAATCCATTTTGGAGTTGTGAGAAAACTTGCTCAAGATGGAGTGTAGTTGACAATTGAGAAAGAGAATGTGCAATATGAGTTCATTGTGAATTATTCAAATTTCAAGTTGGAGAGATAGGAGCAAGCTTGACATATTGATTGCTCTATCCTACAGGTATATCTGGAGGTAGCAGGGTGGGGAGGTAGTGATCAAAATACTGATTCACAAGTGGAACTCGTGGTAGAAAAGTTGTCTCCAAAGCAATATCTTTATCATGGCTTGTGGGACCGACCATTTGAGGAGTCCATGGTGCCTTGTGGTTGAGATCATGTAGAAATGGTGGCAAAGGATAATCATCAATTTTCTTGACAGCTATAGGAAATAAAAATGACAATCCTGGGTCTGTTGATGAAGTCAAGTTGGCAAGTGGAGTCATTATTGGGATATTGTATTGTTCTATCAGAGGTTGCATTGATAATTGAGACATGCTCATCATTTGCTGCATAAATTGGAGTTGAAATGCCTCCCGTTGTTGCCATTGGTTGAGTGGTTCTAGTGTGAGCAACTAAACCAAGTCAATGTTTTGGATGGTGCATGGGGGATTTGTTGAATTAGATACAAGACAAAAAGATATAAAACAAATAGTAAGTTATAACCTAAGCTATTGTTTTTATAAGAAGAAAGGCAAGATAGGAAGCTTGTTCACTAGTATCTCGGACTAATTGTTGGGCTGTTTACTGTTTGAATAGCAAATCTGAAATTTGAAACCCAAAACAGAATCAGCTATTGATAGCAGAAATTTTACTGTAGAAAATTGACAACAGATAATTAACATAAAATATTTCATAGCAGAATTTCTACAATAGAAAATAGATTGTAGAAATTGAATTAGGGATCTGGATGGCAAGCAGTCTGGTTTCCAAATACACCATAAGTGCATTAGAAGTTAGAGGTTTCGGCAGATACCTAGAATGAGAAAAAAGGGTCAGAAATCTGAAATTCTAGGAATAAGAAAGAAATAAAGGTTATTATTTCTCATAGATGCTTCATCAACATAACAAAGAAGTGTGCACAAATGGTAAATAACAATAGTTAAATTACTAACTCTAACAGATGCTTCATCACCAAAACAAATTAGTGTGCACATGTGCTGTTCGTTTCAATTCTGATTTGTCATGGTAGCATGTTCACGTCTTAAAATATTGTTTCCTCAATTGTTCATGTGTATTGCTTGATGTAGATATTGAGTTGAGTTCTTAGTCCCTAAATTATTGTCCACTCATATTTCTGATAGAATAAGTAAGGTTTTACATTTAGTATATAGTTTTAAATAACTAAATTAACATGCATATGTTAATTTATAGGTTAGTTGTTAGTTAAATAATAAATAAATGCTAGTTTGTGGGAGTTAGTTTCCCGCATGGAAGTTGCTTAGGGCAGTTCGGGTAGTTGATACAAAGAGGCTTTTATAAAAGCCAATGTAATGTGATGAACAAGATCAATCCGAAGACATTAATATTATACAATTTGATATTCCTGTAGCAATGGTGTAAATCTGTATATGCTCACCATATTTCAATAATTTCATGGGTGTTTTGGCATTTAATTATGCCCTTCAGTGAAATGATTTGCTGTGTGACCCTGCTAATTAAATTCTGCTGTAAATACCTTTCCTATAGGGGAAACCAATACTAGAAAACATGTCAGCTCCACAACTTGCTCAAACCATACTAAAACCATTAACTTGATGTCCATTTGTAGACTTCTCACTCGGTATGATTGAGGTATAATTGTAGTTTTCTTTTGCTCTATTCAGGCTTGGTATTTTAGGTTCTCATTTCCCCTTTCTAGTAGGGGAAAACAAAACTAGAAAACATCTCATCTTCTCAACTAGGTGAAACAATGCTAAAACCATGAAATTGATGGCAGACCTTGATAGAAGACTCATTGGGTGTGATTGAGGTATAATCATGTTTTATTTTTACTTGATCCATGCTGAGAATTTTAGGATTTCTTATTTTACATTTTCTGACAGGGGAAAACAAAACTAAAGAACATCTCAGATCTGCAACTAGCTCAAACCATTACACAATCATATAATTGATGGCAGAGCTTGGTACTACCCTCACTATGTGTGGTTGAGGTATAATCTTAGTTTCATTTATCTAATTGATGCTGGATATTTTAGGTTTTGTCATTTTACATTTACAGATATCATCGCACAATGTGAAAAATGTGTGAACTGTCATCATGTGAAGACAGTTGACATGAAGGATGTTGTCAGGTGATTGCCATGCAATTTTTTTCTATCATATGTGTGAACATGTATGATTTTTGAATCTTTATAAACTATACATAGTTTTTAAACTGATGCCATTTTGATCATTATCCATATAGCATTGTCCTTATGAGGAATTGTCAATTTTGTATTTTCATTCACATGGAAGGAGCATTTATTTACTGTGTAGATTATGTAATGTCTGGGTGTTTTCCAAACAAAGAAAAATAGTATTTGCCATTTCAACTTTATACAATAAAATTACATGAAGTTTATCTGTTCTTCAGAGAGCTTATTTATTCAATTCAAGGATTTCTTTAAAGACCTTTTTAAGCTCTATACGGGATGTCAGCTCATAGATATGTTTGATATGTTTGCACTGCTTTCAGACGAGTCTTCTCAAACAGTGGAGACAATTGCAGATATCAATGAAAAATCTGAAGAAGAAGAAGAAGGTTGAATGTTTATATGCTCAATTTACTGGTGAGGATTATTCTTTGAAGTTACTTCCTAATCTTGTAGGATCATATCACATTTGTAAGTCTACTATCTCCAAAGACTTGCAAAATAATGAAATTGTACTGCAGGCAGGGTTAATGTTTTGCAAATCCAATTGTATGCAGGGCAATTAGAAAGGCTAAATTTGTGAAATATAACAAAATTGGATATACTTTTGTTGATATTATATCTGTTATTGTTTTTTCAAAACATAGCATTTTGTTTAACCTAATTGTGTTGGTGGTGGCGATTTCTTAATAAGTAATTGTACAAATGAAGTCTATTATTCTTGCTTGATTCTTTTACATATATTCTTGGGGTTATAGCTTTTATTTAGGTGAAATTGATTTTTTGTTAATATTCAGCACATGGCATGCAGATTTTGCACTCTAAGGTTCGACATAAATTGTCTAACTTAAACTTCGATTAAACCTGCATTTCTAAGTGCTGTAACCCATAGAAGTAAATAACATTCTCGGGAATTTCTCGGCATCCCAAAAGATAAAGATATTTTCAGTTTCTTGGGTTATTATTGGAAAAAAACCAGGAACCCAAAAAATGTAGTAAAATTATTAAAAAAAGAGAAAGAACTGATGTTTTTAATATTTAAAGCAATACTAATTGCATAGAGAGTGAGAGTGTGAAAGTAAACAAGAGTGTACACCACGCGTTTTGAAATATGGATTTTTCTCATTAATTTTGAGATTGCTGAGTACAGATACTGTAATATAAATCTCTTTAACAATGTTAATAAATGACTGCCAAAATGATAACGAACCTTTAATGCAATAGAATACAACTAATGTAAATACGACCTATTAACCCTACTGCTCTCCTTAACTATCAAGTCCAAGAGACTAATCTATACACAAAATGGTAACTACAGTTCACAACAACAGTCTCTCTAACCTCTTCAAATACCTCTTAAAATTATAGAAGTGGCAAGCGTTTCAGGACAGCAATGTCCTGTCTTAACAATATTTCATATTAATCATTTTGATCAGTAATATTTCCTATAACGTTGACAGTAGTATTGATGCCTATATTAATTGATCACAGTACTAATAAAGATGCTACTAAACACCGTACTGATCAAGAATGTACAGGTCACAATAATGACAGAATGCTACCAATCAATGATCATAAGACAGAGTTGAATGGACACGGATACGGTATCGGATATGGATACGGCTATTTTTCAAGACCCCTAATATGGATACGGCTAGATACGACATATATATGTGTGTGTATATAGATAGATAGATTAACAATAAACAATATTAAATAATTTAAATTTAATATAACTAATATATATTTAACAAATATATTATATATTAATAAATTAATCTTAAAAAAAGTTAAATGTATTAAACTTAATAAATAAATAAAAGTTTACAATGTAAAGTAAAACAAAAAAGCCAAAAATTAAAAAAAGTATCACCAATTAATAAAATTTGCCTCTTCCTCCATTGCTTGTTGACACTATATCTCCAACTTTAGAATGAATGTGATTATTTGAGTATATAGCGTAAAAAGACATATTTCCATCGTGTGCATGTTGGTCCAGAGTAGTTCCCTGCAACAAGAAATCAGCATGCTAGGTCATGGAACAGTTGCTTGTGGCAATTTTTAACATTCTAGGGTTAATATTTTTGGGATACGGCATAAATATCATGAGAATGCTGCATCTGCGCGTATCCGGCACGGGAAAAAATAGGGTCTTTTTTGGGTACGGCTGGATACGGTATCCAAGAAGTATCTGAGCCGTATCCTATGAGTATCTGCATCCGATATGGCGATATGTGCACCAAGGGAGAGAGGGTGAAGTATCCGGTAACTGTGTCATAAGAAGATTACTAATCACAAAAGGTAGTTATGTCAAAAGACAATGATGACAACAACAATCTCAACTGGTACAACATTATTAACAACTAATATGTAACAATGAAAATTGCCAAACAATTGCCTCAATAATACAACTATTTTACAAATGAAATAATGACAACAATATCCATTGATAAATACAAATGGCAGCAAGTCCATGACAACACTAACATTTGTGATGCGATAATAATGACAAGTCAAAGGTTAGCATAATCATTTGACAGATTTGTCTAGTAATGATTATGCTCATGATCATAAATAATGACAGCAGCGTTCACTGTTGTCAAAGGCAACAATGATAATCACTAATCACAATAAAAATAGTCATCTTATCTATTCACAAGGTTTTCAAACCTGATTATACCAAGTGTTTTCACAACTGTAGATAACTACGTTCATTTGTGAAATAACAACAATAATTGCCATTACCTCTTTGCAGTAGATCTAACTGTTATACAATAATGGCCAGGAAATCTTAACAGCTACTTACACCATTCAAGGTGTATCAACAACAATAATTGCCGTTACCCCTTTGCAACAGATCTAACTGCTATACAATAATGGCTTGGAAATCTTAACAACTACTTACACCATTCAAGGTGTATAACCCGTTTATAAAAGTTCCAGTGAAAAAATGATCAAAAACTTGCAAGTCTGATGCTTATAGAAAAAAAAAACTAATTTATTGTGATATTATCAGTGATATATCACCAATAATTTTGCAATATATTGGTGAAAATTTCAGTCAAAGTTACAGTCAAAGATATTTTGAAAAACTCATGATATTTTCAAGAAAATGTTGGGAACCCTGCCGAGAAAAGATATATCGGAATATATTGAGATATTTCAAAGATATCTGCTTCTATGCTATAACCTGCATATACACACTTCTGAAAGTACAAGAAAATAGGACAATAAAATTGAAATCAGAATTCTGCAATTGCTGGAAAAATAAAATTTTATTATTCTGGAAAAATTCTGAATACAAATTATGGATCCACTAGGAGAAGGTGTTAAAGGCCATTTCCAAAATCGGTAAGAGACCTAGAATGGAAGTTCCAAACTACTGTGGTGACCTGAATCCGAAAGAACTGATCGATTGGATAAATGAGTGGGATGAGCATTTTGAGTACGAGGAGATAGAAGACTCAGAGAGGGTTAGGTTTGCGGAAACCAAGTTGAAGGGACATGTTGCTATTTGGTGGAAAGAGTTACAGTTGGAAAGAAATAGGAATGGAAAGAAAAGAATAACAAAATGGAAGAGGACGAGTGCAAAATTAAAAAGAGAATTCATACCAATGGACTATGGACTGGAACTATTGAAAAAACTATAAAGCTTGAGGCAAAAGGATAGGATTGTGAAAGAGTACATCGAGGAATTTCATAAACTAATTATCAGAACAAGACATAATGAGATAGGCATAAAGAAGGTTGCAAGATACATCAATGGGTTGAGAGAAAGTATTCAGGACGAACTCTGTTTGGTTAGATTGACCACCATAGAGGAAGCATATCAATTTGTGATCAAGGTAGAAGACAAGTCAAGTAGGAGGTTTGGGAACTAGCAGAATCGATCGATAGGAAGAGGAAAGACCCCAGAGAGAGATTGTGATGCGGTGATCGAAGACTCTACTAGGGAGATAGTAGAGTTGATAATTTCTATTGCAAAGGCAATGGTGTGTATCACGACGAAGAAAGAAGTCATCACACTTATCGCAAAGGCCAGGAAGACAATAATTACTACTGCAAAGACAAAGGAGATAGAGATACATACTGCAAAAATGTATACCAAAGACGAAGAGAGGGATATAGAAGAAATGAGAAGAGGACCTTTAGGGGAACATGCTTCAAGTGTAGAGAAGGACACAAAGCGTTATGTTTCCAAGACCAAAGGAAGCGGCTAGGGAACAACGCTAGGGTTATGTTCACAGAAGAGGAACCTTAGAAGTCTTACGAATTAGATGACCCTGAACATGGAGAATTATTAATGACGAGAAGGGCTTTGATGGAGCGCCCTGAGGGAGGACCGGTACAAAGGAAGAACCTGTTCAAATTTAGATGCAAAGCAGGAGGAAATTGTTGCAAGGTGATCATTGATAACAAAAGTATATACAACTTGGTATCAGAAGAAATGGTTGAAAAATTAAACTTGAAGAGGAAGAAACATCTAAGCCCTTACTCAATTGCTTGGTTGCAGAGAGAACATAAGGTAATGGTCAATGAACAATCCTGGGTAAGATTTAAAATAAGCGGTTATCATGATGAAGTCTTGTGCGATGTGATGCCAATGGATGTGTGTCACCTATTGTTAGGGAGACCAGGGTAGTTTGACTGGCAAGCTATACATGATGGGAGAGCAAACATGTATTGTAACTAGGAATGGTCGGAGAGATAGGTTGATGCCACTAAAGGACAAAGATCATGTTTGTAGCAATGCTAGGGTATGCTTGGTAGATGGAAGGAAGTTTTAGGATGGACAAAGGCATGAGAACGTTTGTTTTGCACTAAGTCCCAAGGTGTGTAGTGTCGTAGATGAAGTACTACTGCAAGTGATGAGGAAACACCGCAGGAAATTTTGGAATTGCTGGAAGAATACAAGGATATCATATCAGATAATATGCCAGAAGGTTTACCACCAGTAAGAAGTATCAGCCACCACATGGATCTGATTCTAGGAGCCAATTTGTCGAACAAAGCGCCACATAGAATGACACTGGAAGAGAATGAGGAGCTAAATAGGTAAGTACAAGAATTGTTAAGGAAGGGTTTGATCTGAGAGAGTTTGAGGTCATATGCCGTACCTATGGTACTAGAACCCAAGAAGGATGGTGAGTGGAGGATGCGCACAAACACTAGAGCAATCAATAAGATCATTGTGAGATATAGGTTCCCGTTGCCAAGGATGGATGATATCATGGATTGTCTAAGTGGAGCAAAGCACTTCACCAAGATTAATTTGAAGAGCAACTATGACTAGATAAGGATAAGGGACGGGGATGAATGAAAGACTACTTTCAATACTAATGAGGGGTTATATGAGTGGCTTGTTATGCCCTTTGGGTTGATCAATGTGTCAAGCACATTTATGTGATTGATGAATGAAGTATTAAGGAAATTCTTGGGCAAGTTTTTAATAGTTTATTTGGATGACATTTTGATTTTCAGTAAGATCAAAGGAGAACACCTGGAGCATCATATCAGACTAGTACTACAAAGGTTTAGAGAAGAAAAGTTGTTGATCAATTTGAAAAAGTATAGTCTCATAAAGGAAGAGCTAGTATCTTTGGGATTTGTGATCTTAGTTGAAGGTTTGAAGATGGATGCTGAGAAAGTCAAAGCCATTGTGCAGTGGCCTACACTAGCACATGTAGGGGAGGTAAGATCTTTTCATGGATTGCCCTGTTTTTATAGAAAGTTTATCAAAAACTTTAGTAATGTTTGTGCATCGCTAATCGAGACAATGAGGGGAGACGAGGAAATTCAAATGGACTACAAGGGTTGATAGGAGCTTTAAGTTGTTTAAGAAGAAAGTAATAGAACAACTGATATTGGCCTTACCGGATTTCAATAAGATATTCCAAGTAGACTGTGACACAAGTGGGAATGCAATTGGGTAGTATTAAGCCAAGAAGGAAGACCAATAGCCTATTTTAGTGAAAAGATGAATGATGCCAATAAGTGGTAACAAGTACTATGCTATAATACATGCGGTGAAGAAGTGGAGACATTACTTGTTACCCAAAGAATGTGTTGTACACTGATCACCAGGCACTAGGGTAAGTTAAATAAGAGGCATATGGGGTGGGTAGAATTCATGCAGAGTTACACTTTTGTGCTAAAACATAGGAGCGGTAAGTCAAACAAGGTTGTTGATGCATTAAGTAGAAGACATAATTTGCCAACATAAATGAGGGCAGTAGTTGGTTTTGAGGAGTTAAAACATTTGTATGAGATTGATCTTGATTTTGTGGAGGCATGGAAGGCATGCAAAGAGCCGATAAGCATGGATAGAAGTAAGTGGTTGGATTACTTGATTCAGAATGAGATGTTATTCAAAGGAAACTAATTGTGTATACCTAGGAGCTCTATGAGGGAGAATCTGATAAGAGAGAAGCATTGTAGAGGGTTGGATGGACATTTTGGGATAGATAAAATTAGTTGCCTTGATTAATGAGAACTATTTTTGGCCGCAAATATAGAAGGACGTGAGGCAATTTGTTCAAGGTTGTAAGACTTGCCAAGTTGCTAAAGGGAATAGTTAGAATGTTGGGCTATACCAACCACTACTAGTGCCGCAGAAGCCATGGGAGGACATAAATATGGATTTTGTATTAGGATTGCCAAGGACACAAAAGGAAAATGATTCAAACATGGAGTAGTAGATAGGTTTTCCAAGATGGCACACTTCATTCCATGTAAAAAAAGCAATGATGCAGTATACATAGTAGATTTTTTTTTCAGAGAGGTAATAAGATTGCATGGTTTGCCAAAGAGCATAGTTTTAGATAGAGACACTAAGTTTGTGGGATACATTTGGAGGACTTTATGGAAGAAGATGAAAACAAACTTGAAATTCAGCTCAACATGCCATCCACAAAGTGGTGGGCAAAGAAGAGTAGTGAATAGGAGCTTGGGTAACTTACTAAGATGATTGGTTGGAGAAAAGGTGGGGAATTGGGACATGGTTTTATCACATGCAAAATTTCCATACAATAATTCAGTAAATAGGAGTATTGGAAAGACACCTTTCTAGATTATAAATGGCAACAATCCAAAGAATGTATCAAAACTAAGAGACATCATTAAAGAAGACAAGAGGAGTGCAGAGGTAGAAGAGTTTGTTGAACACATGAAGAAGGTGCATGAGGAGGTAAGAAACCACTTGGAGAGGATGAATGACAAATACAAACAAGAAGTTGACAAAACCAAAAGACAAACACTTTGTGGTAGGAGATGAAGTGATGGTATACCTTAGAAAGGAGAGGTTTCCATTCGAAACATATAATAAATTGAAAATGCAGAAGTTCGGTCTTTGCAAAATTATAAGAAGATTTGACTCAGGAAATGTGTATGAGATAGAGCTACCAAAAGGATTGGGTATATCTCTAGTATTCAATACTACAGACTTATATTAGTAGCATGAGGGGGAATCAGAAAGAAGCAGTACAAAGGATTTTGGACAAAACCCCATATCGCCACAACCAAAAGAAGAGATTGAGGAAATATTAGATAACAAAATCGAGAAAAGCACTAGGAATAGGCAATATGAGGAATACTTGGTAAAATGGAGAGGAAGGTCGGAGGAGGATTCTAGCTGGATGTTAGGGTTGAGGTAAAACGACTTGGTTTCCCTCTAGCCACTGGAAAGTGAGGGACTCACTTTTGAATTTACTTGGGGTGTTTGATGTAGGAGCATTCTTGGGGGAACAGGGTAATCGTGGATTGCCAATGTTCACTTGGTTTATTAATTTGCAATTTTGATTCACCAATCGGTTGTAGAAGTCACCACATTATGCTGCATTTTGCATTTGAGTCTTGCGGTTTTTGTATAACGTTCTAGAGGAGTCTATGGAGGTCATCTCCATGTTTGAGGAGATTTGGATTCATGTAACGACTTATTTGGGTTTGTGGATCGGTATCAGACTGGCGGATTGTCATCGTCATAGAGTTTCTTTTGGCATTAGAGGATTTGAAGTTTGCGATAATTAAGGAAGGCGTGTGAAGACTTATTGGGCTCATGGGAGCAAACAATGGACATGCACAATTTCTTTTTTGTTATTTTGGTTTGGATCGAGAAATTAGCATTACACTAGCCGACTACATGTTTCAGGGAGTATTGAACTTTGCGCCACCTTGTAGTCAACACATCACTAAAGAGGTTGGAGATTGATATATATCGGTTGCACACAATCATTTGGGAGCATTAGAGGAGCCGTAGAGCATTTCTAGCAAATATTAGAGGTTCAAGCATAAGCACGAGTATGAGGATTCTCAATGGAGTTTGAAGATGTTGTCAATGGGTTGCGGCCTAACTTATACACCGTTGCAGCAGATTGTACCTTGTTGAGAATTAATAATAATATGTGGAATCTTTTGGAGGTTGGGTTTTTCCCCCTTTGAGGGTTTTCCCACGGTAAGGAGGGTTTTCCTAGGGTAAACTTGCGTCAATCTTATTGTGTTTCTTGTTTTTGTGTGTTTGTATTTTGAATTGGTTACATGCCTGGATAGTCCTTCATTGGACCCTCCTACCGTGATTGCATTACCAATGTCTTTCAAAGTATTATTCAAAGCATGGAGTCCAAAAACATGTTTGTAAGCACTTTCAACCATCAAACCAACTAACTTACAAACACGAATTGAATTTGTCACAACTTGCACAACATTAGAAGACCCAACCTCCTCTATGGCGTCCTTCAAAAGGCCAAACTGGTATAATCAACATGCTTACATTTCCTAGAGCAATCAATAGCTCTAAGAAAGTATGAACCAGTAGGACATGTAACAATAATATTAATGAGTGGTCGATGTCGAATATCTGCCCACCCATCCATGACAATGGAACAACTGATCCTAATCCATGTTTGTCTCATCTTCTCCATCAATATGTTCACCTTTGAATATTGTTTGTCAAGGAGGGAGATATGTAATCTGTGTTCTCCAGTGGGAACATTAGATGGTCCAATTGCCATTGCATCTCTCAACTTACCTTTGAAATAAGAAGACCTTGCCAAATGAAATGGGATGGCATGGGCATAAAAAAACTTTGCCACTGTATCGTTGGCTTGCTCACATTTTTGCAAGTTCATTAACCCTACCAATGTATTTTTCTCACTTGTAGTAGAAGTGGCTTTCTTCTTCCCTCTATCATAACCCTCTCCAATTGATAGATTGGAATACTCATCAATAGATTGCATTGTTCTAGATGAATGTTTCTTAGTAGTACTAGCATGTTTTTCCTCACTCTCTCCAACCAACTTTACCATTTCAACCTGTTTTTCCAATGTTATATCTTTACAAACTCTAACTCCATGTCCACTTTCACCCAATAAATGGTGTCCAACCCTTCTATAGCTCCTTTGATAATCAGCTTTGCAAACATGACACAACCAATGCTTGCCACCCCTTGAATTTTCAGCCTTATTGGTGCTTAAATTGGTGGCAAATTGAAGCAAGGGGTTTTTGGGGTTGAAGGGCTTGCAAAACGGTCTTGTGGAGTTCCAATAGAACTTGTGTTTTGATTTTCAGAAGAATGGTCCATTCTGTTAACTTCAATTTCTTCACTACTCATCTCATTCACATTCTCCTCACTGCTGCTATCGCTTATCTTTTATGTTTCACAAGTTTGAAATTTGTAGTTTGTAGGGTTTTTGTGTGACAACAATGAGCAAACTGAAATCAATTTTTAAAAAAATTAATTACAAACACTCCCTAACAAAAAAACAAAACAAAAAAAGAAAAAAAAATCGAATGGACATAACTTGATGCCAAATGGCTGAAGTTCTGAACCAGTTGATATCTTCTTTCTTTTGCAAAAAAAAGTCTCACTTTCAGCCTTCAAGAAATCCCCAACAACAATAGGGTAGGGCAGTATACTTTCAGTCTTCAACAGCAGCAACCAATTCCTATTCTTTGATGGAATGAATATGATTTTAAGGAGTTGATGTTTTAGGGTGAATAAGGGGTGTGGGAAAGTTCGTGGGACCCCCACTCCCTTTTTAAATTCAACAGTTTCTTGCCAAGTCTTTAAATTTTTTTTATAAAACTTGACACGTCGGGGACGTTTGGTCATCCCTGGGACAGTCAAGGGACGCCTCGGGGATGGTCGGGCATCCCTAATTTTTTTTGTTGTTTCCTATGCTGGGAGACGTTTTCGAAACGTTCCCAAGTTTTGCAGATTTTTGGGGACGACGAAGGGACGTCCCTTGCCGTCTTGTCATACCCGAAACACAAGGGGATAGGGATGTGTGTTTGAGAGCCGGGGACGCGTCCTCGTGTAACACAGGGTACAAGTATGAGTACACTAGTATAATATGTAGGTACAACAGATTTTTTATTGGGAGTTGGGTATGTTCATACCAATTTTTTAAATATATATATATTTGCAGCCTAAAAATAGGAATTAAATTCAGAATACCAAATATTATGCATATGCTAAACAAAACGACCATAAATATTACAAATTTGAAATATAGTATACTAATTTGATATCAATTTGTCAAACTCAAATGCCATAATAGATATTCATTGTTCAATATTAAAATAATACAATTAGTAATCAGTGTTATATGGGTCTTCATGAAGACCAACATCATCATCATTGACATTAGATGATGTAGATAGATTAAAAGAAAGAACCACAAGCAGCCCCACCCACCACTTGCAATAAAAATATGCTGGTTATCTGACTCCTCAAAAAGTGAAAATGGCTGCAAAATCAGAGGAAATTCATGGCACGGCTTACTTTGGTGGCTATTAATCTTAGTGTGGCACTGCTTACTCATCAAACAAAACACAAGTGAAAATGACTGTAGGTTTAGGATTAGGACACTATTTTGATGCTCAAAAGTCAAACAAAATGCATTGAACTTGTTGCCTACCATTGGAATCACCTTTGATGTAGCTGGAATCACCCGGATACACTCATGAATGATTCCAAACTAATCTGTGGGTGAAAAACTATGCCCAGGATGAATCTACAGGTGAATCGAACCTGATTCCTATTCCGAAATGAATCGTATGCGAGTATAACTAGGTTCTTGGCCAATTCAAGAACACAGATTTTAACTAAAACAATGGAGTATCAATAAATTATCAATGAATAAACATTATTTAGAGCATCAGTCTAATATTTAGACTTCATCCTTAGAGCCTAGATACAATTTTTAGCTTGCAAAAGATGTGAGGAATGGTATTACCATCATTAAGCCAAGAAGCAATTCACCGTATTTCACGATCATGGAATAGGGTGTTATGGACTGCCTTTGTCTTGTGCAGATACACATAGCATCACATATTGCCTCTATTATCTAGTACTTGTATTTAGAACTATATCTGTCAATAACAAATTGCAAAGATATGGTGGAGGATGACTAAGACTAAATCTATTTGTAGGCTTTTGCCGATTATGCTCTCCTGTAAGTTTTCCTTGTTAGCATAAGCAAGCTCGCTAATTTAGTGGTTTGGAATTCCGAACTACTCTTCACCTTCGACTATCATTACCAAAAAATGAGATACGAATGTCTGAGTTAGTAATTTAGTGACTTCCAAGAATGGCCAAAAGCCAAACAATAGCCACGGATGCATAAGATGGCCACCATGACATGGAAATAATGACCACTAGGAACCAAGGCGAATAACAGCCACTAGGGCACACTTGTAACCACAAAAGCAAAGTCTAGTTATGCAGACAAATAATGACCACCAGGGCACAATAATTGTTATAAAAGGAAAATAATTGGCCCGAAAGCAGTGTTAACTAGCAAAAGTCTATAAAAGGAAGTATGGAAGTTATAATAGTAGAAAGTGATCTGCTGTCATACAAGTCAGACTTGTGAGTGGCTTTGCAATTGAAAGAATAAGTTGAATGAATACCCGTTGAAAGACTTGAGAGCAGTTTTACTGATATTGACTCAAAGCAACTAAGTTACAATATAACTGTGACATTTCATTATTATTTTTAATGTTAATTTTATGTGAGTTTAAAACTCAGGCAAGTGATGGCTTTAATCGTCTTCCTCCCAAGTCAAATTTGGGTGCACTTGTCCCCTTTGGAAGAGTATAGTGATTACAGAAAACAATAATGTGTTATATCAGCTTAAATACATTAGACCTCAATTTCCTTATTACAGCTTTCAGCAGGATTGCTAGATACTTCCTGTTGATGATGTTTTCTTGACAACAACAACATTAGAATAAAACACCAAGTGCTCTATCCTCTCTTGAACAAAGCGTCTTGAATGCTAAACTAAGTGATCAAACAAGAACGCTCCAAGGTTCCTTGTACGTGATTTGCAACGGATAGCCTCAGTGGTGTGATGTGATCATGCTGGTAATCACAAAGGGACTTACGCTGAATATGCTCCTTACTCCACTCAAATGTGTTCTCTTTTCTTATGAAATGGAACTTCTTCTAATCAACTACGAAAAGAAAAGGCAAAAGGCAAGGGTTAAGAAGGCTAATCTAAAGACAATGACATGATGAACGATGCTATGATTGACAAATTCCCTTAGAAAACCAAATTTCACTTCGCCATGACGAGCAACAACTACATGAAATAGGTGCAATCTCCAAGGGATAAACCAAGGATTTTCATATCGTTGACACACTCCAAAGTACCCACAGCTGGCGCAACTCAAAGGAGCATCAACAATCGAACTATTTGCAAGATGTGGTTTAGGCTAACTTTACATGATGACTTGCCAGCGACAAACCATCAAAAGTATGAACCAACGGGAATTTATCAAACATCATTGCATATATCCATTACATCAATAACCTCTATCTACTTTATTATCTACGCTACTTGGAACCACATCTTCATCATATTCAAGAACTTGAAACCATGCTAACATTTCAAAGCCACAAAATCACCATGCCAAACAACAACAATGAGTTTGTATTACTTTGAAGTGTGTCATTACAACAATCTCATGTCTCTCTTCATGACTTTGAAGAGTTCCCCCTCTACTATACTTGCTATTCTACTCTCCCACAGCAACTCTACTCCTAATCTCCTCTCTATATCTTACAAATGAGAAGAATGAGCCTTTTATAGACTCTAGAAATTACATGAAGGGCCAGGATTGATTTGACAATCAACGGCCGAGATCGAGACAACCAGGCAGTTTGTTACAAAATTTACTATTTTTAGAACATGAAAGAGGCAATGAAGGCACGTTTCCCAATGTGATAAGCATCTTTGGAGCATCTCTATGGTGGGCGCTCTTACATGGCAGAATGTAATTGGCTTGATGATGTGTACGTGCCACCTCAGCATCTTTGAATGAACTAGTGTGATTCACTTCATGTTCACTTTACTTAGAATATTTTCTTCTTGTTGTCTTGATGTAACTCATGGATCGCTTTGATGATCATGCTCATCTCTCATCTTGTGATGTTGTTGTGCTTGTGCAAGATCATGCCTCTGGACAGTTGCATGGACTCATGGAGTAGACTAGTGCCTGATGAGAGTTCTTCTTGTCTGGCACATGATATGTGAGCTTCTGGATAATGACCTCCTTCAAGATGTGCGTGGTGAAGTGACAACCTTCCACTGATCCTCACCTCGAATGGATGATGCTCTTGATGATGAACTACACTTGTAACCTTGGTCATCTTGAACTAGCTCCCCTCCACATGGCATTATATCTACGAAGTCTTCAAAGTAAAATGAACTTGATGCAGGAGCTCTCCTCCATGTGGTGATGATGATGAACTTGGGCAATGTTCCTCAGCCTTCCAAACTTCTCATGTATGAGCTCTCGCTATTCACCTCCTTGGATCCTCCATCACCTACAAGAAGAAACACATCAAATTAAGACTTGATATGAAGGATTTTCAATAACAAATTACATTCAACTTATGCATGTGGGATTAAAAAATGACATTTCAAAACATATCCTTTCGCATGAAATCCATGCCTAAGTGCCTAGGCGGGTTTAGAGGGACAGTATGGATTATTTGATGTGAATTCCATGTCAAGGTGTGAAATCCGCCCAGGCTGGGCGGGTTTAGGGGTGTCATCCGGAGAGTGTCTTGTGAATGACATGACATTGTCCAGGCAAAGTGCTCAAGACCGCCTAGCATGGGCGGGATTGGAAGAGGTGTAAGGAATTTTCATCACTTAAGCATTTTTAGCTTGGTTTTGACAACTTAAGAGCTCTTCACTTGTTTCATTGAGAGTTTATCCTCCTTTGAATGCTATGTAATTCTTGAAGCATGGGCGGATTTAGAGTGAGTGCATGGAGTGAATGGTGTGGAAGACATGCATGATGGTGGGAGTCACTTGACAAGGCGGGTTTGGAGGCTGTGTATGGAGGGTATGTTGTGGAAGAGGCGACATCATCCAGATGAAGGGCTCAAGGCCACCCAGCATGGGCGGGATTGGGAGGCTAGTAAGGATTTTCACCTCATTTGAGATTCATTCCCTTCATTTGATAAGGCTTTTCTATCAACTCCAACACTTAGTGAAATCTTGAGATGCTCATGAAGTTGAAAGACACAACTTGGATGTTGGGTGATGATGTCCACTTGTCATGGTGAAAACCGCCTAGGAAGGGCGGGATTAGAGGTGACCTTTGGACTTTACCTTAAAATACCTTCCAACTTATGAACTTTCATCAAATCTTCATGATTTCTTTCTACTTCAACTCAAAACATTGCAAACTTGATAGGTCTTCTACTTGAGGGGGTTTAAGGTTGATGTCTGGAGAGTGTGTTGTGCAAGAGGTGAAGTTGTCCAAGCATAGAGGTCAAGGCCGCCCAGGAAGGGCGGGCTATAAGGTGGTGAGTGGATTTTCAACATTTAGGAACTTCTTACCTTTGAACTTGACTATCTCCTCTCCTTTGTACCATCTTGATCAAACAAACTTAGCAATTTATGTTATCCCTCATCCTGGGCGGCTTTGAGGACAGTGTATGGAGAATTTCATGTGGGACACGACATAGTCCATGAGCACCCCTTGAGGCCGCCCAGGTAGGGCGGGTTTGAAGGTGGTGCTTGGAATGCAAGTCTCGTCGCCATACCGGAAATGTCTTGAATGGAAGTATATTGAAAATATGTTTAAGTATAAGTCAGATATTGAATTTCTTATACTTTAAATATTTATCAATATACTTCCAAGATGTTTGAGATGGGTCTTGGATCCATATGATTTAACATGCAGATTCTAGATTTTGGAGGATCCACCAGATTTCAGACTTAGCCAATTTTGAGGGTTTCAGGACATCAGGCTTAGGGATCTTTTATCATTCTTTCCAATTGATTCATCCTTGTTGGGAGGAGTTTAAGTAATGCTTGGTGTCATCTTCATCATTCTCATCAAGTAAACTTGCAACTTATGCCACCTTCATCCCTGGGTGGTTCTGGAAGCAATGCATGGAGAGTTTGATGTGGGGGGAGACATTGTCCATCACTCCCTCATGAGGCCGCCCAGGTAAGGCGAATTGAGAGGTGATGCATGGATTCTTCTTTGAAATGCACTTGATTCTATCTAACTTGCAAACTTCCATTGGAATTTCATCATATCCTAGTGTCTCGTGCAAGAAAACCTTGAAAACTTGACCACTTTACTTCTTGGGCGGATTTAGAGGGTATGTGTGGAGGATTTCATGTGACAGGCAACATTGTCCAAGACCCCTTCCTGAGGCCGCCCAGGTAGGCCGGGTTTGGACATGACCCTTGGATTTTCATCTTAAAACTCACTTAATCATTCTAAAACCTTCAAGTTTCCATCAATCTTTATCACCTTCTAATGTTTTGTGTTGAAACACTTTGAATTTTGCATAATCTCTCCTAGGGCGGGATTGGAGATGCTGTCTGGAGTATTTGATGTGGAAGAGGTGAAGTTGTCCACAGGAACCTCTTGAGGCCACCCATGTAGGGCGGGTTTAAGGGTGACCTTTAGATTTTCATTCAAAACTCACTCAATCCTCTCAAACCTCCAAGTTTCATTGAAATGTCTTCACCCTCTAGTGCTTCATGCTTAAAAACCCTTCAAAATTTGATCATTCTCACCTAGGGCGGGTTTGAAGGCAGTGTTTGGAGAAATTGATGAGGTGATGAAGACATTGTCCATGTCTACATGCCAAAGCCGCTCAAGTAAGGTGGGTTGGAGAGTGACACCTGGAAAATTGCTTATTATCCACTTGACTTCACTCAAACTCAAAAATCTTACTTACAAATCACCATACCTCAGTGTTTTGCACAAGAAAACCTCAACACTTAACCATTTTTCCTCTAGGGCGGTTTTGGGAGCAGTGTGTGGAGAGATTGATGTGGCAGGAGTCATTGTCCATCACTCCCTTGTGAGGCCGCCCAGGTAGGGCGGGTTGAGAGGTGATGCATGGAATTCACCTTGTAGTGCCTTTGATTCCATCAAACTCATGAAATTTTGTTGGAGTTTCATCATTTCCCTATCTTTTGTGCTTAAAACCTCGTAAATTTGATGTCTTTCTCCCTTGGGCGGGTTTGAGGGCAGTGTTTGGACAAGCTCTCCTGATGGTGAAGACACTGTCCAAGAGGACCTTGTGAGGCCGCCCAGTCTGGGCGGGTTTGGACAGTACCCTTGGATTTCTTGCCTTAGTTAAATTTTGGATTTCCCGAATGGAAGTATATTGAAAATATGTTTAAGTATAAGTCAGATATTGAGTTTCTTATACTTTAAATATTTATCAATATACTTCCAGGATGTTTGAGATAGGTCCTGGATCCATAGGACTTAGCATGCAGATTCTAGATTTCTGAGGATCCACCAGATTTCAGACTTAGTCATTTTTTCAGGATTTTCAGGATATCAGACTTAGTCATTTTCAGGGTCTCAGTGACATGCATCAGGATGAAGGCATATAGACCTTTAGCAAGAAACTGTTGAGACTTGGATACACAACACTATCAAAATCCTAGAAGCTCAGAGGAAAACTAAACCTAAAGCAAAACAAGGACAGAAAGCAAGAGAATAAAGAGGGGGTCCCCATTTGCAATGGGGCGATGTGTGATTACATCACAACACTTCCCCTCCATTGTCTGTAAGTTCATGTCCATGTATTGGATACCAGATACAAATATGATACTCTCTTATATGGCATGGATACTGTACATAGATGTATCTATATAGGAGTCCATATTTGGTCTGAATCTGATACATCTAGATATGGCACCGCACCACCCATAAAAAAATTGCTCACATACACACACGTATACATATATTATGTGGACAAATGCATGTGCACGTGTGCACACATGCATGCACGCACATGCACATGACTACTCAAAACCACCTTAGAAAGTTAAAACAAACAATTGTTAGTGTTAACAGTCCTAAAACCACATAACAGTCACACATTTGCATTCATATGTCATCACCAAGCATGGAAAATGTGAAAAGAACATCAACAAACAAGTAAACAATGATTGAACACAAGATATGTCTCATAGAAACCCTAAAGACGGGGAAACTCCAGCAAGACGGGCATGCATTCCTCATCTCCACTATGTAATAGTCCAATACTAGCCAAGTACAATGAAGTATGGTCTGAATAAGACCTACAAAGCTCATCAACAAGTAACATGAGCTTGTACAACCTTCAAATAGATGTTCTGTTAAAAAAACCCCACTCAAATGTGACAAAAGTATGCGGACCACTTGCTTCCATAGGTGACATAAGTGCCAACCCTATTACCATGCTCAAACTTGATTGATGTAGTCCCTTAACGTCCCCCAAGAGTATGGACATGCAAACCAATGCTTGGGAGGTGAAATAGACAAACAAAACCCTTCAAATTCCAAGAATTACATGCACAGAGACGCATTCGCCGGTTCTGCCATGGGGCAGATACATGTTTGTTGAGCCAACTGGTGTGTTCACCACCTGTAATAAGTGGCAAACACATCAAAATTGGAAAAAACACTTAATTCTAACACCTTAATGCAAGCCTCTCTTCTTCCCAAAGATGCTCTGGGTTATCCTAAGTCTTCAACAACCCCACATACAAGTCCTTGATGCTCCAAAATCGACGGAAGTCAACTCTCTATCATGAAGGAACTCCTGAACTAGTCTTTCCTTGACTAAATGGAGATACAACTGACCATCTGATCATAAACAAGATCTGATTTTCGGATCGTATACATGCATATATACCATAGTTGCAAAGCTTGACGATTACTTGCTAGATCCGTGAGCACTTGCAAGTCAATTAGGCTCACAAGTAACTTGCCCTATTACTCAGCATCGAGTGATGTCAAAAGCATTGCAATTTTTAGAGAAACTCACAATAAAACTTGGAAAACTCACGATTTGAGGGAAATACGCAGTTGTGCTAAAAAAGGCATTTTGTGACAAATTTTTAACGTTTTTCAGGTCTTATGTTCAACAACTTGTTTATGGCTTGTATTCGGCTTGTTTATTGTGTGTGAGGGTTGTTTTGATAGGTCTGTGTCCAAGCGGCAAAGAGAAATCACTAGTGTCGAGTATTATACTGCTAATGTTGTTTTATTCAGTGGATATTCTATATTATACTGCTTAGAGATGTTGTAGGTATTGAAAGAAGGATGCCTCACAGGTATTATACTGCTCAGAGAGCGAGAAAGAAGGACGCCTCAAGAGTATTATACTACTTAGAGAGTATCTTCAATGTTTTTCAATCTTTCTTAAGTCTTTCACGTTCACCCACCGCTCAGGATTCAAGTATGTGCTTCTAGTCTTCAAATTTTTAATTTTGTTTTTTAAAGTATCACAAGTTGTAGGCTGTAGTGAAGTTTTTTTATGTTATATGGTATACTAGGATTTAGAAATTTTTTTGTTTTGTTTTCATTTTTATGCCACAGGTTGTAGTGAACATTTGTTTTTTAAAATTTAGTGTTAGCCTCTAGGCTGCTAGGGTTTAAATTAATTTTTTTTTTGTTATTTCCCTTTTGCTAGGATTTGTTGGAAATGTATTACATCTTAGTATAGTATAGATTGATTAAATAATAAATAAATGTTAGTTTATAATAGGTGATAGTTAGTAAATAAATAAATATAACAATTGTTAGTTAAGTGGGAGTTACTTTGCCGTATGGAGGTTGCGTAGGTAGTTGTCAAGTGGTTAAAGGGAATAGGCTTCTATAAAGCCAATGTAATGTAATGTTAAATCAGTGAATGTAATCCCTAATAAATCAAATAATAGTACATATTATTCTGTGTTTTTCTTATGTATAATATGTTAGAATATATTGTCATTGATGTCAAAGGCACGATGTTATGAAGAGCAGAGATATATAAGACAATGGATAGACTAAGTGTAATTTAAATTACTATGGGTGGCCGACTTCCTTGCTGAAAAGTTTAAAACATAACATTGAGATTATAATGGATATGGGCCGACTTAGAGGATGAGCGCCAAAAGGTAAAGATTTAAATTTAATTTGAAATTTTCATATAATGGCCGACCTCCAAAATAGGATTTAAATATAAGGTGGCCGACTCCCTTTGTTAAAATATAGGCCGACCTCTCTTTAATATGTGCGCCCCATTCTTATATAAAACAAGGATCTGGAAGAGGTGCGAAGACAAGTATATGACATGCGATTTATTTTATATAAGCAGCAATTTGAATTAATTAAAAGACAACGATTTACATTGTGTTTAGAGCACACAGTATTACTTTGCATGAGAAGCATTAGTTTCTCTAAAAATTACAGATTAATTCTTTAGTATCACTTTATATGAATTAATTAAAAGACAGCGATTTACATTGTGTTTAGAGCACACAGTTGTACTTTGCATGAGAAGCACTAGTTTCAATTTTGAGTCCTTTCATGAGCAAAGGGGGGCATGGCAATTTTTAATTGGTTTGTGGATAGTTGAGTATGTCTTGATCCACAGACTTGGTGAGTTGTACCTATGGATAGTTGAGTATGTCTTGATCCATAGATTTGCATGTTTGTAATTGTGGATAATTGAGTATGTTTCGATCCACAAAGGGAGGAGTGTTACCGTGGATAGTTGAGTAAGTCTCGATTCACAGTTGGTTGGTGTCTTGCTTGTGAATAATTGAGTGTGTCTCAATTTGTAGTTAGTGTTTTTCTTGTGGATAATTGAGTGTGCCTCGATATACAAGAGGGGTGGTGTACTTGTGAATAATTGAGTTTGTTTTGATTCACAGATATTGTTGGATAATCAAGACATTTGCCTAGACATAAGCAGTTTGGGGTGTTTTGAGGAGGATTTGTAGGTTTGACAGTCAAGACATCCGCTGTTGGGATTAGTTTGGTGTGTCTTAGGTGAGTGAGGAGATTTGGTTGAGATGCTTCATCAAGTTTCTAGATGGGCTGCTATGTTCATCCCATGTAGTGTTTCGTCCTTTGTTCGGATTGATGTATTAAGGGGGGAATGTTGGAAATGTATTACATCTTAGTATAGTATAGATTAAATAATAAATAAATGTTAGTTTATGATAGGTGATAGTCAGTAAATAAATAAATAAAACAATTGTTAGTTAAGTGGGCGTTACTTTCCCGTATGGAGGTTGCATAGGTAGTTGTCAAGTGGTTAAAGGGAAGAGGTTTTTATAAAACCAATGTAATGTAATGTTAAATCAGTGAATGTAATTCTGAATAAATCAAATAATATTACATGTAGGAGAAATGGCGGCAAGCCTAGGGATCCTACTTGGAAACATGGGACATATACATAGCAAGGAATGGTTGTTTGCAATTATTGTAGTCAGGATATGAGAGGAGGCATAAATTGCCTCAAATGTTGCCTTGCATGGACCATTCTCCAAGATGTTGTGCCATGTACAAAAGCATCTTGAGAGGTTGAGAGGGAGGTGAAAGCTCTCCTTGCAGCATTTGAGCAGAAGTAAACAGAGAAAAAGAGGATGATAGAGACAATTGGCAACCCAAACGTGAGTCCTATAGTGTTAGAGGGAGATATAAGGGGGACACGAGGATTAGGCAGTGTAGGCGGTCTTGGTTCCAATTTTTTTTGTTCCTCATAACACTTCTGATGCGTACACTTCGATGAAGGTATTGCATGGCATGAGGAATTGCAGCATGAGGCTAAGTTGGCATTTGTCAATTTTTGTTATTACAACATTTTCATTTAATGTTGCTTCGAGTCTTTATTGGGAGTAGTTGGTCGCTGCATTGATCATGGTATGTAAGGGGTTCAAGGCCTCGAGCCGTCATTAGTTGAGTGGCCCATTGTTGTAGGATGCAATCCAAAACACAAATCAACTAGTAGAGGAACAAAAACAAATTTGGGAAATAAAAGGCTGCAACATTTTATTTGATGGGTGGATGGATGATAGGAACATGACACTCATTAACTTTTTAGTGGCTTTAGGAGAATGGTTAAATTGATGCTTCTAGTGAAACGGGGACCTTGTGTAGCTTGTTGGATGAAGTTGTGATGGAGGTGGGAGTGGAAAATATTATCCAAATAGTGACAAAAAATGTATCTGTGTATGTGGGAACCGGTAGACTTCTAGAGGTGAGGCACCCTACATTGTTTCGGAGCCCATGTGCCACTTACTGCCTTGACCTTCTCCTTGAAGACATAGGGAAACTAAGTTGAGTGAAGAATGTGGTGGAAGATGCAAGGAATGTTACAAAATACATCTACAACCATGTAAGGAAAAGTACGCAATTTAATTTAAAACAAAGGTTAACTACTAAACATGCAAGTGTTTGCACATTGACCCTTTGAGGAGAATATTATAGAAATCAATGTACAAAAATTTCAGCAGCATTTTGGCATGTAAACAACACTTAGAAAGGAATGAGAGAGAGAAGAATAATAGAAGCAACCACAAGAAGACAAGAGACAGATATACCTTGGGAGAACTCTTTCAAAAAAGCCCAACCTCCAAAGCAATGCACAACTCGTAGAGCTTTTCCATGCAAGACTTCAATGAAATCAACATTCTTGCTCCTATAGAAGAAATCCGATAGCATTATCCTACAAAATATATTCTATACATCTCTATCCCATGTCTCTACTGTATAGAATTAAGGAGGTCCAAAAGCCCACTAAACAACGATACCATGGGCCCAAACAAGGTCCCAAAATACCATGGTAAAAATTCTCAAGACCCATACCACATTTTGAACTCATTATCTCCATTAAAAAATACTTTATGATGCATCATATTTGGGTCAAGATTCTTAGTCCACTTTGAACCTCCCTTTTAAATGCTTTTATGTGCATCATAGAACCTTATACACACTTACAATGTCGTAGATGCTTTTACACACCTTAAATGACACTATGCTCTTACAAATTCTTACACATGTCATGCCAATGAATACACATGGCATGATGGCCAAGTCATAAGTGGGACACCCTTTTTCACGTGGGTATAATAAAATAATACAATTAGTAAATAATTAAATGTTCCAAATATTAGGACTTGCAAGGTGTATGACACACCTAATCCCAACAAACCACACATGGGTCTTGAATCTCACGAGAGAGGACACTGATGGCAAGGAGCTTATGCAGTTAGGAGTCGCGCTTTGCAACTAATTAAAGCTTTTACTATGCACCCTTCAATAAATCAACTTTAAAGACATAATAAACTTATCAATTAGAAGCTACACTTTGATCACTTACACAAATATACATCAATCAAATGAGTACAAAAGTTGATTTGAGTTGAAGGAACCAACATTTTTAAATATATAAATATTCTCAAGTGTAAAATGGTGTACAAACTCATGGATTATGATATCCATGGCATTAAAAACAAAAATCACAACATGGAGTCATGAACTATGTTAGAAAGAAGCTTGTGTTATTCAGCCCAGCATAACTAGCTCTATGTCAAGTCTTGTGCTTGTACTTCAGACAAGTTTGCAAATGCTGCTATAGCCATAAGAGCATTACTTAAGATAGGGATTGACTCGACAAACTATAAGTATAAATGCAATTCAATTACTTGGGATTTAATTGGGAAAAAGTCAAAAGAATAAAAGAACATTGTGTTTCCATCTAGTATGGCTCAAAATGATTTAATTTTTTTGCTTTTTAAAACTATAGCAAGGGTTTGGGGGCAGCAGCCCCTAGCGGGGTTGAGGGGCAGCGCCCCTCACAAGGTCCAAGGCAGTGCCTCAGGCACACTCCTTGTTGCAATACAGGGTGGGGTCGAGCCCCCTCCACCAATCCCAAATTAAAGCCTTTGAGACTACATAGACCTTCATGGCACATGCCATTTTTCATAATTTTATCGCTTTAACTATGCTCCAAGAGTTCTCCAAACCCTTCAAAAAATGCAATTGTTGAAGCCATAGAGCAGTAATTAGGCCCTAACTATGTTTGCTGCCATAGAGTGTTAAAGTTGGAGTGTTTTTAATTTTTTATTGTTTCTTTCTGATTTTCATAACTAACTTGGCTGAGTCTCAGCGATGGGACTCCCTGGGTTTGGCAAGTCTGGTAGACTCAACGGTTTGACCAAACTCGCCAGGTACCTGGATCACGAGTCTGCTGACTTTGGTTAGCTTCAACTGCCTTGGGACTCGTGATTATGGGTGAGTCTTGTAACACTGGTTTTTAGTGAGGATATAGGGTTTGCCTCGCAAGCTTGTTCATCCTTGATTATTTGTCAATCTTCGAGGATAGCTGTTGTGAGTGTGTCGGTCTTCAAGGATTTCTAACAAGACAATATTGCGAGGTCTGTTATGGTTGATTGGAGTTTGCAACCAGCCCAAATAGGTTGGGTGGAGATCACTCCCAGGTAGTAGAGTTGTTTGAGTTGTCCCATTATGTACCTCAATTATGAGAGGTTAATCACAATAAAATATTGTAAGAAAGACCTTGTAATGATTTGCATCCAAATTGTAACTGTTAACAAAAGACAAATACTTGCTATCTTTGCAGTTGGCAAAATTCATAATTATTTTTGTTGGGTATGAAACACTCATTTCACTGTTTATAACTTTGTTCCAATATTCTTGGACTGACATATTTGGGCACTTTTCAACTTGTTTATCTAATTTGTGGAGAGTGAAGGGCTGAAAGGGTCAAGACTTGGCGGTATGTATGACTGAAGATAGGACAGGAAATTTTGACTGTTGCATGCAGATTGAAATGGATTTCAGCTAGGTTGGTCCATTTTCATAAGGAACCAGAAGTACCAAACTTGAGTAGCGTTTTTTAACAGTTTTTAGACAGTAGCTAGATATTAATTGATTGTCCAATCTGTGGCTTTTGTTGTGCAGGATTAACTAATATATTTATATAAAGAGGTCTTCTTGTGAATATTATTTTTGTAATTTTTATATGCTCATTGGATATCTTGGGCTTGCCCATAGAGGGAATATTATTTGCAAATGGGATAAATAATACTAGTAAATACGAGCACAATACATCCTTTTGCATTGACAGACCAGTTGATAGGGCCCATCTCTTTTATGCATATGCTAGAGAAATCCGTCAGAAAAGCATAAGCATTAAATATCTCACTTTATGACTAATTTCTTCTGTGATGACTTAATGAATAAAGTAACTTGTTTAGTTTTAATGTAAATCTTTTTTCTCTGAGGTCTACAATACATTACTGCTAATCCCTTTCAATTCCTCACAAGAATATTGATTTCCATTTAGTTTGTTTGTCTTTGAAAGAGGGAATAGTGTTTCTGCTTGTATTAGATTCGTATTTTCTTTCTGGTGCTAATGAGAGAATCATTTTTTTGGTTTGTAGAGATTGTTGGTAATCAAAAAGTTTTACAATGACTTCTCTTGAGTTCATAAAAATCACATTCAACAGATTGTTGCAAACATTGTCGATTGATGAATACACAATGTAACTAGGACTAGGTGCCTAACCATAATTTCTTGCTAGCTTGATGGATAAAATAATGTCTTGCTAAGAGTTTGGGGGGAGGATGATTTCAAAATTATCTAACCACTTTTAGAGGAGCACAGCAGAATGATTTCTGGAAGTCTTTTTGTATGTTATGCCCTTATAAGACTGTAGTTTATCACTTTGATTATGCCCCTTCTGTTATCATCGCTATAGTCTTCCAAACTGTATGTTTAATAGAAGCTTGATGTATATATTTCCCTTGTTTAGGAAATACGCAGTAGAATAATGGATTGCCTTAAAAATTGTGTGCTATATCTGTATTTTTTGAGGTGTAAGACATCTCTATTCCACAAATGTTCTTTTAATGACATACATTTTCTTTTGGGAAATGAGTAAGTATACTGAAGATTTGGTGAAACTATACTTGTTTACCTGTTACCAGCATTTGTTAGATTATTGTTGATCTAATTAAAATGAGAGAAAAAACGGTGTGTTTTAACTAGTTTCACAGTACACTTTGGTCTCATTTGAAAAACAAAAAAAATGATTTCAAACCTACCTAAATCTCTGTTGAATAATACATCAGAATTCTTTAGAAAGCTTAAAATTCATGTTGTGTTTGTATACATAATTGTAGAACTGACTAGAGTCATGGCTCCCTAATAAGATCTTTTAGATTTGATGCAATTTTTATCATTGTGACAGGTTAAAGCAAGAGGAAGATATTTTCGACAACTTTGTTTATAGATGACAGAACCTGCAACATGCTGTCTACAGGCTGGTCACCTTTATGATCCATTCCTCTTGGAGTTGTCATTATAAACGCTTTTAAAGATGGATTCAGTGCCCTTTAATTGCTGCATTGGAAATGCGTGACAGTATTTCCTTATAGCAACACAATATCTGATACAATGTAAAGAAAATGTCCTTATTAAACCATCAGTTTGTTTTGTACAAATTCCTAATTAATTGTTATATATAGTCAATGTGGACATTGTTCATAGAATATATTGTTTACATATTTAGCTTGATAATATTATTAATTTTCTACGTTTTAGCTGAAGAAGGTGCCACTTTCAATAGTTCATTTAACCTTTATGGCATCAGTCTTAGCAGTTCATTAAAACTTTATGGTACTACTTCCAACATTTCATTAGAAGGTTTTCTTTACATGTCTATTTGGGGCTTACAGGGGAAAATAGTTGAGTTTGTTGGAACATGATTTTGATCTAATCTATCATACTGAACCTTATTAATTTAGTTCCAAAGTTTGATCAGCCCCATAGCAGGAAATATTTAATTTTTATATTAATCTGCAATTATTATAGTTAGGATTGTTAGAATTCATTTGGATTGGGTTTTCTATGGATCAGTTGTTTAATGGTTTATGATATCGTGCATTTTCTAAGTTTTCCCTGCCATTTCTGTAAATGGCTTCTTGAGCGTGACAGTTTATTCCAAAATATTTAATTGCAGCAATGTGATTTTCGGTAAAGTCAAAATTCAAAGTTCAGGCCTTCATAGTTTGTACTTTGTAGGTTGACTGTATTTTCCCTTTACATTAACAAAAATTCAAAGTTCAGGCCTTCATAGTTTGTACTTTGTAGGTTGACTGTATTTTCCCTTTACATTAACAAAAATGCTGAGGCAAATTTTGAGTTTTTGTTTTGTTAATTTAAAGAATCAAAATTGGAAGAAGTGGACTCGAGCGAAAATTCGTTGAGAGGCTAAATTGAAAATCAATTCACACATTTTGGGTTTTTGGAGTCTACAAAACAATTACCTTGATAGCCATTACATGACATTTGTGACCAGGATATGTATGCCTTTTCTCATGTCATGCTTGGGGTTTTCTCACCATGTCTTCATATCTTGAAGGATTCCCTTTCCCACATGTACAGCCTCGTCTTTGATGTCCTTTTCTTTTAATCAACATCTTGTACTTACATCTTGAAGGATAACCTTACCGAGGCATGCAGCCTCATCTTTCACTTTTGTCTTTGGCGTCTTTTTCTTATGAACTTTTTTTCCTTGTTGGCACCCCTGACTACACAGATTTAACTCTTTTCCGTTCATTCTTCTTCATTTGACTATCCACGACTGTCACCTTACTGCAAAATCGACTAGGGAAGAGGATCCAATTGCTGAGCATGTTCCAACAGCTGTGATAGTATTTGTTGATTCAAGGCCTAATATTTTTAGAAGTTTAGCACTAGTAGTTGTGACTTTAAGGTGTTACTGTTGACTATAAATATTAATAATTGAATGATGTGATCTTTAGATCTAAAAAGCAACTAATCAACTACTTATGTGATGCCACATCAGCACACCAACAAAACATGACTTAATGCACAACTATCTGTGTTAGCTTCATTGGTAATAAGAGAATTAAGAGACTTGATATTTCCATAGTCCATGATAATGCAAGATAGTGTTTTAATTGAATTTTTTTTTAGCATCAATAAGAACATTGCTAAATATATGAGATTAGTTGAGGTTATAGGCACAAGTTTTGCTAAAGGAATATTTTTTTAAAAGTTATTCCCCTTTTATTGATCTCTAGAGAGATTGTATTTAAGACATCTATGCTAGTTTAATAATAATTATTGCATTATATTCTCTTTTCTTATATCTAAAAGATATATGTAAATATAATAACTATATAATATTGATATTTCTCAACAGCTTTTAAATAGATGTATTTAAAATATCTTTACTAATTTTATTTGAACATAGGGAAATATTTTATTATAAAAACTTTGTTGCTACTCCTATTTTCTAGTATGTTTGTTTCTAGTCTAATTTTTAAAGGATGTAAGCCCTTTTTTTTCTCATAAAAAACTCAAATAATTGACATAATATTTTCACAATTCATAAAATTATTTGAGAATGCTAGTGGTAATGAACATATAGCAATTTTTGGATTTTGGGTGTTTTTATCTAAGTTATATTCGGCAAAAAAATAATCATATAGCATTTTTTGCATTAATGTTTTAGATCACACTCTGTTTTTGACCTCCCCTTCCATTCAGGGAGTAAAATTTGCAATCAGCTACAAGATTTCTCATCTTGATCATATAGATCACAAAGTGTGATCCAAAAAATTGCTACACAATTATTACCAGAAGGATTCTCAAATAAGTATTTATTTGATCAACTAAACCAACTTAGAGATATTATGTGTAATAATATTGGGAGAGAAACAACTTTGTATGTGAAATGAGACACATCCTTGGTTTGACATACTTACAATTAATAGTGAGAATGACTATACTACACTTACTCAACATGATGTCACCTTGTTGAGTTCACAACCAAAGATAAGGACACTCAATTTTCCTTCAAAGTTATCAATACAGACATGAAATTGTCCACAACACCCTGTGACTAGAGACACACAATTGCCTACAAATGATTACTCAAAATGGGCTTTACTAATTTGAATTTTGTGAATAGAAACAATCTCAAATATTCACAAGTGTGGCTTGGGCCCCCACTTGACAAATATCTTGGTCTTCAATCAATTTGGGCCTTACTAAAAACCTTTTGAACCAAAATTACTATCAAACCATTGCTCCAATCTTCAAGTTGACAACGAACTCAACATTAGAAGTTGTCCTCTATCCTCTAGTGGCCTTCCAACCTCCTCTTACTTAAATAGGTTCATCCAAATGGTCTCGTGGACCACAAAGTGTGTCATAGAGTTCTTTGATAACTTTATCTAGTGATCATGAGTGCTTTTTGATTTGATCGTGTAAGAGTTTTTTGCATTGATGTTTTAGATCATACTCCATGATCTATCATCAAGATCTTACTCCATTTTTTCTCTTCATCCGAATGATTGATCATGGAGTATGATTGGAAACATTGATGCAAAAATCTTTCATAGTCAAATCCAAAAGTAACCATGATCACTAATACGAACTATGGAAAGATCATGTCTTATTTGTGGGATTGGACTTCACCTCTAAATTGAAAAGAGTGCTGGGTATTATCCATAATGGACTATTTAACAGAATGTAATGTCCCTAATCGGAATATTAGCACAATTTTCAAAGTAAAACACAAACCCTAGCACTTTCTGATCACCAAGATCTCGATGTGGGCAAGGTGAGCATACTATGGCTGGTATGTAAGCAATAAGCCAACTTATTTCACTTACTAACAAGCTACACAATTTACAATTTATGCAAATGCAAACTGAAATATAAATATATTAATTTTGGCGGCAAGCCTGCCAGAGCAATGCATACAACTACCAACTGAATGATGATGTTCGGATCTCAGTGGTTATGCCATCCAATCTCTGTTACAATACCAATACAAATATTAGAAAAGATTCTAGCAGTAAACTACATAGAAGGCAATACAATATTTAAGCTAAAACCACTTGCAACTTTTTTTTTATTTTAATAACTGTAGAGATAACCCTTTTGTCATATATTGTAATTAGAAGAAAGTATGCCTAGAAATCCTCAACTACTACTTATTAACAAGTCTAAAATCAAATCATAAATATTAAAACATACCACAAATTTGCAACAATAGACTTCCTTAAAGGGTACGATAGTCACATGAGCTTGTATGGACGGCAAAAAGGTATGACAAGTTTTCTCCTTGGGTATAATGCCTCACAACATTGGCTATGATTCATAGAAACTAATATCAACTTTAGTCTCCACCAATATTGTACAACAAACCAAGAGTAAGTGTTAGTTTTTGTCCTCTCAATGCTACGATAGCAAAGAAAGGTTGGTTTTAGGAGATGCATGACTCAAAATATTCATAAAGCTAAATAAACCTTGCATAACCCTTTAATAATATGGTATAATAGATAACTTGCCATATTTTGTCTCTTGGTGTACGATAAAATTTTAGAGGAGTACGACACTTATTTGGAATAAAATTGCCTCAAATATTGTACGACAGGGACCACAATTAATAGAGATTACTAATTTGTTGTTTTAACAACAATTAATAATGCATTCTCAAATATGCACTTAGAATTTGGAGAAGTACGACGAGTATGGAAGCTGTATGACCACTAACAAAATGGAATGTCCAACATATCTCATTCCAGATAATAGTAATTAGATTTGTAGCAAAAAATTGATTGAATCCTCTTAATCTAAAATCCACACACTTAAATCTTTTCACAACTCAGAAACTGAAAACCTCAATTGAAGCTGGAACACACCAAAACACCAAACTAATAGAAACTAAAAATACTTCACAATTGTTCAACACATTGGTGACCCTCGAATGGAATCACTCTTATGGAGCCGAGGGTTTTTCCCCAAATCTAATCTTTCCGGCGCACAAGTAATCCCTGGATGGAATTACTCTACAAACAAGAGGGTTTTCATCCTTTGCTTGTCTAGAAATTGAAGGGTTTTCATCCTCCAATCACTTGCACACCAAATGTTTTCATTCTCGGGAGCAAATAGATGAACACAAGATCCAAACTATTAGAGATATCAAATAGATGAAATATTCTGGATGCCCTTTCCTTAACCAAGCTCCTCCTTTTATAATCACTTATTTACTAATTTTAGCCTCCTTCTAGAAGTGACCAAAATTTCTTTTTAATTTTTAATTTTATATTTCAATTGGCCCCTTGGTCCTAGCAACACCTTTTTGTCATCACCTTCGACCCTCTTTAAAAACACTTTATAATATCACTTCTAGGTACTTCATTTTAATAATAAAACATAATTCGCCCTTTATGTACAGTTATAACATAAAGTTATTTGGACAACTTAGTTTAATTTATTCAATTATCACCTTAACTTTAAAAGGGGACATGACAGTCTGCCCCTCTCAAAATTATGTGTCCTCAAACAATGTTGATCCGACTCTTCAACTGCTTTTAACCGAACCCTTCTAACAATATCAAGATCCCAAATTAATCTTGGGAATTTACAATTCCCGATACTCGATCCTTTGTGTGATGTAGTTGACTTATGCTATGCCTCTTTGATGTAATTAGGAATTGGAAGCTCTGCATCAGGTGATGCTGTTGAGTTGTTTGTAGCTTCAATCAGATAACGTATTTATTATGATCATAATAAATATGAATATATAGGTATGTTAAAATAAATATCAATATAGCATGATCGAATGATATATTACCAAAGTATAAACATCGACTACATTCTAACGATGATTAGTAATTGTTAAAGCAATGAAAAGGTGACAAAGTCACACCTGTGATAGGCGTGACTCCTTGAGGAGGCACATCTATCACAGATGTGACTCCTATCGTCACTCATATATATATCAACATCTTTGCCCTGCAATACCATGGAAAAACACAAAAATCAGAAGTGTATGAGAAGTGGAAATTGCATCTGAAAAATAAAAGAAAGTAATAAATTAAGTCTGCAATACAAATATCCAACATTCAGAAGTTATCCAAGTTAGAGATCATAAGTTTGATTTGAATTTACATGGTATCAGAGCCAAGTTAAGCAGAATCCGGGCAGAAAATTGAACTTGAGAAATTCAGATTTAATACATCTCATTTCTCAAATGGCAGCAGCAATCTGATTCGAAGATAGATTGGAAGGAGGAAATAACTTCTCATCATGGAAATTCATAATTATGATGATACTAAAAGAAAATAAAGTTGATTCATTTGTGAGAGAAAACAAAACGGAACCAGAGAATGATCCTGATAAAATGACATGGATTGAAGGAAATGACAGCCATGAAAATCATAGTTGATGGAGTTGGAGATCATATCGTGCCGATTCTGACAAAACATGAGACTACATATCATATGTTTAAGTCACTTGAAAGCAATTATGAAATTAATAACTCCAACAGAACCTTAGCCCTAAAGAGAGAAATAAATCATATAAGTGTGAACAAAGGAGAATCTATCAATGCATACTTTATGAGAATATCTGCACTAAGGGATCAACTATCAACACTTGGGTACCAAATTGAAAGCAAGGAACTAACACTTATTTCCCTAGATGGTCTCCCAAATTCCTGGGAGACATTTGTTCAAGGCATTAGTGCAAGGTCTAAATTTCCAAAATTTGACCGCCTAAGATTAGACTGTCTTCAAGAAGAATCTAGACAGACAAAGAAAGGATCAAAATAGAAAAATATAGATGAAGATCTTCATGTTCTAAATACAAACTCTCACAAGAAAGAGAAGAAGAAACACTTCAAGAAGAGGAAAAATCATCACGGGAAAGGTTCATTCAAGAAAGACATTTCTCACATCCAATGTTTCAGATGCGACCAATATGGACACTATGCAGTTAGATGTCCTGACAGAACCAAGCAACAAGCATCTTATGCCAAAATAAAGGAGCATGAATCCAAGAAATATGTATTCTACTTTGCACTTTCAAACCAAGTAACAAATAAATCCAACACCTGGGTTATAGATAGTGGTTCATCAAGACACATCACAGGGTTTAGGGAACTACTAGACACCATGGTAGAAGAGACTGACGAAGAAGTAACAATTGGAGATAACTATGTACATCTAGTCAAGGGTGTTGGCACATGCACCCTCAAATTAAAGACTGGCATCTCCATCCAACTTACTGGAGTATTGTTTGTCCCAGGCATCAAAAGAAATCTAGTCTTCCTAGCTACACTTGAAGATAATGGATATAGGGTGACCTTTATGGATAGCAAAGTATTGGCATGGCCAAAGAATTCTACTATTAAGAAAGCCAAAACCATAGGTCATAGACAAGGGTACTTGTACGAGTTATGTACGGAACCAAATCTAGCTCTAATTCATGAAATTGCAAACTCCAATGAAATATGGCATAGAAGACTAGGACACCTAAATTTTTGTGCCCTATCTTCCATGGAAAGACTAGTTACAGGGTTACCCAAACTCAAACAATGTAATTCAGGGGTATGCAAGGGGCGTGCCTTAGGGAAAAATACAAAGGGGTCCTTTCAAAATAGTTCTAGCAAAACAAATAAAGTATTAGAACTAGTCCACTTAGATTTATGTGGACCCATGTCTATACCTCCTTAGGTGGGTTTCTATACTATGTAATCTTCGTTGATGACTTCTCCAGAAAGACATGGATCTATTTTCTTAAATGTAAAGAATCACAGGAAATCCTTAAAAGATTTAAGGAATTCAAATCCATTACTAAAAACTCTTCCGGGAGAAAAATCAAAACCTTAAGAACAGATAATGGGAGTGAATACACTTCAGACATTTTTAAAGACTTTTGTAAAAACACTGGGATTAAGAGGGAGTTCACTGTACCTTATAATCCTCAACAAAATGGAGTTGCAGAAAGAAAAAATAGAACCATTGTAGAAGCTGCTAGGGCTATGTTACTTGATCAGAATATAGACACTTCACTTTGGGCAGAAGCATCTAGTACTGTTGTTTATATACAGAACAAATGTCCTCACTCTCATATTGATGACAAAACTTCTGAAGAAGCCTTCACTGGTACAAAACCAGACATTAGTCATTTAAGGATATTTGGTTGTCATGTTTACATTCATGTGCCCAAAGAGAAAAGAACTAAGCTAGAACCTTCTAGGAGAAAAGGCATCTTTGTAGGCTATAGTGAAACATCAAAAGCTTATAGAATATATATACCTGGTCAAAGACAGATTGAACTAAGCATAGATGTGATTTTTGAGGAAGACATAGCTTTCAAAAGAGCCAGAAATTATATTGAGTCAGAAATTCAAACTTCCAACTCAGGCATAGAACAGGATCCTACACCTGAGTTTCAGAGGGAGTATCCTGAGGAAGATGTAAACCATGAACAAATCACATCACTAGAAAATCCCAAGAAAAGACCACTCTGGGCCACCAAAACAATGGAAGAAGCTAAAAATTATGCCGCTCCATCAGGGACTTTTAGGGAAAGCACAAGACCTAAGAGATTCTCTAGTTATGTAGCTTTAATGAGTGAATTCATTAAATCAGAACCTTCTAGTGCTATAGAAGCTCTTAAGCACCAAGTATGGAAGGATGCCATGACAGAGGAGTATCAATCCATCCTGAAGAATGATGTGTGGGATATAGTAGCCAGACCAAAAGGGAAATCTGTTGTTTCTTCAAAATGGCTATTTAAAATCAAACATGCTGCAGATGGCAGTATAGGGAAATACAAAGCAAGATTTGTAGCCAGAGGATTTTCACAAAAGGAAGGAATTGATTACGACGAAACCTTCGCTCTAGTTGCTCGATATACATCAGTCAGGGCAGTTCTAGCTATTGCAGCAGCCAAAGGGTGGAAAGTCCATCAAATGGACGTAAAAACTGCTTTCTTAAATGGAACCATTGAAGAAGAGGTTTACTTAGAGCAACCTGAAGGATTTGAGATTCACAATGCAGGATCCCATGTATGTAAATTAAAGAAAGCTCTATATGGACTTAAACAGGCCCCCAGAGCCTGGTATGAAAGAATTGATAGTTACCTCTTGAGATTAGGCTTCTCAAAGAATGATGCAGATCCAAATCTCTACTTCAAACAAAGCAAAGGTGATATGTTAATATTGATATTATATGTTGATGATCAATTGATTATAGGAGAAAATCACCTTATTGATCAGTGTAAGAAAGATCTAGCTTCAGAATTTGACATGAAGGACTTAGGTCTATTACACTACTTCCTTGGACTGGAAGTATGGTAGAAATCAGACTGTATTATTCTAAACCAAGGGAAGTACACAATTGATATATTAAAAAGGTTTGGTATGATGGAATGTAGACCTATGTCTTCCCCCATGGAAACAAATCTTCATAAATTGAAGGAAGCAATAGCAGATTCTCCGTTGGCAGATCCCACTCTTTACATATAGATAATTGGATCCTTGATGTATTTGGTCAATACCAGACCTGATATCTGCTATGCTATAAATGCCTTAAGTCAGTTTATGTGTGAGCCCAAGGAGATACATCTTGTGGCTGTGAAGCATATAATGAGATACCTTCAAGGTACTCTAAATTATGGCTTAAAATATGAAAAGGTTGACTTAGATCTACATGGATTCACAGATTCAGATTGGGCTGGAAGTCTAATTGACCGGAAGAGCACCTCCGGATGTTGTTTCAGTATAGGGTCAGCAATGATATCGTGGATCAGCAGAAAACAGTCTTCAGTTGCTCAGAGTTCTACATAAGCTGAATATATTGTAGCTTCTATGGCTGCTAGAGAGGCAGTATGGCTTAGAAAACTACTTGTGGGATTATTTGTTAAACCTCTAAAACCAACTATCATCCACTGCGACAATCAAAGCTGTATTAAGCTATCTATGAATCCAGTATTGCATGATAGATCTAAACATATAGAGATTCCTCATCACTATGTGCGTGATATGGTGGAAAGGAATGTGATTCAATTGGAGTATATCAGTACAGGAGATCAAATTGCAGATATTCTTACCAAACCACTCCTCAAGGTGAAAGTTGAATACTTCAGGAAAAATCTTGGTATGATTGAAATGTAAGTGTAAACTTCTTGTGTCATATGTGTGAATCTATGACATTATGGGCCTACCCATTCTGTGTTTATTTCTAAAAGGTGACAATTTTTGGATAATCTACACTTGTACCTAACATTATAAGGTGACGATCTTATAATGTTAGACTGATATCATGTGACTTGATATTTGTATGAATCATGGAGTTATCATGATTAAGTTATGGTAGACATTATGTGACTTAATGTCAGTGCACATACCATAACTAGGATATATAAGGAGAATGTAATGTTCTCGAGTATAGTATATCGTTTAGTATCACGAGGTAGGTGATGCTACGTATCACGAGATAGGTGATACTATATATCATGAGTTATGTGATATTAAATTACTTTGAGTAATTCATTATGGATCAGATAATTGATATTCACAAAGATTATTGTGATATTGTTATCTTCCTGAGCTAAGAGGGAGTGTTGAGTTGTTTGTAGCTTCGATCAGATAACGTATTTATTATGATCATAATAAATATGAATATATAAGTAATATTAAATATTACTTATATATTCATACTTAATATATAAGGTATGTTAAAATAAATATCAATATAGCATGATCGAATGATATATTACCAAAGTATAAACATCGACTACATTCTAACGGTGATTAGTAATTGTTAAAGCAATGAAAAGGTGACGAAGTCACACCTGTGATAGGCGTGACTCCTTGAGGAGGCACGTTTATCACAGATGTGACTCCTATCGTCACTCATATATATATATCAACATCTTTGCCCTGCAATACCATGGAAAAACACAAAAATCGGAAGTGTATGAGAAGTGGAAATTGCATCTGAAAAATAAAAGAAAGTAATAAATTAAGTCTGCAATACAAATATCCAACATTCAGAAGTTATCCAAGTTAGAGATCATAAGTTCGATTTGAATTTACAGATGCTTCTTCAACTATCCCAGTGAGTGAATCATGAGTTTTCCCCCATGATAGTTAAATCATGAATCAACTGGGATCTAGAAATAGTTTGAAAACCATCTCAATCTTCAATTTGGAAATCAGTTCCTTGTCTAGACTATTTTTCATGTTGTCCTTATATTGTGCTATTATCCTTTACATAGCAATTATTTTTTATTCCCATCCAGTTGTGACATTCTCAAGTTGCTTTGCTTGTTCATTCTCAATTTCTTGTAAAACTTGGTTATGTCCAACTCTGTACTTGCAACTTTCAGCTTCCCTAGAAGGTATTCTTCGTGAAGAATGATCTCTCCATTTAGCTTCCATTGCACGACTTTGATTTAATCTTCATATAAATATTTGTTTGCATTAAGAGTTAATGCCTTTTGAAGCCTTGACTGATTCCATTTTAGTATTAACTTGTAAGGATTAAAGAAATTCTATCACGGTTTCCTTGGCTTGCCTTTCCCTTACTTCAACTAATCCCCTTTTAAGCCTTTTTATTTCTTCAATTGTTTGCTTGCAATTAAAATTGGTAGATCATAAAATTGAAACTATATTGAAACTACACCATGATTTTGGATTTCATACATTCAATCAGGATTTTGTGCATACTTTTTTACATTACATTGATGCAATATGGCTTTATAAAGCCTTTATTTTCCCATAAAATCAACTAAACTTCCTATGGGAAAGTAACTTCCCAAAACTAACAATCTAACTAATTTATTACTAACAATATAAACTAACATTTATTTATTATTTTCTTATCTAACTAAGATGTAAGATGTTTCCAACATTCCCCCCTTATTACATCAATCTAAACAAAGGATGGAATACTACATGAATTAAACACAACAATCCATCCACAAACTTGATGAAGCATTTCAACCAAATCTCCTTGCTCACCCAAGACACACCAAACTGATCACAACAACGAATGTCTTGACTATCAAACCTGCAAATCCTCATAACACTTGCGAATCGAGACATACTCAATTATTTACAAGTACATCATCTCTCTTGTTAATAAAAAACACTCAATTATTCACAAGAAAAACACCAACCAACTGTGAATCTAGACTTACTCAACTATCCATAGTAACACTCCTCCTTTTGTGGATCGATACATACTCAATTATCCACAAATACAAGCATTTAAATCTATCAATCAAGACATACTCAACTATCCATAGGTACAACTCACCAAGTCTATGGATCAAGACATCCTCAACTATCCACAAACCAAAAAGAAATTTCCATGCCGCCTTGCTCCATCAAGGGACTCAAGATGAAATTGGTGCTTCTCATGCAAAGTATCATCTTTGAGTGAGAAGCTAGCTTGAGATGATAATATACCTCCAGCCTCTAATTTAACCTATTTAATTCATAAAAAAAGACATTCCTCCTCATTGTCAGTGTGAGGAGAGTCTTGATCATGTATTGCAAAATCACAGCTTTCTACCTTAGTTTCAGTAGTAGTCAAAACATTTGTCTTCAACTTGTCATCAATAAGATCCTTGGCATGCTGAATATAATTTAGTAGAATGTGTCCTCTTTGATTACAATAGAAGCATTTTAAATTTTTATTCTTCCTTGTTGAATTTCTAGACTTCTTTACAAATAAAGAAATTTCTTCAATAATTGAGTGATTTTTAGTGACTCTATTTTCTTCATCAATCAAGGAGGATATCACATTTTCTAAGCTTGGATTAAGTTTTTTTAAAGTAAATACAATATTGTCAAAGATTGAAGGCATACTAATTAATAAAATAGATTTGGCATCATCATCATCAACTATTATGCCAACAAGTTGATTAAGAAGGGAATGAAATGTACTAATATGATGAACAATACAATCACCCTTTTCATCTTCAAGCCAAAAAGTGTTTGCTTAATGGACATCTTCACACTTGAAGCTTGTGAACCAAATAAATAATCAAAACCCTCCCATATCTTCTTTGAAGTTTTTGTTATATCAATATGATGCAAATATGCATCAGATAATCTGAGACCAATCAATGTTGTGGCTTTGCAATATTTTGCTACCCATTTTATAGCTTCATCCACATCTTGTGGTTTTTTAACAATTCCACTGATAATATCTCAAAGATCTTTTTCTAATAAAATCGCATGCACCTTAACTTGCCATGTATGAAAGTCATACCCCTCAAATTTAGCAAGAACATGTGACTTTTCCATTGTAAAATTTCACTTTTTTTAAAAACAATTGTAAGCCAGGCTTTACTCAAATGAAATCTACATATGTGATAGAATCACTTACTACTAATGAGAACAAAAAAATTGCTAGAAATGCACTTCAAAATCTCTATTTTAATACCTTTTGTATACTGGCTACAGTTATATTGAAATTGTCTACTAATCATCACCGCCATTCATTTATCATATACTACTGAATCATGAAAATCTTGATCCATCGACCACCTCCTCTAAGATGCCTCTTCGTGACTGGGTTGTGTGTGTTAAATCATGTACTGGTCTCCTAATACAAAAATGTCTTCCACGTGCCACATTGGTCATTCTTCAAGCGATCTCCACACATATTAAGATTAAAGTGCTTTCTCCTTCACTCATTGCCTTTCCAAGTTTTATTTTTTAGACCTTTGATATTTCAAGGTCCGAGACTTTCAAACAACAGATTTTTTGAATGGCTGATAAGATTTGCGCAGCTTCCAAGAGTGGACTCTTCCAAATTTCCCATGCTCTGGTTTCATTCGTTCATTTCCCACGCACATCATATAATTCTCATGTGGTTTTCTTCTTCATGCACAACAACTACAACAATCTACATGCCAATCTTACGCCTTCTTTCAAATGGATCCCAAACAGATAAAATCTTCAGGCACCTTTCTTCAAACGCCTTGGGGATTCTATGTTTGAACTAGAATTGGGACGACTCCTCTGCACTGCTTTTTCTCATGCTCTTTCTTAATTCACAGGCACATGGTCAATTCGCTATAATACCAAATTAAAATCGCTAGAGCATAAAACTGAATAAAACTGAAACTATATTGAAACTACACCATGATTCTATATTTCATACATTCAATTGGTATTTTATGCATACATTTTTACATTACATTGATGCAATATGGCTTTATAAAGCCTTTATTTTCCTGTAAAATCAACTAAACTTTCGTATGAAAAAGTAACTTCCCAGAACTAAAAATCTAACTAATTTATTTCTAACATTTATTTATTATTTGTCTTCGGTGTCTTACTATGGGAGACTCTTCAAGAAGCTGCAAGCAACACAAGACTTCTAACCCCTTGGGGGTTTTGGAGAAAGAGGACGCAAGTCATTTGGATGATAGTGTCATAGGGAGTGACCTTGTTGATCATCACATGAAGGAGGTTCCTAGTTCTCCTTCAGATTTGTGTAAGGTTTTGAGTTATTGCAAGTATTTAGGTGTTGATTCTTTTTCTCATGATTTTGGTTTCACCCATTGTTCTCAACAAAATTTCGATCATATGCCTCCTTGAGGTTGTTGTTACTTTGTGATGGGTTGGTATTATTGCCCTTACTAGTGGGGAGCTGCTAGTTTGTGGTTGTTTGGCTACTCTTTTGTTGTTTGTTCTTTGTCACAATTGTTCTAAGTTTTGTTCATCTTGTGGTTGTAGCTCCTTTGCTACTGTTGTCTCTTCTTTGTCTCACTTCTCGTGAGGCTTATCTCTTTTGCCTTTGGGCTTTCTTTTTGTAAAAGGGTGGGGCCACTTTCAAAACCTTTTCACCTTAATCAAAAACATTTATTTATTATTTTCTTATCTAACTAAGATGTAATATATTTCCAACACTTGCTTTCCTTAGTCCTTTCTTTAGTCTCTTTCTCTCTAAAAATTGATGCAACAATTTGCTATTCTTCTACCTCATGAAGTGAAGATCAATAGGTTGAACTAAGCTTGAAAGTGAGTTCATCAACTTAAATTCCTTCATTTCCTTAGATGCATTAAAGGCCTCTTCTATAAATTTGAGGGTAATATCTTTGTCTTTTACCAAATGCAGATGCTTTGATTTTATTTTTCAAATGTATTCTTTATCACTTGCAAATTTGCAATAGTGACTGTATGCCCAATCCTAGCAACACTTACTTCATTTGTTATGTCTTTCTTCTTTTCCTCAATTCGTGCTCTCTTCAAATTTAGAGTTAGCTCTTCATTGAGTCTTTTTGTGCTATCCAAGTTCATTAGCACTTGTACCTCTTCCTTTCCTAATACAAACAGTTGTTTCTTCAAATTTATAGCTAGCTCTTCAATGAGTCTTTTTGTGCTATCCAACTTCATTAGCACTTGTACCTCTTCCTTTCCTAATACAAATAGTTGTTTCTTCAAATTATGTAGCTCCTTTGGCCTTTGCTATTTTTTTGCAAAATGACTTTTCTTTACTTGCTCTTGGCTACAAACTCCAACATCTCTACATAAAAGAGTCTTTGAAGTATCTCCATAAATGGAAAGAAAATTCCTTGTAGGCGCAACATGATTTTCAAGACTCACTAAGATACCTTTCCCTTTATGAAAGTGATCTACATATCCTCGCTGATGGATTTTTGGTGATGTAGATTTCTTGTTAACAATTGCTTCAAAGGAAATAATCTCATATGTTTCAATAAAGTTAGTCATCCATGAAAAACTCTTAATCATTAAATTTTGACTCTCTACATGGAGGATTGCATTACTTGTGAATTCACTACTTCACAAGCATCATATGTTTGGCTAACAACTAGAGATTTAGATGGACTCACCTTAATTGCAATTCTAACGAATCACATTGTCTATATAAAAAATAGTGTAGGGAAGGCCATACCAAGTAATCCTTCTATGACATACTCATTTGCATTACTTGTGAATTCACTACTTCACAAGCATCATATGTTTGGCTAACAACTAGAGATGTAGATGGACTCACCTTAATTGCAATTCTAACGAATCACATTGTCTATATAAAAAATAGTGTAGGGAAGGCCATACCAAGTAATCCTTCTATGACATACTCATTCACTAGAGATACTCCAATTCTTGGCCAATCAAAGCAATCCAAGCTCCACGTTAGGGTTATTTACCCATGCATGGATTAGTTTCATCTCTCTTGGTGCATTTGGTGGTTGGAGGCTTTTGATGTCATGTGATCGATAATGTTTCGTTCATCCACCTCAATCATTAGACCCATAAATACATATTCATTTGTATCAAAATCAAACTTCATATGGATATAATTCAATTGGTTAATGATATTTTCATTTGAATTAGATTAAGTTTAGTAGGAGCATTTTCATCAATCTGGACATTTATATAGAGTCATGTTCTATTTTTTATTTAAATACCTTTTATACCCACTCTTTGTTGACTGTATTCCACATTGATCCCTCCTTTGAACAATAATAATTGGCCCGAATCTTTTATTCAATGTGGCAAAATGTATTAAGCTATTTCTTTTACTTCCTGTGGAAAACTTATGGCGTGTCCTTTATATTTATATTAACCTCTAGATGCATGTGTGACTTGAAGGATTGGGTTTACACGCACTATCAACATTTCTTCAACTTCTGTTAAGTTTGTAAGTTCTAGTGGTTGTGGATCAGGATCCATATTGTTTGACATGAAAAATTGATGTTGATTTTTCTCTTTTCAACATCTATTACAAATTGGGCCTTTAGGTGCTCAAGAAACCTTCATTCTAGGGTAACTTTCTTGAAAAATGTAACACATGCTTGATGAAATAAGTTTATCTAGTCCATGCTGAAATATCATTTGTAAAGTTTTAAAATCAATCTCAACATTTCTATTGTAATTTAGGGTACCCTGTTCTCTTTCATGTTGTGTTCCTTGCATTAGTCTTTATCTTCTAGGTTGGGATGTTAACTCCTCTTGTGAACTACTATTTTCTATATTATTTCTAGTATCAGCATTCATTGCATCCCAAACTCTATTCTCTAGTATATCTAGCACATGATCTATCATAATAGAATTCACTCCTTTAGAATTAACCTCAACATTAACATTTGATTGAAGATGCCTTTAAATTGCTTCATGGTTACATTCTTGTAATTGTTGTCTTTCTATTTCAGTGAATTGATTTAAATGCATTTATCTTTGCAATCTCCTTAATATATATTGCTCCTCTTGAGATGTTCACGCATAGTGTATTATCATCTTATCCATGTGTTATCTTATTTCTACTTCAATTTCTTCAATTGTCATTTATGCCCTTAGTTTAGCATGTTTGTCTATGTCATTGTCATTTTAATATTTTATTTGCCACTCTCTTTGTGCATTTGTCATTTGTTCACATTATCTTTGATATTGTTGAGCATATTCTCTTCGATATTCTTTTTGTTGCTCTTCATTTTCAAAATATAACCTTGGGTGAGCCATATAATAAAAAAAATCAATCAATTAAAATATTATTTATTAAATTAAAATTTACGTCATTTATATAGAATATACATATATAGAAAAGGAGAATATTTAAAGAATACCAAGTTAAGGAAACCACAAATGGTTTCCAATACAATAGACTATGAGCCAACTTGTCAACATGAAAAGGAGGCCTTGTAACATGTGTTTGGGAGTTACAAGCATCTTTCTAGAAGCTTCAAGACATTTCTCATTAAGTTGGTCATCCAACTTCACAAGAGGACAAAAACAACCCACTAGAGGACAAAATAACAACTCCCCAAGTCCAAAAAAGATAACCAACTTCTTATGCATCATCATAGATTCTTTCTTACACCTCTTACAATGTCATGTGTGCTTTTGACACCTCTTACAACACCATAAATAATCATGGATTCCTTTCCACTTCATGCCAAATGCCCAATGATGCTTTACAATGCTTCCTCTCGCATTATGCCACTTACACACATATTCCAAGTCACCTAGAGAATAATAATTGATTATGAATGCCCCCAACCTCACGTGGAAATCCAAGTTGGTTCTCTCCATGATCCTTGGAAATGTACACATAATTAATTGACTAATAAATAAATTACACTAGTCTTAAATGATTGGAATGTGAATATCATCCCTAGTCCTAACATTCTGCCACTTGATATTTACATTGCAATGGCACAATAATTAATAAAATAAAATGAATCAAGTGCTGGGAGAGGCAAGGCATGTCTAGCCTTCTTCCACCAACAAAATTTCTTTATGCTCACTAACTTAGTGAGTGAATTTGCAACATTATCGAAAGTGTCCACCTTTTGAACCATGACTTGTCCACCCTCTAGCATTTCACAAACAAAATTATATTGCACATTAGTGTGTTTAGTATGAGCATGATACATACGGTTCTAAGTCAAATAAATTGTACTTTAATTGTTGCATCCAATACTTACCTTTTTACAAATAAAACCAATACCTAACCATAGTCCTTGTAACCACATTGCCTCTTTGCAAGCATATACTCTGCCTCTATAATCAAAAGAGAAACCATAGTGTATCTCTTACTCATCCAACAAAGTCCACCACCAAATAGACTGAAGACATAGCCACTTGTATACCTCCTGCTATCTAGATCTCTAGCACAATCAGAATCAACAAAGCCTTACAAATAAAGTATTTTTCCCACATCATCAATCCCATGATAACAAATACAATAATCTAAAGTTCCTCACAAATATTTGAATAACAAGTTAAGCCCAATGTTTCTTACTAGGGTTATCTACATAAAAATGCTTAGACCTCCCATTGCTTGGGAAATATTCAGTGTTATACAAACCATAGCATACATTAGGCTTCCACAACACTAGAATAAGGAACAATATACATCTCTTCATGATCATCGTCTAATTTGGGACATTATTCCAAAGAAACCCTAATGCCTACAGGTAAGGGAATACTTATTGGCTTGTGATCTTACATTGCAAAGCATTGTAAAATTATGTCAACATACTTCTTTTGATTTAACGAAAGCCTTCTATTAAACCAATCCCCCTAGATTTTTATACCAAGAATATATTTAGAAGCTCCTATATCTTTCATATAAAAAGTACTAGAGAGCTAATTTTTAAGCTCCCCAATCATCCCAAATTACCATTCCCAATAAATAGATCTAATGAAAAATCATCAAATTTGTGATACCACATACATGGAGACTGCTTCTTGACCATACAATGACCTCCCATTTCTTGGGAAATATTCAGTCTTATACAAACCATAGCATACATTAGACTTCCACAACACTAGAATTAGGAACAATATACATCTCTTCATGATCATCATCTAATTTGGGACATTGTTCCAAAGAAAGCCCAATGCCTACAGGTAAGGGAATACTTATTGGCTTGTGATCTTACATGGCAAAGCATTATAAAATTATGTCAACATACTTCTTCTGATTTAACCAAAGCCTTTTATTAACCCAATCCCTCTAGATTTCTATACCAAGAATATATTTAGAAGCTCCTAGATCTTTCGTATCAAAAGTACTAGGGAGCTAATTTCTAAGCTCCCTAATCATCCCATTGTCATTTCCCAAAAATAGATCTAATGAAAAATCATCAAATTTGTGGTACCACATACATGGAGACTGCTTCTTCACCGTACAATGACCACTTTAACCCGCAAAACAAATGCTCCTTCCCCTTTACCACAAAATTGTTAGCCTCTAAGTCATAATAAACAACAATAGATAAAAGGAATCTAATGGAGGTTAACTTAGCCACAAGAGAAAATATCTCACCAAAATCCACTCCCTTAACCTAGGAGTATCATTTAGCCACCAATCAAGCTTTGTACCTCTTCAACTTACCATATGATTCAAATTTCTTTTTGAATACCACTTGCAACCATTGGGATTCCTCCCCTCATGAAGTTCAAACAGGTCTCAACTCTCACATTTTCCCAAGGCCTTCATTTCTTCTTTCATGGCCTCCAACCAAGACTCGTGCTCTTTTGAAGATAGAGCTTCCTTCATGAACCTAGATTCATTGTTAGTACATGATAATGCAAATACACAATAGAAATCAAATGGGCTATACCTTTTAGCAGGTCTATTATCTAGCAAACCTTCTTAGAGATGTAACAAGAGGCTCCTATTGATCCTCATCTAAAATCTCCCTTGAACTTTCTTCTCCCTCTACTTATCTTTCTTGTCATTATTCTACATGTGTGTCTTCCTTTTGTTCATTCTTAGTTTCAAAATGCAGTCTTCTTCAAATTTTCTAGAGGTTGTTCTATATCTAAAGTATACTCTAAGCTCGTTGAAAATCACATCCTTAGAGTAAACCATTTTTAGCACTACAAGATCCCAAAGCTTATAACCTTTTTTATTCTCTCCATAACCCACAAAAGCACACTTGTTAGCCTTAAAATCTAGCTTAGTTCTTCTCTTTAGGAACATGAACATAAGCCTTTCTACCAAATACTCTAAAATGAGAAATTGATGGTCTTTCACCTATTCATACCTCACAGGGTGTCTTGTCAACTAGAGCAAAAGTGGGATATATGTTTACCAGATACCAAGCAATGTTGATAGCCTTAACGCAAAATGACTGATCTAGATTACCACTACTTAGCATGTTTTAGGCTCTATCCATCAGGTTTCTATTCATCCATTCTACCACTTCATTTTGTGGAGGTGTATATGGAGATGTCTTCTGCCTAACAATTCTTGCATGTCTATAATACTCACCATCATTATCTAACCTCAAAACTTTAACTTTCGTATATGTTTGTTTCTCTACTGGTGCTTTAAATTCTTTAAACTTAGAAAACACAACAAATTTGTACTTCATAAAGTAAATCCAAGTGAACCTTGAGTCTAAGTCATCAATAAAAGTAACATAGTAGTGACATTTACTAATTGAAGGAACATCCACAAGACTAAACACATTACTATGAATCACTTCTAAAACTTGCTTTTCTCTAGAACTACTAGATTTAAAAGTAACTCTATGTTATTTTCCAAACACACAATGTTCACAAAAATCAAAGTCAACAGTATAACTAGATAAACCATCGACCATATTTTTATTAATGATGACTATTTTAAACTCCTTTTCACTAATGTGGCCTAGTCTATGGTGCCATGGTCACATGGACGAGTTTTTAGTTGCAGATGTATAATTACAATGAGTTGATGCATCCAACTTGTGTAGGGTTCCACACTGAGTGCCCATAGCTAGTACCAAGTTTCCTCTAGCCAATCTGTAACCACTCTTTTCAAAAATTACATGCACACCAATATTACACAACTTGGATACATAAATTAAATTTCTAGCCATCTTGGAATGTGCAAAACACTGACAAGAGTTTTAACTCTCTCATCATTGAATACCAACTTTACCTCTCCTCGGCCCACAATATTTTGTGTGTTGTTATCCTTGAGAAAAACTTCCCACCATTATATGCTCTATATGTTGAGAACCACTCCTTGTGAGGAGTCATATGGTAGGATGCACTTGAATCTATTAACCAAGAGTCATCACAAGACAAGTTATCTGAAATAAACAAGACATCAATGCCTTCATCATTTGAGGATTTATCTGTAGAGGAATCGTCACTCTTTTTCCTATTTCTACATTCCTTCTTAATATGGCCTTGCTTACCATAGTTCTGACATCTCAACCTACTCTTACGAGGGGTTTTGGATCTACCCTTAGATTTAGATATAGCTTTAGACTTATCCTTACTCCCTTTTTGCTTACCGCCACCTTTTTCCTTGGGTCTTCCTCTCACATTCAGTGCCACCTTTGAATTGCCATCATTTGACTTTTTATGCATCTCTTTTGTAAGCAAGGTAGTAAAAAGGGCATTTCATTTTAAATCTATATTAGAACCAGTAAGAGAAACAATTAAGTTCTCCCAAGAATTGAAAAATGAACAATGTAGTAAAATACATTTATCCTCTTCCTCAATGTTAACATCAATAGATTGTAACTGACTCAAGATTAAATTGAAAGCAGTTAAGTGTTCCACAATAGAGTCTTCTTCCTTCATCTTTAACAAATATAATATCCTTTTAAGATACAATTTGTTAACAAGACTCTTTGTTTGATATATTTCACCTATTATTTTCTAGAACTTAAATGTGGTTGTTTTGTTAGAAATGTTTAAGAGAATAAAATCAGATATAAATACCCTTGTAGTACCTTGGGCTTTCTTATCAACCCTTACCTGGTTTGCATCTGATATACTTCCAGGTTTGCTCTCATTCTTCATTGCTATCCATTAATCCCTTTCTTCCAAGATATCCACCATCTTCAACTTTCAAAGTTCATACCTCATGCCATTGACCTTCTCAATCTATATACAAGATGCGTTGGCCATGATCTCTATCACTAGAATTTGATCTGCACAAAAAACACAAAAACTCCCACTATAGTAAAAAACCCAACAATAGTCCAAAAGAGGTGCCCCTCTCTAATCAAGCCAATTTGATACCAAATGTTAAAAGTTTAGGTACAAATACAATAAAAACTATTGATCCTTAGTGCTTACAAGTTTGTCAACATGATATAATATGTATGAAAATATAAATAACATAGCAAAAATTAAAAAACATGCAATGCCACAAGAACATCGATATACGCGGGAAAAACCCTTTCAGGTAAAAACCCCGCCACCAAAGAGAGTATAACCTTACATATTAATCACAATTGTAGAGTACATCAATAAAAATTTCCCCTTCAGTCCAATAGTATTCCAACAACAACATGATCTATAAAATAGTCATACAAACCATTGTCCCATACCTCTAATATATAGGCAAATGTAATCTAGGCAACTGTAAATGGTTTCCAATACAATGAACTTAAACCACGAGCCAAGTAGTCAACATGTAGAGGAGACCTCATAACATGTGTTTGGGAGTTACAATCATCTTTCTAGAAGCTTCAAGACTTTTCTCATGAACTTGGTTGTCCAACATTACTAGAGGACAAAAACAACCCACTAGGCTACCAATGGACATCTTTTAGGTGCTCCATGGCTTGCTCATCAAAGGAAGAAAGAACTTGCAATGATAAAGTGAGCCTCTCATTTAGTGAACTTAAAACATTACATTTAATGTGATATTTGTGCTCTATATTCAGAACCTCTTCAAAATGCAATATGCAACTATTGACCTTTATACACATAGAACGGTAAACTTCTTTGGAGCACAATGATTGTAATATAGGAATGTATAGAAGTAGAAAGTGAGGAACTTCCTTTGATCTTGGAAATGATGTCTTCGAACCTAATGAAGTTACATAAATCGTGTTTTATTAACTTAATAATGATATTTTTTAATGTTGTATCCAAGATAAGAATAATTTATTCTTTCATTTTTTAAATATTGATTATATTAGAAAAATCCTTGAAAAGCTAGTATAATGTCATAGAGGATACAAATATCAATAGATAGAAAACACAAAGCATGTAAACCTAAGCAACACTCTACCGTATTCGAGAAAATATCTTTGAAACCGCACTATGTAGAGAAGGCACATAAAACTAGAATCTTGTCAATCTTCTAGATATTCCCTAGTATTGGTAGGAGGTGGTAATGTCCAAATAAAAAATATCCATATCCATAGGTAATAAGGGAATCATTCCATGGTGAACTACTTGTTCCACTACATTAGTATCCATCACATGTGCTTCTAAATTCTTCAAATGCTTTCTCATTTCTTCTCTGGATCAGTCTAGATCCCCTCAATGACATAATTTTGTATAGCTTGATGTTCTCGTCTCAAACTATAACCCCCTAAACTTGGATAAATAAGAAAGAAATTTGTAACGTAGATTATTTGACCCCTTTTAATTAAATACCATGATAAATGAACCTTATTATGTTATGAAAATGAGAAACAAACAAATGAAATAGAAGATTTCTTGTTTATATATATCCCTTCATTAAAAATGATTTCCTCTCATTGTTATTACTCTTACTTCTTTACTCTTATTAAATATCTTATGAGGTTTCCATACTCCTTATACAAGGGATAGTGTTTTGCCTCAAATACCATTTAAAAGAGGAAGTTTGATGCTTCTCAACACCTCTATCTTCTTCGGCCCCAATCTTAAAATTATAAGACTTGTTGGTAAGCTCCTCATCAACTTAAAAAACAAAGTGAGCCAAACATAAAACCTTTATTGAGATGGATTGTGGTCTAAAACAAAATAAATTAATAAGTATTTTGACATTTAGAAATCTCTAAAATGAAACCATCAAATTTTAAACATTTAAATAAAGTAAAAAGAGAGGTTTTAAAATTATTAAACCCCAAAACAAACCGCGAAGACCAAAACAAACTACTAAGCGGGTCCCATTTCCATTGATCCGTAGAATTTAAACTAAAACCAATTAGCAATCGAACGTGTAAATCCAACGGTTAGAATGCCATCTTGGCATTTGCTCCGGATCACTGGCCGACTTAGGCAGATCCAACGGCCAAAGATGGCTGGGGATAGCAAAGCAACTCCTATAAAACCAGACACGGCGGACCCTAATTAAATCAAATAAAAACAGGGGATCTGCGAGCATTTCTGTGGAGGGTTTCAAAGGCAAGCGTGCGATCGAAGAAAAATGTCTGGGCGAGGGAAGGGCGGTAAGGGGCTCGGAAAGGGAGGAGCGAAGAGGCACAGGAAAGTTCTGCGTGATAACATTCAGGGCATCACCAAGCCTGCAATCAGGCGTTTGGCCAGAAGAGGAGGCGTCAAGCGTATCAGTGGGCTTATCTATGAAGAAACCAGGGGTGTGCTGAAAATCTTCTTGGAGAATGTGATAAGGGATGCCGTCACATACACTGAGCATGCTCGCCGTAAGACTGTCACCGCCATGGATGTTGTCTATGCCCTCAAGAGGCAGGGCAGGACTCTTTACGGCTTCGGCGGCTAACGGGTCTGCCTCTGCTCTTCTTTCTTTCTGGTGTTTCTTAACACCACTCCCTTTGACAGAATTGTTTGTTCAATGCCTTTATTTTGTGGCGGGCGGAGTTAGCCAAGAACTGGTAATTTTGTATCGTATTTGAAACAAATTGGAATTTGATTGTGAGTTTATTGTTAGTTTTACAGTTTGAAAGATCTATTTTTCTGGGTTGCGAAGGATGTTATCTTATATAAGAAGGATCTTGAGTTCATATGAATTAAAAAAAACTTGAAAAGACTCTAAATTTATCTGAACTAAAGTTTCTCTGTTGATGCTGCAGGAATATTTTCTCATTTTCTAGTCGATCTTCAAGTTGCAGTATTGATTTTGTGTTAAATCATTAGTATAGTTGATGCTGCCTGCATTTTTCCAGCCTTTCTGCATATAGGAAGTCCCGATTATTGTAGGTCTTGTGATTGTTTATCGTTTGTACATTTTGTCATCCGGCATAAGTGCTCACTTTTCTGAGTCTTAGGTCGATTTTCTAGAGGGAGGGGTTCTAGTTAAGGATTGCCAAACCCTTGCAGCCTAAGAACTCTCTCCGAGTGCAAATTAAGCTTGCTGCTTAGCAATTCGACTTGAATGAGAGACAATACACCAAACATGAAATCCTACATGGACATTTTCAATAGTAAATTCATGAGAAAATTTAAGGCTATTCATTCTATTCCATGTTTCCATCATACTGTCGAATTATTGCTTGAATACTGTCCATTGGGGTGTATGCAACAGTGAACAACAAATGGTAGTCTTTCATTTCTATTTATCCTTGCAAACTGAGAGATTTTGAACAGCATATTAAAAGAGGTAGGTTATAAATCGTCCATTAAAGTGAACTAAATGACATAGATAAAGTGTTGCTTAGGAAAATTGATACACTCGGCAAACTCTGCCTCAAGACTCTCTCTGTCTCATGTGAAAGGCTTAAATGGCTATTTGAAGATTGGCTTGATTCAAAATGTTAAGGTACAAGGATATTGTTACAGCAGCACCTGTGGCATGCTCACCTTCACTGAGAATATGCGTCCCAATACGAGAGTAGTGTTTCCTTACCTCAGTGACCCAACATTCTCCTTCCTATCATACTCTTAGTTTTTTTAATCGTGAAACTACCATTTTTTAAATACTTTCCGTGGATGCTAGGAGCCCTTTTTTTTTCTTACTTTTATTTAACCTTCTTTGCTGAAGTCTCTGTTGCGAGTCTGCCTACTTTAGTTGGCTACCCAAAAGAACGAAACAAGAACCTGCTTTTTAAACACCCAAACGTCCCAAATTGAAAACACATTGTTTTCCCTTAAATACACATGCACTCCTGTTAAAAACGCAGATGAACTGGGTTACAGTCAATTTATGTCCCCTTTTCCCTTGAATGAATGTACTGGGTTACAGTCAATTTATGTCCCCTTTTCCCTTGAATGAATGTGGGACTTTTGTCTATCTGACTCTAGTTATGCATGATAGTTGCTTGAAGAAGTTAAATGAAGCTAGAATCATAATTGTTTAAGCTAGAATGATGGAAGTTAAGATAATTGCTTGAGAGAGTTTGAAGGACAAAGTGGAGAACATTTATTTGTTTATGTTTTTGGTGAGGAGGATTGCAGTCAACTGAGGACGCTCTTGCATAAACGCCTTGGTGGAAGGTATTTTTGAGTGAGTTGAACCAAAGACCAGCCAGCCATGATGACTAAATCTTGGATGCATCCAAGTAGCCTATCTCTTCAATTGTTTTGCATTTTGTTAGTAATAGATTTGTCATCAGCCTCTTTGTATGTTCTGTCCAATTAAATGATAGATAAATACATTTAACAGTTGAACAAAACAAATGGAGATAAAAATTTGATTTTATAGGTACATTTTTGATGCTCTGAGAATTAAAATAATGATCGTCGCCTCACCTAGACATAAGAATTACTTTGTTTACACAGTGGCTGTTGGCATATAAAAAAACCCTTAATGTTTTAATTACATTCACTTTCCAATAAGAACCATTTTGGGAGTCAAGAAGAACCTCGGTAAAATGGAAATGTTTTTCTTTTATAGATTTTACCCATACACAAGGTAGTTTTGAAACTACTAGGAACTTTTTTCTATGGAACTCTTACTCTTGATTTATTTGACCTTTTTTTTAATGAGCATTTTCCAACCAAAAATTAACTATATCACACTTTGCACATTAATTAATTCATTTACCCACCTTCATTTATTTACCCTATCAACTTCATTTATTTAACCTATCATGTAAATGGAACTATTTTAATTTTACTAGTTTACATTAAAAATATTTGACTTTACAATTTGGGGTAAAGATTATTTTATTTAAAGTGATTAACTAATGGTAAAGATTATTTTATTTAAAGTGATTAACTAATGCTGTAAAAAGGCATTATAACTCCACAACTTTTGAACATTTCATTTCAAGTCATTTTATAATTTTAATACAATTAATTAATTTGAGAGAATTAATATAATTTTATTTGGGTAAAGACATATATTTCTTCTAAAACTAACCATAGTTTTCCCTTCACAATATTCTTTTTCTTGATATAATTTCTTAGTGGGCTCAATTTTGAAGGTATTGAAAAATGGCTCTTATTGGGGACAACAACATTTCATAGGGAAATGAGAACTTTGAGAATTTTTGGTGTAGTGGATGAGTGTCTCATCTGTTGGGTTGTAGTCTCATTAGTAGCCTTGTTTGGCTCAAATCATTTGTTGCTTGTCTTAAAAGATTTCATCACAAATTTGCTCTATCCACTTTTAATTTTTTCAGTTTTTATGCCTCTAATACGTACTGTTCGTTGAACACTATGAACACTATTTCATTTGCACATTCCATCTCCTTAGATTGATATTTCTCATTGGAGCTTTGTTGTTTGATTGGATAGAAATGTTCCTTTAAATCTTCTAATCCCTAAGGTTGACCTCTATCCAAATGATAAACACCTCCCCTTTAATCTAAACCTTCAAAATAATTGGGACTCATCTGTCTCACATTAGTATGGTTTCCTTTTATGAGCTACGTTGCCCTAGCAATCTTTTGACTCCTTTAAATCAATCCTCTCTTGAGAAATTTGCGCCACATTAAGTTTGAGTTTCTCTTCTTGAATCAATCCTCTCTTGAGAAATTTGCTCCAAATTAAGTTTGAGTTTCTCTTCTTGCAAGTATTGTTCTTTGCACAGAAGCATCTCTTCGTTTGGACCAGCTATGTACTTTTAGGATATATTTTGATGATCATGCACCAACCTTTTCACTTTCCAATTCCTAAATGTGACTGCCAATTTACCACCAATTGGATAGTCCTTGTCTTTCAAGGTAGCTTCTACATTTCCACCATAAGCTAGGCCTCCTCGATCAGACATGGCACCACTATTTAAACCACCTTGAACCTTTTGCCAATCATCAATATTTCCTCAAGCTTCATACCAATAGATAAGGAATCCCCTAACAGAGAGAAGGCCATCACAACTTTTATCTTGTTGTACTTGAAATTACTAAATCTTGTTTCATTATGTCAGGGTATAAGACACTTACCAACGTTTTGAATATCAAGCCTTGCCAATGTAATTTTTCCTTTTCCATGCTTCAAGGAAATAGCACATTCTAACTGCAGGTTAGCTTCATCCTTGTCCTTTATAACCTGACCTGAAACTGAAACAAGAATTTCACTTCCAATTACAAAAGTTTTCTCTAAATTTAGGCCTTTTCGTGATCCCACCCATAACTCTCCTGAATTGGCCGTACAAGCCACTAACTCACTGTATCAAGAAAACATTATCTGTAGGTAGTAGATTCAACATCACTATTCGGGGAAGGAAATAAGTCTTGAAAGGGGATAAGATCCTTCTATTCCCATTATGCCAAAACTTTGACAGCTACTTTATCACTATACTTGACCTCCTGCTCTGTAAAGATTTCATAGAAATTAAACACTTTGGGATGTGCCTTGATTTTCTGTGGATTAAATCTAGTGAGTCGAAGTCCTTAAAAGTTTTTTATGCGAGAAAGGGCCACATAAACCATGCTATATTCAAATGCCTTGGATAGATCAGTTTCAACTCTATCTAATGCTATACCTTGGCATTTATGCACCTTACTGCCCACGCTAAGATAAGAGGGACTTGCCTCCTATTAACCACCACAACACCATTCTCATTCACCTCCCATACCACTGGTTTTAAAACCACATTTCCCTTGTGGAAATGAAATCACACCATCGGCCAAAGACCTTTGGACTAATATCCAAGTGATCCTCCATCTGATTGTAAGTGAATCATACAACTACACCCCTTGAACCATTCGCAAGTCCTTCAACTTATATATTCCATATAAGCAATTACTTGGGCCCCTTGAAAGATGAAATATTTTCCAATCGTGATGTTATTGGTATAGTTTCCAAAGGTGGATGATAGACCTCCTTATGAGAGAAAAGTTGAGAGAAAAGTTGTGGATGTTTTTCATCCACGCAGGCCCAAACATAAACATTATCATTTTTATTTCCAAAAATTGTGAAGGTTTTGATGACTCATCCGATACCAAATAAAAGAACTTTGCCATCCCGTTCAGACACACAACCAATCTCATCTTGATTAGTGGGATTCCAGCAAGCAACATTAAGATTTTCACGAGTAGAAATCTCCACTATATGGGTTTTGTTTCATTCTTGAAGTAGCTTTTCATTCCTTCATCCTTGAATTGAGTGATTGCACGTTTGCAATAAAGACTTTCATAATCATGCACTTTCAAGCATCCAATACTCGTTACTAATGCCAAGCAGATCCCCTAACAATTTGAATCTTAGAGTCAAGCTCAATGCTTGCTATCCATTCCCTTCCATGTAGGCTTCCTTTGATTGCTTTAGGTAGATTCGTCTACTGTTATCGATGCTACATTGTTAGGCAAATTCTCCTTGTAGACAGTTTCGAAGGCTCCATCACCATGAGAAGTGTATCTCAATTTACAATGTAGTTTACACTAAGATTTTTACATAGAAAACCAAAAACTGGGAAAAACTACGATGATTGTTAACTCACAAAATAATGCTCACTGCTATACAAAAAGTTACAACATTATTTTAGAGCTACAATCCAAGCAAGTTACAATTCTTTGTTGATTTTATTTTAAGGCTACAACTCAAGGAAGCTACTACTCCTTGTAGAAAGCTCACTTCTACAAAGAATTATAATGATAAACAAAACTATGAATTGCTATGGAAGAAACATCTATCTCATGTTGATATTGCAATCCTTTTTTTTGCACAATTACTCCATCATATTGATTTTGCACATTTCATACTTCTCATTCTGCTCTATTACTTTCGCATACTCCTATGCTTCACAAATGACTTTGATCTCTTATAAATACCCTTTGCCACATTTCAAAACATTGACCAGGTCGGCACCATAAAAACCTTTAGATGAAATGTGTAACACTTCAAGGGTCGGCTTCAACTTATATAATATGTCAGGAAAATAGGTTGCGGGCCATAACATCTCATAATAGACTTCAAGGAACATCATTACACACCTTGTAATGATAAAACAATTGAACATGATCCATTGCACATAACAAAAACCAGGTTGTAGGCCCAAACTGCATAAACATTGTTAATTGTTTATCTTCATACCATCGGGGAGATGCCAAAAATGTCATGCAGACCAAGTTTTGAACAATGTATCTTTTTAACATCATCCATATACCTTTCTACTGAAGTATCAGATAATTCTATAAATCCGCAAAACAAGAAGCAAACTAAATTGATGAAAGCAGGGCATTCTGACATACTGTAACACATCTCAACTTAGAATATTGCATTGCGGACCACCAAAACCTATGAAATTGTTAGAAATGAACTTTTACACCATTATATGCATGTTCCCAAATCCACATATTCTTATTTATCATTTCTGAAGAAAAATGGAGTCTTATCTTAGGTATACTGTGATCCAGAGAACAATCATATACACTTCTTCATTCACCGACTTAACTATTTTATGCGGCATAGGAAATAAGAGAGATTCGCATGCGAATCAAACCTACAATATTATGAAGTATGTAGAATCTCTGCAAATACTTGTATAGATGATCTATGCCTTCTTTATCTTCCACATGTGTTCTAGAGAATACTTCTACATTCGGGACTGTCTGTATTACTTCTGTTATTCGAATGCGGACCTTGCGGATCATCAAAACACTTGATATTTTTAATATAGCATACCTTGTACATCCTTGAGCCTATTCTCAAAACCATATGATCATCCATTTACTTTGGGAGGAATGCAGAGCATTCCAATAGGTTTGCATCCTTGCTTTGTTTTGTCTGAGTAATCACTGGAACTCTGTCACTTGTAACTTTTTTTGTTGAAGGTGTAGTGATATAAAATCTTGGATATAGAATTTTAATATCTGACTCAACTTATATTTTGAACCGCATGACTAGATCTTGCAATGCGGAGAAATGTGGACCGAAATTTTGTAACTCTGCCTTAGGATATGCACTGTGAATGCCTTAATCAAAATTCTGCAACTTGTCTTTAGGTGCGGTACTTCAAATTGATAAAATATAAATGTAGGGATATAAAAGACATGTCAGGACATGAGTATTTATTTCCGCATCATGTTTAAACACAATACTGATCACCACATCATACTTAGCCAGTTTTCTCTTTATCTGTTAAGTCTTCCAGATTGGTTTGGCTTCAGCAAGCTGACCCTAAGTCTTTAACTTAGTCAAGCCGTCTCTCTCAAATCTTCCATTATCCATTAACTTCAACAATTATGCCAACCCATCTCTCTCAAATCTCTCACTATCTATCAACTTTTCCAACTACTTAATTCTGTACAAGTCTGACCTCATATTGACACATGTTATGTTGACATTAATGGCAACTCATATTGTCAACAATCTCCCCCTTTGTCATTGATGACAACACCCAAAAAAATGTGTACACTCACTCTTCAGATATATATTGCATTTCTCTCTCCCCCTTTGACATCAAGGACAAAGGGTATGATGTCTTTTGCTTACACCAATCCAAAATTGTATAAACTCCCCCTTAATATATAGTCTTTACAACCACTACTCACCCTGAGATAAATATGCCTCAAAAAACTGATGCTATATACATGTTATGACACTACTATCCTCCACAAGACTATATACATTCAAAAGATGTCTTATTTGTATTTACTCTTACAACTCATTTGGAAGGTAGAATGGTCTTGTAGATTACCTTGAGTTGTGTAAGAGTGGATGTCCAAATGGCACTTTCTGAGGCAAAAATATGATTTTGACATTCACATTGGTATAAGTCCTCAGCTTCCTCTATACTGCTTGGAATCTTCATCTTTTGATCAACTTTCTCAGCGTCCCCTAGCATCCCAGTCAATGAAGCAAGTCTTAAGTTCACTGCTTCCTTAAGCTTACCAAATTGTTTCTTCAATTGTTCTCTTTGGTCCTGAAGTTGTGATAACTGTGCATGAAGATTTTCAATTTGTGCCCTGGTTACCCCATTCTTGTCCTTTGACAAGTCATATGTTTCGGCCAATTTGGAGATCTGTGACTCAATGGAGTCAATCTAAGCTTTGATATTCTTTGTGGAACTTGGCCATTTTAGGCAGAACATATATAATGTTGTGGCTTCATCAATGCAATTCTTAAGCTTCTTCAAGTTTTCTTTCAATTTATTATGTGCATTAGCACATTTGTCAGACATCTTAGCTAGCTTTTTATCATTTATCTTTCTTAATGCTTCTTTCTCTGCTTTTTGCTCCACATAGGAAGAATGGTCCTTAAAAGAATCCATTAATAGCTTAAATTTTTACTTTGGAGGCAGAGAGGAATCAATGGTTACCTCTGGGAACCTTTCTTAGACCACCTTTATAGCACCTTCAACTACACTGGTCTTCTTTAAGCTTTCTTGTAAAAAATCTTTTCTTGCAGAAGCATGCAATATATCAACTAGTTGTAGTTTGTGAAGGGGTGAAATGTTTGACAGATCAATTTGTCTTTCAAGTGTAAGAATTTGCAGAAGTTGAGGAATAATCATTGGTTGAAATTGTATCTGTAAATCCAATAGGTATTTAAATTAATCAGTCTCTAAGGAACTTTGACCTATTCTCCAACTTTTTCATCTTCTTTACACTCTTTTCTTTCTCTTCCTACTTCTCAGGATTATTTTCTTTCCTTTCCTCATTATTCCCTGTATTCTCCGAAGGAGAATTGTCATGCTCTGTATTTGGATTAGTGTTTTTTGGAGGATATACATTTTCTTTAGCTTGATCTCCCAAGTTCTGTGTTTTTGTATTATGAGGGGGAGGAATGTTCACTTTATCTTGATCCTTTGTACCTGGTGTTTCAATGTTCTCCGAAGGATCAGTCTCCTCATTTTGTTTCTCTTTCTCTCCTATATCACCACAGTCACCTTAGCATTTTTCAATTCTTCAAGAATCTTTGCAGTTTTCTCTATGGTTTCTTTCTCCAATATGTCTATTTATTCCTTGTCTCTTCCCATCAAGATGTTTATTCTTCTTTTTGTTCTAAATTTTTGGGCTTGTTTTTGAGATAATCTGAGCTTTTCTTCATCTGTGATGGAAGATCCTACCTTTTCTATTGCTAGTTTCCTCATCTCAGCCTCATCTGTCATAGCTTTATTTCTTTTGTTGGTGAGTAGGTCTGTAAGGCTCGCCGGAAGATGATTAATGAACTCAATTAATGCCACATTGAAGGCCATCATATATCTGATTATTGCTTCCTCAATAGTAGCCTTGTCATCAGTAGGTATTTTGTCATAGAGATTTGCAACTTGTTTTAGAGCACCATGTTCTATTATGATATTTATAGTGGCCTCAAGATGTAGAAGTGCATGCTCCAATTCTTCTTGAGAAGACACTTTTGATTTCTTTGCTTTCTCTTTCCTTTTCCTTTGGATGTTCTTTCTTCCTCATTTTCTTCCTCTTTTCTCGTTCTCTTCTTTCTTCTCTCAAGTATGACAGATTCTTCTTCTTCATCATCCTCTTCTACATTCATCGGATTCACTTTTCCTCTTTTTGCTTGCACTTTAGGTCTATGCTTCTTGGTCTTTGTGGTCTTGATTTGCACAGGCACTTCAGTGGTAGTTCTTTTCCTACTAGGAAGTGTTGGAGCAGGTCCAGAGGATTTTGAAGAAGTAGCTAGAACAGAGGCAACCCTACATGTCCTTCTACAAGCTTATGTAGCAGAGGAGGATTGAGGTTGTTCTGCTGAATCCATAGGAGTATTAAGCATCTCTTCTAAGTCAAACTTTATCTTTTTTGCTTTAGACTTCACATTTTCTGCATGTTCTTTTACCTCCTTGAATGTTTTATAGGTAATTTCATCATAGGTTCCAAATCTTTCAGCAGAAGGATCTTTTGGCTTGCTGAGTAGCATATCAGCATATCCAGTTAAATCAAATTCAGACACTTCATATAGAAGAGTGGTTATCCAAAAAGTTCTTGGCTCTACAGCCTCCATGTAGCAATTATCTTTGTCCACCATGAATATAATGTCATTCTTATATTTGTTTACAACTTTTGATGGGATTCTCTCCCTCATCTACATATTCTTTTGAAAAGTCTTGAAAAATTCTCAAAATAGTGTGTCACAGTTCTCATGATCGGGAAACCTAAGCATATAATCTTTGATTTGATGGGCAACCAGAGTATCTATTTTCCAAACCATACCCTTCATACTAGGAAACGCTTTTAAGAAATAAAACATAAGACAGATAATCAGGGAGCCATATCAGAATTTGTATTTTGACTCTTTTGTTCTTTTTAGGTTGTCCAATAGTTGCTGCCATAGGAGCTCACATAGATCGTAATCCTTCCATTCTTTAACCATTTGATAGGCAGTATAAATTGCCGTAGCAGTGGCATAATTTTCTCTGTTGGTATGATAAATCTTGTATGCAATGTTCATTGTTGCATACTAGACCCCCAAATCTTCAATATCATTCACTGTTAGGGTTCTCTTATCAAACTTAGCTCCAGTTAGCCTTATAACTTCCTCATTATTCACATATTTCAATATGGGCACAGGTCTAGTGGAGCATAGTCCGGTCACAGCCCTGATGGCTTCCTTAGTTATTATGTATGGTTGATCAAGGTAGAAAAAATCTTCATGAATTCGACTTAGGGCAATCCTTACCCAATCTTCCTCATACCAGAAATTTGGTAAACCCTTCCAAATGTCAAGTTGCTTTGCAACAACGTTGGCAAATTTCTGTTTCAATTGAAAGTCATCTCCCAAAAGATTGTCATTTCTAAACTGCTCCAACTTTAGATGGTCATACTCGTCTATATGAGAATGGATATAGATCCAGATATCTTCTATATGAAGTACATTAGCAGGTACATGTGAAAATGCACCATCTTTGTCTATTTTGGTGGATTTGTAAGGGTGCTTTTTGAACTTTGGCCTTGGCCTCTCAACAAAATTGATTACAATAGGTGTCACCATGATAATGCCTTCAGAAACTAGGGTTTAACCAGCAAAAGTGAAAAAATACTTGATAATATGGTGGATGAGGTTTGCACAAATGTTTTGCTGAGAATCTTTTGCTCTTCTTTGGCTCTTCAACACTCTTGACTTCGATCAAATGAGATCAAAATGATCAGATGTTGCCTAAATAGTCTTCTCACCAACTATGTTTGCTCCACATTAAATACATTCTCTGTTTTGACCTAATTTGCATTTCATTATGCAAAACCTCATGATCATTCAACAATTCTTCGCAAAGAGTTCAATTGCTCTGGAGATTTAATCAAACACCTTCATATCATCATCTTAACATGTCCATATCATTTTTGGCCAATATGCTGAGGATTTCAACATCTTATTCATTCAGGGGTTTTAAAAGTGTTTGCAGTTGCAACTTGATGCAGCGACATCTGAGTAAATTTTGAAAATTGTCTTTCACAATAGATTTTTTGGTTTGACTGTGTGGGTCGAGTGATAGAAGCTGAGGAACGAAGCTCCTGTCTTCAAGGCGACAGGGCAATAATAGTTAAATATTATATTTTAGAAAGTGGGATAATGGAGAGGATGGTGATTATGAAAATTAGTTACTTTGTTATTTTGAGACGGAGAACTGTAGAAAGACAGAAAGGCTAAAGATAGACAAAGGCGACAACAAAAAAATCAATGACAGGTCGCATGCAAGAAAGGGCCGACTAAGGCACAATTAAGAATAGTGTAAATCCACGAACTAAGTGGAGAGAGAGAGAGGAGAAAAGAGGGCGGAAGAATATCATTGATGCAGGTTGCATGTGATGAGGAGATGACAGTTATTAGCAAGTAATAGTTGGCTGATATTAATAGAGGGGTGACAGTGAGTGATGGGCAGCTAACTGAGAGGATGAGAGTTAATGAGGAGGCTGAATCATGGAAGGAGGCTGTAAGTTAATGCAGGCGCAAATATCTTAAGAGGGGCGGCATATAATAGAGAGGAGGTCGTCGAATATAAGGAAGAGGCCGCGTACATGAGAAGCTGGCCGTCGTGCAGTAAGAAGAGGGCGGCAAGAAATAATTAGGGTGACTGCATATAGTGGTGGCATAAATTAAGAAAGGAGGTCGTTATGAAGAGGCAGCGGCATATGTATGAGACCACGCGTATGTAAGGAGGGAGCAGCAATATAAAAGACATGCCGCATATGTATATCAGAGGTCGTCAGATATAGAGAGCCCAACTGGTGAGAGGGTGGCAGAAATGAATGGACAGGCCAAGTGGGGCCATGAGTTGAAGAGAGACAGGCCAATAAAGAATCAGTGAGGCCGCATAGAGAATGAAGAAGCCACGAACATATCAGAGGGAGGCTGATGTATATGAGAACATGCCACGGGTATGAAAAAGGCATAGGCACAAAGAGATAGTGCAGGCCGAAGATAGAGAAAGAAGAGGCCGATAAGAGGAATGAAAGGCCAAATATTGTAGAGGTAAGGAGCTGAATTGGAGAGGCAACACAAAGATAATGGAACGTAGGCCAAAGGTTATGAGGCTGTGACTATAGAGGTTCGAAGATACTGCAGAAGGAAAGAGCATAAGGTGTCAAAGAATGTAGATAGTGACATGAGGAGAATGAATGAGAAATACAAGACATAGATCGGACTGTTAGAAGGTCGAATGTGGCCGTAGGCCAAATAGAATAAATGTTATTGCAGAATTTTGATTTTGTAATAGAGAAGCCTATTTGGGTTGTTTTGAATGAAAGTCTATTTTATGTTATTCTGTTGCTTGATAGAGTGTTCCTGTAACAAATCAGGACGGTAGAGTATAAACATTGTTAATGAATATTTCCTTAAGCTCCTGTCACACTGCTATGAATGATTTGGTTAATCTTTGTGTGTTGTTCAAGTTCCTATTATTTAATTGACAAAAATATTAGAAAGCCTTGTTAGATGGGCAGAGACTTGCATCTCATTGGAAGATTGGTATGATAAATGTGCATGGTTCTGGAACACCGTGCTATCACAACTCCCCCTAAACCAATACTTCCTTCTAATTTCTGGAGGATCCATCTGCACCAGGCAGAGGTGTAGATCCTTCCTTTACTCCATTCTCTTCCTTTCTCCTCCATGTCCTGTACATTTCCTTCTTTTGCAGAGCAATATCAACCTTTTTTTGAGAAGCAGAAGACCTTGCACTCTTTCCCCTACAGAACCTTGCAATGTGTCCTATTTTATTGCAATTGTGGTAGGTGGTATTGGATGGTGGAGCATAATCACCTCTTCTTACATTAGATCTGCAGTTAGCAGCCTTATGACCATACTTGTTACATGTGTAACAATAACCATAGAAGAACTAAGAGATCCTAGCATTGTTCTTATTCTTGAAACTATTCTTCAGCATTTTGCTTCTGTATCCATTAGCCTTATGATTAACGTTGTTGCAAGCATGACACTGACCATGAGAGCTTACATCATTGTACCTAGGAGGCCTAAATGAATTCTGATTCATCTTGTTTCTACATTCAACAACCTTGTGACCAGATTTATTACAAGCATAGCAATTACCATCGAAAGCTTGAGGATACCTAATAGGAGCAGTTTGTTTAGGTGCAAGTTTTCTAAAATTCTTCTTCTTATTCTTCCTTTGTCTTAGGACAAGAGTGAATTCATCTTTTGAATTTCCAGAGGCATTCTTTTTGGAATCTTCAATACAGGCCTGTTCCTTCTTTGTTTCAGAGTTTCCTTCTGATTGGAAGTTATCATATAAATTAGTAGATGCATTGATTATGGGGCTTTTCCCCTTTTCAAAACCAAGGCTAGATTTTTATTTTGCAGGCAGTTAATTATTTCATCAAGAATTTCAAATCCTCCTTTTGGTTTTAGTCCTTTGTCAATTTGTTCTTTTTCCTTTTCCAGTTCTTTCTTCTGAGTGACAACTTCTTCATCAAGTTTTGAACATTCAATTGCTTTTTCATTGAGCTTCATATTTAGGCATTCTTCAATCCTTTTGCCTTCTTCAACCATAACTTTCAAATTAGAGATCATATCTTCTGCCTCTTTGAGATTGATGTCACCTCTTTTGTCTCCTATTTGAGATTCCAGTTTGCCAATTTCTTCCTTTGATTCTTTGGCCTTTGTCTTCAATTTCACAATTGTCTCCTTTGATTTTTCAAGCATGTCCTCATATTCATGATTTAGTTCTCTTCCTTCATCTAGATCCTCTAGGACATACCAGAGTTCTCCCTCAAGATCAACATCATCTAGATTAAGATCCCAACCTTCAGGTTCCATTGCTTCTAGATCTGGTTCTGGAAAAAATACATCATTATCCATAGCTTCAGATTCCATGTGTTCAAGTGCATGATCTACCTCAGCTGTTCGGCTTCTTAAAGGTACTTAGCTCTGATGCCAATTGTTGAACACACAATGATGCTGAGAGGGAGGGGTGAATCAACATATATTAAAACTTAAATACTTCATTTGGAGATCAGATTCATTAATTTATAGAACATAAAGTAAAATATGCAACACATTCATCAACACAATGACACCAAGATTTTTATATGAAAAACCCAAAACTGGGAAAAACCACAGTGAGTGTTAACTCACAAAATAATGCTTACTGCTATATAAAAGTTTACAATATTATTTTAGGGCTACAACCCAAGGAAGCTACAAGTCCCTGCTGAATTTGTTTTAGGGCTACAACCCAAGGAAGCTACTACTCCTTGTAGAAAGCTCGCTACTACAAAGAAAATATCCTATGAATTGCTATGATAAATAAAACTATGAAATGCTATGGAAGAAGTATCTATCTTATGCTGATATTGCAGTCCTCTTTTTATGCACAATTACTCCATCATACTGATTCTGCACACTTCAATCTTCTCATTCTGCTCTATTACTTTCGCATACTCCTCTATGCTTCACAAATGATTGATCTCCTATAAATACCCTTCGCCACATTTCAAAACATTGATCAAGTTGGCACCATAAAAACCTTTAGATGAAATGTGTAACTCTTCAAGGGTCGGCTTCAACTTATATAATATGTAGTAAAATAGGTTGCAGACCACATCATCTCATAATAGACTTCAAGGAACATCATTACACACCTTGTAATGTTAAAATAATTGAACATGATCCATCGGACATAACAGAAACCAGACTGTCGGCCCAAACTGCATAAACACTGCTAACTGTTTATCTTCACACCATCGGGGAGATGCCAAAAACATTATGCGGACCAAGTTTTCAACAATGCATCTTCTTAACATCATCCATATACCTTTCTACTGAAGTATCAGATCATTCTATACATCTGCAAAATAAGAAGCAAACTGAACTGATGAAAGCAAGGCATTCTGGCGTATTGTAACACATCCCAACTTAGAATATTGCATTGCAGACCACCCAAACCTATGAAATTGTTAGAAATGAACTTATACACCATTATATGCATGTTCCCAGATCCACACATTTTTATTTATCATTTTTGAATAAAAATGGAGTCTTATCGTAGGTACACTGTGATTCAAAGAACAATCATGTACACTTCTTCATTCACTGACTTAACTACTTTATGCGGCATAGGAAATAAGAGATATTTGCATGCGGATCAAGCCTGAGATATTATGAAGTATGTATAATCTCCGCAAATACTTGTATAGATGATCTATGCCTTCTTTATCTTCCACAAATACTCAAACATGTGTTCTAGGGAATCCTTCTGCATCCGGGATTGTCCATATTACTTCTGTTACTCAAATGCGGACCTTGCGGATCATCATAACACTTGATACTTCAATATAGCATACCTTGTACATCCCTAAGCCTATTCTCAAAACCTCATGATCATCTATTTACTTTGGGAGGAATGCAGAGCATTCTAATAGGTCTCCATCCTTGCTTTGCTCTGTTTAATTAATAACCGAAGCTCTATCATTTGTAACTTTTTCTGTTGAAGGTGTAGTGACATGAAATATTGGAAATAGAATTTTAATATCTGGCTCGTCTTATATTCTAAATCGCAGGACTAGATCTTGCAATGTGGAGAAATGCGGACTAATGCTTTAACTCTGCCTTAGGATATGCACTGTGAATGCCTTAATCAAAATTCTGCAACTTGTCTCTAGGTGTGGTACTTCAAACTGATGAAATATAAATGTAGGGATATAGAAGACATGTCAGGACATGAGTATTTACCTCTGCATCATGTTTAGACACAAGACTAATCACCGCATCATACTTAGTCAGTTTTCTCTTTATCTGCTAAGTCTTTCGGACTGGTTTGCCTTCAACAAGCTGACCCTAAGTCTTTAACTTAGTCAAGCCGTCTTTCTCAAATCTTCCATTATCCATCAACTTCAACAATTATGCCAAACCATCTCTCTCAAATCTCCCACTATCTATCGACTTCTCCAACTACACAACTCTGTACAAGTCTAACCTCGGATTGACACATGTTATGCTGACATCAATGACAACACATATTTCCAACAATTACAAATGGAGGTTTGTAACTGTTCTTTGTTTTCAAAAAGTGACAACTCCCTTTTTAAGATAAAAATTTGATTTTATGAGTACGCTTTTGACCTAAAAATGGGAAAGGTGAATTTTTAAATTATAATATGAAAAACTGACAACTGCAAATACCCAACACACTTACAAGAAAATGCTCTCAAAATTAAAATAATGATCGTAGTTTCACCTAGACATAAGAATGGGAATGAAACTTGATGTTGAACCATCTGATTACATAATACTCTTACAATACCATACAAACCTTGATGAAGGCTCTGATGGGGTTTATTATTTGGTAATGTAACCAATACTCTTTAGGTTGTATGAAATGTGTTTATTTAAACTTTTAAAGGGTTGTATTGGATAATGCATTATCGGCATAAAGTTGTATGGTTGTGTGTGGGTTAATCTTAGGAACAGTCTATGCTCAAGTTGCTTCCAAGAATTATTCTATGTATTAAGTTTTTTAACCTATTGATCATTATTGAGCTAATGGGCTTTGTGTTTAGTAAAGCATTAAAAAGATAACCCTTGTACAAATTTTAGGTTATGCATTGATAAATCATCAATAAAAGTATCCAAGATTGTATGTATGTGTCAATTGTGAATGTTGTAATAATGTGGAAGGAATAATCCATAAAAGTAGTTACATGATTTAATAAATGAACCCTTAGGATTATGAGTCCAAGCTTACTTAGTAACTCGAAAGGTGAGTTTTAAAGACCATAATATGATTGGTCTTTCTTGTTCACCTTGGTGCATTGGAATATTCGTAATGATGTATAACTTGAGACCACATGTAATGGGATCTTTGGTAATTATGTGGATTGATCACTTTTTTAATATATAGTTGTCATGGGAAGATTATATGTGTAAATAAATAAATAGAATGATCATTTATTAAAATTAGGTTTAATGAATGTGACAATCAATTATTAACTTAATGTATAGTTGTGATAGATCAAAAGCTATATTGGAGTTACATTTGGAGGATAATGGTTAGAAATTTAGAATTAGTTGCTATTAATATATTAGAATGTTTTAATTGAGGAATGTGCACGACTTGAACTAATAATGTTTATGATTGAGATTTTATATTTTTAGAACTCTAAATTAAAGGAGCATTTAGGAAGGGATTTTTATAAAAACCTAGGAAGTTCCAGAATTATCAATTGTACATCCTTTCATTTTTTTGGTATAAGCATTATTGTACTTATATGTTTGTTGTAAATAAATAAATAAATAGAATTGTTTATTAAAATTAGATTTAATGAATGTGACAACCAATTATTAACTTAACATACAACTTTGATAGATCAAAAGCTATATTGGAGTTAAATTTGGAGGATAATGGTTAGAAATAGTCTATTAGATGTTATTAATACAATAGAATGTTTTAATTGAGGAATGTGAATGACTATAATTAAATTATATTTGTGAATGCGATTTTATATTTTTAGAATTCTAAATTAAAAGAGCCTTTAGAAGACATTTTTATAAAAACCTAGGAAGTTGTTACAAGAATTATGGACAATTACAATATGCCTTTCTTTATATAAAGATATCCAATTCTTAATACATGTTATATAGACTTGAACAATCTTGTCAATGATATATTAGAAGTCATTATAAACAAAAAAAAGAATAATTCAAAGTTTTCTTAAATTTTATTAGCCATATAAAAACATGTGACAAAACTATCAAATTCAATGTAGTGGACACATCGACTCGACTATATATTATAAAAAACTATATATTTTAATTCACAAGATTCAATAGATATAAATTTAATTTAATTATTCATAATTTTTAGAAGTTATTACACAACATAATTTATCTATTTTTCTATACATTCCCAAATATTTTATAAAAACTATTCCTATCAATGACTAGGGTGTTGACATCATTTCTCAATCATTAATAGTTCATCACATCTATAAGTAAATTTATATGCATCTACAAGTAAACATATATACACATTTAAAATATAAGTTAAAACTTGATTTTATCCAAATTAAGACTCGTATATTCAAAGGAAAACATCCATACATATCTATATAACTAAACATCTAAATGTGCATATATACATATCATGTATATAAAGAAATAACATAAAGTCTAAATGTAACATCCCCGTCCCCGAGCCCTGTCCTGAACCATGTGTATCTAATCCCATCCATAGATATGAACATCTGAGTGATGTGTAGATCCCTAAACATAAAAATGATCTCTATTAAATTAAATTTATATATATTAAAAAATATGGAATCTCAAGTACACATGTTCAAATTTTAAATGTACAATTAAATACTAAATACCTTGCATCCAACCTCAACCACATCCGCTGTCTACTGCATAGTGTCATGTCCTAGCACCTCTCTCGTCGGTCCCTAATGTAAGATTGATTAAATAAGAGTCAACACGTGCATGATGCACAAGACTAAATTTTATAATTTAAATATATAAATTATTTATTTAACAAATAAATTACACTAGAGATTAAACAGAAAATTTAAAATGTATACCTCGTCATCAGCAACCTGTGTAGCTCCATGGATGACCATCCCAATCCCACTAAGCTTAGATGAATCGAGGGTCATCGCAATGTTATCCTTAAACAAAATTCCATGGAATGATTCTGGTGCGTAAGGTGGCACAATACCAGCATCAGGCTGTGATGGAATTTGCTATGAAGGCATTGTGTCAGTCATATGTGTAACTCACTGATCACTGCACTGACTGAAAAATGTGAACACGGTCTCGAGAGGGATCCCATACTCTGAACTAACAAACTGATATGCAAAAAGTAAATCCTGCGCCAGACATGTACTCAAGCTACATAAAGCACTCTCTCCAGAAGTCTACGCCACATCACGTGGTGAAACTATGTCAGCACGTATGTAAGGATCATAACTGGCAAAAGTCAAATCAACTGATCCTATGTTGGTGCATGGACTCAACATATATCTACCAACGCGATCTGATGCCAAGCGGTCAACGTCACTAGTAATAGAACATAAACTCTCAAAAATGTGTTGTCTCAATGATGCAACTGTTGCCTTAGCTAATTGTCCTAGATTCAACCTTTTGGGAAGTACTAAAAGGTTGGGACCCACTAATGCCCTCTTATTTTCAGGTAGATCCTGATTAGGACGTTAGAATTTCTTTGAAAACCTCCCACAACCTTGTTCCGCATGTCGAGGGATAGAAGTGAAATCAACATCAAGTCATAAATGAACAACAATAAATAATTGTTTGCAAAAATATAATGGCCACTCATCATTGTGTGGCCATCTATGATGTGTTGTTAACCACTTAGGATATATAAGTGGTGCAACAACAACATTTGTACACCTGGTGACAAAATAGCCCTGAACTCTGTCATGTCCGTGATAATGTGGAAACATATTATGCACCATATCCAATGAAACGACCCTATTAACTGCTGGCCATTTCACTGTCCCAATAACAGTGCTAGCAAGTGACACATAAAATCCTCAATACTCAAATCATCATAGGGATTGTATGATTTGACTACGTCAATCATACGGGCAAACTCTGCTCTAGTCCCCACCAACATGTCTCTATTAGACAAGTTTGGTGTACTATGGATCGTTTGATCTAAATGTGTCAAAGCATTATTGAGTCTATCAAGAGTGGCAGCATATAAGTCACTCTTAACACTATGTGCATCACCACTATTATGCTCACTATTATGACCATCACTATGATGATATGCCATGTCAGATGCCATGTATGCAAATTTCTACATTTAAAAAAAATTGAACATACATTTAATTTATAAAATGAAATTATATGTATTCAATTTTTACATTTAAATTAACAAAACAAAAAACATTTAAAATCTAAGAATTAAATACACATGAACAATAGATTACACATTTAAATTAGTTACAAACTATATAAACATTTAAAATTAAAAAATTAAATACATTCAATCTAAACATTTATATTAAATCAAGACGTGCAATAAGGAGTATAAAACATGAAACAACCTACGTGTTCTTATTTATACTAAATTAGTTATTGTGGGTCACATACACCAAGGCAAGCAGGTTTTAAGTATGTGCACATATTTCAAATACATCTAGCCAAGTTCAGATTTTCAAACTAATAATGTAGTTAGATTTCAGATCTTGAATAAAAATGCAAGTTTTATTGAAATAAATGTAAATACAAAACTCACTAATCTATTTCTATAATGACAAAGCTATCCTTTTGAATTGAAATACATTAAAGTTCAAATTTCCCATTTGCAACAAATAGATTTTTCCTATTGAAATGAATGTAAATTTGAGAAGGCCAAGTAAATGTAAATGACTATATTTGGGGTTTTCAATGGTTTTTGGATGGACAAAAGTGCAATCCTATCACACATATAATGTTGTTAGGAAAATGGCAAAGTTAATTATTTCAGTTGCCTCGGTTACTCATGGTGGTTATACATCTACTTATCATGGCATACTTGGTATAGTTATCCATTCTAAGCATATCTTAATCTATGCATATATGATGTTGGAGGCCATGCCTTCTTCGCATTTGAGTTTGGTTGATTCGTTGGGGACACTGATATATACACTTTTTGGTGATTCCATGTAACACTTAGTAGATGATGTTGTTGATACTAATGTTGATAGATATGATCCGTGTTACAAAGATCTGGAATACCATGATGATCCTCTTGTAAGCAAAGAGGTATAAATTAAGACCTTTTGTATATAATTCAATGTCTAGATATTTTGAACTTTTACTAATTTTTTAAACATGTGTTTTTGTGGACACAAGGGTTATTTGGGAACGTTCCTATTAGATAGAGTGGCATTGTAAATCACCATGATTCAGATTAGGATAGTGTTCAACAAGTGAGATAATACTTGTACATTTTATTTTTTTTGTAATAAATATTTAAAAATCAATTACATTTTATTTACATACATACATATGTGCTTACATGTACACACATGTGCATGTAGGATGGTTTACACCAACACTCAGGGGATAGTAGTTTACACTCTAAAGCTTGCTCTTTTAGGAGGCAGACCTTATTATTGTAGATTTAGGAGATGAGAATCTATATATATTGTATGGTGTTTTTATATTTGATACACATGAACATTGGATAATTTTAAGGATCATTATATATACATTCATATATGGTACATATTTGATCTATTTGATAAGTTCATGCATCTTATATATTTATTTTTCATAACTATATTTTATACTTTAAAGTTATGAATTCCATTGATCTAATATTAGATTAGATTAGTTAACTAAATAGTTTCTTAGATTTAATTAATTTATAACCTTTATATCAAATTTCCTATAAATTTAATTATTTTATAAATTTAGTTAATTTTTATAAGTGTATTAATTTATATTTATTTAATATCCATTTAACTAATTATAAAATTTATATCAATTTTCATGTGTAATAGATGGAAAAATTGGTGTTGGTAAGTTAACATCTTGTCATCTTCCTAACCTTTTATGTGTATGCCCCACTAAATTATGATCATGTGAATTGAGGGCCACATGAAAGTAGCGTATAGGAGAGACATGGACCATATGGATAGAATGATGATTAGGACCAAATGATAAGTCATTTCTAAGTACATACTATCCTCGCGTGAATTAAGGCTAGAGATATATGCAATAAAAGCATAGGCCACGTTCATGAAGGAAGTGTACAAAGCAAGCAAGATGAATCAAACCCTTGTAAAGCTCTACCACTCAAGTATAATCTAAACTCACTAATCAATAATATATCATCTAAATTTTTATAATTAGCAAGTCAATGACTTTACATGTAAGTGGCATTGGTAGATCCATCATAGTCATCGTGCAATAGTTCATTACTAAGTCTCATAATATATTTATGTAATGTAGGATGAGACATTTCAAAGTATTAATGAAGGGTACATGAGAAGATTATGAATTATAATCAAGGAATAAGTTATTATCATGTAGAACAAGATTATGCAAAAGACTATTGCAAGTATCCACAGATTCGCCATAAATATAGAAGAATGGTCATCACTATACTCATCATGATGTATGAAATAGGGTAATTCATTCAAATTAGATGAATCTATGGACATAGGGATAACATGACATTTAAAGGATGTATCATCAAGAGGTATACTAATTTGTCATACATAAGTGAAAGGGGTGTGGTAGAATCACATAATAATATTTTGCTAAATAGATGTTCATTGTTATCACAAGGAAGATGATCATTATGAAGTGTGTGGGTAAATGCCATAAATGTCTCTAATAGGAGAGGGTAAGCACCAACATATCCAATGGAGGGAAAATATAACAATGGTAAAATAACACATCCATAAAGAGCACACTTGCATCCATATGACTGCACCTACTTTAGATGAATATTGAAGATAATTAAACAATCCTTCTTTTATTCTATCTCTAAATAAGCAATCATAAAGTTCTAACTCTAAAATATTAACCAACAACTTATAGTGAAAAATATACTTAAATTGTTAACATATGATTTATACCATTTATTAAGATTAAAGAATGTTCTATGACTATTTTGTATTTATGCAACAAGAAAGCCACATTCATATTCTAAACATTACTACATCTCATCTTAGGAATTCAAAACTTAAACTAACAAGACTATAAGCTATAAATCTAATCACATTTTAAGAAACTACAACATAATAATAATAATCTAAAAAATCAAGACATCTCTTCTTAGTTGATACATTATTACTTGTTAAACTAGGATGCCCTTACATCATATTGGTTAACCTACTTAATTCAAGGCATTTTTATTATTTTTAGAATGAATTGACAAGGATGTGGGACAGGTGTAGATCTTATTTCTATAGAAATAACATCATAAATTTTTTATTTTTATTTTTAATATAGAATTAAAAAAACCATTTATTACTAATTAAACTTATAAAAAATATCTCACTAATTATTCATTTTAATTTTTATAAAGTCATAACTGTGTCAAGGATGAATGTGACATATGTAATGAAAGATAAAAACATGTCAAAATTTGAGATAAATGTATGCAAAGAAACCAAGGAATAAATGCATTTTGTCAAACACAAAGGACAACTTATCCACCCAATTTCTTACTACAAATTGGGAGATTTGCATTCAAACTTTATTTACTCTCAATTGGAAAGCTATTCAAAACATGTTGTTGGTTTCCTATGAAAGCCTCCCTATTGTCCCAACCTTCAAGTGGCTTAAACATTCATGTTTTTGCTTCCTTTTTGGTTTGTCTCTGTAAGTTCCTCTATTGTTCTATTAAACTAAGTTCTTTCCCTAGTTTTAAGAGGGAATCCCTACTATTTTTCTTCTCAAATGACATTGTTACCCTAAGAAATCATGAAAAACAAAATAAGGAATATAATATCCCCATTAATTCTTGAATTACAGTAAGGTACAAATCAAAAGTCAAGCCAACAAGTGCTAATGTTCTTTCAATTTTAAATCTTTGAACACTAAGAAACATATAATTATCATGGCTAAATGCATCAAGATAAATTATAATTTTGCTAAGAAGATTATCCATTGAAGACAATCTTCAACAAGGGCATGCACCTACAAACTGCTTCTAGTTTTGATTCTGTCCATCCCTCATCCTATATGAATTTTGACAGTTTGTTCAAAATCTCTCCTTTCATATGATATAGTCTTTTTAAAATTTCAATTGTATTTTACAGTAAAAATGCCTAAATACAGCTATACAGTTCTTTAAAAAGACTAGATATAGCTGTATGTAGTCATTTTTAAAAAGACCAGGTATAGCTGTATGTAGTCATTTTTAAAAAGACCAGGTATCATATCGAAGGAGAAAAGACTGTATCATATGAAAGGAGAGATTTTGAACAAACTGTCAAAATTCATATAGGATTTTGTAGTCGGCAAGTAGAATTAGGGTTTTGCGTTCTTCCTCTGTGGGATGGAAATGTAAAATCATTCTCTGTAACACGTTCACAAAAAGATCTCATTTATGTGACACATTCCCATCATGCATTCAGGACAATCTTGTGTATATTACGATTAGGGTATATCCATTTGTGCACGTGGGTGTTGTGGAGTTGTGGTGATGGAAGAGTGCAATACCTGGAGGTGGCATAGTGCAGTCGAATAAAGGAGCTCGTTGGCTATTGTGGGCTCACTAGTTGTTGTTTGTGGGCTCCAGGCGGAACACTTCAAAACTGTATCAATCCGGGCGAAAATGACATTTTCGCTTTTTTTAAATTTTTTTTATTTTCAATGGTTACACCCAAAACCTAATCAGGCGTAAACGTACCTCCCGATAAAGTTCTGCTAGGAAACGTACAACCACGTAGGTGCCACATAGGCATAACATGGTTTCAGGCGTAACAAAACCAGGCGTAAATAAATCGCGTGTAAATGATCCGCTCAGAATTATTTATTTAGCTAAAAGTGTGACACACTATTGTGATTTTACCCATATCTTTTTGGTCTACTTGTTTGTATGTTTTATAGTAGTCTTGATGACCCTCTAATGGAGTATCATGGAATGTCCTCATAATCTTTTCTTTCATTTTTCGATCTTGGGATTTGTGGTTTATGGGCCCATAATATAACTTAGCATACGCTTATGTAACAATTTTGTTGTAACTTAATTTATATCAAATTTCTAAGGCACCTACATGCCTAATACTGATGTCCTTGACCTTTATGAATGTGGAGTTACTTTGATCAAGAAAATAACTTAGGAGGAGACTCTTGGAAGAAATGATCTAATATAGAAGTGAATTTGGTTCATAAGAAAAGTTTACTAGATTAATTTTGTAGGTTACAAGGTTGATCGTGTGGGATATATCATATGTGTTATGGATTTGATTAAGCATTATGATCTTGTCTAAAATGAATAGAACAAATGTGTTCCTACCTCAATGAAGCTTGATGAATATATCCTTTGATAATTCTCAAAACACAAACTTCAATCTATAGTGTCCATGGTTCTTTCCAGAATTTCTCCTAGGTCTCTCTAAGAGTCAAAATTTATTACTTGTAGGTTCCTAAAGAATTGAGTTGTCTTTATTACATTTTCTCAAAATGTCGTCTTGGCAGATCATAGTTTGGTTGAATTTAGGTTTTTATTACTATTTCTAATTCCAAATAGGCATGCTCATAATAATTCACTCTATGGTTTCAAATGGGGTGTTATGGGTAAATCAGTGTGGATTGTTTTGGAATATTAATGTTAGTTTTTGGGTTTTAAGAGATTAATCACCCTAGGTCAAGATGATATCTCAATATACTTATCTTGAAGTTTGAAAGTAAGATAATCATAATCCATCTTTGTATCTTTAGTTATGCCTAAGTTTCTGTGACAACTAGTGATGGCAATGGGTGGATCTATATTTGAGAATTGAAAGTTAAGTTATATTGTTAGATTTTATCCTTAACTATGTTGGGTTGTTATGATTGTTCCCTCCTTAGGAATCTTTTTGGATATTTTGATTTCTTGAATTCTTGAAGGGTAGGTGAGTGATGATTGCTTATTAAATGTCAATGAATTGATTTATCCTTATATCCATTTGGGGGAGTCACACCTTTTCACTTCAATAGTTGCAATTCTCCAAGAAGCGTTTGACAGATAAAGCTTTGATAGATTTGGCATTTTCATAATTTTAAGCATAAAGTAATTTTAAACACACATGGAGTAAACTTGTTGAAGAAACATTAGGCATGAAGCAAACACATAGATATGTGTAATACATGAAGCAAACGCATAAATACACGTGATACACAAAGCATACACGTAAGACACGAAGCATGAAGCGTACACATAAATACACGTAATATACGAAGTATACACATAAATACATGTAAGATACAAAGCATGAAGCATACACATAAATACACGTAATACACAAAGTATACACATAAATACATGTAATACACGAAACATGAAGCATACGCATAAATACACGTAATACATGAAGTATATGCATAAATACACGTAATACACAAAGCATGAAGCATACACATAAATACACGTACTACACGAAGCATGAAGCATGCATAAAAACACATAATACATGAAGTATACGCATAAATACACGTAATACAGGAAGCATGAAACATACACAAACACACGTAACACACGAAGTATACGCATAAATACACATAATACACAAAGTATGCACATGAATACACATAATCTACAAAGCATACAAATGAAAGGCACGCACATATAGAAATGCATTATTGGCGTACTTAAGATGAAGGCTCAATAGTTAATTCTAATTAAATGACGGTTAAAGTAGGTTTGTCCCACAGACTGACAGGATTAATGTTCTGATACCAATTGTAATATCCCCTTTTTGGGATTGCCCTAAATCTTGCCCTAGAATCACAATTTTAATATAATTAGGGTTATAACTTACCAATTAAATGCTTTAAGCAAGATAAGTCTTCATTTAGGTCCTGCAATCATGTTCGATAACATTGGAAATATAATTCATATGATCAAAACATATATAATAAATTTATTATCTATTTAAACCATGCAATATACATAACTATTTGAAATCTATATAAACTACACAATATCTATAGTGCATGATAAAAGATTAGCCATAATGCATAGTGGAATGTTTAATCATAATAGGACTTGGATGAGAAACATGATAAGTTTGTCCGAAGCTATCCATGCTAAGCCCAAGAGTGGATATACCATCCCTCTTGGCCCCAAGTGGCAGACACACGGGCATCCAACATGGGGTGGGCTACTTAGTGGATAAACTTGTATTTACTTTCCTTATCCGTGCTACCTTATCCATCCCTTTTATGATTGAAACTCCTTGAATCCATTCCAACAACCAAACCATGTAGAGATTAAGGAAAAGCTAGAATAGGAGGCCCGTAGATTTACTTTTCTAAGCCCAAGGGCAGACACTCACCCCCTTGTCTCCAAGTGGTAGACACACAACCATCCATCATGGAGTGGGGTACTAGAAACAAATCTAGTATCTGCTCACCCTATTGGTATTTCCCACTCTCCTCATGGTTGCTTGATGAGAATTACAAACATTAAATATATCCAGATTCATAGAGATTATACAACAATAAATATATCATTATACATAATATTCATGATAGAGCATACCACAATATCTATTAAAACATAAAATTGCTATATTCACAACAACAAATGTATTAACTACCGATTCTGCCCTTGTCTGCTAAGTGCATACACGTTGATTTGATTGATTCAATAATAGAACAATAGAATGATAGAATATAGAATAATCAAATGATAGAATGATAGAATAATAGAAGAATAGGATGATTGTATGATAGAAGGATAAAATGACGAATACGATAATAATAGAATGATGGAATAATATGAATGATAGATTGATAGAGTAAAATGATATAATGATACATGAAAGAATGAAATAATAATCGAATATTAGAATGATAGAATAATAAATTAATAGAATGAGAGGAAGATAAAGTTATGATAGAGGGGCTGCAATAAATAATTCTTTGTTGTTATCAATTATTGCATATATATATATATATATCACTACCCATGTATTCCTTTTTCTCTTTTCTATTGTATGAAGTTCGAGCTTCTGGCTGCTTCCTCCCTTCAATGATTCTCCTCCTCTTCCTCATATACCACTATATGTCTTTTCATGAAAGGATGTGACTTCTCCAAAAGAGAACGATTTTGTAAAACATTATATCCTTTCACATAGGGAGGCAACCCATTTAGTATATGCACTTCCCTCATTAATATACTTGTTGTCTTTTAATAGATGTGATCATTGCCTTATGATAAGTCGGCCACTTAATATGTTTGCGACCTTTATATATATAATAAGTCTCTTATTAATATTTATTTGTTCGTTGATGGAGATCAGCCAACATAAACAAGGAGTTGGCTTTGCTAATTATAAGTTTAAAGACCCATGATATTAAGTGAGGTCGGCCACTTGTAATATTAATATATGCCTCTTAATTATTACAACCGCACCATGAAGTCAGCCTTTGTAAATTAAATCTTTAATTTAATTTATCCTTAAAGTCTTACTTTCCTTCTTATTAATCGACCTTCTTGTTTTTAATGCCTACGAACCTATCCTGCAGGGGATATTACACACCGAGACTAGGTTTAGGCTTCTTATACTTTGACAAAAGTAGAGTGGAGACTACAATATGGTTCATTCTAGAACTATTGTGATTGGGGATTGAATATATTGTTATGAATGTTAATTTATGCACATATGACTTTCTAGTACAATTTATGCTTTGAACATGAAATTGTGCTCTGGTCACTTGTGTAACAACAAATCATTCCTGTCATAATGGGCTTAGAAGCTCAAGATAATTTTTAGCTAGTAAAAAGAAGGCGCAAGCACAAGGAGCCTACAATGGACATCTTTGGATTGATCCATGTCTTGCTAATCAAAGGAAGAAAAACCCTACAATGATATATTGAATCTCTCATTTAGTGAACACAAAACATTATAGCTAATAATAAAATTGTGCTCACAATCGCAACCTCTTCAAAATGTGATATGCAACTAGTTTTGTGGAGCACAAATGATTGTAATGAAAGAATCGATAGAAGTAGAAGAGTGGGAAACTTCCTCCTATCTTAGAAATGATGTCTTCAAAACCTAATGAAATTACATAAATCATGTTTTATTAACTTAGTAATGATAATTTTTTATGTTGTACAGAAAATGAGAATAATTTCTTCTTCCATTTTTTAAATAGTGATAATATATTAATCATTAGAAAAATCCTTAAAAGGCTAGTATAGTGGCACACAGATGAAAATATCAATGGATAGAAACACAAAGCACCTAAAGCTAATCAACACTCTACGATATTTAGGAAAATAACTTTGAAACCATATACTATATAGAGAAGGCATGGAAAACTAGGAACTTGTCAATCTTCCAATCAAGATTTCCATACTCCTTATACAGAAATAATGTTTGGTGAGACAAGTTTGATGCATCCCAACACCCCTATCTTCTTCACTCCTAATCCTAAACTTAGGACTTATTGGTTAGCTCTTCATCAATTTCTATCTTCTTCACTCCTAATCCTAAAATTGGGAGACTTATTGGTAAGCTCCTCATCTACTTAAAAAAAAGTGATCAAACATAAAATGTATTTTGATATTTAGAGATCTCTAAAACTACACCATCAAATTTTAAACATTTACATAAAGTAAAAAGGAGGTTTTAAAATTATTGAAGCCCAAAACAAACCGCGAACACCAAAACAATCCGCCAAGTGGGTCCCATTTCCATGGATCCTTAGAATTTAATCTAAAACCAATCAGCAATCGAATGGGGAAATCCAATGGTTAGAATGCCATCTTGGCATTTGCTCCGGATCACTGGCCAACTTTGGCAGATCCAACGGCCAACGATGGCTGGGGATGGCGAAGCATCTCCTATAAAACAGACACGGCGGACCCCGATCAGATCAAATCAAATCAAAACAGGGAATCTGCGAGCATTTCTGTGGAGGGTTTGAAAGGCGAGTGCTCGATCGAAGAAAGATGTCTGGGCGAGGGAAAGGCGGGAAGGGGCTCGGAAAGGGAGGAGCGAAGAGGCACAGGAAGGTTCTGCGCGATAACATTCAGGGTATTACCAAGCCTGCAATCAGGCGTCTGGCCAGAAGAGGAGGCGTCAAGCGCATCAGTGGGCTTATCTATGAAGAAACCAGGGGCGTGCTGAAAATCTTCTTGGAGAATGTGATAAGGGATGCCGTCACATACACTGAGCACGCTCGCCGTAAGACTGTCACCGCCATGGATGTCGTCTATGCCCTCAAGAGGCAGGGCAGAACTCTCTATGGCTTCGGCGGCTAGTTATTCGGCCTTTGTTTTTCCTTCTTTCTGGTGTCTGTTAACACCACTCTTTTTGACGGAATTGTTTGTTCAATGCCTTTCTTTTATAATGGGCGGGGTTATTCAAAAACTCGTATTTTTGTATTGTATTTGAGTCAAATTGGGATTTGATTGTCAGTTTGTTAGTATTACCGGCTTGGGAGAGCTGTTTTCTGGCTTGGTAAGGATGTGATCCTATGGAAGGTGTCTACCTTTAGAGTAGTTTACAAAATGAAGCTGATAACTCTTATTCTATGCCTCTCAAAATCATATATGGCAATTTTAAATATGCAGAAATTTTTACAGTAGCTTACTTGGCAAGACCCCTGATTATAAGTAAGGTTTCAGGTCCACATCATCAAATATGATGCCACATCAGCATGTTTTTTTGTTAAGGTGCACCAATAGTTGTGCATTAAGTGATGTTTTATTGGTGTGCTGATGTGGCATCACAGGATTTATTGTTTTTTAGAAATTTCATTCAATTATAAAAACTTATGTTCAACATTTGGTTATTTTTTATTTACATTTGGAATAATCATTTACAATATATGGTATACAGGGTGTTCAACTACTTACTCCTATACCAACAAGTACTAGCTCTTATATCCATAAGTATTATAACAACAATTGGACTCCATTCAACTACTTATTACTCTTCCTAAAAGGTATTTTTTTTGCAGTTCAAATGCATAGTTTTTCAGTTAGATTTGTTGACTTAAACATGAATCTATTCAATTTATTTCTTATGAGAATGATTGGTCAGTGATGTTTATAAGAGTGAAGTATTTGAACATTAATCATAAAATTTACTTAAAATCTTTCTTATCAGTGGGAGTGAAGTATTTGAGCATGTTAAACCATAAAATTTACTTCAAAATCTGCAAATGTGGTATTTAGATTGATAAGGTTTAGGAAAATTTTGATGTAAACATAACCTAGATGCAATGAATATGAAGCAGAAATAAAAGATGGATTGATGTGCACTACTACTCATGGATTATGAGATTCAAAAGTTAAGCAGTTGATTTTTGATAAATATCATAAAAGTAGTTACTTAACTTACCTCTACATCATCACAACCTAGGATATGAAGGTTTGTAGCCTTGCAGAAATGCCTTCTCATTTTATTACCAATCTTCAGACTGGTATTATTTTTGTATCATATCGTTGGTGTAGTTGATGTTGCTTGCTCTTTCTTAGGTTTCAGAAAGTCCTGATTATTGGAGGCAATGCGATTGCGTTTCGTTTGTACATTTTTTTGCCTCTTGGGTGTTGTTTCAACAGCCTTGCTTTTTATATATTTGGGGATTTTTCCAAGCAAAATGTATAAAGAACAAAAAGCTAGTAAGTTTGCAGAAACAACAGGATATTCTTATTTAGCAAACTTATTGTCCTTAGCAATGTTTAAAATAAAAGAATTAAAGGGAGAAAAGATGACATTCCTCTTTTTTAACCCTTTCAAACATCTTCCATGATTGAAAATCTTTTGGAATTCTTCATTTCTCTAGTTTGTTCTTCGTTATTTAGGATAAAAGACTCAATAAGCAAGATAGATCCAAAGGTTAAGATATATTTGTGTATTTAAGGTCCAATATTTTTAAAGGTTTAGCACTAGTAGTTGTGACTTTAAGGTTGTTAGTGTTGATTATAAGTATTAATAATTGAATGAAATGTGTCCTTTAGATCTAAAAAACAACCAATCACGTGATGACACATCAGCTCACCAACAAAACATGACTTAATGCACACCTATTTGTCCACTTTTTTTGGGGAATTATTTGACACCTCAACAAAAAACATGTTGATGTGGCATCATATTTGATGATGTGATCTTGAAACCTTAGTTATAAGGAGGGTCCTTGCCAAGTAAGCTATTGTAAAATTTTTGGAGTGATTTGAAACTGCGATGTGATTTTGAGAGGTGTGAAGTTAGGGTGCTCACCTACTGGGACCTCTCCCCTATTGTCATTTCCTTTTCATACCTTTAGCTAGTTTATTTCTCCATTAATATATTGAAATTTTAGTTTTAAAAATCTCCATGTTGGGGGAAAGGACTCAATAGATAATTATGTTTCAATACTTGTTATGGTTCTCTACACTTAAACCCCTTTTTAAATATATGAAAAGAATAGTAAGAGCTTGATGTATGTGAAGTTAGAGTATGCAAGTATTAAGTCTTCTCCCTACTCCTATTTGTAGATCACTCACATAGATTCACCTTTTAGTATCTCCATGACATATCAAGTGATTTTTTGATCTCTTAATTTCTTAAGATTGCACTACTTAGGGTTTTGTGATTTGTTAGAGCTAATGTCCATCATGGGTTCACTCAAAAGCTAGTGGTTTTAAATAGCTTTAACTTAGAAGGTTTAGTTTTACCTTGTATTATTTGATATTTGTTGTTTTAAATTAAAGATGATTTATAAAGTATTATTTTATGAATAATTAATTTAAATAAATAATATTGATTATCTGAGAGGGGTTTTACAATCACAAGTGGTGGTATTGAGCTAAAAGATTACAGAGAGCAGAGGATTTTGAGAGCTTGAAAATATTGTGTGTTGAGGTGGCCAGTTGGAATCTGAGAAGAAAGAACAAACATGGTGGTGTGTATTTCATCTCCTTGTGCACTGGGCTTGTGTAACTCGATTCTCTCACTTATCGGTGTCAGCAGAGCAGGAGGAGCAGTGAGTCCCGCCTGTTTCTTTTAATGTTGTTGCTCGCTTCTCTTCCAATTTGATGGTAGGGAGGGAATCCTCCTATGTTGGTGCGAGGAGAAAGAAGACGCTGCTCGACGTCTGCATTGTATTCAAGGAAAATGAAGGCCAAATGGGAGAACAGTCTGTAGAGTTTGCAGATTCGTTGAGAAAGGTTGTTGAGAATGAGGAAGGGCAGGTCCATGTTTGTTGCGATTGCTTGGAGCTCTGTAATTACAGGCACTGTTGTTGCAGCTATTTACTATAAATTAGTACTGTGGTCATAATTACAAGTTTTTTGGCTTGTGACAATGGTTGAACCTGTAGCTGCTTGAGCGGTACATTTAAGGGGTGCGATTGGTTTGTGTCTGTTATTATCACTGTTAAGAATAGAAATGTTAGGAGGTAGCCATCCCAATGTTTATTTTGTGATGGGAAAATTTCTAAACTCATCCTTTCTTCTTACGTCGAGAAAAGATTTGAGGTGAGATGAAGGGGAGTGCCAACCAAAAAACAAGAATTGTTTGTATCTAAGTGTTTCAGGATTTAATTGTATAGAATTATTTTTTTCAATTTTTAGGATCACCCTCCATGATCTATTATCACAAAGTAGAGTAAAAGAAGAGAAAGAAATGACAATTTGCAAACCACAACTAGTTATATAGAAAGAGGGGGATAGGTGGCTCGAAAACCAAGAAACTATACACAATCCAAACAGATAAACACAAAGTAATAAATGTATAACATCAAGAACCATGCCAACACATGAGATGCTAATGGCTCCTTTGGTGGGTAAGTCAAGCATATATATATATATATATATATATATATATATATATAGGATTATACGTAATGGTATAAAACATGTTTATGAGAATATATATACAAAGTAGATGAGAGCACCCCGTAATTAACTATGTAGAAAGTAGTAATAAAAACCCCAATATATCTATTTATATATTTATATCTATACAATATTTATATAGTTCTGTAATTATAGAATTGAATACAATGCATAAATTTAGTTGAAAATAGAAAAATCCAAAATATAATTAAGGACATGCATGCATTGTAATTATGCAAACAGTTGAATAATAATATGAAAATGGTATTATATATTTATAAACTTACATATTTGTCTAGAGAAATATGCAGTTGAATGACTAAATGCAAATGGACTAATAAAATTGTACACATATAAAATCCATATAGAAAAAGGACATATAGTTGTATGATTAAATAAAAAGAGTATATATATATGATAAGAGAGTCTATGCATCCATAAATACAAGAAAAATGGTAATATGGACTAAAATAATAAAAAGCATATAAAATGTATATAGAGAAAAGAAACATAGTAGTATGAATAAACAAACAAACAAATATAATATTGTATATATATAGGAAAATAGTAACAAAGGCTAAATGAGTACAAATTGCAACATAAATAAGAACAAAGGCAACACATGTGAAGCTAAAAAACTCACCCCCAAGAACAAGAGAGACTATAAAAATACAAATAATACAACTAAATAGGTGAAAAAGAAAACAAGGATACAAGCATGCGAACAACAAAATAAGAACACAAATGAACCTCATACAAAAAAGGCAAAATAAGAGAAAAAAAACAAAAATACAGGAGTGTGTGTATGTTCCTTGGCATAAAAGGTGTACAAGAAACAAGATGAAAAGGAAGAAGAGAAGGTGACCAAAGGAGGGGCCAAGACACCGGAAGAAAACTAAGGGGAGGAAAGGAGGAGAGGGGGGAGGTTAAAAAGGTTGGAAAAAAGAAGAAAAGGCAAGGGGAGAAGAAAAAGTGGGGAACAAACAGAAAAGAGGAGGTTCAGAAGAGAAAGAGAGGAGGGAAGGGTGATAGGCAAGGGGGCAGAGAGAGGTAAACAACAGAGGAAAAGTTCAAAAAGAAAGAGGTAAGATGTCAAGAAGGGGGGAGAGAGACGTTTCTAAGGCAAGTTAAAAAGGAATTCCAAGAAAAACTCAAACTCCATTTGTCATCACGATTAAGATTGGAAGGGTGTTTTCTAATCTCTATGGCCTCTTTAAGTTTTTTCTTGAAATAGTCTTCACTGACTAAGATTTGGGTGCCTTTTAAGAAGATATTGTGTTTAGTGTTGGCTGAGTGCTCTGCAAGGGCATATTTTTGGACTTGTTCATGCCTAATGTCAGCACTATGATTTTTAATCCTAGTGCTGAAAGACTAACCAATCTCTACAATGTAGGGGGTGTAGCATGAACAAACAATCTTGTAGACTCCAGAGTTGAGCAGGAGGTCTATGGGGTCTTTTGGTGAAGGGATACAGTTTCTTAGAGTGGAAATAGGTTTGAAAGTACATTGGAGGCCCTTTTTAAGTAGGATCTTAGAAATTTTGTTAGAAAAAATTGTTATCAACGAGATCGCACCCTCTTGTTGAATGTGATTCAACAAGACCTCGTGATACAATGGAAATAGCTTCTAGGTGTGGGACTTTGCAAAACTTGAAGCTAAACCTCCAGATGAAGGGTTGGTTCCTTTGATTTTTCACCTAAAATACTCTAATCTACTGCTGTTCTCAGAGGAAAAGGGTAGGAAATGACATAAGAAAAGCCTAAATCCTAAGGTAAGGTGATGCACCAAATGATATAGGACCTATACTACTGTTTTAACACACAATGTGACCAATGGGCTAACCATGTCATGCACAACTCATATTTTGACATGTTTTGATGTCTAAATATTTCATAGACAGAAAAACTGAGTTTTGAACAACTTTTAGAAGGAAAGGTTTAATGGTTTTCACAACTAAAATATGTATAAACTTACAACACAATCTATAACATGCATATTCCATGTTTTATATCTGCATAAGGTACTGAAAATGAGATTACAAATCAAGGGGAAACAATTTCATCACATAATTAGATCAATCACTTCCATACTTTACACAAAATGCAACTTTGAGAAGGCAAAATGACTATTTTATTGATAAAAAATAGCATACAATTGATATAAATTTGAAAGTACAATGTTTTTCTCTAAAAATCAGAGATTACATAGCTATATTGAGCTTCCATTCATGGACATGAGACTAGAAAAGAACTAAAAGTTACAATATTTAGTTCAAAAAATCTACAAGAAGACTTCCTAACAACAAGTAAGAACTCAAAAAAATAGGAAGAACTAACTTCAAACTGATCCTATGTTTGTCCTTTTGAACTCCAACCAATTGAGAAGAAGTAGGACCTATTTTGAATAAGAAAAAGACACTTGGGATTGAAGAGACCTAGTTAAAACTCCTTGTAGTTGCTATAGGAACATGAGGTTGAATTATCTCCTTGAAGAGCTCCATCAAGCACAAAAAGTGGAGGTGGTTAGGATGTGCACTCTTGAGAAGTGGAACTATTCCTTGAAAGGTTCCAATAGCTGCCTCCACCTTCCTAGATGCTTGCAAGGTGAGAAGATGCTGTCATAACTCCTTTAATGTCCGTTACACCTTCTAAATTGCCTCATAATGCTTGGTATAATTGTGTCCTCTCATCCTAACTACCTTTTGCATCTTTACATGGCATGTGATCAGGTCTTTGAGATGAAAATGATTCCTTAAGGGCGTGTAAGGAAAGAAAATTGCCTTTTTTCAGCTCTAAACTACTCCAAATTGTTCATTTATGGCTTGAAAACACTCCCCTTGGCCTTTAATACCCCTGAAGGGTCTTTGTCAAGGTTAAAACCACATGTTACAGGTGTTCTTAGACTGAGTTTGTAATCCACTGATATGAGGAAAAACCTTCATTTCTCCATCACTGTCCTGGTTGAAATACATGTGCTGTGTATTTTAACCTTTTTATATTTTGAGATACTCCTCAGTTTTTTGCTCTTGAGCTCATGATGTTAGCTCTTTGACTCAGTCCCTGACCTATTTTACAATTATCAATGCTTAGACAATGCTTGTCAATATCTTAGCAATGTACCTTTTCACAAAAATGTCTTCACTGTTATATAATTTCATTGCTTCCTACACTGTCTCCCATGTCATGACCCTCTTTCCCAAACCTTGTATGGTATGAGTAGGCTTTGTCTTCATGGATATGTGTTCTTTAACTCTTTTCAGACCCTGCATTCATGTCTTCTGATTTTGTTTCTTTAATGACCTTGAAATGCTCCTGCAGGCCTTAGAGAATTTTGACAGTGTTCTATTTAAGGTGTAGGGTTTCTTAAAGATTTTCATAGATTCTTGTGCTCTTTAACATGATTTGACATGGTGCTCAAAATGGTTCAATACCAAAAAGAAAGGTGGCATCTTTATACTGTCACATCACACTGTTGTTAGTGTTTCAAAAGCTACATACATTGAAACCTTACAAGCTTTCTTTACCTCTGTAGATTTCATCAGATCCTTGTAATTAGTAGACAGCGCATGCTCCTATTTTGGGCACTGCTTGCTTAGTCTTAACAAGGTCTGAACATGTGCAAGCTTCCTATTCTTTTAGCAGAGATTTTTGTTGATCATGTTCTGTCATGTGCAGGCTCTTATGGGCTTCATGGATCCATTGTCTTCCTTTAGACTTCTACTCATCCTTGCTGCTGACCTCTATTCTTTAGGACTGCTCCTTGGTGACTATTTTTTGATGATACTCATGTTGTCCTTAATGTAGTTTAATGCTCTTGATGTTTTAATGACCCTACTATGAACGTCCCTTCATGCTTGGATTGCTCCTATCATCCTCCATGGTTTGATGGTATGTCTTGTTGCATAGAAACAAAGAACCCTCTCTATGGTTGTCATCACAACTCATCTCCTTTGATTGCACCTTTATAGGCTTTGACTGGATCTTCTTCTTTCAGGCCTCTACTAAAAGACAGTCTCTTCCTTGTCATCCCTATGCCATGTTTTCTTTGTAAAAGCTCCCATGTTCTATATTTGTTGTCCTTTAGTAGGGCATTGAGTCCTCTGTTGACTGTTCCTTACATTTTATAGTCTGTTGTTGACTGTTAGTCTTCATGGATTTCAACTTCTAGCATGTGTGTAAGACTGCTCACACAGTCATATGACTGGTTTGAAAGAGGAAAAACCTTGGGTAGGTACATGACTCCATTACCATCCTCTTGCATACTGTGATATCTACCTCTTTTGATGATTGTTCCTGCCATCTTAAAGACCCCTTCTTACTCTTTTGTTGACTGTTCCTCTGCCATCTGCATGGTGCTCCTTCCTTCTATGATGACTGTGACTGTCCTTGTATCAGTCTTTATGGCTTTTTTTGATGTTTTTCTCCTCTGCACCTATTTCATGTATGCTGCTCCCTCCTTAGGACTGTCAAAACACTATCTTTATGACTTGTTATTAGTCATTCTTGACTTTTCTATGACTGTTATTCCAATCATTACAGTCATTGTGATGACTTTTTTTCTTTGATTTCATGACCGTCCTTAAAATAGGACTGTACCTGATAAGACTTTTGTCTTTATCCCTACCTCTCAGACCCTTTGCTGACAGTGTTTATCTCTTTTGACTACCATTGTCAACATGCTTCTTGGTTCCTTTGCTATTCCATTAACAAACCTCTGCCATGAACCATCTTTCAGTAGAGCCTCTGTTAGGCTTGACAGACTTGTCCATGAAATAAACACTCTTCTTGGTGATTGTTTTACATCACCGTCTCATTGTATTTTCATCATAATTCAACATGTTCAATGAACAATACATGTTGTAGGTGTTTTTTGGCTAACTGCTCTCCTTGTCTTCTTGCATATTTTTTCACTGTCCTTCATAGACTCTGTTGTCTCAATGTCTTTGCTGACTGTCATTGTCTTCTTTTGTTGTACTCATTGTCTTCATACTCATCTTGATGGTCTTGTTATCTTTTGTGTGCCATGTGATGATCTGCTTATCTCCAATCCTTTGGTCATGATACTAAACTTCTGAACAAGAAGTAGCTATAAAACATGGTATGAATAGGCCTTAATGACCGTCATAGGGATCTTTTTCCTTTACTATCCACAATCACTATCCTACACACTAATATCTCAGATTGTTTGCACGACTACCTGTTACGAATTTCTTCTGTGTATTCTTGTTTAAAGGTAATTAATAGTTTGTTAATCCTCCTGCCATTCTTATAGAGAAAAGCAACTCAGAAACTGCCTCTTTGACCCTGCACTCTACCATCTTTATGCAACTTACAAATGAAACTTGAAGACTCCCCTCTAAACTTAATCCATTCTATACTCTGCTTATAAGGGTTTCATTGCAACATATTTGCTGTAGAAGATCTCTATCTTAGTTAAACCTCCATATTGCTGCTTCATGGAAGCTCTATCCTCTTCTTTGCAGATGTACATGATCCTTGAAACAATCTCGAAATCTACACCTTGGGTCTTTGCCCTTATTCTTGAGGTCTCTCTTAATGGTGACAGACCTTCTTGAAACTGTGACATGCCTACATTTCATAGAGTCTTCTTGGTATTTGACAAGGTTTTTAGAAAGCATGTGACAAGGTTCTGCAATTCTTGACACCTCTCTAAAACAATCCACATAAACTGGTCATGACTCACACCTTAATTTTTGTCCATTAGACAACACCAAACCCTCAGAAGGATCTCCAAACTTCACGACATGTCTACAAATCATCTATCCATCTTTGTGGCCTAGCAGACCATTGTGAAGGAAAGCAAGACTAAGCCATTGTGGAGAGAGACATACCTCCTTGAGCACCGGTGAACCAATATGTATCCTTAGCAGCCTTGTAAAGAATACCCAAATCAGTTTACTGCTGCTCTTTTAAATCAGTTTGCTGCTGCTTTTTTCACACCTCTTCATACCTGCAAATCTTGTAAACTGCTCCCAACAACTGTCATTGGACTGTTGTCTGCACTACAAATCTTATTAGTCTGCTCTTTCAAAAGAAACTCTATAAGATGTGAACAAACTGCCACTGTAGACTACACAGTACCCTCGCCATGAACTCTAGAAATGTAATAGCCTCAATGATGATATCTTTGGTCATGATAAGGTATTGTGCAACACTGCCTCCCAAAAAGAGGAGTGAGAATTAATGAAACAAGTCAAAAACACAAGACCAAAAACCCAAGCATGACCTAACTTGACTCAAACTCAACCTAACCTCTAAAGACTTCCAACTAAACACTCAACCATGACCAAGGTTTTCAAAACTCTTCCCTCCACCATGGACTGCGTGGCCTTTTGGAGATTTTAAGGTAAATAAAGAGCTTGGAACATGGAATATGGATTCATTACCTTTTGACTTGATAAATAGTTGCATGTAACATGCAACTTACCCTCTTGGATGTGGGAAAATGAAACTTTTTCCCCTTTTGACTCATCAAATTTTCATGCCATGAGAGGAAATTGCTCCTTAGACGTGGGAAAGAAATGTCTTAATAAGTATAAGGGTGAAAAGCAATTATCTTGATAAGTAAGGCATTTCTAAGCTTTTAAGGACTATTTCAACCATGATGATACCATAAATAGCAACCTAGGACTATTAAAACCTCTCAAGACTGGATGAAAATTGGAACAAAAACATCACAACACACTTTTGAACTTTGCAAGATTGAAACACAAGACAAAAGAAACAATGAACCTCAATCATCCCGAAAACTCCTTTAGTGACTATCTAGCCTAATTAGGTGAAATATGTCAATGCCTTCAATATAGGGGAGGATGGTGATAGGGAGGTTGGGAGGGTTGACATCCTTGGGCTTGGAGCTTTGGTAGGACTTGGCTTGCTTGAAAGCTCTTAGGATGTGTTTTCTCTTGTTTCCATTTAATTCAAAAACTTTGGTAATGTGGGCAAGCTCTTGGTCTATGTTCTCAGCATCACAAATATGAAGAGCCCTAGTGGCCAAAGTCTTAAGGATACCATCTTTTTGGGTAGGGTGGTGATGCGGGGAAGAGTGAAGGTAAAAGTTAGTGTGGGTATATTTACGGAAGATGTGATGACTAAAGGAGCTTTCAGGTTTTTTGATGAACAAATAATCAAGGAAAGGGAGCTTGTTGTCATTTTCTAGTTCTTTGGTAAAGGAGATGCATTGAGCTATGTTGTTAAGGTGTAAGTGGAATTCTTCAAACTTTTTGGGGCCATGGGGCCAATAGATGTTAGTATCATCAACATAGTGCTTCCACCATTTTGGTTTGAGAGGAAAGGAGTTGAGGGCGATCTCTTCGAAGTGCTCCATGTAAAGGTTAGAAACAATTGGGGAGAAAGGGGATCCCATGGCAACTCTGTCCAACTGTTCATATAACACTCCTTGGAAGGTGAAAAAAATGGATCTTAGGCAAAGTTCTACCAAGAAAGCAATCTCAACATTGGTCTTACGTCTAATTATTTAGATGGAGTCAGGAATCAGAACCTTGGTGAAGAGGGACCCAACATCAAAGCTCACCAATAGGTCACTTTCCTCCATCTTTTTATCCTTGATGAAATCTACAAAATGGGCAAAAGTCTTGATGAAGGAGCTTGACTTACCCACCAGAGGAGTGATTAGCTTAGCTAGGTATGTAGCAAGCTTGTAAGTGGGTGAGCCAATGGTGTCTACAATTGGGCAAAGAGGGATGTTGGTCTTATAGAATTTTGGAACACCATAAATACGGGGGTAGACTCTTTAGAGGGTAAAATATGTTTTTTGGTGGTCTCATCAAAAGAAGAGAGGGAGATGGTAGTTTTAACTTTTTTCAAAATTTTGGAGATGGGGTTTTGAGTCTTGAGATTTTATAGCTATCACCATAGGAAAGGAGATTGAAAGCATCTTAGATATATAGTCGTGCTTGTTCATAATAACCATGGTGTTGCCTTTGTCTGCCTTAACAATGAAGAGGTCATTGTTGCTCAGTAAACTCTTGAAGGAAAGGAGCTCTGTTTTGGGAATATTGCACTTGGGCAGTTTGGCATGTCTTAGAGTGACAACACAATCTTGTATGATTTCCTCATCAATATCCTTGGGGAGAGAAGAAACAACATTCTCAATTTAAATTAAGAAGTCCATGTATTAAGAAGTCTACTTCGCAGTGGTGTCAGAATTTTTCCTAGATTTTGTTGTTTGATAGCATTTATTGCAGGTTGAAGACAAATCTCTTTTTTGGCTTCCCAGCGCATAAATTTCAGCCACAATCTCCGATTTTTGTGATTCTTGCAACATTGGAAAGGTATTCAGGAGATTTTCAAATCCATACATGCACTTTTCTCAGATTTAGCTCCAAGTTCATTTAATTCAATTTGTTAGTTTTTTGGCTTTTGAATGATAACTTAGGCATTTTAAGACTTGAGGAGGTGAAATTTGTTTTTGGAGGATTTTTTTATTGTAATAAATTAGTGTGAGTGATTGTAATCTCACTCGGATCTCTTTTTTAAGAGATTTTAATTGTTTTCCCAAATTTGGTCCCTTGAGGACAATTGTAAATCACATTAAGTATAAAGTGCCACCACAAATTGGGGGGACTCTCTTGCATAGTAAAGGAGTGTTGTTGTTCTTATTTTTCATCATGGATGTGCCTCAAATTCCACTTTTAACTCCATATAACTATTATGAATGGAAGAAAAACATGGAGTTTCTATTTTATAAACAAAAGTTACATAGAATAACTTTAGGCAGAGACCATGAACCCACATGTGCTACTGAGAGAAGAAAATGGTTAGATAGAAGAGATGAGGCTTATGACACAATTTGTCTTGCTATTTATCCAGATCTTAGATTTCATGTTGAGTTTTGTAAAACACCAAATGAATATGGACAACATTAGACAGTCTCTTTGGCAAGCAAGATAAAATAAGAAGGTTCAAATTGGAGAATGAGCTAATTGCAATTAATCTTCAAGATTTTGATCAAATTGAAGATTTATTCACCAAGTTTAAGTCTTTCATGTTTCAACTCAAACAATGTGGTCTTGAGAAAGAAGATGAACAATTAATTCTATTTATTCTTGCGAAATTGGGTCCTACCTATTCAGCTTATGTTTCTTCCTTTTATGCTACAATGGATGCTTTTAGTAGTAAGTTTACTATGCCTTCACTTGAGGAGTTTGCTGCACAACTCACTAGAGAACAAGCCAAACTACTACACATGGGCACATTGAAGTCTCCTAGATCACAGGCTCTAGTTGCAACACAAAGCACAAAAGATCCTAAGGCTTCAAATAGTAAGGGAAAGAAACAAAAGGATTCAAAGTCTAATGAGCAAGAGAAAGAATCAAATAAAATCCCCAACTCTTCTTCCAAAGAGGAGTCCAAGAAGAAGAAGAAGCCCAAGTGTTCTTATTGTAAGAAATTGGGTCATGATGAGACTAAATGTTATGAGAAAAAAAATGATGAGATGCCACAACTTCTTCAAAAACATAACATTGAGTATCCTTCATCAACATCAGTTTTACCCAATTCTTCTTCTTCGACAACATCATCATCTACATCACCAAAGATAACAAGATTTGCAAATGGGTTAGACAAAGGAAAAGGATAGGCACTCTTTTCTTAAACAAGTCTTCAATCAGATAGATGACTTATGGATTCAGGGGCTTCTCATCATATGGCCTCTTCATAAGGGATGTTCTCTTCATTTCAGTCATGTACTTCGCCACCTATTTTGATGGGTAACAATACATACATGCATGCAACTGGAAAAGGAACTATTGATGTTGGTGAGAGTACATTTAACAATGTGTTGTGTGTACCTTCCTTGACAGCCAATCTCCTTTCCATCTACCAAATTACTCATTGTGGTGTAGGGAAGATAGTTGAGTTCACTCCTGATTCTATGATCATACGGGACTTGGAGAGTAGAGATATCATTTCTGTCGAGATGGATGATCATGCATCTCACTTGTATACATTCTCCCATTTTGTTTTTGATGATGATGTGGATCCATTGATTTCTATTCACACTCATTCATCAAGTGCAAATCATGTTTCTCAGGAGAAGTTTGGTCACTTGAACCTTGGTGTTCTTGCATCTACTTCGGTTCTTGAGACTAGTTCTAATCTTCCTCCTCCTGCTTCTTTAGAGATTGGCATTGACATAGCTTCATCCACTTCAGTTGAGTAGGATATTCTGTCTTCTAGATACATGTTTATGGGATGAGTACTTGACAGGTATTTCAGACTTGTTTTGTGAGTCCTATCTTGATGACTTGGAGGACATCATTGATGAAATTCATCTCCTCTTTGAAGGAGATGATTCTTCTACTTCGGATGTGCATGCACCATCTTCTCCTCTTCACTTTTCATAGTTTGACATTGAGTTGGAGTATCTTGACCATCATTCAGAGGATTCTTTGTCTTTGGAGATTGATGATCTTGAGTTTTCATCTTGTCTTGGATTGTCACATTCTTTGATTAGGCATGCAACACTTGATTATGTGACATATTTTGGTTGTGACATGTGGACACTTGAGTAGTTTTTAGAGACATCATACATCATGAAGCTTTTTCCCTCATACCTTGAGATGGAGTTTTTTCTACATCAGCCTTTGGACCTGTTTCTTCCTAAGGGGAAGAATGTTGTTTGCTGGATTTGGATTCTCTTTAGCATTCTTCTTTAGGCATTCACCATCGACATAGGAGCTACTTCATTGTGGGGGGGACCTATAGTCTCACACTTGCTCTCCTATGGGGGGAGTAATTGATTGTACATGTGTTGGATGTAGTTCTAGGGGGGTCTTGAGTCCTCCTTCAATCACATCTTTCATTTCATTTGTCTTTTGCATTCTCACTTTTGGAGAGGAGTTTTGTCCCATGAGGCTTTCTCCTTTTCTCCACTTGAGATTTGTCATACATAGGTACCTTTTTGGCAATATGTATTGTCATTGATGTCAACATAGTATACATTGACGTCAAGATAATATATGGAAATGTATAGACATACTTGTACAAAGGAAGAGTTAGTATGGTCAAGGCAAACCAGTCTGGGAGAAGAGAAAATAGTCTAAGTATGGGGAGATGATCAGTTTTAGGTTTGAGCATGATGCAGAGGTAAAAACGCATGTCCTTGCACATGTTTCTTGCATCCAAACATATATATCTCATCAATTGGGTGTACCATACTTAATGATAAGAAGCATAAATCTGACTAAGGCATTCACAGTGCACATCCTAAGGTAGAGTCGCCTTGAGTTGGTCTGCATTTCTCCACAGAGAAAGATTTGATCTTGCTGTTTTGAAGACAACTTCATGTTTAGGTATTGGAATGATAAATCCAAGTTTTTAAAGTCCTCACATCATCAACATAGAGTGTTACAAGGGGCAGAGTATCGACCATCTCTTAGATAGAGCAAAGCAATAATGGAGAGATAAGGGAATGCTTTGCATTCCTTTAGAAGATATTATTTTGTCATGTGGCTCTAAGGAATGGCTAAGATATGTATAAGTCATGTTATGATAGAATATCAAGTGGTTTGGTGGTCCGCAAAGTCAGCAATTAAGTGACAGAGGCAATATAGTCTGTTCTAGAGCCTGAATACATAAGTTTGAGTTTTGTGGAGGATGACATATATACAACTCAATCATACAAGCTTGTGCAGAGGTCTTACATGGTTAAAAGTATCTCAAGGTTGATCCACATGCAGATAAATTCCTTTTTCTGGTATTGCATCAAGTAGTTAAGTTTGTAAGTGAAGGTTTGAGTATAACTATCCTCCAGACTCTTGGTTATCTAAGTCAACCTCTTGAATTCCTCCGGAATCATTAGATAAAGGTGTGTGGATCTAATAAGGAACATATAATGATGTTTAAGCTCATTCCCAAAAGGCTTCAGGTCTTGTATTGCACCGCAACATCATATCTTGAGATATGAAGTATCACATGTGGTCCGCAATGCTTTGTTTCCTACAGATAATCATGTTTCATGTCTTGTGGATGTATAGTTTGATATAATACTTCTTCAGTAAGGTGTATGAATGATGTTGAGATCATGTATGTTTGAATTCTTGGTCCGCATAAAGTTTTTTGCTTCTCCCCAGTAGTGTGAAGATAGACAGTTGGTAGTCCTGAGCAGTGTGAGCCGACTGGTTAAGTACATGATATATGCAGAGGATCCTAATTAGTTTACTTAACTCTGGAAGGTATGGAAAGATGTGTCTTGATCCCCTTCATGAAGTTCTAAGGTCCACAAATTTTTTTTCCTATCATATTGTATGTATTGATGCCAACTTGTGAAGAGCTACACGTTTCATCCAATGTTGATTGTGATGCTGACCCAATTAGTATTTTGAAGTGTTGTGGAGGATATTTATAGAAGATCAAGTTCATTTGTGAGATATAGAAGTGAGTGTGAACATAAGAAGAGTAGAATGAAAGATATGAAGTGTGCAGAATCAGTTTGAGGGCATGTGTTGAGCAAAACTAAAAGACTGCATTACCAACATAAGTCAGATGTTTTCTTCACAACAGTCAATGTAGTTACTTTCTTTGTAAATCCTATTGCAGTGAGCAGAGTACTTAGGGAGTAGTAGCTTCCTTGGGCTGTAGCCCTAAATAAAAGTTGTAATTGTTGTAAGCACAAATGCTTGGAGTTGTAGCTTCCTTGGGTTGTAGCCCTAAAATAAAGTTGTAATACTTTTGCAATGAGCATAATATATTGTGAGCTAATCCTCACTGTGTTTTTTCCCTGTTTTAGGGTTTTCTAAACAAAAATGCTGGTGTTATGTGTGTTGCATGATTTCCTTTTTGTTCTCTAAGTTATTTAGTTTGCTTTGGTAAACAACTAGTTAAATTTTAGTGTATGCTAATTCATCCCCCTCTCAACATCTCATTGTGTTCAATAATTGGTATCAGGGCCAAGTTCCTTTGGGAAGCCTAATAGTTGAGGTAGATCCTGCACTTGAACACATGGAATCTAAAGTTATGAATAATGATGTATTTGTACTGGAACCAGATCTTGAAGCAATGGAACTTGAAGGTTGGGATCTTGATGGGAGTGAAGTAGACCTTGAGGGAGAACTCAAGTCAACCCTTAATGAACTGGATGAAGCTAGATGACTAAATGTAGAATATGAAGACATTCATGATTTGGCAAAATAGACAATTGACAAATTGAAGACAAAGGCCAAAGAATCAAAAGAAGAAATTGACAAACTAAAAACCCTAATAGAAGGAGATAAATGAGGTGACATAAAGCTCAAGGAGGTAGAAGAAATGATTTCAAATTTGAAAGCCATGGTTGAATAAGAAAAGAGGATTGAAGATTGCTTAAACATCAAGCTCTTTAAGAAATTAGTTGAATGTTCAAAACTTGAGGAATAAGTTTGTTGCAAGTATGTGCCTAATTGGTGTTATCATTGATGTCAACATATCTGTGTTGTCATTGGTGTCAACTATGCTCTTATTTTGTTGCTTTCTTGTCATGAGTAAGATGCTTTATATTTACCTATGTAAGTGACTCTGATGTTGAGGATATTGAGAAAATTAGCCCCTCCGGTGGAAACAGTGTGTTGCAGTGGAAACAATGTATTAGACTCTGAAGAACAGTCTAAAAGATAGCTCCACATTTTCTGTAGAATGAATATCTTTGCCTACGGATTGGAAGTGATTTAGAATTCTATTTGAAGATGTTATATTCCAAGTTTGAGCCTCCGGCATGAAGAATTAAGTGAATTGTGTTCACCAGTGTGAAAACTGCTTTTCTTGTATGTTTGGTAGTGATAGGGAGAAAGTGTTATTCTCTGCATTAAAGTATTTTGGTATGCAGTTCTGGAATCAAGTCTGTGATGATAATAAGTGCTTTCAACTGCAATGGTTCATGATTTGGTGGTCCACAAGCTATCTTTTACTTATGACAGTGTTGTTCTTGTGCTCCAGTTTGAAGAATTTTCTTGATAGCGTGGTTAGAGATTGTGCGGTTGTTCCTAGTGATTACAATGTGCTTGTGGATGTCTCATAATCATGTTCACTTTTTTTGGATTGGTCCGCAAAGAGAAAATTGGATTGAGAATGAAGAATGTTCTTAGTAGACCTAATGCTCTCACCAGTCTTGGCCGACTTGGTTGATTTCATTAATTGCGAAGAAGCATTGAAGATTGCAGTGTTGTTATATGGAGCCTAATCAGACTCGAAGGTCACTTTTATCGGCGTGGTTTCCCCCCAAATTATTTAATGGGGGTTTGGGGTCAGTGCCCCTAAGATGGGGTCAAGGGGCAGCGCCCCTTGCGGGTCCAGGAGATATTTTTCTATTGGTCGACATTAAAACCCTATTTTGTAACCGACATAAGTCTTGATAAAAACGGCTAAGGGTTGGGGTTTTCGTTGATATTGTTGTAGTATTTGCAGTGGTATTGAGTTGCAGGGATTACTGGTTGTAATCGGTTTGATTTACTAGATAATAATATTAGACTCTCTATTGGTGGATGTAGCTTGAGTTTGGGCGAACCACATTAAAATTGTCTCTCGCTGTTATTATTTCTATGTATTTTCATTCCTCTGTTTAATATTTATTTGTATTTAATTGATATCTTCTGCCGGATAACCCTAACAAGTGGTATCAGAGCAGGTTGTGTTTGATTATCGTCTGCAGGAAGGTCTCACGATTGAGTGGGAGTCTCATAGTTAAGTGGGAGCAATGGCAGATGAGGGTAAATTGAAGGTAGATAAATTCAATGGGCAGATCAGTTATGGAAGATGCATATGGAGGATTATCTCTATCAGAAGGATTTATGGAGGCTGTTGGAAGGAATAGCCAAGAAACTGACAATAATGACTAATGAGGATTGGGAACTTCTGGATAGAAAGGCACTGGGAACCATTCGGTTGTGCCTGGCACCATTTGTGGCATTCAATATAATAGAAGTGAAGACAACAAATGAACTGATGAAAGCTTTGGCTAAATTATATGAAAAAGCCTCAGCCTCAAATAAGATATTTCTCATGAAGCGTTTGTTTATCTGAAAATGATTGAAGGTGGATATGTGACAGATCATTTAAACGAGTTTAATATGATTACCAGTCAGTTGACTTTTGTAAAAGTGAAATTTGATGAAGAGGTGAGGGCTCTCTTAGTTTTATGTTCTTTGCCAGAAAGCTGGAATAGCTTGGTAATGGCTATAAGTAACTTTGTCTCTGGTTCAAATACTTTGAAATTTGATGATGTTGTTGGTGTTATCCTTAGCGAAGAAATGCGATAGAAAAGCTCAGGAGGGTCCACATCAGGTAGTGTTTTGAATGTAGAAAGTAGGGGCAAATCAAAGGAGAGAGGAAAAGGTTCTGGAGGTCATGGGAAGTCACAAGGAAAATCAAAGGACAAGAGGTCCCAATCCCGAGGACAAAATGATTGCTAGTACTGTGGGAAACTAGGTCATCTGAAGAAAGATTGCTGGTCTCAGAAGAATAAAGGAGACAAATAAGAAGGCAATAAGGAAGCAAATGTGGTAAGTAATAAATCTGAAGATGATGCTTTGATTCTTTCCCTAGATAATGCTGGTGATTCATGGGTTTTAGATTTAGGGGCCTCATTTTATGCTACGCCCCATAGAAGTTACTTTCTTGATTATATCCAAGGGGATTTTGGGCTAGTTTATTTGGGAGATAATGAATGCTATTAGATTGTTGGAAAGGGAAGAATTAAGATTAAGTTGTAGAATGAGAATAATTGGCTACTACAAAAGGTAAGACACGTTCCAAGGCTGAGTAGGAATTTAATTTCAGCAGGGCAGCTAGCTGATAAAGGTTGCATAGTTACTTTCAGTGATAAAAATTAGAAGGTTTTAAGAGGTGCCTTAATAGTAGAAAAATGTGTGAAAGTGGGTACCTTATATCTTTATACAAGTCATATTGTTCCTTCTACTTTAGTTGTTGCAAAGGAAAAACAAATAGGTTTAGGAATAGTTGTTGCAGGTTCGCAGGAAGAGAGTGAAATAGTTGCTGCAGGTTCTGAGACAACATTGTGGCATAACCGAGTTAGGCATATGAGTGAAAAAGGTATGAAGGTATTCCATTTTAAGAAAGTTTTACTAGGTCTGAAATGTATTAATATGGATTTCTGTGAAAGTTGTGTGTATGGCAAACAAAAGAGAGTTAGATTTCTCAAGGATGGAAAGTAAAAGAAAGATAAAAAGTTGGAGCTTGTGCATATAGATGTATGGGGACCGGCTCAGGTATCTTCTCTCAGTGGCTCTCAAAATTATGTTACATTTATAGATGATGCAACTAGGAAAGTTTGGATTTATTTCTTTAGGCATAAATCTGATGTATTTGAAACATTTAAGAAATGAAGAAGCTTGGTTGAGAATGAGACGGGTAAAAGATTAAAATGTCTCAGATCTGATAATGGTGGTGAGTATTGCAGCAAAGAATTTAAGGATTATTATTCTTTTAATAGAATTCGTAGGTAGAAAATGGTTCTAGGGACTCCACAAGAAAATGGAGTGGCTAAGTGCATGAATAGGACAATAATGGAGCGTACAAGGAGCATGAGATTGCATACTGGGCTGCCTTTAAACATGTGGGTAGAGGCTGTCAACACCGCTGTATATTTAATTAATAGAGGTCCTTCAGTTCCTTTGCGCTGTGGTATTCCAGATGAAGCATGGACAAGTAAGAAGGTGAGTTATTCTTTTCTCAAAACCTTTGGATGTGAAGCATTTGCACATGTAGATTCTAAAAATAGAACCAAGCTGGATGCACAATAAAAAAAGTGTATCTTCGTTGGATAGGGCATTGATGAATTTGGTTATAGGCTTTGGAATGTTGAAAATATAAAAATTATGAGAAGCAGGGATGTATTCAATGAGAAGGTGTAGTACAAAGATTAGTTGCAACATTATGAGAAGAAAGAAAAGGATTATGTGGTGCTAGATGATACTCCAAATAGTGATGTTCTAGTGGTTCCTCATACTCCGCAACAACAACAAGAAATACCACAAACTTCAGTGAATGTTAGACGGTCAACAAGGCTAAGTAGACCTCCTGAAAGGTTTTCTCTCTCTTTATATTCTATTTTGTTAACAGATTCTGGTGAACTGGAAGGGTATGATGAAACTATGCAGGTGGATACAAAAGTTCAGTGGGAGCTTACAATGAAAGAAGAAATAGACTTCTTGCTAAAAAATTAGACTTGGGAATTATGTAAGTTGCCTGCAGGTAAAAAGGCTTTACCAAACAAATGGGTTTATACGCTGAAAGAGGAAGATGGAGGTAAGAAAAGATTTAAAGCAAGGTTAGTTGTAAAAAGATTTGCACAGAAAAAGGGCATTGATTTTGATGAGATTTTTTCTCCAGTTGTTAAGATGACTTCTATTCGTACTGTTTTAAGTATTGTGGCTACTAAAGATTTGCATTTGGAACAACTAGATGTGAAATTGCCTTTTTCCATGGTGATTTCGAGGAGGAGACATATGGAACAACCACAGGGATTTGAGGTCAAAAGTAAGGAGAAATTGGTGTGCAGATTGAAGAAGAGTTTATATGGCTTGAAACAAGCACCTCGGCAATGGTATTTGAAATTTGACAGTTTTATGGCTAAGCAAGGCTACAACTGGTGTAATTCTGACCATTGTGTTTATTTTAAGAGGTTGGATAATGACAACTACATTATTTTATGTTTAAATGTTGATGACATGCTTGTAGCAGGGTCTAACATGGATCACATAAGAGAGTTAAAACAACAGTTAGCACAATCATTTACTATGAAGGATTTGGGGGCAGAAAAACAAATCCTTGCTATGAAAATTTGCAGAGATAGGAAGAACATAAAATTAACTCTATCTTAGGCTGATTATGTTGAAAAGGTGTAGCAGATATTCCATACGGAGAATGCAAAAGCTGTCAACACACCTTTGCCTAGTCATTTGAAATTGAGTAAGGAGATGCGTCCTAAGACATAAGAGGAAGAAAAAAATGTTCAAGGTACCATATGCTTCAGTTGTAGGAAGTTTAATGTACACCATGGTATGCACGAGATCAGATATTGCACATACTGTAGGATTCGTAAGAAGGTATATGAGTAATCCCAGATTGGAGCATTGGAATGTAGTAAAATGGATTCTCAGATATTTGAGAGGCATATCCAATAACCATTTATGTTTTGGGGGCTCTAACACTGATTTAGCAGGCTATGTGGACTTCGATTAGATAGGGGATATTGATACTAGGCGAAGTACTATAGGTTATGTCTTTACTGTAGGTGGGACAGCGGTGAGTTAGATCTCTAGGTTGCAAAAGGTGGTTGCTTTATCCAACACGAAGGTAGAGTATGTAGCTGCAACATAGGCAAGCAAGAAGATGATGTGGCTGCAATCTTTCATGGAAGAATTGGGCAAACAATAGGCTAACAATTATTTGTTTACAGACAGTCAAAGTGCCATACATCTTGCAAAGAATTTTGCCTTGCTTTCAAAGACCAAACACATACAGCTAAGGTATCACTTCATCCAGTCGGTGTTGGATGATGGACAATTAAGGTTGGAAAAGATACATATAGATGAAAATCCAGTGGATATGTTTACAAAGGAAGTGATAAGGGAGACGCTGAGCTTCTCTTCAGCTTCAGTTGGTCTTCAAGACTGAAAACAATAAAATCAAAACAACAGGGTCCAGGGTGTTTATTTCTAGTGGGAGCTACAGGGTAAGCGGTGTTATGATCAGTCTCCAAGTGGGAGATAATATGGTGTGGAGTATGATCAATCTCCAAGTGGGAGATTGTTGTTATATGGAGCCTAATCAGACTCATAGATCACTTTTATCAGTGCGGTTTCCCCCCAAATTATTTAACGGGGGTTTGGGGGCAGCGCCCCTTGTGGGGTCCAGGAGATATTTTTCTATTGGCCGACATAAAAAAACTTATTTTGTAACTGACATAAGTCTTGATAAAAACAACTAAGAGTTGGGGTTTCCGTTGATATTGTTGTAGCATTTGCAGTGGTATTGAGTTGTAGGGATTGCTGGTTGTAATCGGTTTGATTTATTAGATAATAATATTGGACTCTCTGTTGGTGAATGTAGCCCGAGTTTGGGTGAACCACATTAAAATTGTCTCTCTTTGTTATTATTTGTGTGTATTTTCATTCCTCTGTTTAATCTTTATTTGCATTTAATTGATATCTTCTGCATTCAATCCCTAACATCTAGAGGCGTAATGTGACATGGAAGATTGCATTTGAGTCTCAGCTAGGGAGCAATGTGATCCGCATACATCTTTACATATTTTCCTTAGTTGATCTTGTATTATGTATAGACTTATTTTATGTATGATTGTAATGATGACTTTGAAGATTGATCCAATGGTTGATGAGTGTAATGCCGACCTTGATGTACATTCCAAGGTTGATGAATTGTATAAAAGCATGTAATGTAGTTTCGAAAAAGTGTGTGTGATGCGGAAATGAAAAGATAAGTGCGAAGGTGTGAAAGAGTAGAGCAGAGAAATAATATTGTACTTCAATGGAACTGAATCCTGACATGGAGTAGATGCTGCTTAATTAGTTAACCATTTTGACAGTGAGCCACCCTTTGGCAGTGAGCCACCCATAGGCAGTGAACCATTTGTTGCAGTGAGCAATCTGGGTAGTGAGCCTCTATTTTTTGGTATTGATATAACTTATATATTTCTATGGGCTAACACCCACCATGGTTTTTCCCTTTTAGGGTTTTCCAAATAAAAATATGGTGTCTTCTGTGTTGATTGTGTTATTGTGTTGAGCTTCTCATTTCATGCTTTTATGCTTATAACAGAATATAAATAATTGATAAGTTGATATTCATAATTGGTTAAAAGTTTTAGGACAAATGATTCACCCCCCTCTTAGTTGTCCAGTGTAGTCCAACAATTGGTATCAGAGCAAAGTTTCTCAAAAGAAAGCCTAACAGCTTGAGAAAGATCCAGGATGTCTTTTAAAAGGGAAGGTCCACAATTTGATGGGACAAATTATGCTCTTTGGAAGGTATGAATGAAAAGCCATCTCCTCTGTCTTGGCCATAAAGTATGGCTAGCTACATAGTCACAATTTGTCATGCTTGTAGATGGTTTGACAACTAAAGATGATATCAAAGAGTATGAGTTGGATGTCAAAGCTAAGGATGCCCTGTTAAGTTCCTTAAGTGACATAGTGTTGACAAAAGTTGTGGATCTTGAATATGCAAATGAGGTATGGGAGAAGCTGAAAAATTTGTATAAAGGAGATGAGTCTATAAGAGAAGCCAAGCTACAAAGCCTGAAAGTGAAATATGAGGGTTTAAAGATGAATGAAGATGAAAACATAATAGCCTTTATGAAAAGAGTTGATGAACTTGTCACTGGAATAAAAGGTATGGGAGGAACTCTCAGTGATAAGGAAGTTGTGATGAAAATTATTAGATCACTACCAAAGTCCTATAGTCACAAGGTAGCTGCAATTGAAGAAGTAATGACTGTAAAAGCTATTGACAAAGATCAGTTACTTGGAAAGCTTACAACATTTGAGATGAGAGAGTTTGGTGATATATTGCTAAAAGTTGAGACTGCCTTCAAAGCCATTACTTCAGAAAAGATCTCCAGAGCTGAGAAATATAAGGTGGAACCTGATGATTTTGATTAACTTGAAGCTAACTTTGTTGACAGATTGCAAAGAGGTTCCAGTAAGTTTAAAGGCAAATTACCTTTCAAATGTTTTTCTTGTGGTAAAGTAGGTCATTATGCTTCCAGATGTCCTGAAAGAATTGAAAGGAATAGAAAAAGATTTGAGAACAGGCCTAGAGCTCCAAAGAAATGCTACTATGTTAAAGATTTTGATGATGAAGGTGTGACTTATGATGAATCTAATGATGCTAGTACTAGTGCAAATGAATGCTTGTTTATTGCCATCAAAGAAGAACCTATCTCTACTAATCCTGCTAGCTATGTGAAGGAAGAAAAACCAGTGGAAGAAAGTGCTTTGACATTTCAGGTTGAGAAAGATAAGGATGAATGATTTATTGATAGTGAATGCTCACATCATATGACCGGTGACAAAAGTAAGTTTGTGAGTTTGGAAAAGTATGATGGAGGACTGGTTAGGTTTGGAGACAATGTAGCTGGTAAGATTTGTGGAAAAGGATCTATCTCATTTGATGGTAAGCATAATACTGATAATGTCCTGTATGTGAAGGGTTTGAAGCATAATATTTTAAGTGTTGGTTAGATGTGTGACAAAGGTTATGATATGAGATTCAAAGACAATGGGTGCAAGATCATGGAAAGCTCTGGAATTGTGATTGCTACCGGTAAGAAGACTAGAGGTAATATTTATCAATTAAGAGGAACTAGTGATTACTGTTTATTGACCCAAGTAGATGAGAGTTGGCTGTGGCACAGAAAGATGTGTCATATAAACTTTGACAACATGGTAAAGATAAGTTCAGGTGAGACTGTGAGAGATCTACCAAAGATTGTGAAACCCATCAACACCATCTGCAAAGAATGTCAGTTTGGGAAGCAAACTAGGACAAGTTTCAAGAGCAAAGAGAAATTTTCTGCCAGTCTGCTGGATATAGTGCATACAGACCTATGTGGTCCTACAAGGGTAAGAAGTCTGCAAGGTGACATGTACTTCATGTTGCTTATTGATGATTATTCTAGAATGACTTGGGTTACTTTCTTAAGAGACAAATCTGAAGCCCTAGGAAAGTTCAAATCCTTCAAGGCAATGGTTGAGAATGAGTTAGAACTGAAAACCAAGTGTTTTGAGGTTTGATAGAGGTGGTGAGTTTACTTCAAATGAGTTCAACATTTTTTGTGAAGAGCAAGCGATTAAGGCAATTGTCTGCACCTAAAACTCCCTAGTAGAATGGAGTTGTGGAAAGGAAGAATATGACAATATAGGAGGCTGCTAGGACAATGATGAAGGAAGGAGGTCTACCAGAAGTCTTTTGGAAAGAAGCTATACAAACTGCTGCCTACATTCAAAACAGGGTTCAAGTGAAAGGTAATGACACTAAAACTCCCTATGAACTATGGTACAGAAGAATTCCTTCAGTAAGATATTTCAAAATATTTGGAAGCAAATGCTATATTAGAAGAAACGAAGATCTAGGAAAATTTGATGTAAGATGTGATGAAGGAATCTTCCTTGGATACTCTACCAAGAGTAAGGCCTACTGGTGCCATAACAAAAGGCTCAAAAGGATTGTTGAGAGTGTAAATGTGAAGGTGGATGAAGGCAAGGAAAGAATATCAGATCTGAACTACTATGAACCATATGAACCTGTGACTATAGTGAATGAACAAAAAGATGAGCAAGAAGACAGTCAAGAAGAAGAAGAGGCTCTAGAAAGTGTTGACAAAACCCCAAGGTATGTAAGAATCAATCACTCTGAAGATCAAATTATTGGAGATAAAAGCAAAGGTGTACTGACAAGAAGAAAAGCTGCTGAAGAACAAGTAAACTACTGTTTGCTCTCCACAATTGAACCAAAACTTGTGAATGAAGCCTACAATGATGAAAATTGGGTAAAGGCAATGGAGGAAGAACTATTGCAGATAGAGAAGAATGAAACTTGGGAACTAGTTCCTAGACCTGCTGAAAAAAATGTTATTCGAACCAAATGGGTCTTCAAGAACAAGCTTAATGAAAATGGAGAAGTTGTAAGAAATAAAGAAAGACTTGTGTGAAAAGGATATTCTCAAATTGAAGGGATAGATTTTGAAGAAACTTTTGCCCCAGTAGCTCGGATTGAAGCAATCAGAATGTTTTTAGCATTTGCAACTCACAAAGATTTTAAGGTGTATTAGATGGATGTGAAGTCTACATTCTTGAATGGTGAGTTAGAAGAGGAAGTATACATTGAGCAACCGGAGGGATTCCAACTGTCAAATCAAGGTGATATGGTATGCCGGTTGAAGAAAGCATTGTATGGACTTAAACAAGCCCCTAGAGCCTGGTATGCAAGGTTAGACAGGTGTTTGTTGCAATTGGGATTTAGTAAAGGTATTGCAGATAGAAATCTGTATTTCAAAATCAATGATAATCAGATCTTGATTGTTGAAGTCTTTGTTGATGACATTATCTTTGGAGGAATTGAAGGTATGTGCACAAAGTTTGCCGGTGATATGAAAAGTGAATTTGATGTCCATGTTTGGTGAAATGAATTTATTTTTGGTCTGCAAATTAATTAATCAGATAAAGGAATCTTCATATCTCAGTCTAAGTATGTGAGAGAACTGTTGAAGAAGTTTGGGATGGAAGACTCTAAACCGGTATGTACTCCTATGGTAATTGGTTGCAAGTTGAGAAAAACTGATGATTCACCCAAGACTGATCAGAAAAGGTACATATCCATGATTGGAGGATTGCTTTATCTAACTCAAACCAGACCTGATATTATGCATGTAGTTTGTCTTGTTGCAAGATTTCAAGCTAATCCAAGAGAATCACATGTGATGACAGTTAAGAGAATCTTAAGGTATTTAAAAGGTATACCGGATCATGGCCTATGGTATCCAAAAGATAATGATTTCACTCTCAGTGCTTATACAGATGCTAATTGGGCAGGAGATGTTGATGACAAAAAAAGTACAAGTGGAGGTGCTTTGTTTTTGGGAAACAGATTGGTTTCATGGCTGAGAAAGAAGCAAAATTCAATCTCTTTATCAATAATAGAAACAAAGTCTATTGCAGCAACTTGTTGTTGCACTCAAGTATTATGGATGAAGCAGACATTGAAGGACATAAGAGTTGTGTATGAAAATCCAATTGCAATCTTCTGTGATAATACAAGTGCTATAAACATCTCAAAGAATCCAGTGATGCACTTAAGAACAAAGCATATATCTATAAGGTATCACTTTTTGAGAGAAAAGGTGAATGAAAATGAAGTAAAGATGGAGTATGTATCCACAAAGGATCAGATTGTAGACATTTTTACTAAGCCTCTGCCCAAAGATACTTTTGAGTATCTCAGAGAAAAGCTAGGGGTCATTACCCCTCCTGCTCTATAATAAGATGCATAAGAATGCATTAATCCAGTGATATCTAAAGCCTCATTTTTGATTTGGATTGATGTTTTAAGGGCTATCCCTCAAGGGGAGTAGCTAGATACTTTTGATGAAGAAAGTGTTGAAAAATGAAGAAAGTTTAGTGGATCAGAGCAGCAATATGCAAGTATGTGCCCTTGGCCATTGATGTCAAAGGGGGAGAGAAATCATGTGAAAAACTCAGGGGAAGAAAGAATTCATATGTGTAAAGATAAAGGGGGAGAATCTTGTCTTGATGGTCTTTTCATTTTTTCACATCATATGTTGCCATCAATGACAAAGGGGGAGATTGTTGCAAGTATGTGCCTAATCAGTTTTGTCATTGATGTCAACATATATGTGTTGTCATTGGTGTCAACTGTGCTCTTATTTTGTTGCTTGCTTGTCATGAGTAAGATTCTTTATATTTACCTATGTAAGTGACTCTGATATTGAGGATATTGAGAAAATTAGCCCCTTTGGTGGAAACAATGTATTAGACTCTGAAGAACAGTCTAAAAGATAGCTCCACATTTTCTGTAGAATGAATATTTTTGCCTGCGGATTAGAAGTGATTTAGAAGTTTGTCTGAAGATGTTATATTCCAAGTTTGAGCCTCTGGCATGAAGAATTAAGTGAATTGTGTTCACCAGTGTGAAAACTACTTTTCCTGTATGTTTGGTAGTGATAGAGAGAAAGTGTTATGCTCCGCATTCCTCTGCATTAAAGTATTTTGGTCTGTGGTTCTGAAATCAAGTCTATGATGATGATAAGTGCCTTCATTGCAATGGTTCATGTTTTGGTGGTCCGCAAGCTATCTTTTACTTATGATAGTGGCTGACAATGTTGTTCTTGTGCTCTAGTTTGAAGACTCTTCTTGACAGAGTGGTTAGAGATTGTGCGATTGTTCCTGGTGATTACAATGTGTTTGTGGATGTCTTCTGATCATGTTCATACTTTTGGATTGGTCCTCAAAGAGAAAATTGGTTTGAGAATGAAGAATGTTCTTAGCAGACCTAGTGCTCTCCCCAGTCTTGGCCGACTTGGTTGATTTCATTAATTGCGGAGAAGCATTGAAGATTGTAGAGGCGTGACATGACGTGGAAGATTGCATTTGAGTCCTAGCTAAGGAGCAATGTGATCCGCATACATCTTTACATATTTTTCTTAGTTGATTTTGTATTAGGTCTGGACCTATTTTATGTATGATTGTAATACCGACCTTGGAGATTGATCCAATGGTTGATGAATGTAATTCTGACCTTGATGTACATTCCAAGGTTGATGAATTGTATAAAAGCATGTAATGTAGTTGCAAAAAAGTGTGTGTGATGTGGAAATGAAAAGATAAGTGCGAAGGTGTGAGAGAGTAGAGTAGAGAAATAATATTGTGCTTCAATGGAACTAAGTCCTGGCATGGGGTCGGTGTTGCTTAATTAGTTCACCATTTTAGCAATGAGCCACCCTTTGGCAGTGAGCCACCCATAGGTAGTGAGCCATTCTTTGCAGTGAGCAATCTGGGCAGTGAACCTCTGTTTTTTGGTATTAATATAACTTATATATTTTTGTGGGCTAACACACACCGTGGTTTTTCCCTTTTAGGGTTTTCCACATAAAAATCTGGTGTCTCCTGTGTTGATTGTGTTATTGTGTTGAGCTTCTCGTTTCATGCTTTTATGGTTATATTAGAATATAAGTAATTGATAAGTTGATATTCATAATTCGTTAAAAGTTTTAGGACAACTGATTCACCCCCCCTCTCAGTTGTCCAGTTCAGTCCAACAAAGTTGTCACTCTAAGAAAAGAATTGGAAAAGGCAAAAGAGCAGATTGACAAAGGACTAAAGCTAAAAGGAGGATTTGAAATCCTTGATGAGATAATTAACTCTCAAAATCCAACAAAAAAAAATTAGGTCTTGGTTTTGAAAAGGGAAAGAGTCCTATAATCAATGCCTCTGCTAATTTATATGATAACTTTCTTTCAGAAGGAAAGTTTGAAATTAAGAAGGAAGAGACCTACATTGAAGATCTTAAGAAGAAAGCCTATAGAGTTACAAAAGAAGATGAATTCACTCCTGTCCGAAGACAAAGGAAGAATATGAAGATTTTTTTTAGAGATCCTCCACCTACAAGGCAATTAGCTCACATCAGGTATTCTCAAGGTTTCAATGACAATTGTTTTACTTGCAATAAGTTTGGTCACAAAGCTGTTTATTGTAGAAGCAAGATAAATCAAAATGCTCTAAGATGTTATTCTTGCAATAAAATCAGCCATAAAGCTACTGAATGTAGAAGTAAGACAAATTAGAATTCAGTTAAGTGCTATGCCTGCAACAAGATAGGTCACAAGGCTTATGAATGCAAAAGCAAAATGCTAAGGAATAATAGGGACAATGCTTGACCATTTTATGGATATTGTTACACTTGTAACAAGTTTGGCCACAAGGCAACTAATTACAGATCTAAGGTAAGGATAAATGGAAATGCTCAACAATCAAAGTTCACCTATCACAAGTGCAATCAAACAAGGCACTTCGAAAGGAATGTAGAGCCCACTCCACAAAAGAAAATTAATATTGCTCAACAAAAGAAGGAAATGAGCAAAGTATGGATGAAGAAGGATGAATGTGATGTTTCTAGACCTCTGCCTAGTGCAGGTGGATCCTCTGGTAACTAAAAGATGGAGTATTGGTTCAGGGGGAGTTACAACTGCAAAATTCTTCAAACCCCTAAATAAGTAAGATGTTGAATTTCTTAGCATTTTGGCTAGTGTTGGTATGTGCATGCTAAGATAATGATTTAAATAAGGTTGGTCAAAAATCTGGAGAAAAATCTCTCAATGCGGAAGATTGCAGAAGTTTTTAAGGTTTTTTAGTGATAAGAGCATCTACCAAAAGGATACATGGACTTAGGGGAGTTATTACTGCAAATTCTTCACCTCCCCTTCATGATGCTAAAAACATTCAAAACAAATGTGATTGATCAAATTTTGGGAGCAACTGGTTGATTTGCAGAGGATTACTGAATGTTCATAAGGTTCTACATATGAAAAGGGGAAATTAGGTTAAATCAGAGAATGCAATTAATACAAAATAAATTTGTGTGGGGAAATGACTATATAGGTGATGCCTGATCATTTTTGATCTCATTTGATCGAAGTTAAGTAAATTGAAGAGATAAAGGAGAGCTGAAGGCACCCAACATTTCAACCAAGCAAACCCTATCACCGCATTATCAGGTATTCTTCAGTCTCTCTGGTTAAAATCCTAGTTCTTGAAGCTATATGATGGAGACACCGGTTATGATAGATGTGGTTGAGAGGCCAAGGCCAAAGTTCAAGAAACATCCCTTCAAGTCCATTGTAATAGATGAAATTGGTGCCTTCTCACATGTTCCAACTAATGTGATACATACTGAAGACATTCGCATATATAGTCATTCACCAATAGATGAATATGATCATCTCAAACTTGAACAATTCAGGAATGATAACTTGTTGGGAGATGATTTTAAGTTAAAACCAGAATTTGTAAACATTGCTACCAAGAATCTTGACATCTAGAAGGGTTTTCCAAACTTTCGATATGATGATGCTTGGGTGAGAATAGCCCTAAGTTAGATTCATGAGGATTTCTTCTGTTTGGATTGACCACACATGATTACCAAGGAAGCTATAAAGGCAGTAACTGGTTTATGCTCCTCCAGACCAATGCCTATCCTGAAATATGTCAAGAATGAAGAAGTGATGAAACTCATCAGAGTCAAATTTGACAAAAGGACTTTGACTATGAATGATATTGAGGACTTGGGGGTCTGGTATGCAACTATGAACATTGCATACAAAATATACTACACCAACAGGGAAAACTCAACCACAACAACTGCAATATATACTGCATATCAAATGGTTAAAGAGGGAAAAGACTTTGATCTTTGTGAGCTCTTGCGCCAACAGTTGATGGACAACTTAAAGAGAACAAAGGAAACCAAATATAAGTTCTAGTATGGATCTCTCATTATATGCCTCATGTTTTACTTTTTGAATGAGTTACCTGCAATGAAATGAATAGTTTAGAAATTAGACACCCCTGTTGCTCATCAAATCAAAGACTACATGAGAAGCTTTCCAGATCATAAACTTTGCAATACTGCATTATGGGAATTCTTCAAAACATTTCAGGAAGAGATGCAATCAAGAGAGAATTCCAGCCAAGGTGGTAGAAAAATACAAAAATGACATAACCTTTATGGTAGATAAAGATAACTGCTACATGGAGGATGTTGAGCGTAGGACCTTCTGGATTACAACTCTACATTATGAGGTTTCAGAGTTTGATTTGGTAGGATATGCTGATATGCTGCTCAACAAACCTAAAGATCCCTTCATTGAAAGATTTGGGACATATGATGAAATCATCAACAAATTTGTGAAGAAGGATGTAAAGGGAAAAGTAGAAAAGTTAAAATCCAAAGCAGAGAAGATGAAAACCAACTTGGAAAAGATACTCAATTCTCCTAAAGGATCTGCAGGAGAAATACAAGCTACTTCCTCTACACAACTATTTGGGAGAACAAACAGATCAACATCAGCCACAACCTCTGCCTCTATTCCCTCCAAATCTTCATTGCATACCAAAAGAGGTACCACAAAGATCCTCGAACAATTCTAGACCACTAAGAAGAAAAAGCCTAGATAGAAAAGTCAAGCTAGAAGAGGCAAGATAAATCCAACAAATGTTGAAGACATTGAAGAAGAAAAAGAAAAGGAAGATGAGGTTGAGTCTCTGACAAGGAAGAAAAGAACCAGAGAAGAAATTAAAGAAGAAGAGACTTCAAAGGAGAAAGGAAAAGGAAAAGCAAAAAGAGGTAAGAAACCTGACTATGCTCCCTTGCAACTTGAGGCAATTGTGAATGCAATTACAAAGTATGGTACCCTAAAGGAAGTTGCAGGTGTTTATGATGAAATGCCTTCCAATGATAAATCTACCCTTGAAGAAGCAATAGATAGATATATGGGAGCCCACAATTTGTCTTTATTTGAAATTATAGACCAACTGCCTAAAAGCCTTGGTGATATCCTTAGTAAAAGAAGAAATGATGCCTTAAGTGAAGAAGTTGAGATAAAGAAAAGTGCAATTGAAAAGACTTGTCCCTCCATCTCCAAGGAAGACATAGTCAAAGTTTCTAAAATTCTAACAAAGGAATTTAGAACTAAAAGAAGATTAAATACTCTGATGTCAAGGAATGAGGAAGAGATAAAAAGATTGAAAAGGGAGACACTGAAGAAAATTGCTGAAGTTCTCAAGGAGATGAAAATTGATGTGGGAATTATTGAAGATGTATCTGATCAGTCTACCCCTAAAGACAATGAAGAAGGCAATGATAAGCCTGAAAAGAATGAGGAGATTTCTCCTCCTGAGGTTATTGAAGCACCAGACACAGAGGGACAAGACTAAACAAATCTACCTCCTCTGGATGCCTCTACAGGACAAAGTGTGCATCCTACAGACAATCCTGCTACAAGACATGATTCTCTCCCTCCAGAGAATACAAGAAATGTAGAAGAAAGGGAAGAAGATAAATCCAAGAAGGATCAGGAAGAAAAGAAGAAGAATGATGAGGAACAAAAGGATGAAAAGGATAAGGGAGAAACTAAAGAAGGAGAGCAATCAAAAGGAATGGATGACATAGGTCAAGGTGCATCAGAGACAAAATCACTCAAAGACCTATTAGATATGCAACTACAATTTCAACCGGTGATTACACCTCAACTTTTGTAGATTCCTACCCATGAGGGGAAAATAGACCTGTCAAGCATTTCACCTCAAGTCATAAGCTTCAACTTGGTGATATATTGCATGCCTCTACAAGAAAAGAGTTTATACAAGAAAACTTAAAGAAATCCAATGCAATAGAGGATGTTGTAAAATTGGTACAAGAAGGGTTACCAGAGGTAACCATTGACCCCTTACTACCTCCGGAACAAAAGCTCAAGTTACTAATGGACTTTTTTTAATAAGGATCACTCCTCCCACATAGAGCAAAAGGCATAAAAAGAGGTAGCAAGAAGAATAAAGGACAAGAGAATGGATGAGATGATTGACAAATGTGCCAAGGCACATAAAAAGCTTAAAGAGAATTTGAAGAAATTTAAAGTTTTTATTGATGAGGCCACAACATTATATCTGTTCTACCTGAAATGGCCAAGTTCCACAAAGAACATCAAAGCTCAGATGGAATCCATTGAGTCACAAATATCTAAGTTGGTTGAAATTTATGATTTGTCAAAGGATAAGATTGGTGCAACCAGGGCACAAGTTGAGAATCTTCATGTACAGTTATCCCAACTACAGGACCAAAGAGAAAACCTAAAGAAACAATTTGGTCAGTTGAGAGAGGCAGTTGTAGACACTTAAAATTTTCCATCACCTAGTGAGACACCTTGTAATGTTTTGCCCTAGGTCCTAGTCTTATCCAACTTAATCACCTAATCTAATTAATTAAATAAATCCATTTATTTAACTAATTCCCCATTGTCACATGTCTCAAATAATTCAAATTAAAAATTTGAATTATTCCCTACCTTTCACCACATTCAAACAAGTGTCACATGACTACAACACTTCACATGTCAAACTAATTTAAATAATCTTTTATTTAAATTAGGTATCATTTATCCTCCATCGCACACTTGCCATGTGACTACAATCCCTCTTGAAGTGGGAAACCCTAATCAACCCTAATCGATCTCAACCGTTCATATCATTCAAAATAACTCTCAATCACAATTGTTCATTCAAATCAACCCCTCTCTATAAATCAAATCCCTCACAAGCCATTTGAATGATGAAGTTTACAAGTAGCCTCATGCTGCCAAAATCAGTCTATAATCATCCTATGCCAATGTTATGCGGCTGAAATCTTGAGCAACCAACAATCCCCCATTGATCAATCCTTCGAAATATTGCATTCTCATGCGGGGTTGAAAAGAGCCATGGAGGTCAATCAAATCTAGTTTGAGAATCAGTTTGCATTTGAGTTTATTATTTGTATTTTCATTCTAGTTTGTGCTTCATGGTGCTAGTTAAGGTTTCATTTATGCAATTTTGATTTTTGCCCTAGATTTTTCCCTAACAACAAATGGTGAACCTGACATGAAATGCATGCATATATAATGTTTTTTTTGTCAATTTCTAAAACTAGCTTTTGCAAGTGACCTCTGGAGCTCAAACGAACCTCGCCGTTGAGTCCAGGAGGCCTGAGAAACCAAAACTGACATAAAATTTGATACATTTTGGCTATAAGAAAATAATTGAATTTTTTTAGTTTTGGCCCCTTTGTAGGGCCGTACCATACGGAATTGTATGACCTCCTACATAGGGGTCCATGGTTGCATTGCTAGGTATCGATTTTCTTTTATTGCTACAGGTTAACATTTGGCAGGTTAATGTTTTCTTGCATTTGATTGTAGGTTGTTTTTGGTCACAGGTTTTAAGAAAAACCATAACACCTCTAAGTCACCACCCCTGGCTTTGATTTCTTCCATCACCTCCTCTGCATTTAAATCTTCCCATTCACCGCTTGTTATAATCTCATCGGCCCCCACTTGCCAATCTTCCTCCTCTTGCCATTGGTGGTCTTGAAACCATCACCACCACTCACGGTACAGTCTCCTACCGCTCATTCTTAATCCCCACCGACTATGTTTGAGCCTCCCTACAAAACCCTAAGTAGTTGCCTAAATCCTATCCTGCCACACACATTCCTGCGAACCGCCACCCAGATCTCTTTAGTCGACACCCGGTCGACGCCAAAAACCCTCTTTGTCACCTGTATTCTCCACCACCACAGCTTCTCTGTAGCACCAGTCGACACTTCCCTCCGCCCGTCCTCATACCCGTCGCCTCTGCCACACTGTCGCCATTTTCTTAAACTTTGACTTCCTATCTGCCGCCCTTCGACCTCCCAAACCACTGGTGACCTACAACCCATTCTCGGCGGCAGTTTAGACTCATCGGCAGTTACCACTCTCAAACCGCCCATCAACACCAGCCCATCGGTTGGCAATTTAAAACTTTGGGGTTGTCGCTGTGTCCACCATGCCTATTATGGTCACATCGATGACCGGGAGGGGGCCCAAGGGCTTTCGACCCCTTTTCTTTATTTTTTTATTATTATTTTTGCCTTTTAGTGGCCCCTGGTCATATGGACGACCAGGGGCGCCACTAAGAGTAAATTTCTAGAATTAACCTCCAGTCAACAAACTACAGCATGTGACCAAATAACAAAACCTGCTAACATTTAACATTAACTGCCAGCCTTGCTATCATCTCCTAGAAGCCCTAACAGGGCATTATTTTTCTTTTCATCATAACTTGGGCGTACGGAGGCAAATTTTTACAAAATTGGTGGCATCAGAAAGTTAACTCAGTGAAATACGCAGTGGAGAAGACCATTTTAGGAGATTGTACCTTTTTGACTAGGTTTTTCTTAGTCAAAGTCAGCTTACATTTCAAACTTCAAATGCTCATATCTCTTGCATTTTTGATCCAATTTTTGCAAAATATTTTTTAAAAGTGCATAGAATTTCCTGAAGAATCTGTTTATGCAATGCATTTAGTTGTATATAGTCATTTTCATCAAATATTTATCAGATTCCTTATTTTCACATAGCATTCTTCTTTGCAAGTCTACTTGTTTCTTTTTCAATTTTGTGGCTTGTAGGTGATCACACGAAGCTGGAACAACTCATCAGCACACACAATAGATTGGAAGTGATAACATTCAGGTGCATCGATTCTAATATTTCATTTCTCATAATCATTTCTTGTCTCACACTTCGATTTCGGCTTATAAAACAAACATTTGTCTTCATTCACACATCAAAATTGGGCATTAAAATGAATAAGTGTATTCCGTTCACATTTTGACTTGGGCATAAAAAGAACCAGTGCTTGAACTGTTTGGTGAATTTAATTGTGATTAGGGGTGTGTATGCTCTTCTTAAGCATTTCGTGCAATCTTGAGAATCAAAAACACCTCTCATCCATTCATTTTCACACTTCACATTTCAATTTTTTTAAGGCAATTTACAAGTGCGAGTGTGAATCAAGTGTGCATGTGTATGCTATCTCCTTGCACCATAAGGTGATCTTAGAGATCAAAAACACCTCACTTGATTTGTTTTTTTTTACCCTTCCTAGGAGGCCTGCTTGGAGACACACCACTCCAAGGGACAACCTCAACCGAGGCTGAATCAAAAGACACCCTCATTAGGAGTTGAAATCTTGTCACTCTTGGCTAAGCCCCAAAGAACTTTATACCTTTGGGAAGTGAAGGTGAAGGGTGGGTTACCCCTTTCTCCCAGCTGTGTGGCAGGGTTTCGCTTTCATGTCATTTCCCTAGTCAACCTTGTGCGACCTAGTTTAAGACCTAATTGGCCATACCCTACTTGACTAAATCTAGGGCTTGTTGATGTGTCTTCCACGTGTGCTTGTTTAATCATCATCACATTCTTCAAATTCAAAATTTAAAATTGCTTATGTGTCTTGCGTGAGTGATTCATATTTGTACATGTGTGATCATTTGTTTGAACATTGCCAAATCAAGCTAAACACCAAACACATAAACAAGTCATCCTACACATTCAAATCCAATCACTTTCATACTAATCACCCTTCTTAGCCACTTCATATCCTAATCATATCCAAGTCATCATAATTCAAACCCTAATCATTCCAAATCACCTTCTTCTTAATCAAATCCAATCATTACACATCATCATCATCTTCATTCCAATGTAGTCAATTTCTTCTTAATCATATCCAAACAACATCAACCCTAATCATTCCTAATCACATTCTAATCATATCTTCATCCTAATCATTATCTTAATCATCATTTCACATTTCCAATCAATTCCCTCCTAATCATACCATAATCATTCCTAATCATCCAATCACTTCATTCCAAATCATTCTACATCAACCTAGTCCTAATAAACACTTGTCAAAATGGTCTTAATCATTAACAAAGCTATGCCCAATCCTAAGCCCAAAATCATAGTCCAAGGGGGCCATCCCTCTAGTGCAAATAATGAGACAAATCCAAGACCCAAGGTTATAGTTCAAGGAGGCTACCCCTCTAATTCAAACAATGAGACAAAACCTAAGCCCAAAATCACAATCCAAGGAGGCCCTCTCCCTAATCCTAATCATGAGACAAATTCAAGACCTAAAATCATACTTCGAGGGGTCCCTTCTCCTGCTTACAATGATGACATGAACTATATTGCCTACCTTGAGGGACAAGATGAAATGCAAAGACTTAGACACATGTGTGACACCATGCCAACTTACGAAAACAAGGTCCTAGCACCGCAACTCCAAGACCTCATCCAATCACTTCACCAAATGCCCCAACCCTTTGATCAAAAAACCACACAAAGACTTCAAGCCCTCTTCCAAAAATTCCAACACATCTAATCACCTCAAATTCAATGCCTCCTAGCTCAAGCCAATCAATTCTTGGCCACTTGTCAAATCCCACCAACACAACCTCCACACATTCCACCTCAATCCTATGTGTCAACCCCTTCCACTTCATATCAACTCAATGCTACATCAACCAATCCAATTTCTTTCCATGTCAACACCACATCAACCTATCAATTCATCCCACAACAAGTGCATGTGAGCATAAGTCCACCTTTGCAACAAGTCCAAATGCCTTTGGGTCCTAATGCCACCTTTGACAAGGGGAACACTAATCTAGTTCATGCACCCTATAAGTACATCATATCGCCATCCAATCAAAGGCCTATCCTAAAGCCACCATGTCCTAGTCCTAATCCATTGGTCCCTACACTTTCCAACCCACCAAACCCTTCATTACCTCTACCATCATCTAATCCTCCATCAACCTCACCCCCTAAATTCAAGCATTACAAAAGCAAACTCAAATCCACCCATCCACCTATAAAGGATGTGACCCAAGGGCTACTAGTAAAGAATCAAATATTGCCATGTCATCCAACACATGCTTGAACCTACCAAAGAGTCTTCCAACACCATGCCTAGTCTTTCAAGTCCATCATGCACTTCACGACCCCTTGAGGCTATTCAAGAGTCTCCCCCCACGAGCCCAAGTCAACCTCCATTATGCCCTCATGTGGTTGACCATCAAGAACATATCAAGCCTACCCAAGTGCCTTCAACCTTCATTCAAACAAGTCACGAGGTATGTCAAGAGCACAATTCTAAGCATGAAGAAACATCTAACCCTCACTCTAGTCAAGATCAAATCATTTCCCTTCAACCCATCCATAACATGTACCTTTTTCATGATTACAAAATTATGCATGATGAAGAATCTATGCATGAGAATCTTGATCCTACTCATACCTCTACAACCATTTATAAGCAAGACATCCAACACCTACATACTCCATCTAATGAAATTCTTGTTGGCCTACTTAAACACTCACCCCATTTCATGGCCTTCCTACAAAGTGAAGAAACTCCACAATTCCATGATCCAACCACTGCCACTTGTCATGATGAGACATGTGCCTCCCAAGAACACATAAACATAGAAGATCAAACAAATAAATTGGATCTCAGTGAGCACAATGATAATCAAGCTCCTAATGATCCTTCCACATCCACCACAAACTCAATTTCAAATCCACTATCATATCCTCTTGGTTTATCCACTTTCGTTCATGAGTATTCTTCCTTAGGAACACAACAACCTTTGTCCGCCACTTCCCCTTCTCTATCCAATAACCAACTCAAGTCTAGCGTCCAAACTACACGAAGTCCCATTGTCAATCGCATGCTCCAAAACATGAATTATCAAGGCAAAGGCTTAGGCCTTCATGAATAAGGAATTTTTGATCCAATCCATGTTAATGTCCCCCCACACTCATATGGCCTTGGCTACACACCCCAAGTCAACAATCTAACGATGTCTGTAATTCCTCCATCCCCCTTAAGTCCACCACTTTCCATCGCACATCCCATCACATTCCTAAAACATATGTTGCCATTCCACCTCCCTCATCGTACAAATGTCAAAAGCATGTGACCACACACCTTCCTCCATCCACTTTATCTCCACTAATTCCAACCCATAATATCCCTCCATCTAATTTACCTCCATTAATCCCAACACCTAATATCCCTATCATTCATAAATACCCTAAATATACTAATCATGACTAACAAATGCATGCATCATTTAAACAAGAAGCTTCCACCAATCTCGCTTCCACCAGCCACATGGGATTCAAAAATAAACATTTCGATGCCTCTACCCATAAAGCTAAACATCCTAAGGATCCTCATGCCTTAGGACATGAATGCAAAAAATCAAAAGAAAATACATTAAAAAAGATACCTAAGCCCATACCTTCAAAACAAAAGTCCAAAAGCAAAATGGTATGTGTCCTTAAGCAAAAATTGATCAAATCAAATGAGGCATCCACATCTCAAAAATCCCAACTATCCCCTTCTATCCAAAATTCCCATTCCATCCAAAAGTTCTGAAAATCCCACATGTCAAACACAAATCATAAAAATACTAAGTCTATGTGGGTACTGTTACTAAATTATGTTCACACCTAATTTAGCAAGACCTAGGTTGCAGTTGTCACAAAAGGAGTTAAAAGAATTTTTTTGGATCACTCAGTCAAATGCCTGACATCTTGGCAAAAGAACAATGGAGGATCATTTATCAGGATAATGTGACAGTCCAATCAGAACTGTCAAACCATCCTAATAAATGAAAAATGGTCTAATGACAAGAGGGTAGGCATTTAAGGAATGACATGTATCTAACTAGTTTTATCTTGCAGTTATGATGTTTTGAGTTATTCAGATATGATAGTTTAGTGCAAAGAAAAGGTATTTATAAACTATCATTTCATCATTATGTTTTAAACATGTGTTTCAAATCAGTTTCAGTTGTTCTATCCTATGCATTTGATTCAGAAAGAAAACATACATAAATCATTGCATAAGGTAAAATAATTGATTATATTCAAGAGAATGTTTAAATATATCCCACACAAGCCATGTGAATGACTAAATTGAGCCAATGCAAAAATTATGCAAGCTATACATCTGATTCTAAAGAGAAGGAAAATAACACATAAGGAAAATGGATATCCATCATTGCCTTATCAAAGGTTGATTCTCCCATAGATGGTAGCTTGATCTTCATATCTTCATCTTCTTGCTCCTGAGCAGGATGGTTGACCTGCAAAGTTGGAGAAAAGTTTTGTTAGAAGCTCCGAATATGCAAATTCATCGTATGCTTTATCAACAGACATATAAACTTGCAAACATTATGCATTAATGAAAAATTGGATCAAAATCAGACATGTGCAATAAATTAGATCATTATGGAGAGATCAATCAGCTTCCAAAGGTATGTTTTTATACTAATTTGTTTGTTCACTGTGTAGGTATAGAAAAAGTTATGTTGCTGATTTGAAGACATTAAGCATGTGTAGAAAATGGGCTCCCACAAGGGTTGAGCCCAACATGCTTTCTTCTCATTCATCCAAGAAGGATATCAGATTATAAGAGACATAGTACACTATCATGTCCTAGAACAGTCAACACATCAAGTAAAGCATAAAGGTTATCATAGAGAGGTGAAGAAGAGCAGTTGCTCCTATAAACTATGCTCACTTCAGAAAGAACTTGTCAAAGTGAAGCATCAGGTTCAAAATACTTGTAAGAGACAGAAGATGCTTTATTTAATAGCATTAATGAAATAAGTAGTGAAGGTATGATCCTCATACAATGAATGCATCATAAAACCAGACAGAGCATACAATAGAACAATATATTCCTGTTGGAAACAATGCAGATAACTGAGAAGGGGGGGTGAATTAGTTATCTTATAACTTTTCTTATTTTTACTTTCTTCTCTTATCTTATCATTTAGTGCTATATCAAAACAATGCAATCATAAGAACTAAAAAGGAATTAACACATAACACAAGGATTTTTATGTGGAAACCCTGCTAAGGGAAAAACCACGGGGTGACTAACCCAAGATTGTATTCTCTGTTAAAAGAATAAAGAGTACAAATTTGGCACTTGCCAATTAGGGCTCACTGCCCGAGCACACTGCTCACAAGAGGCCCATTGCCTACAAGAGACTCACTATCTACAAATGCTTACAGATGATACCAAGGTGTTTGAACTGAAGAACAACATCTATATATGCAAGAAATCAGTTCCGGTTAGGCGTAGTATACTGATTTGGCACATTTCATTCTTCCTCTGCTCAATATCACTCTTCAGTCATATTCTGGGTTTAGATCTTTGTTTTCATACTTATTCCAAAATTTTATTTAACATCTACATGCACACTGATGATTCACAAGCTTGAGACCATCGAGTATATATATCCGCATTAAGGATTTCAACTAACTTCATAGTCAGCAATAAGAACACTTGAGATATTTGCAAGTTTCTGTTCTGTCGGTTGAATCCTTGCTTGGTTGATGATGCACATCAAAACTTAGACATAGAATTCATTAATCACGTCGGCCAATAATGTATAATGCCACAAATTGCTTGATCAACACCTTTTATACATCTGGATTGAAGTCTGGTACTTTGTCAGTTAGTTCTTCCTCTGTCTACTCTGTTTGACTAGAACCCAACACTTAGAAGCTCATATCTTTTTCATGCTTTATCACCGGAGGCCAAATCTATGGAAGACAATAGTCATGATACCATTCTTGATTTGTCCAAGTTTGCAACTTATTGAGTTACACCATCTGAGAGATCCGGACTTGATTGTTGGACCATGTTGCATACTCTATTCTAGTCGACCGGACCAAAACAATTTTCATCCTGACTTCCGGTATAGGCATATTATGTACTACGGATGTGTCGAATAGACTTTGTTGCCATCAATGACAACACTTATGAAGCCACACACTGTCTCTTGCCAACAATCTCCCCCTTTGGCATTGATGGCAACACTTAGTGAAAAATGGCTAAGTGTCGCAGTGACTCCCCCTTTGCTTGTGCTCTGTTTCTTTGCACTGTTTAACTGGAGCTCCCCCTTTGCCAGATTCCTCATTTTTCACTGCTCTTCACACCCCCTTTGACATCAATGGCAAAGGGTGGAATCCGCATACCAAAATTATGCAAAAATTATCATATACATGGCCGCATATGTATAAACAAATCATATGTTATACTTACATATACTTAAATATATCCGCAAAGGTTGTCTTCAACTGTATAATTTCTGTGGCCCAACTCCTCTTCATTATATCCAAAATGGAGATGTGTCCACTTAATAAAAATGCATATGCTTCTACCCTCTTCAAATCTGTTGGATTACTGGTCCGGGCTGTACTTTGAGCATCTGTTAAAGTATCATGCAATACTTCTAACTTAGGGAGGATTATTCCCCTACATTCACCCATTCTATCCATCAAATTCCTCTTCTCCTTAACCAGTTTCGTTATCTCATTTATGGTAACAACTGCCTAACATTCTTGGTTTACCAGAGAGATGGTAAGAGGATCAAAATTCTAGGACATGCTTAACAACTTTTCTTCTTGTTCTTTCAGCTTCTTTTCAATGTCCACTGAAACTTTAGGCCAAGATAAACAAAATTTATATATATCTCCTCCATCCTTAAGGGCATTTTCAATTCTCTTTATTCCAATGTCTAAGGTTCTTCTATCATTGTTAATTAGTCCTTGTACCTCACTGAACCTTTTTTCAGATAACTCTTTCCGGACCTTAATTTCTATTGATTTTTCAAGAGATTCAAAGTGAGAATTAATAAAATTAACCAAGTTTTTCAAGTTACCTGATGGAGAGGCGGATGCATCCTTTTGATATCTAGGAATGATTTTCTCTAGTACACCGGATGCAATATTCAACAGTTCACTGTCCTCCATGTGTGATTTTAGAAGTTTCTCTTTTGCTTTGGCCTAAGTAAAAGATGCTACTTTCATTATCTGAACCGGAGAGAGAGAGTCAAAATTTAATGGCCCTTGAATCAACTCAAGTTCATCTAGCTCCATCATTTCTTTGTCCAGGAAATTTTATACTATCTTTGCAGTGTCTCTTGCTGGTGATTCAAACTTCTTTCCTTTAGAGATATCAGTACTAACTGGTTTGGATATGTCATCACCAACCTTTTCTGCTTGTTCTTCTTCTTTTACCTTATCCTCTTTCTCTTGATTCTCCTTCTCTTCTCTTCTTCCTTCCCCTTCTTCTTCAGTGCTCGAAAGATTTGTGTTGACAACTGTGGGATCTAGAGGAGTAACATTACCAGAGTTCACTGTTTTGTGAACTTCCTCTTTCAGAACAGAGGAGTCTAAGTCTTTAGATTTTTCTTCATCTATTTTCTTTAATCCTTCGACATCCTTGTCAGAGAATTCTTCATTGATTAGTTTTAATCCTTCAACATCCGCGGTAGAAGGCTCTTCATTTGTTCCCTCTACAATAGGAAGATTAAATCTCTTCAAGGCTTTCTAGAGAATTTATTTTGTTTCATCAGTTATTTGATCAGTTTCTCCAATCATGAGTTTATTTCATCTGGGACTTGCTCTGGAAATCATCTTTACAATCCTTGAACACCATGTCCATTTGTTTTGGAGTGATAGAGGGACATAGCTGTATCACTATCTGCTCCCGGATCTCCAAGTCTTTTGCCTTTGCATTCTCTTTTCTTTGCTCCAATACTTCTTCTAGGCTCTTTGGAATTAATGAAATTATTTCAATGAATGCTTTGTTATAGATATTCAAATACTTGACAGTTGCCTCCTCTAGTATTCTCTTGTCTGTATTATTGTATTCATCATAAAATTCTATTATTGGCTGCAGGTTTCCATCCACAGTGACTGCCTTAATGATGTCTTCAATTGAAAGAGTGGGTTTCTCAACAAATTCCTCTATTTTCTCTTCCTCATTTCTGCTATCAAAGGACTTCCCGGATGTTCTTTTCTTCTTCCTTTTCTTGATTTCCTCATCTGATTCTGTCTCTTCATCATCCTTTTGGCTCATATATGACCTTGTGGCTTTGGTCTTCATCCTCTTTTCTCCTTTCCCAGATGGCTTGACTTCCGATTTGGTAGTCTTTGAGCTTTTAGGAGTGACAGGAGTAGAACTCTTGGAAGATCTAGTCCGGAAGGAGGCTTGCACCGGAATGCTTTCTTTCTTTGCTTCTTGTCTTTCTTTTTCTGCCTTCTCCATTTTCTCTCTATTGGCATCTACTGCCTCCTTTGATATGCCAAATCTTTTGGCAAGTTCTTCAACTTCCTTTCTTACTTTTCTCTTTATCTTAGGCTGCCTTAATTCAACATGTATTTTTATGCTTAGCTCTTCAAAAGTGCCAAACCTCTCTACTTTAGTGTCCTTAGGTTGGCTCAACAAGTGTTGAATATGTACCTCTAAAATATTTTCATCGACCTCATATCCCATAGGCATTATCCACATAGTTCTTGGCTCAACTACCTCCATTAGGCATTGGTCAGTGTCAACCATGAAGCAGACTGTGTCTTTGTATTTCTCAACTATTGATTGTGGTATTCTCTCTCTGGCATGCATCATGCTTTGGAAATTCTTGAAGTAACCCTAGAGGGCTAAGTTTTGGGCTTGAGCATCACCAAGTCCATACATGTAATCTCTGATTTGAATTGCAATGGGTTTATCATTTTTCCAGACCCAACCCTTTGATCCAGGCAGCTCATTCATATAGTAGAAAAATAGGCACAGTATTAGACTACCATATTTGAAAGAGTTTTTCTTATCTTTCTTGATCTTTTGTAATTTTTCCATCAGTTGACTCAGTAGAAGCTCACATAGATCATAATCTGCACCTTCCTTCAACATTTGATATGCAACATAGATTGCTGTACCAGACACAGAATTCTCCCTACTTGAGTGGTAGATTTTGGAACAAATTATCATTGAAGCAAACTTGAGATCTGGATCCATGATGTCATCTATAGTCATTGCTCTTTTGTCAAATTTTGATCCGGTGGCTTCAATTATCGTTTGGTTCTTAACAGATTTAAGTGCGGGTAACCCATTAGATGAATGCAGTCTGGTCACAACCCTGATGGCATCTTTAGTTATCTTGAATGGCCTCATTAGCCACATAAAATTATCATGCATCCTACTTAAAACATACTGGACCCAATTATCTTCTGCAAACGATGGAAAATGTATGCAGTGTTCGAAGTGTTTGTCCCTTAGGGTCTTGAATTCAGGTTTGAGTTCAAAATTCTCATCTATTAACTATTTTTGATAAATGTCAATCAATTTTGAGTCTCCAAAATCTTTGATGTTTGCATGGATATAAACCCTAATATCTTCTACATGCAAGACACCGTGCAGAATACTAGAAAACGCACCCAAGGGATTAGCTTCTAGAGACTTGTAAGGGTGTTTTTTGAATTTTGGTCTTGGCCTTTTAGAGATATTAACAACCATTGGAGTAGCCATTCTAGCAAAGAAATCCAGAGAGAATTTGCAAAAGGGAAGTACCTTTTCACGCCTTAGGGTTTGAAGCAGATGTCGGAGCAATTTTTTTTTGTTTGAATTCGATCTTCAACTTGAACTTGAGTAAACTGTAGGATCTTCTTCTCAAAGATCTTCTTTTCTTTTTCGTGAGTGCAAATGTGTAAATAATGAGTGAAAGAACCCTTTTATCTTTGCATAAAACCTAATTCCCTTTTGTATTAAATGCACAAGCTTTTAAGTCATCCGGTTACCCTGCTTCTCAAGTGAGATTTTCTTGAATCACCTCACGGATCTTCAAACTAGTACCTTAGTGAGTTGTGTTAGGGTTAGCCGGCAGAAGATATCAATTAAATGCAAATAAAGAGTAAACAGAGAAATGGAAATACACAGAAATAATAAAAGTGAGAGACAATTTTTAACGTGGTTCACCCAAACTCGGGCTACATCCACCAAACAGAGAGTCCAATATTATTATCCAGTAAATCAAACCGATTACAATCAGCAATCCCTGCAACTCAATACCGCTGCAAAATGCTACAATACAATATCAAAACCCTAACCCTTAGCCGCTTTTTATCAAGCTTTTTGTCAGTTACAAAATAGGGTTTTCTTATGTCAGTCAATGAAAAAATTAACTCCTAGTGCATTATAAAATAATAAAAAACCCTGTGAGGTTTCGGGGGCGTTGCCCCCGAGCCCCCACGGGGGCGCTGCCCCTTGACCCCGCCCTGTATCGCGACAGGGAACACGCCAGGGGCGCTGCCCCTGGACCCTGCAAGGGGCGCTGCCCCTTGACCCCGTAGGAATTTGGGGGGAAACTGCGCCGATAAAAGTGGGGTAAATATAACCTCCGAGTCTCATTAGGCTCCATATAACAACAAGTTGGTAGCACCCAGGTGCCTTGAAGACTTTCCTCTAAATTCGTAGATCAGAGTATTGTATTTGTAGATCATACCGGATCAATTTGTATTGTTCTGTTAATACTGGTTGTTTTCCAGAACTGGATCTACTCAAGTGGTCATAAACCTTGTGAAACTTCATGCGAACCTCTTGCATTTTGACTGAAAGTTCTTTGGGGAATTTTATAGGAACCCTTTAATCCGCCATACCAGATGTTTACTTAATGTGCCGAATTCAGGCACTTACCGACTGGCTGGGGGAAAATGATTTTCTTTGTAGCTCCCCCTGAGCTAGAGGTCACTTTTTAGTTTCTGGAAGGATTATCAGCACTAGATTCTGGTGCGGATCCATCCCCAATATTCATTGTACTCTTCTTTACCCAAATCTTGCTCATCTCCTTTTGAACTTCACTTGCATTTACTTTACCTTTGCCTTTATCTAGTTTTTGATCAGGTTTTACCGGACCCCTTTCATCATGATTTCTGCTTCTACAAAATCTGGCTATATGACCGGATTTATTGCAATTGTAACATACAACATTTCTTTTCTTATTTGGTTGATATCCTTTTGATCTGCACTGATTAGCCATATGCCCCATTCTATTGCATGTAAATCATCTACCATTGAAAGAATTGTTCATTTGCATATTTTTGCATTCATGAGATTTGTGACCATACCTTTTGCAACTAAAATATTGACCGGAGAAGGATGAATTGTTTTGATTCATTCTGTTCCTGCACTGAGTTGCTTTATGACTGAATTTTTTGCAATTGAAGCAGTTTCCATTGAAAGATGGATATCTTTGGGCATTTGGTTGCCTTACCGGAGGTCTTCTAGGCCTATTTCCTTAACTTCTTGATCCAAAGTTCCTTTGACCAGATCCAGAACTTTCACCTTTCTCATATCCCAAGCCACGCTTACCATCTACCTTCTTTTGACTTTCAAGAAGAACTTCAAGTTGGGCTGAGCTTATCCTAAATTTTTCCTTCTATTCATTTGCAGATTGAAGATCTTGTTTAAGAGTGTCTATCTGGCTCTCAAGTTGTTCTTCATTGTCTCTGGCTTCTTCAAGATCAGATTCAAGATGTCTGATTATTCTATCCATTTTGTGGTAGTCCTCTGTTTTCTCCTTGAGGGATTGTTTTAGGTTATCTTCAGTCTTTCTCTTCTCTTCAATTTCTTGGGTGAATTTCATAACCCCTAATTCTATTTCATGTCTAATCATAATGACTTCTTTTGACAACTTCTCACATAGCTTAGTTTTCTCATTCAGATCCTCATCAGTATTATTGGCTTCATTCTGATTTGCTAATTTTTGGAGTAGTTCCTTTCTCTTTTTCACAGAATTACTGAGTTTTTCTTTCAGCTCATTGATGAAATCATTAGCTTCTTTGAGTTGCTCTCTCAAATTATTGACCTCAGAGTGGGATTGTTCAAGATCATCTAGGGCAGACTGAAGTTGTTCTTTCATACCATATGCATCCATTGAGATTCCCAGATCTTCCTCAATCTATTAGGCTTGTTCAGAGGAACTTGGCTCTGATACCAATTGTTGGAAACAATGCAGATAAATGAGGAGGGGGGGTGAATCGGTTATCTTATAACTTTTCTTATTTTTATTTTCTTCTCTTATCTTATCATTTAGTGCTATATCAAAACAATGCAATCATAAGAACTGAAAAGGAATTAAAAAATAACACAAGGATTTTTACGTGGAAACCCTGCTAAGGGAAAAACCACGGTGTGACTAACCCAAGATTGTATTCTCTATTAAAAGAATAAAGAGTATAAATTTGACACTTGCCAATTAGGGCTCACTGCCCGAGCACACTGCTCACAAGAGGCCCACTACCTACAAGAGACTCACTGTCTACAAATACTTATAGATGATACCAAGGTGTTTGAACTGAAGAACAACATCTATATATGCAAGAAGTCAGTTTTGATTAGGTGCAGTATACTGATCTGGCACATTTCATTCTTCCTCTACTCAATATCACTCTTCAATCATATTCTGGGTTTAGATCTTTGTTTTCATACTTCTTCCAATATTTTCTTCAACATCTACATGCACACTAATGATTCAAAAGCTTGAGACCATCGAGTATATATATCCGCATTAAGGATTTCAACTAACTTCATAGTCGGCAATAAGAACACTTGAGATATTTGCAAGTTTCTGTTTTGTCAGTTGAATCCTTGCTTGGTTGATGATGCGCATAAAAAAATAGACATAGAATTCATTAATCATGTCGGCCAATAGTGTATAATGCCACAAATTGCTTGATCAACTCCTTTTATACATCTGGATTGAAGTTTGCTACTCTGTCAGTCAGTTCTTCCTCTATTTGCTTTGTCTGACTGGAACCCAACACTCAGAAGCTCATATCTTTTTCATGCTTTATCACCGGAGGCCAAATCTCTGGAATACAATAGTCATGATACCCTTCTTGATTTGTCCAAGTCTGCAACTTATTGAGTTACACCATTTGAGAGATCCAAACCTGATTGTCGGACCATGTTGCATACTCTGTTCTAGTCCACCGGACCAAAATAATTTTCATCCTAACTTCCGGTATAGGCATATTATGTATTGGGGATGTGTCGAATAGACTTTGTTTCCATCAATGACAACACTTATGAAGCCACACAATGTCTCTTTCCAACAATTCCTTGAATAAGGAGTGCAAGAAGGAGGTATAGTGATCAAAAGAATGAAGTACAACCATAACAACATGAGGGACAGTTTCCATTGAATGTCATAAAGGTGCTACAGATTAATAAAGAATAGCAGTGTAAAGGATGTTATTGTCTTAATTAACTGAAGACATACATCATGCCTCAATACTTACATCATAACAAGTGAAGCCAAGTCTTATCAAAGAAATTATCTTAAGAGAAGTTACAAGAACCATATGTGTAGGAGTGACAAGTATCTACATCATATATTGCTGTCCCTATGTCACCATGAGCCTATATTCTTATTAGAAGCAACAACAAATGAAGATACAGTCATAATTCTCAAGAGGAGCATGAAGAAGTGAATAGTTTTCATGACCAAACCCTAGGTGACATGCAAAAACACAAGGTACTATTCCATTCTTTACCATAAATGAAGTGTGATGTTTTATTGAATAAGATAGCAATCCTATATCATCAATAGGTATAGTCATAAATGATAGGAATGAACAGCCATACCATGGAACTGAATGAGCAAGTCTAAAGGACACCACAAGTAAATCATATAATGCTGTCATCATATCATCATGGACCATATTCATATAAGAGGATCAAAAGAAGGAAGATAGAATAGCTAGCATGAGTACAGGAGAGTACAGTGAACTTAAAGATCATTTATAGACCCTAGTAGAATTATCAATGAAGGATACATTACTCAGGTAAGCATGTTAGCACATTTGTATAAAGTGACCTTAGAAGTACATTGTATTTTCCATATGATATCAGCACATTGGATTACAATATAGGTGCTAGTACAAGCAGTCTGAGATAAGAACGAAGTGACAAATATATTACATGTTCATACCATATGACAAATACAAAACCAAGAACAAAAGTAGGTACAGTAATGAAAGAAAAAACCAAGAATGTATCAAGTAATGCATATATAGAAGTTGATGGGTGTACAAAAGAATGAACAAATGCCATAGTCAAGGGTGGAACAAAATCTCATGTTTGTAATGGAGAAATAAACTTGATAGCATGTATGCCTCATAATAGCTTTAAACAAGTGAAGAGATAAAATGCATATGATGCATTGTCATGCTACAAATGGAACATCATCTTCTGTATTATGATGGAAATATGTTACAAAACTCTTATCATATGATAAGTTATAGTCTACTTTCATGGGAGGCAGGACATTCATCTTCTTTTGTTTACATCTATAGGAAAGAGGAAAAGCACAATGCAAATGATGTTGTTACATGGAGCCTAATCAGACTCAGAGGTTAAATTTTCCCCACTTTTATCGGCGCGGTTTCCCCCCAAATTATTTAATGGGGGAGTGCGCGGGGGGGGGGGGGGGGCAGAGCCCCTCCTGCGGGGCTCAGGGGGGCCATCCCCTCGCCGGGGGCCCAAGGGTGGAGCCCACAGTGGGGGTTTGGGGGCTCGGGGGTAGCACCCCCGAAGCAAAAATTGCTTGTTATTTTATAAAGGCATCATGTAACGCCTCTCTAGGAAACCCCAGAGGACAACACAACTATGCTAAATAAACAAGACAAATCTTTAAAAAAAAAAGATAGAATAACAAAGTAATGTCAACCACATCAATACAGATCATTAAATTATCTTGTCCTCTAAGGTTTCCACAGCTGCATTACTTACTAAACTATTTACAAGATCAAGAATTAACTAACATCAATAATTCAATTCTAATCTATTGCTTCACATGTGAGAACACATACATTTCCATGAAATAACATTAAATGAGAAATCAACAAGATCATATAATTAGAATTACAAGTACATATACAATTTCCCATACATAAGGGTACATCATTACATCATTCACACTATCACTTTCTGAATTACCTTGGAATACTTACAATATGATAAATCTAATACACCAAACTAGCACATGAGCACAAACAGCTGTCTCATCAAACTGGAACATGATCTGGAAACTGCAACACAAGGTCCATCCTTCTTGCACATAAACCAGGGAAAGGGAAAACCAATGGAATAAGCTCTTCCACCCAACCATGTGGAACCCTAAGGTCCACACCCCGAGCTAGGAGATGACATAAGGTTCCGCAGCAACAACCAGACAAGGAGACGAAGACTAACAACTGCAAGGACTACACAGGACTCAAATACAACATGGGTCAACAAGACAACACAAGCAACATAAACAACACTTCCACACTTAACAGGACTTCCAGAGGCATTCACACAACATAAGAAAGAACAACAAAGAGGGAATGCTAGACTACAGTAGGGATGAGTGTCATCGCATGGTCCTAGCATGGGTTACCCTGACAGTCTCTAGCTAGACGCCAGCCCCCATCCATGGGTTACCCTAATAGTCTCTCGCTAGGCGCCAGCCCCCGTCTATGGTTACCCTGACAGTCTCTCACTAGACGCCGGCCCCATAGGGTGACACATGCAGAATCAACCTCCATTTCATGAGGACAAGGAAGAGTATTTTTCTAACCACAACCTTCTCATCTCATCCTTAGCCTAAACGAGCACTACAGGCATGAGTGAAGCATCCAATTATGTTGATTAATGTGAAAGCTCTCCAACCCTCCAAATTTGATTATTAAGTTATCACTGGATTAACAACTTCCAATGGGTTACCCTGACATCCACTTTGGGTGCCGACCCCACATTGGAAGCCACTTCCCTTCCTGCATCTAGAAGACCCTTAACCAACAAGCATAACAACAAGTATCCACATACCGTGCAAGGCATTTACCTTCTTGCATACAAATCTCAACAAAAGTATCCAGAGCAAGGCATGGGTCCTCTTGCTCCCAAAATCTCAACCATAAAATGAACCAAAATAGAAATTTATTACATGCCTAATATAATAATGAACCACAACAATAAAGAAGGACTCTACCACCTCATCACGAAAACAACATCAACATGAGTTTAAACATAACTGCACGAATTAGGAACACTGAACAAGGTATTATCCTTCTTGCTCAGTCGTCATAACCACATGAATCCATAAACAGAGGGAAGTAAACACTACATAAAACCACTAGAGTCATACACATGACTCCCCCTCTAGGCCTCTGGAATCAACTTCCCTAATGACACAGACACATGACACCTCTATAACACAATGGTTCCATTCGACGTTCACTTCCAAATGCACAACATAGACTAAGAACTTTAACCAATAATTCACTTACAACACATAATGGAAACACATGAAATATTGTACCAAGCATGGGACTAAAAGAATGTAACATTAATTCCAAACATGGTCAAACATTCAACAAACATAAGGTGGATCTATCTCTACAGTGCAGGACTTAATATTCTAGCACTTACATCATAACTAGTAACCCTTTAATATCTTCTAAAGTTATATACCTCATGTCTACTAGATTGGCATGATTCATGTTCGCATTACCTACACACTTAATAACATTCATTAAGGCACTAGATTTCAAGAATGGTATAAGATATCATGTCCTTCAAATAGATCAAAGAGAAAACATAAGATTAGGATTATAATTTCCCAAATGATGATCATAATGACATTATTCTAACTTATTTAATTAATAGAATAAAACCTTAACAAGATCATTATTCTAGACAATGGTATTAATGACCAAGACGATAACCAACATTACTTTTCGAAGTAGAACAACTCCTAAACTGACCTATTCCAACCATAGATTAGGGTTTCTAACAAGTAAGATCTTAACTCAAACCGGTTATCAAAATACTTCAACAATATCACTTGCAACACGACTCAGATAAAATGATGATTTAAAACTAATGACAAATAACACATCTATAATCTAATTCAATACCATACAATGTTCTCTCAACATAGCCAAATTCATAGAACATTAATAATAAAATTCTAATACCAAACTAATTACATTAATCTAAAACTCTTATTTTTAAACCTATAAAAAAATATTCAATACATTAAATTACCTTTATTCCATTCCCTCACAATACATAAATTAATAGGCATAATTACATGTCTTAATTTCATATACTAATTACATATCTTAATTTCATACACTAGTAAATTAAAGAGACCCACTCTAATAATAATTAGATTAATACACATATAATAATAATCTAGATAATTGTAAATACTATTAAATATAACTGTAAAAGCAAGGCCAAAAGCCTATAATATTAGAATGCTATAAATATCTTACACTAGTTAGAATCACAAGATACCAACAAAGCTACAATGAAAGAGCATTGTTATAAGGTTAGCTTGAGAGGAATGAAATACATAACAATAAAACATTCCTATAGATCTAACATCTTCATCAAATCTACCACACTTTTAACCACATACATAAGATAGGATTATCACAAAATGAATTTGTTAAGAAGGCTTTAGAAGCTAACAACAATGTAAAATGTGAAAGCATAGACAGAGCATGCAGACTGGTTGATTGAATGCCTCAAAGAGAGTCATATTATGGAAAGCAATGATCATAGGATATGCACAAAATGAATTTGTTGAAAAATCTTAGAGAAACCCAATTCGAAAATATAGAGTTATTGGTGACGCAACTAACTGTTTTAAGACAGACGAAACCGGCGAGAGGTAGACAATCACAAAATATTCATATCTCCAAAAGGACAAACTGGGTATGAACTATTTTTGGATACGATTTAGTTACTAGGTCATGCACCATATATCAAACATTTAGAGGAACCCAGTTTGTAAAACAAAAGTTATGGTTGCCGCAATAGACTATAAAAATAGAGATGAAATGGGCGAGAGATAGACAGTCACAAAACATTCATATCTCAAAAAAGACAAACTGTGTATGGACGAATTTTGGATGTAATTTATAAAACTAGGTCATACACCATATATCAAAAATTAAGAGGAACCCAGTTTGTTAAAAAAAAGTTATGGCTGCTGCAATAGACTATAAAAACATAAATGAAATGGGCAAGAGATAGACAGTCACATCAATCGGTGATTCCTAGAAATGCAATGATACAGACATGCACAATTGGATCTGACAACAAGGTTTCTAACCTCTCAAGCAAATTACAATCAATAGGAGAAATTATAAATCAAATATTTGCTTCAACAGAAAAATGAGACAGAAATTAGAACCAAAGGAACCTGATTTCGCTTGCTTGACTAGCTGAAGATTCGATGCCAAGTTCAACTGTTGCAGCCACAAACCATTCTCTCCCCCCAAAAAAAGTTCCATCTACTGAAGATTCTTATGAGAGAGAAATCCCCCCCTAAATACAGTCCAAAAACTCCCTATTTAGAGAAAGAAATCCCCTAAAATCTTCTAGAAGATTCCCCCCACAAGAGGCAATAACTCCTGCAAGAATAATATCTTACAGTTTGCTATTTTTAACATTTTACAACTAGACCAAGATAAATATATTTTATGGCAACACATAAATATTATTTATTTATTTAACTCTAGTTGCAATTACATTTATTACGATTATTATTATTATTTATTAACTTAACTTCTAGAATAATATATTTTTCATAAACTAAATTTACATAAGGACATTTATATATTTATTTATTTAGCAAAAATGCTTCATAACTAATTATTTTATTTTAAGGCAACAATAACCAAAACAATACCAACAAAATAACTCAACTGTCAAACCATACCTGACTGCTATGCAAGATCAGAAAACAAGACCACCACAACAATGACTGACTATCATGACCAAACCGACAACACTGACAAGGTACACAATCAGATACTCATCCTCTTCAAGGATGATGACTAGGCTAGGCTAGGGGACCATATGTTATCTCCATTCAACAACTTCCATTGGTATGAAGGCACGCTCAGGCCTGCCAATTTAGGTGGAGTCGATACCTGGTACCTGTAACCTGTAGCAAACAAAAGTGTCGAATACATACATATAATCATCCAAGCAAGCACATAGTGACAGAGAATCGCAGCATAGTAGGGTACTCATTATGAGTAATACTACACTGTCCCTTCACAAAACACATCACAAGTATCCACATTAAACAAATTCATCAGTAACTAAACAACCAGATAACATATAGACGGATAATCGCATTAATCACGTAGTAAAACTAATTTACATAATCAATTAACCTATAATTGATCAAATCATAAGCATAATGTATTAATCATAAAGTATCAACAATGTCATCATAATAAACACCAATGAGTGTCATCAACTATATCATAATAGTAAGCTTACCATCAACACGTCTATCATACCCTATATATTCTGAGTATTTTACCTTCTTCTTCATGCTCCTTAGCTTGACCACCTGCTCATCTAGGGTGAGAATGGAGAGCCACTACACGTTGGAAGTTATTTTTCTATTGGTCGACATAAAAAACCCTATTTTTTGTAACCGACATAAGGCTTAATAAAAGCGGCTAAGGGTTAGGGTTTTGGTTGATATTGTATTGTAGTATTTGCAGTGGTATTGAGTTGCAAGGATTGCTAGTTGTAATTGGTTTGATTTACTAGATAATAATATTGGACTCTGTGTTGGTGGATTTAGCCCGGGTTTGGGTGAACCATGTTAAAACTTGTCTCTCATTGTTATTATTTCTATGTATTTCTATTCCTCTGTTTAATCTTTATTTGCATTTAATTGATATCTTCTACCGGCTAACCCTAAGAAGTGGTATCAGAGTGGGTTGTGTTCGATTATCATCTACAGGAAGGTCCCGCAGTTGAGTGGGAGCAATGGTAGATGAGGGTAAATTGAAGGTAAATAAATTCAATGGGTAGAATTATCAGTTATGGAAGATGCAGATGGAGGATTATCTCTATTTGAAGGATTTATGGAGGCCGTTGGAAGGAATAGCCAAGAAACTGGCAACAATGACTGATGAGGATTAGAATCTTCTAGACAGAAAGGCACTGGGAACTATTCAGTTGTGCCTGGCACCATCTGTGGCATTCAATATAATAGACGTGACGACAACAATTGAACTGATGAAAGATTTGGTAAATTATATGAAAAACCCTTAGCCTCAAATAAGGTATTTCTCATGAAGTGTTTGTTTAATCTAAAAATGATTGAAGGTGGATCTATGATAGATCATTCAAATGAGTTTAATACGATTACTAGTCAGTTAACTTCTATAAAAGTGAAATTTGATGAAGAGGTGAGGGCTCTCTTGGTTTAATGTTCTTTACTAGAAAGCTGGAATAGCTTGGTAATGGTTGTAAGTAACTCTGTTTTTGGTTCAAACACTTTAAAATTTGATGATGTTGTTGGTGTTATCTTTAGCAAGGAAATGCGACAGAAAAGCTTAGGAGGGTCCACATCAGGTAGTGTTTTGAATACAGAAAGCAGGGGCAGATCAAAGGAGAGAGGAAAAGGTTCTGGAGGTCATGGGAAGTCACGAGGAAAATCAAAGGACAAGAGATCTCAATCCAGAGGATAGAAGGATTGCTGGTATTGTGGGAAACCAAGTCATATGAAGAAAGATTGTTGGTCTCGGAAGAATAAAGGAGACAAAGAAGAAGGCAATAACGAGGCAAATGTGATAAGTAATAAATCTGAAGATGATGCTTTGATTCTTTCCCTAGATAATGCTAATGATTGATGGGTTTTAGATTTAGGGGCCTCATTTCATGCTACGCCCCATAGAAATTATTTTTTTGATTATGTCCAAGGAGATTTTTGGCTGGTTTATTTGGGAGATAATGAACCCTGTTAGATTGTCAGAAAGGGAAGAATCAAGATTAAGTTGTAGAATGGGAATCATTGGCTACTACAAGAGGCAAGACACATTCCAAGGCTAAGTAGGAATTTAATTTCAGTAGGGTAGCTAGCTGATGAAGGTTACGTTGTTACATTTACTGATAAAAATTAGAAGGTTTCAAAAGGTGCCTTAATAGTAGCAAAAGGTGTGAAAGTAGGCAACTTATATCTTTGTACAAGTCATACTATTCCTTCTACTTTAGTTGTTGCAGAGAAAAAACAAACAGGTTCAGGAACAACTGCTGCAGGTTCGCAAGAAGAGACTGAAACAGTTACTGTAGGTTCTGAGACAACACTGTAGCATAACAAACTTGGGCATATGAGTGAAAAAAGTATGAAGGTACTTCATTCTAAGAAAGTTTTACCAGGTTTGAAATGTATTAATATGGATTTTTGTGAAAGTTGTGTGTATGGCAAACAAAAGAGAATTAGTTTTCTCAAGGATGGGAAGCAAAAGAAAGATGAAAAGTTGGAGCTTGTGCATACAGTTGTATGGGGACCGGCTCAGGTATCTTCTCTTGGTGGCTCTCAATATTATGTTAGATTCATAGATGATACAATTAGGAAGGTTTGGATTTATTTCTTTAGTTAGAAATCTGATGTATTTGAAACATTTAAGAAATGGAGAAGCTTGGTTGAGAATGAGACAGGTAAAAGATTAAAATGTCTCAGATCTTATAATGGTGGTGAGTATTGCAGCAAAGAATTTGAGGATTATTGTTCCTTTAAGGGAATTTGTAGGCAGAAAATAGTTCCAGGTACTCCATAAGAGAATGAAGTGGCTGAGCGCATGAATATGATAATAATGGAGTGTGTAAAGAGCATGAGATTGCATGCTAGGCTGCCTTTAAACTTGTGGGTAGAGGCTGTCAACACTGCTGTATATTTAATTAACAGAGGTCCTTCAGTTCCTTTGGACTGTGGCATTCTAGAGGAAGCATGGACAGGTAAGAAGGTGAGTTATTCTTTTCTCAAAACTTTCGGATGTGAAGCATTTGCACATGTAGATTTTGAAAATAGAATCAAGATGGATGCAAAATAAAAAAAGTGTACCTTCATTGGATATGGCATTGATGAATTTGGTTATAGGCTTTGAGATTTTAAAAATTAAAAAATTGTGAGAAGCAGGGATGTTGTATTCAATGAGAAGGTGTTCTACAAAGATCAGTTACAGCAGCATGAGAAGAAAGAAAAGGATTATGTGGTGCTGGATGATACTCCAGATAATGATGTTCCAGTGGTTCCTTATGCTCTGCAACAGCAACAAGAAATACCATAAACTCTAGTGAATGTTAGATGGTCAACAAGGCTAAGTAGACCTCCTAAAAGGTTTTCTCCTTCTTTGTATTCTATTTTGTTAATAGATGTTGGTGAACCGGAAGGGTATGATGAAGCTATGCAAGTGGATGCAAAGGTTTAGTGGGGGCTTGCAATGAAAGAAGAAATGGACTCCTTGCTGAAAAATCAGACTTGGGAATTATGTAAGTTGCTTGCAGGTAAAAATGTTTTACCAAACAAATGGGTTTATAGGCTAAAAAAGGAAGATGGAGTTAAGAAAAGATTTAAAGCAATGTTAGTTGTAAAAGGATTTGCACAGAAAAAGGGCATTGATTTTGATGAGATTTTTTTCTCTGTTTGTTGAGATGACTTCTATTCGTACTATTTTAAGTATTGTGGCTGCTAAAGATTTGTATTTGGAACAGTTAGATGTGAAAACTGCCTTTCTCCAAGGTGATTTGGAGGAGGAGATATATATGGAACAACCCTAAGGATTTGAGGTCAAAGGTAAGGAGAAACAGGTGTGCAGATTGAAGAAGAGTTTGTATGGCCTGAAGCAAGCACCTCGACAATGGTTTTTGAAATTGGATGGTTTTATGGCTGAGTAAGGCTATAGCCGGTGTAATTCTGACCATTGTGTTTATTTTAAGAGGTTGGATAATGACAACTACATTATTTTATGTTTATATGTTGATAACATGCTTGTAGCAGGGTCTAACATGGATCACATAAGAGAGTTAAAACAACAGTTAGCACAATCATTTGCTATGAAGGATTTGGGGGCAACAAAACAAATCCTTGGTATGAAAATTTGCAGAGATAGGAAGAACAGAAAATTGACTTTATCTCAGGCTGATTATGTTGAAAAGGTGTTGCAGAGATTCCATATGGAGAATGCAAAAGTTGTCAGTACACCTTTGCCTAGTCATTTGAAATTGACTAAGGAGATGTGTCCTAAGACACAAGAGGAGGAAGAAAAAATGTCCAAGGTACCATATGCTTCAGCTGTAGGAAGTTTAATGTATGCCATGGTATGCACGAGACTGGATATTACACATGTTGTAGGAGTCGTAAGTAGGTATATGAGTCATCCCAGATTGGAGCATTGGAATGCGGTAAAATAGATTCTCAGATATTTGAGAGGCACATCCAATAAACACTTATGTTTTGGGGGCTCTAATACTGATTTAGCAGGCTATGTGGACTCAAATTTTGTAGGGGATATTGATACCAGGCGGAGTACTACAGGTTGTCTTTATTGTAGGTGGGACAACACTGAGTTGGATCTCACGGTTGTAAAAGGTGGTTGCTTTATCCACCACGGAAGCAGAGTATGTAGCTACAACAGAGGAAAGCAAGGAGATGATATGGCTAGAATCTTTCATGGAAGAATTAGGCAAACAAGAGGCTAATAGTTCTTTGTATACAGACAGTCAGAGTGCCATACATCTTGCAAAGAATTCTACCTTGCATTCAAAGACCAAACACATACAGCTCACGTATCACTTCATCCGGTCGGTGTTAGATGTTGGACAATTATGGCTTGAAAAGATACATACAGATGAAAATCAAGCGGATATGTTTACAAAGGTAGTGACAAGGGAGAAGCTGAGCTTCTCTTCAGCTTCGGTTGGTCTTCAAGACTTAAAACAAAATCAGAATAGCAAAGTCTAGGGTGCTTATTTCCACTGGGAGCTACAGGGTCATCGGTGTTATGATCAGTCTCCAAGTGGGAGATGATATGGTGTGGAGTCTGATTAGTCTCCAAGTGGGAGATTGTTGTTAAATGGAGCCTAATCAGACTCAGAGGTTAAATTTTCTCCACTTTTATCAGCTTGATTTCCCCCCAAATTATGTAACGGGGGAGTGTAGGGGGGGGCAGAACCCTCCTGCAAGGCTCGAGGGGGCCATCCTCCCGACGGGGGCCCAGGGGCGGAGCCCACGGTGGGGGTCTAGGGGTAGTGCCCCCAGTGGGGGTTGTTGGGAGCAGCGCCCCTGAAGCAAAAATTGCCTATTATTTTATAAAGGCGTTGGGAGTTATTTTTCTATTGGCCGACATAAAAAACCCTATTTTTTTGTAACCGACATAAGGCTTGATAAAAGTGGCTAAGTGTTAGGGTTTTGGTTGATATTGTATTGTAGCATTTGTAGCAGTATTGAGTTGCAAGGATTGTTGGTTGTAATCAGTTTGATTTACTAGATAATAATATTGGACTCTCTGTTAGTGGATGTAGCCCAGGTTTGGGTGAACCATGTTAAAACTTGTCTCTCACTATTATTATTTCTGTGTATTTCTATTTCTCTGTTTAATCTTTATTTACATTTAATTGATATCTTCTGCCGGCTAACCCTAACAAATGACAGGTCTATCTATAGGAGACAAAAAAGAATAAACAGGCATGATGGAAAGATACAGGAGTGCTCAGCAAACAATACTTTTTCCATCTTCATTTTTGTAGACAAAAGAGATAAATAGAATGAAAATATAGTTGTTGCTGTTACAGAAGGGTAGGGTTTCAAGAAAACCCTTATATCTTCATGCCTCATGAGAAAAGTGAAAAACACAGAAAGATATGAAAACCCGGTTGACTACGGCTACAGGAGAAGTCTTAAATCATCAAACCTTCGTGTCTTTTGCAGAAAGGCTGAAATCGGAATAATGCCATTTGTTCATTCTTTACAAGGGTTTCAAGAATCAAGAATCAATTTTAGTGCTACATGTGTGCAGTTAGCATGGCCGCGACCAGGAAGAAGGGCATTTCTACAAGAAAAAATATAGACCCATATAATCTTTGTCAAAACCCTTGTCATATCAAATACAGTCAAGAAGACCGAGTGACAAGATAGAATGAAACCACACCTTGTGTTTCTTGCATGGAAGAAGAGCTATAGGCCACGGGCTTTCCTTTTTGATAAGATCTTTTTAAACTTAGAAACAATAGCCATGAAGGAGCAAATACACCAAGAACAAGAAGACACAGTAAGAAGATAAAGTATGAGAGAAAAATGCAAAATATGCTACCATAGAAGCCGCGGCCTGTAGGCCCTTTTTCTACAAAAGAAAGTCAAGAAATGTCTTCAAACTACCATAGTGAGCTTACCTCTTCCTCTTGTTGAGTTTCAGAAGAGAAAATACAGTCAAGAAGCCTTCAAAAGTTGCAGAGAAACATGGAAACATCATCAAACCCTAGCAGCATGGCGGTGGGCAGAGCTCTCCATCGAGAGTCAAAAGACAAAATGATGATAGATTTTAGGTTTTGCCTTCTTTTGGTCAAAATGCCCTAAGCCACGATGGGTTTTTTCATTATTTCTTGACTTTCTTTTTGTTATCATTGTTATCCATTACAAAGGCTCATGGTCAAGAATTAACAAGTTAATGATATCTAATGATGCCACAGGGGCCTGTGAAGGCCATGATACCTTCCTTTCATTTTTTCCTTCAAAGTAAAAAAAAATCAAATAATGTGAAGGATAAGGTAATGATAGATATATGGTGGAGTGTGAAGTCAAAGGGTGGCATATGCATGTGATGCATGATGCATGTATTTACATGGGAGACATAAGGGTCTTTTCACATATCAAAAGAATAATTCATGGTGATGATATGCATTATGTAAGGAGTAATAAGGTGTTGTGATGCATTGATCATGCATGCATGGGAGTTATAAGGTTGTAATAGATGCATTTATTATTTTTTAAATGCATAATGTATGTTTTGCATGAGGAGATCTATGTATGCATGGAGCTATAAGGAAGAGGATTTTTATCTTTTTGCATGCATGATGGCCTAAGTTTTCTTGGCATCATTATTAATACAATTATGTAATTCATGTATATCAAAGGGAGAGATAAGGTGTTGTTTTGTTCTATATATCCAATTTTGCATGATTTTGTAACTAAACTAATGTAAACAAATAATAAAGTAATATCATTATAAATTACTTTATTATTTTGTCACAAGTTGTAAAATCAAGGAGATAAGACAAATTGAAACTCATAGTAAAGTAATCATGCAAAGATTACTTTATTACTTGTTCACACATCCCAAAATCATGCAAAATTGAGAGATATAGTTAACTGAAGACTTTTGGAGATTTTGCATGACTATTGGGGTCAAAATTGGAGAGTTTGGTCAACTTTTTGGTCAAACATATGGAGGAGAGCAGTTTGGAGCTATTTTTGCTCGATTTGAGGCAGTTATAACCCTTATTTTTAGGGATTTTATTGTTTTCTTGTGGATCAGTTTTGAGGGCTTATTTTGAGAGGCAGTTAACTACAGTTGACCTTTCTAGGTCTCTTGGAGAGAGCATATTATATATTGTGAGAAAAACTTAGGTTTTTCTAGTTCTTGCCTTTTTTGCTCTTTACACTTTGAGAGAGAAAGAAGGTTTTGTAACTCATTATTGCAGATTTATAGAGATTACAACAGGTTATAGGTTCTATACTTGTCTTTTATGCAATTATTTCTTTTATTTTTTAGCTGAATCAAGTGTCTACCTTTCTATTAAATGCTTCTTTTGTGAATGATTTGATGAGATTTTATTGTGTTTAGCTATAAGAACCTTTAAAATCATTATCTCATTTATACTTGCATGTGTTAGATAGCATTGAAAATCACAGGTCTTAGGCTGTGCAATTGGAGAAGTTTCCTTCTATGTTGTGAAAATCCCTTTTCCTTCAAGAAGAAATTCTTTACCAACTTCCCTTAGAATTATTTATGTGATCAAATTGCCTAAAGTGGTTTGTGTGGATAGATTTTCTGAAATCTATTGTGAGTTAGATTTTTAGTTTTCCATCAAAATTAGGTGCATCACCATTTTTAGATTACAGTTTTAGTGTTTTAGTAGCCCTTTTTAACCCTTTTCCACATCAAAGTCATAGATCTAATTGAACATTTTAAAGGAACCAACCCATAATCTGGAGGTTCAAACTCACTATAGGTCACCCATAGCCTGAGTTTGCTCCCATGTTGCATAGGATTGCCGAGCCTCACAACTCTGCATAATGGGTGCAATCCTGCTTGTTAACAGGTACCAAAATGCCTAAGTCATCCATCTCCTAAGAAAACATCCCCATTTCTTCCTACACCACCATCCACTCAAAAGATTCCATGTTTATCATGGTGCGTGCAACCGTTGGTCATGATTCCTTTTCACACCTCCATCACCCCATCATTCAACCATTACCCTACATATTTGCCTTATCACCTCCCTATGGTCCATGCTTTTGCATAAGCCTTTCATCTTCCTTGCATAAGTCCTCCATAATCCACATCATAATCCACTATCATTCCCTCCATAATCCACTATCTACCTACTCCATCTCACTTTCATGTGATCCCTTACCAACATCGATGAGCATAATGACATGGTCCATGTGATGACATCACGCTCTAATGGGACTATCACCTTCATGGCACTAGACACTTGAGTCCCTCCTATCCATATTCCACCTATCCCATCCCAAAATGTCAAAAAGTCAAAAAAGTAAAAAAAAAAAATCAAAAAAGTAAAGAGAAATCCCTTCATCCAATGGTGAAAACCTGGTAAACAGGCAACTTGGATAAGTACCATGATGAAAACCTGGCAAACATGTGTCATGTGTAAGTTGATCTTCTATGTCACTTACAATTGGGGGCACATTGTCTCATCCACCCTATCATTTCCTTCTTATCATATCCTATCTATTACATACACATTCCTATCATATCAAACCCATCCATTCTCCCTTCCTCTTTTGATCTTGACAAAGATTGGGGGCACAATGTTGACAAATGTTTTGGATGTCTCTTGACATACCTCATCCCTTTCAAACCAATCCTATCACCATCCTTCGTCATAAGCCTTGTCATGAAAAATCCTAAGTATTCCACCTACAATGGGGCATGTTATTCCTATGCGACATAGTCCTCAGAGATCACATCCATGCCCTCTTATGCATACATCCTTTCAATCCACTATCATCCACCCCTTTTATCCATTCCCCCAATCCTATTCATATCCTTGCACCTCGACTTGGTTTTTCCCTTGTCATTGGTATCTAGCACAAAGGCTATCTAAATTTTCATCCTTTGACATTCCAAAACATTTCAAAAACTAAAAAAAATTAAAACATTTCCACAACACAAAAAAATAAAAAAAATAGTCAAAATTCCAAAAAACATCAAAAAACAATCAAAAATCCAAAAAAATCAAAACATGTCAAAATCCAAAAATCAAAATACTCCCAAAATACAAAAAAATCAAACATACAACAAAAATTCCAAGCAATAAAATCATTTCATCAATTCCTCCAATCAAATCACTCCTCCAAATCAATTCTTCCAATCATCTAGTCATTCCAACCAAACCAATTCTTCAATCCATTCAAATCACATCAATTCAGTTCATCATATCAAATCATCAATTCAATCCAACTCTTGACATCTAATTATCAAATCAATTCATTCCAAATCATCAAGTCCATTCAATCAAATTCAATCAATCAAATCAATTCATCAATTCAATTCAAATCAATCAATCAAGTTCTTCAAATCCATTCTTCTAACCAAATCACTCAAATCATTCCTCCACATCAAATCAATTCTTCACATCAATCAAATCAAATCACTTCTTCAAATCAAATCAATCACATTCATCCAATCCAATTCATCATCTATCATCATTCAAAATCAATTCTTTCAATCAAATCAAATCATCAAATCATTCCAAGCAATAAATCCAAATGCAAGTCATATCAATCCATACCAATCAAGTCAAATTATCCAATCACATTCAATGGTCTTGATCCTAATCTTGACGTAAACTAAATCAATCAATCAATCAATCAAACCCTAGTGTTGCTCATATGGACAACAACACTAGTATCAATCAATCAATTATTGTCTTAGACATGATGTTGCATTGTCAAAACTAGACCAGGCGTCTTAGACAACATGTATCATTTCCTAAAACCAGACACAATCATCAATCAATCAATCATTTAATCATTGGTTTACATCTTGACAGGGGCAATACCTTGTTTGTTTTTGTATCATTTGTGCATGCTTGCTTGCTTTCTTATGTGTGTTATCATTTTTTCTTGCATTTGTATCAAATCCAAATCTGACCCAGCTAATATTCATATCTTGTATCTAGGTAAGGTTGTATTACGCTGGGGCACAAGACACATCATCACCTTGGTCCTCATACCTTGGTGCATAACATCTAGTGCTATATCAAACACCATGGTTTCTCACCTTCATTGCAGCATAACGCATCCTTCTCTTTCTTCTATCCATGCCCTTATCTTCCACCTTTGACCAATTCATTTTCATTTTGAGAGTCTACCCATGTTTGTCCAACCCGCCTATCCTCTCGAGGGGGCATCATCATCCCATCATCATCCTTTTCCTTAGCTTCTTTAAAATGATGTTACTTGACATAAATCTCATCATCTCGAACATCATCTCAAAGAGGGGCAAAATGTACACTTAAAATTGTCCATCACCTAGTGAGACACCTTATAATGTTTTGCCCTAGGTCCTAGTCTTATCCAACTTAATCACCTAATCCAATTAATTAAATAAATCAATTTATTTAATTAATTCCCCCTTGTCACATGTCTCAAATAATTTAAATTAAAAATTTGAATTATTCCCTCACCTTTCACCACATTCAAACAAGTGTCACATGACTACAACACTTCACATGTCAAACTAATTTAAATAATCTTTTATTTAAATTAGACCGTCTCATTTATCCTCCATCGCACACTAGTCATGTGACTACAATCCCTCTTGAAGTGGGAAACCCTAATCAACCCTAATCGATCTCAACCATTCATATCATTCAAAATAACTCTCAATCACAGCCGTTCATTCAAATCAACCCTCTCTATAAATCAAACCCCTCACAAGCCATTTGAATTCATATGAAGTTTGCAAGTAGCCTCATGCTTCCAAAATCAGTCTAAAATCATCCTATGCCAATGTTATACGGCTGAAATCTTGAGAAACCAACAATACCCCATTGATCAATCCTTCGAAATCTTGCATTCTCATGCGGGATTGAGAAGAGCCATGTAGGTCAATCAAGTCTAGTTTGAGAATCGATTTGCATTTGAGTTTATTATTTGCATTTTCATTCTAGTTTGTGCTTCATGGTGCTAGTTAGGGTTTCATTTCTACAATTTTGATTTATGCCCTAGATTTTGCCCTAATGACAACAATAAATCTGAGACTTGCCTCACTGTTTGGTCTGTTAGGGGAAGCAAAAAAGATAGATCAAAAGATAAAGACCCCAAGCATCATAGAGGAAGTTGAGGATATATGCATGGAGTGTGAATGTCAAAACCATATGCTAGCCTCAGAATGCGTCAAATGGGCTGCAACTCTTCACCAACTCAAGGTAATTTACAAAGCTATCATACCATCTGGAAGTGAGTTGTAAGAGCAATGTGAATAAATTTTTTTTTGATGTACATAGTATTGTGGATCATAGTAGTGTTACACCATGTACATAACATCTTTTTGGAGAAATATTCATCTTAGGGGGAGTACAGTTTAGAAATCATTTTGTAATGGGGAGTCTATATAGTGTTTTGGATTGATACAAGCAAAGGATATCAATCCCTTTGTCCTTGATGTCAAAGGGGGAGAGAGAAACATATGTCTAAGGGGAGTATATGTTGCCATCAATGAAAAAGGGGGAGATTGTTGGCAATATGTATTATCATTGATGTCAACATAGTATATTGAAATGTATAGACAAACTTGTACAGAGGCAGACTTAGTATGGTCAAGGCAAACTAGTCTAGGAGAAAAGAAAATAGTCTAAGTATGGGGAGATGATCAGTTTTGGGTTTGAGCATGATGTAGAGGTAAACACTCATGTCCTTGCACGTTTCCTGCATCCACACATATTTATCATCAGTTGGGTGTACCGCACTTAATGATAAGAAGCAAAAATCTGACTAAGGCATTCACAATGCACATCCTAAGGCATAGTCACCTTAAGTTTGGTTTGCATTTCTCCGTAGAGCAAGATTTGATCTTGCGGTTCTAAAGACAACTCCATTCAGGTATTGGAATGATAAATCCAATTTTTTCAAGTCCTCACATCATCAGCATAGAAAGTTACAAGGGACAGAGTATCGACCATCACTTAGACAGAGCAAAGCAGTAATGGTGAGATAATGGAATGTTCTGCATTCCTTCAGAAGAGATTATTTTGTCACGCAGAACCTCTAAGGAATGGCTAAGATATGTATAAGTCATGTTATGATATAATATCAAGTGGTTTGGTCCGTAAAGTCTGCAATCAAGTGACAGAGGCAATATAGTCTGTTCCTGAGCTTGAATACACAAGTTTGAGTTTTGCAGAGGATGACATATAGACAACTCAATCATACAAGCTTGTGCGGAGGTCTTACATGGTTCAAAGTATCTGAAGGTTGACCCGCATGTAGATAATTTTTTTTTTTGGTACCGCATCAAGTAGTTAAGTCTGTAAGTGAAGGTTTGAGTAAAATTATCCTCTAGACTCTTGGTTATCCATGTCAACCTCTTGAAATCCTTTGGAATCATTAGATAAAGGTGTACGGATCTAATAAGGAACATATGGTGTACGGATCTAATAAGGAACATATAATGATGTTTAAGCTCATTCCTAAAGGTTTTAGGTCTTGTATTGCACCACAACATCATATCTTGAGATATGAAGTATATTCACATGTGGTCTAGAATGCTCTGTTTCCTGTAGATAGTCATGTTTCCTATCTTGCAAATGTATAATTTGATAGTATACTTAGTCCGCATAAAGTTTTTGGCTTCTCCCCGATAGTGTGAAGATAGACAATTGGCAGTCCTGAGCAGTGTGAGCCGATTGGTTAAGTACCTGATATATGCGGAGGATCCTAATTAGTTTCCTTAACTTTGTAAGTATGTCCCCTTCATGAAGTTCTAAGGTCTGCAACAAGTTTTTTCTATCATATTATACGTATTGATGCTGACCTGTGAAGAGCTACACATTTCATCCAATGTTGATTGTGATGCCGACCCAATCAGTATTTTGAAGTGTTGTGGAGGATATTTATAGAAGATCAAGTTCATTTGTGAGATATAGAAGTGAGTGTGAAGATAAGCATAGTAGAATGAAAGATATGAAGTGTGCAGAATCAGTTTGAGGGAATGTGTTGAGCAAAACTAGAAGACTGCATTACCAACATAAGTTAGATGTTTTCTTCACAATAGTCCATGTAGTTACTTTCTTTGTAAATCCTATTGCAGTGAGCAGAGTACTTAGGGAGTAGTAGCTTCTATGGGGTGTATCCCTAAATCAAAGTTGTAAATGTTGTAAGCACAAATACAGGGAGTTGTAGCTTCCTTGGGTTGTAGCTCTAAAACAAAGTTGTAATACTTTTGCAGTGAGCATAATATACTATGAGCTAATCCTCACCATGGTTTTTCCACATAAAAATATTGGTGTTATGTGTGTTGTATGATTTCCTTTCCATTCTCTAAGTTATTTAGTTTGCTTTGGTAAACAACTAGTTAAATTTTAGTGTATGTTGATTCACTCCCCCCTCTCAGCATCTCATTGTGTTCAACATACTTAACATGGCCTAGTAGCTGGGACCTATCTTTGCTTTAGTCAGCTACTCCCTAAGTTGCACTTAAGGGGGGGTGTTGGTGTGAATAGGGGTTTTTCCTAACTAGTTTAGTTAATTTCCCATTGTGTGGATAATTCATATTATTTAACTATTTATTAGTTAAATAATATTCACACATCACACATAATTCACATGTTAAGTTGACTTAGCGAGTCTTCTAGATGTTTCTAGTTGTTGATAGCTGTAGTGAGTTGTCTTATCCTACATATGTGCTCTAGTTGGCATCTTATCCTCTAGTTGTCACATGTGATAGGAATGCGACACTTGTCACATGATTACAACTCCTTGTTTCTCATCCTTGCCTTTATAAGCAAGGCTGTCTCATTGTATTTCATAATAGTTTCATAACAACTTTGTGTATAGAATATTGCTCCATTATTTTAGCATATTCTCTTTTATCTTTGTGTGGAAGGTTGTCTTGATTGCAGGGATCCTAGTTTGTTGAGTCACATTGACTCTTATAAAAACCCTATCTCCAAAATTTTGAAAAAAGTTAAAACTGCCATCTCCCTCTCTTCTTTCGATGAGGCCACCAAAAAATGTCTTTTACCCTCCAAAGAGTCTACCTCCGCATTTGTGGTGTTCCAAAAATCCACAAGACCAATATCCCTCTTCTCCCAATTGTGGGCACCAATAGATCACCCACTTATAAGCTTGTTGTGTACCTAGCTAAGCTAATCGCTCCTTTGGTGGGTAAGTCAAGTTCCTTCATCAAGAATTCTACCCATTTTGTAGATTTCATCAAGGACAAAAAGATGGAGGAAAGTGACCTCTTGGTGAGCTTTGATGTTGTGTCCCTCTCCACCAAGGTCCCAATCCCTGGCTCCATTGAAATAATTAGATGTAAGACCAATGTTGAGATTTCCTCCTTGGTAGAACTTTGCCCAAGATCCACTTTTTCACCTTCCAAGAAGTGGTCTATGAATATTTGGACAAAGTTGCCATGGGATCCCCTCTCTCCTTGATTGTTGCTAACCTTTACATGGAGCACTTCGAAGAGATCACACTCAACTCCTTTCCCCTCAAACAAAAATGGTGGAAGCGCTATGTTGATGATACTAACATTTTTGGTCCCATGGCTCAAAAAAATTTAGAAGAATTTCACTTACACCTTAACAACATAGCTCAATCCATATTTTTTACCAAAGAACTAGAAAATGACAACAAGCTCCCTTTCCTTGACATTTTGCTCATCAAAAAACCTGACGGCTCCTTAGGCCATTGCATCTTTTGTAAAGCTATCCACAGTAACCCTTACCTTCACTCTTCCTCACATAACCACCCTTCCCAAAAAGTTGGTATGCTTAAAACCTTGGCCATTAGGGCTCTTCATATTTGTGATGTTGAAAACTTAGACCAAGAGATTGCCCACCTTACCAAAGTCTTTGAATTAAAGAGATACAAGATAAAAGACATCCTAATAGCTTTCAAGCAAGCCAAGTCTCGCGTTAGCTCTAAGGCCAAGGATGTCAACCCTCGCTTGTCCTCCCTGTTGCCATCCTCCCCTACATTCAAGGCCTTTCTAACAAAATTTCTAAGATCCTACTTAAAAAGGGCCTCCAATGTACTTTTAAACCCATTTCCACTCTAAGAAAACATATCCCTTCACCAAAAGATCCCAGAGAGCTCCTGCTCAACTCTGGAGTCTACAATATTGTTTGTTCATGCGACACCCCTACATTGGTGAGACAAGCCAATCTTTCAACACTAGGATTAAAGATCATAGTGCTGACATTAGGCATGAACGAGTCTAAAAATCTGCCATTGCAGAGCACTTAGCCATCACCAAACACCATTTCTACTTATAATAAACCCAAATATTAGTCAGTGAAGGCAACTACTTCAAGAGAAAACTTAAAGAGGCCATAGAGATTAGCAAACACCCTTCCAATCTTAATCATGATGATGAATGGACTTTGATTTTTTCTTCGAATCCCCTTTTAACCTACCTTAGAAACCTCTCTGTCCCCCTTCTTGACCTTCTTACCTCTTTCTTTTCGATCTTTTCATCTTCGTTGTTTACCTCTCTCCTCCCCCTTGCCAGTTACTCTTTCCTCCTCTCTTTCTCTTCTGAGCCTCCTCTTTTCCATTTGTTCCCCCTCTTTTTTCTTCTCCCCTTGCCTTTTATTCCTTTTTCCAACCTTTTTGACCTCCCCACTCTCATCCTTTCCTCCCCTTGGTTTTCTTTAGGTCTCTTGGCCCCCCCTTTGGTCACCTTCTCTTCTTCGTTTCCATCTTGTTTCTTGTCTACCTTTTATACCAGGGAACATGCACACTCTCTTGTATTTTTTTTCTTCTCTTATTTTGCCTTTTTTGTATGAGGTTCATTTGTGTTCTTATTTTGTTGTTCGCATGCTTGTATCCTTGTTTGCTTTTTCGCCAATTTAGTTGTATTGTTTGTATTCTTATAGTCTCTCCTATTCTTGGGGGTGTTTTTTAGCTTCACATGTGTTGCCTTTGTTCTTATTTATGTTGCAATTTGTACCCATTTAGCCTTTGTTACCATTTTCCTATATGTATGTATGCATTTACCCTCTTTTTATAATTATATATATAAATATATTTTTATATATACAATATTATTATTCTCTGTTTATTTAATCATACTACTATGTTTCTATTCTCTATATACTTTTTATATGTTTTTGATTATTTTATTCCATTTTACCATTTTTCTTGTATTTATGGATGCATATACTCTCTTATCATATATATATATACTCTTCTTATTTAATCATACAAGTATATGTCCTTTTTTTATATACATTTTTTGTGTATGATTTTATTAGTCCATTTGCATTTAGTCATTCAACTGCATATTTTTGTAGACAAATATATAGGCTTATAATTATATAATACCATTTTCATATTATTATTCAACTATTTGCATAATTATAATGCATGCATGTCTGTAATTATATTTTGGATTTTTCTATTTTCAAATAGATTTATGCATTATATTCAGTTCTATTTTGCTGGGTCATTGAGGTGGTCTCTCACAGGGGAGAAATTTAAGAGTCAAAATGAGCAAGTCATGTACATTAATCTATTCAATGGTGGTTGATAGGCCAAAAAAGGGGTAGGTAATAAAATATATTCAATGTTTAATAATAAAATTTTAGTTTGGTCTACATGTCAATCTAGGGGCATAAACTTGTGAAAGGCATCATGGCTATATGCACAAGGGCTGCAGGTAGTGAGGTGAGTGTGGATGAAATGCAAATGAAAATAAATTCCCCCTTTTAAGGCTGCTATAGGAGTTTTGAATGTTGCTAAAAACTGCTACAAGAGTTGTACAGGTTGCTAGAACTGTATAGGCCGCTACAGGAACTATGCATATTACAAGATTGTATTCTCCTATAGAATTGTATGTAGGTGATAGTAACAACAACAAAAATTGTAAACTTAACAATTTAAAACCACACGATAATTTTCTTAGAAACTGAAAAGCATATAAATGGAAGAACTTGATAATCAACAATACATAATCTTATGCTAAATCAATCTGCTTTTATTCCTATTGTTCATGCCTCTAACATAGAAACAATGCCACAATATTTTAAAATAAAATAACACATAACAAACGATCTAAACAAAATAAGAGAATAGCAATACATAGAGTCTTAGTTGGACTTTGGCATGATATAGAATGTTGACTATTGGCAAATGAGGTTCAAACTCATTTATGAATTTATTTTTAGTTGAGCCAAAATTGCATATTCTATTAAACAATGGGAAATGTTATCTTTTTATAAGGGAAACCATGTTGAATTTCCCAGTCTATAAATAGAAGGTGCTCAAGCTATGAATTGCTTTATTTATAGGTTATGAGCTTAGAATTGAGAATTGTGACTAAATTTCTGTATTGGCTTAATGCGGTTGAACTTTGTAAAAGCTTGTTGTTGTTGAATTAAATCATTTGACTCGAGTTAATGTCTATGTCTTACTATCACTTACTTGACTAGGATTTACCTTGTATTTGGTTATAATATTTTAAATCAATTAGCCAAGTTAATGATAGAAGGACTATTTTATGTAAAGTAGAAATGCTAGTATGTCTTATACATTATTCTTTATGATTGAATGTTTGTGAACAAGTTGTGTTTTGTTGATGAGACTAAGATAGAGGTGTGTGAACAATGACACACATCTCCTTATTGGAATGCAGTTTTATTTATGAAATATTTGGCCAAAGTAATACAAATGCTGCTTGCATTGTCAGTTCATTATGTCTAATAGGTTACATATCAGTCAAAATTGTCATGCTTAGCTAGAGGATTTTCTAGAGTTGTATTGCATATTAAATGTCGCAGAGTCAGTACACTACACTAGTTCTCAGATGGCATGGTATGATTGCATATTTTTTATTTGCTACCCTCGTGAATGGTAGGGTCACTTTTAGTTGGAAGGTGTGTGGGGGACCACCAGTCTGTGGATGGTGGAAAAGCACCTGAATGATGCTATCCCTCCACATAGCTGAAAAGATTACCAAAGAATTGATCTCAGAGACACATTGTTGTAAAATTTATGATTATGTTTTTGAAAGTTGTAAATAATATCATTACTGTTGTAATCCAGTTTGTTGGCAATAGTCTTTGTATAAATGATTGAGTTGATTTATGAAATTATGTGGGCAATTGTGGAAATTGTAAACTCAAATTAAAGTATTTTTGGACTTTATTATGTATGAATATTAAAATTCATTGGTGTACTTGTGGTACAAATTTTTTATCATTTAGTTATAATTTATGAATTATATTTAGATCGATTATACTTGTTTTCAATTAGAACTAGTTTGTAATTATGTTGATAAAAGAAAAAAAATTGTGAGTTTTTAGTGATTAATTAAGATAATGAATAGTAGTTCGTTACACTAATAGCTTGAACGAGGTTGGAAAAAAGGTAGAACTACTAGGATATGTTTCTATTTTTTCATTTTGGTATTATTTTTTTAGTGATGGTACCATGGGTGGTAGTGTCATGTATCACATGCTCATGTCTACTTGGGCATGCTAACATCCTCCTAGTGCACTAGCATCTTGTACTAACATGGTAGTGTCATTTATACTTTTCCAACAAAAAATTGCATTAGTGATAATTCACCTACACATGTTCCTACACTCATAATGTTTAAAAATGAGAAACATGGTGTTTGAGGCATATTTGGGGATCTTTCTTCTTTAGATCCTAGAGTTGATTCAATAGTTAGATAAAAATGTAGGTTGTGGATGTGTGACCAAGCCATAGGTATAAGGTGTAAGTTGCTTCAAAACTAGTAGGTCATTATCTAAGTGACAGGCGCTCTTTTAGATGCCCTAGATATCTAAATTTGTGCCATAGATCCCTATGGACTGTGTGCACTACTTGTGAGTTCATTCCCTTAATTACTCTTTTATAAGAAATCCCTAACCCTTTTTATTGTTAGACACAAATTAGGGTTTTTGGTGTGTGAAAATGTAAATGCTCTATGAGAAAAGATGTTTTTTTGAATTTTGGGAATATGAGCATGTGTGGTCTTGTTTGATGGATAGAAGTAATGGTGTGGAATCCTAGATGGTAGAAAGGCTAGAAATTATAAGAGGAAAGTGTTAAGGCATGATAAGAGTCATGTTTAAATATGAAATGTAAGTTTAAGAATAATTTGTGTTCCAAAGAATCAAATTTATATTTCTTAAATAACAATGCTAAAATAAATACAAGACAAAAGGAAAAAATGTTAAGTGTATGCAAGTAAATTTGAAATGCAAACATAAGACTCAACCAAAAGATGTAAATCCTGCTTTCAAATTTAAATAACAATAGATCTCACTCAAATATTCCTTGTTGCGTGAGCAATGGTGCTTGTATTCCAAGATAGATTGAAAGTTTGATTGAATGTAAGGTGCCCAACACAACAACATAAGTTTGTATTCAAAATTCCAATGCTTATGGCTTGCGAGAGGTTTAATTTACATATTTTTGATGGATTGATTTTTGTGAAAAGGCAAGACAAGGATAAGATCCTTGATTTGCCTCTATTTAACTATTTGCACCATGTGAGTTAGAAATGGAAAGAAATCAAGAGTGATAAGATAGGATGTAAGAGGATAATTAATGGAATTATCTAATTATTTTAATTAATTAGGTGCACATGAGTTAGAAATGGAAAGAAATATGAGGAATAAGATAGGATGTGAGAGGATAATTAATGGAATTATTTAATTATTTTTATTAATTAGACGCACATGAGTTAGAAATAGAAAGAAATCAAGAGGGATATATGAATAGATAATTAGCTAATTAAATAAGTTAATGTTTGAATAATGATGAATAATGAATTGATTAATTAATTAATATAAATTATTTAATTAATGCTAGGTGATGGTAAGACATGAGAATGTGAGAGGAATTAGATGGTGTTAGGATGTAGTCAAATTTAGGTGTCTACATTAAGTATACACTTTTCAACATTACACAGAATAACTCAAAACTTTAGACACACTCTCTTTCCCATCCCACAATTTCTCAAGTTCTAGGATTTATAAGCTTCTGTTTGCATATGCATCACTACTTATATGATTTATAAGTAATAATTTCTTTATGGGTGTAATGTAAAATGTCAAATTCTAATGTTATAAGAGATGATAGTGCCAAGCCTTATATAAATATAATTATAGCCTTTTCAATTGACTCAAACAACCATGATTGTATAAAAATGAAAACAATGGTACCCTAGCATTGCCAAAATAAATAAAAGCTGACAGCTAAGCAAATCTACCATTTCTACCACTAACAACACTCTCAAGCCTCTCTAAAATACATATATTTAGGAAGCAAAACATTTTAAGTATTTGTGGATTCAACGCTGTTGTGTACAAGTGAGGTAGAATGTTCCTCAAGCTGGGGATTGATCTAATTGGGATGAACTTGAGCTTTTTCCAACACCCCTAAGTCATCTTCCCTGCCATAAAAACTATCTCAGACCATATTTTATCTTCCTCAAAATCCCTTGCCCACTCCCTGCAACTCCTTACCAACATAGCTAGGAATTGTAAAACACAATTAGGAATAATTGTATCCAAGTGATCTTCTATCTTGTCTTGCAGTAAGTAACCATTTCTATGTAGTATGCCTTTACACACTCTGTACAAACTGTAGCTGGGTGCTATTTTCCTCAAGTTCCTAGAGTCTTGCACCTCCACACATGTACCTTGTTCTACTAGCCCCTTGTCTTTGAGAAGCTACTCGGCTGCTTGCATTATTTTTAGAATCTGTTCAGATGGTTCTTCAACCGTGGGACTATCTTTACGTGAAGAAATAAAATTTGCAACATCTTGAACTCTTGGTTTGCGGCCTTGCCCATTTGAACAACCTTGATTCCCAATTTGTCTAGAATACTCATTTCATCCTCTTGGATATCCACAATGTCTAAGAAATTCATGAAATCCCTTGCCTGTACGAAGGCTTTCATAGCTCTATCCAACTGCTCCAAATGAGGGAAGATGTTGACCATGATTTTGAAATAAGAGACAACCATCATCTTCTAGCACATTTTATCCAAACTAGGGAAATACTCTTCCAGAATTGGCAATGATTCAAACTCTGCTTGATTTACAAACATTCCATTAGTATAGTCATCTGATTTACATCTTTGAGCAACCAATTTGATCAACTCTTTGTAATTTCTACCTTCCTTGCATGGTCTTTTGTGTGTTTGATAAATTTCTTGTTGGCTACCCACAAATTGGCTGTCTTCTTTTCTAGCATGCGTATCGGTTCCAAAACCTCATGGTGCTTGTCAAATTCTAAAAAATCATGTCCTGCATCTTCATAACTAGTATATTAAAAGAGACTGGGGCTTTCTAAAAGGCATCTGTGAACAAATTGGTTGTCGATTACAATCTCTAACAAAAACCAACAAGCTTTGCTGAATGACACCACAAAAACCTACAACGCCTTGAGAGAACCTGTTAAACACATCTTCTCTAAAGAAAGGTAACACACTTGAGCACACTGATATTTTCAAAGGAATGGGAACATTCTGTATCTCTTCTTTTAGATATGCAATATAGCTTTTCCTGCCATATTCCATCTCCATGATGTACCTTGTCCAAAAATTCTCCACAACAAAGACTCTTCTTCTTCTATTGTTTGCTCTCAGAAAGTAGACAAGGGCCATGATCCATCTCCAACATATGATAATCCACACAACAAAGATGAAGCTACACTGAAGAAACACTGTGGCTTGCCATAACTGGTTGAGATTATCATTATACTGAATAATACTCCTATATTTTAGGAATTTGAGCTTGAGCAAAGAAAACACAATACGAATAATACTCTTATATTTTAGGATTTTCCACATTACGTGAATCAAATCCCCCATCATTCATGATATATTGGGCTCTTGCACATTGAGAATCAATAGGATCTAGCCATGTCACTTTTGGTTGCATTGTTGATTTTTTCAAACATCATTACATGTGGATGATTGGATATGTCAACGTGATATATTGACATTTGGATGTATTCTGTATTATACCTTTATCCTGATCCACATCCACTTCTTGATGTTCTTCCTAATGTTGACCATCCAGATGTTGATCCTTTATATGCATACTTCGAGCTCCAAGCACATTCTTTTGTTCAACCGGATGTTGGGAAACACTAAGTTGAATGTTCACTTGCTGAGGCCCCTTTTATTTTTGACCGATTGGAAGATGTCCGATTGGAAGATGTGCTTGAGAAATATCTGGTTGGAAAGACTGCTTGGAAGATATCCAGCCGAAAATTCAAAAGTCAACCGAATATTGAAAATTCAACTGGATGTTGAAAAGTCAATGGGATGTGGAACTAGATTTGGAACAATGGAAATTTGGTTCATCCCGTGTTCCACATTCAATTAGAAATACAAAGGAACTTCAACATCTGATAGTGCTCAGATGACATAACCCCCCAACTTGACATATTCCACTTCAACATATGATAAGTGCAACTGGAACTTGAAAAGTCAACAAGATATGGAAAGTCAACTAAGTGCAACTAGATCTGGAACATTAAACTGATCTTGCACAAGGGACATTCAACTCATCCCATGTTCCACATGCAGTTAGAAATACAAAGGAACTTCAACATTTGATAGAAATACAAGGACACACAACCAGATGTGGATGTGAAATATCTGGAAGGAATATCTAAAATTGGAAATGTCTGGTTAGCTAAAAGTCCTGTAGAAACATAACTTAATCAATTTTCCTTGGATCTTCGTCAAATTTGAACTGTGAATACCCATTTGGCCCCTCGTCAAGATCAATTGTGATGCGATTGGATTTGGACATGAAATACATCCAGATGTGAATAAAGCACACTGGATCTAGATGTCTAGATATCCAGTTGGAGTGATGAGCATAACTTAACTAGAATTTATCAGATCTTCACCAAATTTGAATTATGAACTTACCCATTTGGCTCCTCTTCAAGATGCACTTATCATAGCAATGATTCCAACTGGAACTATCAAAAATTTTAACATCTACTCTTGCAAACTTGACTTAGGAATTTTTAAGATTTTTATAGGAAATCTTCTTCCATTGAAGGTATCTCAAGTTGGATATATTTTTGAAGGAAGAAGTGTAGGGTTTTCACAAGGGGACAAAGCACTTAGGATTTGGCAACATTTTTGCAGATCCGAAGATGGGCTATTTTGGCTTGGGGCAAAATAGGACAACAATTTTCTCTTGTCATTGAGTAGATTAGCTTTATATCATATTTTTAATCTATTTGTCATGACTATTATTCATTTTAGACACACTTAGAATATAATAGCGTACACATTGTACTTCAATATTTTCAACATTGGCTGATTTGGAGGTAGAAATACCAAAAAAAGGGTTTGACTTGAATGCAAACCCTGAAACAACCCCAAATTTTCTTGTTCTTCTTGTAGGTTCTAGATTTAGAAGAGAAGTTGTATCCACCTTATTGGTTTTGTGAATCTTCTCCCTCTATCTCCCTATTTTTGTCATTCACTTCATTCCTCAAATAACATTGTTGATATATTTTTAATTTTAACTTATTCTTGTCACCTAGAAGCTACTGGTAGTTTGTTCTATCTCATGTTGTGCAGGTTGAGTGAGATAGAGTGAAGTAGAGTTAAATTTTTTTATTTTCCATACTTTCTGGACTATAACACGATGTACAGATGTCGCATGATGCACTAGCGTCCCTAGCAGTGAGCTCCTCCGTTTGGTACCAAGTTCCTCTCAACTTTTTTCTTTCTATTTTGTGATTAAATATGAAAATTCTTTCTCCAAATTTTTGTATTAGTCATTTTATTAGTCCTCTTCTATCTTTTCAATCATTTATCATAGTTTCTTTCTATATTCATAGCCACTAAAGGGGTTGTTAACGTTATTCTGTTGAAAATTAGTAGATAGTAGAAAACTAAAAACAGTCTTGAGTGTAGTTGTAGTGAAAAGTTTCTTTAACTAATACACAAAAATAGATACATACATCAAGGTGAACTAAGAACAAAAAATATAAAAAAATAAAAATAAAGATAAGATATGGACAACTAAATTAGATATGTAGTTGCACAAGTCAAATCCACAAGTGTGAAATCGATCCCATAATTGCCAAGTGACTCATTTTGATAGATAATGAGTTTTTCAAATTTTGAGGTATTCATCTAGTTATTCTTGATTTTCCTACACATTAATGAATAATCTTTAACCATATGTCACAATATTTCTATATTAGATTTCCAACTAAATACTTTTGTTTTATACATTTGAGTTTTCACCTTTTTAACACTTTACTCCAAATAATTTCTTTCCCCACTATATTAATCCTAAAAAAATTATCTATTATTATATTTAATTATTTTAATTGAAGATTATATAAAAAAATATTCTCCCTTTCAAACATGATATAATACCATCTTTTGACTATTCCTTGAAATGTTATCTTTAAGCATAGGCGCTATTGCTTTATAGCATAACAAACAAATTTATAATGCACTAACAAATAGTGGTCCTGAATAAATGATGGATGCATAAATATTGAGATACATACGGCTTTGTCGCCACCTTTGGTTATCGACATATGAATAACACAAAAACCATGAAATCATTGCTAGAAGACATTGAGGACTGGGCTTTTTTATACGACACCATGGAGTGTGGTAGGTAACCCGTGAACCCACTGTGCTAGAATTTAGTTTCTCATATTCATTCTGATGGAACTTCTAACTTCTCAGTGTGTTCCCGAGGGCATGTCAAGGATTCAAGGCTTTCAAAAGCAAAATTTTCATCAAGGAGTTAATACTTAAATTGGTTTTTCTTCAAGGTCTTTTAGCATTTGTTGAGCTCTTTCATATGATTTCAAGTGAGAATCAAGACCCTATGGATCATTTGCAGATGCAAGTTTTACATTTTGTAGCATGGTTTTGGCCTTAGCAACTTTTCCTTGATGCATCAAACATATACCAAGATTGCACAGTTTGTTGTTGTCTAATTCTATTGATAAGGCCTTCCTACATTCATAGACGATAATAGATCCAACAGGAATGTTAGTCCATGATCCAACATTTTGGGAAAACTATAACCAGTTTATTAAAATCAGTTGTCTTTATCAACTCTAATCTGAAATTTTGTGCCTACCTGTATACAGCCTCTGCAGCCATATAATTGGATTGTTGCATATAAGCCCAACCCAAGTTCCCAAGCAATCTTGAAGCTTCTTGTTCAATAGAAATTTTAAATTTCTTTCCCTGGGGCTTAGCTGTAATTGTTCCTTTTCCATGGAATAACAAGCCCTGATTAATCAAATTGAGCTTGTGTTTCAGTAACATGATATGCTCATCCAATCTTCCTCATCCCTGTTATAACAAGATTGTTAAAAGCAATTAACTCACACCTTACATGAATGGATGAGCTTGACCATTTAAATTTATCCTAATCAAAAGCCAAACACAAATGATTATTTAAATATGATGACTTATTTAAGTTTGTTTTTCTTAACCTTGTATAAATCGAGCAGTTTATTGTCTAGAGATTCTTGTGCTTCATCAGAGCACCGATTCCTCAATGATTTGATAGCCTCAATGGCTTCACTTCTAGATAGTATAATAAATTCACTTCTAGCTTTAACAACTTAAACAACATGGACATTGCAATACAAATGAAATGTGTCAAGGAAAGAAGAGGAGAAAGAGAACATGTTCATTTGTTGTGTCCTGATGCAGGTATCTAATAGCTTGAATGAGGTAGGAAAAAGGGTAGAACTATTAGGATCAATTCCTATTTTTTACATTTTGGCATTATTTTGTTAGTGATGGTACCATGGGTGGCAACGTCTTGTATCACATGCTAACATCCTCCTAGTGCACTAGCATCTTGTATTAACATGGTAGTGTTGTTTTTATTTTTGACCAAAAAATGCATTAGTGATAATTCACCCGCACATGTTCCTACATTCAAAATATTTAAAAATGAGAAAAATGGTGCTTGAGGCATATTTGGAGATCTTCCTCTTTTAGATCCTAGAGTTGATTCATTAGTTAGATAAAAATGTAGGTTGTGGATGTGTGAAAAAATTAGTTTTGTCTTTGTATGTTGGGAATGTTTCCCAATATCTTATGTATTTCCTTTTTTGTTTGGGAAAGTTTCCCATCTTAGTTTTTAGTTTACTTTTTAGTATGTTTTATGTATATATTTCAGTTTCCTTTCAATAAAGTTTGTTGAAGACATTTTGCAGCAAGCATATCAAATTTTTTCTCTGTCTCTCTTGTTTTAAGTTATATGTATTTTTCTCTGGTTTATTTTCTGTGTACTGACATTTGTTTTTTAGTTTAATCTTTTCTAACATATGGTATCAGAGCCAAGTTCGAAATCACAATGAATGCTAACAGTACACAGCTGCAAATTCCTAAATTTAATGGAAAAAATTATGATTTTTGGAGTTTTCAGATGAAGATTTTTTTTAGGTCATAGGAGCTATGGGATCTTGTGCAGAATGGGTATTCAGAACCAGCAGATGCCGCAGCATTAGCAGCCCTCACACAAAATGAAAGGGATTTACTACGGGATAATAAAAAAAAAGATCAGAAAGCATTATTGTTCATAGTGTAGGGTTTTGATGAAACTCTCCTTCCAAGAGTTACAGCCACTTCGAAGGCCAAAGAAGCCTGGGATCTCCTTGTACAATCATTTCAAGGTACAGAAAAAGTAAGAACAGTTCGCCTTCAAATTCTTAGAAAAGATTTTAAAATTTTACAAATGTCAGATTTAGAAAGTTTAGGAGATTTCTTTACTTGTACAATGGGTATAGTTAATCAGATGAAATCAAATGGTGAGGTTGTGACTAATTAGAAAATTGCTGAAAATTTTTTAAGAAGTTTGCCTGAAAAATATGATCTTGCAGTTATAGCTATTGAAGAATCAAAAGATCTAACATCTTTATCTGTAGATGAGCTTATGGGTTCATTGTACACACATGAGCATAGAATAAATAAATCAACAAAGGAGCCATTTGAGAAAGCTTTAAAGAGCAAGGTATCCTTGAAAGAAAAAGAAACAACACCAAAATCATCTTCAGCACAAAGAGGAAGAGGTAGAAATTCAAGAGGAAGAGGAGGACGTTTTCAACAAAGAGGCAGAGGTCAAAGAGGCAATAGAAGTGATGAAGAACATTGTGGTTACACTCAAGCAAGAGGTAGAGGCAGAGCAAATTTTCAGCAAAGAGGTAGAGGTTTTCAGAGGTATGATAAATCATCTATTCAATGTTATTACTATCAAAAGTATGGACATTTTGCATCTGAATGTAGGAAAAAGATTGCAGATGAAAGTAAACAAGAAGCCCAATATGCAAATGAAGGTGAAGGGTAGGAAGGATATGTCTTGCTAACATGCAGCACAAAGGAGGAAGTAAATGATGACAAATGGTATGTTGACAGTGGATGCAGTAATCATATGACAAGACACAAAGAGATATTTTAGAATTTCGATGAGTCCATCAAAACTGAAGTCAAGATGGGAAATAATACAATTGCACCGGTCATGGGGAAAGGGAGGATATTAATCACAACAAGACAAACTGAGAAAAAATATATTGGTGATGTGTTTTATGTACCAGGCTTAAAGCATAACTTGTTAAGTGTAGGTCAACTTGTGCAAAAAGGCCACACTGTCAAATTTGAAAATGGTTCATGCATTATTGTTGATGGTAAAAATAAGATGATAACCAAAATACCCATGACTGCTAATAAGATATTTTCCCTTAGTATCAGAAACAATATGCATTTAAGTTTCAGTGCTCTTGTAAAAGACACACAGTGGTTATGGCATCTTAGGTTTGGTCATTTGAATTTTGGTGGACTAAATCTTTTGCATAAAAAGAACATGGTAACAGGTTTACCATTTATCCAAAGACCAGATGAAGAATGTGAAGGTTGTATTGTTGGAAAACATCATAGAGAACCCTTTCCAGTAAGGGATTCTTGGAGAGCTTCAGAGCCATTAGAGATAGTTCACTCAGATCTATGTGGACCAATTGAGGTTGCTTCATTATCTGGTATGAGATATTTTTTGACATTTATTGATGACTATAGTAGGAAACTCTGGGTATACCCTTTAAAAAATAAATCTGATACTTTCAAGAAATTCAGAGAATTTAAAGAATTAGTTGAGAAGCAAAGTGGTTATTTTCTCAAAATTTTAAGGACTGATAGGGGTGGAGAGCATATTTCACATGTTTTTCATAATTATTGTATTGAAAAGGGCATAAAAAGGGAGCTAACAACAAGGTGTACACCTCAGCAAAATGGTGTAGCTGAGAGAAAAAATAGAACAATTTTAAATATGGTAAGGAGTATGCTTAATGCTAAGAATTTACCTAAAGTTTTTTGGGCAGAAGCAGTTTGTTGTGCAGGTTATATTTTGAATAAATGTCCTATGAACTCAGTTTGGGGCATGACATCAGAAGAAGCATGGAGAGGATACAAACCCCGGGTAGATCATTTACGAATTTTTGGTTGTATTGTTTATTCTCATGTTCCAGATGCACTTAGAAAGAAATTGGATGATAAGGTAGAAAAATGTATCTTTGTTGGATACAGTGAAGAATCCAAGGCATACAGGTTGTACAATCCAGAGACAAAAAAGTTGGTGATAAGTAGAGATGCAAAGTTTCTTGAAGATCAGGAGTGGTGTTGGAAATTAGAAGAGAAATATCAACAAGTTAACATTGAAGATGAAGCTGCAAATCAAAAATAAAATTCAGTTGTTAACACAGGAGCCAGAGCCAGTAGTTGTAGCATTCAACAATCTGCATTAAGAAGAAGCTCTTCTTCATCAGAAGGCAGTCTTTCTCCACCAAGTCATAGACATGTTTCAACAAGTAGTTCTTCATCATCCACCTCAGAATCTCCAAAAAGGTGGCAGAAATCAAGGAGTTTGTCTGACATATATCAAGACACAACAAAGGTAAATGAAAATATTTGTCATTTTGCATTTTTTGCTGATAGTGATCCTCTTATATTTGAAGAAGCTATAAATGTTGATAAATGGATTAAAGCTATGAATAAAGAAATTGCAGCCATAGAAAAGAATCAAACTTGGGAAATTGCAGATCTCCTTGAGCATAAGAAGCCAATTGGAGTAAAGTGGGTGTATAAAACAAAGTACAATGAGCAAGGTAACGTGAATAAATACAAGGCCAGGTTGGTAGTGAAGGGCTACAAACAAAAATCAGGTATTGATTATAATGAAGTTTTGCACCTGTTGCTAGAATGGATACTATTCGCATGATTTTAGCTCTTTCAGCACAAAAGGGTTGGAAAGTCTTTCATATGAATGTAAAATCAGCATTCTTAAATGGTGTATTGGAGGAAGAAATTTACATTGAGCAACCACCTGGTTTTGAGATTAAAGGTCAAAGAGGTAAGGTGCTCAAACTAAAGAAAGCTTTGTATGGTTTAAAGCAAGCACTTAGAGTTTGGTATGAAAGGATTGAATCAAATTTTTTAAAAAATGGTTTTGAAAAATGCCCTTATGAGCCCACCTTATTCATAAAATAAAATCAACAAGGAGATGTTATGATAGTTTGTATTTATGTTGATGATTTGCTTTATACTGGAAATAATGAAAACATGCTTAAAGAATTTTCAGTGGCAATGAAGAGTGAATTTGAGATGACTGATCTTGGTTTGTTGCACTATTATCTTGGTCTTGAAGTAACACAAAATAGTGATGGGATTTTCATTTCACAAGAAAAATATGCAAATGACATTTTGAAAAGGTTCAAGATGGAAAATAGCAAACCATCAATTACGCCTATTGCCATGGGTGTGAAGCTGAGCAAAAATGATGAAAGCAAAAAGGTAGATTCTACTTTGTATAAAAGTTTGGTTGGAAGTTTAATGTACTTAACTGCAACAAGACCAGATATCATGTATGCAGTAAGCTTGATAAGCAGGTTCATGGAGGATCCACATGATACTCATCTACAAGCAGGTAAAAGAATACTAAGGTATGTGAAAGGGACTACAAATCATGGAATATTTTATGAAAAGAAGAGTGTTTTGAGGTTAACTGGTTATACAGATAGTGATTGGACTGGAAATCAAGATGATAGGAAAAGCACTTCTGGGTATGCTTTTAATCTTGGGTCAGGTGTAATTTCATGGTCTTCAAAGAAGCAACCCATTGTTGGATTGTCCTCAACAGAAACAGAATATGTGGCAGCCACTTCAGCAGGTTGTCAAACAGTTTGGTTACGAAGGATGCTTGAAGCATTGATGCAGCCCCAAATGGAAGAAACAATTATATTCTGTGATAATCGATCAGCTATTGCACTTTCTAAAAATCCAGTCTTTCATGGAAGAAGAAAGCACATAGACATCAAATTTTATTTCATCAGAGAGCTGGTTAAAAATAATGAAATCAAACTTTATTATTGCAGGTCCAAAGATCAGGTTGCTGACATTTTTACAAAACCTCTGAAAGAAGAAGATTTCAATGGACTAAAGAATCTTTTAGGGATGAGAAGCTGTCCCACAAATCAGCTTTTAGGGAGGATGTTAAAATAAGGAAAAAATTAGTTTTGTCTTTGTATGTTGGGAATGTTTCCCAACATCTTTTGTATTTCCTTTTTTGTTTGGGAAAGTTTCCCATCTTAGTTTTTAGTTTACTTTTTAGTATGTTTTATGTATATATTTCAGTTTCCTTTCAATAAAGTTTGTTGAAGACATTTTGCAGCAAGCATATCAAATTTTTTCTCTGTCTCTCTTGTTTTAAGTTATATGTATTTTTCTCTAGTTTATTTTCTGTGTACTGGCATTTGTTTTTTAGTTTAATCTTTTCTAACAGTTCCTACATTCAAAATATTTAAAAATGAGAAAAATGGTGCTTGAGGCATATTTGGAGATCTTCCTCTTTTAGATCCTAGAGTTGATTCATTAGTTAGATAAAAATGTAGGTTGTGGATGTGTGAAAAAGCCATAGGTATAAGGTGTAAGTTGCTTCAAATTTGGTGGATCATTATCTAAGTGACAGGTGCTCTTTTGGATGTCTTAGATATTTAAATTTGTGCCCTAGATCCCTATAGAATGTGTGCACTATTTGTGAGTTCATTCCCATAATTCGTCTTTTATAGGAAAACCCTAACCCTTTTTATTGCTACAGACAAATTAGGGTTTTTAGTGTGTGAAAACATAAGTAATCTATGAGAAAAGATGTTTTTGAATTTTGGGAATATGAGCACATGTGGTCTTGTTCAATGGATAGGAGTGTAATGGTCTGACATCTTAGATGGTATAAAGGCTAGAAATTATAGGAGGAAAGTGTTAAGGTGTGATAGGAGTCATGGTTAAATATAAAATATAAGTTTAAGAATAATTTGTTTTAAGAATCTCAAATGACAATGCTAAAATAAATACAAAACAAAAGGAAAAAATACTAAATATACACTTTTCAACATTACATGAAATAACTCAAAATGCACACTCTCTTTCCCATCCCACAATTTCTCAAGTTCTATAGTTTTGATAAACTTCTCTTTACATGTTCATCACTACTTATATGATTTATAAATCATAATTTCTTTATGGGTGTAATGTAAAATGTCAAATTTCTAATGTTATAAGAGATAATAGTGCCAAGCCTTATAAATATAATGATAGCCTTTTCAATTGACTCAAATAACCACGATTATCTAAAAATGAAAACAATGGTACCCTAGCATTGCCAAACTAAATAACAGCCAACAGCTAAGCAGAGATATTATCTACCATTTCTGTCACTAACAACACTCTCAAGCCTTTGAAATACATATATTTAGGAAAGAAAACATTTTAAGTATTTGCGGCGTCAGCGCTGTTGAGTGCAAGTGAGGTAGAATGTTCCTCAGGCTAGGGATCTATCTAGTTGGGACGGACTTGAGCTTTTTCCAGCAACCCCTCCACCTTCCCTGTCATACAAACTGTCTCCCATATTTTATCTTCCTCAAAATCCCTTGCCCGCTTCCTGCAACTCCTTACCAACATAGCTGAGAATTGTAAAACACATTTAGGAATAACAGTATCCAAGTGATCTTCTTTCTTGTCCTGCAGTAAGACACCATTTTCATGCAGTATGCCTTTGCACACTTTATACAAACTGTTGAGTTTAACCAGCCGGTGCTTTGTAAACGATTGGTTGATCGAAAACAGTACGGACATCAAATGGTAGTTGAAAACACGTCGACAAATAGTATGGACTGTGTGGCTGGTCGAAATATCCATACAGCCAGTCATTTACGACGCACCAATTGTTTACAGTTGGCAGGAGTCTTGTACCTCCAAACGTGTACCTTGTTCTACTAGCCCGTTGTCTTTGAGAAGCTGCTTGCCTGCTTGCAGTATTTTCAGAATCTGTTCAAATGGTTCCTCGACCGTGGGACTATCTTTACGTGAAGAAACATAATTTTGCAGCATCTTGAACTCTTGGTCTGCGGCCTTGCCCATCTGATCGGCCTTGATACCCAATCTGTCTAGAATGCTCATTTCATCCTCTTGGATATCCGCACTGTCTAAGAAATTCATGAAATCCCTTGCCTGTACGAAGGCTCTCATAGCTCTGTCCAATCATTGAGAACGAGGGAAGATGTCGACCATGATTTTGAAATAAGAGACAACCGTCATCTTCCAACACATTTTATCCAGACTAGGGAAATACTCTTTCACAATTGGCAATGATTCAAACTCTGGTTGATTTACAAAAGTTCCATTATCATAGTACTCTGAATTACATCTTTGAGCAACCAATTTGATCAACTCTTTGTAGTCTCTCCCTTCCTTGGATCCAGCTTTTATAGGTCTTTTGTGTGTTTGATAAATTTCTTGTTGACTACCCACAGACTGGCTGCCTTCTCTTCCGGCATCCCTACCTGTTCCAAAACCTCACGTTGATTATCAAATTATGAGAAATCATGCCGCGCATCTTCATAACCGGTGTAGTAAAAGAGATTAGGGTTCCCTAAAAGGCACTCCTGGACAAACCGGTTGCCGATTACAATCTCTGACAGAAACCAACAAGCTTTGCTGAATGACACCACGAAAACCTGCAACGCCCAGAGAGGACTAGTTACACAACTCTTCGCTAAAGAAAGGTAACACATTTGAGCACATAATGAGATTTTTAGAGGAATGGAAGTATTCCACATCTCTTCTTTTAGATCCGCGATATAGCTTTTCTTGCCACATTCCATCTCCATGATGTACCTTATCCAAAAATTCTCCACAACAAAGACTCTTCTTCTTCTAATGTTTGCTCTGAGAAAGTAGACAATGGCTGTGATCCATCTCCAACATATGGCAATCCACACAACAAAGATGAAGGCACACTGAAGCAATAATGTGGCTTGCCGTAACTGGTTGAGATGATCATTATACTGAATAATACTCCTGTATTTTAGGAATTTGAGATTGAGCAACGAAAACATAATACGAAGTGTGACCACCATGCCTACTGTTAAGATCAACACAGACCTAGCAATGACATACCCTGGGCCATGATTTGACCACCTGGCTGGGCTTAAACATCACACTCTAAGCTTTGACTTGCTTAGACTGGGGCCCGCTTAGAGTGTGCTATTTCCCAATGCCGTTTGCTAACCAGAGTTTGGTGGATGCCCGTAACGTGTTTGCTGGCCCGTAACATTTTTGTTGAGCCAGGCATAAATGAAACTCTATTCCCGCCCACGCCTTTAGTTCAAACAAATGAAACTCTGTTCCCGCGTAGAAGACACTTTCACCTTCCAAACATCCATTGAGCTTTTTTTATGTAGGTCTATTACAAGGCGATTCAAGGATCTGTTTGAATCGGAAGGCGTAGATTACAGAGGGGAACCGAGGCCTTCTTCCAAGCAAGGTAATAGTTCAAATGAGCTTCTGCATTTTTTTTCTTGTTTTGGTGTCTTCAAATTTTCACGTGCCTTGTCTATGCTTCCACATTTTGCATACATGTCTACCAGAGCCTTTCCTACTACTAAATCTAACAAAATTCCTCCACCCTATTATCCTTTGATGGATGTCTATACCCTGTTCCAAAGCTACCATTTTAGCACAGGCAAGGAGGACGCTGGCAAAGGTTGCAAAGTCTGGCTTTACACCTGTCAATTGCATTTGCTTGAAAGTTTCTAAATCCTTTTCAACAAACCTATTTTGTGCATATCCTGCAATCATGGCATTCCATGGACCACGTCTTTGAGGCATTCGGTCAAATAGTTCACGTGCCTTGTCCATGCTTCCACATTTTGTATGCAAGTATACCAGAGCATTTCCAACTACAACATCTGACAAAATTACTCTAACCTTTATCCTTTGATGGATTTCCATACCCTGATCAAAACCTCCCATTTTGGCATAGGCTAGGGTACGCTTGCAAATGTAAACTGATCAAGTTGGAAACCTGTTTGTTGTATATGGTGAAATAGTGCAACTGCCTCATGAGGAAATCCATGTCTTCTCTATGCTGCAATAATCATATTCTATGAGAGGCTATCTTGTTCTTTTATGTGATCAAACACTTTACAAACATCCACCAAACTTTCGCACTTGACATAAGGGCGACCGTAACAATAGGGAAACATTATTCCACATTTGTAAATCCTATTCGTGTTATGAGTCGGGCTGCTATAGTTATCTTCTAAACAGTGAATTTGGTTCAGCTTATGTGCAGGAACAGTAAATTTGGTTCGGCTTATGCGCCGGAACTAAAGATCATATTTATATCAATTATAAACTATGACAGACCATGAAGAATCATTTCCCAATCAATTGTTGTAAAGGGGATAAGACCTGGTTCATGTAAATAGAATATCCTTCACTTCAAACCAAAATATAAAAATTCAGCATTTGATTTTCCTTCTCAAACACTTGTTTCATTAAATTCTCGATACATGTATATATACACAAAATTATATATTTACCAACCACTAGTTGGGATTTACTCACTCACCAGAATAATGGATTTATTCACCGCTTTCAAAGATATTTATCCAATAACTCATAGATCAGGGACAATGAAACCATACCTTAGGAATTTACAATTGTGCTAATAAAGTTCCACCCTTAACATTGAAACCATTTTATTTTCATACAAGAATTTCTATATTGTTAGATTTTAACGTATTATGGGTTTACTATATGACTTAAGACTTGTCCACTTTAAGTTCATGAAACCCTAAGGAATCAAAGTTGATACAAGCTAAGTAGTTTATCAAGATGGAGTTAAGAAGGTTCCATTCTAAGAATGCTACTACAATAGAATATCATCAACTTATATCATTTCCTTGTAAAATCCTAAACATCAATTCTTAACTTCTCCTACGTAATCATAACCATAATTGATTTGTTCATTTAGGTGGCATATAAGTTACAAATATTTATAAGATAATTTACTAACTTGTTAATATCATTTTTAAGACTTTATAACTATGAGTTCCCTTTAACTACCATAGTCATGCTATTGATTATGGAGTTGAATAAGTAATAATAGTAGCACATATTTGTGGTCATGAATAATGCATATATAAGTGGTTCTAGTTTCAAATATATGTTTCCCTATACCATCACATTATGGTAACTAAATTCAAGGATAATTATTCAGTAACAATGATATAACTTCCAACCAAAAATAATGACATTGCCAATAATTTCAAAATCTCTTTCTCCACCCAAAATACCAAGCCATGAATAAATTTCCAACCATTATTGCATGATAAGTATTCACATGATAATTCATGCATGGCTTTACCATTTTCTTAGATGGACCATGTCAAAAATGAATTGAGAATGCACATATGCACCAATGATCGAACAAACCTAAGTTTAACTCATGTTTTTGTTAGCATAATAGTGATATTACATTGTTTATCTACTCAGACAGCAGGACAGTGGTTACCAGTTCTTACGGTTACCAGTTCTTACGCTACAGTTATGTAGTCAGTAGTTACCAATTATTACGCTACAGTTATGTAGTTTGAGAACCACTTTTATCCTTGTATAAATGTTCTGTTGTCCATCGAATGAATCAATAAAGCATTTACAGTTTTCTCATTTGGTATCAGAGCAGCCATAGAGGAAGTGCGATGTGAGGTATCAGTCTACTGTGTAAAGTGGAGCATGTTCTAAGAGCATTGAAAATGGCGTGGTCTTGGAGCCACTTGATTCAGAGCTAAGCCAATAGTTTCTGAGCCCTTCATGATGTGCAACTTCTTGCAGGAATCTACAAACATTTCCCAAGGCATGTTTCTCACTAGCATCAGATCTCCCACGAGAGCAATTTGATGGATCTGTTGAATGGACATAAATATGTGAAGATCATGAAGGAAGTTGCAGTATTGTTTCTGTAAGTTGCGGTATTATTTTGTAGGGTGGGGGTTGAATGCATAGTTTCTATTCTTATTTGATTACTATTCTCATTTGAAGATATATGATTGGGTTGGGTATATAGAGGAGATTATTCATCCATCACCAGATTCAATTGAATGCCTTACTAGCTATTTGAAACGGTCTACCCCATTTATTGGAAGGTGTTGTTGAATAGCTTGCCTTAGTAGGATAGAAGGTGATCGAGTTCTGCTGACGTGTGCAGAAAACAGCTTTGGAAGGAAGCATCGAGTTTGGAGGCCTTTGCAGGTAGATTGAAGACATTTGTGCTCTCTGTTGTAGCGGTTGTTGCCTGGACTGAAGTTTCTCTATCCAAGCCATTTGTAGTACTCTCCATAAGGCACCTGAAAGAGGAAGACATAGTCTGCAAAACCCAACAATCAAAGAAAAGTGGATGTCCATTATCATCTCAAATTGGTATGTATTGAAGTGTGTATGGAAGTACAAATTTTATAAGCAAATATATTTAAGTCTGAGTAAGAAGTCAATTTTTTGAGTATTATCTAAATGGAGATCCCATTAGACAAGTATTCTGGTTCCAATTTTCATACTTGGAGAATGAAAATTCAAATGCAACTAATGAATAAAAATTTATGGGCAATAGTAAGTGGAAAGGAAAAAGCACCTACAGATGCAAATAAATTATTAGATTGGAGTAGTAGAGATGATAAAGCCAAGGCTATAATTGGTCTTGCTCTTTCTGTCACCGAATTGCACCATATTGATTTGGATAAATCATCAGCCAAAATTTGGGATAATCTGAATAAATTGTTTGGAGCAAAAGCTGTTAATGCAAAATTTTCTCTAAAACTTCAATTATTTCGATTTAAGATGGAAGATGGAATCACAATGTCAAATCATATAAGTAACTTGCAGTCTCTCATTAGACAACTAGCAGAGGTTAAGGTTACAGTAGATGATGATGATGCTAGGGCCATCCTATTGAATAGCTTGCCTTCAAAATACAACAATGTTGTTTTTACTCTCAGTCAAATATCTTCACAAACTCTAGAAGGTATGATTTCTACTCTTCTATCAGAAGAGAAGAGAACAACAGAAGATTCAGAAGATGATCCTCAGGAGAAAGCATTATTTTCAAGAAGCAATTACAAGAGATTAGAGAAAATCAAATGTTTTTATTGTAAGAAAAATGGTCACATAGCTTGGGATTGTAGAACTCGAGCGAGTGATGTTCTTAAAGGAAAGTTCAAAAATGAAGGAAATCTTGCTTGCATTGAAGATGATAAGGACCCACCAGATATTGAGGATGACGATCCACCAGATGGTGCTATTAATTTATGTGGATATGCCCTTTAAGCAAGGTCATATTGGAGGCAACGGCATCGGAGGATGGAGGATTTTCCATCATCTCAAGTTAGCTTCTCACTTTGAGATGATGGTTTGCATGAGAAGCATTTTTGGTTTTGGTTGTTTTATTTTTGCTGACGGAGCTGACAGATTTGAAGAATGTATGTTTTGTGAAGATTTTGTTTTGGAGACAGGTTTGGGGTTTGGTGTTGAGCTCAATATGGATTGTTGTCCAGCGAGCTTCAAAGAGTATATGATCTTGAATTATACCCTTTCGCGGTCACTAGACAACATGGCAGAGATTTGTCGTATCTCTTAGGGGCCATTGTCGAATAATTCAAGACTCTGTGATTTGAGAGCTTGGTACTAAAGAGCTTAAGAACACAGCTCGAAGTGATGCCTTTCCGAGGGTAGACGAGACAGCATGATGGAGCCTCGCTTGGTTCAGGATTTGTTCTTTGGGAGAAGATCTTCTATAAAATATGTATTCATATTATGTAATCAGCTGTGTTGAGTTTTTTAACATTCAAGGGGGGTCCCTTGGTACTATTGCAGGAACAATGTAATAAAGGGGGGAATGTTAGCATAATAGTGATATTACATTGTTTATCTACTCAGACAGTAGGACATCAGTTACCAGTTCTTAAGGTTACCAGTTCTTACGCTACAGTTATGTAGTCAGCAGTTACCAGTTATTACGCTACAGTTATGTAGTTTTAGAATCGCTTTTATCCTTGTATAAATGTTCTGTTGTCCATCGAATGAATCAATAAAGCATTTATAGTTTTCTTAGTTTTACCCTTGATTAAATCATGTGTTAGAAGCATGCCATAACTCATTTAAGGCCATTAGATGTAATGCCTTTACTCATTTTAGAGTTCTTCAATATTTTAGTACCATGCCATGTGAAGTGGAAATGCCAATTTAAGGCTTCCTTATCTTCTACATCTACGTAGATAATAGTTAAATTTAGACATAGGTCTATGTTAGGTTTTATGGTTATCTTTTATTTTAGCTAAGACTTAAGTTTAAATATAGGTAGGATGAAATATAATTTATATGTATATCTATATACACACATAACTTAAGACCATAGGCTATAGATAATAGGGCTAGGCTCAGATCAGACTATACTCCATAAATCAATCAATATAAATATATTTACATTAGAGTTTAATCCAGGTTAAGTTTTATAAATTTATTTATAATACTAGGATAAGAACATAGATCAACAACAATAGGATCCTATCCATAATGCTTGCATTAAGACTTAGGCTAGAGCATTTCCAAGCCCTAACCCACACACCATGGACAATTAAACCCAATAAGCAACTTACCCAGTCAATCAAATCATCCAACATTTGTAATACAATAAGATTACTTCACACATAGGTTCAACCATTCAACACAAAAAACTATCTATAAACTAAAACACTAGCAAGACTAGTAACATAAATACTTACACATAATGGTGAATGATACTTTTAGCTGATTATATCTTGAATCAAGACTATTACATAAGATAATGATTATGAATTAGTATTTTGGAATCATTCTTGAAGTTCTAATTTGTGGAAGGTTCATTTTATTTCAAATTTTAGATATATCCTATTGTTCTTTCATTGCTACATCTTGTGATCTTCTAACCCTAGGGTCCATAGATCTTTGATTGATTCTATCTTACTCACATAGGCTCGCAGACACAGACACAGACACAGACACACACTCACAAACACACACAAACACACACACACACATGCACACACATGCCTACACACATATGCACACATGCACACATGCACACGTGCACACACACACACACACCCAAACACATGCACACACACACACAAGGTCAAGAGTTTAACCTTGATAAAAATGACACACACACAATGTTGAGAGTTTAACCCTACTGAAAATGGCACACACACACACACACCCACAAGGTCTAGATTTTAACCCTAATGAAAATGGTAGAGTTACAAGGAGTGGGGGAAATTTCTTATTTTACAACTTGCAAGATTGGGGTAGAGCCTATAGAATGAGTGTATCATAGAGAAATAGGATTGGGAAAAATGTAAGAAAGTACTGTCTAAAGCAGCAAAGAAGTTTCATGAGTCTAGCAAATAGAAGAGTTGTAGGGTCACAAACTTGGGACACAAGCACACATGTTGAAAGGGAGGGTGTCAATTCGATGGGATATGGAGCAATGTGAGGTTGTGGGATAGAAAAAAAATGGTAGGACATGCAAGGATGCAAATCAAGTCTACATTCTACCAAATGTAGTTCCTATGGAGTTATAAGGTAGAGAAGTAATCTTTCCATGCATGTAAATGAGTGATGAAGGTCCACCTCTATGAGATTTGTAGGGCCATGGGGTCTAGAGTCAAGATTGCACTATGTAAGGGATATTCAAAGATGTGTGTGAGGTTCACAAGTTTATAGATAACAATGATTTTCAAGCTTGCATGATTGGGAGGCAAGACATTATTTTACAAGGGGTACAAAAGTGCATTATAATTTAGTCAAGTCACCAAGTAATACTATCACAAGGTTAGAAGGATGGGAACAAGTGTGTATATATACAAATATGCTTGACAAGTCCATGGAATATAAAATGTGGTGGGGCATGGGATGAGGAGGTAGGCATACATTTTGCAATGGATATCCAAATATGCATGGTAGGCTTTCTATCACACCAAATGTAACTCTTGCTAGGTTCCATTAATAGAGAGAAAATGAACAATTTTTATATATTACAAACTTGCATAAGAGACCTATAGGTATGTAGAGTATGAACCATTTCATGGAAGTGAAAATGGGAGACAAGTATTTAGTTTGGAATGAAAATGTGAGGGTGCATGACAGTCCTATCATCCCACTAAATAAGACTCTTGTAGGGATGTGGCAAATGGAAGCAGGTGAGTAGTTTGCATGGTATGTGTAATGATGCAAATGAGGTATGTTAGCTCACCAAATATAACTCTTGTGGTGTTGTGGGAACTAAAGATAGGTGAGTAGTTTGCACAATTTACACCCATGCAAGAAAAGTCTACAAATCCATGGACTGAAAAGCTTTATGGAGGTGTGGGGTTGAAAAGAGAACACGCAACCATCTAAAATGTAGATTCACACTACAACTCCACCTTATTGTATAATAGAATTAGCACCTATAAATTTGAACTTAGACCCCCTAATCATAGAATTTAAACATCATGGAACAATGCAAAGACCTAATAGGAGAATGACACAAGACATGAAACAAAGACCTAATAGGAGAATGACACAAGACATGAAACATAAACTAATAATCAGGCCCATTAAAAGGAAACCTCAAATTGGTAATCAATAAGGACATAAAATGTGGATAAAAGCAAGAATGAAGGCATGAAAATGCATTTTTGGATGATAGGTTAATATAGGGTTGGTTGTGGATGTGTGCCTCCTACGAGCATGATAAGAATATAAAATGAGTCTCTAGGATATTGACTAAGATGCACAAGGTAGGAATAAGGAAGAACCGTAGGGAAAGAAAAAGGACACACACATGTACAAGACACAACAAAAGAAGGATAGAAGGAGACAAAACTACTAGAACCTAAAATAAGAATAGGGATAAAAAATGTGAGCTACTGCATAAACACCTTCACCCCAATTAAGGGCTGTAAGGCCTTGGACATATTCTTATGTCTAAAGGCCACAAGAAGAACCATAACATATGCTTTCCTCTATCAAATACAATCATTTAAAAAGAGCTAATTACTCTTGATTTGGTAATGTGATCTTTTCTTAGTTGCAAAATGAAACATCTAAAACACTCATACGTAAATATATTACTACTGTTGAAAATACAATGCTAAAATTAAACATGAAGACCATCATGAAAAGGCAACCATAAGTAGAAATAACATGACTATTTTTGTGTACATTCTTTCAAAATCTAGGTCACTATCATATAAATTATGAAAAACTAGGTCAATAACCCAATCCAAGCATATGGAAGCATGGAGACCCCCATAACACATGTATACAATTTTATGTTGGTTGGTGACCACATCAAGTGAATCAAGGATAAAATAAAAGGCCTCAAAATCACATAATTGAATAAAAAAACTTGATTATTATTTTGATGTGCATAAAATATATCCTTATGCATATCAAACTAAAAGCTTACAAATTCATGCATGTTCTCAAAGTGGTTTATGTCATACTTTTTGTTAAGACCATTTCAACATTGTAGATCCACCTCTTCAATCCATGTAGTGAAGTCCCAAACAAAAGATTCAAGCTTGAGTGCACCGATGTGATCTCAAATAAGGAAAAATGTGACCTCATCAAAATGTAATGTATCATACTAACTTGTGCACTAATTAAACTCCTTAATAGATAGTGGCCAATAGTCATGCTCATTATAAATGTTGATACAATCATCCATAGTTGCATCACATGCATCATTTAAGTGCTCATATAAACCCTTAGCACAAGAACCAAATTTATGAGGCACTTCATGTGGAGAACCAAGTTCTTCCATTTTTCTCTTTGTTTTACACTTTCATTACAACTAGTTGAATTACAATCATTGTTGCAACCTAGAAGGTGTGTAGTCTCTTCCTCTTCTTCTTGCAATTTTATATTTAAGCCACAAGCAAAGCCAATCCATTCAAGTGCAACAAATCCCTCCTTTGACTCTTCTTGAGCATGTACTTATAGCACCATCTTCATGAGCATGAACTTGACTTTATGCACTCCTTGTTGCGGACTTGAAATAGTTGGCATATGCGCATTAACACTTGAGGGTGTCAAATATACAACATTTGATACTTGCTCGATTTCCTCAAAAATGCTAACCCAGTTATAGGCCTAGGGAGGACTTATGAGATTCATCTCCTTCAGAAGAAAACTCAAACTAACCTTAAGTGTCTCATACAATAGGTCCACACACACATATTTTAGGCCTTGTAACCTTAGGGATGTTAGGTATAACAATTTCAAATCTATTACTAAAAATAGAGAGTGACTCCCCTTCTTGTCTCTTAATGTTAGCACACTCTTGGACAAGGAAGCAAGGGTCAAAATCATTTGTAAACCACTTATTAAAAAATGCAAAAAATGCAATAAGTTTATCCTAGGAAGAAAAATAATTCTAGGAAAAATATCTGACCAATCTTTTGCATTCCCACTTAGTGATTTGACAAAAAACCTCAACCCTATATTGTTATGATCAATCTCCAAACATTCCTTTAAATCAACATATGTTTGGATGTGCATTTGACCCTATGTTGTATCTTTCTCATGGAACATGGATGGTTGATTGTAAACTTCTCATGGCATGGAGTTAAGACAACTTGGTATCCAAGAGGGCTCTAATTTTTTGTAGTCATTAACAAGGGACACTTTGGGAGGTTTAACCTTTTTGGTATTTAGTGCAAGAAACTCAGCTTTAAACTACAACATATCATGCTAAAGCATATCCATATGGCTCATAAGATCGACAAGCTCTTGCCTAGATGCACCTAGGTTTTGGTAAGGATTTAGGAAGGACACAAAACTACTAGTATAACAAGATGAGGCTTCACTATAACATTCTTTATCATCATAATTAACATGATAGCATGGGCTAGGAAAATAAGATGAAGCATAAGACGTAGGTGGCCTAGTATGTTGCAACATGTCTTTCCAACCAATGGTAGATCATAAAGTCTTGTATCCTTATCAATCAAGTACTACAAAAATAGCTTGGGGTAAAAAAAGTATAATAGTTAACCAATGAAATTAAAAAATATTTAAACCTTAGTCCATTTAATAACCCGACCCATAAATATTATATAAATTATAATTATATATCATAAATTATTTAAAATTTATTTTAGTAATAAAAATGATTAATTATCTATATTAGTGATGTTATTGTGTTTTATAAGACCTATTACTCAGTTTGATCAATAAATTATTATTATTCCAAGAAGCACTCAAAGTGTAAAATCATAATCTTGATCTAGTATTGTATTTAGTATTTTATTATCATTATATTTAAATTGATGTGGTTTGAATTTTGTGAGATTGCTTCTTTTTAGTAAAAGTTAATAGAATTGAAATTTAAATTTGGTGACAATAATCTTATTAGGATATAGACTCTCATACATATTTAGTGATATTTATGATATTGCTTCCTTTTAATAAAAGTTAATAGAATTGAGTTTTAACTTTGGTGGTGATAATCTCAGTCTGAAGAGTAGGATATAAACTCTTTTAGAATAAGGACATGAAATGAAATAGATAATTAGTGGTTCGTAATTACTTAAAACCGGAAATTCATTATGGATTTTATAATTGAAGAAAAATCAATAGTATGTATTTTTATTACAAATTCCACTTCAAATTCACCATTCTTCATGTTCATTCATGGAGGCAAGACTAAAATTCTTAAGAAATAATGAAATAATGAAAACAATAACACAGTTCCTCCTTACATACATGAAGTATTTGATTTTCATTGGGCAATTTTACAATTACATTTAATCAATCTGCTCCTTATTTCGCTTTAGTAATCAAATAATGAAAACAATAATATGACAATAGCTTATTTGTATTTTCCTTTAGTTTGGGATGCAACATTATTTCATAATTTCTCCGCGATCCAATCAACACATCAATAGAACCCCACTCTACTTAAATATCATCCACTTCAATGGTCAAACAATCAATAGAAATTTTACATCTCATTCACCCTTTAACTATTGAAGTGGATGATATTTGAGAAGTGCAAGGCTGTTCTTAAATATCATCCACTTCAACAGTCAAAGGTCAATTTTGGCCAATAAAAATAGGACAAATATTTACCACTTTTTGTTGGGAATGAGGTGTAAAATTGCTATTTGCTGTTTGACCATGGAAGTGGATGATATTTAAGTAGAGTGCGCAATCATAGACACTACTTAAATATCATCCACTTCAACGGTCAAACACTCAATAGCAATTTTACACCTCATTCACAATAAAAAGTGGTAAATATTTGTCCTATTTTTATTGGCCCAAATTAACCTTTGACTGTTGAAGTGGATGATATTTAAGAATAACCGTGACTGCGGAGAGCAAGGGAAAATAGAACAGATAAAATGAAAATAGGGACCACCAGCCATGCATCAAGTCAAAGCTAAGAGTGTGTTGTTTAAACCCAGCCCTCTTTGAATCCCTTCCATGACTGTATTTGTTTAGTCCAGAGAGCCACCGCGATTCTCTCATAGAGAACTCCTCGAATGGTGTTACCTGCAACAATGGTACAACCTACAAGGAGGATGAGGAATAAAACAGACATTACTATACCCCAGCTCGATGCGACGTACCATGTTTCAATTGATGGTTGTTGCTGCAATTCATTCACCACCTCATATTCAAAACTGTAGTCCACCTTCTTGGTGGTGTGGAGGATTTTGAAGAGCTCTTTGCTTCTGTTTAGAAAAAAGAGCTCAGAGGCGATACCAGTGAATAAACTGATGGCCAATGCAGAGATATCTCCCCAGTCGTCTCCAGAGCCAGATCGGGCCATTCCCGGCAGCAGATAGCCCATCAACATTGCCACCTCTCCAAAGTTGGGCTCGTCTGAAATGCTGACAGAACCTGAATTGAGAGCGCGCTCAGAATGAAGGCATTTCCTGGGATCCAGTGTGCCCTCTTTTTGTGGGCTCCCCGTGCATCTGATATTATGAGATTAAAAAAGTAACAAAGTCCCAGTAATGCACATACCAGGTTTATAAGATCTGACGAGAAGTATTTGGGAGCTTGCTCCTCCATTTCCCTCCCCTCACCAAAACAATTTGGATGGATGGACCCTCTAAATGTTAAGTCTGATCAACCCTGATGAAAAAACACTTGTGAGGGTGCATACATATTAATGAGCCTGCACAGAATCTAAAAATGGGAGCACATACAACGTGAAGTATTCATGGAGTACTGACGTAAGCGGTTTCTCTTTAGATGTGGAAAATACATGCATTTTTTTCCGAATTGATTCCACAGGTTTTGAATGTTTTTCCCACAGGGGAAGACATTTCCAACGATTAGGTACTACTTTTTCTTTACTCGAGAACTTTTCAAATATATTTATTATAAAAATGTAGAAAAGTAGCGAAGAATTGGAATTCCAAGCGAAAGCAAAAAGAAAAAGGAAGAAATTATAGTGGACATACTATTTTCCACGAAATTATTGGAGAATTGTATCGTGTACAACTGTCATGACCACATGGGATGTCAATTTTGTTTTTAACTTTATATTCTGAGTGTGAATAATTTAAAACTCTTAGTTAATGCAAGAGTTATAAATTGTCACTTGTAGAGGTTATTTTCTTTCATTTTATTGTATGGAAAGGAAAAGCATCTTCTTTCATTTCATGGAAAAGTAGAAGGATAAGTTATTTTCCACAAAATTATTGGTATAATGCGGGAATTTGAAATTGGTACATTCAAAATAAGTAGAACATCATTTTCTTTCATTGCATTGTATGGAAAGGAAAAGCATCTTCTTTCATTTAATGGAAAGTGAAAGGATAAGTTATTTTCCACAAATTTGAGTTTTAAATTGGTACATTCAAAGTAAGTAGAGCATCATTTTCTTTCATTTCATTGTATAGAAAGGAAAAGCATCTTCTTTCATTTCATGGAAAGTGAAAGGATAATTTATTTTTCACAAAATTATTAGTGCAATGCAAGAGTTTTAAATTGGTTCTTTCAAAGTAAGTAGAGCATCATTTTCTTTCATTTCATTGTATGGAAAGGAAAAACATCTTCTTTCATTTCATGGAAAATGAAAGGATAAGTTATTTTCCACAAAATTATTAGTACCTACCATGGCAAGAACTCTTGTATTTGATATGTAAAATTTTTCATTACTCTTCTGCACTATCAAGGACTCATTTTATTTTATTTTGGTCATGATTATAGTTTGCAAAGTTTGGGAAGAAATATGATTGGCTATTGGCGTTTAGCCTCTTATTGCTACCTTCATGTGAATCTATGCAACGATTAAATGCTTCAATAAATATAGCCCATACCTAAAATCAAATTATTAAATAAATATAGCCTATACATGTCAAAGTGGCCCATACCAAAATAAAATCAATGTCGTACAAATAAAGTAATATTTATTGCAATTGTTGAGTCATCCTCATGTGTAGGTGAATTTTTCAAAATGACCCATACCCAAAATAATATCAATGTCTTACAAGTAAAGTAATATTTATTGCAATTGTTGAGTCATCTTGATGTTTAGGTGAATTTTTACCATAAATACAATTTGTAATGTTCATAGAAAAATTTGGTTGGTTATCCAATTTATCTTGCAGCCTTCATGAATACAAACATTACTAAACACAATAAATATGGTCCATTCTGAAAATATTCATAAATCAATTTGATCTGTATAGGGAACATATCATAGAATTGGAATAGTCGACACTCTGGCTATCGTGAATTACGCCTTCCATGTGTTGGAAAATTTGTATTCACATGCAAATGACTTGACAAAGTAGTGCATATGATTCTACAATCTAGACGTGCCATTGCCCAGGTGATTTTTCTATCTTCATTATATTTTTATTTCAAGCTTCTTTGTTTTCCAACTCTTGGCTCTGTGTTATTCTAAATGATCTCTCACACTAACATGCAAGCTTTTCTTGTTAATTGATTTGTTGGGTTGTTTTTCTTTTAGATTTATTTTTTAACATCTAAAAAACATTAGGCCTATCTATGCTTTGATGTCTCTCCATACCCTTTTGGGAAGCCCATTTTGGCAAAGGCAGAGTTGGTGTTGGCAAAGGTTGTCAAATTTTGCTTTACAACTTGCAATTGTAGTTGCAAATTTAATATCTATTCAAATGTTTGCTCCTTTATGCTTTGATGTAAACACATACCCTTTTTAAAAACACATTTTTGTGTGCATCAGATTGAGCAAAATTTATAAATACAAGAGACATTCCAATCAAGAGTCTTCAAATTATGAAGATTGCTAAGCTAATTTTGGCTCATTTTGTTTGATTTCATTCAAACCTAGTTTAGTGTAGGTAATTCCCATTTAGATGTCAAGTTGTGATTGATTTCACAAAGGAGATCTACATCTTTCTTTTTGGGGATTTCTCTACAATTTTGGGGGTATTTTTTTCGCTTTTAGTTATGGGCAAGGTGCCAATAGCTTGGATGCAATTTCATGCAATACATGGAGTGGAAGAGTGGCATTGTCTAGTATTAATGGATGAGCCTCAATCGATTTCATGCCCAATTGTCAACGGTCTTCTACAATCCATTCTACAGCAATTCCTTCCATGACCTAGTGATATGGAGATCCATTAAGGCCATATCTATTCATTATTATAGGTGTCATCCTACATAGACTTATAGTAAAGGTTAAATCTAATATATTGGACTACCAACTAGATTAAGGGAAAATTATTCGTCCAACTCCATGCAATCCCCCACCCTCTCAACCTATGAGTAAGACCAACTTTAATAGGTGTACATGATATGCAACATGTCGCACCAAGTCTACACACCTCACAAGCCTTGCAACTCCAGAAGCCTTGCAACTCCACATGTCAAAGTGAATACCTCTAACTATCTTGCTACTTTCAACCTTCCTTTCCTATGCTTTTCCATCTTTCAAATCCCATTCTTTAATTCTTTTTACACATAGTGGTGATGTGCTAAATGTTATGAGCTTATCTACCTTTAAGTTGAAAGAATTGGTGCCTAGTAAGGCATGGATCAATTGTTTCCTATATGAACAAATGTGTAGATTTCGAAGCCCAAGACTAGATCAACCAAGATAATGATTAAATTCATAGATGATATCATAGAGTGAAGCAAGGAAACAATGATATCAATCTAAAAATCACCCTAATTCTAATATTAACATTAGGTGCAAGGTTGAGACACCTCTTCTAACATTTTGCTTCCATTTGACATGTGTTTTTGTTTTTGAGTGTGTCTCTACTAGGTTTAGGTGGTTGTTTAGTTGAATCCCTTACGTATATTGCATTATTTTTATATATAGGGGTATTTGTAGAGTTTGAGTGAGCTTAATGGTATTTGTAGAGTTTGAGTGTGTGTCTACTATCAATTGCCAGGTGATTTCCTAGCAACATTGCCAACTTCCGAATATCAGGCTTGTCTGAAATGCTGACAGTCGTAGTGTTGAGAAATGAGAGGACCTGAATTGTGAGCGCGCTAAGAATGAAGGCATTTCCCGGGATCCAGTGTGCCCTCTTTTTGCAGGCTCCCAGTATATCTGATATAACCAGATAAATAAAGATGCAAAGACCACCTAATGAGCATCCCATCTTTGTTATGTCTGAAGATGTTCTTGAAGTTTTGAAGCGATGGCAGATCTGACATTTTACTCGCCACACCTCGAATATTTTGATGCACCCTCTTAATGTTCCCAACTCAAAATTCTAGTTTGGCCAGATTATATATAATCCATTAGATAAAAGGCTGTACATAAGCAATACAATCTGCTGTGTTGTTTCTCATACTGTTGGGAAGAGCTTAAACCGCCTCATGTAAACAGTCGGCAGTTGTGTGCCGACTGTTCGACTTGTTATTTTTTCGACTGTTTTAATCGTTCCAAGGAATCGACAATTCTCCATTTATTTGATCATAGTGTTTGGTTGCTAAACATCCTGACTGTTTAAGCTTTACCAGCTTAATGGTCCGTTTGTAAACATAGCAATAGTCGAAATCATAGAGATTGACAGAAATTGATCCTATCAAAAAACAGAACGATTGAAGAGGTCGAACAAATCAGTGACAATCCCTAAACAGCCAACACGACAATAATGTTGGCAAAAAAGTCAGCGTCCCCCTTTGGGATTCGTGACATGGCTTAACCACCTCCCGTTGGTCCTTATCTGAGATGGTAGCGGTTTCCTAATAGGTGCGCCTTTTGGGAGAAACAGCCAGCTCAACTCCCTACAAGTGGTATCAGAGCCGGGTCATGGGTTCGAATCCCCTCGGGTAACGCTGAGGGGGGGATTGTTGGCAAAAAAGTCAGCGTCCCCCTTCGGGATTCGTGACATGGCTTAACCGCCTCCCGTTGGTCCTTATCTGAGATGGTAGCGGTTTCCTAATAGGTGCGCCTTTTGGGAGAAACGGCCAGCTCAACTCCCTACAAGAGTGAGGATTTTTAGGCTGGCCCACTCCAGCGGAGGTCACAAGGGGGACCTCCTCCCCGTAGAACTGCCACCACCACGACCTGTCGAGCTATGGAGACCAGAGTACACCAGAATTCAAACACACTCCACTTAAGGACCTTGGAGTGCCAAGAGTCACCTACATAGAGCTACAACCATTTAGAAGCCAAGATGTCTTTGGGGGGATTTGAACCTTGGTCTCCACAATAAGGACCAAGTGGTCTTAACCACTAGACCACACCCACTCGAAGGAATGCTTGGTCTATTAGGGGTGAACATTAAGGGGGAATAGTAATATAATGTTCCCCTCTCTTTTGTATTTTCTTTGTATTATTCTAGTCAATCTTAAGGGGGGATGTTAAGGAAAGTAAGATTGTCTAGGAAATAGCAAGTTTTGTCTAGAGTTTTCCACAATAGAAAGTTAGGATTTATCTAGAGTTTTCCATAAAACTAATAGAACATTCCATCTTTTCTAGAATTAAAATATAGAATAATCTAGAAAGATAGAAGCTTCCAGGCTTCAAGTTTTTTTGTAATCATATATGATTGAACAAAGCTATTGTATACGACATGTTGGATGAAATATAATTCAAGTTAGATAAATGTTTTTCTGAGTTTATTAACTCTGTTTTGCCCTGTTTTCATTTGCTGTTATGTTTTGTTGTTTATTGGGCCTGTTCTTTCAGGTGGTTATGTTTTCAATCTTGGATCAGGACCTATTACATGGAGCAGCAAGAAACAAACAACTACATCATTATCTTCATGTGAAGCAGAATATAGAGCAGCAAAAGAAGCAGGCAAGGAAGCAGTTTGGATTCGGATTCTCCTATTTGAAATTAGTTTTCTACAAAGTTCAGCCAGCACTATGTATTGTGACAATCAAAGTACCATACAGGTTGCCAATAATCCAGTTTTTCATGCTAAAACAAAGCATATTGAAATTGATGTTCACTACATTCGGGATCTTGTTCAAGCATCTATTGTCAATCTTCAATTTTGTCCAAGTGCAGAACAAGTAGCTAATATCTTCACTAAGAGTATGACTGAAGCCAAATTCTTAAAATTACGAGGAATGCTTGGTCTATTAGGGGTGAACATTAAGGGGGGATAGTAATATAATGTTCCCCTCTCTTTGTATTTCCCCTCTCTTTTGTATTTTCTTTGTATTATTCTAGCCAATCTTAAGGGGGGATGTTAAGGAAAGTAAGATTGTCTAGGAAATAGCAAGTTTTGTCTAGAGTTTTCCACAATAGAAAGTTAGGATTTATCTAGAGTTTTCCATAAAACTAATAGAACATTCCATCTTTTCTAGAATTAAAATATAGAATAATCTAGAAAGATGGAAGCTTCCAGGCTTCAAGTTTTTTTGTAATTATATATGATTGAACAAAGCTATTGTATACGACATGTTGGATGAAATATAATTCAAGTTAGATAAATGTTTTTCTGAGTTTATTAACTCTGTTTTGCCCTGTTTTCATTTGCTGTTATGTTTTGTTGTTTATTGGGCCTGTTCTTTCAAAGAAAGAATAGAAGCAAGCCATGAAAAATGAATATGATAGAAGAATGCTTGGTATGTTAGAGGTGAACATTAAGGGAGGATAGTAGTATAATGTTCCCCTCTCCTTTGTATTATTCTAGCCAATCTTAAGGGGGGATGTTAAGGATTAAGATTGTCTAGAAAATGATAGAATGTTTCTAGAGTTTTCTATAAGTTAGAACATTCTTGGAGTTGTTCTAGAAAAGAACATTCTAAGATCTGTTCTAGAAAAAGAAGATTCTAGGTTTAAGAGTTTTCTAGAAAGCTAGAAGCTTCCAGGCTTCAAAGGTTCTGTAGCTATATATATGTGATTATAGAGAGCTGTTGTATATAGCCTTTGGATGGCTGCTAGATAGAGCCTTTGGATGGTTGCTGGATATAACATCCGGATAGCTGTTAGATACAGCATCTGGATTGCTGCTAGACATAGTGTTTGGATGTGATGTATTCAAAGCTAGATAAATATATTTCTGAGTTTATTCAACTCTGTTTGCCCTGTTTTCTCTCTATTTTGCTGTTGCCGTTCTGTTTTTATTTATTGGGCCTATTCTCACATGGTATCAGAGCGGGGTTATGGGTTCGAATCCCCTTGGGTAACGCTGAGGAGATTGTTAGAAAAAAAAGATTCAGTTAGAGGATCAGCCCAAGTTCAGCTAGAGTTTCAACTAGGTTCAGCTAGAATGTTTTCCTGGTTTAGCTAGAATGTTTTACAGCTAGAGGACCATCAAGAGGTTCAGCTAGAATGTTTCCCAGTTCAGCTAGAGGTTCAGTTAGAAGTGTATTGCTGGAGTGATTTGTTTGCAGAGCAGAGATATTGCTGGAGTGATTTGTTTGCAGGGCTGAGATATTGCTGGAGTGATTTGTTTGTAGGGCTGATATATTGCTAGAGTGATTTTTGTTTGCAGGGCTATTGCTGGAAATGCAAGTTGGAACAAGCTAGAGGTATTGTTGGTAGTGATGATGAAGAAGATGACTTTTTAGCTAGATAGAAGATAATGAGTGTTTAAGGCTCAAAGATTCAATATCATATGAGCAAGCTAGAGGGAAGAAAGAATAGAAGCAAGCCATGAAAAATGAATATGATAGAAGAATGCTTGGTATGTTAGAGGTGAACATTAAGGGGGGATAGTAGTATAATGTTCCCCTCTCCTTTGTATTATTCTAGCCAATCTTAAGGGGGGATGTTAAGGATTAAGATTGTCTAGAAAATGATAGAATGTTTCTAGAGTTTTCTATAAGCTAGAACATTCTTGGAGTTGTTTTAGAAAAGAACATTCTAAGATCTGTTCTAGAAAAAGAAGATTCTAGGTTTAAGAGTTTTCTAGAAAGCTAGAAGCTTCCAGGCTTCAAAGGTTCTGGAGCTATATATATGTGATTATAGAGAGCTGTTGTATATAGCCTTTGGATGGCTGCTAGATAGAGCCTTTGGATGGTTGCTGGATATAGCATCCGGATAGCTGTTAGATACAACATCTGGATTGCTGCTAGACATAGTGTTTGGATGTGATGTATTCAAAGCTAGATAAATATATTTCTGAGTTTATTCAACTCTGTTTGCCCTGTTTTCTCTCTATTTTGCTGTTGCTGTTCTGGTTTTATTTATTGGGCCTGTTCTCACATGGTATCAGAGTGGCGTTATGGGTTCGAATCCCCTTGGGTAACACTGAGGAGATTGTTAGAAAAAAAAGATTCAGTTAGAGGATCAGCCCAAGTTTAGCTAGAGTTTCAACTAGGTTCAGCTAGAATGTTTTCCTGGTTTAGCTAGAATGTTTTACAGCTAGAGGACCATTAAGAGGTTCAGCTAGAATGTTTCCCAGTTCAGCTAGAGGTTCAGTTAGAAGTGTATTGCTGGAGTGATTTGTTTGCAGAGCAGAGATATTGCTGGAATGATTTGTTTACAGGGCTGAGATATTGCTGGAGTGATTTGTTTGTAGGGCTGATATATTGCTAGAGTGATTTTTGTTTGCAGGGCTATTGCTGGAAATGCAAGTTGGAACAAGCTATAGGTATTGTTGGTAGTGATGATGAAGAAGATGACTTTTTAGCTAGACAGAAGATAATGAGTGTTTAAGGCTCAAAGATTCAATATCATATGAGCAAGCTAGAGGGAAGAAAGAATAGAAGCAAGCCATGAAAAATGAATATGATAGAAGAATGCTTGGTATGTTAGAGGTGAACATTAAGGGGGGATAGTAGTATAATGTTCCCCTCTCCTTTGTATTATTCTAGCCAATCTTAAGAGGGGATGTTAAGGATTAAGATTGTCTAGAAAATGATAGAATGTTTCTAGAGTTTTCTATAAGCTAGAACATTCTTGGAGTTGTTCTAGAAAAGAACATTCTAAGATCTGTTCTAGAAAAAGAAGATTCTAGGTTTAAGAGTTTTCTAGAAAGCTAGAAGCTTCCAGGCTTCAAAGGTTCTATAGCTATATATATGTGATTATAGAGAGCTATTGTATATAGCCTTTGGATGGCTGCTAGATAGAGCCTTTGGATGGTTGCTGGATATAGCATCCGAATAGCTGTTAGATATAGCATCTGGATTGCTGCTAGACATAGTGTTTGGATGTGATGTATTCAAAGCTAGATAAATATATTTCTGAGTTTATTCAACTCTGTTTGCCCTATTTTCTCTCTATTTTACTGTTGCTGTTCTATTTTTATTTATTGGGCCTGTTCTCACATGGTATCAGAGTGGGGTTATGGGTTCGAATCCCCTTGGGTAACGCTGAGGAGATTGTTAGAAAAAAAAGATTCAGTTAGAGGATCAGCCCAAGTTCAGCTAGAGTTTCAACTAGGTTCAGCTAGAATGTTTTCCTGGTTTAACTAGAATGTTTTATAGCTAGAGGACCATCAAGAGGTTCAGCTAGAATGTTTCCCAGTTCAGCTAGAGGTTCAGTTAGAAGTGTATTGCTGGAGTGATTTGTTTGCAGAGCAGAGATATTGCTGGAGTGATTTGTTTGCAGGACTGAGATATTGTTGGAGTGATTTGTTTGTAGGGCTGATATATTGCGAGAGTGATTTTTGTTTGCAGGGCTATTGCTGGAAATGCAAGTTGGAACAAGCTAGAGGTATTGTTGGTAGTGATGATGAAGAAGATGACTTTTTAGCTAGACAGAAGATAATGAGTGTTTAAGGCTCAAAGATTCAATATCATATGAGCAAGCTAGAGGGAAGAAAGAATAGAAGCAAGCCATGAAAAATGAATATGATAGAAGAATGCTTGGTATGTTAGAGGTGAACATTAAGGGGGGATAGTAGTATAATGTTCCCCTCTCATTTGTATTATTCTAGCCAATCTTAAGGGGGGATGTTAAGGATTAAGATTGTCTAGAAAATGATAGAATGTTTCTAGAGTTTTCTATAAGCTAGAACATTCTTGGAGTTGTTCTAGAAAAGAACATTCTAAGATCTGTTCTAGAAAAAGAAGATTCTAGGTTTAAGAGTTTTCTAGAAAGCTAGAAGCTTCTAGGCTTCAAAGGTTCTGTAGCTATATATATGTGATTATAGAGAGCTGTTGTATATAGCCTTTGGATGGCTGCTAGATAGAGCCTTTGGATGGTTGCTGGATATAGCATCCGGATAGCTGTTAGATACAACATCTGGATTGCTACTAGACATAGTGTTTGGATGTGATGTATTCAAAGCTAGATAAATATATTTCTGAGTTTATTCAACTCTGTTTGCCCTGTTTTCTCTCTATTTTGCTATTGCTGTTCTATTTTTATTTATTGGGCCTGTTCTCACAAATAAGCGTCTTGGAATACTGAGATAAGCGGATGTCGACGGGAAAGAAAACATATGCAAAATATTCGAAACTCACAGTGCGGGCTTCGATCGTATTTCCTCAAGGAAAGGACGATTCCAACAAGTGGGGATGACTTTCTCTTTTTTCAAGAATTTTCCAAACAAAATTCTACGTCAGAGATTTTCATGTTAAGAAAAAATTTCAGAATCGGCAGATTTCTCTATTAATGAACATCATTCACCGCACTATCTTTTCCTTATCGCGAATTATGCAAAGCAAAAGCAAACTATCCTCTTTAGAAGATTGAAGGACTACTTTTGGCTCCGTGAAAAGATAGGCGAATATAGAACAATGATATTAGAAACTTTCAATTGATTTTTTTTTAATAAAGATTAATGACTGCCAATAAACTTATTTAATTATTATCAATTAGTCTTATTTAAACTAAAATACTAATAAGTAATTAATATATATTTTACATTAAAATATTAAGGTTTTTATTTATGTAAATTAAAATTATTTATATTAAAGGATAAAAGGACAAAGCTCAAACAAAACAAGATTCTATACATAATAGTTGAGACCATAAATTAAAACAAACACTCTAGCTTACCTAAATAGATAGTAATAATTAAGATGGGGATGAACCCAAATGTTAAGAATCATTGCATAGACAATACAAAAAACAAATTGAACCTTACAAAAAAAACCAAAGGGCCAAGCAACACTATAACAATCATAAACCAACAATAAGAGAGAATATTATAATAGAGAAATACCCCATTTTTAGCTCCACCATAGCGCCCTATAGAACCCCCAACCCAAAATTGGCACCACCAAAAATATTTTTTTCTCTTTTACATAAAGGAGAATTGGTTATGTTAATGGCCTAGATTGTCCTTTCACAACAAACTACATACTGCAAGGTCATCTAGTATGAAAGGTTTTGTAAACGTGGAACTGTACACTCAAAATCGTGACCTCGTTTCCCTGGGGCTGTCGAGTCAGATTTTGGCATGCACATGGACCTTTCCCTCCTTGCCAATAGGCGATCCACCACGTCACTCTCACTCTCGTAGAAGTAGCTAGTCGAGAGGAGGCGAGACACGACGGGGGTCTGGCTCGTTGGAGAGTTGGACTTCGCGGAGAGGCGTCGGCACGTCCTCGGGCCTTTGTCCTTGTGTGCTAATGTAAATGTTTTGTTCGATGATTGTTGTTGTAGAGATAACCCTATGACCTGAAGGGTCACTAGTTACTCTTTGTCTGTTAGTGTTTCTACTGTTCCACCTCTGTGTGGGTACGCTGTTACTTTCATTGATGGCTTCTTGTCTTTCAATTTGTTGGATGATTGCATGTTGTATTTGAAGTTGTCTAAATGCCTCTAGTTGTTGTAAGATAAATGGATCTTGTTGTGGTCTCGAATGATTTTCCTCAATCTCGCTGAGGACTACTCTCACCCACTCACCTCTTAATCCTGGGCACATTCGTGAGCCAAGACAAAGGATAGGTGTATGTGGACTAACCTTGACTAGACTTTAGGGTTTGATCTAGAGTTTTAGTTGACCTAGGGTTTAGTTATGAGTTGACTTTCATTGACCTTGTGATGATATAAAGGGTTTGCAATGTACCTAAATACCTAATGTTTTTGTTATTTTTTATTTTTTTATGCATGCAAAGCTATATGAATTGCAAACTTGTTTTTTGTGCTTTTTTGATATTTTGGAAATAAAGATGCTTTTTTAAATCTAAGAAGGGAAATATGAATGCAACTAGAAAGAATTTAACTTAATGCAATTACTCTATGTTTTTTTGGGATTTTCAAATGTTTTAAAACAATTAATCTAGAAAAGGAAATTGCAAGTAATTGAATTAAACTATGAATGCAAATTACTTCTAAGATGCTAGATCTAACCTTTCTATCAAGGAAAAAGCAATAAATTACTAATCCCAAGAGCAATTTCAATTTTCTAATTACTACAAATTAAGAAAAAGCGTAGAGGAACCTAAAATAGAGAATATTTGTGTGACTCCACTACCCTTAGAAATCCTTGATGGCAACTTCATATCCTCTTGATGTAGTGGGAAGACCTCTTGATGACAAGACAAGACAAATAAGCCAAAGAAGCTTGTAGAAGCTTAAGAGAGCTCAATGAGAGCCTTTGATAAGCACAATGGCATTGATTGAAGCAGCGTAACGATGCTTGAAGAGCTTTATGTGAAAGCTTTGATGAACAATGAACAAATAAAATGCTCCTTCGTCCTATGTGAGCATGAGAATGCTGATTGGAGAGCAAAAACTTAGCAACAACTGTGTGCACAATGAATTTGCCTCCATGGAAGAGCTTTGAAGCTATGCAACAATGAAAGCTTTGAAGCTTTGGAAAACTAAAGAAAGAAATGAAGAAAGAGACTCAAAGGCCTGTCAAGAAGCTTGAAAAAGCTTGTGAAGATGAGAAGGGTATTCTTCAACTTGATCAACTTGGAAATAATTAAGAGGTGAGGGGCATTTATAGGTTTGAAGAAGGGATGAGAGGTGGAATTGATTGATAAGTTAACTCAATTGATTGAAGAGTTAACAAGGATTGATTAGGGAGTGAACTAGATTGATTAGCCAGAGAACTTAGTTAATTAGGGAATGATAAATCAATAATAGCTTATCACTGAAGAAGAAATGGAGTTAGAAGAATGCATGGGAATGCATGAATTATTAATTGCAATTAAAATAGATTCAATTATGCATGTGTGGGTGCATGAAATAGTTAACTCTTTATTGGGGATCAAAAACCATGCAAACTAGAAGAAACACGAGTGAAAATGAAGCTTTTTTTGAGTGAGAAACTTGAGTTTTCATGCAGATGAAATCATGACTGGGTTGCCCCTTTGCTAGTAGGGTAGCTTGGGGGCGACCCTGGGTCACTTGGGGGGAGATCCTGCTTTTTGAGGGTCGCCCGACGGGAGATCTGGAAAGAAAGGGGTCTGAGAGTGTTAACCTCATTTTGACCATATAGAATTTAAACTTTTTGAGCCAAATCAATATGTGTCACTAAGTTGAACTTGTCATCCTAAACATGTGGTTGCTAAGCGTTGGTGTCACATTGTTTACGTCACCACTTGTCTCAATTGCCTATCCCTGGTAATGTTCAAAGTAGTCATACTCATCTGAGGTGATTACATCAAATTATAAGAAGATACCCATCATTGTTTCAATTACAACTTCTTGAGGGGTTGTAAAGATTGATGAATTTTATGGTAACAATTAAACATGAAGATTTGTGATAGATACAAAAAGGTTGCTATTATGGTTGTGTTTGGAACTACATTTTGCCCAAGTACAACTAATCTCTAGGCTAGAACACCTCATAATTGGGTAGATTTTAAGCTTCTCATTTTCCATTGACAATTTCTGAGAATAATTTTAAAATAGGAGTTTTATGTGTGTTGGAGCAAAATCATCTAACCAGAGGTTTTATATCGACATTTTAGATAATGTGCCAAGATTTCATGCAAAAATATCAAATTAGTCAAAAGTTATGCGCCTTTCACCATCTTCATGCTTGGAAATCAATTAGAGGAATTTTTTAAAAGTAACATCGGCAACATAATCAGTTTAAAAATTTTTAAATTGGCACTCATGAATTCACCAAGTCTTCAACAATGTCAACAATATTTGTGCCATGGTAAAATATAAGCGACCTCGTAAATCTTAGAGTCGAAGAGTTCATCACATGCTGACAGTAAAGAACACGTCGCTTATATCGTCAGACAATGGTTTGGTTTTCTAAGTGATAGTGGCAGCCTGTAGAATTTCAAAACATACTTTGAATGTTGATAAAGCCTTTTTGAAAGGCTATCTATTCACTTATTAGATATCTAAATGGATTTAAAAAGTTTAATTGGCTCTTTACTGTGTCAATGATGCTATATTGAAATCAACAACTTCTAATATTTAAGGTGATAAGAATGACTACGAGTTTCAAAATCAGTTTTAGTCATTCAACATAATGTGATAAGGTAGAATGTGTTGTGGAGGCATATGAAAATCAAACAAGTGGCTGGCAAAGAATACAAGTGAAGTTGAAGGAGTTTTGTTAAAATCATAACTCGTAGTTCTAAAAAGTGATATTGTTAGTTATGAATTGCCTTTAAAATGACAATGAGACTCATTAAAAAATGCAAGTTTTAACCTCGACAGTTATGAATTTGTGAACTACATTAAAGTTTTTGATGAAGAAAATACTTTTACCATTGGATAAGTTTTGGAGGAAGTTTATTTTATAATTGACAATTCAAAAGAAATTTCTTAAGCCCTGGTAGAAGATGATAGACGAGATCGGTCTATCATATGAAAAAATGCATAATATTTTGAAAGCACTTAAAATGCTGACAAATGAAACTCGCGCATTATTATCGGAGGTTTCCACTAGTTTTGAAAGTATCATTTACTACCGACAAAGCCTTTCAAAAGGCCATTTCTTTCTTTATCGGGCGTACAGTTTGGTTTTAAAACTTTCATCGGCTGTCTATTGAAGTTTTGAAAGTTCTACTTATTCTCGATGAAGTTTTAAAATCATCCTCAATCACTGATGAAGACAAGAGAAATGATGATGTGTCAAAACAATGTGAAGCAACTTCTTTATACAGTTGTAGCTATTTTAAAACTAATTTGTGAATGATATCAAGAAATAGATAACCTTTGCTAGCATTCACGCGGTCGAAAAAATGAAAAGGTGTTATAGTTTGAAATGCTTTGGCAGACCAGTATGTGACCCCATGGAGTATAGTGACAATAGGTTAGAAACAAAATGTGTTTGTTGAAAAGGTTATAGAAACTCATAAGCAAGAGCAATCGGCCAGTAAAATTCCACAACCTCGGCGTAGCTTGGAAATCTTTATAAAGCACACAAACTATATGACAATAGCCTCAAAGATTTGTCATCTCATCTTATGCATGGTTGCAAGATACTCATAAAATGGGTTTGTTGAAAAGGTTTTGGAATTCCTCAAGCAAATGCACTTGACAATTGAATAGTATAACCTCACCACCTTTACCATAATCCTTCTGGTCTACACCAACATATAGATATATGCTCAGAAAATTGTCTCATGTTGTAAAAGGAGTTACGTTGGAAAAATTTCTAAACTTATCGGTTGTTCCTATCGGTGTATTCCTTAAACCTCCTATCGGTGCAAGTGTTAATTTTATCTCATGGACTCTCGAGTTTCATGAATATGAGGTAGATTTTTGTTAGATATTATAGTTGGAAATGCGTGATAGACATAGGTGCAAAGAGTGGAGGAATACACAAGGCACATGAATTGTTTAACAAGCATAAATTGATGTTTTCATCTACTATTCATCTTAATCTCACAACATTCTTTAGAGAGAACTAGCTAATAGAGGTGCTACACACTCTGCTCGCCACTCATTCTCATGGCTTACAATGATCTACACATGATGGATTTGTGAGAAGATTTCAAAAATTTTGAACCAAATCCAATTGGCAGGTGTAAAGACAAACTACTCCACCATTGTTGGCATCCTCCTAGCACCAAAATGCTAGCTCTAGAACAAGGGTTTCTATCAATACCATGGTATACCGACATGTAAAATGTGGAAGCTCAGACAAGGTGCTGAGCTACTAGACTGAATGCCACAAAGAAATTTGGCCTCATGAATACAATGTTGCATGATGCATAAAATGGATCTGTTGAGAGTGCTTTAGAAACTATCAAATGCATGCGCAAATAGCTCACCTCAAAAGGATGTGTTGAAAACACTTTAGAAGATTTCAAATGAATGCAAGTATTGGCAGGTTTAAGGATGAAGTCCATAACATTATCTTGTTTTATCCCTACCAGTGCCCAAATGGGAGTTTTGGAAAACCGCAAAGCATGGGGGCATATGCAACACACAAGAATTGTTTGACGGAATGCCTCAAAGAGATGTCATATCATGGTTTGCAATAATGGTAGGATGCCATGCATTAAATGATTTTGTTGAAAAAGTGTTAAAAACTTCAAACAAATGCAATGGCCATGCATAAAACCACCTCCACCTTCCATAACCTGTGCTAGCATTGGAGCTTTTGAATTTGGTATGGAAATCCATCAAAGCATAATGGAGAGAGGGGTTCATATCTGATATAATAGTTGTAAATGCCCTATTAAGACATCTTTGAGGTGTAGAGGAAAAATAATGTACGTGAACCGTTTGATAAAATGCCTTAAAGAAATGTGGTTTCATGGGCTACAATGGGTGCATGATATGAATAAAATGGATTTTATTATACTTAGAAGCTGTGAATCCAAACTTCACAACCTTTGTGAATGTCCACACATAGCCTAGAGAGTATGAGCATCTATCAAATCATAATGAAAAGGGGATTTTTGCATGATATTGTGTTTGCAAATGCTCTAGTAGACAGTATGCAAAATGTGGAAGACAAAGTCCATAAACTGTTTGACAGAATACCTCAAATAAATTTCACTTCATGTTATGTAATGATTGCAGCATATGCATAAAATGCATTTGTTGAAAAGGCTTCACAAAACGTCCAAATACATTTGGATGGTTTCGAAACCAATGCCCATATGGGAAGATTACAATGATGAATCATAGGATTACAACATCAACGGGATCTATGCATCATTTAATTGGAAAGCTAAATCAATGTCTAGTAGAGTAACTCCACAAGATGCAACTAGTAGATGGTGTTTCATGTTTTGGTGTTGGAAGGTGGTCTAGCATTCAAAAACTTGTACCTCAGTTTGTTCTCCTAGAGTACAATGACTGAATCATATGCAATAGATGGCTTTGTAAGAAATTCCCTTGAGCTCTTCAAACAAATAAGTGGGTAGGTGAGATGATGTTTCAAATGACAAGGAAATTGATGAAAGATGGAGGAATTAATAAAATGATACATGCTATTTACAGAGAAGATAGATAAGATCCATATACAGTGGAAATCCATGCAAAGCTAGTGAAATTGGCTTAGGAGATGATGATGATAACATTTTGTGACTATATCAAAGAAGAAAAATGTGCAACTATTCTCTTCATCCAGGTTTTGTATGCATGGACACATGAGTTTAAGATTCGGGTATTTAGAAGATTTTTCAAGGCTTTGATAAAAATGGCACCGACAGAGATGGGAAGTGACTTAGAAAAACACACAACTCAAAAAGTTTCATGTTTCAAGTTACCTTTTTGTACAAGTGACTTACATCACTTATTGTAATTCAAAAGTTAGAAAATGAGTTTTGTTTCTAGAAAAGTTAGGTAAAATCTAACTAGAATAAAGCTTATTTATAAATTATTGTATTTCAAAAAGGGTAGTTATGAAGTACTTAGTTATCAGGTGGTTACAAGGTAGTTACTAGGGAAAAGCCTATAAATACAAGGCTATTTCTAATGTAAAAGGGGGACTTTTTGCAAGGGGATTTTTTTGGGGGAAGAGGCTTTTGGAAGAGGGGAACTTTTTAGACTTTTGAGCTCATAATTTGTAAAAAGGATTTTTTGAAATTGTATAATTTCACAAAGATAATAAAGAGTACATTTGGTTTGTGTGTTCCAATGTTCTTCTGAATTATTATTACTAATTCTTCGTATGTCGAGTTGGTGATCTCTTTTGTCTATGCTGAAATCATTAGTCATCTTTTGAAGCATATATAAACCATGCAATTGATGTAAAAAAACACATTCACTTCTCGGTATCCTAATTTGAATGTGTCAATGAACTATCTCTTCGTATGTCAAGATCCATGCATTATCCTTCTTTCATCGATGTTGTGTTTTAAAACATATATTATTGTGAAATTCATCATAGAATATTAGGAACGTAGTTGCTAGATTTTGTTGTGGAATCCCCTCATAATTTGTCATAAATATGTGAAATCCTAGTTAGTATTCGTGTGTTTGTCACTAGGGTTTCTATAATTTATTTTCCTTTAGTTTTCCTTTACCTTTGGTATTTCTGGTTAAACTACCACAAAACCCCTACTTTGATCATATGAGGGAGCTGCCCCTCTCAACAGCAGAGGAAAGCTATTTGTCCAATAACAACTTCTCCAATTATTGGGAATTTGTCGCAGCTCGTTGGGCAGGTCATATTCAAATCCGCAGTGACAAATCTATTTACCAACCAATTTTTGACAACTCTACTGGGGAAAGAAATTGAAGTCCTGGGGCATATTTATTCCCCACAAATTTGAAGGTACCTCATTGAATAATGAAGTTGGTGATTCTGCAGAAATTTGAAGATGGTTTGGTATCGAGGAAGGGATGATAGCGATGATAGTGATGATGAAGACTTTTCTTCTTCTACATCTCCATTACAAAATAATTAGGTATTTGATGATCCTAAACAAGTGAGCTTCTTGAAAAGTTTTTATGGTAATATGCAATTTCAACCCAATATGGTGCATCCATCTTTGCTTCAAACCTTGCAAGAGGTTGAACAAAGGGATGGGAAAGATACACATTTTCTTGCTTGTAGCCATGAAGATACCCATGTTTGTGAAGAAGTTACATCTGGTGAGGAATTTCATGCTACAATGTACCCTTTGCAAAGAGAGGACAACAGTTCAAAGATAGAAAATTTTCTTGCAGAAGTGTCTTCTCATGGAGGAGTTGATGAATGTGAGAGTGAATCAGAAATTTCAGCTAAGGTGCACATACAATCAAGGCTTGAAGATGAAAATTCCAACACTATTTCCTCTCCTCAAGATTCTTCTTCTCCTAGTTGTTGTATTTAAGTCAATAATCCTTTTTGGGTGGATTCACAAAGCTGTGCTCAAGAAGGAGAAACTATTGTAATGCAGGATCAAAAAGAAGAAGTCGAAGACATAGACCACTTTGAGCTTGATGATAAGATTGATATAGAATGTATGTAGGATGTAGTTGATGAGAAGGTAGCCTCAGATTTAAACTACTTCTTGGAATGCCTAGTGGAGATTATTGAAATCAAAGAAAATGAAATTGGATCATTGAAGAAGCATGAAGACATTGATGAGAAGCCAAGCAAATTCCAAAATGTTTTAGCCTGTTATTCAGAGGTACCAAAATCATATTTTCTTTATTTTGAAAATCTTTCATTTGCTGCTCCATCTAATTTTGAAGAAGATTTGCATCACCCAACCATAGATTTGCATCATCAAAACTGTATTCATAGGCTTGAAATTGCAATACTTCAAGTGATTCAGGAAGAAGTGATACACAACATGCAAGAGGATGTTATAGGTTTTCCTAATTCAGACATCTTCCGTGAGGAGTAGTTGTTCCAATTTGATGTCTTATCTGGAGGAGTTGCATATGCCAAAGATTATAGAGCTACTATTCAAAGCATCAAGCCACGGCTAATTATAATAACACTCCATTGGCATAGTCTTTTCTTCCATTCAGGTATCTATTTCTCTCTACCAATAAATGGATTTGCATAGATTCTGGAAGTGATGATATTTTGTCATACCTAGTTTGGGTACATAGGTGTCTTAGGATGTTTCATTCCATTTCCCTGTTGTATGTGTTGTCTTGTTTAGTTTCAGTTTTGGATGTGTTCTAGTCTCTCGTTTTTACCTTTGACTCTATCTACCCAATGGATACACACTTATTTCAAACCAGAGATCCTGGGTTCCTTGCCATGTCCTTTATAGTCCTTGTCCCCAGTTAGAGCCAGCTGTTAACCTCATTTTGACCATACAAAATTTAAACTTTTTGAGCCAAATCAATATGCGTCACTAAGTTGAACTTGTCATCCTGAACATGTGGTCGCTAAGCGTTGGTGTCACATTGTTTACCTCACCACTTGTCTCAATTTCCTATCCCTAGTAATGTTCAAAGTAGTCATACTCATATGAGGTGATTACATCAAATTGTAAGAAGATACCCATCATTGTTTCAATACAACTTCTTGAGGAGTTGCAAAGATTGATGAATTTTATGGAAACAATTAAACATGAAGATTTGTGATAGATACATAAAGGTTCCTATTATGGTTGTGTTTGTAACTGTATTTCGCCCAAGTACGACCAATATCTAGGCCAGAACATCTCATAATTAGGCAGATTTTAAGCTTCTCATTTTCTGTTGACAATTCTGAGAACAATTAAAACAAGAATTTTATGCATGTTGGAACAAATTTTTCTGACTAGAGGTTTTATATCGACATTTTAGAAAATGTGCCAAGATTTCATGTGAAAATATCAAATTAGTCAAAATTTATGTACCTTTCGCCATCTTCATGCTTGGGAATCAATCAGGGGAAATTTTAAAAATATTGTCAGCAACATAATCAGTTTAAAAAGTTTTAAATTGGCACTCATGAATTCACCAAGTTTTCAACAACGTCGACCATATTTGTGCCATGGTAAAATATAAGCAACCTCATAAATCTTAGAGCCAAAGACTTCCTCACATGCTGATAGTAAAGAACACCTCGCTTATATCGTCGGGCAATGGTTTGGTTTTCTAAGTGATAGTGGCAGCCTAGATAGAATTTTAAAACATACTTTGAATGTCAATAAAGCCTTTTTGAAAGGCTATCTATTCATTTATCAGATATTTAAATGGATTTTAAAAGTTTAATTAGCTCTTTATTATGTCAATGATGCTATATTGAGATCAACAACTTCTAATATTTAAGGTGATAAGAACGACTACGAGTTTGAAAATTAGTTTTCTAGCCATTCAACATAATGTGATAATGCAGAATGTGTCATGGAGGCATAAGAAAATCAAATGAGTGGTTGATGAAGAATACAAGTGAAGTTGAAGGAGTTTTGTTAAAATCATAACTCGTAGTTCCAACAAGTGATATTGTTAGTTATGAATTGCCTTTAAACTGACAATGAGACTCATTAAAAAGTGCAAGTTTTAACCTCGGCGGTTATGAAGTTGTGAACTACATTCAAGTTTCTGATGAAGAAAATACTTTTACCATTGGATAAGTTTTGGAGGAAGTTTAGTTTATAATCGGCAGTTCAAAATAAGTTTCTTAAGCCCTTGTAAAAGATGATAGACGAGATCGGTCTATCATATCAAAAAATGCATAATATTTTGAAAGCACTTAAAATGTTGACAAATGAAACTCATGCCTTATTATTAGAGGATTCCACTAGTTTTGAAAGTATCATTCAGAGGTTTTCACTAGTTTTGAAAGTATCATTTACTACTGACGAAGCCTTTCAAAAGGCCATTTCTTTCTATATCAGGTGTACAATTTGGTTTTAAAACTTTCATCGGCTGTTGATTGAAGTTTTGAAAGTTCTACTTGTTCCCAATGAAGTTTTGAAATCATCCTCAATCACCGATGAAGACAAGAGAAATGATGACGTGTCAAAACAATGTGAAGCAACTTCTTTATATGGCTGTAACTGTTTGATATCAAGAAACATATAGCCTTTGCTAGTATTCATGCGGCTAGAAAAATGAAAAGGTGTTATAGTTCGAAATGCTTTGGCAGACCAGTATCGACCCCATGGAGTATAGTGACAACATGTTAGAAACAAAATTTGTTTTTTGAAAAGGTTATAGAAACTCATAAGCAAGAGCAATCAGCCAGTAAAATTCCACAACCTTGACATAGCTTGGAAATCTTTATAAGGCACACAAACTGTATGACAACAGCCTCAAAGACTTGTCATCTCATGTTACGCCATGGTTGCAAGATACTCACAAAATGGGTTTGTTGAAAAGGTTTTGGAATTCCTCAAGCAAATGCACTTGGCCATTGAATAGTATAACCTCACAACCTTTACCAGAATCCTTCTGGTCTACACCAACATATGAATATATTCTCAGAAAATTGTCTCACGCCGTAAAAGGAGTTATGTTGGAAAAATTTCTAAACTTATCAGTACATTCCTATCAGCATATTCCTTAAACCTCGTATCGGTGCAAGTGTTCATTTTATCTCATGGACTCTCAAGTTTCATGAATATGAGGTAGATTTTTGTCAGATATTATAGTTGGAAATGCATGATAGACATATGTGCAAAGCGTGGAGGAATACACAAGGCACATGAATTGTTTAACAAGCATAAAATGATGTTTTCATCTGATGTTCATCTCAATCTCACAACATTCTTTAGAGAGAACCAGCTAATAGAGGTGCTACACACTCTACTCACCACTCATTCTCATGTCTTACAATGATCTGCACACGATGGATTTGTGAGAAGATTTCAAAAATTTTGAACCAAATCCAATTGACACGTGTAAAGACAAATTGCTCCACCATTGCTGGCATCCTCCCAGCACCAAAAGGCCAGCTCTAGAACAAGGGTTTTTATCAATGCCATGGTAGACTAACATGCAAAATTTGGAAGCTCAGACAAGGTGTTGAGCTACTAGACTAAATGCCACAAAGAAATTTGGCCTCACAAAATACAATGTTGCAGGATGCATGAAATGGATCTATTGAGAGTGCTTTAGAAACTATCAAATGCATATGCAGGCAACTCACCTCAAAAGGATGTGTTCTAAACACTTTAGAAGCTTTCAAGTGAATGCTAGTATTGACAGGTTTAAGGATGAAGTCCATAAAATTTTCTTGTTTTATCCCTACTAGTGCCCAAATGGGAGTTTTGGAAAACTACAAAGCATGGGAGCATATGCAATGCACAAGAATTGTTTAATGGAATGCCTAAAAGAGACGTCTTATCATGGTTTGCAATAATGGCAGGATGTCATGCATTAAATGATTTTGTTGAAAAAGCGTTAAAAACTTTCAAACAAATGCAATGGGCATGCGTAAAACCACCTCCATGTTCCATAACCTCTGCCAGCATTGGAGCTTTTGAATTTGGTATGGAAATCCCTCAAAGCATAATGGAGAGAGGGGTTCATATCTAATATAATAGTTGTAGACACCTATTAAGACATCTTTGAGGTGTAGAGGAAAGAAAATGCACGTGAACCATTTGATAAAATGCCTTAAAGAAATGTGGTTTCATGGGCTGAGATGGGTGCATGATATGAATAAAACAAATTTTATTATATTTAGAAACCGTGAATCCAAACTTCACAACCTTTGTGAATGTCCACACATAGCCCAGAGAGTATGAGCATCTATCAAATCATAATGAAAAGGGGATTTTTGTATGATATGGCATTTGCAAATGCTCTAGTAGACAATATGCAAAATGTGGAAGACAAAGTCCATAAACTATTTGACAGAATACCTCAAATAAATGTCACTTCATGTTATGTAATGATTGCAACATATGCATAAAATGCATTTGCCGAAAAGGCTTCACAAAACCTCCAAATACATTTGGATGGTTTCGAAACCAATGCCCATATGGGAAGATTACATTGATGAATCATAGGATTACAACATCAACGGGATCTATGCATCATTTAATTGTAGAGCTAAATCAATGTCCAGGAGAGTAATTCCACAAGATGCAACTGGTAGATAGTGTTTCATGTTTTGGTGTTGGAAGGTGGTCTGGCATTCAGAAACTTGTACCTCAGTTTGTTCTCCTAGTTCACAATGATTGAATCATATGCAATACATGGCTTTGCAAGAAATGCCCTTGAGCTCTTCAAACAAATAAGTGGGTAGGTGAGATGATGTTTCAAATAGAAAGGAAATTGATGAAAGATAGAGGAATTAATAAAATGATACATGCTTTTTACAGAGAAGATAGATAAGATCCATATACAGTGGAAATCTATGCAAAGCTAGAGAAATGGCTTGGGAGATGATGATGATAGCATTTTGTGACTGTATCAAAGCAAGAAAATGTGCAACTATTCTCTTCATCTAGGTTTTGTATGCACAGATAAAGGAGTCTAAGATTCAGGTATTTAGAAAAATTTTCAAGGCCTTGACCATCAAAATGGTGCCGACAGAGATGGGAAGTGACTTAGCAAAACACACAACTCAAAAAGTTTCATGTTTCAAGTTTCCTTTTTGTACAAGTGACTTATGTCACTTATTGTAATTCAAAAGTTAGAAAATGAGTTTTGTTTCTAGAAAAGTTAGGTAAAATCTAACTAGAATAAAGCTTATTTATAAATTATTGTATTTCAAAAAGGGTGGTTATGAAGTAGTTATAAGGTGGTTACAAGGTAGTTACTAGGGAAAAGCCTATAAATACAAGGCTATTTCAAATGTAAAAGGGGGACTTTTTGCAAGGCAATTTTTTTTGGGGGAAGTGACTTTTGGAAGAGGAGAACTTTTTAGAGACTTTTGAGCTTATACTTTGTACAAAGGAGTGTTTGAAATTGTATAATTTCACAAAGATAATAAAGAGTGCATTTGGTTCGTGTGTTCCAATGTTCTTCTGAATTATTATTACTAATTCTTCGTATGTCGAGTTGGTGATCTCTTTTGTCTATGCTGAAATCATTAGTCATCTTTTGAAGCATATATAAACCATGCAATTGATGTAAAGAAACACATTCACTTCTCGGTATCTTGATTTGAATGTGTTGATAAACTATCTCTTTGTATGTCGAGATCCATGCGTTATCCTTCTTTCATCGATGTTGTGTTTTAAAACATATATTGTTGTGAAATTCATCATAGAAGTTTAGCAACATAGTTTTTAGCTTTTGTGGTGGAATCCCCTCATAATCTATCATAAATCTGTGAAATCCTACTTGGTATTCATGCATCTGTCACTAGGGATTCTATAATTCATTTTCCTTTAGTTTTCTTTTACCTTTGGTATTTCCAGTTAAAATACCACAAAAACCCCTACTTTGATCATATGAGGGAGTTGCCCCTTTCAAACGTAGAGGAAAGTTGTTAGTCAAATAACAGCTTCTCCAACTGTTGGGACATTTGTCGCAGCCCGTTGGGCAAGTCATATTCAAATCCGCAGTGACAAATCTTTTTACCAACAAAGAGGAAATGCATGATGGGAGATGGTAGATAAGATGAAAAGGAGGTGATCTACCTCTAGAAATAGGTCAATCATGTGGAAGAATCCAAATTTCTACTTGCAAAGTAGGATCTCCTGGGGGGAGATCTAGAAATAATGGGGGGAGACTTGGATTGGTTGAGTGAAACTAAAAACTAAAGGTTGGAGATGGATAGGGGGAACCTCTAGAAGGCTTCTAGGGGGTGGAGAGGATGAAAAAAATAGCCCGGGAAAGGTGAAAACTCACCTAAAAGATGCTTACAAGGCTTAGGAACAAGGTCGAAAGCAAGTAGAAAACACAAATCAACAAGTGTCACAAAAGTGTCCAAAAGCATCGACGACAAAGAGAGAGGGAAAACAACAAAGAGAAAACAACACAAGATGAGAAAGAAGACATGTCACCAAGAGGTTTTCTATTTAGAGGACATTATTTCATGCTTACATGTATGTGACAAGGATTAAAATCATCATAGGGATCCTCGTGGAGGTTGTGCGTGATTTTTGTGCTTACATATTTGCCCCCTCGGGGACAATAGTCTACATGAAAGGTAGGTACCATTCTTGAACTAGGCCTTACCTGTTGTCAATTTTCCTATAATTTGTACCTGCAATAACTAGTATTAGTCTTGCATTTAAATATATCAACATGAATAATGAAAACTACAATGACGAACTTACCATAGATCGTGAGAGTTTGACTAGTTGTTTGCCTTTGTCGGTGAGACCTGTAGGAATGAATGCATGCAAAATGAATGCATGAGAGATGCATAAAAAAATAGAACACATGCTAAGCTAGAGAGGAGGAGAATAGATTCTCCTTTTATTGCAGATTTTGAAGAACATATTTGATTTTTAAGGAATTTTGATGTTTTACAACTTTTTTTAGGTTTTTTGATTTTTCTAATTTTTATGGTTTTTGTAGAGATTTTGCAAAGATTTGATTTGACATTCCTTGGGGTCTTTGGAAGACCTATATTTATTAAATGGATCTCTACCCTTGCCCCCTTGCATGGGGAGACTTTTGTACTTGACTACACAATTTTGCTCTTTTGACTTGTTGGAGTGACTTGTGCTCAAACATTGTTTTACACTTTATTGTTACAAGACTTGATCTGATGAGATCCATACATAGATTTAGTCGACATCTTGTACTTCACTTTCCCTTTTGTGTATATGGTTGGCTAGAGCTTTTATTTTGCTTAGGAGAATGCATACCTAGGATGACCACATATGGATGATGCAATTTGTTTTTTTGGTCTTTCTGAGAATATATATATGAATGGAGGTGACGATATGTAGATGCAAGAACACAAACGATGTTGAAATGGAAATTTTACTTCTATGGAATGCCATGAGTTATGACATTGACTTTATTGCTTTGGAACTCCTTTTCTAATTTCGGTATGAATGCAATGTGGAACAAACAACATGACTGCTCTTTACTATGATTTTGAATCCAGGGGATTGTAGGTTATTTTGGTATAAGAGACCTAATCAAGTTTGTGACATAGAGATTTTAGAACTCAAGCGGTGAGTGGGAGTGAAAATGGAGTGCTTCTGATTTTGGGCTTTGCTAAAGGCTAAACACCAATCCTTATCTAGATAAGACAATTTGACAAGCTTTCAACTTAGACAAGTAATAAATTTTGTTGATGTTCGCTAGAACTAGATCATAGATGGTGAACAAGATAGACCCAAGATAAAGGATAAATGAGAATAAGGGTCCCTAGATAGAAGATGATCCTAGAGATTACTAGACTCTTGGCTTTGCTCAGCTAGTATGTGTGTGCTTTGTACCTTTCTCTTTTATTTCCTCTATTAGAATGTCATCCTTGATGCTTTGAGCTTAGACTGATCTCCACCCAAGAGTACAGACATTCAACAATCTTCTCTCTTTCACTCTTTTTCTTGTATCTCTCTTTTTTTATTTTTCACTTTTTTTTTTGTATTTCCTCACTTGATTTTCTCATTTTTTGGGATTTTTGACTTTTTATGAAAATGAATGCTTTTGGAACTTTTTGATATGCAAGCTTGATCTCTCAATTCTCACTTTTCTCAACACTCTTATTTTGATCCCTCGTTTCTTTTATTCACTTGGATTTTAGATTGCTTCCTTTAGAGTTTTGATCCTCTTAACGTTTTTCGCCAGGAAAGATAAGGGGCTGAGCACTACCTAAAGTTTTTGTAATCCGGTCGGACTTCTCTTCTACTAGGGAAGAAATGGGAAGGTCTTCTTGCTAGCTTCCTTTGAACATTGTAGGTTTGAATACTTTTCTTAGACCTAACATCTTGGCTCATTAAGACTGGGATCAGTGTAAAGCTAAGAGCTAGGCTTTGATTAGAATCACTGGGAATGAAAAAGGGTGTGGTGATTGTGAAAATAAGGAATCTCTAGGTCCTAAAAGGATCACATATACCTAGGCAACCTTAGACTCCTTACTGAAATGAAAATAATATAAGAGCAATTCATTCACTGTAATGCAAGATGAATAGAATGATACTGAAATGCAAGAAACAAAACTCTTTTTGATATTTTTTATTTTTGTATTTTTTTGTTTTTGGAATATTTATTTTTTTTGGTATTTTTATGTTTTATGTTTTTTATGAGATCTACTAAGATATTTTCCTTCCATAATGCACAAGAGGTAGCATCATTTTTGACATCTTCCTTAACTATTTATGGACGTATCCAAATTGTTCTGAACTTTTCTTGAAATCCTTTACAAGGATACTTGAAGACTTGGTGTGAAAATGTTTTTGCATTCAGTGAGGAGTTTTGTGTACTCACATGTTTCATTGTTTGATGATTTGCCCCCTAGCTTTATCATTTTCTGTTCATGTTGAGTTCCCATGTTTGTTTTGAAATTTTTAAGGGCAATTGGAGTTGTTGTTTACTCTCCTAGTTTCTGTGTGGATTTTGGTTCTTCTTCTTTAGTCATGATTTCAACCATAGGGATGCTTATGTCTGGTTCAATTGGAATGGCCACTAAGTTGAATGGAGCGTAAGACTTTGTTGAGTTGGGATCGAATGGGAATTCTCCTATTGCCCCCTTCTATATACATTTTGAGGTCTTGTCTATGTTTGCAATTTGTTTTGATGTCTCTCCTTTTCTCAAAGTGTTGATTTTTGGGTCGCTAGTGGTTTCCATAGACTTTCCCTTCTTTTTGACTTGTTCAACTCTATAAAGGCTGAAAGGATCAGGATCTCCTTTGATGATGTGGGTTTGTCCCATGTATGAGAAGTGTATTTCTTGAAATAATATGGAGGGAATGGCCCTCATCCTATGGATCCAAGGCCTTCCTAGGATCATGTTGTAAGTGGTTTCTTCATTGATGACATAACATTCATTTGGGATGGTTTTGGGACCCAATGTGATTTGAAGATTGACCTTACCCATGGTTTGAGTGTTTGGTTATCATGAATTCTAAGGATGGAAGTTTGTTTTGTGATTTGTGTTTTGTTGTAACCCATTCTTTGAAGAAGCGAAAAGGAGACTATGTTGATTGTAGACCCATCATCAATCATTACACGTTTAATGGAATAGTCTTGCACTTGGACTATCAGATGGAGGGGGAGATCACCCTGTTTAGCTATGTCATTGTCTAAGAGTAAATTTTCAAAATCAAATGTCAAAGAAGAACACTTTTCACTTGGAGTGTTTTGAACTAGATGGCCTAGATCTAAGGCTTTGAGGAGAGCTTTCTTGTGTGTAGGAAAAGTCTTGATAAGCTCTAGCATGTGAGAAAAATTTGAATTGTTGGAAGTGGCATGTGGTCATTCTGGTCCTTGGGTGACACAAATTTCTTGATCTTTATCTAATTCCACAAGGCCTAAGGTGTTTTGATCAAACTTGTTGGGACTAAGTTCTTCATCTTGTGAGAATGTTTCCATGAATGCCTTTTGTGGATGTTTTGGGAGGTTTGATATGAAGTGATGTTACCCCCAACATGAATTGATATCATGCCCCCTTCTCTTGTGAAATGAGCAATATTTATCATGATTGTGATCTTGAGGTTTATGAAGATTGTTGTAAGACTTCTCGTTGATTCTCGAGGGATAGTTGTTGGAATTTTCATTTCCCAAATTTGTATGACTATTGTAGTCACAATTGTAGTTCCCTGATGGTGAAGTGTTTATTGATCCATCTATGTCTTGATTCATTTGTCCAGGATTTGTTATTTATATCATGGTTTATCAACCTTCCATTGGCATCATACTCCTTCCGCTATCAATAGAGGCTTGGTCAATTCTAAGGGCACTTTTGAGTGCTTCTTCATATGATTTGTAAGGGAGTTTTTGAACTTGTTCTCACATGTCATTGTTGAGAGCATGTAAGAAGAGATCACAAAGTTCTCTATGATCCATGTTTGGTGCGTTATTTGAAGAATAGAGAACTTTCCTCCATCATGTGATAAAATGTGCAACCAACTCATTGGCTTCTTGTTTGATTGTTAAAAATTCTCATATTCCAGTCTTGACCAATTTGTTTATGCTGTAAGAATGCTTCTGGAAGAGATTGTGTGTTTCTTTTTTGGATCGACGTTTCGGATCACACTCCATGATCCATCATCAGGATGAAAAGAAGAGAATGAGTCAATTTGTTTATGTCAAAGGCAGCCACAAATTGATCAATGAGTTGCTTAAAAGAGTGGATTGAAGCTTCTGGAAGTCATTAGTACCAATCTAAAGTGATACCCTCTAAAGTTTTTAGAAAAATCTTTGCTACCACCCCATCCTAAGGAAGGATTTCTCGTACTACCATGATGCAAGCCTTGATATGAGAGTCGGGATCATCCTCTCCTTTAAATTTTGGAAGCTCGGGGAGAGGTCGTGGTAGTATTACTTGATGAATGTTGTAGTCAAGAGGCTCCTTTAAGTACTCAAGGTATGTTCCTAAAAGGGAGTTATGTGTAGAGTGTCTTGTTCCTCCAAACATTAACCCTTTAAGTGGAGCTTGTTGCACTTGTTGAAAGGTTATGCTTGATTTTTGATCTCTTGAAAAAGTTGGATGACTAGATGACATCATGTTTATTATTTAAAGATTGGATGGGATTGTTTGTGGTTGATTTTGCGTTATAGGAATCCCACCTATTTGATTGAGACTTGTCATGTTGGATGATGAGAGCAAGGGAAGCCTGAATGCTTTGTTATGTGTGTCATACAAAGGGAGTTTAGATGAGGGGTATTTTGTGTTGCCCCCTAGTTTGATTTAATTTCATTAATGAAATGATTTCCCTGTGCCCTACATTTTTCTATAATGTTGTTTTGGCGAGATTGTTCAACACTCCTAGCCTCAAGGGCCTCAATTCATTGGACAAAACTTTCTATAAGGTCTGTGAGTGAGGCTTCCTTCATTTTTTGAGTTTTAAAACCTTGAGATGGATTGCTATGCATTAGGGTTTGAGTGACGGTATTTGTTCTTTCAGATGACATTTCACATGTTGTCGACTTTTTAGCTTGATGTACCATGTGGAGTGATTTTTGTACCTCCTAATCTTCTTGTAAGTTTTTTTCTTGACAACATACTTCATTGTCCATTTTGGTGGTCATTTTTGTATGGCTTGTTATGGGTTGATCATCTTTATGGATCTAAGATTGATTGTTCACTTGTTGTGTTTTGATTTGGTTAATGTTGTCAAGATCTCTTTGGATCTGTTTTGAATTTGTAATTTTACTCAAGGGGACATTCCCTTGGACTTTTTGCAAGAAACATTGTGAAACATGAAAAAATGTGAAAGAATCCATCCCAAAAGGGTTCATTAAATGAAAGTGGGATCTTGCAATGAAATACAAAAAGCTCAACCAAAAGGTTTTTTCTCTTCACATCGAGTTCACCAAAATATGCATGCTCAAAGTCACGACCTCAGTTGCCTGGGGTTGTCAGGTTGGATTTCAGTACACACATAGACCCTTCTCTCCTTGCCATGAGTTGATCTGCCACGTCACTCTTGCTCTCATGGAAGTAGCTAGTCAAGAGGAGGTGAGACACGGTGGGGGTCTGGCTCATAGGAGAGTTGGACTTCACAGAGAGGGGTTGACACGTCCTGGGGCCTTTGTTGTTGTGTGCTAATATAAATGTTTCATTTGATGACTGTTGTTGTAGAGATAACCCTATGACCCAAAGGGTCACTAGTTACTCTTTGTGTGTTAGGGTTTCTACTGTTCCACCTTTGTGTGGGTAAGTTGTTACTTTCATTGATGGCTTCTTGTCTTTCAATTTGTTGGATGATTGCACGTTGTATTTGAAGTTGTCTAAATGCCTCTAGTTGTTGTAAGACAAATGGATCTTGTTGTGGTCTCAGATGGTTTTCCTCAATCTCGCCGAGGACTGCCCTCACCCACTCACCTCTTAATCATGGGCACATTTGTGAGCCAAGACAGGGGATAGGTGTATGTGGACTGACCTTAACTAGACTTTAGGGTTTGAAATAGGGTTTTGGTTGACCTAGGGTTTAGTTGTGTGTTGACTTTTGTTGACCTTGTGATGATATCAAGGGTTTGCAATGTACTTAAATACCTAATGTTTTTTTTATCTTCTATATTTTTATGCATGCAAAGCTATATGAAGTGTAAACTTGTTTTTTGAGTTTTTTTTTATATTTTGGAAATAAAGATGCTTTTTTTAATCTAAGGGAAATATGAATGCAACTAGAATGAATTTAACCTAATGTAATTATTCTCTATTTTTTGGGGGTTTTTTGAATGTTTTAAAATAATTAATCTAGAAAAGGAAATTGCAAGTAATTGAATTAAACTATGAATGCAAACTTCTTATAAGATGCTAGAACTAACCTTTCTATCAAGGAAAAAGCAATAAATTACTAATCCCAAGAGCAATTTCAATTTTCTAATTACTACAAATTGATAAAAAGCATAGAGGAACCTGGAATAGAGAAGATTTGTGTGACTCCACTACCCTCAGAAATCTTTGATGGCAACCTCGTATCCTCTTGAAGCAGTGGGAAGACCTCTTGACGAAACTTAGACAACACAAAGAAGCAAAAGAAGCTTGTAGAAGCTTAAGAAATCTCAATGAGATCTTTTGATGAGCACAATGGTATTGATTGAAGCAGCGTAACAATGCTTGAAGAGATTTATGTGAAAGCTTTGATGAACAATGAACAAATAAAAGGCACCTTCATCCTGTGTGAGCATGAGAATGGTAATTAGAGAGCAAAAACTTAGCAACAACTATGTGCACAATGAATTTGCCTCCATGGAAGAGATTTGAAGCTATGCAATAGTGAAAGCTTTGAATCTTTGGAAAACTAAAGAAATAAATGAAGAAAGAGGCTCAAAGGCTTGTGAAGAAGCTTGAAAAAGCTTGTGAAGATGAGAAGGATATTCTCCAACTTGCTCAACTTGGAAAATAATGAAGAGGTGAGGGGTATTTATAGGTTTGAAGAAGGGATGAGAGGTTGAATTGATTGAGAAGTTATCTCATATGATTGAAGAGTTAAAACAGATTGATTGGGGAGTGAACTAGTTTGATTACCCATTGAACTCAGTTAATTAGGGAGTGATAAATACATAATAGCTTATCATTGAAGAAGAAATGGAGTTAGAAGAATGCGTGTGAATGCATGAATTGTTAATTGGAGTTAAAATAGAGTCAATTATGCATGTGTGGGTGCATAAAATAGTTAACTCTTTATTGGGGATCAAAAACCATGCAAACTGGAAGAAAAACAGGCAAAAACAAAGCTTTTTTTGAGTGAGAAACTCAAGTTTTTGCACGGATAAAATCATGATTGGGTCACCTTTTTTTCTATTAGGGTCACCCAAGGGTCAACCCTAGATTTCCTAGGGGAGATCCTACTTTTTGAGGGTCGCCGAGCGGGACATCCGAAAAGAAAGGGGTCTGAGAGGAAATGCATGATGGGAGATGGTAGAGAAGATGAAAAGGAGGTGATCTACCCCTGGAAATAGTCAATCATGTGCAAGAATCCAAATCTCCACTTGCAAAGTAGGATCTCCTAGGGGAGATCTAGAAATAATAGGGGGGATTTGGATTGGTTGAGTGAAACTAAAAACTGAAGGTTGGAGATGGATAGGGGGACCTCTAGAAGGCTTCTATGGGGTGGAGAGGATGAAAAACATAGGGGAAAGGTGAAAAATCACATACAAGACTCTTACAAGGCTTAGGAATAGGGTCGAAAGCTCAGAAAATGCAAATCGACAAGTGTCGTAAAAGTGTCAAAAAGCGTCGACGACAAAGAGAGAGGGAAAATGATAAAGAGGAAAAAACAAAAGATGAGAAAGAAGACATGTAACCAAGAGGTTTTTTGCTTAGAGGACATTATTTCATGCTTACATGTATGTGACAAGGATTAATATCATCATAGGGATCCTCGTGGAGTCTGTGCGTGATTTTTGTGCTTACAAGAATAGGTCTACAAGCTAATTTTTATGATTGAAAGGTTGTCACCTCATCTATTCTAGCTTAATCCTAATTAAGAAAGAGGAACAAGAGAAGATGTATAGAAAACAAATAGTTAAAATTAAAAGGTTCACGCTAGATAGATATCCTTTTGCAATCCTTCTAAAATCTTTGCAACTCATTGAATGCTAGTCTTCAAAACAATAAGACACATTCATAAGTATGCACTAGACAATCTATCCATAACAAATAAGTTTTATAATTGCTAAAATCTCAACCACATATTAATTACTTTATAATATATATTCTATTTACATACAAGATGAACTTAGGCTAGATATTTTGGACAAATATAGAGACATTTCCTTAGACCCCAGTCACAAAAAAATTGAGAAATCAACTTACATATAAGGCTCTTAGAGCTCATCCATACAAGGAAAAATCTAACTACAAAATTTCACAAAGGCCTTTATTTATAAAAGCACCCCAACCCACAATAGAATTCCTCCCAAAAAGCCAAGAATTTGACATTTGAAAGTGAGAGAGAGGAAGAAATTCTATAGAAAGCTAGGTGGCAAAAGTACTAGGACTAAGAGGAATAATAGACATAAATATCCCTATCAATTGTTGGAGTACCTCTGAGATAGTGCAAGGAAATGGGCCCAATCAACCTCTTGAATCAAAAGTTATGGCCTCTAGAAGTTGGGCCTCCTACATTAGAAATGTAAAAACATCTAGGGCACATAAAAGAGCTAAAAGGATGAGTTACACTTGTTGACCAACATGTCATAAGGCATATTTGGATGGGGATAATACAACCAAAATAGAATGCCCAATTTGGTGAGTGGATTATAATGAGGTTATGACAGGTGGAAGGAATATGCTATTTTTAGCCTATGGACTCATCTTGGAATTTAGGTGTCAGATTTCTAACTAAGGATTTGGTTGCCACTATTTTGGGTGGTTTTAGCTCATGGTTTTATAATTACCATTTGATACTTTCATGTATTGTATCTCCTATTTATTGGATGCTTGAGATGGAGGTTTGGTAGCAAGTTTTATAAGTATTGTTATGCTATTAGAATTCCTAGGTAAAAGCACAAAGATGCATCTACATTTCATAGAATTTTTCCAAGCAAGGAAAAATGCGACTAGAATGGGCATCTGCTTTGAAACTAATGGGTGCCTTTTTAGGAACAGGAGCTTAAGCCTAAACGGGAGTTTGTTAAGGAATGGGCTCCTATTTAGGATTGGGATCCCGAATTCAAATGAAATATCATTGTAAAATGGGTACCCATAAAAGGAACGAGATACTTTTATAAAATGGGCTCCAATTTTATAAAAGTATTTATTTTTTAAAATAGACTTTGAGATCATTTTGAAGGCCACAAACTACGAGCAGAGATGGAAATACAAACAAAAAATAGGTACCCGCATCATCTGACCCCCACCGTACGCCTCCAAGATGTCTCTGCCTTCTCTGGACCGACTATTAGCTATTGCAGGTAGATGCTTTGTTGCTTTTTTTTTGTTTCTTGTCTTGTATTAGTTTACATTTCATTTGAAACCCTAAATTCATAATTACTTATTTTTTAGATACATATTTAGTCATTTTTCATGATCTTAAATCATAAATCCTAAACCCTAAATTCTAAACTGTAAACACTAAACCCTAAACCCTAAACACTAAACCATAAACCATAAACCATAAACACTAAACCTTAAATCCTAAACCCTAAATCCTATTGGTATAATAGTTATCATAACAATGGTATTACATTGTTAACATTGTACGTAACTACTGGTGGTTACGTTAGTTGGGCTATAACTGTTATTTCTGTTATATCAACCAAATATAACATAGTATATATCTATGTTTGTATGAACATTTATCATTGAATAAATAAATAAAATTATTACTACCCATTCATATGGTATTAGAGCTATAGCATTGTTGATCTAGCCTGCGTGAGGATCTTGTGTATGGCACTGAAGTCTACAATGTGAAGGAGTGTGGATTCTTGTGTATGGCACTGAACTCTGCAATGTGAAGGAGCATGGATCTCCCATAAACATTTTTGTGCTTGTGCTTTGAAGTTTGAAGGAAGCGTTTACCATCATGGAAGGAGAGTGATTTTGCAATGTTTGAAGGTTATTAAAAAATGAGGCCACATTGAATAGAAAGTTAGGGACTGTGTGGAAGGATGCGTAGAAGTATTATTTGTTGATCATGTGAGAGGATTCTTTTTGCTGCACTGGAAATAGAAGACATTGCAATCAATTTGGATTCAGGATTGGCCATTTTATCTTGCAGTTGGCATTATCTAAACAAAGTGTGATGATTTGATTTGTCTTGTAATCAAATTTTTGGCCCACATGAATAACTATCTACTTGGCACTTAAAGGCGAGTTTGAAGATTTCATTCTATGTGAGTTTGGTAGAAGTCCATGTGGAGAATACAAAAGGATAGAAGGCGTTAATTTCTGCGTGTCTGTGATGGCGTGAGAAATGTGAAATCTGTTCGAGTGCTGTTGAGAAACTTGCTTAAGATTTTTGTAGAAGAGGTGTTTAAACCTATTATAAAGGCATTTGATCTACAATCATTTAACAAAGTTTCTTTGTGCTCATTGAATCATTGTCAATATACAAGGTATGAACCCATGTTAGTTTAGAAACTATTTTTGGCCTGTAAACTCCATATTGAGTTAGTTTCAAGTTAGTTTGCAATTTTGAGGAGTCAGTTGTACATGTTGTGCAATCAAAAGGGTACGCATTATTTTGTCACTCTATACAGTGGCCAATATTTCTATAATTGCATTTCCCTCTATTGTTAATATCTACCCTCTATCACTACCATCATTTAGATATGTAGAACATCCATTTCCATCAGAAGAAACAACGAGTGGCTATTTTGTGGGGTATAAAAGGGGCTCAAACATTGTAAAATATTCATGGACAGTATGCTCATTAATAGAAAAATAGATATGAATGCATTGTCAATGGTGTGTGGTAAACAACAACAATAAAAGATGGAAATTTACTTGCCCATCGATGTTTCATTTGACGGGGCCATCTTTTCTAAACTTGATGAGGCCTCCAAAGACTCATCCAAGACATCAGTTAGTTAAAGTGTAACAGGGTCATATTGGAGGCAGGCGGCATTAGAGGATGGATGATTTTCCATCATCTCAAGTTAGCTTCTCACTTTGAGATGATGCTTTGCATGAGAAGCATTTTCATTTTTTGGTTGTTTTTGCTTTTCTTTGTTGATGCTAACAGATTTGAAGAATGTATGTTTTGTGAAGATTTTGTTTTGGAGACAGGTTTGGGATTTGGTGTTGAGCTTAATATGGATTGTTGTCCAATGAGCTTCATAGTATATGATCGAGAATTATACCCTTTTGCAGTCACTAGACAATGATAGAGATCTGTCATATCTCTTAGGGATTGTTGTCAAATAATTCAAGACTCTATGATTTGAGAGTTTGGGACTAAAGAGCTCAAGAACACAGCTCGAAGCTACGCCTTTCCAAGGGTAGATGAGACAACATGATGGAGCCCTGCTTGGTTCAGGATTTGTTCTTTGGGTGAAGATCTTCTATAAAATATGTATTCATATTATGTAATCAGCTTTGTTGAGTATATTAGCATTCAGGGGGGTCCCTTGGTACTATTGCAGGAACAATGTAATAATGGGGGGAATGTTGGCATAATATTTATCATAACAATGGTATTACATTGTTAACATTATACGTAACTAGTGGTGGTTATGTTAGTTGGGCTATAACTTTTATTTCTATTATATCAACCAAATATAACACAATATATATCTGTGTTTGTATGAGCATTTATCATTGAATCAATAAATAAAATTATTATTGTCCCTTCAAATCCTAAACACTAAACTCTAAACCCTAAACATTAAACCCTAAACTATAAACCCTAAACCCTAAACCCTAAACACTAAACCGTAAATCGTAAACCGTAAACCCTAAGTTGTGATATGCTTAATACAGCCCTAAATTTGTAAATTAGTTTACTTTGATATTGGAGCCACTTATTACATAAGCTAGGTGTGCCCTATATTAGTGTCATGCATTGAGTGTGCACAACAAAGAGAACTTATTTGAATGATTGAACTCTAAACCTAAAATTGTAAACTGTAAACCCTAATATTCTAAACCATAAAACTCTAAACTTGAAACCCTAAATCATAAACCTTAAAGGATCAAGTGCTATATTCATGCCTCTATATTTGTGTCCTAAACCCCCTATTTTATTTCTCTATGTTGTACTTGTATCAAACTACATATCTCAATCAATGTACACTTGTTAAAATATTCTTGGTGACTATATGCCCTAAACACCATGTCTGTCAGCATTTTAAATGAGCCTAACATTTGGGAGGTGAAAATTTTGCCTGGCAATCATCTCCTAATTGACAATGAAAAGTTGATAATTTGTGTGTTAGTACAAAGGACACTACCATGTTAGTATAGGATGCTAGTGCACTATGAGGATGTTAGCATGCCCAAGTAAAAGTGAGCATGTGATACTAGATGCTATCACCCATGGTACGATCACTAAAAAAATAATGCCAAAACACAAAAATAGGGTTGATCCTAGTAGTGCTACACTTTTTCCACCTCATTCCAGCGATCAGACACATACATTAGGACACAACAAATATACATGTTCTCTTCCCCCTCTTCTTTCCTTGACACATTTCATTTCTAATGCAATCTCTATCTCAACTCCGTGTTGTTTAAGTTGTTAAAATATAAAGTGAAATTATTATGCTATTTAATATTCTAGTTTAGATTTTAAGAGTAAAAATAAACATTAATAGTAATTTAAAAGTATCTATAACATTTATTCTAATTTTTACTTACATTTTGGTGAACCTGTCCTTCTACATTGTGCCAATTTTTCTTATTTGTGCACTAGTCTATAGATTATGAAAAAAACCTCTTTGACACAAATCTTTTGAGTTATAGTCCTTTCTCTTCTTAACCTTCTTCCTCTACATCATACCCATCTAAATTATCTAAAGTACATTTTAAGAAAACCAACACATCCTCAAGACACCTTTTCTAACTAGACAAAAATCTAAAAATTAATCATGTTGATCATTCCTACCCATTCACAAAAGTCATTTATTTCAAGTCATAATCCTTGCATGGATTTACTCACCTTGTCAATCCCCTTCACATTGTCCTCAACCAACTTCTTAAAGATAATTTGATCAGGTCATCCTTCCCATAAAACCCTTGGGTGTATTTGTTGCACTTCCATGAGGCTATGATGCTGGAATGTTGTGCCATGGGGCCACTCCTGTTGATAATTCTAATAAATAATCAAAGGCAACCACATTACTTACGAAGCTAGGAAAATATTGAAGCCATTAAATGACTAGGCCATGCAAAATGATGAGAGATGATTGCATCCAAAGTTAATGCCAATTTGACATATTAATGATAGTGCAGCCATCAACAATGGCAATTTATATTGAATATAGTAGGAAGTGTCGTGAGATGGGGCATAGTAAATTTGGGGGTTGCCTAGAATAGGCTTGACATAGACATCCTCAATCATGGTGTTACCATAATAAATGGTGTGCCAACATTCAAACAGGGCGTTGCAATAAAAGAATGGCACCAACCATAAAAATGGTCCACATGTAATTTAGTTAGAATTGTGTCACATTTTTATAATGAAATGGCCAACACAAGTATAGTTTTTCAACTTGGACCACCTAAAAGTGATGTTTATGTTTTGAATTTTAAAATGATATATAAACTAATGAAATTTAGAATTCTTACAGTAGTTTATGTTTATAATTTTTAAAATATTTTAAAAATTGGTTGATTATATTTTTAAAATTAGTTGGATATATTTTTTATAAATTTAAGAGAATAATTTTAATTGTTAAAAAAAATTAAAAAGCAAGGTCAATGGGATGTCGCAAAAAATAAAGCAATTTTTTTGTTTGATTTTTTTCCCACTTAGATAGCTTGAAAATCTAGTGCATCAAAAACAAATTAAGTTTTGATGAATATTTATTTTTTAATAATTTTTAAAGTCAAATTTATTTAAAATGTCGTAGTTTTAATGGGACATCAACATTTGTCTAAATTTTTTATCATTAAAAAAAATAATCCCCTCTTGAAGAAGATTCTCTGTTCTAATACACCGTATATTTTTTAAAATTTTAAAATATATTTTAATATTTTTAAAATTTCTAATCGGCCTCATGTTTGATTATAATAACCTACTTGTAATAAATTTTAAAAATCATAATAAAACTAATCAAAAAATATAAAAAATATATTTTTGGATTCTATACTCTGAGCTCTACAAAAGAGTATTTACAGATCATCTTGAAAATACAACCTAGTTGGAGAAATCTAGAGGTGAAGTTGAATGTTTCTTGAAATTGTTGAAAACGGGGGTGGCTTGCCACATGGGATGCCACATAGGCAATTTCGGTTGATACAGTTTGAGCCAAAAAATTTTCAATCGAAACTGTCTATGTAAATAAATATAGTTTTGAAATTTGAAATCAAATCATATTTATTCAAAAAATTTGGCTGAAAAAATTTCAGGCAAAACTCTTTATGCCACATAGGGGCCACATCATTTTGGGTGAAACTGTTTCACCCAATTTTTTGAGGTGAGATTGTTTGAATCAAAACCATTTAGTTGGCCTAACGTGTCACACAACTCTAAACTTTCACTTGCACTCATTGGAAATACCAACTTGCCGAAGTATAATTTTTAATTTCACACAAAATTAGAATTGGCATAGCCATAAGGAAATATGGTACCACATATAGGCATTTTCAGCAAGTGGGCGGAATATTATTCTTTTTCCATTCCTATTTTTGGTCAATAGTGAACCATTTATTATTTTCCTACCTCCATGGATTATAAAGGACTTGTTGTGTAGACCAAAGAACAAAAACATGAAACTATCGAGTCAGGGAGGTGGTTGTAGAAATGAATGCTTCAAGACATTGATAGATTTTAGGATTCAAATTTTAAATTTTAAATCTTCTACAGGAGATCTTTCCCTCTCTTTTCTTCTTCTATTTCCCCTCTTCTCTCTCCTTGCATATTTTATAAATAGCTTAGATAAAAAGTTGTTAATAGATGGAACATTTTACAACATGTTGTACCATTACGGTGCTCTTGTACTTGAGAGAAATTGTGTATGTCATTGAGCTATTGAGACTAGGATGTGCATTCTTCTACCTCTTTGCATTTGTTTCCTGGTTCCAAGGGAGTCTCATTGTATGTTTCTAGAGGAGCTATTTTCATGTAATGGTGGATTGATCAGTGAGCTTAATAAGAAGTAGGCTATTATTTGAATGGTTTCCATTCTTGTCTTTGTTCATCCCTCTATTATGTATGTTCCTTTCTATTGATTATTGCAAGGTGAGTTGTGAATTCTCATTAGTAATTGGATGGGTGCCTACTCTTAGATTATGGCCTTTTCATTTTTTCTATATTTCAGTTTTAGTGTTTCCCTCTTTCTCCCTTTTCATTGTAATGTTAGAATTAGCTTAGAGTAGGTAGGTAGCCAACTCTTGATTCAAAGATTAGCTTGTTTGACACTCAATGGTAGATATAGTCCTTTCCATTGTTAGTGGTTCATGCATGACACATTTGCTCCTTAAAACGGGGGTCATATAGACCTCATAAATAGTACCTACAAAAGAATCTTACAAACTTCTATCCCATGCCTCCAATAAAATCAGAAACAAGAAACCATCAAGTGGTATCTCAAAGTTCTAGTAGTCAAAACCATGAGCCCCTATCAAATATCCAATGCTCCACAATCATGGTGGAGTAACAAAAAATATATATTTGTAACTCCTCTTATATCACTTATACCTCTCTTATATGTCATAGATTCCATCATAATCATCATACTAACAAATTTCTCAAATATAGGTGCTCCTTTAGAGCAATCAACACCTTCACATAGCACCCAAATTGGGAGGATCCTTTATAACTCTTAATTTTTACCTTTTCTATGTAAAATCATTATCCAATGTCTTCTTACACAATATTTTAATTACCTTAGAGAATAAATAATGTCCCCACTCTCACATGGAGATCCCATTTAGCCCACACCATGATGTTTGTAGATCACACATTATTTATGATCTACATAAGTAAGTACAATTAATAAAGACCTAGGATTGGCAAGGCGGATGACACATCTAATCGTAACATGATAATGCTTGGAAACTAATTTGAAGCTCGGGGCATTTATGAAGGTTCCCCATGACATTCAAATATAGAAAAGCAACATCTAGTGAGAATTTAATTTCTCTTTTTCAAATCTCTACCATTGTGCAGGCAAGAATAGAGAAGCATTGAAAGCCCAACAATGACCTCTCTAAATTGTATAAGACACTCAACCACCCTAGTGGTTGCATATGTAGAGCAAAGAGTTAGAATTCAAAGTTGAGTACCTTGCACCATCTTAGAGGTACTCCAACAATTGATATGGACATTATGTCTAATATTCCTCTCAGTCCTAGTCCTTTTGCCACTATATTTTTGTATGATTTCTTCCTCTCTCACTTTCAAATTTCAAATTCTTAGATTTTTGGGAGGAATTCTATTGTGGGTTGGGTTGCTTTTGTAAATAAAGGCCTTCATGACATTTTGTAGTTAGATTTTTCCTTGTATGGATGAGCTCTAAGAGCCTTATGTGGAAGTTGATTTCTTAATTCTTTTCTGACTAGGCTCCAAGGAATCCTCTCCATATGTGTCACACCCCATTTTTGTGGATAATTAAAACATGTTATTGTTTAAATTATTTTTCCTATTTAATTCAATGCAAGACTGTAAAGGAAATGGATTAGTTATGTTTTCATGATTAGAATTTGGCTAAAGTTTATGATGCCATGTTTTGTTCTCATGAGAATGCATGTTTATGATAAATGTCATAGAGATATTTGAATATTAATTTATCCATGAAAAAATTATGTTTAAATTTGATGTTTTAATCTCGTTCAGATTAACAAGATTTAGACTGACTACCTTTATCTGATGTGAGGTGTATTTAAGAGTATAGTGTACCCTCCTAAAGTTGAGGGAGAGTATCACCAGGGAGAGAATTGTAGATTAGGATAGGATTCTATTGGAACAATGATATCTGAGAACTACACGCACTCACAAAGTATACATTTTATAATTGTTTTGAATAGTCATATTTATCTTCTTAAGGATCGATTTCTTGATCTGTGCTTTCCTTGTCAAGTGTAATGTGATCATGTTTGAAAAGGTTAGTTTAACAAGTTATCCTGATGTATGATGCTTACCTTGACTATCGATGTTAATGATACGATCACTATTAACACAAGAGATGTTAATAGGGATGATATTGTTAATAGTTGACATATGTCGATATTAACAAATATTATTAGTATTGAATAATAATAATAGTTGATAATATCAAATGATAAATCTATTTGATTATCTTTTTATGAGAATGATTATTAATAATATTAATAATGATAATATTAAATAACATAAGTTATTTAATATTATCACTATTAATATTAATGATAATATTGTTATTTCAATTCTTATGATTAATCATAATATTGTAATTTTCATTCTTGTGAATATCATGCCGATTCATTTTTGAATCACTAGTTGCATGGTAATATAGAGAAGAGAAAGCCCATGTAGTGGATTGCAATAATAGAACAAGGGAGTGGCGGCTCCCAACCGCCACTCAAAGTAAAGTGAATTAATTCAAACTTCAACTCCAACTGGAGTGAGGGCAGAGGACTCTCAAATGCAGTTTTCAAGGACATGCAAACTCAGTTTGGTATGCTAGAAATTGGGGGAGAATTGGTAAGAGTTAAAGGGAGTAAAATGTATTGAGTTTGGCAGAAAAAAGGGGGGGTGATAGGGAATAGGGAAAAAGAAACTTTGAAGATATAAAAGAAGTGGAGTAGAAGCAATTTGACTGGGAAGAATTTCAATCTCTACATCTATAATATTTGTGTTGACAAAAATTGGTATGTCTTAGTGGTTTATTGGGCATAGAATATGAAAAAAAATTATTGTGAAAGATTGCTATATATGAAGGATTTCTTGCTTTATATGAGTCGAATTAGTTTTCAAATGATGCATTGTTTTAAAATAGTTGTAGGGTTTTGTTTTAAGTTTTCTAAAATCTAGTATAAACCACCTACCATGGTTAAACATAGCGTGAATGTCATTGAAAACTATTTGTATTATGATTTCTTCATTTGAAAAACAACAATAAGAAACCATAGGGTTCATATGGCTTTGAATGCCATTGAAATCTATTTGTATTATGATTTCTTCATTTGAAAAACAATAATATGAAACTATAGGGTTAGTATGGATTTGAATGCCATTGAAAACTATTTGTACTTTATTTTCACCATTGAAAAAAATAGCTGATAAGATTAAAGTCTATTTGGAGAATCTTGCTCATTGAAAAGATGAACTATTGCTTTTTTAAGACTGCATAGGGTCTATAGGAATGACGATTCCCATAGAGGGAATTGACCCAACATACTAGGTCGACCCAATAAGGGATGACTCAACATGCTTGGTCGATTCCAAAGGGATCGAATAGCATGTTTTGGTGCCTCTTAAAGTATCATGATGTCTTATCTTTGCATGATTGTCATATAGTTTAGAAATCTATGTTTCATTGAAAACCACAATATCAAATCAGATATAAAAATAGTAGTTGACCAAGGAAAACTATGTCAATGACTGCAATGGCATGACATAGACTTTGACAAAATACTGGTAAACATAGTTGAAATACTAAATACAATTACAAAAGAATATTTTTATATTTTGAGAATCTCTATTTATATGAGGTAACAATTATTAAATGGTTGTTTATAATGGAGAGTATATTTATTGATGTCATGAAATGATACAATGCAGAGAATTTATACAAGGCAAGGATGATGCAGTACGATGCAGTTCACATAACTGTGTATAACAGTTTTAAATATAACTGTATAACAGTTATAACTGCAACCTAGTAAATGACAATTAACAATGTAATATCATTGTTATGCCAACATTCCCCCCCTTATTACATTGTTCCTGCAATAGTACCAAGGGACCCCCGCTGAATGCTAATATACTCAACAAAATAAAGCTAATTACATAATATGAATACATATTTTATAGAAGATCTTCTCCCAAAGAACAAATCTTGAACCAAGCGGGGCTCCATCATGTTGTCTCATCTACCCTTGGAAAGGCATAGCTTCGAGCTATGTTCTTGAGCTTTTTAGTCCCGAACTCTCAAATCATAGAGTCTTGAATTATTTGACAATAATCCCTAAGAGATACGACAGATCTCTATCATTGTCTAGTGATTGTGAAAGGGTATAATTCTTGATCATATACTCTGAAGCTCGCTGGACAACAATCCATATTGAGCTCAACACCAAATCCCAAACCTATCTCCAAAACAAAATCTTCACAAAACATACATTCTTCAAATCTGTCAGCATCAACAAAGAAAAGAAAAACAACCAAAACCAAAAATGCTTCTCATGCAAAGCATCATCTCAAAGTGAGAAGCTAACTTGAGATGATCGAAAATCCTCCATCCTTCGATGCTGCCTGCCTCCAATTTGATACGGTTACACTCTATCCATTTGCATTAGACTCTTCAATAGCATGAGCACGTGCATTTGAAATCTTTGTCAAGAATACAAGCATAGGGTGACATGATAAAATCTTCATTTCAGAGTGTTGGACTCAACAAAAAAATATGGCTTTTACAAAAGAAATCCTTATAACTCCAAAAGCACAATAACATTATCACTCCAATAATGTCCCTTTCATAGGTCTTCACATAAAAATATATGTCTTGTATTTCACAAAGCAATTGAAATAAAATTAGGAACCCAAACTTAGCACACTTTCTCTCCTTTTGAATTATTTCTTTTACACCATCGTGTCTTCCTATCACTAATAATTCATTGAAAACAAACTTTATTTTAAACTACTTTTAGAAGTAACCTTTACTTTACTTACCAACCCATACAATGGCCCTTCCAAGCACCAAGATACATTAACATCACCATCACCCATTGTAAACTCTTCATAAACAAATTAACCTTGACTTAAAATACAACTTCTAAATCATTCAATTAAATGACCAATGTTGTATTTCTATGCACAGACGGAGAGTCATCTTCAGATTCCAATACCACGCAGGCCACTATCAAGCCATCTCTACGTTTCAGCTCTTTCTATGTATTTTCTCGAGACTACTTTGATGCCATATCACTTCCAAAATGTGACAGATGAATAGGAATCAACACTAGTCTATTCAAACCCTAGCCAGATTTAAGATCAATAGTAATGTTTTATCTAGCTTGCGTTAAATTCAAATTGTAGCAAATATCAATGATTCACAAAATAAGAGCATATGGATATGTTCAATGCTTGGCTTTCACTTCATTTTCTGGTGACTATTGACAAATAGATCTCTTCACAGATCACACAACTTCTATATATGCCTTTAATTCTCCCGAAAACAACAAACTAGAATGCTCTCCTTCAAACACCTTTAAACACACAAGCACCCTTGTGGTTGGCTCATTCACTTGATAGTTAATGGATCTACTCCTATATGGACTTGCTGCAAATGCACAAATTATTTTAAGGCTTCTACATGCTTCTATGGAGACTACGTGCTGGAGGAGATTATGGACAAACTTCTGGCGGATCAAGTGACTCCAAGACCACGACATGCTCCAATGCCATCAAAACATTATCCACACTAAGTTCTCCCATCAAATGGACGCAACAAACTGATGCCTTCCTCACATTGCACAAGGCTCTTATAGCAAATAATGGAGAGTATATTTTATTGATGTCATGAAATGATACAATGTAGAGAATTTATACAAGGCAAGGATGATGAAGTACGATGTAGTTCACATAACTGTGTATAATAGTTTTAAATATAACTGTATAATAGTTATAACTGCAACCTAGTAAATGATAATTAACAATGTACTATCATTGTTATGCCAACAGTTTATACAATTTTAAATTATGAGTAAAATCTCTATATCACTTACTGTACTAGCACAAAGTTAAATATTATACAACTATACATAGAATTACAAATGCATAGAAGAGAGTTATACATTTATAGTTGGATGTATAAGTTGTAATAATATGATTCAAGTCTTTGATTTTTTTTAAAAGATAATAAGTATATCTCTCAAGAAATACAATTATTTATGACTCCTTTATGTCTTAGTTGGTATAACAAAATGAAAATTGTAGAGGCTATGTGGAGAAAACAAAATGCAGAAATGTGTTCTTTGTGTTTAAAAGTATGTTGAAAAGAACTATATTTGAAGAGTTTCATATGTATGATCTATATGTACTTTTGTTTACTTATAGTGAAGTCATCACTTGAGTGAAAGAAGACTTAGAAAGTTAGAATAGAAAACATGGGAAAAATATGGGAGTGGGCAAAGGATTTTGAGGAAGACAAAATATGGGAGACAATTTATATTGCAGGGAAGGTGAAGGAGGTGTTGGAAAATAGTAAGGCTCGGTTGAATTGATCCTCTATTGCCCAGGAGCACTAAATCGAAAGCTTTCTGCCTTTTCTACTGTAGATTGTATTTGAGAATGTTGAAGCTGCCTTAGCTGATGGTAATTGCTAGGAAAGGATATCTTGCTTAACTGTTGGGTGCTTATTTCGTAGGGATTTGAAAAAGAGTGCTAGTGTTTGTGAAATCTTGTAAATATACTATGGTTGTTTGAGTTTATAGAAATCTAATATTTGAGGTTTGCCACTATTGTGGGAGATGACTTCCTCCCCCAAGCGTTAATATTGGACTCTATAATATCTAATAGAAATTGGGATTCACACATGCAAAGAGATAAGACTTAGAAACTTGTGGGATAAAAAAGAGAACATAATTATTTCTTTTGGAAACACTAAAATTGAGTATAGCATTTATAAATATTGTGCTGCTAGCGTTAGTCATTATTATTTTTTTCTTTTCTTTGTTTAAGTTGTGTTTAGATGGAATCAATTCAATTACAAATAGCCTCCTCATGATGATTTGGGTAAGAAAGTGAATAATATGATTATTGATGCTCAAGTTTCACTACCCAATGAAGGTCTCATTAATAGGGTTAACTTCCTCTAGTTTAAGAATGTGTAGGGTATGGTGAATAATTTGGTTTGTAAATATGATATGGATTTGTGTTTAGAATTTAAATGTAATATATATATGTTGAACCTATTTGAAATTTGATTTCAGATGTTGCATATTATTTGAGGGATGGTAATGAAAGGATGTAAAGATGTATAAATGTTTCTTACATTAATTTATGAAAGATGGAAAAGCAAAGCAAAGGAAAGTTGAAAGTAGAAAGATAGTTAGAGGTCTTCACTTTGACATGTAGAGGTGCAAGGATTGTTAGGTGCGTAGACTTGGTGTGACATGTTACATATCATGTACAACTATTAAAGTTGGTCTTATTTTTAGGTTGAGAGGGTGAGGGATTTCTTGGAGTTGGATGAATAATTTTCCCTTAATCTAGTTGGTAGTACAATATATTTTGCCTTTGGATTTAACCTTAACTATAAGTCTACGTAGAATAAGACCTATGATAATGAATAGATATGGCCTTAATGGATCTCCATATCATAGGGTCGTGGAATGAATTATTGCAGAATGGATTGCAGAAGACCATTGACAATTGGGCATGAAATCAATTGAGGCATATCCCTTAATACCAGACAATGATACTCTTCCACTCCATATATTGCATAAACTTGTATCCAATCTATTGGCACCTTTCCCATAACTAAAAGCAAAAAAAACACCCCCCAAAGTTGTAGAGAAATCCCCAAAAAGTGAACTGAAGATCGCCTCTATGAAATCAATCACAACTTGACATCTAAACGCGAATTACCTAGACTAAACTAGGTTTAAATGAAATCAAACAAAATGAGCCAAAAATATCTTAGTAATCTTCATAATCTGAAGATTCTTGATTGGAATGCCTCCTGTATTTAAAAATTTTGCACAATATGATGCACAGAAAAATGTGCTTTCAAACAAGATATGCATATACGTCAAAGCATAAAGGGATAAGAATTTTGAATAGATATTAAATTTGTAACTGGAATTGTGAGTTGTAAAGAGAAATTCGATAGTCTTTGCTAGCATTGACTCTACCTTTGCCAAAATGGGCTTCCCAAAAGGGTATGCAGAGACATCAAAGCATAGGCAGGCCCGATTTTTGTCAAATGTTAAAAAATCCAAAATCAGAACAACCCAACAAATTAGTTAACAAGAGAAGCCTGCACGTAAGTGTGAGAGATTTAGAATAATACAGAGCCAACAATTGGAAAACAAAGAAGCTTGGAATAAAAATATAATGAAGATAGAAAAAATCACCTAGGCAATGTCACATCTAGATTGTAGAATCATAAGCTCTACTTTGTCAAGTCGTCTACATGTGAATACAGATTTTTCCACACATGGAAGGTGTAATTCACGATAGCTAGAGTGTTGACTATTCCAATTCTATGATATGTTCCATGTACAAATCAAATTGATTTATGAATATTTAATGGCTTCTTTTACATTGATTTGACTTTGAGAATGGACCAAATTCATTATTTTTTTTATTTATGATTATTTGATGGCTTACATAACAATGAGACCGTTTGATTTTATTTTTAGAATGGACCATATTTATTTTGCTTTGTAATGTTTGTATTTGTGAAGGCTACAAGATAAATTGGATAACCAATCAATTTTTTTATGAACATTACAAATTATATTTATGATGAAATTTCACTTACACATAAAGATGAGTCAACAATTGCAATAAATATCACTTTACTTGTAAAACATTGATTTAATTTTTGGTATGAGTCATTTTGAAAAATTCACCTACACATGAGAATGACTCAGCAATTGCAATAAATATTACTTTATTTGTAAGACATTGATTTTATTTTGGGTATAGGTCACTTTGAAACGTATGGACTATATTTATTTAATGATTTGATTTTAAGTACAAGCTATATTTATTGAAGCATTTAATTGTTGCATAGATTCATATGAAGGAGCAATAAGAGGATAAACTCCAATAACCAATCATATTTCTTCCCAAACTTTGCAAACTATAGTCATGACCAAAATAAAATAAAATGATTGATTGACACTTAAGAAGAGTTAAAAAGAGTAATGAAATATTTTGCATATCAAATACAATAGTACCTTGATGGCAAGTACTAATATAGCCCAACATGCCTATGTGGTTATAGAAATTGTACATACTACATTCTTCAATTATTTTGTAGAAAATAACTTAATCTTTCACTTTCCATAAAATAAAAGAAAATGCTTTTACTTTCCATACAATAAAAAAGAAGATAAGATGTTGCTATCCTATACCTACTTTGTAAGTACCAATTTAACTCATACTCCTTGTAATCACATGCCAATGGGGTCATGGCAATTGTACTCGATACAATTCTCCAATAATTTCATGGAAAATAGTATGTCCACTACCTATAATTTCTTCTTTTTTTCTTTGTGCTTTCCCTTTTGCTTGGAATTCCAATTCTTCACTAGTACTTTTCTACATTTTTATAATTAGCTGATAGGCTTTTAGTTGTGAGCATTATAGTGCTCGGAATTGTCTCACGCCGTAAAATTCCTCACGCTGGTAGCAGATAGGCTTTTATAAGTGAGCATTATAGTGCTCAGAATTGTCTCACGTCGTAAAAATATTCATGCCCAAAACTTTTCAACTCGTCAGTTGTTCTCACGGCGGGAAAAATTATGTCAGAAATAGTGTCATGTCGTTTAAATGTCCCCACGGGATACTCTACGATTTCCATTATTTTTTTCAAAGGAAAAGGAAAGGGGAAACGGTTGAAAGAAAATAACTCAGGCGAGCATATTTTGTTAAATATAAGCTTGGAATTGTCTCACGCCTGTTTTCCTGCCCTAAACATTGCCCGGGAAAATAAAATTTAAAAGGATTTCTCCAGAGTGTTTTTGAAACTCTATGCTTGCCAGCCGTCATGGGATGTTACACAGATTTTAGCTTAAAATGTTAATGTATCCCATTCTCTCAAGAGTAAATGCAGAGTTCCAATATTTCTAATATATCCGATTCATCCACTAGCCCCTGTATCTGATTCACTAGTAAATGCAGAGTTCCAATATTTTCAATGTCTGCTATAGGAAAATTTACCTACCTCATACAGAGGGCATTTTTTGACAAGCTCAACATTTATATTGAAACAATCTTTCGATGACTGGTGAATCTAATATAGATTGAGAAGTAAATGTAGTTAGCTGGTTGATGGCAAGATTTTTTTGCATTAAATTGCCCCCCTTGATCACCGCTTGAACAACCTATAAATATAGTTAAATGCAATATATTTCTTTCAACCCAAAAAATCATTTTGGAGACGCAGCAAAGCACACACAGGGAACTGGAGATAAAGTATAAAAGTGGTACAAACACAGAAGCAGCTTCAGACTGAAGATAGAAGCAGGTACAAGTTGCTCCATTTGATATCTTTCAACTAGTTTGTAGAATTTAGATAAATATCAGTAGACACACTATTAAAAAAACTTAATCAATGAACTGATAATATATTGACCCCTGCACCTGCATTCAGCTTCTGCATCATTATACTTGGATATTTGTAGATAAGCCCAACCCAACTTTCCATGTAATCGTGCAATCTGTTGTTCTTTAGAAATTTCTATTTTTTCTGCATGAATCTCTTTGGTTTTTTCCTCAACAATCAAACTGATGAGTCTCTGTTTTAGTAGCTCAATTTGCTTATCCAGCCTTTCACAGTTCTGCAAGAACAAAATTGTCAAAACAATATACTAACACTCCACATCAATGAATGGGAATATAACAATACACGAGAAGAATTTGTCTGCAAATGTGGAAAAATTCAACCTTGCCATAACTAAACAGATTTTTTTTAGTTATTTGTTGAAGTCTTTGGGGTTTCAAGTTATATTACCGAGTATAACTCCAATAGCGTATTGTCTAGTAATTTGTGGGCATTACCCTAAAAATCCTGATCTGTATCTGAGCAATGATTTCTCGTAACATGATATCCTCAATGGCTTCTGCAGGCTTGTTCCGTTGCTGTTTGATAATGATGTCAACTATATCTTTCAGAGTATTGTATGCTTCATTTCCCTCATTGATTGCTTTCCTAAGCAATTCTATAGCTGCTTCTGTGACCTTATGAACCAGCTGGAAACCACAAAAAAAACACCCATACTTGATATCTATTCTCCCATGGTAACATATATAAACAGAAATATTAACCACATTTAAGAAAATAGTAAAATAGAAAATAGAAAAAACATGTTTTATATATAAGAATATATGCTTTAACTAAATATTGATCCTGTCATCTATTTTTTAAATTTCATTATCAGCTTCTATGAAATATTGGCCAGTCTGATGTATTTTCTACACTACCATCCTTTGTCTTATTAGATTTTGCTGTATGGGGCTTTGACCACTGTAAAAAAAATCTTTTCTAATAATAGCTTTCTCTTTTTTTTTTAACATTTCAATTCACTCCTCCAAGATTCATATGGAAGACAGCAAAAAAAGAATCATTCTCATTTACCCCTCTGTGATTTTCATCCCCTGTATCTAGGCATTCATCAAAGCAGAGGACACGAGCTACACTATACATTGATCCCTTGCCTTTACAAGCCTTCTTAGGGCTGTTGGGTTTATCAAAGGGAACATGATCATCTCCATCATGATCATCCCCAACACCATCAAATCTCTCTTTTGTTCTATAGGGTTTCTTGGGTGCATAGATAAGTTCTTGAGGACCAGTAGCAAAAGGGTCAAATGTATTATTCTCTGGAGTCTCAACACTGCTGCATGTTTTCTCCCCCTCAAACTTTTCACTCAATTTATCAAAGCAACACCCATCAAACTCACTCTTGGAATATGAATGACAAGAAATGTCAGTCAGTGGGGTAAGGCTAGATGCTTTAGCCCTAGCACTTTCTCTACATGTAAGAGGTGTCACAGGTGCCTTAGCCATGGAGGAGGAAGAGGGAGAGGGAGAAAATGATGAGACCCCCAACATAGCCCTATCTTTGAATCCATCCTCTAATGTGGCCCTATCCTTGATCCCCTCTGCAGCCCTCACATATGAACTAACACCCAAGCTCAAATATGAGGTTTGGTGTTTTGGGCAGTGGGTATTTGATCTGGGAATACAGTTGGGTGTTGAGGGTAGTGGGGATTTCATTGTGCAAAACCCACCTTGCAGAAATCTAATACAAACTGTAACACCCAAAAACAAACTTCACTTCCTCCATCTGCCAGCTTCACCATCTCCGCAGCAGTGTTCCTCTGTCCATAACTACGAGTTGCTGTGTCTTCTCTTTTCCCTCTTGGATGACCCCTTCCTTGCAGACCTTTGAAGCTCATCCAAATATGCATGATAACGCTGCTTCTGCCAAAGTTCCTTTGAGTTTTTCTTTGACCTTTTTGTAAGGTGTGTGAGCAAGAAAGAAACACGTGTGAGACACTTGGCGCAAATTTGTGTGAATATTTTTTTCTGCTGAGAGTTAAAAAATATGCGTACAGTTTTAGGATTAGGGTTTTAGTTTTTTTAAGATTTTTATCGATTTCAATATCCTCTTTGCGAACCCATCATGCGCTATGAGAATAAATGAAAGAGCACATAGCATATTTGTGAACAGACGTGGCATGAAGTTGTTTGAGGGCATGTCTCCCAGTGTGTTACATACCGTGCCCCTTTTCTTTGGGAAGGGTTTGAGAACAAATCTGGATTTGAGGGTTTCTAGGATTTTAATAAATCCTTGCTTAGGCTATGAGCTTTTCGCTGTCTAAACAAATTCATCCACTTTTACACTCATTATTCATGCCATGCATATATTCTCAAAACTTCTCAGGACTGTAATGAAGATGGCATTCTATTCATGCACTTTCATTTGAGAATAAGTTGGTGTGCGTTAATGCCCTAATAAATTATATTTGTGTAATTAGTGGACATTAATATCTAAAATTAAAATTAAAATACCTTAGTAAATTTAGGTACCCGCAGCATTCCCATGTCATGTCTGCTTCCCCGTTCACAAGTCACCTCCCTTTTCAATCCACAATCCCAGCCCGAGAGTATTGTTATATATACAGTTTATCCGAGTGGGCTATTTTTTACTTTCAATTAAACAGCTCCATATAAAATGTTCAAAAATTACATTTGTTAATTAATAAAATGTATTAAATACTAATATAGAATTTTTTTACATTTGACAAAAAATTCATATGTGATTTTTTTTTCAACGTTTTCTTTTTAGTGGTTTAGACCAAGGCTTAAATTTGACAGTCAACCTTGCTTGCAAAGCAATTTTTTTATGACATTTATCTGTGACATACTTTAGTATAAGTAAATTATAAAAATTGAAATATATATTATCATAATCCTATATATATATTATCATAATCCTATATAAATTTTGATAGTTTGTCCAAAATCTCTCCTTTCATATGATACGGTCTTTTCAAAAATTCAGATGTATACAGTACTTTAGAGTTAAAATATCTAAATAGAGCTATACAACTGTCAAATTTAAGCCGTGGTTTAGACTGTAAAATAAGAATATATATTTACTATTCTTTGGATGCAAAATATTTGCTATATGTAATACTTATTAACTTTTTTGTTAAATGGAGTAGTTGTCATCCCCAAGCTGGCTGTGGGACGTGTAGGTGAAAGTTAATCAAAAATTGCATAAATTATAAAATACTAGTTGAAAGTTCAACAAATTTGTAAACACATTTAATTGCTTGGGTAGAATGACTATCTAAGAATCTGAACTAGCACAGAAAACATTACAGATCGGTAGATTTTTTACCCACCAGTTGAATATTTATTTGTTATTTTTTTCGTATGACTATATATTTAACACGCATAATTGTGTATAAATTGTAGATTTGGCTATTAATAATAATCGGAAAATGTATTTTTTAATTAATATATATATATATCCCACACTTCAAAAGATTTTGTTTGTTTTATATTTAATTAACTAATGTTAAAATTATGTTCTGTTAGATGTTATAAAATGAAGAATTTACTATTAATTTCAATTTGTAATTTTCAAGTATATATATTTATAGCATATTGCTCTTCATATTTTTTATATAATTTTTATGTATGGTTTCAAAATATAATTTAGGTCTTTTTCCATATTTTTATTTTTTGTTTCTTTTGTGTGTTTACTATAGTCCTTCAAAAGCTGCGCCTTACTCATAGCTGGAGCTTGTTTGCACAGTGGCCGTGTTTCCCATTTTGACTCAAAACAGCTGCACCATCTATATAAATGGATATACATTCCTGTAGCAACACCTTTGTGTTTGATCTTCAAATGGTTAGGAATATTGAAACTTTATAGAGGCTGAGATAGGGTGGGCCAATCATGTGAAAAGATTTGTATACATAGTTTGTTTTTTTTTTTAATTTTTATTAATGACAAGGATTTAATTAAATAAGAATTAAAGTAAGTAGTCCATTGTTTTTTCTTCCCAAAAAATATTAGTATTTTAAATAATAATAATATGAATTGTTTTTCTTATATCTTGTTGGTTTATTGATCTATTTTTAAGGAAAAGATAATTTATGTTTCTATCTTTAATCTATTTTCATTTAATTTCAATTCCATATTTTAAAGATGAGTTATACGACTTTATAAAACTTATATAAATAATCTTGTTTGTGTTTTTACAAATTTAATATAACATTATTGCATTTAATTTCTAAATTTTAAATAGATTTGTTAATTTATATGAAAAAAAAAGTTATAGAATCATGATTAAGTATAATTAATGCACCCACAATTTTTATGTTAGTGGTAATGAAAGATAGTATGTCTACTTAACAACTTTCTCATCCATGAAATTGATAGTTTTGTGGACGTATTTTTTTTAGGTTATGGCAAATCCACTGCAACCAAATCACATAATTGAGATTTCAAGCAGTGGTCCTGAAGCCACTATAACAAGTCCAACATCATCAACTGGGTCAAACACATCAGTCAATTGGAATGGCTTTTATGAAACCGAAATTCAAAATTTTGCAAGATGTCTGACACTTAGTTGTAATCAAATTGTCCAAAAAGTGAAGGCAACTAGCGTAAATGCACACACTGTGCAAGAATCTGACATTATAGCTATGCAGGAAACCGCAAATGAATTCCATGCGACATGTGATAAATTAGCTGGTTTTTGCACTTTTCTGAGAGAAATGTACAATGATGGATATTTTGGACATGGTGATGCTCCTCGTCTTCTTCGTGCATTTCAAGACTACATGACCTATATGTAGTATGATAGTAATATTGTTGTGCCCTATAAAATCTTCCAATAGTTGAATATGTACTACCCCTTTGTACTTCAAAACTATATAAACTATATGCAGTATCGTAGTACAATTATGCCCTATGTTGTTTACCAACAATTGAAGCTGTACATTATCTTTTATATAAATAAAATGTTGGAAGTTGTTTTAGTGTTTTTCTTTTACACTATTTGCTCATCTTACATCAACAAAAAATAATTTATCAGGTATGTGTTTATTATTTTTCATGTATACAATGTACATTGGAACAATTGAAGACTTTTGTTATGTAATATGCAATGTACCTATGTAACAATTGAAGACTCCTGCTAACACTTTCTCATCATTTTTGTGCTTGGTAATATAACAATGTTTCACTTCCATCATTTTTGTGCTTGGTTTTAATTAAACAATCTTTAGCCCTTTTATATAAATAAAATGTTACAATTTATTTTTTATAAAATCCTCATTTTTTATGTACTTAACTTTTATTCATGCCACTTTTCAAACTTTCTTATAAAATTATACACTAAATTCTTTGACTCAATCTTAAATATGCACTTAGAAGATACATAAAAAGATCTCTATTAAAGTCTAAAATTTAATGTTTTTTTACTTGAATACTCTAAATGCTATGTTACCCCAATAGTAAATAGTCCCTTAAAAGCTATTTCTGTAATTTAAAAGGCTCTTCTTTATTATAAATTAGAAAGTCCACTAAAACATTAACAATGACTATTAAAATAACATATCTCATTACCTTCTTCTTTTATGCAATCCTATGTAAGCTATTTCTCTAATTTAAAAGGCCCTTCTTTATTTTACATTTGAAACTCCACTGAAACATTAACAATGACTATTAAATAAATGTATCTCATGACCTTTTTCTTTTAAAGTTGTTTGTAGAGATAAATTTCATATTAACTCTTACAAAATATTTTGGATAAACAAAAAAGTAGCATTTGTGTAGTTAGGACTACCCACTATTGGATGTTTACCATAAGATTAGGTCTCACGAGATGCTTTGGATAAACCTAAAATGTAGCATTTATTAGCCTACTTAAGTATCAAGTCCAAATTTCATGGAATTGAATGTTTGTTCTACTATGCTCTACTTCTCACAACCTTCTTAACTTTTCCCTGAATTGACAGGATCAAATTTAATTCAACAAGATATTTCCTTGTAAGCACTCCAAAGACATTGTTGGCTCTAGGTAAGTTATTGTACCTTATGTTGTTTCACAAAATAGTCTCCTTTAGCAATGTTACAAGTTACTTATTTCCAATTCTCTAGGATAATGGCGATTGTACAAGTTTATTTTAAACTACATATATTTAGTAATCTTATTGGAATTTTATCTGAATAGTATTTTTGCTCTATAGAAAAAAATGCATACTAGCTAATATTTCATGTTTTTACATAATCATAACATCAGAAATTCAACTAAAATGTTTTTATTGTTAAACCATATTTTATTGGAATAACTCATCTCCCTTAAGTTATGTCTTCCCCTTTGACACTAAATGCAATCATATTGATGAACAATGGGACACTGGACGTGCATCCACATCTCCAAATCTTAAGCATTGCAACATTTGGTCATGGCATTGAATCAACAAGTAGATACAAAATAGATCTTTCTGATGGAAACCATCTACAAAAAGCTACAATGCCAAAAAAATATAATCATACTATAACTTCGAAGACAATCCAGAAGGGTTCAATAATTCGACTCACAAGATATAGTTGTCCCACTATTTGTAACTCAAGGTGAGCCATTTCAATATAGTGATTGTTTTGAAATATTACATTTTCATTTATACCTCCTATGACTCATTACTAATACTACCCCTTACTTTATTTACATAGGTGGATTGTAATCTCTAAACTAGAGGTTGTATGCACAGACCATGATGTCATTGGTGATCCCACCTTCCTTTTTCAAGAACAAGAGAAACATGTACAACAAGATACTAGGAATTCATCTGGACCATCTACAAATCCAAATCATAATGATGTACCCACACAATCAACTCCTAAGAGATTGATGTTTGGAATACATGCATCTCCACACAAGAAGGAGTTTACCTCAACTATCAATCCTATTAAAAGTTTGAATCCATTTCAAACACGGTGGACGATCAAAGGTCGTGTAACTATGAAGAAAGAAATCCACCAATTCAACACAAAGAAAGGAGATGGGTAGGTGTTTAGCTTTGATATTATTGATAATGAACAGACTGAAGTACGTATCACTTGCTTCAATGAAGTTGCAGACCTCCATTTTAGAAATATCCAAGTTGGGGCTATATATACATTATCTGGTGGGACAAGTTAGCCAATAAGTTTTACAACAAGTTGAATAGTCAAATGGAAATTACTCTAATGGATGACTCAAGGGTTATTCTTTGTGAAGATGAACTCCTAATTCCAAAACATCTATTCTCTTTCACATCCATTAATGAGATTGTGAATAAGAACAATAATTCTTTTGTTTATGTGATTGGAATTGTTGTATGCGTAGATCCTAGCTCTACAATAAGAAGAAGAGATGGGATAGAGGTTCTTAGAAGGAGCCTAAAGTTGCTAGATATGTCTACCTCCACCATAAATGTGACTTTATGGGGATTGACAACTCAAAAGGAAGATGCACAACTTCAAGAAATGTACCATCTACAAAAGTCAACTGTGCTTGCAGTTAAAAATGGGCGTGTTACTAATTACAATGGAAAGATGGTAAGCACACTGGTCACTACCTAATTGTTTATAAACCCTGATATCGAAGAAGAAGAAGAACTAAAATCATGGTTTACAAAAAGTGGGAATGATGCTCTCACATTAGCAACAAACAAGGTGGATGTGCCTCTACTACTTACACGAAAGACAATTACCAACATTCAAGATGAGCCTTTAGACATAACACAAACTCTCCAATGCATTGTGAAAGCAACAGTAATATTCATCAAGTCTAATTCATTTTGTTATCCAGCTTGCCCTATTGAGTTAGAAGGAAAACAATGTAAGAAAAGAGCTATGCAAAATAATGATGGAGCATGGTATTGCTCAAAGTGCGAAGCTACATTTCAAGATTGCAATTACAGATATGTACTTCAAATAAAGCTTCAAGATCATACAAGTACTATATGGGTAGTTGCTTTTGAAGAGGCAGCAACCAAACTAATTGGCATGCCTGCCAAAGAATTGTATTTGCTACAATTCAACCAAGAAGTGGAGACAACTAGTGAAGAGATGATTAAAAATGTACTATTCAAACAATTTCTCTTCACCATTTCAAGTAGAAATGAAATATACAATAATGAGGCACGGTTGAAGTCAACGATCATAGAAGTCGAGAGAATTGACTTCACTAATGAAAGCAACTTTCTGTTAAAAGAAATTTGTGACTTGTGAAATGTTAACAAAAAAGTTAATATACATCCAATTCTTACAATTGGAACATCTACAATTGTAATTTTCTATAATACTTCGATGGAGATGCATGTTGAATAATATATCCTTTTCATGGAACATATACTTAAAAAATTACCAACATTTATAGTTTTTAATCTTTTATGGTTTCTCAATGTACAATGTATACCCAACTATATGTCTTTTATTATTCTGCATGTTATTTCATTTACATCTACAATTGTAATTTTCTATAATCCTTCAATGGAGATGCATGTTGAATAATATATCCTTTTCATGGAACATATACTTCAAAAATTACCAACATTTAGAGTTTTTAATCTTTAATGGTTTCTCAATGTACAACGTATACCCAACTATATGTCTTTTATTATTCTGCATGTTATTTCATTTGCACATTGCTAACAATGTAGTCTGCAATTTTTTTCCAGATGATGAACTCAAATCTACAAGAATCTCAGAGACAACCATCCCAAACTAAACCCATAGATGAACAATCTCGTAAGAGAAGTCAGTTGTATTATGCTCACCATCAAGAAGAAATAAGTGTGCGTCATATGATGCAACGTACACAACACCCAGAACATGTATTAGATCAAACACAACCTTTTAGAAGTTCCAAAAAATCTTCAAAATAAATTTCCTTCTGCAATAATGACTTCAAACCTAACACATGGAACTAGTAAACAATATCAAACACATCTACCTACACGATTGACACAAAACACAAATTCAACTAACAACATGCATATGAACTAGTCCACTAGCTTTATGGATACATCTAGAAAATTTAGAAATCGAATAGATGCACTATCAAACTTACAAACATGTACTATATGTAAGGAAAGATACCCTGGAATGAATGTACATTCATCGAACAACAATCCTACTTGTAGAAGATGTTTTAGTGAGAAAGGCATACATCAATTCTCTGCATCCAATAATATGGACCCAGGTGAGCAACCAAATGCATTGAGGATTTTCACTCAAGGAGAAGAGATGCTCATTGCACGTGCAAATCCAATAATACAAGTCACACATGCTCATGGCAGACAATACAAATCTAGTGGACACACGATTAGCTTCCCACAAGATGTCAAAACAATAACAAAATCTCTTCCACATAGAATTCAAGACTTGGATGTACTAATCGTCTGAAGAAACAATACACATGGGAAGAATTATGATTGCTATGTAAGTAGAAGTCATGTTAGGAATGCACTAGAATACAAAATAAAAAATGACCCGTACTATAAAGATGTTGAAATCGATGCCAATGCATTAGCGCTTCTACCGGATTCTACTACAAACATTTCTGAAATACTTCATACAATTGAAAGTGAAATTGAAGAACAAACATCAACAAACATTGAAGTTGACAACAATCAAGATGAACAAGAAAATGAAACAGAATATTCAACATCATTCATGGTAAGACTACCAACTAGCCATCGTGAGCTACAAATCATTAAAGAAGCATTGCAAATAGAAAGTGAAAATGATAACATCATTGATTGGCCCCACATTGGGTCAACAACTATAAATGAGTACACTACTGAGGGCCTATTAGACATGGCATTTCCTACTCTCTTTCCGAATTGCAATGCACTACACATGCAACCCCGAGCTAGGGAGGTGCAACTTCATGAATATGCCTTGCACCTTATGTGATTCCATGACAATAGATTTGGACACCATCCAAGATTAAGATACTTTCTTCTAAATCTTATGATGCGTCATCGTAGCCAAGCAACTGCCTCAATATTTATCAAAAGAAAAACAGAAGACAATATACCAACCACTATCGAAGACCTTCATTCCCACATAAATAGCCTACCAGACAATCAATTGGCTAAAGAACTAATGCATTTTGGGTCAACTTTACGGGGGACAAGATCATATTGGAACAAGTGTCGTGGTGATCTAACAAATATGATCAACCAAATAGGTTCACCAACTTTGTTCTTCACACTAAGTGCAGCTGATACTAAATAGCCTGATTTACACAAACTTTTTGCAACCAATAATACATCTACATTGCACACCAACAAACATCGAACAGATGACGTGATTAAAAACCCACACACAACAGCCCTATATCTACATCAAAGATTCACAATTTTTCGTGAGGAGGTCATCAAGAAGCTCATGTGTGCACAAAATCACTGGTATAGATATGAATGGCAACATCAAGGTTCTGCACATATACATGGATTCCTTTAGCTCCAAAATGCACCAAAAATGGATACATTAGATTGGGAAAATAATGTAGCAGTGGACAAAGCAAGAGAATTCTTTGACAACTATGTCACTGCTTGGAACCCTTGTTCTAAGTCTGAAATAAACAACATGATACATAGAACCCCGATGGATGACCCTGCCTATTAAACACATCTGAAATATTCTCTGCCAACCCATACAATGATTATGAAGAGTTAATTAACCGTGTACAGAGACACACTAAATGCAGCGAGAGAACTTGCCTACGTAAGAAAAGGGAAAATTTAGAATGTAGATACAAGGCTCCATGGAAAGAACAAGAAAAATCCACCTTGTCATGTGATGAATTAGGGAATAAATCTTACGAACCATCAAGAAATGATGACAGGTTAAACATTCATAACCTTGAGATGCTCTCAATATGGAGAGCAAATATAGATTGCCAGCCTGTTATCTCACGACTACTTATTCTCAAATACATTGCCAAGTACGCATCTAAAGCTGAAAGAAAATTAGAGAGTTGTGTAAATATGTTAGCAAGAATATATGCAAAGCAAAGATTAGAAGACCAGGCTTTAAGAGCCTATCAAAAATTCATGCTAGAAATTGTTGCAGAACGAGATATTGGAGCACAAGAAATGTGCCATATGTTACAAAAATTACCACTAGTGATTTGTAATCGAAAGTTTATATCATTGAATGTAGGCAAAAAAAATTTCTGTCGCCTTAAAAAAACACTAGCTGGTAATGAGATACAATCAAACTACATACAATCATATATGCAATGCCCATCTCACCTAGAAACGATAACATTGATTGAATCAGCAAGATCCTTCACATATGTTGCTCGCCGCAAAGGATCCAAATGGCAAGATAGAAAAGAAAAGGCAATAGTGCAAGTATTTCCCCAGTTCTATAGCATTCCAAAAGAAGACTCTGAAAATTTTGAAACTTTCTGTTGGAGTGAATTACTTCTATATGAACATTTTTGTCAAATTGATAGAGATATAGGCCTCAACAAAGAAGAAATCATCAATAATTGGAAGCACATGAATACAAAAAAATACAATGCATGGCATATTGATCGCACATATGAAATTGAGCATGTGATTGAAGAGGAAGACAATTCTGATAAAGAGACGAATATACAAGATAATATAGAAATGAATGAATGGGAGTTATTATCTCAAATGGGACTTACTAATAGTCTTGAGTTAAATGAACTTGACATGCTAGGTCGACGTGAATTTGACAACAATAACAAATGGGAAAAACATACTATTCAACCACTTTTGCACAATGCCACAATTCAATTTGTAAACACAAACAAAATGTCCCAACAAGGTGTCCATCCCCCCATAGATTTGCATAGACAAAACTATACATTGTCATCAGAACAACAACTAGCACTTACTATCATTACAACCCACTCAATAGATAATACCTCAAAACAACCACTACATATGCTCATACAAGGAACCACAGGCACAGGGAAATCCTATCTAATTACGTGCATAAGAAATACACTTCAAAATAAAGTCCCAAGAAGAGAAAACCCACTCCTTGTTCTCGCCCCAACAGGAGTTGTAGCATTTAACATACAAGCCTCAACTATACATGCTGCCCTTAGGATTCCAATTAAAGAAATGCAACCATTGCAAGGACAAACATTGACAACATTTCAAGAAGATATGAAACACATATGATACATTCTTATTGATGAGATGAGCTTCATCGGTCCAAAACTCATATTAAAAATTGATAGCAGATTACGAGAAGCATTCCCTGAACAAGCACATCTCTGCTTTGGTGGCATTTCTATAATTCTTGTAGGAGACCTTGCCCAATTGCCACCTGTGATGGACAAACCTATCTATGCATCACACACGACTGCAATAAATCTTTGGCACAAATTTAATACAGTTGTTACATTGCAAACAATATTTAGACAGCAAGGCGATGATCGAATTCAAATGCAATTTCGCCATACATTACAAAACATGCGCAATGTAGAACCAACACAACATGATTGGGAAGAATTAATGACCCGCACAAATAAGAAACTAACAACAACTGAACAAGAAGACTTTGACCAATCAATACACTTGTTTGCAACAAATGAGCTAGTGATATTACATAACAAAAAAATGCTTAAACAACTAAATCTACCTATTGCACTTTGTCTTGCAGAAAATACACAACGTAAATTAGGCACAACTAGTAATGATGAGCAACTTCCTCATGAGGTTTTAATAAGCAAATGTCAGCGTGTCACGCTTACAACAAACTTATGGATCCAAGCTGGTCTTGTAAATGGGTCTCTTGGAGAGGTCAAAGATATTGTATATCCAATTGGATCAAAACCACTAGAATTGCCATCATATGTTACAGTAACATTTGAAAACTATAATGGTCCACCATGGGATGAAAGAAACCCAAAAACTATACCAATACAACCCATATCACAGGGCAATCGTAGGCAAATACCACTATCCATGGCATGGGCTATCACTATACACAAATCACAAGGCCTTACACTAAGCAAAGCCACAATTGATATTGGAAAAAATGAAAGACAAGGCCTCACATTTACGGCAATTTCAAGAGTCAAGTCTATAAAAGGTCTACATATAGAGCTTGCATTCTCTTTCGACCGCTACTCCAAAATGAAAAAAAATCCTTACAACATTATCAGAAAGAAAGAAGAGGCTCGCCTACAACTACTCTCACAACAATAAATCCAGGTATGTATATTTACTTGCAAGAATGCTCAAATAAGAAATAATAAAAGTTTTTCTAATATTTGATTATCCTTTTTTTCAAAACATACAAAGAAGAAAACTAACCAATTAAATTGTTTATCTTACACAGGTCAACAATATATGACCAAAAAAAGTAAAACCTCAAGAATTGCCCAACTTCTGAAGAATTTATTTTTTATTGCTTGGTTTTCATTCATAAGAAAATGATTACAAATTATCAATTTGGACTGACAACATTATGTTTTTGTGCACAGGAATCACAAGTGCAAAAGACAATTTTATTACAAAGATGAAAAGAAACTCTTGTGAAATTTTGCTCGATGCAAGATCGATATTAATCTTTGATCATGCAATGACATGGGAATGTTTATGTTCAAACAACTATTGTACCTATTACAAATGACTCTTATAACATGTTGAATAACATCTTTATTGTTATACATCTATTTGTCTATTATTAAATCCATTAACTCTTCCCATAAATATCCTATCGGCGGATCCCTTGAACCTCCAAGGGGTGCAAGTGCTAGTAAATATATTTGTAAAGTTGTCGAGTAAAGAGAAAGTTGTACCTACTTCTTGGAATTGTCTTCTCCTGTGGGAAAAACATTCAAATCCTGTGCTGTCAGTTCGGAATAAATTGCATGTGTTTTCCACATATTTTCCACATATAAAGAGAAACCGCTTACGCCCGTACTCCATGAATATTTCAGGTTGTATTTGGTCCCATTTTCAGCTTCTGTGCAGGCTCATTAATATGTATGCACCCTCACAAGTTTTTCCTCATATGTTTACAACGCACCCTGTTTAAGCTCTTCCTTTTTCATCGGCATTGATCAGACTTAACATTTAGAGGGTCCATCCATCCAAATTGTTTTGGTGAGGGGACGGAAATGGACGAGCAGGTTCCCAAATACTTGGAGCAAGTTCCCAAATACTTCTCGTCAGATCTTATAAAGCTGGTTTGTGCATTACTGGGACTTTGTTACTTTTTTTATCTCATAATATCAGATGCACGGGGAGCCCGCAAAAATAGGGCACACTGGATCCCGGGAAATGCCTTCATTCTCAGCGCGCTCACAATTCAGGTTCTGTCATACCTGGACACCACGTCTGTGAGCATTTCAGACAAGCCCAACATTCGAGAGGTGGCAATGTTGCTTGGCAATCATCTCCTAATTGACAGCGGAAGGCTGGTAATTTGTGTGTTCATGGCCTATCTGCTGCCTGGAACGGCTCGATCTGGCTCTGGAGGCGACTGGGGAGATATCTCTGCGTTGGGCATCAGTTTATTCGAGGGTATCGCCTCTGAGCTCTTCTTTCTAAACAGGAGCAAAGAGCTCTTCAAAATCCTCCACACCACCAAGAAGATAGACTACGATTTTCAATATGGTGTGGTAAAAGAATTGCAGCAACACCCATCCATTAAAACATGGTACGTTGCATCGAGTTGGGGTATAGTAGTGTCTGTTTTATTCCTCATGCTCTTTTTAGGTTCCACCATTATTGCAGGTAACACCATTCGAGGAATTCTCTCTGAGAGGATCGCGGTGGCTGTCTCGACTAAAGAAATACAAGACGAGTCATGGAAGGGGTTTGAAGAGGAGGTGTTCAAATCATGGCTTGTGGCTCGTGCTTGTCGGCCCGAGTATGTCATTGCCAGGTCTGTGTTGAGCTCAGCAGCGGGCACCGTGGTCACACTTCGTATTGTGTTTTCGTTGCTCAAATTGAAATTCCTGAAATACAGGAGTATTATTCAGTATGATGATGGCCTCGATGACCTACGACAGGCCAATTTCTTGCTTCAGTGTGCCTTCGTCTTTGTTGTGTGGATTGCCATATGTTGTAGATGGATCACGGCCGTTGTCTACTTTCCAAGATCAAGTAACATAAGAGGATTCTTTCTCGTGGAGGATTTCTGGACAAGGCGCATCAAGGAACTGAGATATGGGTGGCAAACCCACATTGATGATCTCAAAGAAGAGATGTCGAATGACGCTCAGACATTCCTTAACAAATTCTTGCTGCGTGGTCAAATATGTTTTTTTACTTTAGCAGAGATGTCTGTGATCGGTTTTCTCATGGCACTGCAGACTCTTGTGGTGTTGTTCGGCAAACTTTGCTGGTTTTTGTCAGGGATTCTCATCGGGAACTCGTTTGTGCAGTGGTGCCTTGTCCGGGATGAGTATCCATCAACAGAATTTCTCAAATATAATGATGTTTTGGAGCGGGTGCGAATGCCTCAAGAAACTACAGATCAGCTCAGGATAGCCAACCAGAAATCTATCAAACAAACAAAGGAGCGCATGGAAGACGGAATGCGGGAGCACGAAAAGTGCCAAGATTTGATTGCTTCAATTTGGGGAAGGAATGTAAATCAACCAGAGTTTGAACTGTTGCCAATTGTGGAAGCGTATTTCCCTAGTCTGGATAAAATGTGCTGGAAGATGACGGCCGTCTCCTATTTCAAAATCATAGTCAAATTATTTCCTGAGCGTGTGGACAGAGCAAAGAAATTGATCATTCAGGCAGGAGATATCATGAATTTCTTAGACACTGCAGACATCCAAGAGAATGAAATGAGCGTTCTAAACGGCCCGGGTATTGAAGCTGATCAGATGGGCAAGGCCGCAGAGCAAGAGTTCAAGAAAGCGCAAAAATCAATTTCCTCACATAGAAATATTCTCACGGCTGCGGAAGCAAGGGAAGAGATCGACGAACTTGTGCAATCGGCTAAGCAGCTTCTGAAAGAGAATGGGCTAATTGAACCAGATGCAAAGGTGGAGGTGCAAGATTCCAGGGACTTGAAGAAAATAGCACCCAGCTACAGCTTGTACAGAGTGTGCAGACACTTACTGGATACCAATGGTGGTGGCAATGTGGGAGAATTTAAGAATCTGGGAGACATGATAGAAGACAATTTCAGTAATTTTATTGGTTATTGCGTTTTACAAGTGAGAGCTCAGCTGCTAAAGAAATGCAGGGAGTGGGCAATGGATTTTGAGGAAGATAAAATATGGGAGACAGTTTATATTGCAGGGAAGGTGAAGGGGGTGCTGGAAAATAGTAAGGCTCAGCTGAATCGATCCTTCGATTCCCAGGAGCACTGAATCCAAAGCTTTCTAAAGCTTTCTGCTTTTTTTTTTCTGCCCTTTTCCTTTGGATTGTATTTCAGAACGTTGAAGCCGCCATAGCTGATGGTAATTGCTAGGAAGGTATAGCTTGCTTAACTGTTGGGTGCTTATTTATTAGGACTTTGAAAAAGAGTGCCAGTGTCTGTGAAATCTTGTAAATATACCGTGGTTGTTTGAGTTAATAGCAATCTACTATATGAGGTTTGCCACTTATGTGGAAGATGGTTTCTCCCCCAAGCGTTAATATTGGACTCTATAACATCCAATACAAATTGGGATTCATATATGCAAAGAGATAAGATTTAGTAACCTGTGGGATAGAAAAGAGAACATAATTATTTCTTCTGCTGGAAACACTAAAATTGGGTACGCCATTTATAAATATTGTACTAGTAGCTTTAGTCATTATTTTGTTTCTTCTTTCTTTAAGTTGTGTTTAGATGGAATCAATTCAATTACAATTAAGCCTCCTCATGATGATTTGGGTAAGAAACTGAATAATAAAATTATGGACGCTGAAGTTTGGCTACGCAATAAAGGTCTCATTAAGAGGGTTAAATTTCTCTAGTTTAAGAATGTGTAGAGTATATGGTGAATAGTTTGCTATATAAATATGATATGGATTTGTGTTTTAATATTTAAATGCAATCAAGATTTGTTATATATGTTGAATTTATTTCAAATTTGATTTTAAATGTTGCATATTATTTGAGGGATGGTAATGAAATGAAGTAAAAATGTAGAAATGCTTCCTACATTAATTTATGAAAGGAGAATGTACAAAAAATGATCTAAACAATTTGTAAGAAAAAAATTAACATAAAGTATACAACCATAACATGATGATATATGTGGAAAAAACTCTTTAGGAAGAAAAAGCCACTCTAAAACATGAACGAATTGTATTACTAGCCAAAATAGTTGTATACAATGTTCAAGCACATGCCCTTACAAGAGAATCGCCAATATATAGATCTGGAGTAATTTTAAGAGCATAAGTGTACCTACGAATTCAAAAAAGATAGAAGACACAAAGATGCACCAAGTGATCAAAAGAGCAGGACTATGTAGTGTGCAAGGATGAATCTAAACTTAGAGGAAAAATCCTATGAACTTGGACCCTTTGATAGAGCTCAAATCTAGTACAAATCCTTAGACACTTTATTGACTAAGAGGTATTTTTCTAAGCATACACCAATTTGATATCATAATATTCTTTGTTGATGTTCATTCTTCAATTATAGAACTAAGTACTGCTTTCTATTGTATTTGCTTTCCTAATTTATTTGTTGCAACCCAACTATATTTAGTTATTTTAAGCTAATTGTGCTTAATTGATTGCATTTATTTAATTAACCTTGTTTAACTTTTTTTTCCTTTTAAAAGTAATCCATGCAAATATTTAATTATGTGATTATATTAAATGTCCTTTAGCACTTTGATAACACCAAATATGCCATGATACCCAACTTTTATGCATGCCAAGTGTTAAATGAATGCCAAAGGGAATAAAAGCAACCTAGAAAACATGCAACCATATTGATAGGTTGGAGACATTTAATAGGTTGATTTGGACAAAAGACAACACCAAATGTCCTTTATGGTCAATGTCATCATGAACCATCTCTATCAATCATCATTTTCGTCTTGCTACTGAAGTCATTGTGCTATTACTGCGAATCATGCTCCATCATGCTATTGGCAAAGTTACACAAGCTGTTGCCGAAGTGATAGGCTACTATTGAAGATGGCACAAGTTGTTGTTGATGATGGAATAGATTGTTGTCGAAGAGAAACAAGGTATTGTCGAAGTTGAAATAGATTGTTGCCGAAAATGCATTTGTATTTTCCTATTGTTACCAAAACTAGCTAAAACAACTATTTAACCTCTCTGACTCATCTATTCATATCATTTCTTCAAAAATCCACACAAAACCAAAATCTTTTTAACCAGCTTTTATTTTATTTTTAATAATACAAAATTAATTCATTCACTAGAAAATGTTCTTCCATAAAAACCTCAATGACTAAATTTTAAATATCATTAATGGCACAATTTTCTAATTCTCTCTTTTAAACTTGTAGCTTTCATAAAATGAAAAGAAAAAGATGAGATGATGCTCTCCTATCCCTACTTTTTCAATACCAATTTAAAACCATTTATAAGCTAGTAGGTAAAAAAAACAAATCTAACACGCCAATAATTTTATAGAAAGTAGTTTATTCATTACCTATAATTTGTTCCTCTTTCTTTTTGCTTTCGCTTTTGCTTTGGAATTCCAATTCTTCGCTACTTTTCTATATATTTTTAATAAATTTATTTGTAAAGTTGTCGAGTAAAGAGAAGTCCGTCCCTGCTTGTTAGAATCGTCTTTCTCCTGTGCGAAAAACATTCAAATCCCGTGCCATCAGTTTGGAATAAATTGCATGTCTTTTCCACATATAAAGAGAAACTCCACTTTCACATTCTGTTCACGAGTGATTTTTCCATCAGGGTTGATCAGACTAAACATTTAGAGGGTCCATCCAAATTGTTTTGGTGAGGGGAGTGAAATGGAGGAGCAAGTTCTTTGTTATTTTTGTATCTCATAAAATCAGATGCATAGGGAGATGCATAGGGAGCCTGCAAAAGGGCACACTGGATCTAGGAAACTTATTGTCTATCCAGCATTCTGGATGCATATTTGACTGTATTTATTAATTGATTAAAATTTTAGAATTAAAATTTTAGAATATAACGTGATTTTGAATTTTATTTAATTAATAAATATAGTGAAATGTACATCCAGAATATTGGATAGACATTGCCCCCAAGAAACACCTTCATTCTTAGCGAGTTCACAATTCAAGTTCTGTCACAGTTAGAAACCATGTCTGTCAGCTATACTTTTTCCATCTCATTCCAGATATTAGACACATCCATTACAACACAACAAGTAAACATGTTCTCTTATCCCTCTTCTTTTTTTGACACATTTGATTTCCAATGCAATCTCAATCTCAACTCCGTGTTGTTTAAGTTGATAAAATCTAAAAGTGAATTTATTATTCTATTTAATATTCTAGTTTAGATTCTAAGAGTAAAAATAAACATTAATAGTAATTTAAAAGTAGATAACATTTATTCTATTTTTTAATTACATTTTGGTGAACCTAGCCTTCTTCTACATAATAGAAAAACACAAAAATACAAAAACTACAACAACCAAACACAAAACAAATATAAAAATCACAACCACACAAAAACAACCTTCTTTCTTGCATTTTAAACTTTCTACTTATTTACACATCCAAGCAACTAACCCCCACACCTCCCTTCTCCTTTATGTTTTCTTACATTTGTTGTTCCTACTACAAACATCAATCTTGTCTCTTACTTGTTCAACTCCAACCAATTAAACAATACCCTCTCCACAACTCTCCCTTCTTTTTTCCAATCCACTAGATAAGGTGTATGCCATATTCTCATTATTTTTTTTATACATGACATAGCCCTCAATTCAACCCATCTTAAACCATGTCTAACAATGAACTCCTTGTGAGAATAATAGGATTTCCCAATTACTTAATTGTGAAAATAATTTTGACCATGACACCTATTATGAACAAATTGAATAGCAAAAGTCTCAAATTGTCATTGGACTAAACTCCAACTCCTTCAGAGTGAGGTATACAAGATTGAGGATGGGATCAAACATTGTTTCCTTGTCAATTCCATCCACACCATCTTGGTCTCTAACTCTTATGGTTTGGACATCATGAAAGGATTGACCAAATTATCAATGAAGCTCACCATCATCATTCGTATGCCTATTCCTCCTTCTCTTCTTCTCCCCTTTCTTCCACTACCTCACCCATTCTTAGACCTACTTCTCATGTTACCCCTCCCCTCCATACTACCTTTCAACAACTTTCCTTTCCTTTACTTGGTGCTTCTGCACCCATCTACTCACTACCCTATCTCTCCTCTGCTCCTTTACTTTCTCCTTACCACTTTTTAATTCTCATGTTGTTCGCCTCTCCACTACCCCTCCTCCTACCTCTCTCTATGTATGCTCCCCCCCATATTTCCCTATCCTAATCCATCCCAACAATACTTTCACTCTTCTTTTCCCTACCTTCTATACCCTTTCCTACTCATCATCACTCTTCTACCCAACATCCTTTTACGTGCCTTTATATACCTACTTTAATCCTTCCCACCTTTAACCCTCCCCTTACCTACCATATTTCCACTACTAATCTTGAATTACAACACATTTTACACCAACTAGGTTCCCTCTAGAATAAATTATATGATATCCATTCTTTCACCCATAAGGATATCACCATTGATATTCACCATAGCCCTCTATCAGATGAAATTCTCTTCTTTATTTTCCCTCCTAGGTTTGTGAACCCTCACTTTGAAATGTACAATGGAAAAATGGATCACAATCCCACATTCATCATTTGATGCCACCAATGCATATTTTTCTTTGTATATTTACTCCATCATATTAATTTAGAATATGATTATTCTTCAATCATGCATTGTGGCTAATCCATAGACATTAGGTCCTTGGTTATATTTTTCATCACAAAAATTAACAATATTTATCTTAAAAAGAGTACACCAATACAATCCACTTATCCCTCTATCTCACAATAATTTTGTAGCATTATAACCCTTATAAAAGAACCTTACAAACCTATATCCCATGCCGCCAATATATAGAAAAATCAAAAGAAAGAAACCACCAAGTGGTATCTCAAAATTAGGAGTTAAAACCATGAGCCACTAACCAATATTTAACGCCCCGTTGTCATGGTCAAGCAACCTAGAATAAAATTTAAAGTTCCTCTTACATAACTTACACCAATTACACCTCTCTTAAATGCCATATATTTGATGAAAATTGTTATATTGATCAATTTCTCAAATCTAGATACTCCATGAGGACAATCAATGCCTTGTCATAAGACCCAAATTGGGACAATCCTCTATAACTTCCAATTTTGACCTTTTCTATGTAACCTCCTTATTCAATGTCTTCTTACACAATATTCTAAGTATCTTGGAGAATAAACGATAAATAACTAATATCCCCACCCTCACATGGATGTCACATTCAACCCACTTCATGATGTTTGTAGATCATACACTATTTATCATCTACATAATTAAGTACAATTAATCAAGACTTAAGAAATTTACAAGGTGAATAGCACACCTAATCCTAACACAATGACACCTGGCAACTAATTTTTTAAAACTTGGGGGATCCACAAAGGTTTCCCATGACATCCAAATACATAAATGTAATAGCCAATGATAGTTTAACCACTCTTTTTCAAATCTCTACCATTATGCAAGTGAGTACAATGAAGCATTCAAAGCCCAATGGTCACCCCTCTAAATGTTGACAAGCCATTCAAACACCCCAGTTGTTGCATATGCACAATAGAGAGTTAGAATTCAAAGTTGAGTGACTTGTACCATCTTCAAGGTACTCCAACAACCAATAAGTGTGTTAATGTCTATCGTTCCTCCCAATCCTAGTTCTTTTGTCACCTAGCTTTTAGAAGGATTTCTTCCTCTATTGCTTTCAAATTTCAACTTTTTGCTTTTTGCGGGCAGTTCTATTATGGGTTGAGTTGCTTTTATAAATAAAGACCTTCATGAAATTTTGTAGTTAGATTTTTCCTTATATGGATGAGCTCTTTAAGAGCATTATGTGCAAATTGATTTCTTAGAGCAGTTCTTTTAAAATTAGTCTCTAGGAAAACCTTGGTATATGTGTCCAAACAGTTGTACTTTCATCTTGTATGTAATTGGACTATATATTTTGAAGTAATTAACATAAGTGGTTAAGTTTTTATCAATCATGATTCTTATTTGTTATGGATAGAATGTCTAATTTACATGCTTATGAATGCATCTTATTGTTTCAAAGACTATTATACCATGAGTTGCAAAGCCCTGAGAAGGATTGCAAAAGGATATCTATTTGGTATGAGCCTTTTACTTCTAACTATTTTCTTTCTACACTTCTTCCCTTATCACCGTTTGTTAATTAGGCTTAAGCTAGAGTAGATAAGGAGCTAGCATTTCAATCCTAGAGATTAGCTTTAATTTACCTATTCCATGTCTACAAGACTTTCCATGATTAATGACCTTGCACGACACAATTTGTTGTGAAAAAGCAATCTATGCCATTAACAAAACTAATTCTCATTTTGAATTTTGGTCCTTACTACTATATATTTAGGTTAGCTAGTTTGTGCATTTTGATTTTTGGACCTTATTATTATATATTAAGGTTAGCTAATTTATTTGTTTTAATTTTTGGTTCAAACTACTATGTGAAGGATCCTACTTTGTTTAACCTTTGTCCCTTACTTTATCCTTTTAATATAAATAGTTTCAATTTACATAGATAAAAACCCCAATATTTTAATGTGAAATATATAAGTTAATTTCTTATATATATATATATATATATATATATATATATATATATATATATATATAACTAATTAAAAAAGATTATTAGAATTCATTAATCTTTATAAGATAATTCTTTTAACAAGGCAAACCGCATCCACATCCAAATGTATGGCTCCTTCATCAATTAGTTGCAAGAAGACAAAAAATCAAATATTTTAGAAAAAAATCACTTAAAGTTTCAAATCTCATTATATGGTACTACAATTTCACATGCACTATATTTTCTTATCCTTTCACGGGCCCAAAAGTGGTACTTGAATCTTCTAAAGAGGACAATTAGTGACACTCACTAACCTTTGATTATTTCATGGGGCTAAACTAGCATTTGCATTGGAAGGAGGTGAAATGGTTATGCTAATTGCAATTTATATAGAATACCCTAAATGGGCCAATAGATGAGCCTAGACTTTTATAAGAGGTCTTAAAATTATTCATTGACTTGCTAATCTGAGATAGAGTCTCAAAATTAAATAAGTATATTTGAATAACTACTGAACAGGGGTGCTCAATGGAGCATAAATGTCATCTATCATTCAACTATTAAATCATTAATAAATAATTGTTATCCTACTTTTATAGCCAGAGGTTTGGCTTTTTTGGGGGTGCAAGGGTCACTCATAGAGGTGGTTGTTTCCTTAGACAAGTGGCTCTATAGAGCTAAGCTTTTGATTGTGAATGCACCTGTGTTTACCAAGTGTCGCATAACATTTAATCAAATTTGACATAAATTAACTCTTCATCTCAATTTCTATTCTGGAAACAATAAAAGACACAAGTTCTCTACAATAGGATCAAGGAATTATAGGAAGAAATAAGTTTAACACAAGCATTAAAACAATCCCATTCAATGTTCTCAAAGAATACTCAAGCTAAGAATGAAATTAATATTAGAAATTCAAAGAGAGACATGGATATTTGGCATTTGAGATTTTAATAACATCCATGAGACATGTCCTTAAAGTGATTCTAAAATTGAAACAAATTAATATACCACGTTACATTTTGATACATTTGATGTCCACCAGATGTGACAACCTAGTGGTAATTTCCCTATGAAACAAACAAAGATGAGCTTGAGCTCTATTCACATGTTGAAAATGGCTTCTTTGAGCACATTAGATTCCATCACTTAATTTTTTTAGTTGCACTGAAACCATATTTGTACCACTTAATTGGTGTGCACAATTTATCTGAAGAAAATGGAAGAAATCTGATCTTTACAATGAGAATATCAAGAAATTTTATGACATGAAAGAACATAGTCAAAGAAAAGATGCAAACAACCCCTAGGAAGACTGCTTCTAAAATGAAGTAAAGAGAAAGTGAACAACTAGTGACAAGGGTAACATAGAATCAACTAAATAAAAATAAAGAATGAAGTGGAGTGTAGATTAGTGAAGTAAGAACCTATTGTCTTTCTCCCTAGACTCCCTTTCCCTCTCTATTATTCTCAATTCTCTTTCCCTATTTATTCCTGCTCCCATTCTCACTTGATATGATGTTGTTTCAGAGCTACTACAATGCCATTCAGATTGGCTCCTACTTTGATGGGACTATTCCCTCTACTCCTCAATTTCTCCAATCTTGTCTCTTATTGATCTCACTCTTGGTCAAAACCCCTCACTCTTTCCCTAATCTCATCCTCAAACCTAGCCCTCTTCGAATGATGATGATCAACACTATTCTTGTCATCGTTACTTATCCTATGCTTAAAGTTGCCTTTACCTCACTCCTTGCCATCATCATCTTCTACCCGCACTTAACCATTATTATCCTTATCCTTAATTCCTTCAAAATTTTTTGCCATCTTATCCAAATAATCATACTCATCAAAATGCATCCTCATGACACACCCAAAACCAATCTCCCTACAATTGCTTCTTCGATCTATTCACAATAAATGAAAATTAGATCTAAAAACATTAGACATTTTACCGCAAATGGCAAAGCCAAAAAGAAAAAACATACAAGCCATAAAATTCACTTTATAAACCATTGAAAAACTATCAAAGATTCCACAGATCCTTAAATCTCTAAATATGATGACTCACAAATTACCTAAAGAAATGATCACAACCATAACTAGAAAATAGCTCTATAAGCCGCAAACATAAAAAGAGCTTTCCTCAAATCCTATTTTTACTAATTACAACTACAGTAGAGTATATATAAAGTAGAATTAATAAGAAAAAAATCAATTTCATTAAACCCTAAATCTTGTTAAAGCAACGGCCACTCTGACATGATAATAGACTGATTTACATTTTAATATGATGTTATGCATCAAAATTATGCCCTACAACTCTGGAAAAGAAAATCAATTTTGAATTACTCTAAGACAAACAGTTAGAAGTATTAAAATGGGTGAGAAAATATACATCTGGTCAAACCATCTTTGCTCAATAAAATAAAAACTATAGAATAATATATTATTGTCTTCGGATGATTTTACAATGCATTACATTGGCTTTATAAAAGCCTCTTCCCTTTAACTATTTGATAACTAACTCCATACGGAAATGTAACTCCCACAAACTAACCAACTAACTATTGCTTTATTTACTAACATTTATTTAACTAACAATGTAATACTATGACTATTATACCAACATTGCCCCCCTTATTACATTGTTCCTGCAATAGTACTAAGGGACCCCCCCTGAATGCTAACATACTAAAAAAGCTGATTACATAATATGAATACATATTTTATAGAAGATCTTCTCCCAAAGAACAAATCTTGAACCAAGCGGAGCTCCATCATGCTGTCTCGTCTACCCTCGAAAAGGCGTAGCTTTGAGCTGTGTTCTTGAGCTCTTTAGTCCTGAACTCTCAAATCACAGAGTCTTGAATTATTCAACAATGATCCCTAAGAGATACGATAGATCTCTATCATTGTCTAGTGACTGTGAAAGGGTATAATTCTCGATCATATACTCTTGAAGCTTGCTTGACAACAATCCATATTGAGCTCAACTCCAAATCCCAAACCTATCTCCAAAACAAAATCTTCACAAAACATACATTCTTCAAACCTATTCGCATCAACAAAGAAAAGCAAAACAACCAAAACCAAAAATGCTTCTCATGCAAAGCATCATCTCAAAGCGATATGCTGACTTGAGATGATAGAAAATCCTCCATCCTCCAATGTCGCCTGCCTCCAATATGATCATGTTACACCCTATCCATTTGCTTTAGACTCTTCAATAGCACAAGCATGCAAGTCTCTCAAATTTCTATCAATGATAGCATGGATGGCATCGAAACCACAAACATAATGTGTGGCCATTTTCAAATGTTAAAAATAATGATGTCAATTTTGATCAATGATGGATTCATATACCTCCAAACCTTATTTTCCTTATCACTCCAAATAAATTGCTAGTCACGTTATCTTAAGTCCTTTCCTATTAGGAAGTCCACACTTCAAATGTTATAGGAAAGTTGAGTCATTTTCCCTTAAAACAAACAATCCTATACATTTCTACACATATGAAATTATTAGAGGGAATGATTATGGGTATGTGATTTTTAGAAATGCACCAAAACTTCCACATAGGTCTTCCACATTGAAAAATAGTTATGATATTCCACCACAGGTAGCCCACAATGTTATCACATGATAATGACTCCTTCCAAAAATTTACCCCAGATCTACGACCTTATATTTCTCTTGCTGGTTGTATGAAATCTAAAACCTCTATTTCATTCAGAGCACTATGTGATGAGGAGCGCATAGCGGATACCACAAATTGATGCCCGAATTTCTCATGATCGGAAAAACCTCATCTGTGAGCTATCGAAATTCTCATCGGCCAAGTCTCTCATCATTCCCCAATGCCCCATTGGCATTCACTTTTGCAGGGACGCGTTCCGTCAACGAACGCTCATTTCCCTTCTCCGATTTGCCAGAAACACTGTCACGCGGTTCTTCCTCCTACGAACCCTAGCACATGAAGATGCTAGGTCATCCTCACTACGTGAAACCCTTGATCCGGATCATCTGTACTATCAAACAGGAAAACAAAATAGGAAACAGATAGATATGGTACATTGAAGCCATTCCACTGATTTCGATAGAAATCTCACTAGTGGAATGCTTCACGATGACATACGACAATAATGGAAAATGCAAAAGAAATGGAAATCTACAGTTGTGTGATCTACAGTTACAGGAAACAGAAAACTAATTGACAGAATAGAATTGCTTTATTTCTCCTGAACATAATGCAATCACATTCGATCTGATTACAACTACTAAACATTCAGTTCATGCTTCTGGGCATTTAACAACTTGCCCTGAGTAGTACCACACAAGCTCCAAGCGGCTGGGAGACAACCAACCAAAACTACCCTACTGCCTTATTTTGGTATTATTGCTATTTTTAGCATTATGCGATTACAACTTGACAAATGTCCCCTAAGTCACTTGGGACTTACAAAATAGACCTAGCTACAAATTGAAATGAAAATGCATTGGTCAACTAGACCTTATTTCAAACAAAAACATGATTTTCGAGGTGCTCCTGCACCATACTCCCCGAGTGAAATTTGTCTCAAGTCCTCTTAGAGACTAACTGCTGCAAATCACCACCCTACTTTTTGATGTCTTCTTCCAGCATCCATGTAGCTTCTGAGTCAGGAAGTCCTTACCATTTGACTAAGTGCTCAAAATATGTCTGATTTCTGGTCTTCTTGGCTATCCTGCTATCCAAAATGCATTCCATTGTAAATGGTTCCTTAGATGGTAACTGCTACACCCACTCTACATTATTTTGAACAGATTCTGCTGTAGCTTCACCTGTACCAAGATTCTTATACAATGTCAGATCAGCAACATTGAATATAGGTGAAAGAGCAATATCATCAAGGAGTTCAATTTTGTAAGCATTAGGACCATATTTTTCTAAAATCTGACAAGGTCCAATTTTCTTCATCATTAACTTGCTGTGTTGTCCTTTAGGTAGTCTGTTCTTATTGAGATGAACCATGACCATATCTCCTACTTGGTACTGCACATCTCTTCTCCATTGATCCACTTGAGCCTTGATCTTCTGACTGTTTTGGTGTAAAGTATCTCAAACTTGTTGGTGGATTTCGTTCATAGCCTCTACAAATGAATCAGCATGTCCACTTCTTTTGTCCAATCCTTGAACGTCTTGCAATTCAAAAATTCCTCTAGGATGACTACCATAAACAACTTCAAAAGGACTTAAACCTGTACTCATGTTTTTAGAATCATTATAGGCATACTCAGCTTGTGGGAGTACCACATCCCAACTACTGCCATGTTCTCTTATCAAACATCTCAGCAGATTGCCTAACGACCTATTCACAAACTCAATTTGTCCATCAGTCTAAGGATGATAGGCCGAACTGAAAGACAAATTCGTGCCCAATCTTTTCCACAAGGTTCTCTAGAAATGTCCCACAAATTTGTTGTCTCTGTCAGATACAATACTCAAGGGTAATCCATGAATCCTGACAATTTCTTTAAAGAACAAACATGAAATGTAATTGGCATCATTGGTTGTCTTGCAAGGAATAAAGTGCACCATTTTACTGAACCTATCTACCACAACAAACACACTGTCATAGCCTATCCTTGTCTTGGACAATCCCATTACAAAATCCATACTCAAACTATCCCAAGGTCTATTTGGTATGGGTAAAGGTTGATACAATCCTGCATTGGTTGAGACTCCTTTTGCTCTCTGGGAAATCATACAACTCTCAACAAACTTTCTGATATTAGATTGCATTCTTGGCCAAAAGTAAAATCTTCTGACAAGATCTAAGGTCTTATTGAGCCTGAAATGTCCTCCTAAACCACCACTATGCTTTTCCTTCATTATGTTATCCTGCATTGAACATTTTGGGATACATAGTTGACTACCTTTAAACAAAAGTCCATCCTGCAAGGTATAATTTGAAAATTCCTTGTGGAAAGTATTGGCAAACTCATTGCATACCCTGTAAATTTCCTTGAAATCTTGGTCCTCATCATACAATCCCTTAAGTGACTCAACACCCATACTTTGTAGCTGCACTTCTTGTACAGTCAACACTCTTTTGCTTAAAGCATCAGCAACCTTATTTGTTATCCCCTTCTTATGTTTGATAATGAAAGTGTATGCTTGAAGACTCTCCACCCATTTCATGTGTCTATGACTGAGCTTTTCTTGTCCATTCAGATAACTGAGAGCACGGTTATCCGTATACACAATAAATTCCTTAGGAAGCAAATAGTGCCTCCACTTTTTCAGAGCTTGGACCATAGCATATAATTCTAAATCATAAGAGGAGTATTTCCTCTTGGCTTTATTTAACTTTTCACTGAAAAAGGCTACGAGTCTGCCTTCTTGGCTCAACACTGCTCCTATGGCCAACCCACTTGCATCACATTCAATTGTGAAAACCTTATTAAAATCAGGTAACACTAAAATAGAGAATTTAGCAACTTTCTGTTTTAGATTCTCAAAGCTTCTATCTGCCTCTTGTGTCCACACAAACTTCATCTTACCTCCACCCTTGATGGTCTCCAACATAGGTGCACAAATGTCACTGTAGTTCTTAATGAATTTCCTGTAAAATGTGGCCAGCCCATGGAAACTTATGACTTCTCCTGTTGTCCTAGGTGTAGGCCAGTTCAAAATTGCCTCGACCTTGGAAGGGTCCATTTTCAAATCACCTTTGGAGATGACAAAACCTAAGTACACCAATTCTTGTTTCATGAAGTCAGATTTTTCCAAATTTATCAGTAATTTCTGATCCTACAGCCTCTTCAAGACTATCTCCAGATGTGTCAAGTGCTCTTCCTTGCTCTTACTGAATACCAAAATATCATCAAGGTAGACTACCACAAATTTTTTGATGAATTCCTGTAACACCTCATTCATCAGCCTCATAAAGGTACTAGGGGCATTTGAAAGACCAAACGACATCACAAGCCACTCATACAACCCTTCATTGGTTTTGAAAGTTGTCTTCCACTCATCCCCTTCTCTTATCCTTATCTGATGGTACCCACTCTTCAAATCTATCTTAGAGAAATACGTAGCACCTCCCAAACAATCCATAAGGTCTTCAATTCTAGGAATAGGGAACCTGTATCTGATGGTTATCCTATTTATTGCCCTAGAATCAGTACACATTCTCCATTTCCCATCCTTCTTTGGTGCTAAAATGGTAGGTACTGCACATGGACTCAAACTCTTTCTTATTAACCCCTTGTCTAAAAGTTCTTGAACCTGCCTGGCTATCTCCTCATTCTATTGAGGTGTCATCTTATATGTTGTCTTGTTAGGAAGTACTGCTCCTGGTATGAGATCTATCTAATGGCTAATGTCTCTGATTGGTGGTAGGGAATCCGGTATGTCTTTTGCAACCACTCCTTTATAACTCTCAAGTAGATCTCTGACCTCCTTAGGTCCTACTTCTCTCATACTTGTTTTCTTTTCCACCTTGGACTTTGCAATCAAAGCAAAGCCTACTCCATCACCTTCCTGTAATGTGTCCATGAATTATTTTTCTCCCACCAGCATTACACTAGACCCTACATGCTGTGGATCCTCTTCTACCAATGACTGTATCCTATAAGTCATACAATCCTTTTGAAATGAGTAAGCATTCTTTTCTCCATCATGCTGAGCCTTTCTGTCAAACTGCATGGTCTGCCTAATAAAAGATGGCAAGCATCCATAGGGAGGATGTCACACAAAATCTTGTCTCTATATCCCCCAATACTAAATTCTACCCATGCTTGTTCATTGATGAGTATGTGCTGCCCTTTATTCAACCAACTAACTTTATATGGACTGTAATGGGGTATCTTTTCCAGATTCATCTTATTTACGGCTTCCAAAGATATGATATTATCCATCAAACCAGAGTCACTAATAACTTTGCAAACCTTACCTTGGATCTTGCAGTTGATTCTAAATAAAGCCCTTCTTTGTGATGGTTTTGTCTGCACTGGTTCCTTGAGCAGCGTCCTCTTGATCATCAGGTTTTCTCCCACTTCTGATGGTAGATTAACTTCCAGAGATGTCACACTCGTTACATCTTCTTCAGTCAAAGTGGTTCGCTTCTTGCCACCATGAGAAGTTGAGGCCTTCTCTGGGCACTTGTATGCCGGGTGCCCTATCTGATTGCAGTTATAACATCTCATATTGGAGAATTTGGATCCTCTACCTGATCCACTTGTCCCACCTCTACCATTAGGCCTTCTTCCTCGGTAGCCTCCTCTGCTACTTGAGTCCCCAACTTGCTCTTCTTGGATAGACATACCACTAGGCCTCTGGTTAGGACTTCTTCCTCCAAAACTGCCTCTGCCTCTAAAATTCCATCCACCTCTACCTCTTTGGTTCTACTCACTCTTTCTCTTTATCTTTTCTTCAGCCCGTAAGGCCATTTGTAAACACTTATTCACTGTTTCCGATGCTAAGATGCTGATCTCATCTTGGATGTTCATCCTTAGGCCATTCAAATACCTGGCCACTTTCTTTGATTCTTCTTCTTGTCTCTTTGATCTAAGACTGAGTTTATGAAACTCTTGTGTGTATGCATTCACATCAAGATCTCTCTATCTGATGTTCTGCAACTTCTTATACATTTGCACATCATAGTCCAGGGGTAAGAACTGTGCCTTGAGTTTGATCTTCATCCTTTCCCAGGAGGTTATCATATTCTTCCCCTCCTTAACTCTTTCTCCTTGTACATAATTCCACCATGCAAGAGCAGATCCTTGCAACCTTGCCTTTGCCAACTTAACCCTCTTATCGTCAGGGACTTCTTTGTATTCGAAATGATTGTTCAACGCCTCAATCTAGTCAATCACCTCTTCAGCTTCCATACTTCCACTATACATAGGTAACCCATCTATGGTGTCCCTATTGACTGACTTCAATGCATTTAAAAATACCCTTTGGTCTGCTGGTATCTCTTATGCCTTTTTACTGGTTTCACCAATTTCTATATCTCCTTTATCGCTGTCACTTTCATCTTCCCTATCTTTGCTTTTCGACTGCTTGAACTCTCCCAACTTGGATTCAAGCATCTCCTCAATCAACTCCTTGACGGCGTCCTGCGACATACTTTTGGGAGGCATCCTCTCTACCTTTGTGCTGCTGTCTCTGTCTGACATAAACATTCACAGACAGCACCCCAAATGCCAACAATCCTGCAAATCGTCAATTCAATTTTGTCACCCAAATCTTTTCAGGCTCTGATACCAATATGATGAGGAGCGCACAATGGATACCACAAATTGATGCCCTAATTTCTCATGATCGGCAAAACTTCATCTGTGAGCTGCTGAAATTCTCATCAGCCAAGTCTCTCATCATTCCCTAATGCCCCATTGGCATTCACTTTTACAGGGACGCGTTCCGTCAACGAACGCTTGTTTCCCTTGGCTGATTCACCAGAAACACTGTCACATGGTTTTTACTCCTACGAACCCTAGCACATGAAGATGCTAGGTCGTCCTCACTGTGCGAAACCCTCGATCCAGATCATCTGTACTATCAAATAGGAAAACAAAATAGGAAACAGATAGATATGGTACATTGAAGCCATTCCACTGATTTCAACAGAAATCTCACCAATGGAATGCTTCACGACGACATACGACAACAATGGAAAATGTAAAACGAATGGAAATCTATAGTTACAGGAAACAGAAAACTAATTGACAAAACATAATTGCTTTTGTTCTCCTGAACACAATGCAATCACATTCGATCTGATTACAACTACTGAACATTTGGTTCATACTTCTGGGCATTTAACAACTTGCCCTGAGTAGTACCACACAAGCTCCAAGCGGCTGGGAGAACAATCCAAGCGGCTGGGAGACAACCAACCAAAACTACCCTACTGCCTTATTTTGGCATTATTGCTATTTTTTAGCATTGTGTGATTACAACTTGACAAATGTCCCCTAAGTCACTTGGGACTTACAAAATAGACCTAGCTACAAACTAAAATGAAAATGCATTGGTCAACTAGACCTTATTACAAACAGAAACATGATTTTCGAGGTGCTCCTACACCACTATGCAACCCATACAACAATACACATCTTGCACAAGAATACATAGATATGCATATGGAGAGGAAGGTTAAAAAATAAAAGAATGTCTCAAAATTATGCTTCAAGAGAACCTGACATGACCGGCAACTTGGGTGGCTTTAACAAATCTCATAGCTCTTCACTTATGCGATCCACAGATTTAGCAAACCCTAAATCATAAAATTTTAGATCAGTTTATTTCTGCAGTGACCAAAACTGATTGACTTCTTCCACAATCTAGATCAGCCTCTTAAAATAAAGCTTCCAACAATTTATGGTCCATAAATCTAGTGTTCCTTCCTTGACAAACTTTGATAGTTACGGCGGCAACTTCTTCTAGACTGAATGGCTTCTTGGACAGGCTGCGGCCTCACTTTCTTTCTAATTTGTCCTCCCTCATTGACTTCTTCAATTCATGCCAGCTTCTTGATTTAAAGCAGCCCCTCTCAACAGCAGCTTGACATTTAAGACATTTGTGAGATCTTCAAACAGATGACTTTTCTCCTTGCTAGCGCTTTTCTTGTCTTTCACAACCTTGGATTTTCACTATGATGGTGCGGCTCCTCTATGTTGCAGTTTTAGACAATGTCGGCAGTCCTCCTCCAAATTCTCCTTCACACCAAGCCTCGAAGCATGGCCACTTTGATACCATAATAAAATGGGTGAGCAAACATACATCTGGTCAAACCATCTTTACTTAGTAAAATAAAAACTATAGAATAATATATTATTGTCTTCGGATGATTTTACAATGCATTACATTGGCTTTATAAAAGCCTCTTCCCTTTAACTATTTGATAACTAACTCATACGGGAATGTAACTCTCACAAACTAACCAACTAACTATTTCTTTATTTACTAACATTTTTTTAACTAACAATGTAATACTATGACTATTATACCAACAAGAAGAGGCTCACAATAATAATTAAAACAAAGAATTCATTAATAGTGGCTAAACACCTTATTATTATCTAGTTGAATAATTAAAGGCTTTTTATAACTACGTTAGAATATGAGAACTGATACATCATGGTCATTAGCTAGCCTTAAATCTTATCTACCTAAAGAATATTTAAGGAAGTAGATAATTTTCATCTTTCCCCAAGCATGGGTTTCTTTCCCTAATGATGAGTTTTGTGGGAGATTTGAAATATCTTTAATAAAAGGACTTGTGTAGCTTAATCCAGAATACTCTTATAAAAAAGGAATGCTACAAATACGACCATGGAAATCTAATTTAATTTTGTAAACTTTATTTAATCCAAAGGAAAGATTCAACTAAATTATTTGATTCCAACCTCAAGAACTCATTTAGAGCCAAGAGCTTTATCTTATGAGAGATCAAGACCACTTACAACTTTCATGATTCCAAACTATTGGGGATGGTATGGCTAAGATATCACCTGTCAGAAGCGTTTCAATCTGATATCATTCAATGAAGGAGAGAAGAAGACAAACAAACAAGATAGAGAGGGAGATGACACAAACCAAATACATAAATTTCTATTTCTATTCAAATATATTTTACATCAAAATACAAGTTGCAGAGCTACAACTCTATTTCTACTTTCTCTACAATACTACCCTTTCTGGAACTTGCTGGACATTATAGTTGTCCCTCTCTATCTGGATCTATTTTGGTCTTTCCACTAACTGAACATTTTTTGTGCGCGTCTGGAGCTGCTTGGAGCTCTATTCTCTGCACTCTCTCTATAGTATTCTTCGTGTTGTTGCTGCAACAAATCTTCTCTATTGTGCACTATTGTGTTGTTGTTGCATACATTCTCTTCTTCTTCTCTTTCTCTGACTGTTCTTCATTCTCATTCTTCCTTTTGTCTTCACCCAAAAATCTACTGCTCAAACTATTTCAAATTTACCTACTGCATTGAATGGAAACTGACCAGCATTAACTTAGTTTGATAGACCAGCAAAATGGCATTTACTATTTTGGTCAGGGGCGACAAGAATGAGATCCCAAGAAGATATCTGACAGGTAGGTGGCACTCCTAATTAGATTTTCCAACACAAACTTCGTAACTCGTTTAAAGCTAAAAAGTTTATATGATGGAGATTTTGAATAGCTTGGAGCTTTTGGATTTGAGCCTCCATTACTTAGTTAAAGCTAACAACTTTATCTAATGGTAGAGCTACACAATTTAGAACTTATTTATAAAAGTGACTTAATGAAGTCGAGAATATGGAGGACATGGAACTGACGTTTTATATATATATTGAAACCTCTCCCAAATAGACAATGCCAAACACCTCTGGTCCACATATTATATAAAAGTCCTAAATAAACCTTATGCGCCTCTAAACAAGCATCAATACTATGCAAAAATAAATAATAAAGAGGACTCTAATGTTTAAATAATCCTCATAATTAGGCTCTTAGTAACGAAATCTACAAGTGAGTGACTTAACATGATTTTCTAATTTCTTAAGCTAAAATATTCTACAACACCTACTTTATATTAATTTCTATTGTGTTATAGTAATACATGTTGTAAAACCTATTTTAGATTAGGTAAATTATGAGCCAGAGTAAGATCTCTAAAATAGAAATGATAATGTATAGAAGCCTCGTAAGATTCTCATGCCTTTACATTAGAGAATTTATTCCCACTTACTTTCATTTACTTTATAGAAAATAAATTACCTAAAAGAGACTGTTTTAGAGAGGAGTGTGTAGCTTAACTTAATTTTGACATAACATTTACACCTCACATGTTATACTACATATTTTATTCCTTGTTATGCTATTTAATTGTACTAGGAGACATGTCCTCAAACAACTTTGTGCCACCTTGTTCATAAATATGCTACATACTCTTTCATTGAATCCATTTTATATGGTGAGGTGTCCTTGAAAAATCTTTTTAGCCACCTTTTAATAATGCAAAATTATTCATAAACTTAAATACTCTTACATCAAAAAACTCAATAACTAAATTTTAAAAGTCATTACACTTGGTACAATTCTCTCTCTCTCTAACTCATGTTCATAACATTTCTTCAAAAACCTCCATACAAAAAAACATGAATCTTTGTAGCCAAACCAATTGCTCTTGCGTCAAAAACTTCAATAACTATATTTCTCTTTAGTTGAATCCATTTCATGCCGAGGTGTCCCTCAAAATTCTTTTTAGCCCCCTTTTAATAAGGCAAAATTATTCATAAACCATGTAAGAACTAAAAATGTGCATGAACCTACATGATGATTCGATGATGAGCTATAATCCTAAACATGTACATGTAAGCGTGTAATTATTCCCTCTCAACAATATTCCTCTTGGTGACACATGGATCAAAGTTCTCCATCTTATTTGTGTTTTGCCAATCCCCCAACTAACCCTTCTAAGTCTTGTTTCTTCAGCCTTCATCCCTTGTCGACAATATATTTTTGTCGCTTTCTAACCCTATTGATTTAACCCCTTAATGTCACAAGATGGTAAATTCACTTTCCCTAAGCTCCTTTCATCCATTTCAACATTGCAGATGCCTCTTCTATCACCCATTTCTTTCTTTCTAGGTCACCCCCTATCATTTCCTGATCCCCCTGGGTGACCCATGATCCCCCCTAGAGGTGACCCTTGATCCCCAAGGGTGACCAACCCTACTACAAGGGGTGACCCACCTTCTCCCTATCTTTTAGTCAATCTCTAGATTTAGATGTCAGCTTTAGCCCCTTCTGACCATTTCTAGCCCTTAAACTCACCTGCAGGACCTTGTCCTTGTGGGTCGCCCCTGTCACTGCCTGATCCCCTTGGGTCTCTCTCTCTCTCTCTCTCTCTCTCTAGAAGATGCATGAAATGAAAGAAGACGATGAGATAATGCTCTCTGATACTTATTTTTTGAATACCAATTTAAAACCCTTGCATTGGCTAATAGCTTTTAAATTAATATGAAAGCTCATACTCCTTTAATATAAAGTTAAAGAATAAAATCTGACAAGCCAATGTGCTCATGGTGATTGTACATACTACATTCTCCAATAATTTCATAGAAAACAATATCCTTTTGCTTTTCATAAAATGAAATGAAAGAAGATGCTTTTACTTTATAATGTTCTTGCTATTTTCTTTGGAATACCAATGTAAAACCTTTACATTGGCTAAGAGCTTTTAAATTAATCTAAAGTTCAAAAACCCAACATGCCTATGTGATCATAGCAATTGTGCATACTATATTCTCCAATAATTTAGTGGAAAATAACTTTAAAAAGATGCTTTTACTTTGTAGGTACCAATTTAAAACTCTTAAAGAGTTTTAATTTATTCACACTCCTTAAAAACAAAATTGACATTGCCGAGAGTGGTCATGACAATTGTACACGATACAATTCTCCAATAAATTTCGTGGAAAATAGTCTGTCCACTATAATTTGTTCTTTTTCCTTTTTGCTTTCGCTTTTGCTTGAAATTCCAATTCTTCACTACTTTTCTACATTTTTATAATAAATATATTTTTAAAGTTGTCGAGTAAAGAGAAAGTTGAACCTACTCGTTCGGATTGTCTTCCCCTGTGGGAAAAGCATTCAAATCCTGTGCTGTCAGTTCGGAATAAATTGCATGTATTTTCCACAATAAAGAGACTCCATGAGTATTTCACGTTGTATTTGGTCCCATTTTTAGATTCTGTTCAGGCTCATTAATATGTATGCACTAATATGTATGCACCCTCACAAGTGTTTTTTCATCAGGGTTGATCAGACTTAACATTTAGAGGGTCCATCCAAATTGTTTTGGTGAAGGGAGTGAAATGGAGGAGCTGCAAGTTCCCAAATACTTCTCGTCAGATCTTATAAACCTGGTATGTGCATTACTGGGACTTTGTTACTTTTTTAATCTCATAATATCAGATGCACGGGGAGCCCACAAAAAGAGGGCACACTGGATCCCGGGAAATGCCTTCATTCTCAGCGCGCTCACAATTCAGGTTCTGTCATACCTGGACACCATGTCTGTCAGCATTTCAGACAAGCCCAATATTCGAGAGGTGGCAATGTTGCTTGGCAATCATCTCCTAATTGACAGCGGAAGGCTGGTAATTTGTGTATTCATGGGCTATCTGCTGCCGGGAATGGCTCGATCTGGCTCTGGAGGCGACTGGGGAGATATTTCTGCGTTGGCAATCAGTTTATTCGGTGGTATCGCCTCTGAGCTCTTCTTTCTAAACAGGAGCAAAGAGCTCTTCAAAATCCTCCACACCACCAAGAAGGTGGACTACGGTTTTGAATATGATGTGGCAAAAGAATTGCAGCAACAACCATCAATTAAAACATGGTACGTTGCATCGAGCTGGGGTATAGTAGTGTCTGTTTTATTCCTCATCCTCTTTTTAGGTTGTACCATTATTGCAGGTAACACCATTCGGGGAATTCTCTCTGAGAGGATCAAAGTGGCTCTCTCGGCCAAACAAATACAAGACAAGTCATGGAAGGGATTTGAAGAGGAGGTGTTCAAATCATGGCTTGTGGCTCGCGCTTGTCGGCCCGAGTATGTCATTGCCAGGTCTGTGTTGAGCTCAGCAGTAGGCATGGTGATCACACTTCGTATTGTGTTTTCGTTGCTCAAATTGAAATTCCTGAAATTCTGGAACATTATTCAGTATAACGATCATCTCGACAACTTACGGCAGGCCACATTGTTGCTTCAGTGTGCCTTCATCTTTGTTGTGTGGATTGCCATATGTTGGAGATGGATCACGGCCGTTGTCTGCTTTCCGAGAGCAAACAACAGAAGAAGAGTCTTTGCTGTGGAGAATTTCTGGACAAAGTGCATCATGGAGATGGAATATGGCAGGGAAAGCTATATTGCAGATCTAAAAGAAGAGATGTGGAATGCTTCCATTCCTCTGAAAATTTCATTATGTGCTCAAGTGTGTTACCTTTATTTAGCTAAGATGTGTGTAACAGGTTCTCTCTGGGCGCTGCAGGTTTTTGTAGTGTCATTCGGTAAAGCTTGTTGGTTTTTGTCGGAGATTATAATCGGCAACCGGTTTGTCCGCGGGTGCCTTTTGGGGAACCCTGATCTCTTTTACTACACCGGTTATGAAGATGCACGGCATGATTTCTCAGAATTCGACAATCACCGTGAGGTTTTGGAGCGGGTACGCATGCCGGAAGAAAAGGCAGCCAGTCTGTGGGTAGCCAACAAGAAATTTATCAAACACACAAAAGACCTTATTAAAGCTGGATGCGAGGAAGGCAGAGATTACAAAGAGTTGATCGAATTGGTTTCTCAAAGATGTAAATCGGATGACTATGATAATGGAACGTTTGTAAATCAAGCAGAGTTTGAATCATTGCCCATTGTGAAAGAGTATTTCCCCAGTCTGGATAAAATGTGCTGGAAGATGACGGCTGTCTCTTATTTCAAAATCATGGTCAACATCTTCCCTCATTCTCAGCGGTTGGACAGAGCTATGAAAGCCTTCATACAGGCAAGGGATTTCATGAATTTCTTAGACAGTGCGGATATCCAAGAGGATGAAATCAGCATTCTAGACAGATTGGGTATCAAGGCCGATCATATGGCCAAGGTCGCAGACCAAGAGTTCAAGACGCTGCAAAATTCTGTTTCTTCACGGAAAGATATTCCCACGGTCGAGGAACCATCTAAAGAGATCCTGAAAATACAGCAAGTGGCCGAGCAGCTTCTCAAAGACAACGGGCTAGTAGAACAAGATACACGTGTGGAGGTACAAGACTCGAGGGACTTGAGGAAAATAGCACTCAGCTACAGTTTGTACAGAGTGTGCAAAAGCATACTGCATGGAAATGGTGCCTTACTGCAGGAAAAGATAGAAGATCACTTGGATACTGTTATTGCTAATTGTGTTTTACAATTCCCAGCTATGTTGGTAAGGAATTGCAGGGAGTGGGCAAGGGATTTTGAGGAAGATAAAATATGGGACACAGTTTGTATAGCAGGGAAGGTGAAGGGGTTGCTGGAAAAAGCTCAAGTCCGTCCCAACTGGATCGATCCCCAGCCTGAGGAGCATTCGACCTCACTTGTACACAACAGCGCTGAAGCCACAGATTCTTAAAATGTTTTGTTTCCTAAATATATGTGTTTGAGAGGCTTGACAGTGTTGTTAGTGACAGAAATGGTCGATAGTATCTCTGCTTAGCTGTAGGCTGTTATTTAGTTTGGCAATGCTAGGGTACCATTGTTTTCTTTTTTATGTAATCGTGGTTGTTTGAGTCGATTGAAAAGGCTATAATTATATTTATAAGGCTTCGCACTCTAATCTCTTATAACATTAGAAATTTTACATTTTACATTACACCCATAAAGAAATTATGATCTATAAATGAGGCTACCATGTTGGTACAAGATGTTAGTGCACTAGGAGGATGTTAGCATGCCCAAGTAGACATGAGCATGTGATACAAGATGCTACCATTTATAGTACCATCACTAACAAAATAATGTCAAAATGTAAAAATAGGAATTGATACTAATAGTTCTACCATTTTTCCACCTCATTCAAATTATCAGACACATACATTAGGACACAATAAATAAACATGTTCTCTTCCCCCTCTTCTTTCCTTGACACAGTACATTTCTAATTCATTCTCAATCTCAACTCCATGTTGTTTAAGTTGTTAAATCTAAATGTGAATTTATTATACTATCTAATATTCTAGTTGAGATTCTAAGAGTAAAAATAAACATTTTTAGTAATTTAAAAGTAGATAGATTTTATTTTATTTTTTATTTACATTTTGGAAAACCTAACCTTCTTCTACATAATAGTAAAACACAAAAACTACAACAACCAAATACAAAAATCACAACCACACAAATACAACCTTCTTTCTTGCATTTTAGACTTCCCACTTATTTACACATCCAATCAACTAACCCACATAGCTCCCTCTCCTTTATGATTTCTTGCATTTACCTTTCCTATTCCAAGATTCAATCTTGTCTCTCACTTATTCACCTCCAACCAATTAAACAAAACCCTCTCTGCAACTCTCCCTTCTTTTTCTCAATCTACTAGATAGGGTATATGCCATCTTCTCATTCTTTTGTTCACATATGACATAGCCCTCACTTCAACCCATCTTACATAATGTCTAACATGAACTATTAGTGAATATAATAGACTTTCCGAATTCCTTAATGGTGACAATAATTTTGATCATAACACCTAAATTATGAACAAATTGAATAGAGAAAATGTCAAATTATTACTAGACTAAACTCCAACTCCTTCGTAATGAGGTATACAAAATTGAGAATGGGATCAAACACTCCTCCCTTGTCAATTCCTTCAACATCCACTTGGTCTCTACCTCTTATGGTATGGACATCATCAAAGGAATTGATCAAATTATTAACAAAGCTCACCATGTAATGCCCCAAGCTTTCGCCCAAGGCATTAGCCGAACAAACATCAAATGAAAAAATTGTTTACATTTGCAAGTACAACATTTACATGTCACACTACACTCTATCTCTCTCACACACACTAGGTGTCATAGAACGTATTTACAACAACACCTAAGAAAACATCACTATTACACTAAGCAAGGTGGCACAAGCAGAAGACTTTACCCATCATGTGACAAGTCACCATGATGACCATGCGAGAGGCAGAGCTCACTCCATGACGATGATCGAATAAATGTCCATGACCTTTCTTCCTTATGAACACATGGAGTAGGATGAGGGTGACAAATACCTTGAATCCATTCCATGACTACACAAAATGACATCCCAACACAAGGGAAACACTTACCCAAGAGATAGTTCAACTAAGAGGTACAAGCCCTTGATCAATTGGAATGACCATCAGTCAATTTCATGCAAAGGCATGATTACCAATGCAAAAGAGGGAATAAATTATAAACTAAGACACTTAACAATGAAGTGTTAGCATGGGAAGAGTCACCAAACTAAGGGGAATAATTTTCGTATACAAAGTTTCTTCAGGAAATGTTAGGAAGTGCTCGTTGTCCAAGACCACATGGACATCCTAGCGAATTAGAGGACTACAGTGCCCCAAGAGGACTTTAGCGCATCCCACCAATTTCTATTTCTGGTGCTAGTGTCAAGTTCTAGTGTTAGAGTCCATGTCTAGTGCTATCATCCTTCCACAATGTCTGAATAGAAAATTTCCTCAGGACTTTGACCCAATGTAAAATAAGGACTCTACTACCCAAGAAACCATCATAAGGCCTCTTATGAACCAAGAGAAGATGGAACAAGCTCTAGGAGATTATTATGAGGTCTCCAAACTTGTTGATCTCTGAACAAGCACAAAACTAAGACACTCTCCAATAAGAGAGAAGATCACCAAGTGGAACACTTGCCAAGACTAGATAGAGTGCCACAAGACACCTATCTAAACATACTCAACTTGCATGGACATATCCACATGCGAAGAAGTTGGTAGATGAGTCAGGGGTATGATCCACCATACACCACCGTAGACAATCAACTCAAGGTGAAACAACACACCCAAAGAGAAACAAGCCAAAAGAACATCTAAAACCATCTACGCTAAGTCACTTAGCTTTACCAAAGTCATGAGATAAGGTGTTAAGCCAACAATGTCAACATAGACAAATATAATAAAAGTGCTCCAAATCACTATGCATGTTCGATACAAATGCTGACACACACCAAAAGCAATGATGGGATCCTTGTCACCTATGTGGATGGAATGCAATCCCATACTAACATATCCATAAACATCAATTACACCATTACACAATTGAATCTAAACATGCTAACATAGCAAGATTACATGTGAAACATACAAATCATGCCAACATCCTCACAAGCCAAGGTGTGGAAAAGTACAAGATGATAATAAAGAATTATAACATTTAAAGGATTTCATGTTAAACATGGATGCATCATAACCCACATCATAAAATACATCATAGCATCATTGAAATCTTATTACAATGGTCCCAAGGACCCACTTTACAAGCTTTACAATATACAATAATGAAATGATACAAGTGCATAAAATATTACAAGTCCAACATGCTCTCCAAAGAGCCTCCTCCAAGCTCATCTTTCCCTAATGGTGGTTTAGCACCACCCAACCATGTGGTACCCTCAGGCCCACCCCACTATCCTAGAAGATGGTCAAATTGGGTACAAGTAAACTCATGCAAACAATGAGTACTTCGCAACACTCATGCCATTCAAAGCATACATAACATGTGGTATAACTACCAATCCAATGCATGCAGGTAACATGTGGCACAACTGCCAATCAAATACATATAAGTAACATGTGGCATCACTGCCAATCAAATACATAAAGGTATGAATGGTTTACATGAGCCAATGAGTATAAAAGAATGCCATCTCAATAATCAAGCATAAGGGAGATTCTCACACTTCAATGCATGTCATGCCCACCCTTATGAACACCATAAGAATGGACATGAACACAAAAATGCTTCAATTTTCATTTTCTAAAAGTAACTTTTTTGCAGAAAAACACTTGGTGAACAAACTTGAAAAGAGCAGTTTACCTAATTGTTCAAGTCTCCTAATTGATTTCTAGTTTATTTCACGTTATAGCATTCATGATTTATACTATTGAAATGGTAATATGCTCACATTCGTATAACAATGTAAAGCAAAAAGATAAAATTAACCCTTCAAAATTGGGCGACTAAGTTCAAATGAAGGAAAAATAGACTAGGAAAAAAATAAGCTTATTTCTTTCAAATCAAACTCCTTTAGCTACTAGATAAAGGCAAATTCATTCCTGTTAAATTATACTCTAAAGGAATAGAGTATTACATGAAACACAAATAAATTTAACTGCCCATAATGGGCTCATGGCCTTTTTTAAGAGAAGCTCGACCTCTCTCATGGGTGCAACCTTTGGAGGCTGGTCGCCTCTTCAAAGACAAGGAAATTTTCTTAGTTTTTTTTTAAAACAAAACATACCTACATGAAAAATCTACAACCCTCCCTCATAGGTAAGCATAGATAAATGAATAAAAAAATTAAACTAGAAAATTGTAACCCTACTATCAAGCCGCCCCATGGCACAGGAAACTATTTTTTATTTAAAACTAGAATTCAATTTCTTTCCACTTTGGTTGCCCAGCTACTAAGAAGAAGGAAATTTGATTTGTTTTACTCAAGTAAATTCAAGCAAACCAAGATCCAGCTCTCTCAGCGCAAGAAAAAAGAAAAGTTTGGTTAAGTCACAAACTAGATAAATTTTCTGAAAATTGGTTATCCCATTCCATGATAGAGATGAAAATAAACACAACACAAGGCTTTGTATGGTCTATAGTGAAGGTTAGGGCATCACATTTTTCCAACTAGGTATTCTTCTATTTTGTCCAATAATGAAAAATGATAAGATTCTAAACATATATAATGCCCAGAATTCACTGACATTACAACTTATAAACTATTTTTAAAAAATCAAACCAACACATTTAAGAGAAAGAAAGACTCAAAATATTTTCAGATGAATTAGTTCAATTGACTAGAAGATAAGAAGAAATTTAAAACTTGAGTAAGAAAACTATTAGATGCAAGATAAAATTTAACAAATTATTCCTGTTGTTAGGAATAAAAAATAACCACATCTATGCTTTAATTATTCTCTAGCTCCACAGAGCAGAAATTTGTAACAAGGAAAAGCAATTAACATTACCTCCAAGCCTAAAAAAATGAGTATAGATTTTATTTTGGAGTTGAGAAACCAACAACAAATTCTTTTGCCCTACAGTAGTGCAACCAACTACAAATTCCTCTTCTTTTTTCTAACTGTAGAAGCTGTCTATCCTCTTTTTCTAAACCAAAAATTGCTTTTTATGAATATGGTTCCTTTCTCCAGGCACATGGAGATCCCCCAATTTTACTTATTTAACAAGTGTTTCTTCATGCTCATAGTTGTTGAGTGTTAAAGAGAAAATCCTTTATAAATAAAAAAAGAAAATTTGTTTTTCTTTTACTTGCAATTGTCCTTCAACTTGCCTTTTTCCCATTTTCCAATGCTACTAAGAAGGACCTTTCATTTAAATCAACAAAAGTTGGTCTCGATATAATTCCTTTGTTTAAAAATAAATACTTCCAACAATGCTCATGTTTTATAATAATAAAACAATAAATAAAGAAGAAAAATAATAAAAGCATGATTACTATAGTATAAAAAATCAATAATCAAGATAACAAAAAAAACAATTCCTTTAAGAGAAATAAGAGAAAATGAGCAGGAGTGGGAGAGGGCGAGGACAGAGTAGGCAATGCCAAGGTTTTTAGCACGGTGGGAGCAGATCACCCCTGCAGGGAGAGGATGAAGATGAAGAGGATAATGATGGAGAAGAGGATGACTATGGTGGATTTGATGAATGGCATCTCTCTATGGATGAAGAGGAGGAATCTCTTCTGGATATTTGGTTAGAGGTGCAACGGTCTATGGTGCGGAAGGGGCCTTTTGTGGCTCCTGTAGACACCTAAAAATGTCTTCACCATTTAACTGATCTCTGGCATCACTAATATCACCAATTACCCTTCCAATTAATTAATTAAATTTTTATTTAATTAATTATTCCTTCCAACACCTAATTTATTCATCATTTCATCCCTAACATTAAGTTAATTTAATTAATTCAATGGTTCCCTTTACTAACATTAGCCCAATTAATTAAATAAGTATGCAAATATTTATTTGATTAATTCACCTATTTCATTAAACCCAATTGAATAGATAAACTATATGTATCTAGTTAATTTAACCTATTAATCAGCCTATCCCTACCCTAGTTAATTAAATACCTAATATTTAATTAACTAGTCTAACTTACCTATCCCCTAGACCTAGGATTAATTAAATAAAACACTATTTAATTAATCTTAACCACTAATTAACGAACTCCCTAATTTACTACAACCATATTAATTAAACTAACCACCTTGATTAGTTTGGTCAAACCTTGTTTAACACTCCTCCCCACATCCTTTAAATAAAAAATTGATTTTTATGCCACATAAAACAATTTTTTATACACATTTGTCATAAACTCCATAAATGAACTCTTACACCACCCACTTTCATTACTCACCACTCTTCCCAAAATGAATTAAAAATTCATTTTTAATTCTAACCTCTTCCCCTTGTGAATTTAAAATTCACATCTAATCCACCTCATCAACCCTCATTTAATCCTCTCCTCTTCCCAAGATGAATTAAAACTTCATCTTTATTCTCATCCCTCCATTTTTTATGATTGAATATAAGCCCTTCATCTCACATGCATCCTCATCCATTGATCTCAACTTCAAATCTGAACCCTTGGATCAAATCTCGCTCCAAAAAGCCTATAAATCCACCCTCATCCAAGCCATTTCATCATTCACAATTTGAGCAAACTTATTATGCCAAAATCTCTCCATCTCTTGAGCTAGGTTTGAGTGACTTGTAATCTTAGTTGAAAGCATTCCACATATGCAAGCCATGGGTGAAGCTAGAATGTTGGGGTGCAACATTCTCAACCTTATCTAGGAGGAGGAGATCACTTGGAAGGTATAAAGTTAGTGTTTTTATGCATTTATCTTATGTTTTTACCTTCATTTGTTTTCCATCCTCTCATTTGGCATGCCCGGTGGGACCCCATGGTCCAAATCTACTAACTTTTGTTTGAGTTTGTGTGTAAGAAGACGTGCTTTTGCAAGTTTTGGCGCTAACAACTCTCTATTTGGTGCCATTTCTTCCTGTAGTCGCGCCATTGCTTCACGCAATGGCGCTATTTCTAACTATTTTAGCGCCTTTTTCACATGACATTCTCACTAACGTTTTGACTTTAACATTTGGTTTTTAATATTTTTCTAGTTTTTTTCGAGGTTTTAGGATAAGTTACTCTCAGTTTTCACAAAAAATACACAAAAATGGGGGATATTATGTCAAAATTTGCATAGGGATATCTTTAATGCTTTTTCATCTAACCCTAGCATATTTTGTTTGATTTTCACCTTTAATTTGGTCCTTTGTGTGTGTGGCTAAGCAAGGGAAAGAATCTTTTATCTTGTTTGAGTTGATATTGTTAAAACTAATGGGTTTGTGAACAAGTTTTTGAAGCACTACGTCATTTTGACACCATATTTGCCCAGTTCAGCACTACCCGATTCGACAGAAAAGGTAAACCAAGGTAAAACTTTGTTTAGCACTATTTCATTATCCTATAGTGCCTTTTGTTGCTATTTTAGCACTTTTCTATTCTATGGTGCCATTTCTATTTCCTGCAGCGCCATTTTCTGTCAATAGTTAGGCATAGTAGTTAATATCATTGTGACACCATTTCTAATTTATTTAGCACTATTTATTAGTTCTGTGGTGCCATATTTGTCTGTTTTGGTACTTTTTCTATCCTAATCTTGGAATCTGTGCAGGTGTTTGACAGTGTTCTATAGGTTAATAATGTTTGTCCAAGACTCAAAAAATCAGACTACTAACATATTTTTGCAGGGTTAATAGCTTAGACAACATTTTATTTTTGGTGCACTAAAATGAACATTGCTTGTGTAACTTAGACAACTTAGACTACTATCATGAGGTCTTATCTTTGCATAATTGTCATATAGTTTAGAAATCTCCATTTCATTGAAAACCACAATATCAAATTAGATGTGATAAAAATAGTAGTTGACCAAGGAAAACTATGTCAATGACTGTAGTGACATGACATAGACTTTGACAAAACACTGGTAATCATAGTTGAAATACTAAATACAATTACAATAGAAGAGTTTAATGTTTTGAGAAATCTCTATTTCTATGAGGTAACAATTTATTACATGATTGTTTATATAATTTTAAATTATGAGTAAAATCTCTGTATTACTTACTATATTAGCACAAAGTTAAATATTATACAACTATACATAGAACTGCAGATGCATAGAAGAGAGTTATACAATTATAGTTAGATGTACAAGTTGTAATAATATGATTCAAGTCTTTGATTTATTTTAAAAGAGAATAAGTATATCTCTCAAGAAATACAGTTATTTATGACTCCTTTTATTGGCAAGAGACACTACTATGTTGAATAATTGAGTGTTGTCATTTATGGAAACAAGGAAAAGAAGACATCACTCCAAAAGACGAACTTGATTTGGTAACAAGGCACAAGAGTATTCAAGACCGGAAGACCAAAATGACTAAGTATGGATAGTATTTAGAGTAAGGGACATAAAGTGGATCAGTATGCCTCCATAGATGAAGACCTGCAAATGCAGTTTAGGTATGTTGACTCATAGATATTTGATGATGATATACTCCAGTTTTCAAGTCATGACTTCCTCAGGAAGTCATTTGAAGAAAATATCTAAGTCTAGATGAGCAGAAGTAAGATAGGGATAGTGTACAATGCAAAGTAAAATGATCCGCATTTCTCCGCAAGTGCATATTTTGTTATGCAGTTTTGAGGTGTTGTAAACACTTGTATGAAGTGTCTAAATCTAGAGTTGTAAGAATTGAAGTCCACCAGAAATAAAGTTTCAACCTATTGAGGATCGCTACAGTGTCTGACAGAGTTTGACCGTGACAGAGTCTGAGTTCTAATGGTCCGCATTTTGCTGCTAAAGAATATTTTGCTCTATGATTTTGAAGGTATGATTGGTGATGTTTGAGGAGTCTTTGATATGATTTTGAGCAAGTCCTATGGTTTGTAGTAAAATATATAGTCTGAAAGATGAACTAAATCAATAACAGTCTGAGTTTGAGGCTAACATAATAGTTTGATTTATGTGCGGTAAGTTCTATTGATTAAAATGTTATCCTAAGTGGTTCTATAGTTAGAGATGACATATGAGAAGATCTTTCAAATGTTATTTAGGTCCACTATGTATTTTGATGAATGGATTTGGCCGACAAGATACAAGTTTATTAACTATATGCTTCATCTGAGTATGTCGACCTAATATGAAGATCTTAAGTGTTGTGGATATATATGGGATCGAATTCAGTGTTTGGTGGTGGTGTTGCAAATATGAATATACATATGTGCGACATATAGTGGAAGGCGATTTTGTGGAAGCAATAAAGAGCAGAAGAAGAGAGATCTTATTTCCATGTAAAAGTAGAGTAGTGAAACAGAGTAGTTAGACATGAAGAGTTTTGAGACAATATTATTGTGCTTCATTGGAACTGCAACTATGTATGTGTAGATGCAATCTAAGTAGTTCAATTTAGCAGTGAGCCATTCTTCTTTCTTCTTTCTTTCTCTAGGAAGTGAGCCTGTTTTGGCAGTGAGCCTTTCTTGCAGTGAGCATTTCTCTCAGCAATGAGCCCTAAGGCAGTGAGCCTTCTTGTAATCTGGTATTGTGCTATATTAATATATTGTGAGCTAACACTCACCATGGTTTTTCCCTTTTTGGGTTTTCCACATAAAAATCCTGGTGTTCATGTGTTATGTCTTTATGGTTGCCGTTCCTATGTTTATTCTACTTTCATATTATTAACTTTAGAAATTGGATAAATAAATTTGTTAAGAAGTGGTTTTGTGGAATACTGATTCACCCCCCCTCTCAGTATTCCTTATTATCAACAATTGGTATCAGAGCAAGGTTCCTTGGAAAAAGTCTAACAGCTTGAGGAAGATTTAGGGTAGTGTAATCATGGTAGCAAGAAGATTTGGAAATTATGAAAGCAACAAGGAACTAGAAGCAACCCTTATTGATCTTGAAAAATCTGAGGCAGAAATCAGGGATCTAAAAGCTAATATTCAAGAAGCTGATGAATGCGTCCTAAAGCTAAGAGAGTAAGTTAGGAAGTTCAAAGAGAAAAGTAAGGAGGTAAATGATTAGTTAGATGAAGCACACGAGTTTCTAAATGGGTTGACACTGGAAGTTGAAAAGGAAGAAATTGAAAGGTATCAAAATCAAGTTATTAAGGATAAATTAGAGGAATGCGAAAAATTGGCCAAAGAAGTGTTACTTCTGAAATTTGATCTAGATGCATCCAAGAGATATGAAGCAAAGTTCAAGGTAAGTTTTGCAAAGCTTGATGAGATGATTGCTACTCAAAGGAGTGTTGATGATAAGCAAGGTTTAGGATTTGAAAAAGGAGAAAGTTCAAAATCTGGTCAAACAAACACTGACTTAAAGCAAAATAGAGGAAACCAGTTCAGAAATCAAAGAAGAAGACCTAGAAGACCTCTAGTCAGATAGCCAAATGCTCAAAGGTACCAATCTTTCAATGGCCATTGTTTTAATTGCAATAAGTTTGGTCATAAAGCTACTTAGTGCAAGAGTAGAATAAGCCAGAATCAAAATGTTCCATCTTTTTCTGGTCAATGTTTCAATTGCAAGAAAATCGGTCACAAATCAAATGAATGAAAAAATCTGGTAAGGAATGGTTCCTACAATGCAAGGAATAGTCAACCATTCAATGGAAAGTGTTTTTCATGCAACGGATTTCCACCTAGGACATATGGCAAATCAATGCAGATCAAACCCAATCAATAGAAGGAATCAAAGACAAAGGAATGTGGTATGCTACAATTGCAACAAGTATGGACATATCGCAAGAGTCTGTAGAAGCAAAAATGTAAAAAGAAACTATCATACTGAAAATAGGAAAATAGAGCAAAGGAATGATAAAGGAAAAGAATAGGTTGATTCGATTGAAACCAAGAAGGAAATGGGCAAGATTTGGATCAAGAAAGATGTGATTGAAGTCAAGGATGAATTTGCACCATCATCTGGTGCAAATACTTCCTCCGGGAAGTAAATTGAAAGCTCTAACTCAGGGGGAGCAGTGTTGAAAATCCAAAACCCCCAGTGTTAAAGTCCAAGTTAAAGTCTAAGCATACACAACAAAATTTATATATTTTAATAATATAAATGCTTCAAAATAGTTGAGCATAAAATACATTGAACAAGATAATATATCTAGTATGAATGAAAAGAAAAGAGAATTGAATATAAATATGTTTCTATCTTCAAAGTAAATAAAGAGATCAATAAGACTTCATTTATATTTTTCTTAAATTACAACATGAACAGAAGAAAAGAAGTGAATACGATTAGTGTACCTTATCGCTAATTGAAGGTATGATAATTTCATTGCTCCAAAAGTTTCTTTGTCCTACTTGGTAAACTTTTAATTCTTCCTCTAATCAGCTACTTGGGAGGAAAGATATCATTAGGGCATTTATCTGCCCAACCATGGACCATCTGCTCCCCTCGTGTCATTCCCACTAGAATGACCCGGCCCGCCACAAAGAGATGTCCAGAAGAGAATCCAATGCCAACTGAGACTGGTGTTTGACCCTACATTTTCCTAGTTGGTCACACACTATAGGCAACTCCTAACTAGTGTGACCATCTGACTGGAAATGTATCTAGGAAAGAAAAACTGACTGACACTACTAGTGTTTTTAGCGTCACCTTGGCCAAGGTTTTACAAGTGAGCACAACATGACTTGACTGGTCATGTGGTACAGTTTGCACCCTACTTAGCATAGTTTTCAGTAAAAGGAAATCTTCCATTTAAACCCTTGTGCTACTGCACACTAAATGTATGGCCTTGTGTGCGTCTGCACAATTTGTAATGATAGTTTTTCCTTTCTTAAAAAGCCTTATTACCAGAAATGTTTTTGGGTTTGCCAAAAGTAAAATAATAGTTCAGACAGAAATCTTTTAGTTTGGTTCTTTAAGATACTGTCTTCTCTTAAGGTCAGAACCTCTGAGGTTAAGTTTCGAATAGTTTTACCTTCTCAGTATTACGTCTTTTCTTCAGCACTAATACTTGGTTCAAATAAAGAAAGAAAGAATTTTGGAAGTAAGAATTATCAAAATGAAGAGACAGACTACCTCAGTAAACATGAGGAGCTCCCGGCAGTAGAGTTTGATAAAAATAGTTAAATGTCACAACCCCCCCCCACAAACCATGGTACGACTCGGTGAAGCAATTCATGAGTTTAACTTCCAATCCAGTTTTAGAACTCACAGAAAGATCATTTAGGTAAGCAAGATATGTTTGCATGAATAATTAACTTCTTCTATTTTAATAGCCAGATTACTATATCCTTGAGAAATATAATGAAGTTTATACTCTTTTGTTAATTTTGAGTTTTAAACATGTACTAGGATGGCTCAGGAAGTTCTATACAAAAGAAATAAACACAAAAACCCATCAACATAATTTCTCAAGCTTAAGACCCTCCAAGCGAAGGAGAAATAATCTACGTTTAGGAAGAGGAAAGAACATGCCTATCCACTGATGATTCCCCTTTGAATCTCTATCTAGTTCCACTGTCATTCCCTCTCTGAAGCTCTATCCTCTGTCGTTTCAATGTGTGCTTCCCATTTGATAAGTTGATAGTCTCCAAACTTGCTCTATATATCCCTGAATACCTCTAATGATTATCTTCTATTGCTCATACTTCATTTTTGCCTCCTCAAAAAACAAGAATTTGTTGCCTTAAAAGAAAGGTTTCTCTTAGCTATACTTCGTCACCTCCGATCAAGACGCCACTCCCTCGAATGTTTCTTACCAACGCTTGCAAAACTAGAAAAGAAATTACTAAAGCCATTCGCTTTATCTCTTTCGTAGAAAGGTAAAAAAAAAAGAGTTTCTGAATCCCATCTCCACAAGAAAACATAAATCTTGGTTGAGCTTTTATTTTAATGGGTCAACGGTTCAAGAGGTCGGATTAACATTAAGCTAGCGGGGTCAACGCCCTTCACCAATCGCAAGAATTCCAATAGACATGTATCGTAATAAATATAATAGAATATGGAGTACTTATAATTGTGGTTAGATAATAAGGTTTAAAGTTATGGAAATAGACTATTAAGAATATGAGTTCTGCTTATTAGAATGTCTCAATATTTGAGGTTATTCTCATTAAAGAAAAAGGTGAAAGATTTTTTTTTTAAATCGGAAGTCTCATTCCAAAATTGGTGGTTAAGGAACTTGAAGATTAAGAGAAGTAAAAAAAATGTTGAGAATAAAATAAATGAATAGTGATTGCTAAATGTTAAACTCATTCTTGAAGAGTCAAACAACTATTATTCCATATGGAAATTTAAAAGGTAATGTTTACTCATCCTTCGACTTAGGCTAGGGAGGTCTTATATTAATTTTCACTTAAGTTTACTTGACCACTCAGGTCTAAACATCCCCTTCCCAGGATTGTAACGACAGTTTCTGACTTATTGAAAGTTTCAATTGGCACTAGATTCTTCTTTCATTTGTTGTACCTAATGATACCTTTCCTCCCCTTCAAGGAAGATCTATCCTGCAACCACTAGGTCAACATGAATAATCACTCCGATAACACATTACAATCTTGCATCTGTATTAAAATAATAATGAGACATCTATCAATATACTTAATGGAAACAAAACATTTATATACATTGCATATATCTATTCATCTACTGATTAGCATCATTTTATGTATATGCATGTTTTAAAGTTTGAAAGAAACACATCATTATGTCTAGGTACATATTGCATATCCAAGTACATGTCAAATAACTAAGGCACAAGTGGGATGCAACATATCCTTCTGCTTGTGAATCATCTTCCTCGATGATGTAGCATGTCAAAATAATAACAAAAGTCTTCATTGTTTAACCAAACATAAAAAAAATAGAGGTTCAACTGAGATAAACATTGAACAAATAAGGAAACTTTTACTACATTTTAGTATAAGCCTCCCAGGTGGCACTATCTTCTTGGTACTGGTCCCATTGGACCTTACATTGGGCCACTTCTCTATTACGTAAGCAATGCTTACATACCTCAAGCACCTTGACTAGCTCAATCATGATTACTCCTGGGTCTTAAACTTGTAAAGAGTTCCAATCAATCGTATGTGTAAAATCAGATATATACTTTTTAAGGTAAGATACATGGAATACATTATGCAACCGTGCAAGAGTTGGTGGTAGAGCAATTTTATAGGTGACTAGGTTGATAACAGTCTCCAAGACCTCAAATGGTCCAACATACTGGGGTGCAAGTTTAGTGGATTTCCCAAACTTTATGGCACTTTTATGTGGTTTAACACGTAGAAGCACTTTCTCCCTCACTTCAAATTGTTTGGGAGTTTGCTTGGCATCTGCATAAATTTTGTCTCAATCGTTAGCTTCTTCTAACCTTTTCTTGATCAACTTTACTAGCTCCTCCATTTCGTAGAGCATTTCTGGACCGACGGTTATCTTATCTTCTAGCTTATCTTAGCTAATAGGAGTTCTACACCTCCTTCCATATAGTGCCTCTAATGCTGCCATTTTTATAGATGATTGGTAAGAATTATTATATGCAAATTCAACTAAAGGAAGATAATCTTCCCATTTGTACTGTTGATCCATACAGTACATTCAAAGAAGGTCCTCTAAAATCTAGTTAACTCTTTCTGTTTGGCCATCTGTTTCAGGATGGTAGGTGGAACTGATATTCAATTGTGTACCCAAGGCTGAAAATAATGTTTGCCAAAATCGTGAAGTCATTCTAGCATCTCTATCAGATATTATTTTCTCAGGTATTCCATGTTGCCGAAATATTTCCTGTACAAATTTATGAGCAATAGTATTTGCACTATCAGTTAAATTTCCTGATATAAAGTGTGCTAGTTTGGTGAGCCTATCAACTACTACCAGGATGGTATTGTGTTTATTTCTAGACATGGACAATCCCTGGACAAAGTCCATACTGATTATCTACCACTTCCAATCAGGTACTACATGGGGTTGTAATAGTCTCGCAGGGTGCTAATGTTCAGCTTTGACTCTCTGGAATTCTAAGCAACTTGCCACAAATCTTGTCGCATCCTTCTTCATCCCTTTTCAAAAATATAGAGGTTTAACATCTGCTATAAGTTTGGTAACCCCAAGGTGTTCGAAATATGGTGTCGAGTATACTTCTTTCCACATCAAATTCCTAAGCTTGGTATTTTTAGGTATGTACATTCTTCCCTAATACCTTAATAATCTGTCATTTTTTATTTTGAATCCATCATACCTTGGGTCTTGAGGATCGAGTTGAAGAGCCATCTTCACTTGTTGATAGTATTTATCATCTTTTAATTGGTGAAGCACCCTACTTCTAAAATCTAAATACACTGAAGTTATTGCATTGACATGTCTACAGCGGCTTAAAGCATCTGCCACCCAATTTTCCTTGCCTTTAATGTAATTGATTTTGAAATCATAATTTGAAACCAACTCTAACCACCGCCTTTGTCTAGCATTTAAATTTGGTTGAGTAAATATGTATTTCAATCCTTGGTGGTCAGATCGGAGCTCAAATGGTTTTCCCAATAAATAATGACACCACATTTGTAAGGCATGAACAATGGCAGCCAACTCAAGATCATGGGGTGCATAATTCTATTCATGATTTTTGAGTTTCCTAGACTCATATGTTATTACTTGTCCAATTTGCATGAGTACCCCTCCTAATCCTTCCCCTAATGCATCAGTTACAACAAAAAAAATTTCTTCAAGATCTAGTATTTTTACTATTGGTGCAGAGACTAGTTTCTTCCTAAGCAATTCAAATGCCTTCTGACATTTTTCTGACCACACAAATTTCTTTCCTTTTCTTTGTAATGAAGTAATTGGATATACTATTCATGAAAAATCCCTTACAAATTTTTAGTAATAGCCTGCTAAGCCCATAAAGCTCTGGACTTCTTGTACATTTTTGGGAATAGGCCATTTAGTTATCACTTTTATTTTAGCGGGATCCACTGCTATACCCTTTTCAGATATTATATGACCCAGGTATTGGACTTCTTTTTGGAAGAATGTGCATTTGTACAATTTCCTGTAAAGCTTATTTTCACGCAGGCGCTGCAATACAAACTGAAGGTGCTGATAATGTTCCTCTTCATTCCTTGAATAAATTAAAATATCATCAAGGAAGACTAAAACAAATTTATCTAAGAAGCCATGAAACACACTGTTCATCAAATTCATAAACGTAGCTAGGGCATTAGTAAGTCCAAAAGGTAGCACTGTGAATTCATAATGCCCATAACGAGTTCTGAAGGCCATTTTATGAATATCCTCCTCCTTCAATCTCAACTGATGATATCTTGCCCGAAGATCTATTTTGGAAAAGACTGGTGCTCCTCACATTTGATCAAACAAATCATCTATGTGGGGCAAAGGATATCTATTCCTGATAGTTAATTTATTTAACATTCTATAATCTATGCATAATCAAAGGATTCCATCTTTCTTTTTGACAAAAATCACGGGTGTCCCCCATGGTGACACGCTCGATCTAATCAATCCTTTGTTCAACAATTCTTGAAGTTGGGCCTTCAACTCCATAAGTTCAATAGTGGTCATACGGTAAGGGGGCTTTAGACACTGGTGCAGCTCCAGGTACTAACTCTATGGAAAAATCAAATATTCTCTTAGGGGGTAAACCTGGTAATTCTTCTGGAAATACATCTTGATAGTCTTGTAGGTAGGGATATTCCTCTGCAAAGGATTCCTGTGATTTCTCACCTACCTTTTCTTTTATATTATAACTTGTTTCTTTGGCTTCATCAACTTTCTCCATTTTTATCGCAAATATTTGGCAACCTTTCCTTCCATTCCGTTTTAATTGCATGGTAGAGAGTCATCGTAACTTGACTTCTCATTGGATGCCTTGTATTTGCACCTTATTACCTAAGTCATCTTCACACTCAACTATCTTATCACAACAATCCACTTTGGCCTTATGTTTTTCCAACCAACTCATGCCTAATATAACATCATATGAGCCTAGAGGTGCTACATTGATGGGGAACGCACAGTGGGAAATGTAGAACAGGCCCTAATTTACTCTAGTCAGCAAGACTAACAAATGAACCACTGATACATCTCCATCGGTCAGACAATCATCATCGGAAAGACTTTCTTAAGTCTCTTTGTGACCAAACTCACCTCGATAGCTCAACTTTACTTTATCTTTGACGAGACTTACTTCTATCAGCTAGGTCTTTCATCCTTCTGTCGATGCCCAATGACGGTTAAGTTCCTCCTCGTCTCAACCGTGATAGCTTCCACACTAGTTGGATGTGAATTTATCGGCAAGACCCTTCTCGTTGGTGAAACTCTTAACTTGTCTCTCAATGCGCCAATGGCATTTACCTTCAGTAAGACTTGTTCTGTCGGTGAACACTTACAATCTTTGGTCGATGCGCCGATCACTCCGATGTCACCTTTAACCTTCACTCATCGGTGAGACAATTACTATCAACCACATTAGGGTTTGCTTTGCTGATACACCGATGTATAGTTTACCTTCTCCCGAACCCTAGCACATGGAGATGCTAGGTCAACCTACTGTGCAACTCGTACTGTCTGGATCCTCTGCACCGCTGAACAATGAAACAAAATAGAAAACAAAAATGGATATTTGTACAACAAAGCCATTCCACTGATTTCAACATAAATCTTACCAATGGAATGCTTCACATCGACATATTGCAACAACGGAAAGCACATAAAGAATAGAAATCTACAGCTATACAATTTATAGTTACAAGAAACAGAAATCAAATCGTTAGAATAGAATCATTCTATTTCTCCTTAGCACAATACACAATCACATTCAATCACACTTCTTCTTCTCCCCTAATCATGATTTGGTTCATTCCTCTGGGGTTTTTATCAACTCGCCCTGAGGAAAACCAACCGATTCCAAGCGGCTGGGAGACAAATCCAAATGGATGGGAGACCAACCATCTCGAGATTAATAATTTGACAAATGTGACCTAAGTCACTTGGGACTTACAAAAAGAGTTCTAGGTCATGAAAGAAGTAGAGACAAACTGAAATGAAAATGCATTGGTCAAATATACCTTATTACAAAAGAAAACAGGATTTTCTAGGTGCTCCTGCACCATACATATAGGTTTACCTTTGAAACAAGACTTGGAAGTTCAACCCTAGCTTCGAATAAACACTGCTCTACCCGAGCTCTTGATTGATTAGCATATTCGACCATCCATGAATTCACCATGTATCCAGCTCTTTTTGGAAATCTACTCAACAATTTGGGTGAAATGAAATTCTTTGTAGCCCCTTGTATCTATGAGTATGGTAATAGGATTTCCATAAAGCATACCTGGGATTTCTATAGGTGTGAACTAGTACTCTGCTTGCCTATTTTCCACTACTGCATGAATCCTCTACTGAAAGGCTTTCTGCTGGGAAGGTAATGGATTCTTCTGTTGTTGCCTTTCATGGTTTCTTATGGGACATTGATTAGCATAATGATCACCCCCGCAAGTAAAGCATCCTCCTGGGGGTCCTCTCCTCTCTGCTCCTCTGTTATTCTCTTCATAATTCCTCCTGGGTTTGTCAAAATTTCTATCTCTTGACTGATCCTAGCGACTTCCTTTGTTTCTTTTCGAGTCCATGTTCCTGTAATTAAAATTGCCTCCTTTCTTTTTGAAAGATTGAGAATTTTGTGACCAGTTTCACGTTTTTCTATTTCTATCTCTTATGGAGTCATCTTTCTTGACTTTTTGCTCCTGTCTCATAGCCTTTTCATAGGTTTTGTTCATGGTAGTGGGTACCAAAACATCTATAGACCCACTAATGTAATCATTGAGTCCCATGATAAATTTCCTAATTTTATACTTCTCATCCCTCTAAAATTGGGGAACATATTTAAGTAGACGAGTGAACTTCTCCCAGTATGCATGCACTGAGAGTTCACCTTGCCTCAGTTCCTAGAAATCCGTTAACTTCTGTTCAAAAATAGCTGAGGTAACAATCGCTGCCTAAAAACATCCACAAATCAATCCCATGTCATATCCGCAGATGACCAACCCAGCTCTACCTTTTTATTCTCCCACCATCTAGCGGCTTCTCCAGTTAACTGGTAAGCCCCCCATACCGCCTTCATGTTTTCCGTATATTCTCTTATTTCAAAGTATTTTTCCATACCTATCAACTAGGCCTCGGCAGCATCACCTGCCTCTAATCCATCATACTGTGGGAGTTTTATTTTCTTCATGTCATCGGAGATGATACCATGCATTGTCTTTTCTTTACTAGTTTGGATTATAGTGTGTTCCTCATTCCTTGTTGGATGGGTATGAGCATTCTCAGAGTTTCTATCTTTAATTCTAGACTCATGTTCCTCATCTTGATTTTTGATGTGCCTATTGTCTCTCTGCTCTAACTGCTGGAGCCTGGCCTGAGTATTAAGCATCATCTACAAGAGTCTATCTATCTTGGCAGCAGAGGTCTCTAGGGGTTCAATTCCCCCCTACCCTCAAATAAGTGAGCCATCCCTTCTCCTCCAACTAAATCTATTAAAGTAATTATATTTTTTTTAGTCTCAATATTTCCACTTCATCCACATAAATGTATAACAAAATTACACACTAGAAAATTTATATATTTACACACTTCAAAAAAAATTATATTTACACACTACAAAATTTTTGTTTACAATATTTTACAAGGTTCAATACAGTACCCTTATCTAAGAGCTTTCATCACTACCGGTTATGGGCTCTTCCTGCCCCTCAAATTCTGAATAAGGAATTAACCGGTAACCTGGAGTAGGTATTCGGGTTTCCTTCAAGTCATGCGACATGTTACTGTTATCAACTGGAGTTAAAAATTGATTAACATCTTTTGGTTTACTAGACTCTAAAGAGGTGTTTCTCACTATTTTTCTATTTAATTTAGCCCAATTTTGTTTTTCTGCCTTAAGCTATTTGATAGCATTAGCTAAAATTTCATTGTTCGAAGGTATAATACAACACCAATGATCCTTCTTCTTATTTGTTGTTTTCCAACATGGAATGTTACCTGATTCTTGTGTTCTCTTACGTTTTGCAGTGTAAACCCGCATCCTGGCACAAAACCAAAATGCTTGTTTCAGTTCTAATAGTTTTGAGTTCTCTTGGTGATGAGCCCAAGGTTTAGTGTCGAACTTGGTAGCTCTGATACCATATGTTAAAGTCTAAGCATACACAACAAAATTTATATATTCAAATAATATAAATGCTTCAAAATAGTTGAGCATAAAATAAATTGAACAAGATAATATATCTAGTATGAATGAAAAGAAAAGAGAATTGAATATAAATATGTTTCTATCTTCAAAGTAAATAAAGAGATTCATAAGACTTCATTTATATATTTTTTAAATTGCAACATGAACAAAAGAAAAGAAGTGAATACGATCAGTGTACCTTATCACTAATTGAAGGTATAATAATTTCATTGCTCCAAAAGTTTCTTTGTCCTACTTGGTAAACTTTTAATTCTTCCTCTAATCAGCTACTTGGGAGGAAAGACATCATCAAGGCATTTATCTACCCAACCATGGACCATCTGGTCCCCCCATGTCATTCCCACTGGAATGACCTGGCCCGCCGTAGAGAAATGTCCAGAAGAGAATCCAATGCCAACTAACACTAGTGTTTGACCCTACATTTTCCTAGTTGGTCACAAACTATAGGTAACTCCTAACTACTGTGACCATCTGACTGGAAGTGTATCTGGGAAAGAAAAACTGACCGACACTACTAGTGTTTTTAACGTCACCTTGGCCAAGGTTTTACAAGTGAGCGCAACACGACTTGACTAGTCATGTGGTACAGTTTGCACCCTACTCAGCATAGTTTTTAGTAAAAGAAAATCTTCCATTTAAACCCTTGTGCTATTGCACACTAAATGTATGGCCTTGTGTGCTTCTGTACAATTTGTAATGATAGTTTTTCTGTTCTTAAACAACCTTATTACCAGAAATGTTTTTGGGTTTGCCAAAAGTAAAATAATAGTTCAGACAGAAATCTTTTAGTTTGGTTCTTTCTAAGATATTGTCTTCTCTTAAGGTCAGAACCTCTGAGGTTAAGTTTCGAATAGTTTTGTCTTCTCAGTATTACATCTTTTCTTTAGCTCTAATACTTGGTTCAAAGAAAGGAAGAAAGAACTTTAGAAGTAAGAATTATCAAAATGAAGAGATAGACTGCCTCAGTAAACATGAGGAGCTCCTAGCAGTAGAGTTTGATAAAAATAGTGTCATGTCCCACTACCAACTAACAATAACCGTAGCCAATATACGATTAAGGAAATCATCAATTAAGTGATCAGAGAACAGACGAATTGTTAAGAGAATACAATTTATTATGAATAATGATTTAGACAATACATGCGATTACCAGGAGAGGCGAGGTCTCTTGGAAAGGTGGCAACTCTTAGATAAAAGCAAAGAATCTAAAGAATATAAGAGGGATCATTAGCAATAACCTTTGGAGGATATATCGGGAATTTATTCTCTCATCACAAAGTATTCAATCTACAGCCATATCAGCAAGAAATACAATTCAATATTATCATCATCTCATGATATCATTCACAGATCTAACTCTTTGTAGCCGCTTGTCGAGAATTGTCATCAGTGTTGGTTGAATATTCCTATCTACTGACCCAGTCTCTTGGTGCCAATTGCTATAGATAGAAGCCTACAAACCATCATTCCTAGTTAGCATTAAGTATATGGTAGCAATTGACATTGGATGCCGTCACATTTCTAAGAAGCGCCTTCATTGCAAAGATCAGTTGTGACTATATTCAGCGTCAAAGATAATTTCCATCACAGTGAGAAGTATCATTATCATAGAAGATCGAACCTCTAACCTGAGCGTATCTTCCTTTGAGTCGGTGACTCATATCATAAGGCTCTATAGAAGCGGATTCCATCATAATAGTCAGCGGTTCCAACTTAGACTGCAAGCACAACATTGTTTCCATTACATTCTTTGTAACCCATAACTATTGCCATAGTTTGCATTTCATAGTTAGTAGATATTGTGTCAGAGACAATTGTAGCTTGGAAGAAGATAGATCAATTATTTGCATAATTGAAAGAATCGATCAAACCAGTTAAAATTGTGTGTAAGATTAAGAAATTTTGAACTATATAAAAGGGGACATTGTAAGTGGTATCAGAGCTATGTCCTGCCAACCTATGAGGATACTATATGCAAACATATAGAAGGCCAAGAAGTAGCCAAGTAAGGATGAACAATGAATTGAGAGCCTTCATTGAAGTAACCACAAGGAATTTGAATGATCAAAATCAAGCTACTCAAGCCCTTTTACAAACTGTGCAAACCTTGAGAAATGACATGGAAACTTTAAAGGCACAAGTAGCTAATGGGAAGGAAGTAGCTTCTAATCAAGCTGAAAATAGCAACTCTTTGTCAAGCTCAAGGATTCCACTACCATCCTTCCTACCAAGTGAAGAAAATCTAAGAATGGAAAATAATACCCCCCAAAGCATGAGCACAGAAGACATGATGAGAGCTTATGCCAACTTCGAACCTGAACTAAGATGAATGGTGTCCTTTACCGAATATAGCAATTTAAAAAGGAATGAGTTAACAAGAAGAGAGAAAAGACCCACTAACAAGGACTTGAAGCAAAAAGCTAACAAAATCAATTTACCTCATTTTGATGGAACACATAAGTTGTCACCTCATGCATGCTTACAAAAACTAAATGACTATTTTCTTCTTAACCCCATGACGGAGAAAGACGCCCTTCAATTTGCCATCCTACATTTGGAAGGCTTAGCATATGAATGGTGGCATAACAGGAAAAGAACTCAAGGACATGATTCCATCACATCCTATGCAGAATTTTCCAATAAGTTCCTCAAAAAATTTGATAGAAGACATCCCCAACAAGACTTCCGGGATTTAACCTTAATAAGACAACGTGGAACCGTGGACGAGTATGTGAGTGAATTTGAGAAAGTAGCCATTCAAGTCCCTGGAATAGATGATGAAAGACTCACATTCCTATTTGTTCAAGGTTTGGATGGGAAGCCAAGAGGATTGGTAGGGGCTCTAAGACCGTCTACCATGAATGATGCCATCGAAATGGCAACTCAATTAGAAACTAGTAAGACCCCTCAACTATTCACCAAACCTATGCATAAGAAAGAAAATCTTAATAAGAATTCATGTCGTAAATGCGGGGAACCATGGCAATCAGGACATATATGTCTAAGGAATGAAAAGAAATATGAGAAACCATATCTTTCTTATAATGGTCGAGAAGAGATAAGAAAGAAGGGTCTTTGTTTTGATTGCAAGAAGGAATGGGAGAAAGGACACGTTTGTGAACAAGACAAAAAAGTGTGTTTTAAATGCAAAGAAGCATGGAAACCAGGGCATAGATGTGGAACAAGAGCTCAAGCACACAATATAGAAGTCATATTCAACAAAGAAAGTTAAGAAGAAATCGAGGTAACTCTAAGTAAAAGAAGAAAAGAGAATTGATTTTAGAACCAAAAGAAAATGTAATGAACTCACATGGGCCAAAGGGGTTTTGCCTTCTAATGAAGGGTTCTGCCTTTGGGTCTAGAGAGAAATGTGCTCTTCTAGATATGCCACTTATGATGGAAGAAATAAGTTCACATGAGCTGAAGGGGTTCTGCCTTCTAGTGAAGGGTTCTGCCTTTGGGTCTAGGAGAGAAGTGCTCTTCTAGATACGCCACTCATGATGAGAAATGATAAGTCCACATAAGCCAAAGGGGTTCTGCCTTCTAATGAAGGGATCTACCTTTGGGTCTAGAGAGAAATGTGCTCTTCTAGATACGCCACTTATGATGGAAGTAATAAGTTCACATGAGCCGAAAGGGTTCTGCCTTCTAGTGAAGGGTTCTGCCTTTGGGTCTAGGAGAGAAGTGCTCTTCTAGATACACCACTCATGATGAGGAATGATAAGTCCACATAAGCCAAAGGGGTTCTACCTTTTAATGAAGGGTTTTGCCCTTGGGTCTAGAGAGAAATGTGCTCTTCTAGATACACCACTTATGATGGAATTAATAAGATCACATGAGCCAAGGGGGTTCTACCTTTTAATTAAAGGGGTCTGCCTTGGTTCTAGAGAGAGATACTCTTCTAGATACGCCACTCGTGATGGAAATGACATGTTCACTTGGGCCAAAGGAGCTCTGCCCTTGGGCCTAAAGAGTTGGAACATTAAGATACCCTTTTGAAACCTCACTCCTCCATCAGGAGTATAAGGAGACCTTAGGGAAGTAGAGGAAATAAGGAAGTTAATTTCACTAATCACAAGACCCTTGAACTAAATTCATTTCTTCCAAGAATCTTCTTTGAATTCTTCTCTTGATTTATGTAACATAATACCGATACTAAGTCAAATTATGGGCCCATAACCCACAAACTCCTAGGATCATTCTTCATCTATGACACTATATTTCATCAAGCACGTCGCTTTTCAAATCTTCTTTAGTCAGGAACATGACTCTTTTCAATTTTGAGGTCAACAACATATGACAAGTACAAGACTAAATCTCAAGATGCATCTTGGAATCTCAATTATCTCAAAACTTCTTAATCTATGATACTTGCATCTCATCATTATTATTCAAAACATCAAACAAATGCTCTCTTGATCACAAATTCTCTCTCATGGAATCACAATCATTTCACTCAAACATGTTCATTCTGAATCAAAACCATGACTTCATCTCAACGCATTGAAGCTAGATATTAAAGTGCAAGGTATTGAAACAACTCATTGTGATTGCTTGAGGACAAGCAATTTTGAGTGGGGAGGGTTTTCATGTCCCATTACCAACTAACAATAATCATAGCCAATATACGATTAAGGAAATCATCAATTAAGTGATCAGAGAATGGATGAATTGTTAAGAGAATACGAGTGATTATGAATAATGATTTAGACAATACATGCGATTAGCAAGAGAGGCGAGGTCTCTTGGAAAGGTGGCAACTCTTGGATAAAAGCAAAGAATCTAAAGAATATAAGAGGGAACATCAGCAATAATCTTAGGAGGATATAATGGGAATTTATTCTCTCATCACAAAGTATTCAATCTACAGCCATATTAGCAAGAAATACAATTCAATATTATATCATCTCACAATATCATTCACAGATCTAACTCTTTGTAGCCGCTTGTGGAGAATTGTCATCATTGCTGGTTGAATATTCCTATCTGCTAACCTAGTCTCTTGGTGCCAATTGCAATAGATAGAAGCCTACAAACCATCATTCCTAGTTAGTGTTAAAGCATATGGTAGTGATTGACATTGGATGCCGTCACATTTCTAAGTAGTGACTTCATTGCAAAGATCAGTTGTGCTATATTCAGCATCAAAGACAATTTCCATCATAGTGGGAAGTATCATCGTCATAGAAGATCAAACCTCTAACCTGAGCATATCTTCCTCTGAGTCGGTGACTCATATCATAAGGCTCTGTAGAAGTGGATTCCATCATAATAGTCAGCAGTTCCAACTCAGACTGCAGGCACAACATTGTTTTCATTACATTCTTTGTAACCCATAACTATTGCCATAGTTTGCATTTCATAGTTAGTAGATATTATGTAGGAGACAATTGTAGCTTAGAAGAAGATAGATCAGTTATTTGCATAATTGAAAGAATCGATCAAACCAATTAAAATTGTGTGCAAGATTAAGAAATTTTGAACTGTATAAAAGGGAACATTATAAATAGTTAAATGTCACAACCCCCCCACACACACCATGGTACGAATAGGTGAAGAAGTTCATGAGTTTATCTTCCAATCCAGTTTTAGAACTCACAGAAAGATCATTTAGGTAAGCAAGATATGTTTGCATGAATAATTAACTTCTTCTATTTTAATAGCCAAATTACTGTATCCTTGAGAAATATAATGAAGTTTATACTCTTATGTTAATTTTGAGTTTTAAACATTTACTAGGACGTCTCAAGAAGTTATATACAAAATAAATAAACACAAAAACCCATCGACAAAATTTCTCAAGCTTAAGACTCTCCAACGAAGGAGAAATTATCTATGTTTAGGAAGAGGAAAGAACATGCCTATCCACTGACGATTCCTCTTTGAATCTCTATCCAATTCCACTGTCGTTCCCTCTCTAAAGCTCTATCCTCCATCGTTTCAATGTGTGCTTCCCATTTGATAAGTCAATAGTCTCCAAACTTGCTCTATATATCCCCGAATAGCTCCAATGCTTATCTTCTGTTGCTCATACTTTGTTTTTGCCTCCTTCTCAAAAAACAAGAATATGTTGCCTCAAAAGAAAGGTTTTGCTTAGCTATACTCTGTCACCTTCGATCAAGACACCACTCCCTTGAATGTTTCTTACCAACGCTTCCAAAAATAGAAAAAAAATTACTAAAGCCATTCGCTTTATCTCTTTCGTAGAAAGGTAAAAAAAAGAGTTTTCGAATCCCATCACCACAAGAAAACATAAATCTTGGTTGCTTTTATTTTAATGGGCCGATGGTTCAAGAGGTCAGATTAACATTAAGCTAGTGGGGTCAACACCCTTCACCAATAGCAAGGATTCCAATAGACCAATCGCAAGGATTCCAATAGACATGTATCATAATAATAATAGAATATGGAGTACTTATAATCGTGTTTAGATTATAAGGTTTAAAGTTATGGAAATAGACTAGTACGAATATGAGTTCTGTTGATTAGAATGTCTCAATATTTGAGGTTATTCTCTTAAAAGAAAAAGGTGAAAGATTTTTTTTTTTTAATCGGAAGTCTCATTCCAAAATTGGTGGTCAAGAGGAGTCACGAACTTGAAGATTAAGAGAAGTAAAAAAAGAAAAATGTTGAGAATAAAATAAATGAATAGCGATTGCTAAATGTTAAACTCATTCTTGAAGAGTCAAACAACTATTATTCCATATGGAAGTTGACAAAGTAATGTTTACTCATCTTTTGACTTCGGCTAGGGAGGTCTTATATTAATTTTGACTTAAGTTTACTTGACCACTCAGGTCTGAACATCCCCTTCCCAGAATTGTAATGACAGTTTTTGACTTATTGAAAGTTTCAATTGGCACTAGATTCTTCTTCTTTCATTTCTCGTACCTAATGATACCTTTCCTCCCCTTCAGGGAAGATCTATCCTGCAACCACTAGGTCAACATGAATAATCAGTCTGATAACACATTACAATCTTGCATCTGTATTAAAATAATAATGAGACATCCATCAATGTACTTAATGGAAACAAAACATTTATATACATTGCATATATCTATTCATGTACTGATTAGCATCATTTTATGTATATGCATGTTTTAAAGTTTGAAAGAAACACATCATTATGTCTAGGTACATATTGCATATCCAAGTACAAGTCAAATAACTAAGGCACAAGTAGGATGTAACACCCAACCAGATAGATAGTGCTAGAATCTGACATGAAGATATGATAAAAAGAATCATATGACAAATCATCTAAAGCAAGTTCCGGAAGAAAAAGTCCATTTGTGAAGATTTGTACAGTAATATAAGGTGTTTGTGGTTGCCAGGAAGGTGCCTAATAGCTTTTTGTAAGGTGACATGAATGACTTAGGTTTTGGCATGCAAAGGATAAAATGAGTTGTATCCGAAGGAAAAATCATTCTGCATTCCATGTGCTCAAGTGACTAAGGGGAACCGAAGCAAGATTCAAAGTGACTATAGCATTCTCCAAAGGATTTCAGATCAAGATCAAGGAAACCCTAATTTGGCAAAAGAGGGAAAATGCCTCGCCCCAAGTTTAAGAAATAATTCTTCAAATCACTGGAAAATAATCCGTTAGGAGCATTCTCAATTACTCCACATGGGGTTATGCATATGGAAGATATCAGAGCATACATTCATGTCAGTTTAGAAGAATATGATCACATGAAGTTAGGAAAGTTGTATTTAGATGAACTGAATACTGTGGATATTGTGTTGAAAAATGAATACAAATTTCTAGAGGAGAAAAATAACTTGACACCTGGTTGGTTTTTCCCATAATTCTGAATGATGCATGGGTTAAGCTTATTCTAAGCAGAATTCATGATGAATCTCTATATCTTGATGAACCCTATATGATAACTAAATAAGCCATCAAAGTTGTAATGGGTATGAGCTCCTCTAGAAGGGTTCCAAGCATAAAGAAGATGAAGAACAATGTGGTAATGCAGCTAACAGGAGCCAAGTTTGATAAGAGTGTACTTACAGTGAATGATATCAAGGATCCAGCTGTCAGATTTGCATCAATGATTGTTGGATACAAAATATACTTCTCCAACAAGGAAAATTTTGTGCCTACATCAGCTATATACACAGCATATGACATGATCAAAAACAATACGAACTATGACCTCTACGAATTGCTCCGGAGTGAACTAATGGAGAACTTGAAAAGAACAAAAGAAACTAATCATCCTTTCAAATACAAAACATTGATTACATGTTTACTCTTTTACTTCCTAAGAGAGCTACCTGGGTCAGGAAATATTGTCTGGCTTGATCACATACCTGTAGCCGCTCAAATAAGAAATCACTTACAGAGCTTGGGCAATGCAGATAAGCATAACGAAATCTTATGGAAATATTTCAAGGATTTTCAAAAGAAAATGTTAAGTAGGTTCTGAATACCGAAAAATGTAGTGATAAAGTATGAAAAAGATATTGTATTTATGGTGGATAAAGACAAATGCTTCATGGAAGCCGTGGAACCAAGAACTGTATGGGTCCCTGCACTGGGTTATGAAGTTGCAGAAGATGTCTTGACTGAATTAGCTATCATGCACTACTAAGTAAACCTATTGATCCCAAAGAGGACAGATTTGGGACATTCTCAGAATTATCTTCCAAAATGTTGATGGAACCTGAGCAATCACAGAAAATATCAAATGAACAATTAAGTAAGGCAAAAATCAAATCAGGAGAATCAAAGCCCATAAGTGCTCCAGTAGAATGGACATCAAGCACTCCAGAAAGGAAAGAAAAGAGATCTAAAGAGGAGAGACTAGCATCTAGTCCCAGAAAAAAGGATAAGGACCTCATCCTTCATAGAAGCCACAATTGAAAAAAGAAGAGAAAGAAAGTTTCACTTTGTGAAGAAAAAGTGGCAAGAGATACTATTGCAAAACCCTTGGAAAAGCTACAAAGTGCTCAAATCCTTGGTCCACCCAAGTTTCTTCAAGAACCAATAAATCTAAATTCCTTGTCTCCAGAACAGAAATTTGAATTAGTATCATTTGCCTGAGCAAAGGCACAGGAAGAATTGATGAAAACTCACATGCAAGACAATAAGCTCATTACAACAGTATCTGATGTACTAGAAAATTGATGCTTGAATACTAGAAAGACACTTTGACATCATCTACTAATCAACTAAAAGGTATGATAAAATCAATCAGTAGTCATTTTGAATCTTTTGAAAAATCTGTAGAAACAAAGGTCAAAAAAGAATTTGATGAGAAAAGATTAGCCGAGTTAAAAACCATGTTGATCAATGATAAAATCTCTTTAAACCAAGGAATAAGAGGTATGCAAAGTGCCATAAAAGAAGGCTATGACTTGTACACATTTTGTCTATCTTGACCAAAGGTTACAAAGGAATTAGAAGATAAAATCAAGGACATGGAACTCATATTGCTTAATATTTCCAAGACATATAATCTGGCAATTAAGTCAATAAGTGCCAGAGAGGCACAGGTTGTAAATATTCACAATGATCTAAGCATTCTGATGAAGAAAAGGGAAGAAATCAAAGATAGGTTGCGCCAACTAAGGGGGCTGATAAGTCCAAAAATTGATTCCATGAACAATCTGGCTGATGAAGCCTTGAAATCACAAGCATTAATTGATACACCATCAGATGTGCAGAAGGCAGTAAAGCTAGTCTCTTTGATAAATAGCCACATCCATATTTTGGAGACTACAAGGACCAGTTGGAATGGAGAGATAGCTTTGATAAATACTATCTATAATGATATTCTACCTTTAACTGAAAATTAAGATACAAATGTGTATTTGTACATTTGTAGCAGAGTACAACAAATTTTTGTAGTTTTAACTCCGCAACCTACAACTTTTCCATTGATGTCAAAGGGGGAGAAGAAGATTAGTAAAAAATATGCAAACATCTTAGGAGGAGAAGAAATATAGAGTGTATATAGAAAGGGGGACCAGTCAAGATAGTCAAGCATTTTTCACTAAGTGTTGCCATCAATGACAAATGGGGAGATTGTTGGCAAGAGACGTGCTACTATGTGGAATAATTGAGCGTTGTCATTGATGGAAACAAGGCAAAGAAGACATCACTCCAGAAGACCAACTTGATTTAGCAACAAGGCATAAGAGTATTCAAGACCGGAAGGCTATAATGACTAAGTATGGACAATATTCAGTGTAAGGGACACAAAGTGGATCAGTATGCCTCCGCAAATGAAGACCTACAAATGCAATTCAGATATGTTTACTCATAGCTATTTGATGATGATATACTCTAGTGTTCAAGTCATGACTTCCTCCGGAAGTCATTTGAAGAAAATATCTAAGTCTGGATGAACAGAAGTAAGACAAGGACAATGTATAATGCAAAGTAAAATGATCTGCATTTCTCCACAAGTGCATATTTTGTTATGCAGTTTTAAGGTGTTGTAAACACTTGTATGAAGTGTTTAAATCTAGAGTTGTAAGATCTAAAGTCCAGTCGAAAGATAGTTGCAAGCTGCTGAGTATCGCTACAGTGTTTGACAAAGTTTGACTGTGATAGAGTCTGAGTTTTGATGGTCGGCATTTTGCCACTAAAGAATATTTTGCTTTGTGGTTTTGAAGGTATGATTGGTGATGTCTGAGGAGTCTTTTATATGATTTTGAGCAAGCCCTATGGTTTGTAGTAAAAGATGTAGTCTGACAAATCAACTAAATCAGTAACAGTCTGAGTTTAAGGCCGACATGATAGTTTGATTTATGTACAGTAAGTTCTATTGATTAGAACTTTATCCTAAGTGGTTCTATAGTTGGAGCCAACATATGAGAAGATGTTTCAAATGTTATTTAGGTCCGCTATGTATTTTGATGAATGGATTTGGCCGACAAGCTACAAGTTTATTAACTATATGCTTCATCTGAGTATGCCAACCTAATATGAGGATCTTAAGTGTTGCAGATATATATATGGGATCAAATTCAGTGTTTGGTGGTGGTGTTGCGAATATGAATATACATATGTGCGACATATAGTGGAAGGTGATTTTGTGAAAGCAATAAAGAGCAGAAGAAGAGAGATCTTATTCCATGTAAAAGCAGAGCAATGAAACAAAGCAGTCAGATGAAAAGTTTTGAGGTAGTATTTTTGTGATTCATTGGAGCTGCAACTATGCATGTGTAGATGCAATCTGAGCAGCTCAATTTGGCAGTGATCCATTCTTCTTTCTTCTTTCTTTCTCTAGGAAGTGATCCTATTTTGGCAGTGAGCCTTTCTTGTTGTGAGCATTTCTCTGGGTAGTGAGCCCTAAGGCAGTGAGCCTTCTTGTAATCCAGTATTGTGCTATATTAATATATTGTGAGCTAACACTCATCGTGGTTTTCCCTTTTTTGGGTTTTCCACGTAAAAATTTGGGTGTTCATGTGTTATGTCTTTATGGATGTTGTTCCTATGTTTATTTTGCTTTCATATTATTAACTTTGGAAATTAGATAAATAAATTTGTTAAGAAGTGGTTTTTTGGAATACTGATTCACCCCACTCTCAGTATTCCTTATTATCAACATCCTTTATGTTTCATTTGGTATAACAAAATGAAAATTGTAGAGGTTGTGGAGATAATAGAATGTAGAAATGCGTTCTTTGTGTTTAAAAGTATGTTGAAAAGAACTATATTTGAAGAGTTTCATATGTATGATCATCTATTTTTCTACAATACATAGATATAGGGTAGATGCAAGAAGTTGTGTCCACTTAAGGTGGAAGTTTCGGAGTTAGAAAAAATTCCGAAATCGGGGAACAAAAAACGGGATCCCGTTTTGCCTCGGGATCCCGAGCCTAGAACCAAAAATGCGATCCCGTTTTTCCCGGGATCCCGAACCTAGAGGCCATAAACGCGATCCCGTTATATAAAACGGGATCCCGTTATAAACGGGATCCCGTTTTATATAACGGGATCGCATTATATGAAACGGGATCCCGTTTTATAAAACGGGATCCCGTTTTTGAAAAGTATTAAATTTTTTAAAAAACAGCAGAGACCCCATTTTCAACAGCGACAGGCGCCAGAGGAAAACAGGATCCCGAGTTCTCAAAGCATCCAGCCAGGTAAGTGGATTTTTCCACTTGTAAAAAATACCCATCAATTGTTTATACCTTCCATTGTTTGTTTTGATGTAAAATACAATGAAAATTTAAATTTTGAATTGTTATTTAGGGTTTAGGGTTTATAGAATCAGTAGTTGATTTTTGACAATTTAGATGTAAAATACAATTGAAATTTTGAAAGACTATATCATATAAAATGTTAGAATTTGAACAAACTGTCAAAATTATGTTTAAAATTGAGAATTGAATAGATATATTTAGGCATTTTAGCTGTAAAATACAATTGAAATTTTGAAAATACTGTATCATATGAAAGGAGAGATTTTGAACAAACTGTCAAAATTTGAGTTCAATTTGAGTGTTGAATAGTTCTATTTAAACATTTTAGCTGTAAAATAGAATTGAAATTTTGAAAATACTGTATCATATGAAAGGAGAGATTTTGAACAAACTGTCAAAATTTGAGTTCAATTTGAATGTTGAATAGGTGTATTTAAACATTTTAGCTGCAAAATGCAATTGAAATTTTGAAACGATTGTATCATATGAAAGGAGAGATTTTGAACAAACTGTCAAAAATTATATAGCAAATTGGGATGATATGTATATTTGGTTTTTATAAAATTTACTTATAACAATGTATGTCATTGTATTTTAAAGGCATTATTGAATAGCTAACTATCATGTAAAAAAATTACAACAAACCATAATAAAACCAAGTTATCACATCCTTCATAATCAAACATTTAGAGACAACTAGAACTAATCAAGAATTGAGAAAATTTTACAGTTTTTGTGATAGCCAACTAATTAAGAATGAAATGAAGCCAACATTTATGTAACTTTTGATATACTCAAGTAGCTGTCCTCACTAGCTAGGTTATGCCCCTGGAATGAACATCGTGATGTTAATTGTGATACGAGCTTGAAACCTCATTGGTAATGCTTTCCCTAATCTTAATGACATTGATGTAGGCTCCACTCATGATCCTTACGAAGATCTTTCCACCACTAACCTCTTTCATGATAGGTCACTATCCTCACCATCTCCTTAGACCTAGAATACCTTGAGCTTATCGATTGGGACCAACACGACCCTTTATGATTTGATGTTTTCCAAAATGATGAAGCCATCATGAAACTTATCAAGTGTCAAGACCACATCCCCATTGTAATCATAAGAAAGACTTTTCCACCATACTTAACACCTACATATATGCTTATTTTGGAGAGAAAGAAAGAACCCTTCAGTCCTGAGGCACCCTAGTCTAGGCAGAATAGCAACAATCTATATAAGTAAGAAGAAACTTGTGATCGATTAAAATGATATAATAAAAATGGACACTTCCCAAGAGCTCCTTAATTTGACAAACTTCACCTTCCATTAGATACCACTTAGATACAAGACATGACTCCCCTCTCCTTATTGAGGACATGCTATAAACATCAACCTGTGAATAGAAGCTTGGACCCTAAACTCTCTAAGATAGTAGCTCCACTGGACCTTGACATCAAAGAAGGCATATATAACCATGTCACCATGTTAAATATTACGTTGATTTCTTCATGTGGTCTTATGGTGATATGCCTTGAGACTCCATCTTTAAAGTCATGCATCATCTTGTGGTTCACCTCAATGCCAAACCTATTCAATAAAAGCTACGCAAAATGCACCCCCAAGTAGCCCTCGTGGTCATAGAAGAATTGTATAAACTCTTGGATGTCCAGGGTTCATTCAGACTATTACTTTTCCTAAATGGGTAGATCTAATGTGGTCTTAGTTAACAAGAAAACTAAGGGAATTCATGTTTGCACTAACTTTTGAGACATCAAAAAAGGATCTACCCCAACTTAGATAACTTTTCTCTACCAAACATTGATATGGTCGTGGATCTTGTGCATAGCCATATATATAAAATTTTATCATTAATCTGGATATAATATGGACCAAGTTGAAACATTTGAGTTAGACATGGAGACACCTAGATTATGGAGCTCGGTCTATGTAAGAAAACACCTGTTATAGACTCAACACAAACTTATCCCTCAACCCTCTAAATTGTGACTTACATCATTTGATTACCCTGGAACACACTATATAGACAACTCTATACAAATTTGGCAAAATATATTTTCTCCTAACAGAAACTTGTATATGTAGAAGTATCTACTACTACATTAGATTTGATATACTTCTTAAAAGGAAAGAGTTGGGACTAACAACTAAATAGAAAACAATAACTAGTTTTGCATTTTGTAGGAAATAGGAAACAAAATTGAGCTATCTAACCATCTTGACTAATTTATCTATTTCTAGCTAGATTGAACCCTAATTCTATATGCAATTCCAACCCTAACCCTAACACTAATTCTAACCCTAATCCTAACCCTAATTCTATATGCAATTCAAACCCTAACCCTTATTATAACCCTAATCATAACCCTAACCCTAGCTCTACTTGTAATTGTAATTGTAACTCTAACTCTAGCCCTAACCCTAACCCTAACGAGCTACTTGTAATTGTAATTGTAACCCTAACTCTAGCCATAACCCAAACCATAATTGTAGCTCTAATACTTACCCTAATTTAGCAACCCTTGAATTCTAATTCTAACCCTAACCTCAATTCTAACCCTAAGCCTGATCCTAATTGAAACCCTAACCCTAACTTTAATTAATCACGAGTCATGCTACAGGGATTTCTTCTACATATTTTGTATGCATGTGTTATTCCCTTATTGCATGTGAGTTCACCAATTATTTGGAAACTTCTCCTAACTGGGAGGCAGGCTTGTATTCAAGCCCTATAAATTTTGTGTTTATAGGTGTTATGTTTAAAGCTATATGGAGACTTGTAATAGGAGGTCTTGAATTTGGTACCAATGATTGTGAGTGCCTTGTCTAGAATATGATGAACCTTTTGAACAAGAGAACCTTGTAGACCATGATGCATATCTTGAAATTTAAACTTGAACATTATCGTCATGTGAATGCTTTTAGCCATCCTACAACCTCCTATCACCCTTCATCCTCTTTTAGGGATATGCCACACAACCTCTCCAAGTTGACCATGCCAAACCCAAAGTCACAATCGTAAGAGGTAAAGAATCTTTTGGCCCCATTCAAGTCCACTCCCTAATAGGAGTGATACAATGCTAATAGGGTTGTGAAGGTAATTAAGTTCTTGATTAGCATGTTGGGTGTATCTAAGCATAATGATGATATAGTTAGTCTTGATTTCATTAATCTTAAGATCATTGAGCCAGAGTACTTAATATATATGGTATAGTTTGTTCAATCAATAGTGGTAGGGAAAATTAATATACTACAATGACATGAAACATAAACCAATAGGTGTCTTAAGATATATTAGTGGTAGGGAAAATTATAGTGGCCCTAACCCTAGTAGAGTAATAAGTTGAAGTAGTGTTAGAATTACTAATAAACTAAAAAACTTTATCCTAGGGTGGTGGGACAAATTACACAAGCCTTACAAAGCCTCTACCACTTCCTTGACATTTTTAACATTGTTCGAATTTGATAGGAGGGATTTATGTCACCTCCTCCTCATCTTAATTCTCATAGTGGATAGAATCATCCAATTTAGCATCAAGACATGAAGGTTTATCTTCATTATCTTAGAAATATCCTCCAAGGCTTTGTGCATATGCTCATGCCACACATTGAAGATGTGGAATTTATCTAAGTAGCAATATAGAAATCCTTAGCCTAACCTTCTACCCCTTCAATATCATTGTATAGAAGGTAGATACAAGTAACATTTGATAGCATGGAGGCACAACTTAGGGATTTCAAGTTGAATGTAAAAAAAATATTCTTCCCAACAAATGCTAGATGTCTAGGAGCAATTTAATGATTTCTTCCATTATCTGCCTAGTCTAGAATATAATTACCTTTTCTTTTGATATGTTTGAAGGAGATAGATTTAAACAAGTATTCACCAATTTTCTAACTTCCAATATATAATAGTTTCCAATAACCACAAGCTTCATCTATGCTTTTTCATATGATCAATGTTGATCTTGGAATCTCCTTCCACACTAAGGGATATCTTGTTTAGTTTCCAAGTCATCTTGAGGCCCTGGATATCATGGCCCTAGAATCTACCATATTAGTGTTCTTGACACCAAAATCATAAGCTTTAAGATAGGTAGAGGTTTTCCCTTATCATCTCTTAATAACATACTCCTCCTACTTCACTAGGATTACCCTTGGCTACCCATCAAAATTTCAAGCTTAATCCATCCCAATGTAGGTGTGGACCAAAGGGTGTGAATATCAACATGGGTATCTCCTTGTTTTAACCTTATTCAAAGCAACCTTAGCCAATTATGAGCCTAATCAGTGCCTCTTCTAGCATGATCATATATTCCTCTTTACCCCAACAATCACCAAGTTCCTAAATGCACCATATTTATTTAAAATAGTCCAAAATTTGGGATGCATATTCACATTTAAGAATGACATGATGATTGTCCAGAGAAGTTTCCTTACTTAAATGCACATTGAAATTTTGAAATATATATTGCCCATTGTATCAATCATTATGGTAGTCCTAATAGCTCGCTTACATTTTGAAATTTGTACATGCATGTATACATTATTTGTATGTTTTTAATTTAAATTTATTTCAAGTGTAATTTCTTGAAACATATATATATATTCTTGATTTAATTTTAAATTTGTACTGAAGTTTGTATGTTTATATGTATATATATGCAGGTTCATATCTAGATTTTTATATATACATCATGAATCTAGATGATATTCACTTTGATGTTGAGGACTTTATTAATGCACAAGATGATCCGGCCGCACCCCCACCCCCACCCCCACCCCCAGCGCCAAATGCCCCACCTCTAGATGCCCCACCTGCAGATGACCCGCCTCCACCTCCACCTCCACCCCCACCTGGAACTGACCAGGCTCGCTTGCGAGCCATAATAAATGAAAATGTGGATTCGATACAAGAAAAACTGAATTCCATTCGCAGTGAACAATTCATGCCACCTCACGTAGTACGTTTTGCATCTTTGATGCAAAACATTGTAGATTCTGTGAGGTCTATTGACTCAGATTTTGATGGATTCCAGAAATGGAGAGAGGAGAGGCGCCAATTTTATGCTGATGGCCTCTCCTATAAGACTATTTTGGATCTTAAAATCACAAAAGCTCATTTAGCACAATATTTTAGACATCCCATTACAAATGAACCTATTCCTGCAAATAAGAAAAGAATATCAATCAGGTGGTGTAGGCATGAAGGAATGTCTGCTAATTTTTGGGATAGATGGTGGATGGTGTTTGATTATCCACCTCATGCTAATTGTGAGGTTCCTTTATATTTTTTGAGAAAATTATATGTAGAGTTTGTTATGAATAAAAAACCCAACTACTTTGATTTTAGATCATTCCAGGGTGTTGGTGGTGGCATGCCACAACAGAGGTTGGGGGCACGGGTTGATCCCCAACGACCGGTGCCTATTCAACCTCTTATTGACCCTCCTGTTGCTGCCATTCCTTCGCCCTTCGAGCATCGTGCAGTGGTATCCACACTAGGCACATTGAGTGCACTCTCAAGTAGCCTACATGAGCAGACTTCTATGATGGTAGCTCGAGTTAGAGAGCATGGAGGAGTTGATGATGGAAGTGGTCCTAGTGCCACTCCACATGTGTCGATGCCTCATACATGTACGAGTTGCAATCAGTTGTGTTATGGACCTGATCAGGCAGTTGCACCCACTTCAGCTACACATGCATCATCTGATAATGTGGGCACTGAATCATTTGTTGATTATCTATTTGCTGAGGATCATCCCACTGATCATTCGACATAGGTATATATAGGTTATGTACACATGTTGAATTTAAAACAATTTTTTAACCACGTGTTTTTAATCAACATATAGATGATCAATTAAATTGTAATATTTTAACAATCGAATTGTTTGGTTTGTTTGGTGTAGATGATGGCAACAGGGGTCACAATTGATCGAATTAATTTTTCATCGACACCTGTTCATCTCGGGCACCCATTTGGGGTACATTTTCAATGATTTGTAATTTTGTAAAATTCAGTCTTGAATGTGTGTACAATTTAAATATTTATGAACTTATTTATGAATTGGTTCAGGGTTCTTCCACATTGAATCCTCCATCTCAGGGTGTCTCGAGCGCTCCTCCATCATTGGGCATCTCACATGACACTCTTACAGTATGTACACATATTGTTTTAAAAAACTGTATATATATACTTAAATTTTTCTATTTTGATATCAGTGTATCTAAAAACGTGCACATGTACTATTTAATATTTTATAAATATGTCTATGCAGGTTGACACAACTATGAGGATGGGCATTGTAGCACACTTGGATAATCCAAGTTTATATCAAGAGTCGACTGCATTTCAGGTTGTTGAAAAACGTATTTAATAACATGTACATTGTAAGTCAATTATATATATGTTTTAAAACCTGATTTGTACACACATGTGCTAACTTAAATATAAATGACATTGTAGGAGCTTGTTAGTGACACGTTTCATGAGCAACACACAGCACATGCAGAGCAGGAGGACAGAGGAGATGGGCAACCTGATACGGTATAATGTTGCCTACAATTTGAACTATAACTTTGGAACTTAAAAAAACATGTGAACTATAACTTTGGAACTAGGCCTACAATTTATTAGTGGAGGTGGGAATTTCATTGTAGCATAAATGACACAAATTAGGAATGAAGTTAGTAGAAATCTTCCCCTTTGGTAGCCTACAAAAATTACCTATTTAGAGATCTACAATGATCTCAACTCCCCATAGTTATGAATCATTAGCCTTTCCAAAATCACATGTCTAATAATGACACCCATCTAGCATTTAAATGTATTGAGTCTTTGTTCCCAAATAGTTTGCACATCATAATCATGGCCTCTTTCATTTCACTAGGAAAACTTACAATTGTGTAATCCTCCACATTCCTTAACTTTTTAAATCCACATTAGGACTAGCCCAATCTTTTAACACTTCAATTACATTATACTCTTGAGACCATTACCTTGCAACTATAGTCTAATTTTCTACATTATTGATATAGTCTACATTTATGGTACAATGCCTAAAAGTATCTAGCAAGATATCTAAAAAGTTAAACACATCAAATTTTCTATCCAGCCTATGTAAGTAGGATGCTCTAACCTACCAACATTTGTGACTACATCTCCTTTGTCCTCTAGCTAATCTATGAAGAAATATTATATTAAATTAAATCCCAAGGCCTTATGTGGGTATCATGGAGTGTCCTTGCAATCTAGTAACTTAGATTCCATTTATGCTTCTACACAAACTATTTATAGTTGAATAAACTCTCATCACTTTGGTTCTAGTTGACTTCTTATTTTGTTTCACAGTCTTCTCCACAATAAGATTCATATACATGTATTTGAGAAATAATCATGAGAAATCACTTGATTTGATAAGTTGATTAATAAACAACTTAATTTACAAGACAAAAGATTTCATCATAGATTTACTTCATTAATGCAAAGAAAATTGATGGGATATTCCAATATTTTACAAAATGAAACCTTAGTGTAACTTTAATTAGGATTTGTCCATTAGTCCTTTTAATACAATCTTTAGTGTCCATTCTAGGACTCAAGGAAATCTTGTGCTTGACATGTTTCATCCTATGAACACAAACTCAGGATGTGAATCAAATTTTAAAATAAGTTTAGGTCTGCAGGAACTTATAAGATCTTAATACTTTACATTTTTAGACAAAAGGCCCTGGATCTCATCTATAAATTCTCCCCTCCACTTCCTAGCTATGGTCCCATATGGTTCTCCCACAATTTATGTTCCTTTGTATCTTCCCTTCCCTCCACTTTGTGAAAGCTAGATTAACTTTAGGATATGATTTATCCCATCCCACTTCCTATCCTATTGTCTAGTTTTACATCATTTCCCCATAACATCGAAACACTCATTTCTTCCTAATTGTAGAAGCCTAACTGCCTTGAAGAAATCATTTCTTTCTTCAATTCATTTCATCCAATTCCCACTTGAAGTTTTGTAACATTTTTTGCAAAAGTTTGCCAAGTTCATATACCCTGTCCCAAGTCAAATTTTTACAAATTCTTCAAAAGATTCCACCCACCCCAAGTACTCCCCTGCATGACTTAGGACCACCATTAATGACTTTCAATGGACATGATATGATGTAATATTTCCTCCAAATTCCTCTTAACATCGGTGGACCCCTCAAAAATATGATGAGTTCAAAATAGAAATAAAGTGAGGAAAAGCACAAGTTAGCACAAAAAATGGGAGTTAAAATGGGTTAAAAATCAAGAAGAAAAGATAAAAATATGAGTTATTTCATGCATTAAAAACCACAAGGTCACCCATTTTAGGAATAAGGTCACCACTTTTACTAATTAAGGTCACTCAAGTAACCTAGAGACACTAGGGGCAACCCTAAGACACAAAGAGGTGACCCTAAGTAGGAAAAATGAAGGGGGCACTAGGTAAAAATGTGAGGTAGGGAAGGTCAATTTGGGGGTTGAAAAAGATGCTCAAGAGGGGGAAGAACACACAGGACATGCCACCAAGAGTGAAACTACTGGTAGGAGTGTAATTCACACCTACATGACTATGATTAGGACTTATTTATCATCATCAAATTGTCATGTAGGCTTGATGTGATTTTACTACTTATAGATACCAAATGTTAGGAGTTTCAAGCCACAAATACTAATTCCACATAACCTTAATGAGAGAAGCTATGCTAACTTTTTGAATGTCTTAAGGGGTCCTAATTTACGATGTCTTAAGGGGACGTCTTAAGTTCTCAAAATTTGGTGAAGTTGCCCAAAGCAACCAAATTGAACAATATAATAAATCAAATTTAAAGTAAATTCTAAGTAGAAAAACATGGACATTTAACAAATAAAATACATAAAATAATAATTTTGATAAATTTAATACTGTAGAGTATAAAATTGTGTACATACACATGTATACAAATTTCTGAACAAAATGTGTAATAATGTAATTGTGTATGTACATATATGCCAACTCAAAATAATGTAAATACAAAATGTCGTTATATGCCATCTCAAGAAAATCCAAAACTTGAGGAGAATGTAGCAGGTCTTCATGCCACCTAATATAAAAATAATACAAGCAATTTATCAATATATCTGAATCAAAACATGTATTTTAATTTATATAAAACTATCTAGATATACACAATTTAATTTGTGATGATGGCCTGAGGATATAAAAGGATAAATTAAATCAATTTCAACTAATAACGCACAAGAAATATCAAAACATGTATTTAATACATATTTAAAACAACAATATAAATCTATTTAACTATATTTACCTGTATTTACTTATTCCATTGTACCATCTCCATCCTCTCTTTTTTCCAATGCATCGATGATTGTCTCATGGTCTTCCATAGAAATGTTCCATAACTCTTTATTTGTAGGTTTTCCGCGATACCTCTCCAGTTTTATATTTGTTGCCAACACCAAATGTGAGTAGTGTATAATCTTCTTATGTGTTTCATAATCTTCGAATGCAGGCAAACCATTCTTCCTTATTAGGTATTTCCGTAGCCAAGTGCCAACAACCACCACCGAACCTATTGGATAATGATAGGTATCATCAAAGAAATACTTAAAATTTGCTTAAGGGGATCAAAGAAGTTCTTAAAATATGCTTAAGGGGATGTCTTAAGGGGATCATCAAACCTGTTGGATAAGGAAAGCCATCATCATCTTCTCGAGGTGCTGTTAACTTATGTTTAGTCTCCACACAACGAGCCAACCAATATTCAGTTTCCTCTTCATTATTCTTTGGTGCAACAACAGCATACACATGTCCTGCAAAACAAATTTTGATTCAATAACTTGCACATGTCCATAAAATTTGACCAATCAACATACATGCATTCATATGTACACATAAATAAATAAAAGCACTACAAATTAGTAATCAAAGTGAAATAAAATGAAATGATTTGAATTAAATTACCTTCTTGTACAAGGTCTGAAACACGGTCATAATCATCTAATACAAACAGTTGATCATTGTCTTCAATTGTTGTTTCACTTTGATTATGTGCTTGTGCAAGTGTCAATGGTCTTTGTTTCCACTCTTCAACCCATTCTGTATTCTCACATGCTTCCCAATCTCCTGAAATACAAAACTGACAAAAACATGCAAGCTCCCTTGTCCAGATAGTCCATGTATTTGCATTCGAACTCCTAAATGAATGCCATTTAGTAGATCCACTGATTGTTTGGCAATCAAGTCTAGGTAGAATATTTTCTTCTTCAACCAACCAAAAGAATCGAAGAACTGTAGAGTACTCGCTTGATCCAGGTGTACATAATCTTGTATTGCACCAATCTACAATCCCACGTGCATCTTTAAATTTTACTGCATCCTCAAATTTTAATTGTTGTCTAGCAAGAATTCTTTTAACACATGCACCAGCTCCATCATGTTCTCCTTTACCATGTCCAGCTTCAAAAAAATTCCACATATGTTGGACATTATTCTCCTTGTGAACCCTACATAACCAATAGAACATTCGAGCATTCTTGAACTGCCCCGTACAATTATCTGACCATATAAGATGTTCAGTCATCTGGATTCCTCTTTCTCTTAAATTTGTATAAAATATATTGAAACAATATTGAACAAACTCTGACGAGTGTAACCGATTGTCACTCAAATAGAAATGATACTCCCTCAAAACTTTTCTATCATTCTCTGTGCTATCATCTGCATGTCTATAAACAATATGAACAAACATAGCAACCTGCACTGAATTGTAATATTGTGATTGAATTTCCTCTTGCGGAGCTAAAGTATAGTTTTCTGCAAAATCAACCACTGATAGTATAGTACCAACTAGAAATGTGTTTCTACATTCACGAAATTATCCATCAAGCCATCGAGCTTGTTGAGAGTGCTTGACATATTTTGGTATAATTTTACTTTTAAATTCTGATATGAATGCATGCACACTAACCTTTTCTGTAATTAAATCACAACGCTTTCCAAATTTTCCATCTTTTAAAGAATATTCAACATTCTTAAATCTTTTAACATCCACTAATTGTTGTCCAAAATCATTTTCAACACTTTCATGCATACAAACTCTTAACAAAGAAAGATTGCCACAACTAATGCATTGTCCAGAAATACATGAACTTAAATAAAAACCTTTTTCATTAGATCTTTCACAGAACAAACTTGATATAAACTCTTTTATTGCTTCAGTTGGCATATTAATATCACATTCATGTATAATCATGTTACGATGTAAAGTACAACGTATATATTGAAACACATCATAATAGTAACAAAATTGAACATGCGTTTTACAACAACAAGATATTCGTTCCTTATTAATCTTTACATACCATGGTTTGCATTTTTCAAAAGATCTTTGACTTATTTTAATATTACTAGGTAACACTAATTCATCACAAAATTTTCTATAAAATTCAGTTTGCGTTGTATCTAATAGGTGTTTTGGATGAGGATCATGAACTTTGGACCCCACTCTTAATTTTAAAACATCTCTAGCATTAGACGATATCCTAGTATTATCATGCCAATATTTTTCGATCAAAGATCTGATTTCAACATTTAGTTTCATGTCAGATCTCGGGAGTCGACCACTAAAACTCCAACATTGGTTAATTGGATCATTTTCTATACTTTCTCTTCTTTTTGCCGCTCTTACCAATGTTTTAGGATGTATTTTTAGAATTCCACTAATATTGCTTACCATTCTTCTATTCAAAGTTGTTTTATTCACTATAGCAGTTGTTATAGCTCGTCTTGCTGCATTTTTATCTTTGGATCGACTATTACTTCCAATAGACTCAATGGCACTAGCAACAGTAGACATAGCATGTTTTAGTGATTGATCTTTTTTTCTTGGTTTAACAAAAATGCCTAACATTTTCATTACTTTTCTCATTTTCCACATTCTCATTAATTGCATCATTAGTTGACATTGAAATGATAGTTTTTTACGATAAAAAAATTCCTTATATAATCTATTGGCATGTGTTCTTATTTGTCTCCAAGAAATTTTACCAGGAAGATTATCCAAAACATCTCTTTCAATTTTGAAAAAATATTTCTCATTTTCAACATCACTTCCTAGATTTTCATTTTCATTTTCAACTTCAAAACGATTTTCATTTTCAACAACAAAACGGTTTTCATTTTCATTTTCAACAAAAGGATTTTCGTTTTCATTTTCAACAACAAAACGGTTTTCATTTTCATTTGCAACAACAAAACGGTTTTCATTTTCATTTTCAACAAAAGGATTTTCGTTTTCATTTTCAACAACAAAACGGTTTTCATTTTCAACAACAAAACGGTTTTCATTTTCATTTTCAACAACAAAAGGATTTTCATTTTCATTTTCAACAAAAGGATTTTCATTTTCATTTTCAACTACAATTTGTTTCAAATTTTGATCTCTAGGAATATTATCAATCTCAACATTGTTATATCCAGCTTGTTTTAAATCTCCTATCAACACTATTTCCATTTCATTCAAAAGTGGATTTGAAGAAGTACCTGGATTTGTGCCCATTGAAACATTCTCCATAGCATTAATAGAGGGATTTGAAGACATACCAGGAGTAGTTTGCATAATCGTATTAGTTTCCACATTCACCTCTTGCAAACTTGCATCATCTATATCCATGGTCTCCTCAATGTTTTTATCTTCAATAGTTGTGGAATTGGATGCTTCAGCATTGTTCATTGATTGAATCTTTACTCTTCTATCTCTTTGCCTTTTTGCCTCCTTCACTCTCTTTGCTTCAATTTCTTCAGGGGTTAATAGCTTCCTATCTTTCCTCTTATTACGACTTTGTGATCCCATGATTAAAAAATTTATGAAGCATGTAATGTCAAAAACTTGAATGTGTTTCAAATCCTTCAAACAAGTACCAATTCAACAAAATTCCACTCAAATAACGTCTCCATGATGGCTTCTATCAAAATACCAACAATACTTCAAGTTGATGGACCTGCAAAAGAAAGAAATATGCCAAAGAATGCTGCAAGAGTCGCTGTCGGCCGTACTGTAGGGCAAGTTACAGAAATGACAGTCATAGTACAGTCTTATTAAAAAAATGGGCAAATATAAAACGGGATCCCGTTTTATAAAACGGGATCCCGTTATATAAAACGGGATCCCGTTATATAAAACGGGATCCCGTTTAATAAACGGGATCCCGTTTACTACGCGATCCCATTTATTAAACGGGATCCCGTTTTATTCACCACCGATGCAGTAGTAAACGGGATCCCGTTATTCAAAATTTGAATTTTAGGCTCGGGTTTTGCTTTGTAACCCGCTTCGGAAAATGCTTTGGGGACCCGACCCTGACCTCTGGTCCTAGTTTGACCTGCACCTTGAAGGCCCTGTCAATGTTACAACAAAATAGTGACTTTGGGCATATATTTAAAGGCCTATTTTGCAGAATATTTTGACGAAATTAAAACCCATTATAGAGGAGACAATGTAGATTCTAAATATGTAATTTTTTTTACAATTAAATTATTTTTTTTATTTTTTAATCAATTTATGATGAAATAGGTTCATAACCTTGAATTATCAGGGTTTTTTAATATTTTAATAACTTTTTATTAAAATATTTTTTTGTAAAACAAATTGTATGAAAACGTACTTTAGACAATTCTTTTCAATTTAAAAAAAAAAAATTTCAAAAAATGTTAAGTTTAGGTCATCTTATGCGTGACGTACACGATGATTTTTTAAAAGACAAAAAATGACCAATAAAAAATTAATAAAAAAAAAATTATTCAATAAAAAATTACAAATAAATATGGAAAACGTGCTTCAGTGAGTTACAAAGCTTTTCCCAAAAGAATTTTGAAAAATATGATTATTTAGGTCAAAATATGGATGACGTACACGTACATGGTATAGTAAAAAAAAAGTGACTTTTAAACAGTGGTTTTTAGAAACACCTATTCAAAATCAATTTCTATCATCTGGGTATTGAAAAAAATTACATATTTGGAAACTAGACTCCGAGTACTACATTTCATATTTAGTGACTTTTTCCAAGATTCCACCTTTAAGTGCTTCAAATTTTTAGGTCAAATGTGACAAATTCTGAAAATCAGGAAAAACACTTCCACTTTTTGGCCAAAAAGTGGACACAACTTCTTGCACACACCCTATATGTACTTTTGTTTTTTTATAGTGAATTCATCACTTGAGTGAACTTAGAAGATTTAGAAAGTTGGAATAGAAAATATAGGAAAACTCTATAGACAAGATTGAGAAAGAGGTGTTTGTGATAGATCAATACATATATCTAATATGGATTATATTTTATTTATGAATCTTTGTCCAAAGTAATGCATTGACTACATGCATTGTAGAATCATTGTTTCTTGGATTACATTTCAGTCAAAATGTTATACTCAATTTGAAGTATTCTTTAGTTGTATAACTAATTACATGTAAAAGCACATCACTAGTTCTTAGATGGCATGGTTCCAGAAGGAACATTCTTATCTTCTTTTCTCATGATGGGTCAGGTTCTTGTAGTTTGAATCTAATACCAAGGAAGCAGGAGTTTTGTGGTTGGGCAAAAAATCACTTTGGCGATGCTCTTCGTCATAGCAGATCAATTGCCAAGTATTGAGTCGATAGAGCTAGACATGATTGATTGATATTCTATTGTAATCAGATGGTTGTTTGATAGAAATAATGATGATAGTCATTTGTAAATTTGAAATACTATGATATGCTATCTGAAAGGTAGGAGCTTTTATTCATTAAGAAAATGTATGATTCTTGAAATTATGTGATGTATATTTTATGGCGAAAGTTTTGGTCAATGACATTAAATATATTATGTGGATGCATTATGATGTATGACTATGTTTTTCAATATCAATATTAAATTTTAAAAAAATTATGAATATATGCTAGATGAATTTAGATAAGTGAATTATTTAGTGGACCAGTTGGTTCATTACAATATGTGTCCAAAATATCTAGCCTTTCATCTTGTATGTAACTAGACCATATATTTTAAAGTCATTAATATAAGTGGTTGACATTTTAGCAATTATAAAGATTATTTGTTACAGATAGATTGTCTAGTGCATACTTGTGAATGTGTCTTATTGTTTTGAAGACTAATATTCAATAAGTTACAAAGCTTTGACAAAGATTGCAAAAGGATATATCAAGTGTGAACCATTTAATTTTAACTATGTGCTTTCTACGCCTCTTCTCTTGTCCCTCTTTGTTAATTAGGATTAAGCTAGAATATATGAGGAGCCAACCTTTCAATCCTAGAAATTAGCTTGTAGACTTGTTTGGCGTTTACAGAACCTTCCATGCTTGATGACCTTTCAGGTTGCAATGTGTTGTGAAAGGACAATCTAGGCCATTAACATAACTAACTCTCCTTTGTGTAAAAGAGAAAAAATATTTCTGGTGGTGTTAATTTCTTAGGTTGGGGCTTCTATAGTATAGTGTGGTGGAGCTAAAAATAGGGTGTTTCTCTATTATAATAATCTCTCTTGTTGTTGGTTTATGGTTGTTATAGTGTTACTTGACTCTTTGGTTTTTTTTTTATTGTTTTTTATAGTATCTATGCAATGGTTCTTAACATTTGGATTCATCCCCATCTTAATTATTACTATCTATTTAGATTAGCTAGATTATTTGTTTTAATTTCTAGTCTCAACTATTATGCATGGAATCTTATTTTTAAGAAGGCAAACCACATCCACATTCAAACATATGGCTTGTTTCCAACATCATTGTACTATATTCACCTATCTTTTCACGGAACCAAAAGTAGTCCTTCAATCTTCTAAAGAGGATAGTTTGCTTTTGCTTTGCATAATTTGTGAAAAGGAAACGATTATCCGGTGAATGTTGTTCATTAATAGAGAAAACCGTGGATTCTGAATGTTTTTGTAAACATGAAAATCGTTGACGTAGAATTTTGTTTGGAAAATTCTTGAAGAAAGAGAAAGTCCTTCCCTAGAGGAAATATGATCGAAGCCTGCACCGAGTTTCAAATATTTTGCATGCGTTTTCTTTGCTGTCGAAATCCGCTTATCTTATATTCCAAGATATGTAAAACAAACATGGGAAAGAACTTTGTGCTTTTTCCCTTTTTTTTGCTCTTTTCCTTTGGATTGTATTTGAGACTGTTGAAGCCACCATTACTGAGTGTAATAGCTAAGAAAGTATAGCTTGCTTTAACTGTGGGTCCTTATTTCGTATGACTTTGAAAAATAGTGCTAGTGTTTGTGATATCTTGTAAATATACAGTGGTTGTTTGAGTTAATAGCAATCTAAAATTTGAGGTTTGCCACTATTGTGGGAGATGGCTTCTCCCCCAAGCATTAATATTGGACTCTATAATATCGAATAGAAATTGGATTCATATATGCAGAGAGAGAAGACTTAGAAACTTGTGGGATAGAAAAGAGAACATAATTATTTCTTTTGGAAACACTAAAATTGAGTATAGCATTTATAAATATTGTACTGCTAGCGTTAATCATTATTATTATTATTATTTCAATTCAATTACAATTAGCCTCCTCACGATGATTTGGGTAAGAAAGTGAATAATATGATTGTTGATGATGAAGCTTCACTACTTCATGAAGGTCTCATTAATAGGGCTAACTTCCTCTAGTTTAAGAATGTGTAGGGTATGGTGAATAGTGATTTGTGTTTAGAATTTAAATGTAACTTATACATGTTGAATCTATTTCAATTTTGATTTGAGATGTTGCATATTATTTGAGGGATGATAATGCAAGGATGTAAAGATGTATAAATGTTTCTTACATTAATTTATGAAAGATGGAAAAGAAAAGGAAAGGAAAGTTGAAAGTAGCAAGATAGTTAGAGGTCTTCACTTTGACATGTAGAGGTGCAAGGCTTGTGAGGTGTGTAGACTTGGTGTGACATGTTACATATCATGTACAACTATTAAAGTTGGTCTTATTCATAGGTTGAGAGGGTGAGGGATTTCATGGAGTTGGACAAATAATTTTCCCTTAATCTAGTCGGTAGTCCAATATATTTTGCCTTTGGATTTAACCTTAACTATAAGTCTACGTAGAATAAGACCTATGGTCATGAATATATATGGCCTTAATGGATCTCCATATCACAAGGTCGTGGAATGAATTATTGCAAAATGGATTGCAGAAGACCATTGACAATTGGGCATGAAATCAATTGAGGCTTATTCCTTTATACCAGACAATGCCACTCTTCCACTCCATATATTGCATAAACTTGTATCCAATCTGTTGACACCTTTCCCATAACTAAAAGTGAAAAAAACACCCCCCAAAGTTGTAGAGAAATCCCAAAAAGTGAATAGAAGATCGCCTCTATGAAATCAATGACAACTTGACATATAAACGCGAATTACCTACACTAAACTAGGTTTGAATGAAATCAAACAAAATGAGCCAAAATTAGCTTAGCAATCTTCATAATCTGAAGACTCTTGATTGGAATGCCTCCTACATTTAAAAATTTCGTGCAATCTCATGCACAGAAAAATGTGCTTTCAAACAGGGTATGCATATATGTCAAAGCATAAAGGGAAAAGAATTTTGAATAGATATTAAATTTCCAATTGCAATTGCAAGTTGTAAAGTAAAATTCGACAGCCTTTGCCAGCACTAACTCTTCCTTTGCCAAAATGGGCTTCCCAAAAGGGTATGCAGAGACATCAACGCATAGACAGGGCCAATTTTTGTCAAATGTTAAAAAATCTAATTGTATATTCACCTACACATGAGAATGACCTAGCAATTGCAATAAATATTACTTTATTTGTAGGATATTGATTTTATTTTGGCTATAGGTCACTTTGACACGTATAGACTATATTTATTTAATGATTTGATTTTAAGTACAAACTATATTTATTGAAGCATTTAATTGTTGCATAGATTCACATGAAGGCAGCAATAAGAAGTTAAACCCCAATAACCAATCATATTTCTTCCCAAACTTTGCAAACTATAGGCATGACCAAGATAAAATAAAATGATTGGTTGACAGTTGAGAAGAGCAATGAAATATTTTGCATATCAAATACAATAGTACCTGCCATGGCAAGTATTAATAAAACCCAACCTGTCTATGTGGTTATAGAAATTGTGCATACTACATTCTTCAATTATTTTGTGGAAAATAACTTATCCTTTCACTTTCCATAGAATAAAAAAGAAGATGGGATGTTGCTGTCCTATACCGACTTTGCAAATTGCAGGTACCAATTTAACTCATACTCCTTAGAATCACATGCCAATGTGGTCACGGCAATCGTACACGATTGTTCTTTTTTTCCTTCTGCTTTCCCTTTTGCTTGGAATTCCAATTCTTCACTAGGTACTTTTCTACGTTTTTATAATAAATATATTTGTGAAGTTGTCGAGTAAAGAGAAAGTTGTACCTACTCGTTGGAATTGTCTTCCCCTGTGGTAAAAACTTTCAAATCCTGTGCTGTCAGTTCGGAATAAATTGCATGCGTTTTCCGCATATTTTCCACATATAAATAGAAACCGCTTACGCCCGTACTCCATGAATATTTCAGCTTCTGTGCAGGCTCATTAATATGTATGCACTCTCACAAGTGGGTCCACCTGTAAACAGCCGGTTCATTAATATGTTTACAACGCATCCTGTTTAAGCTCCTCCTTTTTCATCAGGATTCATCAGACTTAACATTTATAGGGTCCATCGATCCAAATTGTTCTGGTGAGGGGAGGGAAATGGACGAGCAAGTTCCCAAATACTTCTCGTCGGATCTTATAAACCTGGTATGTGCATTACTGGGACTTTGTTACTTCTTTTATCTCATAGTATCAGAATTCAAAGCCTAAATTTGACAGTTGTATAGCTGTATTTAGCCATTTTTGCTGTAAAATACAATCAAAATTTTAAAAATACTGTATCATATGAAAGGAAAGAATTTGGACAAACTGTCAAAATTTACATAAAATTATGTTGATATAATTATGTTGATATATATATTTGATTTTTACATAATCTACTTTTACTAAAATATGTCATAGTGTTTTAAAGGCATCATTGAATAGATAACTGTCATACAAAAATTGCTTGAGAGGCAAGGTGGACTGTCAAATTTAACCCTTGTCTCAGATGCACGGGGAGCTCGCAAAAATAGGGCACACTGGATCCCTGGAAATGCCTTCATTCTCAGCGCGCTCACAATTCAGGTTCTGTCATACCTGGACACCACGTCTGTCAGCATTTCGGACAAGCCCAACATTCGAGATGTGGCAATGTTGCTTGGCAATCATCTCCTAATTGACAGCGGAAGGCTGGTAATTTGTGTCTTCATGGCCTATCTGTGAAAAATCTATTGCAGCTACTGATTATTAATTTCCTATCTTATAAGATTATTTGGCTGCCGAAAAATTAATTAATTTACAGCAAATATTAAATAATAACACAGCTGCAACTTCACGGAAAAATCACGGAGATAGAAAAATAAAATCAACACAACATTTTGGACAAATTGTCCCTGGAAAAACCCCGAAGGGAAAACCAGTACTGCAGATGAGGAACTTTATTAAATCAAATCAAGAGATACATAGACTGCTTGCCTCTTACTGGCAGAGCTCCGGCAATGATCTCCTTCGGAAATTCTTCTCCCAATTTCTCCTATAGAAATTCCACTACTGTTGTCTCGAACGCTATCACTGCGCCCTTGCTCTCACTGCAAATCAATTTGCTATCACCGCAAATTTGTTTATTTGCTATCGCTGCAAATACTTCTCGGATCTGTGTTCTCCAAATGCCTATTGATCCTCTTTTATAATCCCCTCATTGAAAACCAATGGCCATGATTTAATCTTAATCAATGGCTAGGATTAATTAGACTCTAAACCCTAATATCTAGAAGTCTCTCGAGAAATCAATTATTTAGGTATGGAGATAATTATTCCAGCTGTGTTTCCAGCCTCGTAATCACCACCCGAGACTAGAACACCTGTCCAAGCTACATTTAAAATTAACACTCCCTCTTAGCGAGGAAGGTGTTCTGCATAACACCCAACTTACCTCTGAAGAAGATGAATTTCGCCTTCCCCAATGCCTTTGTTAAAATGTCTGCTACCTGCTGATCTGTAGGTATATACTGTAGCTGAACAACCCTCCGCTGTACACAATCCCTGATGAAATGATATCTGATGTCTATATGCTTAGACCTATCATGAAACACTGGATTCTCAGATAATCTGATGCAACTCTGATTATCACAGTGTATCACTGTAGTCTCAACCCTCTGACCAAACAAGGCTACCAGCAACTTTTGAAGCCATATAGCCTCACACGTTGCTATGCTAGCTGCTATGTATTCTGCTTCTACAGAACTCAGAGCCACGGACTTTTGCTTCCTGTTGTACCAAGAGACAACTCCTGATCCCAAACTAAAGCAGCACCCTGAAGTGCTTTTCCTGTCCACCGTACTACCTACCCAATCTGCATTAGTATAGCCTATCAACTTGATACCATCACCTCGAGCATATCTGATCCCATACTCGATTGTACCACGCAAATACCGCAATACATGCTTTGCCGCTATCTAATGCACTCTCTTCGGCTCAACCATGAACTGACTAAGAGAGTTTACTGCAAAGGATATATCTGGCCTAGTGTTGACCAAATACATGAGAGATCCAATCAACATCTTGTATAAGGTGGGGTCTACATCCTTTTCCTTGGATGTGTCTACCTTCTTCCAATTCGTGATCATAGGTGTAGACATGGCTCTGCAATCTTGCATCTCAAACCTCTTCAAGATTTCAATGCAGTATTTCCCTTGTCCAAGGAAAATCTCTCCATCTGTCTGCCACAGTTCCATGCCTAGAAAGTAGTGCATAAGCCCCAAATCCTTCATCTCAAACTCTGCTGCAAGGTCCCTCTTGCACTCCTCTATAAGCCGCAGTGAACCTATTAAAAACAAGTCGTCCACATATAGAACAAGAATGAGAATTTCACCCCCAACCACCAAGTAGTAGAGGTTAGCATCCGCCTCACTCTTCACAAAGCCTATTCCCTGCAAGTATCTATCAATGCGCTCATACCACACCCTGGGAGCCTGCTTGAGTCCATACAAAGCTTTCTTCAATCTGCACACGTGGGTTTCGCTGCTGTGTGCTACAAAGCCCTCTGGTTGTTCTATGTATACCTCTTCTAACAATTCACCATTAAGAAATGCCGTCTTGACATCCATTTGATGGATCTCCCATCCCATATGCGTTGCAAGTGAGATTACGGCTCGTATAGAAGTATACCTAGCCACTGGAGCGAATGTCTCCTCATAGTCTATTCCCTCCTTTTGAGAGAACCCCTTGGCCATGAACCTTGCCTTGTATTTTTCGATGCTACCATCTGCACCATGCTTAATCTTATAGATCCAGCGTGATCCAACCACTGCCCTATCTGTCGGTCTAGGCACAACCTCCCACACATCATTCTGCATTATTGAGGTATATTCCTCAACCATCGCATCTTGCCACACCTGTTGCTGTGCAGCCTCCTGATAGCTAGAAGGCTCATTATCTACCAACTGACTAACCAATGCCACATAGTCATTATACCTAGCTAGTTGTTTCCGCTGTCTATTACTCATCCTAGGAGCTCCCACAAACTCCTGAGTATCCTTATGTGTCTGTTGAACCTTACGGTTCCTCCTGTCAACTATAGAGGATGAAATATCAAACTCCATATCTTCTTGATGCATCTCTTAGATTTGTTGTATCTGTTGCTCCATACTCTGTGAACTCTAAGCACCTGAGCCTGTGCTTGTACTAGTAACTATACTCGTGCTTCGCTGCCCCTGTTCTGGTTGAACAATCCTTGGAGCTTCTGTTGGCTGCTCATTCTGATCATCTGCTGGCAAATCTCTAGACCCCTATATGCCTTGTCCTCCATGAATTTGACATCACGCCTAACTATAATCCTCCTGGTCCCTGGAATAAATATCTGATATGCCTTTGAGGTCTCGCTGTACCCCACAAAGTACCCTCTCTCTACAGTCTGATCTAACTTGGAACGTGTAGCCCTTGGAATGTGACAAAATGCCAAACTCCCAAATATCTTGAAGTGACTGACATCTGGCTTCTTCCCTGAGAATGCCTCCTCTGGTGTCATCTTGCCCAAGACCTTATGTGGAACCCTGTTTTGTATGTATACTGCTGTACTGCATGCCTCTGCCCATAAGTATCGTGGCATATCTTGGTCATACAACATAGCCCTTGCTGCCTCCGATATAGAACGATTCTTCCTCTCAGCAACCCCATTCTGCTGTGGGTTGTAAGGAACGGTCCACTCTCTCTTGATTCCTTCCCTAGTACAGAACCCCTGGAACTCTTTCCCTTTGTACTCACCTCCATTGTCTGACCGAAGAACCTTTACCTTCCTGCCTGTCGAATTCTCCACAAGAGCTTTGAACTCCTGGAAGTGACTGAAGACCTCATCCTTGGTCTTCAAGAAGTATATCCAGGTCTTCCTGGAGAAATCATCAATAAAAGTAACAAAGTACTCATATCCTCTGAGAGACTTCGTTGACATTGGTCCACATATATCTGAATGTACTAGATCAAGAACCCCCTTGGATCTGGTGTCACTCCTTGGAAAAGCTGCTTTCACAAACTTCCCCAATACACATCCCTTACATACATCATCATGCTCTGTGCTCACGTCTGGAACACCTGTCACTGTCTCACGAAGCAATTTAAGTGCTCCATGATGTATATGGCCCATCCTTCTATGCCATAGCTCTCCTTGATCTCTAGGATTACTGCTGCTCACTAATGCCTTAGGAGTATCAAACTGCAACCTATAAAGTCAGCCGCTCCTAACTCCAATAGCTATGGGTGATTTCCAATCCTTATGCTTGATTAAAACATGCGCCCCTCTAAAGAGTACATTGTAGCCTTTATCCTGAAGGACAGATACGGAAATTAGATTCATGCCCAAGCCTGGCACATACAACACATCATGAATGGAAATAGGCTTGCCATTCTCCCTCTGAAATAGAACAGTCCCTCTCCCAACTGGATTGCACTTGGACTTGTTCCCCATCTGAATCTAGAATCTGATGTCCTCCTCCTTGTATCTGGAGAAGTACTCCCTAACTCCTGTCATATGAAATGACGCCCCACTGTCTATATACCAAACACCCTGTGAGGTTGAGCTAGTCAGGCAAGCTATGAGTGCAAACTCATCCTCCATTCTACTAGAAAGCTCATCTACACTTGCTGAAACTGCCGTCTGCTTCTTGCCCTTCTTTTCATTTTTCTTCCTTTGTGGGCAATCGCTGACATAGTGGCCGAACTCGTGACAGCCATAGCATTTGATCTTAGATAAGTCCTTCTTCTTCTCACTTTTTGGATTTGATCCTTTGCCAGACCCCTTCTTCGCTTTCCCTTTTCCTGCTAGGGTAACGTTTTCCTGTTCCACCTCACTTTTCTGACTATTACTGCTGGTTCCATTGACAAGACTTAGTCTAAGCTCCTCCTGAGTGAAGTCACTCCATAGTCGATCCCAACTCGGTAAGGTGTCTCGTCCATTAATAACTTGAACAAAGACATCCCACTGCTTAGTAAACCCATTCAGGGCTATTCGTACTAGCTCATCATCCTTTGGTTTGTCTCCAACAGCTGCCAATTCATCCTTGACAAGTCTAAGTCTGGTGAGGTAACTTGTGACGTCTTCTCCCTTATTCATCTGGGTATTCCTTAACTTTTCTCTGAGAATCAGCTTTCGGTTAAGGGTAGCATTCTGGTACAGATTCATAATGGCATCCCACATCGTTTTTGCTGTATCTAACTCTGCAATATGCGGAACAATATGATCCTTAACACCGTCAAGAATCAGCCTCCTTGCTTTGACATCTTCCTTCTTATATGCTACGAGCTGTGTTGTGTCTGTAGGTACAGGTACAACAGTGGTCACATAATCCTTGATACCATTCTCTTCCAGCAATAAAGAAATTCTGGCTTTCCAGACACCAAAATTTGAGGCTCCATCCAATCTGTCCTGATCTCTTAAACCTGTTGAGGCCATCTCAAAAGAAAATAATAATTTGAAGAGGTCAAATTGAGTTTTATAAACCCTAGATTTTTATTTATTATTTTTCCTTTCTCCCTGTGCCTGTTCTGCACTCAGATCCGCTTTGATACCATGTGAAAAATCTATTGCAGCTACTGATTATTAATTTCCTATCTTATAAGATTATTTGGCTGCCGAAAAATTAATTAATTTACAGCAAATATTAAATAATAACACAGCTGCAACTTCACGGAAAAATCACGGAGATAGAAAAATAAAATCAACACAACATTTTGGACAAATTGTCCCTGGAAAAACCCCGAAGGGAAAACCAGTACTGCAGATGAGGAACTTTATTAAATCAAATCAAGAGATACATACACTGCTTGCCTCTTACTAGCAGAGCTCCGGCAATGATCTCCTCCAGAAATTCTTCTCCCAATTTCTCCTATAGAAATTCCACTACTGCTGTCTCAAACGCTATCGTTGCGCCCTTGCTCTCACTGCAAATCAATTTGCTATCACCGCAAATTTGTTTATTTGCTATCGCTGCAAATACTTCTCGGATCTGTGTTCTCCAAATGCCTATTGATCCTCTTTTATAATCCCCTCATTGAAAACCAATGGCCATGATTTAATCTTAATCAATGGCTAGGATTAATTAGACTCTAAACCCTAATATCTAGAAGTCTCTCGAGAAATCAATTATCTAGGTATGGAAATAATTATTCCAACTGTGTTTCCAGCCTCGTAATCACCACCCGAGACTAGATCACCTGTCCAAGCTACATTTAAAATTAACACTATCTGCTGCCAGGATATATCTCTGTGTTGGGCATCAGTTTATTCGATGCTATCGCCTCTGAGCTCTTCTTTCTAAACAGGAGCAAAGAGGTCTTCAAAATCCTCCACACCACCCAGAAGATAGACTACGGTTTTGAATATGATGTGGTAAAAGAATTGCAGCAACACCCATCCATTAAAACATGGTACGTTGCATCGAGCTGGGGTATAGTAGTGTCTGTTTTATTCCTCATGCTCTTTTTAGGTTCCACCATTATTGCAGGTAACACCATTCGAGGAATTCTCTCTGAGAGGATCGAGGTGGCTCTGTCGACTAAAGAAATACAAGACAAGTTTGAAGAGGAGGTGTTCAAATCATGGCTTGTGGCTCGTGCTTGACGGCCCGAGTATGTCAATGCCAGGTCTGTGTTGAGCTCAGCAGCGGGCATGGTGGTTACACTTCGTATTTTGTTTTCGTTGCTCAAATTAAATTTCCTAAAATACAGGAGTATTATTCAGTATGATGATGATCTCGATGACTTACGACAGGCCAATTTCTTGCTTCAGTGTGCCTTCATCTTCATCGGCTGGATTGCCATATGTTGTAGATGGATCACGGCCGTTGTCTACTTTCTAAGATCAAGTAACATAAGAAGATTCTTTCTTGTGGAGGATTTCTGGACAAGGCGCATCAAGGAGCTGAGATATGGGTGGCAAAACCACATTGCTGATATCAAAGAAGAGATGTCGAATGATCAGACATTCCTTAACAAATTCTTGCTGTGTGGTCAAATATGTTTTTTTACTTTAGCAGAGATGTCTCTGATCGGTTTTCTCATGGCACTGCAGACTCTTGTGGCATTGTTCGGCACAGTTTGCTGGTTTTTGTCAGGGATTGCCATCGGCAACTCGTTTGTGCGGTGGTGCCTTGTCCGGGATGAGTATCAATCAACACAATTTCTCAAATACAATGATGTTTTGGAGCGGGTGCGAATGCCGCAAGAAACTACAGATCAGCTGCGGATAGCCAACCAGAAATCTATCAAGCAAACAAAGGAGCGCATGGAAGCCGGAATGCGGGAGCGCGAAAACTGCCAAGATTTGATTGCTTCAATTAATAGTGAAAGGAATGTAAATCAACCAGAGTTTGACCCGTTGCCAATTGTGGAAGAGTATTTCCCCAGTCTAGATAAAATGTGCTCGAAGATGACGGCCGTCTCCTATTTCAAAATCATAGTCAAATTATTTCCTGAGCGTGTGGACAGAGCAAAGAAATTGATCATTCAGGCAGGAGATATCATGAATTTCTTAGACACTGCAGACATCCAAGAGAATGAAATGAGCGTTCTAAACGGCCCGCGTATTGAAGTTGATCAGATGGGCAAGGCCGCAGAGCAAGAGTTCAAGAAAGCGCAAAAATCAATTTCCTCACATAGAAATATTCGCACGGCTGCGGAAGCAATGGAAGAGATCCTCAAACTTATGCAATCGGATTAGCAGCTTCTGAAATAGAAGGGGCTAATTGAACAAGGTGCAAAGGTGGAGGTACAAGATTCCATGGACTTGAAGAAAATAGCACCCAGCTACAGCTTGTACAGAGTGTACAGACACTTACTGAAAACTGATGGTGGCAATGTGGGAGAATTTAAGAATCTGGGAGACATGATAGAAGACCACTTCTGTAATTTTATTGGTTATTGCGTTTTACAAGTGAGAGCTCAGCTGGTAAAGAAATGCAGGGAGTGGGCAATAGATTTTGAGGAAGATAAAATATGGGAGACCGTTTATATTGCAGGGAAGGTGAAGGGGGTGCTGGAAAATAGGTAAGGCTCAGTTGAATCGATCCTTCAGTTTCCAGAAGCACTGAATCCAAATGTAAGAACAGGCCCAAAAAACACTAAAAAGACAGGGCAAAATATAACACCAATGAATAGAAAAAACAGGGAGCAAAGCAGAGTTGAATAACTCAGAAATATATTTATCTAGCTTTCAATACATTATATCCAAATGCTATGTCTAGCAGCTATCCAGATGCTGTGTCTAGCAGCTATCTAGATGCTGTATCCAACAACCATTCAAAGGCTGTGTCTGACAGCTCTCTATAATCACATATATATAGGTACAAAGTCCTTGAAGCCTGGAAGCTTCTAGTTTTCTAGATAATTCTAAAACAGCTCTTAGAATGTTCTGTTCTAGAACAGCTTTAGGAATGTTCTAACTTATAGAAAACTTTAGAAACATTCTATCATTTTCTAGACAATCTTAATCCTTAACATCCCCCCTTAAGATTGGCTAGAATAATACAAAGAGAATACAAATAAGAGGGGAAATACAAACGAGAGGGGAACAATATACTGCTACCCCTTTAATGTTCACCTATAGCATAACAAACATTCTTTTAGTATATTCATCTTTCATGGCTTGCTCCCATTTTTTCTTCCCTCTAGCTTGCTCATATGAGATTGGATCATTTACATGCAATACTTTGGCCATGAGAGCACTACCAATAATACTTCTAGCTTATTCCAACTTGCATTTCCAGCAATATAACAACCTGTAAACAAAAATCACTCTAGCAATATATCATCCCTGCAAACAAATCACTCCAGCAACACATCTGCCCTGCAAACAAATCACTCCAGCAATATATTTCTAGCTGAATCTCTAGTTGAACCTCTTGATGATCCTCTAGCTGAACCAAGAAAACATTTTAGCTGAACCTGGCTAAAACTCTAGTTGAATCTCTAGCTAAACTTGGAAAACATTCTAGTTGATTTTTTTTTCTCAACAATCCCCCCTCAGCGTTACCCAAGGGGATTCAAACCCATGACCCGACTCTGATACCATGTAAGAACAGGCCCAAAAAACACCAAAAAGACAGGGCAAAACATAACACCAATGCACAGAGAAAACACAGGGCAAAGCAAAGTTGAATAACCCAAAAATATATTTATCTAGCTTTCAATACATTACATCCAAACGCTATGTCTAGCAGCTATCCAGATGCTATGTCTAATAGCTATCTAGATGTTATATCCAACAACCATCCAAAGGCTGTGTCTGGCAGCTCTCTGTAATCACATATATATAGGTACAAAGTCCTTAAAGCCTGGAAGCTTCTAGTTTTCTAGATAATTCAAAAATAGCTCTTAAAATGTTCTTTTCTAGAACAGCTTCAGGAATGTTCTAGCTTATAGAAAACTCTAGAAACATTCTATCATTTTCTAGACAATCTTAATCCTTAACAAAGGGGCTAATTGAACAAGGTGCAAAGGTGGAGGTACAAGATTCCATGGACTTGAAGAAAATAGCACCCAGCTACAGCTTGTACAGAGTGTATAGACACTTACTGAAAACCAATGGTGGCAATGTGGGAGAATTTAAGAATCTGGGAGACATGATAGAAGACCACTTCTGTAATTTTATTGGTTATTGCGTTTTACAAGTGAGAGCTCAGCTGGTAAAGAAATGCAGGGAGTGGGCAATAGATTTTGAGGAAGATAAAATATGGGAGACCGTTTATATTGCAGGGAAGGTGAAGGGGGTGCTAGAAAATAGGTAAGGCTCAGTTGAATCGATCCTTCAGTTTCCAGGAGCACTGAATCCAAATGTAAGAACAGGCCCAAAAAACACCAAAAAGATAGGGCAAAATATAACACCAATGAACAGATAAAACACAGAGCAAAGCAGAGTTGAATAACTCAGAAATATATTTATCTGGCTTTCAATACATTATATCCAAATGCTATGTCTAGCAGCTATCCAGATGTTGTGTCTAGCAGCTATCTAGATGTTGTATTCAACAACCATTCAAAGGTTGTGTCTGATGGCTCTCTATAATCACATATATGTAGGTACAAAGTCCTTGAAGCCTGGAAGCTTCTAGTTTTCTAGATAATTCTAAAACAGCTCTTAGAATATTTTTTTTAGAACAGCTTCAGGAATGTTCTAGCTTATAGAAAACTCTAGAAACATTCTATCATTTTCTAGACAATCTTAATCCTTAACATCCCTCCTTAAGATTGGCTAGAATAATACAAAGAGAATACAAATAAGAGGGGAAATACAAATGAGAGGGGAACATTATACTGCTACCCCCTTAATGTTCACCTATAGCATACCAAATATTCTTTTAGTATATTCCTCTTTCATGGCTTGCTCCCATTTTTTCTTCCCTCTAGCTTGCTCATATGAGGTTGGATCATTTATATGCAATACTTTGGCCATGAGAGCACTACTAATAATACTTCTAGCTTGTTCCAACTTGTATTTCCAGCAATATACCAACCCTGCAAACAAAAATCACTCTAGCAATATATCATCCCTGCAAACAAATCACTCCAGCAACACATCTGCCCTGCAAACAAATCACTCCAGCAATATATTTCTAGCTGAATCTCTAGCTGAACCTCTTGATGGTCCTCTAGTTGAACCAAGAAAACATTCTAGCTGAACCTAGCTAAAACTCTAGTTGAATCTCTAGCTGAACTTGGAAAACATTCTAGTTGAATTTTTTTTTCAACAATCCCCCCTCAACGTTACCCAAGGGGATTCAAACCCATGACCTGACTCTGATACCATGTAAGAACAGGCCCAAAAAACACCAAAAAGACAGGGCAAAACATAACACCAATGCACAGAGAAAACACAAGGCAAAGCAAAGTTAAATAACCCAAAAATATATTTATCTAGCTTTCAATACATTACATCCAAATGCTATGTCTAGCGGCTATCCAGATGCTGTGTCTAACAGCTATCCAGATGCTGTATCCAACAACCATCCAAAGGCTGTGTCTGGTAGCTCTCTGTAATCACATATATATAGGTACAAAGTCCTTGAAGCCTAGAAGCTTCTAGTTTTTTAGATAATTCAAAAATAGCTCTTAAAATATTATTTTCTAGAATAGCTTCAAGAATGTTCTAGCTTATAGAAAACTCTAGAAACATTCTATCATTTTCTAGACAATCTTAATCCTTAACAAAGGGGCTAATTGAACAAGGTGCAAAGGTGGAGGTACAAGATTCCATGGACTTGAAGAAAATAGCACCCAGCTACAGCTTGTACAGAGTGTATAGACACTTACTGAAAACTAATGGTGGCAATGTTGGAGAATTTAAGAATCTAGGAGACATGATAGAAGACCACTTCTGTAATTTTATTGGTTATTGTGTTTTACAAGTGAGAGCTCAGCTGGTAAAGAAATGCAGGGAGTGGGTACTAGATTTTGAGGAAGATAAAATATGGGAGACAGTTTATATTGCAGGGAAGGTGAAGGGGTTGCTGGAAAATAGGTAAGGTTTAGTTGAATCAATCCTTCAGTTCCCAAGAGCACTGAATCCAAAGCTTTCTACTTTTTTTTCTGCCCTTTTCCTTTGGATTGTATTTCAGAATGTTGAAGCCGCCATAGCTGATGGTAATTGCTAGGAAAGTATAGCTTGCTTAACTGTTGGGTACTTATTTCTTAGGGCTTTGAAAAAGAGTGCTAGTGTCTATGAAATCTTGTAAATATACCATGGTTGTTTGAGTTAATAGCAATCTACTATATGAGGTTTGCCACTTTTGTGGAAGATGGCTTCTCCCCCAAGTGTTAATATTGGACTCTATAACATCCAATACAAATTGGGATTCATATATGCTAAGAGATAGATTTATAAACTTGTGGGATAGAAAAGAGAACATAATTATTTCTTCTGCTGGAAACACTAAAATTGGGTACACCATTTATAAATATTGTACTAGTAGCTTTTAGTCATTATTTTGTTTTTCCTTTCTTTAAGTTGTGTTTAGATAGAATTAATTCAATTACAATTAAGCCTCCTCATGATGATTTGGGTAAGAAAGTGAACAATAAAATTATGGATGCTGAAGTTTCGCTACTCACTAAAGGTCTCATTAACAAGGTTAAATTTCTGTAGTTTAAGAATGTGTAGAGTATGGTGAATAGTTTGCTATGTAAATATGATATGGATTTGTGTTTTAATATTTAAATGTAATCAAGATTTGTTATATATGTTGAATCTATTTCAAATTTGATTTTAAATGTTGCATACTATTTGAGGGATGGTAATGAAAGGAAGTAAAGATGTAGAAATGCTTCCTACATTAATTTATGAAAGGAGAATGTACAAAAAATGATCTAAACAATTTGTAAGAAAAAAATAACACAAAGTATACAACCATAACATGATGATATATATGGAAAAAACTCTCTTGGAAGAAAAGCCCACTCTAAAGCATGAACAAATTGTATTACTAGTCAAAATAGTTATATACAATGTTCAAGCATATGCCCTTACAAGAGAATCACCATTATATAGATCTGGAGTAATTCTAAGAGCATAAGTGTACCTACAAATTCAAAAAAGATAGAAGACACAAAGATGCACCAAGTGATCAAAAGAGCAGGACTATGCAAGGATGAATCTAAACTCAAAGGAAAAATCCTATGAACTTGGACCCTTTGATAGAGCTCAAATCTAGTACAAATCCTTAGACACTTTATTGACTAAGAGGTATTTTTCTAAGCATACACTAGTTTGATATCATAATCTTCTTTGTTGATGTTCATTCTTCAATTATAGAACTAAGTACTGCTTTCTATTGCATTTGCTTTCCTAATTTAGTTGTTGCAACTATCAGATTATTAGACCTGACAATATTTAGTTATTTTAAGCTAATTGTGCTTAATTGATTGCATTTATTTAATTAACCTTGTTTAACTTTTTTTCCTTTTAAAAGTAATCCATGCAAATATTTAATTATGTGATTATATTAAATGTTCTTTCGCACTTTGATAACACTAAGTATGCCATGATACCCAACTTTTATGCATGCCAAGTGTTAAATGAATGCGAAAGGGAATAAAAGCAACCTAGAAAACATGCAACCATATTGATAGGTTGGAGACATTTAATAAGTTGATTTGGACAAAAGACAACACCAAATGTCCTTTAAGGTTAATGTCATCATGAACCATCTCTGTCAATCATCATTTTCATCTTGTTATTGAAGTCATTGTGCTATTAATGTGAATCATGCTCCATCATGCTACTGGCAAAGTTACACAAGTTGTTGCCGAAGTGATAGGCTACTATTGAAGATCACACAAGTTATTGTTGATGATGGAATAGATTGTTGTCGAAGAGAAACAGGCTATTGTTGAAGTTGAAATAGATTGTTGCCGAAAATGCATTTGTATTTTCCTATTGCTACGAAAGCTAGCTAAAACAACTATTTAACCTCTCTGACTTATCTATTCATATCATTTCTTCAAAAATCTACACAAATCCAAAATCTTTTTAACTGCCTTTTATTTTATTTTTAATAATACAAAATTATTCATTCACCAGAATATACTCTTCCATAAAAACCTCAATGACTAAATTTTAAATATCATTGCTTGGCACAATTTTCTAATTCTCTATCTTTAAACTTTGTAGCTTTCATAAAATGAAAAGAAAAAGATGAGATGATGCTCTCCTATCCCTACTTTTTAAATACCAATTTAAAACCATTTATAAGCTAGTAGGTTAAAAAAACAAATCTAACATGCCAATAATTTCATAGAAAGTAGTTTATTCATTACCTATAATTTGTTCCTCTTTCTTTATGCTTTCGCTTTTGCTTTGGAATTCAATTTCTTCGCTACTTTTCTATATATTTTTAATAAAATTATTTGTAAAGTTGTCGAGTAGAGAGAAGTCCGTCCCTACTTGTTGGAATCGTCTTCTCTTATGCGAAAAACATTCAAATACCATGCCATCAGTTTGGAATAAATTCCATGTCTTTTCCACATATAAAGAGAAACTCCACTTTCACATTCTGTTCAGGCCAATTGACATTTACGCATCCTCACGAGTGATTTTTCCATCAGGGTTGATCAGACTCAACATTTGGAGGGTCCATCCAAATTGTTTTGGTGAGGGGAGTGAAATGGAGGAGCAAGTTCTTTGTTATTTTTTTATCTCATAAAATCAGATGCATAGGGAGCCCGCAAAAGAGGGCACACTGGATCTAGGAAACTTATTGCCTATCCAGCATTCTAGATGTTAGGACTGAAAGTCGAACTCAATTGCAGAAAAAGAAATAAAAATAGCGCACAGATGTAATTAGAAAGCAAACAGAAAATGAGACACCAGATTTATCGTGGTTCACCAAACTTGGCTACATCCACACTGAGCAGAGGAATTGTATTGATAATCGAATTGTGTTTTACAATGAGATATCAAGCATATATAATGCTTTGTTATACATCACAAGAGGAATGTGAAAGGACAAGCAATTGGCGGGAAAAACAATGTGTCTGTTGGTCTTCATTTCCTTACAATCTCCCACTTGAAGGTCAACGGATGCTGCAACTCGCCAATCATGCCCCTGCTCTAAACTTCTGATTACTTCTTCTTAACCAAACCAAGAGAAGTCCTGGCACATTCGAACTTCTCTTTGGGAACAACCTTGGTGAAAATGTCTGCCGGATTGACCTTTGTGTCAATTTTTGCAACTTGTAACTTGCCCTCTTCAACTACATGACAAATGAAATGAGCATGTATGTCAATATGCTTAGAACGGCGCTGAGATGAATGATTATGAGCCATAAAAATGGTGCTGCGACTATCACAAAATAAAACATAGTCACTTTGTTGACATTTCAAATCACCAAACAACTGCTGTAACCAAATCATCTCCCTAGCACCTTCGGAAAGAGCCATGTACTCAGCCTCGGCAGAAGAAAGAGCAACAGAATGTTGCAGCCTTGAGACCCAACTAATGGCAGCTCCAGCAAACATAAAAACAAAGCCAGTAGTAGATCTCCGCTTATCTAAATCTCCGGCAAGATCAGAATCAGTGAAACCTTGCAGCTGTGCCTTATTGCCACCAAAACACAAAGCATAATTAGAAGTACCTTTAAGATACCTTAATATCCATTTGACAGCTTCCCAATGAGGCTTACCGAGATTGCTCATGAACCTACTCACAACTCTCACTACATGAGCAATATCGGGACGAGGGGAGATCATAGCATACATGATGCTACCAACAGTTGATGTATAAGGAACACCTTGCATAAACTCTTTATCCTCTTGTGTTTTTGGACACAAATTAGAAGATAAAAGAAATTGGGCAGCAAGAGGGGTAGAAACAACCTTTGCATCAATCATACCAAATCTGTCTACAACCTTGTCAATGTATGCCTTTTGTGACAACATGATCTCCTTCTTTTGTCTATCCCTAGTGATGGTCATTCCAAGAATCTTCTTGGTTAGGCCTAAGTCTTTCATAGCAAATCTCTTAGCTAATTGAGACTTCAATTCAGAAATAATCCTCATACTTGTACCGGCTACCAACATGTCATCAACGTAGAGCAAAAGAATGACAAATTCACCATTAGGAAGTCGCTTATAGTAGACACAAGGATCTGATTCACATCTCAAGAAGTTATGCTCAGTCATAAAGCGATCAAACTTGAGATACCATTGGCACGGGGCTTGCTTGAGCCCATACAAGCTGCGCTTCAATCTGCAATAAAGATGTTCCAGTCCCTGTTTTTTAAATCCTTCCGGCTGTTCCATGTACAGTTCTTCATCAACATCACCATGTAAAAATGTTGTTTTAACATCCAACTGATCAAGTTCAAGATCCCAAACTGCAGCCAAACCCAAAACTGCCCGGATTGTGGTCATTCTCACAACTGGTGAGAAAATCTCATTAAAATCTATGTCTTTCTGTTGATCATACCCCTTGACAACCAGTCTAGCGTGATAGCGCTTGTTGCCTCCATCTTCCTCTTTCAACTTGTATACCCAGTGGTTCTTCAAGGGTCTTCGATTAGGCGGAAGTGGCACTAAATCCCAAGTGTTATTAGCCTGCAATGAACGCATTTCATCTTGCATCGCCTCTTGCCACTTCGAAGAATCAACTACCTTGCAAGCCTATTTATAGGTAGCTGGTTCAGGTTGATCAGAAATCAATGATTCTGGCTATGCCTCCTCTGAATATAATAACTCATAATCAGAAAATTTAGAAGGACGTCTCCTCTCCCGGGTAGACCTCCTTAACTAAGAAACCTCCTCTTGCAAATTTGAATCATCCAGATTCATTCTGTGTAACTGGTTTTGAATATTTGCAATGTCATTTTGCAAATTAGCCTCATAACTCTGCCTCTGTACATTTCTTTGTTGCACAGTCCCTTGCATCTGTATATTTCCTTATGCAAATTCTCCAATGTTTTGCACATGAAAACTCCCCTGTCTCTGAATACTACCCTGATCTGGCATAGTGACATGTAAACGCCTTTCATTAGATCGTTCAATAAAAGGAGAATGTGAATCAATTATGGTAGGCTGCATTGCATCATACATAGGCTACGTTTGAGCTGACAGGGGCTGCGTTTGAGCTGACAGGGGCTGCGTTGCAGTTAAAGGTAGCGAACTTGTGTATGGTTGCAGGGTATGTGTTAGGGGAGGTAGCGTGGAAGCTAAGGCAGGCTGCGTACCAAATACAAGCAACGAACATGTTTGAGGAAACGTCAACTGAGTTTGACTAGTGACTGGAGTTCTTGAACTTTCCTCAGGCAACAACAAAGACTGTGTGATACTTACTGGAGGGAGCATATTAGTCAGAAGGGGTTGCGCTTCACATAAAGGCAGAGAGCTTATGTCTGGGTGCAGCGATTCACCTTCAATTGAAAAGTGACCATGCTGCGTTGCAAATAGAGGCAGCGAATTATGCAAAGGGGACTGCGTTGGAGTTGTGAGGGGCTGTGAACTTACATTTGGAGGCAGCGTTGACACCACAAAGGACCTTGTGGGATGTGAAGGGAGCTGAGAGCCAATTAAAGGCTATGTGGAGGTATTAAGAGATAGCAAGCAAGTGGTAGGAGACTGTAGAGACTGAAAACTACCAGAAGAATCATTTCCATTATCAAACAAATCAATTGATATGAAATCTTTTGAAAGTGTATTTTCTTTGTGCAAACCTGGGAAAACTCTTTCGTTGAAGACGACATCCCGACTGCGAGTGACCTTTTTGGCGACGGGATCCCACAACCTGAATCCATACTGATCCTCGCCATACCCAACAAAGATACACTTCTGCGACTTGGGATCCAATTTGGATCATTTCTCAGGAGGAATAAGAGCAAACGCTTCACATCCGAACACCCGTAGATGACTATAAGAAATACGCTTGCCCATCCACCTTTCCTCAGGAATGTCAAGATTTAACTGAGATGAGGGAGCTCGATTAATGAGATAAACTGCTGTGTTGCAAGCTTCTACCCAGAATTCTTTTCCCAGTCCAGCATTGGAAAGCATACACCGTGCTTTTTCCAAAATCGTTCTGTTAAGCCTCTCCGCAGCCCCATTTTCTTGCGGTGTATAAGGAACAATTTTGATTCTTCAAATACCATTGTCAGCACAAAAACTATCAAACTCTAGTGAACAAAATTCACCACCATTATCAGTTTGCAAACACTTGATATTATGCCCACTCTGATTTTCAACTAGAGCTTTAAAAATTTTGAACTTGCTGAACACTTCAGATTTTTTGTTAAGCATAAAAATCCAAACTTTCCTAGTGCAATCATCAAGGAAAGTTAAAAAATAATTAGCACCTCCAAGAGAAGTTACCTCAGTTGGCCCAAAAACATCTGAATAAACCAGCTCCAAAGGTGAGGTGTTCTTCTCATGACCCGTCTTTATGAAGCTGATCCGCTTCTGCTTGCCGTAGAGACAATGTTGGCAAAAATCCAAATCCACGGATTTCAACCCTGGTAGTTGTTCTCTTTTGATCATGACTTCAAGACCTTTTCTACTCATATGTCCAAGCCGTTGATGCCACAGCTTGGTTTCGCTGTCCGTCACTGTCATAGCAGCTCCCACTTGAGAGTCATTCTCAAAAACATATAAACTGCCCTCTCTATTTCCTTTGGCAATCTGCATGACACCTTTAGTAACCTTCCATGAATCTGGATAGAAGGTAGTATTGCAGCCTTGTGAGAACAATTGGGTTATAGAAATCAGATTCTTTTTCAATTTTGGGACATGCCTAACATCTTGTAAAAGCCATTTGCTTCCATTTTTAGATTGTAGGAGAACATCACCTCTACCAATGATGTCCAATGAATTGTTATCCCCCAAGTAAACCTTCCTGAACTGTCCTCCTTGATAATTAGAGAAGGCATCCATGCAAGAGGTGGCATGAAAGGATGCGCCCGAATCTAGAACCCATGAATCTGAAGTGGTTTCACTTACGGACAAAACCAAAATATTATCACCCTTGTCATAAACAGCATTGACCTCGATGTCTTTAACCTTCTCTTGCGCCTTCTTATAGGAATAACAATTTTTCTTGGTGTGACCGGGCTTACCACAGAACCAACAGTCACCAACTCTACCTCTGGATTTTGACCTCTTCGTTGATTTTGATCTTCTTCTGTTATTGTATTTGCCTCTATTATGAGGCCTTCCTCTACTAACAGCGGTGTTGATGATTACAATATACAGCCTTCTAGCCCTCCTTCTAGCACCAGAAAACTGTTGATGATTACAATATACAGCCTTCTAGCCCTCCTTCTAGCGCCAGAAAACTGTTGATGACTGTTTTGATGCAATCATAACAATAAGTTAAAATTCACATAAAATGAACTGAAACTATACTTGAAAGATAAGAAGGAATCATTTGAGATTCAACTAATCCCAAGTCTACAATGGTTCGGTTGGTCAAGTTCAGTTGGTCAATGTGAAGCTGTAATGTTCAAGGGGCCTTACGTAGTTTAGGTTTGTTTTGTGGTTTATTGGACTAAGAATATGCAAAAAGGTCATAGATTTCAACAAGTATTCTGTTCATTTGCATACAAGTGTTACCGGGCTGCAAGTTTTAGATTGTTTTCTTGAATTTTTGCAGCTTTCTTCTTTATCTATTTATGAAAACTGTCTACTTATGGCTCTGTTATACATGCTTCTTCAAATTTGAGACAATTTCCTTTAGATTTCTACGTTTTCAGCTAAATATTTCAGATGGGTTGGGAAAAGTTAGAAAGATCTAATCTATACCTCATTTAATCTACCGAAGGATCTAATTGTTTCTGTTATGCACTATGTAAATACCACAGTAATTTGATCAAATCCACAGTAAAAACCTTAAATGTAAGTTCTGAGCATTTTCACAAACATACATTTAAAATTGCAAGCTCTCAAAGAAGATATTTCAAAACACAAAGAAGGGCAGGAGAACACTCAGAAGATAGATGCAGAACTCTAGATTCTATTGTATCAGAAACGAATAGTCATACACAATTTACAATGTAGGAATGACTCTTAGTTTCATTGATCATACTACAAAGAACTTACAAGCTTTACAGATACAATAAGGCAGCCAGACATTCCACGCGCACCTTACTGCAGACAAACAGGCGACCTCCTTCTTCTACACTAAACTATGCCCAGAAAGGCTCTACAATCCTGGCAAAATCCTAAAATCCCTGTGTGTAAAATATTACAGTGTAGGGAGGCACAATATAAAGACATTCTGATGGTCCTCACTACAGCAAAAACCTAACTGAACCCCTGGTTCAAACCCTTGGTTACAGCAATAAATACAGGTGAACCAGTTCTCAAAAAATATCTCTGAGCAGTGTCAAATCTGGGCGAAATATTGCCCCTTCTGAGAAGTTCCGGCAGCTGGGTAATAACTTCTGTTTGTCTGTTGCAGTAATACCTTCAGCTGCAACCTTGTTCTTTACTTGAATGGCCTTGACTTTTTGCATTTCATCCTTATCTTCTTGCTCCTGAGATCAGATTTCCCTCCTCCATGAGGTCACTGTGTTGACTTTCCAGTTGCTTCCTCAACTGCAAGCCTGCAAGACAAGACAAGCAATAAGTATTTCATTTATCACATAAACAGCATGAAATTAAAATAACCGTTTAAACCCAGGTGACTGCGCAAGATTGTGGAAATTGGATCCAGAATACTCTCAAAACGCGTCCAAAATGCGCTCAGACTGCCCAAAATTCACGGGTCAACTATCGCTGACCGGGAAAATGCCACAGGCGCCAAAAAAACACTTTAAAATTCCACCGCCTCATTTCCCGCCCATCGGCATGATCATCGCTATCGGCGTGTCAAAAAAAACATGTTGGTCGATATTCACTTCATCATCATGATATTCTGGAAATATGATGCTCTCCCTCCTGAAGGTCCAGATGATGTCATCATGATATTTCGCTTCTGCATATTGGAGAAAAGAACAACATCATCATCATCATCATGTTGAAGAAGAATAGGAGGATATGATCATGCTGCCGAGGAAAGGAAAATGATGGTGACGTCATCATGATATTCGGGCTTCATTGAAATGCTGAGGATGACGTCATCATCATGTTCAGTTAAGATCAGGGGATAATTGTGATATCGGGTCACCTAAGGAGCATGATCAGGATGATGAATGTAATATGACCCTTTTTGCGGCCAAGGTAACCCTCTCGAAAGATCAGGATGATGATGATCATCAGGATATTAGCTTCTTCGTTTATCAGATCGGGATGACGTCATCATGATATCCGGAGCTTTCGTTAAACTTAGAACATGACGTCATCATGATATTTCGCCAACCAGATCATGTTTTGGAAAATATCCTGTTGAAGGAAAATGTGATGATGATGATCATCAGGATACTTGCAAAAGGTTGTATTTCTCGGCAGGAGGACCTTACGAAATATCGGGCGAACAAACAAGATCATGATGATCTTGACAATAGGATAGGATAAAAATAATATGATGATGATCATCCTCATCGAATTATCATGATGACGTCATCATCATATTTCGTTTTCGGAGCACAAGGATGAGTTGAGGTCATCATGATATTTGCGCTAGGGTGATATTGTAAAATATGATCATGCTGTTTGAGGAATGGAATATCGCCTTCTTCTGAATAGATAGGGTGATCATCATGATATTGCAAAAAAAGGCGATCAGGAAGATATGAACATGACGATCCCCTTTATCGATTTATGATGATGATGTCTCCATCACTCAGTGAATTTCAGCGAATGACCCTCGTGAAAGATCAGGATGATGATCATGATTATGCAAAAGGAGATCAGGAGGATGTGAAGTCGTCATCATCATCTTAGCGAACTTCAGCAAATATCATGATGATGACCCTCCGATAGGTTTTTATCATGCACATGCAAATATGCCGAAGGTGGATTTTCTAAGTCAGGGTGATCTTATAATATCATCATGATATTATAAGATCAGGCGATGCAAAAATATCATGATGATGCTCGCGATACAAAGACCGCTCGACGGGGAAACTTACCGTGACTTAAAGTTGACGTCATCATGATATTTGAACCTCAGGATATTATCGGGGGGGTGTTTCAAATATGATGATGATGTCCTTCATACAGCAAAACCGAGTTATAAAATATGACCCTCCTAAAATCATGATGCTGACGATGCGCCTAAGGCCATTTGACGGGTAAAGGGCACTACCACCTAAGATTGACGTCCGGATATTGCGACTGCATGATTTTTATCGGGTGATAGACCAAGATCATGATGATCTTGACAACATGACTTAGGATATAAAAATATGATGATCCTCCTGCGAATATCAGGTTTGACCAAAACTTTGACCGTGCATAACTTCCACATATGGACGAATTTTCAAGTGAAGTAAAAGGCAAACCTGCATGGAATTTCAAGCTCTTTCTAAATATGAGGTCACAGAAACAAAATATGAACTTTGACAAACTGACCTCATGATGATGACCAACCTTATCCAATATCATGATGATGATGCACCTGACCTTCATTTTTACCAAACCGCCAGAAAGCAAAAAAACACAAGCAGAAACAAAAAAGCAAAACATCAGCAGGGGTCCCCATTTTGCTAAGGAGCATAATGGGGCGTGTTGTGAACATCACAACAAGCGGTTAAGGCTTCACCGGAAGATATTTCTTGGTTCTTTCTACGCATATCTTCACTAAGGAGTGTAGCTGCTACGTCCTCAAACACTAATTTTGTTTTGGCTGAAGCTGAAGTACTTATGGCCATCACGACACCTTCCCAACTATTGGGCAATGAGCATAGCAGCAAGATTGCTTTAATTTCATCTTCTAACTTTATCTCCACCAAATTCAGTTGGGTAAGTAAGGTATTAAACTCATTCAAATGGTTAGACATAATTCCGCCTTCTTTCATTTTCAGATTATAAAGCTTTTTCATGATAAAAACTTTATTGGATGCTGAAGCCATCTCATACATCTTACAAAGTTTATCCCACAGCTCCTTCGAAGTCTTCTCCGCTGAAACATTAAACAGCACATTGCTAGACAGCGAGAGGAAAATTGTAGCTCTTGCCTTTTTATCCATCTTGTCCCACTCTTCATCCGTCATTGAGCTTGGTTTCTTTGCTACCCCTTCAAGTGCCAGTGAGAGGTCTTGTTTTATCAACAAAGACTCCATATGTACTTTCCACAGTCCAAAATTCTGACCGGAGAACTTCTCAATCTTTGGTTCCTCCATGGCTTGAAAATCTAACACTGATTTTCGCAATCAGCTATACCGTCACCGTACAACTCTGATACCAATTGTTAGGACTGAAAGTCGAACTCAATTGCAGAAAAAGAAATAAAAACAGCGCACAGATGTAATTAGAAAGCAAACAGAAAATGAGACACCAGATTTATCGTGGTTCACCAAACTTGGCTACATCCACACTGAGCAGAGGAATTGTATTGATAATCGAATTGTGTTTTACAATGAGATATCAAGCATATATAATGCTTCGTTATACATCACAAGAGGAATGTGAAAGGACAAGCAATTGGCAGGAAAAACAATGTGTCCGTTGGTCTTCATTTCCTTACACTAGATGTATATTTGACTACATTTATTAATTGATCAAGATTTTAGAATATAACTGATTTTGAATTTTATTTAATTAATAAATATAGTCAAATGTACATCGCCAATGCTGGATAGACACTGCCTTCATTTTTAGCGAGCTCACAATTCAAGTTCTGTCACAGCTAGACACCATGTCTGTCAGCTATACTTTTTCCACCTCATTCCAGCTATCAGACATATACATTACAACACAACAAGTAAACATGTTTTCTTATCCCTCTTCTTTTTTTGACACATTTGATTTCTAATGCAATCTCAATCTCAACTCCGTGTTGTTTAAGTTGTTAAAATCTAAAAGTGAATTTATTATTCTATTTAATATTTTAGTTTAGATTCTAAGAGTAAAAATAAGCATTAATAGTAATTTAAAAGTAGATAACAATTATTCTATTTTTTAATTACATTTTGGTGAACCTAGCCTTCTTCTACATAATAGAAAAACACAAAAAACACAAAAACTACAACAACCAAACACAAAACAAATACAAAAATCACAACCACACAAAAACAACCTTCTTTCTTGCATTTTAAACTTTCTACTTATTTACACATCCAAGCAACTAACCCCCACACCTCCCTTCTCCTTTATGTTTTCTTACATTTGTCGTTCCTACTACAAACATCAATCTCATCTCTTACTTGTTCACCTCCAACCAATTAAATAATACCCTCTCCACAACTCTCCCTTCTTTTTTCCAATCCACTAGATAAGGTGTATGTCATATTCTCATTCTTTTTTTCACACATGACATAGCCCTCAATTCAACCCATCTTAAACCATGTCTAACAACGGACTCCTTGTGAGAATAATAGGATTTCCCAATTACTTAATTGTGAAAATAATTTTGACCATGACACCTATTATGAACAAATTGAATAGCAAAAGTCTCAAATTGTCATTGGACTAAACTCCAACTCCTTCAAAGTGAGTTATACAAGATTGAGGATGGGATCAAATATTGCTTCCTTGTCAATTTCCTCCACAACATCTTGGTCTCTAACTCTTATGGTATGGTCATCATCAAAGGATTGACCAAATTATCAATGAAGCTCACCATCATCATCTGCATGCCTATTCCTCCTTCTCTTCTTCTCCCTTTTCTTCCACTACCTCACCCATTCTTAGACCTACTTCCCATGTTACCTCTCCCCTCCATACTACCTTTCAACAACTTTCCTTTCCTTAACCTGGTGCTTCTACACCAATCTACTCAATACCCTATCTCTCCTCTACTCCTTTACTTTCTCCTTACCACTTATGTAATTCTCATGTTGTTTGCCTCTCCACTGCCCCTCCTCCTACCTCTCTCTATGTATTCTCCCCCCATATTTCCCTATCCTAATCCATCCCAACAATACTTTCACTCTTCTTCCCCCTTCCTTCTACACCCTTTCCTACTCATCATCACTCTTCTACCCAACCTCCTTTTACATGCCTTTATATACCTACTTTAATCCTTCCCACCTTTAACCCTCCCCTTACCTACCACATTTCCACTACTAGTCTTGAATTACAACATATTTTACACCAACTAGGTTCCCTCTAGAATAAATTATATGATATCCTTTCTTTCACCCACAAGGATAGCACCATTGATATTCACCATAGCCCTCTATCACATGAAATTCTCTTCTTTATTTCCCCCCCTAGGTTTATGTTCAACCCTCACTTTGAAATGTATAATGGAAAAAGGGATCACAATCCCACATTCATCATTTGATGCCACCAATGCACATTTCTCTTTGCATATTCACTCCATCATATTAATATAGAATATGATTATTCTTCAATCAAGCATTATGGCTAATCCATAGACATTAGGTCCTTGGTTATATTTTTCATCACAAAAATTAACAATATTAATCTTAAAAAGAGTACACCAATACAATCCACTTATCCCTCTATCTCACAATAATTTTATAGCATTATAACACTTATAAAATAACCTTACAAACATATATCCCATGCCTCCAATATATATAAAAATCAAAAGAAAGAAACCACCAAGTGGCATCTCAAAATTAGGAGTTAAACCATGAGCCACTAACAAATATTGAACGCGCCGTTGTCATGGTCAAGCAACCTAGAAAAAAATGTAAAGTTCCTCTTACATATCTTACACCAATTACACCTCTCTTAAATGTCATAGATTTGATAAAAGTTGTTATATTGATCAATTTCTCAAATCTAGATACTCCATGAGGACAATCAATGCCTTGTCATAAGACCCAAATTGGGACGATCCTCTATAACTTCCAATTTTGACCTTTTCTATGTAACCTCCTTATTCAATGTCTTCTTACACAACATTCTAAGTATCTTGGAGAATAAATGATAAATAACTAATACCCCCACCCTCACATGGATGTCACATTCAACCCACTCCATGACGTTTGTAGATCATACGCTATTTATCATCTACATAATTAAGTACAATTAATCAAGACTTAAGATTTACAAGGTGAATAGCACACCTAATCCTAACACAATGACACCTCGCAACTAATTTTTTAAAACTTGGGGCATCCACAAAGGTTTCCCATGACATCCAAATACATAAATGTAATAGCCAATGATAGTTTAACCACTCTTTTTCAAATCTCTACCATTGTGCAAGTGAGTACAATGAAGCATTCAAAGCCCAATGGTCACCTCTCTAAATGTCGACAAGCCATTCAAACACCCCAGTGGTTACATATGCACAATAGAGAGTTAGAATTATAATTTGAGTGATTTGTGTCATCTTGAAGGTACTCCAACAACCAACAAGTGTGTTAATTTATGTCAGTCCTCCCAATCCTAGTTCTTTATCACCTAGTGTTTAGAAGGATTTCTTCCTCTATTGCTTTCAAATTTCAACTTTTTTGCTTTTTGGGGGCAATTCTATTATGGGTTGTGTTTCTTTTATAAATAAAGACCTTCATGAAATTTTGTAGTTAGATTTTTCCTTATATGGATGATCTCTAAGAGCCTTATGTGCAAATTGATTTCTCAATTCTTTTAAAATTAGGCTCTAGGAAAACCTTGGTATATGTTTCCAAACATTTGACCTTTCACCTTGTATGTAATTGGACTGTATATTTTGAAGTAATTAACATAAGTGGTTAAGATTTTAGCAATCATGATTCTTATTTGTTATGGATAGATTGTCTAATGCATGCTTATGAATGCATCTTATTGTTTCAAAGGCTATTATGCCATGAGTTGCAAAGGCCTGAGAAGGATTGCAAAAGGATATCTATCTAGTGTGAGCCTTTTACTTTTAACTATTTTCTTTCTACACTTCTTCACTTATCACCATTTGTTAATTAGGCTTAAGCTAGAATAGATAAGGAGCTAGCATTTCAATCCTAGAGATTATCTTGCATTTACCTATTCCATGTCTACAAGACTTTCCATGCTTAATGACCTTGCACGACATAGTTTGTTGTGAAAAAACAATATACACCATTAACAAAACTAATTCTCATTTTGAATTTTGGTCCTTACTACTATATATTTAGGTTATCTAGTTTGTGCATTTTGATTTTTGGTCCTTATTATTATATATTAAGGTTAGCTAATTTATTTGTTTAAATTTTGGGTTCAAACTACTATGTGAACGATCCTACTTTGTTTAGCCTTTATCCCTTACTTTATCCTTTTAATATAAATAGTTTCAATTTACATAGATGAAAAACCCAATATTTTAATGTGAAATATATAAGTTAATTTCTTATCATATATATATATATATATATAACTAATTAAAAATAATAATTAAAAAAGATTATTAGAATTCATTAATCTTTATAAGATAATTCTTTTAACAAGGCGAACTACAGCCACATCGAAATGTATGGCTCCTTCATCAATTAGTTGCAAGAAGACAAAAAAATCAAATATTTTAGAAAAAATCACTTAAATTTTCAAATATCATTATATGGTACTACAATTTCACATGCACTATATTTGCTTATCCTTTCATGGGCCCAAAAGTGGTATTTGAATCTTCTAAAGAGGATAATTAGTGACACTCACTAACCTTCAATTATTTCATGAGGCTAAACTAGCACTTGCATTGGAAGGAGGTGAAATGGTTATGCCAATTGTAATTTATATAGAATGCCCTAAATGGGCCAATAGATAAGCCTAGCCTTTTATAAGAGGTCTCAAAATTATTTATTGACTTGTTAATCTGAGATAGAGTCTCAAAATTAAATAAGTATATTTGAATAACTACTGAACAGGGGTGCTCAATGGAGCATAAATGTCATCTATCATTCAACAATTAAATCATTAATAAATAATTGTTATCCTACTTTTATGGACAGAGGTTTGGTTTTTTTGGGGGTGCAAGGTTCACTCATAGAGGTGGTTGTTTCCTTGGACAAGTGGCTCTATAGAGATAAGCTTTTGATTGTGAATGCACCTGTGTTTATCAAGTGTCGCATAACATTTAATCAAATTGAAGGACATAAATTGACTCTTCATCTCAATTTCCATTTTGGAAACAATAGATCGAGGAATTATAGGAAGAAATAAGTTTAACACAAGCATTAAAACAATCCCATTCAATGTTCTCAAATAATACTCAAGCTAAGAATGAAATTAATATTAGAAATTCAATGGGAGACATGGATATTTGGCATTTGAGATTTTAATAACATCCATGAGACCTATCCTTAAAGTGATTCTAAAATTGAAACAAATTAATATACCACGTTACATTTTGATGCATCTGATGTCCACAAGATGTGACAACCTAGTGGTAATTTCCCTATGAAACAAACAAAGATAAGCTTGAGCTCTATTCACATGTTGAAAATGGCTTCTTTGAGCACATTAGATTCCATCGCTTAATTTTTTTAGTTGCAATGAAACCATATTTGTACCACTTAATTGGTGTGCTCAATTTATCTGAAGAAAATGGAAGAAATCAAATCTTTACAATGAGAATATCAAGAAATTTTATAACATGAAAGAACATAGTCAAATAAAAGATGTAAACAACCTCCTAGGAAGACCGCTTCTAAAATGAAGTAAAGAGAAAGTGAACAACTAGTGACAAGGGGAACATAGAATCAATTAAATAAAAATAAAGAATGAAGTGGAGTGTAGATTAGTGAAGTGAGAACCTATTGTCTTTCTACCTAGGCTCTCTTTCCCTCTCTATTTCTCTCAATTCTCTTTCCCTATTTATTCTTGCTCCCACTCTCGCTCACTATGATGTTGTCTCAAAGCTACTACAATGCCATTCAGATTGGCTCCTAGTTTGATGGGAGTGTTCCCTCTACTCAATTTCTCCATTCTTGTCTCTTATTGATCTCACTCTTGGTCAAAACCCCTCACTCTTTCCCTAATCTCATCCTTAAACCTAGCCCTCTTCAAACGATGATGCTCAACACTATGTTTGTCATCGTTACTTATCCTATACTTAAAGTTGCCTTTACCTCGCTCCTTGCCATCATCTTCTCCCCTCACTTAACCATTATTATCCTATCCTTAATTCCTTCAAAAAAAAATTCCATCTTATCCAAATAATCATACTCATCAAAATCCATCCTCATGACACACCCAAAACCAAACTCCCTACAATTGTTGCTTCAATCTATTCACAATAAATGAAAATTAGACCTAAAAATATTAGGGACATTTTACCGCAAATGGCAAAGCCAAAAAGAAAAAACATACAAGCCATAAAACTCACTTTATAAACCATTAAAAAACTATCAAAGGTTTTGCAAATCCTTAAATCTCTAAATATTATGACTCACAAATTACCTAAATAAATGATCACAACCATAACTAGAAAATAGATCTATAAGCCACAAACACAAAAAGAGCTTTCCTCAAATCCTATTTTTACTAATTACTACAGTAGAGTATATATAAAGTAGAATTAATAAGAAAAAAATAATTTTCCTTAAACCCTAAATCTTGTTAAAGAAACAGCCACTCTGACATGATAATAGACCGATTTACATTTTAATATGATGTTACACATCAAAATTATGCCCTGCAACTCTGGAAAAGAAAATCCATTTTGCATTACACTAAGCCAAACCGTTAGAAGAGAGTCACAATAATAATTAAAATAGAGAATTTGTTAATAGTGGCTAAACACCTTATTAATATCTAGTTGAATAATTAAAAGCTTTTTAAAACTACGTTAGAATATGAGAACTGAGACATCATGGTCATTAGCTAGCCTTAAATCTTATCTACCTAAAGAATGTTTAAGGAAGAAGATAATTTTCATCTTTCCCCAAGCACGGGCTTCTTTCCCTAATGATGAGTTTTGTAGGAGATTTGAAATATCTTTAATAAAAAGACTTGTGTAGCTTAATCCAAAATACTATTATAACAAGGGCTGCACTACATTTGCAGCCCCTGCCTAAAGCTGTAAGCAAATTGAGAGGAGCTTCAGATATTTTGTATTGGCAAGGATCTAAACAGTTTTCCATAATCAATGTGCGAGAATTTCAAATCATACCTGCCTTCTTATAGTTAATGGGTTGTTGATTTGAATCAAGAGAACCAGAAGGAAAACTGCAATCAATATCAGAGTTTCCATGTCTGGTTAGGGTACTGACATGAGTAACACAGGGGCATACATGCTAGCTTCAGATTCTCTTGACATGGAGAGATTTCTCACCTTCTGCAAGAGTGGGGGAATTTGAAGTGGAAGCAGCTTCCCTTTGTAAAACAAAACATCTACAACAGAAACATCATTAGGTGATTCTTCTGATACAAGTCTACTAGCCTTGTTCCCAGTAGAGATACTGATACTAAATTCAAACTCTTTAGAATCTTTATTGTCCTCCTCCATAGGGCTTGTGCTGAAGTCCATGTCAATATAAGGCCCGTCATCAGATTCAAAGCAAGCTTGTGGCAATTAAAAAAAATTGCAAAATAGAGCTTGGCTTGTGGGTGTTGGCTGAAATTTGAAATCTTGTTGCTATGGGCTTGTGGGGATTGGCAAAAGTAGGAAACTACTTATGGGTTGTTAAAGAAACTAGGAACTTATAACTGATTTGTATTCTGAATAGCATTGTTACCTAATGAAAATGGTACAAAGGCATCAGAAAGAAGGGTTACTTCTTTGTTTTTAAATTTTTAATGTCAATCTAAAAATTTTGTTATTTACTTTTTAAGACTTATATACGAAAAATTTGAAAAACAAAACATGGTAATTGAACACAAAAGGAAATTAACACAAACAAAGGCCTCAAGCCACACTAAGGAAAAAGTGATGCAAATAAGCCTCTGCTTAGATGCAAGTTAGCCTCTAAAAACAAATACTCTTTTCAAGAGAGATTTTTGCATAAATTCTTCTTTATTGACTTTTGTGCATAAGTTCTCGTAAAAGCCATGGTGATCAGAAGTGACACTTGTAACTACCTCATCTAACAAATCCACTTTCAATTATGCTTCGATGGATGCCCATACCCTACTTAAAAGTTTCTAAGGCCTTTTCAGCAAAGCCATGTTGAACATATCCTACAATCATGGCATATTGTACAAGTAAAACAATTATCAAGCTCATCATGTACAAGTATTGTGTTGCAAATACATAGGTATAGAGCAACAAATATAGTGAAATAATGGTGCAACCTTTTATCTGGTGATACAAAGTGAAATATAAATAAAACATTGGCATACTTTTCAATATTTTTAGTTCAGTGTAGTACTATCATGGTGCAGCAAATGAATATAGGATGCAACAATGTTAGGTTAAAAGAATTTATAAATGGGGAATTTGCCATGTAAATTGATACAGTGCACATGTATTAAGAAAGAGGCACAATATACAATATGAGCAAATATTGAAGCTGTTGGCAAGAGACACTGTGTGGCTTCATCATTATTGTCATTGATGGCAACAAAGTTAGACATCCGTAGCACATAATAGGTCTTTACCAGAAGTCAGACTAAAGAGTGTTTTGGTCTGGTGAGCAAGAACAGAGCATGCAGCAAGGTCTGACAATCAGGTCTGGATCTCTCAGAGGACGTATCTCAGCAAATTGTGGACTTGGGGAAGTCAAGAGGAGTACCATGACTACTACATTCCAGAGATTGAGCCTCCAGTGATGAAAGAGTGAAAAGATATGAGTACCTAAGTGTTGGGTTGTTGTTTGGCAGAGTAGACTAAGGAAGAACTGTCCAGTAGAGCATCAGACCTTAATCCGGATGAGAAATTGATGGTGATCAAGTTTCTTGAGGGATCATTCATGGTTGGCTAACATGATTGATGACTCCTATAACTATCTTTTTGATACGCATCACTTAGTAAGCATGGGATTCAGCCGACAGACCAAAGTTTGGGAAAATCTTGAGTATTCCGGATGCCGACTAGAAAGATGTTGAAATCCTTTGTGCAGATATATATACTAGATGGATTTTGATGTGAAGGTGTGTGTAGTGTAATAGTGTGCATGAAGAAAAGTAGAGAGCAGTGTGGAAGTAGATATACAAATCTGGTATGTGACAGAACATCAGCACTAAGTAGAGGAAGAATGAAGTGCATCAGATTAGTATATTGAGCCTAACTGGAACTGAACCTCAGCATATGTGGATGCCTCTAATCAGTTCAAATACCTAGTTACTTTCTATATGCCTTGTAGACAGTGAGTCTCTTGTAGGAAGTTAGCCTCTTGTGAGTAGTGTGCTCGGGCAGTGAGCCCTAATTGGCAAGTGCCATTTTGTACCACTTATTCTTTTAATAGAAAATACAATCTTGGGTTAGTCACCCCATGGTTTTTCTCTTAACAGGGTTTTCCACGTAAAAATCCTTGTGTTATGTGTGTTGATTTCATTTATGCTTATATGTTTTAAAGAAGAAAAGAAAGTTAAGAAATTTAAGATAATTGATTTACCCGCCCCCCTCTCAGTTATCTACCTTGTTTCCAACAATTGGTATCAAAGCTAAGTTTCTCCAAACAGAGCCTAACAGCTTAAGGAAGATCTAGGAATCTCAATGGATATGTATAGTATGAGGGAACAACTTCAATCTTCCCTAGATGATCTTGAGCAATCTCACTTTGAAGTTAATAACTTAAGGGAAATACTCAAACAAGATGATGATTTCATAAATGAACTAAAAGAGAAACTGAGTATCTCTGTGAAAAAGAGAAAGGAACTACTTCAGCAATTAGCAAGTCAAAGTGAAGCCAATAATACTGATGAAGATCTGAATGAGAAGAACAAGTAATGTGAGAAGCTATCAAAAGAGGTCATTATGGTAAGACATGAAATGGAATCAAGGGTTATGAAATTCACCCAAGAAATTGAAGAGAAAAGAAAAATTGAAGATAATCTAAAACAATCTCTCAAGGAGAAGTCAGAAGACTACCACAAAATGGATAGAATAATCAAGCATCTGGAATCTGATCTTGAAGAAGCTAGAGATAATGAAGAACAACTTGAGAATTAGATAGACACTCTTAAAATGGATCTTCAAACTGCAAATGAATACAAAGAGAAATTAAAAATAAGCTATGCTCAACTTTACGTTCTTCTTGAAAGCCAAAAGAGGGTAGATGACAAGCATGGCTTGGGATATGAGAAAGGTGAAAGCTCTAGATCTGGTCAGAAGAACTCTAGATTAGGAAATCCAAGGAACAGGCCTAGAAGACCTCCAGTAAGGCAACCAAATGCTCAAAGATATCCATCCTTTAATGGATACTGCTACAATTGCAATAACTTCTGTCATAAAGCAAATCAGTGCAGAAGAAGAATGAATCAAACTAATTCATCCTTCTCTGGACAGTGTTTTAACTGCAAAAGGTATGGTCACAAATCTCATGAATGTAGAAATGCGCAAATAAACAATTCATTCAATGGTAGATGCTTTGCATGCAATAGAATGGGACATATGGCTAATCAATGTAGATCAAGAGGATACCAGTCAAATATGCAAAGAAATGTTGTTTGCTACAATTGCAAAAGATCTGGTCATATTGCCAAATTATGTAGAAGTAAGAATCAGGATAAAAAGGGTCCGGTGCATCAAAATCAAAACCAAGACAAGGGAAAAGGAAAAGTGAATGCAGATGAAGTTCAAAGGGAGATGAACAAGATTTGGGTGAAGAGAAGTACAGAAAATGTTGGGGATGGATTTGCACCAGAATCTGGTACTGATATTCTTTCTAGAAACTAAATAAATGAGCTCTGGCTCAGGGGGAGTCACAAAGGAAAACAAATTCCCCCAACCAGTCAATTGGTGCTTGAAATTGGCACATGGAAAGTTGCGGATTAAAGGGTTCTCAGAGAAATATCTAAATAACTCTTGGTAAAAATATGGAAGATCCACAAGGAATTTTGAAGAGGTTAATCATCCAAGATAGATCCGGCTTGACAGTCATCTGGTAAAAGTAGGATTCTCACAGTTAGATCCACTATGATTCACAATTGAGATATCTTGATCTATGGATAAATAGGATGATTCAAGGAAGGGAGATACATTGTAAGTTATCATTCTAAGTGCATCTCAGTGATCCAGAAAGATCTCTCTCAAAACAAGAAGAACAAGGCAACCGGAATGACTTAAGGAGTGCATTTATTGCAATATGAAATTAGGGTTTGCGCAAGGATAAAAGGGTTCTTTTGTTCATCATTTGCACATTTGCATTCAAGAAGAAGAAAGAAGGAGCTCTACAACAAGATTGCTTCAACTCTCTCAAAGATCATCCACAAAATCCCATTCAACCGGTGATCTTTTCGGCTCATATCGTGAACCCTAGAAGTGTAAAAAGGTATTTCCGTTCTTGAATATCTCTCTCAATCTTTTGAAAGATGGCTACTCTAAATGTTGTTAAGATCATTGATAGGCCATGCCCTAAGTTCAAGAAATATCCTTACAAATCCCTAGAAGTTGATCCCCTAGGCACATTCTCTAGTATTCCGCATGGGGTTCTGCAGTAGAAGATGTTAGGGTATACATTCACGCCAACATTGAGGAATTTGGAGAATCCAAGCTAATGGATATCTATCACAAGGAATTAATGGATGAAGCATTTGAACTTAAACCCCAATACAAGGCCATCCAAGATAAGCATTTTGGACATTGCATCCATTTCCCCTATTTTGCAAAAGATGAATGGGTCCGGTATGTTCTGAGCAGAATGCATGACAACTTCATGTGGTTGATGAGGCTATTTAAGATCACAAAAGATGTCATTAGGGTGGTAACTGGATTGCACTCATCTGGTGGGTTGCCTGCTCTCAAATCAGTCAAAAACTAAACTGTAAGTGAGGCTACCAGATCAAAATTTGACAAAAGAGCAATGACAATAAAGGATATCATAGATCCGGATATCAAATTTGCCTCTATGATTATTGGCTACAAAATATATCACTCTAGCAGGGAGAATTCTATATCTGGAATAGCAATATACACTACTTATCAGATGCTAAGGGAAAATATTGATTATGATCTTTGTGAGCTTCTCCTGAACCAACTGTTAGAGAATTTGTAGAAAATAAAGCAGGACAAGAAGAATTCTTTTAAGTACAGTGGCTTGATACTATGTCTATTCTTCTACTATATGAATGAGCTATCCGGAACTAGTGGCTGGATATGGCAAAATGACAGACCTGTTGCCATACAAATCAGAGATTATATGTATGGGCTTGGTGATGCCAAGGCTCAAAGCACAGCTCTCTGGGGATATTTCAAGAATTTCCAAAGTATGACGTAGGGCAGAGAAATAATTCCTCAGACATTAGTTGAAAAATATAAAGATACAGTGTATTTTATGGTAGATATAGATCAATGCCTAATGGAGGCAATAGAACCCAGAATAGTCTGGATTGTGCCAATGGGCTACGAGGTGGATGAGAAAATTCTGGAATTGCATGTCCAACACCTACTAAGTTAGCCTAAGGACTTTGAGGCAGAAAGGTTTGGAACCTTTCAAGAATTGAGTGTAAAAATTCATGTTGAACAAAGACAACCAGAGATGAAGAGAAAGGTGGGAAGGGAAGTAGAAGAAGTTGCCAAGAGATATGGGATATCAAAAGAGGCGGTTGATGCTAATAGAGAGAAAATAGAAAGAGTAGAGAAAGAGAGACAAGAAGCAGAAAAAGAAAGTGATCCAGTGCAAGCCCCCTCCCGGACCAGATCCTCCAAAAGCTCTGCACCTGCCACCTTTAAGAGCCAAAAAGCCTCAAAACTGGAAGCCAAGACATCCGGAAAGGGAGAGAAGAGAACAAAGACAAAGGCCACAAGGTCATATATAAGTCAAAAGGATGATGAAGAGACAGAGACAGATGAGGAGGTTAAGAAAATGAAGAAAAAGAAAACATCTGTGGAATTCTCTGCCAACAAGAACAAAGAAGAAGTAGAAGAATTTGTTGAAAGGCCTACTCTTTTTGTTGATAATGTCATCAAAACAGTCACTGTAGATGGGAATCTGCAGCCCATAACTAAATTTTATGATGAGTATAATGACACTGACAAAAGATTATTGAAGGAAGCCACAATCAAGTACTTGAATATCTATAATAAAGCATTCATTGAAATCATCTCTCTAATCCCTAAGAGTTTAGAGAAAGTACTTGAACTCATAAAAGATGATGCTAAGGAAAAGGATATGGAAATCTGGGAACAGATAGCTATTCATCTCTATCCTTCAATCACTCCTAAACAAATGAACATGATCTTCAAGGATTGCAAGGATGAGTTCTAGAGCAAAGCCAGAATGAACAAGCTTATGCTCGGAGAGACTGATCAGGTGGCAAAAGAGACTAAAGACATCCTCCAGAATGCATATAAAAGATTCAATCTTCCTATTATAGAGGACATAAGTGATGAACCTTCTACCATGGATGTCGAAGGATTAAGTGTATCAAAGGAAGATCCTACTGAGAAATTTGCAGAAGAGTCAAAGGAGTTAGGTGAGAAGAAGACTAAGGACCTAGATTCCTCTGCTCTAGAAGAGGAAGTCCATGAAGAAGTAAATATCTCTCATCTAGATCCCCCAATAGACTCTGGAACTGAAGGAGAAGTAAGACAAGAGGAGAAATCAAGTCAAGAAGAGGAGAAAAAGGGAAGAGAAGAAGAACAAACAAAGAAGATCTCTGTTGACACCTCTGAGGCTGCAAGAGGAAAGAAGTCTCTGGCAAGAGACACTGCAGAAGCAGTAAAGAATTTCTTGACCAAGGAAATAATGGAGATTGATGAATCAAAACTATTCCAAGTACCACTCAATTTTGATTCCCTCTCCCCAGTTTAGACAATGAAGATAGCATGCTTTGCCCAAGCAAAGGCAAAAGAAAAACTTTTGAAGTCTCACATGGAAGATTGTGAGTTGATAGAGATTGCTTCTGGAATGTTGGAGAAGATCATGCCATCCTTTCAAAAGGATCATTCGGCCTCTCCATCCGGTAATCTTAAATCTCTGATAAACTCTATCAATACTCAGTTTGATTCCTTAGAAAAGGCGGTAGAAGAAAAGGTCTGGAAAGAATTTTTGGGAAAGAGATTCTCTGAGGTGCAAGGACTTATAACAATTGATAGGAGAAATTTGGATATTGGGACAAAGAGCTTAGAAAATGCTCTTAAAGATGGCAGAGATTTATACAAATTTTGTCTATCTTGGTCCACCATGATAGCAGACATTGCCAAGAAGGTGGAAGAACAAGAGAGCAAACTATCAAGTTTATCTCGAAATTTTGATCCTCTCACCTCTTCCATAATGAATCAAGAGTGTCAGACTATTGCCACTATAAATGAAATAAAGAGGCTTGTAAAGGAGAAGAAGAATAGAATAAGCAGGCTAAGTGCACTAAGAGGGATAATTATCCCCAAGTTAGAGGCAATGCATGAGGGCCTAACTGATGCCCAGACCACAGCCTAGACCAATGATCTGATAGACTTAAAGAGGGCAGAAGCTTTTGCATTTTTGCTAAGTGGTCACATCTCAATTTTGGACAGAATGAAGCAGAGTTGGGCAACAGAATTTGTCCAGTTGAAAACAACTTTTGCAGATATACTTAAGTATATGTAAGTATGACATGTATATATACTTATGCGACTATGTATAGGTTGATTTTTGCAAATTTTGGTGTGTAGATTTCACCCTTTTCCATTGATGTCAAAGGGGGAGTGAGAAGCAATGAAAAATGTGGGATCTAGCTAAGGGGGAGCTCTAGTAAAAAATGTACATAAGACAAAGCATCAGCAAAGGGGGAGTCTGTTATGACACTTAGTCATTTTTCACTAAGTGTTGCCATCAATGCCAAATGGGGAGATTGTTGGCAAGAGACATTGTGTGGCTTCATCATTGTTGTCATTGATGGCAACAAAGTTTATCACACACATCTGCAGCACATAATAGGTCTTTACCAGAAGTCAGACTGAAGAGTGTTTTGGTTTAGTGAGCAAGAATAGAGCATGCAGCAAGGTTTGACAATTAGGTCTGGATCTTTCAGAGGAAGTATCTCAGCAAAGTGTAGACTTGGGGAAGTCAAGAGGAGTACCATGATTGCTACATTCCATAAATTGAGCCTCCGGTGATGAAAGAGTGAAAAGATATGAGCACCTAAGTGTTGGGTTCCTATTTGGTAGAGTAGACTGAGGAAGACCTGTCTGACAGAGCATTAGACCTTAATCCGGATGAGAAATTGATGGTGATCAAGTTTCTTGAGGGATCATTCATGGTTGGCTAACATGATTGATGACTCCTCTAATTATCTTTTTGATACGCATCACTTAGTAAGCATGGATTCAGTCAACAGACCAGAGTTTGGGAAAATCTTGAGTATTCCGAATGCTGACTAGAAAGATGTTGAAATCCTTTGTGCGGATATATATACCAGATGGATTTCGATGTGAAGGTGTGTGTAGTGTAATAGTGTACGCGAAGAAAAGTAGAGAGCAGTGTGGAAGCAGCTATACAAATCCAGTATGTGATAGAACAACAGCACTAAGCAGAGGAAGAATGAAGTGCAGCAGATTAGTATATTGAGCCTAACTAGAACTAAACCTCAGCATATGTGAATGCCTCTAATCAGTTCAAACACCTAGTTACTTTCTATATACCTTGTAGGCAGTGAGTCTCTTGTAGGCAGTGAGCCTCTTGTGAGCAGTGTGCTCGGGCAGTGAGCCCTAATTGGCAAGTGCCATTTTGTACCACTTATTCTTTTAACAGAGAATACAATCTTGGGTTAGTCACCGCGTGGTTTTTCCCTTAATAGGGTTTTCCATGTAAAAATCCTTGTGTTATGTGTGTTGATTTCATTTCTGCTCTCATGTTCATTTATGCTTATATGTTTTAAAGAAGAAAAGAAAGTTAAGAAATTTAAGATAACTGATTCACCCCCCCCCCCTCTCAGTTATCTGCCTTATTTCCAACAGAAGCTTCTAGCTTAGCCATTGAAATGGTAATACAATTGACAAACATATTGGTAGCCTTACAAACAATGAGTAGCGAGATAAACTCAAATGAATCCATTTACAATATAGGAATCAAGATCAAACATAATGTGCAAAAGAGGTTTGTATGTAGCAAAGGCAAGCACAAAAGAATATAGAAGACATGTATGAATAAGTAATTATGTAGTTGTGCCCATGTTGACATGGGTAGAGTCCACTAGGGCACTTGCAATGACATCATCTAACAAAAAAACCCATTCCATTATGCTTTTATGGATGTCTACACCATGTTCCGAATATCCCCTTTTCGCACAGGCTGCAGGGATGCTGGCCAAGGTTGCAGAGTCTAGTTTTGTGCCTACCAATTGCATTTTGTTTAAAGTTTATAAATCCTTTTCAACAAATCCATTTTACATGTATCTTGTTCAATCATTACATTCCATGAGACCACATTTTCTTGAGAACTCCATAAAGTTGCACAAACTTCTAAATGTGAAATATGCAAAACAGTTATTGTGCCTTGTGCATGTTTCTACATTTTGTATACATGTCTACTAGGGTGGTGGCCACTATGATATATGATGAAATTCCTCTATCCTTTATAGTTTGATGGAAGTCCATACCTTGTTCCAAAGCTCCCATTTTGGCACAGGCTGCAAGTATGCTAGCAAATATGGACTGATGGGGTTGGAGGCTTGTTCGTTGCATTTGGTGAGACATGTGACTGCCTACTTCTACACTTGGAATACATGTTAATAATTCATCAGTACCTAGTGCTTCAATGTAGCTAAAATTTTTGTATGCTCATTATTAAAATTTTAATGGCATTCAGCATACTATTGGTTAAAAGTAAACATTTTACTATCATCTCTTACAACAAGCTCAATTTACATATTTGACTACAAAGCTAGAATTTGCAAAACATCAGGAAGTATAGATTACATTCAACTTGTTAATGCTTGAAAATAGCCCTACATTAGCGACTGTCAAAATTCAAGGAACAACATTGAGAACTGGGAATGATTTCTATACTAGCCACTCCATGCCTTAGTCCATAATGTTGGTTTGTAGGGTTTGTTAGGTACAAAGTTATCGCAGTAGAAACCATTGCAAGTGTTTATCTATCAAAGAATGTTCAACAAAAAAATCAAACAGTGAGTGATTAGATTCTCAAAATGAATTATTACAGAACAAAGAATAACATGCAGAACTATGAAAAACTAGAAAAGCCTTTTTTTCTCACACAAACGGCTGTACCTCAGTATTTGTGTCTATATATAGTCATATCTATAAGTGTCTACATCATTTTCCATTTAGCTAGAGTCCTTTGAATGCTACTATATATAGACTACTACTGATATTTCTGGGTATGTTTATTACTTTTATATTATTATTGCCCAAATAAAATATGTATATGCTCCATAGGTGTAACTATATATTTATATGTACCATATGCTCTTAGCTATAGCTGACTTCATATACAAACAACAAGTACTCACGTCCAATGTTAGTACATGTTCTTTACATATGTTTATGTTTTTCTAGTCATATTGTATTTATCCATAGTACACATATAGAACTAGCTTTTACACACATTCAACTATTTAGAATCCATATTCCTAACAATAATATTATCATACAACCCTAAAAAATTAAAAATCTAAAACATTTGTACCCATAACCAAAATTGTCATCATATGTAAAAGAAAATCCCAATAGATTTCTGCCACAACCTTGAAAAACTTGTTCTATGTCTTCTTATGTCAATCTAAATGATTAAATATGAAATAACAAAATTTAGGTATCTATCACAATTGTACAAAAGCTCAAAAAATGACTTACAAAATGCTAATACATCTGGTTAACAACAAAGAGATCACTAATACAAATTCGCATAACAGTATGCTAGATCATCAAAGGGCTGGAATCATATATCTAGACAATAATTTCTATATTGCTTATACAAAATTTGTGAATTAGATTAAACCTTCTAAGAAGTAGTTATTTTGATGTGATTAACACTAAAGAGTATAATACTAACCTTTTCTATTATTAATCTTAGAAGTATCACAATCTGTATTCAGCTGAAAAAAATCCAGAATATATACCGTACATAAAAAGAGCATTTTGTTGTTGTAGCTTCTACAATAAGTGAACTCCCTATAGATAATCACAAGCCTATTTAAACACCCACATGGACAAACGCTAATATAAAAGTGACCTTCTCAGAGGCTTTTGAAAGCATATGTAATGCCACATCATGCAACCCTAGAGTGGAAGACCAAAAGTGCAAAATTACAGAACTAATTTTTTTTTTAAAGCAAGTAAATGCAATAATAGTAACCAAAGATATCATAATACACAACATGAAGAAAAGTGCACTTCTAACTCCTCTAGGGAAACATAACTGCATCAGTGAACAGAAAATTAAAACCACACAAGTGATATATACATTCTACTGCTACTACAAATAAGATCCACTTTACATTAGCAAGATAGATAATATACAAAGTTACAATACAAGATCACAAGACCGATCACGTCAGTTTACAAAAGAATGCATCAGAAAGTATACAACACCACCAAAGGCGAGAAGCATTCAAGAATTGGAACACCTCTGCATAGGACTCGAATCGAATCTCCAAAAAGGCCAATGGATAGCTCTGCCACCCAACCATGGGGAACCCTAAGGTCCTCCCCTCCAAGCTAGGAGATAACGATGAGGATTCCACTAAGCTAAGAAGCAATACCCAAAAATAAAAGAACGACAAGAGACATGACACAACCGACCCTAACAACAAAACTGCACAAGACAAGACATTACTCTAAAGGCACAACTAATAAGCAACACTGAACTATGTAAGGAGAGTGTCATCGCATGGTCCTAGCATGGGTTACCCAGGCTATCAATCACCAGAAGTCGGCCCCCATCTATGGTTACCCTGGCAGCCTCTCTAGGCACCAGCCCCAGAGGGTGACACATGCAGAGCCGACAAGTCCTCTCATGGAGACAAGGAGGTCGGCCTTGCCAACCAGGCCTTCTCATCCCATCCTTACCCTATGAAAACACTCAAGGCATGGGTGAGGTTTCTTACTTATCTTGTTCAATGTTTTAATACCCCAACCCTCTTGATTAAGTTATTAAGTTTCCACATGCTCACAACTTCCATGGGGTTACCCAGGTGGCCTCTCACTAGGCACTGGCCCCACCATGAAAGCCACTCCCTTAGCGTTCTCTGATCAATCATACATACCACAACATACAAGTATAAAAGTCACAAATCAGTTCTGACCCATAACTTAATGCATTCACAAGGCCACAACAAAAAAATCCATAGAATCCCTTCAAAATTTGAAGCAATACCTTCAAGAAACCAAGAACTATATCCAAGAGGCCATTCCCCATTCATTACAAGCTACGAAAATCCAGTGAACCCATTACATAGACATGCCATAAATTGAACCAAAACCAAGAACTACTCCTCTGGAGTTAGGTACATGACAAATGATAAGGTGACCATTATCTGACAAGGACAATACTTCTGCATTTGACACCAAGGACATAGGACATCCCTCAAGATTCACACTTCATAATTAACTGGAACATAGACAAAAAAAACTCCACCCCAATTAAACATAATGCTCCAATACAAACATAAGATATGACTAAGAAGAAGATCGAGCAGTGAGATTCAATAATTCATAACTTAAAACATGAGGCTATTACTTCTTTAGAAGAAATCTTAGCTTACAAAAGCAACTACTCCTTACAACTCCAACTATAATTTTTTTTTCCTAACTAACCTTAATGACTACCATTAGAATAATCATATGCTTCCAAGAGCATAAAACTCTGTTGGCTTAAACCAACTGTAATTTCCAAAGGCAACTATAAATATAAACACAATTTCTCATCAACATGCTTACTACCTACAATTTTACTCAAGAAACAACTAAATAATATAAATTGTTACCTAAAAGCGTAAACATCTTACCCACTACCAATTCCTCAAGAGACAATTACTCATACACAATTACTTCCACAACTGTAAGAAAATACATTTTCCTATTTCAATTTCTAATAACTACCAATTTTAAAAACAACATCTATAACTCTAATATCCTTAAAGTATAACCTACTAACTAACAGTAGAATTTAGAAGTGAGGCCATATACTATATCAATAAATAACTCCACATATTACCTTCGAACAATTTTTGAACAAAAAGGCACAAGAAGAGTTCTAACTTTCTTTTAAATAAAAATCATATTCCAGGCCATTTTAGAATTAAAATAACCTTGCCATAATCTACTTTACATTTAACACTAATTAAATCCTATTACTAATAAGGATAGTTACTCCACCAAATAAACTACTTTCAAATCTATTGTAATAAATATAATGAGTTCAACCATTTATTTCCTAATTGAATAAGACTAGTAACTAACTCAAATAATCTTCACTAACAGTCATAGAATTCCTTTTTAGAAACTCTCTAATTTTGTTAACTTACAATTCCCTCTATTTCACATTAGGAAAAACTCTAACTAAAACTTCTAACAAAAACTGAGTTTAATAAAATTTGTTACAATTCAACAATCTAAGCCTAAAGAAACAATGAAATTTCATAACATAATTCAAGAAGATTTCCATTTATTCAATATATGACATGATCTTTCTTTAACTTATTAAATCATATTTATTACAATAACTTGTTCTAGATAAGTCAAATGAAATGACTATGACAATTAATCCATACTTGACTTAGTAACAAAGAAATCTGAATAATCATAATTTTGATTACAATACATATGACTCTTTCCTATAATACTAGGAAGGGACAAAGAACTAAGATAACCTAAAATTTATCTATTTAGCTACCATAATAATCTTACTAAAGAATCTATCTACACAGAAATATGCTTGTTTCTATATGTAATCTCCCCTACGACCCTACTTCTATGATACGGCCTAAGCCACTTCGACAAACATCTAACCCGCTATGGAAGCCGACCAAGAGGAACTTCTACGATGGCAGATCCTAACAAAAAGTGACCATACTGTAGATGAAAATGCTACAGCTAACTACCGGCTACCATAAATACGCCCTAGTACCATAGCGACGGTCTGAACTAAAGCGAGTGACAAGGGTCATGAGATATACCAATTACAAGACACGACCAACCACCTAGCTCGCTAGTCTACCAAACAACATGCAACTTGCTGTAATTCAACCATCACTAAGGCTTCTGCGTTGACAGCAAAAATGCTACAGTTACTATAGTGACACCACTTATACAATGACGACTCTTGCTGCTACAAAGCAACCACAGATATCAAAAAGACCAAGAACATTAACAATTCCTTATCCCGCATTACAACTACTCTGACTTGATAAAAAGACTACAGTTATCATGTATGTTACTGATTGTTTCAACTAACACATGAACTTCTGCGACAATAGCAATCTACTGCTGCAAATACACAATGAAGCTACAAGTTTTCGACACACCTACAGCACTACAAATTTCCATCCCCACGCTTAACAACAATCCCCTAAAATGACTACAACATACACGAAGACCTTCCACTATAAGCATGCTAACAACATGGTAAACTGGTCGTTCAGGTTTAGATCGAGAAAGAAAGTTAAATTAGCAACTGCGAAATTGGTAAGAACTGCCAAATAGAAACCCACAACTAAAACTGAACCTGCAGTCTGTCAGTCACAAGATAATAGAAACTTGGAGGATAAAAGGCTAAACCACCCAACATGACTCCACCTACAACTTGTACGTGTAAGAAATCATTGGGCTAGGGCACTGAAGAAGATTTTACAAAATAAATTCAATTCGATGTTTTCTATGATTAAGAGAAGAAGGCAGAAGATGTTGATGAAAGAAAAGAGACCTAAATTCTAATCACAAGCAAGGAAATATATAGCATCCTCCATTAGGTTGACTGAGGTAAGTTTGCAATGACATGTATTTGGGCTGTAATTGTTTTTAGATTCAAAACAGAAGGGCTTTGGAACAAGTCACCCGGAAGAAAATAAATTATACATTGCAAAATTGGTGTTTACAAGGGACCCCCAACTTCTATACAAGGTGTTGTATTCTACACAAGGTGGTAGGGAAAATATATACAAAGGTCTTCTAAGGAACAGAGGAATATCTGAAATAGCCTCAAAGGCTTCAACTCAATCAAGTTGTCACTGAAGAAGAGTAGAAACAATTGTAGAAGAGAGAGACACCATAGTGAGAAATTTGGTTACACTTTCTTACTAGCAATCTATTTCTGTTTGGGAGGTAACTATGTGAGATAAAAATGTAAGAACAACAAGGACAAGAGATTCAAAATAGATTAAAATCGAGACATCTATTCTTAGGATTGAAATCACATTGAAGGGTTGCAGAAGGTTGGGCTTATGATTTCAAGAAGGTTTAAGACATAGGCTTAGCCAAAATAATACATATTGAAGGAATCTACAGAGGTTGGAGCCACATTCGACCACACAGGGCACACAAAGATAAATAAATTCTAAATTATGGAAACATGCAAGTTTCACCCACAGATCACGCAGCAATAAATTCTAAATTCAAGCTACAACCATGGCAAAAAAAAATTACAAAGGGAGAGACAAATCACATACCCAGATTCTAGTTCCTCCTCAAGAAATTTTCCAACTCTTGCCACCAATTTTCCTGTTCTTCTTTCCCAATATCCCCATTCTTTTTTTCCAACTCCCTCCCAACAAGATTTTCTTTTCTTTTTATAAAAATGATCCAACTCATAAAATAAAAGAAGACATGCATTTTTTACCCAACAACCCACTCCTCCGAGAAATTCAAAAATTTGCTATAACAAGAGATTCCAAATCTTCCAATTTCAAAATTGACAACACAAGGCATTAATTTCGCATATCCAAATTATTCTGTACTAGATAAATACTAATTACCGACAACTCCAATTTATGACACAATTACTCTTGGGAAGCAGATAATTAATTCTAGATTAAATTATCAAATTTAGCCAAGGTATCAATCCAAGTTCAAAGCCAAAAACAAATATTATCCAATAAACATAATAGAAGCATTATGATAAATCATTAAAATATTCTTCAACCACACATGAGCATAATTAAGCACTATTAAACACAACTTGATGACACTCCTCAACACAAGATTTGTAACATACAAGATAAGGACCAAGCATAACACACAACTCGAGACCACAACAGAAGACAAGGACCGACCTAGTGGAATAGACCTCGTGTTATCTCCCATCACTGATACCCATTGGTGTAAGAACCCACTCAAACCTACTATATCAAGTGGAGTTGAGGTTCAGTACCTGCAATCTACATTCAAATAATTGGTTGTACATGATCAAGTACATATACATCTACACACAAAGAGTCAGAGAGTCATGGCATAGTAGGGTACTCGAAGCAAGAAGTACTACACCGTCTCTTCTCTTGAAACAATATCATAACAACTTTTATCTAAATTCAAATACCAACAAATCAAATGAAACATGATAATATTAATTCGCATCATAACTAGAATAATAGTAATGCCATCATAAACTCATAACCTACTTTTCAAATGTCTCAGAACTGTATCAATGCAATGAAAAATTAATGACTATCTCCGACTGACAGAGAGCAATGCAGAACTACCACTATCACAAGCTAACAATGAGGGGGCACTACAGCATAACTAAATGCATATTTTTATGTCTATCTAAATGAATGAAGTTGTTAAAGCTTACATGAGGCTCCCAAAGATACAAATTCCAGCCCAAAAAAAGGGGTGTAGTAGAAAGGATAGACCAATGTGGAATCCATGGACTGATTGGCTTTCTATGCATCTTTTCTAAATTGTCTGCATCAAATGGGTTCATAGCTAGATCCAAAAATAGTTGAATGATGCAATTTTCAATATGGACTGATGCATATATTATATGTATATCCTTTTAATTTGTTAGGGGGAGTTGTTCCTATAGCTGTGATATATAATTCAGAGAGTAAAAACTATGCATTGAAGAAAGGAAGGCAGCAAACATTCATGTTGTCACATTCAGGGAAGCATAAAAAACTATTTGTACCATTTCCATCATTTTAAATAGGGAAGATTTTCCATTGGAGATTATTGGTGATGTTGAATGCAAAAATCTAAAAAATAGGCTTGCACACCGTGTCAGGTCACCAATAATAATGAAGGGAAATCCTTCACAGCATAACAGAAGAGGAATTTTTGTCAGATATCAAAGTTGCATGTGGCCTGAGTCAAATTTGCAAGGTTCGTTGCCTCAAAAAAGAAGGCCGAAAGGCCCTAGCTATGAACGCCCCACTTTGAAATCATTCTCTGCCAATGTTGTTTTGATCTCTGTGATGCTGAATTAGTTGCTTAGAGCCCACAATATGCATAGGCAAGGCAACATGCAAGCATGGAAAACCCTTGAGGGTATTGGCTATGGCGCTCAATGGTGGATGTGGAAATTTAACCCAAACAGAGGGCTTGGCCTGTGCATTCTACATAAAAACAACATTTCACAGATGACAGATTGTAGAGGCTCAGTTGGCATCTCTTTCTAGACTTGAAGGCTCAACGCTTCAAGACCACAAATTGCAATGAGGAGACATCTCAAATTGTCCCTATTCTGAGCTGTTTTCTTTTTTGCTCTATTTTAAGGCATTTTCGCATACAAAGGCCCGATCCAGGCATGGAAGGCTGATTGATGTGGCAAAGAAATCATACGTGTCAATATGCCTTGCAAAACAAAATAATGTGTGTCCTCCATTAAAACAAACACAAGCAAGCTCGGGAGAATATGATAAAAAATAGGAACGCAAAAAAAACAAGAACCCTACAGGCAAAACTAAAAAATGGCTATTTTAAGAATAGGGAAAATATTGCCAATGGGATGAAAAATCCACGAGCCAATCAAAAAAATAGATTTAGCTAATATCATTGTCTCAATATTCAACAAAATAAAAACACCTTGGTCTAAAGAATGATTATTGCCATTGCACAAATTTCAATGCCAAAGTAATATTAAGCAGTGACAACAAAACTTAGGCTAAAGTTTGATTATTGCCATTGCACAAATTTCAACACCAAAAAATATAAAGGGAGCGAAAACAATAGTTACCCTACCTATGGCAGGGACTAAAAAGGAATGCTACAAATACACTCACAGAAATCTAATTTAATTTTGTAAACTTTATTTAATCCTAAGGAAAGATGACTAAATTATTTGATTCCAACCTCAAGAACTCATTTAGAGCCAAGAGCTTTATCTTATGAGAGATCAAGACCACTTACAACTTTTATGATTCCAAACTGTTGGGGCTGGTATGGCTGAGATACCACCTATCAGAAGTGTTTCAATCTAATACCATTCAATGAAGGAGAGAAGAAGACAAACAAACAAGATAGAGAGGGAGATGGCACAAACCAAATACAAAAATTTCTATTACTATGCAAATATATTTTTCATCAATATATGGTGTAGGAGCACCTCAAGACCTGAGAATCTGGAGGATTCCATGCATATTTTGTTGTGTCCCAAGTGTCATGTTGTAAGGCCTTAGCGCCATATTGAATCATGCTTAGCCGAGTAGTGGTATAAACTGAGTCTGTATACGTGTCATTAACGATTGTAACTGATTTGAACAGATGTAACCGAATGGCAGAGGTGGTTGTAGGGTTCACCTTCCATCTTGTGTAACTGCCAACATGAGTCTATATAGTCGTTCTATGTTCATTAAGGAAAGAGATATAGAGTGAAAAATGAATAGAGAAAAAGGGTGAATTGATTTGTATGTATATTCTCAGAGGAATAAAAAAAGTTTTGTTTGATCTAATTACAAGGATGTAGATTAGAAGCATTCCATTGGTTGAGATTTCTTCAAAATCAGTGGAATGACTTCCTTAGGAGTAGATCATTTTCCTTTTTGTTGCAATTTTGTTGTTTCTGTAGTAAGTCGTTCGATGCTTGAGTAGTTGAGAGTTTCACCGACGGGCAAAGTGTTGCCAATAAGCGAAGGTCAAAGTCGACGTCAAGGGTTGAAGTCCATTGGCATATCGACGAAGTTAATCCTATTGTGGCCGATAGTAATCGTCTTACCAATGAGAGAAATTCAAATTTGGTGATAGAGTGTGTCCATCAACGCATCGGCCAGAGTTTGTAGGCATTTGCCAATGAGAAGGGTCTGGCTGACAAGTATGGTTCAAAGACATTAACATCCGGGTGATCGGTGTGTATCGGCGAAGTAGTTCTTAAGCTCACCGATGGTAAAAGTCACGCCAACGGTTGAAGCCCATCGGTGCATCGAATGAAGAGAGTAAAGTTTCGCTGATGATCTAAGTCACACCGATGAATGAAGTCTGAAGTGCCATCGGTAGATCGGCCAAGGCTTGTGAGTGCTTGCCGATGAAGGAGGTTATGCCGAAGTATCTAAAGTAGTCAAACAAAGTCAAGTTTATCAGCACATTGGCCTAGCTTCTTAAGTGTTTGCCAATGGTATTGAGTCCTGCCGACAAGTGAGAAGCATGGAGTCTCCCATCGGGGAGAGTTACAACGTCAGAGTGACAATTTCAAAACTGACTGATGGTAACGTTCTCACCAATAGAAAGATCTTGGTCAGGCTATGCCGATAGTGGTCTGTCTCACCGATAGTGAAGAATATATGTGTGTTTCAGTATGGAGAGAAGGGTATTTAAATTTGATTAAGCATTTATCTCCCTATACGGTGGGTTAGATGGGTAATCACCCTTGTTTTGAAGAGCTTCCACTGTGCACTCTGCATCAAATGGCACAAACCAAATACAAAAATTTCTATTACTATGCAAATATATTTTACATCAAAATACAATTTGCAGAGCTACAATTCTATTTCTACTTTCTCTACAATATTGCCCTCTCTGGAGCTTGTTGGACATTATAGTTGTCCCTCTCTATCTAGAGCTATTCTACTCTTTCCACTGACTATTTGTTGTGCGTGTTTGGAGCTGCCTAGAGCTCTATTCTCTGCACTCTCTCTATAGTATTCTTCTTGTTACTGCTGCAACAAATCTTCTCTATTGTGCACTACTGTGCTGCTACTGCATACATTCTCTTCTTCTTCTCTTTCTCTGATTGTTCTTCATTCTCATTCTTCCTTTTGTCTTCACCCAAAAATCTGTCGCTCAAACTATTTCAAATTTACCTACTGCATTGAATGGAAACTAACTAGTATTAACTTAGTTTGATAGACCAGCAAAATGGCATTTACTCTTTTGGTCAGGGGCAATAGGAATGAGATCTCAAGAAGATATCTGAGAGGTAGGTGGCACTCCTGATTAGATTTTCCAACAAAAACCTCATAACTCATTTAAAGATAAAAAGTTTATCTGATGGAGATTTTGAACAACTTGCAACTTTTTGGATTTGAGCCTCCATTACTCAGTTAAAGCTAACTACTTTATCTGATGGCAGAGCTGCACAATTTAGAACTTATTTATAAAAGTGACTTAATGAAGCCAAGAATATGGAGGATATGGAACTGATGTTTTATATATAAAAATTGAAACCTATCCCAAATAGACAATGCCAAACACCTTTGGTCCACATACTATATGAAAGTCCTAAATAAACCTTATAGGCCTCTAAATAGGTGTCAATACTATCCAAAAATAAATAATAAAGAGGATCCTAATGTTTAAATAATCCTCATAACTAGGTCTTAATAACAAAATCTACAAGTGAGTGACTTAACATGATTTTCTAATTTCTTAAGCTAAAATATTCTGCAACACCTACTCTATATTAATTTCTACTGTGTTATAGTAATACATGCTGCAAAACCTATTTTAGATTAGGTAAATTTTGAGCTAGAGTAAGATCTCTAAAATAGAAATGATAATGTATAGAAGCATCGTAAGATTCTCATGCCTTTACATTAGAGAATTTATTCCCACTTACTTTCATTTACTTTATAGAAAATAAATTACCTAAAATAGGCTATTTTAGAGAGGAGTGTGTAGCTTAACTTAATTTTGACATAACATTTACACCTCACATGTTATACTACATGTTTTATTCCTTGTTATGCTATTTAATTGTACCGGGAGACATGTCCTCAAACAAATTTGTGTCACCTTGTCCATAAATATGCTACATGCTCTTTCATCAAGAATCCATTTTATGGTGAGCTATCCTTGAAAAATATTTTTAGCCACCTTTTAATAATGTAAAATTATTCATAAACCGAAATACTCTTACATCAAGAAACTCAATAACTAAATTTTAAAAGTCATTACACTTGGTACAATTCTCTCTCTCTCTAACTCATGTTGATAACATTTCTTCAAAAACCTCCATACAAAAAAACATGAATCTTTTTAGCCAACCCAATTGTTCTTGCGTCAAAAACTTCAATAACTATATTTCTCTTTCATTGAATCCATTTCATGGCAAGGTGTCCCTCAAAAATATTTTTAGCCACCTTTTAATAGGGCAAAATTATTCATAAACCATGCAAGCACTAAAAATGTACATGAGCCTACATGATGATCCGATGATGAGCTATAATCCTAAACAGGTACATGTAAGCGTGTAATTATTCCCTCTCAACAATATTCCTCTTGGTGACACATGGATCAAAGTTCTCCATCTTGTTTGTGTTTTCCCAATCCCCCAACTAACCCTTCTAGGTCTTGTTTCTTCATCCTTCACCCCTTGTTGACAATTTATTTTTGTCACTTTCTAACCCTATCGATTTAACCCCTTAATGTCATAAGATGGTAAATTCACTTTCCCTAAGCTCCTTTCATCCATTTCAACATTGCAGATGCCTCTTCTATAACCCATTTCTTTATTTCTGGGTCACCTCCTATCATTTCCTGATCCCCCGGGTGACCCATGATCCCCCTGGAGATGACCCTTGATCCCCAAGGGTGACCAACCCTACTACAAGGGGTGACCCACCTTCCCCCTATCTTTTAGTCAATCTCTAGATTTGGATGCTAGCTTTAGTCCCTTCTGATCATCTCTAGCCCTTAAACTCACCTGCAGGACCTTGTCCTTGTGGGTCGCCCCTATCACTACCTAATCCCCTTGGATGACCCATGGTCCCCCTGGGGATGACCCTTGATCCCCAAGGGTGACCAACCATGTCAAAAGGGGTGACCCAGTCATATTTTGAACATGAATTCCTCTTCAATTCGAGCCCAAATTAGCTTTAGTTTGACTCTAATTTGCATTCCAATTTGACCTTAACTAAGCCTAGTATATTTCTCACTCCATCTCCACTCTCAATAGCTCTATTCTTAGCTCCAACTGAGCTATTCTTATCTCCTTTTCTTTTCATGCTAAATCTCCCTCCTCCATGAGTGATAGGCTATCAAGCTTAGTTCACTAGCTAATCAACCCAGTTCACTCCTCAATCAATCATGTTAACTCTCCAATCAGTTGAGTTAACTTCACAACCAATCCCACCTCTCATGTGCTCTTCCAACCTATAAATATCCCCCTCCTATATGCATTATGGGAGGTAAACTCATTGTTGTAGCCATTCAAAAATCTTTTCTTTCACTCTCCACTAGCATTTTGATGCTCATTGCAGGATGTACATGCCTTTTATTTTATGTTTACGATAATTTTCCAAGCTTTCAAAAGATTCATACGACATTGTTATGCTCTCAATTTTCTCTCAAACCATAGCCATTGTGCTTGAATAGTGCTTTCAACATTCATATAGCTCTCTCTCAATTTCAATTTTAGCTCTCAAAGCTCAAGCCATTTCAAATCAATTGTTCCCTTCATCCCTACCGCCAAGAGGAAGATCCCATTGCTGCAGAGGAGAAAGAGGTTGCCAAATACAAGGATTTATGAGGATAGTATGAAGATCATGTGCTAGATTCATGATAGGTTCTTTAAAATATTTCATAGTAATTAACTAATCAAATTTCTTGTGAGGAAAGTAATACTTTGTTGTTTTACTCTTGATAGTTTATGCATTGTTAGTATAGTTGTTCTTTCATTGCAATAGATTAGCACATTATTTGCTTTCAAAGATTAAATTTCTTTATTGCCTTTCACATGTTACAAATAAACAAACACATTGTTTCAGTCATGCACAGAAGTATTGTTTTAGTCATTGTTAGTATAGTTTTTCTTTTCATTGATTGACCTAATTTGCAATTTGTCCATTTTTTACTTTTGTTTTAAAATTAAAATCATTGTTATCCTTTTGTGCCCATGGTAAAGATTTTTGTCTTTTCAAACCTAATCATAATGCACATGGGGTCATGAGAGCATATTCTACCTTGTGATTTTTTTTCTAAAGTCAAAGAAAAACATAATTAATAGTTATGGAGGTCGAGTGCCTTATGTTTTGGCAAAAGCATGTCTTTGTTGATCATAAGGTGGGTATAATAGGTTATGCATAAGGATCATTGCAATGAGCATAAGGATTCATAAAGATCCTTTTATAATGTATTGCATTAGACCTTGTAGTCATGATGATGTATGTCAAGAAATATATGAATTGCTAGGGGTTATAAGGTGTTTTGGTATAGCCATGTAATGCATGTAATGATGCAAGTGAATGGAGATCGTGTTTATGCCTAGGAATTATAAGAGTTTTATTTTGATTTTACATAATCTAGAAATAGATTAAATGTTGTAAACCAATGATAAAGTAATCGATTATAAATTACTTTATCACTTGTCATAAAAATGCAAAAGGCAATAATAGGAAAATTTATAACACATGGCAAGGTAAGTCTCATCGGTTAATTTGTCATTTTTTCACAATATTACATTTATCTCCAAACTATACAAAATCAGGAGATTAAATGTTTATGTCCTAGGTGCCATTATTTTTTGCATAGGTTTGTGATAAATTTGGAATGTATAACATTAAACTAAGTGGTGTAATTATAAACCACTTAGTCAATGTTAATTAAATGCTGAAATAATTGTATTTGCCATTTATTTATGCAAATGCCAAGCATTTATGATGTTGCAGGAGAGGTTGAGAAACAAGTGGAGGAGTTATTGAGATATTTGACTTGATTTTTATGGTCTTAAAGAGCATTTAAGGGCATTTTCTGGAGCTTTTATGATGGGTGATGACATGCCCTGACTTTTTCTTCATTGGGAACTCATTTTGGAGGACTTTACACACATATTTTGAGATCTTTTATGAGATGCACAACCATGGAGGTTGCTTATCCTTATCCTTTCACAGCTGCTTGGAGAAGTATATAGTCTTCTCTCTTGTTCATTATTAAGAGTTCTTTCCATGCAATTTCTGGAGTTAGTGATTTTTTTGCAATCCTTACTCAGTTTGAGCATGTTTTGTAACCCTTTTGGCATATGAAATACAAAGAACACCTTGGATACCATTGATAGTCAGATTTTGCCTTCTTATTTTTGTAGTGTTGTGTATCATCAAGTATTTGATCAAGTCATTTGTGAGGTAATTTTGTTTCCTTGTGACTTTGTCTCATGTTTCAATACCTTTTCTGCAAAAAAATGTGTTTATGAAGGTTGCAAACTGTGTCTTAAAGCGGTATATGGCTTTTTAAATTGTGAAGTTAGCGTCCTTTTAAAAAAGTTAATGCATTTAGGCCTCTTTGTGAAGTATTTTTGTAAAACATATAGTAATAGGTTGTGCAGGTTTACTTTCTATTGTCTGTGGCCAAGTGTATACAAATTTGGGTTTCATAAACCATATCAAGTTTGGTGTATCACCCTTGTTCTCTTTTTCCAGTTTTACCTTTCATTTTTAAAGCATTCCTTTTCCTATTTCCTCTACAAATCTAGTAGTTTCTAGGTGATAACTAGCTACGAAGCTAGCATTCTCCAAAGGTTCTTTCCATCATAGGTGACCTATAGGCCTAGAAAGATCCCATGTTTCTCTAGAATGCTAAGTTCTGCAACTTAACAAGGGTGCAAATCTAAGAGACTAGTTTTTGGCACGCCCAGTGGGACCGAGAACTAATTTTTTTAGTCTAGAATTAGAAGCTTATGCTGCTATTTGGTGTGCGCAGTAGTATTTTTGGTCTTTAGGAGATATACTTTTAGCATACCTCATGACTCTGAGCTTTGGTTTAGTAAAATTAGTGCATTTCAACTTATAAAAAGGATACAAACCAAAAGCAGTCTTTCATCCTTTGAGTATTTGTAATTATCCCCACCTAGGAGAAGAGGAATAACAGTCGAGAAACCCAAGACAAATCTTGTTTATTCTAAGAGAGCCAAGTCTACTCCTCCTGTTGTTAGAACTCATACTACCCCAAGAATCCTAGTTACAATGATTCCTGTTGCTAGAAATCAACCATTTGTTGCATTCAACCAAGGCAACCCACTGGTTTTAGCTCAACACAATGACATTCATGTGGATTCTTTGAAAAGTTTACCATATTTTAATGGTGAAGATCAAACTACTCCAACTGAGCAAATAAAAGATGTTGCAAACCTATGTTGTCCATCATGTGACAAAAGAAAATGTTGCAATCAGATTGTTAGCAACTTCCCTCAAAGGGAAGGCTATGCAATGGTTTAGAAGCCTACCAGTTAACTCCATAGATTCATGGGATCATTTGGGAGAGTAGCTGTGTAGTTTCTTTGAAGATAAATCAGACCATTTGTCATTGGTGAAGCAACTATCTACAATTAAGAGGGCTCCCCGCGGGGTTATGTCAGACTTCAACCACCGTTTTCAAAATACATGGGATAGAATCCCACCAATGGTAAGGCCTACTGCTAATCATACTTTCTTATATTATTTGAGAGCTTTGAACAGTGATATTTCTATTATGGTTCAATCTATGGGAGGAGCTTCCTTACCTCAAGCCTATGCTATAGCTATAAGAGCTGAGAACAGACTCATACAGGCTAGTAAAATTGCTCCTAGACCTCCTTTGCCAATATTCTCTGCTATTCAGCCACCAATACCAATGCATGTGCCTCATATAGTTGTTATACCTGCTTCACTAGCATTACCAGCACCTAATATCAAGCCCAATAACTAGGAAAATGATGTTCAAACTCAATCTTTTGAGTTACAGGAGATCAAAGGGCTATTACAAACTTTTGGTAATGAGATAGTGAACCTTAAGAGGCAGCAAAGTCAAAGTTTCAGACCTTATCAGCCCCCATTTCAGTCTAATTACCAGCAAAACTAGTCAAATATGCCTCCTTATCAGCCAAGTAATCAAAGTCCAAGACAAGCCTTTAACTCTAGGCCTTATCAAGCTTATAACCCAAACGCTGCTAGTTCCTCAAAGGAAATTGTACCCATGCAAAACAATTTGTCTTAGGACTAGATGACTAGTGTTTTCCTTGTAATCAGCCCCATAACCAGAATACCTGTGCTAATGGGGTGATTAACCAAGCTTTGATGGTTCAAAATAGTCCAGTAGTGCAGTCTAATGTGCCTGTAGAAGCTCTTGTCCAGTAGAAAGAAGAACAGGTGTAGGAGACGACACTCCTAAACTAGCAAGGAGAAGAATTATGTGGTATGAACCAAGTTGGTTCTTCAATTGCAGCTAATACATGCAACAAGAAGAGGGCTATAGATGAAGGGAAGTAGCTTGATAAAGTTCAAACCCATGTGCATCAAGTGCCAAACATGGATCAAGGTGTTTCTAACCCATCAAATGCTAAGAAAATTCAAGTTTTACCAAGAAGTCTACCTTTGGTAGGGAAGGAGCAACCTAATCCACCAATTCAGCCAGCTTTTACTCAAAGTGATGTGAATGCCCCCAAAAGCCAAGTTAGGTCAAGTACATCTGTGTTTAATAACCTTGAGCATATGAAAAAAGTGAATGTATCTAGGTCTATGTGGGATTCCCTAAGTATCCCTTGCCAAAAGGACTTTCTCCAATCAGCCCTATCAAATTTAAGTTTGTCTCAAGAGTCTAGTATGGATAAGTCTAAGGTTGTGTTGACAAGTACCGCTAGAAATGATAAAGAACAACAAGATTCAAAGGTTAAGCCCCCACCATTTTATGTGTCCTTGATCATAGGAGATCATTTAGTCCATAACTACATGATTGACTCGGGTGCTAGCAGTTCAGTCATGCTCAAACAGATTGTTGATAAGTTAGGAATTAAATATGAGCCATTGGAGAAGGGAGTTGTTCAACTAGATGGGACTACTATTAGTACAGTAGGTGTCATGAAGGGACTGAGTTTGACTCTTCATGCCTGTCCAAATTTCTCTATCCCACAAGACATCTATGTCATTGAGTTACCTCCTTATTTTGCTATTTGTTTGTCAAGGGATTTTACTACAAAAATAGGAGGTTACTTGTCCTCAGATTGGTCTCATATGTTGTTTAGAACTAGGTATGGCACTAAGGTGACTATCAAGTCAAAACCCATTACCAAAGACCATATTGAGCCTTACACTCCATGTCCCATCAATGCCAACTTGGTTGCAAGTGAACAAGAGGAGCAACCCGTTGTTCAAGAAGGTAGTACAAAAATTAAAGGTATACCAGAAGTTCTTCTTGATGAGTGGGCAGATATGACTCATGTGGTTGGTCCATGTGAGCACCTAGAAGAAGCTGGTTTGGGTGTGTATATGATGCATGAAGCTGATTCATTTATGCCTAACATTGAAAAAAGTGAAGAACAGCAAGATGGGTAGCAAGATAATAAAGTTTGGGAACTATTTTTTGATGGCTCAAGAAATAAAGTGAGTGCTAGTGGTGGGTACATGATTGTTTCCCCAAAAGGTGAGAAGTACTACTCAACTTTTAGTTTATGTTTCAATTGTACTAACAACATGGCTAAATATGAAGCTCTTATTCAAGGTTTGGAATGGGTAAGACAAAAGGTTATTGGTTGTCTAAAAGTTTATGGGGACAACAAATTGGTTGTTAATCAGGTGAGAAACCTTAATGTTACAAAAAATGATTTGCTTAAATATTACAAGCATAGGGTATGGGATCTCTTGGTGGGATTTGATGCATTTAATTTGATATCCATACCCAAAAATTAGAATAAACATGTTGATAGGTTAGCTGTTATAGGGGTTGAATATGATATTCCAGAAGAGATAAGTAGTGATAAGACTAATCAGCATGTCAAGGTTGTTGTTAGGCATGTTGTACCTGATAATAATGTACATTGGCAAGTGTTTGAAAGTGACCAGCAGATTGTGAACTTCTTAAGAGAAGAAGCTAAATTCTTTCATACTAACCAAGAGAAGCTACAACACCAATATGGTGACCAAATCATTCAGCTCAAGAACAACAAGATGCCAAAGGGTTTGGTCACCTTAGAGTCCATTTTTAATATTGATGATGAAGCTACAAAACCCAAGGCCAGCATACAAGTTTAGCAAGATCACTATAAAGAGTTTCAGATCTTCAAGGCTAAGCTTCTTAAACTAGGCAAGGTATGTACAGCAAAAGAAAAGAAAGCATTTATTCAGCTTTTTCAAGAATTTAGTGACATTTTTGCATGGGAGTATAGTGATTTAAAAGGATTTGATCCCTAGCTTTCTCAACATACTATTGAACTTGAGCCTAATGCCAAGCCTGTCAGGCAGAAATAGAGGCCATTGAATCCTAAGTTAGAACCTCTTATGAAGAAAGAACTAAACAAACTGATTGAAAGTAGTATAATCTTTCCTATTAAGCATACCTCATGGGTTTCCAACCTTGTGCCAGTTAGGAAGAAAAATGGAGAGATAAGACTGTGTGTAGACTTTCATGACTTGAATAGAGCTTCCTTGAAAGATCGCCATCTTTTGCCTTCCAAGGAACAGATACTTCAAGTAGTCTCAGAATTAGAGAGGTTTTCCTTACTAGATGGTTATTCTAGTTACAATCAGATATTAGTGAAAGAGGAAGACCAATACAAAACAACCTTCACCACAAAATGGGGGACTATGGCCTACAAGAAAATGCCCTTTGGTTTGTCCAATGCTAGAGCAACCTTTCAAAAGAGTGTGGATATGGCCTTTCAGGGGTTAATGTACAAGACTGTCTTAGTCTACCTTGATGACATTACTATTTTCTCCAAAGAGGCTAAGGATCATCTAAACGACTTAAGGCAGATTTTTGAGAAATGTAGAGAGTTTGGGATATCAATTAATCCCAAAAAGTGTGTATTTGTTGTCCATGAGGGCAGATTGCTTGGTTATGTGGTGTCAAAATAGGGTATCACCATTGACCCTAAAAGAATAAGTGTGATTTTGGCTCTCCTCTTACCATCAGGCAAGAAAAGTCTACAGAGTTTCATTGGTAGAATCAACTTTGTCAGGAGATTTATCCCTGATATTACTGATTTGTTAAGTCCACTAACTACTATGTTGAGAAAGAATGTGTCTTTCAGCTAGACTAGAGAAGGAAAATGGAGCTTTTAGCTTATTAAAGAGGCATTGGCAGCTACACCTACACTTCTGAATCCTAATTTTTCTAGAGATATCATGTTGTACACTTATGGTAATGTTGACTCTATTTCTGCTATGTTGGTACAAAAGAATGATTCAGGTTTGGAGTAGCCTTTACCTTTTTTCAGTCAAGCATTGAAGGATTATGAGCTAAGGTATACCTTTTGTAATATCTCTGACAGGATATTAGCTAAAAATTAGATCAATACTTGTTATCTAATTTGCAAACTAAGTTTTCTCTGCATGTTGATGTTAACCAAATGGATTTTGGTCTATTACAGACACCCTTTGTTAATCATCAGACATATAAATCCAAAGAATTACAAAACTCAACATTAGCTATGACAATTCACAATTTAGACTTATAGATAGGAATAGATTCTTCAAATTAAAGATTTGAAGTCTTGTAACAGGAACCTTCAATGGATTTTCATTCATGAAATACAAATGACACTAGTTGTTTTAGATTCTTCTATTACTACAATACGGGTCTTCACCAATATGGTGCTAATATCATTCAAAAAGAATGACAGTGATACATACCATTATCTGTTATTTCCAATCCTTCAAACCACTGCCGGTTGAAAGGTGATTCTTCTTCAGCTACAGCTGCCACGAATATCTCCTGTAGCTGTGATGTAAAGCACCATTTCCTTATTGCCAAGTGACTACCTTGTCTATGTTTTAAACTTAGATATTCCTTGATATTCCATGATCTCTATGTGATGCAAATACAATGACTCTTTGCTATCTTTCAATCCAAGACTTCTCAATATAGAGCTCCGCCAGTCCATCAATGTGTTTTTCTGGTTGCTAAGAGAATTACAATCTTCAGACAAAGACAACGATGACTACCTCCATCCAAGAATCTTCAAATCGGTCAAGGATTATTCACGACACTCTTGATGTCTTATATGATGATGCTGAGATGATTCACTGGTTCTAACTTTGATCGCTACTTTCATATGATAACATCCAACAATGATCTGAGATTATACATGTCCACCAAAGTGATACCAATGAATGATGGAAGATTGATCAGGTCTTTGCTATGATCCAGTCTCGAACTGATACTCCTAGCACTACTTAGCATCCATGATTTCTTCTCAACTCAATTCACTGATGAGTGGAATCCAATCTGTTAAGTCTTAACCACTCCCTTGAAAGTGTTGAGATGAAATATATATAGTTTGGATTCCTTTCAATATCCACGAACCTCCTTGTTATGAATGGCTATTCAATACTGCAAACTCACTATGATAAATAGCTGCTTTACAAAGTATAGACATCAAATTGGGACCCATAAATTACTTCAAACTCACAAATTCCTTTAAACACTGAAGAAACTCTACAATTCCTTAATCAAATGGTAGACCCAAGCATATCATATTTTAATGATGCGATATCTTATTTAAAAGTCTTCAACTGAAACTGGGACCCGCACCTCAGCTGAAACTGGGAGAGTTTGTCTCCTATTAAGCCTGCAAACATGTAACCACTCGATCCAAACATTAGCCTTTAATCTGGTGATTTAAATTGTCTTTAATTCGCACTCCAATTCTCTAATGCCTAGTCCATAGAACATTATCAAGAGACTTTGCAGAAATGTGTCAGAAATTGTCTCTTAATATGCAATAGATATATCTAAATAATCAATCACCCTATATAGTCTAAAATTTGAATATTAATTTCAAACACCAGAGATATATATCGATTTAATCACTAGCAAATTTATATTGGTTCACCAATCAATAAATTTGCAAAAACCCTCTGCATGAATTTATTTCTCAAATCTTCTTATAATGCCTTCAATGAAACTTACAAATGTCTCTGAACTCAGACCATAGAAAACCCAAAACACACTTGAAGCACAAATGTGAAATCTGAGATGATTTCACCTCTACAATTCACCAAGGGGTCATCTCCTTAGCTTAGCAAATGCAAGGGGCCATCACCTTGACAATAGCTGAATGCAACTTGACAAAAGTCATAAACACAAAACCAAAAACATACAAACATACATGCTCAACAATGACTCTCAACAGTCCTTTTAAAACTTTCATCAATTAGGACAGGCCCTAATTTTATTAAATGAAAGTTTTTATGGACACAATCGCACCTTACAATATTAAATGATTTTACACACTAACTTTTTAAGTGCTTGTTTTTGTGTACACATAACACTTTTTAATAAAGTGTTTTAATACCGACTTAAGTAACTTAAATAAAATATTGATTTTATTAAGAAAATAAAAATACTCTATAAAATTAATTTACAACTATAATATTTTAAGTTACTTAAAAAATGGGGACATGACAGCCCTCCCTTCCCAACATTGCTTGTCCCCAAGCAATGGGAAGAAAAAGTGAATCCAATCAATCCCTAGATCCCAAATCCAGTGAGGCTCCTCAAGCATGTTCAACCACATCCCTTCAAAGTTGCTAATGAAGAAGATCCTGGGACCACTCCGGCTTTCGCACCATATTGAATCCATCTTGTACTCCATGTCCAACCAATAGACATGCCTCCACACACTCCTAAGCAACTGAATAGCTGATGTAGGCCATGAACAATCAAGAGGTGCAATGTCATCCCAACTAGGACAGTCACTAAACCATGATGAATCTATGAATATGAAGTCATCGATCAAAAGATAATCAACTGCCATATCATGAGGAATAGTTGATACACCCAATTGTGTAGTGTAGCTATTATCAATACTCACCAGAGTTAACTCTTGAGTGACCGGTCCACTAAGAGTGTTATCAACAACATCATTAACCCATGGAAAATAAAATATCAAATCAAACAAACAAACATCATCAACACCATGAGTGGGCTGATTTAGTTTACCAAATGGAACTAATGCATCAAACAAAACTAAATCCTCTTCATCACCATTGTGATCTTCATGCACACCATCATTGGCTGCCCCAAAGATATCAAATAGAGTTGATTGCAAAGGAATAGGACTATTGCCCTCAAACAAATCAAGGATTATATCATGCTATTCAATTTCATGATCAAAATTTGCCATGTCATTAGAATGACCAGTAATGACATCATGCCATTTTTCTTCATCAAAGGTTGTCCCAAAAAAAGAAACTCTGTATGTATTACCTATGCTTGTATGAAACCATTCATGACTCATAATGATCATATACTTAGTTGTTATTTGATGAGGTAAAGAATACTTGAGGGATTTTATAACAACTTGTTTGCCATCATGTTGGAAAGTCAACTCCATAACTTGTAGATCATGCATAACTCTTTACAAAGAATGTAACCATTGCAAACCAAGCACAATTTCATTATCCTTCAAATCAAGAACATAGAAGTCATCACAAAGAGTGTTCTCACCAAATTTGATACTAATCTTGCTCAATTTCTTCTTACAAAGAATAGTAAGTCCACCTATTGTAGTTACATCAAATCCCTCAAAATCATCACAAAGTAAACCCCTTTTGTTCACTAAACTCTCATCAATGTAATTGTGTGAAGCTCCACTATCAAGAAGTGCCAAAATTTTGCAACCAAACAATGTGCCCTCAAAGATGAATGGATTGTACCTTGGAGCTCCTAAAAGATAAGAGATCCTAGAACTTTTGTTATCATCAATTATAAGTTCTAGTGTTGGTTGTTCATCATCATCATCCTCGTCAAGTACCTCTATGTAATACACCTTACCTTTCCCAAGGCACCTATGACCAATCTCCCAAGGTTGTTTGCAATTGAAGCCCAACTTTTTCCTTCTCAATTCATCTCTTTCCTCATAACTCATCTTGGATGTAGTACCTTTGTCATTCTTTTTGGGAATGGGCTGCTCTTGGAATTGTTGTCTTACATGCTCATCTTTGAAATTCTTCCTTTGTTGTTGAAATGGTGTGGGATAGGTGTCAATATCTAATGCAAGCTCTATAGCCTCATCCAATGTCTCAGTCTTATGTGCCTTCACCAATCCTCTCATTCTATCATTCAAACCTTCAACAAACAACATGGTGACTCTCCTTTCAGGCATCTCAGGAACCATGAATGAATTTTTTGAAACACATTGATGTAAGAGTCTACTTTACCAACTTGTTTCAATTGTGCCAATTCCCTATAGTAGACCTCTATGTCCTTCCTATCAAACCTGTTGATGAGTCTACAAGTGAACTCATCATATGAAGTAATCATATCATGTCATTGTGACACAAGTCCATGATGCCACCAATCGTATGCCAAGCTCTCCAAATGTATAGTAGCAAAGTGTATGGCCTTTTCTTCACTCAAGGGTTTGAGTGTAAGAAAGGTATCAAGCTTATGAATCCATGCTCTAGCACTTATCTTACCACTACCATCAAAATTAGGTAAAGGAACTTTATTCAATGCCTCTTTATACTCTTTAGATTCCTTCTTTTTAGGTTTTTTCTCTTTTTTCTTCTTATTCTTTTCACTCCTTTGGAACATGAATTGATTGAAGTTTAGGTCTCACCTAACATCAGGTGGGATTATATGATATTCATCATGTACAACCATAATATCATCTGTGAGATTAACATTTACCTCCTCATCCTCTAAAGATGTTTCCTCAATCATTGGCTCAAATCTTGGACGAAGTGCTCTATCATCAACTGTTGTGGTTGCTCTACCTATAGGAGTAGGAGTTGGCTCTCTATGTGTATGTCTCCTTATATCTCTACTTGTTTCTAAATCTACTCTACTTGCAATGCTAGTTCTCCCACTACTTACACTTCTTGATCTCCTAGAACGTGTATCTCTTGCCCTATCAACAAAAATGTCTAAACTATTTTGAAATTGATGAAGCATTTACTGCATTAACTCTTGTTGTTGTTGAGAAAAAGTAGTCAAGAAGTCCTCAACATTTGGCTGACTTGGTTCCCTTGTAGGACTTTCATTACCACTGTTACCACTATTACCACCTCCTTCAGCCATGAGTGGTTGAGTAGCTGGATTAACGGCTCCTTGTTGGGCTTGTCTAGTTGTCCTTCTTGTATAATACCTGTGTGGTCCAACTTCTCTTGGATGCATAACCCAAAGGCTGGTAGAATCTTGGCTCTGATACCACTGTAATATCCCTAACTAGATATTAGCTAAAACTTAAATCAATACCTATTATCTAATTTGCAAACTGAGTTTTCTCTGCATGCTAATGTTAACCAAATGGATTGTGGTCTATTACAGACACCCTTTGCTAATCATCGGACATATAAATCTAAAGAATTATAAAACTCAACATTAGCTATGACAATTCACAATTTAGACTTACAGATAGGAATAGATTCTTCAAATTAAAGATTTGAAGTCTTGTAACAGGAACCTTCAATGGATTTTCATTCATGAAATATAGATGACATTAGTTGTTTCAGATTCTTCTATTACTGCAATACGGGTCTTCACCAATATGGTGCTAATATCATTAAAAAAGAATGACAGTGATACATACCATTATTTTCTATTTCCAATCCTTCAAACCACTATTGGTTGAAAGGTGATTCTTCTTTAGATGCAACTACCACAAATATCTCTTCTAGCTGTGATGCAAAGTTCCATTTTCTTATTGCCAAGTGACTGCCTTGTCTATGTTTTAAACTTAGATATTCCTTGATATTCCATGATCTCTATGTGATGCAAATATAATAATTCTTTGCTATTTTTCGATCCAAGACTCCTCAATATAGAGCTCTGTCAATCCTTCAATGTGTTGTTCTGGTTGCTAAGAGAATTACAATATTTAGACATTTAGACAACGACGACTACCTCCATCCAAGAATCTTCAAATCAGTCAAGGATTATACACGACACTCTTGATGTCTTATATGATGGTGCTAAGATGATTCACTGGTTCTAACTCTGATCGCTACCTTCATATGCTAATGTCCAACAATGATCTGAGATTATACATGTCTACCAAAGTGATACCAATGAATGATGGAAGATTAATCAAGTCGTTGCTATGATCCAGTCTCGAACTGACACTCCTAGTGCTACTCAGCATCCATGATTTCTTCTCAACTTAATTCACTGATGAGTGGAATCCAATCTGTTAAGTCTTAACCTGGCTAGCATGAGGCTCATGACTCCCTTGAAAGCGCTGAGATGAAATATATATAGTTGGCATTCCTTTTAATATCTACGAACCTCCTTGTTATGAATGGCTATTCAATACTACAAACTCACTATGATAAATAGCTACTTTACAAAGTATAGACATCAAATTGGGACCCATGAATTACTTCAAACTCATGAATTCCTTTAAACACCGAAGAAACTCTAGAATTCCTTAATCAAATGGCAGACCCAAGCATATCATATTTTAATGATGTGATATCTTATTTAAAAGTCTTCAACCAAAACTGGTAGAGTTTGTCTCCTATTAAGCTTGCAAACATGTAACCACTTGATCCAAACATTAGCCTTTAATTTGGAGATTTAAATTGTCTTTAATTCGCACTCCAATTCACTAATGCCTGGTCCACATAACATTATCAAGATACTCTGCAGAAATGTGTTAGAAATTGTCTCTTAATATGCAACAAATATATATGAATAATCAATCACCCTATATAGTCTAAAATCTGAATATTAATTTCAAACACTATATATATATATATCAATTTAATTACTAGCAAATTTATATTGGTTCACCAATCAATAAATTTGTAAAAACCCTCTGCATGAATTTATTTCTCAAATCTGCATATAATGTCTTCAATGAAGCTTACAAATGTCTCTGAACTCAAACCACAGAAAACCCAAAATACACTTGAAGCACAAATGTGAAATCTGAGATGATTTCACCTCTACAATTCACCAAGGGGTCATCTCCTCAGCTTAGCAAATGCAAGGGGCCATCACCTTGACAATAGCTTAATACAACTTGACAAAAGTCATAAACACAAAACCAAAAACATACAGACATACATGCTCAACAATGACTCTCAAAAGCCCTTTTAAAACTTTCATCAATTAGGACAGGCACTAATTTTGTTAAATGAAAGTTTTTATGTACACAATCGAACCTTACAGTATTAAATGCTTTTACACACTAACTTTTTAAATGCTTGTTCTTGTGTACACATAACACTTTTTAATAAAGTGTTTTAATACCGACTTAAGTAACTTAAATAAAATATTAATTTTATAAAGCAAATAAAAATACTTTATAAAATTAATTTACAATTATAATATTTTAAGTTACTTAAAAAATGGGGACATGACACCTTTGTAGAGAAACATGTGCTTGTTGTTATAAGGAGTTTAAATAAATTTAAACACATGTTATCAAATAATAAGATTAATCTAATGGTTGTTCATTCGAGTGTGAAGGAATTTCTATCGAGTAAGGAACTCAATGATAAGAGAGATGGTTGGGTAACTAAGGTAATAGAATATGATGTGGACATTGAAGTTACCAAGCTAGTCAGGGGCAAAGGGTTGTGTGAACAACTTGCTGATGGTGTTATCAGCAAAGAAGAACATGAGCAAGAAGTTGTTCTATCATTGCAAGATCAAGAGAAAATAGTTGTTTTAGTTCTTGTTATTCGTTGGGTGCAAGAAATGGTTCATTTCTTGCAGACTGGTGAGTGTCCTCAGAGCTTGGATAGAGCCAAAAGAAGGTATTTTAGATTTCAATCTATACCTTATGTACTCATTAACGGCTTGCTTTTTTAGAAAAGATCAAACCTAACCCAGTTGAAAGAGTGTTGCATGAATTTCATGAGGGGTCAACTAGAGGCCATTTTTTGCCTAGAGCAATAGCTCTTAAGGTGATGAAGGGTGGCTATTATTGGCGCAGTTTATTTAAGGATGCACACTTGTGGGTCAGAAAGTGCAAGAAATGTGCTCTGTTTGCTGGAAAGGAGAAGTTGGCAGCCTTACCTTTGCAGCCGGTTCAGGGTGAACAACCCTTTATGAGGTGGGGGTTAGACTTTATTGGAGTTATAAACCCTCCATCCAGTGCTGGTTATAAGTGGGTTCTTACAACCACTGATTGTTTTACTAAGTGGACTGAAGCATTCGCACTTAAAGAGACCAATGAGTCTGTTGTTCTAAATTTTTATGAAGAGCTGGTTATCAGATTTGGAATCCCTAAGTTTATTATTTCATACAATGCCCTTGCCTTTGTTGGTTCCAAAATCTTTGATTGGGCTATAAGAAATGGAATTTATCTGAATACATCCTCCAATTACTATCCACAAGGCAATGGCCAAGTGGAATCCACCAATAAGAACTTGATCAGAATTATCAAGAAGACCGTGGAGAGTAACTAGAGAGTCTAGCATACACAGTTAAAGTCAGCATTGTGGGCTGATAGAATTACTACAAAATGGTCAACAATGCATTCACCTTTCATGTTGATGTATGGTAAGGAAGCAAGGCTTCCTATCACACTTGAGTTACCAGCACTTGATTTGGTGAATTAGCTAGACATGCTAGAAGAAGGCCCTATGACAGTAAGGCTAGCTCAGCTAGTTGAGCTTGAAGAAACAATAAATAATGCCATGAGAAATATAGAGCATTATCAAGCTCAAATGAAGAGGTCATTTGACAAAAGACCATCTCCAAGAATATTCCAAGAGGGTGACATAGTGCTGAAATGGGATGAATTAAAAAGTAGACCTGGAAAGCACTCTAAGTTGGATGCTTTTTGGAGTGGGCCCTATATTGTTTCAGAATGTAAACAACATAATGCCTTCCAGCTGTCTAGGCTGGATAGTGACATGGAGCCAATCCCAATCAATGGGATTCATCTCAAGCATTGTTTCTGAGGTATGATCTTGCATGTTTGTACATATTTCATGAAGTTTTTATGTTAAATAAGTGCTGCTACACAATAGATTAGATGCAGATTTCATTTCCCTAAGTACAATTGCGTACAGGTTAGTTAGTTGTTCCTAGGTCTAGTTGTGCACAAGGGATGAAATTGTTGTAATGTACTATAGTTGTATGAAATAGATAGCCATCATATGAAACAGTGAATACATGTATTCGCTGTCACACATCATACCTATCTCCCTCATAGAACTATAATAAATTGTACCAGTTTGCTAAGGAGGTGTTCTTGTTGATTATCCCCTTCTAGCCCATCAAGTTGATAAATATCATTAATGACAGTGATTTTTGTTGGTTCACTATCACCAACCATACACATGCACTTGATGAGGTAGAAATGGTTGCAGTCTAAAGTGAGTTGCAGTGGTAGTTCTAAAGAAATGTTTTTCAAAGTTTTGACAAGTATAAGTGACTCTATGCCCAATAGATGGTTTTAGGCAGCTGGTCAGGGTACTTAGCAGGCAAGCACCATGTAGATGTCACCAGAAATGTTACCCATTTTTATTTTCCAACTTAATCAAGTGGAGCTAGTTAAGTTTTATAGTTTTAAGGGCACATGTTTGTTATTAATGAGTGTTTTTCCAAGAGAAAAATGTCATAAAAGAACTTCAATTAAATGCAATTGTTTACAATCAAGAAGAATCATACAACATTGCATATTTTAAAAGGCTTTTGTATTATTCATGAATATCAAATGAAATGCTCCCACAAAATTCGTAGGAGTAACTGAAATAGGCAACATAAAAGTAAATTTTACTTTTGAAACAATGAAATGCATATGAAAAGAAAGGGGAACCGTCATTGCCTGTGAATGACGAATCCCGTGGTTGAGCTGATTGCTATCTTCCTCCATCCGTTTGAGCTCCAACGTACCTGGAAAATAGTTTTTGTTAATGCTCAGGGTACCAAGTCTTTTCATACACAATTAGAACTTCAAAAGTACCATCTACTTTTATGTAGAAGCAATATCAGTCATCAGATATCAGCATAAGAGAGGTCAGAATGAGCAGACATAAGTGCTACATCAGGAAGAGATAGATCCATACAAGTCACCTCACATCATCAACAAAGGTATGTTTCATATGCTAACATGTTTGCTTCCTATGCAGGTATATAAGAAATCAGTTTGTTGATTCATCTTTTATGAAATAAGCATGTGGAGAAAATGGGCTTCCATAAGGGTCGAGCCCGGCATGCTTGGAGCAATGACATCAATGTAGAGATATACAAGATATGTGACTTTTTACAGCCAAAATGAATGATCAATCACAGTGGAACAACAAATAGAACAATCATATTATCAAAAAATAGCTAAGGCAGTTAAGGATGATAGGTACTTTTCCATTCTTTGTCATGACTGAAGTATGATATTATTAAATAGTCCAAAACAATCCATGATAGTCAAGTACATTGAAGGATATAAAGTACGGTAGTAGAGTGACTTACATCATGAACACTAAGTACCAAAGGTACAAATGACATCTGTTATATGTTACATTACATTCTTATTACTACCATATCTCACCAACATGATCAGCCATATTATGGAGAGCAGAAGAGAATCAAGAAAGATCATTCCTACTATATATATGAAAGCCACTGTGTGATGTAAACATCATGAAAACACCATGCCTTTCACATGTAACAAATAAACAAACACATTGTTTCAGTCATGCATAAAGTACAAGGATGTATAGGTAGAAGAGCAGAGGGAGTGATCAGTTTTGCTATAGGAAATTAGTTTTGCTACAGGAGATAGATAGCCATGCTTCTATAAATATAAAACTCAAGCAATGAATGACATTTAATATCACATCAAAGACATGACAGCCAAGGACAAGAGATATACCTCATAGATAGAATGGATGCAATCAAAGGACAACAGTATAAAGGAGATGAGTTGCATTATCCAATACAAGACTGCCATGATAGCAAGAGTAAGGAGCATTCTTATCAAAGTGATGACATAAATAACAAGCTACAAGAACCAGGTATGAAATGACAAAGTATCCACATCATTCATTGCTACCACTATGTCATCATGAGCCCACTTTCAAATTAGAAGAACCAAGAAAGATGCCTCATAAAGATATACAGTTATACTGGTGAAATAAGGGAACAACATTATATGGAAAAGTGGACAATTTTTACAGTAGTCCTTATCACTGTAATAAATGTATCTGATACAGAAGATCTAAAAATTCATGAATGATCTGTTCATAATGATACAATAGCATAAAGGAAAGTACAAGTCTCTAGCATATGAAAGGTACGACTATATACTTGTAGACACCTAAAAATGTCTCGACCACCAAACTGACTCCTGACTTCCCTAAACACATCAATTTCCCTCCTAACCAATTAATTAAAATTTTATTTAATTAATTATCCCTTCATTACCCCATTTTCCATCATTTTATCCCAACAATTGAATTAATTTCATTAATTCAATAGTCCAAACCTTAGCCAATTGATTTAATAAATATGCAATATTTATTAAATCAATTTTCCCCTTTTCATTAAATCTAATTAATTAGTTAAAACCATGTTAACTAATTAATCCAGCCTACTAATTGACCTATCCCTACCCTAGACAATTAAATAGCTATTATTTAATTGCCTACCCTAGCCTACCTCATCCTAGCCCTAGGATTAATTAAATAAAACCTATGTTTAATTAATCCTAACCTCTCATTTGGGTGGTCAAACCTAGTTTAACACCCTTCCCCACATCCTCCAAATAAAAAATTGAAACAGTTCCACCTAAGTCAATTTTTTATTAAAAAACATCCCACATTACATTTAATTTTCCTTACAACCCCTTACATCACCCATACTCATTTATTTCCACTTATCCCCAAATGAATTTTTAATTCATTTACATTCCCCTATATGAATCTTTAATTCAAAAATAATCCTTCATCACCCATGCTCATTTAATCCCCCTTTTCCCAAAATGAATAAAAGATTCACTTTTATTCCTAGCCCTCCATTCATTCAAGATTAAATCTAGGCCCTCCACATCACCTTCATCCTCCACCATTGATCTTCAAAATCAATCTCCACCCTTGGATCAAAATCCCTCCAAAAAGTCTATAAATACAACATCTCTCAACCCATTCAAGGATCCAAGTTTTATGCAAAGTTATTATGTCAAAATATCAATTGAGCTAGTCTTTAGTGAGTTGCAATTTGAGTGGCATTTCACATTTGAATCACTTGTCTAGGGATAATCATGTCTTAGGAGCTCTTGGGTGCAAGCTTTCTCCTCCCTTGATGAGATTGGGTCCTCATGTGAGGTATAGCTATTTGTGTTTTTATTGCATTTAGTTTTGTGTTTTCAACCTCATTTGTTTACCTAATCTACAATACTGATGAAATAATGTAACAACATGTAACTACAACATCCTGAAGTTGTTTGGAAATAGCGATGTAAAAGATACAGGTTCATATTCCATAAATGCAAAAACATATGCTAGGTATAGGATAACACAAAAATACCAAAGTACAGTGCCAATATCAAAATGCATCAGCTTGTTCAATGATAGAAGAAGAAGTGAGTACATATTGTCATGCTCAGCTATAGATACTAGAAAGAACCTCAATCTTTTTTCATCTTCTAAAAATCTTCATCATATAAAGCAACATGTTTAGGTGATAGAGCAGCAATCTTTTTTACTGTTTACAAAGACAAAAGGAATGAGCAAAAACTCATAATGCAGAGAGACTTTTTCAAACCCTAGTAGGTATGTAATGACCTCATAACACTTGCCCTTATGAATGCAAAAAAGGTTAACTTTTGACAGAGATAAAAGAGAAATATAGTGGAAGTAACCCTAGCTAGGTTAATACAACTAAAACCCATTTTTACATTGGAACAAGAGAAACCAGAAATTGCATTATGCAAAGCAATGAGATAACAAGTTTTGTGCAGACCCAAAAGGTTTTTTTCTCCTGGCCTGGAAGGAGACAACCTTCTTTTGAAGTTTTGTTAAAAAACCTAGATGAAAGATACAATGTTTTTTAAAGTTTTTTGCTGTTATAGGAAAAATCCATGAGAGTCTTGTGTCTACAATAGAAAAATACATGGTCTTCATATGAAGCAAGAAGACAGGAAAAATGGTGTTCGAAACCCTAGGGTTTTCTTTCATATTTTTCCTTTTATACAGTGAAATGAAATTTCTTTTTGCAAACCACAGATCAAAGAGGAACAATGTGTTTTTCTAGAAAAAAGAAGATATCTTTCATATACATAAGTAGAAAACCTAGTTTGTATGCTTGAAGTCTATTGTTAGAGTGTATGTTTCTTGCAAGCCCTTGTTATGTTTTGGACAAACAGTTTCCATGGCAGTAACAGCAATGGAAAAGAAGTATATTTTCACCAGTTGAAGGTCATACAAACAGTGAATGCACAGGAGTGTCTTCTTTTACAAGTTTTTTGTTATGGGTCAAGCTCATTTTGAGCCAAAGTGTAGATGTAAAGAAAAATTGAAAGTTTTTGAGCTCATGCGAATATACAGAATACTCAGAAATGCCTCAAAATTGAGCGCCATGCTATAGCAAACAAAGCTTTTCAAACTCATTTCAAGCAAGAATACACAAAATGCTCAAAATCGTGCCTCTGGCAGCAATACACAACAAAAGGCCCAGAAAATGAAGAAGGATCTATAGTAATAGGTGAATTACCTCTTTTTCCGTCATTTGTTGTGTCAAATCACAGATTTTTTCCTCAAACGATCTCCCAGAATGGCCTCAAATAGTGAAAATGAATGCAAAGTGGTCAGCCATCAAAAAACTAGAAGGATGCATTAAAAAACCAGTCAGGTTCGTAGCTTTGGAGGACCAAAATCGGTGCAAAATCAACAAATAAGAGGTCAAAATCTCAGTAAGAATAACTTGCCAAGCATTTTATACAGGAAATCACCAAGTTGCCTCTCAGAATCAACCAGAATCCCTGTATTTTTGCCTTCAAACCCCAAAGGCATAGTGGTAGCACAGCAAGGTAGCAAAAAAGAGTAAAATGCAAATGAAAAGTTTTAGGTTTTTCCTTCTTTTCATTGATCGACCTAATTTGCAATTTGTCCATTTTTTACTTTTATTTTAAAATTGAAATCATTGCTATCCTTTTGTGCCTGTGGTAAAGAACTTTGTCTTTTCAAACCTAATCATAATGCACATGTGGTCATGAGAGCATATTCTACCTTGTGATTTTTTTCTAAAGTCAAAGAAAAACATAATGAATAGTTATGGAGGTCGAGTACCTTATGTTTTGGCAAAGGCATGTCTTTGTTGATCATAAGGTTGGTATAATAGGTTATGCATAAGGAGCATTCTAATGAGCATAATGAGTCATAAAGATCCTTTTATAATGTATTGCATTAGACCTTGTAGTCATGATGATGTATGTCAAGAAATGTATGAATTTCTAGAGTTTATAAGGTGTTTTGGTATAGCCATGTAATGGTTGTAATGATGCAAGTGAATGGAGATCATGTTTATGCCTAGGAATTATAAGAGTTTTATTTTGATTTTGAATAATCTATAAATAGATTAAACATTGTAAACAAATGATAAAGTAATCAATTATAAATTACTTTATCACTTGTCATAAAAATGCAAAAGGCAATAATAGGAAAATTTATAACACATGGAAAAGTAAGTCTCATCGGTTACTTTGTCATTTTTTCACAATATTTCATTTATCTCCAAACTATGCAAAATCAAGAGATTAACTGTTTATGTCCTAAGTGCCATTATTTTTTGCATAGGTTTGTGATAAATTTGGAATGTAAAATATTAAACTAAGTGGTGTAATTATAAACCACTTAGTCACTGTTAATTAAATGCTGAAATAATTCTATTTATGTCATTTATTTATGCAAATGCCAAGCATTTATGATGCTGTAGGAGAGGTTGAGAAACAGGTGGAGGAGTTATTGAGATATTTGACTTGATTTTTATGGCCTTAAAGAGCATTTAAGGGCATTTTCTAGAGCTTTTATGATGGGTGATGACATGCCCTGACTTTTTCTTCATTGGGAACTCATTTTGGAGAACTTTACACGTATTTTGAGAGCTTTTATGAGATGCATGACCATGGAGGTTGCTTATCCTTATCCTTTCATAGCTACTTGAAGAAGTATATAATCTTCTCTTTTGTTCATTATTAAGAGTTCTTTCCATGCAATTTCTGGAGTTAGTGATTTTTTTGTAGTCCTTACTCAGTTTGAGCATGTTTTGTAACCCTTTTGGCATATGAAATACAGAGAACACCTTGGATACCATTGATAGTTAGATTTTTCCTTCTTATTTTTACAGTATTGTGTATCATCAAGTATTTGATCAAGTCATTTGTGAGGTAATTTTATTTCCTTGTGACTTTGTCTCATGTTTCAATACCTTTTCTGCAAAAAAAATGTGTTTATGCAGGTTACAAACTGTGTCTTAAAGTAGTATATGGATTTTTAAACTATGAAGTTAGCTTCCTTTTAAAAAAGTTAATGCATTTAGGCCTCTTTGTGAAGTATTTTTGCAAAACATACAGTAATAGGTTGTGCAGGTTTAGTTTCTGTTGTCTGTGGCCAAGTGTATGCAAATCTGGGTTTCATAAACCATATCAAGTTTGGTGTATCACCCTTGTTCTCATTTTCTAGTTTTACCTTTCATTTTTAAAGCATTTATTTTCCCTTTTCCTCTGCAAATCTAGTAGTTTATAGGTGATAACCAGCTAGGAAGTTGGCCTTCTCCAGAGGTTCTTTTCATCACAAGTGACCCACAGGCCTAGAAAGATCCCATGTTTCTCTAGAATGCTAAGTTCTACAACTTAGCAAGGGTGTAAATCTAAGAGACAACAGCTTTGAGGTATATAGGCAAGATGAAACTGTTGTTCTTCAACTGCAACTTCATACTTGGGTGCAAGCACAACCTGTGAGACTCTGTTGTATTTGATCTAAGCTAGATGTCTAATTAGACATCCTTCTGAAAGCTTTGGACTAAACTGTTGTTCTTGTGAGACAAGCAGATGATTTTGAACTATATGGTCTTCTTCTTCTTTCTGCAAAGAATTCAAGAAGGCTGAAATAATGTTGTCATGGCTGCACTCCTCAAACCTTGCCTCCTGTTGTTCATGGTTGTTTTGTTTCAAAACTAAGTTTGGACAAGTTAGAAGATAGTTTGACTGATTAGAAATAATATCATTATTGTCACCTTGCATGATAAATTTCCATGTCAACTCTTCATCCATGGTCAATGGATCATCACCCTTCGTAATGGTAGCCAATAATTCATCAAAACTATCAGATCTTTGAAGGCTCTTAGAAACAGCAATCTCCACATCTTCCAAAACAAGACTGTCCTCATTTTGTTCTCAGTACACCAACACACTATCACAATCATTTGCATCCTTCTGTTGTCCCTTTGTTGCTGCCTTTGGTATGAGCATGCTTTCCTCATCTGGCTCAGTAAAACCAGGTAGCTAATCAAACAAAGAAACTAATTCTTCCTCCTCATGTGGTGCTTTCTCCAATGAAACTTGGGCATTCTATCTTTGCAACTGAAGACTTTCACCTTCTGACCTCTATACTCTGCTTTCATTCATCTTATAAACACCATTAGAAAACTTAACAAATGAATCAAAATGCAAAGGACTCGGTGTTAAGACTGGACCAACATCCTCTTCACATGCATTATGCTCATATTCAGCTGGGAATGCAGCACAAACAACAGCAACCTCTTGCTCCACATCTAATTTTTTTGATTTGGTGGCACAAAAAGGAGTGCAAGAACCTTCAACTACTGGATTGAAACTTGAAATTTTGATTGGGTTGGGCTCTAAAACCTTTTTCTCCTGTTCACCACACCAACTTGGAATCTTGATTGGTTCAAATTTTACTACCTTTGCCTCTTCTTGATTTTGGATTGGTATGGGATGGATAGCCTTAACAAGATTTGGCATTTTATAACCAAGATACTTAGTCCAAGAAGGCTGCCATGGTTGTTCAAAACGTTGATGACTCAGTTCAGATACTTGATATGACTGATACTAGGGATTAATGGACTGGTTTTGAATGCAAAAAGGGTCCTAAGCAAAATCAGAACTTCTAAAACTTGGAATTTGGAGACTTTGGGGAGTATCTTGAGTTTCTTGGAGGAAAAAAGGCTCCTCAAGTGGTTGGTTTTGAAGCATAACAAATTCAGATTGTGCCAACTTAGGTTCTTGCAATGGTAAAGGATTCTTAAAACTAGGAATCTTGACCTTAGGAAGGTTAGGAGACTTACTTTGCTTGAAACTTAGAATTTCATAGCTACTAACCTCATCCTGAAAGGCCTGATCTGGAGTGAAAGGATTTGTTTGGATCTCATGCCTTTGTCACTGAGCGAGCAAAAACTTCATCTGCTCCTCTTTTGCAGTTAACTCCCTCTCAAGCTTTTCTTCAAACTGTATCCTTTGTGCCTCCAAACCTTGCTCGTGGAGATAGGTCTGATAAGCCATTTCCTCCTGTTGCTACTCATACTCTTGCTACCTTTTGTTCTCTTCTATCTGCTTTGTGAAGTCTAACAATGTGTCCTTCATATCATTCATTTTATTCTTTATATCGTTAACCTCCAAATCTTGGAGGTGATCAGGAGAATGTTTGAATTGATTTGACATCAGAGATGTTTCTTGAGGCTGATTGAAAGAATGGTTAAGCTACCAATAGTATTGAGGAGGGGTGGGCGGGTGGCATACATATTGAGCATGTGGGTTTTCTTGGAAAGTCATAAAATTTGGACTAAAACCAACACCATGGTTGATTTGATATGGCTGATAAGATGGTGGATTAGAAATATTTTCATGATATGATGGATAATATGACATATTCCCATGAAACATGGATATGCTTACTCATTCAAAAGCTGGAAAGTAAACCAAAACTAAAATTATTTGAAAGAAAATAGCACCTGATCATACTGAAACCAGTTGAAATATCATTCAGATTCGCCAAGTATGTTGATTTTTTGCCTCCAAAAGCTAAGATCATTGACACAAACACCAAATATCAGTGATATATGAACATACTTTTTAGATAAAATAGTCCAATCGAGTCCCACTGGGCATGCCAAAAACTATTATCAACGAGGATTGCACTCGTGAAGTAAACCTGTGAGGCTCAGTAATCCTATGTAACATGGGAATACCTTCAAGTTGTGGGTGTCCTATGGTGAAGGTAGACCTCCAGATTGTGGGTTGGTTCCCTTATGATTGATCTGTCGGTTAACTGACTTTGCAGGAAAAAGGATAAGAGGAAATATAGTGAAATAATAAACTAAAATTGAAATGGTGGTGATGCACCTATATGATGATAAAACTTGCAGAATAATACACATCTATTCTTAGAGACACTGGTTACACAATTTAGAAATTATGACTTAATCACAAAAGTGTTTCTAAAGCAGGCCAACCGGTTTGTTCTTTCAAGAGGAAAATAAATTTTCACTATTTTAAGGCCAAAATGAGACAAGCACAACTTGAGACCTGTGATGGATGTATAGTAATGAATGAGACAAACCTAAAGGCTTTAATGATTAAAACACAATAACTTCATCAAATCATTCATGAAGGCACTTGCATATTTCTGAAAAGGCAAATTTGGTGTATTCTAAATGAAAATAGAAGGAAAAAAGCACTGCATAATACAAAAAATGAACCTGTAACCTGCTGTACTATATAGATCTAAAAATAATGAGTTACAAAACACTCCTATTCTCTACAATGTGTGAGAGAAAAAAGAAGGCAAGAACTTAGAAAAAAAAAAGCATAAGCTTTTTTTCATATAATACAAAATTGTCCCCAAAAAGTGAATGGGAAGTCAACTCCATCTCAACTGAACTCAAAAATATGCATGAATGAGTTTGAAAAAGTAACTCCTAGTTTATGGGCAAGCACAAGTGAAAAGCCTAAAATTTAGGCCCCAAAACTCCTCCAAGGTGAGCAAAAATAGCTCAGAACTCCAAGTCTCAAAGTCCTTGACCAAGAAACTACCAAAAATAATCATGTCAAAAATATAACTCCAAATATCTCTCCCTGCATGACCCTGCACTTCAGCTTGACTCCTCTCCTATTTCAAAATTTTCTACATCTTAGTAAATTGCATTTTCAGAGGCCTTTGGAGCGAAATCAAGGCAATCCACCTTGCCTTAGTAACCTTGGACTCAAACTAGATGATTGGTTTATCTTTCTAACGAGTAAGGTAGCAAGGAGTTATGACCCTGCCATTTCTTTTTTTGGAAAGAAGATAGATGAATGATCTTCAACTACCTATATCTGCACAGTGAGCAAACATGTTATATAAAATGTAGAGGCTGAAGACTCTCTCTTGGCTGTTTTGATCTGATATTCTCTTCCTTCCTATTTCATTTTTAGCCACTTGCTTCTTGAAAGCATTAGAAAACAACTCTTATAGCCCAACCTAAGTGGGCTGTCAAGCACAATTTGGTAACATTTTTGGTGACCTCTACGCCAGTTTTGCTTGCTAAAACTCTCGTGGCCAGTTGTCTATATGTCCATTGGGCAATAGAGTCTTCCTTTAGCCTTTTCAACTCATAAAACTCCTTGAAAACTTGGCTACTAGAAAAATAACAGCAGCAGAAATAAAACTTGAAAATAACTAGCATGGCACTGTTTAAGACAGGGCCCGCAACTGTGCAACTACACTTCTTGGAAAACAACTAAACTGAAATGCCTACCTACCTATAGATAATAAATGGATCAAGCTAGCTAAACAAAGCCATTAATTGGTTTTGTAAAATATCTCCCTTTTCTGACCAACCTAATGTGCTTTTCATGCCTCTACGCAGCTAACAAAATGTAGAAAAATGACAATTTCAAGGTCAACTGCTACAATATCTCCTAGAGAGTGAAAATAAGTTCATTTACCTTATCATAATGATCACACATGCTGAAGCTTTGAGGTATATAGGTAAGATGAAACTGTTGTTCTTTAGTTGCAACTTCATACTTGGGTGCAAGCACAACCTATGAGACTCTGTTGTAATTGATCTGAGCTAGATGTCTAATTGGACATCCTTCTGAAAGATTTCAGCTGAACTATTGTTCTTGTGAGACAAGTAGATGATTTTGAATTGTATGGTCTTCTTCTTCTTTCTACAAAGAATCCAAGAAGGCTGAAATAATGTTATCATGGCTACACTCCTCAAACCTTGCCTCCTGCTGTTCATGGTTGTTTTGTTTCAAAACTGAGTTTGGACAAGTTAGAAGATAGTTTGATAGATTAGAAATAATATCATTATTGTCACCTTACATGATAAATTTCTATGTCAACTCTTCATCCATGGTCAATGGATCATCACCCTCCATAATGGCATCCAATAATTCATCAAAACTATCAGATCTTTGAAGGCTCTTAGAAATAGCAATCACTTCATCTTCCAAAACAAGACTATCCTCATTTTGTTCTCGGTAGGCCAACTCACTATCACAATCATTTGTATCATCCTATTGTCCATTTGTTGTTGCCTTTAGTATGAGCATGCTTTCCTCATCTAGCTCAATAAAACTAGGTAGCTAATCAAACAAAGAAACCAATTCTTCCTCCTCATGCGGTGCTTTCTCTGATTAAACTTGGGCATTCTATCTTTGCAACTGAATACTTTCACCTTGTGACCTCTATACTCTACTTTCATTCATCTCATAAATAGCATTAGAAAAATTTTCAAATGAATCAAAATGCAAAGGACTAGGTGTTAATCCTAGACCAACATCCTCTTCACATGCATTACATGCATATTTAGCTGGGAATGCAGCACAAACAACAACCTCTTGCTCCACATCTGATTTGTCTGATTTGGTGGCACAAAAACGACTGCAAGAACCTTCAGCTGCTGGATTGAAACTTAAAATTTTGATTGGCTTGGGCTCTAAAACCTTTTGCTCTTATTCACCACACCAACTTGGAATCTTGATTGGTTCAGATTTTACTACCTTTTCCTCTTCCTCATTTTGAATTGGTATGGGAGGGGTAGCCTTAACAAGATTTGGCATTTTATAATTGTTCAAAACTTTGATGATTCAGTTCAAGTACTTGATATGACTGATACTGAGGATTAATGGACTGCTTTTGAATGCAAAAAGGGTCCTGAGCAAAATCAAAACTTCTGAAACTTAGAATTTGGAGACTTTGGGGAGTTTCTTGAGTTTCTTTGAGGAAAAAAGGCTCCTCAAGGGGCTAGTTTTGAAGCATAAAAAATTCATATTGTGCCAACTTAGGTTATTGCAATGGTAAAGGATTTTTGAAACTAGGAACGTTGACCTTAGGAAGGTTAGGAGACTTACTTTGCTTAAAACTTGGAATTTCATACCTACTAACCTCATCCTGAAAGGGTTGATCTGGAGTGAAAGGAGTTGTTTGGATCTCATGCCTTTGTGATTGAGTGAGTAAAAACTTCATTTGCTCCTCTTTTGCAGCTAACTCCCTCTCAAGCTTTTCTTCAAACTGTATCCTTCGTGCCTCCAACCCTTTCTCATAGAGATAGGCCTGATAAGCCATTTCCTCATGTTGCTACTCATACTTTTGCTACCTCTTGATCTCTTCTATCTACTTTGTGAAATCTAATAATGTGTCCTTCATATCATTCATGCTATTCTTTATATCCTTAACCTCTAAATCTTGGAGGTGATCAGGAGAGTGTTTGAACTGATTTGACATCAGAGATGTTTCTTGAGGATGATTGAAAGAATGGGTAAGTTGCCAATAATATTGAGGAGGGGTGGGCGGGTGGCATACATATTGAGCATGCTGGTTTTCTTGGAAAGTCATGAAATTTGGACTAAAACCAGCACCATGGTTGATTTGATATGGCTGATAAGATGGTGGATTAGCAGAATTTTCATGATATGATGGATGATATGACATATTCCCATGAAACATAGACATGCTTACTCATTCAAAAGATGGAAAATAAACTGAAACTAGAACTACTTGAAAGAAAACAATATTTGATCATACTAAAACGAGCTGAAATATCATTCAAAGTCACCATGTATGTTGATTTCTTGCTTCTAAAGGCTGAGATCACCGACACACACACCAAATATCAGTGATATATGAACATACTTTTTGGACTGAAATAGTCCAATCGATCCCACTGGGCATGCCAAAAATTGTTATCAATGAGGATTGCACCCATGATGCAAAGGTCTAAGGCTTAGCAATCCTGTGTAAAATGGGAATACCTTCGGGTTGTGGGTCCCCTATGGTGAAGGTAGACCTCCAAATTTTGGGTTGGTTCCCTTATGATTGATCTGTCGGTTAACTGACTTTGCAGGAAAAAGGATAAGAGGAAATGTAGTGAAACAATAAACTAAAACTAAAATGGTGGTGATGCACCTATATGATGATAAAACTTGCTAAATAATTCACAACTATTCTCAAAGACATTGGTTACACAATTCAGAAATTATGACTTAATCACAAAAGTGTTTCTAAAGCAGGCCAACCGGTTTGTTCTTTCAAGAGGAAAATAAATTTTCACAGTTTTTAAGGCTAAAATGAGACAAGCACAACTTGAGACCTGTGATAAATGTACAATAATGAATGAGACAAACTTAAAGGCTTTAATGATTAAAACATAATAATTTCATCAAATCATTCATGAAGGCACTTGCATATTTTTGAAAAGGCAAATTTGGTGTATTCTAAATGAAAATAGAAGGAAAAACATAAGACAAAAAATGAACCTGTAACCTGCTATACTCTATAGATCTGAAAATAATGAGTTACAAAACACTCCTATTCTCTGTAATGTGTGAGAAAAAAGAAGGCAAGAACTTAGAAAAAAAGCATAAGTTTTTTTTCATATAATACAAAATTGTCCCCAAAAAGTGAATGGGCAGTCAACTCCAACTCAACTAAACTCGAAAATATGCATGAATGAGTTTGAAAAAATAACTCCAAGTTGATGGGCAAGCACAAGTGAAAATCCTCAAATTTAGGCCCCAAAACTCCTCCAAGATGAGTAAAAATAGCTCGGAACTCCAAGTCTCAAAGTCCTTGACCAAGAAACTGCCAAAAATAGTCATGTCAAAAATAGAACTCTAAATATCTCTCCCTACATGACCCTACACTTTTGTTTGACTCCTCTCCTATTTTTCTGTACCTTGAAAGACTTCTAATCAAGTGCAGAATGGTATTTTTGAGAAAATATCAAATATATATTGATATTTTCTACATCTTAGTAAATTCTATTTTCGGAGGCCTTCAGAACGAAATTAGGGCAATCCACCTCACCTTAGTAACCTAGAACTTGAACTAGATAATTGGTTTATCTTTCTAACGAGTCCAAAAACTTTGAATTCTGATAAGGTAGCGATGAGTTATGACCCTGCCAATTTATTTTTTTTAGAAAGAAGATAGATGAATGGTTTTCAACTACCCGTATCTGCACAGTGAGCAAACATGTTAGATAAAAAGTAGAGGCTGAAGCCTCTCTCTTGACTATTCTGATCTGATATTCTCTTCCTTCCTATTTCATTTTTAGCCACTTGCTTCCTGAAAGTATTAGAAAACAACTCTTACAACCCAGCCTAATTGGGCTGCCAAGCACAATTTGTAACATTTTTGGTGATCTCTACGCCTGTTTTACCTGCTAAAACTCTTGTGACCAGTTGCCTGTATGTCCATTGGGCAATAGAGTCTTTCGTTAGCCTTTCCAACTCATAAAACTCCTTGAAAACTCAGCTGCTAGAAAAAGAACAGCAGCAGAAACAAAACTTGAAAATAACTAGCATGGCACTATTTAACACAGGGCCCGCAACTGTGCAACTATACTTCTTGGAAAACAACTGAACTGAAAAACCTACAGATAATAAACAAATCAGGCTAGCTAAACAAAGCCATTAATTGGTTCTGTAAAATATCTCCCTTTTCTGACCTACCTAATGTGCTTTTCATGCCTCTAAGCAGCTAACAAAATGTAGAAAAATGACAATTTCAATTTCAACTGCTGCAATATCTCTTGGAGAGTGAAAATAAGGTCATTTACCTTATCATAATGATCACACATGCTGATGCTTTGAGGTATATAGGTAAGATGAAACTGTTGTTCTTCAGGGGCAACTTCACACTTGGGTGCAAGCACAACCTATGAGACTTTGTTGTATTTGATCTGAGCTAGATGTCTAATTGGACATCCTTCTAAAAGCTTTGGGCTGAACTATTGTTCTTGCGAGACAAGCAAATGATTTTGAATTGTATGGTCTTCTTCTTCTTTCTACAAAGAATCCAAGAAGGTTGAAATAATGTTGTCATGGTTGTGCTCCTCAAACCTTGCCTCCTACTATTCATGGCTATTTTGTTTCAAAACTAAGTTTGGACAAGTTAGAAGATAGTTTGATTGATTAGAAACAATATCATTATTGTCACCTTGCATGATAAATTTCCATGTCAACTCTTCATCCATGTTCAATGGATCATCACCCTCAGTAATGGTAGCCAATAATTCATCAAAACTATCAAATCTTTGAAGATTCTTAGAAACAACAATCTCTTCATCTTCCAAAACAAGATTGTCCTCATTTTGTTCTCAGCAGGCCAATACACTATCACAATCATTTGCATCCTCTTGTTGTCCCTTTGTTGCTACCTTTGGTATGAGCATTCTTCCCTCATCTGGCTCAATAAAACTAGGTAGCTGATCAAACAAAGAAACCAATTCTTCCTCCTCATGCAGTGCTTTCTCCAATGAAACTTGGGCATTATGTCTTTGTAACTGAAGACTTTCACCCTCTGACCTCTGTACTCTGCTTTCATTCATCTTATAAATAACATTAGAAAACTTTTCAAATGAATCAAAATGCAAAGGACTCGGTGTTAAGACTGGACCAACATCCTCTTCACATTCATTATGCTCATATTTAGCTCGGAATGCAGCACAAACAGCAACAACCTCTTGCTCCACATCTAATTTTTTAGATTTGGTGGCACAAAAAGGAATGCAAGAATCTTCAGCTGCTATATTGAAACTTGAAATTTTGATTGGCTTGGGCTCTAAAAACCTTTTGCTACTGCTCACCACACCAACTTGGAATCTTCATTGGTTCAGATTTTACTACCTTTTCCTCTTCCTAATTTGGATTGGTATGGGAGGGGTAGCCTTAACAAGATTTGGCATTTTATAATTAGGATACTTAGTCCAAGAAGGCTACCATGGTTTTTCAAAACTTTGATGACTTAGTTTAAGTACTTGATATGACTGATACTGAAGATTAATGGATTGGTTTTGAATGCAAAAAGGGTCCTAAGAAAAATTAGAACTTTTAAAACTTGGAATTTGGAGACTTTGGGGAATTTCTTGAGTTTCTTGAAGAAAAAAAGGCTACTCAAGTGGCTGGTTTTGAAGCATAACAAATTTAGATTGTGCCAACTTAGGTTATTGCAATGGTAAAGGATTTCTAAAACTAGGAATCTTGACCTTAGGAAGGTTAAGAGACTTACTTTTCTTGAAACTTGGAATTTCATACCTACTACCCTCATCCTGAAAGGGCTATCTAGAGTGAAAGGAGTTGTTTGGATCTCATGCCTTTGTGATTGAGCAAGCAAAAACTTCATCTGCTCCTCTTTTGCAGCTAACTCCCTCTCAAGCTTTTCTTCAAATTATATCCTTTGTGCCTCCAACTCTTGCTCATAGAGATAGGCCTGAAAAGCTATTTCCTCATGTTGCTGCTCATACTCTTGCTACCTCTTGATCTCTTCTATCTACTTTGTGAAGTCTAATAATGTGTCCTTCATATCCTTCATGCTATTCTTTATATCATTAACCTCCAAATCTTGGAAGTGATCAAGAGAGTGTTTGAACTAATTTGACATCAGAGATGTTTCTTGACGCTGATTGAAAGAATGGGTAAGCTACCAATAGTATTGACGAGGGGTGGGCGGGTGGCATACATATTGAGCATGCTGATTTTCTTGGAAATTCATGAAATTTGGACTAAAACCAGCACCATGGTTGATTTGATATGGCTGATAAGATGGTGGATTAGCAGCATTTTCATGATATGATGGATGATATGACATATTCTCATGAAACACGGACATGCTTACTCATTCAAAAGCTAGAAAATAAATCAAAACCAGAATTACTTGAAAGAAAACAACACCTGATCATACTGAAACCAACTGAAATATCATTCAAAGACACCAGGTATGCTGATTTCTTGCCTCCAAAGGCTGAGATCACTGACACACACACCAAATACTAGTGATGTTTGAACATACTTTTTGGACTAAAACAGTCCAATTGAGTCCAACAAGGCATGCCAAAAACTATTATCAACGAGGATTGCACCCGTAATGCAAAGGTGTGAGGCTCAGCAATCCTGTGTAAGATGGAAATACCTTCAGGTTGTGGGTGTCCTATGGTGAAGGTAGACCTCCAGATTGTGGGTTGGTTCCCTTATGATTGATCTGTCGGTTAACTGACTTTGTAGGAAAAAAGATAAGAGGAAATGCAGTGAAACAATAATCTAAAATTGAAATGCTGGTGATGCACCTATATGATGATAAAACTTGTAGTATAATTCACAGTGATTCTTAGAGACACTGGTTACACAATTTAGAAATTATGACTTAATCACAATAGTGTTTCTAAAGTAGGCCAACCAGTTTGTTCTTTCAAGAGGAAAATAAATTTTCACTATTTTTTAAGCCAAAATGGGACAAGCACAACTTGAGACCTGTGATGGATGTACAATAATGAATGAGACAAACTTAAAGGCTTTAATGATTAAAACACAATAATTTCATCAAATCATTCATGAAGGCACTTGCATATTTCTGCAAAGGCAAATTTGGTGTATTCTAAATGAAAATAGAAGGAAAAAAGCACTACATAAGACAAAAAATGAACCTGTAACTTGCTATATTGTATAGATCTAAAAATAATGAGTTACAAAACACTCCTATTCTCTGCAATTTGTGAGAGAAAAAAGAAGGCAAGAACTTAGTAAAAAAAAGCATAAGCTTTTTTTCATATAATACAAAATTGTCCCCAAAAAGTGAATGGGTAGTCAACTCCAGCTCAACTAAACTCAAAAATATGCATGAATGAGTTTCAAAAAGTAACTCCAAGTTGATGGGTGAGCACAAGTGAAAAGCCTAAAATTTAGGCCCCAAAACTCCTCCAAGATGAGCAAAAATAGCTCAGAACTCCAAGTCTCAAAGTCCTTGACCAAGAAACTGACAAAAATAGTCATGTCAAAATTAGAACTCCAAATATCTCTCCTTGCATGACCCTTCACTTCAGTTCAACTCCTCTCCTATTTTTCTGTACCTTGAAAGACTTCTGATCAAGTGCAGAATGGTATTTTTGGGAAAATATTGAAAATATTTTTATTTTTTATTTTTTATTTTTCAATATTTTCTACATCTTAGTAAATTGCATTTTTGGAGGCCTTCGGAGCAAAATCAAGGCAATCCACCTCGCCTTAGTAACCTAGAACTCGAACTAGATAATTGGTTTATGTTTCTAATGAGTCCAAAAACTTTGAATTCTGATAAGGTAGCAAGGAGTTATGATCCTGCGAAATTTTTTTTCAGAAAGAAGATAGATGAATGGTCTTCAACTACCTATATCTGCACAGTGAGAAAACATGTTAGATAAAATGTAGAGGCTGAAGCCTCTCTCTTGACTATTTTGATCTGATATTCTCTTTCTTCCTATTTCATTTTTAGCCACTTGCTTCCTGAAAGCATTAGAAAACAACTCTTACAGCCCAGCCTATTTTGGCTGCCAAGCACAATTTGGTAATAGGCATTTTGTCTCGAGATTCATTTCTAACATGCATGATGAATATTAAGGGACCCGAGAGCTAAACTTGGGAGGTAAAAGTCCTAGGGGGACATTTTACGACATAACACTTGTTAAGTTCACTGATCAATTCACCATTACATGAAAATAGCTCCTCTAGAAAAATACAATGAGGCTCCCTTGGAACTAGGAAACAAATGTAAAGAGGTAGAAGAATACACATCCTAGGATCAACAACTCAATGACATACACAATTCCTCTCAGGCACAAGAGCACGGTAATGGTACATGTAAAATGTTCTAACTATTAACAACTTTTTCTCTAAGCTATTTATAAAATATGTGAGGATCTAGAGAAGAGGGGAAATAGAAGAAGAAAAGAGAGGGAAAGATCTCTTGTAGAATATTTAAAATTTAAAATTTGAATCCTAAAATCTATCAATGTCCTGAAGCATTCATTTCTACAACCACCTCCCTGACTCGATAGTTTCATGTTTTTATTCTTTGGTCTACACAACTTCCTTTGTAATCCATGGAGGTAGGAAAATAATAAATGGTTCACTATTGACCAGAAATAGGAATGGAAAAAGAATAATATTCCTCCCACTTGTTGGAAATCCCTATATGTGGTACCATATTTTCTTATGGCTATGCCATTTCTAATTTTGTGTCCAACTAAAAATTATACTTCGGCAAGTTGGTCTTTCCAATGAGTGCAAGTGAAAGTTTAGATTTGTGGGAAACGTTGGGACAACTAAATGGTTTTGATTGAAACAATTTCACCTCAAAAAAATTGGGTGAAATAGTATCACTTGAAACCATGTGGCCCCTATGTGGCATAAAGAGTTTCGCCTAAAAAATTTTCGGCCAAATTTTTTGAATCAATATGATTTGATTTCAAGTTCCAAAAATATATTTATTTACATAGACAATTTCGATTGAAAAATTTTTGGTTGAAACTGTATCAACCAAAAATGCCTATGTGGCATCCCATGTGGCAAGCCACCCTCCTTTTCAACAATTTCAAGAAACATTCAACTTCACCTCTAGATTTCTCCAACTAGGTTGTATTTTCAAGATAATCTGCAAATACCCTTTTGTAGAGCTCGGATTATAGAATCCAAAAATATATTTTTTATATACTTTGATTAGTTTTATTATGATTTTTTAAATTTATTGCAAGTAGGTTATTATAATCAAACATTCAAGGTCGATTAGAAATTTAAAAAAATATGAAAATATTTTTTAAAATTAAAATATACGGTGTATTAGAAGAGAGAATCTTCTCCAAGAGGGGATAAAATTTTTTAATGATGAAAAATTTAGACAAATGTTTGTGTCCCATTAAAACTACGAAATTTTAAATAAATTTGACTTTAAAAATTATTAAAAAATAAATATTCATCAAAAATTAATTTTTTTCGATGCACTAGATTTTCAAGTTATCTAAGTGGGAAAAAAATCAAACCAAGAAATTGCTTTATTTTTTGCAACATCCCATTAACCTCGCATTTTTTAAATGTTTTTTAGCAATTAAAATTATTCTCTTAAATTTATAAAAAATATATCCAACTAATTTTAAAAAATATATCCAATCAATTTTTAAAATTTTAAAAAAATTATAAACCTATTTACTACATTAAGAATTATACATTTCATTAGTTCATATCATTTTAAAATTTAAAACATAAACATCACTTTTAGGTGGTCCAAATTGAAAAACTATACTTGTGTTGGCCATTTCATTTATAAAAATGTGACATGATTCTAACTAAATTAAATGTGCACCATTTGTATGCTTGGTTCCATTCTTTTATGGCAACACATGTTTTGAATGTTGGCACACCATTTATTATGGCAACACCATGATTGAGGATGTCTATGTCAAGCCTATTCTAGGCACCCCCAAATTTACTATGCCCCATCTCACGACACTTCTTGTACTATATTCAATATAAAATGCCATTGTTTATGGTCACATTATCATTAATAGGTCAAATTGGCATTAACTTTGGATGCAATCATTTCTCATCATTTTGCATGGCCTGGTCATTTAATGGGTTCAATATTTTCCTAGCTTCACAAGTAATGTGGTTGCCTTTGACTTTTTATTAGAATTATCAACAAGGGTGGCCCCATGGCACAACATTGGCATCATATCCTCATGGAAGTGCAACAGATACACCCAAGGGTTTTATGGGAAGGAGGACCTGATCAGATTATCTTTAATAAGTCAGTTCAAGAGGACAATGTGAAGGGGATTGAAAAGGTGAGTAAATCTATGCAAGGATTATGACTTGAAAGAAATGACGTTTGTGAAGGAGTGGGAATGATCAACATGATTAATTTTTAGATTTTTATCTAGTTAGAAAAGGTGTCCTAAGGATGTGTTGGTTTTCTTAAATTGTGCTTTAGAAAATTTAGATGGGTATGATGTAGAGGAAGAAGGTTAAGAAGAGAAATGACTATAACTCAAAAGATTTGTGTCGAAGAGATTTGTTTCATAATCTGTAGACTAGTGCACAAATAAGAAAAATTGGCACAATGTAGAAGAAGGACGGGTTCACCAAAATGTAAGTAAAAATTAGAATAAATGTTATAGATACTTTTAAATTACTATTAATGTTTATTTTTACTCTTAAAATCTAAACTAGAATATTAAATAGCAGAATAATTTCACTTTTATATTTTAACAACTTAAACAACATGGAGTTGAGATAGAGATTGCATTAGAAATGAAATGTATCAAGGAAAGAAGAGGGGGGAGAGAACATGTTTATTTGTTGTGTCCTAATCTATGTATTTGATCACTACAATGAGGTGGAAAAAGTGTAGCACTACTAGGATCATCCCTATTTTTGTGTTTTGGCATTATTTTGTTAGTGATCATACCATGGGTGATAGCATCTAGTATCACATGCTCACTTTTACTTGGGCATGCTAACATCCTCGTAGTGCACTAGCATCTTGTACTAACATGGTAGTGTCCTTTGTACTAACACACAAATTACCATCTTTTCGTTGTCAATTAGGAGATGATTTCCAAACAAAATTTTCACCTCCCAAATGTTAGGTTCATTTGAAATGCCAACAGACATGATGTTTAGGACATATAGTCACCAAGAATATTTTAACAAGCCTACATTGATTGAGATATGTAGTTTGATACAAGTGAAATGTAGAGAAATAAAATAGGGGGTTTAGGGCACAAATATAAAGGCATGACTGTAGCACTTGATCTTTTAAGGTTTAGGATTTAGGGTTTCAAGTTTAGAGTTTTACAGTTTAGAATTTTAGGGTTTACAATTTACAGTTTTAGGTTTAGAGTTCAATCATTCAAATAAGTTCTCTTTGTTGTGCACACTCAATGCATGGCACTAGTATAGGGCACACCTAGCTTATATAATAAGTGGCTCCAATATCAAAGTAAACTAATTTACGAATTTAGGGCTTTATTAAGCATATCACGGCTTAGGGTTTAGGGTTTAGAGTTTAAAGTTTAGGGTTTAGTGTTTAGGGTTTATGGTTTAGGGTTTAGGGTTTACGATTTAGGGTTTAATGTTTAGGGTTTAGGGTTTAGTATTTATGATTTAGGGTTTAGGATTTAAGGTTTAATTTTTATGGTTTATGGTGTATGGTTTATGGTGTATGGTTTAAGGTTTATGGTTTAGTGTTTAGTGTTTAGGGTTTAGAGTTTAGTGTTTACGGTTTAGAATTTAGGGTTTAGGATTTATGGTTTAAGATCATGAAAAACAACTAAATATGTATCTAAAAAATAAGTAATTATGAATTTAGGGTTTCAAATTAAATGTAAACTAAAAAAAGACAAGAAACAAAAAGCAACAAAGCACCTACCTATAATAGCTGATAGTCGGTCCAGAGAAGGCGAGGAGATCTTGGAGGCATACGATGGGGTCAAGCGACGTGAGTACCCATTTTTTGTTTGTATTTCCATCTCTGCTCGTAGTTTGTGGCCTTTAAAATGAGCTCGTAGGTCTATTTTAAAAAATAAATACTTTTATAAAAATGGGTGCCTGTTTTTATAAAGTATCCCATTCCTTTACAGGTGCCCATTTAACAACAGTATCCTAAATGAGAGTGCATTCCTTAACAAGCTCCTGTTTAGGCTCGGGCTCTCGTTCCTAAATGTGCACCTGTTATTTTCAAAGAGGGCGCTCATTCTAGTCATGTTTTTCCTTTCTTGGAAAAATTCCATGAAATGTAGACCCATCTTTGTGCTTTTACCTAGGAATTCTAATAGCATAACAATATTTATAAAACTCCCTACCAAACCTCCATCTCAAGCATCCAATAAATAGAAGATACAATACATGAAAGTCTCAAATGGTAATTATAAAACCATGAGCTAAAACCACCCAAAATAGTAGCAACCAAATCCTTAGTTAGAAATCTGACACCCAAATTCCAAGATGAGTCCATAGGCTAAAAATAACATATTCCTTCCACCTGTCATAACCTCTTTATAATCCACTCACCAAATTGGGCATTCTATTTTGGCTATATTATCCCCATCCAAATATGCCTTATGACATGTGTCGGTCAACAAGCATAACTCATCCTTATAGCTCTTTTATGTGCCCTAGATGTTTTTACATTTCTAATGTAGGAGGCCCAACTTCTAGAGGCCATAACTTTTGATTCAAGAGGTTGATTGGGCCCATTTCCTTGCACCATCTCAAAGGTAATCCAACAATTGATAGGGACATTTATGTCTATTATTCCTCTTAGTCCTAGTCCTTTGGCCACCTAGCTTTCTATAGGATTTCTCCCTCTCTCTCACTTTCAAATGTCAAATTCTTGGCTTTTTGGGAGGAATTCTATTGTGGGTTGGGTTGCTTTTATAAATAAATGCCTTCATGAAATTTTGTAGTTAGATTTTTCCTTGTATGGATGAGCTCTAAGAGCCTTATGTGTAAGTTGATTTCTCAATTCTTTTGTGATTAGGCTCCAAGGAAATGTCTCTATATGTGTCCAAAATATCTAGCCTAAGTTCATCTTGTATGTAACTAGACTATATATTATAAAGTAATTAATATAAGTGGTTGAGATTTTAGCAATTATAAAGTGTTATGGATAGATTGTCTAGTGCATACTTATGAATGATTCTTATTGTTTTGAAGACTAGTATTCAATGAGTTGCAAAGCTTTGAGAAGGACTGCAAAAGGATATGATCTATCTAGCTTGAACCTTTTAATTTTAACTATTTGCTTTCTACACCTCTTCTCTTGTCCCTCTTTGTTAATTAGGATTAAGCTAGAATAGATGAGGTGCCAACCTTTCAATCCTAAAAATTAGCTTGTAGACTTGTTCCACATTTACAAAACCTTTCATGCTTGATGACCTTACACCATGTAGTTTGTTTTGAAAGGACAATTTAGGCCATTAACATAACCAATTCTCCTTTGTGTAAAAGAGAAAAAGATATTTTTGGTAGTGTCAATTTCTTGGGTTGGGGCTTCTATAGGGTGCTATTGTGGAGCTAAAAAATGGGGTGTTTCTCTATTATAATATTTTCTCTTGTTGTCGGTTTATGATTGTTATAGTGTTGCTTTGCCCTTTGGTTTTTTTTGTAGGGTTCAGTTTGTTTTTTGTATTGTCTATGGAATGGTTCTTAGCATTTGAACTCATCCCCATCTTAATTATTACTATCTATTTAGGTTAGCTAGACTGTTTGTTTTAATGTATGGTTTTAACTATTATGTATAAAATCTTGTTTTGTTTGAGCTTTGTCCCTTTATCCTTTAATATAAATAATTTTAATTTACATAAATAAAAACCTGAATATTTTAATGTAATATATATATATATATATATATATATATTACTCATCAATAATTTGATTTATATAAAACTAATTGATAATAATTAAATAAGTTTATTGGCAGTCATTTATCTTTATAAAAAAATGTTTTTGTAAGGCAAACCGCATCGAGAGACTCCTCCATCAATAAGTTGCAAGGCTCCTTCAGGCTGGTTTTAAACATCTTCCATTTCAACAGTCAAAAATCAGTTTTAGCCAATGAAAATAGGACAAATAATTACCACTTTTTATTGTGGATGAGGTGTAAAATTGCTATTGACTGTTTGACGATTGAAATAGATGATGTTTAAATAGAGCCGACTCCTTCATCAACAAGGGACGCAGTGCGTCAGCTTCCTGCCATTAGTTGATGTTAAAACTGATATTGGTAGCAATGCAGGTTTGCTAGATTGTTAAGAAAATAAGAATTTATTGAACTAATGTAGTTGAATTTGACATGGAAATCAGCTGAGAAATTAAAACATTTCACATTACTATTTTCACATGATTATTAGTTGCTATTGAAAGTAAATAACGAGGGACAAATAAGGACATGCAGAATTGTTCACAACACCAACCAACTTGTGACTAGGGACATACTAATCACACCTCTTGTGAATAGGGGCACACTCAAGGTTCCACTCACAAGGACATTTACAAATAAGTACATATACTTATTCACAACAATCTTCATACATGTGAATAGGGATAAACTCAAAACATACTAGACAAATGATATATAAGTTTCTTTATGTAAAAGCTTGTTAAACAATATAAAGCTTCACTGTAATCTGATATTTGGCTCCATTTGCAACCTGCAAGATATGTATAAAGATGGTTGTCAGTAGATTATTATAGTAAATAACCTTTTGTAATGAAGAGTGTGATGAGCAAACTAATTTCTTTGAAATAGTTTTTTAAATAAGACATTAGCAAGAGAAATAGAATTATACCTTTTGATATGCATTAGTCCTGTTTACAATTGGCACTGATAATAATATTGTTCTGATTAAGTGTAAAGTCTCCTTTTGTTGAAAAGTCTCTTAGCATGAAGACAATATCTGATTTGTCTTCAATGTACTGTTCATAGGTGACATTGTGGAGTACAGGGAGCAGTATCTGAATGATGGACTTGTCACAAGAACAGTTAATAGTTTTTTTTATTATCAATAGTCAAAATTGTTTTCAGATACAAGGACTGTATGTATGCAACTTGTTTCTTGCATATAATGCAATGGGCAGTTTGCTCTTCTAGTGTTCCATATGCATCAAATTTGTAGTTACAGTTTGGACAGAATGCATGGAATGGACTTGAGAAGGGATTGGCTACTTTTAATATTCCATGGACCTGCAAGACATGTTGAAGTATTATTATCTTTTGGCTTATATTTAGAAAATTATACGTAAAGAAATCCAAGAGTTCGAAATTACTTACCTCAAATGTTGATTGTAGTACTGTGTTTAATCTATCCAAGGTCCTTTTGTTATTTAGTTTACCAATATATATTGATTGGCCTGTATAAAGTGTGTTGTCCCTTGAATCTATCCGTTTAACAATATTCTTGAAAAGCATAGGTGGGAATTCATTCCTTTGGACTTTTTCTTGCATTGCTAGGAAGTGGTGCTCCAAACTTGAATGCATTATCAGCTATTTTTTATCAAGAGAGTTAGCATTTTTTTCCATGTATCTAAGGAATATAAGAGAAAATGAAAAATGAAAAATATAGTGAATTGATGAGTCGAGAGAATAATTTACCTGTGCTTTGTCAAGTTCAGTATCTCCATCTTTCAAGTCAACAAAATATTGGTTTCCTTTCTTTGTTGTTGCCACTACCAGGGCACCAATAGTTCTTGTAGCATACTCATCTGTGCTTGTTAGTAATTGTTTGATTGTAGTGCTTGGTATAAAGTTGTATTCTTGACAGATTTGCGGTATGGTTTCCACAGTGCTGGAGCTATTTAAGATCAGGATGCAATCACAGTCACCACAATCATAATTTGTCTTTGAAGCAATCTCAAAGCTTGAAATTTGGATGCTTGAACCTAGAACTATCTTCTGTTCAAATTGCTTGACAAAGTCACCAGTTACGTTTACAGTCACTGTCATCTCAGCTTTGGCATCTGTTAGGTCAGCCCGAAGCACTTCACGTGTTCTATTATTTTTATCTAATGTTGTCTTATAGACAACAATGATATCTCCTTCAAATGTTTGCCCAGCTCTCCGGGCATTGAGATCTTCAATAGACATTGAGTTGGTATTCTTTGTCTTTGATCTGTGGGGATTGAAAGAGAATTATTTTAATTCTAGGAAATTGAATGAGTATCATATATTTGCGAATTGAAGGTGTCATTTACCTTTTTGTTGATTGTTGTTGTTTTGCATGCAATTGTTTCTCTTGTCTTTTGCTGCTTTCCATTTTTTAGCTGCAACAAAGTTGTGAAATGTTCATATACATGTTTTGGAATGTTAATTTAGTAATTGTCCTTTTTAATAATGAGGAGTTATAATTATGTGATAAATGAAAAATAGAAGTTTGTAATAAATAAAGATCAATTCATACCTCTAGATATCTTGAATAACATGGTAAAGTTTATTTATTGACATGAATTGCTCAAGAAGATTTTGATTTATTTTGCATCATTGATTTCAAGCATTGTAAAAATTGCATCATGGTCAGTCCAGTATGCTTCGGATTTGTAAATACAATATGTTTGTCTATGTACATTACACCAAACATGATCAATGAGTGGTCTAGATAGGAATTGTATGTTGTTTAATTAAAAGTTCATTTTGTGTGTTTGCATATAGCTAGAGAATCCATTTGTTTTCATGTTATGCATAGACATGTCAATGTTGAAATCGCCTACAATGTATATAGTAGCATGTATATTTATGCAAGAAAAAACTTGGTTGGTAATTTCTATGTTTTCTAACAATGGGGTAGCAGGTCTTACATATAGATTAGATATGTTGATTTCATTACCGTCGAAAGCTAATGTTATTGTTATAGCTTCAGCATTATTTGTTTTATGTTACATAGTTTTTAATATCTTATATTTTTTTTGGGTGAAAGTCATAACACCATGTATATGATACGTTGAGAAATAATTAAAGTTTTGAAATGGATTAATAAAATTAAAGGATCGAGTATGTGTTTCTTGTAAACAAAAAATATCAGATGACATTATATCATGATCATTGAGTATGTCTTCTATATGAAGAGGCAAGTTACGTGTATTCAATGTGGACAGTAATATTTGTCCAGTATGAATTTCTTTTAAATGTTCATTTTGAAATTTCCACATTGCTGTAGATTGTAGACATGACATTTCCACTAGTACTTTTTTCTTTATTTTGAAATTGTTTTGTGTAATAGGTTTTAGCAGAAATAAGTTGTCAATTGTTCTAGTGCGTGAAAGTGCTGTATATGCCAATCCATGTTTGTTTATGCCTGAAGGGTCAAATGCAAGACCTTCTATTGTAAGTCCTTGGGATCTATGAATAGTACGAGCACATGCTAATTGGATTGGAAATTGTCTTCTAATAGTTATCTTCTTATGGTTTGAATGCTTGTGAATAGGTTTGGCAATTCGAAGTATGGGTGTCCAATCTTTATGAATGTCATTGGTAAAGCATTGTGCCAGCCTTTTTGATTGTCGATGTCCAATTTGTGGATCATTGAATTTAATCCAAACAATGTCAAAGTCAGCAAATTTGGTATATGCTTCATACGTTCCATCGGATCCATTGACTATACCGTCTTGTGTGTCATAATTACCAGCGTATATTTCAACTAACATATTTGGCTTTAACTCTATTTGAGCTGGTAGATTGGTTGAATGATTATAAGATCTTATTGCATGGTAATTGTCTTCATATTCATCAATTGAATTCAATACGATCAGATCTCCATGTGCAATTGAAAGCATTTTCCTATTGTGTGTATCAACATCTTTTCTTCTATAAAATAGAAAAGGGAACATTGGTTCCATTGGTGGTGGGCAGACGTAGTTATTATTGAGATATTCCAAGTCTTCGTTTGTTTGTGATCCAATGCGTATTCTATTCAGTATGTTGACGAAATGTTGATTTCTTTGGCGTATTGTTGTTTGCAAAGAGTAGTACTTTATTTTTTGCTTCCAAAAATTATACGGCATTAGTTCATTTGTTGTTAGCAAGTTTTCGAATACTAAAGAATCTTGTACAGGTTGTGCTTGGTAAAGATCACCGCAAAAAATGGTATCAAGATTTCTAAAGTAGCTAGTAGGCATTTGCATTATATCTCGTAATCGTTTGTCAATAGATCACACAAATCTTGCACCTACTAGTGAAATTTCATCTATTAGAAGGACTCGTAGTTGTTGATAATGCTTTGACATTGTGTCTAATGTTTCAGAATTCAAAGGAATGAATTCTGATTTGTTGAAAGGCATATGCAATGCTGAGTGTATTGTCATGCCACCAATGTTGTATGCTGCTTTTCCTGTATAAGCAAGAATAATGCCTTTTGGTTTCTCTGGATCATTATCAATAGAATTGTTGTATATGCGAATAAGACTTTGGTATATTGCTTTTGCGGTAAAAGTTTTCCCAGTTCCAGCTCCTCCTGTTAGGAACAAATGTAATGGAGTTTTGTTGTTTTCCATTTTTTTAAATACAATGTCTTTTACAATTGCTTGTTGTTCTTCATTTAACATTTGTCTCATTTTGTAATATTCAGCATTGTCAATCATTTGACGATGTTTTGATATTTCAAATGCAACAGAATTTGTTTTGGTTATTTTGTTCAGTTTTAATGTATCCATATCTAATTCTATGTTGTATTGTTCTTGTTGTGATGAATGTTTTTCAGGTGAGTGTTGGTTTTGAATTTGTTCATCAATAGTTTTTAGGTCTGCAATAGCAGTGTCAATGTCACCCCATGTCTGATTGACATTGTAATTATATTTGATGAAATTAGCTCTAATTGTGTGCTCATGATAAGAATATGCATTATGCCATGTTTCAAAACCATCTTTTAGTGTGTTTTCATTTATTGTAAATGGTACATAAAGTAGTAATTGCTCTCTGTAATGATTCTCTTGGTCAATATGTCTATTAAAATTGACAAATCGTATAACATTTCTATTAGCTTTGGCTTCTAATTTTGAACAATTTTTTTTGTATTCTGAAACAAATTGCGCAAGACAAATGTCTGTTAGTGTTTTAGGTCGTGCAACATAATAGTCTATTAATGAATTGCAAGTTACATTTTCAGAATCATCTGGTTCTTTGTTCAAATGTTTTACTGACTTTAAAATAAATGTTCGCTCATTATCAGGACTAGTGTCAATGAATATACATTTCCTTGAGCTGTAGTTTAGTGGAAGAGATAGTACGAGGTGAACAGCTTGTTGCGAAGACATTTGTTGTAAATTTAGCAATGTATTTCCAAGTTTACTTATCATTCGTATAGCATCTATTTTATTTTGTTCATGTTCTTTTCGAATTCTTTTGAATGCATTTGTCATTGACTTATCAACTTTTGTCATATAAGAGCTGCAATACATTGCTGCAGCATATGCATTTAATTCGAATTGTGCGTCTGTATTTGCGTTCCATATTTCTGGTACTTTTCTGGCAAAGCTATTGTTCCATATGTCTACTGGTTTCCTTTTCAAAAAAATTGTGGGCCTATGGATTGTAGATTTGATGGCCATTATGTAATCGTTTCACATAAATTCATTTCTTGTAAAAACATTTCGAAAGAGAATGAATTGTCATAATTTGAATGTTGTAAAGTGGAAAGAATATCTTTTTCTATTGAAATTGTAGTTTCATCATTGTCTATAGATGGTTCAATAATTGAAGTTTTTCTCATTGGTGGAAGTGGAAAATTATATCGACAATTTTGTTTTCTTGATTTCCTGCATTGCTTGGTATGGTGATGTTTATGTATTATAGCTAAGTCAGGATGTAGTTCTTTAGTATTACATGTTATGTACTTGTCTACAAATTCTTCAATATTTGCATTGCTATCTCTACCATAAATCGGTGCATCTTTAATCCATAGGAGGAAATGGTCATGTTCATTTCCACGATTTTAGAATTCAGTCACAGAGAAATAATCCAAGATTTTCCCAAAGAAGGAATTGTCAGTTAATATTAGTTTTTTTATTGCATTGATTCTATGCCTATAATAATGTGCACATGTCACAGGATCTTTTCTTATGAGTTGAAATTTGTTAGTTTCATTTGCCAGGTTGTGTTGTTGATTTGTTTTTGTTTGATATGTATTGTGTAATTCTTCAAGCGTTTTTGATAGTGGCTCCCAGTATTGTTCAGCGCTTGTAAATGTAATAAAAAAGGTAGGTGGTCCAAGTTGTCTAATCATTGCAAATATATTTTTTTTCAATTGGTGCATATAATCTGGAGATATTCTTATCCTTTTGAAATCAATGTAACCAATGTCAAATCTAAGAATCTTTTCTAAATTGGGTTTATGTTTGACATCTTTTGCTACTAGTTTTCTTCCTTTTAGTTGACCTTTGCGTAGTCTTATCCACATTGTGGATAGAACTTGGTGTATGAGTATCTTAATGGTCTTGAAAAATAGATTTGTTGTGTGGTAAGCAAACTTTCTATTTGAGTTTTGTAATTCCCATTGTGCAATTTTTTGGTATGGAAAGGATTTGGTTATGTTTTCGTCACGTGGTTCCCCAAAAAATAGTGTAGGAAAATTCATTTCTTCTGCATATTTATCTCTAAAGAGTCCAATAGGATTATGGCCTTCTGCTGGTGTAAGTTCTCTAATCTTGTCTTGCATTTCATGTATAGATTTTGATTCAGTGAATCCGTGTATCAAGGTCTCACAAGGATTTTCATTTTCTATATCATTTTCCACATCGCTTTCACTAGTAGTATTTTCATTTATTTGATCATTGTCGTTATTGTATTGAAGAGTTTTTTCCCAATCTTTGGTTAATTGGACATTTTCCATTTTATATAATGTTCTCTTGCATAATTGTTTTAAAGCTTTCATAATGATAGTTGCACGTACCATTCCTGCTTTGTATGCATTTCTATATTGTAGCCGTCTTTTAAGAGCAACAGCTATTGTAGATGTCTCATTAGTAGATCATGGCAATGCTGTTTGTATAATGTCTATGTTAACTGGTACATTGATAATAGAGCCTGTTAGACCCATTTGGGAATTTTTGTATCCTAGTTGCCATATTTGTGCAAATGCAATTCTAAGTGAGACTAATCGTTCTTCTAGTTGTGAAAGCATTGCTACATAGTGCAATGGTTTATTCATTCTGATATAATCTGGTGTTGTATATTTAGTTAGTTTGAGATGGTTCAATGATGCTTTACAATTGCGACAAATATAGTCTTCTGATAGAATACATGTCTTCTTTGTTAAGTTGAAATATGCATGCTTTTGTTTGTCCTTCAGCATTGATATATCTTTTTTGAAATGCAATATTTGACAAATTGAACATGCATATTTTGGCGTGTCTTGAATTTTTTTTTGGAATATTTCTAATGGCGAAATTTGAGTTTTTTTTGCCAAGGTTGTAGGTGCTAGTATATTTGTTGAACGTATTTGTCTTTTAATTTGTCGAAGTGATCCAGCCTTTTTTTTTTAATGTTTTTGGTTTGGTTAAAAAAATTTATGTCATCTATATTATTATTTCTAATGATTTGTTTAATGTTATGTAATCTTATATGTGGTGATGTTGAATCTGTTTGAATTTGAGTCTGATTTTTCAATGTATATCTATCAACTTCTATTATTTCTTTTATATGTGTTTGTATATTATTTGATTGTATTTGATAACGTAGGAGTGGCTCAAAATGACCACAAAGAGGGTTTGCATCATGGAATAAGATAGAATATGAATGTCCATGTGATGATTGATTGAAATGTAAGTACTTCTTTCCTCTTGTCATTGACCAAACACATATTTGTATGTCTAACCATTTGGATAGCCAATGTATACAAAATATGTCTCCCCATAATCCAATGTCTTCATTGTTTGTTGTTGGCTTTGCAGAGAGTCGCATTCTACGGAGGTACGTTTCAGTATCTTTTATTCTATGCAATTCATATAGTGTAAGAGGATTCAATTCATAGTTATATGAAGTTATTGCTTCTGCATTGCCTTCTGAAAGACATTGCAGGAAGTAATCAATAGTTCCATTGCGTATTTGGATTGATGTATACTGGTTCTCAAGTAGAAGCTCAAATGTATCAAAGAGACAATCTCCAACATTATATTTAAAGTTGTTAAGCCTAAAAAATCCTTCAATTCTTAAAGCACTATCTATGTTGCAAAATTGAGATTGATTTCGAAATTCATATTTTTCTACTTCTATTATTTCTTTCTTTGGCATTGCCAAAGAATCTATCTTCCTTTTAATTTTTTTATGCCTTGAATTTGATTGTATTTGATAACATAGGAGTGGCTCAAAATGACCATGAAGAGGGTTTGCATCATGGAATAAGATAGAATATGATTTTCCATGGGATGATTGATTGAAATGTAAGTACTTCTTTCCTCTTGTCATTGACCAAACACATATCTGTATGTTTAACCATTTGGATAGCCAGTGTATACAAAATATGTCTCCCCATAATCCAATGTCTTCATTGTTTGTTGTTGGCTTTGCAGAGAGTCGCATTCTATGGAGATACGTTTCAGTATCTTTTATTCTATGCAATTCATATAGTGTAAGAGGATTCAATTCATAGTTATATGAAGTAATTGCTTCTACATTGCCTTGTGAAAGACATTGCAAGAAGTAATCTATAGTTCCATTGCGTATTTGGATTGATGTATAGCGATTGTCAAGTAGAAGCTCAAATGTATCAAAGAGACAATCTCCAACATTATATTTAAAGTTGTTAAGTCTACAAAATCCTTCAATTCTTAAAGCACTATCGATGTTGGAAAATTTAGGTTGATTTCCAATTTCATATTTTTCTACTTCTATTATTTCTTTCTCTGGCATTGCCAAAGAATTTAATTTCCTTTTCATTTTTTTATGCCTTGAAACAAAGTTTATTATTGCAAGATAGGAGGGATATCCTTTACCTTAGATATTGATGATGTGGATGTTTACAAAATTCGTCTTTGTATTTGATCTTTAGATTAGCACTTTTTGTTCTTATACCTCTCCTTGCTTGTGGTTCTGCAATATAAAATTGTCATTGTTATATTCACATCGTTTTATTTTTGTTCTAATCATATTCAATAAATGAACAATTTTGCAATTATTCAATGAATGAACAATTTTGCAATTATCTATTTGCTATATGGACATATGCAGCCTGCTAATTTTTTGTGAACCAATGAGACATTGACAATCTATTGTTTTGATAGAATTTATGATTACAATTATACACTTTGTTATACACTATTATAAAATAATTTTTAAGTAAAAACAAAAAATCACATGCCATAAATAAAACAGTTCTAAAATATAATAAAACAATTCTTAAATAAGATAGCTTTCTGTTTTTTCATGTATTTGTTATCTATTTGTACATGTATAATAATTTAAATAGATATTAAGATATAATAGAGAAAATGTAATTAAAGATTTCATTTTCTCCTCCATCAGTTTGCCTCATAAAATACTATATTGATCATGCTTATAATTGATCTAAGTTCAGTTTCAATTGAATTTCAACAAATCAACACTTTTGACATTTATTTTCTATTAATTGACACTAGGCCTGATAATGAGTGAACATTTATTTTAAAGTCAGTAAAACATTTGAACAAAGAACCAGATGATTCCAAAGATGTAACTCGCAATTCATTAATACACTATTATGTTGCACAACCTAAAACAATAACAGAGATTTGTCTTGCACAATTTGTTTCAGAATACAAAAAAATGGTACAAAATTCGAAGCCAAAGCTAACAGAAATGTTATATGATTTGTCAATTTTAATGGACATATTGACCAAGAGAATCCTTACAGACAACAATTACTACTTTATGTAATAGAGAAATGTAATTCAAGATTTCTTTTTCTGCTCAGTCACTTGGCTGCATAAAATACCATATTGATAATGCCTATAACTGATCTAGGTTCAATTTTGATTTAATTTAAACAAATCAATTTTTTTGACATTTATTTTGTATTGCATTTGTATGCACTTAACCTAAACTTATTCTAAATATAGAAATGAAAAATGATATGGACTAGAAGTAGAGATTCTCAAAGAAGCATTAAACTCAAAATATTATGTATGATAATTGTTTTAGCATGGTCTTACACAAGCCAAGCAGAAAAGAAATTGCTTATACATATTAGATAGTTCAACTAGATTGATTATTGTTAGAACTGGAGGCATCAGGAACTGGAAAGGTGCTCAGAGCATTCGAAACAATTGGACTAACTTGAGTAGCATTTGGGATAGTGGGCAGAACATTTTGGATAGGGGCAGAGTGATGAGGCAGAAATGGATGAGGAACATGGCCCAAGAGAAAATGAAGGGCAAGAAAAGTCCTTTTGACTCGTGATGCAAAGTGTGGACCAAGTTGTAATTGATGGGAATCCACAGCGTTTTGCATAGTGAGCATACAATCATTTTGTATGCCAATTTTGATAGCATTATAAACACATGACATCGTTGGATCCCTATGTATCTCATCAAAGGTAAAAAGACCTCCTATGAGACCTGAACCATTAAAAAGTTTATAGTTATGAATTGCTGACTTAAAACTTTCCTCGGATATGAGATAACTTTGCACATAGTCAAATGCCAACTTTTTGAGGAGGTCAAAATCCTGCAGCAGATCCATTGCATTGGAAAGGAAGATAGAAACAACTTTTGAGTATTGTAGTACTTGTGGGAATTCTTGAAGCATTTCTATCCCCACCACTGTTTGAATTGCCTCTTCCACAGCTGCACAATCAATCCTAAAAACATGGGCCATCTTCACAGCATCATATCTTCCAATGTCTGTCGGTTCCCATTTTTGAGTTGGGAAGAATATGCGTTTGTTCTTTTGCCACTCCTTCATTCTGAACTGTCAAAATGGTGTGTAGCAAAGAAAAAAATTGTAATAGAAAATCTTTGATCAATAAATGTCACCATAAAAGTTCATAACCATATAAATAGAAATCTTTCAGGTGAGTGCACATAGAATGGCCAATTTTGGAACTAGCGATTGAAGCCAATAACAATTGTCATAAAGAAAATTGTGCACATATAGAGAGAGCTCTATGACAATATTATCAAATTCAAATCAGGTAATAGACATTGTTCAAATTAGATCATGTTTAGTTATGAGAGTTATTATATAAATATATTTACAAATACATAAAAATACAAAGACAAAGAAGTCTACACTGTTGCCCTGTAGTGAATGTTGTTTGCATATACTTCCTTGTTTTAGATTGTAATATTTATACGACTTCTTCCATGCCTATTTGCCTTGAGTTCATAATGATCAGTAACCACCAAAAAAATATAAGAACACTATTACATTGCATATCAGCAATATGCAAAAATGCCAAGTGTTTTTTACTAGAATGAGTAGTAGAACCAATATGAACATCTCGACTATCATAATAGTGTATACTTGTAACATGATTTCGTCCTCAGAAAAGTGAGCCATTTCTTTTCCACACTGGATAACTATATAATTTGTAACTATAGCTACAAAGAACAACTATTTGCAAGCTCTTAGCATTCCGTCGATCACATTTGCATTTTCTATCAACCAATAATAAAATATCCTTTAGAATGTAGGTTGTATCAAAGTCTATGACTATTATACTTGTTTGAAGAATAATTATACTGTGATGAATGGTATATGTAAGTTTAGTATGTTATTCATGATCATTCGATCAGGATAGTAAATTGATATCTAAATATTTTTGTGGAGTTTCTGCAAATCAAGCTTGATTTTCATGACAGTGTAGAAATTGGAGGACAATATCATTCAAGTAGAGTTGGTGATTCATTAATTGTTTTACTTTGAGTGATCTACACGAAGCTCTAAAGGGTTATCTAGTGACAAGAATATATGTTCTTTGTGATCAGTTGCTGTTATTGCAGCTATTGCTTTCAATCAGCATATAAGTACTGGGTGTTGTCATGAAAATAGAAATGATGGTCATTATCTTTGAAATATACAATACCTATGGAACTAGTACTATTCCTATGGATGTATCCAGTATTGGAAAGTGTATTTTCCAATGTCTGTAAGAATGCTAAGACTATAGATGCCTGAAAATGTTGTCAATTTGCAAACGTCATTTTATTCTAGAGTGTTTGGATAATAGGAATCCATCTAGGATAAAAAAACATTGCAATAGAGATTCAGGATACTGCCCAAAGTGGCTAATCTATGCAAATAATAAAGAAGATTATTGACAATTGACTTGTATCTTGTTTCTGTGTGTCTGATATTATTGCATAGAAATTATGCATGCAAAATTTAAGAGACATCATGTTTATAGAAATGAAGCTATATGATCTTGCTCTAAGATTGTTCAAGAAATTCTTTGAACTTTGTCAAAACAATAGTTGCTATCTATTTTGAAATGCAATTTAAAACCTCACCATCAAAATTCATAACCATATAAATAGAAATCTTTGAGGTGAGTGCACATAGAATCGTCAATTTTGCAACTAGACAATTGAAGCCAATAACAATTGTCATAAAGAAAATTGTGCACCTATAGAGAGAGCTCTATGACAATATTATCAAATTTAAATTAGGCAATACACATTGTTCAAATCAGATCATGTTTAGTTATGAGAGTTATTATAAAAAAATATTTATAAATACATAAAAATATAAAGACAAAGAAGTCTACACTGTTGTCCTCTACCAAATGTTGATTGCATGTACTTCCATGTTTTAGATTGTAATATTTAAAGGACTTCTTCCATGCCTATTTGCCTTGAGTTCATAATGATCAGTAACTGCCAAAACAATATAAGAACACTATTACATAGCATATCAGAAGTATGCCAAAATGCAAAGTGTTTTTTACTAGAATGAGCAATAGAACCAATATCAACATCTCGACTATCATAATAGTGTATACTTGTAACATGATTTCATCCTCAAAAAAGTGAGCCATTTCTTTTGCACACTGGATAACTATATAGTTTGTAACTGCAATTGCATAGAACAACTATTTGCAAGCTCTTAGCATTTCGTCGATGACATTTTTGTTTCTGTCAACCAATCATAAAATATCCTTTAGAATGTAGGTTGTATCAAAGTCTATGACTATTATACTTGTTTGAAGAATAATTATACTATGATGAATGGTATATGTAAGTTCACTATGTTATTCACGATGATTTGATCAGGATCTTGACTGTGAATAGGAAATTGATATCTAATTATTTTTCTAGAGTTTCTGCAATTCAAGCTTGATTTTCATGATAGTGTAGAAATTGGAGGACAATATCATTCAAGTAGACTTGGTGATTCATCAACTGTTTTACTTTGAGTGATCTAGACAAAGCTCTAAAAGATTATCTAGTGACAACAGTATATGTTCCTTGTGATCAATTCCTCTTATTGGAGCTATTGCTTTCTATCAGCATATAAGTACTGGATGTGGTCATCAAAATAGAAATCATGGTCATTATCTTTGAAATAGACAATACCTATGGAACTAGTACTCTTCCTGTGGATGTATCTAGGATAAAGTACATAGCAAACCTAACATAGTAAGAGATAAAAAGTCTAATTGATTCCATTTATTTCTCTTAACATTTGTGCATTATGGCCAATACCAAAACGACTCTGTATAAGAATAAACATTTAAAAGTGAGAAGAAGTGTTCACTGGTCTTGTAATAGAAAATTTCTAGATTATGAGCAATAGCTTTGCTAGATTTATATATTTGTTGTATATAAAAAAAGATAACTGAGAATAAATCATATAAGAAACAACTTTTCATGCATTGCATGTTTCTCCAACTATATACACAATCTAATTGTTAGCTTGAAAAGCTCTTAAAGAAACAACTTTTCATGCATTCCATGTTTTTCCAACTGTATACACAATCTAATAACTTATCTTAGTAAGATGTTTCACATGATCAATAGCAAGATCAAATGTAATAGTCTTAGTAACAGATACATAGCTACTTTGTACCAGACACATGGCTGGTGGTAGCTATAGATGAAATGCCACAATTGTTATTGATATTGAATATCTCTCTTGTATCAATGTGATTACTAACAAGAGCAGCATCTTCCAGGAATTGATTAGGACAATGGCTACCAATGCCATATGGAAAAATAGACATGTCAAAGTTTTTTTGGGGTGTTGTATTGTTGATCGTGCTGCTACTATACAAACACTTGTCAATAGGACTAAAGCAGGATTGGCCGAATGAAGATGTACACTGAGTAATGTAATTGGTTGAAGTTATATCAATGTTTTCAGGTAAAACTTCTTCTAATTTTGAACTAGACTCTAAAGAACAGAATGGTACAACAGGTTGCTTGATCAGAAAATTAGTACTGCTATAAATTTCAGGAAGACACATGGATTTCATGTAATCATCTGCTACCAATTGAACAAAGTTGTCATCAATTGTAGCATTTGATTTCTATTGGCTCAAAAGTGGATTTAATATAGGAGCAGACTGCAAAGTAGACAGGGGCAAAACAGGTTGATTAGTCGACAAATTGCATGGCTTTGAATTGACATGCAACAAATTTGTTCTTGCTTTATTGCCATTGATAGATATAGCAGCCTTATCATAGGCAAGAGCGGCTTCCTCTATTGTATCAAAAGATCCTAACCATTGACGTTTCTTGGACCTGCCATTCCAAATTTCTGCAACATAGCTACCCCAAGGTCATCTCCTAACACCTCTATATGAGATATCCTTTGTACATTTGTCCATTTCCTTAGGACTGAAACATGGAGCTTTGTTTCCTTTACCTATTTCTATGAAGTCTTGATAGCTTGACTCTGTGTGAACGCTCTTCATTATTTGTTTCTCCTTCATCTGATTCGCTTGTAAACTAGAAAATGGAACAATAGGCTTCTTGGAAAACAAGTTACATGGTTTTGGATTGGCATAGATAAAATTTGTAATTGCAGTACAGCCTCTCATTGATATAGCAGCCTTATCATAAGCATATGCAGCTTCTTTTGCTAAATCAAAAGTCCCAAGCCACTTCTGTTTTTTCAATTTAGGATCCCTAATTTCTGCACCATAACGACCCGATGAGCGTTGTCTAACACCTCGATACCTTGTTGCTTCTATAGAATGTTTTGAATAAATAGCACTTAGGCTTAAGTGTCTTCTTCTTTGTTTCTTTTGTACTGATTCTTCAGTATCTGATTACTTTAGCAATTTCTCCATTTAGTATCTCTTTTCTAGACCAAAATTACAATTGTGTTAGAAATTTTTGTATTGTCAGTTTAGTTAAATTCAAGATTTCTTGAACTATCTTTGCAGTTGGAATCCACATTTGAAAGACTCTTAGACATTATCAAATGCAACTGACTACAACAACTATATCTTTTTTTTATTCATAACAATTATATTACTACAGGATCAAAGGATATTATAAATGAAATATATTCTTAACTAATGTTAGAATATAGGATACATTATAATAATTACAATAAGCACATTCTTCTTTGAACATGCAACTAATAGATGTAATCTTATTGGTATAGATATAGGCACATATTTTCAAATATATTAACAGTTTTGGTTTTATAAGAATTATATAATAACTACTAACTGTGTATAAATAGTATTGTTAAAATTAATTTTAAATTTGTATGCTATTATTTTCTTTTTTTATTGCAGCCTCGAATACATTATAACTTCTTACAGATTTAATACAATTTAACATGATTCAAGCTAATCGCATACTTTATATATCTATTTTAATTAAAACATTCTATTGCAACATTGTGGATGAAAGTAGATGAAAAAGTAAACAGTAATTTCAACTTTAAACAAATCACATGGGAAAGTTGAATGCACCTTGGTAAACAAGAGATTTTCAACAATCACATGACAAACAAATAACAAATCAATATCAAATGAGTAAAGTTATTGCATATGTGTTCGTTTGCTATTATTTGATGGTGCATAGTGGGCTTTGTGAGGCATAGTGGGTTTTTCAAATAAAAAATCCCACCTTCCAATTTTAATAGGAACTTGTATTTTCCACTTTAAACATGGCAAATAATAATTTCAGTTTATTATTCCAATAAATGAGGTCATTATTAAAAAAGCTTTATTGAAAAGAGACACATAGCAATTATTACAAGGCATATCCTCAAACTAGGATCGGTATGCTAATAGATAGGAAACCCAAGATACCCAGATCCTAGACCAAAGCAAAAAGGGGAGAGAAAGGAACATGATGGTAGCAAAGCGAGGAGTAGAGAGGAACGTGATTAACAATGGTTGGGATTGAGTTGATTTGCTGGCCATGATTTTTATGGCAAATCCAATGATGTACATGGTGCTCAAGACTATTGAAGTCATTGACCAAAAGACTCATTTTACTGTGGACGTCATCTAGATCCCCAACATTGGTGTTGATAGCATTGAGAGTATTAGTGTGGTTTATCATGATTATTCTTCTCAGACTCGCTTCTTTCTCTAGATGTAGATATGACCATTAGTGCTTGCCAAGATATTGTGTAGAGCCTTAAGAATATTCTTGATAGAAGTTTGATTGTTTCGAAGTTCTCATTTCCATCAAGAAGTGGAAGAGACTGGTGCAATCAGCACGACATCGAGCAGGTTCTTGAAAAAAGGTACATTCCTTTTCGAGGGCTTTCCTTGCCTCTCTTTACTAGAAGGGGGAATCTTTACCTCTACCAGCATTAATGCCCGTGTTCTTGTTTGTCCAAGAACAAGGATTTTTCAGAAGAGTATGGTTGAGATTGTTTGTTTTCCTCTTACCTCTAATGTTAAGCTGGTCATCATGGTGGCTCAAAGTCAAATGCAAGGCTAGAAGAATGATAATGTTAATATTGTGAATAGTTCATCAAGTTTCATCAATGTTGATTATACTTAAAATCTTTCGTTTGCCATTGGAATTGGAGAAATTGTAACACCTATTATGATAGCTAGTAGTTGAGGATGGTGCCAACTCAGATTTAAGATCAAAGATAATGTGGAGCTGCATTGGAAGGCTCCAACTTAGTAGTGGAGACAATATTATTAGAAGGGGAGGGGGGGGGAGGGGAGAGGGGTCAGTTCAAGTTAGAGGGAGTGAGGGGATGAAGACACACAGGGACATACTTGCAATGAAGCAAATGACACAGGTAAGGAACCTAGTGAAGGGACAATAGGATGTGCAACATGAGTGGAGGAGCTTTGGAAAATAGATACACATAAGTTTCAAAGCAAATAGTGAAAGGAGATGTCATTTGTAGACTATTGACAATTGGTAAGAGCAAAGATTGGGTGGAGGAAAACCATAAGAATGAAAAGAAGGGGGTTGAAGAAGAATGGCGGTGAAGAATGAAAGGGAAATGGAGAGAATAAGAACACAACTTGCCAAAAGGAAGCACGAACAAATCATGAAAAAATGAAGGATGAAAAAAGAAAATGCAAGGAATGAGAAGGATAACAAAAAGGTCAAAGGGAAAGGAGACAAAGAAAGGAAACAAGTGGGACAAGGGGAACAACAAAAAGGCAACAAAAGAGGCGACAACAAGACCAAAACAACAAAAAAACTAATTTAAATGGGAAAGATTTGGAAAATTGGGGAAGCAAGAAGAGCAAATAAAAAAAGAGTACAAATAGCTGCAAAAATGAGGCAAAAAGTACAAAGGTAGTTCGGACGGAGAAACAAAACTTTGAGTTAGGAAAAAACATCAACAATAGCCTCAAGAAAGACGAGTGCCTCTATCTGCCTCAAGAATCCCTTTAAGATCCTCTAACTCCTTATCACTATTGTACAACCTTTATCTCCTATGAATTGGTAGTAGTTGGTATAGATATAGGCACATATGTTCAAATATATTAACAGTTTTGGTTTTATAAGAATTATATAATAACTACTAACTGTGTATAAATAGTATTGTTAAAATTAATTTTGACTTTGTATGCTATTATTTTCTTTTTTTATTGCAGCCTCGAATACATTATAACTTCTTACAGATTTAATACAATTTAACATGATTCAAGCTAATCGCATACTTTATCTATCTATTTTAATTAAAACATTCTATTGCAGCATTGTGGATGAAAGTAGATGAAAAAGTAAACAGTAGTTCCAACTTTAAACAAATCACATGGGAAAGTTGAATGCACCTTGGTAAACAAGAGATTTTCGACTACTCGTGTAGTTTACAACAGTTCAGCTTGAAATTTCTTGAGTTCTGCAAAAAACATATTAACATGACAAAATAAGAAATTGAAATCAGAAAATATAGGAAACTAGTATAATACATTCTGCATTTAACACAAAAAATTATTGATAAGTTTGTTCTATGTAGTTTTAATTCTTAATAAAGCTCAATTAAAATATAAGTTCAAAAACATCCTTTTATTCAATTCAAACTCTAAAACCTGCACTGAAGAAAAATAGTCTCTTTTCTTCTAGTGACACACAGTTGGGTTGATCTAATGTTGCTTCATAGATTGGCTTGCATGCAATGCTAATGCTTTACCTTTTCCCTTTCTACCAATTGTGCTAAGGTTACATATATTTGAGTGATAAGACAGAAAACAATTAAAACAGGGGTGTGTGTTATCTTGAATTTCTAACTTTCTGGGCATTGGAGGCTGATAATGGTGACACAAGGAATAATATTAAGAGTCTGCAGGCCTTTTGGAGCAAGGATCAGGCTTATTGTCATACTCCTTTTCATGGCTGCATGTACTAGTTGGATGTTTTTTACTCCTTTTTCTTTGAAGCTTGACTACGAACTCCGAAATTCAAAACAAGATGATCACAGGAAGGTAAGGGGAGTGCCATTGCTGTGCATACTATAATATAAGATGGAACACACTTTATAGTCTCTTACACAGAATTGGACGTGGAAAAGTTTGTCTAGGTGTTTAGAAGAATTAACACCTACCCAAGACTCTTCACTTGTTTTTAAGATCCTGTTTAGATTCCCCCAAGAAAATTCTTAAGGTAAGATTTCATTGTCTAATATGAAAAGCATTTTAAGAGCAATTGTTTATATTGGTTTGTTTTCTTCTTCTAAGATGATGACAGAGGAGATAGTTTTACCTGATTCAACATTCAATATCTATAGATTTTTAAGCATAAATCATGTGAACTTTAAGATTTCAATATTATATATTTTTAGAAGGAATTGCATTTAATCTCTTACATCATGAGAACAATGTACATGTATTAATCTGAAAAATAAAGAAAAAAGAAAGATTTACTTGTCGATGGAGTTGATGACACTGTTATAAAAAAGAGGTTTCATATAATTCAAAGATGGAAAGTTTAGAACCAGGGTTTTAAAAAAAGCATTTAAAAAGCATTTAAGAATGAAATTCTAGCTGGCTTGGAAATTTTACACTGAATAATAAGACACCTAAACATAAAACAATAATAATTTTGAATCTCAAAAACTGCACCTCTCCCCTCATTTTAAAATCTAGATTTCTGTTGTGCACCCACAAGAGAAAAGATAGTACCTTTACTAGAGTTTTGTTAAAATTTTGGATGAAAATTGAAATAATATGCCAAGTTCTTCCTGTTGTTTGGCGTTCTTTTGGCTTATAGTCTACAGGTTAAAATATTACCATTACTAACTTCATCATTTCTAAAATTCCCTGTAACAATTGAACGGCTTGAACTTAAATAGTGGTTGTTGCAGTAACTTTGCTGTGGTCACTAGTCATTCATGGAAGGTTGTTTCTGCATACTTAACTGATACAACAAAATATTTTAGAATTATATATTTCATTATCTAATTATAGATAATGGAAATCTCTGTGGTAATCTCCTCCATCTAGGTTTATGTCTTATTATTATTGATTTTATTGGAAGTGGCATGTGGTCAGAATTGTGGGTGTTCTAGTAATGTTTGTTGTAGCCAATATGGATATTGTGGGAACACCACATCGTACTGTGGAGAAGGTTGCAAGGAAGGTCCATGCACTGCTACAGGAGCATTTAATGTTCTTAACGAGACCAAAACCATAGATCTATTTAACAGTATTCTGTCAAGTGCCCAAGACAACTGTGAGGGAAAGGATTTCTATACATTTGATTCATTTATAACTGCAGTAACTGCCTTTCCTGCTTTTGGAAGCACAGTATCAAAGGAGATTGCCAGGAGAGAAGTGGCAGCTTTTTTAGCTAATGTGGTTTTCCAAGTTGGAGGTGATTTGAACTAACAGTTTTTTAGTTTTACAGATAATTTTTTTGGGTTAAGTAAACATCCTTTGATTAGACTGAATAACTTTACAAACTAGGTTGAAAGGCTTGTGTTTCGCTCCAATCTTGTCAAATCTGAACTCTTGATTACAGATTTCTGCAATATCAGTGCAATCAATTCTAGTGTGATAAACTGTGATGAGACAAACACTCTGTATCGGCTCTATCCCTGCGCTGACGGAAGGAGCTATCATGGGCGTGGTCCATTAGAAATAAGCTGGTGAGTTTTCTTGCTTTTGCAGTTTATTGATCCGTTTTGATTATTTGCCAATATTACCATAAAACTATCAATTGTGAAAGCAACGATGTATGCAATCTGCAAAGCCGGAACTTTAATCTACAAAACATTCAAAAGGAGGAATACTACTCAATTTGATCACATAATCTCAAGATTAAAGGGAAACCAACACGGCCTAATGGCCAATGTTAAGATTGATATATGCAGAAGATAGATTCAATTTAACATTTGACATCTAATTACATAGCTCTACATAGAAAGTGTCATCTAATATACTTTACTTCGTCATCATGACAACTGTTTGTATGGTTGTGCTGAGTTTTCCACAAAACACATTAAGTTTATATGGAAAATACATATTCTCAATTACTTGGATCGTTTTACATGTGAGAATTGCATACAAGATTGAAAGGCACTAACTCTTGTAATACTAACCGTATTAGTAGTTACCTGTCTTTGTACAGGAACTAGAACTATGGACGTGCAGGGGGTTACCTCGAATTGGACTTACTAGACCAACCAGACCTTGTATCCACCAACTCTACAATCTCCTTCAAGACTTCCCTCTGGTATTGGATGATCAATTCTGACTGTCACAATGCCATTGTTTCTGGAAAGGGCTTCATAGAAACTGTAAAAGGTCTAGATAGTACGGCATGTGATCGCCCTGAGGAAATTTCCCAGAGGGTTGACTACTACAAAACATACTGTCAGAAACTTGGAGTAGACCCTGGAACAAATCTAACATGTGACACAACATCAGTATCCATTGGACGAAGAGGAACATCCTGGAAACTAATACCCATATTGTTAGGAAGCATAGGTGGAGGAGCTCTCCTATGTTTATTGTTCTTATTCTTCTGCAAGTTTCGCATTAGAGAGCAAAGTAGACATAAACCAGGTACAGGTATAGGTATGCACACATTTTGGAAAGATTTCCTTATTTCTCATTTTTGTTGTTAGTTCAAAGATTCGATTTCATTGTTAAAATACAGGATTTTTCTCGATGTTTAATTTAGCATCTGTCAAATCTATACATGGTCAGATTTTAACACATAGTCAGTGCTTCATGCATTAGAATTTAGTTAAGATTGTACAGGATTTTTGTCTGACTGACTAATTTAAATTGTTAAAATCTTTATAGAATGTTGTAGAATGGTTGATAAATTTTTTACAACCCTTTCTAAAAGCTTGTCACTTACAACTGGAACATTGTAATTGTATGACCCATCAACCAAATATTTGTGGCTTTGCTAGATTAGAATCACTAGATGAATAGTTTTCAGCCACATTTTCGATGATCTTACCAGTTTCAGATTGGAAAATTTTTCTAATTGAATCTCTGGGTAAGTAAAATTGATTTAATTTTGTGGTGTTACAGATGGAGAGATGCAGAAAAAGTGGAAGCCATATGGGAACGAAATCTGAGAGAAGAGAGGAACCCACATGACATTAACGTTATTGATTGGCGTAGGCTTAGTTCCATGATTAGATCTGTTATGGAAACTAACCAGAGCATGAAGATTGCGCTTGTGAATATCCAAGAGGAAGAAGCCCATCAATGGGAAACATTGGGAGAAACTAAAGAACTAAAATTTGATGTAATTGACTCAGAGGAAGTGCACTGGACTGATCTGTTTCCAGAGTGGATAGACGAAGAAGAGCAGTATACAACTCCTGCCTGTCCAGCTATACCAATGCCAGAGATTGAAGATGAAACAAAGTTTGATTTGGTTATTACGAGAGTGCCTTGCAGGAAACCAGAGAAAGGGTGGTCTACAGATGTTGTGCGCCAAGCAGTCTTGACTTTTACAGTAGTTGATGTCAGAATTATTTTTGAGATCTTGAAATAAAATATTTTGTATGGTTTGTAATTTAAGCCTTTAAGGCTTATGTGGCTGTTTTGCTAGCCCGCGCATCATACCCTGGCTCCTTTGTAGGGGTGCACGACGGCCTGTACTCATCTCCTGCGCTTCAACATCCCCTGTTCAATTTCTCAAAACCATATCTAGATGATTTTTTTACAATGTCCAACAAGGAGTAGTAAATATCAATGTACACCACTTTCATACCAAGGAGGCAATCTTCTAGCTTATTCACAGTTGTTTTTAGTTTTATTTAGCTAAAGTAGAGTCGAAGCAAAAGACAGTTTTCATTCTGTTTCCATAGAGTTAGCCATAGTAATAAGCAAAACAGAGAAATTATTTGAACAAGTTTCGCTGGGTATTCATCATGAACCAACGGAAAACCTAGGTCGTTTTCATTCTATTTCCATAACAGAATGATGCCATGTGAAAAGTAGGATATCTAGCTAAAGTAGAGTCGAAGTAAAAGACAGTTTTCATTCTGTTTCCATAGAGTTAGCCATAGTAATAAGCAAAACAGAGAAATTATTTGAACAAGTTTCGCTGGGTATTCATCATGAACCAACGGAAAACCTAGGTCGTTTTCATTCTATTTCCATAACAGAATGATGCCATGTGAAAAGTAGGATATCTAGCTAAAGTAGAGTCGAAGCAAAAGACAGTTTTCATTCTGTTTCCATAGAGTTAGCCATAGTAAACCAGAGATGCCCTCCCTGTCTTAAAAGTCATTTCCAAAAAAAAAAATATTCTTTTAAGCACTTGGATACCATCAGACACCATTTTCTCTGCAAAGTTGAAGACATTTCAGTTGGCATCATGCTTGGCCATAAAGACCCATCATTTGGTCTCAATATCTACCCATATTCATCATAAGGAAAAACAAAAAAATACTGAAACATGGCTTCCAAATCTTCCAATAATCATCATTATAGATGAATCAAAACAAAAGTGGATGAAATGCTGAAACTATACAACACCTCTGCAAACGAATCACTTCTCCTTGCAATCAAAACTAATGATATACTTTTAAAAACTGAAAAATGGTACAGAAAACTGAGAGCAGCGTTACATAACAAAATGCTGAAAAAGCTCTACAACAATTCAGTTTCAGGTAGAACTGACCGCCACAAATTACACAGAAGATGTAATAGAAAGCAACAGAAAGTAGAGAAGGTACCTGCTTCGAGTGTTGATGATGATGATGGATTCCAGTCTTTCAGTTGGTGCAGATATAGATAGAGCAGATGATAGGGGTATTGAACATGCAATCAAACGGCAGGAACTAATAATGGATATTTGTGTGATTGCAGAATGTTCAATCACACATTTAATAATCGAGATATGTTTCCAACAAAAATATTCCTTTACTGTACAATATTATGGCAACGCATGACATATTATGGCACAAGACTCTTGAACAGTTAAAAATGAAAGGAAGAGAAAAGAGAGAAGGTACCTGCGTCTACTGTTGATGATGATGATGACCAAATCAAAACCTTAAGACCAGATCTCGAAGGATATCAGAGATATCTCAGCAATGAATGGGATCCATGTCTCCAAATTTTGGGATGGTTGTTTTGATGAAGTCCTGAGCTGTTTAATGCGTCTGCTGGCTTTTTCCAGAAAGCTAATATTCTTAGGCGGTTTCAATTAAAATTGATCGAGCTGCTAAACATGCAATGTTAAATTAAAAAGGCAAAAACATTTATAGATGCACGGCTTATCTTCCTGCTACGTTTGACCTTCGCTATTTTTCGGTGGACGTGGGGGACCGGGGAATGTCCTAACCTGGACCGTCACAAATCACAGAGATGATTTGCTGTCGGGAACAATAAATCTTTATTATAAACTCTGCTGGTCCTATAGCAATACATACGTTCCATCCTTTACTCACCCACTATCAACAGACATATAAAATTAATTAACAACCACGCATGATAACATGCAGAGGTTGAGGAAACAAAGTGGAGAAGTGGAGCAGACATAACCGTTACTCCATGAAGAATGAAGTAGCATTAATGCCACGTAGAAGGATTGGGCGGCAACCATGAGCGTTACACCAACACTATCTCCATCAAGTTTGAGGCTGTAGATTTTAGAACAAAACCCCAATGTGTGTCATGATCGTGTTAATCTTAGCTCAACAAGTGAGTGGAATTAATAATGGAGATATATTTTCAACAAAAATATCCCATTACCATACAATACTATGGCAGGAGACTTCACAACAGTTGAATATTATGGAGGAGAATCTAGAATAGTTCAGAATGAAAATTGTAGTGGAAAAGCAGGTAACAAGAGGGCCCCACAAACCCATGCGGATAGAATGGGTAGAATGGAAACAATTCATAAAATAAATAATTACTTATAGAGAAACAAGACTACTGTAGCTACATAGTTGCATTAAATATATGCATAGGAAAAAAATATCACACAATATCTATATGAATTTTTGTGAGTCCAATTGCATACGTTATCACAATAATACTATTAGAAACTATTAGCCAATAGAATATCAACAAAATCAGTTTATTATATGAAAATAGGAATTGAAAAAAATAAAAACTTTAGAAAAATTAGTCAAACAAATTTAATTCTGCAGTCCTATTGGACAATTGAATAACAACTAATAAAATTGTATGAATGCATTAGTATTCCTGCCAACGGCAGGAACTAATAAGTCGCAAGAAGACCCCGCCCCCCACACAAAAAGAAAAAAATCAGTTGAAACTTTCCAATATCATTGTACCATATTCGCCTATCCTTTCACAGAGTCAAAAGTAGTCCTTGAATGCTGTTCATTAACGGAGAAATTTTTTTTCTTAACATGAAAATCGCTGACGTAGAATTTTGTATGGAAAAATCTTGAAAACAGAGAAAGTCATCCCCACTTGTTGGAATCGTCCTTCCCTTGAGGAAATACGATCGAATATTAGGGGTCGTGATTGATTTGTTCGACTGTTTCAATCGTTTTGTTTTTGGATAGGATCGAATTCTGTCAACCAGTCTGATGATTTCGACTATTGGTATGTTTACAACGGACCATTGTTTAAGCTCTTCCCAAGAGTATGAGAAACAACACGGCTGATTGTATTGCTTATGTACAACCATTTCTCTAATGGATTATATATAATCTAGGCAGACTAGAATTTTGAGTTGGGAACATTAAGAGGGTGCATCAAAATATTTGAGGTGTGGCGAGTAAAATGTCGGATCTGCCATCGCTTCAAAACTTCAAGAACATCTCTTTAGACATAACAAAGTTGGAATGCTCATTAGGTGGTCTTTGCATCTTTATTTATCTAGTAATATCAGATACACTGGGAGCCTGCAAAAAGAGGGCACACTGGATCCCGGGAAATGCCTTCATTCGTAGCGCACTCACAATTCAGGTCCTCTCATTTCTCAACACGACGACTGTCAGCATTTCAGACAAGCCCGATATTCGGGAGTTGGCAATGTTGCTCGGAAACCATCTGGTAATTGATAGTAGACACACACTCAAACTCTACAGATACCATTAAGCTCACTCAAACTCTACAAATACCCCTATACAAATACCCCTATACGTAAAAATAATGCAACCTACGTAAGGGATTTAACTAAACAACCACCTAAACCTAGTAGACACACATTTAAAAACAAAAACACATGTCAAATGGAAGCAAAATGTTAGAAGTGTCTTAACCTTGCACCTAATGTTAATGTTACAAATAGGGTGATTTTTTTATTGATATCATTGTTTCCTTGCTTCACTCTATGATATCATCTATGGATTTAATCATTATCTTGGTTGATCTTGTCTTGGGCTTCGAAATCTACACATTTGTTCATATAGGAAATAATTGATCCATGCCTTACTGGGCACCAATTCTTTCAACTTAAAGGTAGATAAGCTCATAGCATTTAGCACATCACCATTATGTGTAAAAAGAATTAAAGAATGGGATTTGAAAGATGGAAAAGCACAAGAAAGGAAGGTTGAAAGTAGCAAGATAGTTAGAGGTCTTCACTTTGACATGTGGAGTTGCAACGCTTATGAGGTGTGTAGACTTGGTGCGACATGTTGCATATCATGTACAACTATTAAAGTTGGTCTTATTCATAGGTTGAGAGAGTGGGGGATTTCATGGAGTTGGACGAATAATTTTCCCTTAATCTAGCTGGTAGTCCAATATATTGGATTTAACCTTTACTATAAGTCTATGTAGGATGAGACCTATGATAATGAATAGATATAGCCTTAATGGATCTCCATATCACAGGGTCGTGGAAGGAATTGTTGTAGAATGGATTGTAGAAGACCGTTGACAATTGGGCATGAAATTGATTGAGGTTCATCCATTAATACCAGACAATGCTACTCTTCCACTCCATACATCGCATGAAATTGCATCTAATCTATTAGCACCTTGCCAATAACTAAAAGAAAAAAAATACCCCCAAAATTGTAGAGAAATCCCCAAAAAATAAGATGTAGATTGCCTCTGTGAAATCAATCACAACTTGACATCTAAATGGGAATTACCTACACTAAACTAGTTTTGAATGAAATCAAACAAAATGAGCCAAAATTAGCTTAGCAATCTTCATAATCTGAAGACTCTTGATTGGAATGTCTCTTGTATTTAAAAATTTTGCTCAATCTGATGCACAAAAAAATGTGCTTTTAAAAAGGGTATGTGTATACGTCAAAGCATAAAGGGATAGGCATTTTGAACAGATATTAAATTTGCAACTACAATTGCACGTTGTAAAGCAAAATTTGACAGCCTTTGCCAACACCAACTCTGCCTTTGCCAAAATGAGCTTCCCAAAAGGGTATGGAGAGACATCAAAGCATAGAGAGGCCCGATGTTTGACAGATGTTAAAAAATAAATCTAAAAGAAGAACAACCTAACAAATCAATTAACAAGAGAAGCCTGTACGTTAGTGTGAGAGATAATTTAGAATAACACAAAGCCAACAGATGGAAAACAAAGAAGCTTGGAATAAAAATATAATGAAGATAGAAAAATCACCTAGGCAATGGCACATCTAGATTGTAGAATCATATGCACTACTTTGTCAAGTCATATGCATGTGAATACAAAATTTTCCAACACATGGAAGGCATAATTCACGATAGCAAGAGTGTTGACTATTCCAATTTTATGATATGTTCCCTGTATAGATCAAATTGATTTATGAATGTTTTCATAATGGACCATATTTATTGTGTTTTGTAAAGTTTGTATTCATGAAGGCTACAAGATAAATTGGATAACCAATCAATTTTTTTATGAACATTACAAATAGTATTTATGATAAAAATTCACCTACACATCAAGATGATAAATTGGATAACCAATCAATTTTTTTATGAACATTACAAATTGTATTTATGATAAAAATTCACCTACACATCAAGATGAGTCAACAATTGCAATAAATATTACTTTACTTGTAAGACATTGATTTTATTTTGGGTATGGGTCTTTTGAAAAATCCACCTACACATGAGGATGACTCAATAATTGCAATAAATATTACTTTATTTGTAGGACATTGATTTTATCTTGGGTATGGGTCACTTTGACACATATGGACTATATTTATTTAATAATTTGATTTTACGTATGGGCTATATTTATTGAAGCATTTAATCGTTGCATAAATTCACATGAAGGTAGCAACAAGAGGCTAAACACCAATAGCCAATCATGTTTCTTCCCAAACTTTAAAAACTATAATCATGACCAAATTAAAATAAAATGACTCGTTGATAGTATAGAAGAGTAATGAAAAATTTTGCATATCAAATACAAGAGTTCTTGCCATGGTAGGTACTAATAATTTTGTGGAAAATAACTTATCCTTTCACTTTCCATGAAATGAAAGAAGATGCTTTTCCTTTCCATACAATGAAATGAAAGAAAATGGTGCTTTACTTACTTTGAAAGTACCAATTTAAAACTCTTGCATTGTACTAATAATTTTGTGGAAAATAAATTATATTTTCATTTTTCCATGAAATGAAAGAAGATGCTTTTTCTTTCTATACAATGAAATGAAAGAAAATGATGCTCTACTTACTTTGAATGTACCAATTTAAAACTCTTACATTGTACCAATAGTTTTGTGGAAAATAACTTATCCCTTCACTTTCCATGAAATGAAAGAAGATGCTTTTCCTTTCCATACGATGAAATGAAAGAAAATGATGCTCTACTTATTTTGAATGTACCAATTTAAAACTTCTATTATACCAATAATTTTGTGGAAAATAACTTATCCTTTCACTTTCCATAAAATGAAAGAAGATAATTTTCCTTTCCATACAATGAAAGAAGATACTTTTCCTTTCCATACAATGAAATGAAAGAAAATAACCTCTACTTACTTTGAAAGTAACAATTTAAAACTCTGGCATTAAATAAGAGTTTTAAATTATTCACACTCCTTAAAATCTAAAGTTAAAAACAAAATTGACATTCCATGGGGTCGTGACAATTGCACACGATACAATTCTCCAATAATTTCGTGGAAAATAGTATGTCCACTATAATTTGTTCCTTCTTTTTTTGCTTTCGCTTTCGCTTTCGCTTGGAATTCCAATTCTTCTCTACTTTTCTACATTTTTATAATAAATATATTAAAAGTTCTCGAATAAAGAGAAAGTTGTACCTACTCGTTGGAAATGTCTTCCCCTGTGGTAAAAACATTCAAAACCTGTGGAATTAGGATCAGTTCGGAATAAATTGCATGTATTTTCCACATCTAAAGAGAAACCGCTTACTGTAAGTACTCCATGAATATTTCACGTTGTATTTGTTCCCATTTTTAGATTCTGTTCAGGCTCATTAATATGTATGCACCCTCACAAGTGTTTTTTCATCAGGGTTGATCAGACTTAACATTTAGAGGGTCCATCCATCCAAATTGTTTTGGTGAGGGGAGGGAAATGGAGGAGCAAGTTCCCAAGTACTTCTCGTCAGATCTTATAAACCTGGTATGTGCATTACTGGGACTTTGTTATTTTTTTAATCTCATAATATCAGATGCACGGGGAGCCCACAAAAAGAGGGCACACTGGATCCCAGGAAATGCCTTCATTCTGAGCGCGCTCTCAATTCAGGTTCTGTCAGCATTTCAGACGAGCCCAACTTTGGAGAGGTGGCAATGTTGATGGGCTATCTGCTGCCGGGAATGGCCCGATCTGGCTCTGGAGACGACTGGGGAGATATCTCTGCATTGGCCATCAGTTTATTCACTGGTATCGCCTCTGAGCTCTTTTTTCTAAACAGAAGCAAAGAGCTCTTCAAAATCCTCCACACCACCAAGAAGGTGGACTACAGTTTTGAATATGAGGTGGTGAATGAATTGCAGCAACAACCATCAATTGAAACATGGTACGTCGCATCGAGCTGGGGTATAGTAATGTCTGTTTTATTCCTCATCCTCCTTGTAGGTTGTACCATTGTTGCAGGTAACACCATTCGAGGAATTCTCTATGAGAGAATCGCGGTGGCTCTCTTGACTAAACAAATACAGTCATGGAAGGGATTCGAAGAGGGCTGGGCTTAAACAACACACTCTAAGCTTTGATTTGATACGTGGCTGGTGGCCCCTATTTTTGTTCTGTCTGTTCCGTTTTCCCTTGCCTTCTGCAGTCACGGCTATTCTTAAATATCATCCACTTCAACAGTCAAAGGTTAATTTAGGCCAATAAAAATAGGACAAATATTTACCACTTTTTATTGTGAATGAGGTGTAAAATTGCTATTGAGTGTTTGACCGTTGAAGTGGATGATATTTAAGTGGTGTTTGTGATTGCACACTCTACTTAAATATCATCCACTTCAATGGTCAAACAACCAATAGCAATTTTACACCTCATTCACAACAAAAAGTAGTAAATATTTGTCATATTTTTATTGACCAAAATTGACCTTTGACTGTTGAAGTGGATGATATTTAAGAATAGCCGTCCACTTCTTAAATATCATCCACTTCAATAGTAAAAGGGTGAATGAGATGTAAATTTGCTATTGATTGTTTGACCATTGAAGTGGGCGATATTTAAGTAGAGTGGGGTTCTATAGATATACTGACAGGAGCATGGGGAGATTAGGAAATAATGCTGCGTTCCCAACTAAAGGAAAATACAAATAAGCTATTGTCGTGTTATTGTTTTCATTATTTGATTACTAAAGCGAAATAAGGAGCATATTGATTAAATGTAATTGCAGAACTGCCCAATGAAAATCAACTACTTTATGTATGTAAGGAGGAACTGTGTTATTGTTTTCATTATTTCTTAAGAATCTTAGTCTTGCCTCCACGAATGAACGTGAAGAATGGTAAATTGGAAATGGAATTTGTAAATAAAAATACATACTATTGATTTTTCTTCAATTATAAAATTCATAATGAATTTCTGGTTTGAAGTAATTACGAACCACTAATTATCTATTTCATTTCATGTCTTATACTAAAAGGGTTTATATCCTACTCTTTAGACTAGATTATCGCCAACAAAGTTAAACTCAATTCTATTAACTTTTATTAAAAGGAAGCAATATCATGAATATCACTAAATATGTATGAGAGTCTATATCCTATTAAGATTATTGTCACCAAAGTTAAATTTCAATTCTATTAACTTTTACTAAAAAGAAGCAATCTCACAAAATTCAAACCACATCAAATTAAATATAATGATAATAAAATACTAAATACAATACTAAATACAATACTAAATCAAGATTATGATTTTACACTTTGAGTGCTTTTTGGAATAATAATAATTTATTGATAAAATTGAGTAATATGTCTTATAAAACACAATAACATCACTAATATAGATAATTAATCATTTTTATTACTAAAATAAATTTTAAATAATTTATGATAAATATAATTATAATCTATATAATATTTATGGGGTGGGTTATTGAATGGACTAAGGTTTAAATATTTTTAATTTCATTGGTTAACTATTATACTTTTTTTTTACCCTAAGCTATTTTTTGTAGTACTTGATTAAGGATACAAGACTTTATGATCTACCACCATTGGTTGGGAAGACATGTTGCAACATACTGGACCACCTACATCTCATGCTTCATCTTATTTTCCTAGCTCATGCTATCATGTTAATTATGATGATAAAGAATGTTATAGTGAAGCGTCATCTTGTTATACTAGTAGTTTTGTGTCCTCCCTAAATCCTTACCAAAACCTAGGTGCATCTAGGCAAGAGCTTGTAGAACTTATGAGCCATATGGATATGCTTTAGCATGATATGTTGTAGTTTAAAGCTGAGTTTCCTGTACTAAATACCAAAAAGGTTAAAAGGTCTCCCAAAGTGTCCATTGTTAATGACTACAAACAATTGGACCCCTCTTGGATACCAAGTTGTCTTAACTCCATGCCATGAGAAGTTTACAATCAACCATCCATGTTTCATGGGAAAGATACAACATAGGGTCAGATGCACATCCAAATATATGTTGATTTAAAGGAATATTTGGACATTGATCATAACGATGTAGCGTTGAGGTTTTTTGTTAAATCGCTAAGTGGGAATGCAAAAGATTGGTGAGATATTTTTCCTAGAATTATTTTTCTTCCTAGGATGAACTCATTGCATTTTTTAATAAGTTGTTTACAATGATATTGACCCTTGTTTTCTTGTCCAAGAACTTGTGCTAACATCAAGAGATAAGAAGGGGAGTCTCTCTCTATTTTTAGTAATAGATTTGAAATTATTATACCTAACATTGCTAAGGTTACAAGGCTTAAAATAAATGTGTGTGGGCCTATTTTATGAGACACTTGAGCTTAGTTTGAGTTTTCTTCTGAAAGAGATGAATCTCATAAGTCTTCCCTAGGCCTAAAACCGGGTTAGTATTTTTGAGGAAATCGAGCAATTATCAAATGTTGTATATTTGACACCCTCAAGTGCTAATGCACATATGCCAACTATTTCATGTCCCCAACAAGGGGGAGTGCATAAAGTTGTTCATGCTCATGAAGATGGTGCTATAAGTACATGCTCAAGAAGAATCAAAGGAGGGATTTGTTGCACTTGAATGTATTGGCTTTGCTTGTGGCTTGAATATAAAATTGCAAGAAGAAGAGGAAGAGACTACACACCTTCTAGGTTGCAACAATGATTGTAATTCAACTTGTTGTAATGAAAGTGTAAAACAAAGAGAAAAATGGAAGAACTTGGTTCTCCACATGAAGTGCCTCATAAATTCGGTTCTTGTGCTAAGGGTTTATATGAGCACTTAAATGATGCATGTGATGCAACTATGGATGATTGTATCAACATTTATAATGAGCATGACTATTGGCCACTATCTATTAAGGATTTTAATTAGTGCACAAGTTAGTATGATGCATTACATTTTGATGAGGTCACATTTTTCCTTATTTGAGATCACATTAGTGCACTCAAGCTTGAATCTTTTGTTTGGGACTTCACTACATGGATTGAAGAGGTGGATCTACAATGTTGAAATGGTCTTAACAAAAAGTATGACATAAACCACTTTGAGAACATGCATGAATTTGTAAGCTTTTAGTTCGATATGCATAAGGATATATTTCATGCACATCAAAATAATAATCAAGTTTTTTTATTGAATTATGTGATTTTGAGGCCTTTTATTTTATCCTTGATTCACTTGGTGCGGTCACCAACCAAGATAACAATGTAGACATGTGTTATGGGGATCTCCATGCTTCCATGTGCTTGGATTGGGTTGTTGACCTAGTTTTTCATAATTTATATGACAGTGACCTAGATTTTGAAAGAATGTACACAAAAATCTAGAGAAGCATGAGTCATGTTATTTCTACTTATGTTGCCTTGTCATGATGGTCTTCATGTTTAATTTTAGCATTTTATTGTCAACACTAGTAATATATTTATGCATGAGTGTTTTAGATGTTTCATTTTGCAACTGAGAAAAGATCACATTACCAAATCAAGAGTAATTAGCTCTTTTAGATGATTGTATTTGATAGAGGAAAGCATATGTTATGGTTCTTCTTGTGGCCTTTAGAGATAATAGTATTTCCAAGGCCTTACAACCCTTAATTAGTGTGAAGGTGTTTATGCAGTAGCTCACATTTTTTTTATCCCTATTCTTATTTTAGGTTCTAGTAGTTTTGTCTCCTTTTATCCTTCTTGTGTTGTGTCTTGTACATGTGTGTGTCCTTTTATTTTCCCTACGGTTCTTCCCTTATTCCTACCTTGCTCATCATAGTCAGTACCCTAGAGACTCATTTTGGATTCCTATCATGCTCGTAGGAGGCACACATCCACAACCAACTCTATATTAACCTATCACCCAAAAATACATTGTCATGCCTTCATTGTTACTTTTATCCACATTTTATGTCCTTATTGATTACCAATTTGAGGTTTCCTTTTAATGGGTTTTATTAATAGTTTGTGTTTCATGTCTTGTGTCATTCCCCTATTAGGTCTTTGCATTGTTCCATGATGTTTAAATTCTATGATTAGGGGGTCTAAGTTCAAATTTATAGGTGCTAATTCTATTATACAATAAGGTGGAGTTATAGTGTGAATCTACATTTTACATGGTTGTGTGTTCTCTTTTCAACCCCACACCTCCACAAAGCTTTTCAGTTCAAGGATTTGTAGACTTTTATTGCATGGGTACAAATTGTGCAAATTACTCACCTATCTTTAGTTCCCACACCCCACAAGAGTTATATTTGGTAAGCTAACATATATCATTCACATCATTACACATACCATGCAAACTATGTACATGCTTCCAATCGTCACATCCCTACAAGAGTCTTATTTAGTGGGTTGATAGAACTATCTTGCACCCTCACATTTTCATTACAAACTACATACTTGTCTCCCATTTCCACTTCCATGAAAAGGTTCGTGCTCTACATACTTGTAGGTCTCTTATGCAAGTTTGTAATATATAAAAATTATTTATTTTCTCTCTATTAATGGAACCTAGCAAGAGTTACATTTGGTGTGATAGCAAGCCTACCATGTGCATCTTTGGATATCCATTGAAAAATGTATGCCAACCTCCTCATCCAATGCCCCACCACATTTTATAATCCATGGACTTGTCAAGCATATGTGTATATATACACACTTGTGCCCATCCTTGTAACCTTGTGATAGTATTACTTGGCGACTTGACTAAATTATAATGCACTTTTGCACCCCTTGTAAAATGATGTCTTGCCTCCCAATCATGCAAGCTTGAAAATCATTGTTATCTATAAACTTGTGAACCTCACACACATCTTTGCATATCCCTTACATAGTGCAATCTTGACTCTAGACCCCATGACCCTACAAAATCTCATAGAGGTGGACCTTAATCACTCATTTGCATGCATGGAAAGATTACTTCTCTACCTTATAACTCCATAGGAACTACATTTGGTAGGATGTAGAATTGATTTGCATTGTTGCATGTCCCTACCATTTGTTTCTATCCCAATATCCCATAGAATTGACACCCTTCCTTTCAACATGTGTGCTCATGTCCCAAGTTTGTGACCCTACAACTCTTCTTTTGCTAGACTCTTGAACCTTCTTTGTTACTTTAGACGTTACTTTCTTACATGTTTCCCAATCCTATTTCTCTATGCTACACTCATTTTATAGGCTCTACCCCAACCTTGCAAGTTGTAAAATAAGAAATTTCCCCCACTCCTTGCAACTCTACAATTTTCATTAAGGTTAAACTCTTGACCTTGTGTGTGTGTTCCATTTTCATCAGGGTTAAACTCTCAACCTTGTGGGTGTGTGCATGTGTGTGGGTGTGTGCATGTGTGAGTAAGATAGAATCAATCAAAGATCTATGGATCCTAGGGTTAGAAGATCACAAGATGTAGCAATGAAAGAACAATAGAATATATCTAGAATTTGAAAGAAAATGAACCTTCCACAAATTAGAACTTTGGAATGATTCCAAAATACTGATTCATAATGATTATCTTATGTAATAGTCTTGATTCAAGATATATTCGGCTAAAAGTATCATTCACCATTATGTGTATGTCCTTATGTTACTAGTCTTGCTTGTTGTTACATGGAGCCTAATCAGACTCGAAGATTAAATTTACCCCACTTTTATCAGCGTGGTTTCCCCCCAAATTCCTACGGGATCAAGGGGCAGCGCCCCCAAGATGGGGTCAAGGGGCAGCATAAAAAAAACCCTATTTTGTAACCAAGCAAAGTTGTGATAAAAATGGCTAAGGGTTAGGGTTTCCATTGATGTATTGTAGCATTTACAGCGGTATTGAGTTGCAAGGATTGTTGGTTGTAATCAGTTTTGATTTACTGGATAATAATATTAGACTCTCTGTTTTGGTGGATGTAGCCTGAGTTTGGGTGAACCACGTTAAAACTTGTCTCCCGTTGTTATTATTTTTATGTATTTCCATTCCTTTGTTTAATTTTTATTTGCATTTAATTAATATCTTCTGCCAGCTAACCCTAACAAGTGGTATCAGAGCAGGTTGTGTTCAATTATCATCTACAGGAAAGTCTCACGATTAAGTGGGAGCAATGGCAGATGAGGGCAAATTGAAGGTTGATAAATTTAATGGGAAAAACTATCAGTTATGGAAGATGCAGATTGAGGATTACCTCTATTAGAAGGATTTATGGAGGCCATTGGAAGGAGTATCCAAGAAACTGGCAGGAATGATGGATGAGGATTGGGAACTTCTAGACAGAAAGGCATTGGGAACCATTCGGTTGTGCCTAACACCATCTGTGGCATTTAATATAACAGAAGTGAAGACAACAAGTAAACTGATGAAAGCTTTGGCTAAATTATATGAAAAACCCTCAGCCTCAAATAAGGTATTTCTCATGAAGCATTTGTTTAATCTGAAAATGGTTGAAGGTGGATCTATGACAAATCATTTAAATGAGTTTAATATGATTGTCACTCAGTTAACTTCTATAAAAGTGAAATTTGATGAAGAGGTGAGGGCTCTCTTGGTTTTATGTTCTTTGCCAAAAAGATGGAATAGCTTGGTAATGGTTGTAAGTAGCTCTGTCTCTGGTTCAAACACTTTAAAATTTGATGATGTCATTGGTGTTATCCTTAGTGAAGAAATGCGGCAGAAAAACTCAAGAGGATCCACATCAGGTAGTGTTTTGAATACACAAAGCAGGGGTAGATCAAAGGAGAGAGGAAAAGGTTCTAGAGGTCATGGGAAGTCATGAGGAAAATCAAAGGATAAGAGATCCCAAACCAGAGGACAGAAGGATTCCTGGTACTGTGGGAAACCAGGTCATCTGAAGAAAGATTGATGGTCTTGGAAAAATAAAGGAAACAAACAAAAAGGCAATAAAGAGGCAAATGTGGTAAGTAATAAATCTAAAGATGATGCTTTGATTCTTTCCCTAGATAATGTTGATGATTCATGGGTTTTAGATTCAGGGGCCTCATTTCATACTACGCCCCATAGAAGTTATTTTCTTGATTATGTCCAAGGGGATTTTGGGTTGGTTTATTTGGGAGATAACGAACCCTCTTAGATTGTTGGAAAGGAATGAATTAAGATTAAGTTGCAAAATGGGAATCATTGGCTACTACAAGAGGTAAGGCACGTCCCAAGGCTCAGTAGGAATTTAATTTCAGCAGGGCAGCTAGCTGAAGAAGGTTGCATTATTACATTTACTAATAAAAATTGGAAGGTTTCAAAGATGCTTTAATAGTAGCAAAAGGTGCAAAAGTAGGCACCCTATATTTTTGTACAGGTCATACTGTTCCTTCTACTTTAGCTGTTGCAAAGAAAAAATAAATAGGTTTAGGAACAATTGTTGCATATTCGCAAGAAGAGACTGAAACAGTTGCTGCAGGTTCTAAGACAATATTGTGGCATAACAGACTTGGGCATATGAGTGAAAAAGGTATGAAGGTACTTCATTCTAAGAAAGTTTTACCAGGTTTGAAATTTATTAATATAGATTTCTTATGGCAAACAAAAGAGATTTAGTTTTCTCAAGGATAGAAAGCAAAAGAAAGATGAAAAGTTGGAGCTTGTGCATACAGATGTATGGGGACTGGCTCAGGTATCTTCTCTTGGTGGCTCTTGATATTATGTTACATTCATAGATGATGCAACTAGGAAGGTTTAGATTTATTTCTTTAGGCAGAAATCTGATGTATTTGAAACATTTAAGAAATGGAGAAGCTTGGTTGAGAATGAGATGGGTAAAAGATTAAAATATCTTAGATTTGATAATGGTGGTGAGTATTGCAACAAAGAATTTGAGGATTATTGTTCCTTTATTAGAATTCGTAGGCAAAAAATGGTTCTAGGGACTCCACAGAAAAATGGAGTTGCTGAATGCATGAATAGGACAATAATGGAGCGTGCAAGGACAATGAGATTGCATGTTGGGCTACCTTTAAACATGTGGGCAGAAGCTGTCAACTCTATTGTATATTTAATTAATAGAGGTCCTTTAGTTCCTTTGGGTTGTGGTATTCTAGAGGAAGTATGGACAGGTAAGAAGGTGAGTTATTCTTTTTTCAAAACCTTTGGATGTGAAGCATTTGCACATATAGATTTTAAAAATAGAACCAAGCTGGATGTAAAATCAAAAAAGTGTACCTTTGTTAGATATGGCATTGATGAATTTGGTTATAAGCTTTGAGATTTTGAAAATCAAAAAATTGTGAGAAATAGGGATGTTGTATTCAATGAGAAGGTGTTGTACAAAGATTAGTTACAGCAGCATGAGAAGAAAGAAAAGGATTATGTGGTGTTGGACGATACTCCAAATAGTGATGTTCCAGTGGTTCCTCATGCTTCGCAACAACAATAAGAAATACCACAAACTCTAGTGAATGTTAGATGGTCAACAAGGCTAAGTAGACCGCCTGAAAGGTTTTCTCCCTCTTTGTATTCTATTTTGTTAATAGATGCTAGTGAACCGAAAGGGTATGATGAAGCTATGAAGGTGGATACACAGGTTCAGGAGATTGCAATGAAAGAAGAAATGGACTCCTTGCTGAAAAATTAGACTTGGGAATTATGTAAGTTGCCTGCAAATAAAAAAGCTTTACCAAACAAATGGGTTTATAGGCTGGAAGAGGAAGATGGAGGTAAGAAAAGATTTAAAGCCAAGGTAGTTGTAAAAGGATTTACACATTGATTTTTATGAGATTTTTTCTCCGGTTGTTAAGATGACTTCTATTCGTATTGTTTTAAGTATTGTGGCTGCTGAAGATTTGCATTTGGAATAGCTAGATTAAAAATTGTCTTTCTCCATGGTGATTTAGAAGAGAAGATATACATGGAACAACCCCAAGGATTTGAGGTCACAAGTAAGGAGAAACTCATATGCAGATTGAAGAAGAGTTTGTATGACCTGAAACCAGCACCTCAGCAATGGTATTTGAAATTTGATAGTTTTATAACTGAGCAAGGCTACATCTAGTGTAATTCTAACCATTGTGTTTATTTTAAGAGGTTGGATAATGACAACTACATTATTTTATATTTATATGTTGATGACATGCTTGTAGCTGGGTCTAACATGGATCACATAAGAGAGTTAAAATAGAATTTAGCACAATCATTTGCTATGAAAGATTTAGGGGCAGCAAAACAAATCCTTGGTATAAAAATTTGCAGAGATAGGAAGAACAGAAAATTGACTCTATCTCAGGTTGATTATGTTGAAAAGGTGTTGCAGAGATTCCATATGGAGAATGCAAAAGATGTCAGCACACCTTTGCCTAGTCATTTGAAATTGACTAAGGAGATGTGTCCTAAGACACAAGAGGAGGAAGACAAAATGTCTAAGGTACCATATGCTTCAGCTGTAGGAAGTTTAATGTACGCCATGGTATGCACGAGACTAGATATTGTACATGTTGTAGGAGTCGTAAGCAGGTATATGAGTCATCTCGGATTGGAGCATTGGAATGCAGTAAAATAGATTCTCAGATATTTGAGAGGTACATCTAATAAACACTTATGTTTTGGGGGCTCTAATACAGATTTAGTAGGTTATATAGACTCAAATTTGGCAGGGGATACTGATACCAGGAGTACTACAGGTTATGTCTTTACTGTAGGTGGGACAGCGGTGAGTTGGATTTTTAGGTTGCAAAAGGTGGTTGTTTTATCCACCACAAAGGCAAAATATGTAGTTGCAACAGAGGCAAACAAGGAGATGATATGGCTGCAATCTTTCATGAAAGAATTGGGCAAATAGTAAGCTAACAATTATTTGTTTATGGACAGTCAGAGTGCCATACATCTTGCAAAAAATTTTGCCTTGCATTCAAAGACCAAACACATAGTTGAGGTATCACTTCATTCGGTCGGTGTTGGATGATGGATAGTTAAGACTGGAAAAGATACATACAGATGAAAATCTAGCGGATATGTTTGCAAAGGCAGTGACAAGGGAGAAGTTGAGCTCCTCTTCAGCTTCAGTTGGTCTTCAAGATTGAAAATAAAAATAGAACAGCAGAGTCCAAGGTGCTTATTTCCAATGCGAGCTACAGGGTCAGTGGTGTTATAATCAGTCTCCAAGTGGGAGATGATATGGTGTGGAGTCTGATCAGTCTCCAAATAGGAGATGATATGGTGTGGAGCCTGATCAGTCTCCAAGTGGGATATTGTTGTTATATGGAGCCTAATCAGACTCGAAGGTTAAATTTACCCCACTTTTATCAGTGTGGTTTCCCCTCAAATTCCTATGAGGTTAAGGGGAAGCCCCCTTGTGGGGGTTTCGGGGCAGCATCCCCACGTCCCCAAGATGGGTTCAAAGGGTAGCACCCCTTGCAGGGTCCAAGGGCAGCGCCCTTGGTGCGCTCCTTATCGCAATACAGGGAGGGGTCGAGGGGCAGCGCCCCCGTGGGGGCTCGGGGGCAACACCCCCGAAACCTCACACGATTTTTATTATTTTATTAAGGCATCGGGAGTTATTTTTTTTATTCGCCGACATAAAAAAAAAACCCTATTTTGTAACTGACAAAAGTCATGATAAAAATGGCTAAGGGTTAGGGTTTTCATTGATGTGTTGTAGCATTTGCAGTGGTATTGAGTTGCAGGAATTGCTAGTTGTAATCGGTTTTGATTTACTAGATAATAATATTGGACTCTCTGTTTTGGTGGATGTAGCCCGAGTTTGGATGAACCACGTTAAAACTTGTCTCTCACTGTTATTATTTCTATGTATTTCCATTCCTCTGTTTAATCTTTATTTGCATTTAATTGATATCTTCTGTCGGCTAACCCTAACATTGCTAGTGTTTTAGTTTATAGATAGTTTTTTGTGTTGAATGGTTGAACCTATGTGTGAAGTAATCTTATTGTATTGTAAATGTTGGATGATTTGATTGGCTAGGTAAGTTGCTTATTGAGTTTAATTCTCCATGGTGTGTGGGTTAGGGCTTGGAAATTCTCTAGCCTAACTTAATGCAAACATTATGGCTAGGATCTTATTGTTGTTGATCTATGTTCTTATCGTAATATTATAAATAAATTTATAAAACTTAACCTAGATTTCAGCTCTAATGGTTATGTTGTATAAATATATTTATATTGATTGATTAATGGAGTATAGTTTGATCTAAGCCTAGCCCTATTATCTATAGCCTATGGTTTTAAGTTATGTGTGTATATAGATATACATATAAATTATATTTCATCCTACCTATATTTAAACTTAAGTCTTAGCTAAAATAAAAGATAACCATAAAACCTAACCTAGACCTATGTCTAAATTTAACTATTATCTACGTAGAGGGTCAGTGCAAGAAGTTGGGTCCACTTTTTGGCCAAAAAGTGGAAGTGTTTTTCCTGATTTTTAGAATTTGTCACATTTGACCTTAAAATTTGAAGCACTTAGATATGGAATCTTTAAAAAAAATCACTAAATATAAAATGTAGTACTCGGAGTCTAGTTTCCAAATATTTAATTTTTTTCAATACCCAGATGATACAAATTGATTTTCAATATGCATTTCTAAAAACCACTGTTTAAAAGTCACTTTTTTTTAACCACACCATGCATGTGTACGGCCAACATAATTTGACCTAAATAAAATTATTTTTCAAAATCCTTTTGGGAAAAGATGTATAGTACAGTGAAGTTTGATGAGGATTTTTTTATAATTTTTTTCTGAATAATTTTTTTTATTAATTTTTTATTAGGCCTAATTACTACTTTTGAAAACCCCTCGTGTACAGCCAACATAATTTAAGCAAAAAAAATCATTGTGTAAAGAATGATGTGTAGATTGATGACATATAATTTTTTTTAAAAATTAAAAATTAAAAGTTATTAAAAAAATACAAACACCTATCATTTCAAGTTTTTAGACCAGTTTGCTCATAAATTAAATAATAAATAGAAGAACTTGTCTAATAACAAAAAAATTACATATTTGAAAACTAGACAATGTCATCTGTAATGGGTTTTCATTTCGTAAAAAAATATAGAAAAAAAGGTCCTCAGCCATATAGATAAACTCGGTGTTTCTTCTTGTTATGTACTTAGAAAAAAACTTGCAGATCCAAGGCTCAAGGTGGGCCAACCATGCCTATCCCGAACCTAAAACCCAAGCAAAGGGAAGGGAAAAAGTGGTCGGTGATTTCAAATTTCATAGAACGGGTACCCGTTATAAAACGGGTACGCATTACACAACAGGTACCTGTTATTTTTTTAAGAACGGATACCTGTTTCTATTATACCCATTATTTCCCATATCAAGGAAAAACGTACTATTATTATATCCCTGCAACTTGTAAGTTTGATCAATACGGCCCAACAGCGACAATTTCTACATTTTTTACTTATAGGTGTTTTGTGGAATCTCTTGACAGGTCATATTCTATTCAAATTTTGAAAGGAGTTAATCATATAAACAATTCTGAAGTGAAATCAAGTGCATGAGCTATTTTCAAGAGGAATAAAGAAAGATAGTTTTTATTTTTACATCTACTTTTTACTTCAAAATCTATGGAACAAAGGATCTACATCTAATTCTACTTCAAAATTTCAAATAAGTACATTAATTATGAAATTGGATTAAGTATCAACTGCTAGTTTATCAATAGGGTTTGGTAATCATGGGATCAAATCAACATCAAAGAAAAAAATAAAGGAGGGTAATGACACCTCAATAAATTGAAGCAAATAGAGAGAAGGAAGCAAAAAGGTAAAGAGATAGAAGAGCACGGATTCTAGAGATGAAGAATATTGAAGCATCTAGTTCCATGAGTATTGAAGAGAAAGACATTCAAGAGACTATAAATGATGGGATGAATGTAGATGATGCAAATGTGGAAATGGTGAATTTAGAATAAAATGTGTCTATAGAAACAAATGCATGTATGTCTTCAAACCCAGCTTTTGAAGATATGGAAATTGTGACTATACACACAAATCCAGGTATGTCTTCAGAGCCAGCTTTCAATGATATGGAAAACACGACTATAGAAACAAATCTAGGTGTGTCTTTGGAGCCAACTTTCAATGATATAGAAAACATGACTATAGAAACAAATCCAGGTGTGTCTTCGGAGCCAACTTTCAATTATATGGAAAACACGACTATAGAAACAAATCCAGCTATGTCTTCAAACCCACCTATTGATGATATGAATGAGAATGATATCCCTTTTAGGAGTGAAAATGAAAATGTTTTATTTAAGATTGAAAGAAATGTCTTAGATAATCTTCCTAGTAAGATTTCTTGGAGGCAAATGAGAACTCATGCAAATAGATTATATAAAATATTTTTTTATAGAAAAAGTCTTGGATTTCAATGTAAACTTATGATGCAATTGATGAAGATGTGGAAATTGTGAAAAGTAATGAAAAAGTTAGGCATCTTTGTAAAACCTAAAAAAAATGATGAATCAATCAAACAAGTTTTATCTAGTGTTGCTAATGCTATTGATTCTATTGGTAAAAAGAGTCAATCTAAAGATAGAAATGTAGCACGAAGAGCTATAACAACTGCTTTAGTAAATAAATCATCTTTTAATAAAAGAATGATAAGTAAGACAAGTGAAATTCTAAAGATAAATCCTAAAACTTTAAGAAGAGCAGCAAAGAGAAGAGAATCTATTGAAAAATATCCAATTAACCAATGTTAGAGTTTTAGTGGTAGACTCCCAAGGTATGACATGAAATTAAATAGTGAAATCAAATCTTTAATTGAAAAATATTGGCATGATAATACAAGGGTATCATATAATGTTAGAGATGTTTTAAAATTATGAGTGGGGTCTAAAATTCATGATCCTCATCCAAAACATCTATTAGACATGACTCAAAGTGAATTATATAAAAAAGTTTTAGATGATTTAGTGTTAGAACAATTTAATATTACCATAAGCCAAAGATCTTTCGAGAAATGTAAACCTTGGTATGTGAAAATTAATAAACAGCGAATCTCTTGTTGTTGTAAAACTCATGTGCAATTTTGTTATTATTATGATGTTTTTTGATATATACATTCTACTTTGCATACTGACAAAATTATGCAAGAATGTGGTATTAATATGCCACCTCAAACAATTAAGGAGTTTGTTAGCAGGTTTGTTTTGTGAAACATCTACTGGATACTTATTTTATTCAAAAGCATGTATTTATGGACAATGCAATAAATGTGGCAACTTTTCATTGTTAGGAGAATGTATGCATGAAAATATTTCACATGAGTTTGGACAATAATTAGTGGATGTGAAAAGAATTCAAGAATGTTGAATATTCTTTAAAGAATGGAAAAATTGGAAAGCGTTGTGAGTTAGTCACTGAAAAAATTTGTGTGCATGCATTCATCAAAGATTTTAAGGATAATATTGTATCCAAATATGTCAAACACTCCCAATATGCTTGGTGGCTTGATGGACAATTTCGTTCATGTAAAAACACATTTCCAATTGGAACTATCCTATCAGTGGTTGACTTTGTAGAAAACTATACTCTTGCTCCACAAGAGAAAATTCAATCTCAGTATTATAATTCAGTGCAAGTGGCCATATTTGTTCATATTGTATACAGACATGCAGATGATAGTATAGAAAATAATAGAAAATTTTTGAGGGAGTACCATTTCTATTTGAGTGATAATCTGTTACACTCTTCAGAGTTTGTGCAATATTGTTTCACAAAATTTTATGAAAATTAAAAAAAGAGGAATCTAGATGGCACAACATTTTATATGGTCAGATAAGTGTACAGGACAGTTCAAAAATGCAAGAATATTTTATTGGCTATGTAGGGCTCACAAAGAAAACAATATCCAACATATGTGGAGTTTTTTTGAAGCTAGACATGGTAAAGGAGAACATGATGGAGCTGGAGCATGTGTGAAAAAAGCTCTTGCTAGAGAGCAACTAAAATTTGAGGATACAGCCAAATTTAGAGATGCACGTGTAATTGTGAATTGGTGTAATAAAAAATTATCTATGGGATCAAATGAGAACTCTACAATTCGATGATTCTTTTGGTTAGTTGAAGAAGAGAATATTCCTACTCGACTTGATTGTGAGACAATAACTGGATCAACAAATTTGTATTCATTTAAGAGTTCAAATGCAAGCACATGGACTATATGGACTAGGGATCTTGCATGTTTTTGACAATTTTGTATTACAGGTGATTGGGGAGCATGTGAAAATACATAATGGGTTGAAGAATGCAAACAAAGATCCTTGACACCTACAGAAACACAACATCAACTTGAAACAACAATTGAAGATGATAATCAAATGTTTGCATCAGATGACTATGATCGTGTTTCAGACCTTGTACAAGAAGGTACTTTTATTTTCAATATTTTTTTATTGCTATTTTTTTGTACATCTATATATAATTAATTATATATGTATGCATGTACAAATTTATGTGATTTAGATACATGTCACACTTTATTGAATTACATAAATTTTTTTGTAGGACATGTGTATGTTGTTGCACCTGAGGGAAATGAAGGGGAAACCGAGTATTGGTTGGCTCGATGTGTTGAGACAAAAAAAAAGTTGTTACATCTTAGAGTAGATGATGATAACATGGAGTATCCAACACGTTATGTGGTTGTTGTTGGCACTTGGCTACGAAAATATCTAATAAGAAGGTATGGTTTGCCTGCATTTGAAGATTATGAAACACATAAGAAGATCATACACTACTCACATTTGGTTGTGGCAACAAATATAAAACTAGTCAGATATCAAGGCAAACCTTCTAATAAACAGTTATGGACACTTTCAATGGAAGAACATGAGTCAATTATAGATGCATTACAAAAAAATGAGGATGCAGATGGTACAATAGAATAAATTTCTAGGTATGTAAACCATACTCTTACATCCCCTAAATCCATCCTCTTAAATGTATCCTATAATGTTATCTAGTTACATGTAATGCATCAATGTTTTGTCTTTTTGGTATATAAATTCTTTCATTCTCATTTTAGTTTCTATATTATTCCCCTTGTCTTAAATTTTGTATCAACTCATATAAATATATAGTTAATTTACTTGTACATTTGAACATTACTTTTTGCAGGTGTACCCTAGACAAGTAGTCAAATTTGCATGATTGTCAATAGAAGTTTTTGCCATACAAGTACGTGAAGTCATTTTTGTAGTCTTCAACTAAAAGTGAATGCAAATTAGGTAATTGTATATACTTACATTATGGCTTTCACATTCAACATGTTATCTAGTTACATAATGCATCAATGTGTTATATTTTTGGTATATAAATTATTTCACTCTCATTCACCTTCTATATTATTCCCCTTGTCTTAAATTTTGTATCGACTCATTTAAATATATAGTTAATTTACTTGTACATTTGAACATTACATTTTGTAGGTGTACCCTAGACAAGTAGTCAAATTTATATGATTGTCAATAGAAGTTTTCACCATACAAGTATGTGAGGTCATTTTTGTAGTCTACAACTAAAAGGGAATGCAAATTATGTAATTGTATATACTTACATTATGGATTTCACATTCAACATGTTATCTAGTTACATAATGCATCAATGTGTTGTGTTTTGGGTATATAAATTCTTTCATTCTCATTTCACCTTCTATATTATTCCGCTTGTCTTAAATTTTGTATCGACTCATGTAAATATATAGTTAATTTACTTGTACATTTGAACATTACTTTTTGCAGGTGTACCCTAGACAAGTAGTCAAATTTGCATGATTGTCAATAGAAGTTTTCACCATACAAGTATGTGAGGTCATTTTTGTAGTCTTCAACTAAAAGTGAACGCAAATTAGGTAATTGTATATACTTACATTATGGCTTTCACATTCAACATGTTATCTAGTTACATAATGCATCAATGTGTTGTATTTTTGGTATATAAATTCTTTCCATCTCATTTCACCTTCTATATTATTCCCCTTGTCTTAAATTTTGTATTGACTCATATAAATATATGGTTAATTTACTTGTACAATTGAACATTACTTTTTGTAGGTGTACCCTAGACAAGTAGTCAAATTTGCATGATTGTCAATAGAATTTTTCACCATACAAGTATGTGAGGTCATTTTTGTAGTCTTCAACTAAAAGTGAATGTAAATTAGGTAATTATATATATATACTCATATATTTCTCATCCATCCTCTAAAGACACCTACTTGTACATCCCCTTAATTCATCCTCTTAGCTCCCCTTAAGCCATCCTCTTACATCCCCTTAACCATCAAGTTTTATCTTATACTTTGTAAATTGACTCGTGTACATCTCTCCAAGTAAGCTATCCTCTTTTGTATCCCCTTAAGAAATCCTCTTCTAGCTCCCCTTTTAATTAATCTTTTTATACATCCCCTAAAGCCATCCTCTTATGTATCCCCTTAAGACATCCTCTTAGCTCCCCTTAAGCCATCGTCTTACATCCTCTTTTGTGTTATCTAGTTACATATTGCATTAATATTTTGTGTTTTTGGTACATATTCTTTCATTCTCATTTACATTCATTATTTCTTGCAGGTGTATCCTACAAGTAGATTTTCCCATGATTGCCACTACAAGATTTCATCATAATGTAAATGGTAGATCAATTTTGTAGTCTTGTCAAACTAATAACATGGACCTATAAGCTAATTGTATAGATATACTCATATGTTTCATAATGGACCTATTTTTTGTTTTGAAACTCTTTTTATGATCTATGTATTTAATTTTCATGAATTGAATATTATTTTATGATTTCCACAAATGATATTAGTGTAGAGGTTCAATAAGTATATAGTTTATATTTTTCCTATCATTTTTGTACCCACTTTAGCTATGTTCTGAGATGTGTTGATTTAGCATTTTTTTTATATTATTTAAATGCACAAAAGTTGAAGACTTGTATAGAACCTATCCATCTACTCACTCTAACTCTCATTCATTCATGATTGTGTAGTAGTGTCATGATAGTTAAAGGGAAATAGTCCTAGTATAGTTTGCATATTTGAAATGGTTTAATATCATCTCTATGAATGCCATAGTCCTCCTCTATATCCTTCAATCATTGTCTTGAACAGTCTAATGCTATTACCAATAAATATGGGACTGTGCTATCATATTACCTAGGTGTAGTCATAAGTATCATGGTATGGATTGAGTCATTGATGTTGTAGAGTTATTTACAACTGCTAAGGTAATAATGAGGGTTATCATGCATAGGTAAGGTAGTAAATAGTCATTATTTCAAACTAAATGACTACCATAAAGGTTACTCATTGTCATAGCAAAGAGAAGATTATTGTCATGAATGAAGATTATTGCCATATCCAATCTAGACTGTCATAAATCATTGAGATGTTCTCATAAGAGCAATTCAAATCTAAAAATCAGTCATAATGAGGTTATATCATCTAAAGTCCATTGCAAAACTCCATATGACAATAATAAAACAAATAGGATAGTCATGAAACAAATAGGACACTCATGAAACAATAAAGTAATCATGTTAGTCAAGAGGTTTTCATAGTGATTGATGATCTTATATCATTCTAAATGGTCATATGCTAGTTAGATAGACATGTATTTATGGCAACAAGTGGCCTTCATGAAATTCATAAGAGGCTACCAAACCAATTATAGGATTGTCCTAATGAAACAAGAGAGGACTATAAAATGCATAAGTGGTCATCCCAACACCTATATGATTGTCATAACAATCCCTAATAGCCACTTGCCTTCATGACCAATCAAAGATGTTATTAAGAACTTGAAGATAATCCCTAATACCCACTCAATAGAACTACTAAGAGAATGGCCAATCAAACCAAGACAAGAATCTACATAGCAAAAGGAATCTCAAAAATGAAATAATTCCCTAGCACTAGAAACATTCTCAGTAATCATTATAAGGAATTAATGCACCAACATTGTCAACCAATAAGGTATAAAAGAGAAGATCTCAAGAGAATGTATAAATACAAGAAGAGATCACTTGGAGAAGGCTACTAAACCTAAACACATGAAACTGGAAGTGCTGGAAAGAGCGGAAAATGAATTGTGAAAAATAGGAAAAATGAAGGGACCTTGATAAGGTATATATTATCTATTCAAAAATTTGAAAAAATTATCTACACATTAGATATTCACATGTACATATAAGAAACCATCAAAGCATAATTGAAAGCGGATTTTTGTAAGATGTATTAGTTGCAAATGCTACTTCTGATCACCACAACCCTCACAAGAAATTATGCACAAAATCTCTCTTGAATAATTTCAAATTGTGATAAATTTTTTGTAGCTTATATTGTGTGGATAAAATTTGAATTTCCTTCTAGTTTCTTGTTGCATCATGGTATGAGGTAGGTGCAACTCTACTAACTTATTAAGAACTATTAAGATTCATGTTCATTGATTGTTGATAAAAAAATCTGTTGAAATATACATATAAAATGAATGTTTGGTTCTATATGCTTTTTCTTCTAAAGAGTTAGTTTCTCTACAAGAATTGAATGCTTCATTTGAATCATGTTTTGAATGTTTTTTTAAGGAATATTTTGTTTGGACACTATCAAAGTGAGCCTAACATCCTTATCATTTTATCATATTTTGCAATTCACTTTACCATATGTAGCAAATTGGACTAGGTATGTTACCTTATGAAGAAGATTAGTCCAAATTTTGTATTGAATTGCTCACATAGTGGGTTGAGCCTTACACCGTTGTATTTTGTAGGTTGTTTCAACTTTTGAAGAAAATTGTAATAGATGCACTTATCTTTTGAAGAAAATCACTCTAGCTATTGCATTGGATTGCACACATCTCATTTTATTGCCAAATTAATTGTTGTATTATAGAGTATGTATGCTTGTGTACACTAGACTATTAGAGTGAATGACCTTACTTTTTTATTATGCGTGCATCTACATGAACCCCATCTTTAGTTCCAACATTGTTTCTACTATAACTACGAAGTCTACTTCAACACATACATGAAGGGAAATGCAAGGTTTATCGTAGGTAAATTACCTTGTTATAAAGTGCTCTAAATTTTAGCTCAAGTTTTGCTAAAGAATGTCCTAAGTTTTATGAAGTTTGGCCAAATTTTGTACAAGCAAAACAACTTTTTCATCTTTCTTCTACTAGTAGTAGTGTATTTGGAGTTGGAAGAGCAATTAGAATCTATTAAAGTACAAAATATTGGAAAATATAATAGACTTCAAAATTAGAGAATCCTTTTGCACATACATTGCAACCCTTGTAGCTATGCTAAATGACATGCAAATAATTGTCCCATTGCACACTCCTCTTATGAGAAATGCAAAGATCATGGACTATTATGTGATTAACTACAATAGTCTAGCAATTAGTTTGAAAAGGAAACAAAATGAAAATGTACAACTAACAACCCAAAAGCTTCCAAAATGATTGCTAAATGTCACTAAAGAAGAGTGAATTGCAATATGAATGATTAGGAGTAGCAACTAGAAGTTCTACTCAAAACGTGTTTGAAGAACAAATCTAAAACTTGTGGATCATCAACTGTCACATTATAAACTCGCATAAAAAATTAGTTTGTTGCTTCACCATTGGATGGGCACTTTTTTGTCCTTTTTAACTAATGCAAATTGATTTATGATTATTATTCAATCCAATCACACAATTAAATTTTAACATTTTCTAACAAAAATAAATAAATGAAAAATAAAAACTTTCAAGAAAATTATTAATTTTTCATAATTAGTCACCCATTAAAATTGGATCCCTATGTATCTCATCAAAGGTAAAAAGACCTCCTATGAGACCTGAACCATTAAAAAGTTTATAGTTATGAATTGCTGACTTAAAACTTTCCTCGGATATGAGATAACTTTGCACATAGTCAAATGCCAACTTTTTGAGGAGGTCAAAATCCTGCAGCAGATCCATTGCATTGGAAAGGAAGATAGAAACAACTTTTGAGTATTGTAGTACTTGTGGGAATTCTTGAAGCATTTCTATCCCCACCACTGTTTGAATTGCCTCTTCCACAGCTGCACAATCAATCCTAAAAACATGGGCCATCTTCACAGCATCATATCTTCCAATGTCTGTCGGTTCCCATTTTTGAGTTGGGAAGAATATGCGTTTGTTCTTTTGCCACTCCTTCATTCTGAACTGTCAAAATGGTGTGTAGCAAAGAAAAAAATTGTAATAGAAAATCTTTGATCAATAAATGTCACCATAAAAGTTCATAACCATATAAATAGAAATCTTTCAGGTGAGTGCACATAGAATGGCCAATTTTGGAACTAGCGATTGAAGCCAATAACAATTGTCATAAAGAAAATTGTGCACATATAGAGAGAGCTCTATGACAATATTATCAAATTCAAATCAGGTAATAGACATTGTTCAAATTAGATCATGTTTAGTTATGAGAGTTATTATATAAATATATTTACAAATACATAAAAATACAAAGACAAAGAAGTCTACACTGTTGCCCTGTAGTGAATGTTGTTTGCATATACTTCCTTGTTTTAGATTGTAATATTTATACGACTTCTTCCATGCCTATTTGCCTTGAGTTCATAATGATCAGTAACCACCAAAAAAATATAAGAACACTATTACATTGCATATCAGCAATATGCAAAAATGCCAAGTGTTTTTTACTAGAATGAGTAGTAGAACCAATATGAACATCTCGACTATCATAATAGTGTATACTTGTAACATGATTTCGTCCTCAGAAAAGTGAGCCATTTCTTTTCCACACTGGATAACTATATAATTTGTAACTATAGCTACAAAGAACAACTATTTGCAAGCTCTTAGCATTCCGTCGATCACATTTGCATTTTCTATCAACCAATAATAAAATATCCTTTAGAATGTAGGTTGTATCAAAGTCTATGACTATTATACTTGTTTGAAGAATAATTATACTGTGATGAATGGTATATGTAAGTTTAGTATGTTATTCATGATCATTCGATCAGGATAGTAAATTGATATCTAAATATTTTTGTGGAGTTTCTGCAAATCAAGCTTGATTTTCATGACAGTGTAGAAATTGGAGGACAATATCATTCAAGTAGAGTTGGTGATTCATTAATTGTTTTACTTTGAGTGATCTACACGAAGCTCTAAAGGGTTATCTAGTGACAAGAATATATGTTCTTTGTGATCAGTTGCTGTTATTGCAGCTATTGCTTTCAATCAGCATATAAGTACTGGGTGTTGTCATGAAAATAGAAATGATGGTCATTATCTTTGAAATATACAATACCTATGGAACTAGTACTATTCCTATGGATGTATCCAGTATTGGAAAGTGTATTTTCCAATGTCTGTAAGAATGCTAAGACTATAGATGCCTGAAAATGTTGTCAATTTGCAAACGTCATTTTATTCTAGAGTGTTTGGATAATAGGAATCCATCTAGGATAAAAAAACATTGCAATAGAGATTCAGGATACTGCCCAAAGTGGCTAATCTATGCAAATAATAAAGAAGATTATTGACAATTGACTTGTATCTTGTTTCTGTGTGTCTGATATTATTGCATAGAAATTATGCATGCAAAATTTAAGAGACATCATGTTTATAGAAATGAAGCTATATGATCTTGCTCTAAGATTGTTCAAGAAATTCTTTGAACTTTGTCAAAACAATAGTTGCTATCTATTTTGAAATGCAATTTAAAACCTCACCATCAAAATTCATAACCATATAAATAGAAATCTTTGAGGTGAGTGCACATAGAATCGTCAATTTTGCAACTAGACAATTGAAGCCAATAACAATTGTCATAAAGAAAATTGTGCACCTATAGAGAGAGCTCTATGACAATATTATCAAATTTAAATTAGGCAATACACATTGTTCAAATCAGATCATGTTTAGTTATGAGAGTTATTATAAAAAAATATTTATAAATACATAAAAATATAAAGACAAAGAAGTCTACACTGTTGTCCTCTACCAAATGTTGATTGCATGTACTTCCATGTTTTAGATTGTAATATTTAAAGGACTTCTTCCATGCCTATTTGCCTTGAGTTCATAATGATCAGTAACTGCCAAAACAATATAAGAACACTATTACATAGCATATCAGAAGTATGCCAAAATGCAAAGTGTTTTTTACTAGAATGAGCAATAGAACCAATATCAACATCTCGACTATCATAATAGTGTATACTTGTAACATGATTTCATCCTCAAAAAAGTGAGCCATTTCTTTTGCACACTGGATAACTATATAGTTTGTAACTGCAATTGCATAGAACAACTATTTGCAAGCTCTTAGCATTTCGTCGATGACATTTTTGTTTCTGTCAACCAATCATAAAATATCCTTTAGAATGTAGGTTGTATCAAAGTCTATGACTATTATACTTGTTTGAAGAATAATTATACTATGATGAATGGTATATGTAAGTTCACTATGTTATTCACGATGATTTGATCAGGATCTTGACTGTGAATAGGAAATTGATATCTAATTATTTTTCTAGAGTTTCTGCAATTCAAGCTTGATTTTCATGATAGTGTAGAAATTGGAGGACAATATCATTCAAGTAGACTTGGTGATTCATCAACTGTTTTACTTTGAGTGATCTAGACAAAGCTCTAAAAGATTATCTAGTGACAACAGTATATGTTCCTTGTGATCAATTCCTCTTATTGGAGCTATTGCTTTCTATCAGCATATAAGTACTGGATGTGGTCATCAAAATAGAAATCATGGTCATTATCTTTGAAATAGACAATACCTATGGAACTAGTACTCTTCCTGTGGATGTATCTAGGATAAAGTACATAGCAAACCTAACATAGTAAGAGATAAAAAGTCTAATTGATTCCATTTATTTCTCTTAACATTTGTGCATTATGGCCAATACCAAAACGACTCTGTATAAGAATAAACATTTAAAAGTGAGAAGAAGTGTTCACTGGTCTTGTAATAGAAAATTTCTAGATTATGAGCAATAGCTTTGCTAGATTTATATATTTGTTGTATATAAAAAAAGATAACTGAGAATAAATCATATAAGAAACAACTTTTCATGCATTGCATGTTTCTCCAACTATATACACAATCTAATTGTTAGCTTGAAAAGCTCTTAAAGAAACAACTTTTCATGCATTCCATGTTTTTCCAACTGTATACACAATCTAATAACTTATCTTAGTAAGATGTTTCACATGATCAATAGCAAGATCAAATGTAATAGTCTTAGTAACAGATACATAGCTACTTTGTACCAGACACATGGCTGGTGGTAGCTATAGATGAAATGCCACAATTGTTATTGATATTGAATATCTCTCTTGTATCAATGTGATTACTAACAAGAGCAGCATCTTCCAGGAATTGATTAGGACAATGGCTACCAATGCCATATGGAAAAATAGACATGTCAAAGTTTTTTTGGGGTGTTGTATTGTTGATCGTGCTGCTACTATACAAACACTTGTCAATAGGACTAAAGCAGGATTGGCCGAATGAAGATGTACACTGAGTAATGTAATTGGTTGAAGTTATATCAATGTTTTCAGGTAAAACTTCTTCTAATTTTGAACTAGACTCTAAAGAACAGAATGGTACAACAGGTTGCTTGATCAGAAAATTAGTACTGCTATAAATTTCAGGAAGACACATGGATTTCATGTAATCATCTGCTACCAATTGAACAAAGTTGTCATCAATTGTAGCATTTGATTTCTATTGGCTCAAAAGTGGATTTAATATAGGAGCAGACTGCAAAGTAGACAGGGGCAAAACAGGTTGATTAGTCGACAAATTGCATGGCTTTGAATTGACATGCAACAAATTTGTTCTTGCTTTATTGCCATTGATAGATATAGCAGCCTTATCATAGGCAAGAGCGGCTTCCTCTATTGTATCAAAAGATCCTAACCATTGACGTTTCTTGGACCTGCCATTCCAAATTTCTGCAACATAGCTACCCCAAGGTCATCTCCTAACACCTCTATATGAGATATCCTTTGTACATTTGTCCATTTCCTTAGGACTGAAACATGGAGCTTTGTTTCCTTTACCTATTTCTATGAAGTCTTGATAGCTTGACTCTGTGTGAACGCTCTTCATTATTTGTTTCTCCTTCATCTGATTCGCTTGTAAACTAGAAAATGGAACAATAGGCTTCTTGGAAAACAAGTTACATGGTTTTGGATTGGCATAGATAAAATTTGTAATTGCAGTACAGCCTCTCATTGATATAGCAGCCTTATCATAAGCATATGCAGCTTCTTTTGCTAAATCAAAAGTCCCAAGCCACTTCTGTTTTTTCAATTTAGGATCCCTAATTTCTGCACCATAACGACCCGATGAGCGTTGTCTAACACCTCGATACCTTGTTGCTTCTATAGAATGTTTTGAATAAATAGCACTTAGGCTTAAGTGTCTTCTTCTTTGTTTCTTTTGTACTGATTCTTCAGTATCTGATTACTTTAGCAATTTCTCCATTTAGTATCTCTTTTCTAGACCAAAATTACAATTGTGTTAGAAATTTTTGTATTGTCAGTTTAGTTAAATTCAAGATTTCTTGAACTATCTTTGCAGTTGGAATCCACATTTGAAAGACTCTTAGACATTATCAAATGCAACTGACTACAACAACTATATCTTTTTTTTATTCATAACAATTATATTACTACAGGATCAAAGGATATTATAAATGAAATATATTCTTAACTAATGTTAGAATATAGGATACATTATAATAATTACAATAAGCACATTCTTCTTTGAACATGCAACTAATAGATGTAATCTTATTGGTATAGATATAGGCACATATTTTCAAATATATTAACAGTTTTGGTTTTATAAGAATTATATAATAACTACTAACTGTGTATAAATAGTATTGTTAAAATTAATTTTAAATTTGTATGCTATTATTTTCTTTTTTTATTGCAGCCTCGAATACATTATAACTTCTTACAGATTTAATACAATTTAACATGATTCAAGCTAATCGCATACTTTATATATCTATTTTAATTAAAACATTCTATTGCAACATTGTGGATGAAAGTAGATGAAAAAGTAAACAGTAATTTCAACTTTAAACAAATCACATGGGAAAGTTGAATGCACCTTGGTAAACAAGAGATTTTCAACAATCACATGACAAACAAATAACAAATCAATATCAAATGAGTAAAGTTATTGCATATGTGTTCGTTTGCTATTATTTGATGGTGCATAGTGGGCTTTGTGAGGCATAGTGGGTTTTTCAAATAAAAAATCCCACCTTCCAATTTTAATAGGAACTTGTATTTTCCACTTTAAACATGGCAAATAATAATTTCAGTTTATTATTCCAATAAATGAGGTCATTATTAAAAAAGCTTTATTGAAAAGAGACACATAGCAATTATTACAAGGCATATCCTCAAACTAGGATCGGTATGCTAATAGATAGGAAACCCAAGATACCCAGATCCTAGACCAAAGCAAAAAGGGGAGAGAAAGGAACATGATGGTAGCAAAGCGAGGAGTAGAGAGGAACGTGATTAACAATGGTTGGGATTGAGTTGATTTGCTGGCCATGATTTTTATGGCAAATCCAATGATGTACATGGTGCTCAAGACTATTGAAGTCATTGACCAAAAGACTCATTTTACTGTGGACGTCATCTAGATCCCCAACATTGGTGTTGATAGCATTGAGAGTATTAGTGTGGTTTATCATGATTATTCTTCTCAGACTCGCTTCTTTCTCTAGATGTAGATATGACCATTAGTGCTTGCCAAGATATTGTGTAGAGCCTTAAGAATATTCTTGATAGAAGTTTGATTGTTTCGAAGTTCTCATTTCCATCAAGAAGTGGAAGAGACTGGTGCAATCAGCACGACATCGAGCAGGTTCTTGAAAAAAGGTACATTCCTTTTCGAGGGCTTTCCTTGCCTCTCTTTACTAGAAGGGGGAATCTTTACCTCTACCAGCATTAATGCCCGTGTTCTTGTTTGTCCAAGAACAAGGATTTTTCAGAAGAGTATGGTTGAGATTGTTTGTTTTCCTCTTACCTCTAATGTTAAGCTGGTCATCATGGTGGCTCAAAGTCAAATGCAAGGCTAGAAGAATGATAATGTTAATATTGTGAATAGTTCATCAAGTTTCATCAATGTTGATTATACTTAAAATCTTTCGTTTGCCATTGGAATTGGAGAAATTGTAACACCTATTATGATAGCTAGTAGTTGAGGATGGTGCCAACTCAGATTTAAGATCAAAGATAATGTGGAGCTGCATTGGAAGGCTCCAACTTAGTAGTGGAGACAATATTATTAGAAGGGGAGGGGGGGGGAGGGGAGAGGGGTCAGTTCAAGTTAGAGGGAGTGAGGGGATGAAGACACACAGGGACATACTTGCAATGAAGCAAATGACACAGGTAAGGAACCTAGTGAAGGGACAATAGGATGTGCAACATGAGTGGAGGAGCTTTGGAAAATAGATACACATAAGTTTCAAAGCAAATAGTGAAAGGAGATGTCATTTGTAGACTATTGACAATTGGTAAGAGCAAAGATTGGGTGGAGGAAAACCATAAGAATGAAAAGAAGGGGGTTGAAGAAGAATGGCGGTGAAGAATGAAAGGGAAATGGAGAGAATAAGAACACAACTTGCCAAAAGGAAGCACGAACAAATCATGAAAAAATGAAGGATGAAAAAAGAAAATGCAAGGAATGAGAAGGATAACAAAAAGGTCAAAGGGAAAGGAGACAAAGAAAGGAAACAAGTGGGACAAGGGGAACAACAAAAAGGCAACAAAAGAGGCGACAACAAGACCAAAACAACAAAAAAACTAATTTAAATGGGAAAGATTTGGAAAATTGGGGAAGCAAGAAGAGCAAATAAAAAAAGAGTACAAATAGCTGCAAAAATGAGGCAAAAAGTACAAAGGTAGTTCGGACGGAGAAACAAAACTTTGAGTTAGGAAAAAACATCAACAATAGCCTCAAGAAAGACGAGTGCCTCTATCTGCCTCAAGAATCCCTTTAAGATCCTCTAACTCCTTATCACTATTGTACAACCTTTATCTCCTATGAATTGGTAGTAGTTGGTATAGATATAGGCACATATGTTCAAATATATTAACAGTTTTGGTTTTATAAGAATTATATAATAACTACTAACTGTGTATAAATAGTATTGTTAAAATTAATTTTGACTTTGTATGCTATTATTTTCTTTTTTTATTGCAGCCTCGAATACATTATAACTTCTTACAGATTTAATACAATTTAACATGATTCAAGCTAATCGCATACTTTATCTATCTATTTTAATTAAAACATTCTATTGCAGCATTGTGGATGAAAGTAGATGAAAAAGTAAACAGTAGTTCCAACTTTAAACAAATCACATGGGAAAGTTGAATGCACCTTGGTAAACAAGAGATTTTCGACTACTCGTGTAGTTTACAACAGTTCAGCTTGAAATTTCTTGAGTTCTGCAAAAAACATATTAACATGACAAAATAAGAAATTGAAATCAGAAAATATAGGAAACTAGTATAATACATTCTGCATTTAACACAAAAAATTATTGATAAGTTTGTTCTATGTAGTTTTAATTCTTAATAAAGCTCAATTAAAATATAAGTTCAAAAACATCCTTTTATTCAATTCAAACTCTAAAACCTGCACTGAAGAAAAATAGTCTCTTTTCTTCTAGTGACACACAGTTGGGTTGATCTAATGTTGCTTCATAGATTGGCTTGCATGCAATGCTAATGCTTTACCTTTTCCCTTTCTACCAATTGTGCTAAGGTTACATATATTTGAGTGATAAGACAGAAAACAATTAAAACAGGGGTGTGTGTTATCTTGAATTTCTAACTTTCTGGGCATTGGAGGCTGATAATGGTGACACAAGGAATAATATTAAGAGTCTGCAGGCCTTTTGGAGCAAGGATCAGGCTTATTGTCATACTCCTTTTCATGGCTGCATGTACTAGTTGGATGTTTTTTACTCCTTTTTCTTTGAAGCTTGACTACGAACTCCGAAATTCAAAACAAGATGATCACAGGAAGGTAAGGGGAGTGCCATTGCTGTGCATACTATAATATAAGATGGAACACACTTTATAGTCTCTTACACAGAATTGGACGTGGAAAAGTTTGTCTAGGTGTTTAGAAGAATTAACACCTACCCAAGACTCTTCACTTGTTTTTAAGATCCTGTTTAGATTCCCCCAAGAAAATTCTTAAGGTAAGATTTCATTGTCTAATATGAAAAGCATTTTAAGAGCAATTGTTTATATTGGTTTGTTTTCTTCTTCTAAGATGATGACAGAGGAGATAGTTTTACCTGATTCAACATTCAATATCTATAGATTTTTAAGCATAAATCATGTGAACTTTAAGATTTCAATATTATATATTTTTAGAAGGAATTGCATTTAATCTCTTACATCATGAGAACAATGTACATGTATTAATCTGAAAAATAAAGAAAAAAGAAAGATTTACTTGTCGATGGAGTTGATGACACTGTTATAAAAAAGAGGTTTCATATAATTCAAAGATGGAAAGTTTAGAACCAGGGTTTTAAAAAAAGCATTTAAAAAGCATTTAAGAATGAAATTCTAGCTGGCTTGGAAATTTTACACTGAATAATAAGACACCTAAACATAAAACAATAATAATTTTGAATCTCAAAAACTGCACCTCTCCCCTCATTTTAAAATCTAGATTTCTGTTGTGCACCCACAAGAGAAAAGATAGTACCTTTACTAGAGTTTTGTTAAAATTTTGGATGAAAATTGAAATAATATGCCAAGTTCTTCCTGTTGTTTGGCGTTCTTTTGGCTTATAGTCTACAGGTTAAAATATTACCATTACTAACTTCATCATTTCTAAAATTCCCTGTAACAATTGAACGGCTTGAACTTAAATAGTGGTTGTTGCAGTAACTTTGCTGTGGTCACTAGTCATTCATGGAAGGTTGTTTCTGCATACTTAACTGATACAACAAAATATTTTAGAATTATATATTTCATTATCTAATTATAGATAATGGAAATCTCTGTGGTAATCTCCTCCATCTAGGTTTATGTCTTATTATTATTGATTTTATTGGAAGTGGCATGTGGTCAGAATTGTGGGTGTTCTAGTAATGTTTGTTGTAGCCAATATGGATATTGTGGGAACACCACATCGTACTGTGGAGAAGGTTGCAAGGAAGGTCCATGCACTGCTACAGGAGCATTTAATGTTCTTAACGAGACCAAAACCATAGATCTATTTAACAGTATTCTGTCAAGTGCCCAAGACAACTGTGAGGGAAAGGATTTCTATACATTTGATTCATTTATAACTGCAGTAACTGCCTTTCCTGCTTTTGGAAGCACAGTATCAAAGGAGATTGCCAGGAGAGAAGTGGCAGCTTTTTTAGCTAATGTGGTTTTCCAAGTTGGAGGTGATTTGAACTAACAGTTTTTTAGTTTTACAGATAATTTTTTTGGGTTAAGTAAACATCCTTTGATTAGACTGAATAACTTTACAAACTAGGTTGAAAGGCTTGTGTTTCGCTCCAATCTTGTCAAATCTGAACTCTTGATTACAGATTTCTGCAATATCAGTGCAATCAATTCTAGTGTGATAAACTGTGATGAGACAAACACTCTGTATCGGCTCTATCCCTGCGCTGACGGAAGGAGCTATCATGGGCGTGGTCCATTAGAAATAAGCTGGTGAGTTTTCTTGCTTTTGCAGTTTATTGATCCGTTTTGATTATTTGCCAATATTACCATAAAACTATCAATTGTGAAAGCAACGATGTATGCAATCTGCAAAGCCGGAACTTTAATCTACAAAACATTCAAAAGGAGGAATACTACTCAATTTGATCACATAATCTCAAGATTAAAGGGAAACCAACACGGCCTAATGGCCAATGTTAAGATTGATATATGCAGAAGATAGATTCAATTTAACATTTGACATCTAATTACATAGCTCTACATAGAAAGTGTCATCTAATATACTTTACTTCGTCATCATGACAACTGTTTGTATGGTTGTGCTGAGTTTTCCACAAAACACATTAAGTTTATATGGAAAATACATATTCTCAATTACTTGGATCGTTTTACATGTGAGAATTGCATACAAGATTGAAAGGCACTAACTCTTGTAATACTAACCGTATTAGTAGTTACCTGTCTTTGTACAGGAACTAGAACTATGGACGTGCAGGGGGTTACCTCGAATTGGACTTACTAGACCAACCAGACCTTGTATCCACCAACTCTACAATCTCCTTCAAGACTTCCCTCTGGTATTGGATGATCAATTCTGACTGTCACAATGCCATTGTTTCTGGAAAGGGCTTCATAGAAACTGTAAAAGGTCTAGATAGTACGGCATGTGATCGCCCTGAGGAAATTTCCCAGAGGGTTGACTACTACAAAACATACTGTCAGAAACTTGGAGTAGACCCTGGAACAAATCTAACATGTGACACAACATCAGTATCCATTGGACGAAGAGGAACATCCTGGAAACTAATACCCATATTGTTAGGAAGCATAGGTGGAGGAGCTCTCCTATGTTTATTGTTCTTATTCTTCTGCAAGTTTCGCATTAGAGAGCAAAGTAGACATAAACCAGGTACAGGTATAGGTATGCACACATTTTGGAAAGATTTCCTTATTTCTCATTTTTGTTGTTAGTTCAAAGATTCGATTTCATTGTTAAAATACAGGATTTTTCTCGATGTTTAATTTAGCATCTGTCAAATCTATACATGGTCAGATTTTAACACATAGTCAGTGCTTCATGCATTAGAATTTAGTTAAGATTGTACAGGATTTTTGTCTGACTGACTAATTTAAATTGTTAAAATCTTTATAGAATGTTGTAGAATGGTTGATAAATTTTTTACAACCCTTTCTAAAAGCTTGTCACTTACAACTGGAACATTGTAATTGTATGACCCATCAACCAAATATTTGTGGCTTTGCTAGATTAGAATCACTAGATGAATAGTTTTCAGCCACATTTTCGATGATCTTACCAGTTTCAGATTGGAAAATTTTTCTAATTGAATCTCTGGGTAAGTAAAATTGATTTAATTTTGTGGTGTTACAGATGGAGAGATGCAGAAAAAGTGGAAGCCATATGGGAACGAAATCTGAGAGAAGAGAGGAACCCACATGACATTAACGTTATTGATTGGCGTAGGCTTAGTTCCATGATTAGATCTGTTATGGAAACTAACCAGAGCATGAAGATTGCGCTTGTGAATATCCAAGAGGAAGAAGCCCATCAATGGGAAACATTGGGAGAAACTAAAGAACTAAAATTTGATGTAATTGACTCAGAGGAAGTGCACTGGACTGATCTGTTTCCAGAGTGGATAGACGAAGAAGAGCAGTATACAACTCCTGCCTGTCCAGCTATACCAATGCCAGAGATTGAAGATGAAACAAAGTTTGATTTGGTTATTACGAGAGTGCCTTGCAGGAAACCAGAGAAAGGGTGGTCTACAGATGTTGTGCGCCAAGCAGTCTTGACTTTTACAGTAGTTGATGTCAGAATTATTTTTGAGATCTTGAAATAAAATATTTTGTATGGTTTGTAATTTAAGCCTTTAAGGCTTATGTGGCTGTTTTGCTAGCCCGCGCATCATACCCTGGCTCCTTTGTAGGGGTGCACGACGGCCTGTACTCATCTCCTGCGCTTCAACATCCCCTGTTCAATTTCTCAAAACCATATCTAGATGATTTTTTTACAATGTCCAACAAGGAGTAGTAAATATCAATGTACACCACTTTCATACCAAGGAGGCAATCTTCTAGCTTATTCACAGTTGTTTTTAGTTTTATTTAGCTAAAGTAGAGTCGAAGCAAAAGACAGTTTTCATTCTGTTTCCATAGAGTTAGCCATAGTAATAAGCAAAACAGAGAAATTATTTGAACAAGTTTCGCTGGGTATTCATCATGAACCAACGGAAAACCTAGGTCGTTTTCATTCTATTTCCATAACAGAATGATGCCATGTGAAAAGTAGGATATCTAGCTAAAGTAGAGTCGAAGTAAAAGACAGTTTTCATTCTGTTTCCATAGAGTTAGCCATAGTAATAAGCAAAACAGAGAAATTATTTGAACAAGTTTCGCTGGGTATTCATCATGAACCAACGGAAAACCTAGGTCGTTTTCATTCTATTTCCATAACAGAATGATGCCATGTGAAAAGTAGGATATCTAGCTAAAGTAGAGTCGAAGCAAAAGACAGTTTTCATTCTGTTTCCATAGAGTTAGCCATAGTAAACCAGAGATGCCCTCCCTGTCTTAAAAGTCATTTCCAAAAAAAAAAATATTCTTTTAAGCACTTGGATACCATCAGACACCATTTTCTCTGCAAAGTTGAAGACATTTCAGTTGGCATCATGCTTGGCCATAAAGACCCATCATTTGGTCTCAATATCTACCCATATTCATCATAAGGAAAAACAAAAAAATACTGAAACATGGCTTCCAAATCTTCCAATAATCATCATTATAGATGAATCAAAACAAAAGTGGATGAAATGCTGAAACTATACAACACCTCTGCAAACGAATCACTTCTCCTTGCAATCAAAACTAATGATATACTTTTAAAAACTGAAAAATGGTACAGAAAACTGAGAGCAGCGTTACATAACAAAATGCTGAAAAAGCTCTACAACAATTCAGTTTCAGGTAGAACTGACCGCCACAAATTACACAGAAGATGTAATAGAAAGCAACAGAAAGTAGAGAAGGTACCTGCTTCGAGTGTTGATGATGATGATGGATTCCAGTCTTTCAGTTGGTGCAGATATAGATAGAGCAGATGATAGGGGTATTGAACATGCAATCAAACGGCAGGAACTAATAATGGATATTTGTGTGATTGCAGAATGTTCAATCACACATTTAATAATCGAGATATGTTTCCAACAAAAATATTCCTTTACTGTACAATATTATGGCAACGCATGACATATTATGGCACAAGACTCTTGAACAGTTAAAAATGAAAGGAAGAGAAAAGAGAGAAGGTACCTGCGTCTACTGTTGATGATGATGATGACCAAATCAAAACCTTAAGACCAGATCTCGAAGGATATCAGAGATATCTCAGCAATGAATGGGATCCATGTCTCCAAATTTTGGGATGGTTGTTTTGATGAAGTCCTGAGCTGTTTAATGCGTCTGCTGGCTTTTTCCAGAAAGCTAATATTCTTAGGCGGTTTCAATTAAAATTGATCGAGCTGCTAAACATGCAATGTTAAATTAAAAAGGCAAAAACATTTATAGATGCACGGCTTATCTTCCTGCTACGTTTGACCTTCGCTATTTTTCGGTGGACGTGGGGGACCGGGGAATGTCCTAACCTGGACCGTCACAAATCACAGAGATGATTTGCTGTCGGGAACAATAAATCTTTATTATAAACTCTGCTGGTCCTATAGCAATACATACGTTCCATCCTTTACTCACCCACTATCAACAGACATATAAAATTAATTAACAACCACGCATGATAACATGCAGAGGTTGAGGAAACAAAGTGGAGAAGTGGAGCAGACATAACCGTTACTCCATGAAGAATGAAGTAGCATTAATGCCACGTAGAAGGATTGGGCGGCAACCATGAGCGTTACACCAACACTATCTCCATCAAGTTTGAGGCTGTAGATTTTAGAACAAAACCCCAATGTGTGTCATGATCGTGTTAATCTTAGCTCAACAAGTGAGTGGAATTAATAATGGAGATATATTTTCAACAAAAATATCCCATTACCATACAATACTATGGCAGGAGACTTCACAACAGTTGAATATTATGGAGGAGAATCTAGAATAGTTCAGAATGAAAATTGTAGTGGAAAAGCAGGTAACAAGAGGGCCCCACAAACCCATGCGGATAGAATGGGTAGAATGGAAACAATTCATAAAATAAATAATTACTTATAGAGAAACAAGACTACTGTAGCTACATAGTTGCATTAAATATATGCATAGGAAAAAAATATCACACAATATCTATATGAATTTTTGTGAGTCCAATTGCATACGTTATCACAATAATACTATTAGAAACTATTAGCCAATAGAATATCAACAAAATCAGTTTATTATATGAAAATAGGAATTGAAAAAAATAAAAACTTTAGAAAAATTAGTCAAACAAATTTAATTCTGCAGTCCTATTGGACAATTGAATAACAACTAATAAAATTGTATGAATGCATTAGTATTCCTGCCAACGGCAGGAACTAATAAGTCGCAAGAAGACCCCGCCCCCCACACAAAAAGAAAAAAATCAGTTGAAACTTTCCAATATCATTGTACCATATTCGCCTATCCTTTCACAGAGTCAAAAGTAGTCCTTGAATGCTGTTCATTAACGGAGAAATTTTTTTTCTTAACATGAAAATCGCTGACGTAGAATTTTGTATGGAAAAATCTTGAAAACAGAGAAAGTCATCCCCACTTGTTGGAATCGTCCTTCCCTTGAGGAAATACGATCGAATATTAGGGGTCGTGATTGATTTGTTCGACTGTTTCAATCGTTTTGTTTTTGGATAGGATCGAATTCTGTCAACCAGTCTGATGATTTCGACTATTGGTATGTTTACAACGGACCATTGTTTAAGCTCTTCCCAAGAGTATGAGAAACAACACGGCTGATTGTATTGCTTATGTACAACCATTTCTCTAATGGATTATATATAATCTAGGCAGACTAGAATTTTGAGTTGGGAACATTAAGAGGGTGCATCAAAATATTTGAGGTGTGGCGAGTAAAATGTCGGATCTGCCATCGCTTCAAAACTTCAAGAACATCTCTTTAGACATAACAAAGTTGGAATGCTCATTAGGTGGTCTTTGCATCTTTATTTATCTAGTAATATCAGATACACTGGGAGCCTGCAAAAAGAGGGCACACTGGATCCCGGGAAATGCCTTCATTCGTAGCGCACTCACAATTCAGGTCCTCTCATTTCTCAACACGACGACTGTCAGCATTTCAGACAAGCCCGATATTCGGGAGTTGGCAATGTTGCTCGGAAACCATCTGGTAATTGATAGTAGACACACACTCAAACTCTACAGATACCATTAAGCTCACTCAAACTCTACAAATACCCCTATACAAATACCCCTATACGTAAAAATAATGCAACCTACGTAAGGGATTTAACTAAACAACCACCTAAACCTAGTAGACACACATTTAAAAACAAAAACACATGTCAAATGGAAGCAAAATGTTAGAAGTGTCTTAACCTTGCACCTAATGTTAATGTTACAAATAGGGTGATTTTTTTATTGATATCATTGTTTCCTTGCTTCACTCTATGATATCATCTATGGATTTAATCATTATCTTGGTTGATCTTGTCTTGGGCTTCGAAATCTACACATTTGTTCATATAGGAAATAATTGATCCATGCCTTACTGGGCACCAATTCTTTCAACTTAAAGGTAGATAAGCTCATAGCATTTAGCACATCACCATTATGTGTAAAAAGAATTAAAGAATGGGATTTGAAAGATGGAAAAGCACAAGAAAGGAAGGTTGAAAGTAGCAAGATAGTTAGAGGTCTTCACTTTGACATGTGGAGTTGCAACGCTTATGAGGTGTGTAGACTTGGTGCGACATGTTGCATATCATGTACAACTATTAAAGTTGGTCTTATTCATAGGTTGAGAGAGTGGGGGATTTCATGGAGTTGGACGAATAATTTTCCCTTAATCTAGCTGGTAGTCCAATATATTGGATTTAACCTTTACTATAAGTCTATGTAGGATGAGACCTATGATAATGAATAGATATAGCCTTAATGGATCTCCATATCACAGGGTCGTGGAAGGAATTGTTGTAGAATGGATTGTAGAAGACCGTTGACAATTGGGCATGAAATTGATTGAGGTTCATCCATTAATACCAGACAATGCTACTCTTCCACTCCATACATCGCATGAAATTGCATCTAATCTATTAGCACCTTGCCAATAACTAAAAGAAAAAAAATACCCCCAAAATTGTAGAGAAATCCCCAAAAAATAAGATGTAGATTGCCTCTGTGAAATCAATCACAACTTGACATCTAAATGGGAATTACCTACACTAAACTAGTTTTGAATGAAATCAAACAAAATGAGCCAAAATTAGCTTAGCAATCTTCATAATCTGAAGACTCTTGATTGGAATGTCTCTTGTATTTAAAAATTTTGCTCAATCTGATGCACAAAAAAATGTGCTTTTAAAAAGGGTATGTGTATACGTCAAAGCATAAAGGGATAGGCATTTTGAACAGATATTAAATTTGCAACTACAATTGCACGTTGTAAAGCAAAATTTGACAGCCTTTGCCAACACCAACTCTGCCTTTGCCAAAATGAGCTTCCCAAAAGGGTATGGAGAGACATCAAAGCATAGAGAGGCCCGATGTTTGACAGATGTTAAAAAATAAATCTAAAAGAAGAACAACCTAACAAATCAATTAACAAGAGAAGCCTGTACGTTAGTGTGAGAGATAATTTAGAATAACACAAAGCCAACAGATGGAAAACAAAGAAGCTTGGAATAAAAATATAATGAAGATAGAAAAATCACCTAGGCAATGGCACATCTAGATTGTAGAATCATATGCACTACTTTGTCAAGTCATATGCATGTGAATACAAAATTTTCCAACACATGGAAGGCATAATTCACGATAGCAAGAGTGTTGACTATTCCAATTTTATGATATGTTCCCTGTATAGATCAAATTGATTTATGAATGTTTTCATAATGGACCATATTTATTGTGTTTTGTAAAGTTTGTATTCATGAAGGCTACAAGATAAATTGGATAACCAATCAATTTTTTTATGAACATTACAAATAGTATTTATGATAAAAATTCACCTACACATCAAGATGATAAATTGGATAACCAATCAATTTTTTTATGAACATTACAAATTGTATTTATGATAAAAATTCACCTACACATCAAGATGAGTCAACAATTGCAATAAATATTACTTTACTTGTAAGACATTGATTTTATTTTGGGTATGGGTCTTTTGAAAAATCCACCTACACATGAGGATGACTCAATAATTGCAATAAATATTACTTTATTTGTAGGACATTGATTTTATCTTGGGTATGGGTCACTTTGACACATATGGACTATATTTATTTAATAATTTGATTTTACGTATGGGCTATATTTATTGAAGCATTTAATCGTTGCATAAATTCACATGAAGGTAGCAACAAGAGGCTAAACACCAATAGCCAATCATGTTTCTTCCCAAACTTTAAAAACTATAATCATGACCAAATTAAAATAAAATGACTCGTTGATAGTATAGAAGAGTAATGAAAAATTTTGCATATCAAATACAAGAGTTCTTGCCATGGTAGGTACTAATAATTTTGTGGAAAATAACTTATCCTTTCACTTTCCATGAAATGAAAGAAGATGCTTTTCCTTTCCATACAATGAAATGAAAGAAAATGGTGCTTTACTTACTTTGAAAGTACCAATTTAAAACTCTTGCATTGTACTAATAATTTTGTGGAAAATAAATTATATTTTCATTTTTCCATGAAATGAAAGAAGATGCTTTTTCTTTCTATACAATGAAATGAAAGAAAATGATGCTCTACTTACTTTGAATGTACCAATTTAAAACTCTTACATTGTACCAATAGTTTTGTGGAAAATAACTTATCCCTTCACTTTCCATGAAATGAAAGAAGATGCTTTTCCTTTCCATACGATGAAATGAAAGAAAATGATGCTCTACTTATTTTGAATGTACCAATTTAAAACTTCTATTATACCAATAATTTTGTGGAAAATAACTTATCCTTTCACTTTCCATAAAATGAAAGAAGATAATTTTCCTTTCCATACAATGAAAGAAGATACTTTTCCTTTCCATACAATGAAATGAAAGAAAATAACCTCTACTTACTTTGAAAGTAACAATTTAAAACTCTGGCATTAAATAAGAGTTTTAAATTATTCACACTCCTTAAAATCTAAAGTTAAAAACAAAATTGACATTCCATGGGGTCGTGACAATTGCACACGATACAATTCTCCAATAATTTCGTGGAAAATAGTATGTCCACTATAATTTGTTCCTTCTTTTTTTGCTTTCGCTTTCGCTTTCGCTTGGAATTCCAATTCTTCGCTACTTTTCTACATTTTTATAATAAATATATTAAAAGTTCTCGAATAAAGAGAAAGTTGTACCTACTCGTTGGAAATGTCTTCCCCTGTGGTAAAAACATTCAAAACCTGTGGAATTAGGATCAGTTCGGAATAAATTGCATGTATTTTCCACATCTAAAGAGAAACCGCTTACTGTAAGTACTCCATGAATATTTCACGTTGTATTTGTTCCCATTTTTAGATTCTGTTCAGGCTCATTAATATGTATGCACCCTCACAAGTGTTTTTTCATCAGGGTTGATCAGACTTAACATTTAGAGGGTCCATCCATCCAAATTGTTTTGGTGAGGGGAGGGAAATGGAGGAGCAAGTTCCCAAGTACTTCTCGTCAGATCTTATAAACCTGGTATGTGCATTACTGGGACTTTGTTATTTTTTTAATCTCATAATATCAGATGCACGGGGAGCCCACAAAAAGAGGGCACACTGGATCCCAGGAAATGCCTTCATTCTGAGCGCGCTCTCAATTCAGGTTCTGTCAGCATTTCAGACGAGCCCAACTTTGGAGAGGTGGCAATGTTGATGGGCTATCTGCTGCCGGGAATGGCCCGATCTGGCTCTGGAGACGACTGGGGAGATATCTCTGCATTGGCCATCAGTTTATTCACTGGTATCGCCTCTGAGCTCTTTTTTCTAAACAGAAGCAAAGAGCTCTTCAAAATCCTCCACACCACCAAGAAGGTGGACTACAGTTTTGAATATGAGGTGGTGAATGAATTGCAGCAACAACCATCAATTGAAACATGGTACGTCGCATCGAGCTGGGGTATAGTAATGTCTGTTTTATTCCTCATCCTCCTTGTAGGTTGTACCATTGTTGCAGGTAACACCATTCGAGGAATTCTCTATGAGAGAATCGCGGTGGCTCTCTTGACTAAACAAATACAGTCATGGAAGGGATTCGAAGAGGGCTGGGCTTAAACAACACACTCTAAGCTTTGATTTGATACGTGGCTGGTGGCCCCTATTTTTGTTCTGTCTGTTCCGTTTTCCCTTGCCTTCTGCAGTCACGGCTATTCTTAAATATCATCCACTTCAACAGTCAAAGGTTAATTTAGGCCAATAAAAATAGGACAAATATTTACCACTTTTTATTGTGAATGAGGTGTAAAATTGCTATTGAGTGTTTGACCGTTGAAGTGGATGATATTTAAGTGGTGTTTGTGATTGCACACTCTACTTAAATATCATCCACTTCAATGGTCAAACAACCAATAGCAATTTTACACCTCATTCACAACAAAAAGTAGTAAATATTTGTCATATTTTTATTGACCAAAATTGACCTTTGACTGTTGAAGTGGATGATATTTAAGAATAGCCGTCCACTTCTTAAATATCATCCACTTCAATAGTAAAAGGGTGAATGAGATGTAAATTTGCTATTGATTGTTTGACCATTGAAGTGGGCGATATTTAAGTAGAGTGGGGTTCTATAGATATACTGACAGGAGCATGGGGAGATTAGGAAATAATGCTGCGTTCCCAACTAAAGGAAAATACAAATAAGCTATTGTCGTGTTATTGTTTTCATTATTTGATTACTAAAGCGAAATAAGGAGCATATTGATTAAATGTAATTGCAGAACTGCCCAATGAAAATCAACTACTTTATGTATGTAAGGAGGAACTGTGTTATTGTTTTCATTATTTCTTAAGAATCTTAGTCTTGCCTCCACGAATGAACGTGAAGAATGGTAAATTGGAAATGGAATTTGTAAATAAAAATACATACTATTGATTTTTCTTCAATTATAAAATTCATAATGAATTTCTGGTTTGAAGTAATTACGAACCACTAATTATCTATTTCATTTCATGTCTTATACTAAAAGGGTTTATATCCTACTCTTTAGACTAGATTATCGCCAACAAAGTTAAACTCAATTCTATTAACTTTTATTAAAAGGAAGCAATATCATGAATATCACTAAATATGTATGAGAGTCTATATCCTATTAAGATTATTGTCACCAAAGTTAAATTTCAATTCTATTAACTTTTACTAAAAAGAAGCAATCTCACAAAATTCAAACCACATCAAATTAAATATAATGATAATAAAATACTAAATACAATACTAAATACAATACTAAATCAAGATTATGATTTTACACTTTGAGTGCTTTTTGGAATAATAATAATTTATTGATAAAATTGAGTAATATGTCTTATAAAACACAATAACATCACTAATATAGATAATTAATCATTTTTATTACTAAAATAAATTTTAAATAATTTATGATAAATATAATTATAATCTATATAATATTTATGGGGTGGGTTATTGAATGGACTAAGGTTTAAATATTTTTAATTTCATTGGTTAACTATTATACTTTTTTTTTACCCTAAGCTATTTTTTGTAGTACTTGATTAAGGATACAAGACTTTATGATCTACCACCATTGGTTGGGAAGACATGTTGCAACATACTGGACCACCTACATCTCATGCTTCATCTTATTTTCCTAGCTCATGCTATCATGTTAATTATGATGATAAAGAATGTTATAGTGAAGCGTCATCTTGTTATACTAGTAGTTTTGTGTCCTCCCTAAATCCTTACCAAAACCTAGGTGCATCTAGGCAAGAGCTTGTAGAACTTATGAGCCATATGGATATGCTTTAGCATGATATGTTGTAGTTTAAAGCTGAGTTTCCTGTACTAAATACCAAAAAGGTTAAAAGGTCTCCCAAAGTGTCCATTGTTAATGACTACAAACAATTGGACCCCTCTTGGATACCAAGTTGTCTTAACTCCATGCCATGAGAAGTTTACAATCAACCATCCATGTTTCATGGGAAAGATACAACATAGGGTCAGATGCACATCCAAATATATGTTGATTTAAAGGAATATTTGGACATTGATCATAACGATGTAGCGTTGAGGTTTTTTGTTAAATCGCTAAGTGGGAATGCAAAAGATTGGTGAGATATTTTTCCTAGAATTATTTTTCTTCCTAGGATGAACTCATTGCATTTTTTAATAAGTTGTTTACAATGATATTGACCCTTGTTTTCTTGTCCAAGAACTTGTGCTAACATCAAGAGATAAGAAGGGGAGTCTCTCTCTATTTTTAGTAATAGATTTGAAATTATTATACCTAACATTGCTAAGGTTACAAGGCTTAAAATAAATGTGTGTGGGCCTATTTTATGAGACACTTGAGCTTAGTTTGAGTTTTCTTCTGAAAGAGATGAATCTCATAAGTCTTCCCTAGGCCTAAAACCGGGTTAGTATTTTTGAGGAAATCGAGCAATTATCAAATGTTGTATATTTGACACCCTCAAGTGCTAATGCACATATGCCAACTATTTCATGTCCCCAACAAGGGGGAGTGCATAAAGTTGTTCATGCTCATGAAGATGGTGCTATAAGTACATGCTCAAGAAGAATCAAAGGAGGGATTTGTTGCACTTGAATGTATTGGCTTTGCTTGTGGCTTGAATATAAAATTGCAAGAAGAAGAGGAAGAGACTACACACCTTCTAGGTTGCAACAATGATTGTAATTCAACTTGTTGTAATGAAAGTGTAAAACAAAGAGAAAAATGGAAGAACTTGGTTCTCCACATGAAGTGCCTCATAAATTCGGTTCTTGTGCTAAGGGTTTATATGAGCACTTAAATGATGCATGTGATGCAACTATGGATGATTGTATCAACATTTATAATGAGCATGACTATTGGCCACTATCTATTAAGGATTTTAATTAGTGCACAAGTTAGTATGATGCATTACATTTTGATGAGGTCACATTTTTCCTTATTTGAGATCACATTAGTGCACTCAAGCTTGAATCTTTTGTTTGGGACTTCACTACATGGATTGAAGAGGTGGATCTACAATGTTGAAATGGTCTTAACAAAAAGTATGACATAAACCACTTTGAGAACATGCATGAATTTGTAAGCTTTTAGTTCGATATGCATAAGGATATATTTCATGCACATCAAAATAATAATCAAGTTTTTTTATTGAATTATGTGATTTTGAGGCCTTTTATTTTATCCTTGATTCACTTGGTGCGGTCACCAACCAAGATAACAATGTAGACATGTGTTATGGGGATCTCCATGCTTCCATGTGCTTGGATTGGGTTGTTGACCTAGTTTTTCATAATTTATATGACAGTGACCTAGATTTTGAAAGAATGTACACAAAAATCTAGAGAAGCATGAGTCATGTTATTTCTACTTATGTTGCCTTGTCATGATGGTCTTCATGTTTAATTTTAGCATTTTATTGTCAACACTAGTAATATATTTATGCATGAGTGTTTTAGATGTTTCATTTTGCAACTGAGAAAAGATCACATTACCAAATCAAGAGTAATTAGCTCTTTTAGATGATTGTATTTGATAGAGGAAAGCATATGTTATGGTTCTTCTTGTGGCCTTTAGAGATAATAGTATTTCCAAGGCCTTACAACCCTTAATTAGTGTGAAGGTGTTTATGCAGTAGCTCACATTTTTTTTATCCCTATTCTTATTTTAGGTTCTAGTAGTTTTGTCTCCTTTTATCCTTCTTGTGTTGTGTCTTGTACATGTGTGTGTCCTTTTATTTTCCCTACGGTTCTTCCCTTATTCCTACCTTGCTCATCATAGTCAGTACCCTAGAGACTCATTTTGGATTCCTATCATGCTCGTAGGAGGCACACATCCACAACCAACTCTATATTAACCTATCACCCAAAAATACATTGTCATGCCTTCATTGTTACTTTTATCCACATTTTATGTCCTTATTGATTACCAATTTGAGGTTTCCTTTTAATGGGTTTTATTAATAGTTTGTGTTTCATGTCTTGTGTCATTCCCCTATTAGGTCTTTGCATTGTTCCATGATGTTTAAATTCTATGATTAGGGGGTCTAAGTTCAAATTTATAGGTGCTAATTCTATTATACAATAAGGTGGAGTTATAGTGTGAATCTACATTTTACATGGTTGTGTGTTCTCTTTTCAACCCCACACCTCCACAAAGCTTTTCAGTTCAAGGATTTGTAGACTTTTATTGCATGGGTACAAATTGTGCAAATTACTCACCTATCTTTAGTTCCCACACCCCACAAGAGTTATATTTGGTAAGCTAACATATATCATTCACATCATTACACATACCATGCAAACTATGTACATGCTTCCAATCGTCACATCCCTACAAGAGTCTTATTTAGTGGGTTGATAGAACTATCTTGCACCCTCACATTTTCATTACAAACTACATACTTGTCTCCCATTTCCACTTCCATGAAAAGGTTCGTGCTCTACATACTTGTAGGTCTCTTATGCAAGTTTGTAATATATAAAAATTATTTATTTTCTCTCTATTAATGGAACCTAGCAAGAGTTACATTTGGTGTGATAGCAAGCCTACCATGTGCATCTTTGGATATCCATTGAAAAATGTATGCCAACCTCCTCATCCAATGCCCCACCACATTTTATAATCCATGGACTTGTCAAGCATATGTGTATATATACACACTTGTGCCCATCCTTGTAACCTTGTGATAGTATTACTTGGCGACTTGACTAAATTATAATGCACTTTTGCACCCCTTGTAAAATGATGTCTTGCCTCCCAATCATGCAAGCTTGAAAATCATTGTTATCTATAAACTTGTGAACCTCACACACATCTTTGCATATCCCTTACATAGTGCAATCTTGACTCTAGACCCCATGACCCTACAAAATCTCATAGAGGTGGACCTTAATCACTCATTTGCATGCATGGAAAGATTACTTCTCTACCTTATAACTCCATAGGAACTACATTTGGTAGGATGTAGAATTGATTTGCATTGTTGCATGTCCCTACCATTTGTTTCTATCCCAATATCCCATAGAATTGACACCCTTCCTTTCAACATGTGTGCTCATGTCCCAAGTTTGTGACCCTACAACTCTTCTTTTGCTAGACTCTTGAACCTTCTTTGTTACTTTAGACGTTACTTTCTTACATGTTTCCCAATCCTATTTCTCTATGCTACACTCATTTTATAGGCTCTACCCCAACCTTGCAAGTTGTAAAATAAGAAATTTCCCCCACTCCTTGCAACTCTACAATTTTCATTAAGGTTAAACTCTTGACCTTGTGTGTGTGTTCCATTTTCATCAGGGTTAAACTCTCAACCTTGTGGGTGTGTGCATGTGTGTGGGTGTGTGCATGTGTGAGTAAGATAGAATCAATCAAAGATCTATGGATCCTAGGGTTAGAAGATCACAAGATGTAGCAATGAAAGAACAATAGAATATATCTAGAATTTGAAAGAAAATGAACCTTCCACAAATTAGAACTTTGGAATGATTCCAAAATACTGATTCATAATGATTATCTTATGTAATAGTCTTGATTCAAGATATATTCGGCTAAAAGTATCATTCACCATTATGTGTATGTCCTTATGTTACTAGTCTTGCTTGTTGTTACATGGAGCCTAATCAGACTCGAAGATTAAATTTACCCCACTTTTATCAGCGTGGTTTCCCCCCAAATTCCTACGGGATCAAGGGGCAGCGCCCCCAAGATGGGGTCAAGGGGCAGCATAAAAAAAACCCTATTTTGTAACCAAGCAAAGTTGTGATAAAAATGGCTAAGGGTTAGGGTTTCCATTGATGTATTGTAGCATTTACAGCGGTATTGAGTTGCAAGGATTGTTGGTTGTAATCAGTTTTGATTTACTGGATAATAATATTAGACTCTCTGTTTTGGTGGATGTAGCCTGAGTTTGGGTGAACCACGTTAAAACTTGTCTCCCGTTGTTATTATTTTTATGTATTTCCATTCCTTTGTTTAATTTTTATTTGCATTTAATTAATATCTTCTGCCAGCTAACCCTAACAAGTGGTATCAGAGCAGGTTGTGTTCAATTATCATCTACAGGAAAGTCTCACGATTAAGTGGGAGCAATGGCAGATGAGGGCAAATTGAAGGTTGATAAATTTAATGGGAAAAACTATCAGTTATGGAAGATGCAGATTGAGGATTACCTCTATTAGAAGGATTTATGGAGGCCATTGGAAGGAGTATCCAAGAAACTGGCAGGAATGATGGATGAGGATTGGGAACTTCTAGACAGAAAGGCATTGGGAACCATTCGGTTGTGCCTAACACCATCTGTGGCATTTAATATAACAGAAGTGAAGACAACAAGTAAACTGATGAAAGCTTTGGCTAAATTATATGAAAAACCCTCAGCCTCAAATAAGGTATTTCTCATGAAGCATTTGTTTAATCTGAAAATGGTTGAAGGTGGATCTATGACAAATCATTTAAATGAGTTTAATATGATTGTCACTCAGTTAACTTCTATAAAAGTGAAATTTGATGAAGAGGTGAGGGCTCTCTTGGTTTTATGTTCTTTGCCAAAAAGATGGAATAGCTTGGTAATGGTTGTAAGTAGCTCTGTCTCTGGTTCAAACACTTTAAAATTTGATGATGTCATTGGTGTTATCCTTAGTGAAGAAATGCGGCAGAAAAACTCAAGAGGATCCACATCAGGTAGTGTTTTGAATACACAAAGCAGGGGTAGATCAAAGGAGAGAGGAAAAGGTTCTAGAGGTCATGGGAAGTCATGAGGAAAATCAAAGGATAAGAGATCCCAAACCAGAGGACAGAAGGATTCCTGGTACTGTGGGAAACCAGGTCATCTGAAGAAAGATTGATGGTCTTGGAAAAATAAAGGAAACAAACAAAAAGGCAATAAAGAGGCAAATGTGGTAAGTAATAAATCTAAAGATGATGCTTTGATTCTTTCCCTAGATAATGTTGATGATTCATGGGTTTTAGATTCAGGGGCCTCATTTCATACTACGCCCCATAGAAGTTATTTTCTTGATTATGTCCAAGGGGATTTTGGGTTGGTTTATTTGGGAGATAACGAACCCTCTTAGATTGTTGGAAAGGAATGAATTAAGATTAAGTTGCAAAATGGGAATCATTGGCTACTACAAGAGGTAAGGCACGTCCCAAGGCTCAGTAGGAATTTAATTTCAGCAGGGCAGCTAGCTGAAGAAGGTTGCATTATTACATTTACTAATAAAAATTGGAAGGTTTCAAAGATGCTTTAATAGTAGCAAAAGGTGCAAAAGTAGGCACCCTATATTTTTGTACAGGTCATACTGTTCCTTCTACTTTAGCTGTTGCAAAGAAAAAATAAATAGGTTTAGGAACAATTGTTGCATATTCGCAAGAAGAGACTGAAACAGTTGCTGCAGGTTCTAAGACAATATTGTGGCATAACAGACTTGGGCATATGAGTGAAAAAGGTATGAAGGTACTTCATTCTAAGAAAGTTTTACCAGGTTTGAAATTTATTAATATAGATTTCTTATGGCAAACAAAAGAGATTTAGTTTTCTCAAGGATAGAAAGCAAAAGAAAGATGAAAAGTTGGAGCTTGTGCATACAGATGTATGGGGACTGGCTCAGGTATCTTCTCTTGGTGGCTCTTGATATTATGTTACATTCATAGATGATGCAACTAGGAAGGTTTAGATTTATTTCTTTAGGCAGAAATCTGATGTATTTGAAACATTTAAGAAATGGAGAAGCTTGGTTGAGAATGAGATGGGTAAAAGATTAAAATATCTTAGATTTGATAATGGTGGTGAGTATTGCAACAAAGAATTTGAGGATTATTGTTCCTTTATTAGAATTCGTAGGCAAAAAATGGTTCTAGGGACTCCACAGAAAAATGGAGTTGCTGAATGCATGAATAGGACAATAATGGAGCGTGCAAGGACAATGAGATTGCATGTTGGGCTACCTTTAAACATGTGGGCAGAAGCTGTCAACTCTATTGTATATTTAATTAATAGAGGTCCTTTAGTTCCTTTGGGTTGTGGTATTCTAGAGGAAGTATGGACAGGTAAGAAGGTGAGTTATTCTTTTTTCAAAACCTTTGGATGTGAAGCATTTGCACATATAGATTTTAAAAATAGAACCAAGCTGGATGTAAAATCAAAAAAGTGTACCTTTGTTAGATATGGCATTGATGAATTTGGTTATAAGCTTTGAGATTTTGAAAATCAAAAAATTGTGAGAAATAGGGATGTTGTATTCAATGAGAAGGTGTTGTACAAAGATTAGTTACAGCAGCATGAGAAGAAAGAAAAGGATTATGTGGTGTTGGACGATACTCCAAATAGTGATGTTCCAGTGGTTCCTCATGCTTCGCAACAACAATAAGAAATACCACAAACTCTAGTGAATGTTAGATGGTCAACAAGGCTAAGTAGACCGCCTGAAAGGTTTTCTCCCTCTTTGTATTCTATTTTGTTAATAGATGCTAGTGAACCGAAAGGGTATGATGAAGCTATGAAGGTGGATACACAGGTTCAGGAGATTGCAATGAAAGAAGAAATGGACTCCTTGCTGAAAAATTAGACTTGGGAATTATGTAAGTTGCCTGCAAATAAAAAAGCTTTACCAAACAAATGGGTTTATAGGCTGGAAGAGGAAGATGGAGGTAAGAAAAGATTTAAAGCCAAGGTAGTTGTAAAAGGATTTACACATTGATTTTTATGAGATTTTTTCTCCGGTTGTTAAGATGACTTCTATTCGTATTGTTTTAAGTATTGTGGCTGCTGAAGATTTGCATTTGGAATAGCTAGATTAAAAATTGTCTTTCTCCATGGTGATTTAGAAGAGAAGATATACATGGAACAACCCCAAGGATTTGAGGTCACAAGTAAGGAGAAACTCATATGCAGATTGAAGAAGAGTTTGTATGACCTGAAACCAGCACCTCAGCAATGGTATTTGAAATTTGATAGTTTTATAACTGAGCAAGGCTACATCTAGTGTAATTCTAACCATTGTGTTTATTTTAAGAGGTTGGATAATGACAACTACATTATTTTATATTTATATGTTGATGACATGCTTGTAGCTGGGTCTAACATGGATCACATAAGAGAGTTAAAATAGAATTTAGCACAATCATTTGCTATGAAAGATTTAGGGGCAGCAAAACAAATCCTTGGTATAAAAATTTGCAGAGATAGGAAGAACAGAAAATTGACTCTATCTCAGGTTGATTATGTTGAAAAGGTGTTGCAGAGATTCCATATGGAGAATGCAAAAGATGTCAGCACACCTTTGCCTAGTCATTTGAAATTGACTAAGGAGATGTGTCCTAAGACACAAGAGGAGGAAGACAAAATGTCCAAGGTACCATATGCTTCAGCTGTAGGAAGTTTAATGTACGCCATGGTATGCACGAGACTAGATATTGTACATGTTGTAGGAGTCGTAAGCAGGTATATGAGTCATCTCGGATTGGAGCATTGGAATGCAGTAAAATAGATTCTCAGATATTTGAGAGGTACATCTAATAAACACTTATGTTTTGGGGGCTCTAATACAGATTTAGTAGGTTATATAGACTCAAATTTGGCAGGGGATACTGATACCAGGAGTACTACAGGTTATGTCTTTACTGTAGGTGGGACAGCGGTGAGTTGGATTTTTAGGTTGCAAAAGGTGGTTGTTTTATCCACCACAAAGGCAAAATATGTAGTTGCAACAGAGGCAAACAAGGAGATGATATGGCTGCAATCTTTCATGAAAGAATTGGGCAAATAGTAAGCTAACAATTATTTGTTTATGGACAGTCAGAGTGCCATACATCTTGCAAAAAATTTTGCCTTGCATTCAAAGACCAAACACATAGTTGAGGTATCACTTCATTCGGTCGGTGTTGGATGATGGATAGTTAAGACTGGAAAAGATACATACAGATGAAAATCTAGCGGATATGTTTGCAAAGGCAGTGACAAGGGAGAAGTTGAGCTCCTCTTCAGCTTCAGTTGGTCTTCAAGATTGAAAATAAAAATAGAACAGCAGAGTCCAAGGTGCTTATTTCCAATGCGAGCTACAGGGTCAGTGGTGTTATAATCAGTCTCCAAGTGGGAGATGATATGGTGTGGAGTCTGATCAGTCTCCAAATAGGAGATGATATGGTGTGGAGCCTGATCAGTCTCCAAGTGGGATATTGTTGTTATATGGAGCCTAATCAGACTCGAAGGTTAAATTTACCCCACTTTTATCAGTGTGGTTTCCCCTCAAATTCCTATGAGGTTAAGGGGAAGCCCCCTTGTGGGGGTTTCGGGGCAGCATCCCCACGTCCCCAAGATGGGTTCAAAGGGTAGCACCCCTTGCAGGGTCCAAGGGCAGCGCCCTTGGTGCGCTCCTTATCGCAATACAGGGAGGGGTCGAGGGGCAGCGCCCCCGTGGGGGCTCGGGGGCAACACCCCCGAAACCTCACACGATTTTTATTATTTTATTAAGGCATCGGGAGTTATTTTTTTTATTCGCCGACATAAAAAAAAAACCCTATTTTGTAACTGACAAAAGTCATGATAAAAATGGCTAAGGGTTAGGGTTTTCATTGATGTGTTGTAGCATTTGCAGTGGTATTGAGTTGCAGGAATTGCTAGTTGTAATCGGTTTTGATTTACTAGATAATAATATTGGACTCTCTGTTTTGGTGGATGTAGCCCGAGTTTGGATGAACCACGTTAAAACTTGTCTCTCACTGTTATTATTTCTATGTATTTCCATTCCTCTGTTTAATCTTTATTTGCATTTAATTGATATCTTCTGTCGGCTAACCCTAACATTGCTAGTGTTTTAGTTTATAGATAGTTTTTTGTGTTGAATGGTTGAACCTATGTGTGAAGTAATCTTATTGTATTGTAAATGTTGGATGATTTGATTGGCTAGGTAAGTTGCTTATTGAGTTTAATTCTCCATGGTGTGTGGGTTAGGGCTTGGAAATTCTCTAGCCTAACTTAATGCAAACATTATGGCTAGGATCTTATTGTTGTTGATCTATGTTCTTATCGTAATATTATAAATAAATTTATAAAACTTAACCTAGATTTCAGCTCTAATGGTTATGTTGTATAAATATATTTATATTGATTGATTAATGGAGTATAGTTTGATCTAAGCCTAGCCCTATTATCTATAGCCTATGGTTTTAAGTTATGTGTGTATATAGATATACATATAAATTATATTTCATCCTACCTATATTTAAACTTAAGTCTTAGCTAAAATAAAAGATAACCATAAAACCTAACCTAGACCTATGTCTAAATTTAACTATTATCTACGTAGAGGGTCAGTGCAAGAAGTTGGGTCCACTTTTTGGCCAAAAAGTGGAAGTGTTTTTCCTGATTTTTAGAATTTGTCACATTTGACCTTAAAATTTGAAGCACTTAGATATGGAATCTTTAAAAAAAATCACTAAATATAAAATGTAGTACTCGGAGTCTAGTTTCCAAATATTTAATTTTTTTCAATACCCAGATGATACAAATTGATTTTCAATATGCATTTCTAAAAACCACTGTTTAAAAGTCACTTTTTTTTAACCACACCATGCATGTGTACGGCCAACATAATTTGACCTAAATAAAATTATTTTTCAAAATCCTTTTGGGAAAAGATGTATAGTACAGTGAAGTTTGATGAGGATTTTTTTATAATTTTTTTCTGAATAATTTTTTTTATTAATTTTTTATTAGGCCTAATTACTACTTTTGAAAACCCCTCGTGTACAGCCAACATAATTTAAGCAAAAAAAATCATTGTGTAAAGAATGATGTGTAGATTGATGACATATAATTTTTTTTAAAAATTAAAAATTAAAAGTTATTAAAAAAATACAAACACCTATCATTTCAAGTTTTTAGACCAGTTTGCTCATAAATTAAATAATAAATAGAAGAACTTGTCTAATAACAAAAAAATTACATATTTGAAAACTAGACAATGTCATCTGTAATGGGTTTTCATTTCGTAAAAAAATATAGAAAAAAAGGTCCTCAGCCATATAGATAAACTCGGTGTTTCTTCTTGTTATGTACTTAGAAAAAAACTTGCAGATCCAAGGCTCAAGGTGGGCCAACCATGCCTATCCCGAACCTAAAACCCAAGCAAAGGGAAGGGAAAAAGTGGTCGGTGATTTCAAATTTCATAGAACGGGTACCCGTTATAAAACGGGTACGCATTACACAACAGGTACCTGTTATTTTTTTAAGAACGGATACCTGTTTCTATTATACCCATTATTTCCCATATCAAGGAAAAACGTACTATTATTATATCCCTGCAACTTGTAAGTTTGATCAATACGGCCCAACAGCGACAATTTCTACATTTTTTACTTATAGGTGTTTTGTGGAATCTCTTGACAGGTCATATTCTATTCAAATTTTGAAAGGAGTTAATCATATAAACAATTCTGAAGTGAAATCAAGTGCATGAGCTATTTTCAAGAGGAATAAAGAAAGATAGTTTTTATTTTTACATCTACTTTTTACTTCAAAATCTATGGAACAAAGGATCTACATCTAATTCTACTTCAAAATTTCAAATAAGTACATTAATTATGAAATTGGATTAAGTATCAACTGCTAGTTTATCAATAGGGTTTGGTAATCATGGGATCAAATCAACATCAAAGAAAAAAATAAAGGAGGGTAATGACACCTCAATAAATTGAAGCAAATAGAGAGAAGGAAGCAAAAAGGTAAAGAGATAGAAGAGCACGGATTCTAGAGATGAAGAATATTGAAGCATCTAGTTCCATGAGTATTGAAGAGAAAGACATTCAAGAGACTATAAATGATGGGATGAATGTAGATGATGCAAATGTGGAAATGGTGAATTTAGAATAAAATGTGTCTATAGAAACAAATGCATGTATGTCTTCAAACCCAGCTTTTGAAGATATGGAAATTGTGACTATACACACAAATCCAGGTATGTCTTCAGAGCCAGCTTTCAATGATATGGAAAACACGACTATAGAAACAAATCTAGGTGTGTCTTTGGAGCCAACTTTCAATGATATAGAAAACATGACTATAGAAACAAATCCAGGTGTGTCTTCGGAGCCAACTTTCAATTATATGGAAAACACGACTATAGAAACAAATCCAGCTATGTCTTCAAACCCACCTATTGATGATATGAATGAGAATGATATCCCTTTTAGGAGTGAAAATGAAAATGTTTTATTTAAGATTGAAAGAAATGTCTTAGATAATCTTCCTAGTAAGATTTGTTGGAGGCAAATGAGAACTCATGCAAATAGATTATATAAAATATTTTTTTATAGAAAAAGTCTTGGATTTCAATGTAAACTTATGATGCAATTGATGAAGATGTGGAAATTGTGAAAAGTAATGAAAAAGTTAGGCATCTTTGTAAAACCTAAAAAAAATGATGAATCAATCAAACAAGTTTTATCTAGTGTTGCTAATGCTATTGATTCTATTGGTAAAAAGAGTCAATCTAAAGATAGAAATGTAGCACGAAGAGCTATAACAACTACTTTAGTAAATAAATCATCTTTTAATAAAAGAATGATAAGTAAGACAAGTGAAATTCTAAAGATAAATCCTAAAACTTTAAGAAGAGCAGCAAAGAGAAGAGAATCTATTGAAAAATATCCAATTAACCAATGTTAGAGTTTTAGTGGTAGACTCCCAAGGTATGACATGAAATTAAATAGTGAAATCAAATCTTTAATTGAAAAATATTGGCATGATAATACAAGGGTATCATATAATGTTAGAGATGTTTTAAAATTATGAGTGGGGTCTAAAATTCATGATCCTCATCCAAAACATCTATTAGACATGACTCAAAGTGAATTATATAAAAAAGTTTTAGATGATTTAGTGTTAGAACAATTTAATATTACCATAAGCCAAAGATCTTTCGAGAAATGTAAACCTTGGTATGTGAAAATTAATAAACAGCGAATCTCTTGTTGTTGTAAAACTCATGTGCAATTTTGTTATTATTATGATGTTTTTTGATATATACATTCTACTTTGCATACTGACAAAATTATGCAAGAATGTGGTATTAATATGCCACCTCAAACAATTAAGGAGTTTGTTAGCAGGTTTGTTTTGTGAAACATCTACTGGATACTTATTTTATTCAAAAGCATGTATTTATGGACAATGCAATAAATGTGGCAACTTTTCATTGTTAGGAGAATGTATGCATGAAAATATTTCACATGAGTTTGGACAATAATTAGTGGATGTGAAAAGAATTCAAGAATGTTGAATATTCTTTAAAGAATGGAAAAATTGGAAAGCGTTGTGAGTTAGTCACTGAAAAAATTTGTGTGCATGCATTCATCAAAGATTTTAAGGATAATATTGTATCCAAATATGTCAAACACTCCCAATATGCTTGGTGGCTTGATGGACAATTTCGTTCATGTAAAAACACATTTCCAATTGGAACTATCCTATCAGTGGTTGACTTTGTAGAAAACTATACTCTTGCTCCACAAGAGAAAATTCAATCTCAGTATTATAATTCAGTGCAAGTGGCCATATTTGTTCATATTGTATACAGACATGCAGATGATAGTATAGAAAATAATAGAAAATTTTTGAGGGAGTACCATTTCTATTTGAGTGATAATCTGTTACACTCTTCAGAGTTTGTGCAATATTGTTTCACAAAATTTTATGAAAATTAAAAAAAGAGGAATCTAGATGGCACAACATTTTATATGGTCAGATAAGTGTACAGGACAGTTCAAAAATGCAAGAATATTTTATTGGCTATGTAGGGCTCACAAAGAAAACAATATCCAACATATGTGGAGTTTTTTTGAAGCTAGACATGGTAAAGGAGAACATGATGGAGCTGGAGCATGTGTGAAAAAAGCTCTTGCTAGAGAGCAACTAAAATTTGAGGATACAGCCAAATTTAGAGATGCACGTGTAATTGTGAATTGGTGTAATAAAAAATTATCTATGGGATCAAATGAGAACTCTACAATTCGATGATTCTTTTGGTTAGTTGAAGAAGAGAATATTCCTACTCGACTTGATTGTGAGACAATAACTGGATCAACAAATTTGTATTCATTTAAGAGTTCAAATGCAAGCACATGGACTATATGGACTAGGGATCTTGCATGTTTTTGACAATTTTGTATTACAGGTGATTGGGGAGCATGTGAAAATACATAATGGGTTGAAGAATGCAAACAAAGATCCTTGACACCTACAGAAACACAACATCAACTTGAAACAACAATTGAAGATGATAATCAAATGTTTGCATCAGATGACTATGATCGTGTTTCAGACCTTGTACAAGAAGGTACTTTTATTTTCAATATTTTTTTATTGCTATTTTTTTGTACATCTATATATAATTAATTATATATGTATGCATGTACAAATTTATGTGATTTAGATACATGTCACACTTTATTGAATTACATAAATTTTTTTGTAGGACATGTGTATGTTGTTGCACCTGAGGGAAATGAAGGGGAAACCGAGTATTGGTTGGCTCGATGTGTTGAGACAAAAAAAAAGTTGTTACATCTTAGAGTAGATGATGATAACATGGAGTATCCAACACGTTATGTGGTTGTTGTTGGCACTTGGCTACGAAAATATCTAATAAGAAGGTATGGTTTGCCTGCATTTGAAGATTATGAAACACATAAGAAGATCATACACTACTCACATTTGGTTGTGGCAACAAATATAAAACTAGTCAGATATCAAGGCAAACCTTCTAATAAACAGTTATGGACACTTTCAATGGAAGAACATGAGTCAATTATAGATGCATTACAAAAAAATGAGGATGCAGATGGTACAATAGAATAAATTTCTAGGTATGTAAACCATACTCTTACATCCCCTAAATCCATCCTCTTAAATGTATCCTATAATGTTATCTAGTTACATGTAATGCATCAATGTTTTGTCTTTTTGGTATATAAATTCTTTCATTCTCATTTTAGTTTCTATATTATTCCCCTTGTCTTAAATTTTGTATCAACTCATATAAATATATAGTTAATTTACTTGTACATTTGAACATTACTTTTTGCAGGTGTACCCTAGACAAGTAGTCAAATTTGCATGATTGTCATTAGAAGTTTTTGCCATACAAGTACGTGAAGTCATTTTTGTAGTCTTCAACTAAAAGTGAATGCAAATTAGGTAATTGTATATACTTACATTATGGCTTTCACATTCAACATGTTATCTAGTTACATAATGCATCAATGTGTTATATTTTTGGTATATAAATTATTTCACTCTCATTCACCTTCTATATTATTCCCCTTGTCTTAAATTTTGTATCGACTCATTTAAATATATAGTTAATTTACTTGTACATTTGAACATTACTTTTTGTAGGTGTACCCTAGACAAGTAGTCAAATTTATATGATTGTCAATAGAAGTTTTCACCATACAAGTATGTGAGGTCATTTTTGTAGTCTACAACTAAAAGGGAATGCAAATTATGTAATTGTATATACTTACATTATGGATTTCACATTCAACATGTTATCTAGTTACATAATGCATCAATGTGTTGTGTTTTGGGTATATAAATTCTTTCATTCTCATTTCACCTTCTATATTATTCCGCTTGTCTTAAATTTTGTATCGACTCATGTAAATATATAGTTAATTTACTTGTACATTTGAACATTACTTTTTGCAGGTGTACCCTAGACAAGTAGTCAAATTTGCATGATTGTCAATAGAAGTTTTCACCATACAAGTATGTGAGGTCATTTTTGTAGTCTTCAACTAAAAGTGAACGCAAATTAGGTAATTGTATATACTTACATTATGGCTTTCACATTCAACATGTTATCTAGTTACATAATGCATCAATGTGTTGTATTTTTGGTATATAAATTCTTTCCATCTCATTTCACCTTCTATATTATTCCCCTTGTCTTAAATTTTGTATTGACTCATATAAATATATGGTTAATTTACTTGTACAATTGAACATTACTTTTTGTAGGTGTACCCTAGACAAGTAGTCAAATTTGCATGATTGTCAATAGAATTTTTCACCATACAAGTATGTGAGGTCATTTTTGTAGTCTTCAACTAAAAGTGAATGTAAATTAGGTAATTATATATATATACTCATATATTTCTCATCCATCCTCTAAAGACACCTACTTGTACATCCCCTTAATTCATCCTCTTAGCTCCCCTTAAGCCATCCTCTTACATCCCCTTAACCATCAAGTTTTATCTTATACTTTGTAAATTGACTCGTGTACATCTCTCCAAGTAAGCTATCCTCTTTTGTATCCCCTTAAGAAATCCTCTTCTAGCTCCCCTTTTAATTAATCTTTTTATACATCCCCTAAAGCCATCCTCTTATGTATCCCCTTAAGACATCCTCTTAGCTCCCCTTAAGCCATCGTCTTACATCCTCTTTTGTGTTATCTAGTTACATATTGCATTAATATTTTGTGTTTTTGGTACATATTCTTTCATTCTCATTTACATTCATTATTTCTTGCAGGTGTATCCTACAAGTAGATTTTCCCATGATTGCCACTACAAGATTTCATCATAATGTAAATGGTAGATCAATTTTGTAGTCTTGTCAAACTAATAACATGGACCTATAAGCTAATTGTATAGATATACTCATATGTTTCATAATGGACCTATTTTTTGTTTTGAAACTCTTTTTATGATCTATGTATTTAATTTTCATGAATTGAATATTATTTTATGATTTCCACAAATGATATTAGTGTAGAGGTTCAATAAGTATATAGTTTATATTTTTCCTATCATTTTTGTACCCACTTTAGCTATGTTCTGAGATGTGTTGATTTAGCATTTTTTTTATATTATTTAAATGCACAAAAGTTGAAGACTTGTATAGAACCTATCCATCTACTCACTCTAACTCTCATTCATTCATGATTGTGTAGTAGTGTCATGATAGTTAAAGGGAAATAGTCCTAGTATAGTTTGCATATTTGAAATGGTTTAATATCATCTCTATGAATGCCATAGTCCTCCTCTATATCCTTCAATCATTGTCTTGAACAGTCTAATGCTATTACCAATAAATATGGGACTGTGCTATCATATTACCTAGGTGTAGTCATAAGTATCATGGTATGGATTGAGTCATTGATGTTGTAGAGTTATTTACAACTGCTAAGGTAATAATGAGGGTTATCATGCATAGGTAAGGTAGTAAATAGTCATTATTTCAAACTAAATGACTACCATAAAGGTTACTCATTGTCATAGCAAAGAGAAGATTATTGTCATGAATGAAGATTATTGCCATATCCAATCTAGACTGTCATAAATCATTGAGATGTTCTCATAAGAGCAATTCAAATCTAAAAATCAGTCATAATGAGGTTATATCATCTAAAGTCCATTGCAAAACTCCATATGACAATAATAAAACAAATAGGATAGTCATGAAACAAATAGGACACTCATGAAACAATAAAGTAATCATGTTAGTCAAGAGGTTTTCATAGTGATTGATGATCTTATATCATTCTAAATGGTCATATGCTAGTTAGATAGACATGTATTTATGGCAACAAGTGGCCTTCATGAAATTCATAAGAGGCTACCAAACCAATTATAGGATTGTCCTAATGAAACAAGAGAGGACTATAAAATGCATAAGTGGTCATCCCAACACCTATATGATTGTCATAACAATCCCTAATAGCCACTTGCCTTCATGACCAATCAAAGATGTTATTAAGAACTTGAAGATAATCCCTAATACCCACTCAATAGAACTACTAAGAGAATGGCCAATCAAACCAAGACAAGAATCTACATAGCAAAAGGAATCTCAAAAATGAAATAATTCCCTAGCACTAGAAACATTCTCAGTAATCATTATAAGGAATTAATGCACCAACATTGTCAACCAATAAGGTATAAAAGAGAAGATCTCAAGAGAATGTATAAATACAAGAAGAGATCACTTGGAGAAGGCTACTAAACCTAAACACATGAAACTGGAAGTGCTGGAAAGAGCGGAAAATGAATTGTGAAAAATAGGAAAAATGAAGGGACCTTGATAAGGTATATATTATCTATTCAAAAATTTGAAAAAATTATCTACACATTAGATATTCACATGTACATATAAGAAACCATCAAAGCATAATTGAAAGCGGATTTTTGTAAGATGTATTAGTTGCAAATGCTACTTCTGATCACCACAACCCTCACAAGAAATTATGCACAAAATCTCTCTTGAATAATTTCAAATTGTGATAAATTTTTTGTAGCTTATATTGTGTGGATAAAATTTGAATTTCCTTCTAGTTTCTTGTTGCATCATGGTATGAGGTAGGTGCAACTCTACTAACTTATTAAGAACTATTAAGATTCATGTTCATTGATTGTTGATAAAAAAATCTGTTGAAATATACATATAAAATGAATGTTTGGTTCTATATGCTTTTTCTTCTAAAGAGTTAGTTTCTCTACAAGAATTGAATGCTTCATTTGAATCATGTTTTGAATGTTTTTTTAAGGAATATTTTGTTTGGACACTATCAAAGTGAGCCTAACATCCTTATCATTTTATCATATTTTGCAATTCACTTTACCATATGTAGCAAATTGGACTAGGTATGTTACCTTATGAAGAAGATTAGTCCAAATTTTGTATTGAATTGCTCACATAGTGGGTTGAGCCTTACACCGTTGTATTTTGTAGGTTGTTTCAACTTTTGAAGAAAATTGTAATAGATGCACTTATCTTTTGAAGAAAATCACTCTAGCTATTGCATTGGATTGCACACATCTCATTTTATTGCCAAATTAATTGTTGTATTATAGAGTATGTATGCTTGTGTACACTAGACTATTAGAGTGAATGACCTTACTTTTTTATTATGCGTGCATCTACATGAACCCCATCTTTAGTTCCAACATTGTTTCTACTATAACTACGAAGTCTACTTCAACACATACATGAAGGGAAATGCAAGGTTTATCGTAGGTAAATTACCTTGTTATAAAGTGCTCTAAATTTTAGCTCAAGTTTTGCTAAAGAATGTCCTAAGTTTTATGAAGTTTGGCCAAATTTTGTACAAGCAAAACAACTTTTTCATCTTTCTTCTACTAGTAGTAGTGTATTTGGAGTTGGAAGAGCAATTAGAATCTATTAAAGTACAAAATATTGGAAAATATAATAGACTTCAAAATTAGAGAATCCTTTTGCACATACATTGCAACCCTTGTAGCTATGCTAAATGACATGCAAATAATTGTCCCATTGCACACTCCTCTTATGAGAAATGCAAAGATCATGGACTATTATGTGATTAACTACAATAGTCTAGCAATTAGTTTGAAAAGGAAACAAAATGAAAATGTACAACTAACAACCCAAAAGCTTCCAAAATGATTGCTAAATGTCACTAAAGAAGAGTGAATTGCAATATGAATGATTAGGAGTAGCAACTAGAAGTTCTACTCAAAACGTGTTTGAAGAACAAATCTAAAACTTGTGGATCATCAACTGTCACATTATAAACTCGCATAAAAAATTAGTTTGTTGCTTCACCATTGGATGGGCACTTTTTTGTCCTTTTTAACTAATGCAAATTGATTTATGATTATTATTCAATCCAATCACACAATTAAATTTTAACATTTTCTAACAAAAATAAATAAATGAAAAATAAAAACTTTCAAGAAAATTATTAATTTTTCATAATTAGTCACCCATTAAAATTGAATTGCAAGATAAACTAATCCATTATTATTATCATAATTAAATTCTCCTCTCATATCCCAAATTTAGACATAATCTATTAGATAACTATAACACCAAACTTATCTATTAGATAATTGTAACACCAAACCTATCTATTCCACTATGTAAATTAACTTAATTTAGGTTTGTGAGGTGATGTATTAGAATTTTGAATTTTGAATATAAATATAAATGAAAACATTTAATTAATTTTGGCAGTTAATAGATTGTTCACTATTTCAATTATAACTATTGAACCATAATGCATAATCACTTCTTAAATTAAAAAATGTAGTAGAGAGAAATCTTCTAACATGTCTCAATTAAATAATTTATAATCTAGAAGTGAACAATGAAGCATATTTAACATATTATCTAACATACTAAAATGTTCAAGCATATAGTCAATAATATATACATGTAGATCTATCTAGATAAGTCCATGAAATACTATAAAATATAGGTAGGACTCATGAAATGTGTACTAAAACATCTACTCATAGTCAGCATATAAATAAATACAAATCATAGTTCATGAAATACTGAAATATATCTAGAAGTACATGTAATAGCAAGTTCGACCTATTTAGTCAAAGTCCTGGCACAGCATATATAAAAAATAATGCACATCATACAGTTCAGTCTATGAAATAAATATCTATGTCAGGTATGATCATCACTCAAGTTCAAATCTGAAAGAGGCCTCTTTCTTCCTCGTGAAATAGATGGATCTACCTCATTCTATACACAAGAGAAAGAAACTTGCAATCAGATTAAAAAATTTAAAAATGACACATACATGTGCTTCTGAAACATAAATTTCATTTTTAATTTCATTTGATTGAAGACTTAATTTAATTTATAAAATACTCATATTACATATTTAAATCTAGACTTTAATGTATGATTAAATTACCATATAATGTTGGTCATCTCCTCCACATTATGTTGCTCAAGTGATCATAAAGCATCAGGTGCTAATTCTTGGATATTCAAATTTAAAACACTCAAGAATTAGGTTACCATCCAAATTTAATGTAATTTATAAAAAATGTGAAATTAAATATTTAAATGTAGGCTTTAAAGTATGCATTTAAATTACCGTGCAATCATGCTCATCTACTCCCACATTTTGTTGTCCAAGTGGTATAGTTGTTTCATCTTCTTGACCAAAAGTTTGACCTACTAATTCCTAGAATTTCAAATAAAGCAAGTTTGAAATAAGTTAGAATTTATTTAGCATATAAAGACCTAGAAATTGCACATAGAAAATTTACTAAAGTTTAAGACCTCAAAATGTGTGGATGGCTCATGAAATTGTCCCTGACTAGCAACCTGACCAATGGCCGCACTCCTATCATCCTGCACTTACATATATGGGTGCATATATAAATTTATATAAACTCAAAAAAGAAACTTAGTACAAATTTAGTACAATTTTTTAAAACACACACCAGGGAATACTCAGGCATAACAGTTGACGATGGAGGATCAGTGAAAGAAACACCTGAGCCACGTGGTCGATCAAACATGGGAACTACCACGTGACCTGAGCCTCATTGCAATAGTAGTGTTTCACATACATGTACATATAGTTATTTATTTATTTATACACTTGTTAATTTAAAATATAATATTGATAAGTTTCAAGAAGAAAAATTAAACTAGAATTAGATACATATGGTTTTAGGGTTAAGATATATTGGTTTACCCCGTAAGGTGTGTCAATTTCTACAGCTGTCGATGCAAAACTCAATGTATCAAATCATGATGTGGCCCTAGAGTGACTTGAGATCTGTACAACAAATAGTTCACAATTATATATTAATTCATTCAATTATTTATATAAATTTTGATACATTCAAATTATGCACTTGAAATATTTAATAAAATGTGGTCAATGTACCTGTGTAGGATTATCATCCGAATATAGTAGATCCAAGTATGACTCCACTTCTGTTGTAGTTGCATCTGATGTGGATGTAGGAGCAGGACCATAACATGGTTGATTGCAATTTGTACACAAATGTACCCCTAACATGCCTAAGGCTCTATGATGAGATGCATCAACTCCTCCATGATGCTCTCCACCACTGAATTTATCTGCCATGTGGGCAGCTTGTTCAGTGAGATTGCCCAAGAGTCTACTCAATGCTCCTAATGTCGACAACACTGCCTGGTGCTAAATAGGTGTAGGAACCGTGGGCAAAACAAGAGCAACCAAAGGAGCAGAAGGAACGGGTCAATTGGGATCAACTCGTGCCCCTGGTCTGTGTTGTGGCATGCCACGACCAACACCCTGAAATTCTCTCATATCAAAATAATTGGGTTTTTGACCCAATTGAAACTCCACCCATAATTTTCTCAAAAAATATAGTGGTACCTCAAAACTAGCATGTGGTGGGTGATCAAACACCATCCACCACTGATCCCAAAAATGTCTCGAAATTGCCTCATGCCTACACCACTTAATTGATATTCTTTTTTTTTGTTGCAGGTATAGGTTGATTAGTTTTTGGGTGACAAAAAAATGGGGCTAATGTTTGTTTTGTTATGTGGAGATCATGGATGTCTTTATATGAAAGAACATCCGCATAGAATTGCCTCCTCTCCTCCCGCCAAAGGTGAAATCTATTTAGGTCTGCATCAATAGACCTAACAGAATCAATAATGGTTTGCATCAAAGATGCAAACCGAACCACATGAGGAGGCATCAAGTGAGGTTGATTATTAATCAAATTAATGTTTTCCTCAATTGCATTAATATTTTCATTAATGCTTTTCTGCAATTGGGCCTCATCAAGTGGAGGGGGTGGGGGTTTTGACATGGAGGGGATGGGGGGTTTTGAGGTGGATCATGGGGTGGGGGTTTTCATAAAGAATGTCATCTATTAAAAATTCATCTAGACTCTGGTCATCCATTAGATGTCTCCTGCAAATTTCCAAATACATCCATATGAAAAACTTACAAATGTATAATTTCACAAATATATACATATTGAAAACTTACAAACAAATATCTATAAATTTAAACTTAATCTAATAGATCTATAAATGAAAGTTTAAAATATCCATGAATTTAGAGAGCAAGTAATACTTGAAAATTAAACATGCACAAGTTTATCATATAACATGATCAAATGATGATGCCTCAACCCTAAATATATCTTGTATACCCTTATTTAATCTATCTTCTCAAACACATCTCCCATGCACAGTTTATCATTGTCATTGAAAATCAAAGGACTTCAAAAAGAAGCCAACAACTTATTAAAAGGTCATGCACCTACTGCTTGAACAAAACTACTCTACTATTAAAATAATGAGATTGATATTTCATGAGATGTAAGAGTTCTAATGCTTGGTTTAACCCTCTATCTCTTCCATTCAATCACACCACCATTTTCCTAAGTGATTGCTTTACCTTCACAATTTGAACAACCATGATAATCTTGTGAAGGAAAGATTTAGGAAGGACAAAGGTGGCTTTTTCACATAAGATGGGGTTAGCACAATATTAACGGTTTTGCAAGGGGGTAAATTAAAGGGAAATTAAAGGTAGGGTTAGGACATTCAATAGGGATAAAAATTAGATGAAAACGGACATATAGGAACTCTAAATGTAAGACCGTGGGAACAACATAGGAAAGGGGAACATGGATGGCTAGGGGTGATTTAGGCTAAGAAAAAGGGGCCAAAATGACAGAAGACACACACAAACATGTTAAGGCTGATATGGACACAAAAACATAATAAGCAATTTGTAGGGTGTACATTAATTTCATTATAACATGCATATGCATGCTTGCATACATCTTATTGTGAGGTCTTGTAGGTTTATTCATGGTTTCTAATAACTTATTCATATTTCTTCATTTCTTTTTAATTATCCTCATAGAGAGACCTCAAGGATCACCCTCCAAGGTTTTGAAAATCTTGAAAAAGAAGAGGGGATACCATACCCTATGACTTGGCTCAAAGTTGTTCTCTCCTTGTCGATGTTTCATATTCTCTACCTGAGATATTTTATTCCCCTTTTCTCAGTTTGAGTAATTTTTGTAGAAGAGAGGGATTATATTTTTAGTAGCAAACAAAATCTAAAGATACATCAAATTTACATGCTTTTGTGGGAGAAATACATACACAAGACAACTTGAATCTCATTAAGACAAATGCTTGGACTAAAAGCCTAATCAAAGAAACATGAAACCCCAGTGTATAATATTTCCAATCACTTGTCAATGTAGGGTTTACCAAAGCAATAAGGCACATAAGAAACATAAAAATTTGCACTTTGGGGCATGGGCCAACAACCTCCTAGGTCTAACCCCATCCAATTAGTAATATGCAAGGGCTCATCACTAAAGATTAGACTAGGCTAGTAATGACATGATATATGGGTATGCATGTAGATGAGTTAATAACTTTTGAAGAATGTATTTCTTTTCAATGTGGCTCATGGTAAGCTAACTCTTTGGAACTCAACACTTGATGAATGAAAACATGAAAGATCCACCTACAAGCCTATAGGAATCAAAAGTGGGATTTGATATTAGGAAAGTGGGATGAGAAATACAAGCATGGACAAATCATGGAATTCTACATAGCATCAGGTAATAAATACAAATAATTCTAGTAAGAATAATGATAATAGAAATGCAGATAATGAAAGTTACAAAATACAAGAATAATGTGACTAGGTCTATGAAATTGCTATAGGCAAGAAGGTGAGGGTAGACAAGAGAAAAATATACTATGAAAAATATGAGAAGATATGAGTAGGACATATGATGGAATATAAAACATGGAATTACAAGTCGGATATATATATTACCAAAAGGGATTTATCAATATCAACAAAATCTATTCCTTCTAGAATGCATAAATGAAGGGTACAACACTAGGTACATCTATGGCCATGTGATAGAGTCTTAGCGAGGAGATGAGAATTGATAATGTAATAGAAGATGGTCATAATATACATATATCATGTGGAAATCTATGATAGTAAGATACATGTATGAGTCATAGGGGGATCAATAACACTATATAAAGAGAATTTTGATAGCAATCATAACAATAAGATATGATGATAGAGATAAATAGGAGAGGAATAAATGACTTATTGTGGCATAGATGATATAAATAATGAATGTATAATATGTATAAGAAAGATGTATATAGACAATAAGAGATGATTGAGATAGGAGATGGGGGTACAAAAAAGAGGCAAATAGAGAGGTGCAATGATCTACTATAGGATATATGGGAAATGAAAACAAAGGGTTCTGGTGCCCGATGGAGTCAATACTAATAATACATAAAATGGTACTATCAATAGAGACTCATCATTGTCTAGAACAACACAACCATGGGGAAGAAAACTATAGGATAAAAACACAATATGACAAGGGCTAAAGTGGATAAATGTGTTATATTTAGGTCAACATGAAGAGGTCCCTAATGCTTTGCATCCTCCTTAAACATGGTCAAGGAAGGATAGGGATAATAGGTACAAAGAAGAATCAGGGTAAGAAACAAATAGAGGAAAGAAAAGGATTACCAAAAAACACATCATACGTTGTCCCCCAAGTGTTGGCATGTATAATAGCTCATCCACATAACAAGGGACAATAAACACAAACATAAGAATAAGGATGAGAGAAGATATGTACAAAAGTAGGGTAAGGATCACAACCAAGTGGGACTTTATTAGCCATAAGATCATCATGCTCTAAATCAACATTTAAATATGTTGTCAAACTAGCTATCTATGTCAACACAAGCAGTAAAGATGGATGAAAATGGTGGATTGTGGGCAAGACTATCAAGTGCATGCTATCAGGTGGTGGTGGAACAATGTGTAGTGTGGATGATGTCTCAACAATGGTGGTTGCAATAGAATTAATAGGAGGAAAAGAATGCTCAAAGTGGAGAGAATCTAAGAGATGGAGAACTGTGTAGTCAATAGGCATGGCATGGGATTCAAATAAAACTATGGGATCCTCAAAAGCAATAACAGTTGTAGAGGTCATAAATGGAATACTAGTAAATGATGATGAAGATATATAGTAAAGTAATTATAAGATATTTTTATTAGTAGTTTGCATTTTTAGGAGGATGGAAGAGTGGCTTTTTTGGAATTTCAAGTCAATTCAATATAAAATTTTGTTTGACCACAACAATTCAATTCATAAAGCTTCTTTTGAATGCTATTACGTTCCCGTTAGAAGTCATTGAAAAGTCGAATGCATTTGAATCATACTCACACACAGTTAAATCCTAAAGCTTGGGTCTACATTTTAGAAATACTTTTGTTAATAGTTTTAGGGTTTATAGTTTAATTTTAGGGTTTATAAAGATTATATTTTTAGGGTTTATAACTTTTAGTTTTAAGGTTTATGAACTTCATAGTTTTAGGGTTTATAGTTTCAAGTTATAGTTTCACTTGTTTAGTTTTAGGGTTTATAATTTGGTTTTTTAGGGTTTATAGTTTAAGTTTTTAGGTTTTACAGTACAACATGGTTTTAAGGTTTATAATTTGGTTTTTTAGGGTTTATAGTTTAGGTTTTTAGGGTTTGCAGTACAACATGGTTTTAGGGTTTATCAAAACATACAATCACAAAAAAAATCATAAAACTCTATTAACAAGTGAAACCCTAATTTTCATTTTAATCATACAATCACAAAAAAAACATAAAAAACAAGTTAAAAACTAGCAAACAACCAACCTGGAGGAGCTCAGTAGTGATGAGGTGGCGGGAGGAGGTGATAGGGCAAAAAAAACTCTGGAGTTGTGTTGGTAGGGCCTTCAACAACGCGTACATGTTCTTTGTTTGTCGTTGTAGCTATCGATGTCGCTGGAGGTGGAAGAAAATGAGCTCGCATAGCTGTTTTTAAAAAATATATACATTTTGAAAATGGGTACCCATTTAGTAACACGCACCCGAAGCTAAACGGGTACCCGTGTAGGTTCAGGTGCCCATTCCTGTCAGGAATTTTTTTTCCCTGCGCGACTTCCCCTACATGTGGACCGAGTTTCTTGCTTTTACCTAAATATAGAATGCAACGAATGATTCAAATGCTCAATATATCATATCATCAGAATGCTTATATGTCGGCAACATGCAGGCTACAATCTAGGGTTCACATGCCTGAATTCCAGTTACAACAGATATGTAAGATGTGGCATTGAAGCGCCTATCCGAAAAGAATCTATCTTATGAAATCAACTAATTGTCCTCCTAATACATCTTAGAGATCTATATATATATCATCTCCCAGCTCTGGTAATCCTCTGTGTCGGCCAAGAAAGGTTACAAACTCGGATGAAGGAATGTAACATGTAGAAACAAATAGGTTGGGCCTAAACATCTGGTAATGCTCCACAAATGCGTGAATCAAGGTGCGGACCTCAAGGAAGGTCTATCTGATCATTATGTGCCTTGTATGATGTTCCATTTAGCTCCACAAGTCACGGAAATTCTCCGCAAACATTCTCCTTCAACTAACTATCTGTATGCTCTACTTTGTGAAATAGGTGATCTTATGATAGCGATAACTTTTAGCAGACAAGTCCAAATGACCTGAAATTTGGATATGATGTAGGTGATGATGTCTAGATGCTAAGTTTTGCTCGACGAGCTCTAATCTCAAGATGTGGGCAAATGCAGTACAAACTGCTGAAACTGCAACTGACTGAATTGAACTGAAAATGAAAGAAAAGAAAGAATGCAAAAAAAAAATTGGTTGATGCAAGATTTCTCTACAACCTAGGATGTTCCTGCATCACTTTCCTCCCCTTGGTTTTCTTCAGGTGTCTTGGCCCCCCCTTTGGCCACCTTCTCTTCTTCCTTTCTGTCTTATTTCTTGTCTACCTTTTATGCCAAGGAACATACACACTCTCTTGTATTTTTGTTTTTCTTTTCTTATTTTGCCTTTTTTGTATTAGGTTTATTTGTGTTCTTATTTTGTTGTTCGCATGCTTGTATCCTTGTTTGTTTTTTTGCCTATTTAGTTGTATTGTTTGTATTCTTATAGTCTCTCATATTCTTGGGAGTGAGTTTTTTATCTTCACATGTGTTGCCTTTGTTCTTATTTATGTTGCAATTTGTACTCGTTTAGCATTTGTTACTATTTTCCTGTATGTATGTATGCATATACTCTCTTTTTATAATTATATATATACAATACTATATTTCTTTTCTCGATAAGGGGATAGTTCATTAATAAGTAAGCATTGCAGTTATGATGGCGTAAGGTGGCAAGCTCTGCAACACGTGAGACAAGAAAGTTGGCAATCTGCTATTCATATCAAGGGGTGGTGTGTGTCAATAGTCATAGTGTTGGCTGGAGAGACTGTTTTGGCTTTTGTATCCACATTTCTCTGCAACATGTGTGGTAGCAACGGGTAAGGAGATGGACACTGGTGCGGCGGGTGGCTCGGGCTCCAAAGGCAAGGAGGTGAAGGCTCCCTCCTCTCGGTGCAGGCAAATCCCTCGCACTGGCATTAACAAATCAATCGAAGGCCGTATGAAGAGGAAATACACTCTGCAAAGGTGTGCAAAGAAAATTTTGGCAGAGGCTGCAATGGATAGTTTTATGAACTACATTGAGGAGATAAAAACCCCACTTCTACGGAAATGGTTGTTTCATCTGCTCAAGGTCGCGAAGGTGGTTGATGGTCAGGAAGGGGTCAATATTCGTGAGGTGATGGCTCACCTTCTGCTAGACCCAGGCACGTCCAGAGGCTGATGGAATGTCTTCGAAGATGCGCAGTCCATTGCGGTGGCAACCATACTATCGGTGGCGGCGGTGGTGCTAACCCATGAAGACTTGGTGGAAGAGTCTATGCAAGTGGGGGAAAATCATGAATCCTCCATGGGGCACTTACATGATATCTTGCAGAACATTCTGGATTCAAGAAAGATGCTTGAAGGTTGGCGGCAAAATTGGAGGTTTATGTTCCAGCTTGAGCCAAGCCAATATACACCTGCGCCTACGATGCCGAAGGGATTGTGGATTTAGAAGGGGAACCAGATAAGTAGGTGAGGTGTTAGACATCTCTATTTTGTGTCTTTAAGCTTGTTATGTCTTTGTTATGATAGTTTTTGTTTGTGTTAGTTTGGAGTGAGGGCCGAAGTAATTTGCCCCATTCCCATAATTGTTAATGAACTTTTCGACAAACTATCTTGTATTAGATGTATGACTGTTGTTACAGACTGATGGGTTCGGCTCTATTTTTTAAGGGTCCTTGGTCCCTAACCAGGGTTTTTATATCAAATATATATATATATATATATATATATATATATATATATATATATATATATATCTTTGTTTATTTATTCATACTACTATGTTTCTATTCTTTATATATATATATATATATATAGAGAGAGAGAGAGAGAGAGATTAGCTTAGCTAGGTATATTTATCTCATGTGTTGGCATGGTTCTTGATGTTATATGTTTGTTATTACTTTGTGTTTATTTGTTTGGATTGTGTATGGTTTCTTGGTTCTCGAGCCACGTATCCCCCCCTCTTTCTATTTAACTAGTTGTGGTTTGCAAATTGTCTTTTCTTTCTCTTCTCTTACTCTACTTCGTGATGATGGATCATGGAGTGTGATCTGAAATATTGAGAAAAAAAATTTCTATACAATTAAATCCTGAAACACTTAGATACAAGCAATTATTTTGTTTTTTGTTGGCACTCCCCTTCATCTCACCTCAAATCTTGTAATTTGATTTGCTCACCTAACTTATTTGCTTTCAATTGTTTTCCCTTTTCTTTGAAATAAAATAAAATAAAAATCCCAAAGTATCCAACGGGGTGCATTTAAACAACATGAGACTTTTCCTTACACGATTTTTTCTCGACGTGAGAAGAACAGATGAGTTTAGAAATTTTCCATCACATAATAAACATTAGAATGGCTACCTCCTAACATTTCTATTCTTAACAGTGATAATAACAAACACAAACCAATCACACCTTCCATACCCAATATGGTCTTCATTTACACATATCGCAACATGTCATCCCATATAAGGCATGCCCCCTTAAATGTACCATTCAAGCAACTACAAGTTCAACCATTGTCACAAGCCAAGAAACTTGTAACTAGCATATTTATATTTTAAAAAATATATCTAAAGTATGCTGAGAGATATCCTTCTCGAGGCGCCTATTTTTTAATCAATTTACCCCATATAAGTTGAGTAGGCGTCTCGAGAAGGATATCTCTTGACGTACTTTAGATAACAAGAGTGCCTATAATTACAAGGCTCCAAGCAATCACAACAAACATGGACCTGCCCTTCCTCATTCTCAACAAATTTGCAAACTCTACTTATTGTTCTCCCATTTGGCCTTCATTTTCCTTGAATACAAAAGAAGCAGGCAGGACTCACTACTCCTGCTCTGCTGACACCGATAAGTGAGAGGATCGAGTCACACAAGCCCACTGCACAAGGAGATGAAATACACACCACCATGTTTGTTCTTTCTTCTCAAATTCCAATTGTCCGCCTCAACACAATATTTTCGAGTTCTCAAAATCCTTCTCTAATTGTTCACTCAACACTATTTATAGCTCCATGAAATATGCAGAGGACCTTGAATAACACATATATGCCCTTCACTATGTAGCAACTTCAAAATAAAAGCGTTATTTTGTTATGTAATATTCTCTTTAAACCAATCCATTGATATTTTAAAGACATTCGTGGCTCTTCCATGAAATTTATTATTTTGATTTAATTTATTTTTTGAATTTTTTCTATTTTTTATAAAGATTCTAGATTGAAATCTTATAACTTTATGTAGAAATTTTAGAAATCTTTTAGCTCTTCTCCACCCCCTATTGTACAACCCCTCTCGAAGTAATCAATATTATTTAAATTAATAAATTAATTATTAATAAAATAATACTTTATAAATCATCCCTAAAATAATACTATATAAATCATCTCTAAATTAAAACAACAAATATAAAATTATAAAACTAAACCTTTTAAGTTAAAGCTATTTAAAACCACTAGCTTTTGAGTGAACCCATGATGAACATTAGCTCTAACAAATCTCAAATTTAAATCCTAAGTAGTTCAATCTTAAGAAATTACGAGGTGAATCTATGTGACGGATCTACAAATAGGAGTAGGGAGAGGAGGGAGAGGACTTAATACTTGCACACCCTAACTTCACATACAACAAGCTCTTAAACAATACATCAATTTTTTATAAAAATTTCAACATATCTCAGTATCTAAGTTAAGAGCTTAAACTATTGTTTAAGGTTTTGGATATGAACATTATAGCCTAATCAACATCTTTTCCAAATTATGAAGTAAAGTTAAATGTGTACCATATGATTGGATGTTTCTTTCATGTAACATGTAAAATGTATTGTCACACACACATATATATATATACACACATATATTAATTCCTTTAAATTTTTACTAATATTATTTATCAGCTACTATTCTTTTCATATATTTAAAAAAGGGTCTTCTAAGTGCACAAAACCATAACAAAACTATGGAACATAGTTATCTATCGAGTCCTACGTAACAATTTCAAATAGTTCCCCCAAAAAAAGGTGGACCAATAGGTGTGCTCATATTTTGTTGGTGGGTTGATGTGGCATCAAATGATTGGTTTCTTTTTAGATCTAAAGGGCATATTTCATTCAATTATTAGCACTTATAGTCCAACACTAACAACCTTAAAATCACAACTACTAATGCTAAACTTCTAAATATATTGGACCTTAAATACACAAATACTATTTCAGCCTTTGGAACTATATCCCGTATTGATTCTTTTCCCATAAAAAGAAAAACAAAGCTAGAGAAATGGAGACTTACAAAAGATTTGCAATTGTGGAGGATGTTTGAAAGGGTTTAAAAGGAGGAATGCCAACTTTTCTCGCTTCAATTGCTTTATTTTAAGCATTGCTAAGGACAATAAGTTTGATAAATAAGAATGTCCTGTGTTTCTGCAAAATTATTAGTTTTTTGTTCTATATACATTTTGCTTGGCAAAATCCCCCAAATATATATAAAGCAAGGCTGTTGAAACACCGAGGATGGCAAAAAAAAATGTACAAACGAAACGCAATCGCATTGCCTCCAATAATCGGGACTTTCTGAAACCTAAGAAAGAGCAAGCAACATCAACTCCACCAACGATATGATACAAAATCTGAAACCTAAGAAAGAGCAAGCAACATCAACTCCACCAACGATATGATACAAAAATAGTACCAGTCTGAAGATTGGTAATAAAATGAGCTTTCAATTTCTGCAAGGTTATAAACCTTCATATCCTAGGTTGTGATGTTATGAAGGGAAGTTAAGTAACTAGTTTTATGATATTTATATCAAAAACCAATTATGTAGCTTTTAAATTTGATACATCTATGAGTAGTAGGGAGAGTATCCAGAGTAGTTGAACACCCTCACTTAGTGCCTCTCAAAATCATACTAAGAAATTTCAAATCAGTAGCTTATTTGGCAAGGCCCCTGTTTATAACTAAAGTTTCAAGGCCACATCATCATGATTTTTGTTGAGGTGTCAAATAGTTCCCCAAAAAAAAGGTAGACCAATAGATGTGCATTAAGTCATGTGTTGTTGGTGCACTAATGTGACATCATATTATTGGTTGCTTTTTAGATTTAAAAAGGTTCAATTATTAATACTTGTAATCATCAACACTAACAGTCTTAAAATCCTCACAACTACTAGTGCTAGCCTTTTAAAAATATTGGACCTTACATGCACAAATACTATCTCATTGGAACTATCTCAAGTATTGGGTCTTTTCCCCTAGTAAACATAAATCCACCTTTTATTTCCACTCCATATTCATTACATCTAGGTTATGTTTATATCAAAATTTTCCCAAACTCAGCAATCTCAGTACCACATTTGCAGATTTTGAAGTGAACTCCATGGTTAAATTAAGTAGAAAAGAAATCTCCCCGGTTAAACGTGCACAAATGCTTACCTCCCAATCATTCTCATATGAAATAAATTGAATAGAATCATGTATAAGTCAATAAATCTAACTGAAAAACTATACATTTGGATTGCAAAGAAATATCTCCTACTTATCATCTTCTTTTTGTAAACTGCTCTAAAGGTAAACACCTTCCATAGGATCACGTCCTTACCAAGCCAGAAAACAGCTCTCCCAAGCCGGTAACACTAACAAAAAACTCACAATTAAACCCCAATTTGACTCGAATACAATACAAAAATACCAGTTTTTGAATAACCCCGCCCATTGTAAAAGAAAGGCATTGAACAAACAATTCCGTCAAGAAGAGTGTTGTTAAGAAACACCAGAAAGAAGGAAAAACAAAGGCCGAACAGCTAGCCACCGAAGCCATAAAGGGTTCTGCCCTGCCTCTTGAGGGCATAGACGACATCCATGGCGGTGACGGTCTTACGGCGAGCGTGCTCAGTGTATGTGACGGCATCTCTTATCACATTCTCCAAGAAGATTTTCAGAACGCCCCTGGTTTCTTCATAGATAAGCCCACTGATGCGCTTGACGCCTCCTCTTCTGGCCAGACGCCTGATTGCAGGCTTGGTGATGCCCTGAATGTTATCGCGCAGAACCTTCCTGTGCCTCTTCGCTCCTCCCTTTCCGAGCCCCTTCCCGCCCTTTCCTCGCCCAGACATCTTTCTCCGATTGAACGCTCGCCTTTGAAACCCTCCACAGAAATGTTTGCAGATCCCCTGTTTTGATTTGATTTAATTAGGGTCCGCCGTATCTGGTTTTATAGGAGATTGCTTTGCTATCCCCAGATATCTTTGGCCGTTGGATCTGCCTAAGTCGGCCAGTGATCCGGAGCCAATGCCAAGATGGCATTCTAACCATTGGATTTCCCCATTCGATAGCTGATTGGTTCTGGTTTAAATTCTAAGGATCGGATTGTTTAGTGTTCACGGTTTGATTTGGGCTTCAATAATTTTAAAACCTCCTTTTTAAAATATTTAAATGTTTAAAATTTGATGGCTTCGTTTTAGAGAGTTTTAAATATCAAAATACTTATTAATTAATTACGCCGAAAGCATTCCCTTTGGCACTGTCTATCCAGCCATCAGAAAAATATATAATTTTCCGAACAATATATGTTGGTTCATTTGTTTTTAGTTTAGAAAAACATATGATATAATATTAATTATTGATATAATATTAATGGACCAGTTCACCATACATTACGAAAAAATTATTTTCTTGGCTATTCAATCACGTCAATTCCCTGTTTTTTCCAAAGTGGATGGATTTCTCAATACACGTGGGGCTATCAGATGTTGAGTAATTGAAAAGATAGGTACTACGATGTATGGACGCAGGTCATGGAAGCGGCTATCCATGCCCCATGCTTTTTTGGGGCGCTGGATAGCCACAACCCTACAATTCATGCATCTTTAAAAATTCCAATTAAAAATGTCAAGCCTTTGAGTGGTCAATCATTGGCTACTCTACAAGAAGATGTCAAACATATCAGATATATTCTCATTGATGAAATGAGTTTTACAGGCCCAAAATTGTTTGTTGATATCAACATGCGCTTGAAACAATTATTTCCATCACATAGCACAAAAGATTTTGGTGGAAGGTCAATTATCCTTGTTGGTGATCTTACCCAGCTACCTCCTGTGCGAGACATACCACTATATGCAAGTGTCACTTATTGTATTACTATCCTTACTAAATTTTATTGGTGTAAATGTTTTGTTTCTTAATCTATTTTGAAAAAATTGTACTTTCTATGTTTACAAGTAGCACTCATGGTAAAGCATTGCGGACTACATTCCAAAGAGTTGTGACTTTGGACACAATTTTTCGTCAACAAGTGATCCAGAACAAGTTAGATTTAGAGAAATATTAACAAACATTAAGAATGCTTACAAGATATGATGGTTGGAAACTCCTTATGGGTCGAACAAATGACTCAATAAGTCTTGAAGAGCGTATAATATTTGATGCATCTATGCATTTATATGCCACAAACAGTATGGTTCTGCTCCACAAAAAGAACATGCTAAAGTCACTCAACATACCAGTTGCACATAGTGTGTCTACATACACACGACGTATAGAATCACATAATGCTGATGATGATCACTTGGATAGGGTGGTTCTACTATGTATTGGCCAGCGCATGATGTTGGTATGCAATTTGTGGGTAAATGCTAGATTAGTTAATAGAGCACTTGGTACTATAAAAAAAATATAGTTTATCATCAAGATACTCAACCACCAAAGTTGCCATTATGTGTGATTGTGGAATTTGATAATTATGTGGGTGTGCCTTGGGATGTTAACAATCCAAAGTTCGTCCCTCTTTCACCTATTACAAGAGGCAATCGTACATAAATCTCCCTCAAAATGGCATGGGCTTTAACACTACATAAGTCACAAGGGTTAACATTGGAAAAATCAACAATAAATATTGGTGATGTAGAGACGGTTGGTTTAACATTCACTGTTATCTCTCGAGTTAAATCTCTCAAAACTTTGAGAATATCACCACCATTCTCATTTGAATGATACAGTAAGATAGAAAATGCATTATGTTAAGAATAGGAAAGATGAAGAGCATCGATTGCAATCGTTGTCTCTAAGTTGATCATTAAGAGAACATCCAATAAATATTCAATTTATTTGTTGTTCATTTACATAAATGAATATTGTGTTGTTAACAATAATGTTATGGCCTTTATACTTGCAATAATAATTTTCCTTTCAATTATGTCGATGTAATAATAATTGTATAAAATAAAATATTTCATGTGATCTTATTTCGTATAACTTACTATTTAATATCATATCTCAATGTAATTACGCCGAGAGGCGAAGCCTACAGTTGTTTACAATCGCAGCACAAGGATGTGTGTACATTTTTATTCGCGCTATTTAAATTGACGTTTACTAACCCGTCACAAAATAAAGTATTTAAAACAATAACTAAACTACATAAACTATTTATATTGGCGGAGAGAATATGGGCACGATCAATTTAGTTGGAGGAGAGAATAGTAGCATGTAGGTAGTTAAGAAATCAGTTCTCCATTATTCGTTGCAAACTTCACGCTCAAACAGTTTAAGCGAGAAGCACACTCAAGTACTTTGGCAAATTCATGTTCATATTTTAACAGTAGGTATTTTCAAATCTACCATGATAAGTTATAAATTGGAAAAGGTGTCTCTTTAGAAAACTTAAGAGAGAAAAAGAAGAGTAGAACCTAATGTCTTTGTGATGTATGCAGCGGCCATGCAAGGTCTATCGTGGATAAAACTGGAGACGATGCAGCAAGTTCTCTCCTCTACAACTTTCTCAGGAAAAGAATCATGTTCAGGTGCTAAGCCGTGGGGATTTAATGGAGTTTTTCCCTCACAACAGGTCAGCTTCAAATGATACAATAAATCCCCAAATTGCAGGTTCTAGGTAGTACTTTAATAGTTTTGCTCATTTTTGTTGTCTAAAGTTGTGGAAAAACCAAGAGATGAGGTTTGGATGACGACGGAACCCCATTTTAGCTCTATAAGCAGCAACAAGTGTTTTGGGTAACTTAGAACAAATTTTGTTTTTTTAGTTACAATTTTGTGGTAGGGGTTTCTGTTGGGATTTTATGTGGCTAGGGTTTTAATTGGGTTTATGTTGTTTTGCAAGCTCTGGTGAAGAAGTAGTTATTGTTTGTAAGTGCCTACAACTATGGCTGTTGCGGCCCTCTTTTGTGCATAATATTAGTCCTCATCCAATATTGGGTTGTATTCTAGAAATTATTGTCATTCAGAATCTTATAACATTGACAGAGGCCTTACTTCTCATGTCTGTACAGGTAAGAAATTTAGTACCTTGGGCTTATCGTATGAAAAAAAATGATTTTGAGGATTTGTTAGTGTGGCTACTTAGATTTACATTTTTTTTAAAGATAATGTGCCTGGTAAACTTTTTAATGTGATCGGTGACGCTGGTGCGACACGCCCTCCGGCTCCTCGCAAATGCTTTTGCCCGAAGCAATGAACTGGTGAGGCCACAACATGGGGGACCTCGTCCCCTAGCAAGAACACTTCAAACCCACGAGCTCATTGGCCCAGCGGGGGTTTGAACTCTAGTGGCCGCCACTACAACTGAGCGACTTAACCACCGAACCATGCCGTCATCGGCAGATTTACAGTTTTTTTCTATAAGTGCTTTGTGTAGGTATTTTCTTTGTTTAGAAACTACTAAACAGGGTACTGTGTGTGGAGTGTGTACGCTTTTGTATTAGGAAGCCAGAGGGTGCAGAGGAAAATATTTGTGCCCTATATGTTAGGGGGTAGGGTTTGATCAAATTGAATTCGAATGGGGTATTGGGTGACAAACTTTTATGGCAAAATTGGAGATACATGTGATGGCACTTTAAGGCTCAAATGATGGATGCCAGCGAGGAAATACCAGACCTAATTCATCTAGAATTCCATAGAAAAGACACGACTCTTTTTTCTCAAATCCCACATGAAACTGGAAACACACCCACACCAAAGTATCATTTCTAAGGTTGGTTTTTTATGTTTTCATCTTTCTTCATTCATAAACTGCATTTCTCTGGTTTCATCTTAATTTAAATTTGTTTTTACTGCACTTTTATTTGAAGCATATTACACATGGCCAGGTCAAGGGGCCAAGAAGAAATGTGAGCATTCCAAGGCTAAGGTGCATCAGATGAAATATTCAAGTGGCCTAGGTAAACAAGCAAGAAGGAATAAGTTGGTCAAGGATAGTCTAATGTGGAAGCACTTAAGGATGAGTGCAGGATAATGGCATTCGATGAAGGATATGGACGTAAGGCGTGCCTGAGAAAGGACATAAGAAAGAGGTACTTGAGAAAAAGTTGTATTTCCAGGTCACTGGTAATAGGAATTCCATTGAACAAGATGTTTTTGGAGGGATTGAACATGCTGCAAATAGGAATGATAGAGCCATCAGGGACAACAAATCCCATCTGGTAGAGAGGTGGTCATAAAAGAGTTCCTTGAGGCATTTGACCATGGTTGTGGTATGTTGTAGGGGCATTCATTAGGTGCATCTCCTTGAAGACTTCAAGGTTGCAGGGAGATTCTCTGGAATTGAGTCGAGGACAGGAGGAGTTTCATTGGACACTGGATGTGAAGTGTTAGTCATTCAAGAGGTTGACATAAACATACCATTGGAGGGTATAAAATGACACTAAATTGTTGTTTAGTCATGGTATAATCAGTTAATTATATTGAACCTAGCTAACTCAATATGAGAATGTAGTTTGTTATAATTGATCACTCTAACAACCAAGAGGTGTAGAATCAAAAATCCAAGATAGATTAACAAATCCTGCATATGAGGTCACAGCAAAGTGAACCTAGTGTTTAGCAACATTTTTTATTTATATTGTCAAAAAAATGAATTTCTTCTGTACGCTTCCACATTGCATACACATCCATCAGGGCAGTCACAGTTACAGGATCTGATGAATAATTGTTTTAAATTAATTTGTGATGGATCTCCATACACTGGTTCGAAACTCCCACTTTGTCACATGTTGGGAGGATGACGGAAAAATTTGTTGAGTTTGGTTTGAGGCTTTTCAATAGAATTTGCTCAGAAGTATACATAGCTTTTTCAGCAAGTCTTTTTTGTGCATATCCAACTATGATTGCAGCCCATGATAACACTTTTCACCAAGGCATTTTGTCAAACAATTCATGTGCTTTATGTATGATAACTGGATCTAGATTGCAAATGCTTTAGTAACTCCTCACACGACTACTACCATATGCTGGATAATACACATTTTAGATCAGTTATGAACAACAATATAAAAAAACTTATCTTCTTATATCACTATATTGAACAACATTGAGCGGGAAAATATGTAGAAAATTTCACTAACCAGTATCTGACAGCCTTGCATCTGGAGCACCATGTCGTACTAGGACTAAAATAGAGAGCACACTGATAACGTGTAATAATAGTTGATGTGTAGACCTAACACAGGGCATTTTAGCCAATTGTTTTTAAAAAATAAGACCTTTTGATTTAACACTTACTGTTATGCTTTTTATAAGTATTTTTGTAGGAGAGGGTAGATGCTATTAAATTTAACATGACAAAATCAGCAGGATTGTCCCATTTCACCACAGGGTATTTTTTATGATGGAGGGTGCAGTGTGCAGGTGCTTCTCCATCCTCAAAGTGAGATCTTGAGGGAAATCTTAGGAGCTCATGATGACTCAAGGGATATATGCTAACACCTCTCTTTAAATAAAGTTTGGCACTCATGTTAGTAGTTACCCAGTCATCCTGCAATATCCTGTACTATATTTTTAAATGCTATTTTCTCTAAACTGTATGAAAAAGGGTCCCACAAAATCAATAAGATTAAACCATTCTAAGAGTACCTATTTTTTTTTGTCTTTTTTCTTCTTCCTGACATGATCATCTTGTATGTCAGACACTTCACAAAATTTAGTGTTGTCATCTATCAGACAATTGCCACCTTCTGTTTGTCCAAATACAGTGTCCAATTTTTCCAAAGGTTCATTTTCAATATAGGCCTGACCCAGAGCAATTCTTTGATGCATTTCATGACATCCGTGCATAGTATTCTTTACACTTGAATCGGTATTTCCAAATACCATGGTACGCATGTTTGATGAACCTGAGACAACATTGTCTTCTCAAGAACTGTATTGAATAATTACATTATCATTATCCTCCAAATATAATATAGACGGATCCTGCTCATTAGAATCATGGATATCAAAATCTATTTTATTTTCCCCTTGATTTATTTCATTAGAGTCTACCACCCTGATCTCTCCATTACAGAGAACTTGACAACTTTCCCTCTCTTCATGCATTTGCATCACAATGCAAAATGGAATAACAGTAAGCTCCAATATATAAGAGTTTGGGATCCCATTCCCCCATTCAGATGTAGATGTAGAAATCCATCTTGGTATGTTAAAATGGGGTTATATAATGTGTGTGCAAGTAATTTCTAAATCTTGACTAAAAAACAAATGAAAACAATATAAGACATGAAAGTTTGTTGTCCAAATTCTACACAAATTTGTATTCAAAATTACTAAGTATCAAAAGAATAGAGTCCAAAAATAAAAATTACCATCTTCCTTCACAGGGAATACATTTGTCAATAAAAATGACAACAAAAAAAGAGCAAATAAACAAAAAAAAAACACATAATCAATCTGCATTTTAGTCAATTAGAACCCATTGTATCAATTGCCTAATATTTGTAGGCCTGCTCAAATTTGCATAGAATCTATGAACTTAGCCTTTCCGTTATTGAAATTAAAATTAAAAACTGACCATCAATTTGATGAATTAATCCCAAAGAGTGCAGAATCAAGAACATGCCCTTACCATCATCACAAAATCCATGCCAAAACTACTTCCCACTAAACACACAAACCAAATTTCCCTTCCCAATTATTAATTACCATATTAAATTTTGTAACGACATTTTTGTGTTCAAAATTCCCATGGACATCACATAGTAAAGAAAATTGCCCCCTTTTCTCCCAGAACATTTACAAACACACGCATACAAATCTTTCCCAAATCCAAACATTTAATCCAGCTGAAATGTAAGACCATAAATTATGAACAACACTGTGGAAATGATAAGAAGTAAGCACAGTTCCCATAGCATAGTTCAAGTCGGTGAGAAAGTAACGCCAAACGTAGACAAGTTGTTCGGGGACAACATTTTTTAAGGGAAAACCCTTTCCTTTTCTATGTTGTTCCCTATACAGATTTAGTTCCACATCAATACTTTCAGTTTTTTCTCCTTCTAAAGGCTAATGACAAGATTATAGGCCAAGAAGAGGAACTATATGTAATTGGCAATAGAATCCAATACTTTCCTCTCTATGAAACCGTATGCTTGTAGATAGATACTTTTGACAGTATCTTTGTTCGGTCATGGTACTTCAGTCAATGAATCATTTTATGGATAGCTCAGCAGGTGGAGGAAGATAAAGATACAACTGTTCTTCTTACAACCAATGAGGTAATTTGTACCATTATTGCGGTTATTCTTAAACATCATCTACTTTAACAGTCAGAGGGTTTATTTGTTTTCTCTGAGTTTGTAAATCACATTCAGCTAATGAGAACAGTGTACCTCCCCCCCATAGCCTGCTGGAATCATGCACAATTGATCGTTGTTGCATGAGTTAGTGTTGTTGCTTTTTCCAGAATACTGCAGTCCTTTTCCTGTCTGTAACAACACTGTAATTTTATAGATTTGTTTGTGATCTTTTTTTCAGTCCCCTGTGGACTAATTTTCTACCTTTTGTAATTAGCATTCTTTCAATATAAAATAAAAGTCAATTTTGGCCAATAAAATTAGAACAAATATTTACCACTTTTTGTTGTGGATGAAATGTAAAATTTCTATTAACTGTTTGATCATTGAAATGGATGGTATTTAAGTGGAGTGCATTGTTGCACGCTGTGGTTGACCACTACATACCCATTATATAAATTGTTTTAGTTTATCCTTGTTAAAAATGTTTATCTCTGATAAATTAGGTTTTTCAAAAAAGCTTTAATGAGACAAAAATACTATCAAACTAATATTAATGCATTAGAGGACTTATTTTTACTAGTTATCAGTTTAACAGAATTCATGTCAAATACTACAAATTGATCTAAAGACAGCCAAGGTGACACATGATTTCTCAAAATAGTTATCAGTTTAAGAGAATTCAGGGACAGAGGATTTGATTTCTTAGAAAGAGACAGCTAAGTGTGTTTTAACTTACACTTGAATGATTGGTGGCATCATAAGCAGGGTTTTCTACAATCTTTTCATACCTTGGCCTGCAGACTGTTGTGCTTTACCATTCCAACAATAGTTGTTATAAGGTTAGAGCTAGAGGCAATTAATTTATCAAAGAAGATCACCTATGCATTGGCAAACAATAGATTAATTGTAGCTTACTTTTAATCATTTCCAAGTGAGCTAGAGGCAATTAATTTATCAAAGAATATAACCTATGCATTAGCAAACAATAGATTAATTTGTAAGTAAAATAATAAAGTTTTTGAAATTATAGGTCAACAATAAAGTGACAATAAATATAAATAAAAAATTATTAAAAAATAAAATATATAAATGTATTATAATAATTAAAAATAAATATTAAAAAATAATTTTTAAAAATAATGTAAAATTGTGAAAAAAGATTGATATCAACATAATTTTATATGTTTGGTTTTTGTAATACGATGTGCTATTTTTAAATATTAAATGGTTTAATAGTTAAAAGTTGCCAATAAAAATAGAACAATGATTATTTACCACTTTTATGTATAAATGAATATTTGAATGTTGAAGTGTTTGATATTTAAATAAAAGGCAAACCTTTATAATTATAAAGGTAAGGAGGAATGCTATAATAAGCAATATAACAAACAATGTGTACGTATTTTAAAAAATATAACAATTTATTCCCATTTTTCTCACCATTCATCCATCTCATTACAAAATATTTAAAAGATGTTTGTGTGTCTTGATCCATCTTATTAGAAAATATTTAAAACATGTTTGTGTGTCTTGAATTCTTTTGAATTTATTACTATTTTTCTTACCATTCATCCATCTTATTAGAAAATATTTAAAAGATGGTTGTGTGTCTTGATCCATCTTATTAAAAAATATTTAAAAGATGTTTGTGTCTTGAATTCTTTTGAATTATAATCATTAGTAATTGTAAGGAAATTAAAGCACTTTATATAAATATCTAGGATAACATAAAATAAGAGTTAAAATTAATAAAAAGAATGGAGTATTTAGTATTAATTAGTATTAATAACTTCTTATCATAATAATTATTATAACCCTAATTATTTTTACATTATTATAAAATAATTATGATTTAAAATTATTATGGTTTAGGTTAAAATTAAGGTTAGGCTTGGAATTAGAGTTAGGATTAACATTACATTTAAGAATAGAGTTACAACTTAAAATTACGGTTAGAATTAGATTTCAAATTAGAATTGTGGTTAAGGATAGAATTTGTCTTAAAATTAAAATTAGGGTTACAGTTACAATTAAAATAGGGTTAGAATTTTGTTTATGGTTACAATTGGAGTTAGGTTAGAATCCAAGTTAGAATTAGGGTTAATTAGGTATAGAATTACGATTAGAATTCAAATTAAGAATAAAATTAGATAGATAATTACAATTAGGGTAAGGGTTAGAATTAGATATAAAATTAAGGTTAAGTAGACCTAGGGTTAAAGTATACAATAATTACAATTATAATTTAAAATAAATTGATTAAAAGAGGCCTCCATACTTTAGATATATTTTTTAAATATAGCTATACTAGTTTATTAAAAGTTACATTCAAAACATTGATATATGTTTGTGTTGTTATTATACGTTTTTCTATTGTCTGCACAACTCTTTAAAATTCACTAAATTAACTATTAGATATTTTTTATTATCTATTAATTTATAAGTTATTTAATTCACTAAATTCTTATTGAAATTTCATCACATTAACTATTGTCTTCTTTCACTTGTATTAGTAAAAATTTACATTACATATTGACATGAACAAACATAATTGGGCAAATATAGTAAATTAATTGAATCTCTTATTGATTTTTATATAATACCTCATAGAAACAAATACATATTTAATCATATAATTATTTTTAAAATTATTATGTAAAGGTACAATAGATTTATATTCTACAAGTTATATCTAATATTATGTACATAAGACAACTATATTTTTCTATTAAATACATACTAAGATAGCTCATAATCATTTTTATAAGTATGTGTTTGATATATGAACTTTTGATAATTCTACTAATTTGTATAATCAATAATTTAATATACATTCTATTTAAAATATCTAATTTATAAATAATATTATATATAATGAATCAAAATTAAATAATCACATTGATATGAATATTATATTAATATAAATATTACTTTGTTATAATATTTGCATGAATTTAAAGAAAAAATATTATTTGTTTTAGCATTAAAATAAATATTATTTGTTTAATAACTAAATTCCTACCCTATTTTTAACTTGATTTTAGTGTGTTTGTTTTATTCAAAATAATATTTCCCAAAAAAATTCTCAAGTAAACATAGTAAAAATTAAAATTTGTTAACATGAAAAATAATATTTTGTTTTGATTGGTAATCATAGATTAAAAAAATCATTGCAATAATACTACAAAAAAATAAAATAAAAAATTTCTCATGTAAACATAGTAAAAATTAAAATTTGTTAATATGAAAAATAATAGTTTGTTTTGATTGGTAATCATAGATAAAAAAAAATCATTGCAATAATACTACTAAAAAAGATTTTAAAAATTAATTTTTTTAAAATTATTTATGACATTTTATAGAAAAATAAATTAAAAAATTAACAATTGAATTGTCAAAGTGATAAAGTTAAAAAGGAATTTTTTATTTTATTTTTTAATATTAATCATTTATGACATTTTGAAAAACAATCAATGGACAAGATTGATTTCATTGTAATCTTTTTACGGCATTCCATCTATATAATTCATCATGTGATACTCACATAGAGAAAGCTTTCAAACTAGTTATTAATGTGGGTGTTAGAAAGGCAAGGCCAGGGCCAACAAAGGTAGATTGCAAGGGTGGATTGACATGGTGGATAGCCACCTCACAGGGATTAGTGACGTGGAACTTGCCCATTGAAGAGTGACATCACGAGAGACGCATCGTATTAACTATACCAATCTCGGAGAGAGGTAGGCACGCTCAAGTTCAGTTCGGGATTTGGCAATCACATCTCGGCTTGTTAGTAATCATGATAGGGTCAGGTGTTCGGCTAGATTTTTAGTGTAAATCTGGCTTGGCCGAGACACGTTCGGCCATTATTGTCTTCTCCTTCCTTGCCTCTCACGATTGTTCTCAGGGGATACAGCTATCCTTTCTTGGTATTCTGGTTTCTAATGGCGGCGACGTCTAGGTTTGTGGTGAGTATTGCACCAGAGGGGCTCATAAATCTTGGAATGGATACTCCTATTCAATTGGAAAGCTCTGTTAGATAGATGGCTTTCAAGGGTGGGGTCTCATATCAGAGATTGAAAAGGATAATGCTCATCAATAATGGATTAGCAGTGGCGGCAGTGAAGATCATCTTGGGCCATAAGCCGCTATAACCTCAGTGCCATATACAGTAATATCTATGGTAATTCTCCTTTGAATGGCTAGCTAGAGATGAGATTTTTAATTTTCTCATCCAGCCTTCTGGCTTGGGGAAGCTGGGATTCATGAGACTGCAGCGGCTCAGTAATGGACCTCATCCAAAAATCCTCCACATAAAGCCCGCAGCAGTACAGCATCTCCATCCAATTATAACCCATCCTATGAGAATAAACACACGTTGCAGTATGATTACTATGGTCTGAAACCAATCCAATATTTCATCAAATTCATTTGTATGTTTTCCGCTCACTATAATCCATCCTACAATTGATACTACAATTTGAATTGTGACTATGGATGCCACACTAGAGCTCAATGCGGATCTGGCAATGATATATTCTGGAGAATAAGCACAAGCAACTATCCATGATCTAAATACTTCATCTTCAACTCTCTGCCAAGAATACCCCTGCACCTCCTCTGCCACGCTACAATCTGACTGAGAAGCATGTTTCCCTGACAGAATTAGAGGAATTTTTTGAGCCAGGATACTTTCGATTCCTCTACTGCCCACATAAACGCAGCCCAGAAGAAGAATAAGCAGTATGAGACAGATGCATACTAGACAAGTGGAAGCAAAGTACACATCAGTGCCAAAACCCATCCATTCAAGGTTCCCTGTCCCAAGGTAAGAGGGTGAATCAGATGATGAAGATGGAGATGATGACAGTGAAAGCGAGGTTGAAGTAGGTTTAGACTTGATCATGGTATTAATATGAATCACAGCGTACAATTCAGAGGTCATTTGCAAGAAGATAGCTATCACCAGTGCAGACAAATTGCCCCAAAAGTTTTCTGAGCTACGACGTGCCATATCCCTGGTAGCAAATATCCCACCATCACACACAACATCACTCTACTGCTGTGTATCATCCACAAGTCTACTTTTTCAAAATCTAACCTATGAAACAACTGCTTGAGTAGAGCGCTTTGGTGGCTACTAAGCATGCTAAGGATCTGAATTGTGAGAGAGCTGATAACAAGAATATTGCCAGGAATCCAGTGAGCTCTCGTCTTCAATGCTTTCACCGTCTCCACACTGATGGAGACAATGAGTGCAGTTGCTACTGTAAATGATATCACTATGTTAAACACAGTGTCGGCAGCAACCTGAAGGTTGTTCAACCATGCAATGGTCTCGTTTATTTGCACCAAGTTCATGATTTAACAGATGCAACAACACAAGCCACACAATGAACCACAGAAGCACTGGAAGGTCAAGATGCTGAGCATTCCATGAGGGAAAAAAAAATAAAAAAATTAAATTCTATATTAGCAGGGCAATATTTTACTGTTTGTGTTAGAAATATTTCAATTTCCCGAAGAGCAGCTGAAAAGAGTTATAAATTTTTAAAACAAAGGACTTAACAACTTCTTAGGTTCAAGTCATAGCTGCAACTGTTTTATAGAAAAAGGCTAAGTTAACCCGCATAATACCAGGACAATATTCTAATGCTGCAATACTACAAACTCACAAATTAAAGCTAGAACTCAAAAATTAAAAGCACCAACAGTCTGCAAGAAAAATATTTAGAAGCTGAAAACAGTCCTATGTTTACTACTTACCCAAAATGGCAAGAGAGCTACTCATCTGCTATGGATATAACTGCATAATTGTAGCAAGAACAAGCTGGACATTCTCCTTTCTAAAGAAATAATTGTAGAAGTGATATATATATAAGTTCCAATATTGTGGATCTTCCAAACAGGGAATACTAACAATAAACTCATAATCAAATTCCAATTTGTTTCAAATACAATACAGAATTACTAGTTTTTGAATAACGCCGCCCGCCATAAAATAAAGGCATTAAACAAACAATTCCATCAAGGAGAGTGGTGTTAAGAAACACCTGAAAGAAGGAAGAATAGAGTCGGAACTGTTGGGCACGTGGACTATGCGAAGCCCAACAGTAACGGCGTACACTTTCTGACTCCCTTATTCCTTGTAACCGCTCTTTTTTGCATATAGCCATTCTTGGCTTGTAACTGCAGGGGTTCTGGATTCTCTCCAGACGTTTGGCAGTTGTCATGTATTGGGGTTATTGCAGGACGCAAGATATGAGAGCTGGGGCTCCAGTTATACTGTGATATCAAAAAGAGATGAAACACTGAGTCTGTGTGCTGCTGTTAGAAGATATACAGTCATACTGTGATGTACTAAATCCAGAGAGAGATGTATTAAGACTTTAATAATATTGCCCTTCGTTGTGGATGTAGCCAACATTGGCGAACCACGTTAAACTGCCTAATTGCTCTGTGTGTTCTGTCATATTTCTTTCATTCTGAGTTATTGTTTTAATATTGCTGTTCTTTGCTGTTTTTCAATTTTGTTTTAGTATTTACAATTGGTATCAGAGCTTGTGTGTAGTTCGGTCCAGGAGACGGTGAAAATTTTAGGGACCCTGCACAGCATTCAGAATGGATGACTCGGAAAAATGGAAAATAGAAAAGTTTACAGGCCAGAACTTTGGTCTTTGAAAAGTGCACATGGAGTCTCTTCTCATCAAACAGGACCTGTCTCTCGCCTTATAGGGGAAAGCCAAAGGACAAAGTACTATGACGGATGAAGACTGGAAAAAACTGGATTCGAAAGCGAAGGCAACAATATTTCTCTCATTGTCAAGTAATGTTTTATTTAATGTTTCAAATGAGATCAATACGAAAGCGCTTTGGGAAAAACTCTCTAGCATGTATGCAATTGCTTCGGCGTCAAATAAGGTTTTTATTATGAAGAAATTATATAACCTGAAAATGAGAGAAGGTGGGGTGATGTCCAACCATCTGAATGAGTTTAACACCTTAGTCTCTCAATTAGCTTCGGTGAGCATCAAACTAGATCCTGAGATTAAAGCGATTCTGCTATTGTGTTCCTTACCACATAACTGGGAAGATGTTGTCATGGCTGTGAGCACTTCTGTAGCAGCCAAGAGTACCTTGGTTTTTGATGAAGTTGCAGCTACTCTTCTCAGCGAAGACATAAGAAGGAAACATCAGGAACCTTCAGCCGGTGATGCTCTAGCCGCTGTCAGTATAAACAACAGAGGAAGAAGCAATGACAGAGGTAGATTCAACAACCGGAGAAGGTCACAATCTGGTCCACGATTGAAGTCTCGGGACAGAACCGGTTCATGTTGGTTTTGTGGAAAACCTGGACACAATAAGAAAAATTGCTGGAACTATAAGAAAGCTCAAGGTAACGTGAGCACAAATAATCAAGCAAACACTGCAAGTGATGGTGTTTTGGTCCTATCAGCAAGTGATACAAATGCAGATTCGTGGGTCCTTGACTCCGGCGCCTCTTTTCATGCAACTTCATGCCGTCAAGCTTTCATGAATTTTCAAGAAGGCACATTCGGTAAGGTATTTCTGGGTGACAATAAAGAATATGAGATTTTAGGAAAAGGAGATATAATATTGAATCAGAAAAATGGTGACAAACTAACTTTGACGGATGTTAGATATGTGCTTCTATTAAAAAGAAATTTAATTTCTGTTAGTCAGTTTATAGGCAATGGATGCAATGTTAAATTTTCTCTTGACTCATGGAAAATTACAAAGGGACTTTTAGTAATGGCAAGAGGAAAGAAGCAAGATAATCTATACATTCTGGACTGTTTCGGTGAAGTGGGAGCTGCCTTGCCGGCTATGGATAGTGGGTCTAAAATATGGCACAAGAGGCTCGGTCATATGAGCCAAAAAGGTCTTCAAGTTATGCTTCAGCGCAATCAACTTCCAGGCCTCAACTCCATCGATTTAGAATTCTGTGAACATTGCCTTTATGGCAAACAGTACCGAACTAGTTTCGTGAGAACGGGGCATGACAAGAAAACCAATCCATTGGAACTTGTTCATTCCGATGTCTTCGGTCCAACTCAAGTAACTTCTTTCGGTGGAGCAAATTATTTTGTCACATTTTTAGATGACTGCATTCGCAAAATCTGGATTTATATGTTGAACAGAAAATCCAAAGTTTTTTCAAAATTTAAGATTTTTAAAACTTCAGTTGAAAACCAGATTGGGCATAAAGTTAAATGCCTCCTAACAGACAATGGTGGAGAATATTGCTCTTCGGAGTTTGATTCTTTTTGTGCAGACCATGGTATTCGACGGATCAAAATCGTCCCTTACACACCTCAGGAAAATGGTGTAGCTGAAAGGCTTAATCGCACGATCCTTGAGCGAGCTCGATGTATGCTCTCCAATGCCGGATTGGGCAAAGAGTTTTGGGTAGAGGCATGTAACACTGCTGTGTATTTAATCAATCGAGCTCCTTCGTCTAGGCTGGATTTTGACATACCTGAGGAGACATGGCTCGGAAAGCGAATTTCCTATCAGCATTTGCGGGTATTTGGCTGTGCCGCTTTTGTTCACATTCCAAAAGAGCAGAGGACTAAGTTAGACTTCAAGTCAAAACGGTGTGTTTTTCTCGGCTATGGTGAAGATCAGTTTGGTTTTCGTCTTTGGGATCCTGTTGCAAAGACTATCATTCGTAGCCGCGATGTTGTGTTTAACAAGAGGGAGTTTCCAGGCTTGCACTCTTGCACTTCACCTCTGCCGGAATATATTGATGTGGATTTGTTCGATAATGGAAAGGTGAGGCAATCCACCATTACGTTTTCCCAGCCACTTATTACTACTATACATTCTCATATGTCTGGAGCTCCTATTACTTCAGCTACCTTGCCTTCGGTTGGATGCGCTATTCCCACCCAGTCAATTGGTATGCCTTCTATTGTTGCTACACAACCTTCTAACATTAACTCGCTGCCTCTAGAACAGTCCTTGCTGCCTTCCTCACATGATACGCTGCCTTGTGCTTCAGCACATGTTACGCAGCCTTCCCATAGGTATTCGCTGCCTTTAGAAATTAATATGCAGCCTTCTTCACAAGTGACGCTGCCTCCACAAGCTTGTTCGCTGCCTTTTAACTCTTCATCGCAGCCTTTGTATCCTTCAACACTGCCTATTGACTGTCTAACACCGCCAGTCACATCCTCTGAGCCCACGCAGCAATCCATTAATCATTCGCTACCTTTGCAACTTTCAACGCAGAATAAAGGAGGCTCAGACACGTCCTTACCAGGTGAACATTCAGACCTGTATAAAGGTCACTCTACTACACAGATAGGACCTATGTGGCAGGGTAGTGTAATTGAGCAAAGCCCTATGGGTGCACCAATACAGAGACAGGGTAGTTTTCCTCAGGGGCCTCTTCACTCAGAGATTGATAATGTTCAGCATTTATTACAAAGACTCAATCTGGACTCCAATATCCAGCCAAAGCAAGGTACACAATTGAGGAAGTCTACCCGTGCAAAGAGAAGACCGGCAAAATACAATGACTATGAGTTATTGCTCTCTGATTATGCAAAGCCGACAACTTATAAACAACCCTGTAAGCATGAAAATGCACAGAACTGGATGGCAGCCATGAACGAAAAAATGGAATCGTTGAACATTAATCAAACCTGGGATTTGGTTCCTCTTGACGACAACACTTTGCAAGAAAAATATTTAAAAGCTAAAAACAGTCCTATGTTTACTACTTACCCAAAATGGCAAGAGAGCTACTCATCTGCTATGGATATAACTGCATAATTGTAGCAAGAACAAGCTGGACATTCTCCTTTCTAAAGAAATAATTGTAGAAGTGATATATATATAAGTTCCAATATTGTGGATCTTCCAAACAGGTAATACTAACAATAAACTCACAATGAAATTCCAATTTGTTTCAAATACAATACAAAATTACTAGTTTTTGAATAACGCCGCCCGCCATAAAATAAAGGCATTAAACAAACAACTCCATCAAGGAGAGTGGTTAAGAAACACCTGAAAGAAGGAAGAATAGAGTCAGAACAGTTAGCCGCCAAAGCCGTAAAGAGTTCTGCCCTGCCTCTTGAGGGCATAGACGACATCCATGGCGGTGACGGTCTTACGGCGAGCGTGCTCAGTGTATGTGACGGCATCCCTTATCACATTCTCCAAGAAGATTTTTAGCACGCCCCTGGTTTCTTCATAGATAAGCCCACTGATGCGCTTGACGCCTCCTCTTCTGGCCAGACGCCTAATTGCAGGCTTGGTGATTCCCTGAATGTTATCGCGCAAAACTTTCCTGTGCCTTTTCGCTCCTCCCTTTCCGAGTCCCTTTCCGCCCTTTCCTCGCCCAGACATCTTTCTTCGATCGAACGATCGCCTTTGAAACCCTCCACAAAAATGCTCGCAGATCCCCTGTTTTGATTTGATATGATTGGGGTCCGCCGTGTCTGGTTTTATAGGAGATGCTTTGCTATCCCCAGCCATCTTTGGCCGTTGGATCTGCCATAGTCGGCCAGTGATCCGGAGCAAATGCTAAGATGGCATTCTAACCATTGGATTTCCCCATTCGATTGCTGATTGGTTCTAGTTTAAATTCTATGGATCCATCGAAATGGGACCCGCTTAGCCGATTATTTAGTGTTCGCCGTTTGATTTGGACTATTTAAATGTTTAAAATTTGATGGTGTCATTCTAGAGATCTCTAAATAACAAAATACTTACTAGCACTTGCACCTATAGGAGGTTCAAGGAATACGTCGATTGGAACAACTAACAAGTTTAGAAAATTTTCCGGCATGAATTTGTTTTACGGCGTGAGACAATTTTGAGCACTATAATGTTTACATATAAAAGCCTATCGGCTAATTAATTAATTTATTTTATTTTCGACCGCAATCCAACTCAAGTGAAGGTTTTATGTTTTGGTCATTTTTTTTAAGTTGACGAAGAGCTCCTAATTTCAAGATTAGGAGTGAAGAAGATAGAGGTGTTCCGAAGCATCAACCTTGCCTCTTCTAAATAGCATTTGAGGCAAACATTGTTTTTTGTATAAGGAGCATGGAAATCTCATAAGATATTTAACAGGGGAAGGGAATTGAGAGCAATAACAATACAAGCATATTTATTTGTTCTCATATTTATATTTTCTATTATTCCATTTGTGTGTTTCCATTTTCATAACACAATAAGATTCTTTTATCATGGTATTTAATTAAAGGGATCAAATAATCTAGTTTACAATTTTATTGCATTATCTGAGTTTAAGGGCTTGTGGTTTTGAGACAAGAGAATATAAAGCTATACAAGGATTTCATCATCAAGGGGATCTAGACCAATCTAGAGAAAAAATGAGAAGCATATGAGAAATTTAAAAGCACATGTAACATATACTAATGTGGCGGAACAAGTTGTTCACCATGGTATGATTTCCTCATTGCCTATGGTTATGGATAATTTTTTGATTTGGACATTACCACCACCATGCCACCTCCTAACAATACTAGGGAATGATTGGAAGATTGACAAGTTTCTAGTTTTCCATGCCTTCTCTACATAATATGGTTTCAAAGTTATTTTCCTAAATATCGTAGAGTGTTGCTTAGCTTTAGATGCTTTGTGTTTTCTATCTATTGATGTTTTCATCCTTGTGCCATTATACTTGCCTTTTAAGGATTTTTCTAATAATTAATATATTATCAGTATTTAAAAAATGGACGGCTTCTATACAACATAAAAAAATTATCATTACTAAGTTAATAAAACATTATTTATGTAACTTCATTAGGTTTGAAGACATCATTTCTAAGATAGGAGGAAGTTTTCCACTCTTCTACTTCTCTCTATTCTTCAATTATAATCATTTGTGCTCCGCAGAACTAGTTGCATATCACATTTTGAAGAGGTTGTGATTGTGAGCATGTAACTATATTATTAACTATAATGTTTTGTGTTCACTAAATGAGAGATTCTTGATATATCTGTAGATTAGAAAAGCAAATGAATTAAAAATTCAAACTAAATGCATAAACACAAAAGTTATACCTCACAATACCAAACTAATCCCATCAAGGGAGGAAGGAGACTTTGCACCCAAACAAACTCCTAAGACCAAGATGATCCCTAGACAAGTGGATTCCAATGTGAAATGCTTATTCAAAGTTGTGCAACTCACTATCCTAGCTCAAGAGTGATTTTGGCATTATTACTTTTCATAGACTTTGCTTGTTGAAAATGGTTTGGAGAGGCTCTTATTTATAGACTTGTGGAGGGATTTTTGATCCAAGGGTGGAGAATGCTTGGAGAGATCAATGGTGGAGGATGAAGATGACATGGAGGGCCTAGATCTAATCTAGAAGAATGGATGGCTATGAATAAAAGTGATTCTTTTATTCATTTTGGGGAAGAGGGAAGTTATGGGGGAAGATTATTCCCCAAATAAAAGATTCATGGGGGGAGATGCAAATGAATTAAAAGGAAATAGAGGCATAGGCATGGGAAGGGTATTTTTTTTATTGTGATGTGGGATTTTAGGTAGATTTATTCCCATTTATTTATTTGGGAAATGTGGGAGAGTGGGTTAAACTAGGTTTAACCACCCAAATGAGAGATTTAGGGTTAATTAATGTTGATTTTATTTAATTAACCTTAAGGCTAGAATAAGTGGGTTAGATTAATTAGTTAACATGATTTTAATTAATTAATTGAATTTAGTGGCAAAAAGAGAAAAATGATTTAGTAAATATTACATATTTACTAAATTCATTTGGCTAGGTTTGAAACTATTGAATTAATAAAATTAATAAAATTGTCTAGGATGAATTGATGAGAAATGGGGTAATGAAGGGATAATTAATTAAATAAAATTTAATTAATTGGTTTAGGAGGGAAATTGATATGATTAGGAATATGGGGAGTCAGTTTGGTGGTCGAGACATTTTTAGGTGTCTACATTTGCCCCTCTTTGACGTGGCGTCAGGACCTAGGAGGGAAGTGGCGTCAGGTCGAAGAAAAATATGCCCCAGCTGCCAAGAAGGAATAAGATGGATAGGGGATGCCCCCTCGAGAGGTTGGCGGGAAAATAAAAATTTTCCAAGTGAGCTCTCAAAAGGATGTGACGGGAGTGAAGGTTGGATAGGGGACGGAAAAAGAGGATGGTAGGAAGAAAAATGGAGGAAAAAGGTTAGGATCTGCACCCTGGGAGGAAAAGAAGGATGGCATGGCCCACTATATGAGGAAAAGTGGGCCCTAAGAGTGCCACATTTGCACACTTTGACCCTAGAGAAGAAAAAGTGAAGGAGAGATGGCTGAGCGCAACCCCCAATTCCCGTGACTTTGACACATCGCCAAGCGTTTCCGAGAGTTTGGTCAGGCACCTGGCACTGGACCCCCGGTAGGCCCTAACCCTGACTTTGTAATTTTCTCATTTTTCGTGCATTTTTTTAGGGTTTTAGGGGTCGGCATTGAAGCGCGTAGCGCCAATGGCAAGGCGGATTGGCGCCATCCGCCCGGGTAGGGTAAGGCAATTTTTTCGCCATTGGGGGGGAGTTTTAACGCAATCTTCCGGATTAGCGCCATGTACAGAAGAAATAGATTTCAGGCATTTTGACGCCAAACGGGGGTTAAAGGGGTGCTATTGTCTACAATAGCGCCATTGTGGGAAGTAGCGCTATAATTTACTATAGCGCTATCGGAAGAATTGGCATCATTCGGTGAATTAGCGCCAAAAGTAGGAGTGACGCAATGAGTAGAGCATAGTAGTGCCAAAATTATTATTGACGCTATGGATAGCGCGCAGTAGCGCTATTTGTTGGATTGGCGCAAAAAGGTATGCGCAGTGGCGCGATACTCTGGATTAGCGCTATTGGAAAGAAAGATTAGCGCCATTTTGAGAAATGGCACAGGGGTTGTCTGTTTGTATGCCACGTGATGCTGGCGTGTTTAAACACTTAGAAGAAGAGAAAGTTTGGTTTAGAAGAAGATAGGGTGATATCTAACCATAATGTTGTGTATGCACGATACAGAGCGGTTTATATTGCAGTCGCGGGAGCGATGAGTTCCCGCTGTGATGGCTTTGTTTGATGGTTTTGATGATGCCGCGAAGGCGCGGTTAGCGAGCTTGGGGCTTCTGTCGGTGTCGTCGATGCCAGTGTTGCGAGCTCATAGAGCTCTGATGACGGCCATGGTGGAGCGTTATCGGACTGAGACTTGTAGTTTCTTATTGCCTACAGGAGAGATTACTATCACGCTTGAGGATGTTTATCACATCCTCAAGCTACCTATCCACGGTTGACGTGTCAGATATGACACGAAGACCGGGCGGAGGGCACTGGTCAGAGTTTTTGGTGTGGATCGTCTTGTTCTCTCTCAAAATGAGAGGGAGATGGATTATGAGGTGACATTAGCTGCGGGTGCAGATCCGTTTGCCTTGTTCCTGTGTGCGTTGATAGGAGGTGTGGTGATGCCTGATAGGCGAGGCAGGGGTTTTCCGGTTGGTTGGGGAGGGGTGATAGAGGGGATGGTGGTGCATGGGACTGTCTTCGCCTAGGGGCCATTGATGTTGGCGCAGTTATATCATGAGATGCACACAGTGTCTTATCTGCATGATAAAGCCTTATCTGCTGGTGTGACTTTGCTACATGCATGGACTTGGGAGCACATCCCTGTCACTCAGCCGACCTGTGGATACTATCGACGGCAGTTTGAGGCCTTTGTGTTTCTATACTGGGATGCAGAGTACACCTATACGGGCTAAGTGCGACATTGGCGGTGGATGCTGGATGATGTGATCAGTGTGGTGTTGCGAGCGTACATCGGTTGTGAGGATTGGCCAGATGACATTATTCATCTTCCATACACCTTTCAGCAGAGATACCTGATGGGGCAGGGAGACCGCTGTATAGAGATGTACCTACCCTCACGGGTTATGCGGCAATTTGGGTTGGTGCAGGACACCCCTCAGCAGATGGCTATATATGTGCAGACCCCGCGAGATAGACCCTACTGGGCTGCACCCCTATAGCCCAGGTTGCTTTAGCAGACTTTATAGCGCTTCGGCCAGCGCAGTGGGATTGGAGGAGTATAGTGAGAGATGCAGGGACCACAGCTGCGTATGATATCTGGTGGCATATGCATCGGCCTACGCGATTGACAGATCTAGCAGTGGAGGCAACAGAGTCAGGGGGGATGACTCAGATGGTGGAGATGACCCTGATGGGGGAGATCAGGCGGAGGGGGATGTGATCATCAAGGATTTCCTTGTGGAGATTGGGGATGATGGGGAGGAGAGAGTGATTGGGAGAGATGGCCAGCCGATAGATGTGCTGGCAGCAGTGGCAGCAAGACAGGCACAGGCGCAGCAGGTTCCTGCACAGTAGGTACAGGTGGAGCAGGTTCATGCACAACAGGTTTAGGCGAAGCAGGTTCCTGTATAGTAGGTTCAGATTGGATCGGGGCGACAGCCAAGAGGATCCCGACAGCGCGGCAGGCAGCCTAGAGCAGATGAGGGTGACCTACCTCCACCACAAGAGGGGCAGCAGCAGGTTGGTGGACATGATGCAGAGGCAGGGACCTCAGGGACAGCTCTAGAGGTAGAGGCTGAGGATGAGAGGTTTTCGTCTTGCCGGAGGCAACGGAACAAGGCGGAGGAGATGGAGACCCTGAGAGCACAGGTGGCCAGTCTGGAGGAGGCCTTAGAGCACCGAGAGGCCGAGTTGGTGCAGTTGTGGGGGGTAGATGGGCAGGTAGCAGTCTTGGAGGCACAGTTGGCCCAGGCCCGAGCAGACATGGAGGGTTTGATGAGAGAGCGGGATGCCGCGCTCTTGGGAGTACAGTAGGCAGAGACTGCATTGAGCAGTCTACAAGCTTCGGGTGGGGGACTGGCCCCGATTTTGGCAGGGATGCAGACTCAATTGTCTCAGGCTCATACATAGACTTATCAGCTATAGGCACAGTTGAGTCAGGCACAGGGGCAGGCGATGCAGATTCAGGGGGAGTTAGCAGATGCCAAAGCGCATGTGGAGTATTACAGGGGGCTGTATTATGCAGTCGTGCTAGCAACACAACATGCCCCGAGCTATAGTCAGGTTAGTAGATCAGGGGCATCGAGATCTCATAGATCAAGATCTATTCAATCTATTCAGCAGACGATGCCTCCTCCCTCGCACGTGCCCCAGCAGGGTCCTCAGGTGCAGGTATAGCCACCGCCGCAGTCACAGCCGCCGACAGGGTCACAGGCTCGACCGGGATCAGAGTCACCCACCCCATCAGAGAGGGGATCTTCTATGTGATAGCCCTATCATGATAGCCCTATCATGATAGCCCTTGGAGGCATTTTTGTATCAGGACATTTTATTTTTTGATGGATACATGAGCAATGTGCATTTGTTTGCAATGATTTATATATGATACGATGCTTTCTGGCGGTTTATGATGCTTATGATTATGATGCTCTTATTATGATGATGCCTATGTGATGGATGCAATATTTCTTTATGGATGTTATATGCTATGGTCGTGTTATGTTTATGCAATGATGTTTTTGATGTTATGGATGAATTTATGATGAATTTGTTGTGATACATGCATGGTGTTGTGATTTGATGGACTATATGCTACTAGATGATTTAAATGCTGGTTCGATGATTGTGATGATGTGATGTAGCTAAAATGTGTTATGCAAATGTGATGATGCACCTATGTGATGGCAAACATAAATGGGTATGATATGATTGTAATGTGTAACTAACTGTTTCTAAAAAATGGACCTAATTATTATGCAAACCGAAATGGATAAATGAGCTTAATTGATATGCAAATGGATGAACCTAAATGATATGTATTTTAAAATGAACCTAAGTGATATGTATTTGAAATGGTCTTAAAATGAATCTAATGCAAAATGACGGACTATAATGAACTTAATTGGATTAAAATGAATCTAAATGGATTAACATGGATCTAATGTGATATGCAATGATGGACTATAATGAACCTAAAATGATATGCAAAATGGATGAACTATAATGGATGAACATGAATCTAATGCAAAATGATGGACTATAATGAACCTAAAATGATATGCAAAATGGATGAACTAAAATGGATTAACATGAATCTAATGCAAAATAGATTAAAATGAACCTAAAATGATATGCAAAATGGATTAACATGAATCTAATGCAAAATGGATTAACTATGATGGATTAACATGAATCTAATGCAAAATGATGGACTATAATGAACCTAAAATGATATGCAAAATGGATGAACTAAAATGGATTAACATGAATCTAATGCAAAATGGATTAAAATGAACCTAAAATGATATGCAAAATGGATTAACTATGATGGATCAACATGAATCTAATGCAAAATGGATTAAAATGAACCTAAAATGATATGCAAATTAAGTGATCATGACATGTAGCTAGATGATATGCTTAGATGAAGTTTAGGTGATAGGTGGTATGCAAACTAGGTGATAGGTGAGGTGGTACAGTCCTGATACTCATGATGTTCTTTGTGTTGATCCTGAGTGGTGAGGCTGTGGGAAAGGGGATTGAGATGGTGCAAAGATAGGTGTGTATGGATGGGTGTGGGTAGGATTGGGAGTGTCTAGAGACAGGGGGTGGGGAGACGAGAGGGTTGTTAGGTCGCAAGACACCACGTCAGTTGAGGGGAGATTTATTTTCGGTTCAGGATAGGTTGAGTGGGAAGACGGTGGGGGAATGAGATTAGTGAGGGGTTGGTTGGGGGGATGGGTGAAAATGATTATTAAATCTAGGCCAAGGTGGGATAGTTGACTGAGTGATTAAGATGATGATTTTGAGCTAATAACCGTAGTTGCACAAGATTACCTAAGAGCATTTCTTAGTTTTATGTAGCAATGTAGGATACAATTCACAAAGGTATGAAATGACCTAGGTGATGATATATACCCTACAATTGCATGGACTAGACCCACAAACAATAGGTTGATTTCATGCATGCCCAAGGTAGTATAATCTTGTCTAGTCAAGGAAGGGGACTCATAGCGATGAGTGTGAATAGTGCATAAAAGGTTTTAATGCCTGTATATGCAAATAGGACACATCATGTTGGAACCGACCCAGACTTCAAGATATGAATACTATTTCTTGGAGTAATGAAACCAACCCACAAGCACAGCATGCAGAAACAATGACGATGTCTACTCCAGGTGCTATCCGCTACATACCATGATATAATGAGATCAAGGTAGCTTTGGAAATGACTGAGAGCGAGACAAAAAGATAAAAATCAATAATCAAAAAGACCAACGAAAAGACACAAATAGCCTTTGTGTGCTCTTGCCAAGAGACGTGGTGATAGAATGATAGATTTTTGTCCATAGTAGGAAAGATATATCCTAAGACGCAGATCCATTGGTGTTGATTAGAGAACTGTGGGCAGATGAGAAAAAGAATGGTCGGGCCATGTGTAGGATTATGGTTGGTATGTTGATTGATGATTTTTTGCATTGGGGAACCTGTTTCGAGTGTATGCAAAGCTTGTGTATCCGTTATGAGATCTAGAAAGCGCAGTAAATGGGGGACCATCCAATGGGGTGGATGGGTGCATCTTAGATACCTGAGTACTGGAAACTTCCTTCGTATTCTAGACTACCTACATACCCTGTGTCCACGGGATCAAGGTACTTTTAAGATGCGGGTGAAATGAATATGTAGTTCTGGCAAGACTTGATGATGTGGGAATGGTTTGCGATGGGCTTGATGTGTTGGAAGATTGATTGGTGTTTGATGATGAGATGTGTTGTTTTTGTGGATTTTCTGTATTTTCTATTATTTTTTGTACTTTTTGATTTTGCGATGTTTTTGGATTTTCTGATTTTGTATGTACAAAGGGAGCTTACAAGGATCCTCGTTCCATGGGTTGGCCTTGGGATGGAATAGGATGGGTCAGGCGATAGGACTTGATGTTTCAGAATTCCAAGCCATGAGATGTGTGACATATGGAGTGGTGTGACGAGGAGAGGACTTATTAGATGGTAGAACAGGCCACTACGCATGGCGCCTGAAACAGGTTTTCACCATGGTACTTATCCAAGGCGTCACCGAAGTGATTTTCACCATTTGGAAGTTTTTTATTGCACTCTGATTTTTTCTTGACTTTCTAATTTTTTTGGTGTTTTTGATTTTTTGACTTGGGGTATCAGATAGGTTATGCATAGAATTTCTTGAGATGCATGATATTCATCGGCTCATCTAGAGGCTGCCCCTCAGATGTTGCAAGCTGATAGGCTCCTGACCCATAATCGGCCGTGATGACATAAGGTCCTAGCCAACTGGGTTCAAATTTTCCTTGCTTCGGACGCTCTTGCAAGTTCTTATGATTTTCCATTAGGACAAGGTCACCTACCTCAAATTTTCTGGTTCTGATCTTTTTGTTGTAACTTCTTTTGAGGCGATTTTGATATGCCTGTAAGTGATTTAAGGCATGCAAGCGTTTCTCATCCAGTAACTCTAGTTGATGCAACCTTGTGATGCGGTAGTCCTCATCAGAGATAATGTTTTGCAGTGATACTCGGAGAGATGGGAGCTCGACCTCTATAGGTAAAATGGCTTCAGATCCGAATACTAGTGAGTATGGGGTGGCTCCTGTAGGAGTGCGGATGCTTGTGCGGTAAGCCCATAGGGCGGGGTTGAGTTGGAGGTGCCAGTCGCGGCTAGCTTCATTGACTGTCTTCTTGAGAATGTGGAGGATGGTTTTGTTAGATGCCTCTGCTTGACCATTTCCTTGGGGGTAATATGGTGTGGAGAAGCGATGTTTGATGTCAAACTTTTCGCACAAAGTGCGAACTTCTTGGTTTTTGAAGGGCTTTCCATTGTCAGTGACAATGGAATGGGGAATACCATATCGGTAGATGATATAGTGGAGGATGAATTTGGAGATTTGGATACCTGTGGTGAAGGTGAGTGGTAGTGCTTCCACCCACTTTGTGAAGTATTCAGTAGCGGTGATTATGAATTTGTGGCCATTTGAGGATGGAGGGTGTATTTTTCCTATGAGGTCAAGTCCCCACTGTGAGAAAGGCCATGGCATTGCAATTGGTTGTAACTCTTGTGCTGGTGTGTGGATGAGATCACCGTGTTGTTGACATGGGAGGCATGTCTTGGTAAAACTGTGTGCATCGCGGTCCATGGTTGACCAGTAGTATCCCGTCTGGAGGATCTTTTTAGATAGGGTGGGCCCACTGGAATGCGCCCCACAGATACCGACGTGTACCTCTTCCAAGGCTACCTTAGCTTCCCTAGAGTCTAAACATTGTAGAAGCGTTCTGTCAAGACTCCTTTTGTATAGTGTGTCACCAACAAGAATGAAACGGGAGGCTCGATGGATGAATGATTTTCGTTGGGAAGTGGATAGGTTAGGGGGAAGGATATTGTCATGAAGGTAAAGGTATGTTTCTTGGTACCATGGGGACAAGGGGCCAATGACTTCGCACACTAGTTCTGATTGACGAACATCATATGCTAGGATAGGGAGTTCTTCGATTAGGAACTCGCATTTCTTGCTACCTTTTGGCATGTCTACCAGAGATCCGATAGTTGCCATAGCATCTGTTGCTTTGTTATTGAGCCTTGGGATTTGTTCAAATTGGATGTCATCAAAGTAGTCTTTGAAATCATCAACCATCTTCTTGTAGGGCAGGAGTTTGTCATCTTTAGTTTTGTATTCATTGTTGACCTGCCTGATGACCAGTTGAGAATCGCCGTACACCAGTAGCTTTTCAATTTTCCATTGGATGGCCATGCGGAGACCTGTGATGAGGGCCTCATACTCTGTTACATTTTTGGTGCATGGAAATGTGATTTTGAATGATTTAGGGATCGTGTCACCTTGAGGGGTAACAAACAGGATGCCTGCCCCCGAGCCTCTATGGGTGTAGGATCCATCAAAATACATTTTTCATGTGTCTGGGGATGGTGTGATTGTCAAGATGGCCTCATATAGAAAATCTGCAATTGTAGGATGTTCTGCGGGGATAGGTGCTTCAGCCAGCTGATCTGCTATAACTTGCCCTTTGATGGCCTTTCTCTCAGTGTATTCTATATCAAACTCTGTGAGGATCATGACCCATTTAGCCATTCTGCCAGTAAGAGTAGCTCTATTTAGGAGGTACTTTAGTGGGTCGATCTTAGCAATGAGCTTGGTCTTGTGATTGAGCATGTAGTGTCTCAACTTTTGTGACATAAAGACAAGGGCTAAACATGCTTGTTCAATTTGTGTATAATTGAGCTCATACGAGATCAAGGTGCGACTGATATAGTAAATGGCTCTTTCCTTCCCCTATTCATCATGTTGTGCTAACAAAGCCCTGATTGTTGTGTCTGTCGCAGAGATATACAAGAGGAGGGGCTCTCCTTGTCTTGGCAGAGTTAGAATAGGGGGATTAGCTAGATATTCTTTTAGCTGATCGAAGGCACTTTGACACTGATCGGTCCAGGTGAAAGCCGTATCTTTCCTGAGGAGATGTTGGAATGGTTGACACTTATCAGTGAGTTGGGCGATGAACCGATGAATGGACTGAAGTTTTCCCTGTAGGCTTCGCAGTTGTTTCAGTGTTTTGGGAGGTGGCATCTCGGTGATGGCTGTGACCTTTGCAAGATCAACTTCGATTCCTCTTCTTGAAACTATGTATCCCAGAAGTTTCCCTGAGGTGATGCCAAAGACACACTTCTTCAGATTGAGACGAACATTATATTGCTCTAGCCTATCAAAGATCTTGGCTAGCACATCTAAGTGTTCTTCTCTGGTCTTGGATTTGCCTAGCAAATCATCCACATAGTCTTCCATGACGTGGTGGAAGAGGTCATGGAAGATGACGGTCATGGCCTGTTGATAGGTGGCGCCTGCATTTTTTAGGCCGAATGGCATTACCACCCAGCAATATGTTCCCCATGGGCATATGAAGGCTGTTTTGTACTGATCCTCTTCAGCAATTTTTATCTGATTGTAACCTGAGAAACCATCCATGAGGGATAACATTTCATATCCTGCTGTGAGATCCACTATCATGTCGATGTTTGGTAGTGGGAAGTCATCTTTGGGACAAGCCTTGTTGAGATCCCTGAAATCGGTACAATAATAGATTCGGCCATCCGGCTTAGCAACTGGGACGAGGTTTGAAACCCATTCAGGATAATCGATAGGACGAATGAACCCGACATCTAGTAATTTCTTTAGTTCCGCCTTGACTAGGAGAGCCACTTGAGGATTCATCTTTCCAAGTTTTTGCTTGACTGGTTTTGCATCGGGATGCACTGCAAGGTGATGAACCACCAAGGCGGGATCTAGTCCTGGCATGTCTGCATAGGTCCATGCAAAAATTGTGATTTCTTCGTGTGAAGAATGCCAAGAAGTTTTCCTGTTCGAACATGCTGAGGGATTCTACTCTGTATGTGATTTTTGGCTCTTGTTATGTCCCCAAGTTCATTTCCTGAGCCGGTTCTACCAAGATGGGTGATCTGTCTGGATATACTTTGTCTATCTCAGGGAGGCCCATGCTTCCATCTCCTAGCGCCTCGTGGAGGTTTTCACCAGGAGATACGTCTTTTATTTTTACTATTTTGGGATCTGATGCTACCGCGGAACGCTTTTCACCATCAGATCCATTTTTTCTTTTTGTGTTTTTGTGACTGGAAGCAGGGGTTGTCTCCCCGAAATAGGCATCCAAATGGAGTTCCATTATGTACCTTGCTTGATGATCTCCTAAAGGGAAGTGATCTCTTGCCCCCATCATTTCAGTGATGGCCTCGTCGTTAGGTGCGATGTTGAAGACAGGGGGTCCCCGTTGGTCCCAATCAATGAGGTTGGGGTAAACTAGTGGCAAGTCATTGGTGGGTGAAGGGAGAGTGGTGATAGAGTAAATGGTATAAATGGAGGAGTCGAAGAAGTCGACGAAATGGCTAAAGGAGTCTTGAAGGCCTGTTTCGTTAACATCATCGACGTCTAAGGGGGTCGTAGTGATCTCGAATAAGATACACTCAGCTGTAGTGAGGATGCATTGCGGTTGACCATACCCTAACCCTTGAGTATAGGGATTCCTTGTTGCTTGCAGTGGTTCCACGATTCCTTGTTCATGAAGGACTATACCGCCTTGTCCTTTATAGCCCATGCTTTTGACAATTTCAGAACCTTTGCCGTAGATTTCTGTGGGGATTATGGGGGTCTCTTGTTCAGGTTCTTCATCCTTGTAAAGCCAAGATGAGATATCCTCAAGTATACCCTGATCCAGGAGATGCTTCTTCTCGAAGATGGGAGAGGGTTTGCACTTGATAATTACTGTATTGGCTATCTCTATTGTTGGGATGCCAAATGTCTTAGGATTGGGTAATGTGCCCACACAAAAAGTGCCGTGTAGGTCATATTCCCCACATCCCCTGTCGGATAGCTTGATCTGGACCTCAGGAGGTGGAGTTGCTTGGGATGAAGTGGAAGCGATGCTTGTGGGGTCGATATATGAGTTTGATGTTGGTGGTTTGGCTTCGGTGGTGGCTTTATTATATGGGCAGAATGTTTGGTTGTGGCCTTCCAAAAAATTGCAATACTAGAAGGGGCAAGGGTCGGCATAGATTGTGACTTCGGTGTCGTTGTGGGGGAATTTGATGCAATGATGGAATGTGGATGGAACGGCTTGCATGGTGTGGATCCATGGTCTGCTGAGAAGGATGTTATAGGGGAGGTCAAGATCCAGAACCTGACATTTTGTTTCAAGGATTTTCGGTCCTACTTGTATGGGAAGTTTGATAGTACCCTCAGAGAGCCGTTCAGTATCATCGTAGCCTTTGATCGTAATGCACTCGCTGGTGTCAACAACCACATCTGAGTACCCCAAGTGTTTTAACATTTTTAGAGTGCATATGTTGAGGCCGGAACCACCATCTATTAAGACTCTTTTAATGGTGTGTCTGTGGATGCTGACTTCTATGTGCAGGGCGTCGTTATGTATGTGATCAGAGGCGGGTAGGTCCTTTTCTGAGAAGGTGAGATGATGGGGTGAAGCGATGTGTCCTACCATGGCTTGGAATTCTGTTACATTCAAGTTGGAAGGGACTTGTGTTTGCAAGAGTGCTTTGTCGAGGATGTCCTTATGAAGGGGAGATGTGCGAAGCAACTCGAGGATGGGGATTTGTGCGAGTGTCTTGCCTAGGTGTTCTAGGAGGCTATACTGGTGGGTAGGTGATGGACGTGTGGTTGGTCGAGGAGGTAAGGGGGTTGACATGGACGTAGGTGGTTGTTTAGTGGGAGGGGCAATGCGGATGGATATATGGCCACGGCGAGTTGTAACAGCGCAATCGGGTGCTTGTGCTCGAATAGTGACTATGTTGACATGATGGGATGATGCTTCTATACGTCCTACGATAGAGTCGTAGAATGCGGGTGGTGGGGTGATATTGTATGCTTGGTTGGATGAGGAGGATTTATTATGGTTGGGTAAAGGGTCCTTGTAAGGTTCAAGGTTTGCGTTTGGTGATGGTTGGGTACCGTGATCGAGGTTGACTAGGTTTTGTTCGATAAGGTCTTGGATACAATGTTTCAGTTGCATGCAGTCAACTGTTTTATGTCCCACAACGCAGTGGTAGTCGCAGTAGTCGTTCTCATTGTACCACGCGGCTTTTAGTTCATTGTCTTGACGTGGTCGAATGGGTGGGAGTGTGAGCACTCCTTGTTTGAGACATTGATCGAGGACATCCTCGATGGGTTCTGCTAATGGTGTGAAATTTCTGCGAGGTTTGCGTGGTTTATTTGGCCCTCTTGGGTTATTTACATTCGCAGCATACGTGTGTGCAGGTGTTTGGTTTTGGATATGTTGGACGGCTTTCACATTGGTGACACCGTCGTTCAAATTGTTCTTGTTTTTCCCCCAATAGTGTGATTTATCGTTGGATTGCGTGTGGGTATTGTTGTTGGTATTAGGGGTGTTGTGATTGGATTTATAATTGTTGTTGTTGTTGTTGTTGTGATTGTTGTTGGATTTGTTGTCGTATAGTTTGATGGAGCCCTTGGCAATGAGGGCTTGTTCGATAGTAGTGCCTTTGTCGATAACCTCTTCAAAGGTGGATGCGTAAAGAATTTGTAATTGAAACCCTAGTTCCTGATTGAGATTGACCACAAACATGGTGACAAGTTGTTTCTCAGGAATGGGCTATGGGAGTTTGCTTGCCAAGCTTCTCCACCGTTGTAAGAAGGAAGCGAAAGCTTCTCTGTTCTTTTGTTTGGTGTTGCAGAGGTCTGTCATAGACACCTCATGTTCAAAGTTGTAAGAGAAGTGGTTCACAAACTTCTTTGCAAGCTCAGGGAATGTTCGAATTCCAGGTGGAAGATGGGCAAACCATTCAGCGGCTTGGCCGGCGAGGCTTCTTGGGAAGAGTCTCATAAGATATGTGTTGTTGTTAGAGACTTCTAGGCAAGCGATGTAGAACTCCCTAAGGTGGTCCCTAGGGTCTCCCTTTCCCTTGTATTTGTCGAATTTAGGTGTCTCGAAATTCTTGGGGAAGGGGGGCATGTATAATGTGTGGTCGAATGGGTAGGGGCAAATATCCTCAAAAGAATAATACTTGCGTTTGCTTCCAGTTTGTGGGTCCACTACCTGTTGGACTAAGCCTTGTACCACAGTGTTGATATCCTGTGGCTGCTGTGGTTGTTGTATATATGTGTGTTGGTTGGTGAGATGTTGGAGGTGGGGTGGGATTTGATGTTGAGGATTGATTTGGTTGAGATGTTGGTATTGAGGTGGGGTTTGATATTGTGTAGATGATGTTACGAGGTTATGGGGATATGTGACAGTGGATGGATTGACGTTGGATTGGTAGGCGTGGGATGGGTTGGATGTATTGTATTGTGAGAATAACTGTCGCAGATAGGCAATGGTGTTGGGATTGGGTGGAGGCACACTTGTGGAGGTACTTGCTTGCGTGATGTTGCCTTGTATGCCCATGGTAATTTGTGGCATGGAAGGGTTTAATGTTATTGTAGTAGTGGATGTGGTGACGGGTTGTGAAGTGGTGGGGTTGGGGATATTGGTAGTGATGGTAGATGTGGTAGCGGTAGAGGTCGTGTTGGTGGTAGATACAACAGGCGTGGATGTTTAAGAGATAGTGGGTTGGGTGTTGGATGTGGATGCTTGTTTATTTGATGGGTTAGGGGCGGTTGTAGAGGTGGATGGTTGTGCTGATGTCGTGATGGGGGGTAGTTGAGCACCAATTTTGATAAGATGATCTAGAAATCTGTTCGGATCCAACCATAGGACTTTGTCAAGCATTTCCATGTTATCGGCGTCTTGTGTGAAGGTTAAGACATCGAGATCATCTTGAGATACGAAGGGGATGTGTTGTGGTGGTGGTGGTGATGGTCGTAGTTGTTGTAGGTAATGGGAGGGATTATCGTAGGGCCCATATGAGGGGATGTACGTAGATTGGTTGAATGCTTGGTTGATGGGTCTGTTGTAGCTATCGGTGTTGGGCATGCTAAATTGCCAATGTTCTACCATTTCTTGGTTCTTTTTGCTTTGTGATCTCGTGATGGGCATGCACGTATATGGAGTTGATTTCTAGATGTAGGATGAGATGGGGATGGAGACCTTAGAGGATCTGATTGATTATGTTGGACCCAAAGAGGGATGTGGTAGTGAGGTGGAGTAGAAGAGATGATATGGTGGAAGATTGATATGTATTTCTAAAGGTTTCAACCTAAAGGTGATGTGGATGGATGATGTTGATTTTGCACGAATTTTGGACCAAAGAGATAGGTGATGGATGACGTTTGGTTTTGAAGAGATTTTGTTTGATGTTTGATTTTTGATGGATGATTCTGGTGGTCAACAAATTGAGCTTTAGGTAGGACCTAGATTTGTGGTTTAGCACAAAAGGGATGTCTTTCTTTGTTTGGGGTAGACTAATGACCTTACACAAAGAGGGATAATGATTTCATTTGGAAGGTAGACTATTGACTTTCCAAGCAAGATATGATGTGTGTAGGATGAAATCTAGATCAAATTTTTTAGCTCAAAAAGGAGGACAAATGATGTTTTGATTTGGAGATTTTGGGGATTTTAGGAATGATTTACTTATGACAAAGATTTTGGTTTGGTCCAAAAGGTATGCAAAAAATCAATGAAGACAAGTGGATATGAATTTGAATGGGTTTGATATAGCAAATGGTCCAACAATGATGGTGATTTAATCCTCTATGGTCAAAGTGAAGGTATGGTTTTTGGAAAATTTGGAGAAAAGTGGGTGGACTGTTGTCAGAATTTTGGGATGTGAGTATGGATTTTGGAAGTGCAGATGGTGTAGATCACAGTTATCTAGGTCTCTGTTTTTAGGCAAGTCAATCTGAGAATAGCGCCAATCCACAAATGAAATGGCGCCACAATCAGACAGAGATGGCGCTGAAACAGGGCAGGCAGAATTTTGAGGACAAATTTGGATTTTCATTGATGGGATCTTGATCAAATTGTTTTCAATGTCTCTTGGCAGGTTGTTTGTGAATAATAAAAGCACATTTAACACACAATTAAGTACATGAATGCACAACAACCAAGATTTTTTGTTTTGTGAGATGACGCATGATTTTGTTTGAACAAGCAATTTTTTACAACCTAAGGCGAGAATGTGACAGTATTTGTTGAATCCCCTAGCTGCGCCTATTCAAAGCGGGTAGCTCCAGGATCTTGGTAGCACTGGCTCCTCCTTACAATTGCACACACTTCTCACGCATACCAAGATCCAGGTTTCTTATAAGGCTTGTCCCTCACCAAACCTTTAGATTGTCCCTGCTACCTCGGCTAAGAACCGCATGAATCAGGGCCGGTTCAAGGGTTTTTCCCTCTGCGTCAACAAATAGAAGGATTTTGGCTTGCTAAAACAATGGTTCGTAGTAAGGGCATCCGTTCAGGTGGTTATATGTGCGACAGCACTACTCTCCGTTATGGAGTCTCCCAGCCTCCAAGGGTTACACCTTGGAGGGTTTTGGGGGAGGTTGGCTGTCGGTATAACACAACACCTGTCGCTTGAGACTTTCATCCCAAATGCCTTATTTTATATAGTGGCTTGGAAGAGCTTGGCTTTAGCTTGATGCCGCTTGGGTCGTTCCCACCTTTCGAAGTGGGGTGGCAGGCCCTCTAAGGATTACAAAAGCAATACAATCATAAAAACACTTTTGATCCCCAAGTTCACTCAAAGGCACGAGGGGAGAGCATACATATTCTAAATGATTGTATCACACTAAGCATGATTCATTTTAGATCTTTAGATTAAAATGGGGTGTGGTTTTTTGCAAGTTTTGTGATGAGCTTTGATTCCCAAGATCACCAAAATGGTGCAAGGGAAGAGCATATGCTCTGTCACAAACAAACAAAAAGAGCACAAGACACTTCAAACAATTAAGATGATTTTCTTGGTTACATGCATGAGAGATGCAAGTTGTTATTTTTTTTAACCAAGATGTTGTATGCAAATTTGTGGTTTATTTTAAAGCCCAAAATCGAAGTGTTTGATTTGTTTGTTGGCACTTCAAAGGCTAAATTTTAGAGCACCAAAACTCAAAGTGTTTGACACACACACACACAAAGAGATTTGCTTGATTTGTTTGATCGATTTTAAAACACCAATTTGAAATGTTGTCTAAGATCTAACATGCAAAAGAGTTTATTTTAACTTCCCAAATCAAAGTGTTTGCTATCTAAACATCAAACCACCCTGCAAAAGTTTTGTTAGTACCCGCAGTACCTGCACAAACAGCAAAGTCAGTTTTACCAAATAGCGCTAAAACAGGTATGTAAAAGTGCCACTACGAGCAGAACAACCTGACTTACAGAAAATGGCGATGATTAAACTTATAGCGCTGATTTAATATAGTAAACATGACAAAATACCAGATAGCGCTACTTTAATTCAGTTAAAGCGACAAACTACTGGATAGCGCTAATAACCCTATTATAAGGCGCTGAAACAGATGATAGCGCTAATATAGCTATAGGACAGCGTCACTGCGTGACTGTCCAGAGAACCTGCTTACCCTGCGGATGGCACCGACCTGAGTGATGGCGCTGATACGACACTGAACACGTCCGTCCTGCAAAAAAGTAACTTTTTCCTACACAATGCGAGGGGTCGACGGTAAAATAAGGGTCTTGTTAGCCTTGTTAGCTGAGGTAAATGAAAACCAGATGATATCTAAGCTAAATTACCTATTTAGACCCTTTGTAAAAATTTTGACATAACCTCCCCTTGCAACTTCAACATCTCTGTGTAAACCGAGAGCGAAAGAAGACCGAAAATAGCAAGAAGAACTTAAGATAACAAAATGGTGAGTGTATGCAAGAGGGGAATATGCTGCACTGAAATGGTGTCAAAACAGAAAAAGGCACTGAAGCAAGGTAGTGATGGCGCCACTGCAAGGGTATGATGGCACTAAACCTGCAAAACACCCATATCTCACACAGAAACTCACAAAAACAAGTTAGACTGGACCTTGTGGGTCCCACCGGGTGTGCCAATGTAGATTAGAAAAGCAAATGAATTAAAAATTCAAACTAAATGCATAAACACAAAAGTTATACCTCACAATACCAATCTAATCCCATCAAGGGAGGAAGGGGCCTTTGCACCCAAACAAGCTCCTAAGACCAAGATGATCCCTAGACAAGTGGATTCTAATGTGAAATGCTCATTCAAAGTTGTGCAACTCACTATCCAAGCTCAAGAGTGATTTTGGCATTATTACTTTGCATAGACTTTGCTTGCTGAAAATGGTTTGGAGAGGCTCTTATTTATAGACTTGTGGAGGGATTTTTGATCCAAGGGTGGAGAATGCTTGGAGAGATCAATGGTGGAGGATGGAGATGACATGGAGGGCCTAGATCTAATCTAGAAGAATGGATGGCTATGAATAAAAGTGATTCTTTTATTCATTTTGGGGAAGAGGAAAGTTATGGGGGAAGATTATTCCCCAAATAAAAGATTCATGGGGGAGATACAAATGAATTAAAAATTTATTTGGGGGGAAATAGAGGCATAGGCATGGGAAGGGTTTTTTTTTATGGTGATGTGGGATTTTAGGTAGATTTATTCCCATTTATTTATTTGGGAAATGTGGGAGAGTGGGTTAAACTAGGTTTAACCACCCAAATGAGGGATTTAGGGTTAATTAATGTTGATTTTATTTAATTAACCCTAAGGCTAGAATAAGTGGGTTAGATTAATTAGTTAACATGATTTTAACTAATTAATTGAATTTAGTGGCAAAAAGGGAAAAATGATTTAGTAAATATTACATATTTACTAAATTCATTTGGCTAGGTTTGGAACTATTGAATTAATGAAATTAATTCAATTGTCTGGGATGAATTGATGAGAAATGGGGTAATAAAGGGATAATTAATTAAATAAAATTTAATTAATTGGTTTAGGAGGGAAATTGATATGATTAGGAATATCGGGAGTCAGTTTGGTGGTCGAGACAATTTTTAGGTGTCCACAATATCATTGTAGGATTTTTCTTCCTTTGATTAGCAAGGCATGGATAAACCCAAAGATGTCCATTGTAGCCTTGTGCTTATGACTTCTTTTTACTAGCTAAAAAATATCTTGAGATTCTAAACCCATTATGATAGGAATGATTTGTTGTTGCACAAGTGACCAAAGCACAATTTCATGTTCAAAGCATAGATTGTACAAGAAAGTCATATGTGCATACATTTTAACATTCATAACAATATATTCACTCCCTAATCATGATAATTCTGGAATGAGTTCCATATTGTAGTCTCAACCCTACTTTTGTCAAAGTATAAGAAGCCTAAAGCTAGTCCTAGTGCAAATGGGTTCCACGCAATATATTTATCTTTAGGGAGTAAAGCCAATCATCCGTCTAATTCCAATAATATTCTTTGTATTTATATGAGTCAATGATTTCTTCATTCATCATTGGGGGTTTTTAAATAAAAACCCCCAAAGTATCAAAATCCACCCATTCGAATAGGCTTCTAAAATCATTTCATTATTTCAATGGTGAGCATCCCAATAATTTTTCCAACATTGATCAATAGAGAAATATGTCATTGGTGTCTAGGAACTTCCTTCGCTAGGTAGGCTTAGTCCAATGTGTTGGTGCTTAAAGTTGAGACTCTTCAAATCCCTAAAGCCAATCAGTTCTTGAGTGTCAGGGGTGTCAAACTCAAGACAAGGTTTACAAACTTATATTCAGGATGGTGCAACTAAGGACAACATTGATAAGGTGGGTAAGACCTTCTTCTTCAAATGGATCTGCTAGACCAAGATGGGTATTCCCTAAGATGTATGAGAACAATAATTCATAACAATGTGAAGCTAAACCTTGAATAAACCATATCCAATGCACAGGAAACTCTAATTTAATTGTCACTAAGTTCTTGTATGCTAGTTTGAAGAGCACAATGTTGTTACACCTTCAATAAACAGATACATAACCATGTAAAGAGCCTAAAAATGATGCCTTATTAACCCCTAATGTAGAAGCATACATATAGACATGGATGTGGGTATTACAACACAAAAGTATAAAAGATTAGGATTTCATTATATTTTGAGTGTGTTGGGGGAAAAGAGGTCAAACATAATGCAAATCGATGCCTTTATCCAATTGGTAGTAGAATCTATATTTTGAATCGAAGGGGACACCACTGTAATCAAACTATGATATCTTAACCAAAATACCAACAAAGACCATAATTGAATGTTTAATGCACAAGCTAGGGTCTACACATACAAATAAGCAACTAGAAGGAATTGCAAAACATCAACTCAAGCATTCTTTAATATTCCACAAACAACCTACAAATTCCATGTATTGTCATGAAAAGATTCTCTGCAAAAGCATTACAAGGTGTTTTACATTTCTATTTATCAACTAATCAAGAACAATACTCAAATCAGTAAATGTGACTAGGGTAAATTTTCAAAATACCAAAAATTTATAGAGTGTTTATGGAGATAGTTGAAAAGACATTAAATCTGCACATTAAATTTGTTCTTTAAGGACTACAATGCCCTCTCATAACCTTTGAGAGAATTTAACCCAAAAAAATTATAGTAAAAATGCTCTTCCATAACCATTAAAATAAACCCTAGACATTCAAGCTTGTCTCCTATTTAAATTACTCTGCAACCCAAATTCCATCTCTTGAAAATAAATACAAAGTGAATTATATACCTTGTTCAATCCATCAAGTAGCTTTGGAAGGAGGGGTTTGACATCTAAAAATGAAGATGAGTGACCATGCCTGCATGCATCATAACCACACGGGCTATACTAGAAAACCATGCAATGTTTACCCATGCTTTGGTACAAAGATTTCATCATTGAAGGGTCTACAGGAGCCTTGAGGAATATGGAGTCCACCTACCATGCTATAAATCCTCAAAAAGATCATTAGTGGTGGTCCTAAGAGTTGTTGGAGTGTCTTGTCGCATCTTTGAAAATTCACAGAAAATGGGGTTTCTTGCACTGTCAAGGTTCGAGGTTCTGATGGAACTTGGAACCTAGGGGTTTTTGCACTATCGAGGTTTGAGATTTCAATAGAACTTGAGGGTTTTTGCACTATCATGGTTTAGGGTTCTGACGGAACCTAGAACATGGGGGTTCCTGCATCGTCGAGGTTCAAGATTTTGACAGAACCTAGGGGTTCTTACACTGCCAGGGTTTGGGGTTCCGATAGAACCTGGAACCTAGGGGTTCTTGCACTATCAGGGTTTAAGGTTCCGATGGAACCTAGAGAAATTGTTCTGATGTCCACAAAAAACTTGAAAACCCCAAAGTGACCAAAATACTCAAACACAAGTCCCGCGTAATTCAAAGTGACAAACATAACCTCAATTAACATCTGGACCCCAAAAATTCCAAACTTAAGTCTTCAAACCCATGGGGAAATAGGGATCAAGAAGGAACTTGGAACCAGGAATGTTCCAAGGTCCACAGAAAACCCGAAATCCCCAAAATGACCAAAACACCCGAATGAAAGGCCCATTTGGTGCAAATTGACACACATAACCATAAACTTCAATATGATCCCGACATTTGAAACTTAAGTCTTCAAATTTCATCATGGGATTTTGGGGGTTCCAAAGAAACTTGGAACCAAGGACCCATACATTGGGGGCAGGGAAACTTATGGAACACAGCTTATTCCCAAATAGCTAAAAATGACAAGGAAAGTGCCAAACATAGAATTTTTTGGGAATATTTAGCAACAACACCACGTGGCCAAGGTATTGGGGAAGGTAAAAGACCATTTTTAACATAAAATTTTGACCAAGATAAACCCATTGAATATTTCTCATATTGGCTATAGGTAATGGGTGAAAAGACAATAATGAGGCACAAAACTTGGGAATTTTTGCAAATTTTAGGCATATGCCAACATTGGCTCTAATTGGGGATGTCTGTCTCTTGCAAGTACAATGAGGATCTAGTTATCTCTAGGTTGCTAACCAAAAAGGAAAGAGAAAGGACCAAACCAAAATAAAGGGGAAGGACAAGAGCAACAAATAAGCCAAACACAAAACACCCAAAAGGAAAAGATATATACATTGGCATAGAGAGCCACATACCATAAAGAAAAATAGTGCTTGAGGTGTTGGCCATGGACCAACATATCTAGGAATTCTCCATCCAAACTCTTGAGGTAAAAATTGCCTTGACTACACCTGTTCGCGATCTGATAAGGGCCAACCCACAAGGCTTCAAATTTTCCATGCTTGCCCTTATCTTTAGACTTGGAATTCCACATGAGGACTAGGTCACCAACTTGGAATCTCCTTTGAACTATCATCTTATCAAATAAATACTTGACCATGTATTGTTGTAACAAGTTTCTTTCATGTGCAACCCTCCTAGCTTTATCAAGTTCAATCAACTCATGCATTCTTAAGGAAATGACATCATCCTCATTTCCTTCAATCTATTGCAATAGTTTATATATAGGCAATTCAAGACTAATTGGCATCTTAGCTTCTACTCCATAAACCAACTCAAACAGGCTCCTACCAATAGCTTGCTTGAAAGTTATTGTATCTGTCCAGACAACAAGCTTTAGTTTATAATCCCACCTCTTCTTGTTTGATTCAAGTGTCTTCTTGATGATATTCATGATGCTTTTGTTACTAGATCCATTTTGACCATTCCCTTGTGGATGATAAGGAGAATAATGTGTTAAAGATATCCAATACTTAGAACATGTGTCAAGGAGATAATGAGATCTAAAACACATTGCATTGTCACAATAATCCTCATAGGCACACCAAACCCTATGATGATATTGTTCACTAAGAATTCAATCACTATTTTAGATGTTGCATTTCTAGTAGGGATTGCTTCCACCCATTTGGTAAAGTAGTCAGTGGCTACAAGGATCTATTTGTATCCATTATTGGATTTTTTCATAATATCTCCAATAAAATGAAGACCCTGCTACTAAAATGTAGCCTCAATTGAGATGGATGTGAGAGGCAGTGCACCTGCAAACTTTGTCTTTCCTGCAAACCTCTACCAAGCATCATACTTTCTAACAAATTTGGCCACATATTTAAACATTGTAGGCCACCAATATCCTCCTCTTATTACTTTGTGGGCAATGGTCTTTGACATGAAATGTCCTCCACAAAGTCCTTGATGGCATTCATTCATGACCTTGATAGATTGCTCATGATCTAACCATTTGAGAAGCAATCCATCAAGGTTTCTCCCCATAAGTTGGCCTTGCATCAACACATACTTATGGGATGTCAAATTCAAGGTTCTCCTTTGATTATCACTCAATCTTGGAGGGAAACTCAAGTTTTTCAACTAGAAAACTACATCTTTATACCAAGGATCATCTTTCAAAGAGCAATAGGAAGTGTCAGACTAGAAGTTACCTAATGTACTTTAGTTGCATCCACGTGTGTATATGTCCTTAGCTTGGCAAGGCCCTGACCTCTAACTAGCCTTGTAGTTTTCACCTACATATCATATTCCTGGATCTTACTGATCCATCTGTACCTCTTTCCAAAAGCTTCTTGCTAAGCAAAGATGTCCCTCACAACTATATGAGGCACATATGTAGTGATTTTGACTCCTACAAGATAAGGCCTAAAGTTCTTGACAACCTTGACAAGAGCATATGCATGTTTTTCCATGATGGAGTAATTTAACTCGACACTTTGCAATGTTTTTCTAAAGAAGGCAATATGCTACTCATATCCATCAGTATTCTTTTGAAGCAGCACTACAACAATGGTGTAGAAAGAAGGAAAAAAAGTTGAAAAGGCTTGGAATAATCAGGACTAGCCAATATTGGTGCCTTCTTGAGCGCATCTTTGATATCCAAGAAGGAGTTTGTTGATTCCTTATCCTAGCCAATTGACTGTCCCTTCATGAGTACCTCAAAAATAGCCTTTGTCTTTTCAACAAAGTTAGGAACAAACCTCATAACAAAATTAATTGGTCCAAAGGACTACACTAATTTAATTGTTTTAGATTGAAGAATGAGGTCAATTGCTTTGAATCTCTTTGGATCAATCCTCACATCTTTCTTGGACACAATATGCCCAAAATCTTACCTTCTTCAACACCAAATGTGCACTTCTTATGATTTTTAAGGAAATCTCGTATTCTAAGCATTGCTGAAAAATCAACTCCAAGTGTTTACAATGGTCACCTCTATTCTTAGAATAGGTCATCAAGTCATCCTAATAGACAACCATGATTTCATTTATCAATCCTACAAAGGCAACATCCAATGCTCTCTGAAAGGTGGCTTTTTCATTCTTGTGTCCAGAAGGCATCCTCACATAAACAAATGTTCCCCAAGGGGTAGTGAAGGTTGTCTTGTGCTACTCAGAATCTTTGATCATTACCTGATTATATCTTCAGAAGCCATTCATCATTGACATTAATTCAGACCATGTTACTTTCTATAGCAAATGGTCCATACTAGGCAATGGGTAGTTTTCCTTGAGGGACTTAATGTTCAAATTCCTAAAGTCAACACAAAGAATTATGTCCCCATTCTTCTTCCTCACTGAAACAAGGTTATACACCCATTCTAAATGCCTAATTGCTTTAATTATACCTCCCTCCTTCAACTTCATTAATTCCTTTTGCATATGAGGAGCCATTGTAGGATTAATGGGCCTTTGTTTTTACCTAAATGGTTTTGTACCATGTTCTAAATGACTAGTATGTTGGAACAAATCTTCCCTATATGCTTTCAACTCATCATATGACCATGCAAAACACTTCTTAGTCTTTCTCAATATCTACTAATCATCAATTGCTTCTTTGTTGTCTTCAAATTCTTCCCAATGTAGATCATCTCTGGAGTTGATGATGTTCTTAGATTTACTCCTTCTATATCATCTTCATTGATTGGTTTGCTCCTTGTCTTATAGCAATCATTACTATCAAACATTCTTTCAAGAGCTACAAGACCTCTCGGAATGGTATTGGTCTTGAACTAAATGACCTCATTTCCAAACAAGGTCTCCTTCCCATATTCTATCTCAATCATTAGATGCTAATCAATCTATTGGTTTTCAAATTCACTTATGTTATTCAAGAAAGCATAAATCTACTTGTCGTCATTGATTACTTGTCAGTTGTATATGTTATCAGGAATGCTAGGCCTAGTTAGGACTTCCACAGTGTAAGTGCAATGATGTGATGACAAAGAGGCATCAAATTTCAAGGCCATGACAACAAGGGCACCAGTTGTAACATTTTCATTTCTATCCATCCACTTGATATCAAAAGCGTTAAACAACTCAATGATATCCCATAGAACATTCCTATACATTTTCAATATCTTCTCTTTTTTTTGTATATGAGCCTCTAACTTGAGATATTATTAACTCAAAGTCACCATGCACACTTAGATATTTAATTCCATACTTGGAAGTAACATTCAAGCCAAGCAACAATGCCTCATATTTTGCTATGTTATTGGTGCACTCAAAATTTAACTTGAAGGTGAACCGGTAGGATACGTCATCTGGAGATATCAAAACAATACTTGCACCATTCCCTTCCCTTGAACAAGTACCATCAAAATATATTTTCCATATGCCGTTTCTTCCAAGGTAAGAAGGTTTTTGACATGAGGCAAGGTTTACACAGCTATTAACATCATCATCAAAATTTCTAATTATGTTGTCAGGATCACTTTCTGCATAGTGCGCCTCATCTTTCACTTTTTCTAGGTCTTCCACAATATGCAACATTTTCTTTTCCCTATGGATCTAGACCTATTTTCCATTTACCGGTATGGTGGCATAGGATACATCCATTTGTATGCTAGCACCTATTGAAGCTGCCCATTTTCTTGACAACATACTCCACTTGGTTGGACAATCAACAATGATAATGTCCATCATAAAACATTTATTAGAATATGCAACAAGTTGTACCTCTACACCATTGACAACTCCAATAACATTTACCTCCTAGGAGTCCATTACATAACACTTGCCGTAAGACCTGGAAACTTTCAAGCCTAGAAATTTCATGACTTCCAATGGCATCACATTACTTAATGCACCATAATCTAATATGCAATTATGCACCAACCATCCCTTTATCATAAATCAAGTATAAAAGGGATCAACCATGGTTTGATGTACTTACAAATACTATACCAAGGTAGACCTCAAGTATTTCCTGAGCATTTGTTTTAATAGCAATTGTATCTTCTATAGAATCATCCTGAGGATTTGTTTGCTCCTCAAATATGGTTGGAGCATTGATATATTGCAAGGCCCTATCCTTATGTTCCACAGATTTTAAGCATCTCCCAAATTGTAACTATTTGCAGTGCCTAAATTTGCAAAAAATCCCAACTTTTCTACCTCATTGTTGTCTTGAAATTTTTTCACCCATTACAAATAGTTGATATGAGAAATCTTCAATGGGTTTATCTTGTTAAAAATTTCATGTGAAAAGAGTTTTTTACCTTCCCCAATGCCTTGGCCATGTGTTGTTGTTACCAAAAATCCCCAAAAAATCTAATTTTAGCACTTTCCTTGTCTTTTTTTGGCTATTTGGGAATGTTTTGGGTTGCATGAGTTTCCCCATCCCTAGTGTATTGGTCTCTAGTTACAAGTTCCTTCAAAACCCCTAGGTTCTAGGTTCCGTTAGAACCTCAAAACCTGATAGTGCAAAAACCCCTAGGTTCTAAGTTCCAGGTTCATTTGGAACCCCAAACCCCAACAATGCAAAAATCCCCAGGTTCTAGGTTCTAAGTTCCATTGGATCCCCAAACCCTAACAATGCAAGAAACCCCATTTTCTATGAATTTTCAAATACATAATAGGACATTCCAACAACTTTTAGGAGCACCATCAATGATCTTTTTAAGGCTTGATAGCATGGTAGGTGGACTCCATATGCCTCAGGGCTCCTATAGACCCTTCAATGATGAAATATTTTGTACCAAAGCATGGCAAAGACTCTAAATATGCATAGTTTTCTCGTATAACCCATGTGGTTATGATGTAGGTAGGCATGGTCACCCATTTTCATTTCTAGACATTAATACCTACTTCTAAATCTTCCTGATGGATTGAATGAGGTATATAATGCATTTTGCATCCATTTTCAATAGATGAGATTTTGGTTACAGAGCAAAAATAGAAGAAGGCAAGCTTGAATATCTAGGGTTTCTTTCAATGGTTATGGAAAGAGCATTTTTACTGTTATTTATTCTGGGTTTTCTCTCAAAGATTACGAGAGGGTATTGTAATCCTCAAAAAACACATTTAATGTACATATTTAACATCTTTTCATTTGTCTCCATGAACATGAGCTATAAATTTTTGGTATTCTGGAAATTTACCCTAGTCACATTTGTTGATTTGAGTATTGTTCTTGATTAGATGATAACTATAAATTGTAAAACACCTAGCAATGCTTTTGATAGGTATCTTTGCATGAAAATACATGAATTTTATAGGCTATTTATGGATTATTATAGAATGTTTGAGTTGATGTTCTGCAATTCCTTCCAATAGCTTGTATGTATGTGTAGAGCCTAGCTTATGCATCAAACATTCAATTACAGTCTTTGTTGGTATCTTGGTTAAGATATAATAGTTTGATTACATTGGTGTCCCCTTTGATTCAAAATATAGACTCTGTTTCCCACTAGATAAAGGAACTAATCTGCATTTTGTTTGACCTCTTTTCCCCCAACACACTCAAAATATAACAAAATCTTAATATTTTTAGACTTTTGTGTTGTTGTAATACCCACATCCATGTCTAGATGTATGCTTCTACGTTAGGGACTATCAAAGCATCATTTTAGGCTCTTTGCATGGTTGTGTATTTGCTTATTGAAGGTGTAACAACCTTGTGTTCTTCAAAACAACATATAGGCAATTAGTGATAGTTAAATTGGAGTTTCCGGTGCATTGGGTATGGTTTGATTCAAGGTTTAGTTTCACATTGTTATCAATTATTATTCTCATACACCTTAGGGAATACCCCCTTGGTCTGGTTGAGCTGAAAGAATAAGAAGGTTGTACCCACCTTATCAATGTTATCCTTAGTTGCCTCATCTTTAATATAAGTTTACAATCCTTGTCTTGAATTTGACACCCCTAACACTCAAGAACTGATTGGCTTTAGGGATTTGAGAAGTCTTAACTTTGAGCACAAATAGATATTATGACTTTGATTTGATCCAAAGTAAGAGCCATATCAATGGGGACATAATCAGGCGGAGGGGTGGATAAGGGCACAGTTGTTGCATGAATGTTAGGAATAAAATGAATTACCTAACCACTCTTGTTATTTACAATTGCCTTGGTCATTGATTGCCCTTCTCGAGAACTTTTCTTTGCTTGATACAGCTGGTTTCCAACTTATGTCACCTTTGGATTTTCAACCTTGTCTAATAGTACACTTACATTTTTATTCTTTGGATTGTATTTCTTCTGTATAGGGATATAAAGTATAGATGATCTTTTCTTTTGTGTTGACCTTTCTGTAGTCTTTCTCACACTCTTATCTACAGTGTCATCTCTTCTAGAAATAATGTCCACATTTTGTTTTCTTTTATCAGTAGATGTATTTGACACTTTTGGTGTTGCTGCATTTTGACTGTCACTCCAGGTATTCACTTTGAACTTGCATGATAGATGCATCACTAAGAGCCTTGATGTCTTCATTTGAAGGCCTTGTTCTTTTGTATCTCTATTGCATGAGTTCTTTGAGACGTCAACAGTCATAGGCTGGTAGTTCATACTGAACTTGATGGTCATTAAAGTCATATTGGAAGAATTCATCTTCTTCATACTCATCAAATTGATCTACATCAACATCTTCATAATATTCAAGGGTTCCCTCCTCATTAGGGAACTCTTTCTCCTTTAATATTCTAGTCGCAATAACACAATTTGTTGGATCATGAGGTAGGAAGAATGCTTCACACCATAATGTTTCATTCTGCATATTCACATGATTCTTCCTCAAAGGATTAGGTGTATCCTTGTCTTGCGGCCTTAGATTTCCTTTCCTTATATGATAACAATTTGTTTATCATTCTGCCCTAGTCTCTTTGACCAATAGTATTGTAAGGCCTATTATGTAACCTCTATCCCTCATTGAAGTGAGTAGCAACATTATTCTAAGGCAAACCCTTCTCATTTCATGTAACCTGGTATGAAAAATCTTTCATTGCCCCCATTAGCTTATCTAGCTTGTCTTCAGTAGTAGAAAGCTTGCTTGAATTGCATCTAGTTTTAAAATCTTTACATCAGCTCTTTTGACATGTTTGCCAAATGCCCTCATGTTACTTTCTATATTGATTTCCATGGTATAAACCTCTCTTAAAGTTTGGGGGTTTTATCACGAAGGTAATATCTTAATTTTGCATCAAATGTTGCACAATGAAAATGTAACATGCATTCTCATATTACTTGAAGAAACTCAAGAATTTACAAAAAGTAAATAAACATGGTAAACCTGAGAAAACTTTTAAAAATATATATATAAATCATTTGCATAATCACAAGAAATAAAGTACATCTTTCTAAATATTTTCATCCCTGAAATTACAACATATTCAAAGATAGAATTATAGTGAAATCCTTTCACTTTTCATTTACAATACATAAACTACACTTGGCATAAAGAGTAGTTTTACATCATAAATTTTACTATCATAAGTCATAACATGGAATTCACTGCATCTGGCATATTGTTATATGTCTTCACAAGTCTGGGCTTGTCTTCTGCTTGGGAGGGAGAGCATCATCCAAGTGCTTTACCTCCAACCACAGACCGATGGTCCCCCGCACACCTTCCTTCCTAGAAGTGGCCCTACCCTTCACAAAGAGCATAGATATATGGAACCAACAGGTTTTTGTCATCCAAGTCTCTAGTATTGTGTCCTACATAACCAACATGGTCATACAACTATAGACTCTTTCTAACTGAGTATGACACTTCTGGATGGTTATGCAAATCTAGAGTACAGTGAACTGACTAATGCATGTAGAGATGGATGCATTACTTTGGCCAAAGATTTGATATAAATAGACATTCACATTGAACGTAGTCATGAGTTCAGACACCTCTGACTCGACTAGGAGACTATCTCATCCTACATTTTGACTTTCTTCACTTAGTAACTTTAGACATAAACTTGTCTCTACTATAATCCATTCTAGTCAATTTGACTTAATCCTTAATAATATACGATATACATGCAATATATAGGTTTAGGTAATTCCAATCTTTCAGAGAGTCCCTTTTTGCATACTTGCAATTTCTAGGGTCTATGACCTCCTATCATTCTAATCTCTGATTCAAATATCAAACATCCTTGTGCAATATAACAAGTTTTGACTCTATCATGGAATCACTTAAATTTGTTAAAGTACTACTTAGACTCTTTCTGTCTTACTCTATTGTTTTCTCAACCATTCACTATCGACCAATATATAAAAACAATGTCATATCTGACATAGAAGTTATAAGTTTTCTAAACCCTTCAGGTTATGATTCCAGGGTTTAACTTTTCTAACCCAGTGCATGAAAATATCAATACCCTTGTTTTCCAAAGATAATAACATATATAATATATCATGGAAACAAAAACCACTAGTCTTCCATAGACCTCTTGGCTTTATTTGAACCCACATTCACAAAACATGAATAATTATAATATACGAGATATATCTTGATTCATATAATTGCATAACTAGTCTTGTTGTGTGGTTACACAACACGCCCCATTTTGCCCTAGCAAAACAGGGACCCAACTTTTTTTGTTTTGATTTGCTTATTTTGCTTTCCCTTTTGTCTTGGATGGTATGGTAAAAGGATTATCAAAGCAACGTCTAAGTAATGTCTTAGGCATATCCAGATCTTGACTTATGGATCAAAATTTCAAAGTGTGAATTCCCCCTCATAAAGTCTACCAAGGGATAGAGGATGAATTCTAAGCAGGTTTGCCTTTTAGATCATGTTGAAATTTGTCAAAATAGAGAAGTTATTCAAGGTCAAAGTCTTGGTCAACAGTCATGTGGATATTCACATTTACACTTAATGTCCTCATATTGAGTAATATCCAGACAAATTGTCCCGACCAAAAAGCTTGATAAATACTAAGTAAAAGGGTTAACGTGAACCTTAGTATCCTGATATTCAGATGTGCACCTATCAAATTTAACTTATCAGTATAACAAAACTATCATATGCATGGATATTCGCAGTTTGGACATTCAATCTTAATATCCAGACATTATCTTAATATTTGAACATTTACTTAATATCTAGACATTATCTTAATATCCAAACATTTACTTAATATCCAGACATTATCTTAATGTCCAGACCCTTTTAATATCCTAATGACGTGTCTTATCTGACTTTTCAAATGGACATTAGACTATGAACAATTCGCATAGAAACATAATATCTGGATGAAGTCATCAAATATCATCTCAAAGAAACATCGAGCAATGATGACATCATCTGGACATTCAAGGACAGTATATTTCACAATATTAATGTCTAGACATTATCTTAATGTCTAGACCTTCCCATTATCTATATGATGTCACTTCCTCATAATCAATAATTAATTTAAGAGGGATGACATCATCATGATATTCAAACTTAGGGATATTTCATGAGGTCTAATATCCAGATATTCCTAAATATCCATATCCATGTCTTTTACGAACTAAACTAGCCCCCCCGGTGGATCGACCAAATGATGCCACGTGGCATGCAATTGACTTTTCAAAATGGACATTTTAATGTTCTGATATTCAAAATCAAAGGAAAATGCCTTAGGATTCCTTCATCCTGATATATATCCTTGGGTCAATGTTTGACCAAATGATTAGTGACATCATATCCACATATGGATAGCCATATCTTCATTTAATGCTGTGAAAGAGAGTCATTGGCCTTTCAAAATTTTAAATTAGAACTTGACACTTGTAGAAATCTATCGAGATACATAAGCAGATATCCCTGAGCCGATACAGATTAGCATTTTTTATGCCCTAATTTTAGATTTTAATGCATAAAAGGTGGATTTAGATCATTTTAAACTTACCAAAGCATTCAGAGATAGAATTATAGAGCTCGGGTGATTTTATAGCGATCAAAAGGTGATCATAACCCTGAACAGAACAGTGCAGATGAAGAACAGAGAATGGTAAACAGTGATTGCATAGTGAAAAGAGCATATCCAGACACATTAAATCAAGTTTTAAATCTGCAAACAAGTATGTAAATGACAAAACCCTATTCCCCTGTTTTTGTCATATGTTCACAGAAGTAATGCAAGGTAAAATGCGCATATAGGGTAAATTTTGTCTACATATGCACATAATTATGCTATCAAAATGTAAAATCAGAATATTTAGAAAAGAAAATGTTAGAAATGATAAAGATAACTTAGGTTAAAATCTGCACAGCTGCGAATTGCAGGACAAAATGTAGGACAAAATGCAGGACAAAAAGAATAGGAATGATGCGGAGTTTAAGAACCCCATGTCCCCAGCTCCTGGGGCCATCAGATTTTGATTTGGAAGAGTAGGGGACACCCATCCTAGAAACACAGACTTGGATGCTTGGACCTCCAAATCAATTGGGGGAGATGGACATCCAATCCTACAAAAGATCTACAAATCTAGGATGTGGAACGTAGCCAGTTTCCCGTATGCAGCTGGTGCCATAGAATTGGTGGTAGCATGTGCACAAAACTATAACTCTACTAACAGGAAGGTATAGAAATAGGAAAGGTTGTATGTAGACTTCTTTGTTCAAGGGATTACATAGGAATTTCAACTGCCCACAAGCCCTAATCTATTTCGAATTAACATTGAGAACTTAGAAGCCCAGTACAAGAACAAATCCACTGATTGTAAAAAGATCATGTTCACATACTGGAGGGCTATAGAAATAAGGCCAAGGCAGTGGCAAAGCTGCCAAGCAAACTGTTTAAATTTGACTTCACACTAGAGGTATAGTACATGATGGTGATGTTAAGTAGGATGACTGAAAAACTAGATTCAGGAAATTTTGAGCCATGGATGTATGGGCTCATCAGAATGGTGAAATCCACTGATACCAAAATACAATGGGCACCCCAAGAATCAGTGACAACCTTGATGAGGGAATGCAGCAATTTGGAGGCAAGTAATGTCTATTTTACAGGTCTTCATGTGGTGTACGCATGTGCATCTCAGTCCAAATTTTTTGGCCTGCAAATAGTAGGCAGAGTGTGAAGAAATATGGGAGAGAAGACCTTATGGGATCATTATCCCCAATTGGAGAGGAAGGCCTCCATTCAAAACTATAGAAGAGTGAATGATTATTTTATCATACACTTGGTTAGATTGATGGAGGGTGATCAAGAAAAGAGATTGAGCAATGATGCTCAGAGGTAATCACAAAGAATGGAACTTGGTTTATACAGTTCCCAACCTTTACATATATCCGGATGGAGGGATTCGAGGGGCAACCTTTCATGTTGCCAAGATATCCTACTAACAAAGTAATACTACTGGAGCTAACTAGATAGATTATAGCCTCTTATGAGGCATATGTGAAGAGGAATAAAAAGGGCAATGCCAGGTTTCCACTATTCCTAGGATGGTATGTATGTGCATCCATTGATGGAGCAAAACATTCAGAGGCAAAGCTGCATATGCTCCGTTTGTAGCCTTTCTCCTTAGCTAGATACTATGATCCATACCACTAGATGGAAAGGTATGTGAATAAAAAGCTAAGGCATGAAGTGTATTTAGAAGATTATTGGGAAGATTGTCCAAATGAAGTAGAAGTTAGGAGAAGAAGTTATCAGAAATTAACTCTTAATCAGATTAGGGCAATAGACTGTTTTGATGTCCCTCCTCAATTTCACTCTGATGATGGTAAATTGATGAATAAGGAATATGAAGAGAAGCATATATACAAGTAAACTATATCCCCTCCAAACTGGTATCAACCTGAGGTCACATCCATTGACCTAATCACAGCAAGGTCACGGAGCTCACAAGGAAATGGGTAGATCAAAATTTGGTTGCAATAAAAGCAAAGGGAGTGACATTGACTATTGATAAGAAGAGAAAGGGACAAGAGTTGGGAGATCCTGACTTTGATGAATTCCCAATTCATAAAAGGCAAATTATGGAGGCCACGCTGACCAAACTAGTTTCTTTAAAGAAATTATAGAATTCACCACCAGTGGCATTACAATAGCCACAAGGCCCTCACCTCAAAGAGATAATCCTATCCCTGCCATCACCATAACTACAAGGTAGGTGGAGGAGCTGGAGGATTCATATGAAGACATTGAGGAAAATGAAGGAGAAGCAGTTGTGAAGAAGGGTGAAGATATATTGAAAGGGGCAAGCATCCCTAGGCATAATTTAAGAGGATAGGTATCCATAATAAGGGGAGCCACCAATGTGCAGACAGATGTCCTACTCAAGGAGCATGAAGAAGATCCCACAAGGATGGAAAGTATGTTTGCCAGTAAAGAAGATACAACTAGCACATCTACAACAACAATGGTCCCAAAAGATGTGGAGGCAATACCCAAAGAGTTTCAACATAATGTGCCCATCCCAACCATAGTCAAATTTAAGGATGAGCTTGCCAAGGAAGCAAGAGAGGAACAAAGGAAGAAGGTGGCTTATCAACCCTTGTCACTAGACAAAACCATTGATTTAACAGATGATGATGTGACAAGGGATGTGACATCCAATCCCATTGAAAACTTACTAAGGCACACCACCCTAACACCCCAAGGCATACCACAGGCACCTAAGAATATCAGAGATGAAGAGGAGCCTGAGAATCCAGAGGCAATGGTGCAGACCTTGAATTTAGATGTGTTAGTGAAACACAAGCCCAAAAGTTATTGACTTATCGTATGATGGCACTGATGATGAGGATAAGGATGAAGCCATGGATAATGGGGCACATTTTGTCTTCTGCAAAGAAGAACTGGGATACAACTCTTGCCCAGTTGAAGGTAATTAATAAGAATGTTCTGCCTTCTAAGTAAAAAGAAGATTTGTTGAAGGTAAGACAAATTTTGATGATGTATAGATATGTAGAGAATAAGATAGGAATAAATAGTGGTATTTTGATATGAACAAGGCACTCTATATATATTGACTATGTATATCATAAAGAAGTCAGAGAACAGAGTTTTGCTACGTCATTTTTGGAGTGACAGAGGCTACTTCTCAGGGGGAGTGGACTGATAAAAAATAATAAGGTTTGTAAAAATAGGGGGAACCTATATATCTTTGTCGGTATAGAGGAAGACCACTAGCCCTTTGCCTTTGATGTCAAAGGGGGAGAAATTGCATATCAGGTTAGTGTTGCCATCAATGACAAAGGGGGAGATTGTTGCATGTGTTGTCATTGATGTCAACTAAGTAGTGGTGTGGAAGGCATAATGTTGTATGTGATGTTAAAGGAGCAGATCAAAGGAGAGATGATGGTCAGTATCATCTGTACACAGTCATAACTTATCTACTTTATCTTCTAAAGTTCAAGTGTAAGTTCTTGATAAGTGTATGCTATCAATGTCTTTGATGTGTTGTGTTATGTTGGTTGAAATTTGTTGTATTTGGATGATATGAAGTCATATTGTTTGGCACCGGATGAAGAAAGCTGTAAAAGTTAGAAAGTTTGTCTAAGTGTTTGTTCAGCCAGGAAAGGTGTCATAGGCTTTGGAGAATATACCGCATTCTACTGCTGATGCAGATATGGCCTTGCATTTTGGAAGATAGGCAAAGACATGTGTGAGGAACGTCTATTCCAAATTTCAGAGCATGAAAGTTACCGCAAAGTGTTTTAGAGTTAGCAGAGTGAAGGTAGTGTTAAAACAAAGTAGTTCTAGTCACAAAGGTTCAAGAGATTGCTCCACACTTCTTCGCAAATGAAGATATGATATTGTGGTTTGGAGGATATCTGGATATAAGTGCAAGGTATGCATATTTCAAGTTTCAAGTGATAATATGTACAACATAAGTTTCTCCGGAGTTAGTTGTGTGAAGACACATCTTGTTACTAAATAGAGGGAGATAGTTGAAGCCACCACATTTCACTGCACATTGGTATTTGGCTTTGTTGATGGAAAGACAAGCCCACTTGGTCAGTTAGATTTCTTAGTTTAAGTTTCATATGTCTAAGTTGTTTACCACAAGTATGCTTTTCAATGTTTTACTTCAAGTCTGTGTAAGTAGAGTGTGTTAAGGATACCAGAATCAATGTTCAAGTGTTTGTACCAACATTTAAAACAACATGGATTGGTAAAAGAAGTGGACAAGAATGTCTTGCAAGCCATATAAAGTTTATGACATGATTCACATGATGTAATTTTTTCTCCTCCGGTACCGCTTTAGGTCTAGAGCTAATTGCAAGGAAGGATAACGGTTTGCTATGCTGACTTGGTGTATGTTGATGATTATGCTGTGTGTTTGGAAGTGTACACTAGTGTAGAAGAATGTGCTAAGGTAAAATATGTCTTGATTATCTCTTGGTTTGAACCGCGTTGGACTTTCACTTATCGCAAATGATTTGGGTGCCGACTAGTTGTGGTCATTACACATTTCATGTTACACGTTTCATCTTGGCCAACAAAAGAGAAAGTTTTTGAAGCTTATGGAGGATATAAATGTAAGATCAAAAGGTGTTGAAGGATGTGTGTGATGTATGATGTGTGTTAGCTATGACACTATGTGAATAAATTAACCGCAAAAGCAATTTTGATGATGAAATGTGGAAAGGATCAGTTTATGTAATGTGATATTGTTGCGGAGGTAATTGAGAGAGTTCTGATGACAGAGAAGAGTATCTGAAGCTATTTTGATGTTGCAGAGCTTGGTATTGTGATTGTGTAGAGATGAGATAGTTCTGCAGAGTTTGGAAAGGTCAACAGAAGGTTGAAGCTGTCTATTTTTGTGAAAGAAACATCTGAGTCAGATAAGTATTTTGTTGTAGAGGTTGAAGCCTCTTTTGTAAAATTTGTAAGTGTTGTAGCACTTCAGGGAGTTGCAGCTTCCTTTTGGTTGCAGCCCATAAATGTTAATATAATCCTATTTTTATTTCTGAGGCTGGATTTGGACAGTAGATCCGAGAAGCTTTCTCACCGTGGTTTTTCCCTTCTACGGTTTTCTACGTAAATCTGGTGTTATGGATGTGTGCTTATGTGTTCTCTTTGTTTGTCATGGTTTAAATGTCTACATTTGATTAAATGTTGTTGGAAGGAAAGAATTTGATTAAGTACTGATTCACCCCCCCTCTCAGTACTTGTGTGTGTTCTATAGTTCCCAATTCTCTATTGCAAACAACCATAGGTCACTACTTTGGTTTGACAGGGTTAAAGTATTTGATTTAAAGTGGAGGTGTACAATGATCCTCATCAATGCATATTGTTTTATCTTGGGGGTAGGGTGCTTTGTGGATTAGTATAGTTAACATTCTTATCTTATGTGAGGTAGTGGTACTTAGGTACACTACATAGTTGAGAGATGTGTTCCTAGGACTTTTAGTCTATGTTGTGATTTTGTATTCTTTCTATTCAATTTAAGTGTCGTTGTTATGTTCTTGTCTTGGACGATGTACTTGTATTCGTGTGTATTCTATATCCTTGAGTGATGTATGGTGAGTGATGGTATTGTATGAGTGTTTGTATATTTAAGGATTGTGTATTTGATGTTGTGATCCTGTATATATAGTTCTATGAGGCTAATCCTAATTTTTGCATGAAACCACATAGTTTTTAGGAAAATTAATGATTTAAGCCTAGAATTGGGTTTGATTGAACGTGGTTAGATCAAACCCACTTGTATAGAACCCCCTAAGGCTTAAATAAAACCACCAATAAAATCTCCTCTAGAATTATCAAAATGCTGACAAAAAAGCAAATTTACTTCACCCTTTTGAGGGATCAAATGAAGTCATTTGGAAATTGAATTTTGTAAGTATGCAACCCTTAGTATTAGCTTTACAAAAAATTTAATATGTATTATGTTTTCTTTAATATATATTTTTTAATTTTATAATGAATGTAGGTCCATTATGAAAAAAAATTACCTCTATTCAATACACTAGGAAAAATAACAAACATTGTTAGAAAAATCTCAAAAAATGCATTGCACTCCACATAGATGTCCTTGTTTCAATGAAGAAAGAAATTTTAAAAATTGATAAATGCTAAGAGAAATGTGTTACGAAATAATGTAAGTCTAAATTTTTTGTTAGTACTAATTACTAATAATTGTTACATAGGAAAAGAGAGCCTAATCAACTATACACTAATTAGATCAATCTTTCCTATCCAACATTAGAATACAAGCCAACCAAGACTTGTACAGTTGGCTACAATTCTCAAAGGAGAGCCAAGTTGTTTGGGGCTTGGTTCTTTTCTATTGTAATAGATGAGATTGATTTGAAACTAGCAAGATCTAGGGTTTTAGATCTTCATTGTTGTGGTTATCAAAACCTCACATTTTGGTAAATCCACAACTCATTACTTTAAATCATCCTTAAACTCTTGACTATTTGTTCCCTATAATTGACACAAATTAAAAAATGTTGATTTTGAGTGTCTCACTTAGGCCAAAAAGTGAGACACATTATTGTGGGATCACCTATGAATGGTTATATGTATTTAAGGAATGAACCAATAAATAATCACTAGCATTGGATACACTCTTGGATTATTGGTTGGATGCTTCATTTCCAAACTGATGGTTGGGGAGCAAAGGGACATCCTCATGGTGGTTTGAAAACTTCCCCATCAACAACAACAACTTGGAGGGATTAGCTTACAAGAGTTGAGCTTAGAGTTCTTAAATTATGTACTTATGATGTACTTGGTACATGGCCACTTTGTTCATTTATGGCTTATTATATTTATTATCATTTATGAGGGTTGCAATTTTTTACCCATTGTATATTTGAATTATGAAATGATGTTATCTTCATTGTTGGTACTTGTTATATACTTATGAGACATTCATATTTATCTGATATATTTATTGATTCTCATGGATTATGTCATATATAGTAGGGATATGTATTGTTATTATTAGATTATGTAAAAAAGTCTAGTTACATTTTTGGGCTATGTTACACATTTTTTCTCTATTTTATAGGTTCCCCTAGAGCACAAATTTTGAAGGATGAAAACACACAATGGCATCGTATGGGGTCCATTACTTAATATGGACCTTGATATCCTTTTATGTTAGAATATTTACTTTGCATGTATATTTGTGAGTGTTCATTTACTTTAAGCTACATGTTCATTACAAGGTTCACATGTACCTCAAAGTGGGGGGGAAATGTAATGGTGAAATTTGCAAACCCATGCTAATTCCTATTTAGTTTTGGGACCATTTTGATGGAATGTCTTAATACAATTACATATCGACAAATGGTACACTCTTCTACAAAGTTGGGCTCATTCCTTGATTTGTCACGCCTATCCATTTACAGTCATTCCCATAGACTTGACCATATCTTATCCACATTCACATATATTCCTATACGTCTATCATTTATTATGGCTACTATTGCCCTATGTCTAAATGTATTCATTCCCCCATATCTTATTCACATCCACACATATTCCTATACATCTAACATTTATTGTGGCTATTAGTACCCCATGTCCTAACATTCATTCCCCACATTGATATTAGCATTTCCTTGTCTTAGGGCAATCTTGTGGTGTGTGGGTGCTATCTCACACCACACAAAATTAACCCCCAAATTTGAACAATTCAAATTCAAAATTTTGCTAACTCTCACCCATTTCATTCCTGCCATGAACCAACTTAATACACATTTCACACAATTACTTGCTAAGTCTTTTTATTTAAAGGAATTCAATGTGCATTCATTATCATCTATTATCAAGGAAAAAATCATATATTTGTAAAGAATTATTATTATTATTAGAATCTCTCAAATTAAAGCATTAAAAGGAATCTAGTCTACATCAAATTAATCTACATATCTTTTGTAAAGAATTATTATTATTAGAATCTCTTATATTAAAGTATTAAAAAGAATCTAGTCTAAATCAAATTAATCTACATATCTTTTGTAAAAAATTATTATTATTAGAATCTCTTAAATTAAAGCATTAAAAGGAATCTAGTCTATATCAAATTAATCTAGATCATTTGCATTATCTGATACTGTTGTCTTTGATCATTTCCATGTCTATAAATAGTCCAATATGTTGTTCCCAATCTTGCACTGCCCTAGTTCTAGCTCTTTTTCTCATTCTATGGCCCTCCATTAATAACCGATTTTAAAAATCATAATGCAGGCCTTGTTTATGCCTCTCTATCTTGTTCTTGCTCCTCTGTCTAAATTTCCCATCTTTTGTGTCAGAGCCAAACTTCACATTCGTTCTAATGGTGGCTTGTTTCATATAATCCCTTAGTACTTTGTTTTCATGTGTACTTTTTTCTATTAGTTTATGTTTTCTCATAGGCCTTGTGTCTAAGTCCTTAGGCTTTGAATTCCATCAACCCAAGGGGCTCTTATTCCTTATTTTACCATGTCCCATGCTTGCCACTCCAGGAGAAGTCATTTGTTTCTGATTTTTCGTCCTTGAGAGATGGATGCAAGGCTCTCACTAGATCTTGATAAATAAAAATAGATGTTTTGAGTCCAGAGGACCTCAACATCCTGTAGATCTGACATTTCTATATGGCAAAATTTATTGGGGATTTTGATTCAACATTTAGGTTCATTGGCATTTTCTATCAAAATTGATATTTTATCAAGTGAGATTTGTTGGACTAATCACCACATCTCGGGAATTGATCTCATGGACTAACCATCATTTTGGGTCTTGGTGAAGGTGCAGGTTTGGAAAGTTCACTAACACTTGTAGGTTTTGGTGTAACAGAAAACTAATAAATGGTATCAAAGCCTCAACCTAGGTTCAATTTCCCTGAGTTGTATTGGAGGGGGTGTTGAACTAACCACCACACCTCCATAATTGATCTCATGGAATAAGGTGAAGATAAAATTTTGCATTTGTAAGGTAAGTATGTATTTGGTGGACCCAAAGTTGTTTTGTTATCGTTTTTAAATCATTTGGGTTTCAAACTCCATCTAATATTTTCTCAGTGGACCTGTGAAATTTATTATCCAGATTTAATCATGTTTACACATTTATGGTAGAAATAGAATTTAGAATTGAGTCTGGAGGTTCTTGCAAACCCAAGAAACTTATCTGATAACTTATATTGTTGATTTCAAGTCCAAATCTATTTTTATTGAGTGGTTGGTTTATAGTGTGGAGTCCAAACTAATGGGATGCAGTTGCATTGCATGTTCTTGTTAGTTTTAGGATAAAAAATGTAAGCAATCAAAAAATGCAACACATAAGACAATGAACATGATGTTTACCCTGGGAAAACCCTCCTACTCGAGGGAGAAAAACCCAGCAAATAATCTCTTCTTATATATCAGAATAAAAGGAGTAGAAATCTGCTTACAGAATCAAGCCTTACACAAGGCTGAGTATATACAATGAATGGAGACACTTCTCTTTGATACAAATAAATATGCTTCCCCTTGAAATCTGGTCTGCTGCTAATGGAATGGCGAACTTCTACTACAGGTGCGAATGAAGTGATTGAATTGATCATTAAATGACATGTCTTCACCTTGTATATATACAAATCAAGGCGTCTCTTCATATGCATCTCTTCATATGTGTCTCTTCATATGCGTCAGCCTCATGTGACTTTTCATTTTAAATTTGGGAGAAGGATATCTCCCGTCGCTAAAATGTCAACACTCCCTCTTAGATAGGGAGGTATCCTTCTAGATATCCATGTCATGGAGTCTCTCAACATGACATCCACAATGGCTCCACCCATTTGTGAAATAGTTCATCACAGAGTTTCTCAACGTGATATCATCATGGAGTCACTCAACATGATGTCCACCATGGCTACTCCCATGTGTGGAAGAAAACATGTGCACAAGTGCCCATCACGGAGTCTCTCAACGTGATGTCATCATGGAGTCTCTCAACATGACGTCCACCATGGCTACTCCCATGTGTGGAAAAAACACAAGTACAAAGGATTCATCACGGAGTCTCTCAACATGATGTTGTCATGGAGTCTCTCAACATGACGTCCCATCTCAGTCTCAGAGATGAACAAGGGCTCACACCTCATATTTCTCTGTCTCAAAGAAATATACACTACAAGGGCTTTCACCTCATATTTCTCCGTCTCAAAGAAATATACACTACAAGGGATTTCACCTCATATTTCTCCATCTTAGAGAAATATACACTACAAGGGCTTTCACCTCATATTTCTCCATCTTAGAGAAATATACACTACAAGGGCTTTCACCTCATATTTCTTTGTCTCAGAGAAATATACACTACAAGGGCTTTCACCTCATATTTTTCTGTCTCAGAGAAATATACATTATAACAAAGATCACTGATGCTGAGTCTCCCTCTCAGCAAGGGCAACATTCTCCACTACTCCAAGCTTGTCTCGAAAATATGCAAACTTCACTCTAGCAAGAGGCTTGGTGAGAATATCAGTCATCTGATCATCAATGCAAATGTACTTGAGTTGGATTGCTTTCCTTAGCACCATTTCTGACCTTGTCATACTTGATGCACCTAATATACTAGACACCGGCTCTCCCTCTTAGCTGTGAGTCCCAGACTTCACAACCCCTTGCAAGATCCTTGCCTTGACTTCCATGTCAAGAAGGTGTTCTGCCGCATTAATTGCTAGTTCCATATTGTTATGGATTCGACATGCTCCAAGAAGGGCTCCCTAGACATGAGCATCAGGTTTAACTAGCATTCCATGTATAAGCTTCTCTACCTCATCTAAACACCCAGCACGTCCCAGATGATCAATCATATAGGTGTAGTGTGATACATCTAGAACGATGCCATGATCACAAACCATAGAATCAAAATAGCAGTGACCTTCATCAACCAGGCCAACATGGTTGCATGTAGAGAGCACACCAACAAAGCTAACCTCATTGGGTTTCATGCCACCCTGCACCATTTGTTCAGACAGTTGCAGAGCCTCTTTCCCTTTCCCATGCTGGGCACAACCTATTATTATTGAATTCTAGGAAACCACATTCTGTTCACGCATATTGTTAACATTTGGCATGCATCCTCTATGACACCAGATTTGGCATATATACCAACAAGTGCACTACCCACAACAACATCCTTCTCAAATCCACTTACAATGATATGCTCATGGAACTGCTTCCTCGATTCAAGTGTTGCTAAGATGGCACATACACTGAGAATAGTAGCCATGATAAAACCATCTGGTTTCAAGTTTGTCTTTTGTATTTCCTTCAAAAAATTCAACGACTCTTCGCCATAACCATTTTGTGCATGCCTTGCTGTAATCGTAGTCCAGGAAACCACACCCGGGCTTGGCATTCCATGAAATAGCGCAACAGCTTCTTTAAGGTAACCATTCTGAGCGTGACCTACAATCATTATTACTACCAAAGAATAGGCACATAATCAACATTGCTCTGATACCATGTTAGTTTTAGGATCAGAAATGTAAGCAATCAGAAAATGCAACACATAAGACAATGAACACGATGTTTACCCTAGGAAAACCCTCCTACTCAAGGGAGAAAAACCCAGTAAATAATCTCTTCTTATATATCAGAATATAAGGAGCAGAAATATGCTTACAGAATCAGGCCTTACACAAGGTTGAGTATATACAATGAATGGAGACACTTCTCTTTGATACAAATAAATATGCCTCCCCTTGAAATCTGGTCTGCTGCAAGTACGAATGAAGTGATTGAATTGATCATCAAATGACATGTCTTCACCTTGTATATATACAAATCAAGGCATCTCTTCATATGCGACTCTTCATATGTGTCTCTTCATATGCATCGGCCTCATATGACTTTTCATTTTAAATTTGGGAGAAGGATATTTCTCACTGCTAAAACGTCAATAGTTCTGACTGCCCCGATTATAGGGCACTTGTTTTAGAGGATAACAGGGTATGTTTTTCTGCATGTGGGGTCATTTTTATTAGTTGAAAAGACACAACAATGAATTTTTTTAGGGTTCTACTTGAGTCGTGCATGAATAACAGTCTGCCATGTGGTCCTCACTGGTGTATCTAGTGGACCATGCGGTCCTCGCTGGTGTATCTAGTGGTGGGGCTAGATAATAAAGGATTTGTTGTATAAGAGTGCTTGCACTATTTTAACTATAAAATGTGACATGAACAAGAATAGCCCACATATCAAGTGTGTGGGTGGGTGAGATTTAATGGCATCTATTGTTATAAAAGCTTAAAGATGGCTATGGTGGCTAGGTGCATAACAATAAGTGGTGAATCTGATCTAGTGTGCCCTAATTGGGTGATTGGATGAATGTTGAGGTAGTTGTTTGGAGATTAATGAGAAATGACAAAGCCCATGCCATGTGTAGAAATGAAACTTGAATCAAGTTGAGGCATGGGTAACATTGTTGAAGACTACAGAATTTGATCCAAGGATCATTTTTCTACCTATACTTAAAAATCAAATTTGATTGTGTTGTGTGATTGAGAGAGTAAATGCCTAAAGATCTGATTTGTACCAATAGTTAAAAAGACCTTGGGTAGGGTAATATAATATAAAAATATGTTTCTCCAATGTAAAAAGCATTGGTCATTGAGCCAAACAGATCTTTGGCCATTTTATACAAGGTAGCCCTATGTGCATTTTAGGGGATCAATTGATGTATGCCACTATTTAAAAGGCTTGAATGATAGGTTTATGTTGAATCTAAAGAAGGCATTATCTCTAAAGAGCTCTCCATAGTTGGATGTCTTTATAGAGTAGACCCACACTATGTGAAATTGATCTAAAGCCATAAGATTGACCTACAAAGAACATAGAATCTTAGGCAATTTGCATATCATAATCTCCTATTTGTTTATTTGTTTATACCTTACAATATAAATATCCATTACATCAGAAGTATTCTTCATCATTATACCTAAATCATTATACCTAAAGCTAAATACTCTAATCTCTTGCATTTAATTTCTTAAAATAACATTAATTGTTTTACATATTTTTATCATTTCTAATTGCCATGTATTTAATCTAAGTTAATTTGTGTTTAGTTATATGCATTTATTTACTTAGCCTAATTTAACTTAGGAAAGGTTATTTTCCTTTATAATGGGATACCTACACATTCTTTTGTGAATCCCAAATTCTTTATGGATGTTATAATAGTGTAAATAAAATAGATGTATTAATGTAGTTTTTTTTCTTTTAAAATCTAAAACAATAATTATAATTATGATAAAGTATTTAATGCAATATTTAAGATTTTAAAATTGTAAGAAACTATAGAGTTGAGATTGAGATTGTTTATTTTAAGTAAAAGTGCAAAGTATTTAAATGAGGGAAGAAAGATCATGTCTATTTTTTGAAGGTTATGTATTTTGGTACAATGTTGTTAGAGATGGTAGCGTGAACATTTGTGTCCCACTGGTGTTGTCTTGTCTAAGTGATTGCATATATATCTAATGCCCTCTTAAGTGTCTAATATGGTCACGGTCCTATTCAATTCACATGTTGGTGTCTTGTTCTATGCACGACAGTCTCTACAACTCTCAACAAGGGCACTTAACTTGCAATCTAAAGAGAAATGGGTGTTTGTGACATGTTAAGGGATCTTCCTCACTCAAATTCTTGGGTTGATTTAACAATGGCATTAGACAAAAATGGAATGTGTGAAACCCTAAGTACTATGATGATGAATATATTTTACAAATACAAAGATCTACTAATAAAAGTATAGTTGTTGCTCCTAAATGTTCTCTTTGACCTTAATATTGTGTGTTGATCTTAAGTGCTTCATTTTATACTTATGACTTGTTCTTTTATTTTCGGTTAAATTTTCATATATAAACAAATTTTACCTTTTTTTTGTAAAGACGAATTAAAGTTTATGAGGTAAAAAAGACTATTTTTTTATTTTATATTGAAAAAAGCATAATTACAAGAATAATTCAGTGCTCAGGAGAACAACTGAAGAAATAACTAACAAACAGAATCAAAACAGCAGCCAGCTAGAGAGCAGCTAAGGCCAAAATACAAAATCCACTGAGTACAAACATCCCAACGTTAAAACAGAGCTGAATATAACAAAGCTTTAAGCCTTAGAATATAACAACAGTCCTGTCCAAACGTGACACCTCCAGCACTCTATGACACCATAGGAATACCCAGGAAACATCAACAGCAAAAAAAAAAAACTTTACTCCAAACACAATATCAAAAGTCTCCCAAAGTAAGGTAAGGGACCAGTAGCCTGAGACCAAGAGCATAAACAGAAGACCAAGGGCCACACCCCTTGGACAGAATCAGCCCTATAGTAGTGTTGCTAAACCATAATCAGATAGAACAGAGCACCATATGGCAAAGAAGTTAAGAACAGCCTCCAATCAGCCAGTAGAAAGTTGAGGATCCTTTTATAGAATGTAACTGCTGCATGATTTGTTGCATTTCAAGGTCCAACTTCATATTCATCTTCGTATCATCCTGAAGCTATCAAAAGGCCTCCAAGCTGACCATAACAGAATAGTCATCCATCATATTGAATCGATTGAACAGAATGCACAAAGCTTCTGAGATCAATGAGTTTCGCCCATCTGTTTTGCCCTCACCATGCGGTCCAGTCAACTACCTCCACAGGGGAATAGAACCCAAAGGGACTAGGACAAGAAAAAGAAAACTTGAAAACGCTTGTAAGATGTACAAAGACAAATGCTTACGAAAAACTGAAAAGAAAAGAACTCGGGATTCAAAATATGTTAGCATGTGATTTTATCTTAGAAAAACACAAAAGTGTGACATGCTGACGTCCTAAATAACAGAAAGATTAGAATGAACAAGAAAGAAGTGTTCAGCTGTAACGAGTTATTTTCTCGTTGAAGTCCAACGAAAGACTAGAGTCTAAAATAAAAACATCTAAAATTGTGCTTACCAAATGAGAACATAAACAATGCAAAATGAAAGGGGGAAAAAGTGCGTTCTGTGCCTTACAAATAGTAAAATGTTAAACGCCAACGCTAGAAGCCATTTACGTCAATTAGAGCAAGCCTTATATTATATAATGTTGATGACTCAAACAACTATTGTATATTTACAAGATTTAATTAATAATAATAAAAATCAAAAGAACATGTGATAAATAGTCTGCACTGTCATTCAGGGCCAAACAAATAAACATACAGTAGTTAAAAAGCGAGGTCTAGTCCTGTACAATTACTGTTACTAATGGCACACAAGGCTCTTTAAAAGCCACTTAAAGGAAAAACAAGTATTTTAAGTATCTGGCAAATCTGCGGCTTCAGCGCTGCTCGGCACCTGGAGATAAATCCAATTGGGCCTCACGTTACAGTTTTCCAGCACCCCCTTCACCTTCCCTGCCATGTGAGCTGTTTCCCATATTTTATCTTCTTCAAAATCCCTTGCCCACTCCTTGCAATTCTTTACCAACTTAGCTGTGACTTGTAAAACACAATAAGCAATAATGGAATCCAAGTGGTCTTCTATTTTGTTCTGCACATCTTTCAATTCTATCATGTCCTCACCATTCCTTTGCAGCAGGTCTCTGCACAAATTGCACACCCTGTACAAGTTGTAGCTGGGTCCTATTTTTCTCAAGTCCCTCGAATCCTGTAGCTCCACATCTTCAAGATGTTGAAGTAGCCCATTTTTTTTGAGAATATTCTCAGCCGATTGCAGTAGTTCGTTAATCTCTTTCCTTGCTTCCTCAACAGTAGCAACATTTTTTTGTGAGAGCAGGTTTTTGCAGTGTCTTGAACTCCCGCTCTGCGGCTTTGCCCATCTGATCGGCCTCGATAACCAAGCTGTCTAGAAAGCTCATGTCACTCTCTTGGATGTCTGAACTTTCTAAGAAATTCATGAAATCCCTTGCCTGCTTGAACGCTTCCATGGCTCTGTCCAGACGCTTAGAAGTAGGGAAGAGTTTGACAATGATTTTGAAATATGAGACTGCCGTCATCTTCCAGCACATTTTGTCCAGAGGAGGAAAGTATTCTTTCACCAGAAGCAATGATTCAAACTTAGGTAGATTAACAAAGCTTCCATTAGAATAGTCACGAGATTCACATCTTTCAGTAACCAATTGAATCAACTGATGGCAGGTTGTGCCTTCTTTGTATCCGGATTGTATACGACCCTTTAGTTTTTTGATAGACTTCTTGTTGGCTACCCACAAACTGCCTGCACTTTCATGCGGCATGCGCACCCTCTCCAAAACTTTACGGTGCTTGTCAAATTCTGTGTAATCATTAAATGCATCTTTCTGAAAATTAGTGTTATAATAATCGAGGTTGGAGCTCCCCAAAACGCAGCCCCGCATAAACTGGTTGCCGATTGCAATCGCTGACAAAAACCAACAAACTTTGCTGAAGAACACCACAATAATCTGCAGCCCCTTGAGAAAACTTGCCACCAACATCCCCGCTAAACGAAGGAAACAATTTTGATCGGGACTCCCTTCCCAGTTGTATTTAAACTCTATGATGGGCCGTGTCCAGAAATCCTCCACAACAAAGAATCTTTTTATATTCTTTGCTCTTGGAAAGTAGAGAAGAGCTGTGATCCATCTCAGGCAAATGGCAATCCACCCAATAAAGACGAACATACATTGAAGGAAGAAAGTGGCCTGCCTTAATTCGTCCAAACCATCATAATAGGGAATAATATTCTTATATTGCAGGTATCTGAGTTTGACTAAAGACAACATAATACGAAGAGTTACCACCATGCCCACAGCTGAGCTCAACACAGACCTGGCTATGACATACTCAGGCCGGCAAGCGCGAGCCACAAGCCATGATTTGAACACTTTATCTTCAAATACTTCCCCTGAGTTTTGTAATCCTGTGGCGGAGAGAACCCCTGCAATCCTCTGAGAGAGTATTCCTCTAATAGCATTACCTGCGACAATGGTGCAGCCCAAACACAAGATGAGCAACATAACAGATAGTAATATACCCAAGCTGGATACGATGTACCATGCCCTAATGGATGGCTGAGACTGCAACTCTTGAGCTATTTCATACATATAATTGTAGTCCACCTTGTTGGTGGTGTGAAACTTCATGGGCTTGTTGAAGAAGTTGAAGAGGTCTTTGCTTCTGTGGAGAAAGTAGAGCTCAGAGGCAATATCAGTGAATAAACTGACGGCTAAGGCAAAAATATCTCCCCAGTCACCTCCAGAACCAGAGCGGGCCATTCCAGGCAGCAGATAGCCCATGAAGACACATATTGTGAGCCTTCCACTATCAATGAGGAGATGATTGCTGAACAATGTTGCCACCTCCTCAAAATTGGGCTTGTCTGAAATGCTGACAGTGGTGCTAGTGTCTAGGTATGACAGAACCTGAATTGTCAGTGCGCTGAGAACAAAGGCATTTCCCGGGATCCAGTGTGCCCTCTTTTTGTACGCTCCCCTTGCATCTTTTTGTATGAGATAAATAAAATAGCCAAGGCCTAATAATGAACATACCATCTTTGTAACATCTGAAGAGATGTTACTCCAATTCTGTTGCGTCTGGTCCGTAGCCATTTCACTCGCCACACCTTCAACACACCAAGATAATGTTGGACTAACTACCACACCTCTCAACACACCAAAATAATGTTGGACTAACCACAACACCTCTAGGAATTGATCTTGTGGACTAACCACCACTCTAGGTCTAGGTGAAGGTGCTGGTTTGGAAAGTTCACTAACACTCGCAGAGCTTTGGGAATTGATCTTGTGGACTAACCGCCACTCTGGGTCTAGGTGAAGGTGCTGGTTTGGAAAGTTCACTAATACTTGCAAGTTTTGGTATAATGGCAAATAATTTCCACACACCCCTCAAATTCCAAAGCTGCTCAACCCCAAGAAAATAAATAATTCAAAACTGGAAAAAGAAACCATGGGTTAGTTGTTGAGAAACAACTACGAGTAAATGAAAAAGGCTTTGTTATGCGCAGGACTTAACTGCAACATTACATCTTTTGAAAATATATAAATATCATAGATCATCAACTTTAAAAGAAATCTTTTTATAAAAATAAGCCTTACAAGAAATCTTCTTCTCTTCCCGTCCCTTAATAACTTCTTAGCGGGCAACAATCCAATTTCTCGTTCTCTGCTTCTCATTTACAAAGAGAAAATCCAAACCGAATGTACCTCTTGGTGTGAAAAATGAGCTACATCAGAATAATAAATGGACTAGTCACGAAGTAGATTGGTAGTTAAGTTATAATGACAGAACCTTGAAAAATGAACTAAATTCCATCATAAATAGGCTGGTCACTAAGTGGATTGATAACTCGGTCATAATGACAGACAGAACACCCTAGTAATAAATAGGCGATTCTAAATTTTACACTTGTTTAATCCATGTGATGGGGACAAAAAGGAAAAACACACAGATAGCGTGGGCTCTCAGAGTACATCTTAAAGGGAAGAACGATTCCAACAAGTAGTACTGTTATTTTCCAAATAATTATAAACCCAAGTGGAGCAGGTATAAACTTTCCCAAAGGAACTTTGGTTTTTAATGGAGATTTTCCATAAAATTTCTACACCGCTGTATAGATAAGCGTCAAATTCTGCTATGATATGACACATTGGGCTCCAGAGCACATTCCTTTTCTTTTCCTGAATTGTGCAGAACAAAAGCAAAAGAAAAACAATGATGAAAGAATCTGCTGGGAACAATTGCCCAGAAACTTTGAGACAACTATAATGAAATTCCAAAAACTCTTTCTGAAAGATTGAAGTTAAAGTTTTTATATTAATTTAGAGGATATCAAGTTCCGAATTCCAACCTAGGGTTTTGAATTCAGAATTTATTTTTGTAATAAAATTCTTAAATGGTCGGAATTTTAGAGCAAATTCTGGTTCTTTTCTTTCCGTGCATTATTCGATCAAGAGCTTAAAAGATCTTATAAACACTGCTGTAAACTCTATGAAATAGTGAGAGAATTTAATACTGTAAAGGAAAATAGTCTCTTCTTGGATTTAGTTTATGTTAATTCCATCAAATGTATAAACAAGAAAAATTTAAATTAGTTAATTATGTGTTTTGTTGGGATTTTTTTTAAAAAATATTGGAAATAGTTTACAAATATGGCTTCTATTATTAACAAAGATTCACCTCAGCTGATACAAAAGACCAAAAAAACTCAGAGATTATCGCCACGGTCAACTAAAACAATCATGTTCATTTGGTATTTGAATGTTAAGTTAATAATTAAATGTGGGAAATGTAAATAAAAATAAATGTATTTAATTTGATAATTGAAAAATATACCAAAATTACTATAGATCTAAATCTAACATGTTTGATATTAGGAACAATGAGTGTCAGACTAGAAATCATCTTGAAATTAGAATATTCTATTAACACAATATAGGGACAAATCTGGTGATACGGTACAAATATGCAACCATGATGTCATGTCCCCTTTCTAAAATAATTAATTAATAGTCAATATTGTTTTCTGTGTAGTAACTGTAGATTTCACTTTTGTAATGCCAGAGATCAATGTTGGAAGTTGTGGGTAGTGTTGTGTTGATTTTGGCTTTGTGGGTCAGAATACCCAAGTGTATTTCAGCTCGTTGGGAAGATTTATTTGTGTAGTTTGCTGCTGAGTGCTCTAGGTGTTTGTTGCTGTTATTTTAATGGTATCAGATCATATTTCATATAATTTACATCTAAAAATCAAACAATATCAATTTGGGTGTTTTTGGTGTATTTCGGTGGTTGACAGTGTTGGCAGTTTTTGTGGGTTTTGCCCAAATCTTGTTGTTTGAAGTTGTATTTTTTGTTGCTTCTATAAATCAGTATATCAAATCTGATAACATGTTATTTATATAAGAAATCAATGAAAAAACATTTTGGTAAAGTTTCATATTTTGGGTGTTAATCCTTCGTAAGACTAGCTAGTCTTGTCAAATTTGATGCAAAATTGGTAAAGATATTTAAATTCATTTTCAAACCTGATGTGAAATTTTATTGTTTAGTTTGGCTCATTACAGTGGTATCAGAGCATGATCTTGCCAGCCTGTAGGTTACTCAGATGATTGATGATATCGAGTGACAGAAATTAGATATTTGAGGAGAGAGCAAAAGAAATTGCAGTTGGAGGAAACCATGGCTGATAGAAGAAATGTGGAAGAAGATGATGCTCAAAATAAGTTTAATCAAATAGTTGAGGCGCAAACTAGGCTTGCTGAAATATTTGGTCATATGTTGCAATGGATTCAAAACAACAACAATAACAACAACAATGGAAACAATGGTGGTAGTGTTTCAGGTGCAAACAATAGCAACAATGAAAAGGGAAAGGAGATTGAAACACAAAATTTAAGGGCTACAAACAAACCCTTATTCCTACCTGAAGAGGAATCTGAACAAGTTGAGTCTGCAACTACTAGTTTGTTCAATGTGGAGACCCTTAACAAATGGCGTGGAAAATACAATGCATTGACAAATGAGATCAAGAATGATATGTCTTGGGGAGAATATGTAGAGTTCCCAAGAAGAAGTGAATCTCAAAAGAAGGGAAATAACAAAAATAAAGAATTGAAACACAAGTTGGGAAAATTAACAGCAGCCTTCTTCGATGGTAGTGAGAAAATTTCAGCTAGCACTTGGCTGCAAAAGATAGAAACATACTTTATGCTCAACCCCATGAAAGAGAAAGGTGCAATTTAATTTTCCACCTTGCATTTGGAAGGAGAAGCCTATGAATGGTGGTACCATGGTCACACTACATTGGGACATGATCATGTACAGACTTTTGATGAATTTAAACAGATGATTCTTGATAGGTATGAACTGAAAGAGGAAGAATAATATTTCAGCTAGTTGTCTAAAATTAAGCAAAAGAACTCAGTAAGTGAGTATATAGCAGACTTTCAAAAGATTGCAGTGATGGTACCTAAAATATCAGAGAAAAGAAGAGTACATCTATTCATCACAAGGCTCACTAAACCTCTTAGGGGGTTTGTTAGATCTTTCGCACCTCTCACTTTGCAAGAAGCTATCAAGAGGGCTCTAACCCTTGAGCCATCAATTCCAAATAATGCTTTCCCACACTCCTTCAAACCGAACACATGAAATCATAAGGGAGGATTCCAGAAGAAACCATTCTATGCACCTGCACCTGTACAAAAAATAGAACTCCTAATACTGCAAAGAAGATGAATGAAGAAACAAGGAATGAGCTTAGGAGGAAGAAACTTTATTTTTCTTGCAGAGAGCCTTGGGTCCCTGGACATAGGTGTTTGGGAAAGGGACAAGTCCATTACATAGAGGTTGTCTCAGATAAGGATTCAAACTCAGATGGTAATGAGGAGTTTCATGATGTAGAGGATTCTGAACCTGAGATCGAAGAGAAGATTAAAAAAGAAGGTTCATTAGCTGCACTTTCAGGAGCACCAAGAGATCATTCTTTCAGGGTTCGTGGAGTGTTAGCAAGGCAGCGAATGATTGTTTTGATTGATAGTGGGGCAACCCACAATTTTATTGATGAAGGGTTAGTAATGAAGAGAGGCTTGAAGACTGAAGAATTTGAAGGTTTCAATGTGACTGTTGCAGACGGATTCACTATCCATGCACCAGAGTGGTCAAACAATTGAGCATCAGTATGGGAGACTACAAGGTTTGTGATGATTTTTATGTTGTTGGTATTGGTGAAACTGATGTTGTCTTGGGTGTTCAATGATTGCATTCTATTGGAGGACACTATCAGAACTATCAAACTATGGAGTTCAAGTTTCAATCAGAAGGCAAGGAGATTACACTCAGAGGGATTTCAAATGGAGCTCCAAGAGTGGTGATAGTAAAGAAGATGGAGAGGACTTTCAGAAGAGGTCAAGTTGCTTGGGCAGCCACTTGCTTAATCTGACCTTCAAGCTCTCCAAATGAAAAAGGTAAATTTTATTTTGAAATTCAAGAAATTTTAGATAAGCATAGCATTGTTTTCAGTGATATACCCCCATGATTACCTCCAGATAGAGGGTTTCATCATGTTATAGAGTTGGAAAAAGATGCCAAACCTATAATAACTACTCCATACAGACATCCAAGGGGTTACAGGGAAGAGATAGAGAAGACTATAAGAGAACTCTTAGATATGGGATTCATTAGACCAAGGTCTAGTCCTTTTGCATCATCTGTAGTTCTTGTGAAGAAGGATGACACTTTAAGGATGTGCATCAACTATAGAGATTTGAATAAGAAAACCATTAAAAATAGATATCCCATACCAAGGATAGATGAACTTATTGATGAGTTGCATGGAGCTGTTTACTTTTCTAAGATTGATTTGAGATCGGGATACCACCATATTCGGATGAGAGACAAAGATGTGGAAAAGACAGCTTTTCGGTGTCACTATGGGCATTTTGAGTTCTTGGTCATGCCCTTTGGCTTCACTAATGCACCAACAACTTTCCAATCATGCATGAACAAGGTATTTAGCAAGCAACTTAGGAAGTTTGTCTTGGTTTTCTTTGATGATATATTGATCTACAGTAAAACTTGGAAGGAACACTTGGAACATTTAGATATAGTTTTGGGTATTTTGGAGCAACAATCTTTCTATGCTAAGTTGTCCAAATGTGAGTTTGGATTAACTGAAATTCTTTACTTGGGATATGTCATAAGTTCTAAGGGTATTCAAGTAGATCAACAGAAGATTCAAGCAATACTTGATTGGCCTCCACCTACAAATCTTACACAGTTGAAAGGATTCTTTGGGCTATGTTGCTATTATAGGAGGTTTGTAAAAGGTTTTCTCAACTTGTTGTTCCATTAACTGATTTGACTAAGAAGGGAGCCTTTGCATGGTTTGAAGAAGCTCAGAAAACTTTTGACAAGTTTAAGGAGGTAATGAGTTCATGCCCTGTGCTTTCTATTCTTGATTTTTTATTTCCCTTTGTAGTAGAATATGATGCCTTTGGTGAAGGTGTTAGGGCTGTCCTAGCTCAAAAGGGACATCCAATTGCTTCTGAGAGTAGGAAACTAATCAATTTGGAGAAAACATATCACATTTATGACAAGGAAATGTTGGCAATTATGCATGCACTAGAGAAGTTCAAACAATATCTTGTGTATGGGAAGTTTGTTGTGAAAACTTATCATAATAGTTTGAAGTATTTCCTTGATTAAAAATATTTGAATGATTGCCAACAAAGGTGGGTAAGCAAGCTACAAGCATATGATTTTGAAATAGAATATATGAAGGGTAAAAGAAATGTGGTAGCGGATGCACTTTCTAGGAAACCAATTTTGTGTTCATTATCTTCTATTTCTGTGGAGTGGAAAGATTCTATCATTGCTGAATATGTCAAAAATACTTTTGCATATAATGTACTGGATGAATTAGTATAAGATGATAGGTACATAGTGAATGATGGGCTGATTTATTACAAGAACCAAATTTTCCTTGTTCTTGAATCAAAAATCAAGGAAAAGATTTTAAGAGCTTTCCATGACACTCCCTTGGCTGGTCATCAAGGTTACTTCAAAACATACAGGTAGATCCATGAGAGATTTTCCTAGAAAAGGTTGAAAGAGGATGTCCACAAGCATATCAAAGAGTGTATGACTTGCCAAAAGAACAAGGGTGAGCAGATTTTTCCCACAGGTCTCCTACAACTACTTCCAATTCCTGAACAAAAATGGGAAAGCATTTCCATGGACTTTATCACAGGACTTCCCAAGGTACAAGGTAAGGATTGCATATATGTGGTGGTGGATAGATTAACAAAGTATGCTCATTTCTTTCCCATCACTTCAGAATTTAAGGCTTCTTAAGTAGTAGGGTTGTTTTTCAAAGAAATATTTAAGTTGCATGGTTTGCCAAAGAACATTGTTAGTGACAGAGATAGTAGGTTCTTTAGTTCTTTTTGGAAGGAACTCTTTCACTTGACAGGGATAGAGCTCACACCAAGCACAAGTTATCATCCACAAACAGATGGAAAAATAAAAATTGTTAACAAGTAGATAGAAGGGTATTTGAGGAATTATGTTTCAGATCAGCAAACTACTTGGGTCAAATGGTTGCACTTGGGAGAGTATTGTTACAATACATCACATCACATGTCAATTGGTATGCCTCCATTTCAAGCTCTTTATGGTTATGATGCACTTTCTTTTGCTGACTTGATATTTTTAGACAGTAGAGTACCTGCAGCTAATGATCTTATCAATCATAGTCAAGAGATCATAAGGTCCCTAAAAGATAATTTGAGGCAAGCACAGAACCAACAAAAGATATATGTAGATAGGAAGAGAACAAAAAGATCTTTTGAGGTGGGAGAATTGGTATTTCTTAGATTGCAGCCATATAAACAGAGTTCCTTGAAGAAGAGTGGGGCTGAAAAGCTTAAACCTAAGTTCTTTGGGCCTTACAGGATCATCGAGAAAATTGGTGAGGTAACTTATGAGTTGGATCTTCCTCCAAACAGTAGGATACATAATGTATTTCATGTTTCTTATTTGAAGAAGGTTCTTAGACATCATATTGTGCCTTCATTTGATTTACCACCTTTGGATGATGAAGGAAAGTTGATTCTGATTCCTAAAAAGATTTTGGAAACAAGGGAAAAAAGATTGAGGAACAGGAGCATTTCAGAATATTTGATCAAATGGAAGAATTTGCTAGTGGAAGATGCAACATGGGAAGGACTTGAAATTCTTAACCATCTAGACTTGCATTGCTTGAGGACAAGGAATTTCCAGGAGGGAGGACTTGTCATGTCCCCTTTCTAAAATAATTAATTAATGGTCAATATTAGCCCATTTTATTCTTCCGTGGGTTAATTGGGCAAGCATAGGAAGAATAAATATTTAATATTTAATATTGTCCAACTAATATCTATTCCAAGAGGACAATTAAATATTAAATTAATTATTGTGAGACTCAAAAAGGGGAATTGGATTTTATGAGGTGTCCATTTGCTTGAAGATTCTAAAAATCTTGGTAAATCACAAGTGGCGGGGGAATTTATGACAATGTATGACAACTTATGACAACTGTCATACCCCAAAATAGTAAGAAATCAAAGGAAAATGTGGGAATCTTGGGTTTCCCTCTCTCCCATGAAATATTGATACAAAATATGTAATTTGGGTCATTTAGGGCTATTGTTGATTTGATATTTTCTCTCAAATTTGTAGATTTGCAGATTGTGGCTTCAATGGACGAAAACCCATTGGAGTAAAGAGGCTTGTGGAAGAAAACCCATAAGTTTCTGGTGGCCAGAGGACACAAACCCTTTGATCACAAGGAGTATCTTCATCCAAAGGTTGCACAGAGCTTCAAGGATTCAGTAGTTTCTGGCAGTTTCTGACAATTTCTGTAAAAACCCTCAAATCCATCACAAAAGTAAAATGAAGTAAAATGAAGTAATAATTCTCTTAAATACAACATCACAAAAAATAAAAGTAAAATGATTTATATAATCCGCTTAATTACAATATTTAATCATAAACAATAACTTCATCAAGAAGAATCAACAGAGTCAATAAATCTTCACAAAGAAAATCTCATCGATATAAATCAATAAGTCTTTAAATCTTCATATTCACGTGCCAAATCTAGGTAATAAGCACTATGAATCAAAATACAAAAATCATTTGGCAACATGCCTTAATACATCCAAAAAGGTACAATAACAAGTACATCAATGAATAACAAATCAACACTCTCCAGCTGCACGAACCAAGTGGTCCACCACCTGCAAACTGAGAGACGGGAACATGGCTCAAGTGCTTTTCCACCCAACCATGAAGTATTTACACTTCCCCAGATCCCTTCATAAAATGAAGGAAACCCAGCCCTGCACAAAATGTCTAGCTACCTGGTAACAACTGCAGGAGGGAATACCCAATGCAAGCCTGATGTCTAAAAGTGCAATTCTAATGATGAAAAGCAAATTGACTCACAGCAGGATGTGGTAGAGATATATATAATAAGTTTTGCTAGACAAAATAAACATCTTTTTCAATGTTATTCCAATTAGATCTAATCATTTCAAGTAGCCTGGTCAATTCCTGAAAAGAGGAAAAAGCCATCTCTGATATATCTACATTGGCATCCAAGACCAGAAAGCAACCCTATACATTCCTATGAAAATCTACTTCTTTTCCCAAGAAGCAAGAAATGAAATAAATTAAGAGTCACCAATCAAGTTTTATAATAAATCAAAACCCATCCCTTTTCCAAGGTATCAAATAAGAAAAAAAAAACATTCACTTTCAACAACCAATAATCTAACTTTTGCATACAATTGCATTCAAAGGTTTAAACAAAGTATATAGTTTCAAATCTTTTAATTCATTCAAAAGAAGTTATTTAAATTATAGTTTCTACCTTACTGTCATTTTAGTGACATGAGCTATCTAGTTATTTTCTAAGTTTCAATTGGAAATATTTGTACTGTCTAAATTGTAACAGGAACTTCAACTTAAAGATTACATTGTTGCAGATTGGTAAAATGATTAATAATAGAGTTATGAAAATAGACATATATAATTCAAGATAATGGCTCAAAATGGAATGAAAAACAAGTTATATTCAGCCTTTTAGTCATAATGATAATAGGTATTTAATCATTCAACATAATTAAACGGTCGTCTAATATCTCTGGTATTGTGTTTTCATCATACTTACTACAATCATTATACGGTGCTTCAGGAAGAGAAACAGTGAAAATGAGATCGAAAATAACTTAATAACAACATTCTAAGTAAATAAGTCTTATTAAACTATGGCCTCAGACTTTGTCGATGTGCAGATTATCAGTTAAATAGTTTTATTACCATTCTTTTTAGCTACAGCAAGACAAAGGTTTTCCAGTTTAAACTAAGGAAATTGACAACAACAATAATCATTTGCATAGAAGCTATAGGAAGTTTATATTTTGATCTAAAATTCAGAGATCTACTGTTTAATCAGAACAAAGGTTGATTTCCTACCTTTCTATCGCTGATTCAACCAGCATACAGAGAAGGAAAGTAGATATATCATAATTACCAGTCATTTACTAACAACAATATAGAGTTTTCATAAGTTTTTAACTAGATTAAAAGTCTAGATCTAGGGAAAACACATAAACTACAGTCATGTCTTTACATAGAGGAGCGATTTATGTAAACTAATGTTCATTTAAGCTAACATGAAATCAAAATACAGTCATGATCTTTTACCAGCATGCAATAAAATACCATCATAATGTAAGTTTACCAGAACAACATCAAACTCTATTCCAGAGGTTCGATTTAACTAACACAAAGGAGGTTGATTTACTTAGTTTTTTTTCTCTCAGTCCGGCTAGCATGATAATAAAATACAGTAATAAGATCATGCTACAAGAACCTACAATTTTGTCTAAGTTTGATCTCAGCCATCATACAGAGAAGATATACGAGTTGAATCATTTTATCAGTCATTTAACAGTCTATTACTTAATGTAAGCATAAGAAAAATACCTGGAGTTTATTCCTGAAAGAAGATGGCGATTCTGTCTTGGTTACTCACGTTTTGCTCCATTCGCTGCCCCATCCGAACACGTCATATTCCTCTGTAAAAATAATTAACCAAAACTGTGAATTTTTTTAAAGGATTTTTGTGTTTTGTTCTTCTCTTCTCTAGCTTTCTAGAACATTTTTTGGTTTCAAATTTTGTTTTGATATGAGAAAGTTATCGCTATTTTTTTATCACTGTTCCAGACTAGCTTTCCAAACGCCTTCCTCTTTTTTTTTTTTTCCAAAGAAAAAACCCCCTTTTTAATTTTGGCAACCCTGTTTTAGGTTTTGGAACTAAAGTCTATATTTTTAGTTTGCATGAATTTAAACCAATAAAAAGGCTCACAGTTTCTATTAAAATAAATAATAGCTAATTAAATTAGCTTACTGTCATGCAAATGTCAGTAACTAATCTTTTATTTATTTTATCAAATCTCTAAATATAACAATGCTATTTCAATATAACTTAACTATTTTAAATAGAACATAATATCTTTAAATAATTAAGAAGTGGAATATAATATAATATATATATATATACATCTATTATAATTTAATATAATTATTTAAATCTAGTTAACATATTGTCTTCCAAACATCCTTGTTTCACAAAAATAGAAAACAATATTTATTATTTAATAATATAATACACACACAATTTTGAATATAAAAAGAACATTAATATTGATTTTGACAAAAATATACCTTTGAAATAACTTGTCGTAATAATTAAAACACAATATTTTCTAATTATTCCTTCATCAATCACATTTAATAACCACACATCAATGCATAAAATAAGCCATTCAAAAATGCATATGCAACTACGTGAGTGTGTGATTGCATCAAAGTAACCATTCCATCAGTCATTGCCAAGTGGCTAGAACACTTCTGCCTCAACCATGTTCTCGTCTTCGACGAGTACCTACATTCATTCGCACTCAACTCGACGTTAATAGGTTAGTTCCCAAAAATATAGCCAAAGCAAAACATCATAATCATACCGATAATATTTAATATTTAAATCAACTTTCTAATTTATGTAAATATATCATCATGATAATTACCTTTACACATGTGTAACTTAATCGAAGTAAAACAATCATGGTAAATGTTCACTAATCTAGAATAATAATATAGTCCATAAAAACGAGACGTGACAATTTCCATTATTTGTGTGTGCAGGTCTTCTTGTGTTGTCATGGTGGTTCTAGAAGTGATGGAAAGAGTTGTTGTTGTTATTTCCTTTTGCTTTTTTTGTAGTAGCTTTAGATTTCACTTTTGTAATGCCAGATATCAGTGTTGGAAGTTGTGGGTAGTGTTGTGTTGATTTTGGCTTTGTGGGTTAGAATACCCAATGTGTATTTCAGCTCGTTGGGAAGATTTATTTGTGTAGTTTTCTGCTGAGTGCTCTAGGTGTTTACTGCTATTATTTTAATGGTATCAAATCATATTTCATGTACTTTACATCTGAAAATTAAACAATATCAGTTTGGGTGTTTTTGGTGTATTTCGGTGATTGACAGTGTTGGCAGTTTTTGTGGGTTTTACCCAAATCTTGTTGTTTGAAGTTGTATTGTTTGTTGCTGCTATAAATTAGTATATCAGATCTGATAACATGTTATTTACATCAGAAATCAATGAAAAAACATTTTGGTGAAGTTTCATATTTTGGGTGTTAATCCTTCGTAAGACTAGCTAGTCTTGTCAAATTTGATGCAAAATTGGTGAAGATATTTAAATTTATTTTCAGACCTGATGTGAAATGTTATTTTTCAGTTTGGATCATTACACATGATCTCTAGTCCTGCACCTACAAACTTGTTGTATGTGATCTATAGACTATTTTTGTTCACTTCGCCTAATCTATCTTGACCTACTCTGTGTTTTTTGATATATATGGATTGGCGGTATTTATTAATACCTTTTGCTAGGATGTCAATATGTCATAATGGGACATGTTCTCCAAGGTCAACCTTCACAAATGTGTATGAATAATTGAAAACAACAATTTTTAGTCATGTGAATACTCCTAGAATGATTGTGTAGAGCGAGATCCATTTTAGTGCACTAATTGAAGTGTGTAAATGTGAATTGATTCATTGATTCTTCAATGATTAGAATGAATGCATTTAATGCCTATAAATACAAGGATACAACAACATATCACACAAACTTGTGTTTAATCGATCCTAGGTAAGAAAGAAAGGTGGGGAGTTTGTCATATTTGAATTTAAAAACTTAAATCAGGACAGGACAAGTCCATAACTACGAGGATGACCTTATGATTACAAACTAGTCGCAAGACTAAAAAGGAGCTAGATGAAAATGGATAGCATGTACATGGAAATGAGTGCAAGCATAAGTGTGATAAACAAGTGGATGGGGCAAAGGGATAAGGGTGTAATCAAGTGAATGGGAATGTGTAGGAGTATAACAATATTTTTAAATGGAAGATGGATAACATAGGGCAAGGGACTTGACTTTACACAAAATTATGCCATTTATCAATATGACTATGTACTTAAGAATTCACCTCAAAATAGGGACAAAACTAAATGGGAAATGGAATGGGCATGCAAATTCCACCATTACATTTCCCCCCCCACTTTGAAGTGCATGTGAATCTGAGAATGGCCATTCATCTAAAAGTATGTAGCACTCACAAACATGCATCTAAGCAAATATATTAGACACTCAAAGGATATCAAATTGGGGTTCATATAAAGTAATGAACCCTGTAAAGATATGATCATGTTTTCTCACCTTTTGCATATGTAATCTCCATAAGATGAGTCTCTATAAGCACCTGAAGCTATCTATATATAAACATGGGAACATTAATAATACGATATCCATCCCCAACAATTGATTATATCCATAAGATATAATGAATTTTTGTTGAAAGAGGGAAAAAAATAATACATGAAAGGTGAATGCAATCTAAGAATGTATGTAATCAGGTAATCATATAAGCATGTAAATTAGTAACTATAGAGAATGCATCATGTAAGTACATGGGCTAGAGATCACATTGATGAATAATGATATTTCCTCTAGTATTGGCAAGAGATGAACAGTGGTGATGTGGCCCATTAGTGGCCAAAAACACCCATGTAAGAACATAAGGCACTAGGATAGGCATATGCCCCTAATGTAGCATCTAAGAGTACAAGCACACAAAGGTGTAGGTAAGAGAATAGGGCCCTAGTGGTGATGGAAATGTAAATAATGGTAGGGAAGTGGAACAATGGGCAAGGTTCTTAGACAAGGCGTAAAGTTGAAATAGAAGGCATAAAGCCATTACAAAGCATAAAATCAAGGTAATGGGGCAAGTGCTCAAGATATAGCTATAGTAGGCACAATGTGTGAAAGAAGGAAGCATGATGTCCCCTCATGTGATAGAGAGGGGAATGCTTAGTGCAATTCCCCTAATGTAAGTGCTAAATATGTGGCAATAGGAACACATAAGATATGAAGGGAAAGACATGATGCCCCCAAGTCTAAGAATGTGGCAATGAAAGAATAATATGTGAGGGAAAGCATGATACCATCTAGTGTAAAAATATGGAAAAGTAGCCTCTATATGTAATGGAGGAATACATGATGCTTTTCCAAAGTAGAGGTAACTATATGACTATGATAAGACGACAGTGTAGGACCAAAATCTCTAGAAGCATGATATAACAAGATAAATGTAACAAGTAACTCTAGGAAGAAAGATATCTCAATATAGGTTCAACTAATGGAGCTCTAAGATATAAGATATATCAATGTAAGTCCAAAGTAGAGGCTCTAATAATCATGATATGTTAGTGTAAACTCAATGTATAATGTGATGTGTTAATGTATAAGCTCTACCAAGCATATTATAGGAGTTTGACACCAAAAAGTAATCTCTAAGAAGCATGATGTAACAATGTAATAGCTATGGATAATGAGTATAAGTGTAAGGATGTATAACAAGGAAACAAAGGTAGTGCAACCATGGACAAATGAATAAGAAAGTATGCAACCCAAGTAGGCAATAAAAATAAAAGAAAGGTGCAAGCGAGTAGCGATAGGTAAAGTGAAAACCAACAATGCCCCCCAAGTGGGGGAGGATAAATATGAAAACAAATATATAGAAGGTGAAATGAGTATAAAATTTATGGAAACATAGGTATAATCAAAAGGCTAAAGCATAAAATAGAAAATCCAAAAGAAATTAAGGCATGAAATTGAAAAGGGGAAAACAAATGAAATCTGACCTATAGGTATATATAAATATATGAATCCAAAAGAAACTAAGGCATGAAATCAAAAAGGGGAAAACAAATGAAGTCTAACCTATTGGTATATTATATAAATATATGCTATAGTAGTGCTCATAAATCATTGAATAAACTTCCTCTTAGGTACCACTGTGGTTACCTCTGTGTTAGGCACATCAACCATTGGATCATTATTTTTTCGAAAGTCATCATCCAACTTGTCTTCCTTTTGTTTTTGTTGTTGGCCTTCTTTGCTTGATTTTTCTCTAACACGTGTTTCATCTCTATAATCCCTTGTGCTAGATGAAAACATGTGTTCAATAGGTGTAACATTAGTCACTTATTTTCTTACCCATTCTTTCTTTTGAACTTGTGGCGGTGGTAGAATAATAGTCATTTGATGTGCCACAACTTCTTAATTCAATTTGAAAATTACATCATGATGACTATCATTATGTACATCTTCATTGCCCCCATCTTCAAAATATGATAATTATGTTAACTTGTGGAAAAAGGGTAAAGTACTATGAATATGATAACATAAAAAGTGGATCTTCTAAGAAAGCATTGTTGGTGTGATCTTATGTTTCACCTAGGATAGTACCATATCTTAAATGTAATATTAGACATAGTTATTAAGTTTACCTAGGATAATAGGATTATTTATTTTGCCTAACATAGTTAGCTAATCAAGACATGTGTCACCCTTGATTTGAGATCATCAACTACCACCACTACCTCATTGATTCCTAATTGATGGAAATTAGACCTCCCACCTTTGTCTAGTCAAGGCCACCTTTGTCTTAGTTAATTAAGTTAACTCATCCCTTAATTGTGTCTAATTTTAGGTTTAACTCATGTTCTCTTTGACATGTATCATAATGATTCACTTATCGAAGATGCCTCTATATTTGTACTTTATTCATTGTATTGTTGCACATTCTATCACATGCAAGCTCATCTTTGCCTATTAATATAGAATATCTTATTCTTTAATCTAGGTTTGTGTCTAATTCATAAACATTAGGCCTTGGGTTAATTTTATTTCATCACAAAATCTAGCATGGTATATGTTAGCACTCATTTATGTTTAGGGTTTTAAGTTCATACATTTGCAGATTTTTTTCCATTCAAACCCTGAAATTTCTGAGCCTAGGGGTCTTGCACCGTTCTGCCTATTCTGATGCTGGTTTTCTGTGGAGGGTTCCTGGTTATTAGGTTTTATCCTTGTGTTTTAATGTTCATGGTTTGACTAGCCCATTGCAATGTTTTACTATCTTTTCCCATCGCACATGAGAAAAGTGCCAAGTTTTTGTGTATGTAAGTGATCAAATATGTTGACAAGCTTGTGAAATCTCAATCGGCTTCAAGAAATGGTAAAAATTTGAGTTATATGCATTTTTAGATGTATATCGGGTTGCATATATATTCGGGGAATCTTCTGTAAGATTCCAGGAATATTCGCCATTTGTATATTGGCCCTGCTTGCATATCGGGCTTGTATGTAGAATGTGCAAGCGAAACATACAAAGGAAAAGATACATTGCAGGAATATTCTAGAGAAGATTCCTTGCTTGTATGTGTAAGGGAATGTACATTGAAAAATATACATGGGCCCGCGATATGCAAAGTGAACAGTGCGGCGGATATACAAATTGATTTGTACATGTTCAACATACAAGAAGGAATATATTTCGCATATTCTGGGAAGGATTCCCTGTTTGCATTCAAGGGGCAAATGTGTATTCATTGATATACAATTGAAGATACAAGCAAAATATACAAGGAGCCTTGTATGTTCCGCAACATACAAAAGGCAGAAGGTGCATTTGATGGGGCCCGCCACTTGTATAAAGTGATTGTATGTTCGAACATACAATGAAAGTGCATTCCAAACATACAAGGTGGACCCGAAGTTGTTTTCATTTTGTTCTAAAGTAGTGTGGCGTCCGTGGCTTGTACATTGCATTTGTATATGCGATGTGCAAGGAAATGTGCAAAGGAAAGAGAAAGTGGGTTGGGCCCACCACTTGTATATTTGCACTTGTATATGTGCCGATATACAAACAAAAGAGGATACATGGCCCGGACTTGAAAGTTTTTCAAATCCGGTGGATAAGTGCAATGGAATCTGCCTTGTATGTGTGAGGTGATTGTATATGCAGTTATACATTGAGACATGCAAGCAAAGGGACATATGCATTTCAGACTCGATGGAGAAATCAAATGCGACGAGTAAGTGTTTGAGGTCTGGCTTGTGTATCAAACGATTGTATCTGCATTTGAGCATGCATATACAGAGGCAATAAAGGCAAAATAAAAGGAGGAAAAGCCAACGATAGGAGCACGAAGTGCCTACGTGGCATGCTTTCATTGGTTCATGACTTTTCAGAGGTGTTTTGAGCCACAGATCTCACCAATGGGAGTTGATCGACGACTGGTTTTGTATTTTGCTACAGCGATGGGTTTCTTTGCGTGTGCGACCATTTTTGAGCGGGAAATTCTCAGAGGTACGCCATTGCTGCATTTCAGAGAGGCTGTGGATAGTTGAGGTGTTAATGGCACAATTGCAGCGGTATGGGTCGGTGATGGACAGGTCAACAACCCGATTGAAGATGAATGTCCTTGAATGGCGGTGCGGATCCCGATTCCATCTGCTCATTCCTCTCTATCTCCCCACAGCGTTGAATATTTCTGAGCGCCATTCCTCATGCATTAAATCTGGCAGATTTTTTATTTGCCTTGTAATAAATTTTTGCTGGGTACACGGTCTTGGTATAAAGACCAAACTGTGTTACCCATTGTGGTTGTTGAAAACTGGACAAAATTTTAGTGCTGTGATAAGATACAACTCCATTGGTGGCTCTGTCTTGGTTGTGTTGTGAGTTTATGACTCTCATGTTGTATGTTTGATGCATAAACTTACTAGTTTCATGTTGATTTAAATGAGTAATGCTTCATTGCATGTGTTATGTTACTTGTCTCCAAATTGAATGTGTTCTTCGTCTGAATCTAAATATCTAAGGGGTATTAATGATTCTAGAATATGGATTTGCTATATTAAATGCTTGGTCTTTTACTTCTGCTCATGGAGTAGATTAAATGTTTTAAGTTAAAGTGTTAAGAAGAATATATTGCAGTGAGGATCTTCTAAGCAAAGGTAACTGAATACTCAACTTTGGGAAGTAGTTGTAAGGCAGATATTAAACAATCCACTTGAAACTTAGTCATTAATATGGGTTTATGTGTACATTCACATGTGTATGTCTATTAACTCTGAGCCCTGGATAGGCACTGATCCAGTCTTGTATTGAGGTCATAACCAAAGTCCTAGTTTTGCATCCAAACATAAAATAGAACTTAAACTTTAAATCAAAACATTAGGATTTTAGAAGTAGTTTTAGGACTGAAATCCTCTATCTACAACTGAATATAGGCCCAAAGCTAGCCCCTTTGCACTTATCTCACAGTTTTGGTCTGCATAAAAGAGGATTTATCTACTTTGTGTCAACATCCTAGCTAATATAGAGATGCATTTCATAGATGTTGAGTAGGGAATACCCCCCTTGGTTCTGTAGAGCCTAAAGAAGAAGAGGAGATATTTATAGAGTCTATCTCCTATACTATTAGCCACTGGCCCAGGACTCCTATTGATCATTGATGGCTACCTTGTAGGGATTACTGGGAATAAGCATCCAGCCGGAAAAATAACCAACAGAAATTGGCGACTCCGCTGGGGAGTTGAAGTAAAAGTATTATCTTTTCATCCCTGGTAAATTATTGCTGGGGAATTTGTGAAAGAACCCTGATTTTAAAAGAAAACAATTCCTAATTATAGGTGGCAACTCTGAGTAATCTCCCAACTGGTCAAAATGAAATTTATATGTAGGGGAGAAGATCCCAGCATAACCCTTTGCTTGAAGAATTACCCATAAAAATGATGTATAGAAAAAAAGGGATTGCTCAAGCCAGTCAGGAGGGTTCTCCCAGAAGTGATAATGTTCAAGACAACCTAGGATCTTCAGAGTGGACAATACCTTATTTTTCAAACACTGAGGCTGAAATCCAAAACGTATATGAGAAACAACAAGGTGGTGCTCTAAGAATAAGGTCAGAAGTGTTCCAGGAGCACTCTTTCTTGGACCCCAGTGACAGATTTGAAGAGGCTGAGTCTCCAAGGAATGATGATGATGATCAGAATGGAATGGGACCATCCTCCTCTATGCCCAAAGAGGAACAATTAGCTGAAGAAATCAAAAGCTTAAGAGCAAAGTTAGAATATTTACAAGCCATGAAAATCAGAGATGACATGAAACAGAAAGTGCAAGCTCTGAGAACTGCTTAGAATGATTCAGTTCCTACCCTTGAAAATGCAAATGTGATGAGAAATCAGCACAGAAATGAAATCCAGGATCATCATAATGATCAGAGACAAAACACAAATAATGCTAGAGTACCATTAAACAATGAAAGAAATCATAATGCAAACAGAAATGCTAATGCTAATCAATTTGGTAGACAGCCTATGCAGCTAGATAGATTCAGGCAAGTAGTTTTTGATGGCATTCCTGGTTATCCAAATCCTATAGACAAACATGTGAGGTTGCAAGTGCCTAAATTTTCAGGAAATAATACTGTGTCAGGGGAAGACCACTTAAAGGCTTTTTAGAATATCATGGATAACTTTGAGGTTGAGCATGAGGATGTTTTTGTGAAGTTATTTATGCAATCCTTAGTTGATGAAGCTAGGGAATGGTACAAGGGTCTGCCTGACAGAAGTGTTTCATCATGGGATGATTTCAGAAGAATATTCAAAGAACAATATGGTGACAAAACTGATCCTAGTTTCTTTATTAATGAATTCACTAGCATTACCAAAGGATCAAATGAACAGGTTGCTGATTTCAATGCTAGATTCATGAAAGTATTGAACAAATTGCCACATCACCTGAGACCAAATGAACCTATGTGCATAGTGTTGTACATAAATGCTTTTGATGCCAAAACTACTTATGGATTAAGAGACAAAGGTCCTCACAGCCTCAGAGATGCTTTCAAAATTGCTACAAATATTGAAAATAACAGAAAAGTGTCTGGTAAGACAAACAAAAGAGATGATGTAAAAATCTTGCAAAATCTGAACACTAAATCTCAAAGTGTTCAAGGCAATGCATCCACTTCTGAGGATAAATTAGATAAATTGACAACTATTGTCAAGGACCTCAGCTATAGAATGGCTAAAAATGAAAAAGGGGTTGGTCCTGACAGACAGGTTTACCAAAGGCAAGAAAGAAGACCATCATTACATGATATGCCATACAATACCAATTGGCATAATGGTAAACCCATCCTTCCACACAACAATACAAATCAAAGAGTTCAAAATCCAAAGGAAACACCTCATCCTTTGAAGAAGGCTGTTAATATTGTTAATGACACCCCATGGTGTATAATATGCCAGATGCCTCATTCACAGTCACAATGTATGATTGCTTAGTCTCTATATAACAAAGACGTTGCCTATGATGAATGCAATGAGCCGCATTGCATGGAAGATGATAATATAAATATGTTGTCTATAAACAGGGAGTATCCTTCTCATGATGTTGATGCAAACATAAATAATGAGATTCAGGTCTGCCAGCAGTTTCCCTATGATGAAGATGATGAGGACAACTACGCCTATGCTCAGGACTCACACAATTTTTTGAATAATTTAAGGAGACCTTCTGATGAAGAGATTAGAGCCCTCACGGCTGCAGTAGTAGCTCAAGTCAAAAGCAACTACAACCTAAGAGGTAAAGCTCAGGTAAGTAACTCACACCAACCAGAGAATACTTTGGTGAACCAGCCAGGGCACAGTCATAAAGGAACTGAGACACAAAAGAAGCAATGGAACAATAATAGGCAAAACGTTAAGCAAAAAATAGGTTATGATCCTCAAGGACCAGAAAATAGAGTTCCCCAAGTTGAGGATCAAAACAAAAATTTCCAAATTAAGGATGACAGTCAGAGAGCCATAAAAATTAAAGCTAGATCATCTCAAGATAAGAATAAAACTATGGAACAAGCTACAACTGTTATTCAAAATTATGCTCCATTTGACATAACTCGGGTTTTGTCCCAGGTAAAGATTTCGGTTCCATTGATGAAGCTGATGAAAATTGTAGAATGCAGAAATAAAGTAGTATCCTTGATTTCAGGAATACCCTATCAAGCCAAGCAGAATCATGAATCTCATAATAATAAACAAGCCCTGTGTATTGATGAAGATGAGACTCCTAAAGTATATCTAGGGGTGACCATGACAAAATGCCCTTCACAGGTTGAACCAGTTTATGTCTCCCTGGTTATCAATGGAAAAGTGATTAGAAATTGCATGCTTGACTTAGGAGCATCAATGAATATCATGCCTTTGGCTATTATGCAGCAAGCAGGGTTAAAGATAGATTAGGAATGTGGGAAGTGCTATGCCATGGATGCTAGGGAAGTACCTGTCATTGGAATTATAAAGGATGTAGATTTCAGACTGGCAGCATATCTAGAGAGGACCTACAAAATGAACATAACAGTTGTTAATATCAAACCACAATATGGCATGCTGTTATCAAGAAGATGGGTAGCATTGATTGGTGGAAGTATGCAATTAGACCTATCATATGCTATGATCCCTATAAATGGCAAGAATGTGAAAATGATCACAGAGGAAAGGTCATCAGATACAGTTGAAGATCAAGAATTAGAGGAGCATGTATGCTTTGTGGATACTAATTGTGATAATTTCAGAGTTGTCTCAGATGATAAAGAAAGGAAGGAGGGAGATGTGTGCATTCAAGGGCTTGACCAACAAGGTCTGTGGACCATGTATTTTGAGGAGCTTGTTCGAAGGAAGGCTCTAGTGCTGGAATTGTATTTCTATCTCTAGCTGGTAAGCCTTTGAAATTCTCATTCTTGTTGAAGTTTACCTGCACAAATAATATTGCGGAGTATGAGGCTCTATTGTTAGGATTGAATGTTGCCCTGAAGCATGGAATTAAAATGATACAAGTATTTGGGGATTCAGAGTTAGTTGTTTCCCAAGTTAGAGATAAGTATGCATCAAAAAATAAAAGATTAAAACAGTATAAGCATGCTGTTTGGGATACAATTGAATTATTTGATGTATTTTCAATAAACTGGATAGAGAGATTAAAGAATGTCAGGGCAGACTTTCTAGCTAATATAGCCATAAGACCAGATGACATAACTCTATCAGATGTTACAAATATTGAGGTCAAACTTAGACCTATAGTGCCAGATAATGTATGCAGCTGGCAAGTGTTTGATGATGATAAAGATTTACTGAGATTTCTACATTGTATTGATGAATATGAGAAACAAGAAATGGATTTTTAGAACCTTGTAGAGGTTGTTGATGGGAAAGAAACTCTCTTGGGGAAGGAGGTAATTCAACTCAAGACAAATAAAATCCCTAGAGGGCTGGTTGCTTTAGAGAGAGCTTTTGACAATAGGGACCAATTTGTTACAAAGGCATCTCCAACAAACAAGAATGATTTAGAGGAGATAAACTTGGGGACATCTCATGCTCCCAAAAAAGTATACACTGGCAAACAGCTCAAACCACATATCAAAACTATGCTGATTGCATTACTGAGAAAGTATACGCATGTCTTTGCCTGGTCATATGAGGACCTAAAAGCTTATAGAGAGGACCTATTCCAGCGTGAAATCCCTTTGAAGCCTGGAGCTAAACCATTTAGACAAAAATAGAGACCTATCAACCCAACTTTAGCTCCTAAAATGCAAGAAGAGCTTATGAAGCTTAGGGAGGATGGAATAATCATGCCTATTAGGCACTCAACTTGGGTGTCTAACCTTGTCCCAGTCAAAAAAAAGAATGGTGACATAAAACTTTGTGTGGACTTTAGAAATATAAATGTATCCTCTTTGAAGGACAACTATCCATTGCCAAACATGGAAGCTATGTTACAGAAGGTGACTGGATGTGAACTTTTATCCATGATGGATGGATTTTCAGGGTACAATCAAGTGAAAGCGAAAAAATCAAAACAATTCAAGACTACTTTCACCACTCCATGGGGAACCTATGTTTATGTGAGAATGCCATTTGGATTGACAAATGTAAGTGCCACGTTTTAGAGGGCTATGGATGTTGCTTTTGCAGGATTAATTGACTCAATTTTGGCTGTGTATCAGGATGATTTGATAGCTTATTCAAAAAAGGAAGAGCAACATTGCATGCATTTGGAGCAAAGTTTTATTAGAGCATTAGAGTATGGCATCTCACTCAACCCAAAGAAGTGTGCTTTTGGGGTAGTGGAAGGAAAATTGCTTGGACATATTGTTTCCAAGGATGGAGTCAGATTGATCCTGAAAGGGTGGCTGCAATTGACAAAATTCAAATCCCTAAAACAGTTACAGGTGTCCAGTCCTTCTTTGGACAAATTAATTTTGTTAGGAGATTTGTGCCTAACTTTGCAGAGACCACCAAGGATATCTCTAAGATGTTGAAGAAGGGTGCAACTGTCACATGGGAGGATGAAACAACTAAATCATTCCAGAACATAAAAGAGGCTATAAAGATGGCTCCTGTGCTAAAATCTCCTGACTTTTCTAAGCCATTTCAGTTGTTTTCATTTGCTTCTTTCCACACCATTGCTGCATGCTTACTGTAGAAAAATGAAGAAGGTTTTGAACAACCTATAGCTTTCTTTAGCAGGTCATTGCAAGCTGTCTAATTGAAGTATGACATAATGGAGAAATAGGCATATGCACTGGTTAGAGCAGTCAAAAGTTTCAGGCCATAGTTGGTGGGCTTTCGGATAGTTGCATATGTGCCTCATGCAGCAGTCAAAGATATATTTACTCAGCAAGAGGTAACTGGAAGAAGATGCAGATGGATAAATAAACTGCAGGAGTTCAACATTGAAATACAGATCACAAAGTTGGCAAGGGGACAAGGTTTGCCAAAATTGATGACACAGTCAAATCTAGAGGCATGCCAAGTGAATGTAGTGCATAATGAAATTATAAATATGTCAGAATCTGAGTGGTACAAGGACATTGTTTATTATTTGCAAAATTTGAACTGTCCTACCCACATCAGTGATAATCAAAAGAGGACCTTGAAGCTACAGGCTATTAAATACATCATTGTTCAAGGAGAGTTGTATTGGAAAAACTCTAATGGCGTGCTACTCAAATGTGTAAATGAAAATCAAGCCAGAGATATTTTAAGTGATATGCACAATGGAGTATGTGGTGGGCACTATGCTGCCCGGACAACAGCCCACAGAATTTTCAGAGCAGGCTATTGGTGGCCAACTCTTTTCTTAGATGCACACAAAATGGTAAGAAAATGTGATTCTTGCCAAAGGTTCTCAAGAAAGCTAAGATATCAAGGTGCATTACCCCTTAGTACTATAACTGTAGAAGCTCCATTTCAGCAATGGGGGATTGATTTTATAGGGGAAATCTCAGAAAAATCAAGTGGAGGGCACAGTTGGATTTTGGTTGCCACCGATTACTTCACTAAATGGATTGAGGCCATTCCAACTAAAAAAGCTACAAGCAAAGTGGTGATGGATTTTATTTTAGAAAACATTATTGTCAGATTTGGAGTACCAGCTAAGTTGGTCACAGATAATGCTATGTGCTTCAGGTCTGGTGAGTTTATTAATTTTTGCAGCAATTACGGAATTGATTTATCTCATACATCACCATATCATTCACAATGGAATGGTCAGGCAGAGTCAAGCAACAAAAGTCTCATGAAAATCATCAAAAGGATGATAGATAAAAACAAGAGGTCTTGAGATTCAAAGCTAAAGTTGGCATTGTGGGCTGACAAGGTGACAGTGAAAAGAGCAACTAGAAGGTCACCTTATGAATTAGTATATGGCGCAGCAGCTAGATTGCCTATGAACAACCTCCTGCTAGTTTACAAATTCATGCAAGAAGATGAGAAGGAGATTGGGGACCCAATGACAGAAAGAATAAATTAGCTAGTTGCACTAAACGAAATGAGAAGGGAAGCACAGAAAACAAACATCAAGACATAGCAGCAAGTGAAATATCTGTTTGATAGAAGAGCTACAGAGAGAAGGTTTCAGATAGGTGACTGGGTCCTTATGTGGAATGCTAGGAGTCAGGATAAGGGCAAACACGGTAAATTTGAGCCCTTATGGACTGGCCCATATCAAATTAGCAATATCTATGGGGATGATTCTTATTTTCTCCAAGCCCTCAATGGTGAATTACTAGAATTGCCAGTGCACAGTAAATTCCTTAAGACCTTTTTCTCATAAATGAATACCTTATGTGCACACTGTAAACTAGGTGTAAGTATTTTGTACATGCCTTGTATAGTCGGTCATGTTTTGAATTTTGGATTTTGTCTGGTCTGCCCCAGAGTAGTCTGGTCCTTGTTGCAGCCTTGCACCTGCACGTCCCTAATCGGAGCCTATGTTAGCACTCATTTATGTTTAGGGTTTTAAGTTCATACATTTGCAAAAAAATTTCATTCAAACCCTAAAATTTTTGAGCTTGGGGGTCTTGCACCGTTCTGCCTATTTTGATGCTAATTTTCTGGGGAGGGTTCCTGGTTATTAGGTTTTATCCTTGTGTTTTAATGTTCACGGTTTGACCAACCCATTGTAATGTTTTACTATCTTTTCCCATCGCACATGAGAAAATTACCAAGTTTCTGTGTATGTAAGTGATCAAATCTATTGACAAGCTTGTGAAATCTCAATCAGCTTCTAGAAATGGTAAAAATTTGAGTTATATGCATTTTTAGATGTATATCGGGTTGCATATACATTCGGGGAATCTTCTGTAAGATTCCAGGAATATTCGCCATTTGTATATTGACCCTACTTGTATATCAGGCTTGTATGTAGAATGTGCAAGCGAAACATACAAAGGAAAAGATACATTGCAGGAATATTCTGGAGAAGATTCCTTGCTTGTATGTGCAAGGGAATGTACATTGAAAAATATACATGGGCCCGCGATATGCAAAGTGAACAGTGCGGCGGATATACAAATGGATTTGTACATGTTTAACATACAAGAAGGAATATATTTCACATATTCCGGGAAGGATTCCCTGTTTGCATGCAAGGGGCAAATGTATATTCATTGATATACAATTGAAGATACAAGCAAAATATACAAGGAGCCTTGTATGTTCCGCAACATACAAAAGGTAGAAGGTGCATTTGATGGGGCCCGCCACTTGTATAAAGTGATTGTATGTTCGAACATACAATGAAAGTGCATTCCAAACATACAAGGCGGACCCGAAGTCATTTTCTTTTTGTTCTAAAGTAGTGTGGCGTCCGCAGCTTGTACATTTCATTTGTATATGTGATGTGCAAGGAAATGTGCAAAGGAAAGAGAAAGTGGGTTGGGCCCACCACTTGTATATTTGCACTTGTATATGTGCCGATATACAAACAAAAGAGGATACATGGCCCGGACTTGAAAGTTTTTCAAATCCGGTGGATAAGTGCAATGGAATCTGCCTTGTATGTGTGAGGTGATTGTATATGCAGTTATACATTGAGACATGTAAGCAAAGGGACATATGCATTTCAGACCCGATGGAGAAATCAAATGCGATGGGTAAGTGTTTGAGGTCTAGCTTGTGTATCAAACGATTGTATGTGCATTTGAGCATGCATATACAGAGGCGGTAAAGGCAAAATAAAAGGAGGAAAAGCTAGCGATAGGAGCACAAAGTGCCTACGTGGCATGTTTTCATTGGTTCGCGACTTTTCAGAGGTGTTTTGAGCCGCAGATCTTAGCAATGGGAGTTGATCGATGGCTGGTTTTGTATTTTGCTGCAGCAATGGGTTTCTTTGTGTGTGCGACTATTTTTGAGCGGAAAATTCTCAGAGGTACGCCGTTGCTACATTTTAGAGAGGCTGTGGGTAGCTGAGGCGTTAATGGCAGAATTGCAGCAGTATGGGTCGGTGATGGACAGGTCAACAACCCAATTGAAGATGAATGTCCTTGAACGGCGGTGCAAATCTCGATTCCATTTGCTCATTCCTCTTTGTCTCCCCACAGTGTTGAATATTTCTGAGCGCCATTCCTCATGCATTGAATCTGGCAGATTTTTTATTTGCCTTGTAATAAATTTTTGTTGGGTACACGGTCTTGGTATAAAGACCAAACTGTGTTACCCATTGTGGTTGTTGAAAATTAGACAAAATTTTGGTGCTGTGATAAGATACAACTCCATTGGTGGCTCTGTCTTGGTTGTCTTGTGAGTTTATGAGTCTCATGTTGTATGTTTGATGCATAAACTTACTAGTTTCATGCTGATTTAAATGAGTAATGCTTCATTGCATGTGTTATGTTACTTGTCTCCAAATTGAATGTGTTCTTCTTCTGAATCTGAATATCTAAGGGGTATTAATGATTCTAGAATATGGATTTGCTATATTAAATGTTTGGTCTTTTACTTCTGCTCAAGGAGTAGATTAAATGTTTTAGGTTAAAGTGTTAAGAAGAATATATTGCAGTGAGGATCTTCTAAGCAGAGGTAACTAAATACTCAACTTTGTGAAGTATCTGTAAGGCAGACATTAAACAATCCACTTGAAACTTAGTCATTAATATGGGTTTATGTGTACATTCACATGTGTATGTCTATTGACTCCGAGCCCTGGATAGGCACCAATCCAATCTTGTATTGAGGTCATAACCAAAGTCCTAGTTTTGCATCCAAACATAAAATCAAACTTAAACTTTAAATCAAAACATTAGGATTTTAGAAGTAGTTTTAGGACTGAAATCCTCTGTCTACAACTGAATATAGGCCCAAAGCTAGCCCCTTTGCACTTATCTCACAGTTTTGGTTTGCATAAAAGTGGATTTATCTATTTTGTGTCAACATCCCAGCTAATATAGAGATGCATTTCATAGATGTTGAGTAGGGAATACCCCCTTGGTTTTGCAGAGCCTAAAAAAGAAGAGGAGATATTTATAGAGTCTATCTCCTATACTATTAGCCGCTGGCCCAGGACTCCTATTGATCATTGATGGCTACCTTGTAGGGATTACTAGGAATAAGCATCTAGCCAGAAAAATAACCAACAGTATCAAAGCCATGATGCCTTAGGGTTAGTCTAATTCTAGTATTTGAGAGCACTTGGATCTAAGTTTTTAGCATATTTGGTGAATGGTGGAGCTATTTTAAACTCGCCATTATATCCAAACTAGTCAAATTAGCTAGGATCCACTTTTATTTTATCTAATTTGGCTAACTAAGAGCTTGTGAACAAGGAATGGAAGTTTATTTTGGTTAGTGAAGGGATCTTAAGTAGGATGGAACCTTGGTGCAAAATGGAGCCCATCATTATATTTAGGAGGCGTCAATTTGCTAAGAATGATTATAAATACATAGTTAAAGTCAAAGCACTTTGCTTGGATGCCTTTGTCAGTTTTGTCAAGCACTCAAAATAAGCAAATTTGGGTCATATAGGTTGTTCTCATTATGTAGGTTGAGATTCATTCCTTTTATAAAAATCAAGGTCTATTACATAGGTAAAGATACCTAATGATGTCACCCTAGAGGCTTTATTGCATAGGTTGATGTACCTCACATATCCTATACCTACTTTCCTATAGCCATCCTATATCCACTTACTACTCAATGTATATAGTTACATATAGGGAAACAATGGTAGCTAGAAAATTCAATACCTAATAGCATCAACTTCCTACTCGTGGGCTCTTATACCTAGTCAGCAACACCAAATTCCTACTAGTAGGTGCTTGTTGGCTTACCAACTTCTAGTGGGAGTACCTTGGCAACTAATGACCAACACATTTAGAGCACCCATGGACCTACAAATACACATATTATCTACCATCCTTAGACCCACAACTATCCAATTTATTTGTCCTACATTCAAACAAGTTGTTTTCCTTCTTAACCACTAGTTAATATCACCATCTAGTACATCGAATACATCATCCTACACAATTAACATAGTAATGACAACATGTACTACATAATGAGGATTTTCCACAAGGTGCCATAACTCCTAGTTAGCTTTTCAACCATGTGGACATATGGCCATGTCACCTCACTTGCTAATGACACTACTAAGTCACTGTGTTGGTGTAATTATTTAATTGCACCTTATTAAGTTTACTTAGGCAATTTCTTTTTATTACTTAGGTAGGATAGGATAAATGTGTACAAGTCATTTCCTTCTTTCATGTTGATTATATTTTTCTTTATCCTCATAGATTTGGAAACTTGGACAAGCAATCCCTTATATATTAGTTTTCTGCCTTTTCCTCATCTTGATCGGATTTGGAAACTATGAGGCTATATATTGTATGCATCTTATAATCAATGAATCAATTAGTTGATCTCTTTTGCATATTGCATGAATAGAATAGTATTATTCTTTTATATCAATCTTCTCTTTGTACTTGCTTTTAGCTCTCTTGATTTTGGGTGGCTATTTCCATAGCCAAATCTAACATGGTATAAGAGTGGGTGAATTCCTAGGGCTAGTCATTTAGAAGATCTAGGATTAGAGATCACAATTGCTCTTGAAAGTTGAGTATGCTCTTCTCTTGCATCGAATGATGATTTGGAGAATTATAAAAATTTGAAAGAAATACCAGATTTGGGGGGTTTTTTGTTTGTGGCTTTGTTTTGCAAGTAGCTTTGTGTGATTTTTGAAGTGGACCTAAGATCACCATTGAGTTTAGAGTAGCTAAAAAAAGTTAGATTTGCCTTTCATTTTGTCTTAGGTGGACATTGGAGGCCAAATCTACAAGGGTTTGAAGTTAGGAGGTGCATGCTAGATCCAGTGAGTACCTTATATTTTGGTACATTTTGGGTCAAATCTAACCCTTCCATCATGTCCAGAAGGCCCAAGAACACACAAATCAATTGTCAAATAACCAAAATTAGAGTAGTTTACTTGGAAGCCTTAGAAAAAAATTCCTTCTCTACCGTACAAATCGTATGGTCCTCACAAAAAATAATTATTGCATGATATTATGCAAGCTTACTCCTGTACAGTACTTCTTGGTACTGTAGCAATGTCAGCCATCCCATCGCCACCTAGTCTGTGACCATTGGCACCTACCTCCACCAGCAACAACCATGCCTCTAGTGGTGGTTCTTCAACTTGCCAACAGCTCTGCCACTCTCCCACCACTAGCCAAAGAATAGTTAAGAATATTCCTGACAAAACCATTATTTTGACCAACTAGCAGTTTTGCACCAAAAATGGTGGTTTTTAATTTGAAAAGAGTGGTTTTGTAGTACAAAGGAGGTTTCACATAAATCCATAGGTGGTTTTGGAATATTCTAGTTGCAAAGAATATTCTAGGGGAATCTTCAAATATTCTCTGTTGATGTCAACATCTTATCCCCTTCCAATCTTGCACCCTTCACCATTAGAGTTTTTCCTTGTGCACCTAATTTTCAAAGGGCAATGTCTTGGGTATATGAGCTCCTTTTTCAGTGCACTTTTTTATTTGGACTCTTTTTCCATATACTTCTATTAAAAGGGAAAAGGTGAATGATGGAAGCTAGTTTGTACACTATATCAAAACCTCTTCCTCAATTTAACATTCAAGGACAAAACCCAGTTAAGTCACTACCAAAGGGAGGAGGACTCAACTACTGATTTTGTGCTCTTAATTGCTATGGAAAGATTAGATTTAACCAAGCTTTTTATCAAACCCTAGGTTAAGTATGAGTAAAACCCAAGTTATAAGATAATCAACTTGTAACAAAAATACAACAACAGAAACCTAGAATCTGAAAGTACCAAGATGATAAAAAAGATACCAAAACCTATTCCATAGAAGCTGAAAAGTCAGAGGACTCCGGGGCAGGCGCTCAGGCCTAGAAAGTCAAAATCTTTGGGAACTCAGAACTAGAGAAATGTCACAGAGAATGTTGAGATGCCAGATTCAATGTTTGTTTCAATAGAAGGATGTCGAGGCAGGCACCTGGAGGTCTTCTACAAAGGAATTTCTGTAAACTACTTTCATATCCTAAAACCCTTTCTCTTACACAACCTTCATGTACCTTCACTTCTTTAGTCTTTACACCTGTAGCCTGCACACACGAAGAAAAGGGGTTTGGGGGTTGTGGTGTTTAGGGATTTGCCTTAGTCAAATCTTGGGATAGCATTCAAGTTTCCCAATACCATTGTTAGAGAGAGAGTGTGTCCTTGTAGGACATAGGCTAAAGATAAACCAAATGATGAAATAATTCAAACCATAATGATATCACCTTGGAGGTGATGTCCTTAGGAGAATGAAGATCCTTCAACTCATAAGGAGATGGATGATGATTCCAAATCTATAACAACACACACAATACAAACACAACTCTGCAACAATAACACAATGAATTCCTTGAATGCTCTTTTCTCCAATATCATAAGTTTGCCATATCCATCTCTAGGTTCCTAATGAATTCAAAACACACTTATATATATTTTCCCACTAACATTCATGAATTTAATTGAAAGAGTCGACAAGGAGAGACCCATTTAAAGGTCCTATGCTGACATGCCTTGAATATACCCTGACCAATCAAGGAGGACTTGGGTGAGAGCACCCAAGTCTCAAGGTGCCTTTTTGGTCTAGGGTAAGATATTAAATGGCCCCTAGTTCCCATTTGATATGGGTTTAGGGGGATTTTGCATTAGGATGAATATTTCATCCTAATGCAAAATCCTATGCCGACATGCCTTGAATATACCCTGACCAATCAAGGAGGACTTGGGTGCAAGCACCTAAGTCTCAAGGTGCCTTTTTGGTCCAAGGTAAGGCATTAAATGGGCCCCTAGTTCCCATTTGATATGGGTTTTGGGGGATTTTGCATTAGGATGAATATTTCACATGTAGAGTGTTAGCATGGGGACCTAGGAGCTAAAAAGGTATGTGTCCACTTTTTACTCCATAACATTTAGCCCCCACTTTAATGTGTACATGCGATCTTATGATTCAACACACACATTAAAGTATGGTCAAAGCATATCAAAACACATCAAACACATCAAACACAAGAATGAATATACACCCTAAGTTTGAAGCACTATTTCTAGCCCCCAAGCTTAGGCAAACATAAGAAAACACTTGACAGTCACGCAAGACACAATGAATATAGTAAGGAAGCACACAATACACATAGAAGATAGAGGAAGCATGCAATACATGGAGAAGACATGAATATAGTCATGCGAGACATAGAGAAGACATGATTTAAACAATTATGCATATATATATATATATATATATATATATCTATATATATATATATATATATATATATATAACTATAAAAGACACAGCTTGGGGGGAGCTCATCACTACACGTCTTTAGACCATGCAAAACACACACAGTTTGAGGGGATCCCATCGCTACATATCTTTAGACCACGCCAAAAGCACACAAGACACGCAATGAAGACACATAAAACATATGGAAGACACATGGAATACATGAGCGTCATATAGTGTGTCATCAACACACTATACATCTTATACACGAAGAACACAGGTGATAGGAAGGAGCTCATCGCTGCATTCCACTATCTAAAACATGCCAAACAAACCTAATGGCTGAGCTACGCTACTACAACCACCAAAGACACGCTTAAGGGTGAATGACTAAAGATCCAACCTCACCTCGAGATGAGGACTTTGTTAAAAGGATGTGCAACTAACTCAAGAGTTACACCATCCTGCCTTCCGCAGAAGAGCTTTTAAAATGCAACCCTACCTGCATCCATAGACGCCTTATAGTGAAAAGGAAGCATGTGCTCAAAGTATACGACCCCACTTGCATCATAGAGACACCTTACAGCAAAAAAGATGTATATGCAATAGATCAAAGTACACAACCCCACCCACATCACGGAGGCACCTTACAGTGAAAAGGAAGCATACACAAACACATTTTATCAATATCTAAAAATTATCAAGCATTTACCATGATATATGCCCCACCTTAAAGTGGTTGATCCCGCTTGTCGGTATCAAGCACATTTAAGGTAAAGTAAAAACATGCAAGGGAACAAGAACTTTCACAAAGCCCATGCCCCCAAAGGTGACATGTGCTAACAATCACCGAATGTTCCCACAAACACACCATTATCATTCGCTAACATAATCAACAACATATAAGCTTTGGTTAGAAAATATATTCTAAGATAACAACCAAATCAATTCATGAAAGTTACATAGAAATTATTTATCATATCACATAATAGACCAAGGCTACACTTGCGGGTTCAGAACTGAGTATAGCCATGAGGTTATACTTTAGGTATCTTAGAACTGAGTGTAGCTACAAGGTGAGATACAAAACAATCTAAGGTGCATAGAAGTAGATTTAGAGTATTGCAAAGGTTTGTTACAACAAATTTCACAATACGAATCACAACACAAAGTGACTCTACTAGTCAAGTGTCAGTAATATATCAACCCCATCTTCAAATATGGACTAGGTCCATTTTTGCTTTCTTGCTGAAGGGACACATGGTCCTTATCAATATTTATTTGTTTTTGTCATCCATCGACTAGTAGAACCACTAAAGAATGGAAGCAATAAAAATGAGAGGAGACAAAGTGACTTGGGTTTACAACGTGGGAAGATGCCCCCAAGACATTCTCCACAATGTTATGCCCCAAAGGCACAACACACAACAATAAAATAGAAGAGAAGAGTAGAAGAATAGAGAAACAAATAGAACTGTCACAATAGAGGCGGTCTCCATGTATCCTTGACCTTACAAGAGTATTAAGGGTCATCCAAAGAGACCTAAACAATATTTAGCACAACACGGGGGAACACAACACAACCTAACACATAAGAGGAGGCCACCCAAGAGAGCCACTCAAAGATGTACTACATCAAAGGTGGCTAAAAGGATGATAAATACTTACCTGCGACACAAGACAATTGTACTAGCGGATGTCGTCAAGCAAATCATCTTCCTCCCAATCTCGAATGCAAGACGAAATAGGTACATAAGGTACTATAGTGTAATTTGTAGCTTCTTCCTTTAATTATTCATCCTTTATCTCTTCTTTTAATTCAATTTCTTTATGTGGAATGTTTTCTTGTTGAGATGATGTTTGTCTTTCAAAGCTTGTCGTTTTCTCCTTCTTTCTCTTGCATTCCGGTTCCTCATCTTGTTAGTGATATTTGCAAAAGGAGTGTCATGAGTTCCCACATTCTTTGGCACTTTAGAAGAGCAAGCTGGTACAAACTTGATCTTTTGTGATGAAATGCTTCGCTCTTTATGGTTATCTCTTGATTCTTGTAAGGATGGCGGAGGAGGAACCTCGATGAAAATTCCTTTACCTCTTGGGCAAGGGGATTCCTTTAGCTCGAGCTGCTTTTCACTCTCTATTTGTTCGATAGGAGGAATTGTAGCCTCAAAGGACTTAGAGGGTCCAAGAGCATCCTTGCCATGTGATAGTTGATCTATTAACTTTGCCTTATATTTTTGATATGCCAGGAAGAATTGATCTTCTCTTGGTTGATTCGGTTCAATAGGTTGCGGCCAAAAGTAGTCCAACTTAAAGTTTCCACGATTGACCAAAGGTTTCCATCCGCTATGATGTACAACATGCACTTATCCTTGATGAGGAAATTTTAAACACTTATGAATGGTAGAAGGGACCAGTCACTTTCATGGATTTGAGCCACGGATGGCCTAACTTCACACGAAATAGGTCCAAGGTGGGAATGATGACAAATGGTTGTTCCAAGGCTTTTTCCACCACTTTAATCAAGAGTGTAATCTTTCCAATAACCAGGATGGAATATCCATTATGTGCCTTAATCATTATATGTGTAGGATCATAAGTGTCTTGTGCCAAATCATGCATGTATAGGAACTCTTCAGTTATCATATTCGTCATACAATTAGGATCAATAAGGACTCCTCATGTAGGATTCCCACATATATGTGTTGTATGTAGAGAGGGCCATCAATATCTCTAATTGTGACCTCATGTGGAGTGAATGGGATTACATGTTTAGGAGCCTTCATCTTCGTACTAACTCGAGGAGGAATCATACCACCCTTGTTTTGACTAGAGGCCCTGTAGGTGAGACTATTCCACACCAAAGCACTAGTTTGAGGAAATTGGGTTTTTGATAATAAAAAACACACTAATTTCACTACAAACAAAGTAAGTATGATGTAAATAGTTCTACACAACAAGGAAATGTGAGTGTTTTGAGATTTTACACAAAGAAGTGTGAAGAAAGCGTTAAAGCCCTTAATGTTGAAATACACAATGTGTAATTACAAACATTGAAAGTTTTAAAGAAAGAATGTCAAATGATGCAACACTACGATCCAAAATCAGATTTGAATGAATGTTTATGATAGCAGAAAAATCTGAAATAAGATTTTTACTACAAACCTTAGCTTTGCAAATGACTAGGTTATAGGAAAATATGCAAGTTTTTAACAAAACCCTAGCAAATGAAACCTTCAAATGCAAGATGTGATAACATGAAATGATTAATTTCTGTAATATGGATCAGATCTGATGTAAAAATTAGAAAATCAAATGTTTTAAATGATGTGCAATGAAAATAATGCAAAACTATGCCTTTATGCAATCCTAGAATGCTTATTTTTTCACTTTTTTCAAATTTATGCAAGATCTTTCAATGAAGAATGATAAGTATGATATGAATTAATGCAAGATCTGATTTCAAAACTCAGCAAGATGCAAATGCTTGATGCTACAGGTTCACCAAAATGTTAAAAGGGAAAAGGTGAATGATGCAAGCTAGTTTGTACACTATATCAAACCCTCTTCCTCAATAACATTCAAGGATAAAACTAAGCTAAGTCACTACTAAAGGGAGGAGGACTCAACTACTAATTTTGTGCTCTTGTTTTCTATGGAAATATTAGATTTAATGAAGCTTTTTATCAAACACTAGGTTAAGTATGAGTGAAACCCAAGTTATAAGATAATCAACTTGTAACAGAAAGATGACAACAGAAACCCAGAAGCTGAAAGTACCAAGATGATCAGAGATATACCAAAACCTATTCCATGGAAGCTGAAAAGTTAGAGGACTTTGGGATAGGCACCCAAGCCTAGAAAATCAAAATCTTTGGAAACTAAGAACTAGAGAAATGTTGCAGAGTGTCTAGATGTCGGATTCAATGTTTGTTTCAACAGGAGGATGTCAGGGTGGGTACCCAAGTCATCCACAGAGGAATTTCTACAAACTTCTTTCAGATCTTAAAACCCTTTCTCTTACACAACCTTCATGTACCTTCACTTCTTCAGTCTTCGCACCTGTAACCTACACACACGAAGAAAAGGGGTTTGGGGTATGTGGTGTTTAGGGATTTACCTCAGTCAAATCTTGGGATAGCATTTAAGCTTCCCAACACCGTTGTTAGAGAGAGAATGTATCATTGTAGGACAGAGGATAAAGATAAACCAAATGATGGAATGCTTCAAACCATAATGATATCACCTCAGAGGTGAAGTCCTTAGGAGAATGAAGATCCTTCAACTCATAAGGAGATGGATGATGATTCCAAATCTGTAACAATAACACAATGAATGCCTTGAATGCTCTTTGCTCCAATATCATAAGTTCTCCATATCCATCCTTAGTTTCCTAATGAATTCAAAATACACGTATATATGCTTTCTTGCTAACATTCGCGAATTTAATTGAAAGAGTCGACAAGGAGAGACCCATTTAAAGGTCTTATGCCGACATGCCTTGAAATCTGCCCCGACCAATTAGGGACTTGGGCATGGGCACCCAAGTCCCAAGGTGCCTTTTTAGTCTAGGGTAAGGCATTAAATGGGCCCCTAGTTCCCATTTGACATGGGTTTTAGGGATTTTGCATCAGGATGAATATTTTGCATGTAAAGTGTTAACACGGGGACCTAGGAGCTAAATTAGGAGCTAAAAAGGCATGTGTCCACTTTTTACTCCATAACAACTTCATGGTGGTGCAAGTATTTTCTTATTTTGATGCACATTTGTTTTATAAATGGTAGATTCACATAGGTTTTGTTGCACAGTTCTCACTTTGGGACCTTTCATTGCCTCGTTTGGGCTCACATGGGCTCCTTTTTGGGTGATTTTTTTTGAAATTACATAATTTTTTGAGATCTTCATAATGATGCTATTGGTTCATTATGATTTTGCTCCTAATCTATATTTATAATTTTGAGCCTCTTTTGATGATATCTATAAAGCATTGAGATCAACCCACTTGGTGATATTTTCTAGTGGAAATTGTACTTGCACTAAATATAAAGTGCCTAGATCATATTATAGTGAGGGGATCATGGTTGTATGATTTTGGGGGATAATCTTGTACATTTCTTTTGTTGGTTTGATCTTGTTTGTATCATTAGAGGAGTCTATCATAATCAATAATGGTTTATTCAATTAATCCTTCTGTTATCACCTTAAAACAAGGAAACTATAAGTCTTGGTGAGATGGAATCCTAAAGCATCTTAGGTGGCTTCATCTCTTGCCTCATCTATATGGACCTATTCTTGAACCAAGTACTCATTGGCGAAAGCAAGTATGGGCTAAGAAGAATGATCATGTCCTAGGATTGATTAGTTTTAGTGTTGGTAGTAACACTATCTATGACATGTCATATATTGAGTTCCCTCACACTCTTTATACCATAATTTGGGAGATTCAAGGAAAATCAAATGAACCTCCATTCCTAGATGATCCTTTTATGGATATCGCGTACCCCTTGATGATTATGACAATCTACCATATGATGATGATACAATAGAGGAAATTGCTTATGATGAAGATCTCAAGCATCTTGATAGCATAAAGACTTCTCCTACAAAGACTTCCATTAAGACTTCAGATTATGTGGAGCTCCTATCAAAGATTTAGAGGGTTCATCTTCTTTATCTATGATTCAACATCTTGAGAATGGGGACTCTTGCATTCCAGCATTGGCAGATCCATCTAGGGATGATTAGTAGTCAAATGCACCAGCATGCATTGAGATCTCATCTTCATATCCTACTTCTTAAGAGTTCAATGATTCTTTAAATGGGGCTTCCAATGATTCACTGTAGTAGGTTCATTGTCTTCCAGAGATAACATCTTGGGATGAGTACTTGACAAACATTGTAGATTTTTTATGAATTTTGGAGGACACCATTGAAGACATTGATATCCTCTTTGAAAATAATTCCATTACAACTGTTGTCTCATCTTCATCTTTGGATCTTGTTCTTTATATGTTTACACTAGGTTTTGGATTATCACTTTCTCCAATTAGGCCTGGGACTCCTGATTTAATTGCGGCACCTTTCAGCACCAACATGGTGACATTTGAGTAGCTTCCATAGACACCATACATCTTGATCTTTCTTCCCTCATATTCCTATCTAGAATGGGAAGATATCTTGCATACACCTTTGGATTTGTTTCTTCCTAACAGGAGGAATGTTGTTCAACGATCATGGACTATCTTATACATATACTGTCGAGTAGATCTACCATTGGCATAAAAGGCTACTTGAGGGGGTTGAACGGTCTCTCTTCTCATCCTCTCTTGGGGGGAGTTTTTTGCTATGGGTTTTCTCCTTCTCATATTCTGAGGGCCATCATATTTTTACATGGGTACCTGATCAAACCTAGTTGTTGGGACCCATTTCTTATTTCTCCTAAGTTGCACTTAAGGGGGGGTGTTGGTGTGATTATTTAATTGCACCTTATTAAGTTTACTTAGGTAATTTATTTGTATTACTTAGGTAGGATAGGATAAATGTGTACAAGTCATTTCCTTCTTTCATGGGATTCTATTTTTCCTTATTCTCATAGATTTGGAAACTTGGATAGGCAATCCCTTGTTTTTTTGTTTTCTACCTTTTCCTCATCCTCATTAGATTTGGAAACTATGAGGCCATACAGTGTATGCATCCTATAATCAATGAATAAATTAGTTGATCTCTTTTGCATATTGTACGGGCCTTGAATAGAATAGTATTATTCTTTCATATCAATATTCTCTTTGTACTTTCTTTTAGCTCTCTTGATTTTGGGTGGCTATTTCCATAACCAAATCTAACACACCACAAGAGTTTGACCCTACCAATTTTTTCCATACATGAATGCCGCTTTCCATTCATTTGGTACCAATGAAATGATGTCATTAACACATTGAGGAGAGGTTTATGCTTTCACCATTGGAGTTTTTCTTTTTGTTTCTCTATTTTAAAAGGCCCTAACTTTGTCATCTGACATCCAATTAAGGTCAAACTTCTTTAAATCTAGATATTTTTTGTTGGATACATAGTGTGAGGTTAGTTTCTACAACAAATGCCCCTATTTTTTATAAAATATAGTTTCTTGTATATTTTTTATGTAATCCTCAATTTTAGAACTTTAAATGCCCATAACTTTCACATACAAACTCCTTTTTGCAAGCCATTTTTTGAAAGCATGGGATTTTTCATGTACTATGGAATGGTAAACTTTATTTGTTCCATTTCTATACTAGGACTATAATTTCATCATTTTTCTCCTTTTTGGCAACTGCAAACTTCTATGGAACTCTAACAAGCCTTTCAACACACTAAGTATAAAGTGCCACTCTTTTGCTTGTCTTTAGGGGGTTATGCAAATAATTAAGGGGGGTCTTCTAATAAATTAAATGAAACAAAGTTCTATTCTAATGGGATTCAATCATTTTTTGTATTAATTTTATTTTCTCTTTTATTGTCATGTTAGATTTGTTGGCTCCCAAAATTACATACCCAATAAACCTAAGGAATGGAGCTCAAGACCTAGATCCATGGTTAAAAGTTGGTCTAGAATGATGAGGTATACTTATGATCAAAATATAAGTAGTTAAAGACCAATTAACAAGATAGGGTAGTTCTTCATCGCTTTAAGCTCTATAGGACCTAGGAGGGTGTTCTTGGATATTTTTATGGGATAATTAAAGAGAAATAAAATTAATACAAGTGATCTCTCAAGGAAAACATACCCCATGTGTAGGATTTCCCCAAGAATTTATCACTAAACAACTACTACAATAGTATATTGATGTGAGACCAAGAAACCCCCTTAAGCAAATGCAATAGACATTCTCCTACATCATCATGATCCCATTTTCCATTCATTACCTTAGATAAATTCCATATATGTTGAACATCACTCATTAAATGCATCCTAATCAACTAGTAGAACATCCATGAGTTCTTGAATTATGATGCACAATTATGTAACCATATGATATATTGACCAAATATGATGTTCCTACTACTCAAATTACCATAGAACATCTTAAAGAAATCTTGCACAAACTTTGTAGAATGTGTATGATCATCACTAATATAAAATTGATACTCCCTCAAGATCTTTTTTCTTCCTCAAAATTGTTGGGTACATGAATGAATGCTATATGCACAAATATAACAACCTGAGTGGAGCTGTAGTATTGTGATTATACTTCATTCTATAGGTGTAGAGTATAATTCTCTACAAAATCAATAATTGACATAATGGCATGATAGGAAATTTGACCTTGCATAACTTGAATTCCAAGTCCAATCATTGAGTTCTATGTGTATATCTTGCATACTCATGCATTATCTTCTCTTTAAATATAGCCCAAATTATAATACTCTTATTTTTGCACTCACTAATTCACACATCTTTGCCTCTTTACCATTTTTTAAAGTCTATGTCACTTATATTTTCTAAAAAATACTACATTTCTAATTTCATGTGTCTTCTTTGTGTGTACATAATTTTTTAGATATTGCAAACCACCACAACTATCACATGTTCCATCTAAACATGATTTTCTTAAAAATTATATCCATCTGCTATTTCACAAAAAATGCTCAAAATGAATCTCTTGTTGATCTAGGTGGAGCTTCTATCATACACTCTTGCAAACTATCATTGGTATGAAAAGTAACACGTATATGTCAAAAAACATCATAATGCATAGAAAATTCAACATGGATCCTACAAAAAGTAGTGCACGTGTGATTTATTTAACATAAAAAGGTTTTCCCATTTCAAAATACCTTTGATTAGTTTTTATTTGAGGATAACTCTCTACAAATTTTTAGAGAAAATTTGTGTTTGATTCATATCCAAAAAATTGGATGTGGCTCGTGGTTTTAACAAGCAATTCTTTTTTTACAATGTCTCTTTAATTAGGTGATCTATTCTTGTGTTATTTTTCTAAAAATTCTTCAATTAAGCATTTTAAGGCTTCAACTATGACATTATCTTTCCATGAGAGTCTACCAGAGAATGCCTATAGTTCATTATTATTTGGATCCTTAACTCTTTCATACATCCCAATGACTTTCATTAGTGTTTTTCTATTTATTTTGTGCTTTACTCATTTTCCTTATTAAGTGAGATTTCTTTGTTTGATTACCTACTATAGTTTATGTAATTATACATCATACAGAATTACTATCTTTGGTGTGTGAGGTCAAACTCATTATTTGGTATGCATTAATTAGATTTTTTACTATCAATATTTGATGTTCTTAGACCATGGATGTTCATGGTGGTTTCAAACTTAATATTTCTCATAATTTCAATAAATAATTGACATCATCCTATTTCATTTTAAAAGTTTTCAAAAAAAATTGTCCATATTTTATTAGCATTTCTTCTACAATACATTCAAGAATCTTATCACTCATTAGTTTTAGAATGTTCTCATCAATTTCAATTAAAAACTTGGGTTTTTTACATAAAATTCTAGAAAGTGTTCTCAATGGTAAACTTGATTCATTAGATAAATTTTGTTCATCTTCATAATTTGGTAAATTTTGTGTGTTTTCAATAGGTTGATCAATTGGTGTAACATCTAAATTTATATTTGAAATTGTATCATCATCGATTGTTTCATTATTTATTGATTCAATTAGTATTTAAGGATTTATTACAATATTAAATTGATATAGAAAAGATGATGTACCTTCAAATCTAAGGTTCAATTTCCTAATTGCATGAAATTTTTGCATTCATTGCTTTTGTTCTCCAAGTTCTTCTCTTTTGTGGCTCCAATGGATGCCTCATGATCTAATTGAATTGGAAAAGATGGTATATCTTCAACTTGGGAATTCAACTTCTTATTTTCATGAAATCCTCTCAGCCATTCCCTTTTCTTCACATTCTTGGCTTTACACTTTTTTAATGTTTGTATTTTTCTCATTTCCTTGGCATATCATGTTAGGAATTGCATGCAGAAGATATCAACTAAATGCAAATAAAGATTAAACAAAGGAATGAAAAATACACAGAAATAATAACAATGAGAGACAATTTTTAACATGGTTCACCCAAACTCGGGCTACATCCACCAACAGAGAGTCCAATATTATTATCTAGCAAATCAAACCAGTTACAACCAGCAATCCTTGCAACTCAATACCACTGCAAATGCTACAATACAATATCAATGGAAACCCTATCCCTTAGCCATTTTTATCAAGATTTATTTCAGTTACAAAATAGGGTTTTTTTATGTCAACCAATAGAAAAAAATAACTCCCAACGCCTTTATAAAATAATTAAAGTTGTTTGAGGTTTCGGGGGCGCTGCCCCTCGACCCCACCCTATATCACGACAGGGAGCACGCCAGGGGCGCTGCCCCCAAACCCCTGTTAAATAATTTAGGGGGAAATTGCACCGATAAAAGTGGGGAAAATTTAATCTCTGAGTCTGATTAGGCTCCATATAACAACATATCATACTGAATTCTATATCAATCTAACACAATTTGTCAAAATAATGAAAACATTATTAACAATTTATCAAATTCAAATAAAAACATGCAATTAGAATCTTCTTTATCAATACAAGATAAAAATATCAATTAGTTTTGCAAAATAATAATTGTAATTCCTCAAAATAATAGAAAGTGTGATTGTATGTCATATATTATATAGAGCACATGGAAAAATAGAGTATGTTAGTCTAAAATCATGAGTTTCTCTTTTTTGTAGATTGTTTCTCAAACACACGCATTATAATTTACACATGTTATAATGCACACTCATTTTATATGTATTTCATAATGTGTGTGTGTTATAATGCACATGTGTTATATCTTGCCTTGGAAATTCTAACCTTAGGACTAGATTTTCCTTGGACATCCAACTCAAAGGTTGGACTTGCATGTGAGATGCCTAAATATATGTTTTATATAAAACGTACAAAAACAAGCAAATGTCGAGTGTACTCTCCACCAAGTTTGCATATTTTTAGATGTTATTTTAAAAAATTCCATGAGGATGTCAAGCTCTCTATTACCTTATAAACCATTTAATTTTTTTCTAAAATTCAAATACATTAAGATTTTGATCTTCAATTTCTTTTGCTAGGGACATCATTTTTTGTTGAGAACACACGTATAGCTTTTTTGGTGTTATTTTTGATCTGCTCATCCAGATTTGAAACAAATTATATTTTACATTCTAGACTTGATTTTATACACATTTGTTTATTCTTATTATTTTTTTCAAAATTAAGGAGGAAACATGCTCAATTTCCTATTTTTTAGGATGTGTCCACTTTAAAAATTAGTAAAAAATTATATATTCATTAAAAAATTAGGAGAAAATTTAGGCATAAACTATGTGATGTTAGCTAACTTTCCACTAAAGGGATTCATGAAATACTTGAAAAATCAATTTATTTTAGGGGGAGCGCACCTAACACTATATTATATTTTTATAACAAAAACAAGACCACTTTGTGTGCTCCCCCTATTTAATCCTCTTAATATCCACGATTTTAAGAAAAAAGTAGTTTAGAAACTAGATTCTAAGCACTACTAATTTTGTTCTTCTCACATGTTCAGATTTTGGGCATGGGTATCTTAATTTTTTTTTATCCAGGATCAGTTTATATAAACATAATTAGGATAACTTATCTCATGCATATAGTCAAAGAAATCATTACACAACATAATCTATTAACTCAAGATCATTCATATAGTTTAAACATAGTAATATAGACACTCAAGAGCATTATACAACTCTCATAATCCACAATCAATATGGATGATAGTGCACCCTTGGATGATAACACTTCAGCTAGATGTCATCATGTTAATTGGACAATAGCACACCACGCTAGCATCCTACTCATACTTAGGACTAATTTATCTTTCCATAATATTCACCTAGTTTATTTTAAACCATTCTATGCAATAAAATAATGAAAATGACTCTTCTAGAAAGTATAAATAAACAAAGTATATCCATGCAAGATTTCTAATATAATTTTGAAGACGTGATTTATTTAGATTCTAAACCATGAATCTCATTCAATTTTCTAGAATAGTCTAAACCATATAAAACCATAAATTTCATATTAAAACTATCTATCCTGTAAATCACAAAAACCCCTTCCCAAGTTTTCTAATAGGTTTCTTCCTACACAAGAACTATTATTTTGAATCCATAAAAACTAAAATCAAATTTCTACAACTTGTTCAATAATCCTAATAGTTTTTCAATTAAACTCACTACAATTCTAATTCATCAAAAATATTTTTAAAACATTTAATTTAATAGAACTACAATTTATAGTAAAGGTTTATTTTTGCTCAAGAAAACAAGATCGCAATCTTTTCACAAACAACCTATATTCATTTATTAGCTAAAGGAAATATTTGCTAAAGCCTTTCATGACAAGAATCATATCTTTCCTTGTAGAAAATTTGATAAAATCAAAGGAAATTAACAAACAATTCACAAACCACAACAATCCTTCAATTCTTCACAAAAAGCACTTCCAAAAATCCTCAAGCATCAATAACCTATTTTTCTTCTTTCTCCAAATCACATAATGATAACAATAATGAAATAAAACTAATTCTTTTCTTTTAATGACTATTCCATTTTCTTCCAAAACCTAAATTAAAACTTAAAAAGAATAATATAATATTATATTCTTCATAAAAATATATATTAAAATATATTTACTCTTCCTCATGCACATTCTTTGTGAAAAACAATAATATCAAATTATTAACTTTTCTAATTCTATTAAATATAAAAAAATCACTTAAAACTAACATTAGGAAATTATATATTCTAATTCACCAATAAGATAAATATAATATTTTATTTCCTAAATTCTTAAAATAAAATTACATATTCAATAAATTAATTAATTAACAAATTAAAGAAATTAAACTTATTTATTTTCTTGAAAGAAATTAATTACCAAAATAAATATATAAAAGAAATAATACAATGCACTCATAATTATCCAACACTATTTATTTATTTATTTTAAATCAAATTAATTCTTCTTATATTGTTTAATTAATCTTTTTCTTCATACTTGGATCATAAGATGAAATACTTCAATCTCAAAACCTAGTTGACCTTCCCATTACTTGTACCTATTGCACAACAGATCTTTCCACAAACCTTAGTAGCATGTGTTAGTTAGAACATATATGTAATAATTAGAATTGACATTAATAATTACTTATGTTATCACTATGTATATAACATACAAGCACAATAGAAAGTGAACACACCATTATTATGCATAATATTAACCAATAAATTCAATAAAATACCATGGAATAATAACACTAGCATATCATCGAAGAAATCCATAAATATGTCAAGTGAGGGATGTTACAATGTGTAATGAGTAGCTTCAATCACACAAGTAAAGATATAAACAACTCCAAGCTAAATATACTATCAATAATATGAGAGAGATGAGAGAATAGGGTTAGAAAGATTCTACTTAGAGGAAATTGGAACATCATATTAGGTGTTGTTGTGCTATGTGATAATGATCCTTCTTGCCATAGTGATGATTCTTTATATTAGTACCTATAACTATCTGTAATATTAATATAGGAGTGTTAGTGACATGGTATGTCCCCTTTCAAACAATTGTATCCATCAAATATAAGGAACTAGAGGAGACAAAAAATAGTATAGGAAATGTAAATGTAGGCTAAGAATGTAAGCATATAAATTATGTAGAGTAATGCATGTAATGAATGTACCATGTAACAAGTAAGAAAAATATCTTGAATAATAGGCATGAAAAAATATGGGCTAGGTATGAGCATCATGAAAACCTTAATAGCCATTAGAACATGCCCCCAATGTGGCATCCAAGAGCATGAGCACACAATGGTTGAGGTAAGAAATAGGTCCCCAGTGGTAACATAGATCTAGATACATGTAATATCAAGTGTTTCCATGTAATTTATAGTGTGGGGAAGGTTATGGTACATCTCTAATGTGACTCTTAGTACATGAGGAGATATGTGAGAAGATGAGATAGCAAAGGCATGATGCCCCACTAATGTGATAAGATGGATCTTAGTGTTAGGAATATATTCTTGCAAACCCCTTAGCATCTAAACTTAGAGTTGGACTTAAATACTAAACACAATGATTTTTCACGTTAACCCTATAAGAAGAGATATAAAAGTATCCAATCTAAGAAAATATTAGTATCATTCTGGAATGTAAAATAACACTTAGAAAAGAACAACAATAAGAGAAAAATAGAACCATAGACAAGAGATACATAAATATACCCTAGAAAACCCCTTTTAGGAAAAATATATCCTCAAAAGCACACACACCCAATGTGTTATTCAACAACAATGTTACAATACATTCATAGAGTCACTGTACTTCAATGAGATCAAGACCATCCAATCCTAGAGAAAAACTAGAAGCATGAGCCTATAATAAGTAATGCTTAATGTCTCCATATCAAGCCCTCAATATATAGAATTGAGAAGGCCTATCTAAAACCACCAAATAGAAATCCATGGTCCCAAAGTACCATGATAGGAATTCTCATGAGCCACTATGAGAGAGTGGCCTCCGAAATAGAATGTGACTTTTCACACAAGCATCTTTGACCACTATAATCATAGTTGAAAAGTATCCAAGAACTTTCACATAAAGCACTAATCACACCTTACACTCACTAATAATAGAATATGCTCTTACAATTCATTATATTACCCCCTCATCAGTGCTTCATTACAACAATATTTCTAAGCACCAAAAGAATAATAAAATAATTACATATGTACCCACCCTCACATGGACATCTTATTTTCCCATGTAATGCCCCAAGCCTACGCTCAAGACTTTAATGGACAAAAGTTAGATGAACATTTTTTTCATGATACAAAAGTAGCATTAATAAAACCACACAACACTCTTACATACCCAAGGTATCATAAGAACGCATAATGGAACACTTGGCACACACAACAATGCACAATAGAAGGTGACACAAGTTGGAACATAACACCATGGTTGGCATGAAGAATGAGACAAGGAGGAGTGAAAAGATTTCTAAGGTCATTGAAAAACCTTTACATCCCTATTAAACCACTTCTCAATTATCTCAGAGCTCCATGGAAGGAAAAAAGGTCAAAACTACCAAGGATTAGACTTTAGGGAAGACTTATGAAAGTTCAAACTTTTCCCTAGCCTTGAAACTTGACTTAGTAGTTTAGACTTGAATTTTAGGTTCTTCCCTAAGTTGTAACTATGCCTAACCCTACATTGAACTTCAACTTTGGGTTTGCACTTGCAACTTGCAACACCCATTTAGGTTTTATAAAATAACTATAGTTTGCACTCTGCAATATGCGAAGGGACTCTGATTCCTATGTTTAGGATGACTTTGGACTTTAGGGATCAATTACAACATGAACTTTAGACTTCAGGTCTGGAAAGCAACTTACAAAAGTCCAATGAAAGTCTAGAACAAGACATCTTCGATAATTTAGCTTTAAGGTCTCACTTGCAATTGCAACTTACAAAGTGTCAGTCAAATTTGAACATTGAACCACTAGACAAATCAGATTTTGGAGACTAAATACAACTTGCAACATGCAATGTTTAATGGGGCTCTGATCTCTAGACTTCCCATGACCATAGAATCCAAAAAATAGATGGCAAATTGTAACATGCAATGTGCATCGGACTTTTGAACTCTGGACCTCCTATACTTCGAGTTTTGAGGTCTGATTGCAACTTATAAATTTGGGCTATAAAACCCATTTAACATGAAGTTCAAACTATTTTTCTAACTTACAACCAAAGAATAGGAAAAACACTAAGGCAAGAAAAACAACGAGGTCTATTTCTCACACTCAACGAGGCATAACTTCCTTGATTTATGAGCTATTACAAAATAGATCAAATCAAACATTTAAAATATTATGGTCTCTAAATCAGGAACAAGGTGGAAAGTGAATGTTGTACCCATTCGACACCAATGTCAACAGAATCCAAAAGCAAAGATATAATAATTACCATGTTTATGGGAATAATGCAATCCAACAAAAGGAATCCATAAACATAATTATAGCATATATAAAAGAGGACTCTAACATCCCAAATTAATCATATCTACACACAATATAAATTGCACAACATGATAATTTCCTTCCAACATAAGGATCAAATTCCAACCAAATGAGACCATAACAATATTACAAGATAGAGGCTACTTCCCGAACATGGAATTAATGAGGCCATGTTTTGTCTTGTTTTTCTTGCTTTAAGTACCTATTTCCTAAGACATTTCTAGACTTCTATATACATTAATTATGTCTATGATTCTCCTTAAGACATTGAAAGCATGAAGATGGGTATATAATATGTTGTTAATTAATTATGTGTGAATGGATGATTGCTCATGAAATATGTTAGTACTTTATGTTTATTTTAGTGATAGTGATGTGTAGATACCATGTGATGTACTAAATCCTCATGCAGCAAGAGCATGGATTCATATCATGAAGATCACTAGACAACCTGCAGCCGAAGGAGATGTTGATATCCATAGTAGATGATACAGGCACCTGCAACCAAATGAAGAAGATCCTGAATTGATTAGGATGAGTCATACATGAGTCTATGATGTTTATCCTTCAAAAAATGATGCAATCTTGAACAATGGAGGAATCTTAAATCATGATCTATGTTATGTTTCTAGTCTTGATTGTTCTTCATGGATACTAGAGAGATAGAGTTACAATAGGACTGTACCATATATGCCACCTTCATGTCAGTTTAGTTTCCTATTTCTAGTTTTCTTTGTAATAAATTCCTTTTCCTACATTGTTAGATAATGAATAGTTATAACATTTATTGTTCAGTAGCTTTATTCAAATAGACAATGCTGATCTCATCTATGGATTAGATTTTGATTCATACAGGTTAGACAAAGATATATTATCAGATTTCATTGTTGTATCTTTCACTTCAACATTCAATAAAGGAATATGTTTTGAGTTCTGTCAATGATTACAAAGATACAGTAAAATATTTATCTTGATTTCGTGGGATCACAGTTACTCAAGCAGGCCACTTGAGGTACTGTGTCTCTCCACTTTGTTTATAAGTTTAGTTTATAATTGTATGTTTATATATGTGTGATTGGTGTATGTTGTAATGATTTATGAGGAAAAGTTCAACTTTGATAACCTATGTCATAAGTCTTATTGAGTCAAGGTGATCACTGAACCAACTGTTAGTTGTTCTTTTATCTAGAAGTTACATAGGATCATTTGATTACTGCTGTGTTGAATAAGCTTTAGTTATTTATACCAGTCCTTCTTACTTAGAGTATCATCAATCTTTATAATTGAATTTTGTTTCCTTTAGTTAGATGATTCCCTTACACAACCTCTAGGATTAAAACTTAGGAATCCTTGATTGTACACACAGTACAGGCATCATCCAAGAAGATTACGATTCCCTGGTTTGACAATGTAACACATTTTATAACCAGTAAGTTGCTTGATATATGATCTTTTGGTCCATTGAGTAGTGTGCATGCCCTTTTTGCATAAACATATTAGTTAATAATAGAGTTCAACAAGAATAATCACACTCTATTACATAAATGATACAAAGCATATTATTACATCAATAATGAGTCATCCCAAAAGTCCTCCAATAACCACAAAGCATAACATGAATAGCACAAGAATGTTGAACAAGAAAATTTTCTTGCTCCTACGAGATCTTCAAGAATACATCAATGGGGAATGTTACCCACCTCCCAACCATATTACCATTGTTGAGCACAATTGATGTCCATGCCACTCTAGGAGGATAATGTAAAACTTTACAGATCTTTAACAATTACAAAAACTTAAACAAAAATAAACATAGATATCATGCATACCACAACACAATGATTTATGTGGGGAAAACCCTTTCAGGAGAAAAACCCCATACTACAAAAGTTGCCTAATATATTATTCAAAAATCACAAAGATTACAATATACTTGCAGAGAAAGCTTCTCACAGGAATATCACCACCAGAGATCCAGAGACAACACGACCGCTATCAGACTCTTAGAATACATCTTGATACCACAAATGTAATGCAATGCCATCATAAAATAGGGTTACCTTCTAGGGCAAGACAAGCCAACAAAATATCTACCATTAGATCTAAAACCTAATAATGAACCGTCTAGATTTACAATATATCATTAATTTAATGTGTGTTGGTCATTTAATAGTTTTTGTTAACAAGAAAATGTTAACACGCATTCCACTCCATCCCATGCTCCCATTGTATATTACACTTATCGGTGTAACTAGGAAATATGTATATATATATATATATATATATCCTATCAACAATAAACCTTATATAATTGCAAGGTTGAAACACATTTTCCTAACAAATCTCCCACTTGTCGAACACCTTGTAAGAACAATTGGAGGGAGTAAACATCATCTCTTAATTACTAGGGGTCAAAAGGCCCATAGTCTCTGAACACCATTTGAACTTTTCTGTGCTCACAGGCTTAGTTAAAGAATCAGCAACATTCATCAAAGTCTCTACCTTAACTAGATTCACCCTAGCATCTTTAACCATATCTCTAACAAAATGATACTATACATCAATTTGCTTGGTCCTAGCATGAAATGTCAGGTTCTTAGCTAGACAGATCGCACTCTGACTATCGCAATAAATTGTCATTGCACCTTGTTTTATTCTTGAGGTTAGGAAAATCAAAATGAAGATAAAAATACCAAATAAAAGCATACAAAGCACTATTTTATACCTTCAAAATTGATTCCTTCTCCTAGCTAAGGTAGAGAGCCTTGCACCCTTAGACTCTTGCTTTACCCATGGCTTTCCAATGTGAAATTTTCTACAACTCAAATGTAAATCACTAGAAAACCTAGCTCAAGAGGATGAGATTGATGGAGATTTTGGCATAATAAGTTTACTCAATTTGTGGATGATCAAATGGCTTCGATGAGGGTGTATTTATAGGCTTTTTGGAGGGAGATTTGATCCAAGGGTTGAGATTTTAAGTTGAGATCAATGGATGAGTACATGCATGTGAGGTGGAGGGCTTAGATTCAATCATCAAAAATGGAGGGATGAGAATAAAGATGAATTTTTAATTCATCTTGTGAAGAGGAGAGGATTAAATGAGGGTAGATGAGGTGGATTTGATGTGAATTTTAAATTCTCATGGGGAAGAGGTCAGGATTAAAAATGACTTTTTAATTCATTTTGGGAAGAGTGGTGATTAATGAAAGTGGGTGGTGTAAGAGGTCATTTATGAAGTTTATGACAAATGTGTATAAAAAAATTGTTTTATGTGGCATAAAAATCAATTTTTTATTTAGAGGATGCGGAGAGGAGTGTTAAACAAGGTTTGACCATATTAAGTAAGGCGATTAGCCTAATTAATATGGTTGTAGTAAATTAGTGGATGGGTTAATAATGGGTTAGGATTAATTAAATAGTGTTTTATTTAATTAATCCTAGGTCTAGGGGATAGGTGAGGTAGACTAGCTAATTAAATAATGGGTATTTAATTAACTAAGGTAGGGATAGGCTAATTAGTAGGTTGAATTAATTAAATAAACATGATTTATTCAATTAATTAGGTTTAATGAAAGGGGTGAATTAATCAAATAAATATTTGCACCTTTATTTTATTAATTGAGCTAATGTTAGTAAAAGAGTAACTATTGAATTAATTAAATTAATTCAATTTAAAGGGGAAAATGATGAATAATTAAGTGTTGGAGGTAATAATTAATTAAATAAATATTTAATTAATTAATTAGAAGGGGAATCGGTGATATAAGTGATGTTGGAGATCGGTTAGATGGTGAAGACGTTTTTAGGTGTCTACAATTCCAATATCTGAACACAGTCTCTTAAGCCAAATGGCTTATTTGCAAGCATGAGTAGCTGCCATATACTTAGCTTCAGTAGTGTATAAAGCAACCATGGCCTACCACTTACTCATCCAACTAATTGCACCACTAATTAAAGTAAACACATAAGCACTAGTGGATCATCTACTATCAATATCACCTACCGAGTCTAAATCCACATAACGATGAATATCAAGGGAAATATTGTCTTTAGTCAAATTACTATGATAACACAAGGAATACTCTGAGGTACCACACAAATATCTTAAGACTCTTTTAACTGCATCCCAATGAATTTTACCAGGATTAGACATATATATGGAAAGAACTCCCACTACTTGGGCAATGTCTATGTTGCAAGTATGTGTAATCGGTGTTGTCATTGATGTCAACAAGCTTGTGTTGTCATTGGTGTCAACTATGTCATTTGTATGAGTTGCCTTTGGTGCAAGAGTATGAGTAGTTTGTGTTGAGTGGATATTGTTTCTAATATGAGGTTATTGCAATGGTATGGGTTATTTGGTCAAGTTGCTTTGATGAAGATAATGTGGTTGCTTTGAAGAGGTGTTGAAGATGTTAGGAATATGCTTCTATTGGTTAGCCTCCAAGTGATTTTGAGAAAAATTGATTATGAAAGGAAACCATGTGTTGAAGTGGTTTCTTGGCTTACAGAGTAGCGTTCAGGTTTTGCTCCGCATATCCTCCATGTTGAAGATCTATATTTGTTGTTTGGATATGTTGTTTAGAGTTGTGAAGAGTTACTGTATTCCAAATTTGGTGCTCTAGTTCGTTGTGCAGAAGAAACTTTGTGTTCACCAAAATGTGGATTGTGTTTCTAAGCATTGCAAAGGTGTCTAGGAGAAATGTCTTTGATCCGAATTTCTCTGCAAAATGGTTCCAAGTCTTGCAGTTCTAGATTTGTGCTTATAAGGTTCTTATCTTTCTCTAGTTGAGGTTGTTCATGATTTGGTGCTCTGAAAGAGGACTTATCGAGTTGCAATGTATGACAGAGATGTTTGAGTTTGTCATGTAAATAGGATAAGGTTGTATAGCAAGTGAAAGTTGTTGTGGAGGAATTTGTTGATTTTTAGGATGTTTTAGGATGTTTGTGGAATACTCTAGATTGTTTTAAAGCCTTGTATGTGGTCAACAAGTTGGTTTTGGGTTCGAGGAAGTGTGTACTTAAGAGTTCATTGTGTTAACACAAGTTTGGTCGACCTTGGGTGTTTACACTAATTGTGGAGCTGCTTTGGTGATTGTGAAAATGTGGAGTAGCATGCTTGGATGAATTTAGGTCCAAGATAAGGTGTGCTATAGTTTTCCTTCATTCCTTTCCACCACAGGAATGTTTAGGTCCAAACCTAATTTGAATTCTCTGTGTTAAGTTGTGATGCCAACCTTGGAGAATATTCTCAAGGTTGAAGATAGTATAAATGAGTGTCAAGAGTTCATGATTGTAAAAGTGATGGAAGTGATATGGATAGCAGTATAAGTGAATGTGTGATGCGACAAGTGCCTATGGAAAAAAATTAAATGCAAAATAGTATGATGAATATTGTTTTAGTATTTTGAGGTTCATTGGAATTGTACTTCATGCATATGTTAAATGCAATCATAATAGTTCAACCCTGGCAGTGAGCCATCTCTTCTATCTCTTTCTTTCAGGATAGTGAGTCCTTTGGGAGTGTGCCACATGCAATGAGCATTCTTGGACAGTGAGTCCACCAAATGTATCAACCTTAATCGATTGCCTTATTGATATATATTATGAGCTAATCCTCACTGTGGTTTTTCCCTTCTTGGGTTTTCCATGTAAATCTAGTGTTCATGTGTTATGAGTTGTGGTTGTTTGTTTTATGCTTAATCTCCTTCACTGCATTTAAGTATATTGATTGGTTTAAAAGTTTGATTTGTAAATGGTTTAACAGAATACTGATTCACCCCCCTCTTAGTATTCTGGGTGTTCAACAATTGGTATTAGAGCCAAGTCCTTTCGAAGAAGCTTAACTGCTCAAGGAAAATCTTGGAGATTGAACACATGGCTGCTAGAAGGTTACCTATTCCTCCAGAAGAGATACATGTTAATCTTATTAAAGAAGACGGTATGCTTGACCGAATAGGAGAACTCAATGCTGCTCTTAAAGATCTTGAAAGAACTAAAGGAGAAAACAAAGATCTGAAAGAAAAAGTCATGAATTTGAAAGAGCAAGTCAAGAAGCTCATAGACAAGCATAAGGAAGTCTATGAACAATTGGAGCAAGCAAATGGAACCATCACTGGTCTGAAGGTGCAAGTTGAAGAAAAGAATAGAATTAAGGAATGTCTTAATGTAGTTGTGAAAATAAAATTTGAAGAATATACAAGGCTTGAAGAAGAAGTTGTAACTTTGAAATCAGATCTAGAGAAGGCAAGGATTCATGAAGAAAAATTCAAGTTGAGCACTACAAGGCTTGATGAAATGATTGCAATCCAGAAAGGTCCAAATGATAAAGAAGGCTTAGGATTTGAAAAGGATAAAAGCTCAAAATTAGGACATACATCAAACATTTAAAACAAGAAGAACAATGATAAGTAGGTCCAAAATCAAAGGAATAAAGCCAAAAGATCTCTGGTTAGACAACCAAATGTTCAAAGGTACCCATATTTCAATAGTTTTTGTCATTCTTGGAATAAGTATGGACACAAAGCAATATAATGTAGAAGTAGAAGGAATCAAAATGTTTCATCTTTCTTTGGTCAATGCTTTACATGCAATAAAGTTGGTCATAGAGTTGCTGAATGCAGAAGTAAAGTAAGTTAGAACTCTATTAGATGTCTTGCATGCAATAATATGGGACACAAAATAAATGAGTGCAGAAGCAGAATACCAAGGTATAACAGGAACAATGTCCAATCATTTAATGGATACTATCATACATGTAATAATTTTGGCTACAAAGTAGCTAACTGCAGATCAAAGGCAAGAAGGAGTGGAATGCTCAAAAAGACATGTGTAACTATTCTAAGTGCAATGAAGCAAGATACTCTCAAAGGTATAAGAAACCCATTGATGTTGCTCCATAAAAGAAGGAAATGAATACGATCTGGATAAATAGAGATGTAAGAGAGGTTAAGAATGAGCCTGTACCAGCATCCGGTGCAGATGTTCCCTCCAGGAACTAAGTTTAGAGCTTTGGATCAGGGGAGCTTCATTGAAAATATTTTCTTCCCTACCAAAGGAATGGTGATGATGCCTCAACATGAAGATATGAGATGAAGGTTGACATGCTTAATCAATTGGTGAAGTCTGCAGTAGAAAATCTCCTAATGCAAAAGTTTGCAGAGATGACTGGATATACAGTGAAAGGTTTGACAACTCTGCCAGATGAGGCATTTATGGCAAATTAAGGTAAGTAAAAAATGACTCATTTCTAAAACTCCTCATCAATTATTTATTGTAAGTAAAGTACACATTAACAAAAGTTTGAAGCATTTGAAAGATCTAGGGAATTCGATTTCTCAAGGAGCCAGGTAACAAACATAAGCTTGAATGAGTGAAGAAGGGGTTTCTAAGAATAAGACGGATTAAGAAGAAGTGGAAGTGAATATTTTTGTTCCATCATAGAATGGGAATGGTGAAGGAGATGTAAGAGGAATTGAGAAGGATGTTGGAAGAAGTGAAGATGTCTAATGTGCAAAACAAGAGCAGTGTGGAATCCCAGTGCATGACTTGGGTTAGTGAACAAGGTGAATGCATCCAACATCAAGAACATCTTTCTAGAGATGTTTACAATGTATCCCTATCTCAAACACGGAAGGTTCACATCAGACTAAGTAATTTGTGTAGTAGGGGGTTTAAAGCGAGTGGTCTTCAAGTATCTGATTTAGGTTCTTCTTGTACAACTATTCAAACTAAAACCTAAAGTATAAGAACTAGTGAAAGACATGGCGAAAGACAATCATCTAGGAAATAGGTTCAGGAAGGGGAATTTGAATCACAGTAGAAAAATTTATAGTTCATTTAGTGAATCAACAAGTTGCTCTTGAGATCATTGTCTTGGAACTTCTAACTCTTTTGCTAGAGAATCCTACAGATGACAATGTAGAATCTGCTGATTGAGTTTGTGAAAGAATGTGGGCCTTTGCTGCAAAATATTTCACCAAAAGGTCTTTATGGGATTTTTGAATGATTTAGAGTTGCGCATGAAGAATTGGATCTTGCAAAGTGAGAAGATCAATTAACACATGAGGTTTTCCCAAAGAATGAACTTGATCAAGAAGTTGTTTTGGATGTTTTTAAGCCATATTTTGAGTGCTTAGAGCTTAAGAGAGCCTATGAAAATTATAGAAAGACATATTTGAAGATACTTCTTCAGATGAAATAGAAAGGGGAAATGACTGAGAAGATGATGTTGTTGAAGAAGAAGTTGATGAGGCACTAAGAATACAGGTTGAGTGAGAGACAAAATCAGTTAATTTAAGGCGCACAATTTACTTAACAATCATGTCAAGCGTTAATTTTGGAGGAAGCTGGTCACAAGCTACTAAAGATTCTAGGAGGATACTATTTTCTGTTCCTGGACATTTATAAAGGTTTTCTTCCAGGAAATGGTAGAGCAATTAAGCATATTGTTGCTTAATGAGAGGTTAAATGATTTGACAAGGACAATCCCAAAAATTTATGGTCTGCTATCAATTTCTTCACTTCTATTGATCTGAGTGAAATCACTAAAAGTGTATGCGAGTATTTGAAGAATATGCCAAGGTTTGTAATGAAGCAACAAAAGTCTATACTTGAGTCAAATAAATCGACCCCTAATGATGATTCTCTAGTTCATTAGGTTCATCAGATTATGATACATCAAATTCAAACTCTGAGAATGAAAGTGATAGTGATAGTGGCTCTAGCAGACACTATTTTATCTAGACTAATGATGTCTATCTCTCAGGGGGAGCAGGTAGTAGTGACTGATGATAGGGGACCTTGTAGGAGAAAAGTTGCAGACATATGAGTGTTGATCTAAGGATATTGTTGGCTATATGTGTTGTCATTGTTATATTGTCATAATATGCATTGTTGTCATAAGCTATCATGAAGATTGATAAAATATGAGATGTTATGTTCCTAAAGAAGAAGGAAAGTTCATGGTTGGATGTCATGCCCTGATCAATGTAGAGTCAAGTTTGAAGTCTTAAGAAGACAAGATATGTTACTTCAGAAGTGTTAGTTTGTGAAGGTCCCGAGGTCGTCTGAAATAAAATTAAGAGTTGGTATAGATTGGTATGTGCTTCTAAGGGGGAGCAGGCATGCAGAGTAGTAAAAGAAATGATGTTGTAGATCAGTAGTAAGCATATACAAGTCTGAGTAGTTGTCGAAGAGTAATATTGAAATAGAAATGTACAACCCTTTCCCAATTATGTCAAAGGGGGAGAGAGAGCAATGTGAAAAAGCAAAGAGTCAATGATCAGGGAGAGAGAGAGTAAGAGTTGTAAAAGAAAGAAAGGGGGGGAGTGAGAAAGAAAAGAATCAGGGTGCAGAAGTTGTGTCTTGATGGTTTTTCACATTATGTGTTTCCATCAATGACAAAGGGGGAGATTGTTGCAAGTATGTGTAATCGGTGTTATCATTGATGTCAACAAGCTTGTTTTTCCATTGGTGTCAATTGTGTCATTTGTGTGAGTTGCCTTTGGTGCAAGAGTATGAGTAGTTTGTGTTGAGTGGATTCTATCTCTGATATGAGGTTATTGCAATGGTATGGGTTATTTGGTCAAGTTGCTTTGATGAAGATAATGTGGTTTCTTTGAAGAGGTGCTGAAGAAGTTAGGAATATGTTTCTATTGGTTAGCCTCCAAGTGTGTTTGAGAAAATTTGATTATGAAAGGAAACTGTGTGTTGAAGTGGCTTCTTAGCTTACAAAGTAGCATTATGGTTGTTCTCTGCATATCCTCCATGTTGAAGATCTATCTTTATGGTTTGGATATGTTGTTTAGAGTTGTGAAGAGTTGCTATATTCTAGATTTGGTGCTGTGGTTCGTTGTGCAGAAGAAGTTATGTTCACCAAAATGTGGACTGTGTTTCTGAGTGTTGCAGAGGTGTCTGGGAGAAATGTCTTTGCTCCGCATTTCTCTGCAAAATGGTTTTAGGTCTTGCGGTTCTAAATTTGTGTTTATAAGGTTCCTATCTTGCTCTAGTCAAGGTTGTTCATGATTTGGTGCTCCGGAAGAGGACTTATTGAGTTGCAATGTATGACAGAGACATTTGAGTTTGTCGAGTAAATAGGATAAGGTTGTGCGGCAAGTGAAAGTTGTTGTGGAGGAATTTATTGGTTTTCAGGATGTTTCAATATGTTTGTGGAATACTCTAGATTGTGTTAAAGCCTTGTATGCAGTCCACAAATGGTTTTGGGTTTGAGGAAGCGTGTACTTAAGAGTTCATTGTGTTAACACAAGTTTGGTCAACCTTGGGTGTTTACACTGATTGTAGAGCTGCTTTGGTGATTGTGAAAGTATGGAGTAGCGTGCTTGGATGAATTTAGGTCCAAGCTAAGGTGTGTTGTGGTTTTTCTTCATTCCTTTCCACCACGGGAATGTTTAGGTCCAGACCTAATTTGAATTCTATGTGTTAAGTTGTGATGCCAAGCTTGGAGAATGTTCTCAAGGTTGAAGACAATATAAATGAGTGTAAAGAGTTCATGATTGTAAAAGTGATGCGAGTGATATGGATAGTAGTATAAGTGAATTTGTGATGTGACAAGTGCCTGTGGAAATGAATTAAATGTAAGGTAGCAGAGTCTGGTATTGCAAAATAGTATGACAAATATTGTTTCAATACTTTGAGCATACTGGAAGTGTACTTCATGCATATGTTAAATGCAATCATAACAGTTCAACCCTGGCAGTGAGCCATCTATCTCTTTCTTTTAGGAAAGTGAGTCCTTTGGCAGTGAGCCACATGTAGTGAGCATTCTTGGATAGTGAGTCCACCAATTGTATCAACCTTAACTAGTTGCCTTATTGATATATATTGTGAGCTAATCCTCACCATGGTTTTTCCCTTCTTGGGTTTTCCACGTAAATCTGGTGTTCATGTGTTATGAGTTGTGGTTGTTTGTTTTAAGCTTAATCTCCTTCACTACATTTAAGTATATTGATTCGTTTAAAAGTTTGATTTGTAAATGGTTTAACAGAATACTGATTCACCCCCCTCTCAGTATTTTGGGTGTTCAACACTCTGCTCATCTCTTCCATCTCTGATGGAGATGTTAGACAATCTAAAATAGATAACTTTGTTCCAATTGAAAAGGGAATACATAATGGTCTACAGTCCTGCATGTTAAATCTATGTAAAATTGAATTGACATTCTTACTTTGGCCAAGCCATAGATTTTTGTTCACTCTATCTCTTCTAATTTCCATCCCAAGAATGTGTCTAGCTGCACAAAGGTCTTTCATTTCAAATTTAGTAGCAAGTTGAGATTTCAGTTATGAAATCATACCTTTCCCTTTACCAATAAATAACATATCATCAACATATAATGCAATAAACAAGAAATGATCACCATCAATTTTATAATAAACACAATGATCAGATTTAGAATGCTCAAATCCCAAACTCAACATGAATGTATCAAATTTTTGGTACCACATCCTAGGACTCTGTTTTAGGCCATACAAAGATTTCTTCAATTTGCAAACCAAATCACCTTTACCTTTCACCACATAGTGCTATGGCTGTGTCATATAAATATCCTCCTCCAAGTCACCATGAAGGAAAGTAGTTTTCACATCCATTTGGTCAACCTCTAAATCATAAACAACAGCAATTGAAAGCAAAAATCTAATGGATGTCATTTTTGCAATAGGAGAAAATATCTCACCATAATCAACACCCTCAACTTGAGAGTAACCTTTCACAACCAACCTTGCTTTGTACTTCTCAATACCTCCATCTGAACCAATCTTTTTGTTGAACACCCATTTGCAACCAACAGGTTTTCATCCTTCAGGTAATGGTACAAGATCCCATGTATCATTCTTTTTCAAAGATGTCATTTCTTCATCCATAGCAATCTTCCAAGATTCTGCATCATTCATACATAATGCCTCTTCTATAGATCTAGGTTCATCCATGTTAGTATTCAAAAAAAAAAACATTGCCAATCATCAGGTGAATACCTTTCAGGTGGTTGTATATGCCTTGTAGACCTATTAACAAACTGATTTGGAGGTTCTTCCTCCTCTTCTAAAGATTCAGAGATAGATGAACTCTCCTCAACTTCTTGTCTAACCATGGGCCTCGATTCAACTTTCTCAGGGTAGAAGGAAATTGAATCACATCTTCCTATTTACTTTGTTCTAGCTGCAATGTAACAAAAGAAGGCTTAGTTTCTCTAAAAATAACACTTCTACTATGTATTACCTTCTATGCAACAGGATCCCAAAGCTTATATCCTTTCACACCATAATTGTATCCGATGAAGATACATTTCATAGTCTTGTTCTCCAACTTTGTTCGCTTCTCCTTTGGCACATGTGCATATGCCTCACAACCAAAAACTCTAAGATATCTTAGTGAAGGATTGTGACCTGACCATGCCTCTATAGGTGTTTTATCAACAAGAGCTGATGTAGGAGACCTATTAATCGGGTATCAGGTAGTAACAACAGATTCAACCCAAAACCTTTATTCTAGACCAATACCACTCAACATACTCCTAGCCTTCTACATCAGTTTCATGTTCATTCTTTCTACAACTCCATTCTGTTGTGGAGAATACGAAGTTGTCTTTTGTCTATGAATACTACAATCTTTACAAAATCTATCAAAATCATTAGAGCAAAATTCACCGCCATTATCAATCCTCAAACATTTTATTTTCTTTCCAATCTGCAACTCAACCATTGCTTTAAATTCTTTAAGTCGATTGAAAACTTCAAATTTACTCTTTAGAAAGTATACCCATGTCCTTCTACTATAGTCATAAATAAATGAAACATAATATGTGGATTTTCTAATTGAAGGAACATCTATAGGACCAAACACATCAAAATGAATAAGATCCAATACACCACAAGATTTATGAGAACTTGAGTAAAACTGAATGCGGTTTTGTTTTCCATAAATGCAATGCTCACAAAAATCAAACTCAAGATTACAATCAGACAACCCTTCAACAAGGTTTTTATTTTTCAAGAACCTTAGACCCTTTTCTCAAATGTGACCAAGCCTTTGGTGCCATAACATAGTTTTCTCTGGAGGTAACTTTGATTCAGAAGAAAGAGCACCCTTGGGTACCCAAAATCCATGACCATCTGTTGAAGATGAAACCCTCACCTCTTCCACAGACTTGCTTTTCACATAAGTACTATTACACTCAACAATGCATGCATCAAGCTTATATAATGTGCCATATCTGATACCTCTAGCAATGACCATAGCACCTCTAACCATCTTGCATCCTACATGAGAAAATACTACCTACACACCTACATCTATTAGTTTGATCACAGATAACAAATTTTGTGCTAATCCAAGGATATGTAACATGCCATTAATCCTTTTTATTCTACCATCGGGAAACCTGATTCTAACTTTACCACGACCAACAATATTTAAATAAGAATCATCACCCAAGTACACCTTACCTCCATCAAATTCTTCATATTCAGAAAACCAATCTCTATTAAAGGTCATATGGAAAGATGCACCTAAGTCAATTAACCATGCATCATTACATGCATGAGTTGCCAAAGCTACAATGAATGCATCACCATCTTCCTTCTCAGACTTAGAATCAGAATCAAATATTTTAGAAACTTGCTGGTGTTGTCATTGATGTCAACCTACAGTAGATGGTTCACTTGGTTTCCAAGTGCTTTTGATAAAATCTGAATAAAAAAGGTGTGTAGTGTGATAGAGGTGTGTTCATTGTTGTGCTTTGTATTTCTTCATAGTTGAATGTATGCTTGTGCAGTTTGGAAGTATTCATCAGAGCTATTTAGAGGTATTATATCCAGAGTTTTAGGTTCTGGATCATGCAGAAGTGGAAGATGTGTTTGACAGAGTGTTTGTCTGTATAGAAGAATGTATGGGAGAAATAAGATTGCTCCGCATTGAGGTTTCTTGTCTTGTGGATCTAGGAATATGCTTATACTACCTATATCTACTTTCCCTTGAAGTTTCCAGTGTTGGGGTGCTTCGTAAGTTCAATTCTTATGTTGGTGATCAATAGTAGTGTATCCTGAGGTGTAGAATGAAGACATACTTTGGTTTAGGTGGTTGTGGAAGTGTTACAGAAGGTTATGATGATGCTTGAATATTTTGAGAAGATGTGAGGATGTTTTGAAATACTTCTTTGTGGTCCACATGATGGTTTTGGGCTTGGAGAAGTGTGGATGTGGTTGTTAGTTTAGGTTTGGCTGACCTGACCTACTAGCACTATTTGTGGAGGTACCTCATGGATTGTGGATGTGATGAGCAGCATGATGATACATATTTGAGTCCTAGTTAACCCTTGGCATGGTCCACTTTCACTTATTTCCACTATGGAAGTGTTTAGTGCTAACCTATTTGGTGTTGCATGTTTGAGATGCACATGTTTCATTCAGGTCGACCCAATTGAGATTATCTTAGGTCATGGATGGTATAAATGCAAGATGAAGTTGAGTGGATCAAGGTAGAGAATATGATGTGAATGTGAATCAAGGGTGGTGAGTTGAGTGCGAGCTTAAATTCTTATGACTCTCAGATGCAGTGAGTAGAAGGTGTCTACATTTCAATTTGCCTGAAGTTGTTGGAGGCAGCGAGCCAAAGGTTGCGGATGGCATGACGTGGCAGTGGTGTATTTCTCTTGTTGTTTTAAGATAGTGAATCTCTTTGTAATAGTCTTCTTCTATTCTTCTCTCTTCTAGACAGTGAGTCCTCATATTGAGCCTTTCTTTTGGTAGTGAGCCTTTCTTCTGGGCAGTAAGCCCTTGGCAGTGAACCTATTTGTTTTTCAATGTTGTTATTCATATATATGTGAACTAATCCTCACTGTGGTTTTCCCTTCTTGGATTTTCCACGTAAATTTGGTGTTCTTATGTGTTTGGATGTGTTTGCATTGATGCTTCATATGTTTACATTTTGTTAATGCATGTTAAGAGGTTTATGCTTGGAATTGCTTTAAGGGTTTAATGTTTTAATACACAACTGGTTCACGCCCCCTCTTAGTTGTCCTATGCATTCTGACAATTGGTATCAGAGCAAGGTTCCCTGAAGAAGCTTAACTACTTGGGGTAGATCCAGATGGCGCACAGGAAAGGTGTGAAGGTTCCAATGTTTGTTGGAACAAATTATGTTTTTTGGAAGACTACGATGGAAAGCTTTCTTGTTTCATTAGGATATGGTGTATGGAAGATTGTTGACAAAAAATATACTATACCTCCTAATGGTCCAAAGGATGAAGATGAGATTAAAGAATATGAGAACAATGGCAAGTCAAGGAGTGATCTTCTGAACAATCTTTCTAATTCTAAATTAATTAAGGTAATGAGCTACAAAACTGCACATGAGATCTGGAAGAAGCTGGAAAGTATCTATGAAGGAGATGACAAGGTCAAGTAAGCAACAATGTAGAATTTGAATGCCAAGTTTGAAACCCTAAATATGTTAGAGGATGAAAATATTGCAGGCTACATGCAGAGAGTGGATGAAGTTGTCAACTCCATCAATGGTCTTGGTGGGAAGCTGGAGGAAAGTGAAGTGGTAAAGAAGGTACTAAGAACTCTTCCAAAATCCTATAGTGCTAAAGTTTCTACTATTGAAGAAACTCAAATTTTGGATAATTATTCTAGGGATCAAATGTTTGGTACTTTAACTACTTTTGAGATAAGAGAATTTGGTCAAGACGATGCAAGAAAAGAAACTGCTTTTAAGTCTAGCAAGACAGAAAAGAATGTTGAATCAGATCCAAATGACTTTGATAAAGTGGAAGCAAATTTTGTAAGCGGGTTGAAAAAGGGCTATGGAAAATACAAAGGTAAGTTACCCTTCAAATGTTTTAACTATGGAAAGATAGGTCATTATGCTTCAAAATGTCCAATCAAAATTTCAAATGATAACTATAAGGATAACAAAGGTAAACCATTTAGGAGAAGTTATTATGTTAAAGAAGATGATAGTATATCTGATGATGAAAGTAATGAATGCTTGTTCATGGCATTGAATGTTGGAACTAATTCTGAAAGGGGTATGAAGGAAATTGCTTCGAAAACAGAGCACAATATCAAAGGAACTTTGGTAACTACTTTCCATGCAAGAGAAGAGGAGAACTACTAGTTAATTGATAGTGGGTGCTCAAATCATATGATAGGTAATAAGAATAAGTTTGTGAAGCTTGATAAGTTTGATGGAGGTTTTGTTAAGTTTGGAGATGATGCATCTGCTAAGATCTATGGAAAAGGTTCAATCAATTTTTATGGCAAGTACATTACAGATGATGTTCTTTATGTCAAGGGTCTCCAGTATAATCTTCTAAGTGTAGGATAAATGTGTAGCATAGGATATAACCTTGTGTTTCAAGATGGTGGTTGTGAGATTAGAAAAGAAAACTCCAAACTCTAGTTGCTACAAGAACAAGGACAAAAAGAAATATATATCAGCTCAAAGGTGCTAATGGTATGTGCCTTATGAATCAAATTAATGAAAGTTGGCTATGGCATAGAAGATTGTGTCACATCAATTTTGACAGCCTAGTGAGGATCAACTCTACTGAAGTTGTGAGGGATCTGCCAAGAATTTAAAAGCCTATCAATGCAACCTGTAAAGAATGCCAGATTGGGAAGCAAACAAGGAAGAATTTCAAGATAAAAGAGTATTCTACCACCAAACCTCTCAAGTTGGTGCATATAGATCTATGCGGACCTACAAGAGTAGGAAGCTTTCAAAGTGACAAGTATTTCATGTGTTGTTGATGATTTCTCTAGAATGACTTGGGTAACTTTTCTCAAATAAAAATCAAAAGCTCTAGATAAGTTTAAAGCATTCAAGGTTATGGTTGAAAATGAAATTGCTCTAAAAATCAAGTGTTTGAGGTCTAATAGAGATGGTGAGTTCACCTCCAATGATTTTAACTGCTTTTGTGAAGATCATGAAATAAAAAGGCATTTGTTAGCCCCTAGGACTCCTCAGCAGAATAGATTTGTGGAAAGGAAGAATAGGACTATTCAAGAAGCAACAAGGACAATGTTGAAAGAAGCAAATCTACTGGATATCTATTGGAGAGAAGCTATTCACACTACAGTCTACATACAAAATAGAGTGCAAGCAAGGGTCAACAATTCAAAAACTCCATATGAACTATGGTATGGAAGAACTCCTACTGTAAAATACTTTAGAGTGTTTGGAAGTAAGTGCTACATTAGGAGAGATAAATAAAACTTGGGAAAGTTTGATAAAAGATCAAATGAAGGAATCTTTCCTAGATATTCTACAAAGAGCAAGGCTTATAGGTGCACTAACAAGAGGCTGAAGAAATTAGTGGAAAGTGCAAATGTCAAAGTGGATGAAGAACCATATCAAATTTTAGTGCTAATAGAAGGATATGAATCTGATGAGACCCCTTACAGAGAAGAAGAAAAGGAAAAGGAGAAGCAAGTTGATGAAGAAGATGTCTGAAAAGGATTCTTAAGACCCCCAAGTATGTGTAGAAGAATCATTTTGAAGATCAAATCATTGGAGATAAGAACAAAGATGTTTTAACAAGGAAAAATATTGGTATGGCAGATGAACAGATAAATTTGTGCTTATTGTCTAAAATAGAACTCAAAATAGTGACTGAAACATACAAAGATGAGCATTGGATCAAGGCTATGGAAGAAGAATTGATGCAGATTGAGAAGAATCAGACTTGGGAAGTTGTCCCAAGACCAGCAGACAAAAATGTGATAGGAACTAAATGGGTCTTCTGAAACAAATTGAATGATAATGGAGAAGTAGTCAGAAATAAGGCTAGGCTTGTGTGTAAAGGCTACTCACAAGTGGAAGGAATAGATTATGAGGAAATATTTGCTCCAGTGGCAAGATTGGAGGCCATTAGAATGTTCTTGGCCTTTGCAGCTCATAAGGACTTCAAAGTTTATCAGATGGATGTGAAATCTGCATTCCTGAATGGAGAGTTGGAAGAAGAGGTATACATTGAGCAATTGAAAGGCTTTCAGTTATCAGATGATCCAAATATGGTCTACAAATTGAAGAAGGTATTGTATGGACTCAAACAGGCTCCTAGAGCTTGGTATGCAAGGTTGCATAGGTACCTATTGTAGCAAGGATTCAAAAAGGGCACTATAGATAGCAGTCTGTACTTCAAAGTTGAAGAAGATCAAATTTTGATTGTGGAGGTTTATGTTGATGATATAATCTTTGAAGGAAATGAAGGTATGTGCAAGAGATTTATAGAAGAGATGCAAAAAGAATTTGAAATGTTAATGTGTGGGGAAATGAATTTCTTCCTTGGGTTACAAATCAGTCAATCAAAAAAAGGTATCTTCATTTCACAGTCAAAGTATGCTAAGGAAATGTTGAAGAAGCTTGGAATGGAAGACTCCAAACTGGTATGTACTCCCATGACTACTGGTTGTAAATTGAGAAAAGATGATGAATCTCTGAAGGTTGATTAGAGCAAGTACATATTAATGATTGGTGGACTATTATTCTTGACTGCTACTAGACTGGATATCATACATGTAGTTTGTCTTGTGGCTAGATTTCAAGTTGATCCCAGAGAGTCACATGTTTCATCAGTAAAGAGGATATTAAGATACTTGCAAGAAACTCTAGAGTCTGGCCTATGGTGTCCCAAGGATATTGATTTATCCTTGAGTGCATATATAGATGTAGATTAGGCAGGATGCATAGATAACAAAAGTACAAGTGGTGGTGCTTTCTTTTTTCGAAGTGGACTTGTCTCATGGTCAAGTAAGAAGTAGGACTTGGTGTTATTATATACTGTAGAGGCAGAATACATTGCAACAGCATCTTGTTGCACACATGTGTTGTGGATGAAGTAGACATTGAAGGATATCAAAGTGTCATATGATGAACCTATTCCTATCTTATGTGATAATACAAGTGCTATCAACATTTCAAAGAATCCGGTAATGCATTCAAGGACAAAGCATATTTCAATCTGGTATCACTTCCTACGAGAGAAGGTTGAAGAGAATGAGGTGAAATTGGAGTTTGTGCCTACCAAGGATCAATTTGTAGATATCTTTACAAAGGCTCTTCCTAAGGATACTTTTGAGTATCTCCGACAGAAGTTAGGGGTTATTGCCCCTCCTTTTAACTAGATGCATAAGTGTGTGCATCTGTTCGGGAAGCAATTCAAGATAAATTCTTGGTCCTAGACTGATGTTGAAGGCTACCTCTCAAGGGGAGTAGGTAGTGATACTATTGGTCAAGGTGTAGTCAGATGGAGCATATCTTATGATCCTAAGGGGGAGAGAGTAGTAAAGTGAGAACAGTTGAGATAGTGTAGGTACTTGTTGGCGTTGTAGTTGTTGCCCTTTTCCATTGATGTCAAATGGGGCGAGAGTTGAAGTGATTGAAAAGCTATTGTGCAGAGAGGTGTGTGAAGAGTAAGAGTTGCTTCTGTCAAGGGGGTATTACTGGTTACAGAGTAGCTGACTGATTGCTTTAGGTCTTGATGGTTTTTCAAAGAGTTGGTGTTTCCATGAATGAAAAAGGGGTAGATTGTTGGAAACTTGTTGGTGTTGTCATGTTGGATCTAGGGCATACAACTGAGAGGGGGGGTGAATCAGTTGTATACAAACTTCTTCTATTTCAAACACTTGATTCGTCTTGTTAGTTAACAACATATCAATTAATCATCCATGAAAGTAAAACACACAAACACAAGAGTAGATAAACATCAACACAATGAACACCAAGATTTTGACGTGGAAAACCCAGTTAAGGGAAAAACCACGGGGTGATTAACCCAAGGATTATTCTCTGTTAAAAGAATAAGAAAAAGAATGGCACTTGCCAATTAGGGCTCATTGCCTGAGCACACTGTCTACAAAGTGATAAGAATCACGGTCTTGAACTGGAGAATGACATCTTTACCATGTCTGGATCAGTTCCATTTAAGCCCAAAAACCTCTGCTCTGCCTTTCGCACTTCTCTTCGCTACACCACTCTCATCCACACAATCCACTCTACAAAATGAACTCACAAACCTTTATTTATACAAGACATCGACTTAGGAACAATCATCTAAGTCAGCAATCAACCATAAGAATATCCACAAGATGAATAACACATCCGGTCGGCCACCACAAGAACATTCGCAGGATGAACAGCTCATCCGGTCGGCTAAACAGAGCAAGAACTTCATCCGGAAGATAATCTTCAATTCTGGGCTCTACCATCAATGCGGACCAACAACACAACCTAAACGTGATCCACGGACATTTCCAAGCCTGCCTAAATGACTAGGTACATCCGCACTTCCTCTATTTACTGGAATCTCTTCTCTTCCTTATCCGAAACTTCAAGAACACAGTCTGTCGCCACTGTCCCAATGCAAAAGGTACTTCCAGACCTCCAAATCATACACAACTCGAGATGACACATCACAAGGACATCCCAAACACTCCTTCCAATCCGTAGATTAGGATTATACAATTCTGGACCTCATCAGACCTTTCTGTGATCCTCTGTCCCCTCTGAACACTTGCCAGAACCGGTTCCACACCGACAGCCACAACTCCTTCAGATCTTCATGCGGACCTATGAAATCTTAACTGAAGCATCTCAAGACTCATATCTACAAACCCTTTAATCCGCATCCTCTAGTTCACATCCTATACAATACATTTCCCTTCTTCTCATCACTGTTCTTCACTGTTCCTGACTGAGGCTAATTTTCTCAATATCCTCAGCACACTGCTCATCGAATCCCTCTTGTCAATGCAATATGAGTATGTTGACATCAATGACAACACTGGTTCACCTCATACTTGCAACAATCTCCCCCTTTGTCATTGATGGCAACATATGATGTGAAAAACCATCAAGACAAGAACTTCTCCTTTCTGTCACAGCTCCCCCTATCAGCAACATGTCTTCTCCTCATTTACTGCTCCCCCTTTGATCATCAGCTACTTGTTTTTCACATGTCTTCTCTCCCCCTTTGACATCAATGGCAAAGGGCTCATACTTGCAATTTTAACACATCAAAATCATACTAGCTACTCCCCCTTAGTAGCAGCTCCCCATCATCAATCCGGATCACAAGATATGACTGTGATATCCACCAGACTGATGCACATCAGTGCATCCTAGTTCATCACCGGAGGGGCCATGACCCCTAACTTCTCCCAGAGATATTCAAAAGAGTCCTTGGGAAGAGGTTTAGTAAAGATATCTGCAATCTGATCCTTGGAGGGAACATACTCTAATCTGACTTCTTCCTTGTTCACTTGTTCTCTCAGAAAGTGAAACTTGATAGATATGTGCTTAGTCTTAGAGTGCAATACCAGATTCTTGGAAATATTAATTGCACTTGAATTATCACAGAAAATTGTGGTAGGCTCCTCATATTCAACTTTAATGTCTCTTAGCATCTGCTTCATCCATAAGATTTGAGTGCAACTACCTATTGTTGCAATGTATTCTGCTTCAGTTGTAGACAGAGATATTGCATCTTGTTTCTTGCTTAGCCAAGAAACCAATCTCTTCCCCAAAAAGAATGCTCCACCACTGGTGCTCTTTCGGTCATCCACATCTCCTGCCCAATCTGCATTTGTGTAAGCATGAAGAGAGAAATCTGGATCACTAGGGTACCATAGACCATACTCAGCTGTTCCTTTCAAGTATCTGAAAATTCTTTTGATTGCCATAACATGAGATTCTTTAGGATCAGCCTGGAATCTTGCTACAAGACCAACAGCCTGCATTATATCTGGTCTAGTCTGAGTGAGATACAACAATCCACCAATCATTGATCTATACTTTGTCTAATCTGCCTTTGGGGAGTCATCATCTTTGCTCAACTTACATCCGGTTGCCATGGGAGTGTTCATTGGCTTTGAATCTTCCATACCAAATTTTCTTAACAATTCTTTCACATATTTGGTCTGAGAAATGAAGATCCCTTTCTTTGTTTGAGTAATTTGCAGACCCAAGAAGAAATTCATTTCACCAAGCATAGACATTTCAAACTCACATTTCATCTGATTTGCAAAAGTTTTACACATACTATCTCTTCCTCCAAAAATGATATCATCCACAAACACTTCAACAATCAAAATGTTTTCATGATCAATTTTGAAATATAAGTTACTGTCAGCAGTACCTTTGCTGAATCCAATCTGCACAAGATGATTATCCAACCTTTCATACCATGCTCTTGGGGCTTGTTTTAATCCATACAATGCTTTCTTCAACTTGCAGACCATATCATCATTGTCAGACAATTGAAATCCATCCGGTTGTTCAATGTAAACTTCTTCTTCCAGATCACCATTTAGGAAGGCAGACTTGACATCCATCTGATATACCTTGAAGTCTTTAAAGGTAGCAAATGCAAGAAATAATCTGACTGCTTCAATTCTTGCCACCGGAGCAAAGGTCTCTTCAAAATAAATTCCTTCTATTTGAGAGTAGCCTTTGCAGACCAATCTAGCTTTGTTTCTGATTACTTCACCAGCTTCATTTAATTTGTTCCGGAAGACCCATTTGGTTCCAATCACATTCTTGTCTCTAGGTCTGGGAACAAGATCCCAAGTATGATTTTTCTCAATTTGCATTAATTCATCTTTCATTGCTTTGGTCCAGTTTTCATCATTGCAGGCTTCATTTACTGTTTTAGGTTCAATCTTTGAAATCAAACAACATTCATCCTGATTTTGAGCAACATTCCTTCTAGTTTGCACACCTTTGCTTCTATCACCTATGATCTGATCTTCAGAGTGGTTCAGTGTTACATACCTTGGAATTTTGGGAGTATCCTGCACTGCTGCTTCTTGATCAGGCTCATTCAAACCTATCTCTTCTTCCTGATTTACCAGATCAGGCTGACTCTGACTTACCGGAGAGGATCGAGTTCCTTGAACCTGAACACCGTCTTGGTCATCTTCATCAAACTCATAAAATCTTGAGGGCTTCTCAATTCCTTCATCAACTTTCACATTAGTGCTTTCTATCATCTTCCTCAGTCTCTTATTGTAACACCGGTATGCTTTGCTTTGAGTGGAGTAACCCAAGAAAATTCCTTCATCACTTCTAGCATCAAACTTTCCTAGATCTTCATCTCTTTTAATATAACACTTGCTACCAAATACTCTGAAATATTTCACAGTAGGAGTGATGCCAAACCAGAGTTCATAGGGGGTCTTACCGGTATTGTTTCTGATTTGAACTTGATTTAGAGTGTAGACTGCAGTGCTGATAGCTTCTTTCCAGAACATCTGAGGAACATTTGCTTCCAACATCATTATCCTGGCAGCTTCCTGGATGGTCCGGTTCTTTCTTTCAACTACTCCATTCTGCTGTGGAGTCCTAGGAGCAGACAATTGTCTCCTTATACCCTGCTTCTCACAAAAGTCAATGAACTCACTAGATGTAAATTCACCACCTCTATCAGACCTTAGACACTTTAGTTTCAATCCGGTTTGATTCTCTACCATAGCTTTGAAGATTTTGAACTTCTCAAATGCTTCTGATTTTTCTTTTAAGAAGGTAACCCACATCATCCGGGAATGGTCATCAATTAACAACATGAAATATCTATCACCTTGCAGACTCTTGATTCTTGTCGGACCACAGAGATCAGTATGTACTAATTCCAACAATCCGGTAGAGGACTAATCTTTGCTTTTGAAAGAGACTCTGCTCTGTTTACCTAGCTGACATTCTTTGCACAAACTATTTGTAGGTTTCATCAATTTTGGAAGATCTCTTACAGCCTGAGTATTGCTTATCTTGATGATGTTATCAAAATTTACATGACACATTCTTCTATGCCATAACCAACTCTGATCAACTTGAACAAACAGACAACTTTTATTTGAACCAACCGGATGAAAGATATTACCTTTTGTCTGAGTACCGGATGCAATTTCAGTTCTGGAGCTTGTAAAGATTCTGCATTTTCTATTCTTAAACCGGAGATCATAGCCTTTGTCTACTAACTGACCAACACTGAGAAGACTGTGCTTCAATCCTTCAACATATAGTACATTACCTGTTTTGCTCTTTCCATCAAAGGAAATAGTTCCCCTAACTCTGATTCTGCCAGCAGAATTGTCACCAAACTTTACCATTCCTTCTTCATACCTTTCCAAATTCAAGAACTTATCCTTGTCACCAATCATATGGTGAGAACATCCACTTTCAATAACCCAATCATCCTTTTCTTCCACTTGAGCAGCCAAATCTTTTTCCACAACCTTGTGATTGACAGATTCAGAGAGTATTGAATCTTCTTCCTTGATGGCAATAAACACCCATTCATTTCTGGATTTGCTTCCTAGTTCTGATTCATCATCTGTTACTCCTTCATTGTCATCTTCTTCATGAACATAATAGTAGTTCTTTTGAAACCTTTGTCTGTTAGTATTAGACCTTGCAGATCTTTCTGGACATCTTGAAGCAAAATGACCAATCTTATTGCAGTTGAAGCACTTAAAGGGTAGTTTTCCTTCATACTTACCGGATCCTCTTGGTAGTCTTTTTGCAATGAGGGCTTCAAGTTGAGCTGTTTCTGCTTCTTCTTCTTCCATGTCTTTCCTTGCTTGATCATACCATGACATCTTCCTTGAAGAGTTTTCTCCCAGATCAAATCTTTGTTTACCTTTCACATAGGCACTGGCTTTGAAAGCAGATTCAGTCTTGGGAGGATCATCTCCAAACTCGGTCATTTCAAATGCAGCTAGCTTGCCATCCAATTGTTCTCTTGTGACAGTTGTGTGGGCTCTGAATTCATCAATTGCAGCAACCTTGATTTTGTAGGCAGCAGGAAGGGATCTGAGGATTTTGTAAACAATCTCATTTTCATCCAGAGTTCCACCAGCATTTCTAATTCCACACACTAGTTCATTCACTCTTGGCATAAAAGTAGTGATGTTTTCATCATCTCTCATCTTCAATCTTTCAAATTTCCCTTTCAGACTTTGCAACCTTGCACTCTTGACAAACTTATCTCCTTCATACAGAAGTTCTAGTTTAGTCAGGATCTCATATGCAGTTGGTAGGTCAATAACATTTGAGAGATCTGAGTCATTCAATGCGCTTAGAAGAGCTTCCTTGGTCCGCAGATTGTTTTCAGCATCTATGATTTCATTCAGAGTTGTCGGACCACCTTGTGGAGGTACATATGGTTTTGAAACCATGGCCAAGTATGCTTTTCCCATGCATTCCAAGTGACATTTCATGCGACCCTTCCAGAGAGTGAAATTGGTTCCATCAAACTTCGGACTATCCTTTTTGTATGATGACATCCTGGATCTCCTCAAGCGGTTAAGCTCCTTTCAAAGGAACTTGGCTCTGATACCAATTGTTGGATCTAGGGCATACAACTGAGAAGGGGGGTGAATCAGTTGTATACAAACTTCTTCTATTTCAAACACTTGATTCATCTTGTTAGTTAACAGCATATCAATTAATCATCCATGAAAGTAAAACGCACAAACACAAGAGCAGATAAACATCAACACAATGAACACCAAGATTTTGATGTGGAAAACTCGATTAAGGGAAAAACCACGGGGTGATTAATCCAAGGATTATTCTTTGTTAAAAGAATAAGAAAAAGAATGGCACTTGCCAATTAGGGCTCACTGCCCAAGCACACTGCTCACAAAGAGGCCCATTGCCTACAAGGAGACACACTGTCTACAAAGTGATAAGAATCACGGTCTTGAACTGGAGAATGACATCTTTACCATGTCTGGATCAGTTCCATTTAAGCCCAAAAACCTCTGCTCTACCTTCCCCACTTCTCTTCGCTACACCACTCTCATCCACACAATCCACTCTACAAAATAAACTCACAAACCTTTATTTATACAAGACATCGACTTAGGAACAATCATCTAAGTTGGCAATCAACCATAAGAATATCTGCAAGATGAATAACACATCCGATTAGCCACCACAAGAACATTCGCAGGATGAACAACTCATCCGATCAGCTAAACAGAGCAAGAACTTCATCCGGAAGATTATCTTCAATTCTGGGCTCTACCATCAATGCGGACCAACAACACAACCTAAACGTGATCCACGGACATTTCCAAGCCTGCCTAAATGACCAGGTACATCCGCACTTCCTCTATTTACTGGAATCTCTTCTCTTCATTATCCGAAACTTCAAGAACACAGTCTGTCACCACTGTCCCAATGCAAAAGGTACTTCCAGACCTCCAAATCATACACAACTTGAGATGACACATCACAAGGACATCCTAAACACTCCTTCCAATCTGTAGATTAGGATTATACAATTTCAGACCTCACCGAACCTTTCTATGATCCTCTGTCACCTCTGAACACTTACCGGAACCGGTTCCACACCGACAGCCACAACTCCTTCAGATCTTCATGCGGACCTCTGAAATCTTAACTGAAGCATCTCAAGACTCATATCTACAAACCCTTTAATCTGCATCCTCCGGTTCGCATCCTATACAATACATTTCCCTTCTTCTCATCACTGTTCTTCACTGTTCCTGACTGAGGCTAATTTTCTCAATATCCTTAGCACACTACTCATCGAATCCCTCTTGTCAATGCAATATGAGTATGTTGACATCAATGACAACACTGGTTCACCTCATACTTGCAACATGTCATTGATGTCAACCTCCAGTAGATGGTTCACTTGGTTTCCAAGTGCTTTTGACAAAATCTGAATAAAAAAGGTGTGTAGTGTGATAGAGCTGTGTTCAGTGTTGTGCTATGCATTTCTTCATAGTTAAAGATATGCTTGTGCGGTTTGGAAGTATTGATTAGAGGTGTTCAGAGGTCTTATATCCAGAGTTTTAGGTTCTAGATCGTGCGCAAGTGGAAGATGTGTTTGACAGAGTGTTTGCCTGTATAGAAGACTATCTAGGAGAAATGAGATTGCTTCGTATTTCTCTGCATTGAGGTTTCTTGTCTTGCAGATCTAGGAATATGCTTATACTACCTATATCTACTTTCCCTTGAAGTTTCTAGTGTTGGGATGCTCTGCAAGTTCAATTCTTGTGTTTATGATCAGTAGTAGTGTATCCTGAGGTGTAGAATGAAGACATACTTTGGTTTAGGTGGTTGTGGCAGTGTTGAAGAAGGTTATGATGATACTTGAATATTTTGAGAAGATGTGAGGATTTTTTGGAATACTTCTTTGTGGTCTGCATGATGATTTTGGACTTGGAGAAGCATGGATGTGGTCATTAGTTCAGGTTTGGCTGACCTGACCTACTAGCACTATTTGCGGAGGTACCTCGTGGATTGTGGATGTGATGAGCAACATGATATAGATTTGAGTCCTAGTTAACCCTTGACATGGTCCACTTTCACTTCTTTCCACCGCAGAAGTGTTTAGTGCTGACCTATTTGGTGTTGCACGTTTGAGGTGCACACACTTCATTCAAGCTGACCTAATTGAGATTATCGTAGGTCGTGGATGGTATAAATTCAAGATGAAGTTGAGTGCAGCAAGGTAGAGAAGATGATGTGAATGTGAATCAAGGGTGGTGAATTGAGTGCGATATAAATGCTTATGACTCCTGGATGTAGTGAGTAGAAGGTGTACATTTTCAGTTTGCTTGAAGTCGTTGGAGGCAATGAGCCAAAGGTTGTGGATGGCATAAAGTGGCAGTGGTGGATTTCTCCTATTGCTTTGAGATAGTGAATCTCTCTATAATAGTCTTCTTCTATTCTTCTCTCTTTTGGACAGTAAGTCCCTGGAAGTGAGCCTTTCTTTTGGCAGTGAGCCTTTCTTCTGGGCAATAAGCCCTTGGCAGTGAGCCTATTTGTTTTCAGTGTTGCTTTTCATATAGATGTGATCTAATCCTCACTGTAGTTTTTCCCTTCTTGGGTTTTCCACGTAAATCTGGTGTTCTTATGTGTTTGGATGTGTTTTCTTTAATGCTTCATATGTTTATGATGGAAATAGGATAGACAACTAAGAGGGGGGGTGAATCAGTTGTCACAAAACTTTGTATCTTTCTACAGTTAATTCTTTCTTTTGCCACTTAATAACAATTCAATAACTTAACGATGAAAACAATCAATCATAAGTGTAAGAGCAGCAACACAATAACACAATTGACACCAAGATTTTTGACGTGGAAACCTGGTTAAGGGAAAAACCACGGTGGGGGTTAACCCACAAGAATTAATACCCTATTAAAAGTATTTTACAAATGGGAATGCACATGCATTCGGGCTCACTGCTCAAATGGAGGCTCACTGCCTATATAAATATTACAAGAGAATATCAAAGATTTTGAATTGAAGAATAGCATCTACCCATGCAAGAGTTTCAGTTCTGGTTAAGTGCAAAAACTGATCTTACACATTTCATCTTTGCTCTGCTCTTCTTATTGCTCTGCCTTCATTCGCACCTTAGATTTCTGCTTTTCTCACATACACCTTGTTCGTATACACACACACACAAAATCATCCAATTCCATCGACTATATATATCCGCAAAATGATTTACAATCATTTTACCAGTCAGCTTCAAAAACATTTAGAACTTTGTTGAGTATTCTACTCTGTCAGCTAGATCCATACAAAATATGAGATGCGGACCAAAACTTGCACTCACAAATCATCAAATATGTTGGCTATCAACACTGATCATCACCAATTGCCCAATAAACAACTTCTATACATCCAGAATTAAGATCATTCACAAGGTCTGATGTTCTCAAAATTAGTTGCGCTCATTTTGTAGACAACCCCTACGAAACTTGTCTATTTCGTAGCCAACACTCTAAGTTCACAAATGGAGACAAGTCCTCTTGGCCTCGTGTCAAGTCATATGACATCTTAGAATGGTTTGTGACATTCCCCTAAGTTGATTTCTTGAGATTCCTTAAATCAATTAGGTTATGAGCCTGTCGAAATATCAATTTTGACTATTTTTGGGTGTTAAAAAATTTTTGATTTTTTATGTGCAGAGTCGGTCAATTATGCTGCTCTTACATATATTTGTGTTTTAATGTGCAATGTCAGCAAAATTTTCCGCTAATACGTGTTTGTTTTTTTGTTTTGATTAACATGCATGGGCGGCGAAAATCGTCGCCCATGCATTTTTCCTTCTCAAAGTTTAAAGGATGTGTAATAGCGATCGTTATCGCCGTTTTTGCATGTGGTTCAATGACATGTAGAGTCAGCCTTTTCTGCCACTTAGACAAATCTTTGCGGATTTCACAACTTCAGTGTCATTAATGGCGCTCGTGTCGCTATTAATACATTGTTTTAAATCTTTTTAAGGTGTAATTTGTTTTATTTTGTTTGTCTCTCGTTCTCAAGTCTCTCTAGACTGAATATCAATCCTCAGACGCCGATTTAATCATGTAGACTATTGGAACGAGTGAATTTGAGTAGATTTTGGCCTTCGCAAGCAAGTCTAGGGTTTTAGATGACTGTAACAGGTAAGCCCTTGTTTTTTGTTGTTTGTTTTCATCTTCTTTTAGGGTTTTCTTATGAAATGAAATGTATGTTTGTATTTTTTCAATGTTATTGTTGCATTTAAAATCTCATAGGAATTGTTTTTCCATTTGTTCTTTTCTTTGTGAACTATTTCTAAACCCTAGATCCTCACAGTTTTGGGTTTTTGTTTATATCTATTTTTTTTTTTTCGTCAAGATTCATAAACCTAGCTTCTCTATAAACAGATTTTATTTCTTTTTGTAAACTTAGTTTTAGAACTCATTTTTTACCTATTTTTCATTGGTATCTTCCACCAACTATGTCTTGTCTCCTATGAGTTTGTCAGTGCATGTGATGTCGGTGAAAAGCATCGCCGACACATACACTTTGCTTTCGAACTTTCCCACATGCAGGGGCGGTTAAAACCACCACTACTACATGAAATCCTTATTGATTATTCACATGCTCTAGCAGTAAAAATTGTCATTCCCACATGTCTTTAAGGTTTCAATAATGAGATGTATAAGTGGTCATTTTGATCGACTAGACATTTGAAGTTTTTCCTCCAATATGCACTGGCGGGCCTTTTCTCTGCTTGCGCATGCACCCAGTAAAACTTGCATTTTTTACCCTCATGTAAGGGCGGTCATATTGGCCACCCCTACATAAAACTTGCATTTTTTTCCTCTATATACAGTAGTGGTCATCCTAACCGACCATTCATGATAATAATCTTACCCCTCATGCAGGAGCGGCCAAAATCGCTGCCCATGCATGTCACCCCACAAATTTTCCTAACACTGGGAAATTTTTCCTTTCAATACCTATTGGACCGCTTTCGCCTATTTGCTTGACTTGTGCGCTCTCAAGAACTTCAATGCATGTTCCCATGTTCATGATCGTCAATTCGCAGTAATCCCAGTTTGCCCATTTTTCCCCTGACTGCGAGATCATGACTTTTTGCAGTTTCAACAAACATCTATGGTAGATGTTGTTTCCAGTTTTCTTCACAAAGTTGATGTCAGATTCATCCCCATTGAAGGCTAAAATCATGAAGTATAAGTACCAAGGGGCTTTCCCCTTGACTTCATTGCAGTCCAATGTGGATGCGATCAGCGATATAGAGATTGGTCATGTGGACATGGCCAAGTTTGTGGATAGAACAAAGCAATCAAATCCTCCTTGGTATCTGCAAAAGATTATCGACAGCAACATTCACTTAGTTGCCTATTTTCCTATTGCTGCCCACAATCCTAAATTTGTTCTTCAAGTAGCGAGTCACTATAATAGGGATACCAGGACTGTGTCTAATTCTCAAGGAAATGTGATCATGAGATTAGATGCAGAGTTTCTTGATAAAATCTTTATGTGTCCTCCAACTGTAAATGTTGGTGAAATAGATTTTACTTCGGGGCAAAATGAATTTGATAAAGATGTGGGAGCTGCAAAGAAACATATCAACAGTAAGTGGTTGAAGACTCCTCGGAGTAACTTGTCCAGGTGGCCAAAAGACCTCCCGAGAAGTGACTTTGTTGAGGAGTTAAGTGATTTGATTACATTGTTGAGTCAAATTAGAGGTCTCCCTTCTTCATCCAAGTTTCAGGAATGGATGTATACATACATTAAGGTGATTCTCAGGGGTCAACAGAAAATATTCTGGGGGGAACATATCAGCAATGCTCTGCATGATCAGCTGGTGAAAGTTAACACAACTTTCAAATTTTATATGACTTCATATCTGGTGTATGTTGCTGCAAGCATGAGGAGTTTCCCTGGTTTAACTCAAGTTGGTGATAGGAGATTGGTTCCACTTTATGAGTATTATCCACAAATTACTGTAAAGGGATTAATCCATCATTTCCACAGAGTTAATGATGCCTTCTTTTCAGTATTCATGTGTTTATGGAATAATGAACTTGAGCAAAAAAGAGTATTAGATGAGGCCTGGGAGGTGGTCAACTCTTTTGGTTGTTTATTCTTACAATATCCAACTTTCACTTATCTCAAAGTGGGATACTATCCTGGCTATCCGTATATGCTTCCACGGTATCCCAGTGATAGAATTATTCTGATGGAACTATGTAGACAGTTGATTGTTGTGCACAATAAGCAGATGGAGTTGAAAAAATCAGGAATTAAGTTTCCTATAGAAATTGGGAGGTACTCTGTTCAATTGGCTACCAAGGCCAAAGCAGTTGAATCAAAGATGCAACTGGTCACTATGAAGACCTTCAAGAAAAGAGATCATTTTGATTTCAGAAGAGTGCAGGACAAGATCAAGAGGAGGTCAGTTTTCCATATACCAATGGTTAAAGATATTTGGGCCGATCTCAGAACACATAATGAGATCAAGAAGCTAGATTATTGTAGACTTCACTTGACTATAATTGAAGAATTGGGTCTTGCAGATATTCTGGAGGGAATGGAAGATGAAGGGGATGTTTTGGATCCCAAATACAATGTTGAGAACATTGAATCCTCACCTCTATCAGAGGTCAAATGGTCTGTCAAAGAAGAAACTTCAATCAGGAAAAAATTTCAGCCAATTCTAGCCAACACAAATGTGTGGTTAGGAAGTAGAGGAATTAGTCTGAAAGAATTTCTTACTGGATCAGCAACTAAGATTCAGGAGCAAACAAGAAAAAAGGTAGAAAACTGAACAAAGAACAAAAGTGACACTCCCTCTTCTTCTAAAGTGCATAAACCAAAAATCAAGTTTGTATCTAAAGGAGGTAATAAGAAAGAAGTTGCAAGAACTTCTACTATCACAGAATCAGGTGCCGAGGATACAAATGTTGATAAAATGGAGATTGAAGATATTGAGATTGAATAGTAAGATGTTGAGGAACCTAATGATGCTAAGCAAGTAGAAATGCCTGAGAAGCCAGATGAGGAAAATGAAAAAGAACAAGAGAAGGAGGAGAATGTAGAATAGGAACAACTTGGTGATTCACAACTTTCCCCTCAGAAGGATCTTCCACCAGAATCACAAGTTTCTACACCCCTTCATCATGCTCCTGTGTCTGGTAGTTTTCTGGTAGTTTCCAATGTTCCTATTTCACCTATTTTTGTTGTGTCTTCTGATAATACCCCTCCCTTTGTAAGAACAAGTTTTGGGACCGTGTTTAATTCTTCTGGTTCTATTCCAAGTCTGTCTTCCCCATCATTTGATATTGGTGAACAAACTGTTCTGGAGCATTTTATAGATGGTTCTAAAAAAGTGGTTGATACAAATGCAGTTTTTACCCACACTAGTCCTATTGTTACTATAACAGGTGTGAGCATGGATCCAGCAAAACAGGTAATTGACTCTTCTCCGAATGTTGGTGCCTCAACACTTCCTCCATGGTTGTCTACCTACACTTCAAAGAGGAAGAAGTAAGCAATTTCACCGAATGAAATTGATATAGAGAAGTTACTTTCTGCTAAGCCAAAGGCCCAGAAAAAGAAACCTAAAACTTTTTCTAGGGTTATTAATGAAAAAAGAGTCAGATATGTAGAAATTGCTAAGTTGCCAGATGATGCCACTGCAGATACTTTTGATATGAATGATTATATTGTCAAAGTTGAGTTAGGTAAGCTAACTCATGAAGGTATCAAGGTAGATTTTCAAACCACTGCAAGCTCATTGTTTGAGAAATATGATGAGGTAAAGAAAGAAAAAGAGCAGTACAAAGCAAAGGCAGAACAACTTGTTGTTCTTCAGAAAATAGTAAAATCATCTGAGATCATGGAACCTATGGCAGTGACTGTTGATGACCCTCTTATTCATAAAGTTGAGAAAGTTTAGGCCAGAGGAAGAGTGGTTGGTGATATTGTGGAACGGTTGTTGGCACAAGGAAGAGTTCTATTGAAGACCACAGTGGAAAGAAAAGGAAAGATGGACAAGGCAAAAGCTGAGCTAGATGACATTATTGATTTACTTTCTCAAGAACTACAAGATCAAGAGGAAAGTTTAGAGGAATGGGTTGAGATGAAGAAGATCAAAATAAAGAATCTGATAGCCATTGGTGTCATTTCAAACTGAGAGTCTTATCTTAAGACCAAGGAATCTATTGCCCATCGCATCAATGTGATAAAAGGTTTACTTGATGACTTGTGCCAAGTACGTGAAAATAGTGAAAACAGTAATGTCTTGCTTCTACATAGGTTAGAGAAACTACCATACACTCTGACAGGTGAAGGTCACAAGTTTCTCTCAGCAGAGGAGATGTAGATGCTTTCGAGAAGATGGTGGAGCATAAATTTGAAGATGAAGTGCCTACAGTGGTTTCGATGGATAGCCTTTATGATCATCACTCAACTTTTGAGAATCTAAAGGATAATCTTGAGAAACATGATAACGTAATAAAGGCAGTTAAAGATGCATTTCTCAGGGCTTGTACCATCTCAGAGAATACAACGAAGCCTGATGTATGTGAAATGGCAGCAGTACAAACTATGTATAAAAACTTTTTGAAGAAGAATGATGGTCGTAGCTGGAGTTCATTTTCAATGCCTTATTTTATTTTCAGTCTTGTAGATGTAATTTGAATTTTGTTATGGACATACTCACATGTAATTTTCTCAAATGAAATTACATATGAGACAAAAGAAGTCATAAGTCAAATAGGACTCTTTTGTTTGAATAAGTCAAAGTAGTTAAAATTTTTCTATTTTTGCTCTAGGCTCCTCCCTATAAATAAAGAGGGCCTCTATTGTAATTTCTATCTTTTATCTATTGCAAAGAAACTCTGCCGAATTGGAAAACATTTCAAGACTTTGAGATTTTTATGTTTATCTAGTTTTCAAGTGAATATCAATATAAGCAAGCAATTTGAGTATCAAACTTTGAGTTGAATCATATTGTTTTATGATATCAATGTTCTGATGTCATTGGTGTTATATTATATTGGATCATTGCTAGAATTGTGGAGTTTGTTGGAAATTGAGAGAAGTGTTCTTGTTTTGGTTAAATAGACTTTGTGCTATTTTCTCATTGCGGGAGTTTGTGTTTACATTTGTGATAATAAAATTGTTTAGAGACTTTGTGCTATAAACTGTTGTGTTCAAGTTAGTTATATCATATTGGGTGAAAGTGGAGACTTTGAGCTACATTTGAATTCAATCAAGTTTATTTGTGGGAAATAAGTCAAACAATAGAAGACTTTGTGTTTCTATGGTTTGTCCAGGTTTAGGAATTATTAAAGATCATTTCTTTTGAAGTTGTCATTTTGAAAGAGAGAAACATCTATTCTGAAAAAAGAGAATAGGATGCAATGAAAACACCCCAAGAATAGTTTTAGTTTATTTAAGTATTGAAAGTTGCTTCTTAGAAAGAGCTCATTATCTAGAGGGAACCTCCCCTTGCTGAGAGGAGAGACTTAGTCTCAGTATAGCTGTGGTGATATAACCATTTTGTTGTTGGTTAGCTAAATGACAAAATATTCACCCAACAATTTTTTGGTGACTCTACTAGGGAAGAACGCGCAACTTAGAGCCTCACGCTTTGAGTTGAAGCATTTCATCCTCTTCCATTGTTTTAAGTTGTTTCCAAATCTTTGTTGAGTACATTGCATTCTGGCAGACTCACGATATACAAGAAGCAAAAGAGCTCAAGGAGTTATTGATCCTATGTTTGAGTTGATGCAGCAAAATAACTTTGGTCTTTTGCCTCCACAACCTCAGCTTCAGTGAACTAGGAGTTTTCCTCCTACTAACACTGGGTCTCCAATACTAGGTGAAGCTTCTAGCTCTAGTACTAACAAAGTTTTATCTGTTTGAATCCCTCAAAGGTTTGTTATCCCACCTTTCAATCAACACATAATGGCAGCTCAAGGCCTGTGGGGTAATACTTTTAGTCCTTTGAATTTAATGCCACCACTGCATGAACTACCTTGTAGTTCAAGGAAGAATTTCCCTAAATTCTATGGCGATGGGAAGGTCCATCCTAATGAACACATTGCAGCGCTTTGCATAGCTTGTGGTGTGATAGGGGTGGAACACAAAGATGTAGCTATGAGACTTTTTGTCGAAACACTTCAAGGTGTTGCTGTAGATTGGTTCTACCACCTCCAAGCCCAAACCATAACTAGTTGGAATACTCTCAAAACTAAGTTTGAAGCTAGGTTTAAGCCTATGGAAGATGTACATACTTTGTTATCTCAGCTAACACATATGAAGAAAGAACCACATGAGCCCATGCGATATTTCATCGCCAAGTTCAATAAATTAACAAATAAGATTCTGATGACCGCTCAACCAATGATGGAGAATCTTAAATGTTTCTTCATCAATACTCAGCTTCCTAAGGTAAGTTTTCTGTTAAGCAGGCTGGTCCCGCTGATCTTCCTGCAGCTCAAAGATTGGCTATGGAGGTTGAAGATGATCTTATCCTTGCGGGTAAGATAAGAAGAGATTCAAATAGAAATAGAGGTTAGCTCTCTACTAATAATTCTTCCACAAGCACCACAGATCCTATGGTGCAAAATTTAGCAAATAAGTTGCTAGCTTTGAAAAAGCAAATGTCCCAAGGCATGTCTACTCCTTCTTATAGGGATATACCAAGGAGGACATTTCCTAACAATTCATATCAAGGAAATGCTGCCTGAAATCAAGGGCAACAAAATCATCTTCCACCAACATAGGGGAAGCTTGCCATTGAAGCAGCGCCGATCAACTCAGTAGTTGGCTACTATGAAGCAGAACATGACAATTCTTTCCAACCTAATTTGGATTAGGAGAATAATGCTAATCTTTTTACAGAAGGAGAAGAAGAATTAGCTAGCGACTCTACCATTGGTTTTCTAAATTACCAAGATGAAGCTGAAAGAGAAGGAGAAGTATATGATGGAGTGTATGCTATTTTTACCAGGTCCCAAAATCAATCAAATCAGCAAGCTGATAAAGGAAAGACAAGAGAGGAGCCTCAACCTGTGATCTTGATTGCCAAGCAAGGAACTCAGTTGCCTTTTCAATCAAAGGACCCGGTTATCAATAAACAAGTAAGTTCATCTAACAATCCTGTTTCTTCTACTTTGTTCCTCAGACTAGTACTACCCCAACCAAAACCCAGAATGATGGATTTCCTTCCTCTGTATCTAGTTCATTTTAGCTCTTTGACATAATAGATCATGCTAGGAAAACCAAATTTTGGATGTCTAAGGTAGAGTATTTACAAGCTAATCCTAAACAGTTTGATAGGTTAGCTAAATATGTGAAAAACAAGGTTGCCCCTACAAGGCAAGATTCTCCTAAGACTGCCCATGACTCCTCAAAGAAAAAATCCACCCAAAATAACCTAGTCACTACTCCCCTTGTGGCCCCAGGGAAAATATAACCTTTCTATGTTTCTCTATTAGTCAATGGCCACAAGTTAAGCAATTGTATAATAGACTCCGGCGCTTCTAACAATGTGATGCCCGCCAAGGTGGCAGATGCTCTTGATCTCACTTTGACTAAGACCTTTGGGAGATGTTTCTCAATGGAAAATAATCAAGCACCTTTGTTAGGCCAAATCAAGGATGCCCAATTTGCATTTGCAGCCTTTCCGCATAAGAGGATCAAGATGACCGTCCTAGTTGATGTTCCATCTTCTTATGGCATTTTGCTTGGGCGTAATTTTTGTAAAGATGTGGGTGGAGAACTAAACATGGATTTATCTGAGGCAAGGATACTTGTTAAAGGTGTTATGCAAAAGTTGCTTCCTGAGGAGGCAAAATATATTGTTACCCAAACTAAAAATCCAAAAGCCCAATTTTGTTTGAGTCTTCAGGTGGGTAATTATTTCTTGTCTACTGAAGATACTTCTAGTTCATCAGATGAGAGTTCAGATATTTTAGATGGAGAATCAGAAGATAATTTAGATGAGAGCATAGTGATGTCAGATTCTTCTCTTTCTGACGAAGAAGAATCTACTGGTTGCAGAAACATCAAAGTGGGAAATTCAAATGATGTTTGGATTTTAGAATTTGATGGCAATTGTTCTTCCACCAGATCTAGAGCCAGGGTAGTTTTGATATCTCCACAAGGTGATATCTTTCCTTTCTCCTATAAGCTGCAGTTTGACAATACTAATAACACTACTGAATACGAGTCATTATTACTCGGAATAGAGGCTGCTTGTGTTAAAGGTATTAAGAATCTTCACACACAAGGTGATGCTGAACTTGTGGTTTACCAAGTGAGAAAACTTTATCAGACCAAGAATGAAAGGCTGAGACATTACTGCAATCATGTCTGGGATTGCATTGAGGGTATTGATGCTTTTGACATCTCTACAGTGCCGAGAGAGTTTAATGATCGTGCTGATTCATTGGCTGTCTCCGCCACCCTTATGGTTCCCCATAAGGACTTCAAAGGCAACAAGTACACCATTGAGTTGGTTTTTCGACCAAGTGTGCTGGACAATGCTAACCATTGGTAGGTCTTCAATGGTGATAATCAAATCATAGCTTTCTTAGAGAAGATAGATAAATTTGATGAGCTCTATTTTAAAGGTGGTGATTCTCCACCACGTGAATATGTTTTTGAAATAGATTCACAAACTGGTGAGGAGATTCTTCAGTTAAAAGGGAATAAGATTTTGAAAGGTTTGGTTTCTCTGGAAAAGTTATTTGACAAGCATGATAGATAGATCAAACAGCAGCAACAACTTGATTCAAGTTCATCCATGGAATTTGAGCAAGTAAATTTGAGTTCTGAAGCAGATCCCAAGATGGTTGACATTGGGAAATGTTGCACTGTTGATGAGAAATTCAAATTCATTACACTTCTTCACCATTACATTGATGTTTTGGAGTATTCATATGATGATCTGAAGTCTTTCAGACCCAAGGAGATCCAACACAAAATCCCTCTCAAGGTTGGATCGTTGCCTCACAAGCAAAAGCAAAGGCAGTATAATCCCAAGATATCAGGTACTGTTCTTTCTGAAATCTAGAAAATGTTGAATGCAAGGATAATCTTTCCTATCCATCATTCCACTTGGATTGTGAATATTGTTCCTGTGAGAAAGAAGAATGGAGAAATCCGTATTTGTGTTAACTTCAGAAATCTCAACCAGTCTTCTTTAAAAGATAACTACCCTTTTGCCTATTATGGACCAAGTGTTACAAATTGTAAGTGGTTCGGAGATGTTGTCTATGTTAGACAATTTTTCAGGCTATAACCAAGTAGAAGTCAGCGAAGCAGATCAATACAAGACTGCCTTCACAACACCTTGGGGTACATTTGCATACCACAAGATGTCATTTGGTTTGATCAACGCTGGTGCTACTTTCCAAAGAGCAATGGACCTCGCTTTCAGAGATGAAATGGGGAAATTCATTATGGTGTATCTTGATGAATTGACCGTTTTCTCTAAACAGCGTCAAGATCATGCCTACCATTTGCGACAGGTTCTGGAACGGTGTCGTCAAAATGGTATTTCTCTTAATACTAATAAATCAATTTTTGGGGTTACAGAGGGTAAGCTTCTCGGTCACATTATGTCCAGAGAAGGTACTAAAATTGACTCAAAAAGAGTCAAGTCTATCCAGAGTCTTACTTTTCCTACTAGTAAGATTGCAGTTCATTCTTTCTTCGGAAAGGTGAATTTTCTGTGGAGGTTCGTTCCAGAATTCGCAGAGAAAAGCCGTCATATTGTCAATATGATGAAAGGTAAGACCACTTTCCATTAGAGTGCGGAAGGTAAAGTAGCCTTTGAGGACATTAAGAGGGACATAGCTCATGCTCTGGTTCTGGTTTGTCCTAACTATACTAAGGACTTCATAATGTACAGTTATGCTTCCGAGCATACACTTTCAGCAATTATGGTTCAACAGAATGAAGAAGGTGTGGAATATCCTATTTCATTTATGAGTTGTCATCTAAAGGCTCATGAACTAAAGTACTCAAATATGGAGAAACATGTTTATGTCATGGTCAAGGCGGTGAAGCATTTCTGGTTTTATATTTTGAATTCACATACTGTTGTTTTGGTGCCGGATACAACAATGAAATCTATCTTGACACAAGAAGAATTTGGGACCAAAAGGGGCAATTGGATTGCCAAAATTCAAGAGTTTGATATTGATATCAAACCCACCAAGCTTGTACGTGGGAGAGGTTTGTGTCAGCTGATTGCTGACAATGTCCCAAAAGAAACAGGTGATGAAGAAGAAGAGGTTGAGGATATGCCAACTGTTCTCTTTGTTACTACTACAAATGAGTGGTATTCAAATATCACTCATTTTCTCACCTATGGTGAGTGTCCTTCTCATTTATCTTATAAAGAGAAGCAAACTATCAAGTTAAAGGCTGCAAACTATGTCTTGTGGGATAATGGTTTGTATAAAAGAAGCCTTGATGGAGTTTTTCTCTGTTGTGTGGATAAAGCACAACAAAGCAAACTTTTGGATTCTTTTCACAATTTGGCTTGTGGAGGACATTTTTTTGCACCGGTGACAACTCATAAAATTTTGCAGGCTAGGTACTATTGGCCTGCATTGTTTCAAGATGCGTACAACTGGGTACATAGATGTGAGCTCTACCAGCAGTTTGTTGGGAAGCCTAAGTTGGCTGCATTACCACTAAAACTAGTTGTGATTGAAGAACCTTTTAAAAAATGGGGCATTGACTTCATTGGTGCTGTGAACCCACCGTCGAGTGCAGGACACAATTTTGTTCTCTCGGCAACAGATTACTTCACCAAGTGGGTGGAGGCAATCCCAGTCAAGCATGCTACTTCTGAGGTAGTATGTAATTTTCTTAAGGAAAATATTATTTCCCAGTTTGGAGTTCCAAACAAAATTGTAGCAGATAATGCTACTTGTTTTTCTTCAAACGATATCACTAGTTTTTGCTATGAACATGGGATCATTCTTTCTCATTCATCAGACTACTATCCGCAAGGAAATGGTCAGGCAGAATCTAGTAACAAGAATTTGGTTACGATTATCAGGAAACTGGTAGAGGATAATCAGAGGACTTGGCATAAAGCTTTATTTGATGCTTTATGGGCTGATAGGATTACCCCCAAAAGGGCAATAGGTATGTCATCGTTTCAGGTCCTATATGGTCTGAATGCATAAAAACCTATTACTTTGGAATTGCCAACTTTGAAGTTGGCAAAAGCAGTGGAAGATAGAACTTTTGAAAGTTCTATTGATAAAAGAATAATGTACCTCACTAAACTTGAAGAGCAATGGGTTATGGTAGTAGACCGTATTATTGAGCATCAAAGTTAGGTAAAGAAACTTTTTGACAAGAAGGCAAAGGCTAGAGAATTTCAAGTTGGAGATCAAGTCTTGTTATGGGACAAGAGGAGAGAGCCAAAAGGAATGCATGGGAAGTTTGATTCCTTATGGAGAAGCTCATTCGTCATTCATCAATTTTGTGGTGAAAATAGCTTCTTGTTGTAGTATCATGATGGAACACCATTCTTGCTACTCCATAGTGGATAGCATCTGAAGCACTTCAATCCTTGAAGTATCAGATAAGTTCATTTGTACATTTGTATAGTTTTTGTGTTTTTATTTTTCATTTTTGTTTAGTCTTTTTTGTGTCTTTTTGTTTTGGTAGCTTGACTGTATGGCCCAATGGCATGGATGAAGGCACTTAGAGATTGGATTCTTCTCCCTTTGATTGTTTCCAAGAACGATCGAAGGAAGTTCCCCAGTTAGAGCCAATTGTTGTTCTCAAAATTAGCTACGCTCATTTTGTAGACAACCCCTACGAAACTTGTCTGTTTCATAGCCTACACTCTAAGTTCACAAATGGAGACAAGTCCTCTTGGCCTCATGTGAAGTCATCTAACATCTTAGAATAGTTTGTGACATTCTCCTAAGTTGATTCCTCGAGATTCACGAAATCAATTAGGTTATGAGCCTATCGAAATATCAATTTTGACTATTTTTGGGTGTTAGAAAATTTTTGAGTTTTTATGTGCAGAGTCAGTCAATTCTGCCACTCTTACATATATTTGTGTTTTAATGTGCAATGTCGGCAAAATTTGTCGCTAAGACATGTTTGTTTTTTCATTTTGATTAACATGCAAGGGCGGTGAAAATCGTCGCCCATGCATTTTTCCTTGTCAAAGTTTAAAAAATGTGTAATAGTGGTCGTTATTGCCATTTTTGCATGTGGTTCAATGACATATAGAGTTGGCCTTTTCCGCCGCTCAGACAAATCTTTGCGGATTTCACAAACTTGAGTGTCATTAATGGCAGTCGTGTCGCCATTAATACATTGTTTTAAATCTTTTTAAGGTGTAATTTGTTTTATTTTGTTTGTCTCTCGTTCTCAAGTCTCTCTAGACCGAATATCAATCCTTAGATGCTGATTTAATCGTGTGGACTATTGGAACGAGTGAATTTGAGTAGATTTTGGCCTTCGCAAGAAGTCTAGGGTGTTAGATGACTGTAACAGGTAAGCCCTTATTTTTTGTTGTTTGTTTTTGTTTTCTTTTAGGGTTTTCTTATGAAATGAAATGTATGTTTGTATTTTGTCAATGTTATTGTTGCGCTTAAAATCTCATAGGAATTGTTTTTCCATTTGTTCTTTTCTTTGTGAACTATTTCTAAACCCTAGATCCTCACAGTTTTGGGTTTTTGTTTATATTCATTTTTTAAAAAAAAATTTGTCAAGATTTGTAAACCTAGCTTCTCTGTAAACAAATTTTATTATTTTTTGTAAACTTAGGTTTAGAACTCATTTTTTACCTGTTTGTCATCGGTATCTTCCACTGACTATGTCTTGTCTCCTATGAGTTTGTCAGTGCATGTGATGTTGGTGAAAACCACCGCCGACACATACACTTTGCTTTCAAACTTTACCACATGTAGGGGCGGTCAAAACCACCGCTCCTACATGAAATCCTTATTGATTATTCACATGCTTTAGTGGTAAAAATTGTCGTTCCTGCATGTGTTTAAGGTTTCAATAATGAGATGTATAAGCAGTCATTTCGACTGACTAGACATTTGAAGTTTTTCCTCCAATATGCATTGGCGGGCCTTTTTGCCGCTTGCGCATGCACCCAGTAAAACTTGCATTTTTTACTCTCATGTAAAGGCAGTCATATTGGTCGCCCCTACATCAAACTTGCATTTTTTTCCTCTATATGCAGTAGCAGTCATCTTGACCGACCATGCATGATAATAATCTAACCCCCCATGCAGGAGCGGCCAAAATCGTCGCCCATGCATGTAACCCTGCAAATTTTCCTAACACTGGGAAATTTTTCCTTTCAATACCTATTAGCCTGCTTTCGCCTGTTTCCTTGACTTGCACGCTCTCAAGCCCTTCAATGCATGTTCCCTTGTTCATGATCGTCAATTCGCAGTAATCCCAATTTGCCCATTTTTCCCCTGACTATGAGATCATGGCTTTTTGTAGTTTTAACAAACATCTGTGGTAGACGTTGTTTCTAGTATTCTTCACAAAGTTGATGTCAGAGCTATCCCCATCGAAGGCTAAAATCATGAAGTATAAGTACCAAGGAGTTTTCCTCGTGACTTCATTGTAGTCCAATGTGGACGTGATCAGAGATATAGAGATTGGTCATGTGGACATGGCCGAGTTTGTGGATAGAACAAAGTAGTCAAATCCTCCTTGATATATGCAGAAGATTATTGACAGCAACATTCACTTGGTTGCCTCTTTTCCTGTTGCTGCCCACAATCCTGAATTTGTTCTTCAAGTAGTGAGTCACTATAATAGGGATACCAGGACTGTGTCTGATTCTCAAGGAAATGTGATCATGAGAATAGATGCAGAGTTTCTTGATAAAATCTTTATGTGTCCTCCAATTGTAAATGTTGGTGAAATAGATTTTACTTCGGGGCAAAAAGAATTTGATAAAGATGTGGAAGCTGCAAAGAAACATAAAAATAGTAAGTGGTTGAAGACTCCTCAGAGTAACTTGTCCAGGTGGCCAAAAGACCTCCCAAGAAGTGACTTTGTTGAGGAGTTAAGTGATTTGATTACATTGTTGAGTCAAATTAGACGTCTCCCTTCTTCATCCAAGTTTCAGGAATGGATGTATACATACATTAAGGTGATTCTCAGGGCTCAAAAGAAAATATTCTGGGGGGAACAGATCAGCAATGCTTTGCATGATCAGCTGGTGAAATTTAACACAACTTTCAAGTTTTATATGACTTCATATCTGGTGTATGTTGCTGCAAGCATGAGGAGTTTCCTTGGTTTAACTCAAGTTGGTGATAGGAGATTGGTTCCAGTTTATGAGTATTATCCACAAATTACTCTAAAGGGATCAATACATCATTTCTGCAGAGTTAATGATGCCTTCTTTTGAGTATTCACGTGTTTATGAAATAATGAACTTGAGGAAAAAAGAGTATCAGATGAGGCCTGGGAGGTGGTCAACTCTTTTGGTTGTTTATTCTTATAGTTTCCAACTTTCACTTATCTCAGAGTGGGATACTATCCTGGCTATCCATATATGCTTCCACGGTATCCCAATGATAGAATTATTCTAATGGAATTGTGTAGACAGTTGATTTTTGTGCACAATAAGAAGATGGAATTGAAAAAGTCAGGAATTAAATTTCCTATAGAAACTGGGAGGTACTCTATACAATCCGCTACCAAGGCCAAAGCAGTTGAATCAGAGATGCAACTAGTCACTATGAAGACTTTCAAGAAAAGAGATCATTTTTATTTCAGAAGGGTGAATAACAAGATCAAGAGGAGGTCAGTTTTCCATATACCAATGATTGAAGATATTTGGGCCGATCTCATATCATAGAATGAGATTAGGAAGCTAGATTATTGTAGACTTCACTTGAGTCTAATTGAAGAATTGGGTCTTGCAGATATTCTGGAGGGAATGGAAGATGAAGGGTATGTTTTGGATCCCAAATACAATGTTGAGAACATTGAATCCTCGCCTCTACCAGAGGTCATATGGTCTGTCAAAGAAGAAACTTCAATCAGGAAAAGATTTCAGCCAATACAAATGTGTGGTTAGGAAGTAGAGGAATTAGTCTGAAAGAATTTCTTACTGGATCAGAAACTGAGATTCAGGAGCAAACAAGAAAAAAGGTAGAAAACTGAACAAAGAACAAAAGTGACACTCCCTCTTCTTCTAAAGTGCATAAACCAAAAATCAAGTTTGTATCTAAAGGAGGTAAGAAGAAAGAGGTTGCAGGAACTTCTACTATCATAGAATCAGGTGTCGAGGATACAAATGTTGATAAAATGGAGATTGAAGATATTGAGATTGAACAGCAAGATGTTGAGGAACTTGATGATGCTGAGCAAGCAGAAATGCCTGAGAAGCCAGATGAGGAAAATGAAAAGGAACAAGAGGAGGAGTATGTAGAACAGGAACAACTTGGTGATTCACAGCTTTCCCCTCAGAAGGATCTTCCACCGGAATCACAAGTTTCTACACCCCTTCCTCATGCTCTTGTTTCTGGTAGTTTTCCAGCAGTTTCCAATGTTCCTATTTCACCTATTTTTGTTGTGTCTTCTGATAATACCCCTTCCTCTATAAGAACAAGTTTTGGGACTGTGTTTAATTCTTCTGGTTCTATTCCAAGTCTGTCTTCCCCATCATTTGATATTGGTGAACAAACTGTTCTGGAGCATTTTCTAGATGGTTCTGAAAAAGTGGTTGGTACAAGTACAGTTTTTACCCACACTAGTCCTATTGTCACTATAAAAAGTATGAGCATGGATCCAACAAAATAGGTAATTGACTCTTCTCTGAATGTTGGTGCCTCAACACTTCCTTCATGGTTGTCTACCTACACTCCAAAGAGGAAGAAGCAAACAATTTCACTGGATAAAATTGAGATAGAGAAGTTACTTTCTGCTAAGCGAAAGGCCTAGAAAAAGAAACCTAAAACTATTTCTAGGCTTATTAATGAAAAAGGAGTCAGATACGTAGAAATTGCTAAGCCGCCACATGATGCCACTACAGATACTTTGTATATGAATGATTATATTGTCTCCAGAGTTGAGTTAGGTAAGCTAACTCATGAAGGTATCAAGGCAGATTTTCAAACCACTGCAAGCTCATTACTTGAGAAATATGATGAGGTAAAGAAAGAAAAAGAGTAGTACAAAGTAAAGGTAGAACAACTTGCTACTGTTCTTTAGAAAATAGTAAAATCATCTGAGATCGTGGAACCTATGGCAGTGACTATTGATGACCCTCTTATTGAAAACTTGAGAAAGTTCAGGCCAGAGGAAGAGTGGTTGGTGATATTGTGGAATGGTTGTTGACACAAGGAAGAGTTCTATTGAAGACCACAGTGGAAAGAAAAGGAAAGATGGACAAGGCAAAAGCTGAGCTAGATGACATTATTGATTTACTTTCTCAAGAACTACAAGATCAAGAGGAAATTTTAGAGGAATGGGTTGAGATGAAGAAGATCAAAATAAAGAATTTGATAGCCATTGGTGTCATTTCAAACTGAGAGTCTTATCTTAAGTCCAAGGAATCTATTGCCCATCGCATCAATGTGATAAAAGGTTTACTTAATGACTTGTGGCAAGTGCGTGAAAATAGTGAAGACAGTAATGTCTTGCTTCTACATAGGTTAGAGGAACTACCATGCACTCTGACAGGTGAAGGTCACAAGTTTCTCTCAGCAGAGGAGATGATAGATGCTTTCGAGAAGATGGTGCAGCAGAAATTTAAAGATGAAGTACCTACAGTGGTTTCGATGGATAGCCTTTATGATCATCACTCAACTTTTGAGAATCTAAAGGATAATCTTGAGAAACATGAGAAAGTAATAAAGGCGGTTAAAGATGTAGTTCTCAGGGCTCATACCATCTCAGAGAATACAGTGAAGCCTGATGTATGTGAAATGGCGGCAGTACAAACTATGTATAAAAACTTTTTGAAGAAGAATGATGGTGGCAGCTGAAGTTCCTTTTCAATGCCTTAGTTTATTTTCAGTCTTGTAGATGTAATTTGAATTTTGTTATGGACATACTCACATGTAATTTTCTCAAATGAAATTACATAAGAGACAAAAGAAGTCATAAGTCAAATAGGACTCTTTTGTTTGAATAAGTTAAAGTAGTTAAAATTTTCCTATTTTTGATCTAGGCTCCTCCCTATAAATAAAGAGGGCCTCTATTGTAATTTCTATCTTTTATTTATTGCAAAGAAACTCTAGCGAATTGGAAAACATTTCAAGACTTTGAGCTTTTTATGTTTATCTAGTTTTCAAGTGAATATCAATATAAGAAAGCAATTTGAGTATCAAACTTTGAGTTGAATCATATTGTTTTATGATATCGGTGTTCTGATGTCATTGGTGTTATATTATATTGGATCATTGCTAGAATTGTGGAGTTTGTTGGAAATTGAGAGAAGTGTTCTTATTTTGGCTAAATAGACTTTGTGCTATTTTCTCATTGTGGGAGTTTGTGTTTACATTTGTGATAATAGAGTTGTTTAGAGACTTTGTGCAATAAACTATTGTGTTCAAGTTAGTTATATCATATTGGGTGAAAGTGGAGACTTTGAGCTACATTTGAATTCAATCAAGTTTATTTATGGAAAATAAGTCAAACAATAGAAGACTTTGTGTTTCTATGGTTTGTCTAGGTTCAGGAATTATTAAATATCATTTCTTTTGAAGTTGTCATTTTGAAAGAGAGAAATATCTATTCTAAAAAAAGAGAATAGGATGCAATGAAAACACCCCAAGAATAGTTTTAGTTTATTTAAGTATTAAAAGTTGCTTCTTAGAAAGAGCTCATTATCTAGAGGGAACCTCCCCTTGCTAAGAGGAGAGACTTAGTCTCATTATAGCTGTGGCGATATAACCATTTTGCCGTTGGTTAGCTAAACGACAAAATATTCACCCAACAAGGTCGACCTATTCTTCTACTATTTGTTCTGTCAAACTGAAACTTGATACTCAGAAGCTAATATCTTTTGAGTCCTTCGTCACCAGAGGACAAAACTCTAGATTTAGAGTGTCTTGACAATGCTTTCAACTACCTTAGATCCGCAGTAAACCATGCCTTTCCACCGGAGAGATCCAGACCGAGATACCGGACCCTATCACCTGCTCTGTTCCTAACTGTTCGGACTTAGATAAATTCTGATTCTAACTTCCGGTATGAACAAATTTTGTTATACGGATGATTGGGATGATCTTAGTTGCCATCAATGACAACACCTATCAATGCGAAGTAGTGTCTCTTGCCAACAATCTCCCCCTTTGGCATTGATGGCAACACTTAGTGAAAAATGACTAAGTGTCAGAATAACTCCCCCTTTGCTTATACTCCATATTGCTGTTCATACTTCTTTCCAATGCTCCCCCTTTGTTAGATTCCTCATTTTTCACTGCTCTTCACTCCCCCTTTGACATCAATGGCAAAGGGTGGCGTCCGCAAGCCAAAATTTTCCAAAAATTCTGTGTATAATGCCGCATATGTACAAGTAATCATTAAGTTCTATTTACATGAACTTAAGAATGTTTGCAAAGATGGTTTTTATTTGCACAAGTTCAGAGGCCCAAGTACTCTTCATTCCATCAAAAATTGAGATGTGCCCACTCAACAAAAATGAATATGCTTCTGCCTTTGATAGATCTGATGGATCACTAGTCGGGATTGCAGTCTGAGCTTCAAATAGGGCATTATACATTGTCTCTAACGTGGGGGCAATCAATCCCCTGAGCTCACACATTCTCTTCATAATGTTACCCTTTTCTTTAACAAGCCTTTTTATCTCATCTGTGAGGCTGATTACTTGACATTCTTGACTTATAGGCGAGACTGTTAGAGGATCAAAATTTTGAGAGAAATTTGACAATTTTTGTTCTTGCTCCTTTATCTTTTTCTCAATATCCTCATTAACTTTGGGCCATGATAGACAGAATTTGTACATATCACTTCCATCATTTTGAGCATTCTGAATACTCTTTATGCTAATACCAAGTATCCTTCTATCATTTCCTATCAGGTTCTTTATTTCACAAAATTTCTTTCTGAACTTTTGCCTCCGTAAACTTCTCAAAGGACTCAAAATGAGTATTTACAAAACTTACAAGATATTTCAGATGTTTGAAGGGGGAATCAGATGGACTCTTCTGGTAGGTAGGCATTAACTTTTCCAAAATCCTGGATGCAAGCCCCAGTAGCTCATTGTCCTCCATGTGGAACTTTAACATCTTTTCTCTAGCCTTTACTTGGGTGAATGATGCTATTTTCATCAGTTGAATTGGAGAGAGAGCATCTATATTGGCTAGACCTTGGAGTAGTTCAGGTTCATCAAGCTCAATCATCTCTTTTTCAAGAAGACTTTTCATTGCATCTACAATGTCTCTTGCAACATTTTCTGAACCATCCTTTTGTTTGTCAGATTTCTCAGTATTTGCTTTATGTGATTCAACATTTGCACCATCTTCTTCTGCTTTATCTTTCTTTTCTCTTTCTTCCTCTTTCTCTACTTTATTTTTCTCTATGTTCTGTGCAGAGGGACTCTTTTCTGTTTGTTCACCACTTACTACCTAATTCAGAGGGTTCTGTGAAGTAGTAATATTATCTTCTTTTCCTGATGTATCAGATGGATTAGGAGTATCTCCTGCATCAACTACTTTATCTAGCATTTATGTATCCTCCTAATTTTCTTGTTCTACTTTCATAATAGAGGCTTCACCCCACTCAGATTGTTGCTCAATGATGTTCTCTTCTTCACCATCTAGAACTTCTTCTGTGACTATGGGAAAATTGTGCTTTTTCAATGCTTTCAAAAGAATTTCTTGAGTTTCTTCAACGATTTCACTTGTTTCTCCAAGCATGAGTTTGTTCATTCTCCTTTTGCTTCTAAAGTCATCTTTGACTTCCTTGAATATCATATTTATTTGATCAGGTGAAATCTGAGGACACAAATTTATTAGCTCATGTTCCCTGATCTCCATGTCCTTGCTCTTGGCATTTTCTTTTCTTAACTCCAAAATGTTTTCCAGACTTTGTGGCAACCCAAAAGTTATCTCAATCAGTGCCTTGTTGTAGATGTTGAGATATCTGATAGTTGCTTCCTCCAACACTCTTTTATCCACATCACTGTATTCATCATAGAATTCAATCATGGGTTTTAGATTACCATCTACAATGACTGACTTTATCACATCCTCTAGGGAAAGTGTGGGCTTCTCAATATATTCCTCATATGCTTCTGTCTTTTGCTTTTTGCTAGCCCTTATGCTTCCGGATGACTTTTCTTTGGTTACTTTTGCAACTTTTATTCTGGTGGCCTTGATTTCAATGCCAGAATATGTATCTTCTTCTTCTTCTCTTATGCTTACATAGGTCCAGGATGCTTTTGTTTTCTTCCTTCTCTCCTCTTTTTCAGATGATTTTGCTTCTGGTTTTGCAAGGGCAGCAGTAGAGCTCCTAGTAATTTTTGAAGTGGAAGAGGGTTCCACTGGAGCACTTGTTTGTTTCTTATCTTGTTTCTCTTTCTTGGCTTTTTCAGTTCTTTCTCTAAATTTCTTCACAGCCTCCTTAGTTAGGCCCATATTTTCAGCCAACTGCTCAACCTTTTTTTCTTACTTTCCTATTTGTTTTAGGTTCTCTGAGCTCAGTATGCAGTTTTAAACTCAACTCCTCATTTGTCCCAAATTTCTCAACCGTTGTGTCTTTGGGCTTGCTTAGAAGATGTTGAGCATACATGTCCAGAACTCTCTCATCCACCTCATAACCCATTGGCATTATCCATACTATTCTTGGTTCTACAGCTTCCATCAGACATTGATCAATGTCAACCATGAAGCATATTTCATTTTTGTATTTCTCAACAATTGAATTTGGGATTCTTTCCCTTGAATGCATTATACTTTGAAAATTCTTGAACTAACCCCATATTGCAGTTTTTTGAACTTTAAAATCACCAATGCTACGAAGATGATCTCTGATCTGAATGGCAACTGACTCATCCTTAGTCCAGTGCACACCTTTTACCCCAAGTACCTCATTCATAAAGTAGAAGAATAGACATAGAACCAATTTACCATACTTGAAGGTGTTATTCTTATCTTTCTTAATTTTGTTCAAATTCTCAATTAGTTGATTCTATAGTAATTCACACAAGTCATAATCAGTATTTTCCTTTAGCATCTTGTATGCAACATATATGGCTATTCCAGAGATAGAATTTTCTCTGCTTAAGTAGTAAATCTTGTACCCAATCACCATGGAGGTGAATTTGACATCTAGTTCTATAATATCATTGATGGTCATTGCCCTTCTATCAAACTTGGCACCGGTAGCATCAGTCACTGTCTAGTTTTTCACAGCTTTTAGCATGGGTAACCCATCAGTTGATTTTAATCCATTTACAATTCTGATAGCATCCTTGGTAATCTTGAATGGTTTTAACAACCAAATAAATTCATCATGCATCTGACTTAAAACATATCAAAACCATTCATCCTCATCAAATGTTGGAAACCCCATGATCTGAATAAAGTGTTTATCCTATAGTGCCTTATATTCAGGTTTAAGTTCATGATTTTCATCCCTGAGTTGTTTCTCAAATAGGTCTACATACCTTAAATCTCCAAATTCATCTATGTTTGCATGAATATAAACCCTAATGTCTTCAACATGCAACACACCATATGGAACACTTTAAAAAGCACCTAACGGGTCAACTTCTATTGATTTGTGAGGATACTTCTTAAGTTTGGGTCGAGGTCTTTCAGTAATGTCAACAACATGAGGAGTAGCCATCTCAACAAATTTTAGATTCAAATCTTTACATAGAAGTACATTTTTATTCCGCGGGGTTAGGGATGATCAATTGCTGGTTAAATTCACTCTTTGTGCTTCAATCTCTAGATTTACAACTCAAATGCTCTTCTTCTTATGTCCTTCGAATGCAAAGTGATTCAAATGTGTGAACAAGTGACCTTTTATCTTTTGCAAACCCTGATTTGGCATTGTAATAAATGTGTTGCCCTAACTTTATCTGGTTACTCTATTCTTGACAGTTCTTTATGAGTCACTCCGCAAGATCTCATATCAACATATTTTCTTCCAAAAATCCTTCCAAAGGTTCTGAACAAGTTCAAAATATCCTCTTTTGTTGTGCCAGATTCAGGCACCCACTTACTAATCGAGGGAATTTGATGTTCAATGCAGCCCCCCTTGAGCCAGAGCTCCTAACTTAATTCCAGGAGGAATTGTCAGTACATGATTCCAGTGAGGATCCATCATCATTGTTTATTGTATCTTTCTTTACCCAAGTCTTGTTCATTTCACTCTGTATCTCATTCACATCAATTTTTATTTTGCCTCTGTCTTGTTTTTCCTCATCCGGTTTTCTGTTTATTGGACCTCTTCTTCCATTGTTCCTATTTCTGTAGAATCTTGCAATATGACTAGATTTATTGCAGTTAAAGTACACAACATTTCTTTTCTTATAAACTTGATTTCCTCTTGATCTACACTGATTAGCCATGTGTCCAAACCCATTGCAAACAAAACAGTAACCATTGAAAGAGTTGCTAATTCCTCTATTGTTAGCATTATTCACTAACATATTTCTTCATTCATTTGATCTATGACCATACCTCTTACACTTGAAGCATTGACCAGAGAAGGATGGATCATTTTGATTTACTCTATTTCTACACTGAGTAGATCTATGACCAAATTTATTGCAATTGAAATAATTTCCATTGAATGATGGATATCTTTGAGCATTAGGCTATCTCACGGAGGTTTTCAAGTGTTGTTTCTCCTATTCCTTGGTTGAAAATTTATTTGTCCAGATATGGGGCTTTCACCTTTCTCATATCCAGGATCATGCTTATCATCATCCTTTTTCTAACCTTCAATTAGTGCTTCAAGTTTAGCTGAGCTTATCTTGAACTTCTCCTTATATTCATTTGCAATTTCTAGATCATGTCTGAGAGTGATAATCTATCTCTCAAGTTCTCTCTCATTGTTTCTACTTTCTTGTAGATTAGATTCTAGGAGACCAGCTGTTGTATCCAATCTGCAACATTCTTCAGATCTCTCTTTCAGATTTTGATTTATCTCTTCTTCAACTTTCTTCCTATCTTCAATTTCCTTGGTTAGTCTCATCACTCCAGTTTCCATCTCATGTTTTAGGACAGTAACTTCTTTAGCTAACTTTTCACATTCCTTTGTCTTCTCATTCAGGGCCTTGTCTTCATAATTTTTTCCCAGTTGAAGAGGTTGCTCCTTTCCTTTTGCATTCGATTTGCTCAATTTTTCTTTTAGAATCTCAATGAAATCTTCAACATTTTTGAGGTTATTTTGCAACTCTTGAACTTTTGCCTTAGACTACTCAAGATCATCTAGGGCGAGATTAAGTTTCCCTTGAAGGTTATATTCATTCATTTTACTATATTCCCAGATCTTCCTTAAGCTGTTAAACATTTTCAAAGGAACCTCACTCTGATACCAATTAATGGAAATAGGACAGACAACTGAGAGGGGGGGTGAATCAGTTGTCACAAAACTTTGTATCTTTCTACAGTTAATTCTTTCTTTTGCCACTTAATAACAATTCAATAACTTAACCATGAAAATAATCAATCATATGTGTAAGAGCAGCAACATAATAACACACTTGACACCAAGATTTTTGACGTGGAAACCCAGTTAAGGGAAAAACCACGGTGGGGATTAACCCACAAGAATTAACACCCTGTTAAAAGTATTTTACAAATGGGAATGCACATGCATTCTGGCTTATTGCCCAGAGCTCACTACTCAAATGGAGGCTCACTACCTATAGAAATATTACAAGAGAATAACAAAGATTTTGAACTAAAGAATAGCATCTACCCATGCAAGAGTTTCAGTTCCGGTTAAGTGCAAAAACAGATCTTACACATTTCATCTTTGCTCTGCTCTTCTTACTGCTCTGCCTTCATTCGCACCTTAGATTTCTACTTTTCTCACATACACCTTGTTCGCATACACACACACACACGAAATCATCCAATTCCATCGGCTATATATATCCACAACATGATTTACAATCATTTTTCCAGTTGGCTTCAAAAACATTTAGAACTTTGTTGAGTATTCTGCTCTGTCGACTAGATCCATACAAAATATGAGATGCGAACCAAAAATTGCCCTCACAAATCATCAATTATGTCAGATATCAACACTAATCATCACCAATTGCCCAATAAACAACTTCTATACATCCATAATTAAGATCATTCACAAGGTCGACTTGTTCTTCTACTGTTTGTTCTGTCAAACTGAAACCCGATACTCAGAAGCTAATATCTTTTGAGTCCTTCATCACTAGAGGACAAAAATATGGATTTAGAGTGTCTTGACAATGCTTTCAACTACCTTAGATCTGCAGCAAACCATGCCTTTCCATCAGAGAGATCCAGACCGAGATACCGGACCCTGTCACCTACTCTATTCCTAACTATCTGGACTTAGACAAATTCTGATTCTGACTTCCGGTATGAACAAATTGTGTTATGCGGATGATTGGGATGATCTTAGTTTCCATCAATGACAACACCTATCAATGCGAAGTAGTGTCTCTTGCCAACAATTTACATTCTGCTAATGCATGTTAAGAGGTTTATGCTTGAAATTGCTTTGAGGGTTTAATGTTTTAATATACAACTGATTCACCTCCCCTCTCAGTTGTCCTATGCATTCTAACAAAATCTCTTATTTTTATTCTTCTTTTCTTCTTTGCATTCCTTACGAATATATCCAGCTTACCACAGTTCCAGCAAATAACTTTGGACTTTCCAAGAGATTTGGATCTCCTCTTGGACTTGGATTTATCACGCTTCTCATTCTTCTTACCTTTTTCCTTAGGTCTTCCATGAACATTTAGGGCCTCCTTGGCACCAATGGATACCTTCCTCCTCATCTCTTCAGAAAGAAAAGAACCAACCACATCTTTAGTCTTTAATATAACAGAAGTACTCCTAATAGCTATAACAAGAGAATCCCACGAATCAGGCAAAAAACAAAGCAATATTGGGCATTTCTCCTCCTCATCTATTTTGAGACCAACTAATGCCAAATGAGCCACCAACATATTGAATGCTTCTAGGTGGTCTATAATTCATCCACGCTCTTCCATTCTCAAGGAATATAATTTATTCCTCAAAAAAATCTTGTTCACTAAAGATTTGGCATGATACATCTCACCAAGCTTCTTCCATAGTTTATGTGCAGAGGTCTCTTCATGGACATTGATTAAAACATAGTCTGCCAAACACAATTTGGTTAGACCCTTGGCTTTATAGTCCATAACATCATATTGAGCAGCCAAAATAGCATCTGTAGGCCTTGAAACCTTCTCATCAACAACATCCCACAAATCTCGATCTATTAACAGATCCTCCATCTTCAACTTCCACATTTCAAAATTATTTCCAAAAAATTTATCCACCTCTATTCTCCCTGATGAACTTGCCATCTGAAAATTCCTACAACAAGATCACAAAGTGTCTTTTGCACAAGCTCCCACTCAAATATGGATTAGTTCAAAAAACCCAACAACCCACAACTGAAACCAAAGGTGATTAGGCTCTGATACCACTTGTAAAGAAGCTAAGGTAGCAGAACAACTTCCTACACTAATCTTGAGAGGAGGATAATGCAAAACTTTACAGATCTTTAACAGTTACATAAACTTAAATAGAAATAAACATAGATATCATGCATATCACAACACAGTGATTTATGTGGGGAAAACCCTTTCGGGAGAAAAACCCCACACTCCAAAAGTCACCCAATATATTATTCAGAAATCACAAAGATTACAATATACTTGCAGAGAAAGCTTCTCACAGGAGTATTACCACCAGAGATCTAGAGAAAACACGACCGCTATCAGACTCTTAGAATACATCATGATACTGCAGTTGTAATACAACACCCTCTTAAAATAGGGTTACCTTCTAGGGCAAGACAAGCCAACAAATTATCTACCATCAGATCTAAAACCTAATAATGAATGGTCCAAATTTACAATATATCATTAATTTGATGTATGTCAACCATTTAATAGTTTTTGTTAACAAATAAATGTTAACATGCATCCCACTCCACCCTATGCTCCCATTGTATATTACACCTATCAGTGTAAAGATCTAAAACCTAAAAATGAACAGTCCAGATTTACAATATATCGTTAATTTAATGTATGTCATCTATTTAATAGATTTTGTTAACAAATAAATGTTAACATGCATCCCACTCCACCCCATGCTCCCATTGTATATTACACCTATTAGTGTAACTGGGAAATATATATAAATATATATATCCTATCAACAATAAACCTTATATAATTGCAAGGTTGAGACACCCCCAAGCTATGGAGAAGGAGATCATGGATATGCCACTATCAAGGCCAAGACTCACACACATAGAAGGAATACATGGCAATACTCATGCCAATCAATGCACACATCACATGTGGAAACTCACACCAAAAAAAGGCATATAAAGCTATATATGGCACACACACCAATCAATGCATATAAAAATGATCACAATCATGTTAGAATACAAAATCTGACTGAAGGTAAGGACAAGGATCCTAGAGCCAAGATAAGGAGTGTCATCATAATAGCATGAAAACCATGTGTGGTTTGGGAGTATAACTTCCTCATACACAGCTACTCAATAAAATTCACTAACTTCCACAAGTTGTGATATGTCCTTCATGACCAAGATGAATCCATCCAGGGAATTCAATCAAGGCATGTGCATATTTATTAATCATTTTTATTATCCCAGTGTGTACTACATTATCACTTAATTAAAACTCTCGCCTACTCAATCTTCACATATCACTCTAGATCATGGAAAGTGGTGAGATCCCACTCCTTTCCTTCTCTATACATCAATCCTAAGTGCCCAAAAGATTAAAATTAATATTTTGGCTTGGCATAGAAATCAATGTAACAAATTTTATGACACCTTGCCAAAAATTGCAAAATTCTAAAATATCAAGGAGATAACTCATTTCATAAAATAATTTGGAGGTCTAAAATATAAATTTCCTATTTTCACATAAGAAATGTAAAAATATAAAATTCTCCATACCTCCATTAATAGAGTTGTATGCAACCTTCAATAATTTATGAAAATTTCTAACTTTTGAAATAAGAAAAAATTCCCAAAATTCAAGAGTGTCCTTTTGATCCAAAAATACACAACAACCTACTTCTTCAATTATTTTTTTCAAATTTCAACAAACATGGGTTTTAGAATTTTTTTTCATAACTTGGCCCCAAAATGCCTGTTTTTAAAATTTTAAAACATAGATTAAAACTAGAAATTTGCAATCCTAAATCATTCCTATAGAATGATGCCATATGAATCCACCTAATGTCAGCATGGAAAAAGGAAAATAATTTATTTTTAAAATAATTTAAAGAGAATATTTCCTCTTCACAAACTTGCAAAAATGGAGGAATCCCTCCTTTTTGGCAAACACACACACACACACACACAAAAAAAAAAATAAGCACTTAATCCAATTGCAAGCATTCCCACTCCAAGCACAACAATCCAAACCCAACATCCAACCATTCCATCCAACATTTCACTCCAATTCCATTATTTTGAAAAGGGTAAAAAAGAGAGGATTTTGAAGCAAAAATGTAAAGTGGGGAAAAATAGCCTTCTAATTTCCTTTTACCCTTTTTTTCCTTTATTTTATTTTTGCAAGATAGTTTCTTTTTGCCAAACTAACATTAGAAAATAAATAAAACAATACATCTACTTAACTACCATGCAACTAATTTAATTCAAATAGATATTCTTCCCAAAGCACTAAAATAAAATCAATTAAATTAAATTTTGTCTGAATTAGCAATTATTTTACCAAGCCAAACATTCCATTTTGAATGAAAATTTGAATTCATAATTATTTTTTACCAAGAATATAATAATGAAACAAACTTTTTCCTACTAAGGCATAAATATTATCTTTTCGATGCAAGCATTAAATATTTCACAAGAACAGAAAACACACATTTCAATACAAACTTAAATACAATGCAAAATATAAAATAAACACGCGCAAAGGACTCACCACACTTTATGGGTTTCCACAACATGCATACTTCGTAAACACCGCTAATTTGGATCTAGGTTTACATAGGGATTCACAAGGACTAAGTAAGGTGAGATGGCTAAGCAAAATCTATGTCAACTTCTCCATATTTAACCATTAGTCTAACACCTATAAATTTCCTACACACTAGGGTCAAACATCAAGTATAACTTATTGACATAATAATAGCCAAAGCAAAATAGTCTAACCAACATGGTATAAATCATAACATGATGATCAAATTATCACATCTAACTATAAATAATCTATGACTAGAATGATCTAGGAATAAGATGTATAATTAACCATAATCCATAATGCTTAAAATTATAATAATCACTACTATATCAAATATCATGAAAATAGTATAATCAGGTTTCATGGGAATTCTTGATCATGATCATGAAGAAGGTGGGATTTAGTGAAGGATGGTGTGATTGGGTTTATAGTTGCATTTCCTCAGCATCCTATGTTGTTGTGATCAACGGAAGTGCCACGGACTTCTTCCCAACAAAGAGAGGTCTTAGACAGGGCGACCCACTATCCCCTTCCTCTTCCTAATTATGGTGGAAGCGCTGAGCTATGTGATCAAGGAGGCCGCACAAGAGCTGGCACGATCAAGGGCCTTCAAGTTTCAAGAGGATGCCCCAACCACACGCACCTCCAGTTTGTAGATGATACTCTCCTTTTTGGCGAAGCAACAGTGAGGGAGGTGAGGGGCATAAGGAAAGTTATGCATAAATATGAGCAGGCTACTGGGCAGAAAATCAATATAGGTAAGTCCCACATCTTTTTTCTAAAGGATCTATGTGTCAAAGCTCTGGAGGTGCAGAGTATTTTGGGCTTCGAGGTTGGGTCTCTCCTGAGCAACTATCTAGGTATGCCCTAGTAGGAGGTAGAACCTTTGAGCATGAATGGAGGAAAGTTGTTCATAGTATGCAAGGAAAACTGGCCTCTTGGAAAGGGAAAGGGTTGTCTCTGGTAGGGAGGATCACATTGATCAAGGCTTCTCTAGTGGCAGTCCCAATTTATACTATGTCGATATTCCATATTCCTAGCAAGATAGCTCATATTTTGGAAAAAAACCCAAAGGATCTTTCTTTGGAGAGGTATAGAGGAGGATTTCAAATATAGCCTAGTAAAATGGGATGAGGTCTGTTCACCCAAGGCCAAAGGAGGATTGGGTTTTCAGAATATCAAAAGGGTTAATAAAGCACTGGGGGCTAAATTGGTTTGGAGGGTATATGAAGAAAAGGATTGAATGTGGAGTAAGGTGATTCAGGTCAAGTCCCTTCAAAAAATATAAATAACCTCTTTGATCAGAGTGTCATTTTACCAAAAGGCTTAGGTGTATGGAACTTCCTGAGAATATGCAACCTTTTGTTGAGGTCTGATCTAGTCTAGCGGGTGGGAAAAGGCAATAAGATAAGATTCTAGAGAGACCTTTGGATCAAGGAAAAGCCCTTATTGGAGTATGACCGATTCAATCCTTTCGGTCTTGCTATGGAAAATCAATTTGGGCCCCGAGTTCAGGACTATGTTGTAGTCATAGCGGGAATGAGGAGTTGGCTGACCCAAAACCTTTTAGGTGGAGAGATGGGAGTGAGATGGAAGGAAGTTAGGGCTTTGTTGATTAGGAGACCTCTTCTGGACGAGGAAGACAGGTTGGTTGGGAACAAAAATGGAGAGGGAAAGGCGAACGCTAAGGATGTATATAGTAGAGTTCTCTCCAGCAACCAAACAGGCTGAAGCAAGATAGCAGCAAAATTTTGGAATCACATGGGGTTGCCTAAGGCCAATGCCTTTTTTTGGTTATCTTGCAAGGAGCGGGCCCTCACATGGGATAGGCTTTTGAAGATGGACAAGAAAGGTCCCTCCCAATGCTCCATGTGCAAATAGGTTAGCAAAGATAATTCTTATCTCTTTTTACACTGTGGGTTTGCCTGGGAGTTGTAGAGTAGATTTCTATTCAAATGGAACTTGACCTAGGTCATGCCTAGAAGCTTATCAATTCTTATGGAAGGTTGGTCAGTCAAATGCAGAAGTCCAAGTTTGAGGCTAATATGGGAAGTCTTCCTCACCCTCTTGGTGTGGAATTTATGATTGGAACAGAACAAGAGAGTTTTCCAAGACAAAGAGAAGCATGTGGACATGGTATGGGATGTGGTGGAGAGCTTTTTGGGGGAGCTGGGTGAAACTAATCAGGAGGGATGGAAGACACTTTCAGAAGAGTCTCATTTGGCAGATGGTTGGCCCCAATTCTAGTGGCTCAGTAAGCCCTCCTTCATGGATCCAAGGAGTATCAATATACAGGACATTAGATGGTGTCCTCCTTAAGACAGGTGGGTCAAATTGAATTTTGATGGAGCTAAAAGGGGAAACCCAGGAAAGGTTGGAAGCAGGGGGTTTTTAGAGATCAAGAAGGGCAGCCTCTTGGTTTCTTCTCTCTAGATCTTGGAATTGACTTGAACAATTTGGCAGAAGCTACTACCCTATGGAAAGGGTTGTAGGTTGCTAGTCAGAAAGGTTGGAGTAAGCTCTGGGTGGAAGGGGATTCTACAGTAATTATTGAACTGGTGAAGGCTGGCTCAGCCAAAAATTGGTGATTAGAGTAGATAATGGGAGAAATTAGGAGGCAGGTCAGCCTCTTTAGCAACTTTAAGCTCTCCCATATTAAAAGGTAGGAGAATAGGGCCGCTGACTGGGTGGCCAATTATGGCATAGATTTAATAATCAGAAGCTTCCCTTCAGGTTGGTTATGGAGTGAGGAAACCTCTCAAGAACTACTACAGATAATCTAGAGGGACATCAAGGCACATCCTCCCGATAACGAGAAAGCACATTAAATAGTCATAATGGAGAAACATGGCGGGTTGTCTGATGGCATGTGTGAAGTGAAAGGTGACAGAGCCTTAATCATTGCTAGTGATGGTGTGGTTCAGAAGGCAATATGCCTTTTTGGATCGAAGATTACTCCCATTTCAACATAACCTTCTGGTTTCATCTATTTTTGATGTGGCTTCTTTGATGGAAGGTAGTTAGGTTGGTAGCTTGGGCTCTAGGGAGAAAGGAAAGTGGTCGGTTGCCCCCCTCGATGGCAAATCCCCCGCCCTAGACCAAGCAAATTAGTTGGTGGGCATATGAAAAGGAAATATATGCCCCGAAAAAGGTTGAGGAAGATTTCAACAGAGGAAGCTATGGTAGGGTTTGTAAAGGACATCGAGAGTGAAATAACAAATCCCATTTTGTGGGAAATGCTCTATAGGTTTCTCAAGGTAGAAAAGGAGGTGGACAACAAGGATGGGGTGAACATGAGGGAAGCCATGGTTCATTTACTTTTGGAACCAGGAACTTCCAGAGGGAGATGGAATGTTTTTGGTGTTGCCCTATCTTTGGCAGTGGCTACAATGCTTTCAGTGGCGGCAACTTCTGTTCTCACACACAAGAACCTTATCGACTCTTCCCAACAGAACATAGAGAATCATGAATTAGCCTTGGGTCACTTGCATGACATTATTCAAAGTGTGATGAATACTAGGAGGATGGTTGAGGGCTTGGTGGAGAAGCTAAAGGTTCCTGTTCCTGCATGGGATCATTCGTTGTATACCTGTGCGTGCAACGATGAAGGCATAGTAGATTTGGATGGAAGTAAAGATAAGTATGAGGGTGTTAGGTTTTTAGATTTCTATTTTTATGTTTGCTTCTTATTGTGTTTCTATATATGGACTGAATTGGAGTGAGGGCAGATGTAATTTGCCCCACTCCTTGGACATAGTTTGAAGTTATAGTCTTTCTTTTCAAAACCTTTCTATTTGTGGTCAGATGTTAAAAACTTATGGGCTTGGCCCTCTTTTTTATGGGTCCCTAGTCTCCAACCAGGGTATATATATAAAAAGTATATATATCATGAAAATAGTGAAGCTCAAACACTATAATGATCTAACATACACAAGCACAACATATGCATCCCATAATGCATAGTCAAAAAACTAATGTCAAAACATAACCTCATCAGAAACACCTTGATGGTCATACAAGCATCTCCACAAAAGCATTCACAATACACCATCAAAATACCTTGATGGCACAAAAGATCTCATTAGAAAGTTTGATGCAACAATTCATAACACAAGAATCACATAATACATTGATGAAACACTCAATACAACATATATATAATATGAATCAAAAAGCACACAAGGCATACACAAGAGTGGGAATTACATCCCACTCCATGAATTTTGGAGATACATACATGATTAACCATCTACAAATAATCAAGTTACATTAGACCTTAGGATATATGAAAAGTGAATAGAACACCTAATCCTAGCATCATCACACATGTTATTTACATTGCAAAAGCATAAGGGGTTCCAACAAAATGAATTAACTAATAGGGGTGTAACATAGAAAAGTAAACTTTTCTTTGTTTTAAAATGTGTGTTTAATTAAGACAAATAAAGACATCAAATATTTATGAAAGAGCCTATTTTTACCTATTTCAAATACACTATAAGGTGAGACTAAAAAATCAATGAAACTTGAGAGTTGGAAACATATAATTAGAAAGAGGAACAAGATATTTCAAATCACAATTAATTAACAAAGAATAGTGAAAAAGAGATCTAAGATGCACATGTGGAAGATAATTATATCTAGGAATGGACTTAAAAGGGTACAAGGACTCTCCTAATGAATTTTTATCCTTTTCTAACAAAAGGACCAAAGTACAACCTAGAGAGGAGCCTTGGAGATGGCTTGGTCCTAGGGCTCGATGGCCTAGTCCTATGGGTTGTAGAGACGTGAAAGTTATAGGATTGATTTAAGATAGCTTAGTGGTGAATTTTCTAAATGGACAAGTTGTAGGATAGAGAGTAGAGGATGGTACAAAATGAAAAAATATGTTACAATCACACTCAAATACACTAGAAATGAAAATAGAAAAATGGAAGAGATACACCTTAATTCAAACTATCATACATTGAAAATATAGACTGTATAGATTGTTAGGAGGCCATCATGAAGGGGGTCACACTAGGGGGTAGCTTGGTCTTCTTCCAATGCCCTAGGGGTGGTGAAGTCCTTAAGGGTGATCTAATCCACTATCTCAAAATAAACAAGAATTTTTTAAGGAGCTCAATTAGATGATTATTATCACTTTCCCTTCTAGAACATTATGATATTCTTCACTAACTTTTCTATATTAATCCTAAAAGCATAGAATCTATAGAGAAAACCATACAAAACAAAGTGTTTAAGGTAGAGTCTACCTTAATTTGTCCTCTTGTGTAATTTTAAGCATGGATCTGTTGGCACCTTCAAATTTTGGCAAATTTGAAGTGCCCATGACGAAAAAATCAATGACCACTAAAAAATGCACCTAAAAATCTGCCCCAGTGACCTACTTTGGAGGGTTATAATTCGGAGCAATTTTTATTTCATGCCAAAACACTTGGTGAGTGTACTTATTTATCATATTTGAACATGTATGTTTGATCTCAGCTTCCTTGATGAGTTTTGACAAGGTTTCGAAACATCAAGTTGGAGGGTCCTAGGACTATTTTATTATCTACATATTCTTAGGCCTGTGGAGTAGCCTCCTATTCAGACCGATATTTCACATCTGGGTGATCATCATGGCAAGTGGATTGGTATTCTGCATTCCCCTCATATTCATATGCTCCCTGGTCCAGTTTTAGAGCCTCGGGATCAGATTTGGTATTTTTCAAGGCCAAAAGCAAATGCAGTTTGTGATCTGCATTTCCAAAATGTTTCAGAGAGGTCAAATTTGACCCTTAATATTTGGTGAAGGAAGTAGATTGGTGGAAAGCCCTCTTGCACACATGCTCAATGAACCTATATGAACAAGTTTCTCAAGTGGCAATTTCCCAGGAGAAGATTTGATATTTGTCCAAGGAGGTGACTTGGTGTGCTCAAGTTGGTTTTTGACATGTGCAATTGTAGAAAAGGCTAAGTGAGCTACTTTGACATTGAATATCTTGCACCTCAGGATGAGTCTTGCCAAATTATTTGTTGCATTGAAATATTGATCCAAATGTCTACATGTATATGTATTTTCATAGCTTCAAGTGATTGTATGACTAGTTTTCTAGGATGATTTTGGAGGCTATCTGGCTTGTTTTGGTCATGGTGTAAAATGCCAGAAAATGGATTATGATGGTTACCTATTTCATTCTTCCACCTTAGAAACATAATGAAGTAGTCTTGGATCAATTGAGGACAAAAACTTGTTTCAAAACAAAAACAAAATTTGGTCGAGCCCACAGGGGGGACCCGACATATATCACACAATCATTTGTTGATTCTGGGAAAATGACAGCATTTGCAATTCCAATTTTACAAGTACTTCTTGAGAAGCTACATCTATTGTTTTCTTGTGTTATTTCTCCAACCATGGAGTCATCAATTCAAATTCTAGAATAGTTTGAGGCTCTAGTATCCGGTATTGGTGTCAGATGTGCCATAATCGTTGGTTAAGTATGCTGACATTGATAATTTGAGAAAGGATGTATCATTGTCAGGATGACTTGTAGTTGATTCTTTGGGAAACAATGGAAATGTGTCACTTTCACTCCATAGATTTGGCTCTTGTTTGGAACTTTTGTAATCATGCGCCCTTGTGGGATGCATACATGAGTCTTGTCATCAAGGTATTTGCCTTGTTTGGTTTCTATGTATCAGAGATGTCATTATGGATCTTCTCCGAGGAAAGTTAGTGGCTGGGAAATCACATCATTCATAAAGGAGAATAAGGACTTTTTTGTGTGATAAGGTGGCTGGGATCCACATTTATGTCTTATGTCTTGTGGAAAAAGATGAGGTACCAGATGATGATCTGTTTCCTGCTCATGAAGCTTTGTTGCATACTCAAAGCTGTATTGTAGAGCTTGGTCTAGACATAGATGGTGTTATAACCATGAGGTTACTTGTTCCATCTAGTGAAATTGGTTGTCTACATAGAAAGGGGAATAGGAGATAAACCCGTGCAAACATGCAGATTTTGCCAAGAGAATATTTTCCTCCATGTGCTTTAGGTGCCGATAAACTAGTTCAAATTATAGGTGATTTATAGATGGCTCATGAGGCAACTTTTGTTGTGGCTGTGGAATGTTGGGATTTCAAGACACGTTGTTTGATCATATGGGCAATTTGTGTACTTTATGCTAATGAAGCCATATCTAATGCAACTCTTCGCCAACCATTTGTGTCAGGAGGCACTGTAACATATGAGGATTAGTTTGAGATTCTATCATTATCAGGCTCCTTTTTCACTAAAGTCAGAGGAACCCACACAGGAACTGGTGGCCTAAGTTGTCTCTTTAGCTAGTTTTTATGGACATGTTATTGATGGTGGAGTGGGAGGCTCTCTCACAACAACAACCCCTGTTCAGGTAGTAATTGGTACCACCTTCTTATTTGATAGCAAGAAAGACTTTGTATGTATTGGAAATGGTGAACCATCAATGGGTACTTCATCAGCTTATATGCCAGTGGGTTCTCCTTCCCCTTCTCCTGTTGTCATAGTGGTAGTAATCTAGTCAAGAGTTACCATGGTGAGCAAAATACTGGAAGTGCTAGTTACAATATGCAATTTCAAGTCTTAAATATGACACCCCTACGGTCAATGGACCAGGCAAGTCCCCACTTTGAAACTGGAACAAAATACAACAAAATCTATCTCCAAAACTATCGTAGGAGAGATTGTTGTGTGGGATGGTACTCTTCCATTTGATTAGGCCATGATCATAAATATGTAAGAATAAAACAAGCCATATTTTCTCAGTAGACATACTTGAATGATATGCATCCAAGAGTCATGGAGTTATAACATGCATGTCAATAGGAAATAATGCTATACTCATTGGGACAAATAAGGGATGGCTTGCTCAATATGATTTTGGAGGTGAAGACAATTATGAGCTTGATCTCTCCGTTAGCCGAACTGGGAATCAAACTATACATAGAGTCTTTGTGGATTTTGGTGGGAAGCATTGTTTAGCTATTGTGCGTAGTAGCGAAGGAGCTAAAACATATTATATGCATGCTAAATGGAGAAAGCGCCGTATTCTAAGCAAATTAAAGGGTCTTGTTATAAATACTATATCTTGGAATCAGCAGCATATTTCAGAAGCATCAACACAAGATATAATTCTTGGAATAGAAGAAGGAATTCCATCTCCCACATCACCATAGGATCCATCCAAGACCAATGTGGGCTTGCGAGAAGCAGCCCTGTATTTACTGCATCCCCACTTAAAAACTTAGGAGCCATTGCGGGTATGCGGTGAAGAGAAAGTATTTCCCACACTCCTGCAAGCAAACCCTAAGCAGAATGCAGGATAACGGTGGTGCCCAAAATGAAAAAATAAAATATAGTGCGGTGGAAATAAATGGATGGGAAAAAAGATTATTGAAATAAAGTAATATTGTTGGGGGTAAATAATTATTTGAGTGGAAATGCATTGAAAGGTAAAAATATAAATTTTGTAAAAGGGATGGGTGATTATTTCACCATGTGAATATAGTGAAAATGAATATGGTGAAATGTGAATTTGATAGAGGGGAATATTAATGGTCATGGGGATTATATTTTTCACGTGAAAGGTGTAAAATAAATATTTTTGATTGCAAATGAATATGAAGAGTTGCATGGGAGGGTACATGAAGGGTCAATAGGCAAAGTATATATTGTAAAATCAAAAAAGGCAAAAGGAGTGAGACAGAGATAGAGGAGGGGGCAGAGCAGATTGGTGCACTTGTGAAAGTTGGGGAAAAGAATGTACAAAATGTATATGATCTGAAAATGGTCTCAATTGTTCATTGAATTTAATGAAAATAAACTTTGAAGATTGTCTCCAATATTGTGTTCTTTGGTCATATGAATCAATTTGACAAGGTCTTATTAATTTGTTGCTGCACATTAAATGCTTCTATGTAATATGTTTAATGGGTTCTCTCAAGGAGGGATTAAATGTTACTGTGATTTGAAGGATGCGGTTTGGATTAGGTAAGAATGGTTTTCATAGTTGATTTAATTAGATGTTTATACAATGTATAAATAGGAAAAGTGTTGAACAGTTTGAGTTTGTAGCCATTGGATGATCAAAACACATTAAGACTCCATAGCCCAATAAATAAGGCACCGATCAAATGTTGTGAGCCTGAATTAACAAAATCATTGTACATATTTTAATTTTCTGTTTGTAGAAGTAGAAGTAGTTGATAAAGTAGTTAAATAAAATTCATTTTCAGATTTGATGCGAGTTTGAATGTGGTTGAAAAAGATGCTTTAATTGGCAAAATTACACATAATCTACTTATTCATCACTAGTTAGTATTGGAGAGCTCATATTTGGTGATAAGAAGGTACACCCACCTAGGCGAAGCAGATCCTGAAGCGCAGGGAAGTCCAATCAGTTTGATTGCTTCTGTCAGTTGGCCAAATTGGTTGCTCAACCCATTTATAAAGTTTGGCATCCTTTTAGGGTTTTGCAAACTACAGATTTGAGAACCAACAGGATCCATAGGACAATTAGTAATGATAAAATACTAAAATTAGATCTACACCATAAAATCTAATTAATTCAAAGCATATATAATGAAACCCTAATGATTAGATGAAATGGTAAATAAAAACACTTCTAAACAAGGAGGTATGGGTAAAAGAATTGAGGTAGACAAATCACAAAATGGTGAAACAAGAATAATATAGGTGTGAATTTAGGATTGTAATGAGGGAGAGAAAACACTAGTTTAGGGAAATTTTGATTAGATTTAAAAGGAAATTGGAAAGAAAATCTAAAGTTCTAAAAATAGAGTTTGAGAGATGAAAAGGAAGGACTAAATGGATATGGGATTGAAGGAAAATGGATGGACATGAATGTGTTGAAAGTATTGGTCTAACCGATGTTGTCATTGATGTCAACATACTCCTATTGCATTGATGATAAGGATTGGATGAGCTATGTGCTGAGGATATTAAGAAAATTAGTCATATCAGGAACAGAGAAGAACAGTGAAGACAGTAAGCCAAATATCCTAGCTAAGATGACTATTAGAGGATGTGGTTCAAAGGGTTTGTAGATATATGTTTTAAGGTGATCCAATAAAGATTTCAGAGGTCCGCATGAAGATCTGAAGAAGTTATGGCCGCTCAAGTAAAACCAGTTCCGGCAGGTGTTCAGAGGTGACAGAATGACACAGATAGGTCCAGTGGGATTTGGAAATCCAATATCCTATTCTACGGATTTGTTGGAGTGTTTAGGAAGTCCATGTGAACTGATAACTCAATTGGTTAGTGGTATGGAGGTCCGCAAGCATCTACTCCATTGTGACAGTGATGACAGACTGTGTTCTTGAGGTTCCAAATGAAGGAGATAAGGATTTCAGTAAGCAGATGAAGTGTGGATGTTCTTGGTGATTCAGGCAAGCTTGTGGAGGTCTTTGGATCATGTCCAGTTTGTGTTGGTGGTCCGTGTTGGTTATTTTCCTGGCTAGATGCTTATTCCCAGTAATCCCTACAAAATAGCCATCAGTGATCAACAGGATTCCTGGACCAGGGGCCAACAGTATAGGAGATAGACTATAAATATCTCCTCTTCTTCTTTAGGCTCTGTAGAACCAAGGGGGGTATTCCCTACTCAACATCTGTGAAATGCATCTCTTTATTAGCTGGGATGTTGACATAAAGCAGATAAATCCTCTCTTATGCAAACCAAAACTGTGAGATAAGTGCAAAGGGGCTAGCTTTGGGCCTATATTCAGTTGTAGACAGAGGATTTTGGATCCTAAAACTACTTCTAAAGTCCTAAAGGTTTGTTTATGAAGTTTGAGTTTGATTTATATCTGGATGCAAAACTAGGACTTTGGGTTACAACAGAGATACCAGCCCAGATTGGTGCCTATCCAGGGCTCAGAATCAGTAGACATATATATGTGAATGTTCACCACAGACCTAAGATAGTAATCAGATTTCAAGGGGCCTCTAAAATGTTTTCCTTACAGATAATACCCAAGAGAAAGTATTTAGTTATTTCTGCTTACAAACATTCTTACTGCAATGTATTCTTCTCAATAATTAATCCAAAACATTCAATCTACTCCTTGAGCAGAAGTAAAAGACTAAGTATTAAATATAGAAAACCTATATTCTAGAATCTATAACACCCCTTAGATGTTCAGAGTCAAAAGAAAAACACATTCAGTCTGGAGACAAATAACAAAACACATGCAATTAAGCATTACTCATTTAAATCAACATGAAATTGATAATTTATGTGGATAATACATACAACATACAATTCATAAACTCAAGAGACACCTGAGACAGAGCCACCAAAAGGTTGTATTCCTACTGCAGCACCAAAACTTGTCCAGTTTCCAACAACAATAAGTGACACAATTTGCCCTTTATAGCAAAAACTGTGTACTTAGCAAAAATTAATTACATCACAAGGTCAAGATTCTGCCAGATACAAAGCAAGAGAGAATGGCGCTCAAAATTGAATGCAGTCGGGAAGCAAAGGAAGAGAGAGGGTGGGCTCGGGATCTGAGCCGCTGCTCAAAGACTTGCATCTTAAATTTGGTAGTTGGCCTGTCCACCGTCGACCCATACTCCTCTGCTTTAATCTGTCATTAAAGCTTCAGCTACCCGCCGGATGCAGCAACGAACACACCTGAGGTTTTCCCACTCAAAACAAGCCTGAGGAAGCAAAGAAAACCAACTCCACAACTTTGAAACTTGGTCGTTGATCATTTCCCATTGCTTAAAAATCTATGGCACAAAATCCACGTTGAAAAATTGCCGACCTGCGAAATTGTGCCACATATGCACCTTGCATATGCGTGTTTTTCTTTGTATGTCACACCATCGGCGTGACCATGACCATCGGGGAGACCCTAACCTTTGTATGACCCAATATCCCACATTCACCAAACATGGACCTCCCGATCACTTTATATATCATGTTGCATGTAGACATACTGTCGCGCATTTTACCCGGCGTGACCCACGAACCGACCGCTGGCGGTTTACTGCTCCAACTCCCACCTTCGTCGGTGTGACCTACACCATCGGAGCGACCAAAGATACTTCTGCCGACTGCACCAATCACATCGATGCCTAAACTCTTTGATTGGTCTTCGGCCAGACCCAAACCATCGGAGCGACTAAGAATTTCTTCACCGATATGCCTTGTCACACCGATTTTGCCTACAAGCCACACTCCGTCGGTAAGACCATGTCTCATCAGAACAACATAGCGACGCTACACCGATCAAAGGGATCCTGTCAATAACAACCTCCATCAGAGAGACAAACACCATCGGAGGGACACCACAAAACTTCGCCGATAACAATACTCTCGCCGATGACCACTTTGAACAACCCTCATCAGCCTGACACACACCATCGGCGGGACATGTAGCACAGCTGCCGATGGACAAAGTTTTGGCGATGGAATGAACATACCGAATGAAGAACGCAGTCGCCAAGACAAAGGTGAACTCACACCGATGGTCAAATAAATTCTAAGGGTTTGGGATGAAAAGTACCCACTGATATTTTACTTTGAAACCCTAATTACAGGTAGGGCACCACCACATTTCATGAAGGCTGGTCAACTCTCAAACACTTAAACCTAAGGATGAGACAAAACAACAAGGAACCCTCCACAGAAAACTAGCATCAGAAAAAGACAAAGCAATGCAATATCCCATGACTCAAGAAATTTAGGGTTTGAATGAGAAAACTTGCAAACACTCAAGCTTAAAACCCTAAACACAAATGAGTACCAATAGTCGCATTAGAGTTTGAGCTCGCAATTGAAGAATAACTTCCGGATGATACTGTTCTTCTTAAGTTTGGCTGACCGGATGAATTACACATCTTGCGGATGTTCTTGCAGATGGTTGCTGACTTAGATGATTATTCCTAAGTTAATTTCTTGTATAAATAAGGAGTTATAAAGTCATTTCAAAAGTAGTTGTGTGGAGATGAGAGTGTGGTAGCGAGGAAGAGAGTGAAAGGCAGAGCAGAAGTATTGGGCTTAAATGGAACTGATTCAAGCATGATGAAGATGCTATTCTCCAGTTCAAGTATGTGATACTTATCATTTTGTAGATAGTGTGTCTCTTGTAGGTAGTGAACCTCTTGTGAGAAATGTGCTCGAGCAGTGGGCCCTAATTGACATGTGCCATTTTTGTTCTTTCTATTCTTCTAACAGAGAATACAATCTTGGGTTAATCACCCCATGGTTTTTCCCTTAACCGGGTTTTCCACGTCAAAATCTTGGTGTCTTATGTGTTGATGTGTTGCTGCTCTTGATTTAATGCTTTATGTTTCCATGATTGATTTATCATTATGTTGTTGAATTACAAAGTGGATTTAAGTGTTTAATTTGAAAGAAAGTTTTGGACAACTGATTCACCCCCCCTCCCAGTTGTCTGTCCTGAATCTAACAATTGGTATCAGAGCCAAGTTCCTCTGAAAGAAGCTTAACCACTTGAGGAGATCTAGGATGTCGTCCTACAAGAAGGATAGTCCGAAGTTTGATGGAACCAATTTCAATCTTTGGAAAAGTCGCATGCAATGTCACTTACAATGTATGGGAATGCAGTACTGGACCATGGCTACAACGAAGTATACTCCTCCACAAAATGGCCCGAAAACCACAAGTGAAATTACAGATGTTGAAAACAATCTGCGGACTAAAGAAGCTCTTCTAAGTGCCTTGTCTGATTCTGAGCTTACAAATGTTGTTGACCTACAAACTGCTTTTGAGATTTGGGAAAAACTGGAGCTTCTGCATGAAGGAGACAAGTATGTTAAATGTGCAAGGCTGCAGAGTCTGAAAGGAAAATTTGAAAATCTGAAAATGAGAGAAGATGAAAATATCACTAGTTTTATGCCAAGAGTAAATGAACTTGTTTGTGGCATTAGATGTGCTGGTGGAGTCTTGGATGAAGATGAGATTGTTGGCAAAGTTCTCAGATCCCTTCCTACTTCTTATAATATCAAGGTTGTTGCCATTGAAGAATTCAAAGCCCATTCAAGTGTCACAAGAGATCAATTGGTTGGTAAATTGGCTACTTTTGAATTGATCAAGTTTGGAGATGCCTCCCCCAAGACTGAATCTGCATTCAAAGCCAGTGCCTCTATAAAAGGTAATCAAAGGTTTGATCTGGGAGAGAACTCATCAAGGAAACTATCCTGGTATGAAAAAGCAAGAAAAGATCTAGAAGAAGAAGAAGCAGAAACTACTCATCTTGAAGCCCTTATTGCAAAAAGACTGCTAAGAGGTTCTAGTAAGTATGAAGGGAAATTGCCTTTTAAGTGTTTCAACTACAATAAGATTGGTCATTTTGCCTCAAGGTGTCCGGAAAGATTTTCAAGGCCAAATACTAACAAATCAAGGTTCCAAAAGAATTGTTACTATGTTCATGAAGAGGATGATAATGAAGGAGTAACAGATGATGAATCAGAATTAGGAAACAAATCTAGAAGTGATTGGGTGTTTATTGCCATCAAGGAAGAAGATCCAATGCCCTCTAAATCTATCAATCATAAAGTTGTGCAAAGAGCTCTGGCTGCCCAAGTTGAAGAAAAGGATGATTGGGTCATTGACAGTGGATGCTCTCACCATATGACAGGTGACAAAAATAAGTTCATAGATTTGGAAAGGTATGAAGGAGGAGTGGTAAAGTTTGGTGATAATTCTACTGGCAGAATCAGAGGAAGAGGAACCATTTCTTTTGATGGAAAGAACAAAACCAGTAATGTACTATATGTTGAAGGATTGAAGCACAATCTTCTCAGCGTTGGACAGTTGGTGGACAAAGGCTATGATCTCCGATTCAAGAATGGAAAATGCAAGATCTTTGAAAGTTCCAGAACAGAGATTGCATCTGGTACTCAGACAAAAGGTAATATCTTCCATTTAGTTGGCACTGGTAAAAGTTGTCTATTTGTGCAAATTGATCAGAGTTGGCTATGGCATAGGAGGATGTGTCATGTGAATTTTGATAATATCATCAAGATAAGCAACACAGGCTGTAAGAGATCTTCCAAAACTGGTGAAACCTACAAATAGTTTGTGCAAAGAATGTCAGTTGGGGAAACAAAGTAGAGTCTCATTCAAAAGTAAGGAACAATCTTCTACCAGATTGTTGGACTTAGTTCATACTAATCTCTATGGTCTGGCAAAAATCAGGAGTGTGCAAGGTGATAGATACTTCATGTTATTAATTGATGACTATTCTTGAATGATGTGGGTTACTTTTTTGAAAGAGAAATCAAAAGCTCTTAAGAAATTTAAAATAATCAAGGATATGGTAGAGAATGAAACCGGATTGAAATTAAAATGTCTGAGGTCTGATAGAGGTGGAGAATTCACATCCGGTGAGTTCATAGAATTCTGTGAGAAACATGGAATAAAGAGACCATTGTTTGCTCCTGGGACTCCATAGCAGAATGGTGTAGTAGAGAGAAAGAACCAGACCATCTAAGAAGCATCTAGGACCATGATGATGGAAGCAAATGTTCCTCAGATCTATTGGAGAGAAGTTGTTAGCACTGCAGTCTATACTCTCAATCGAGTACAAATCAAAAGCAATACCGGTAAGACTCCTTATGAACTTTGGTTTGGCATCACTCCTACTGTGATGTATTTCAGAGTCTTTGGAAGCAAATGTTACATTAAGAGAGATGAAGACCTAGGCAAGTTTGATGCTAGAAGTGATGAAGGAATATTCTTGGGTTACTCTACTCAAAGTAAAGCATACCGGTGTTATAACAAGAGACTGAGAAAGATTATAGAAAGTACAAATGTGAAGGTTGATGAAGGAATTGAAAAACCTTCAAGGTTTTATGAATATGATGAAGATGATCAGAATGGTGTTCTAATTCAAGGAGCCCAAGCCCCTTCTGAAACTCAGATTCAAACTGATTCGGTAAATCAGGAAGAAGAGATGAGTTATAATGAGCTTGATCAAGAATTAGAAGTGCAAGAAACTCCCAAAGTTCCCAGGTATGTAAGACTGAACCACTCTGAAGATCAGATCATAAGTGATAAAAGCAAAGGTGTACAAACAAGAAGGAGGATTGCTCAAGATTCAGATGAATATTGTCTGATTTCAAATATTGAACCTAAGATAATGAATGAAGCTTGCAATGATGAAAACTGGACCAAAGCAATGGAGGAAGAACTGATGCAAATTAAGAAAAATCACACTTAGGATCTTGTTCCCAGACCAAGAAACAAGAATGTAATTGGAACCAAATGGGTCTTCTGGAACAAACTAAATGAAGTTGGTGAAGTAATCAGAAATAAAGCCAGATTGGTCTGCAAGGGTTACTCTCAAATAGAAGGAGTTGATTTTGAAGAAACTTTTGCTCCGGTGGCAAGAATTGAAGTAGTCAGATTATTTCTTACTTTTGCTGCCTTCAAGGATTTCAAAGTATATCACATGAATGTCAAGCCGGCCTTCCTGAATGGTGACTTGGAAGAAGAAGTGTACATTGAGCAACCGGATGGATTTCAATTATCTGATCATGGTGATATGGTTTGCAAGTTGAAGAAAGTACTGTATGGACTCAAGCAAGCCCCAAGAGCCTGGTATGAAAGATTGGATAAGCATCTTTTGAAGATTGGTTTTAACAAAGGAACTGCTGACAGTAATTTATACTTCAAAATTGATCATGAAAATATCTTGATTGTTGAAGTATTTGTTGATGATATCATTTTTGGAGGAAGAGATAGTATGTGTAAAACTTTTGCAAATCAAATGAAAAGTGAATTTGAGATGTCCATGCTTGGGGAAATGAATTTCTTCTTAGGTCTACAAATCACTCAAACAAAGAAAAGAATCTACATTTCTTAGACCAAATATGTGAAAGAATTGTTGAAGAAATTTGGGATGGAAGACTCAAAACCAATGAATACTCCCATGGCAACCAGATGTAAATTGAGCAAAGATGATGACTCTCCTAAGGCTGATCAGAAAAAGTACAGGTCAATGATTGGAGGATTGTTGTATCTCACTCAAACTAGACCTGACATTATGAATGTTGTTGGTCTTGTAGCTAGATTCCAAGCTAATCCTAGAGAATCTCATGTCATGGCAATCAAGAGGATTTTTAGATATCTAAAAGGGACAATTGAGTATGGATTGTGGTATCCCAGAGATCATGATTTTTCTCTTCATGCATATACAGATGCGGATTGGGCAGGAGATGTGGATGACCGGAAGAGTACCAATGGTGGAGCATTCTTTTTGGGGAAGAGATTGGTTTCTTGGCTGAGCAAGAAACAAGAGGCAATATCTTTGTCCACTATAGAAGTAGAATATATTGCAGCAGTAGGAAGTTGTACTCAAGTTTTGTGGATGAAGCAAATGCTAAGAGACATAAGAGTGGACTATGAGGAGCCTATCAAAATCCTCTGTGATAATTCAAGTGCAATAAATGTTTCTAAGAATCCAGTGTTGCATTCAAAGACTCAGCATATATCCATCAAGTTTCACTTTTTGAGAGAGTAAGTGAACAAGAATGAAGTCAGATTGGAGTTTGTGCCTTCCAAGGATCAGATTGCAGACATCTTTACTAAACCTCTACCTAAGGACTCTTTTGAGTATCTCAGAGAGAAGTTAGGGGTTATTGCCCCTCCGGTGATGAACTGAGGTGCACTGATGTCCATCAGTTCGGTGGATATCACAGTCATATCTTGTGGTCCAGATTGATGATGGGGAGCTGCTACTCAGGGGGAGCAGCTGGTATGATTCTGAAGTGGTGGAATTGTAATTCTATGCCCTTTGCCATTGATGTCAAAGGAGGAGAGAAGACATGTGAAAAACAAGTGGTTGCTGATCAAAGGGGGAGCAGGAAGGGAAGAGAAGACATGTGAATGGTTATTGCTGATAGGAGGAGTTGTGATAGTAAGGAGAAGTTCTTGTCTTGATGGTTAAAATAGTTTTTCACATCATATGTTGCCATCAATGACAAAGGGGGAGATTGTTGGAAGTATGGGTCTAACCGGTGTTCTCATTGATGTCAACATACTCCTATTACATTGATGATAAGGATTGGATGAGCTATGTGCTGAGGATATTGAGAATATTAGTCATATCAGGAACAGAGAAGAACAGTGAAGACAGTAAGCCAAATATCCTAGCTAAGTTGACTATTAGAGGATGTGGTTCAAAGGGTTTGTAGATATATGTCTTAAGGTGACCCAGTAAAGATTTCAAAGGTCTGCATGAATATCTGAAGAAGTTATGGCCGCTCAAGTAAAACTGGTTCTGGCAGGTGTTCAGAGGTGACAGAATGACACAGATAGGTCCAGTGGGATCCAGAAATGCAATATCCTATTCTGTGGATTTGTTGGAGTGTTTAGGAAGTCCATGTGAAGTGATAACTCAATTGGTTAGTGGTCTGGAGGTCCACAAGCATCTACTCCATTGGGACAGTGATGATAGACTGTGTTCTTGAGGTTCTGGATGAAGGAGATAAGGATTTCAATAAGCAGATGAAGTGTGGATGTTCTTGGTGATTCAGGAAAGCTTGTGGAGGTCTTTGGATCATGTCCAGTTTGTGTTGGTGGTCCGCATTAGAGTTTGAGCTCGCAATTGAAGAATAACTTCCGGATGATAGTGTTCTTCTGAAGTTTGGCTGACCGGATGAATTACACATCTTGCGGATGTTCTTGCAGATGGTTGTTGACTTAGATGATTATTCCTAAGTTGATGTCTTGTATAAATAAGGAGTTATAAAGTCATTTCAAAAGTAGTCGTGTGGAGATGAGAGTGTGGTAGCGAGGAAGAGAGCGGAAGGTAGAGCGAAGTATTAGGCTTAAATGGAATTGATTCAAGCATGATGAAGATGTTATTCTCTAGTTCAAGTATGTGATACTTATCATTTTGTAGACAGTGTGTCTCTTGTAGGCAGTGAGCCTCTTGTGAGCAGTGTGCTCAGGTAGTGAGCCCTAATTGGCATGTGCCATTTTTGTTCTTTCTATTCTTCTAACAGAGAATACAATCTTGGGTTAATCACCCAGTGGTTTTTCCCTTAACTGGGTTTTCCACGTCAAAATCTTGGTGTCTTATGTGTTGATGTGTTGTTGCTCTTGATTTAATGCTTTATGTTTCCATGATTGATTTATCATTATGCTGCTGAATTACAAAGTGGATTTAAGTGTTTAATTTGGAAGAAAGTTTTGGACAACGGATTCACCCCCCCCCCTCTCAGTTGTCTATCCTGAATCTAACAGAATGTACAATGGTAGAGAGAAGAGAAGATGTATATTGAGAAATAAATTGAGTGAGATCCCAAAAATAACATAAAACCTAACTCACATAGTGCAAAATCATTAAAAAATAGTCACCTAACATGAATAGATTTATTGTAAAGAATTCCATGAAGCTCTAAAATACTATTGCAGACCTTAGAATTGATAGGCTATCATGAGGTCCTAACACTTTAGTTGAAAAATATATCAATTATGTTGACCGGGTAGTGTTCAAAGGCTATATACAATAGGGAATGTTTTGGCCATCTCTATTAGTAAGGTTTTCTGAATTAATTGAACATAGAAATTGAGCTGGAAAGCATGAAATTTTCTAAACTAGAAAACATTAAATTCCTATTTTATAAAGCATGAAAACTATCTAAGAAAAGTAATTGCAGTTTAACTATGAAACTTAAACAAAGGCGACCAACTACTAATGACTAACTATTAACTGAAAGTACACCTAACATATTTTAATCAACAGCTAACATCAGTTTCATAAATAGAGTGGATGTTCTAGAAATTTTAAATAATCAAAAACTTAGAGATCAGTAACTTAAAGACCCAACCTACAAGCACACACAACAGTACTAAGCACAGAATAACATTTATCTCATCATAACATGTACAGAACAAAAATAACAGCATAAAACATGACTAAAAACATTTAACAATGAAAATACTTATCTACTCTACGAGATCCCTTGAGTGGCCAGCTCTCGGGCATTCCTACTAATAGCTCAAATCACATATAGTACTTTTACAGCTTCAAAGTGAATCCATTCATAACACATCCATTACTCAGAACAATCTCATGATATCCATTCATTTGTAACATAAAAGTATATCAACACACTCTGCATAATGGAACAGTATTTAGAATAACATAACAACATGTCCTTTTTTTCAGCAGCTACCATATATATACTGCACTACTACAAAATCCCAATCTGCAAATGGCGGGAAAATACCATTGAAAAAGTCTAAAACAAAAATACAATTGATTGATGTTCATGACATAAAACATAATAAAGGCTCTGAGTGGAGCCTTAAAGTTTCAAATAGTCTCAACAGAAATTAATAGAATGCTTTTAAAAAGTCTTCCACTATGCAAGCCTAAATTTCTGGCGCCCAAACTTCTAGCACTCTAACTTCAACCACTTGAAGTCCACTCCTCTCATAGGCCATGCATAAATCCTGCACAATTACTCAAAGTCTATACCATTATATCAAAATTTAGTTAGATAATTTAATTCATTTGAGAAATAAAGATTCATACATCATTTTATAAAAAGTAGACAATTACTGCTTCTAAATATAAATAAATTGGCATGCCTGAGGTGGTTGGCAAGAACAAAAAGGGGTATTTAGCTCATCATAAGAATGGGGTTGTTTGTACCTCATCATCCTTCCCTTCCTAAGCCTAAGCAGGTCCTCCTGCTCTCTGTTGAGTCTTTTGTCTCTTTGCATCCCTTTTCCTATTTAGTTCATCATATTTGGAGTTGAGATCATACATGTCTTCTGCCTCTTCATCCAAATGATCAAGGTGTTTGAGAAAACCTTTGTTGTATTTAATCCTCATCTGCCAATTATATAATTCTCTAGGATTTTGTTCAGTAGTGATCAAAATTGCAAGGGGTGGATGAAGGAACAATGGAGGTCTGTATTGTATCCCTGTCCACTTGGTCTTGAGCTATTGTTATGTTTTTGTTAATGCCTCTGCCCTTCTGTAAGACCACCTTAGGTTGGTAGGGGAGATCATCTCCCTCCTTTTGAGATACATAGGGAGAGGAGTGTACCACTCCTCACAAGCACTCCATGCCCTTTCAATTAACTGTGGCCCATGAACTTTAAAATTTTCAAAGTAAATCTAGATTCTGTCATTATATTTATTCTTCATGGCTTCATAGCTTTTAATCCTTCGAAATTGGGCCTTGAAGGCAAAGGGCTTCTGATTAGGCTATCTCATTTGGAGTCCCATAGTTCTCTCAGCTTGCAAATATTCCCCAGTTCTCTCCTGCCACTGGATTTGATTCTCTATATTGGACATGAATGCTCTAAGTTGTACCTCCCCAACAAAAAGGTTGATAAATAAATCATTGTGTTTTTCTAAAAATAAATTATGTATGAAAAATTCACACAACAGATTTTGTTGAGCAGGGGTTGCCTCTTTGAATGTCTCTAATAATTGTTTATCATTTGGGTCATGGGGCAAATTGCAGGAGATCCTCAAAAGTTTCCATCTTAACAATTGTTCATTTAGGAACATGGAATATAATCAGGATGGCTTTCTACAGGCTAGTAACAATTCTCCAATATGACATGCATTAGTTTTAGCCTGATAGACTTTATCATATGATTCTTTTAATAACACCATTTCTTGCTTAAGTTTGGCATTTTCTGCCCCTGCTTGCCTCACGAAATAGCATCTCTCCATCCATTTGTTCAGTATTGGAGGAATGTGGATTTGAAACCATTCCATCTTAGTCAGCTCAATTTTCACTTCTTTTGATTCCATGATCGATTTCACATTTGTTTCCTGCAAATCCTGCTCTAGTTCAATAGTTCTGCTTAAAGGCCGCATTGAATTCAAGTGTTTGTTGTTCCTGCTTTTCTGCAAATGCTTGAAGAGATTGTACTAGATGATCAATTAAATTCTTAATTTGTTTATTTTTCTCAGATAAACTAGCTAAACATTCTTTATCCTTTTCATCAATTTGTTGCACTTGGGACTGCAACTCTCCAATAGTTTTATCCTTTTGTTTTAATTAAGTCCCTAAAGCTATGATTTCTTGATCCTTCCTTGTCAAAAGTTCAGCTTGTGTGTTTATTTCCTATTGTTACTTGTTTATCTGTTCTTCTTTTTGTTGTAGTTTTTCTCTTAATTGAATAATATCTACCTTCATCTCTTCTAATTTTATTTTTAAGTGATCATCTTTTCCAATTTCTGTATCAGTGGAAGGGGGAAAAATAGGGATCTCTACATTACTGTTAGTCGCATGCTCTACATTATTTACTTTTAGTGGACTCTATTCTTTATCATCAACAACTAGGAGAGACAATTGTTCAATGGGGGGTACTGCATTAATTTCTTGTGTTTCCAAGGGTTGCTGTGAAGGGGAAAGTGGTTCAACAAACTCATCCTCAACAAGTATATAATTTGGTAATTATGCTCCCATTTCTCTTTGTCTTGCTTCAGGTGGGACATCCTCCTTTTCAGACTCAGGGGGCTGATTACTATCCAGATTTTGTTTTTCACTTAACTGGGGTATGTTTTCACACTACTAGGCCACATTCTCATATGATTGGGCTATAGTTTCATGAAATTGCCTCTCTTGTCTTTTCTTTTTAGGAACATGCGGCTGATCACAAACCACAACACAATTGAATTCTATAGCCAATCATTTACTTCTCCTTAAAGGAGGAGGTCTTTGCAATTTCACTTTTGGCATCTTTTCCTTTTTATGGGGCCGAGTATTCTCACCTTTAGAATTTACTAAATCCACATTTTCTTGATTCTCAGGGGTTTTTGGTACATTTTGTGGTCTAGGTCTCTCCTCCGGGTCTGAAAGGTGTGATGGATTTTTTGGCGCTTCGTCGTCAAGAGCTTTTCTACCATCTTGAGGAACAAGGGAATCTTGAGGCACAGGAGAGTCTTTAGGCACATGGGAATCTTGAGGCACAAGGGAAGGTTCTTTTACATTTTGAGATGCCAATCTGGATGAATCACCTTCTTCAAAATGTCTTAAAGGTTCAGGGTTTTCGAATTTCCAAAGAAATTTTTGTCATTTTTCTTCTGATTTTCTTTTCTTCAAGAATTGATATTTGCAAATTAGATGAATAAGACCATGATGTTTCAATGGCCCTGAACCAATCTTAAACCTCTCTATCATGTTAACAGTGGAATCACTAAGGAAAGTAGGGAGGTTAACCCTTAATTCAGGGTTTCCAGCGCCATGGCGCAGGTGAGTGAGTAACCGAAAGGGGGGGCTGACTATGGTGGCACATTGCCCCTCACATGTAAAGTATTTGATAATCCAGGCAACTGCCGTTCTCCATGGCTCTGCAATGGACATTCTATGAAACCCCTTATTTTGCCCATAGGTATTCACCACTAATAGAGGATGAGGTTCTCCATCCCTTATGAAGAGTTCTACCATTCTTTGATAAGAAATTTTTGTGGCCTCAGTTAAATTTATACCTTCATTCTTAATGCCAAAAAAATTAGAAATGATTCGAGGGCTTACCTTAAACTTCTTGCCTCGTACTATCATCTACCCATCTGAGAAGTTTTCTGCAAATTCCTTAACAAGCTGTGTGTTGTGACCCTCAAATTTCTTCATGAACTCAAGCCAACCTATCCTCTGAAATAGCTCAAAAATACTATTCAACACCAACAATTTCTCTAGAGAAGTTGGTTCTGATTTACGCTTAGCCCCACCCATTTTTTTTCTTACTTACAATTATGTTAAGTGTTTACTGAATTTGTGGTACTCTATCGATGAAAAACTGTTTCAACAGAATGTTATACAAACTGAAGGGAATGCAATCTTATGACCACCTATACTTTGACAATACTGATGGGACACAGATTAATTAAAGCATTTGCCATTGCTGCATTTGAATCATTATTTTGCATGGGATAGAGTGCATGAGCCGCCACCTCTCCAGTGAAGGTACAGTCCGCACAATTTACTAATTTTGGAAAGGAAGGTGGAACGTGCCAATTTATTCATTTTTATTTACAATAATATACATACTTAAAATAAAAGATGTACATACCTCATGTCTCGTCATTGATTTGAAAGTCACTTTCCCTATGCTGATGTAATAGCATCATGGGTGGTGGTATAATTAAATTTGGATGGGATGGTGAAGGATGTAATGAATTTATTATGAATAAAGATGGGGTGGCTAATACGGGTTCTAACTATTATGACAAAAAGTGGTCACAATAATTTTTTATTTATTATGGTAATATCAGTTGTGAATTTCGGCAGTGGTGGAAAAGAATTAGTGATGGTCATGGGTATGTTGTTAGGATTGTCAGAGCATTTGCATAGAAGGGGGAATCACAAAATTCTGGAGCATCACTGAAAGATGTGTGTTGATGTGTTTTCCTTGCATAGACAACGCAGCATAAAATACTCGTGTATTTTATCCTCTCTTGAACAAAATCACTCAAATGCTGAACTTTGTGATCAAATGAGTAGACTCTAAGGTTCCTTATCTTCAATTCTTGATTTAGGATAGCTTATTTGGCAAAGATGTGATTTACTGTTTCATACAAAGGGACTTACACTTTGGTGTTCAACGGCAAGAAAATACCATTTACACTCGTACAGGTGATAACAATTGCTTTAAGGCTACATGCTATGATAAACTTATGATATGACAATTCAGCTCTTGGTCCTACTTCTAACAATGTTCTTCAAAAAAAGTGCAAAAGATGTGGGTTTAGAGAGAATATCTAATCTAAGTGCGAGCTATCATCATCAATTCATGGAAATCTCAACCACGCTTTGCTTTGCTATGAGACAACAACTCCACAAAGGTGATGCAATCTTCTAAGGATAAGCTAAAGGTTTTCAAATTACTCTATGAGCAATCGAAGTGAAGCTTGTGATGTGTTCAAACTAACCTTACACTACAACTTGCTGGCAACAAATCATAAAAGGTATGAACATATGGAGATTTCACCAAGAAATTGAAAGACAATGACTTTCACGAACTAAAACTAACAAACTTTGAAAGAAATAAACTAAGTTAAAACATCGAATGCGAGTGAGTACTTAGCAACCATGCAACTTGCAAAGAGAACACAATATCACCATGAATGGCTCAACAATGAACTTGTATTAATCTCAGCAATGTCTTAGCAATAGCTCTAATTAGCTCAAAACTCATTATACAAAATGAAGAGGAATGAGGCTTATATAGACCTCAAAATATAATGAATAGCCAGAATCAATTTGGATTCGATGGCCTAGATCATGCCACATCAAAAGTGGTTATAACAACCTTCTATTATTAGAAATACTCAAGAAGCAATAAAGGCACGTTTTCCAAGGTGACACTTTGGCACCTATGTGGACTGCCCACGTGGCATTTATTTCTTATGTTTATTCTTTTCGACCAATGCCATGAACTTTGGAACAACCTTTGCCATGTCCGCAATTGGTATACTTGGCGCGTTCTGAATGGTTCCTTCTACCTTCATCACATCTCATGTATGCTCATCAATTGTCCTCTCCCACTCAGCTATACCAACCTGCTTACCACCAACGAATGAGATCAAGGAGTAGATGTTGTTCAACTGTTCACCAGAAATGAAGTGAGTAGTGTTGAAGTAATGAGAATGTATGTAATTCTTCACGTCATGGAACACAACCTCTCCTGAGAGATCACACATATCATCCATTACACCAACTATCTTATTATGAGCCCTTTGAAGCACACTATCTACTCGAACACAATCCATTTTAACTTTGTCAAGAAGTTGCTCTCTTATGTCCATAGTGAAGTACCAAGTAGAGAAATCATACGATGAACCTTCTTCAACTACCCCTTCCTCTATCAATGTTGACAGTGGAGTGTTTATCAAATCTTCCAAGTGTGGCATGTATTCTCTCTTGACATCATCAAACTTGGAACATGCTGCTAAAACTGCTTGAAGTCTTTCCAACAACTGAGCAATGGTTTCATACTTTTGGATAAGTTCATCAATGAATGTATCTATTTGATTTCTAACTCTTCCTATCCAACTTTTTAGTTCTTGTGACTGTGATCTCATACCCTCTAATTGAGCAATGGATTCTTGTGAAAGCATGGGAGGTGGAGTAGATGTCCCTTCACGCTGTCGAATTGGATTCATCAATTACTGGATATATTGCTTGAAGGTGAGGTTTTCTTTCTCCAATCGATTTCCTCTTTCCCTTTCACACCTCAATCTTTCTTTGACCACTAAAACTGATTCCTCCAACTCTTCAAACTCTTCCTCTTCTATTGTTGGTCCAAAATCCATAGTGATTACATCATATTCTTCAGGAACAATGTCATCAATTGTTTTGTCTACCTTAGGCACTGCAATGTGTACTTTCCTGGACCCAGAATTGTCTCTCGTGATTTTGGAGATTCTAGTTGCCTTTTCTTTTCCATTATCTGGCCTTGTCCTACCTAACAACTCTTGTATGTTAACCTCAGGCACTATTTCCACGATTGAAATCTCCTTTACTCTCTTCCTTAACCAATCTGGCAAGGCAGACAAATCTTCTTAAACACCTTGTTCTTGATCTCTAGCTTCTGACTCTGATGACGATGCTTACTCATCGGACACTTCAATGTACATATCAATTTCATGTGTAACGGCTTCTTGATTCTTGAAGGGACTTGATCGGACTTATTCAGCTAGAACCTCATGCATATTTGCTTGATCTAATGTCTATGGAGCTCCTTGGTTTTCTCTTTCTTCATTTTCCACTACTGATGTCACATTCATATCTTAAGAAGGACCACCTTGTCTAGAAGAATTGCTAGTCTCAGATCTTGAACTCAACTTTGTCTTCTTTTGACTACTTTCTCTATGTGAATCATCTAGATGCTTCCTCTTGCCAAACTGAGCTTCTTCTCCAGAACTTACACTATATCCACTAGACTCACTGTGGTGTTTATTGGTAGATTCACTATCATCCACTTCTTGTGATTGTTGTGAGTCAGCTCCTCCCATCAAGTCGTATGTGAGATCCTTGTTTGCATTCTGGAGCTTCTGAACTTGACGATCTACATACTTCTTTGTGATGTGTATGACTCGTTGTATCCAATCATCATGGCCAACTTCTCTCTCAGCCCAATTGATAGTGATAGTTCCTTCCTTGTCAAACATCCTTTGCATGAGAAACCTTTCAGTCTCTTCTAACTGATCAAGAATAGGCATTATATTACATGATCTCACCAAATCCCAAGTCATTCTCGAACATCTCTTCTCTCTAATGTGCTCATCATCATATGCATCTGCCCAGTGATCCTCTTGATGCTCTCGGTGTCTAAACCTTTTCCCAAATGCTTTCCAAATCATGTTGAATGGATCAAAGTGATCTCAACTCGTGTCATGAAGCATAAGATTGTAAGCTTGGAGTTCATATTCTGAATGTTGTGCAGCTTGCAGTGTTGGGCAAGTCTCCAATTTTCCAACTCCCATTGGGAAACTGATTCTGACTTTCTTCTTATCTTTCTGAATTTTGTCCCAGGCCAACAATTGCCTTGTCACCTCTAGTAGTACCATCTTATCGGTAGGATACCTAGGCAAGCGGTAAGGATAAGATGAAAATCCTTGGATCCTCAAGTAGGTGAACTTCAGAAATTAGATGTACCATCGTCCAAATTTGCCAATCAATCTCTTTGCATCCTTCGATAACCTCTCATTCATATTTTGTTGAAGCTTCCTTATGATGAACATGAAGAATGCATCATTCATGCGCTTGTAGTGGGCTATGGACTTTAGCTGCAATTGCGGGTAGCAATCATACACGCTAAATTATCCGGGGCCATATCCTATATCACCTCTGCAATTCAATCCATCATACTTTCCACACATTGCGAGGATATAGATGACATATGAGCTCATGTAGAAGGACCTAGTCTCCTTTAGCTTGATCATCTGCTCATGAATATTGTTGCTTATGATACCATCATAATCAATCATCACCTCACCCTTGACGATCTCTTGCATGAATACGAACATCCACGCATCAAATGTTGATGATTGTTGACAACCCATGATTATGTTCAAGAAGATCACCATGTATCCATACTCTGTGATGAAATTTGATTTATGAAGCTTCTTCAGCAACTTGTTGTGGTGACTCCTTGGTTACTTTACCCAATTAGCATTTATCTCTTGCTTACAATCACTTATTGCACCTTCAAACACCTTTTGAGCTTGCTCTCGAGTGTAGACGGTGACCTTCCTATGCTTTGGGATGTTGAATGTTTCAGCGATGGTCTCCCTCCTCAAGTGAGCTAAGACTTCTCCATCGGACGTTTCAATGCATCTAGTCTCTTGGTTGTAATGACTAGCGCATTCCCACATAAGCTTGAAACTCGGCAAGGCGGGCGGAAAGCATGCAGCTTGGACGATTCCATTGCGCAACATCTCATGAATGACCTTTGAGTGGGTTGGCTTGTGAAGCTCTCTCTTGATCTTCTCCATGTCAATGTGACCCAAGTTGGTGTCACTCACGTTCCTCCACTTGGACATGATCTTCATCTCTGGCATGACTCCTTGCTTATCACTCTTGATCAAGGCTTGTCTTTCTTTCGCATTCATCCTCTACCTCCTCCTACAAGAGAAGACAACATGTATTACTAGGCTGATGTGACACTTAAAATAAGGATTTTCTTACCAATTATCTTATCTCCTCATGCATGTGGGACAAAAAATAATGAATTTTAAGCAACATACCTTAGAATTTATGAATAAAAAATTAGAATTTTGGAAGACTTGATTTTTGAAGATACTTGAATTTTTTGACTTGTCTTCTTGTAAATCTACTACTCCTTGCTGCTCTAAACCTGCTCTGCTGCAAATTAGAATTAATTTTGCTTTGAATTTGATAAAAAAAGCAGAAATAATCCTCCTTTAATATCAAATGCTACCGTATCTAAGGTAGGTCGGCCTAGCAAGAAGAAAATTGAAGTTTTTTTTTTTAAATTTTCCATGCTCATGTGTTGTGAGCGCTCACCTTGGGTGGGTTTGGAGGGTGCAAGTGGATAGTATGTTGTGGAGAAGATGTTGTCCAGATGAAGGGCTCAAGGCCGCCCAGCATGAGTGGGATTGGGAGGCTAGTAAGGATTTTCATCACTTAGTGATTTTTGCTTAGTTTTGACAACATAGAAACCCTTGCTTGTGTTATTGATGTTTTAACCTCCTTGAATAACATGTAAAACTCTTAGAGCATGGGCAGATTTAGAGTGAATGTATGGAGTGTTTCATGTGAAAGAGATGTATGATGGTGGAAGTCTCTTAACAAGGTGGTCCTGAGAGTGTATCCATGGAGTTTATAGCTTACAACACTTTACACTTTTCTAGACTTGATTGCGTCACTTATGAAATGCTTCATTTTCATCCATTCATTGATTTCTCCTTGCAAATTTTATGGTTTTTACTCTGAGCGGCTTTAGGAGCAGTGTATGGAATGTTTATTGTGGGACAAGATACGGTCCATGACTCCCTCTTGAGACCGCCTATGCAAGGCAGGTTTGAGAGGTAGGTGTGGAATGCTCTTGTTTTGACAACTCTTACTTAGACTTTCACTTAAAATCCTTCATGTGTGTTTTGAACTTGCAAGTTATCCATGTGTTTGTTCAAAACTTAGTGTTATACTTTGCCTTCTTCTCTCTATACCCGATTACAGGGTTATTAAACTGAAGTGGTAAACTAAAATCCCCACACCAGTTATTAAGAACATGGCCGATGTCTGGATCGACTGGTTCTGCTTCTGCACTGAAATGGAAGAAAGGGGTTTCAGACCACAAACCTGGAGAGGTTAAGAGCATCTTGGCCTTCAACATCTTGAAACGGTCGTAAAGGAAATCGTTTGCCATTCTGAAATTATGTAACTCCCTTCGAGGGAAGGGATTGGTACTCCACTCAGTTCGACTGAGCTCATGCCATCTATGTTCTCGAATCCTGATCTGTATGACTCGGATTCTTCCTTTTATCTGTCTGACCTTCTTTGAATGTTCTTCATTCTGCTCTGGTTCTTGATGACCTTCTCGCGATACAAAGTCAGCTACAATATTTTCAGCTCCTGGAATGTGAAGACAATCAAATTCATAAGTACACAAGAGCTGTGCCCATCTTAACAATCTTCCTCTAACTACCTTATTGCGTGACTCTTTTCTGAAGAAACCACGAAGGTTCTGCAAGTCACTTTTTAATAAAAATCTTTTGTCAGCAATAAACATTTGAAAAGCCTGGAAGGTGTTCACTACTGCAAGGATTTCTTTGTGCGTGCTGTGGTAGTCTTTTTCTGCTCCTCTAAAACTACCTGAGACAGTTCTAACAATTTTCCCTTTATCCTTTGGATTAAACTGTTCAGTAGCTTGTTCTCTAAGAACTCCAGCCCATGCAAGTTCACTAGCATCAGTTTCAACTATCTTATAACCAGGGCCTGGAAGCTTCAACTGAGGAAGTTTGGCACATTTGTCCTTAATATTTTGAATAAGTCTATCATGATAAGGACTCCATGGAGGTGGTTTCTTGCCTAAAAGCTTATTAAGCTCAAGGCGATCTTCAGCTAACTTGTAGTAAAAACCAGAGATATAATTGACTAGCCCTAGGAAACGCTGCAATTCTTTTACAGTTGTTACAAGCAAATTGCGAATTCTGGTCAAAATATGTTCCTGAACCTCCATCTCCCCCCCCGGAAGAAGCTTGATCCCGATAAAAACCAGCTCGGGAACAGCAATAACAGATTTACTGGGATTGACAGCAAGACCATTGTGCTGACAAACAGAGAGGAATGTTTTGAGGTGATCAAGGTGAGCATCCATATTTTGGCTAAAAACAAGAATATCATCTATATAGGGTTGAATAAACTTGGCATGAGGCCGGAAGATGATATCCATTTTTTGTTGGAAAATAGAGGGTGCAGTCTTTATACCAAAGGGAAGGACAGTCCACTCATACAAACCCTGTGGAACAGAAAAGGCTGTCTTATAAAAGTCAGTGGATTTTAAACCTATCTGCCAATATCCCTTGGTTAAATCAAATTTTGAATAAACATGACTGCCCTGAATTGCCTGCCAAATGTGATCTTTACTAGGGATAGGATGTTTATGATCTATCAGACAATCATTCAGTGGTTTATAATTTACCACTAATCTCTTTTTAGGTAACTCTCTTCCGTGTTCATCTACTTTTGGGACATACATTGCATGACAAGAAAACGGAGAGTCTGAGACCTGAATTAAACCTAAGGCTTCTAGTTCCTTAACTTCTTTAGCACATATTTCTACTTCAGAAGAGCTCATTAAAAAATAATTTGCTTTGCCTCGGGGAAGAATTTCCTTACCGTCCACATCACGTTTCAATGGCAGATTACATGTTAAGGATCTTTGAAACTTCTTTAAATCTGGAAAAGGATAATGATGACTGTGTTGATTGCAAGCCATACAAGAAAAAGTATAAAAAGAAAACTGACAAAAGAAAAGAAAAGAACCACCGAAAGCCAAGAAAAAAGGGATACTTTCGTAAGAAAGATAAAAGGAGAAAAGATTCTTACAGACGCAAGCCAGTCTGTTACATCTGTAAAGGTGACCACCTAGCTAACAAGTGTCCGAAGAAAGATAAGAAAAAAGGTAAAGCTAAGGTTCGGGCAGCTAAAAGTGTCGGTGTCACAGCAGATGAATTTGATTATATATATGACTATCCATCCGATTCTGAAGACATTGTAATTTCAAGTCCAGAGGATTCAGAATCTGAAGACGAAGAATACTTCTCATCTCGAGAAGATCAGGCGAAAGTAAAGCTGATGAAATCTCAGCTTGAGGTTGGATCAGATAATTCTTCCGTGGGTCAGTCCTCACAAGAAGATTCAGAAGACTCAGAAGTATCTTTCTATTACAGAAAGATGACGGGTTCTGTCAGAATGATGAAAGGTTCTGTCTCAGAACTTGATCAAGTCATTGGTGAGATTCTGAATATTGAACAAAGATTGAAGGTTATGGACATGGGTCCAGAAACCTGGAAGAAATTGAAGGCTCGGCTTACAGAACTAAAGGCCAAGAAGTACAATCTATTGAAGCCTAAGGAACCAGCTTTCAAGCCGTTCCAACCGGCGACCTCAGAGATCGTGGAAGAAGAAGAAGAAGAAGGAGACCACTACTTCCATCAGTCGCCTCGGCCCTACCAAACCACCCTAGCCATTCCAGTCATGGAATTTAATGCCTGCTTAATTACTTCCTTTTCATCAGCATTTGGGTTGGTTGAGATGTAGTTGGTGATCCATGCTCTCATTGCATCGACACCTCTGGCATTTTCTATTTCCTCAAATTTATCAAAATTAACCATGGGAGGAGTGTCGGCTTTGAAAGTTTGAATATTTTTGAATGGATCACTTCCTGGTAATGGATATGTACCATTCCCCCGGGCCATCAACACAGTACCCTGAGAAGTAGAAGACACCGGTGGAGGAGGAGGTGTAACTGACGTAGCAGGGGGCTGTGTGGGTAAAATCTGACCACTAGCAGGGTCATAACGAAGTGGTTCAGCAGAAGTAGGGATAGTGACTTGTAACTGTTTACCACCACTATACTGAGCTGCTAGATAGGTACTGGCACTAGAGGGAAAACTCTTAAATGGCGGAGGCTTATGAGTTTGACTCCTAATTTTATTAAGAGACAAATGCAAATTGTTAGCCTCGGACGCAATTGCTTGGCGAGTCTCTTGTGATTCTTCCTTGAGATTATCAGCAAACTTTAACTGAGCAGTTGTGAGGAATGAAATCTCTTCTGAGATTTCCTGTAACCTTTGTCCGGTATGCCGGATCTGAACATTTGTAGTTCCCAACTGAGCAGTGATAGCATCAAAATCTACCTTCACTTCTTGCTGAAATTTGAGAACTAAATCTCTCTGTCGCTCCATAGCTGCTTCTCTTTCAATTTTCCAGACCTCTGCTTTGACAGTAAAAGCCTGATAAAGGTTCTTTAATTCATCTAGACCTTTGCCAACTTTATCAACCCATTCTTGATTTATTCTTTCTTCAAGCTTTTGCAGTTCAGGAATTAGGCAAGAAACCACCTCCATGGAGTCCTTATCATGATAGACTTATTCAAAATATTAAGGACAAATGTGCCAAACTTCCTCAGTTGAAGCTTCCAGGCCCTGGTTATAAGATAGTTGAAACTGATGCTAGTGAACTTGCATGGGCTGGAGTTCTTAGAGAACAAGCTACTGAACAGTTTAATCCAAAGGATAAAGGGAAAATTGTTAGAACTGTCTCAGGTAGTTTTAGAGGAGCAGAAAAAGACTACCACAGCACGCACAAAGAAATCCTTGCAGTAGTGAACACCTTCCAGGCTTTTCAAATGTTTATTGCTGACAAAAGATTTTTATTAAAAAGTGACTTGCAGAACCTTCGTGGTTTCTTCAGAAAAGAGTCACGCAATAAGGTAGTTAGAGGAAGATTGTTAAGATGGGCACAGCTCTTGTGTACTTATGAATTTGATTGTCTTCACATTCCAGGAGCTGAAAATATTGTAGCTGACTTTGTATCGCGAGAAGGTCATCAAGAACCAGAGCAGAATGAAGAACATTCAAAGAAGGTCAGACAGATAAAAGGAAGAATCCGAGTCATGCAGATCAGGATTCGAGAACATAGATGGCATGAGCTCAGTCGAACTGAGTGGAGTACCAATCCCTTCCCTCGAAGGGAGTTACATAATTTCAGAATGGCAAACGATTTCCTTTACGACCGTTTCAAGATGTTGAAGGCCAAGATGCTCTTAACCTCTCCAGGTTTGTGGTCTGAAACCCCTTTCTTCCATTTCAGTGCAGAAGCAGAACCAGTCGATCCAGACATCGGCCATGTTCTTAATAACTGGAGTGGGGATTTTAGTTTACCACTTCAGTTTAATAACCCTGTAATCGGGAAACCTGAGGAGTGGCTGAATTTCGAAGAAGGTAAAGATCTGGAAATGTTGTTCATGTTTAACAAATTCAAGATCCAATCTTATTCTATTATCTTCTTGGAGCAGCAAATTTTTCCTATGACAGAGATTTCCCCAATTGATCAAATAACTTTGAGTAGGGGCATTATTTCCTATTGGAAGAACATGAAGAGGCCAACATGGTGCTTTAAATTTCCCTGATGTATCTAACATAAGGAAATCATGGAAAGGTGGAATCCGACCTGGAATTGTATTAGCACCACCGGGATTGTTCACTACTTGTGAATCTACTACAGAAATTGGCGCATCAGGAAGGGCGACTTCATAATCAGAAAACATTTCTTTTGTTGTCATCATCCTAATTTTGGCATTACTAGGTGGAAAAACAAAAGAACAATCTTCACACTGGTATAACCCATTTTGCAAAATAGAATATTTGGAATGACTGCAACTGGGTTTTAAATGCCTATTTTGAAAGGATGGTTGACCCGACACTGTGTAAGGTTGTCCTGAGTCTATACAGGGAGGCTGTAAGGGAGCTTTTACAGATATTGAGGGAAAAGAGGAGTTAACGTTAGACAACAACGTAAACAACATACAGCAATATCGTTACCTGAGGCTCTGATACCAAATCTAAGCTGCAATAGACAAACATTATTACCAATGGTGTATCTAGCTCTTATATGTATTGTAGAACTATTTAGGGATGTCCTAGAATATAAATTTAAAACCATGAACCTTTTTATGAAAAAAGACTCCGTTGATCATTCTCTTGCCTTCTTAGTCCATTATAGGCTGTATGATAAAGTTATCCCTTTAATGGTAAATCCCAGAAATCCTAATGAAAGAGGATTAGAAGGTCTGTCAACTGTGTGGAGTTCATCCAGTAACACCGCCAAACTAACAGCCCCAAAGGTTGTTAAGCATAAAGATATTATGATGCCAGCAGAATGGGTTACTGAATTATGGGAACAAGATAGTATCGGTGAAAGAGAGATTGAAAGAAATCCACAGCTTCAAGGTCTTTCCCTTGAAGAAATAGATGACCAGGCAGTAATCAAATTTGGAACATCAGATATGAGGTCAGCCAGACCAGCTAATAGAACTACCTCCTTCCCTGCTAGTTCTATGAAATCCAAGGATTTAGTTACTGATGTCCCCTTCCATTATAATGAACCTGGCCCATCTGTGTTACCAAAAACTTCTAGTATGAAACTACAACCATCTCAAGGATTTGAGAATTTGTTTCGAATACCATCAGTGTCGGGTCAACCATCCTTTCAAAATAGGCATTTAAAACCCAGTTGCAGTCATTCCAAATATTCTATTTTGCAAAATGGGTTATACCAGTGTGAAGATTGTTCTTTTGTTTTTCCACCTAGTAATGCCAAAATTAGGATGATGACAACAAAAGAAATGTTTTCTGATTATGAAGTCGCCCTTCCTGATGCGCCAATTTCTGTAGTAGATTCACAAGTAGTGAACAATCCCGGTGGTGCTAATACAATTCCAGGTCGGATTCCACCTTTCCATGATTTCCTTATGTTAGATACATCAGGGAAATTTAAAGCACCATGTTGGCCTCTTCATGTTCTTCCAATAGGAAATAATGCCCCTACTCAAAGTTATTTGATCAATTGGGGAAATCTCTGTCATAGGAAAAATTTGCTGCTCCAAGAAGATAATAGAATAAGATTGGATCTTGAATTTGTTAAACATGAACAACATTTCCAGAGTATTCATTCCAACGATCATACCCTAATTGCTGAACTGCAAAAGCTTGAAGAAAGAATAAATCAAGAATGGGTTGATAAAGTTGGCAAAGGTCTAGATGAATTAAAGAACCTTTATCAGGCTTTTACTGTCAAAGCAGAGGTCTGGAAAATTGAAAGAGAAGCAGCTATGGAGCGACAGAGAGATTTAGTTCTCAAATTTCAGCAAGAAGTGAAGGTAGATTTTGATGCTATCACTGCTCAGTTGGGAACTACAAATGTTCAGATCCAGCATACCGGACAAAGGTTACAGGAAATCTCAGAAGAGATTTCATTCCTCACAACTGCTCAGTTAAAGTTTGCTGATAATCTCAAGGAAGAATCACAAGAGACTCTTATTCTATTATCTTCTTGGAGCAGTAAATTATAAACCACTGAATGATTGTCTGATAGATCATAAACATCCTATCCCTAGTAAAGATCACATTTGGCAGGCAATTCAGGGCAGTCATGTTTATTCAAAATTTGATTTAACCAAGGGATATTGGCAGATAGGTTTAAAATCCACTGACTTTTATAAGACAGCCTTTTCTGTTCCACAGGGTTTGTATGAGTGGACTGTCCTTCCCTTTGGTATAAAGACTGCACCCTCTATTTTCCAACAAAAAATGGATATCATCTTCCGGCCTCATGCCAAGTTTATTCAACCCTATATAGATGATATTCTTATTTTTAGCCAAAATATGGATGCTCACCTTGATCACCTCAAAACATTCCTCTCTGTTTGTCAGCACAATGGTCTTGCTGTCAATCCCAGTAAATCTGTTATTGCTGTTCCCGAGCTGGTTTTTATCGGGATCAAGCTTCTTCCGGGGGGGGAGATGGAGGTTCAGGAACATATTTTGACCAGAATTCGCAATTTGCCTGTAACAACTGTAAAAGAATTGCAGCGTTTCCTAGGGCTAGTCAATTATATCTCTGGTTTTTACTACAAGTTAGCTGAAGATCGCCTTGAGCTTAATAAGCTTTTAGGCAAGAAACCACCTCCATGGAGTCCTTATCATGATAGACTTATTCAAAATATTAAGGACAAATGTGCCAAACTTCCTCAGTTGAAGCTTCCAGGCCCTGGTTATAAGATAGTTGAAACTGATGCTAGTGAACTTGCATGGGCTGGAGTTCTTAGAGAACAAGCTACTGAACAGTTTAATCCAAAGGATAAAGGGAAAATTGTTAGAACTGTCTCAGGTAGTTTTAGAGGAGCAGAAAAAGACTACCACAGCACGCACAAAGAAATCCTTGCAGTAGTGAACACCTTCCAGGCTTTTCAAATGTTTATTGCTGACAAAAGATTTTTATTAAAAAGTGACTTGCAGAACCTTCGTGGTTTCTTCAGAAAAGAGTCACGCAATAAGGTAGTTAGAGGAAGATTGTTAAGATGGGCACAGCTCTTGTGTACTTATGAATTTGATTGTCTTCACATTCCAGGAGCTGAAAATATTGTAGCTGACTTTGTATCGCGAGAAGGTCATCAAGAACCAGAGCAGAATGAAGAACATTCAAAGAAGGTCAGACAGATAAAAGGAAGAATCCGAGTCATGCAGATCAGGATTCGAGAACATAGATGGCATGAGCTCAGTCGAACTGAGTGGAGTACCAATCCCTTCCCTCGAAGGGAGTTACATAATTTCAGAATGGCAAATGATTTCCTTTACGACCGTTTCAAGATGTTGAAGGCCAAGATGCTCTTAACCTCTCCAGGTTTGTGGTCTGAAACCCCTTTCTTCCATTTCAGTGCAGAAGCAGAACCAGTCGATCCAGACATCGGCCATGTTCTTAATAACTGGTGTGGGGATTTTAGTTTACCACTTCAGTTTAATAACCCTGTAATCGGGAAACCTGAGGAGTGGCTGAATTTCGAAGAAGGTAAAGATCTCATTCGAGATATGTTAGCAGGACCATATCCTCCAGCGGAGAACCTCAATTTTGGAAACACAACAGCTTACACAGGTTGTATTTTCCGCCTTACCTTTAATTCAGCAGAAGATACTGTATTGAATAGGTATCTGGCTCAACATTATGGACCATGTGGCCCCGAGTCAGTCTTTGAGCACTGGACCCTAAAAAATAGATTAAGATATTTTTATGCTCACCAAGTTCCAATTTGGATACATGTAAAGACTTACAGGATGAACGAGGCCACACCCCTCTCAATGACACATGGAATCTACGGTCCATATAAATTGAAAGTAATGAGTATCATATGGAAAGAAGGAACACCTCAGTTGATGACAGGCTGTATACCGCATGCTTCAACACAAACCTGTTACAACTGTGAAGACCATTCTGAGGACGACCCAAGGGTCCCTCCACCACCTCCAAGACAGACATGTCATCATCCCGGCAAAGCTTTTTGTGGCATATGCGCATGGGGTCGACAGGATGATGATGATTCGAATAGTACTGGGTCCTAGGCTAATAAGTGGGCATGTCACTTATCGTGGAATCTAGGACCCAGTACTATTCGAATCATCATCATCCTGTCGACCCCATGCGCATATGCCACAAAAAGCTTTGCCGGGATGATGACATGTCTGTCTTGGAGGTGGTGGAGGGACCCTTGGGTCGTCCTCAGAATGGTCTTCACAGTTGTAACAGGTTTGTGTTGAAGCATGCGGTATACAGCCTGTCATCAACTGAGGTGTTCCTTCTTTCCATATGATCATAAACATCCTATCCCTAGTAAAGATCACATTTGGCAGGCAATTCAGGGCAGTCATGTTTATTCAAAATTTGATTTAACCAAGGGATATTGGCAGATAGGTTTAAAATCCACTGACTTTTATAAGACAGCCTTTTCTGTTCCACAGGGTTTGTATGAGTGGACTGTCCTTCCCTTTGGTATAAAGACTGCACCCTCTATTTTCCAACAAAAAATGGATATCATCTTCCGCCCTCATGCCAAGTTTATTCAACCCTATATAGATGATATTCTTGTTTTTAGCCAAAATATGGATGCTCACCTTGATCACCTCAAAACATTCCTCTCTGTTTGTCAGCACAATGGTCTTGCTGTCAATCCCAGTAAATCTGTTATTGCTGTTCCCGAGCTGGTTTTTATCGGGATCAAGCTTCTTCCGGGGGGGGAGATGGAGGTTCAGGAACATATTTTGACCAGAATTCGCAATTTGCCTGTAACAACTGTAAAAGAATTGCAGCGTTTCCTAGGGCTAGTCAATTATATCTCTGGTTTTTACTACAAGTTAGCTGAAGATCGCCTTGAGCTTAATAAGCTTTTAGGCAAGAAACCACCTCCATGGAGTCCTTATCATGATAGACTTATTCAAAATATTAAGGACAAATGTGCCAAACTTCCTCAGTTGAAGCTTCCAGGCCCTGGTTATAAGATAGTTGAAACTGATGCTAGTGAACTTGCATGGGCTGGAGGAGGAGGTGTAACTGACGTAGCAGGGGGCTGTGTGGGTAAAATCTGACCACTAGCAGGGTCATAACGAAGTGGTTCAGCAGAAGTAGGGATAGTGACTTGTAACTGTTTACCACCACTATACTGAGCTGCTAGATAGGTACTGGCACTAGAGGGAAAACTCTTAAATGGCGGAGGCTTATGAGTTTGACTCCTAATTTTATTAAGAGACAAATGCAAATTGTTAGCCTCGGACGCAATTGCTTGGCGAGTCTCTTGTGATTCTTCCTTGAGATTATCAGCAAACTTTAACTGAGCAGTTGTGAGGAATGAAATCTCTTCTGAGATTTCCTGTAACCTTTGTCTGGTATGCCGGATCTGAACATTTGTAGTTCCCAACTGAGCAGTGATAGCATCAAAATCTACCTTCACTTCTTGCTAAAATTTGAGAACTAAATCTCTCTGTCGCTCCATAGCTGCTTCTCTTTCAATTTTCCAGACCTCTGCTTTGACAGTAAAAGCCTGATAAAGGTTCTTTAATTCATCAACAGATATAATCAACTGTCTGCCGCTCCGATGCCTCAACCAGAGCCAACAATCTCAGAAGGTCTTCTGATGTGCTCTGAAAAGGGATTCCAGATTCGGGAAATCCAGACTCCTCTACAAGTCAAGCAAGAGCAACTAGAAGATCCGATGCAATATCTGGGGAATGAAGCTTTTGAAGGAAGTCCCATCAGGGAAGTAATTCCCGTCCCAGATGATACACCACTCCAGCAAGGTCAAAGCAGTAAAGGAAGATACAGTGGAATGCAAGAAAAGAAGGCATACCTCCGTTCCTCTAAAGCTACTACGCACTGCCCAGGTGCCGTGCTGTTAATCAAGTTTCCAGGTATTCAGGCATACCCACTTTCCTTTTTAATAGATACTGGTGCGGATCTTAATATTGCTCGAAAGAATGCATTTCCAGAAGATGCATGGAGAGAAGGTAAGACAGATATTACCTTCGGAAATAATGAAAAATCTTTCAGTAGATTATTCTGTGTTGCTCCCATCCAGTTAGGATTCGAAGAAAAACCTCAACAAACTTTGTTTGTTCATTATGAAGTTGAGGATTATGATGGGGTCATAGGAAGCAACACCCTAAGTGAATGGCAGCCTTTTATTGTAGACCAGGATTTCCTGACATTCAAAGGCTTATACCAGTTGCCCAGGATACATCATCCAACATCCTTCTCAAGGATTGAGCCGGATGAGAAGAAGAAAAAACCTGTCAATCAGGTTTGGCTTCATAAGCAGTTCCAGGAACGCACAGCTGAGATCCAGCAGATCAAGGAGCTCTTTGCCACTACCGTCATGACTAAGGATTTAAAGAAGTTTCAAAGATCCTTAACATGTAATCTGTCAGAGCACATCAGAAGACCTTCTGAGATTGTTGGCTCTGGTTGAGGCATCGGAGCGGCAGACAGTTGATTATATCTGTTGATGAATTGCTGCAATTCCCGCTGAGACTCTTCTACATTTCTTTCTTCTATATCCTCAGTCATGAGGATCTCAACTTCTTCTTGTGCTTGTTTTAGCACTTTATCCAGAAACTCGAGACGATGGCGTCTCCATAATCTTTGAGCCATACTCCCTGGACTGGGAGCTTCCAGAATTCCTTTCTGTTCAATAGGAGTTGTGGCCGTGATTACTGAGTCCGTAGGACCTTCTTCTCGAAGAGCAGCCACTGAGCTTCTTGGTTGATTATACCATGGTGATGGTTTATAACCATGTCTTTGAGGGCTTTGAGGCTTTGGAGGCCTGAGAGGAATGAATCCTCTTCCTCTTGTCTGGTAGGGCCGAGGCGACTAATGGAAGTAGTGGTCTCCTTCTTCTTCTTCTTCTTCCACGATCTCTGAGGTCGCCGGTTGGAACGGCTTGAAAGCTGGTTCCTTAGGCTTCAATAGATTGTACTTCTTGGCCTTTAGTTCTGTAAGCCGAGCCTTCAATTTCTTCCAGGTTTCTGGACCCATGTCCATAACCTTCAATCTTTGTTCAATATTCAGAATCTCACCAATGACTTGATCAAGTTCTGAGACAGAACCTTTCATCATTCTGACAGAACCCGTCATCTTTCTGTAATAGAAAGATACTTCTGAGTCTTCTGAATCTTCTTGTGAGGACTGACCCACGGAAGAATTATCTGATCCAACCTCAAGCTGAGATTTCATCAGCTTTACTTTCACCTGATCTTCTCGAGATGAGAAGTATTCTTCGTCTTCAGATTCTGAATCCTCTGGACTTGAAATTACAATGTCTTCAGAATCGGATGGATAGTCATATATATAATCAAATTCATCTGCTGTGACACCGACACTTTTAGCTGCCCGAACCTTAGCTTTACCTTTTTTCTTATCTTTCTTCGGACACTTGTTAGCTAGGTGGTCACCTTTACAGATGTAACAGACTGGCTTGCGTCTGTAAGAATCTTTTCTCCTTTTATCTTTCTTACGAAAGTATCCCTTTTTTCTTGGCTTTCGGTGGTTCTTTTCTTTTCTTTTGTCAGTTTTCTTTTTATACTTTTTCTTGTATGGCTTGCAATCAACACAGTAACACCGCCAAACTAACAGCCCCAAAGGTTGTTAAGCATAAAGATATTATGATGCCAGCAGAATGGGTTACTGAATTATGGGAACAAGATAGTATCGGTGAAAGAGAGATTGAAAGAAATCCACAGCTTCAAGGTCTTTCCCTTGAAGAAATAGATGACCAGGCAGTAATCAAATTTGGAACATCAGATATGAGGTCAGCCAGACCAGCTAATAGAACTACCTCCTTCCCTGCTAGTTCTATGAAATCCAAGGATTTAGTTACTGATGTCCCCTTCCATTATAATGAACCTGGCCCATCTGTGTTACCAAAAACTTCTAGTATGAAACTACAACCATCTCAAGGATTTGAGAATTTGTTTCGAATACCATCAGTGTCGGGTCAACCATCCTTTCAAAATAGTCATTTAAAACCCAGTTGCAGTCATTCCAAATATTCTATTTTGCAAAATAGGTTATACCAGTGTGAAGATTGTTCTTTTGTTTTTCCACCTAGTAATGCCAAAATTAGGATGATGACAACAAAAGAAATGTTTTCTGATTATGAAGTCGCCCTTCCTGATGCGCCAATTTCTGTAGTAGATTCACAAGTAGTGAACAATCCCGGTGGTGCTAATACAATTCCAGGTCGGATTCCACCTTTCCATGATTTCCTTATGTTAGATACATCAGGGAAATTTAAAGCACCATGTTGGCCTCTTCATGTTCTTCCAATAGGAAATAATGCCCCTACTCAAAGTTATTTGATCAATTGGGGAAATCTCTGTCATAGGAAAAATTTGCTGCTCCAAGAAGATAATAGAATAAGATTGGATCTTGAATTTGTTAAACATGAACAACATTTCCAGAGTATTCATTCCAACGATCATACCCTAATTGCTGAACTGCAAAAGCTTGAAGAAAGAATAAATCAAGAATGGGTTGATAAAGTTGGCAAAGGTCTAGATGAATTAAAGAACCTTTATCAGGCTTTTACTGTCAAAGCAGAGGTCTGGAAAATTGAAAGAGAAGCAGCTATGGAGCGACAGAGAGATTTAGTTCTCAAATTTCAGCAAGAAGTGAAGGTAGATTTTGATGCTATCACTGCTCAGTTGGGAACTACAAATGTTCAGATCCGGCATACCGGACAAAGGTTACAGGAAATCTCAGAAGAGATTTCATTCCTCACAACTGCTCAGTTAAAGTTTGCTGATAATCTCAAGGAAGAATCACAAGAGACTCGCCAAGCAATTGCGTCCGAGGCTAACAATTTGCATTTGTCTCTTAATAAAATTAGGAGTCAAACTCATAAGCCTCCGCCATTTAAGAGTTTTCCCTCTAGTGCCAGTACCTATCTAGCAGCTCAGTATAGTGGTGGTAAACAGTTACAAGTCACTATCCCTACTTCTGCTGAACCACTTCGTTATGACCCTGCTAGTGGTCAGATTTTACCCACACAGCCCCCTGCTACGTCAGTTACACCTCCTCCTCCACCGGTGTCTTCTACTTCTCAGGGTACTGTGTTGATGGCCCGGGGGAATGGTACATATCCATTACCAGGAAGTGATCCATTCAAAAATATTCAAACTTTCAAAGCCGACACTCCTCCCATGGTTAATTTTGATAAATTTGAGGAAATAGAAAATGCCAGAGGTGTCGATGCAATGAGAGCATGGATCACCAACTACATCTCAACCAACCCAAATGCTGATGAAAAGGAAGTAATTAAGCAGGCATTAAATTCCATGACTGGAATGGCTAGGGTGGTTTGGGATAGATTAGATAATGAGTTTATTGAAACTCTACTTGATAGTGGTACAGATCAAGTCTGTGCTCAACTAGCAAGAATGTTTGTAGGAAAGCGTGATGTTATGGAACAGCTTTCTTACCAGAAATTCATGAAAGGCAAATGTAAAGATCTGAGAAATTTCAAGGAATATTGTAAAAAACAATATGAGCACTTTTACTTCTCAGGCAAGGAACAAGATCATGAATTCATGTACACTACTTTTCTCAAAAGTTTCAGTGGTCCCATCGGTGCTTATTATCACCAAAAGGTTTTAGAAAATTTACTGCACGATAAATCTGATATGAAGGAATTAACTTTTCCACAGATTGTCCAGTTTCTTGAACAAATCAACACTGACATATGCAATGAGGTCAAAGATCGGAAAGAGAAAAAGAAGATCCAGCCGATCTTATCTGCAGCCGTATGCTACCAGCTGGAAAAGGATAATGATGACTGTGTTGATTGCAAGCCATACAAGAAAAAGTATAAAAAGAAAACTGACAAAAGAAAAGAAAAGAACCACCGAAAGCCAAGAAAAAAGGGATACTTTCGTAAGAAAGATAAAAGGAGAAAAGATTCTTACAGACGCAAGCCAGTCTGTTACATCTGTAAAGGTGACCACCTAGCTAACAAGTGTCCGAAGAAAGATAAGAAAAAAGGTAAAGCTAAGGTTCGAGCAGCTAAAAGTGTCGGTGTCACAGCAGATGAATTTGATTATATATATGACTATCCATCCGATTCTGAAGACATTGTAATTTCAAGTCCAGAGGATTCAGAATCTGAAGACGAAGAATACTTCTCATCTCGAGAAGATCAGGCGAAAGTAAAGCTGATGAAATCTCAGCTTGAGGTTGGATCAGATAATTCTTCCGTGGGTCAGTCCTCACAAGAAGATTCAGAAGACTCAGAAGTATCTTTCTATTACAGAAAGATGACGGGTTCTGTCAGAATGATGAAAGGTTCTGTCTCAGAACTTGATCAAGTCATTGGTGAGATTCTGAATATTGAACAAAGATTGAAGGTTATGGACATGGGTCCAGAAACCTGGAAGAAATTGAAGGCTCGGCTTACAGAACTAAAGGCCAAGAAGTACAATCTATTGAAGCCTAAGGAACCAGCTTTCAAGCCGTTCCAACCGGCGACCTCAGAGATCGTGGAAGAAGAAGAAGAAGAAGGAGACCACTACTTCCATCAGTCGCCTCGGCCCTACCAGACAAGAGGAAGAGGATTCATTCCTCTCAGGCCTCCAAAGCCTCAAAGCCCTCAAAGACATGGTTATAAACCATCACCATGGTATAATCAACCAAGAAGCTCAGTGGCTGCTCTTCGAGAAGAAGGTCCTACGGACTCAGTAATCACGGCCACAACTCCTATTGAACAGAAAGGAATTCTGGGAAACCTTTCGGTGATAATAAGCACCGATGGGACCACTGAAACTTTTGAGAAAAGTAGTGTACATGAATTCATGATCTTGTTCCTTGCCTGAGAAGTAAAAGTGCTCATATTGTTTTTTACAATATTCCTTGAAATTTCTCAGATCTTTACATTTGCCTTTCATGAATTTCTGGTAAGAAAGCTGTTCCATAACATCACGCTTTCCTACAAACATTCTTGCTAGTTGAGCACAGACTTGATCTGTACCACTATCAAGTAGAGTTTCAATAAACTCATTATCTAATCTATCCCAAACCACCCTAGCCATTCCAGTCATGGAATTTAATGCCTGCTTAATTACTTCCTTTTCATCAGCATTTGGGTTGGTTGAGATGTAGTTGGTGATCCATGCTCTCATTGCATCGACACCTCTGGCATTTTCTATTTCCTCAAATTTATCAAAATTAACCATGGGAGGAGTGTCGGCTTTGAAAGTTTGAATATTTTTGAATGGATCACTTCCTGGTAATGGATATGTACCATTCCCCCGGGCCATCAACACAGTACCCTGAGAAGTAGAAGACACCGGTGGAGGAGGAGGTGTAACTGACGTAGCAGGGGGCTGTGTGGGTAAAATCTGACCACTAGCAGGGTCATAACGAAGTGGTTCAGCAGAAGTAGGGATAGTGACTTGTAACTGTTTACCACCACTATACTGAGCTGCTAGATAGGTACTGGCACTAGAGGGAAAACTCTTAAATGGCGGAGGCTTATGAGTTTGACTCCTAATTTTATTAAGAGACAAATGCAAATTGTTAGCCTCGGACGCAATTGCTTGGCGAGTCTCTTGTGATTCTTCCTTGAGATTATCAGCAAACTTTAACTGAGCAGTTGTGAGGAATGAAATCTCTTCTGAGATTTCCTGTAACCTTTGTCCGGTATGCCGGATCTGAACATTTGTAGTTCCCAACTGAGCAGTGATAGCATCAAAATCTACCTTCACTTCTTGCTGAAATTTGAGAACTAAATCTCTCTGTCGCTCCATACTACGTGGGTTTGAGTGTTGGTTGGAGAGAGATGTATGTGAGATGTTAGAGACTCCAAGACCTCCTCCTGAGGCTGCCCAGGAAGGGCAGGTTTGGGAGCATGGTGTGGATTCTTTCTCTTCAACTAGTTTCCTCCTTGACAATTTCATCTTCTTCTAAGTAAACTTACATATCTCCAAGTGGATGGCGGATTTATAGTGAATGTATGGAATGTTCTATGTGGGACAAGGCACAGTCCATGTAAACCTCTTAAGGCTGCTCCTCAAAATGCCTTAAAATACATTCAAACCTATGAACTTCCATCAAATCTTCATGATCTCCTTGCACTTCAACTCAAAATATTGCAAACTTGATAGGTCTTCTCCTTGAGCGGGTTTAAAGGTGGTGTCTGGAGAGTCTCATGTGCAGGAGGTAAAGTTGTCCAAGCATAGAGCTCAAGGCCACCCATGCTAGGGGGGATTGTAGGTGTGGTGTGGATTTTCATAAGACTTAGCCAATTTTTTAGACCTCACTCTCTTTGAATGATCCTCTCAAGGATGTGAAGCATCATGATAAGTCAAGATTGAATAGTTGCAATGTTTAGACACCATAATTCCAAGCTAACCTCTCTAGGCTGCCCAGGAAGGGCAGGTTTGAGAGTAGGTCTTGGATTTTGACACTTAGAAACTTCTCATTCCTTGAACTTGACTATCTCCTCTCCTTATGGTGTCATCTTGATCATACAAACCTTGCAAATTTGTGTTGTTCTTCACCCTAGCGGTTTGGAAGGTACTGTTTGGAGTGTTTGATGTGGGAGGTGATACAATCCACAAGGCCCTCTTGAGGCTGCCCAAGTAGGGCGACTTTAGAGGTGACCCTTGGATTTCATCTTAGAAGTCACTTGGTGCTTTCAAACCTTCAAGTTTTCCATTCAAAACTTCATCACCTTTTATGTTTTGTGGTGAAACACTCCAAAACTTGCTCAATCTCTCCTAGGGCAGATTGGGAGGTGTTGGTTGGAGAGTGTCATGAGGTGGTGAAGACATTGTCCATGTATTCATGCTAAAGCTGCTCAGATAGGGCAGGTTGAGGAGTGTTGGTTGGAATGTAGCTTTGACTTCACTCAAACTCATAAACCTTGCCTACAAATCATCATATCTCAGTGCTCTGTGCATGAAAACCTCAATACTTAACCATTTTTCTTCTAGGGTAGTTTTGAGGGTAGTGACTAGAGAGATCCTCCTGGTGAATACATTGTCCATCACTCCTTTATGAGGCTGCCCAAGTTGGGCAGGTTGGGAGGTGAAGCATGGATTCTCCTTTAAAATACACCCAAACTCTTTTAAATGGACTATCCTTATAGTTTCATCATCTTCCAAGTACTTGGAGCTCAAAACACTACAAACTTAACAATTTAATCATAGGGTGGGTTTAAGAGTGTTGGTTGGAGAGTGTCACCTGGAACAAGACACAATCCATGAATACACCTTGAGGCCACCTAGGAAGTGTGGATTTGGAGGGGAGGCTTGGAATTTACCTTTAAAAGTTCTTTGTTTACCTTAAAACTTGTAATCTCGCCATCAAACTTCATCAACTTTCTCCTTAGGTGAATTCATGAGTATCAAGTGGCAAGAGGTATGTCGTTGTCACTGTATCCAAGACCCCCTCTCTAGGCCGCCTAGGAAGGGTAGGTTTGAGAGGGTGATGTGGATTTTGCCCTCAAATGTGCTTTTCTCCTCAAATTTTCAACTTTAACTTAATTTCCAAACTCAATCACTACTCTCCATCTCTTGAATTGACAAATTTATCCTAAAAATGTCCTAACTTTCCCTAAGTGGATTTGGAGGCTGTGTTTGGAGAGTTTGATGTGTTGAAGATGTAGTCCATGAACACCTCATGAGGCCACTTAGGAAGGGTGGGTTTGAGGGTCATGCTTGGAATTTCACTCTTGAAACATTTCATCCTGATCATTTCACCTTGTGAGTGTCACCTCCTTCATCTTTCATCAAATAAACTTGTAAATTATACCATCTAAACCCCTGAGCAGTCCTGGAGGCAGTATGTGGAGAAATTGATGTGGCAAAAGACATAGTGCAAGACCCCCTCTTGAGGCCGCCCAGGTAGGGTGGGTTTGGAAGTGAACTCTGGATTCTTCTTTGAAATGCATCAAAACCCTTTCAAATGCATGAAATATTCTTGTAAGTTCAATATCTCTAATCACTTGGAGCTTATAACATTGCAAACTTGACAGCTTACCCCTAAGGCGGGTTGGTGAGTGTTGTATGGACAGAGTCTTCTAAAAGTGATGACACTATCCAGAAGAACTCTATGAGGCTGCCTAAGTAGAGTGGGATAGGAAGAAGAGCTTGGATTATACCTTTTGGAAGCCTCACTATCACTCAAACTCATGAAACCTGTCTTGAAATTTATCAATTCTAAGTCCAAAACCCTTACAAGCTTTCATATCAATCCCTATATGGAGACTCTGACTGAGGAGATGTACCTTGTTAACTCCAGTCTTGATCACTCAAAGTGTCCTATGAAACATTCTAAGGTGTGATATGTGTCTAACTTATCTAGTGTCCCTCTCTGCATGTGTTTTGAACCAGGACTTAGCTAAGACTTGAAAACCAAACTAAACCTAAACAAAAAAATTAGGGGGTCCCCATTTGCAATGGAGCGATGTGTGATGAGGTCACAACAATGTGGTCGGGACAAAGAATGAAATTCTGGAGCATCGTTGAAAGATGCAGCTAGGACAAAGAAGGAAATTCTGGAATATCACTGAAAGATGCAGCTAGGACAAGGAACAAAATTCCAGAGCATCACCAAAAGATGCAACCGGAATGCAGGAACAAAGTTCCAGAGCATCGCTGAAAGATGCAGCTGGAATGTAGGAAAAAAGTTATGAAGCATCACTGAAAGATGCAGCTAGAATGTAGGAACAAAGTTCTAGAGAATCACTGAAAGATGCAGCTAGAATGCAGGAACAAAGTTCTAGAGCATCGCTAAAAGATGCAGCCGAAATACAGGAACAAAGTTCCAGAGCATCATTGAAAGATGCAACCTGAATGTAGGAACAAAGTTCTTGAGCATCACTAAAAGATGCAGCCAGAATGTAGGAACAAAGTTCCAGAGCATCACTGAAAGATGCAGTCAGAATGCAGGGGGAATGGAACAGGATGACACACTTTTGGACTTGGCACATTCTGGAGCATCACTGAAAGATTCACTGGAATGCAGGAACAACAAGGGGATGGAACCAATAATGAACAAATAAATTCTGAAGCATCATTGCAAGATGCACCAGAATTTGCATTCTCTTTAAGAATGAAATCTTGCAAAAATAGAAATCAAATTTTGACAAGTCCAAAAGAATGGTAATACAATAAAAATACTCCAAAGTGATTATAAGTACATAAACATGCAAGATTTTTTTTTACTTAGAATTATATTGGCTCTATTGTAGCAGAGTCAATGCATTGGGTTTCCCCTTGCATTTCTACCATTCTCGTGAATTCTTCTTTGTTGACAGGTTTGTGGTAGATTCATAATCGGTGATTGTTGACTAAGAGAGTTCAAGTGTCACCATCAATAGGTTTGAGATACACTGCTCCATTTGGAAATACTTTAGAAATTTCATATGGACCCAACCAATGAGTCCTTGGTTTCCCTTTTTGATCTTTATAATGGGAATCAAACAACAATGCTCAATCTCCATTGTGCAACTCTATTTCTTTTATGTGTTTATCATGCCAGGCCTTTCGTTGTTGTTGCACTAGTTCAGTCTGGTGGATAGCTTCTAGATAGAGTTCATCTAATTCACTAAGTTGCAAGACTCTTTCTACCTGAGCTCGGTCGAGGTCTAAGCCTAACTCCATTGTCGTTCTAAGAGTTTGAAGTTCAAATTCAATGGGTAGAAGAGGTTTCTTCCCAAAGACTAACTTGTAAGGAGTAAGACCAGTGGTGGATTTCCAAGTTATATTATAGGCCCAAACAACTTTGGGCAATTTTCTGGCCCAATCTCTTCTTCCCGATGAAACTATCTTTGTCGAGATATTTTTGAGTTCCCTGTTAGTGACTTCTACTTGACCATTTGCTTGCGGATGATAAGGTGACAAATTTTTATGGCTTACCTGAAAATGATCAGTAAAGGCTAGCAAAACTTTTGACATAAACTGGGGTCCTTGATCTGTAACAATTGATCTAGGGGCTCCAAATCTGAGAAAAATCTTGTTATATAGGAAGTTAGCAATTTGTTCTTCCCTAGCAACTCTCAGGGCTTGCACATCTGCCCACTTAGATAGTTAGTAAAGACCAAAATGTATTCTTTGCTCTATGAAGGAGGGTCTATGGGACCGATAAAATCCAATCCCCACTTTTCAAACGGTTTGAAAACTACCTGCAATTGCAAAGGCATTTCATTGGATGTTGTTGGTCTTCCTCCCATTGGCATTCATCACAACGACGAACATAGTTTTTTACGTCTTTATGCATTGAGGGCCAATAATACTCCATACCTAGGATTTTATGGGAAGTTCTCTTGGTAGAGTAATGACCTCCAGAGGGGTCATCGTGGCAGGCTCTAAGGATATTGTATGTTTCATCTGATTTGACACAACATCAAAAAACCAGATCAAAGCCACATCGAAATAGCATCTCATTAATCTATTTGAACTAAGCACTTTCCTGAATAAGGTGTTTCTTTTGTTTGGTTGTAAAGTTTGGTGGAAACTTAGAAGTAGCCAAATAGTTAGTGATGTCTATAAACCAAGGAGTTTTAATGGTGATGGCAAATAGATTTTCATCTAGAAATTCATCTTGTACAGGGGCATAATCTCCATTGTCTTGTTTGATCTGAGATAAGAAATCTGCGACTACATTGAACTGCCCGAGTTTGTCAATGATGGTTACATTGAATTCTTGGAGAAACAATAACCACCTAATTATTCTTCCATTTACCGCAGGTTTGTTCATTAAATACTTGATTGTTGAATGGTCTGTGAACATAGTTACTTTGTACCTTGTGATATAATGTCAAAATTTATTGATTGCATGCACCACAGCTAAGAATTATTTCTCCGTAGTGGTATAGTTTTGTTCAGTGGGAGTCAAATTCTTACTAACAAAACGATGGCATATTTTCCTCCATTCTCATCCTCCTGACCTAAAACTGCTCCAAATGGCATCATTGGAAGCATATGCATAAATATGGAATGGAAGGTTCTAGTTAGGTCCACGTAGGATAGGAGCAGAGATGAGTTTCTCCTTAATGATTTCAAATGATGTTGGACATTCTATTGTCCAAACAAAATCTATGTCCTTTTGGAGAAGGAAGAACATGGGGGCTGTAATCTTGCTAAAGTTTTCTATAAATCTTTGGTAGTATCCAGTGTGTCCTAAGAAATTTCTGATGTCAGTTTGATTCTTTGGAGTCTCTAGTTGTTGTATCACCTCAATTTTATTAGGATCTACTTTTATTCCTTCAGCTGAGATGTGGTGTCCCGACACTATCCCTTGTTCTACCATTATTAGACATTTTTTGTGACTCAGGGATAGCTGGTGGTCCTCACATCACTTTAATACCTTATCTAGATTTTTAAGACCTTCATCAAAAGTGGAACCATACACTGTGAAATCGTCCATGTAGACTTCCACAAAGTCATTTACTAGCTCAGCAAATATGGCCAGAACAGCTCTCTAAAATGTTATAGGAGCATTGCATAGCCCGAAGGGAAGAATGTGATATGTGAATGTTCCCCAAGGACAAGTAAAAGTTGTTTTGTCCTAGTCTTTTGTTGCTACTTGTATTTGGTTATATCTGTTGAATCCGTCCAGAAATGAGAAATACTTCCTTCTAGCTAAATTGTCCAAGACTTGGTCTATGAAAGGTAAAGGGAATTAATCCCTATAGGTAGCTATGTTGAGATCTCTATAATTAATGCACACTCTCCACTTCCCATTTTTCTTTGGAATAACTACCAAAGGCGAAACCCATTTGTTGTCAAAGATGCGATAGATAAATTCTACTTGCAGGATTTTCTCAATCTTTGTTTTAACAATATTTTTGAGAGCAGAGTTGAGTCTTTGCTAAGGTTGACGAACAGGTCTAACATCTTTGGTATAGATGTGATGGGTATAAACACTTGGGTGTATTCCTCTCATGTCTATATAATCCCAAGCAAAAGCTTTGGATCTATTTACCAAAACATCAAACAATTTGAGCTCGTCTGACTCTGTCAACCAGCTATTGATATTCAAAGTTTTTCCTAGTAATAACATGATAGTTTTGGTTCTAGGGTAGTTGGAAGTGACGATATGAACTTCTCTCGTTAAGGTGTTGAGAGGGTAACTATGCAGTATTATTCTATGGAATCTGGCAATATCTTCGAAGAAGTGATCTATTTTCAGAATGATATTATCCAAGGGACAAGGTAATGTTGTGAAATTAGTGTAGTCATGTTTGACATCATCAATGTGGATCAGATGTCTTAAAATTTCTTCCACCTCTAAAATTTCCTCATCACCTGAGTCTACGGTAAGACTTTGAATGTTATTTTCTAGTTTGTCTTCCAACTCTTCACCATGTTGTTTAATAACTACCATAGCAAGTGAGGCTAGATTCTCTTGTTTATTAGAACCATCTGGTTCATCAACCCAAACTTGGTTATGCTCAACAGGTTGAGCGGGGGGGTACAGGAATATATGTTTGCTATTGGGACCGTGTGAAATGGTCATTCCTCCTGCTCTGCAATAAATCTTAGCTGCGACTATAGCTAACCACAGTCTACCCAGTATTATCAAGTAACTATCCTTGGGTGTGAGGGATTGGATTATTTGAAAATCTACTGTGTATTCCCAATCGTCAACTTTGACAGGAAAATTTTCTAAGACACGGGCTTGGGAATAGCTATAGACTGATTTGTCGTTTGCAATACAGTGGTTGTGGGATGTAGATTAGTGAGTCCTAGTTTTTCCATAACATCCACCATCATGACATTAATGACTGCTCCCAAGTCCACGAGTGCATTGGGTATTGCTACCTCGTTGATTATTACTGTTATGAGTGGACTGCCTGGGTCACCATATTTTGGGGTTGAAATTTCACCAACTAGAAGGTCAGGTAGGTATCCATTGATATGCACAATATTAATATGTTTCAGTTTCCTTCCTGGTGTTTTTATGCACAACTGTTTAACTAGGTGGTTCAATTCAGGAATTTCCTTAATCGCCTATAACAAGAGAATCTCGATATGGAGTCATTTAATTTCTTGGATTAACGCGGTTTCAATAGATACGGTCATTTCTGGAGGTTTATTCAAAGGAGTTGCCTTGAGGCACTCAGGAAAAGGTGCTTGAGATCTCTTTTTCACGGTGGGATCCTCCTTAAAAAGATCTGTTGAACATTGGACAACTTCTTCTTGAGGTAACTTAGAAGTTGTAGGTGAGGATTGTGGAAGAGGCCTATCTTGGTTACTTAATAGGCTTTTATATGAAAGTATGGAAGGTGTCTTGGTCTCTTTAGCAAATTTTTCATTTAGTTCGTCAAGGATCTCAACTATGGTTGGCTATTGAAGTATCTTTCCTGACCTCAACTGCAGGTTTCCACAATAGATAGAGTTTACTCCAGCCATGTTTCCTATTCTGTGGAATATACTAGTGTGGTTTGATGATTATTCTTTGGGTTATGAACAGGTTGCATTGGAAGTGGTGGTTGGTTAACCTACTCATTTTGTTGAGGGTTTTGGGGAGTTCTCAAGAGGTTCTGTTGTGGATTAGGCATCCTCCTTAGTCCATGATAGAACTAGTTTGGAGCCTGATTCCATTGTGGCATCAAATTTTGTACCATTGTTGTTGGAAATGGTTTACCCATTGAGGATTTCCCCAGGACTGGTTTGCCCAGTCAGGTGGTCCCCAAGGGTAAGGTCCCCAATTAGGTGGTGCTTGAGGCCAAGGTGACGTCTATTAACTATTATTCCAATTATTTGGGCGTTGCCTTGAGGGATTTGAATTCTGACCATAAGAGAAATTCCCTCCAGGTCTTTGACCCACAAAATTGATATCCTCCTTAGTGTGGGATGACCTCTTCTTGGAATTTTTGATTGCATTTAGGATCTCACATTGATCAGTGGCATGACTCTTCTCATAGATTTGGAAAATGTCATTTTTGTCCAAGGGACATTCTCTTAACAGATGTTTGTTTTGGCACCTAGGACAGTAGATGGATAAGGTCTCAAGATTATGTGTTTTGGCCCGTATTCCATCCAGGGTGGTGTTTAGCTAAACAAGAATGTTAGTTTTAAGATTTGCTATTTCCTCATATAGTTTACCTATTTCATTTGATCCTCGTAAAAGACTAGATTTACGGATACCTCCACGAGTATGGGAGAAATTTTGACATAACTCAGCGATATCACTGAGTGGAAGTTGGGACACATCTCCCTTTCCCACTAAATCTAGACTTCTTCTAGCATCCTCATCAAGTCCTTTGAGAACTATGGTCTTCAGAATTTTTGGCCTTATGGCTTCTTCACCACATCGTTTGGTTAAAAAGAGGAACCTATCAAAGTAATCTTCCAAAATCTCATCTTCTTTTTGTCTTAGTTTGAACAGTTCCTCTTTCCTATCACTAACTATGCAATAACTCTAATATTTGTTTAAAAAGACAGTTTCCATTTCATCCCACGTAGTTATTGATCCATAAACTAATCCCATGAACCAACGCATTGTAGCATCTCTCAGAGTGGAGGGAAAGAGTTTAAGTTTCTGGTTATCATTCTTGTAGTCATATGTTTGACACAAGACTTTGAACTTGAAGAGGAACTGGTCAAGATCTTCAAAGGATAGTCCCCTGAAAGTCGGTAAAATGGATGGTGAAATGTTTTTCATTGGTGCATCATCATTTTCGTTAAGAGAAATAGGGTAGGTAAAGGTTCATGTTGCTGCTCTTCTTAGGTTATCACCATCTCCTTGGTTTGATCTCCCATCTCCATGGTTTGCTCTTCGTCCATTGAAAAGGTCATTATTGTTATGATCAGCCATGATGTCAAAAGGGATGGTCTCCTCCTCAAAAATAGGATTTATTGGCTGAATGATCTCCTCTTCAAAGGTAGGGTATGATGGTTGAACTTTTGGGGTATTTTGGGAGGTCTTAGGTTGATCTAGCTTGATCAATTCATAACTAATTTCTTCAACTGAGACTTCTTCCTCCCTATTTATGGTTGGAACTATTATTGGGGGGTTCTTGGTATGAATCGTCCATGTGGACCTCATTTCCTGACCATGCAGAAAAGAAGTCTAACAACTATATTTTTTCTAAAAGAGGTATCCAAGCAGTCTCCTATTAACACTTAGAAAAGAATCATGTCCCCAGCAACAGCACCAAAAAGTGACAGGTTGTCGTGAGGTCCTAACACTTTAGTTGAAAAATATATCAATTATGTTGACCGGGTAGTGTCCCAAGTTTGTATGCAATAGGGAATGTTTTGGCCATCTCTCTTAGTAAGGTTTTCTGAATTGATTAAAAATAGAAATTAAGCTGGAAAGCATGAAATTGTCTGAACTAGAAAACATTAAATTCCTATTTTATAAAGCATGAAAACTATCTAAGAAAAGTAATTGCAGTTTAACTATGAAACTTAAACAAAGGCGACCAACTACTAATGACTAACTATTAACTGAAAGTACACCTAACATCTTTTAATCAATAGCTAACAATAGTTTCATAAATAGAGTGGATGCTTTGAAAATTTTAAGTAAGCAAAAACTCAGAGATTAGTAACTTAAAGACAACCTACAAGCACACACAACAGTACTAAGCACAGAATAACATTTATCTCATCATAACATGTACAGAATAGAAATAACAAAATAAAATAGGACTAACAACATTTAACAATGAAAATACTTATCTACTCTACGAGATCCCTCGAGTGGCCAGCTCTCCGGCATTCCTACTAATAGCTCAAATCACATATAGTACTTTTGCAACTTCAAAGTGAATCCATATAACACTTCCATTACTTAGAACAATCTCATGATATACATTCATTCGTAACATAAAAGTATATCAGCACACTCTGCATAATGGAACAGTATTCAGAATAACATAACAACATGTCCTTGTTTTCAACAGCTACCATATATATATTGCACTACTACAAAATCCTAATCTACAGATGGCGAGAAAATACCATTGAAAAAGTCTAAAATAGAAATACAACTGACTGATGTTCATGACATAAAACATAATAAAGGCTCTAAGTGGAGCCGTAAAGTCTCAAATAGTCTTAACAGAAATTAACAAAATGCTTTTAAAAAGTCTTCCACTATGCAAGCCTAAATTTCTGGCGCCCAAACTTCTGGTGCTCTAACTTCAACCGCTTGAAGTCCACTCCTCTTGTAGGCCATGCATAAAACCTGCACAATTACTCAAAGTCTATACCATTATATCAACATTTAGTTAGCTAATTCAATCAATTTGAGAAATAAAGATTCATACATAATTTTATAAAAAGTAGGCAATTACTGCTTCTAAAAATAAATAAATTGGCATGGCTGAGGTGGTTGGTAAGAACAAAAAGGGGTATTTAGCTCAGCATAAGAATGAGGTTGTTTGTACCTCATCAAGAATGAAAGATAATATGCCTAGGGATGCACAATTCTTAGTCCAAAACTAAGTTCAAACCTCCCTACAAACTACAAACTAAGTCTCAAACTTCCTCCAAATTACAAACTGTAAATTATGTCCTCAACTAATTTGCCATGAACTCCTCATATTTTAGCATGGCCTCTTTTGCCTTTTGGCTTCTTGTTCTAGTGCTAGCTCTTGCATTAGCTAGGATCACACAAGTGTTGATGTTCTTCTGTAGAAATTTGATGTTATTGGTAGTGTTTTGAATGGTTGAATGTGATTTTATTCCAAGTTTCTTTTCATTTTGAGAATAACCTTCTCCATGCTTACCAGCCTTCATCTTGTATTGTGATCTCCACTTTGAGCCTATTCATTTCCTTTATATTCTCCAGTTGATTAGATTAAATATTTTCTAATTCCATATGGGTTAAATATTCCCCACCATGTCTCTTAATCAACAAGGAGGTTTTGAATTTGATTTTATCAAATTTTCATGAAACCAACATAACATTTTTCTTTGGGTGATAGATTCCTTGCACATTTTGACCATTTTTTTTATAATCATAGAAACCATTGAGGCCAAAAATTTAAATATGTGGGGAAGGACGTGTTAGGGATAGAATACCTCTCCACATTTTCAATTTCAAGTCTAAAAGGAGAATCCCAATCATTTTCCTTTCATACTTCTTTTCCCTTCTCCATGGATTTGGAACCTGAGAAAACCTCCTCCTCTTCTTGGTAGTTAAAATCCTTGACACAAATAACTTTTTTCTTCTTGTTGTGACTTTTATAAGAGTCACCTCTTATTAAATTAACCCCCCATGTAGCATCCAAGTCAGAGAGGGAAGGGGTAGCCAATTGGAATCCTTTTCTAGGTTCAAGCATGGGTCAAACTTAATTTTTTTCAATAGAGATTTAGTAGGTGAAAGGTGGGTTGGATAAGGTTGAGCATGAGATAAGGCATGGGGGGCTTGGAGGTGATGGTTTGGTTGTGTAGTATAGAAAAATGATCTATCCTAAGGAGTCAAACTAGGTCAAAACCCTCTTCTACAAACATTGGGGCAAAAATCAAGCTCGACTTCTACCCAAGAAGGAGATCCAAACTACAGGGGTTCTGCCCTTTTGTTATATATATATGGATCAACCAAGTTTAACCAAAGTCAAACAAGAAAGCTAAGACTAATGATCAAACCCTAGAAGATGAATATCAAACTATAACTAATTGTCAGAAACATATCACAACAAATAGAAAGTGCAACAGAGGTCAGAGGAAGATTCAAAACCTAGATCTTGTAGTAGAAATGCCTAGGACCAGGGCACCCTAGGCCTTTTCTAGGGTTTAGCAAAAACTCAGTTGTCACTAGATTTATACCTGTCTGCTATTCCTTCTTCCCAGAAATTAGCTCCAGAAACTTGTTTCTCCAACCTGCACACAAGGAAAGAGGAAAAGGTTGTGTTGTGTATAAGGGATTGCCTCAGTCAAACCTCATTTTGGTGTTCCCACCTCCACTACAGTAATGATTAGATCCAAGAGTACGTGCCCTAGGGGGTAGAGGCCAGATCTGTAATAATATGATGAATAATGAATGATAATGATGAAGATAAACACAAAAGATATGACCTTAGTTGATGAAGATGACTCAAGATCCTACACCAACAAAGGAGAGTGATGAAGAGGCCTTAAAACTTCCTTCAAAGCCTGCAAACAAGCTTCAATAGCATCTACAAGGAGATAACACTTCAAGAATGAAGAACACTTTAGCATAGAGCACAAGATGAGAGCAAATTTGCATTAATCTTCTAGGTGTCATCTAGGTGTAAAATGAACTACAACACTCATTTAAATATGCATTCCCACTCACAACAAATAAAACTTCATTAGGCTAACAAATAGAAACCAAAGAAGTATCCTAAGCTAACACCACAAAGTGGGGCTAAAGTTCCCAAGTGGGACCGGGGTGCTTGGGTGCGCTGGATCTTTAGCCCACAATCTCTAGAAAGTGTCCAATATAGTGGGCTTAGTCCTATCCTAAGTTGATTCTGTCGGGTTTATTTATCAGGATCAAGATTTTCATCATTTTAAGCTAAATAAGGTGTTAAAATAAGTCATGATTAACAAAGGCAACAAAATAGGTCCATCCGGGAGATAAAATATGTGTAAAATGTAGTGTGCACATTTTATGACACTATATTTAGCCCCCACTTTAGTGTGGGTATGAACTTACGTTCAAACTCATACTAAAGGATGGACAAAACACACAAGCATAGAAGCCTAAAGAATCCCATCAAGTTGTGGACTACAAGTAGCCCCCAAACTTAGGATCCTAAGGTTACAAACACATACACAATACATTACAACATTAATTCACACATACGTGGAGTACTAAAAGCAATCATAGGAATACACATGGAAGGCATGCAATACATAAAGGTAATACATGCCAAACACAAAGCATACACATAAGGCACAATGAATACATAGAGAACACATGGAAAGCACAATGAAGACATGTGAAAACATAAGTTAAAACATGATGCATAAGAACACACATAGAACAAACACACAAGGCGCATGAATCTGATGTTGGCTTGCTCTGTCACTAGGGGTCATGTGGAAAGAAGTGCCACTGTGGATCACACACTAGTAAGGACCACCAAATTACTAGGTGACCATGACAAGTCACATGAAGCACACGGGATAGTCAACTACGGTGTACTAGGTGGCTCATGGACTAAAGAGGAAGCATCACAGGCTAGTGAGGACCACTGAATCACTAGGTGAATTCCACACCAAGTAAATATGAAACCAAAAGAGAGCATAGCATGATGTATGCCCCCACCTTAAAGTGGTTATTAACTCCTATCAGGGATCAATTGCTTTAAGGTACAACAAACTTCAAATAGGCATGAGAGCTTTATAGAAGCACATGCCTATAAGATATGTGTTTCCAATGAACGACATCGCACCAAGGGGTTGCCCCCACAAAAGGAAAACTGAGGCGATGCTATAGGCATGATACATAATGGCTTGTGTAGTTATGGCATGATGCTGAGCATAGAAACAAGGTACCACACAAAACAAAACTTAAAAGAAGCAAAAAATTATACTAAGTACTAATACCAAGGGATCTACTTAACTAGCATCAGTATATGAATGGTTGTATAATAAGAGAATTCTCAAGACTATATATATATATATGGAATTGTCATCATCTGCCAGCTAGTAGAACTACAAAGACAAAGGAAGAAATATTACATGAAATAAAAAATAAATGTCCCTTGGGTCAACAAGGGAGAAAGCCAAAAACATTCTACACCTTGCATCATCCCCAAAGGACATAACAATAATACAAATTATGACATATAGAAGAATGATGGTACAAATAGAGAGAATGTCACAATAGATTTTAGTCCCTTTGTATCCTTGCACCTACAAGGGTGTCAAAGGTCATCCAAAGAGAGCTTAACAACACAACAATGACAACAAATAATATACAAATAAAGCATCAAGCAACACATCACGGGGGAAAACAATCATGTGCACACATAACAAAGAAATAAGGCACCTCGCTTGCAATTCAACCTAAAGCAAGTCATCCTCCTCCCAATCTTGCTCATCATCCATTTATATAGGTGGACAAGATGCAAGAGGAACTATAGAATGAGAGGTATAAGGAAAAAGAGGCATACCTGTGTTATCTTCGGAATCGCTATCAAAATGTAGTACAATAGGCTCCATAGCAACTTGTGAAGCTTCTTCTTTCTCTGTAGGAGACACAATGGTGATTGTTGTATTTTTGGTATCCATCAGTGATAAACACTTACAAGGAGGGAGATTCTCCTCTCTTAATGCAAGGCGAGCCATAGCACAAAGATGCTTCTTTCTTTTTCTTACAATCTTATTTCCCTTAGCTTTATTCATAATTTTTTTAAGGGAAACCATAGTATCTTCCAACATGGGTTCCTTTTCTTCCTTTGCTTCAAGAACATTAGAAGAAATAGGAGGAACCACTAAAGGCTGGGAGACTACGAGGGAAGGGTTCCTCAATACGAGATGCTCTTCCTTCTCAACTTGTGAAACAAGTGGAAGTAAAGGATCATCCTCAAGCAATTGAGAAACCTCAAGAAATAACACACGTGCAAATGATGAAATACCGCTAGTCTCCGCAGAGGCAGGTGGGACAAAAGTAATATTGCGATTGCGGGGAGGTCTTTTTTGTGTACCAAGGTTGCCTTGTTGTCCTTGAAGAGATGGCGGAGGGGGAACCTCAACATATCTATCAGACGCTCGAGGACAGGGAAGAACCTTCAATTTAAGCTTAGCTTCATTCACTACCTGTGGGACTGAAGGAATTATAGATGTAGCCTCAGAGGATTGAGTAGGTTCAAGAATGTCACCAAGAGGAATATTACTAAGTGATGACTTTGCTATTTTCTTTGCTTTGAAATTTTGATACGATAAGAAAAATATGTCCTCTCTAGGTCTAGCAGCTCTAACTAGTTGTGGCCAGAAGCAGTCAAGTGAAAAATGTCCATTACAAGCAACAAGTCGATATTGACTGTGTGTACAGCATGCACGCATCCCTCGAATGGAAACTTTAAGCGCTTGTGAAACATAGAGGGGGCCAACTTCATGGAGCAGAGCCATGGGTAGCCCAACTTCACATGAAATAAGTCTGATGCAGGAATGATAACAAAATAAACATACAAAGCTCTTGGCCCAACCTTAACTTCAAGAGTTAGGACACCAAGAGTTGGAATGATAGACCCATTGTGTGCTTTAATAGCCATCTCTGATACATCATATGTATCTTGATGTAAACCATGCATGTAGAGAAACTCTTTGGTTACTACATTCACCATGCATATAGGATCTATCATAGCACCCCGAATAGGTTTATCACTGATTCAAATAGTAATATAAAGAGACCCATCAAGAGCTTCAATAGTAGCATCATGTGGAGTAAAAGATATAGTAGGTTCTGAATCCACTCGCTCCTTGTGAGGGTGAGCATCCACCATGCAAATATCAACAACATTAGACTCGTGATGAGGTAGAGGATCAGTGTATATTTGAAGATTTTGATTAGGAGCCACCATTTATTTATTCCCTTTGTCATTCACACCAGCAACTTGGATGACATTGGATTCAATGAGGTCTTGAACTTCATGTTTAAGACGCATACATCTTTTAGTTTCATGACCAACACAGTGATGAAATTGACAAAACTCCTTCACATCAAAGGAAGATGATTGCAACTTACTTGGATCGAGGGATCTAACAAGTGGAAGCTTGATGAGATTGTTTTGAAAAAGTTGTGCCATGATGGCATAAAGAGATTCTGATAATAGTGTGAAGTTTCTTATTTTTGGTTTCAACTTGTAAGAGGTAGAAGCAGGAGATGATGCTACCACCACATGTTTTCTTATGTTGTTTGCTGAAATTTCATTTATCTTGATGAACTTTTTGTTTTTTTCTTTTGAAAGAATGATTATGAGATGCTTTGGATTGACCAACTAGAGCCAATGAGGGATTATGCTCATACTGACTAACTAAAAGTTGATAATCATGAAGATCCATGTAAATATGAGTGAATGAATCATATTGCATCAACAATATTTTATCACGGATGTGAGGTTGTAAGTTTCCTATAAAGATTCTTTGCACATTAGCATTTGAAATAGAATATTGGATTTGTGAGAAGAGGGCTTGATAACAGCCCATGAAATATGTTATTTTCTCTTTCACTCCCTGTTTACAATGAACCAAGTTTGTCAAAGAGATTTGAGGTCTAATGTTCGTTTGAAAATGCTCGAGGAACTTGTTAACTAATTGTGATAAAGAAGTTATAGAATTAGGAGGTAGTGAGCAAAACCAATCCAAGGTTGTGTCTTCGAGTGACCTAGGAAAGAGTTTTGCCAAGATCGCATCCTCAAAGAAGAAATCATTGTACACATAGCGGTTAAAGTTGTCACATGGTTGTTAGAGTCTCCCTTCCCATTATATTTCTCAAAGCAGGGAGTCTCAAACTTCTCAGGCATAGGAATTCTTAGGATGGAATAGGACAAAGGGCTATGGATATAATGTGTTTTCATACTAGGTTTAGGTGGACTATTACTCATGTTAGCCAATTGTTGTTGGATGGAGATCATATTCTTCAACAATTGCTTTATGACAGGATCAAAAGCTAAATCACATAGAGATTGGAATGAAGGACTAGGTGATGGTGTATGAGTATCCTTTTGGAAGATGATAGGAGGTTTAGATGTAGGTGGAGTAACATTAGGAGTGGAATTTATGTAACTATATGGAATGGTACTATAACGGTGAACAAGATTCTTGGTAGATAACCTAACACATGTGGTAGCATTATTACTCGGTTGTGTGATAGTGGTGAGAATTGTAGGTATGGGTGCCAACACTCAAGTCACTATTTGATTAGAAGAAATGACATTGGTTATGATTTTAACGCAGCTAGATGTAGATAGAATGTTGTTATGCACTATATGTGCAATGCCATGGAAGACTTCCAATCCTTCTTGACCTTCAAGCAAAAGAATTCGTAGACTCTCAACAATAGGGATGGCCTCCTCAACTATGTGTTCCATGCTCACAAATTGTTGGAAATTAGCCAACTCCGTGTCTAATCTCTGAATTTTCACTTCAAGAACATGAGCCACAAGGTCATTAATGTTGATGGAATCATGTAACTTTGATGCTTTAGGAAGGTGCGAAGTAGGAATATCAAGAAGAATTGTTGGGCCTTCTTGTGTGATAAGACAAGGAATTTGGGGTTCCGATGTATTGGTATCATTGTTATGCATAGCATTCAAACCCATAATTCATGAACTTCTTCGCACAAGAAGATTAGAATCGGGGCACCGGGTCACAAAGCTCATAAAGCGTCTACAAGCTTTAGTAACACACAAGATGCATCAATAGAAGAAATGGATGATGAAACAAAAGAAAATTTTGATTTTTTGTTTAAGTGAAGCAATAATATCCCTTGATCAAATCCAGTTCTACTCAAATCAACAATGTTAATGCTAAATTCAAATACAAATTTCAATGCTTTTTCCAAAATGCAACAATTCAAAATTATTCATATCTTCAACTTTTAATGTAGGATGACAAATGGAATGTTGTGTAGGAGTCAAGGACAACACTGAGAGGGGGGGTGAATCAGTGTTGTGTGAAATTTCTAATCTTTTTACAAATTTTAACTTGCAGAGTACAAAGAGAGAGAGCTATCATTGATTTCTCACATACATGTGCACATAACTGAGAATGAAAAACAAAAACTCATGAGTAAAACATATATCCAAAGAGAGAAGATCAAGACACAAGAATTGCACGAGTGGAAAACCCTCCAAGGGTAGAAAAACCACTCCAGAATTGCCTCACTGGCTTAACTGAAAAACATGCCTCACTGGCAATACAAATTGTATCTAGGAGCACCAACTCCAATACTAAATAGAAGCACCCACTTCCTACACTGATATACCTCACTGGCAAACAATTAGGTCTCATTGACCTACAAGCCTCACTGGCTAAAACAAGGCCTCACTGGTAAACCAATCCCCATCATCAAAACATAAAATAAGGTGTGCAATAAATGATTGTAACACAATCTGATTTGCACCATTTCATAACATTCCTATCTGAATTTGTATATCTCTGTTCAATTACATACAACCTGATTTACATTGCAATTGCATATTTTCTTTCTGATAATCTTGTCAATCTATGTATCTGTATTTGATACTGTCAGTTCATCATCAATCTGCACAACATCACTCACACTACTTTTGTATGTTTCATCTCTGTCTATATATATGAAGCTTCATCAATGTTCCTCTTGTAATTTCTCTTCAAAGCAAAATAACCCCTCATATTCTTAGATCTGAAGAAAAAGATTTATCCTTTTATGATTGAGACCTTTCAATTTCCTTTTCTTCAACTCCCCTGCAAATAAAAACTCTTCATCTCCACAAATCCTTTTCTTAAAGAAAATTAAAAAATAATCACAAAATATTTCACCAATCTCTTCATATCCACCGTGTTTATAACTTGCAATAAATCCTGAACCAAACAAATTACATCTCTACAAAATACAATTAATTCTTTTCAAGGCCATTCTCTGAAACATCTGTATAAGACTTTTCACATTATGAGTCTTCAATTTTCCCAAATTCTCTTTTATAAAAATTTCATCTAAAAAAAATAAACCTTGACCTTTCATTTCAATTCTCTTCAATTTCCTGATCATTTGCCATTTTTAAGATCTCACACAAAATTTTTTTTTTTTTTAATCTACAAAAATATCTTCTTTACACAAATATCTTTCATATTCTTGAAACCTTCAATCTATTCATTTTCCTTCAATCTTTTGATCTTCCCTGCACAATCTATCATAAAAAATCTTCAAATAAAACACAACACCATTCATCTTCCTCTTGCTCTGCAAAAAAAATTCATTTCTCTGCCCAAAAAAAACTTCAATGACAATATGTCAATATCCCAAAAAAAAAAAAAAACTCTCTTCTTTCTTTGAATCTCCAATTTTACTCAAGTCACAAAAATCTCTCTTTAAAAAAGATTTCCTTTTTTAAAAAAATAACTTCCAGTCCTATATGAGAGGAGACTCATTAAATTTAGAAAAATAATCTATAAAAATCTGCCATTAATCTCCCACCAATAAACCAGGTGATGAAAAACAATTTCCCAAACGAATGTGAATAAATCCTCCATTTTTCATAAAGCACATTTAATGCTTTTTAAATTCCAAATATAACCAATGCTTTTTAAAACATAAAACTCCATAAAAATCGGGCTCTTCAAAAAAAATTAGACTTGTTTTTGTTTTTATTAGTAAGGCATAATTTTTGCCTACTTATATGCATTAGAAAAGATGCTTCTTTTCTTTAAGACTAAAACTTATGACTAGCCTTAAAAGATATGATCGATGCAAGAAAAGGCATAAAGCATTTTTATGGAAATCGGGCTCCTTATCATATATACTATACTCCCAAAATAATTCGATGCCTTTTCTCAAATGAAAGAATATCTATATTTTTAAAACTTTATTTTGGTTTCCTTAAAACATGGTTTATGAAACATGCTTATATAATCCTCACCACCGGTATTGCTAGGAGAAAGGGGCCGATCCCCTATGAGTTTAATGCACATAAATAAGGACTGATTTTTATGTCATAAATGGCCCATTTTAAATACTTTCTATCGGCCTTTTTAAATAAAACAAATTCTCCACTAAAAGTCTTGAATTATAAATAAATGGAGATCTGTTTATAAGAGCATTCAATGCCTTTATTTAAATTCATTACCTTGACCACCGGTGACAATACATATGAACTATTATAACTCCTGAGATCACCTATAATGAAACCAATCTTTGATCCAACATTATTGCAGAGAATGCCAAACAAAAAAAATGCAATCATACACCTAGATATCAAATCATGATGAAGACTACTTTGTTCCACTGCATATCATGTCATCTGTATCAACCATACTAAACAAGATGTGATGGAAAGAACACACAAGATGATGTACTCTTGTTCCTCCTATTCAACAACAATTCATAAACACTTTGAATTATCTTGATCAACACAAGTTATCAAGATAATGAATTCCATCACCTGATAATCAACACACCACATGAACTCCTGATTGATGTTCCTGATAGAGTGAAAGATCCTGCAAAACCTATGTAACCTCTTTGGATGAAATTATGACAAATTTATGTCCTGATATCTTCTTTGAACATCCTGCATCAACAATGCTTGAACTTCTTGAAATGACTAACACAAACAAATATGAACCTCCTGAAACACTCTGCATCCCTCAAACATTCTCGAAACCATCTCTAAACAAGAAACAACTCAGTGAAGACACATTGTGCTCTTGAGAACATATTATCAATATGAACACACTAAAACAACACACATCCTATCATGAAGCAACAACTCTGAACCATCAATACCTTTTTGACATCAATGACAACCTGACTCCATCATGTTGTGTAATAATTAAAAATTAGATTTGGAATGCAATGACAATAGAAAAATCTAAAATTAAACCATCTTTCATCAACCATAGAATGCAAGAGTAACTAGGTTTCACAAATGTGCACTTTTTTGACAATTTCTAGCAATAGAAGGATTCAAATGCACAATGCAACCATATGAAATGATAAACTAATGTAATTCCAATCATATCTTATGCAAAAATCAGAAGATAAGATTATGCTATGATGATCTATCCTTTTCAAATGCAAACAAAGTGATAACTATGCAATTTTCAAATCTAGAATGAAGTTTTTCCTTTTCAATTTTTAAATGCAAGGATGCAAAATGTTTTGAACAACAATAATGGTAAGGTACAACAAATACAAATTCTCTAATCAAACTAATCAATGCAAAAAGATATAAACAACCTTCAAATCTATAAACCCTAGGGTCAAAACTAACAAGATTTTCTATAAATGTAAATTTTTAACAAACCCTAGTTTTGAAAATATGCAAAATTTAACTATGTATGAATGCAAATGATTAATGAACTCACCTAATCAGATCTAGAGTGATAAACAACTTAGATTTGAAAGAACAGGGATGCAAAGGTGCACGAAATGATGGGTTCACCAAAATGTAGTGTAGAAAAGAGTGATCTAGCCTGAGGGGTCAAACTAGGTCAAAACCCTCTTCTACAAACATTGGGACACAAATCGAGATCGACTTCTGCCCTAGAAAGAGAGCCAAACTACAGGGGTTCTACCTTTTTATTGTATATAGATGGATCTGTTGTCGATTAGGATTGCACCCGTGATGCAAAGTTGTGATACTCAACAATCCTTTGAAACATGGGATCAAACTCAAGGCTGTGGGTGACCTATGTCAAGTTTGAAACTCCAGATTATGGGTTGGTTCCCTTAAAATATTCAATTGGATCTATGACTTGGATGTGAAAAAGGGTAAAAGGATCTTTCTAAAAGCAAATAAAATTGTAAAAGTATGGTGATGCACCTAATAATGATGAAAACTTGGGCAATCTAACTCACAATAGATCTTAAAAAATCTATCCACACAAACCACTTTCAGCAAATTGATCACAAAAATGTTTCTAAGGAAGGCTGGAAAATATTTTTGTTTGAAGGAAAAGGGGTTTTTTCACAACATAAAAGAAAGGTTTTCCAATTGCACGGCCTAAGACCTGTGATTTTCAATGCTATCTAACACAAACAAGTACTAATGAGACAATGATTTTAAAGGTTTTGATGTTAAACACAATAAAATCTCATCAAATCACTCATACAAGGTGCATTAATGGAAGGTAGATACTTGATCAAGCTGAAAAATAAAGGAAATAATTACATAAATGACAAAGTATAGAACCTGTAACCTGCTATAATCTCTATAAATCTACAAATAAGTGAATTACAAAACCTCTTTCTCTCTCAAAGTGTAAAGAGCAAAAAGGCAAGAACTAGGAAAAAACTAAGATTTCCTTACAATATATAGTTTGCTCTCTCCAAGAGGCATAGAAAAAATTAACTATAGTCAACTGCCTCTAAAAATTAGTTCTCCAATTTTATCCACAAGCAAATAATGAAATCTCTAAAAATAAGGGTCAAAACTACCTCAAAACTGCTTGTCTCCATGTATTTGACCTAAGAGTTGACCAAAATCTCCCAATTTGTTCTCCTAGTCATGCAAAAAGACCCCAAAGTCTTATGTTAACTCAAATCCTCCATTTTTGCATGATTTTGCATGTGTAGATAATGTGGACTATGAATAAAGTAATACTTTGCATGATTACTCTATTATGAGTTTCAATTTGTCTAATTTCTTTAATTTTACAACTTGTGACAATTTAATAAAGTAATTTATAAAATATTACTTTATTAATTGTTTACATTATTTATAGTTGTAAAATCATGAAGAAATGGAAGAAAAAGAAAAACACCTTATCTCTCCTTTTACATTTGCATAATTTGCATGATTTTACATGATAATGATGCCAAAAAGAAAAGGCCATCATGCATGAAAAATAAAGAATACTCTCTCCTTATGCCTCCCATGCAAATACTTAACTTCATTACATGCAAAAAATAAATATGCATTATCAAAAGAATGATAAATACATTTACACCTTCTTATTACTCCATGCAAAAAGGAAAAAATCTATAGTTGCATTACGCATGTATGCAAGGCAAAAAAAACATCCTCTTATCACTCCATCATTACACAACATCACCACTATACCATCTCTACCTTGACTTTGCATTTCTTCATAATGCATTATGTATCATTACATTTAAAAAACATCTTTGACTTGATTTTACCATGCAATGTCACCTTGTTTTCATATCACCTTGTCTTCATAATTCCCTTATCCATTTATCTCATAACCTTACCTTTGAATGATCTCTTTGTTTAGACTTTTCATGCATTCAAAATGCATAAGGCAAAAAGGAGTTTTGACCACACTTGGTCTTCATGTGACATAAGGAATCTTCGACCATTATTTTGTCGACCATCATGGAGAAGAAAAAATAAAGGCATTAAGCCTTATCTTTTAATGATTTGCATCTTTTGACTTTAGCAAAATCAAATGGAAAAAGACATAAGTATTTGGCACACGGGCCCTCCTGTGGCATAATCATTAGGTATCTCAAGACACAAGTCTTGACCTCGGCATGGATAAGGTGAATGATTTTATTTTGTTAAGTCAAAAAGAAAAGATGAGGAAAGTGAAAGATATCATCGATCAAAAGCACCTTGTGAACCCTAAACCTTGTCATTTGATCTTTTTACTTTACTTGAATTCTGGCTCTGCAACTTTGTGAGCCGTCGGCTAGGGTTTGATGACTATGTTCCTCCTCTAGTTTTTCCTTCCATTCTCGGTCAATTCTTTAACATTTTCACGGCATTTTGATATAGGAAAAAATGTGAGTATGCTTTGAGTTTTTATTTGGCAACTTCTTGTCATTTTTCCTCATTTTGTTATACTCAAGCTGTGGCTTGTATGGTTGTGTGTTTGAGCATATATTGACATTTTATTACCATGCTTCTTTGTCTCTATGTTCTCTTCATTTGGCAACTGTAACTTATCTTTTTCTGAGACTTTTAAAGAGTAAAGGTCGCGACTTCTGTAGCCTTCCTTCTCACTGCAAAATACAAGGTGAGCTCTCTATGTTTGGCCTTTATTATTTTCATTCCTCTTGACTATGTATGCACTTTTTGATAAGGGTTTCTTTAAAAAAAAAGTGGGTCTTCTCCTTCTTGAAGAAAAAAAGGCCTCTTTGCAACGGCCATGTTTCACTGTTTCTCATCTTCAAGCTTCTTTTCCTCTGCAAAAAGAAAAAAACACAAGGCCTGAAAATATGACATGGGTCTTCATATTTTTGAAGGAAAAGAACTCTTTCTGGCCATGACATTACTGTATCTTCATTTCTTTTGAACTCTCCTTCTGTATATCTTGAAATAATATGAGGGTTTCAAAGAATATTACATGGGTTTTGTCATTTTTTCAAAAATAAGGCCTTCTTGGCCGTGGCCTGCTATATCTTGCTTCTCTCTGTCCTCATTCTCTTCTGCATACCTAAATATGTTAGGGTTTTGAAAGAAAGTTTGAGGGTTTGAATTTTATACAGGAAAAATATACCTCTGGTTATGGCCTATAACCTCTCTTTCTTTGTGTTATTTGTTTCATTTGTGAAAAGAGAAACATAGAGAACAACCCATTCTTGTTTATTTCTCTTTCTAACTGTCATTTGGCATATGAAAAAATTGGCATATCATTCTTCTTCATTTCATGGCATTTGATAAACTGTGGGTTCATATCATCTGGGTATACATGAAAGCATTTATAATCTTCTATATGGATGAAACTCTAAAGTTTCTTTGCTCACTGTATCTCCTTATTATTCTTTCAACTGTACCTTCATTGCATGACATGAACTTGAACATCTACTTCTTTATATCAATTATCTCCTGTATCCTTCATGTTGGTTTAAAATAGCATAAGGATGCTATAATTGTATGCAATTTCAATGTCTTTTATTCCTGTCAAATGTACTACTTCATTTGGGCCTGTGGATCTCAAAATCTTTATCAATGGTAATAGTTTCTTTATCATTTGATGTCTCATTGATATTTTTCAATGTTGATGTAGTGTGATCTCCATAGTATTAACTGTGAACTACTCCTTTCTCATACTTATGTATCTCCCTAGAGATTGACTACATAAATCACATGTTCAACAGTAGCATCCCTATTATTTCATATGCATGCTAGGCTCTTTACTTTTGATCTCCACAAGATGATATTGTCATGACTGTTCTTAGCATGATATGACTGTACCTTGTGGCTCAATTGATAACATAATGGACTTTTATAGTTGTTCTATTTGCACTTTATGCATTCTTCATGGCATCTACTGTTAGTTTATCATGATGTTCACCTATTAGGTGGCTTGTCATACTTATGACACACATATGGACAGCAAAAATATACTTCGATCATAACATAAATAAAGAAGAATACCTTTCCATGATTGTAATCACTTATGTCTTTGAGATCATTGTACTTCTATACTTGCATATCAATCATTGTTCATCTTGCAACATGTGATGAAGCATTTTGAACATGATCTTATTTTAACAAGTTGTTCCATGAAGTGGGCATAGTTTATAGGAGCAACAGCTCCTCTTCACTTCTATGATGATGACTTCACTCCATTTGCAAGTTGACTATTCTGATGCATAGTATTTCTTTAAATAGTGCATTCTGTCTTTTGCAATCTGATATCCTTTTCAAATGAATAAAAAGGAAACATGTTGGGCTCTACCCTTGTGGGAGCCACATTTTCTCCACATGTTTTAAAAGTCTTCAAATCAGCAACATTACTTTTCCCATACCTGCACAGTAAACAAACAAGTTAGCATAAAAACATACCTCTTGAAGTTGATTGATCTTTCTCATGATGATCTGATTTATTGCACATGTTAGATTTGATCCAATCACATAAGATGAATAATGTTTGCAAGTTGATATGTCTGTCGATAAAAAAACATGTGATGATTTTAAATATCTGGAGCTTCTAATAGGGCTTTTCCCCAATTGTGCAGGTACACCGTCATGATCAGGAGCTGAAGATAAGGACATGAAGATCAGCTGTCAACTAAGGATATCAACCTTCCAAAAAGGAAATGATGGATATTTATTATTCTCATATGTTCTTTCTCTTTCCTTTTATCCTTAGATGTATAGCTTACACATGTTTGCATTGCTCAGTTTAGTCACTCCCACGGCTTGTGTGGGACACATTTAAATATTTCTTTAAATATGATCAATTACTTTACCTTATGCAAATGATTTATGTATTTTACTTTTTTGAATCAAATGCATAGGATAGAATAACTGAAACTGATATGAAACATATGTTCAAAACATGATATGAAATGACAGTTTTGTAAATACCTTTCTTTCACACTAAATTTTGATTACTTGAATAATTCAATCATCTCATACTTGAAAGATAAAACCAGTTAAAACCTTCTGTCATTCATTGACCGTCTGATATCTTGTCATCAGATTTTTCACTTGTCGGGATGGTTTGACAGTTTTGATTGGACTGTCAGATTATCCTGACAAATGATCTTTCTTTGTCTCTTGCCAAGACATCATACATTCACTGATTGATCATTAACTTACAATTTTTCTTTTACTCCTTTTGTAACAACTGCAAATTAGGTGTGAACATAATTTAGTAACATTTCTGGTGACCTCTCAGGGGTGTTTGCCTGCTAAACAAAACAGAACTAGTAGCCTTGCAATTCCATTGGGTATATGAGTCTTTTTCTGCCTGAAACTTTGAAAAACCCCTCTGCAACTCAAACTGATAAAAACTACAGCAGCAAAACAAAACTGAAAACTGAAACTATTCTGACCTGTTTAAGACATGGCCAACAAAATGTGCATGTGCACTTCTTGGAAAACAAAATAAAACTGAAACTAAATGTGCAAAAGTACTTATTTGTAGCAAAAAGTTGCTTCTCTAATAACATAACTTGAGGTGAATCCCATTGACAAGGATTGGCAACACCTCTCCATCTAACTTAGCAAGCTGGAATACATTGTATTGCTTGCATTCTGTAATGATGTATGGGCCATCCCACATGACATCAAATTTTGTGTGTTGCCCAGGTTTGCTCTTTAATTCATTCCATTTGAAGACCAAATCTCCTTCCTTATAGATTCTTGGGACTGATTTCTGTCAAATGTCCTCTTCATTTGAGCCTGATGTATCTCTAAAGTCTTTAAGGCCTCTTTTCTTATCTCTTCCATCTCTATCAACTGTGCTAGTCTCACCTCCATTGGTTGTTCTTCTAGCAATTCAAGTTCTTTTATGTAACTCAAAGTTGGTAACTCAACTGAGATTGGTAGTTTGCCCTCTATGCCATAAGTTAGAACATAAGGTGAATTACCTGTTGCTCTTTTAGGAGTTATCCTATCAGCCCACAGGGCTAACTTCAATTTGTCATGCCAAGATCTCTGATTCTCATCAACTATTTTCTTTATGATCTTAATCAAATTTTTGTTAGTTGATTATGCTTGTCCATTACCTTGAGGGTAATAATTTGATGAAGTGTTCAGGAATACGTTATTTTTCACAGACCAATCAGAAACTCTCAAACCAATGAATGCTAAAGCATTGTCAAAAATGATTGAGTTAGGGGTACAAAACCTAGATACTAAGTGTTGATAAAAATTGAGAACAGAAGTCTCATTTGCTTCCTTTAATGCAACTGCTTCAGTCCACTTTGTGAAGTAATCTATTGCAATCAGTATCCACTTATGTCCTTGGCTAGATGGTGGATTGATTGGACCAATGAAGTCCAAACCCCACTTGCCAAATGGTTGTTCTACCTGAATTGGATGCAAGAGCATTGCTACAAGTTTTTGTTTACCTGCAAAAACTGAACATTTTGTATGTTTCTTTACCCAATAATGTGCATCTTTAAACATCTTAGGCCAATAATAACCAGCTCTCATAATTTTTAGAGCTGTTGTTCTAGCTGCAAAGTGACCTCCAAAAGGTCCGTCATGAAACTCTTCTAGAATTTTCTGAATCTGATCTGGATATACACACCTTAGTAAAACACCATTAAAATCTTTTTTATACAAGATTCCATCTATCACAGCATAAGGAATTGCTTGCAATCTATAGTACCTTCTTTTTGATCTGTCTAATCCTTGAGGACAATCTCCAGTATGCAGATAATGGATCATTTGCTACACCCAACTTGTAGGGGAATCTAGGACAGTAGTTGTTTCTTCAATCTGTAGCACTGTCTCAGCTTCTCCTTTAGGTTTAGTGTTGTTTTGTTCATGCTCTGCAAGCTGTTCACATAGTCCTTTGCCTTAGACCAACTTTGTAACCTTAATTTGAATATCATATTCCATCACTTTGGTTATCCATCCTGCTCTCTTATCGTTCAGATCTTTACTGAGCAAGAATTCCTTTACTGTTGGATGGGCAACCATTAACTGTATTCTATTGTTTGAAAGCATGTGTTTAAACTTTTTTAGGCTCCTTATAATAGCCAATACATGTTTCTCAACAAAAGAATACCTTACCTCATAATCATGTAGAATCTGGCTAAAGAAAGCCACAGGCTGTTCCAATCCTTCATCATTCTACTGACAAAGCATGGCTGATATAGTATCAACACTACCAAATGCATACAAAATACAATCTTTGTTAAAATTTGGATTGATTAGTGTTGGGGCAGAAGCAAGTGCCTCTTTTATCTCTTCAAAACTCTATTTACCTTCCTTTGTCCAGCTGAAAGCTATATTCTTCTTTAACATGGATGTAAGAGGTTGTAACAAAGTTGCTATGTTAGGTATAAATCTTCTTATAAAATTTATTCTGCCAAGAAAACTCTATAGGCCCTTTTTATGGGCTAGAAGAGGTAATGCCAGTATGGTAGAAATTCTTTCAGGATCAATAGATATACCATCTTTTGACACTATGTGTCCTAAAAGTTTCCCTTCATGAACTGAAAAAATACTCCTTTTTGGGTTGAGTGAAACTCCAAACTCTCTACATCTTTCAAAAATCAGTCTTAAATGATGAAAGTGATCTTCATCTTTCTTAGAAAAAAACACTCACATCATCTAAGTACACAAGTATAAATTTATTGATAAGGCCTTGGAAGGCCATGTCTATAGCTCTCTTGAATGTTGCACCTGCATTAGATAGTCCAAATGACATCTTTCTATAGGCCATTGTACCCCATTTGGTAGTGAAAGCAGACTTGTATTGATCTTCCTCTTTCACTAGAATCTGATTGTAACTTGAATAACCATCCAATAAAGAGAATATTTCTGATCCTGAGACAACTTGCAAGATTTGTTCCATGGATGGTAAAGGATAATGATCTTTTAAAGATGCTCTGTTTAAATCACATAAATCAACACATAATCTGATTTTCCCATTCTTGTTCCTAACATGAACCAATTTAGAAACCCAAGAAGTGTGCTTGATGGGAAAGATTATATTACCTTCTATCAGCTTGTTCAATTCAATTTTCATAAGTACTTCCAGCTTTGGATTTAGTGGTCTTTGCTTCTATCTAACCAGTTTTGCCTTGCGTTCAAGCTCAATAGTATGTTGAGCCAACTCAGGGTTGAAACCCTTTAGATATCCATACTCCCAGGCAAACACATCACTAAATTCTTGACAAAGCTAAATGAATGCTTGTTGTTCTTGTTTTGTACATACCTTTCCAAGTTTGAGCAACTTATCCTTAAAGATCTCAATAGGTTCATAATGTTCATGTTTCACTGATAAGATGGCCTTGTCTCTTCTTACCTGATCATTAGTATTAAATATTGACTCTAAGGTTACCAAACCCTTAGGCAATTTATTTGACTTTAACTATAGAATCTGATCATCATACTGTTGCAGTAATTTTTGTTGATTTCCTATAGAAAACTCAGCTTCCTCCATAAAAAAATTAACAATTTACTCATCACTGTAAAAGACCTGCCAACTTGTATTATTGTTTGGCACTGATGGTCTCATAGCAACCTTAACATAAAGAGGAGTATTAACATTTTTCATTTTTGTTAGAATATCATACTCAACTCCAATGGCATCTAGTTTATCAGCCTACTTATTATCAGTTCTAGGTACAGATATCGGATTAAATGCATCAAATTCTTCTATCATGTCCCAAACTCTGTGTTTATACAATTTCAGCAAATCATTTTTTGTAGCAGCAATATTTCTAACTTGTTTTACTACTAATTCACTGTCTCCAAAGACTTTAAGGCATTTAATGTTCCTTTTTCTAGCCCATTCCAATCCATGAACTAAAGCTTAATACTCAGCTGAGTTATTAGAACAACTGAAAGCAAAATGGAAAGATGAATAATACCTTTCACCTATGGGAGAAACAAGAACAGCTCCTCCACCAGCACCAACCTTACTTCTGGAACCATCAAAATAGAGCTGCCAAACATCATTTTTAGATTCTACAACCTGCTAATTTTCTCCTTTTAGCAGATTTGGAATGACTGCATTTTTCTCTTGTATCATATACACACTAAGACCTATTTCATCCATTTGATCAAAGGGATCTGTTTCATGATTTTCTGTTGCCCACTGGTCTAAAACTAGATCAAGTATGCCCTCTCAAGGTGTACTTGGAACTTGGACAATAGGTAGATCTTCTTGATCAAAAATTGAAAGGTTTGCATTTATTGGACTGGGTGTATATGGTTCAAGGTGGTCTTTTGCTAATGGCTCAGACTTTATTGTAACTTTGGTTCCATATCTGGTTCTAAAAAATAGATGTCAGGATGGTTTGATAGTTCTGATTGGACTGTCAGATTATCCTGAGAAAGATCAAGACATCATACATTCACTGATTGATCACTAACTTACAATTTTTCTTTTACTCCTTTTGTAACAACTGCAAATCGAGTCTAACTAAATTAAGTGTGAACATAATTTAGTAACAGGATCAACCAAGTTCAACCAAAGTCAAACAAGCAAGCTAAGACTAATGATCAAACCCTAGAAGATGAAGATCAGACTATAACTAATTGTTGGAAACATATCATAGAAAATAGAAAGTGCAACAGAGGTCAGAGGAAGATTCAGAACCTAGATCTTGTAGAAAAAATGCCTAGGACCAGGGCTCTTGGGTGCCCTAGGCCTTTTCTAGGGTTTAGTAGAAACTCATATGTCACTAGACCTGTACCTGTTTGCTCTGCCTTCTTTCCAGAAATTAACTCTAGAAACTTGTTTCTTCGACTTGCACACAAGGAAAGAGGAAAAGGTTGTGTTGTGTATAAGGGTTTGCCTCAGTAAAACCCCATGTTGGTGTTCCCACCTCCACTACAACAATGATTAGATCCAAGAGTACGTGCCCTAGGAGGGTAGAGGCCAGATTTGTAATAATGTGATGAATAATGAATGATAATGATGAAGATAACCATAAAAGATATGACCTTAGTTGATGAAGATGACTCAAGATCCTACACCAACAAAGGAGAGTGATGAAGAGGGATTCAAACTTCCTTCAAAGCCTGCAAACAAACTTTAATAGCATCCATAAGGAGATAACACTTCAAGCATGAAGAACACTTTAGCATAGAACACAATATGAGAGAAAATTCGCATTAATCTTCTAAGTGTCATCTAGGTGTAAAATGAACTACAACACTCATTTAAATGTGCATTCCCACTCACGACAAATAAAACTTCATTAGGCTGACAAATACAAACCAAATAAGTGTCTTAAGCTGACACCACAAAGTGGGGCTAAAGTTTCCAAGTGGGACCAAGGTGCTTGGGCACCCTGGACCTTTAGCCCACAAACTCTAGAAAGTGTCAAATATAGCAGGCTTAGTCCAGTCTTAAGTTGATTCCATCGGGTTTATTTATCAAGATTGGTATTTTCATCATTTTAAGCTCAAAAAGGTGTTAAAATAGGTCCTGATTAACAAAGGCAACAAAATAGGTCCAACCGGGATCTAAACTAAGTGTAAAATGCTAGTGTGCACATTTTATGACACTATAGGTTGACTAGAAACAAAATCAATGATTGATCTATAAGAGTAGAGACAACACCCCATTTATTGTAAAATTGAGTGCTCAAGGGATGATTGCAAAAAAATGGGAAGCTCACATGATAAGAATGATATAAATCTGACAATAGAGTCAAATGAAAAGAGTATACAGATTGAAATGTTCCTTTAAGTGTAACATACATAATAAGCTACAATGTGACTTCATCCCAATAATGCAATGAGGAGGATCTGGCAAATAAACATCACAAATAAACTCATCATACTTTTCTACTTAGGACCATGTGGAATTTTCTATCGGTCCTCATGGTACATACCCATAAGAGTCATCCACACAATCTACACTAGACTAATGAGGTCACAATACATAAGCTCATCTATCCACATGGCATACTGAATATTGTGTAGATCAAATGGCCCAAGTTGAGCATTAAAGGTCAATGTATAGGGTTTAAACACCACAAATAAAGATGCAATTTTCCTTCAATCATTCTATCAAACTAAACATTTATCCCTTTCAAATTACCTTCATAAAGCAATTCCACCAATTAAGAACATGCCCACCATCTCAAACCATTGGGTGACAACATTATTACCGACCAAGTCCACTATCGATGTCCCTATATCCAATCTTGGTCACTGTGTAGACATGAAGAATGAATTTAAGTGAGTGGCAATCACTTGCAAATCAAAACTCAAATATAGCAAAATTGTAGGCATTATGACAAAGACTTAAGCATTTTGAACTAGACCGCTATGGCTGCAAATTTAAATATCATCAAAGAAGAATAATTCACATTGAGGTGAGGAATAAAATACATAGGGACAAGTCACGAAACTCAACTAAGGCACAATATGATGCCCATTTAAAATATCTCAGATTGGTTATTAACATGGCACCAACATAATACAAATAACCAAAATCAGGTTATTTTAGAATAAGTGTCAATAATAGCTTTGGTTGGGGACATGCATCTCTTACATGTGTAGAAAGAATCCATAAGTAACTCTAGGAGAGTAGATCAAATAAAGAGAAAATAGGGGAGAGGGAATAGGAAAAAAATAAGTAGACATGAATATGTACAAACATAAGGCACACACAGTAATAGGGAAAAGAAAACCTAAAATCCAAATGAATAAAAAAGGAGATGCCAAAATGATCAAGTTGTAGACCTTCCTTTGTTTAAATCTTCTATGTCCTAAAGCTACAGGAAAATGTGAGTGGACTGCTTTCCTTGATCAAAAACTTATTGATGCAAGGCCATCTTGATGCACCCTTTTGAGGCAAATGTTTTCATGATTGGTAAACTTTGTTTTTTTGGTTTGGTTGGGGTTAATAAGGTCATGTAAGACCATTTTGAGTCATTTGGATTCATTCTATGATGTTTTATGGTGTTCTGGAGTTATGTTGTAATAGTTACAAAATATTAGTAGACATGATGTTTCCATAGTCCATGATATAGAATAAATCTTTTGGAGAAAACTGTGTGTAGCTTATTTTGGATCGACGTTTCCGATCACACTCTGTGATCCATCATTAGGAAGAAAAGATGAGAATATGTGAGTTACAATTGTAGAGATGAGAGCTTAAAAAGAGAGAGAGAGGTGGGGGGGCACGAAGAACCGTAATCTAGTTGGTTCAGTGAATAACAAGAGTAATCAAATAATTAAAACATAAAAAGGAAGTAAAGGACTATAACAAAAGATAAGAAGGAAATAAAAATGAATGCATATAAGTATTTGATTGTGTGTGTGTGTGTGTGTGTGTGTGTGTATAGGTATTAATATGAATATATATAAACATATCAATACATGTCAATATAAATAACTATAAATGAATAAAAATAACTATAAATGAATAAATACATCAATATAGATACATATAAACATATGAATGCCAAATATAAATATGTATCAATATAAATATATGTAAATAAGAATACATAATAATATGAATATATATAAACACACATAAATACATATTAATATGAATGTATATAAACATATCAATACATGTTAATATGAATCAATATAAATGTATAAATGCATATTAATATAAATACATATAAACATATGAATGCCAATCAATATGAATGTATATATATTAATATATATTAGAGAATGTAAATAAATATAGATAGATATAAGTATGTATGAATACATGTATAAGTGTAAGTAATATATATATAAATGAATACATGTTAATATGAATATATATAAGCACATAAATACCCATTAATATGAATATATATAAACATATCAATACATGTCAATATAAATAAATATAAATGTATAAATACATCTAATATAGATACATATAAATACATGAATGCCAAATGTAAATATATATATCAATATAAATATATGTAAAAAAGAATACATAAAAATATGAATATATATAAAAAAGCACATAAATACATATTAATATGAATGTATATAAACATATAAATACATGCCAATATAAATCAATATAAATGTATAAATACATATCAATATAACTACCATCCTATAAATGTAAATGCGCAAGAATTAGTATACATGTACTTACTGATGAGCCATATAATTGACTCATCTATTTCATGTTATTTATGCTCTAAAGAACTCTCTCAGACACTTTGGCATATATAATTACATATTATTATAATTATGTTTGTCTTTTGGTTAGATTATGCACATGATTAGTTTTCATTTCCTTTGATGAAATCTCTTGCTTTATTTTACTGGATTACATTTCAAATGTGCATATCTTATGTATTATGGTGCAAAGTTGTGAATGTTTTTATAAGGCTTGCAGCAGTAGGAACAACCAGTGGTCTCCGGATCCCTCCGGAGCCCTCTGTCCTAAGAAGAACCTGAACTTCGGATAGCTCCAAATGATGAAAACCTTCCTAGGGTCATCCTCCTCTTGAGTCGATGACCGCCAAAAGCCCATCCTTGAGTGCAAACATAACTTGTGCTTCAATCACGCAGCTGAGAAGGGTAACATCACCATGTCACCACAATCTTGGTGACTAACTAGAATATCGGTTAGCTGACTTTAGTCCCAATTGAAGTGGCTACCATCTTGCAAAGCACCGTTTCTGGGGAATCATTTAGTTCGCCATGCAGTTAGAACTAATGTAGATTTCTGATCTACAGTTCTGTTTAGGAATAATGAATGTAATAAACCATGCAACTGGCTCTAGTCCTAGTTCACTCTAGTTAGACTTGCTGTTAGTTTTCTTCTTCCAATAATGCTCGACTGTATAAGTAGGAGCAATTCATTTCTTTCTAGTTAGTTGGAAGTTTTCTAAGTTTTCATAAATAGTTATCGCCAGATTGCTGTAACAGGAGGAAAACTCCTCATGCTTGTAATTTCATCCATTTCTGGACTATGATTTAATATGAAGGGGAATTTCTACTGAAAGAAGATAGTTGAGCAAGAGGATCATCTCTGGTTGGGGAAGTAGGGCCCGCTTACCCGTCTAAGGGAAGATCTCTCAATAATTTGGTATTTATGTAATTTTGTTTTAATCTCTGCTAAGTTTTCCTTAATGTTCTGTGTGATTGTTGTTAACTGTTCCCTACAGGCTAGTTCTTAAAATTTCTAAAATACCAAAAAGAGATAGATCTATTTTTTATCAGCATTGTCATATTTAGAGTATTTCAATGTTGTAGAATAACAGTGGATTCAATTGATCTTCATTTACTTTTTCAGCATGTTAGATTAATTTCTTTTATAGCAAGTGTGTTTGTTTCTAGCAATTTAAGATAGTTTCCCTTCCTACAAGTGTGTTTCCTTTCCAACAAATTAATATAGTTTCCTTCCAAGCAAGTGTATTTATTTCTCAGCAATTAGATAGATCTTTATTTCTGCATGCACTTTCAATTCTGGCAAGACCAACAAAGCAAGTCCCATTCACCAAAACACTTGACCAAAACCCCCCCATTCTAAGAAGTCTTATCACAGATAGCTCCAGACACCTCTGGATTGATAAAAGTAAATGGTGATGCATTAAAAAAGCACTACTTAGACCTTATCATTTTGGCATCATTGTCGGGGATAATCTACAATCATTGTAGGTTTAAGGTGTTGATAAGACTTTCGATCCATTAGTTTATGAGAAGACCTAGGGACGCCTTAGGTCGATTCATTAGACATCCTATAGCAGATATATCTCTAGAGGCTAATTTGGAAGAACCTCCAGATCACCTGATCAATCAAGGATCACCTGTACTATTAGAGTCTCCCAATTCATCTGCTACATCTTCAACGATGGGCGATACTGTTGGTAACCATGACGAACCAACTAATAATAGAACATTCTTTTATCCGATCTCCATCATTCCTGAGAGAAATGAACCTCCTATGAAAAACATATCTCCTGCATTTCTACCTACCTTTAGAGGAAAAACTTCAGAAGATCCAGACCAATTTTTATTTGAATTCAAGGTCCTCTGCCAAACTTATGACTATGCTACAGATAACTAGAAATTAAAACTGTTTCCTTCCACTCTTAAGGAATTAGCTTTACGATGGTTCATGGGTTTGACTGCAAATTCTATCACCACCTGGGAGGACATGGAAATTGTTTTTCTTGATAAATATCGGGATTATTGTAGAGTCAAGGATCGAAAAGATGAACTTTTCCACATGAAACAAATGCAGGATGAGAACCTAGAAGACTATGTCGATAGATTTTTATTTGTCCATAGGAGGTGTGGAAACAACCTAGATGAATAATTAAGTAAGACCATCTTTTTAAGAGGAATTGATGATGAGAGCATAGAAGCATTAAATCTAATGGGTAAGGTATATATTAATAAATGAACTTTTGCAGAAATTGTAGAAGTTTGTAGAAACTATTCTCGCCCAAGAGCAGGCAAAAGAATTTTAAAAAAGGGTAGTACCAATAACATTACAAAAGTAATGGAGGAACTAGAAAATCTAAAAACTCACATCCTACTTCATTTGAATACCACTTTGGATGGCATGCAAGCTAGTAAAAAGAACACTGAACCCTTAGCTATTTATTGCCTTCGTTGTAGAGAGAAACATCCACTTAGGGAATGCCCCTTGAATCGAACTGAGTTGTGTAAAATATGTGAGAAAAATTACCCTACCAATGAGTGTGGCCTGCTTCTTGAAATTAAAAACAGATTGAAAAAGGTTCTAGCAGATGAGGAAGAGCTAAATTTTATTGGCCAAAAACAACCTAATTATGGATTTAATCAGTTTCAAAACCAATATGCTCCAAGGGGAAACTCTTATAATGGACCTTGGGGAATGCAAATGCCAATGCAATGGGGTCCATGGCCTCAGCAAGATTGGACAAATCAATCTTGGACCAATCCACAATGGTCAAATCAACAACAATATCAACAACAATGGGCACCTCAATACAACCAAGGAATGAGGAGATTTAGAAACCAACCTCAAGCCTTACTCCCTGGACCTTCACAACCTGCGAATGCAAATTCCAATGAGCAGGTAAACTAGCCATCAATGCCCGTACAACCAATTCCAAACCCCAAGAACAATAGGCCACAACAACAGGTGTACAATACTGATCCAAATACAACAAACGTGAATGCAATGGAGATTAATGATATCCAACTTTGATCTAGAAATGTTCCTATAACTATTCCTATTGAGGAAGTCATTGAAGAAGAAGAAGTGAGTCCTAAAGACGATACACAACAATCCAATAAGAAGGCTAAAGCAAAAGAATCAGAATAAATTTTAAAGGAAACCTATGTTCCAAATGAGTTAACAAAAGAGTTGGTGGTCAGTTTTTCAGTTACAAATGATTGGAACATGTTAAATATGCCTTGTAACACCGATCCCAAGGGTTGGAGAGAAGTTTTGAATGAGAAACCAATTCATTTTGCACATTCTTTATTGCATTTTCTATGAACAGTGATTGTATTTCATGTGGTACAGATTGATACTGTATGGTACAGTCTTAAAACTAGTTGGACAAGTTAAAGGAGAGAGTTAGATTTCAAATGCATTTGGTTTGGTAAATTTTCATCAAGTTTTGTGAAAGTTATGATAATTTTAATGATTGCCACTTACAGATTTTTACTGTGAAACAACAAGAAAACATGTTGGTACAATATTGTACGACCTGGTACGGTCAAGGGCAGACATGTGGATGATAAATCTATGAAATATAGAATTTTTGATTTTTTTTGGAGTCATTTCATTAAGTTTTGTGAAAGTTATTGCAATTTTGGTGATGACAACCCTATACCCTACCTAAGGTTTCCAAAAACACAAAAAAGAATCATATATTTGTTTTCCACCATCAAAAAGTCATGAAAATTGGTAGGAAGTTTTGTTTTAATATGTTTTGTTTGATTTTTTTGTTGTAATATGTTTTAAGAGCAAGTTGCCAAGAATGAACAAGAATGCACATTTGCATCATTTGTATTGAAACTCTGTTTGGAATGTGTCAAGCTAGCCTTGTTTGAGTCCTTTCTCTATATCATTTTTGGTATCAGAGCTAGAAGTTCTCTGGGAAATGATTTATTCTTTTGGCTAATGTGGTTTAGTGAGATTTGATGTTTAAGGATAACTCTTAATAAGAAGAAAGATGGGCACGGGGCCTCATCATTATTAAATACATTGTTCAAAGTGGCAGAGAGGTTACAAGAGGAAGAAATGACAGCCAAGAAAGAAAGCAAGTTGGAAAAGGAAAGATTATTCTGGACTATCTGCAAGTCCAAAGGTAAATGCTGTCAAGTTGTGATTTTAGATAACTACATGGATAATATTGTTTCTGAATATATGGTAGATAAATTGGGTTTGAAAAGAATACAACACCCCACACCCTATTTAGTGAGTTGGCTTCAAACATGTAACCAAGTAACCATAAGGGAGCAATGCAAAGTTGAATTTCAAATAAGCAATTATAAATATAAAATAATTTGTGATATTGTGCATTTGGATGTATGTCACTTTGTGTTTGGAAGGTTGTGACATTATAGTAGGGCAGCGAAGTATAACATGAAAAATAACACATGAGTTGGACAAAGATGGGAAGAAATATGCATTAACAACCTTGAAGGGTGAGTGTACAAGAATTGAAAGCTTGTTGTTAAGTGAGAAGACAGATGTACAATAGTATGAAGAAGAGACAAATGAGGTAATTGTTGAGGTAACAAATTTTGAAAACATGTTATTTAAACCAGTTGAAAGAGAGATGGAAGAAATTTCTTTTGAATTTGCTCAAACTAATGAAATTAATAGTGACATTGATGTTGAAGTGAGTGATGTTCAAGAAGAAGAAGAAGAAACAACAAAAGAAGCTGCAGAGGACTCAAGGATAGTCCAAAAAGAGCAGATAGTCATGGAGGACAAAGAAGATAGCATGGTTCTCAAGAGAAGAACCAAGAGATGAGAATGTTGATGTCAAGGAGAACAAAAGAATGGATGAGCAATTCAAAAATAAAAATGAATGATTGAGTAAGGTTGAGGTGAAGCCAAAAATTTTGGAAAATAATGAAGAGAGTAGAATGTATGGCAAACAACATGAGGTGGATGAAGCAGTGAAGTATGAAGAAGAAACATATGATTTCTTTAATATGTTTGTTTCATGTGCTGGTGAAAAAGACAAAGTGGATGACAATGAAAATAAATTTACAATTGCAGTCCAAACTCAAACTAGAACGAGAAAATAAACAAAAGCACATGGCTACATTGTACCAAGTTGGCCTTGGCTCAAGAAGCATGTTGGTGGACTGAAAAGCACAAGTGAACCAGATGAAACAAATGTAGTTGAGATCTAGCAAAAAGAAAACAATTCAAGCATGCAAAGGAACTGGAAGAAAAGAAAGAAGATTCTTATTTGAGGTGGAACTCAAATTATTTTCTCTCTGGGGAGTATGATGCAAGGGCATCCTGATGCACCCTTTTGAGGAAAATGTTGTCTTGATTGATTTAAACTTTGTTTTTTTGGTTTGGTTGGGGTTAATAAGATCATGTAAGACCATTTTGAGTCATTTGAAGTCATTCTATAATGTTTTATGGTGTTTTAGAGTTATGTTGTAAAAGTTGCAAAATATTGTCAAAATATGTTGTCAAAAGTTGCAAATGATGTCATTAGAGTTAACAAAAGGGTTGGTGGTCAGTTTTTCAATTACAAATGATTGAAAAATGTTAAATATTCCTTGTAACACTGATCCCAAGGGTTGGAGAGAAGTTTTGAATGAGAAACCAATTCATTTTGCACATTCTTTATTGCATTTTCTATGAACAGCTATTGTATTTCATGTTGTATGAACTGATACTATATGGTATAGTCTTGAAACTAGTTGGAGACATTATAGGAGAGAGTTACCTTTCAAATTCATTTGGTTTGGTAAATTTTCATCAAGTTTTGTGAAAGTTATGATAATTTTAGTGATTGCCACTTACATATTTTTACTGTGAACCAACAAGAAACATGTTGGTATGATTTTGTACAACCTGGTACAGTCAAGGACAGGCACCTGGATGATAAATCTATGAAATACATAATTTTTTTTTTGGAGTCATTTCATTAAGTTTTATGAAAGTTAGTGTAATTTTGGTGATTACAGCCCTATACCCTGTCCAGAGTTTCTAGAAACACAAAAAAAATCATATCTTTGTATTCCAGCATCAAAAAATCATGAAAATTGGTAGGAAGCTCTATTTTAATATGTTCTAAAAACCCTTTAAAGTAAAATTCATAACTTTCAAGGTTGAAGGAGTTGTGAGGGTCTGTGTGTTTAAGATTGCATAAAATCTATCATAAAACCTAGTTAACTGTGTATTCAATGGATTCCTTACATTGTTAATCATGAATGGGTAGTGGATCAATGATATGTATTGTGAGATGTCAAAACAATCATGTGCCTCAAGTTTTGTTTGATTTCTTCGTTGTTTGGTGTAATAGGTTTTAAGAGCAAGTTGCCAAGAATGAACAAGAATGCACATTTGCATCATTTGTATTGAAACCCTGTTTGGAATGTCTCAAGTTAGCCTTGTTTGAGTCCTTTCTCTGCATCATTTTTGGTATCAGAGCTAGAAGTTCTCTAGGAATGTTGGCCTCGTTTTCAACGCTTCCAAATTTAAACTTTTTGTGTCAAAATGACAAATCTAACCATACTTTGAACCCGAGTCACCTTCCGATTGCAAAACACCAGTGTCACGTTTTTCTTGCAACGAGTCATTTTCAAAGGTTATTTCACGGTGACAAATCTGTTTACCAACAGATTTTTGGTGAATTTGCTGGGGAGAACGAGCTGAAGCGTTGGTGCCTTTCATTCCTAAAAGAAACATCTACAGTTATCTCCCCCAGAAAAGAAATTGGCGACTCTATCTGAAAGAAGAATCCTGAAAAATGGTTTGGTATCGAAGAACCCAGATGCATAACTTGCAGTTTCCTGAATCAGATAGTGACAGTGATGATGAAGATTATCCTTTTTCTACATCCTCTTATCAGCAAAATCAAGTTCTTGATGATCCTAAGCAAGTAGAGTTTTTGAAGAGTTTCTATGGCATCATGCAATTTGTGTCTAACCAGGTTCATCCTTCCTTGCTTCAAACGTTGCAGAAGATTGAAGAAAAAGATGGGAAGGAGACTCGTTTTCTTGCTCATGATTGTAATTCCCTATCGGAGAAGATTCATGCACCAAAAGATAAAAGAAACTATGCTTATGAGGACAGTGATGAAGAGGCAAAGATTTTTCCTACAAACGAACCTGTATTGAAGGAAGTGTCTGAAAGAGACTCTTTGGAACACGCATGTCCACTTAAGGAAGACCAAGAAGAAGAAGTGATGGAGATAGAAGAAGAAAATTATATGGAAACATGCAATAATGAAGAAGAAAGTTTTCCAGACGATGGCACGCCTCTTATGACAACTTGTTATGGTTCCACAACTACATCTTCTGAGAAAGATTTCTGTGACATGCCTAATGTTCGAGGAAATACAGAAAGTGTAAACAAAGAGGATGAAGACGAGTCACGAAATGCTCTCTTATCATGCATGCAATTCGAGCAAGAGGAGAATCATGATGAAATGGTACCGAAAGATCTCTCTCACGAGGTTTTGATCACAGATTGGTGTCTCAATACTCCTATTGATGATTTTGTTTGTGAAGAAGATGTCGTCCTTTCTCCTTTATCATATGTTGAAGATGAATACTCAACTATTGAAAATAAAGGTACTACTCAAGACAAAAAGTTGAGTACTCCCACTCCAAAGGTGCAAGAAGGCCACAAGGATATTGGGTGTGAATCTGCATGAAAAGAGGCTACAAATGAACTTATTCCTGAATATCCTTATTTGAGTAATTTCATTGCATGTTCTAGTCCATCATCTACATACAATAATGTTGGAGAAGGTAGTATGAGTAATGCTTATGATAGTGATAAAGGACCTCAGATTTCTAATGTTTGTTGGAACATGGATGAAATTGGAAGTGTTCAAAAGATTGATGAAAAGCTACGTGTTATTTCCTCTTCATCAATTGTAGAAGAGACTTTTCAAGGTGGAAAGATGCATAATGCATATTCATTGTTTTCTCTCACTCATATGGAATCCTCTGACAAAGCACATCCTGAGTTGATAATGGTAAAGGAGGAATTTTCTTTGACAGAAGATGATTCAATGATAAAGGAGGACATTACTCATAGGAAGAATTAGTCGCAAAGCATTGAGTTTTCTTCATTTATTACTTCACATGAAGGATGTCTAGTTCATGATTTAGTTTTCTGTGATTCAACCTATCAAAAGAATCTTCAGATAGAGAAGATTGGTATGCTTGATGTGATGCCAAAAGAGATGATCAGTAATAAATAGGGCAATGTGATACAAAAGGACTCTGAAGTTTATGATGAGAAATGGTTGTTCGATGCACTATTCAAGGAGTCCTCACATTTCGTATATTTTATTTTTCTCATCATCCTGAAATGTCTACTGAGTCAGCAGGTGCCTCATTCGTGCACATCTCTTTTTCACACAGGTGCCTATTTTTCTTAGCCTGTCAATGGGTTCACATGATCTTCCCCAAGTGATTCAAGGTAGGAGTCACCTACCATGTACATAGGTTAACTAGGTGTTTTGGTTGTGCCTGCCTTGTTTCAGTTCCAGTTGGTTTTTGTCTTTTGCTTCATCTTCGTGTGTGTCTTTGTCGTTTGTCCCTTTGTCTCCTTGTTCCCCTTGAATATCATGTTATCTCCTGACTCTACCTGCCCAATGGATAAGGCACTGGTCATTTCCAGAGATTCTAGGTTCGTCCTATGTCTGCAAGGTCCTTGTCCGCAGTTAGAGCCAGCTGTTGGCCTCATTTTCAACGCTTCCAAATTTAAACTTTTTGTGTCAAAATGACAAATCTAACCATACTTTGAACCCGAGTCACCTTCCGATTGCAAAACACCAGTGTCATGTTTTTCTTGCAACGAGTCATTTTCAAAGGTTATTTCACGGTGACAAATCTGTTTACCAACAGGGAAATGATTTATTCTTTTGGCTAATGTGGTTTAGTGAGATTTGATGTTTAAGGATGACTTTTAATAAGAAGAAAGATGGGCACATGGCATCATCATTATTAAATACATTGTTAAAAGTGGCAAAGAGGTTACAGGAGGAAGAAATGGTAGCCAAGAAAGAAAGCAAGTTGGGAAAGGAAAGATTATTCCAGACTACCTACAAGTCCAAAGGTAAATGCTGTCAAGTTGTGATTTCAAATAACTGTATGGATAATATTGTTTCTGAATATATGGTAGATAAATTGGGTTTGAAAAGAATACAACACTCCATACCCTATTCAATGAGTTGGCTTCAAACAGGTAACCAAGTAACCGTAAGGGAGCAATGCAAAGTTGAGTTTCAAATAGGCAATTATAAAGATGAAATAGTTTGTGATACTGTGCATTTGGATGTATGTCACATTGTGTTTGGAAGGTTGTGGCATTATAGCAGGGCAGTGAAGTATAACATGAAAAATAACACATATGAGTTGGACAAAGATGGGAAGAAATATGCATTAACAGCCTTGAAAGGTGAGTGCACAAGAATTGAAAGCTTGTTGTTAAGTGAGAAGATAGATGTATAGCAGTATGAAGAAGAGACAAATGAGGTAATGGTTTAGGTAACAAATTTTGAAAGCAACATGTTGTTTAAACCAGTTGAAAGATAAATGAAAGAAATTTCTTTTGAATTTACTCAAACTAATGAAAGTAATAGTGACATTGATGTTGAAGTGAGTGATGTTTAGGAAGAAGAAGAAGAAATAACAAAAGAAGTTGTAGAGGACTCAAGGATAGTCCAAAGAGAGCAAATAGTCATGGAGGATAAGGAGATAACATGGTTCTCAAGAGAAGAATCGAGAGATGAGAATGTTGATGTCAAGGAGAACAAAGGAATGGATGAGCAATTCAAAAATAAAAATGAATGGCTGAATAAGGTTGAGGTGAAGCCAAAGATTTTGGAGAATAACGAAGAGAGCAAAATGTATGGAAAACAACATGAGGTGGATGAAGCAGTGAAGTATAAAGAAGAAGCATATGATTTCTTTAATATGCTTGTTTCCTGTGCAGGTGAAAAAGACAAAGTGGATGACAACGAAAATAAATTTACAATTGCAGTCCAAGCTTGAACTAGAATGAGAAAACAAATAAAAGTACATGGCTACATTGTACCAAGTTGGCCTTGGCTCAAGAAGTATGTTGGTGGACTGAAAAGCACAAGTGAACCAGTTGAAACAAATGTAGTTGAGATCTAGCAAAAATAAAACAATGCATGCATGCAAAGAAACTGGAAGACAAGAAAGAAGATTTCTATTTGAGGTGGAACTCAAATTGTTTTGTCTCAGGGGAGTACAATGCAGGGGCATCCTGATGCACCCTATGTTTTTTTTGGTTTGGTTGGGGTTAATAAGGTCATATAAGACCATTTTGAGTCATTTGGAGTCATTTTATGATGTTTTATGGTGTTTTGAAGTTATGTTGTAAAAGTTGCAAAATATTGTCAAAATATGTTGTCAAAAGTTGCAAATGATGTCATTAGAGTTAAAAAAGGGTTGGTGATCATTTTTTCAGTTATAAATGATTGGAAAATGTTAAATATTCCTTGTAACACTGATCCCAAGGGTTGGAGAGAAGTTTTGAATGAGAAACCAATTCATTTTGCACATTCTTTATTGCATTTTCTGTTAACATCAACTATATTTCATGTTGTACTAACTGATACTATATGGTACAGTATTGAAACTGGTTGGAGAAGTTAGAGGAGAGAGTTATATTTCAAATGCATTTGGTTTGGTAAATTTTTATCAACTTTTGTGAAAGTTGTGATAATTTTAGTGATTCACTTACAGATTTTTACTGTGAAACAACAAGAAAACATGTTGGTATGGTTTTGTACGACTTGGTACAGTCAAGGGCAAGTATGTCAATGATAAATCTATGAAATACAGAACTTTTAGTTTTTTTTTGGAGTCATTTCATTAAGTTTTGTGAAAGTTATTGCAATTTTGGTGATGACAACCCTATACCCAGCCTAGGGTTTCCATAAACACAAAAAAATTCATATCTTTGTTTTCCACCATAAAAAAGTCATGAAAATTGGTACGAAGTTTTGTTTTAATATGTTCTAAAAACCCTTTAAAGGAAAATTCATAACTTGCAAGGTTGAAGAAGTTGTGAGGGTCTGTGTGTTCAAGATTGCATAAAATTTATCATAAAACCTAGTTAACTGTGTATTCAATGGATTCCTTACGTTTGATCATGAATGGGAAATGGATCAATGATATGTATTGTGAGATGTCAGAACAATCATGTGCCTCAAGTTTTGTTTGATTTCTTCATTGTTTGGTGTAATAGGTTTTAAGAGCAAGTTGCCAAGAATGAAGAAGAATGAACATTTGCATCATTTGTATTTAAACCATGTTTGGAATGTGTCAAGTTAGCCTTGTTTGAGTCCTTTCTCTGCATCACTTATTCTCTAATGAACTATTCTATTATGTAGATAATGCATAGCTAAAAATGAAAATGCATACACTTTAAAGCATGTGAATGAGCCTAATATTGTCATAAAAGGAGAGTACAAGCCAATTGTGCATCCTTCATCTAGATCAAATAGATTATTATATATCATATAGATCATAAAAAATCATACCATCATGTTTTCATTCATCATTTAGGCCCATACACTGTGATTCATAACTACATGGGCTAGTGAATTTTATCTTAGTGCACAAGAAAATAAAAGACATCATAATCCATGATTTCAACATCACTTTGTTTTCTAACCTCTTTAGGTACATTGAGATCAAACATAAATGCCTCATACAAAGGAGGTTTAAGATAACATACTTTATTGCATAATTATTCTAGACACATAATTTCATTAGGTAACTCTCAATGAAAAGCATAAGTCTTAGGCATGTAATTTAAATAAATTGTGTTAGGTTTCTCTTTTGGGTCATTTGAGTAGGGCAAACTCATATTATTTCAAACTTGTACTCATACCCTAATGAAATATTTCATATCCATGTGCAACACCACCATCTTCAATAACAACATTTAAACCTTCATCAAAATGGAATGCCTCACATTCAACATTACTTATATTGTGCTCTAAGAGACTAGGTGACCTAACATCTTCAATTTCAAATAGCTAAAACATTCATAATCACTTGAGTTGCCGATGTATCCTGAATCATTATTGAGCACATAAACTTTATTATCAAATTACAATGTTCCAAGTGAATCACACCTTGACTTGCAATCATTAACATTGCCATTATGTTTATTAATAAGTATGAAGTCAGATTCATTAATAAATGCCTTTGAATCAACATCAGTTGTAGGTCATACTATTTACTTATAGAGGACTCGACTATAGCACATCCTCCATGAGGTAGCTGGTATACTTCACACTAGGGTAATGAATCAAAAAATACCAAAGCATAATCATCAACATTACAAATATTTACAATCATTTCCATGGACAGAGTGTCCAAGTATAAAGGTTCAACACCACAAGCATCCTTAGATAAGAAATATTTTGTCCTTGAAACCCTAATGTTTTCATTGATGCAACTAGCTAAATTGTAAGCCTATTGAAGACTTATAGGGTTCTTATCTCTTAAAAGAAAACCTAAATCTGAATCAAATGCCCTATAATATAGGACCAAACTTGTAAGTTCATTGGACCTTACACACTTTGGAACTCCCTTAGAGCTTTAGCAAATCTCATGTTAAATGTATAAACAAATTCATCATGATCTTTATGAATATTATTGAATCTATTGATTAACATATTGAGATTGACTTTATCACCAAAATATTCTACAAATTCTACTTAGAACTCATCCCATGTATAAATAGAGAGGATGGACAATTTACATACTATTCTCTTGCATTGCCTTATAGGGATTAGGAAAACAACTTTAAACATCACATCTTCTTCTTCAACATCATAATCATTTATTACCTTCATGAATTCCTAGAGATGTTTATTACTTGACTTAGAACTATTCCCATAAAACTTTGGTAATTGATTCTTAGCCTCACTAGGTATAGAATTTGGGAAATTATGAATGCCATTAAAGCTCAATGGTATGTATCTCCTAACACTCAAAGGCATTCTAACATTTTACACCCCTTATGAAAACATATTCAAAATGAAAACATATTCACCACCTTATGAAGAGAACAAACCTTGAAGGCATAACATATCCTCAAGGGTAGAATATGTAGGTTTGTTCCACTAACTGAGCCTGAATAGATATCCCAAAGTCTTCACAACTAGGTCAAAATATAACATTGCAAAAAAATGAAGATGGCTTCATATCATAGAGCAATGCATAAACCAACCTAACAATTGAATTCCCTGATAGCAATGCCATTCTATTAGTGCTTCAAACTATATCCCATAACACTAGAGAATACACTTGCAATCTAAACTTAGGGAACATAGGTTAAGATTTAGATTAAACGGGTAAGACTCATTACCAAGCTACTAGCAATTACGAACCAAATGAAAGAGCATGTGTAACTCTCTTATAATTTTGGCTCTATAGGACCAAGGAGGTTATTCTTAGAGATCTCAACAAGATAATTAAAGAGAAATGAAAGACTAGATTAGGTCACACAACCTAGCCACACCCTTTGTGTAAGAATATCCCAATTATTTATCACTAAATGCACCTTACACTTACTGGTCTTACATACCTAAATATATCTTTATAGTAGATTGACAATAGATCACACATGCATCTAAAGATGTAAAATAAATTCATATCCTCTAAGATTAATCATCTTATGGTTTTCTTCATGTGAAACCCTAAAATCTAGACAAGCTTAACTCTTTAAAGATGTATTAAACACTAGCTCTCAAAGGATTTGGCACAAATTTATAATACCAAGTTAAGCAAGTTGGTAGAACCTGATCTACACTAATTTACAATGGGAACATGTGGAAAATATTTTAGGAAAGAATTTGATCATTTCACCAAAGAGGACTAGTGGCTTAGTTAATTCAACAACAAAGTCAAAGTCTGAAGAAACTTACAAACACTTGAGTGTAAATCTGAAATAGAGAACCAATACTACATCTAAAATCCCATCAATCTACCTACAATTTCATCTAGATGTAATACAAAGATTCAAGAAACTTTATGTAACTAGACATACTTAATCGTCCACAACTAATCAAATAAATCCCACATGTTATTATGAAAATCACTTCCTAAAGACTTTGAGAAGGTTTTACAATTGATGTGATTATTGGCTAATCAAAGATAACAAGCTAGAAAATGTATCCCTGGAGACATACACTATCCCTTGAAATTCTTAGTTAGTCATGGAGACATCTAGGTCATGGGGGGGAATCAACCTAACAACACCTTCTCTAGACTCTACAACTAATTAATGATACCAAGACTTGAGACTAGACATACAATATTTGATGCCAAAGAATATACTAAACTAGAGGACACCAATGCAGATTTGGCCTAAGGCCCAAATATTGCAAACAATCTAGAGATTTGCAAAAGATCTTTTCTCCTAAGATACATTTGTATATAATTAGCTATCATGCCCTACATCTTCTATAATGATGACACTTGTTGCAATACATCATTACATGACATATTTTATTACATTTGTTGCAACAACCTCTCTATTGAAGCAATAAATTCACTAATGTTATGCAACATGCTTAATAAGATTTGTTATTCTTATGCAAAAAGGGGAAAACTTCATTGGATTGCATTCTCTGTAGAAACAAGGGAATGTATTCAAACCTACACACAAAGTGCCTACAAATACCCAATCATATTTTTCTATAACATTAAATTATGGTTGGACGCAGGCCTATACTCTAAGGAATTGAATCCCATTTGAACTTACTAATAGGGTATGGGAAAAATCTAATATCATTTATTTTCTTAGTAAATCCTCTGCATATGGCATCATGGCCCCAAAATTAAATTCACTAAGCTACATAAAACTATTAAATACTTCATCTACCTACATAGTTTGCATGAGCTAGAACATATTAAAATTCCACCACAGACAACAACACAAGATTTTACACTTTGGATAAATGGTTGCAAATAATTGTGAAGCCAAATATGTCCACAACTTTACTAACCACCTCCATAGCCAATTAGAATATGTCACACATTTTTTTCTCATTCATTTGAGCACCTTCTTGTACTTTTTCTTTAGTTGCCTATATTTTATGTTTTCACAATAATGTTGAAAATGAGTGATGTGTCGTGTTTTAGGATCAAGAGCAATATGGGGGCCCCTGCCTTTAGCTGTTTCACCATGTTGCAATAGAAACATGACACATTGTTGAAATTCAACATCATTATGAAGGTATGGATTGTAGGCATCACTACTCAGTAGACTAAGGCAACCCACCACCTTCATTATCTGATGACACGTGGAAACATCCAATTCACCTTTTACATTATGGGCCCATCCAAGTCAGCCATCAACTCTTACTTATTTAACACCATGGCCCACAAACCCTTATGCCTTCACTTAAAACAAATGTGAGTGCACACAATAAACATTGCAAATAACCCCATCATATTTTTCTACTTAGGACCACATGACATCTTTTCATTAGTCCACATGGTACATACTTATAAAAGGCACAAACACAATCTCCATTATACAAATGAGGTCATGATGCATAAAGCCATCCACTCATTTCAAAATAGACACTTCACATTTACCATCGCCATTGGGCATACATTTAATACTGTGTAGATCAAATGGCCCAAGTTGATCGTTAAAGATCAACGACCAAAGGTTAAATGTTATGGCCAAAGATGCAAGACTTTTCCTTTAGCTATTTAATTGTAGTCAAATGAAAATAGACATGTATCCCTTTTGAATTACCTTTGCAGGGAAATTCCACCAAGAAAGACTAGGCCCACCAAACACAAATTCCTAGGCCACTTAACAAGTTGCAACTTGTTCTTCATGATGCATGCCCATTTTAGGGGTCCATGTACCTGCGTTTAACTGATGAATGTGAGATATAAGAATTATATCACATTAAAGATTCTTTCTGACCTTGCCAACCATGCCACTTTACTTATTTGAATGGCTCATTACTATTGACATGGACTATCTCAGAGCAGCGGGTAACAACATTATTATTGACCAATCCCATTACCTATGTCCTTATAGTTGGTACCTAGTCAATGCACAAACATGAAGAATCCACTTAAGTGAGTGGTAACTAATTGTGACAAGTCAACATTCAAATATAATAAAAGTATAAGGATGAAGACATATGTTGGGAAAAGGTGTCTCAACCTTGCATTCCTAATGTTCATTTTAATATTTTTTGTATGCATTCACTAATTTGTCTTTTGGTATTTTATCTTCTTGTGGGAGAGTTGACATCCCATTTGGAGGTGACATGGAATTCATATTTAGTGGATTTTGTCTCACATGAGGGCATAGGCATCCCACTTTGAGGTTTCATAGATTTGCTATGTGTTGGCATCTTGTGGTGTGTGTAAAGTCATTATGACAGGGGTTACACATGATAGATTCTTATGACACGTAAAATCGTAAAAGAGGGAGGTTACATTGGAATCTTGACCAACATTATGATAGGTGTGGACATTTGTCATGGAACATATTTGAATGGGTTCAATAAGGACAAATTGGGGCACCCAAGTTTGGGTGATCAAATATGATGGTTTATGACAATGTAAGAGTGTAAGGAATTTGTTAAAAATAGAAAAGAGGACCAGGACCAAAGAGGGGCATTGGAATTTGGACCCATAATTTTGGGTGCCATACCTCTTATGGTTTTACAAGTGGTTTTCCTTAACCATTCATGGTTTCTAGTTTGAACCTTGCCTATTTATTTGTGCTTGGAGTTGTAGTTTGTATGAGTTAATTTGTAAGTACCATAATGCTGTTGAAATCACTCCAAATTTGAATGTTGGTGATACTCATATAAAAGGTTTTCTATACAAGTATATTGTAAACATATTGTTTACTGAATAATACATTGGGATACTTTGGGGTGTGGAATTTTTCTCAAAAGTGTTATTCCCATATACACCTTGTGTTATGGTATATTGCTTATTTTATGTTTATATGTGTTTCTACTTTCTGTATTTGTAAATATTAAAATTTTGCACAATAATATCCTCTAAGATTAGTGCAGTAAGTGTTTCCACATACCTTGATTTTTTTTAGTTGGCATCATAGCTTGATCACCTCAAATCCTAGGTGTTGGGTAGAGGGTTTTTTGTACTAATCGTCATTTGAGTGGGAGCTTGCATAGAGTGGGTTTTGATCTTATTGTAGGAAGAGATGGTAAGCACATCCATAATAGAGATGGAAAAGTTTATTGGCATTAATTTGGAGTTGTGGAAACTTAAAATAAAACTTAATGTCATATATAGAGATCTATGGGTTGCAATATTAGTACAAAACCTATTGCAATGAAACAAGAAGACTAGGACTTGATGGATAGAAATGTGAAGGGCAAGTGTGAGAATTTGTTTGGCAGATTCAGTGTTATTGAATACTCATGGGAAACCATCACAACAAATCTTTGGAAAAAGCTTGGAGAAATTTACTAGGCTAAATCCTTTGTGAATAAGTTATTCCTGAGAAAGAAGTTGTACACTCTTATAATGGAGGATGGTGGATCCATATCTAATCACATGAATGCCTTCAACATGATAGTTGCCCAGTTGCGCTCCATGGGAGTAAAAATGGAGGAGGAGGATTGTTGTATGACTTTGTTGTGTTTTTTGCTAGATTCTCAGAACCACCTTGTCATGGCCATTGGAGCAATAGGACCAAGTTGAAATTGGATAAGGTGGTTGTATCATTGCTTTTTGAAGAGTTGAGAAGGAAGACTTTTGAATCAACCAAGGAGGCCCTATTTGTTCATGGAAGATCAAAAGAAAAAGTCAAGAAGAAGAATAAAAAGTAAGATAGGTGAAGAACTATATCCCATGGAAGATCTAAATTTCCTAGTAAGTTCGAGGCTAAATGTTGGAATTGTGGCAAGCCTGACCATTTCTGAAAAGATTGTAAGGAGGAGAAGAAGAAATAAAATGATTATGATGACGAGTCTAAGAAATCCTCCCAGGATGATGGTGATGCATTTGTTGCAGCCTTGGCTACATGTGCATTGAAAGATATGTGGTTGATTGACTCTGGTGTATCTTTCACATGACCTCACATTGGGGTTGGTTTACAAAATATGAAGAATATGAAGGTGGGAAGGTGTACCATGGAGATGATTCTCATTTGAATATTATCGACCATGGAAGAGTCTTGATACGATTCTTTGATGGACAAGTGAAGGGATCAATGGTGTTTTGTACATCCCTAGTTTGGCACATAACCTACTTTTCTCAAACACATGTGTGCAAGTTATTTTCTTGAGTGGAGGGTGCAAGATAGCGAGAGGAGCTATGATGCTTGTATTGGCACTTTGTTTTAGTTGGATGCATGCATAGTTTAGTGCAATAGTTCTTCTATTCCCACAGTTTAAGAGATCTATAAAATCTTCACCTTCACCATTGGAACTAGTAGCAAAGAGGAGTGTTGCATCCACTTTCGATAGTCATGCTTTCTAGGTACAACATCATATGAGCTGAGATCTCTAGTTATGTAAAATACATACATGGATGAAGTGGCCAAGTTACTATATTAGGCCACAAAAGATGTATCATTAGAAAGGGTGCAAGATAGTGAGAGGAGCTATGATGCTTGTATTGGCACTTTGTTTTAGTTGGATGCATGCATAGTTTAGTGCAATAGTTCTTCTATTCCCACAGTGAAGAGATCTATAAAATCTTCACCTTCACCATTGGAACTAGTAGCAAAGAGGAGTGTTGCATCCGCTTTCGATAGTCATGCTTTCTAGGTACAACATCATATGAGCTGAGATCTCTAGTTATGTAAAATACATACATGGATGAAGTGGCCAAGTTACTATATTAGGCCACAAAAGATGTATCATTAGAAAGCATAGTGACATAAGAAGCAAGCTTGATAAAAAGCAAGGATAAGGTATCCACGATGAGATAGTGTAGGCAATAATATGACAAAGGGTAATGGATCTCATATTAGGAAAAATAAAAAAATAGAGGTATATCAAATATGAAAACAAGTGTAAAATGTAAACCATAGGGCCAAAGTAAAGGTGGGTAGGGTGGATAAAAGATACAATATGCAAACAAGCTTCAAACTTTGAAATGAGGATGTATCAATGAAGCACAAAGATGAAAAAGGAAGACCATATATGAAAAAAAGATGTGAAATTAGAAAAATGTAGGTTTGAAAAACCCTTCAGCGATAATGAGAAACCATAGGAGGAAAACAAAGTCATGTAAGATTGATTAGGTTCACCAAAATGTAAAGGAAAATACACTTTCCTTAAGCTCAACCTAGACTAATCTAATCAAATGCATGCAAATAAGCACACATTAACTTGGATTAATTAATAAATGGTAGACTGTGGGCATATGCATTTTGAAACAGTAACTAGAGAAGTATAAAAAGTAAATGTGATAATCAAGAGGTACCTAGCTTTGTCCTTGAAGGAGATGCAAAATTTTGTCAATGCATTGAATTATGTATGCATTGGGATTAGTAATGGATTATGATAGTTTGTAGTTTAGCTCTAGATTAAAAAAATCCATCTGCACTATAGTAGACCAATTTTGTGGATCAGGGCTAGATTCGTGCCTGTGGAAATGTCTTGCACTTGCAGAAATGATCTAGTAGTTTGCACATTTCTAATTCACCCCTGCTTCTTCTATTATCTAAAATTGGTGGTATTTAAAAATACCGTTGGAGGACTGTTGTTATGTTGTAAAGGGACACACTAGCTTAGGTCAACCCACAACAAACTTGGAGAAAGGATTAAAGACAACATATCTCAATCATGCAGATGCTCCAAGGATGAATGTGTAGATCTCGATTCATTTTAGAGCACCAAACTAAAGCGTTTCCTTCCTTATATATGGATGATATGTGAATAATGCTTAGAAGATATGGAGATGTGAAGTGAATGCAATTGAATGTCTTTAAATACAAGGACATAGCAATTTAAATCATGCAAACATGTTTTTAGTCGAATCTTGGCAAGATATGAATAGGTAGTAGTCAATAAAAATTTAAGTTTGAATTTTGAAATTTTAGGGTTCAAGTCCATGGTTGTGGGGTTACCCCATGCCCACATAAATGACCCAAGACATGGTAAGGCTCAAATCAAGGTGGATGACATAAGTATAGGGATATGAATTAATGCATAACTTGGGTGAATATATTGGAATGTGTGTGTGTGGATAAGGTGAGAGATAAATGCGTGGGAATGTGTATAAGAGGATGAGCAAATAACATGGAGGAAGGGCTTGAATTTGCATAAAATTACTTCATTCATTGATATGTAAATATATTAAACCATTCTCTCAAAATAAACACAAAAATAATCAAGAATTACAAATATAGAGGGATCTATTTCATTAAAAAAGAAAATGTTAAAACTACTTATAAAAAGTTTATATGATGGAGCCTAAAATTTAAATTACTACCAAAGAGTTGTAGCTCAATTGTTGAACACAATTGGTGAGAGTGATGGTGTGTTCCTTAGTTACACCTTCCACCGAGGCTCAAATCCCTTGAAGGTGCAATAAATAAAGTATGAGGCTGAAATTGTATCGTAAAAAAAATTTGCCACGAGATCTTTAAATTCGTACTCCCAATACAAATGGATTGCTAAAACAACCTAGTATCACTAAACAAATATTTTTCTTTAAATTCGTACTCCCAATACAAATGGATTGCTAAAACAACCTAAGATTGTTATACAACTTCTCCAAATTTTTTTAAATTACTAAATAGGAAGTTAAGATCATAAGGTCTTGTATCACTAAACAAATATTTTTCTTTTAACTATATTTAGAAAAATAAATAAAGTATGAGGCTGAAATTGTACCCTAAACAAATTTGACATGAGATCTTTAAATTCGTACTCCCAATTCAAATGGATTGCTAAAACAACCTAAGATTGTTATATGACTTCTCCAAATTTTTTTTAAATTACTAAAGAGAAAGTTAATATTATAAGATATCCTAAGGTCTTGTATCACTAAACAAATATTTTTCTTTAACTATGTTTAACTGCAAGGCACAACAAAGAAGTGGAAAAAAATAAAAAAAATATGAGGCTGAAATTGTACCCTAAACAAATTTGACAGAGATCTTTAAATTCGTACTCCCAATACAAATGAATTGCTTAAACAATCTAAGATTGTTAGACAACTTCTCCAATCTTTTTTAAATTACTAAAGAGAAAGTTAAGATCATAAGATATCCGAAGGTCTTGTATCACTAAACAAATATTTTTCTTTAACTATGTTTAGCTACGAGACACAACAAATAAGTGGAAATAAATAAATAAAGTATAAGGCTGAAATTGTACTCCCAATACAAAATAGAATGCTAAAACAACCTAAAATTGTTTTTTTAATAATATTAAGTGGCCAAAACAAGGGAGTTGTTTTAAAATTACTGAAAAGAAAGTTAAAATCATACCATATCCTATGGTCTTGTATCACTAAACAAATATTTTCCTTTAACTATGTTTAAAAAAAATAAAAACACTAAAAGAAACCCCTAAGCGGGTCCCATTTCCATCGATCCATGGAATTTAAACTAAAACCAATCAGCAATCCAATGGGAAAATCCAATGGCTAGCATACCATCTTGGCATTTGCCCCGGATCACTGGCCACCTAAGACAGATCCAACGGCCAAAGACGGGGGAGCATCTCCTATAAAATAGACAAGGCGGAAGAAGATCAAATCGAAATAGGGCATTTGTGAGGGTTTCTGTTGAGGGTTTCAAAGGCGAGCAGTCGATTGAAGAAAAATGTCTGGGCGAGGGAAGGGCGGAAAGGGGCTTGGAAAGGGGGGTGCTAAGAGGCACAGGAAGGTCCTCCGCGATAACATTCAGGGTATCACCAAGCCTGCCATCAGGCGTCTGGCCAGAAGAGGAGGCGTCAAACGCATCAGTGGGCTTATCTATGAAGAAACCAGGGGTGTGCTGAAGATCTTTTTGGAGAATGTGATAAGGGATGCCGTTACATACACTGAGCACGCTCGCCGTAAGACCGTCACTGCTATGGATGTCGTCTACGCTCTCAAGAGGCAGGGCAGAACCCTCTACGGCTTCGGCGGTTAACCAGTCTGCCCTAAGATACTATTCTTTTAAATTCTCTCTTTTTTGGTGTTTCTCAACACCACTCTACCTAGCGGAATTGTTTGTCCAAGTGCTTGCCTTGAAATTTGTAGTGATCCTGTAATGGATGACATTTTTTCCCCTTTTGTACACTAATTGACATTGTAGTTTGTTCATTTGTCATGCAATTTGGCTTAAGGCCTTGTTTGATTAGTATGCTTCAAATCGAATTTTTGTTTGTAATCGCCTCTGCGGGTTTTTAACATGTTAATTAAACAGTGTTAGCGGGTTATCTTACCGTGGTCGGTTAAAATGTCCTGGTTTAGTTTGCATTCAAAGCTCTCTGGAAGTAATCACAATATACACATGCGTCTTAGCTCACCTGTTGATGCCTCCTCTTTGCTTTGTGATATGACGCTGCTTCTATAATGTCTATGGACGGTGATATGGTTTTACATATCTTCTCAAATTCATAGGAGATTATGGGTAAACTTCGGTTGCCATCCGTTGGGAAGTGATTCTTTTAAAGGTATGTCAGTTTATAGAAATATAGTATTTCTGATATCTTACGTTATGTCTTGTGTGTTTCTTCAAAGATTTCAAATGCAACAGGTTGTTCTTTGCAACACATTGCCTCAGTCCAGTCCACCTTCACTATTAACAAAAGATTTGCATGCACTTCATTCAGAGAGGATGGGTTGTTCAATGTTAAATCTTGACAATGAAGATGCCAAGAGAGATGAGTTCTCACATTTCAATTGAAAGTACTTTGAGATTCAATTGTACATGTTTTTAACATCAATGTGTTAATTCACCTTCGATGGCTTATATATATGTATAAAATCTTATGCATCCTTGTCAAATTTTTGCACCTTGCACTACAACAATGATTTTGGGATACACGAGTTTTTTCATTACTCTATTCTTGCTATAGAATCTTTGTCTTTCTTTACTCTCAAGTCTAACATCTTTTATGTTAATTTCAAACATAATTTGTAGAAAATTTAGTGTAGTGCTTTCAAAGCCAAAACTATGTGATTCTTCATAGCATTGATTTATTCTCTCAAAATCATACAGGTCAATTTTGAATAGAAGCTTATTTGGCAAGGCCACTATGGTTTCTGGGCTGAGGTGTCAAATAGTTCCCAAAAAAGGTGGACCAATAAGTGTGCATTAAGTCATGTTTTGTTTTGTTTTATTAGTCATGTTTTATTAGTGCATTTTGCTTTTTATATCTAATGAGCACATTTTGTATATCATTATTAGTGCATTGATGTGGTATCACATGAGTGGTTGCTTTTTATATCTAATGAGCACATTTTGTTCCATCATAAATACTTATAGTAACGTTAACACCCTAAATATCATTAACACCCCGAAAGTCACAACTACTAGTGTTAAACCTTTTAAAAAATAAATACACAAATACTAGCACACCTATTAGAATTAGGTCCTCTCCCCTATTATTCTTTCACCTTTGAATTCATGTAACTAACCATAACTTTACAGCCTTTGTTTTATTTTTTAAAATTGAACAAGTGCAATAATACAAAGAAAAATAAAAACAATCCACAAAGGAACTGTTAAAAAAGACAACAGAAAGCCCAACTAGACTTTATTATTCTTTCACCTTTGAATTCATGTAACTAACCACAACTAATCATAACTTTCCAGCCTTTTTTTTTTTTTAAATTGAACAATTGTAATAATACAAAGAAAAATAAAAACAATCCACAAGGAACTGTTAAAAAACACAACAGAAAAGCCCAACTAGATTTTAAAATTCTCCTAACAGCATTCCGAAGTGTGCATGTCATAATAGGAACTGCAATCCTAACTATGAATTGTCTTTATTATTTGTAACTGCAAGAGTAATCTAGTTAGCAAAACCAACTTCTTACTTAGAACACGCTCTTTCATCATATCCTACCTTGTACAATTTTCTGTACAAAACATATTCTACTGATGAAATTCTTCAAGCAAATCGAGTTCAAGTCTTTTCAGTTCTGCCTAAAAATATTGCTGTCTGTAAGCTGCAACCAATGTGAACCAAAGCAGTATACTGCACAATCAAGCACCACTGAAGCTTGTTGGCTCTTTGATTCTTCTTAAATGGTGCACACCAAGTGCCCAGAAGTAAACATCTCCCAGGCAAGAGATAACACAAAACAAACTATCAAATTCTGCTCCACAACCCTCCAAAGAGGAAACATGAATACGTCCACTATCACCAAGCATCAGAAGTAGACAAAACTGCCAAAGCTCAGAACCATGATGCAGCAACAACAGGAAAACCATGCCAGCCTGTACTGAATGACAAAAAAACAGAAAATATAACACCCTGCACTATTGATAATCCTAAAGGTTTGTACCAAATAGTGAATGGGTTTTGAAAAATAGTGCATATTAATAGAAATAAAGGATAAAAAAACATCTAATGAACCAGAACAACAATTGTTATTTAATTTTTCTCATTTACATTCCATGGTTATAGAGATTCTTAGTTTTCCTTATTGTTTTTATTAATTTCCTCTCTATATTTCTCACTTCAAAAATACATCATGCATGTTTCATTCGGTGTACGATATTCTAAACGTGCTTACCTTATTGTAACATTATGTCTAATTATGTGCATATACGTAGAAACTTTTTTTTTAATCATTTTGTGTTCTAAATTATTCTTAATTATGGTGTAAAGACTAGTTAATGAAAATTGCTAGTGCTAATAAGTTGTCGATTTCCACATGCTCTTGCATCAAATCGTTGTAGTCAGAAAACATTGAACATCTTGGTTGAATCTACAATGTCAGATTTCAATGAACAATTCTCTTGAACTGTTCTCTTGCATATAAATGCTTTTTGCAGCAAAAGATTCTTTGCATGGGAAGCTGTATCTAGCTTTTATGTAGAACGTGCAAATCTTTTTTTTTTGGTGGTATTGAACAATGCTTATGTTACATGGAAAGAAAAGCAGTCCTCAAATGAGAGACTGCAATTGAAGAAGAACAGTTCGCACAGCCCATATAAAAAAGAGCAGCAGCATTACATAAAGCATGGATGCTTTGCTGTCTTTAGCAGAAATTATAAACTGATATCTTAACCAAAATCACAGAAACAGCAGAATTTCTGCCTGCCAATGTACAGTGACAACTACAACTCAATGTCTGTACATCAAAGTAAAAAACATCCAACTGTAATTCTATTAATGTTATTGATGAGAACCCTTTTGACAGAGAAATCTAGATGTACTGCTTGAAAACTTTTCTATGCAAAAGTGACCTTGTCCATTAATGAACTGAGCTGTTTTTCATAACACAGGACAATCAAATACTGCCCAGAAATGGGCTGTTCTTGCACAAAGAACCCAACGATGTAAACTTCAAAGAAAAACCCTGTAGTAGCCAGCATTGCAAGCGCCACAATCTTTTTATTCTAAAGCTGATCGCAATTGCATTATAATACGCTGTAGTTGAAGTCTAACCTTCAAATTCTCTATCTTCCCCTGAAATTGAGCAACAAAGGAGGCAATTCGAAAAAAGACGTCAGAGTAAAGTTTTAGGATTGCTGTTTCGTGATGAATGTTAGATTTAGCAAAAATTACCAAGCACTGAATTTCCAAACATGCAATAAAATGGTTTGCCTAACAGAATCGATTAAAACATTATGATGCAATAGCTTGCCTAACAGAATCAACTAAAACATTATGATGCAATAGCTTGCCTAACAGAATCGACTACCCCAACCCCAAAAGGGTTTCTTTCCGGTTCAGTAGATGACCAAAAATTGCTGGTAAATTATTGAAAATAACATTCCAGTTCAGTAGATGACCAAAAATTGCTGGTAAATTATTGAAAAAAACATTCCATTGTCTTCAGACAAAAAAAAATGTCCCCAAAGATATGTTTCATACTATCTTTACAATTGCAAAATGGGCAGTTGATTGGTTGGACTATAATACATTTCAATCTCAGTTTGCAATGTAATATTTTTCATGCCATGAACTGTGCGTCTGCGTTCGCTATGGTTTTCTAAATTTGAGTGCCGAGTCTATATCAATACTTTTCACTAAATCTGCATTTCCACTTGAGATTTAACTATTGATTTAAAGGAAAATGTCGAAGCAGCTTGTTATAATTTTTTTTTCAAAGGAAAGGCTAAAAAGTGGTGAGAAGACAACCTCCACCAATCTAGTACACAGTTTCATAGAAAGCTCCATCGGAACTAAAGACTGAACAAAAATGATATAGAGTGCTCATACTTATTATTTAATTTAAACTTGAGCTTTGACAGATTGCCAAGGGGACCGAAAAATGATGAAGTGCTCATACTTATTATTTAACTTAAACTGAGCTTTTGACAGATTGCCAAGGGTATTGATTCACCATATGAAAATCTCAAATATCGATGAACTGTCTGATTCCTTTTTTAAACAAATAAAGAGCTTGTTTTCTGAAATTTGTAGCAAGTTTGGTCATGATATTGAATATGCCTATTCCACCAGAGAAGGCAAAATTGAAAACATGTTGAAGAGACGAATCTCTCCATTCCAAAAAAGTACAAACCTGTTGCCGTGCCTTCCAAACTGATTGCAATGAAGATGAAGCTTTAAATTTAAAAAATGAAGCAAGGATTATCTTATCCCACTAGTTAACAAGTTGCCACTTTCCCTTAACTGAGGCAAGATTAATTCTATGACGAACCAAAATCTTCCAAGGTTCGTCTCCTTGAGAAGCCGGAATGATCCATTTAGCTACTAAACAAATTCTTTGAGTTCTCTGATCTATTAGACCTGTTAGAAGTCCTATGATCTATTAGACCTGTTAGAATAATTAAGCAAGATCTATTGAATCTGAAAGAAAACATTAAACAAAAGAAATACAGATATGATCCAATAAACTCTATTCATATCAATGCACAATAAAAGTGTATCAAATAAACAAGAGACCATTGTTTATATAGAGCAAGGAAAAGCATGAGATAAACCAGGGACTCACACAACACGTGGAGTTTGACTGAAGTCTGCATGCATAAAGAGTGGAGTGGAACTTCACGATAACAAGATAGGTGTCAAATCACGTGCAACAAACATGCACATGTTGACTAATAGCTAAGTAAGTTTATCCTATCTAGTGCATGATATTAATTAAAATATTTAACTAATAAACTAACCAACATAAATAAATAAATGCATCAACAACCCTCATAAGCAAAACTTAGGTAGGGTTATGCAGATAAGGGTTTTCACAATGAGTAGCCATGTTAGGTACCTTGTTACACATATGAAGGAAGGAGAAAACTCATAGTGTTACATCCCCATTTTGGCATGCTTTTACTTTTTACTTCTACATGGATAGAAGTAAATCTTTGAACAAGTATTTTTGTACATGAGTTAAGATGTTTTGTTAATGAGACTTAATGCAATTTTTTAGAGACATTAATTTCATGGAAAAACAGTTTATGTAAGTATGTTTATTTCGAATGATTAAAGTTAATAGCATTCTATGTAATGAATTGTTATTTTTATGTTTTATGATTGGGACACTGGTACATTCATCATGAGTTGTATGTGAAAGTTTTAAGCAGGAAAACAGGTATCTGGGACTCTCCAGGAAACACAGAGTATCTTTGGGTGAGAAGAACACAGACCTTGGGTTACCGACTAGTATTTGTCAATTGAGTACAGTGTGAATTTGATAGTGGACTCAAGTTAGTCGAGGTAAGTCTCGTTTTTGGTCAAACCCGAGATTGACTCGACAGGATTGTCGACGTCTTTTAAATTCTATCTTTTGAGTTAGTTGTGTATCAACTTTGCCTTTTGTGAAAAATGATGACGTTAGATTAGAGCATCATCCGTTTACGACTAACACAACTTTTTGACATTTACATCGTAAATGGTTGTGTATGTGTCATCAAACGTAGATCGATAAATTGTTATCACCTAGCATCGCAATGCACATTTATGGTAAGTTTGATGGACACCAAATACTGTGTTTTTGTGAAGGGGAGATATACTCGACCCTGTGAGGCTTTACATAAGTTCTTCAACTTATTTTTTATTTATTTATCATAAACGAAGTGGTATATATAGTTTAAGACTATTAATAATACTATGATTATTATTTTGTTTTTAAAGGATAACTAGCGGTTTATGAGATTAGCTATTGTACCTATAATGCTGATATCAATCTATTTTATCGACACCCTTTAACAACTGGGGTGTTGGGTGTAATAATAGTTATTAAATTTTGTTTTGTGTGGTATAAAACCTTAAGTCTTTAGTGAAGCCGCGACCCATATTATACTTTGATTATTTAGTAACTATCATTTTAAAACTTAGAAGTTGGCATTATCTCTTAAGTTGATCAAATTCTTGTTGAGAAGTAGGGTTGCATACACGTTTACCCATGATGGCATTATCATCTTTCGCGTCCTCCTTGAGTTGAGTCACCCTTGAATATGGGAGATTGTTACAACTTCCTCATTGAGGTACCGCTAACTGTTTTTCCATGGCAAGAGTTAAAGATAAAAAGAGAAAACTGTCGCATGCATTGGGAGATAAAAGACGATTATCCATGATTTGAGAAAAAAGAAGAAGAAAAGTTAGTAGAAACGTTTAAAAGCAGAGAGTTCGTTGGCTAGGAGCAGAGTATGGTATTTGGCAAGAAAGGTGATTTCTAGCTTTTTGGACGACGAGTGGAGCGCTCAGAGACGAACTTAAACCAACGTTGTGTCTTCTCGGAGTCGTTTGAAAAACCAAGTGCTTCTCTCTCTGTTTGAAGTGTTATATAGTTTGCGAATTAGATTTGTATTCAAGTCTAAGAATCTATGCATTAACCTGTTAGGCCAACGTCTTTGATTAACAAAAGGCCAAAGATAAAAGTCTGTAATGATACATTAGTTTCCAATTTTGGTTTCTTCATATGATTACAGTCATATTTTAGAAATAAATCGTTGCCTTGAAGATTAAAATGAAGAATGGTCAAACCGTAATATCTATCATGATCTGTTTATTTTGTATGATGATTTTATCTGAGATTAGAGTCTTGTCGACTAGTAGGGAACTTTGAATCTTGTCAAGACCAAAGATGTTTCGGACTATCGATTGTTATTTTATCAGACTGTATAACAATGCAGACGATGACATACTTTGAGGATGCCACTGTAGGTCTTTAAAAACACATCCATTAATTGCTTGTTCTTATATTTCAGAAAACTCTATATATATATAGGTATATTTAAAATGATTTCACAGCTACCGAAATTCTTTCCCCAAAAGTTGTAGAAAGAATCTAGAGAGGGAAATCATAGCGATATGCAAATATCTACCTGTAATAGAACTTTTAAAACTTTAGTCTATGCTATATGATTTACTGTTCTAGGTTGATGTATATAGTCTTATCTTAGAGCAAATTGCTGAGTCGTTGCTATAGATGCTAGGAGGGCGACAACATAACGTTATTTTGGATTAATATTAGTAAGTTAGGAAACCAACTTAAATAGGAAATAATACTATGCATGTTAGCCGTTTAGTCCTAAGTATTCTGATGCCAAATCATTCAATTACCTGTCAGGGTAGGATAGGATAAGTTGGTAAATATTCAAAGTTAGTTAATGAGTATCATTATGCCGAAGAGCATTAAGTAACTTGGTATAAAAAGAGAACCTTAGAATCTAAGGAACAAAACCCTGTGATTATTCTGAGAACCTATCTAGTCGAGGAGACTAAACCAATTAAAGAGTAGATAAACTCATTTGACCAAATCAACTGTAGGATTGCAATATTATCCAAGTCAGGTTGGGGTGGGTGAACAAATTGATTGCGTTTATTGCAAACACTTTTTATATTGAAACTTTGGCCAAAATAATGCACATGCCTCTAAGTGCATTGTTGATTCACTATATCCAGGGTTACGTAACCTATTGGTAGGATCATACTTGGCTAGAGGGTACCTAGGGTTGTATGATCAATAGTGTTACGTAGGATACAACACCAGTACTTGGATGCCAAATATCGTAGGTCACCCTAAGTCTATGCTCTTCGCGAAGGGTAGGGCCACTTTCAGAATGGAAGATGCGCGGGAGACCGTTGGTCTGTGGTTGGAGGCAAAGCACTCCAAAGTTGCTTTCTCTCTCTACTTCATGAGGCATGTCGAGGCTTGTGATAAGGATGTCAGCAATCCAAATGCAGCAAACTTTTGGTATGATGACTTGTAAATTCTAATGTTTTGTTTTTAATTTAATATTTTTCAATTACTTGGTATTGGAAAGACAAGCTTATGTCTTGTTGAAATTATTTATCCTTCAGGAAAGAAGATTGGATCAAATTATTACACTTTGTTTTCAAATTAATTATGGAAAGAAAATTTTATTACTATTTTACCTTAGGAATCCTTTTTACTTATGGTAATTATTGGAACTTTTAGTTTTGTGAAGTAAGATATTACATATTGTGTCAAAGCAAAACTAGGTTTGGCACTAGGGTTTATGAGTCCATTATGCTAACCTAAAATCAACATTAAGTGGGTAGCTAATGTTTTGATTTCTTGTGCCAGGATGGTACGTCTTAAAATGACTGCTAGAAAGTCATTTATTGGGAAAGAACGTTACTTGTGAGCTAAGAGAGAGCGTGAGGCCATAGCAAAAACCATTGAAGGAACTAATGATGAAAATGATATATGGTTAAGTAACATTGAAACCCTCGCAAATGCCACGACTTGAGTCAAATGAGTGAAAAATGAAATTCTAGAGACAACTAAGATGTCAGTTAGGATTATGGCTGACTTATGCCCAGATAACACACCTTTGATTATAATATCCTCGGATACCTTCAAATACTGAGATCATTGTACTTACATCTAGTAGTGAGTCTGAGGATTATATGAAAAGAAACAAGGTATGCAGAAAATGCTTCATACACTGATCTAATGAAGAAAGATTTATGCAAATTTTCTTTTACACTTATAGATTAAGATGCACATTAATAGAAAGATAATAACAACTTCCAAATGCAAACACAAAACTCACAACATAAGATATACGTGGGGAAAAACCTTTTAGGTAAAAAACCCCACTCCAAAGCCGCCCAATATAATTCAAGAATCATGAAGATTACAATATACTTGCAAAGCAAGCTTTTACAGGAGAATATCCAACCAGAGATCCAAGGGGTAATTCGACATCTATAAGATTCTTACATACAACCTCCATCTCAAGTTCCTCATATATAGGAGATACAATACAATACACTACCAACGGTAATTACAAAACCATGAGCCAAAACCGCAATAAAGTGGTGCCCAAATTATCAACAATCAAAGATGCCTTGTGATGTGCCAAACTACACACCAACACGTGTAACTCTCCCCTTTTCAACTCTTTTGTGTCCAACATGTTTTTACATTTCACAAAAACAGAAGGTCTGACTTCTAGAGGCCATAATTTTTGATCGGGGTGTCTGATTGACGAACTGTTTGATGCGTCGAAAAGCTCGTGAAGAAATCTATCACCCTATAACCCTCTACGCCAGTTATGACATTTTTTGGTATGTTTAGAGAAGTTTCAATTTTGATAATTAAGTTCAAACTTTTTTTTGATAATTTCAAAAAATAGAAACTTTAATATCTCGCGATCCAGATATGATCTTGAGAAGAAACTCACCCGAGATGTTCACTTAGCTGTTCCGCACCTTATGGAAAATTTTTTAAGTCAATCTGAGCTCAATCGAAGGACTTACTACAAATAATAAGTCTCGCTATTTTTAGCTCTTTTGGAAACTTTGAAAGTTCCAGACCATTCTCCAAAGATAAAGGGTATTCAAAAAGACCAAAACTGGGAAGAATAGTAACCTTTTGAGGTTGCAAAGTTGAGACAATTTTCCTAACATTCACCAACTTGTCGAACACCTTGCAGAGCAAAGGGAGTATCAACACCATGATTTAATTGCGAGGGGCCGTGAGGCCCATAGACTCTGAACACCATCTGAACTTCTCTGTGCTCACAGGTTTTGTCAAGGAATCTGCAACATTCATCAAAGTTTCAACTTTTTCCAAGTTTACCTTCCCATCCTCTACCATGTCATGAACAAAATGGTACTGGACATCAATATGCTTAGTCCTTGCGTAGAAAGTAGGATTCTTCACCAAACATATGGCACTCTGACTATCACAACAAATAATAATCTTCCCTGCATCAAACCCAACATCAGAACACAATCTCTTAAGCTAAATGACTTATTTACAAGCATGGGTTGCTGCCATGTACTTAGCTTCAGTATTGGACAAATCAACCATAGGTTGTTGCTTACTCATCCAACTAATAGCACCACCAAACATAGTGAACACATAAGCACTAGTGGATCTCCTACTGTCAATGTCACCTGCCAAATCTGAATCCACAAATCCACGAATGCAAAGTGAATGCCGAGGTCTTGTAGGATAACCATGATAACATAAGGAATACTCAGAAGTACCTCATAAATATCTGAATGCTCTCTTCACTGCATCCCAATGTGTCTAGGATTAGCTGTAAATTGACTATGGATTCCCACTGCTTGGGCAATGTTTGGTCTTGTGCAGACCATCGCATACATCAAACTGCCAACTACACTAGCATAAGGAACTCTTCTCATATCCTCTGTCTCAGAAGGAGACTTTGGACAATCTTCAACAGATAACTTTGCCCCCATTGTAATAGGAACAGTCAAAGGTCTGCAATCCATCATTCTCAATCTCTCCAACACAGTGTTAACATATTTACTCCGGCCTAACCAAAGTTTTATGTTTGCTCTGTCTCTTCTGATTTCTATTCCTAGAATGTATCGAGCTACCCTTAGATTTTTCATCTCAAACTATGTTGACAACTGAGACTTCAAATCAGAAACCAAACTTTTACCATTCCCAATGAGTAACATATCATCGGCATACAATGCAATAATGAGAATGCGATCATTGTCAAACTTGTAGTAAACATAATGATCTGATTTCGATCTTTGAAATCTAATACTTAACACAAAGGCATCAAACTTCTGGTACCACATCCTAGGAGACTGTTTCAAACCATACACAAAATTTTTCAACTTGCAAACCAAATTTTCTTTACCTTTCACCACGTAGTGCTTTGGCTGTGACATATAGATTTCCTCCTCCAAGTCACCATGAAGGAATGCTGTCTTCACATCCATCTGATCCACTTCTAGATCATATGCTACTGCAAGAGATAAAAGGAACCGAATAGATGTCAGCTTTGCAACGGGGGAGAAAATCTCACCATAGTCAATTCCCTCCGCTTGAGAATACCCCTTCGCAACCAATCTAGCCTTATATTTCTTAACACTGCCATCTACATCGAATTTATTTTTGAACACCCATTTGCATCCAACAGGTTTTCATCCTTCAGGAAAATGCACCAAGTCCCAACTATTATTCTTTTCTAAAGAAGCCATCTCCTCTTCCATAGCCTCCTTCCAGGAACCTGTATCTTTCATACCCATAGCCTCTTTCACAGTTCTAGGCTCATCAGTGTTAGAAATCAAAGCAAAAATACAACTGGAATCATGCAATGAATAACCAAATCTATCAGGTTGCTGCCTTATCTGCGTGGACCTTCTCAAAGGTTGAGGTTGAGGTTCTTCATCTTCTTCTAAACTTTTAGAGCTACTAGAGCTCTCCTCATTATTAGGTCTAATAGATGTTTTTGGTTCAACTTTCTCAGGTGTGGAAGGAAGCTGAACCACATCGTCTTTCTTCTCTTCTTTCTCTGGCTGCAAGACAACAAAAGAAGGATTGAGCTATCTAAAGATCACGCTTCTGCTATAGAGAACTCTCTCAGCTATTGGATTCCAAATCTTGTACCCTTTCACACCGATGCCATAACGGATGAAGATACACTTTACAGCGTTGTTCTCCAACTTAGACCTCTTCTCCTTAGGCACATGTGCATATGCCTCACAACCAAATACTTGAATGTGTCTTAATGAAGGCTTTTTACCAGACTATACCTCCATAGGTGTCTTATCAACGAGCGCTGATGTAGGAGCCCTGTTAACTAGGTAACAAGTGGTAGCAACAACTTTAGCCGAACACTTTTGTTCAAGATCAGCTCCACTTAGCATACTCTTTTCCCTCTCCATCAACGTTCTATTCATCCTCTCTGCAACTCCATTCTGCTGAGGGGTATATGGAGTTGTCTTGTGCCTCTCAATCCCTTGTTCTTTACAGAACTTGTCAAAATTTGCTAAACAAAACTCACCACCGTTGTCAGTCTTCAAACACTTAATTTTTCTATCCTTTTGATTCTCTACAAGAGCTTTGAACTCTTTGAATCTATTAAAGACTTCAGATTTACTTCTAAGGAAATACACCCATGTCCTTTTACTGTAATCGTCAATGAATGAAACAAAGTAAACATATTTTGAAATTGAAGGAACATGAACAGGACCAAACACATCAAAATGAATCAAGTCCACAGCTCAGAAGATTTGTGGGAACTGGAATAAAACTGAACACAGTTTTGTTTTCCATAAATGCAATGTTATTTAGAAATCAAACTCAAGGTTACAATCATTCATACCCTCAACAAGATTTTTGTTCTTCAGGGTCCTCAAACCCTTTTCACTAATGTGACCAAGCCTTTAGTGCCATAACATTGTTTTCTCCGCTGGAAGTTTCATCTCCATAGAATGAACACCCTTAGGTACCTAGAAAGCACGACCATCGGAAGTGGATGCAACAGTCTTCTTCGCTGCTAGTTCCAATGGTGAGGATGAAGACTCTGAGGCTCTCTTCTTTGAAACAGAGGCACTATTGCACTGAACTGCGCATGCATCAAGCTGAAACAGAGTGCCAATCCGAACACCCTTAGCCAACACCATATATCCTCTAGTCATCTTGCATCCTCCATTCGAGAAAACAACCTGCACACCCATATCATTCAATTTACTTACAGAAAGAAGGTTCCGTGTCAAACCACGGATATGCAGAACACCATTGATTCCCTTTACTTGTCGGTCAGGGAATCGAATCAAGACTCTTCCACAGCCAACAATATCCAGGTGAGAATCATCACCCAAGTACACCTTTCCACCATCGTATTCTTCATACTTCGAAAACCAACCCCGATGCGAGGTCATGTGAAAAGATGCACTAGAGTCAATAAGCCACACATCTTTAGATACATGCATTGCCAAGGTAGTGACAAATGCTTCTCTTTCATCCTAAGCGGACTTGTTAGAATATGAATCATAATTCTTCTTCTTTTTTATTTCTCCTCCTTGCACTCCTTGCGGAAGTGACCAGGTTTGCCGCAGTTCCAACACAGGGCCTTGGACTTTCCGGGAGACTTAGATCTCCCACGGGATTTGAATCTTCCTTCTTCTTCCTTCTTCTTATCCTTTTTCTTTCCCTTCTCTTTAGATCTACCACGAACTGCAAGAGCCTCCTTAGCCGATTCAAAAGACTTTCTCCGCATCTCTTCAGACAACAGTGAAGAAACCACTTCATCCATCTTGAAGGTGGTAGTGGTACTCCTAATGGCCATAACAAGGTGGTCCCATGAATCTGGTAAGGAACACAGTAATGTCATATATCAATCCTCCTCCTCCATCTATACACCAACAGAAGTCAACTGGACAACAAGCATATTGATGTATTCAGGTGATTAGCGATAGATCCTCCATCTTCGATCCTCAGAGAATACAATTTCTTTCGCATGAATAACTTGTTCACCATGGATTTAGCCTGATAAACATCTCCAAGCTTCTCCCAAAGTTCCTTTGCAGTCTTCTCTTCATGGATATTCAGGAGCACTGAATCAACCAAACAGAGTCTTATCAAACCCTTAGCTTTTTGATCTTTGAGATCCCAGTCTTCTTGAGACATTGCCGTTTGTTTTGTACCAGATATGGCTTTCCATAAATCTTGATCTACAAGCATGTCCTCCATTTTGAGTTTCCACAACTCAAAGTTACTGCCATTAAACTTCTTTATCTCAAACCTCCCAGATGTGCTCGCCATCTCTTACCTGCAACAAAGATTTCAAAATCCTCTGCATAAGCTCCAACTCAAACAAAGATCAACTCAAAAAATTCTCTACCCAACTAGAACCAAAGGTGATCAGGCTTTGATACCAACTGAAAGGAAGCAAGGTACGTGGAAAACGTTTCCTACATTGATCTAATGAGGAAAGATTTATGCAAATTTTTCTTTTACAGTTACATATTAAGATGCACATTAACAGAAAGATACTAACAACTTCCAAATGCAAACACAAAACTCACAACACAAGATATATGTGGGGAAAAACCTTTCAGGTAAAAAACTCCACACTCTAAAGCCGCCTAATATATTACTCAGGAATCACGAAGATTACAATATACTTGTAGAGAAAGCTTTTACAAGAGTATATCCAACCAGAGATCCAGGAGGTAATTTGACATCTATAAGATTCTTACATACAACCTCCATCTCAAGTTCCTCATATATAGGAGATACAATACAGTACATCGCCAACGGTAATTACAAAACCATGAGCCAAAACCACCAAAAAGTGGTGCCCAAATTATCTTCAATCAAAAATGCCTTGTGATGTGCCAAACCACACACCAACACGTGTAACTATCCCCTTTATAGCTCTTTTATGTGTCCAACACATTTTTACATTTCCCAAAAACAGAAGGTCCAACTTCCGGAGGCCATAACTTTTGATCTGGGTGTCCGATTGACGAACCGTTTGATGCGTCAAAAAGATCGTGAAGAGATCTATCATCCTATAAATCGCTATGCTGGTTATGAAAAATTTTAAGACATTTCAAGAAGTTTTGATTCTGATAATTGAGTTCAATTTTTTTTTTCAGTAATTTCAAAAAATAGAAACTTTAATAACTCGTGATCCAGATATGATCTTGAGACGAAACTCACCCGAGATGTTCACTTAGGTGTTCCACACCTTTTGGAAAAAGTTTCAGGTCAATCTGAACTCAATCAAAGGACTTACTAAAAATAGTAAGTCTCTCTATTTTTAGCTCTTTTAGAAACATTGAAAGTTTCAGACCATTCTCCAAGATAAAGGGTATTCAAAAAGATTAAAACTGGGAAGAATAGTAACCTTTTGAGGTTGCAAGGTTGAGACACTTTTCCTAACATTATACCACCCTTGATTATGTATTTGATGATGATTTAGAGGGATATACTCCCCTTGTAAAATGATATATGAATCATAATATGTATGTATCAATGAAGAATGTATATACTCTTAAATAAACCATAATAAAGATGAGTTTGTTTTGTATCGACCATTGTTTGTGTGAATTAATTATGTTATAATTATTTGAGATGTATTAAAATTAGGAAACCAATAGATAACTCAACATTCCCAGGTGTGAAAAATCTTCAAATATGGTGCGAACAAGAACAAACCAGGGAGAGAATCAAGAGGATAACAATTCATAAGTAAACTTTGCAGATAAACTGGATTGAATTTTAGCTATGCTTGCTAAAACAAAAGAAAGGCTGGGTAATTTAGAAAAGAAAGTGAATGAGCAAGGTAACTTAGAAGGGGAAAATGAATTTTCTCATGGCGTTAGTGGGGGAAGACAACGAGACCATAGTACGGCTAGTGAAAGCCCAAAAAACAATGAACTTCAGAAGGAAACAAAAGATAGACTTGCCCTTGAACTGTCCAAGGATATGAAAAAGATCATTCCCCTAAGTTTGATGGAAGGTTCAAAATTAGGAAATTTATTATGAGATTAAATGCTCAAATTGGTGGGGAAGTGGATGTACATGGTCCGACAATAATGGATTAGGTATATGAAAAGGCAATCAAGCAGGAGCAAAAGCTAAAATCTATTTCAGCGTATCACAAAAGAAATCACAAAAGATTCAATAAGACCCCAACTACCCAACCATCTAAGAGAAGAAATGACAAGGAGTATGAGGACAAAAGAAATGGTAAAGGAAATTAGAAGAATAAAAGTGGCTTTGGTAATGATAAAAAAAAATGATAACTACAAAAGAAATGAGGATACCACTGGAAGGCCATAAAAAAAGAGAGGTCCCCTAGGAGGTTGTTTCACTTGTGGAGGAGATCACTATGCTAACCATTGTCCAACCAGGAAACAAAATAGACAGCAAAAGAATACTGCTTTACCTTCTCAACAATCAGATTTCCAACAAAGAATTCATGTAGCTCTTGACAATTGTCAAGCGGAATATCAGATCACACCCATCAAAATGACAGGTACCTTATTTGGAGTTCCTATTTCCATTTTGATTATTTTTCAAAAGCAATTAAGTGTTTATATGACTTGGGGAATAAAGTTAGTCTTCAGGGTATCCAAAGAGAAGTCAAGATTAGACCTATTTCTTCTAAACAATTAAAAGAGCTAGGCGTAAAGGCTGTCAACTTTTTGCAGTTAAAATGGAACAGGTTGAAGAAGGTCCTGAAAACCAAAGTATGTCGTTTGAAGAAAAGTATCCTCATCTCTGAGACTTCCAAGATGTTTTTCCTGAGGAACTTCTTGGTTTACCTCCCAAAAGGATTTTTGACTTTGCAATCGATATCAAACCAGAATTTGAGCCTATTTCCAAAGCACCATACCATATGACAACTACTAAATTAATGGAATTAAATGCTCAATTACAAGAATTGCTGGCTAACGGTTTGATTAGACCTAGTGTCTCACCTTGGGGAACACTAGTTATCTTCGTTAAGAAAAAGGATGGAACTCTAAGATTATGTATTGATTATCGTATGCTCAATAAGGCAACGATAAAGAATAAGTATCCTTTGCCACACATAGATGATATTTTTGATCAAATGCGTGGAGCTACGATGTTCTCAAAGATCAATTTGCGATTAGGGTATCATCAGTTAAGATTGAAGGATGAAGATATTCATAAAACATCCTTTAGGACAAGGTATGGACACTACGAGTTCACAGTGTTACCTTTTGGTTTGACAAATGCCCTCGCAGTGTTATGAATCTCATGAATAGTGTGTTTAGAGATTATTTGGATAAGTTTTTTCGGGTTTTCCTAGATGACATTCTCATTGTAACATCCATGCTCTAAAACACATAGTGAAGCTAAAATTTTACCATAGAGTAACTCAACAAGGTAAATAAAATGAGATAGAGAATAATTTTTTTCTTTCTTTTATTCAACTAATAATCAATTAACTACAATTACAAGATTTCTTTTACAAAAATACAATAACCATATTGTCTTTCTCATTTACAATGTTTACAAATGTAATTCCATTACATGTACAAATTTAGATTAAATACTACATCTGAATATCTGACATCTTTATCACAAGTCCTGGCATGTTTCCTGCTTGGAGAAAGAGCATCTTTCCAGTGATTTACCTCCAACTACAGACCGACGGTCTGCCACACATCTTCCACATAGGAAGTGGCCCTATTCTTCACGAGGAATAGACCATAGGTGACCAGTGGTTATTTGCCTTACCCAAGTACATAGTGTTGTATTCTACTCAACTCTATCAACCATACAACCCTAGATACCCTCTAGCTAAGTATGTTTTCTGATAGGATGAGCAATCCAAATATAGTGAACCGAAAATGTAGGCAAAAAACAAATGCATTACTTTGGCCAAAGTTTTTAATATCAATATCGTTCATATGAACGTAGTCGTTGTGTTCACCCACCCCTACTCGACTTGGATAATGTCATATTCTTGCAGTTATTCATCCTAACTATCTATACATAATTGGTTTAATCATCATGTCCGGATAATAGTCTACTTAGACTTAGATAAGTCTAATGACATAAACCTTCATTGGGTTCCTAATCGACTCTAGGGTTTTAAAACAACCCTTGAATAATACAATACTTCTACATTTATCATATATCAATAAAGATTATAATAGACCTTTGGTTTAACACAACCATAAATAGGATTACAATAAATCTTGCTAAGGTATTATCTTCTATTCAACAAGTATAAGAATACCTATTCAATTAAACCCTACGTGATGCCATTACTCATCACTTCATAAATATACTCATATATGCTTTACACAAAGTTATTTCTATATAAACATAGTCTATTACTACATATTATTTTACTATAGGCTGAACTCATCATGATTCTAATATAGATATGAGAAGATCTTTGACACTTTATCCTGCTCATCTAACTATCCTTAGTTTTTCTATCATTTCAAAAGGTTACCTCATAGTCACCATAGATCACCAAGAATCTAGGTTCTTTGGATAAGATATCCTTTAGAGAATGCACAGAAATGAAAACAAGATTGCTTTCAAATAAAATTGATATCTCTAAATACTCTATTCTGTATTGCTCTTGGTTGGTGAGTTTACTAAATGAATACCTTTACACTAATCTCATTGAAAGTTTAAAACATATTTTTCCTACGATAACAATAGTTGACTTATTTATGAAAGATTGCTCTTTTCAACTGAGCGACTGGTTTTCTAAACATTAGAAGACTATAACAGTTTCCATTAAAGAAAGTTCATATATACATATAACCCGAATAATAGAAGAGTCTACCTATCAGTTAAAGATAGATGTAATATCAACTCACTGTGATTATTCAAAACTGATTTCATTGCAAGAGCTTGCATCAGCCCTTTTCTGGCTAAACGACGCTTCTTGGTTATACTAAAACTCACATACACCATTGACTTAGACAAACAAGTCACAACGATAGTATTCAAGTCGACACAGTCAGCTTATCACCTTGCGTAATTTATATAAAAATATTGACAAGATAACCAAACTGAGTTAAATGATTGCTCATAACAAACATTCATTATGATTATCTATCTTATAAAACATAACATGCAGGAATATCTATCTGACAAAGTTGGCTTATAGATGTGTATTGGCAAGTGGTAAGCTACTGTGTTCGTCCCAGATGACCACGTTCTTAATTAACCTTTACCAGCTTCCTCATTGCCCACCGCGAATTTCCTTCTACTCCTTAATTAGACCTCCCAAACCAAACATAAGCATTTCCCCGATATGCCATCGACTATCAAAGTCGTGGCTTTAAGAGCTCAAAACAAACTCATAATGAATCATCCTGTCTGTTTGCTCCCACTCTAAGCAGTTCTAAAAACTCATTAAATTCCAATGGTAATGCTAAACGGTTCAACTTTAAACACAGCTAAAAATGTGTAAACATTGACAAATGTTGATGATGAAAACATCATTTGAGGAGATCAACGATGGTGGTTGAGTTATCCACCACTCCTCCTATAAGAGGCCGCCAACTCTTAAACTAACTTAAGCAATTAATTACTCTTAATGAGTAAATTTGATCCATCATGCTTTTTAACATTTAAGGCATTCCTCAATAGATGCCTATGGCTGCTCAACTTAAAACCATACTATTATATCATGAGGTATTTCCTCATTCGACTCATTTATATATATTATATTTGATTAAATCAAATATTATTTACATATCATTATCTCTATTTGATTTTATGATTTAATCAATAAGAGGATATTACTAAAACAAAAGTTACAGATAACGTGATTGAGTTGAGCTAGTCTCCTCATCACGATCCATCAACAAAGCACATCATCTTAACTCGATGATAAAGTCTTAATGTTAAGAATTGGTTAAAACACTTCAAGTGACTTAGTAATAATATAGCAACCTTTTTATGACAATTACATCATAATATTTACGTTAAATGTAAATAATCGTAAATCAAACTTAATAATGTTGTTAACATTATTAACGACTAAGACGCCTTATATGACTTAGAAAGATTTTAAAACAATATCGACTACCTGTCGATTAGGTTCAAAAGTGAACTAACAAGACAAGGCTTACCTCTTATGACACATTGGTTCACATTTTCGTTAAACACTTATAACTCAGTTTGGCAAATAAACCACTCATATCCCGAGGTCTATATCTCTCTCCTAGAAAGATACTTTCTCTCTTCTCTGAGAGTCATCTGGTAACTTGAAATCCTGTTTCACTTGTCACCAAACAATATGTGATCAGTGCATCATTATTCAATTAATTCAACTTATAAATCAAATTTCATAATACAAATATTAAATCAATAATAACATAATCATTCCCATGATTTCAATAAATGACATTCAATAAAAACCATGTTTTTCTATTGTCATTAATCTAAACATCACAACAAATTTACTTATGTCCAAGTAAAAAGTAAAAGTAAAGCATGACAAAAATTGGGGATGTAACATATCCTTCCCCTAAAGATTCATCATCCTCGATGATATAAGGTATCAAAAAGTAACTAAAAAGTAAGTTCATTGCTTCAACTGGCAACATTTTCAAATAAATGAGGAAATTTTTGATAAAATTCATGGTAATCCTCCCATGTAGCATTTTTCTCAGCATATTGATCCCATTGGACCTTGCATTGCAAAACCTCTCTGTTACGCAAACGGACCTTGCGCATTTCTAACACCTTGAGTGGCTCGATCGTGACCACCCCTAGGTCTTACATCTGTAAGGAATTCCAAGTCGAAATATGATTATTACCTGTAATATATTTCTTCAAATAAGACACATGAAAAATATTATACATTCTAGATAAGACTGGTGGTAGAGCAATGCAGGCAACTGGATTGACTACTTCAAGCACTTCAAAGGGTCCCACATATCGAGGGGCCAACTTAGAAGACTTCCCAAACTTAATAGAACTTTTCTGAGGTTCAACCCTCAAAAGAACTTTTTCTCCAATCGAGAATTGCCTTGGAACACATTTTGCATCTGCATAGCTCTTTTGCCTATCATTGGCTTTTGCCAATCTTTTCTTGATTAGCTTAACTTTCTCTTCCATTTCATCTAGCATTTCTGGTCTGATGCTAATCCTATCCTCTAGCTTATCCCAGCTTATAGGAGTTCGGCATCTTCTCCCATACAATGCTTCGAATGGCACCATCTTAATGGCGGAATGATAGGAATTGTTGTAAGCAAATTCCACAAGTGGTAAGTATTCTTCCCACTTATATTGTTGATCCATGCAATACATACACAACAAATCTTCCAAGACTTGGTTAACTCTCTCAGTTTGCTCATCGGTTTCAGGATGGTAAGCTGTCCTCACATTGAGTTTGGTCCCCAGTGCAAAAAACAAATTTTGCCAAAACCTTGACGTTACATGCGCATCTCTATCCGAGATAATCTTTAAAGGGAAACCATGCAATCTAAACACCTCTGGCACAAATTTACGAGCTAATACAGGTGCTCCATGAGTCAGATTTCTTGGTATGAAATGTGCTACTTTTTTAGTTTATCAATCAGTACCAAAATGGCATCATGTCTATTCCTTGACATACGAAGTCCTTGAACAAAGTCCATGCTAATAACTTGCCATTTCCTCTCTAGTTCATCATGTGGATATAACAATCTTGCGAGGTGATGATGCTATGCTTTTACCCTTTGGCATTCTAAACAACTTGCTACAAATCTTGCAGCATCATTCTTCATTCCTTTCCAGAAATAAACAGGTTTAACATCTGCTAGAAGTTTGGTCACTCCTGGATGTCCTGAACATGGCACTGTATGAACTTCTTTCCATACTAAATCCCTTAATCCAGCTGAATTAGGTATATAAATTCTTTCTTTATATCTCAATAGTCCATCTGACTCAAACAGATAACTATCATATCTTAGATCTTTAGGATTTTGTTTCAGAGCCTGCTTAACCTGCTCATAAAACTCATCACCTAACAAATTTTGCAATACCAAATCCTTGAAATTTCTACGAATATATATAATAGAAGCTATATGTCTTCTACGACTCAAAGAATTAGCTACTCTATTCTCTTTTCCTTTGATGAAGTTTATCTCAAAGTCATAGTCAGATATCAATTCTAACCATTTCCTTTGTTGAGAATTTAAATGTGGTTGTGAGAAAATATACTTAAGACTTTGATGGTCTGATTTAAGTACAAAAGTCTTTCCCAACAAATAATGTCTCCACATTTGTAAGACATGAATTACTGCTGCCAATTCCAGATCATGCGCTGCATAATTTTTCTCATAAGATTTCAATTTCCTTGACTCATATGCTATGACTCTTCCTTCTTGCATAAGCACTCCTCCTAATCCTTCTCCCGAGACATCTGTGATTACCTCAAATTGTCCTTCAGGGTTAGGAACTTTCAAGATTGGAGCAGTAGTTAACTTTTCCTTTAAGAGGTCAAATGCTTCTTGATATTTGTTTGTCCATTCAAATCTCTTTCCTTTCCTCTACAGGGAAGTGATGGGACTAGAAATGCTGGAAAAATTTAGAACAAACTTTCTATAATAGCCTACCAGGCCCATGAAACTACGCACCTCATGCACATTTGTTGGTACCGGCCAGTCCAGAATAGCTATGATTTTTGCAGGATCAACAGATATCCCATTATCTGATATAATATGACCTAGGTATTGAACCTCCTTCTGCAAGAATGTGCACTTAGATAGCTTCCCATATAACTTATGTTCTCTTAACCTTTGGAGAACAATTTGCAGGTGCCGTTGATGTTCTTCCTCATTCTTAGAATAGATGAGTATATATCATCCAAAAAAACTAAACAAACTTATCCAAACAATCTCTGAATATACTATTCAGTAGATTCATGAACGCAGAAGGTGCATTTGTCAAACTAAATGACAATGTACTGTGAATTCATAATGTCCATATCTGGTTCTAAAAATTGTCTTAGGAATATCTTCATCTTTCAGTCTTAACTGATGATATCCTGATCGCAAATCAATCTTTGAAAACACAGCAGCTTCACGCATCTGATCAAAAAGATCATCAATATGTGGCAAAGGATATTTATTCTTTACCGTTGCTTTGTTAAGCATACGATAATCTATACACAAATGAAGGGTTCCATCCTTCTTAACAAAAATAACTGGGGCACCCCAAGGTGAAACATTGGGTCTAATTAAACCTTTTGCCAACAATTCTTGTAATTGTGCTTTCAATTCCATTAACTCCATTGTTGTCATATGGTAAGGTGCTTTTGATATAGGCTCCGATCCTGGTTTAATGTCAATAGCAAAATCAAACACCCTCTTGGGAGACAATCCTGGAAGTTCTTTTGGAAACACATCTTGAAATTCCTGAAGAAAAGGATACTTTTCCCCAAATGATAAACTAGGGTTTTCTACCCCTTCCTCTACTTGTTCCATTTTGATTGCAAACAACTGACAACCTTTCCTTCTAGCCCTTTTTAATTGCTTGACAGAGATAGTTCTAATTTTAACTTCTCTTTGAATCCCTTAGAATCGGGTCAAATTTCCCAAGTCATCCAAGCATTCAACTATTTTTGAAAAATAGTCAACCTTAGCTCTATGTTTCCATAGCCAATTCATTCCAAGGATCACATCGTAGGAACCTAAAGGTGCTACATATAGATTTACTTCTGTTGAGAAACTAGGAAGGTCAACTTTGGCTTCAAACAAATATTGCTCTACCCGACCCTTAGATTGGTTAGCATATTCTACTGACCAAGGTTTGGACATGTAACCTGCTTTTCAAGAAAATTTACTCAAAATTCTAGGAGAAACAAAGTTTTTTGTAGCTCCTGTATCAATCAAAATAAATATAGGGACTTTAAACAAAGTACCTGTCATCTCAATGGGTGTGATCTGATACTCTGCTTGACAGTTGTCAAGAGATGCATGAATCCTTTGTTGGAATGCTTCTTGTTGAGTAGGTAGTGCAGTACCTGTTTGTTGACCATTTAGATTTTTGTTAGGGTAACGATTTGCATAATCGTCATCCCCACAAGTAAAGCATCCTCCAATGGATCCTTTCCTATTTGAAGTCTTCCCATAGTTATCCTCATTTCTTTTATAGTTGCCATTCTTCTTCTCATTGCCAGATCCGCCTTTGCTCTTCTGAGATCTCTTATCTTTTCTCTTGTTATCGTAGCTCTTTTCATATCTTTTCTTTTAAGGTTGATTGTTAGGAGTTCCATTAAACCTCTTGCGGCTTCTATCACGATAAGCCAAGATGGATTTTATCTTTTGCTCTTGCTTGATCACCTTCTCGTACACTTGATCCATTGTTGTAGGACCATGTACAACCACTTCACCACCAATTTGAGCATTTAAGCCCATGATGAATTTTTTGATCCTGAATCTCTCATCCTTTTGATATTGTGGAACGTATTTAAGGAGTTGAGTGAATTTTTCTCCATATTCTACTACTGTCATATCTCCTTGTTGGAGATTCTGAAAATCAGTCAGTTTCTGATCAAAATAGAGTGTTGGTAACCATCTTTTCAAAAGAGTTCCACAAACTCATCCCAAGTTACCCTTAGAGATATTAGATTCAATTCCATCTTTTTATTCATCCACCAAGTGGATGCTTCTCCTACCAGTTGGAATGCTCCCCATATTGCCTTGGTCACCTCCGAGTAATTTCTTATCTCGAAGTACTTTTCCATCTCTGTTAACCAAGCTTCTGTAGCATCTCCGGTTTCTGTCCCATCAAATTTTGGTGGAGCAACCTTCTTCATATCCTTTGAAAGCTCCAAGGTCAATCTATCCCTTGCCTCTTTATGCAGTTTAGTACTCTTACTTTGATCTTCATGATTTTTTCCACTCTCACCATGAGAGTTTTCACCCCCCCTTCAGTATTCCCTTTATCATCCACCTTCTTTTCCAAATCACCCAATCTTTTCTTGGTTTCCTCAAGCATGGTTATGATTTGGTCCAACTTATTATTTGGTGGGTTATTTTCCTCTTCACTTTCTCCTTGGTTAGTTCTTGTTCGTACCATGTTTATCGATTTCTGACACCTGAGAATATTGAGTTGTCCATTAGTTCCAGATTATAATGCAACCCATTAAATCTAAACATAATACTCAATTTAAACAATAGTTTGGCACAAAAACAACTCTTTTATTTATTATCTCTTTTCAAAAGTATAGAGTTTCTTTCCTTTTTACAAGAAATGACTTCAAAAGTCATGATCAAGAGGAGTATATCCTTCAAGACTCATTTTTAGATACATAATCTCAAGGTTTATAACCCTCTGACTCACTATCAGACCTAACTTCTATGATCTCAATAGTTGAGGGTATGTGGGGGTCTTGCCTAACCATAGTTATTTCCTCATCTTTAACCCTTTCCAAGTACTCCTTTCTCACTCGCTTGATTCGAGTTAAGGCAGTCACTAGAGTTTTCGTATCACTTAACCAAATGTCACTCTCATCATTGGTTCCCTCAAAGGTTTTGATAATGTCCTCACGTTCTCTTTTTTCTTTAAGAAAATGTTGACTTGAGTTAACAGACTTAAATCTTGCTATCTTTTTAAAACGTACCATCCTGGCACATAAATTTTCAAACATTAGCTAACCACATAATGTTGACTACAGGAAAGCATAGTGGTCTCATAAGCCCTAGTGTTGAACCTGGTAACTCTGATACCATATGTAATATCCATGTTCTAAAACACATAGTAAAGACAAAATTTTACCATAGAGTAACTCAACAAGGTAAATAAAATCAGATAGAGAATATTTTTTTTTTCTTTTATTCAACTAATAATCAAGTAACTACAATTACAAGATTTCTTTCACAAAAATACAATAACCATATTGTCTTTCTCATTTACAATGTTTACAAATGTAATTCCATTACATGTACAAATTTGGATTAAATATTGCATCTGAATATCCGACATCTTTATCACAAGTCCTGGCATGTTTCCTGCTTGGAGAGAGAGAGTATCTTTCCAGTGATTTACCTCCAACCACAAACCGATGGTCTCCCACACATCTTCCACATAGGAAGTGGCCCTACCCTTCACAAGGAATATATACCATAGGTGACCAGTGGGTATTTGCCTTACTCGAGTACATAGTGTTGTATTCTACTCAACTCTATCAACCATACAACCCTAGATACCCTCTAGCTAAGTATGATTTCTGATAGGATGAGTAATCTGAATACAGTGAATCGACAATGCATGCAGAAAATAAATGCATTACTTTGGCCAAAGTTTTTAATATCAATATCGTTCATATGAACGTAGTCATTGTGTTCACCCACCCCTACTCCACTTGGATAATGTCATATTCTTGTAGTTATTCATCTTGACTATCTATACATAATTGGTTTAATCATCATGTTCGGATAATAGTCTACTTAGACTTAGATAAGTCTAATGGCATAAACCTTCATTGGGTTCCTAATCGACTCTAGGGTTTGAAAACAACCCTTGAATAATACAATACTTCTACATTTATCATATCTCAATAACGATTATAATACACCTTTGGTTTAACACAACCATAAATAGGATTACAATAAATCTTGCTAAGGTATTATCTTCTATTCAACAAGAATAAGAATACCTATTCAATTAAACCCTATGTGATGCCATTTCTCATCACTTCATAAATATACTCATATATGCTTTACGCAAAGTTATTTGTATATAGACATAGTCTATTACTACATATTGGTTTACTATAGGCTGAACTCATCATGATTCTAGTATAGATATGAGAAGATCTTGGACACTTTATCCTGTTCATCTAACTATCCTTAGTTTTTATATCATTCCAAAAGGTTACCTCATAGTCACCATAGATCACCAAGAATCTAGGTTCTTTGGATAAGATATCGTTTAAACAATGCACGAAAATGAAAACAAGATTGATTTCAAATAAAATTGATATCTCTAAATACTCTATTCCGTATTACTCTTGCTTAGTGAGTTTACTAAATGAATACCTTTACACTAATCTCATTGAGAGTTTAAAACATATTTTTCCTATGATAACAATAGTCGACTTATTTATGAAAGATTGCTCTTTTCAACTGAGTGACTGGTTTTCTAAACATTAGAAGACTATAACAATTTCCATTAAAGAAAGTTTGTATATACATATAACCTGAACAATAGAAGGGTCTACCTATTGATTAAAGATAGATGTAATATCAACTCACTGTGATTATTCAAAACTGATTTCATTGCAAGAGCTTGCATTGGCCCTTTTCTAGCTAAACGACGCTTCTTGGTTATACTAAAACTCACATACACCATCGACTCAAACAAACAAGTCACAACGATAGTATTCAAGTCGACACAGTCGACTTATCACATTGCATAGTTTATACAAAAATACTGACAGGATAACCAAACTTAGTTAAATGATTGCTCATAACAAACATTCATTATGATTATCTTTGTCTTATAAAACATAACACGTAGGAATATCTACCTGACAAAGTTGGCTTACAGAGGTGTATGGGCAGGTGGTAAGCTACTGTGTTTATCCCAGATGACTATGTTCTTACTTAACCTTTACCAGCTTCCTCACTACTCGCCACAAATTTCCTTCTACTCCTTAATCAGACCTCCCAAACCAAACATAAGCACTTCCCTGATATGCCATCGACTATCCAAGTTGTGGCTTTAATAGCTCAAAACAGACTCATAATGAGTTGTCCTGTCTGTTTTCTCCCACTCTAAGTAGTTCTAAAAACTCATTAAATTCCAACGGTAATGCTAAACTGTTCGACTTCAAATACAGCTAAAAATGTGTAAACATTGACAAATGTTGATGATGAAAACATCATTTGAGGAGATCAGCGATGGTGGTTGATTTATCTGCCACTCCTCCTATAAGAGGTCACCAACTCTTAAACTAACTTAAGCAATTGGTTACTCTTAATGAGTAAATTCAATCCATCATGCTTTTTAACATTTAAGGCATTCCTCAATAGATGCCTATGGCTGCTCAACTTAAAACCATACTATTATATCCTGAGGTATTTCCTCATTTGACTCATTTATCTATATTATATTTGATTAAATCAAATATTATTTACATATCATTATCTCCATTTGATTTTATGATTTAATCAATAAGAGGATATTACTAAAACAAAAGTTACGGATAACATGATTGAGTTGAGCTAGTCTCCTCATCATGATCCATCGACAAAGCACGTCATCTTAACTCGATGATAAAGTCTTAACGTTAAGAATTGCTTAAAACACTTCAAGTGACTTAGTAATAATATAACAACCTTTGTACAACAATTACATCGTATTATTTATGTTAAACATAAATAGTCGTAAATCAAACTTAAGGACATCATTAACGTTATTAACGACTAAGACAACTTAATACAACTTAGAAAGATTGTAAAACAATATCGACTACCTGTCGATTAGGTTCAAAAGTGAACTGACAAGACAAGGCTTACCTCTTACGACACATTGGTTCACATTTTCGTTAAACACTTATAACTCAGTTTTGCAAATAAACCACTCGTATCCTAAGGTCTATATCTCTCTCTTGGAAATATACTCTCTCTCTTCTCCCAGAGTCATTTGGTAACTTGAAATCCCGTTTCACTTGTGACCAAACAATATGTGATCAGTGCATCATTATTCAATTAATTCAACTAATAAATCAAATCTCATAATACAAATATTAAATCAATAATAACATAATCATTCCCATGATTTCAATAAATGACATTCAATAAAAACCATGTTTTTCCCTTGTCATTAATCTAAACATCACAACAAATTTACTTATGTCCAAGTAAAAAGTAAAAGTAAAGCAAGACAAAAATTGGGGATGTAACACTCATTTATTCTAAAAATGAAGAAGAGGATAGGTAGCATTTGCAAATAGTATTGCAACGATTGAGGGAACATAAGTTGTATGCAAAACTTTCAAAATGTTTTTTCTTTCAAAAAAAATTTAGTATCTCGGGCATATAATTTCTGCTGAGGGGATATCTGTTGATCCAGCCAAAATCAAAGCCTTTCTCGATTGGCCTATACCTTCTAATGTGCATGAAGTACATAGTTTCATGGGTTTGGCTGGTTATTATAAAAAAATTGTTCTAAATTTCTCAAGTATTGTAAGCCCGATCACCTCCTTGCAAAGAAAAGGAAAGCATTTTGAGTGGACAAATGAATGTCAAAAGGCATTTGATCTATTGAAAGAAAAGTTAACAACTGCTCCAATTTTGAAAGTTCCTAACCTCGAAAGATAGTTTGAAGTAATAACTGATGCCTTAGGGGAGGTATTAGGGGGTGTACTTATGTAAGACGGGTGAGTAATAGCCTATGAATCAAGGAAGTTAAAAAATTATGAGCAAAATTATGTCCCACATGATTTAGATCTAGCAACAATAATTCATGCTTTGTAAATGTGGTGTCATTATTTGTTGGGAAAAAAATTTGTACTTAAAAATCAGATCATCAAAGTCTTAGATATATATTTTCTCAATCACATCTTAATGTGCGAAAAAGAAGATGGTTAGAATTGATATCTGATTATGATTTTGAAATAAGCTACATTAAGGGAAAGGAAAATAGAGTAGCTAATGCCTTGAGCTGGAGAAGGCATATTGCTTCGATTGTTTCTAATCATGCAAATTTTAAACTTAGTACTACAAAATTGTCTGGGGATGAATATTATGAATAAGTCAAGCAAGCTCTTAGAGACAATCCTAAAGAATCAAGATATGATGGATTTATTTAGGAGTCCAATGGATTATTGAGATACAAAAAAAGAATTTACGTTCCAAATTCAGCTGAATTAAGAAATCTTGTGTGGAAATAAGTCCATTGTGTGCCTTATTCCGGACATCCAGGAGTAACTAAACTTCTAGCAGATGTGAAACCTCTTTACTTCTAGAAAGGAATGAAGGGTGATCCTGAAAGATTTGTAGCAAGTTACCTGGAGTGTCAGAGAGTAAAAGCAGAACATCAACATCCCGCAGGATTATTGTATCCACGTGACATACCCAAGTGGAAATGGCAAGTTATAAGTATGGACTTTGTTCAGGGTCTACCAATGTCCAGGAAGAGACATGATCCCATTCTGGTTATGGTTGATAAACTAACAAAGGTTGCACATTTCATACCAAGAAATTTGATTGATGGAGTGCCAGTGTTGGCTCGCAAATTTGTTCAGGAGTTGTTTAGATTATACGGAGTTCTTGAAAAGATTATCTTAGATAGAGATGTGTGAATAACATCAAGGTTTTGACAAACCTTGTTTTCAGCACTAGGAACCAAACTTAATATAAGTACAACATATCATCCTGAAATAGATGGTCAAACTAAGAGAGTAAACCAAGTTTTAGAGGATTTGTTACAAATGTATTGCATGGATCAAAAATATAAGTGGGAAGAATATTTACCACTAGCAGAATTTGCTTATAACAATTCCTATCACTCTGCCATTAAGATGGCACCATTTGAAGCATTGTATGGAAGGAAATGCTGAACTCCTATAAGCTGGAAGATAGGATTAGCATTGGTCTAGAGATGCTAGCTAAAATGGAAGAAAAAGTTAAAATGATCAGGAAAAGATTGGCAGAAGCCAACGATAGGCAAAGGAGTTATGCTGATCGCAAACGAACACCTAGATATTTCTCTGTTGGAGAGAAAGTCCTTTTGAGAGTTAAGCCACAGAAAAACTCTATTAAATTTGGGAAATCTTCTAAATTAGTTCCTTGCTACATGGGACCCTTTGAAGTTCTTGAAATTATCAATCCAGTTGCCTACAAGATTGCTCTATTGCCAACCTGATCTAAAATGCACAATGTTTTGTAGGAGATAATCATATTCTGAATTGGAATGCATTACAGATGCAGGAACCAGGGGTGGTCATGATCTAGCCTCTCAGAGTGCTTGAAACACACAAGCTCCACTTGCATAACAGAGAAGTTATGTAGTGTAAAGTGCAATGGGACCAATATGCGGAAGACAGTGTCACTTGGGAGGATTATTATGAAATTTATCAGAAATTTCCTTATCTTTTTCATGCTTTTAACAATTAAACTCAAAACTTGTTTTAAAACTATATTTTGATACAGTGAATCATCAGGGACGATGAATCTTTAGGGGAGAGATGTGTTACATCCCCATTTTAGCATGCTTTTACTTTTCACTTTTACATGGATAGAAGTAAATATTTGAACAAGTATTTTTGTACATGAGTTAAGATGTTTTGTTAATGAGATTTAATGCAATTTTTTGGAGACATTAATTTCATGGAAAAATAGTTTATGTAATTATGTTTATTTCGAATGGTTAAAGTTAATAGCATTTTATGTAATGAATTGTTATTTTTATGTTTTATGATTGGGACACTAGTATAGTGATCATGAGTTGTATGTGAAAGTTTTAAGCAGGAAAATAGGTATCTGGGACTCTCCGAGAAACAAAGAGAGATTATCTTCAGGGGAGAAGAACATAGACCTTGGGTTACCGACTGATATTTGCCAATTGAGTACAGTGTGAATCTGATAGTGGACTCAAGTTAGTCGAGGTAAGTCTCATTTTTGGTCAAACTGGGGATTGACTTGACAAGATTGTCAACGTCTTTTAAATTCTATCTTTTGAGTTAGTTGTGTATCAACTTTGCCTTTTACAAAAAATGACATTAGATTAGAGCGTTAGCTGTTTACGACTAACACAACTTTTTGACATATATGTCATAAATGGGTGCGTATGCATAATCAAACGTAGATGGATAAATTGTTATCACCTAGCATCGCAATGCACATTTATGGCAAGTTTGACTGATGCAAAATATTGTGTTTTCATGAAGTGGAGATATACTTGACACTGTCATGCTTTATGTAAATCTTTCAGCTTATTTTTTATTTATTTATCATAAACAAAGTGGTATATATAGTTTAAGACTATTAATAATACTATGATTATTGTTTTGTTTCTAAAGGATAACTAGCAGCTTATGAGATTAGCTAACATACCTATAATGCTGATATAAATCTATTTTATCAACACCCTTTAACAACTGGGGTGGTGGGTGTAATAATAGTTATTAAATCTTGTTTTGTGTGGTATAAAACCTAAGTCTTTAGTGAAGCCGCGACCTATATTATACTTTGATTATTTAGTAACTATCATTTTAAAACTTAGAAGTTGGCATTATATCTTAAGTTGATCAAACTCTTGTTGAGAAGTAGGGTTGCATACACGTTTACCCAAGTTATGGCATTATCATCTTTCACGTACTCCTTGAGCTGAGTCACCCTTGAATATGGGAGATTGTTACAATTTTCTCATTGAGGTACCACTAACTATTTTTGCATGGCAAGAGTTAAAGATAAAAAAGAGAAAACCGTCGCATGCATTGGGAGATAAAAGACAGTTATCCATGATTTGAGAAAAAAAAGAAAAGTTGGTAGAAACATTTAAAAGCGGAGAGAGTTCATTGGCTAGGAGCAGAGTATGGTATTTGGCAAGAAAGGTGATTTCTAGCTTTTTGGACGATGAGTGGAGTGCTCAAGGATGAGCTTAAAGCAATGTTGGGTCTTCTTGGAGTGGTCTAAAAACCATGTGCTTCTCTCTCTGTTTGAAGTGTTATATAGTTTGCAAATTAGATTTGTAGTCAAGTCTGAGAATTTATGCGTTAACCTATTAGGCCGACGTCTTTGATTAACAAAAGGCCGAAGATAGAACTCTGTAATGATACATTAGTTTCCAATTTTGGTTTCTTCATATGATTACAATCATATTTTAGAAAGAAATCATTGCCTTGAAGATTAAAATGAAGAATGGCCAAATCATAATATCTATCATGATCTATTTACTTTGTATGATGATTTTATCTGAGATTAGAGTATTTTCGATGAGTAGGGAACTTTGAATCTTGTCAAGACCAAAGATGTTTCGAACTATCGATTGTTATTTTATCAGACTATATAACAACATAGACAATGGCATACTTTGAGGATGCTGCTGTACCTGTCTTTAAAAACACATCCATTAATTTCTTGTTCTTATATTTCAGAAAACTCAGTATATATATATATAATGATTTCATAGCGACTGAAATTCTTTCCCCAAAAGTTGTAGAAAGAATCTAGAGAGGGAAATCATAGCGATATGGAAATATCTACTTGTAATAGAACTTTTAAAACTTTAGTCTATGCTATATGATTTACCATTCTAGGTTGATGTATATAGTCATATCTTAGAGCAAATTGTTGAGTCGTTGCTATAGATGCTATGAGGGCGACAACATAACGTTATTTTGGACTGATATTACTAAGTTAGGAAACCAACTTGAGTAGGAAATAATACTATGCATGTTATCCGTTTAGTCCTAAGTATTCTAATGCCAAATCACTCGATTATCCTGTCAGGCTAGGATAGGATAAGTTGGTAAATATTCAAAGTTAGTTAATGAGTATCATTATGCCGAAGAACATTAAGTAACTTGGTATAAAAAGAGAACCCTAGAATCTAAGGAACAATACCCTATGATTATTCTGAGAACCTGTATAGTCGAGGAGACTAAACCAATTAAAGAATAGTAAACTCATTTGACCAAGTCAACTGTAGGATTGCAATATTATCCAAGTCAAGTTGGGGTGGGTGAAAAAATTGACTGCATTTATTGCAAACTCTTTTCATATTGAAACTTTGGCCAAAGTAATGCACATGCCTCTAAGTGCATTGTTGATTCACCGTATCCGGGATTATGTAACCTATTGGTAGAATCATACTTGGCTAGAGGGTACCTAGGGTTGTATGATCAATAGTGTTACGTAGGATACAACACCAGTACTCGGATGACAAATACCGTAGGTCACCCTAAGTCTATGCTCTTCGTGAAGGGTAGGACCACTTCTGGAATGGAATATGCGTGGGAGACCGTCGGTCTGTGGTTGGAGGCAAAGTACTCTGAAGATGCTTTCTCTCTCTCCTTCATGAGGCATGCTGAGGCTTGTGACAAGGATGTCAGCAATCCAGATGTAGCAAACTTTTGGTATGATGATTTGTAAATTCTAATGTTTTGTATAATTTAATATTTTTCAATTACTTGGTATTGGAAAGACAAGTTTATGTCTTGTTGAAATTATTTACCCTTCAGGAAAGAAGATTGGATCAAATTATTACACTTTGTTTTCAAATTAATTATGGAAAGAAAATTTATTACTATTTAACTTATGGAATCCTTTTTACTTTATGGTAATTATTGGGACTTTTAGTTTTGTGAAGTAAGTATATTACATATGGTATCAGAGCAAAACCAGGTTCGACACTAGGGTTTATGAGTCCATTATGCTAACCTAGAATCAACATTAAGTGGGTAGCTAATGTTTTGATTTCTTGTGCTAGGATGGTATGTCTTAAAATGACTGCTAGAAAGTCATTTATTGGGAAAGAACGTTACTTGCAGGCTAAGAGAGAGCGTGAGGCCATAACAAAAACCATTGAAGGAACTAATGATGAAAATGATATATGGTTAAGTGACACTGAAACCCTCGCAAATGCCATGACTCAAATCAAATGAGTGAAAAATGAAATCCTAGAGACAACTAAGATGGCAGTTAGGGTTATGGCTGACTCATGCCCAGATAACACACCTTTGATTATGAGATCCTCGTATACCTTCAATTACTGAGATCATTGTACTTACATCTAGTAGTGATTCTGAGGGTTATATGAAAGGAAGCAAGGTATACAGAAAACACTTCCTACACTGATCTAATGAGGAAAGATTTATGCAAATTTTTCTTTTACAATTACAGATTAAGATGCACATTAATAGAAAGATAATAACAACTTCCAAATGCAAACACAAAACTCACAACACAAGATATACATGGGGAAAAACCTTTTAGGTAAAAAACCCCACACTCCATGGAGCTCTGTATTGCACCTGCATACAAAAATCAAATAGAAACCCCCTTCGAATTTGGTAATTTATTTCCTAAATTTCTGATTCTTTAGATCATGCATGCATGCAAGAGAAGAGCATACTCTTCAAATATGAAAACAAAAATGAGATTCTATCTTCTGGAATATATAAGCTAACTAAAGACTCAAATAAGCTCTGATACCATGTTAGAATAATCAAGCAAGATCTATTGAATCTAAAAAAAACATCAAACAAAATATGATTGAATAAACTCTATTTGTATCAAATGCATAATAAAAGTGTGTTAAAGAAACAAGAGGCCATTGCTTATATAGAGCAAGGCAATGTTGGCAAGAGACACTATGTGGCTTCATAAGTGTTGTCATTGATGGCAACAAAGTTCATCTCACACATCCGCAGGACATGGTGTGTCTATACCGGAAGTCAGATTGAAGAGTATTTTGGTCCGGTGACCAAGAACAGAGCATGCAGCAAGGTTTGACAATCAGGTTTAGATCTCTCAGGGGAAGTATCTCAGTAAAGTGCAGACTTGGGGAAGTTAAGAGGAGTACCTTGATTGATAGATTCTAGGGATTGAGCCCCCGGTGAAGAAAGAGTGAAGAGATATGAGCACCTAAGTATTGGGTTCCTGTTTGGTAGAGTAGATTGAGGAAGAACTAACCGACAGAGCATCAGACCTTAATTCGGATGAGATATTGATGGTGATCAAGGTTATTAAGGTATCATTCATGACTGGCCGACATGATTGATGACTTCTATGAGCATCTCTTTGATACACATCACTTGGTAAGCAAGGATTCAGTTGACAGACTAGAGTTTGGAAATATCCTAAGTTTTTTGGATGCTGACTAGAAAGATGATTGAAATCATTGATGCAAATATATATACCAGATTGATTTTGGTATGAAGGTGGTGGTGGTGTATTGTGAAGTGCAAAGAAAAGCAGAAAGCAGTGTGGAAGTAGTAATACAGGTCCGGTATGTGACAGGACAACAGTACCAAAGAAGAGGAAGAATGAAGTGTAGTACATCAGTGTACTGAGCCTAACTGGAACTGAACTTCAGCATATGTGGATGCTTCTCATCAGTTCAAGTATCTTGTTACTCTCTTTATAACTTGTAGACAATGAGTCTCTTGTAGGCAGTGAGCCTCTTGTGAGTAGTGTGCTCGGGCAGTGAGCCCTAATTGGCAAGTGCCATTTGTACTAACTTATTCTTTTAACAGAGAATACAATCTTGGGTTAATCACCTCGTGGTTTTTCCCTTAATAGGGTTTTCCACGTCAAAATCATTGTGTTATGTGTATTGAGTTTATTTCTGCTTTCATGGTTATGCGTGCTTATTTAATTTGATGCTGCACTAATTGTTAAAGAAGAACAGAAAGATAAAATAATCAAGATAACTGATTCACTCCCTCTTAGTTATCAACAATTGGTATCAAAGCCAAGTTCCTCCAAACAGAGCCTAACAGCTTGAGGAAGATCTGGGAATTCAAATGGACATGTATGGTATGAGGGAACAACTTCAGTTTGCCCTTGATGATCTTGAGCAATCTCACTCTGAAGTCAATAACTTGAGAGAAAGACTCAAACAAGCTGATGATTTCATAAATGAACTAAAGGAGAAACTGAGTATCTCTATGAAAAAGAGAAAGGAACTTGTTCAATAATTAGCAAGTCAAAATGAATCCAATGATACTAATGAAGATCTGAATGAGAAGAGCAAATTATGTGAGAAGCTGTCAAAAGAGGTCATTATGGTAAGACATGAAATGGAATCAGGAGTTATGAAATTCACCCAAGAAATTAAAGAGAAAAAAATGGCTGAAGATAATCTAAAACAATCTCTCAAGGAGAAGTCAGAAGACTGCCACAAAATGGATAGAATAATCAGGCATTTGGAATTTGATCTTGAAGAAGCTAGAGATAATGAAGAACAACTTGAGAATCAGATTGTCACTCTAAAAAGGGATCTTCAAACAATAAATGAATACAAAGAGAAATTCAAGATAAATTCTACTCAGCTTGAAGTTCATCTTGAAAGCCAAAAGAGAGCAGATGAAAAGCAAGGCTTGGGGTATGAGAAAGGTGAAAGCTCCAGATCCGATCAGAAGAACTCTGGATCAGGTAATCCAAGGAACAGGCCTAGAAGACCTCCGGTAAGGCAACCAAATGCTTAAAGATATCCATCCTTCAATGGATACTGCCACAATTGCAATAACTTTGGTCATAAAGCAAATCAGTGCAGAAAAAGAATGAATAAGACTAATTCATCCTTCTCTGGACAGTTCTTTAATTGCAAAATGTATAGTCACAAAACTCATGAATGCAAAAATATGCAAATGAACAATTCATTCAATGGTGGATGTTTTGCATGCAATAGAATGGGACATATGGCTAATCAATTTAGATCAAGAGGATATCAGTCAAATATGCAAAGAAATGTTGTTTGCTACAATTGCAATAGATCCGGTCATATTGCTAAATTCTGCAGAAGTAAGAATCAGGACAAAAAGGGTCCGGTGCATCATAGTCAAAACTAAGACAAAGGAAAAGGAAAAGTGAATGCGGATGAAATTCAATAGGAGATGAACAAGATATGGGTGAAGAGAAGTACATAAAATGATGGGGATGGATCCGCACCAGAATTTGGTGCTGATATTCCTTTCGAAAACTAAATAGATGAGCTCTGGCTCAGGGGGAGTAACAAAAGAAAAATATTTTCCCCCAGCTAGTCAATAGGTGCCTAAAATTGGCACATGAAAGGTTGCAGATTAAAGGGTTCTCAGAGAAACATCTAAATAAGCCATGGTAAAGATATGGAAGATCCGCAAGAAGTTTTGAAAAGGTTATTCTTCCAAGATTGATCCGGTTTAATTGTCATCCGGTAAGAACAAGATTTTCACAGTTAGATTTGGTATGATTTGAATTTGAGGTATCTTGATCTGTGAATAAATGGAATGATTGTGAAAGGTAGATAGATTGCTAATGTCCACTAAGAATAACTTTAAGTGCATCTTAGTGATCCAGAAAAATCTCTCAGGACAACGAGAACAGAGCAATCAAAATAACTTAAGGTATGCATTTATTGCAAACAAAATTAGGGTTTACGTAGAAATAAAAGGGTTCTTTTGTTCATCATTTGTACATTTGCATTCGAGAAGAAGAGAAAAGGAGCTCTGCAAACAAATTGTCTTGAGCCTCTCAAAGATCAACTGCAGAAGTTAATAATTCCAGCAATCCGTTCCAGCTCATTCTGTGAAACCTAGAAGCATAAAAGGTATTTTCTATTCTTGAAAACCTTTCTCTAAATCTTTTGAAAGATGGCTACTCTGAATGTTGTGAAGATCACTGATAGGCCACGTCCTAAATTCAAGAAACATCCCTACAAATCCTTGGAAGTTGATCCCCTAGGCACCTTTTCAGGCATTCCGCATGGGGTTTTACATGTTGAAGATGTTAGGGCATATATTCACGCAAACATTGAGGAATTTGGGGAATCCAAACTAATGGATATTTATCACAATTAGTTAATAGATGATTCTTTTGAACTCAAATCATAGTACAAGGCTATCCGGGACAAACATTTTGGACACTGCATCCATTTCCCCTATTTTGCAGAAGATGAGTGGGTCTGGTATGTTTTGAGCAGAGTGGATGACAACTTCATGTGGTTAAATAGACCATTTAGGATTACAAAAGATGCTATTAAAGCAGTAACCGGTTTGCACTCGTTCGGAGGGTTACCTGTTCTCAAATCGGTCAAAAACTAAACTGTGAGTGAGGCTACCGGATCAAAATTTGACAAGAGAGCCATGACAATAGAAGATATCACTGATCTGGATATCAAGTTTGCCTCCATGATAATTGGTTACAAGATATATCACTCTACCAGGAAAAATTCAGTACCTGGAACTGCAATTTACACTACTTATCAGATGTTGAGAGAAAATGTTGACTATGATCTTTGTGAGCTTCTCCTAAACCAATTGTTGGAAAATTTGTAGAAAATAAAGAAAGATAAAAAGAATTCTTTCAAATATGGTGGCCTGATACTTTGCCTATTTTTCTACTATATGAATGAGCTACCTGGAACTAGTGGTTGGATGTGGCAAAATGACAGACCGGTAGCCATCCAAATTAGAGATTATTTGCATGGAATTGGTGATGCCAAGGCACAAAATACAACACTCTGGGGCTACTTCAAGAATTTTCAAAATATGATGCAAACCAGAGAAAGAATTCCCCAATTAGTGTTTGAGAAGTACAAAGATACAGTGTGCTTCATGGTAGACACTGATCAATGCCTAATGGAGGTAGTGGAGCCAAGGTCAGTCTGGATCATGCCAATGGGGTATGACGTAGATGAGAAAATTGTAGAGCTACATGTTCAACACATGCTGAGTCAGCCCAAGGATCCTAAGGCAGAAAGGTTTGGAACCTACCAAGAGCTAAGTGTAAAAGTTCATGTTGAACTTAGACAGCCTGAGATCAAGAGAAAAGTAAGAAGGGAAGTAGAAGAATTCACTAAAAAGCATGGAATATCAAAGTAGGCAGTTGATGCCAATAGAGAGAAGATGGAAAGGGTAGAGAAAGAAAAGGAAGAAGCAAAAAAAGAAAGTGCTCCGGTAGAAGCCCCCTCTCGGACCAGATCCTCTAAGAGCTTTGCACCTGCCACTACTAAGAGCTCAAAGGCATCAAAACTAGAAGCAAAATCATCTGGTAAAGGAGAAAAGAGAACAAAGACAAAGGCTACAAGATCATACACAAGCCTCAAGGAGGATGAAGAGACATAGACAGATGAGGAAGTAAAGAAAATAAAGAAGAAGAAGAAAACATCTGGTGAATCCTCTACTGGTCAAGACAAGCAAGAAAAGATAGAAGAGTTTGTTGAAAAACCTACTCTTCGCATTGATGATATCATCAAATCAGTCACTGTGGATGACAACCTAAAACCAATGACTGAGTTCTATGATGAATTTAATGAAGCTGACCAGAAGATCCTGCAAGAAGCTACAGTCAGGTATCTGAATATCTATAATAAGGCATTTATTGAAATCATATCTCTAATTCCCAAAAGCTTAGAGAAGGAACTAAAAATAAAGAAGAACAATGCCAAGGCAAAGGACCTTGAGATTCGGGAATAGATAGCTATTCAGCTCTATCCTTCAATCACTCAGAAACAAATGAATATGATCTTCAAAGATTGCAAGGATGAGTTCCGGAGCAAAGCTAGAATGAATCAGCTTATGCTTGGAGAGACTGACAAAGTGACAAAAGAAACAGAAGACATCCTCTGGAATGCATACAAAAGATTCAATATTCCTATTATAGAGGACTTAGGTGATGAACCCTCTGCCATGGATGACAAAGGAGAGTCTACTGAGACAGTCGCCGAAGAGACAAAGGAAGGTGAGGAGAAAACTAAGAATCTAGATCCCTCTGCTCCGGAAGAGGAAGTTCTTAAAGAAGCAAACATCTCTCCTCTGGTTCCCCAGTAGACTCCAGATCTAAAGGAGAAGAAAGAATAGAAGAGAAAATCAGTCAAGGAGAAGAGGTGAAGGGAAGAGAAGAAGGTCAAACAGAGAAGACCACAAGTGATAGTACTGAGGCTGCAGAAGGGAAGAAAACTCTGTCTCCGACAAGAGACACTACAGAAGCAGTCAAAGAATTTTTGACAAAAGAAATGATGGAATTAGATGAACCGGAGCTACTTCAAGGACCGTTCTATTTTGATTCCCTCTCTCTGGTCTAGACAATGAAAGTGGCATCTTTTGCTCAAGCCAAAGCAAAAGAAAATCTTCTAAAGTCTCACATGGAAGACTGTGAGCTAATAGAGATTGCATCCGGTGTGCTAGAGAAAATCATGCCATCCTTCCAAAAGGATTCTTTAGTCTCCTCATCCGGTAATCTCAAATCTCTTGTTAATACTGTTAGCACACATTTTGATTCCTTAGAGAAGTCAGCAGAAGAAAAGGTCTGGAAGGAGTTTTTGGGAAAAAGATTCTCCAAGATACAAGGATTTATAACTAATGATAGGAGAAATATGGATATTGGAATAAAGAGCTTAGAAAATGCTCTTAAAGATGGCAGAGAAGTATATAAATTTTGTTTATCCTGGTCTAAAGTGACAAAGGATATTGAGAAGAAAGTGAAAGAACAAGAGGATAAACTGTCAAGCCTCTCTCAGAATTTTGATCCTCTCACCACATCCATAATAAACCAGGAATGTCAGACTATTGCAGTCATAAATGAGATAAAGAAGCTTGAGAAGGAGAGGAAGAACATAATAAGTAGGATGGGTGAACTTAGAGGGATGATTATCCCTAAATTAGAGGCCATGCATGAAGCCCTAATTGATGCCCAAACCACAGCCCGGACCAGTGATCCGACAGAACTAAAGAGGGCAGAAGCTTTTGCATTCCTTTTGAGTGGTCACATCTCAATTTTGGATAGAATGAAGCAGAGTTGGGCAATAGAATTTGTCCAGTTGAAGACAACTTTTGCAAATATACTTCAATATATGTAAGTATAACATGTATATACACTTATGCGGCTAAGTATAGTTGGATTTTTGGTCTGTGGATCCTACCCTTTGCCATTGATGTCAAAGGGGAAGTGAGGAGCAGTGAAAAATGTGGAATCTAGCTAAGGGGGAGCTCCAGAAAAGTGTACATTAGAACAGAGCATTAGCTAAGGGGGAGTGTAGTGTGACACTTAGTCATTTTTCACTAAGTGTTGCCATCAATGCCAAAGGGGGAGATTGTTGGCAAGAGACACTATGTGGCTTCATAAGTGTTGTCATTGATGGCAACAAAGTTCATCCCACACATCCGCAGGACATGGTGTGTCTATACCGGAAGTCAGATTGAAGAGTATTTTGGTCTGGTGACCAAGAATAGAGCATGCAACAAGGTTTGACAATCAGGTCCAGATCTCGCAGGGGAAGTATCTCAGTAAAGTGCGGACTTGGGGAAGTCAAGAGGAGTACCTTGACTGATAGATTCCAGGGATTGAGCCCCCGGTGAAGAAAGAGTGAAGATATATGAGCACCTAAGTATTAGGTTCCTGTTTGGCAGAGTAGACTGAGGAAGAATTGACCGACAGAGCATCAGACCTTAATCCGGATGAGATATTGATGGTGATCAAGGTTATTAGGGTATCATTCATGACTAGCCGACATGATTGATGACTTCTATGAGCATCTCTTTGATACACATCACTTGGTAAGCAAGGATTCAGCCGACAGACTAGAGTTTAGAAATATTCCAAGTTTTTTGGATGCCGACTAGAAAGATGATTGAAATCATTGATGTGGATATATATACTAGATTGATTTCGATATGAAGGTGGTGGTGGTGTATTGTAAAGTGCGAAGAAAAGTAGAAAGCAGTGTGGAAGCAGTAATACAGGTCCAGTATGTGACAGGACAGCAGCACCAAAGAAGAGGAAGAATGAAGTGTAGTAGATCAATGTACTGAGCCTAACCAGAACTAAACTTTAGCATATGTGGATGCTTCTCATCAGTTCAAGTATCTTGTTACTCTCTTTATAACTTGTAGACAGTGAGTCTCTTGTAGGTAGTGAGCCTCTTGTGAGCAGTGTGCTCGAGCAGTGAGCCCTAATTAGCAAGTTCCATTTGTACTACCTTATTCTTTTAACATAGAATACAATCTTGGGTTAATCACCCCGTGGTTTTTCCCTTAACAGGATTTTCCACGTCAAAATCATTGTGTTATGTGTATTGAGTTTATTTCCGCTTTCATGGTTATGCATGCTTATTTAATTTGATGATGCACTAGTTGTTAAAGAAGAACATAAAGTTAAAATAATCAAGATAACTGATTCACCCCCCCTCTTAGTTATCAACATGCAATGCATGAGATAAACCAAGAACTCACACAACACGTGGAGTTTGACTAAAGTCTGCATGCATGAAGAGTGGAGTGGAACTTCACGATGACAAGATAGGTGTCAATCATGTGCTACAAACATGCACATGTTGACTAATAGCTAAGTAAGCTTATCATATCTGGTGCATGATGTTAATTAAAGTATTTAACTAATAAACTAATTACATAAGTAATTAGTTGCACCAACATAAATAAATAAATGCAACAAAGAAAATAAATAAATGCACCAACAAGACCTAAACCTCCTTTACATCTTGGCTGTATAGAATGTGTCCAAGAGGCGTTTACATCTTGGCTGTATACAGCGTGTCCAAGAGGCAGACTTAAAACCTGCACTATTGTCCCATTTGCTCCAAAGAAACTGATGAATAAGTATTTTTAAGTCTTCATATCCTTTTTTAGAGGGCATCCAACAAGATGAATAATAAACGTGAGTGCCAATAAAGATTCTATTAGCAACTTGAATTCTCCTTGCCAAAGATAAAAACTTGTTCATCCAATTAAATAGTTTATTTTTGAGTTTATTAATGTACCACCTCCACATGTCAGAAAGGGAGACTCCCAGACCGAAGGAGATTCCAAGATACCTGGTAATCTCCCCATGCTTGATTAGTTTCCAATCTTTAGGGATCCATTGACGAATAGGTCTGAAATGTGTCATCAAAAATTTAGTTTTATTATGAGCAATTTGAGAACCAGAAACAACACAATATAGATTCAAAATATTCATTATATTATTCAACTTTGCTTTAGAATTTTGTAAGAAGAACATACTATCATCAACAAAATGGGAGTTAATTACAGTCATATTATTGGGAAGTGAGATTCCTGAAATAAGCTGCAGCTGATTAGCTTCTTGTAACAAATATCCCAAAGTATCAGCAGTAACCTGACATAAAGGAAAGGGATAAAGGGCATCCCTGTCTAATAGAGTGTTGTAAGGGAAATGATTCAGTCAAGGAGTCATTAATGACAATTTGAGCATTGGCCTCTTGAAAAAGCATTTGAATATGAGACCAAATTTTGGGCCCAAATCCCAACCACTGCAACATCTTAAGTATAAAACTCCATCTAATTCTATCATATGCCTTATCAAAATTAAGTTTAATCAAAAGAGCATTCTTCCCGACTGTTGAGCCCATTCACCAGTTTCCTAGGCCAAAATAGATTATCCAAAATATATCTGCCACCTAGAAAACTAGTTTGCTCAGATCTAACAATTCCTTGAACCACAAGTTTGTTATGAATAGCCAAGGCCTTGGCTATACTTTTATAAGATGTGTTGAGGAGAGTAATTGGTCTCCAGCCAGAAATTGAATCTCCATTTTTCCCTTTAGGTAAAAGCTTGATAAGGCCTTTATTTATAGTGGGCCCCAATGAACCATTCTTTAAGGCTTCCAGGTATAAAAGGTAAAAATCATCCTTGATACAAGGCCACATGACTTTGTAAAATTATGTTGGAAGCCCATCCATACTGAGACTTTTATTAGTAGCCATCGAGAAAAGTGCATGTTCCAGTTTTTCTATTGAAAGGACCCTATCAATGAATTGGCTATAACCTTGATCAATTTTATTTGGTATGTATTCTTGAACTATATCCTCCAGGGTAAGTTGAACATCTTGCCACTATTGATCTTTTTTGAAAAGATTCTCATATAAAAATTCCAAAAGATCAGATTAATCTCAAAATTGTTCTCATGGAGAACACCCCTCTCATCCAAAATCGCATTGATCTTTTCCTTTTTGTGCTTATAGTTTAAAAGACTAAAGAAATATTTAGAACCTCTATTCCCTTCTTTAATCCAATGTAATCTAGCTTGTATTTTAGCTCCTTTTCCTTAATAGTTGTCAAGTTTACATAGCTGAGTTTTTGTGTTAGCAATAACAGGTTGCAATCTGGTATTATTCAGATCCACATTAAGTTATTTTCTAGATGTTTCCAACGTTCCTCGGAGTGTTTTTCCCCTACGCTTGCAATACCAAGCCATTCTTTTGCCAAATGAGCGTAGAAAGTTGATACATTGGGTGATAGCATCACACCAGTGCCACTCAACCCATGACTCTCCTTCTTCTAGTTTAGGAATAGAATTCCTTATCCCCATAAGAGCTGCTAAACATTCGGGGTTCTTCAGGCGAGAAATATAAAGTTTATAAGTTAAGGGATCAGGAGAGCAAGAGTTTTGAGAAAGGGAAATTGAACAATAAATTGGAAAGTGGTATGATAGAGTAGTGGAATAATCCACATGAATGAGACTTCCCAGAGAGTCATGATCTAGATGTAGATTATGAGCTATGTAAAATCTATCTAATCTACTTAATTTCCTATCATCTCCAGATCTGCAATTTGACCACATAAACTAGTTGCTAAAATGGCTAATGAATTTATCATGTATTGGATCAGCAATACCCAATGAATTCTGACACAATAACCAGCTATTAAATTCATCATTATTAAGTTTGTATGGGTTGAACCAACTCTAGTCAGTATGATACTCAACCATATTAAAATCCCCACCAATAATCCAATCAACAATAGGAAGGGATTTAGACAACCACTCCCATAGTTCAGTCCATTCTTTAGAGTTGTTGGGTGCATAAACAAAACAAAAGCCAATGGGTTGACCATTGATAATGGTGAGGGCCCAAACACAATTATGTGAAGGGTCCTCACCCTTATCAATAAGATATTTGGAAACTCACGGTGAAATTCCAATAACTGATCCAACTTTGCCGTCACTATGAGAAGTATGTAGAAACATAACATATCTCCATACATAACATAGAAATGCATCCAATCTGCTACTACCAATTTTAACTTCTTGCAAGAATAAAATGTCTGGCTTCCATTTCAAGATAGTTTCTTTGACTTTAAACTTACGGTGAGGGAGTGTGAACCCTTGTACATTCCAAGAAAGAAACTTGATTTTCATGATGATGATGGGTTATCGATATCTTCTCCTTGTGGCAACACACTAAAGCTGTTGGTAAGAGTAATGGCTTGGTCATTGCTCAAGCGATCAGTAGAAACAAAAGGTGGGGATCTAGATCTTTGACGAGGAGCAGGTGATGGAGAGGTAAGGACATGAGCATGATGTGAGAGGGATATATGGGAAGGAGAAGGGGAATGAGTGCACAAAGGAGACCTGCCATTAGGATGAGAAGAGGAATTAGATGGTTCTTTCCATTTCCTAACCAATCTCCAACCCTCTGTCATAATAGCCTCCTTATAGGATGGAGAAGAAATGGAAGGAGTTTCAACTAGAGTGGATGGTGAAGGGGGAGGAGGTTTGTGTGAAACTGGAGGCTGTGGAGAAGCATAAGATCCAGCATGTGTAGGGATAATAGGCAATACAGATTGGACATTTTGTTTGCTAGGAACTGTGGGCAAGGAAGAATGAGCATCTCTATTTTTCTGAACAGGGCAATATCGAATCAAGTGACCATCTTATCGGCAATAGAAACATGCATTAGGTTTATTTAAATAGACTAATGGTTGTTCCAATTCAAACCATGGTCCAATGAGTTTTATGTTCTTAAGTAAAGGTCTAGTTAAATTCATTTCTAGGCACACCCTAGGGTGCACTATCAGACTTGAGAATTTATCTGTATTTTGCTTGCACCAGATTACTCTGCCCAGCTGGGCCACAATTTATTTTAAGAAGGTTCTAAAGGCTAGGTAAAGATATGATAACTCTATCCACATTAGATAATGAGAATGTGAAGGGCCTCCAGGGTGGAAATTAAAACACCACACTTGAAGATAACATACTTGTCCATAAATCACCTAAGTGCCATATTGCGGTACTGCTAGAGCATGTTCAGTTGACCTTTAAACATACAAGAGACATACCCTCTTCTTAAACCCCTTAGGGATTTGATTTCCCATCCTCTATTTTCCCAGTTTAATCGTGCCCATCTATAAATATCCGCTTCAGATGGTATGCCTCTAATGAAAAAGAGAATAACAATTCTAATCTGATATTCTGAAATCACATCTATAACATCATCGGGGAGCAGGAATTCTAAAGATTTACTTGACTCCTTGTTGCTAGTCTCTGCAGTCAAACTATGAATTATTTCTCTTCTGCAACCATGGCGGTTAGTCTGAAATGATTGTTGTGTTTTCATCTCTGCTTTTCTCCTTTAGCGTAGTTGAGCCCTCATTTTCATTTACTACATTGTTGGAAATCTCCATTTCTACCTTTATCCCAACAACTCCTTCAACATCTAAGTCTGTGTCGCTCCTAGAGTCTCCTCCAGCTAGTTGCGCCTCAGATTTTAATCTCATTGATAAGTGGCTAGGGTAACTAAAACTATGGAAGTTGGAAATCAATCGCTTTGCTTAGGGTTTTAAACGTTCTCCAGAAAAATCTTTTACTTTTGCATTGGAATTGCCACTTCGCCAAAAACCACCAAATTCAAAACGCATTCGTCCAATGTGCAAATTGTTGACATGATATTTTTTTTACCATTTTTGTATCCTTCCACGTCCTTGATCATTTTTGCACCTTTCACTACATCATTAGTCTTGGAAATAAGGTCATTATATTTAACATATTCTTTTGTATAAACCTCTATTCCCTTTCTTGTAGCCTATTATTTTTTATTCCCTTTCATAATTTGTGTTGTAAAAGTATTAAATTATTATCCATATGTCTGAGTTTATGCTATGAAATTAGAGTAATTGTGTCCATATGTCTAAATTTGTGGTGTGAAACTACTAACATTATACCTATATTTTTGAATGTGTTGTCAAACTACTATCATTATCCCATGTGTTTGAATTTGTGTCATGAAGCTACATAAATTTTGCCTATAGGACTACATTAGTTGTGCTAAGAAACCAGAACATTATATCCATATTTGAATTGTACATTATGAAACAATAGAAATTATGGGCCAATATGTTTGAATTTGAAATATGAAACTACATAAGAAATGTGAAAAACCCGTTGACATTGTCTAAGTTGTTAGTGCATTTCCATAGTGGTGCTATAGTTAAAAAAGACTTACCATAACCACTATGAAGCTAAAGACGATTGCCCATTGGGAATCATTGACATTTTTCAACACTTTGCTTAACAAGCCTTGCTATTCCATCATGCTTAGAACAAAAAAATCAAAACATAAAAAAAAAGCTATAGTTAGTGTATACGCCTAAAAATGACACGATTCATCCTAAATAAATATTCTAAATATTTATTCCATTCTTCTACCAATTAAATAAATATTCCAAATTTATTTAATCGATTCATTGTTCCACAATTAAATAAATTCTATTTATTTAATTAAAATTCTTCTAAAGTCCTTCACAATTAAATAATCATAAATTATTTAATTAAGCCCAATTCCTCTATCCTAAGTTCTAAATTCAAAATTCCACATCACCTTTTCCACCTCACCTTGTCCACATCATCAAGTTGCACATGTAATTAAATATATTTAATATTTAATTGCCTTATTTTCCCTCACCCACATGGCCTATTTCTTCTCCAATCAGAGATCAGTTAACCAATCAATCAAATCTGTTAACTAACCTGTCAGTTGAGTCAAATCCTCAATCAATCCAGTCAGTTCCACAATCCACTCTTCTAACTGATCAATCAATTCTGTTAACAGATCAGTCAAGTCTGTTAACTCTCCAATCAGTTTTGTCACATCCCACCTTTCATGATGGAGCTGGGACACTTGGCACATTTCCACTGGTTGCACATTCCTCAACCATCCTCAGCCGTCGATCTTCATATCTTCTCTCAACCGTTGATTCCTATTCCTCCGAGTCTATAAATAAAGCTTCATCCCTCCATTCTAGTCATCCAGGCTTTTGACATCGTTACTCTGCAGAAATATCACCAGCGCGCCTTTGGCACCCACTTGTCATCTACAAGCTTGAGATCACCATTGTTGCATTGGAGCTCACCTTCATTGCACATCACACCATAGCCGTTCACCATCGACTTCCTCAAACAGCTTTAAAAGATTGCACTCTCTGAGGGCTCATCTCATCTTCGAAAGGATGATTCGTGATAGGCGAACAACAGAAGTTTCGAAACGGAAGAGGTTTGCTGTGTTTGTTCATTGCTTTGTTCATTTGAATCTTCTTTGTTTCTCTATTCTGTTGATGTTTGGGTCTTATTTAATTCATTTGATTGATTCGATATTTTACCCTCATAGTTAGAACTAAAATGCCCTTGTTGTCCTTGTAAGAACTTGGCCACCCTACCACTCTTGTTATTTTCTATTACTTGTAGTGATGCATGCTTCTTGTCCTATGTTTAAATTCCTACTTAGGACAAATTTAGACAAGACTTTTTTAGGTGTGTAGGATATGATTTTTGGAAATCTCATGATCTACAATTGGTAAAAAGTGGATGGTAACTTGTGACACTCATTAAAGTAAAGATTGGAAAACATACATTTTCAATATGAAATAGTAGATGTTCGTATTCTATCATGAAATATAGAAATGTAAATGTATATGTGTTTATGAAACATGACACATGCAACTTTTTAGGGTTAGGCCAAGGCAAGTTGCTAGGTTGTTAATAGATTTAAATCTATGATTGATGTAAGTGTGGTTGATGTGGATGGTTTCTTGGACCTTGTTGGGAAGGTTAGGTAGCTAAAAATTAAGCAAAAAAGCTAGTAGTTGTTGCCTTTATCTTTTCTCAATGTGGTTTATGGGAGGTTGGTTGTTTTTTGTAGGCTTTTATTTGTTTGTTGAGAGCATTTATTTAGTTTATTATTAGTGGATGAATTTGTGTAGAGGCAAATAACAATTGTCACAATGTGCTTGTGCTAGTGGTGCACTAGGTTGTCCTTATGTGAGAAAATTGCCTAGGTTTTGCAGGGGTTGTGTATAAAAATTTGTTTCGATTGTTGAGATGCTTTCGCATAAACGAAAAGCACCATTAACAAAGTCTTCTTTGACTAGGGAAGGGCCAATCCAAATTGGTTTAATTTTTTAGCTTCTCCTATCAATCAAGTTATCAAGTTTAAGTCCCCCAATCACATGGGACATAGAGATAGGTTTTTATTTTATTTTTGGTTGACATAGATAAGATTCATGGATTGGGGTGCTTTATGTTGTCTTTCATCAAATGATTAGAGTTCTAATATAGCCTAGTTTTGTTGTATTCTTAATGATCTAAAAGGCCTTGTAGTTAGACACAAAGACTTGGAAGTTATACTTCTAAGGGCATACTTTCTTTTGAATTGAACACCAAGAAATATGGTGTTCCCTAGTGGGAGTGTGAATGCCCATCTCATAAGCCTACAAGTGGGGTAAAGTTATAATTTCTAGCACACTTTGAGTTTGACAATTTTAACAAGAATTTAAGAATTTTCTCTTCCATTTGTCCATTGGATTAGGGATAGTAGATAGAGGCATAGCTATTTGTGATATGGAATTTTCACAATTTGTGCATTTCAAGGTTCTTGAACGACGAAGCATTATAACCTAAGGCATGTCAAATATGTAAATTATTTGATTTAGGATAAATTTTGTGATGATTGAACTAGAAATGGAAGTCATAGTGATGACCTTTACTCATAAAATATTCAGTACCAATTATTATATGTTGGTGTCTATCACAAGAGGATGGAGTGATTTTGCCAATAATATCTAGCCTCAAAGTGTAAAATGTGAGGGCATTGCAATAGGTTGGAGGTTCTCAAGTATGGATTATGTGAGTATAGATTTGACAGATGGATATCTCATCACAAGTTCCATCATATCAATTTAGAGGGTTGGCCAAAAATATCTTAAGTAGTGGATCTTCTTCATAGTGGTGTGGTTGTCAAATTCCATAGATACCATTGTGGAACTCTAGGATATTCTAAAACTCTTCTTTATTAAGGAAAAGGAGTACAAGATTGTTAAAGCCATTTCGATATAAAACATTCCAAGACTCTTCTTCATAGTGATGTGGTTGTCATAATCATTTTTTGAGTTGAGGGGTGGCATATTCAAGGCATAAATGGTTAGTGAGGAATTTAATGATGTGAGAATGCCACAATAAGTGACTGAATTGTGGAGACCCAATAGCAAAAATTGACTTGTTAATGAAATCCTCATTCATGGGTTTGTCTTTGGAAACTAGACTTTTTTGCCAGCTAATTAATAATTACTTGCTTGTTGATAGACTATTGATTTATATATGTGAATTTAAAAGCATAACAAAATGGCCAACTCTTTTAGATAACATAGGTTGGTTTAGGTGTTGTACTATAACTACTAGGAACAATTTTAAATATTTAATATTTCATATGTTCTAATGTTTGACCCTCTTGAAATGGGGTGCCACATATGGAAGGAATCTCAAGATTCTATACATGACATACTTCAAAAATTGAAAATGTCTTATGATGGATGTAAGAAAGCATTAAATATGGGGTTACAAAGTGGACTCTAAAAAAACATATTGGATTGTTTATTGAGAAGTTTGTAAGAACATATTGGAAAGTTACATCTTCCAAATGGAGTGCCTAGTTAATGGTGGCACTTGGGTTTGAATGGTACTCTTGGCCATGCATTGGAATACCCCTTTGGAAGCCCATAGATTTGGTGAAGTGACAAGTGGTTTTTTGGATGGCAAAATCATATAAATATAGACCTTGACATAATGAGTTTATCTTAATTTGGATTGTATGGTAGGGCTTTATAAGTTTTGAGTTTGGGGTTAGTTATTAATATGTTAAGAGTGTTGACATAGAGGCTACATCACTTATGGGGCCTTTTCATTGTAATGCAAGATTTGTTCATTGTATTGTAAGGCTACATGACTTATAGTGAGATCTATATTTAAATATGGCTTTTTTTTTAAAAACTTGAAAGGGTTTTCCTATGAAATATTATTGTCGTGTCTCTTTTGATTTATCTTATCCCCTGTTCCATTCTTTGTTTAAATTTTTTAAAGTTTGATTTTTGATTTAGATCAGCAAGTTTTAGTTTATTTCTATATTCCTAATTGAAGAATAAACATTGTAAAATCAAACATCTAGTATTAGAGCTTGTGTTTAGCTTGATCTTATGAAGAAGGGGATGCCTTTCTTATGTTATTTTATTTGTTTGTAGAGGGAACATCTATTTTCAGTCAAGATCAAAGCTAAAAATCAAAAGTCATGGCCAATATCTCAAGGCTCGAGGTTGAAAAGTTTAGTGGACACAATTTTGAGTTGTGGAAACTAAAGATGGAAGATTTTTAGTGGAAAGAGAACACCTAGTATTTGATATAGATCAAGATGCACTTGACATATTTGATATTAGGGTTAGAAGTACTATTAGGTTATGTCTATTTAATTCAATTTTGATAAATATTTTAGAGATAAAGTTGTAAGGTGTTTATGAGTTGAAATAGTTGCATTATTTCAAAATAAGAATTAGGTAAATAAATTGTTTTTGAAAAGAAAGTTGTATAGAATGAGATATAGAAGGAGATTCTATAACCGATCATCTAAATGCATTTAATTGTGTAGTGAGTCAACTAGAATCCTTAGATATAAAAATGGATGAAGAGGACACATACATCACTTAGGCTTTGTTCATTACTTGTTTCATGGGATAATCTCATCATGGCTACTATTAGTACAACTTCTAAGTAAGAAATTGATGACAGTGTGTCAACTCTACTAAGAGAAGGGCTAAAGATAAAATCCATGGATGACTCCTAAAGATATTTTGTTTTCTAACAAGAGGCTTGTCTAAAGATAGAGGAGGTAAAATGAAATCAAAGTCAAAGGGTAGGTCTAAGTCCCTTAAAAATCTAAAGTGGTAGAATTGCAGTAAGAATGGCCACATTAAAGAGTGTAAACCTAATAAAAATATCAAAAGAAGATGATTCCTCAATTGAAAAAGTCCTTTGATGATGATGTTAATGGTGACATGTTTATGCCTTTTTCTAACATTACAAGTGATGACTAATTGTTGATTGATTTAGGTGCCTCATATGACTCCACACATGGGGTGGTATGCATAGTACATAGAATATGATGGTGGAGATGTATACCTTGGTGATAATTCACTTCTCAAAAGATCATTGGTCGAGGCAAGATCAAACTTTTTTTTCAGTGATGACTCAATGAAAAATTGTCTGATGTGTTGCATATTCCTAGGATGGCTAGGAATTTTGTTTCAATCTCTTAAATGAATGATAGTGGTGTGCATGTTTTTGACAAACAAGGTTGTAAATTTTCTAAGATATATTTGGTTTTGGCTAAGGGTGTAAGGCATAGTAGTTTGTGGTGTAAGGCATAGTAGTTTGTTTAGATTGGATGCTACTACTTTGTGTAACTTTTCTATGGCTTCTAGTAATGTACCCATTGATATGTCAATGTTTTGGCATTAAAGATTGAGTCACATCTAGGTGGAAAAGGCTTGAAAACTTTGAAGAACAAAAACATGGTTGTGGGTTTGCTTGGTCATTATATTGACTTCAATTTTTGTGAGCATTGTGTGTTTGGTTAACAAAACATGGTTCAATTTTTTTTAGTAGCACTAGAGAATCTGAGATTTTAAAGTTAATACATAGTGATGTTTTTGGTTTAGTTCATGTACCATATTTTAGAAAATCTCTCTATTAAGTTTCCTTCATAGACATTTTCTCTAGAAAAACTTGGTTTTACTTCCTAAATCATAAATCTAAAGTTTTTAACAGGTTTAAAGAATTTAAAGTTCTTGTTGAAAATCAAAAAGATATGAAGATAATAGTTTTGAGAACTAACATAGGCATAGAATTTTATTCTAAGAGAAATTTTGCAAACACGACATAATTAAACAAAAAATAACTCCATATATATCACACCAAAAAGGGGTTGCTGGGAGAATTAACATGTAATTAATGGAAGAGCTAGGAGCATGCCTAGTGGTGCTAACTTGGAAGAAATTTTTTGGGTTGAGGTTGCTAGTATGTCTTGTTACTTAATGAACATGTCTCCCACTTTTGCTCTTGTTAATAAAACCCCACAATAACTTTGGAAAGGTGAAGATCCCCCATCTTCAAATTTTTGGCTACGAGGCTTTTGTTCATGTGTTCAAAGAAAAATGATCTAAGTTAGATTCCAAAGCTAAAAAATATATTTTCATTGGTTATGGTGAAAATTTTAAAGGTTATAAGATTTGTAATCTATTAATTCAACAAACAATGTATTCCCAAAATATTATTTTTAGAGAAGTTTTTTTTCTAGTTTAGAATAGTCAAAAGGACAAGAAAACACTAAGGTGCATTTTGAGATTAAGCAGAAAAAATGCATCTAACCATGAAATAAATGCACAAAAATGCAAAAAAGCCCATTCCAAAAGGATTTGTTAAAGTAGTGGAAATATAAAGAGGCTCTATCAGAAGTTTTTGTTATTCACGTGCGTTGGGTTCACTAAAATATGTGATAACTAGAATGTGACTTGAATACATAACGTAGGTTAGAGTCAAAATCTAGATAACACATGCACTACACCCTTGCTAGAGGTGTTAGTCAAATCACTTCTACCTTTTTGGAGGAAATCCAACTAGGTAGCCCAGGTGAATAGGATTGATTTCTCTCTCCACGTGGAAGAAGAGTGTTGCAAGTGATAATGAAGTTATTTATTTGAATGTTGAATTGTTGTGTTTTTGTACCTCGTGATGAGATTGAGGGTTTCCTTGATGTTTTCTATGTTTGTTTGATTTGAAAATATTTTATTTGTTGAGTTTCTATACCTTGTGATGAAACTGACGGCATCTTCAATGTTTGAATGTTAAAAGTTTGTACATTGTATGCCTCAAGGTAAAATCAAGGACTTGAATGTTTGCAAGTTTAAAATGTTTTTCTAGTGTAATTAATCCTAAATGAATGCATGTACTTTTTGGTTCCTTTTTATTTTTTTGATGTTCTAATTACTATTGAAAGGAAATATGTATGCAATTATATATGATTTTTCCTAATGCAATGTTTAACTATGTTTTTGCATTTTCAAAGGTTTGATTTTGTAATGATTCAATCTAAGAAAGTAAACCTACAAATTGATCTAATGAATGCAACGAACTAGAAAAAGTAATTAAAAACAAGAGAAAACAAAACAATGTTTTACTTCCTCAAGAGCAATGGTGTTTTATAATTACTAATTCTAATCTAAGAAGTGATAACAGAACTTGTAATGATGGGCACTAGTGCCAGGATTTGTCCTTAGAGGTCCTATGAAACCATCTCCTCCTTTATAGTAGCAGGGTCCTCCTTTTGGCGATAAGGATAAGAATGGGGATGTGAGGAAATAAAAATTGGCTTAGAAGTAATAACAAATCTGAAATAAGGAAGGCATGATCCTTGTGTGAATGCTTTGCATAAGCTGCTAAGGCAAGAATACATGAAACAATTGTAGGAGTCTAGAATAACACTGAGAGGGGGGGTGAATCAGTGTTGTGTAAATTTTCAAATCTTTTTGCAAACTTTAACTTTCAAGACACAAGGAGAGAAAGATATCATTGATTTGTCAAACACATATGCACATGACTGAGAATGAAGAAAGAGAACAAAACCTCATGAGCAAAGAATTAACATACACACATATAGATGAAAACAATATGAGACATAAGACAAATTTGTACGAGTGGAAAACCCTCCAGGGGTAGAAAAACCACTCCAAAACTGCCTCACTGGCTTTATAAAAAATTTCACTGATTACAATGTTTAGAAGTATCAACTTCAAGGAGCACCAACCCCTAATACTTTTAGAAGCACCAACTTCAAGGAGCACCAACCCCTAATACAGAACAAACTGCAAAGTGTGCAAGAAGTGATTGCCACTCAATCTGATTTGCACCATTAGATAACTTGTCTTCTCTTATGCAAATCTCTATTCAATTACAATCTGAATATCAATCTCATTATCAATTCACCTGAACCTCAATCAACTGCATATTGTCTTTGTAAGTTTGTTGCACAAGGAGGTCATCATTTCTGCTTTTTATCCTTACACAAAATCTCTGCACAAATTCAATAATATCTCTGCAAATTTATTTGGCTTCTTTGCACAAACATGTGTCTCTACAAATATTAACACATCTCTGCAAAACAATTTAAATAATCTTTTCAATCTTGCATGATGAACCACACAATCACTCAATCCAAGCACCTAATTTAGATTATCTCTGCACATTCAATTTCAAAGCTGTGTCATACAAGTTGTCTTCATATTAATTCACATTTATTACAACTGTATCATCCACTCATCATCATCATTGATCTGCATTTTTATCCGCACTTTTTCAAGGCACATGTGATGACATAAAAATCAAGAAATTGAATATCCTCTCCTGACCTTTCACATACTTTATCTTCTCTAATTTTTTAATTTCACTGTGCATAAAAATTGGACCTTTCATATTCTTTGACATTTCAATTTGGACAATTTTTGTCTTCAAAATTATCCCTTCAAATTGCAAAAAATAAATCATGTAAATCTTCTTCAAAAATCTCCAAACCTTTCACCTTCTCTGCACAAACAATTCATATCAAAAAATTCATTGATAACCTCCTTTCATTTTCTTTTCATCTTCCTAAAAAAATCATTTCCAAACAAAATAGAATAATATAAAATTAAATCCCATTCAAAACTTTTCATATTCTCTTTTAATCTACAAGAAACAAAATGAAAAGACTTTCCAAGAAAAATCATTTGAAGCTTCCCACAAAAAATCCATCTGCAAAAGATCTTTTCATATTCCTTCAACAATTTATTCTCCTTCTCTGCAAAATATCTTCAATCTGAATATTAGTCCTCCAAGAAAAATCAAATCATAATGAAATGATTTTTTTTTCATATTCCTCTATAAACATTCTCCAATATGCAAATAAACTTCAAACAAAAATCTTCTAATATTAGCCTTTATAACTTCCTCCTTTTGTCATGAGGAATAATTTTAAAAAAGAATGAAAAAAACTCCACAAGAAAATTGCCCTTTTTGGAAGCCCAAAAAAATCTCCTTAAAAACTTTTATCATCTCCATATTATTCGATAGGAATTAGAAAATTTCTAATTATAAAGCATTCGATGCTCTATACAAAACATGCTCCTCCTTATTACATGGTCTCCAATTTAAAACATTCAATAGCTTTTTATTACCTTAAGGCATAAATCATGCCTTTTACTAAATGCATTTCATGCTTTATAAAATAAAGTTTTCCACCGAATAGAAGCCTTTAGAGATAGACTTAAAGTAGTCTTCAAAAAAACTTTTTATGACATTCTAAATTCGCACCCAATACATACAAAATAAATTCTTTTAAGGCTTTTTGGCGGCATTTCAAATAAAAGGAAACCACTTCACTTGGTAAATGGAAGAGAAGAGGCCAGTTTCTTCACGGTACTTAAACCCTTTAGAAAGTCACTCAAGTGACTTTTACTTGTAACTGCAAGTCAACCTCCTTTTATAACAAAAAGTGCTACTTGTTTGTGATAGGAGAGAGTAAAGAGGTAGCCATGTTAGGATTTAGTATTTTTAAACTCCATTCAAAGCCTTTGATCACATAAATATATGTGAATCATCAAAACAACATAAAATGTATTTGTCAAGACATAAGTCTTACAACATCTCTGAAATACTCTGCCATTCATACTTTGAACATTTGATGCACTAATATGATCATGAAGACAACTTGTAAAAGACTTGAAATCCACTATATACCTCTGGATATGTCACAACTATCAACATCAACAAATGAAGATCAAATGTAAATAAAGACCATACCACCAAACCACTGTCATTATGAAGAGCATGCCACTGTATATCATATATCAACTGCAATGTCAATCAACTGTAACCGTATATAAAAAATAACATTAATGTCCTATGTCACAGAGATGAGAGCATCATATATACCATACCAAACAAGATGATAAAAACCAGACATCAAGAACATCCTGCAACAATTAACATCCTGAGATCCATGGAGAACATTAAGAACTGAATGTGAATGATGAATGAACATCCTTGCAACTTTTCTCAGAACAATGCACAACACCTTTTGTTATCAATACTACATTACATCAAACTAACTCCACATCTCTGTGAACTGACCAAGCAATAAACAACTATCTCCTCCTGATGTCATACAACAACTATGGCAACTTTACATCATCAACTGAACACACTTTTGACATCAATGACAACCTATCACCATCAACAACCTCCTAAAGAGAAATATTTGAAGCTTTGCAAAATTAAAATTAAAACTAAAAGAAATAAACTAAGAGGCTCTCAAAGTCTTATTAAGAAACTTATTCAGAAGCTTGTGTGAGATAAGTTATGAAATTTCTCGATGATAAATAATGAATAATTAAAGGGTATTTATAAGTAGAAATGAGAGGGAAGGGATGAAGATATGGGAATGAAAGAATTAGTTAACTAAAGAAGAAATAGAAACTTTACCAAGAATAGGTAAAGAAATAAGAAGAAAACTAGAGAAAACTAAAAGAAAACAAGAGTGAACTCAAAGAGAAAATGGAAACAATTTAGAAGAGATAAGATTCAATAATGATTTCATAATAGAAAGAAAGTAAGAAAAATGATGAGCAAGCATAGAAAAATGTGAGCTAAACATGCTAAAAATTAAGAATAAAAGCCAAAACTAAAATTTATTTTGCACATTAAAAATGATAGGGCCACCCCTTTCGGGAAGTGGGTTGTCCCTTTTTCTAGGTAGGGTTTCTCGAGAGACCTAGAAGGTCAAAGGGGCAACCCTAAGAAGAGGATTTGGAATGGTTGGTTAGGAAAAAGTGAGGTTTAGAAACTCAATTTGGGTTTTGAAGAAGATGTTCAAGGAGGTGAAAAATATAAGGGACATGCCACCAAGAGTGAAATTACTGAGAGGAGTATAATTCATGCCTACATGGCCATGATTAGGAACCTCTTTATCATCATCAGACTACCATGTAGGCCTAACTCAATTTTGGCGCTTACAATCATTACCTCCTCTTCAATGGTATTTAGGTGCAATTCTTCTATATTGTTCTTCTTCTCCCAAGAGACAACAATCTTCCTTTCACTACATATTCAAGAATTTTCCTATGTAAACCCTTGTTATTTTCTCTCCTTTAGCAAAATTAGTGAATCTCACATCCTTGCTTACTCCATACACTAAAGCATAGCAATTTTTTTTAATTTACAATTATTCTAGTTTATATACACCACACTTACCCTCCAGCACATCACACTAGGATAGATGCACACACAAATACTCTATCAAATGATCATTGAATCTAAAAGGATAAAGTAGGGACTTGTCCACCTTGGCAAGCTTCTATGTAGTCTTAACCAATTTTTCTATCCCAAGTTACATAGGTTTCTTGTTGAGATCTCCTCCTTAAATTTGGCATTTTACTCAATGGTTTTGTACCTCTAACCCTTTATTATTTTTGATAATGATAAGTAGCTTACAAGGGGTTGAACCCTTACAAACAAGGCCCCCAGGGCAGAACAAATAGGCCACACAAAGAGGGAGATTTGGAAGTCAAACCCATATCAGTTTGATATGAAGTGGTTCGATAAGAGGGTTGAAGGACCGAGCCCAAGGTTTGATGGAGAGTGAGTGCTCACCCCACAACCAAACTCTACCATCCAGAACTAAATCCCACTCCTTTGAGGAAGCAAATGTTGCAATAAAGAAACCCCTAGCACTAGGAAAGAGCTCTATCTTACCCTCCACTAAGGGTTTCCACGAATCCCTGACCTAGGAATGTAGATCAGGTAGAGAAGGCCAAAACCCATTAAACCTATAGATTACTCAGCACTTCCAGTATAACTCCTCATTCTCTAAAACCTTAGGGCTGCATACCACCACAGGGCAAGAATGAGCACAAGGCAACGGCCTAGCCCTTTCTTGAGCTGGATGGACTTGATTTCTTGAACCCTTTATAGCCTTAATGAAAGATTTCTTGGGGTGGCCAGAAGCCCCAAAGTAGAGTTTGGACCCGCCAGCCTTAAGATTTTAAGTGCAGTGAGCAGAGGACAGAATTGTCTCCTCCACAACACCCCCAACAATGTTTGGTAGAGGATCTGATGCCAGACCAACAATGCCTTCACACTCAGAGATCAGTCCCTATGGTGCATGTCCAGACGCACCAGTAGAGCCAACTCTTCCTCCAATACTTCCTCCCAAGACTGCATGGCCAAACGCAACAGAGCCATCGCGTACATAAATTTCTCCCTCGCGTTCAAAAATTTCTCTCGCTTGTTCCATTACACTCAGCTTAAAGTATGTTATTTCAACCATTTTGTTTAGTTATTTTAATTTTTGTACATTTTAGTATTCTATCTCCTATCAATTTGTATTTATTTTGCAAGATTTTTGGCTACTGTCTGGATCTATTTTTATTTTTTTTCAATAGGAATAAATCCACAACTAGACTGAGTCCTCTTCCATATGAAAATTCCAATGTTCCATTTTTTAGTAGTTTTAGCTATTGCTCGTGTTCCTCCTTCTACTACTAATATCTATGGATAGACATTTGAATCATTGACTATCAAAAAGTTAGGGACACCATTCTTCACCCTCTTTGTACTTTTAGCACATTTCCTTTCCATTAGGTTAATTCCTATTTTAATCTAATCTCCTTTCTACAAAAATTAAAGCAAAAGTATCAATTAGACTATTCTTCATCTTATTTCTATTTTTTTGTACATTTCATTCTTAAGAAAAAGTAAGCCGATGCTAGTTTAATAATGCAAACATGTGAGATAGTTTAATCTTCCTTTAGATAGGGAAGTTAAAATATTATCTCTTTCATTTTGGTGAACCATCAAACATGCAAGTTCTTCTATTTCTTTCCTTTTTCTTTTTTCCTTCTCTTGAATCAAACTAAAAACCAAATCAAAAACAAATATCACCCCATTACTCCAACTTTTATACCTTTCCTTTCACATGAGACACTAGTATCCCCTTCCTATGATTTACATCCTTCAACTTCTATTGTTACTATGGTTGACCCATGTGATAATTACCTATCCTTTTCTCTTGAGTAGTCTCATGCATATTCTGCACTACATGAAATTTCTTCTAAGTTGGGCACTTCTCTTCAACCTCCTATATACCCATGGCTATGCTCTCCTTTATCTCCTAAGATTCTCACATACCCCTCTCTTATTGATATTGAGACTCTTTGTTTTGACAAGTATATCAGACATGGTGATCCTTTGCATCATGTGAGACTCTTATCCACCCTATGCTTAACACACACTTGTAATGATATTGTCTTGGCAGCCAAATTATTTCCTAGCACCTTGAATTCTCATGTTTTGGATTGGTTCCATACTTTATCTCTCAATTCCCTACACTCCTTTTCTGATGTTTCTCATTCCTTTATCAATAATTTTTAGTATAACTTGGACCCTCCAGTCTATCTTACATGCTTGGTATAATGTTTAAACAAGATCCTCATTAAAGTGTAAGGGAATTTCCTCTCAAGTTTTTCTTTTCTTGTCCACTAGGGATGCCAATCTCCTAATGACCTCATCATACCTCTTTTCTAAGAGAATCTTTTGCCATATATCCAAAAGGCCTTGATCTTTCAACTGTATCATTCTCTTTTTAACTTAGCTTTTAATGCCATTGAAGTAACAAATCCTTATAGAGTATCCTCATATCAAATATAACAAACCCTCTCCTACCACTCCACCCATGGATCCACTTTATGACCTTTCTCTACTTTCCTAACCTTCTTCCCAACTATCCATAAATTAAGAAGATCCTACACATCTCTGCGCGACCTTCTTAAGCATATCCTATCCATTCTCTTGGATTCCAAGCTAATATACTTCCATACATACAAATAAAAAACCCTCCTAAACATGGTTCTACCTCACTTCTTTCTTATTCATATAACAAGATATTTGGCCACTCTATCAATCACTTCCATACCCTAAAATCAATTATTAAACATCTCATTGATGAAGGTACTATCACTCCTTTTTTTTATGATACATATCTCTCATCTTCTCTTGATGACACTTGTGGTAGATGAGACCAAACAAACACGCGACACATCCTTTACCTATGATATACACATTATATCAACCATGTTTCCTCTTTCTTACACAAGCTTCTCTAAAAAATTCCATTCATATTCCTTCCATAAATTTCTTTCTTATTCCTATCCTATTATCTTTAGCATGTTGTCCTATCATTTAAATTTGATATTGGTCCTTACACTACCCTTTTTGTAGCTCCAAGTATAGAGAATGCTTGGATTTGCTACTCTTTATAAATCACGTAGTAGTAGAGCACACTAGTCTTAGTGATTAATGACACTAGTTTATGATCTCTTGCAATTGAGCACACTAGATAATGTTGTCACTCTCTTCTACATATTCTACATAGATATTCCTCTCTTGTGTCTATATAGATGTTCTATCGTCTCCTATATATATTCATATAGACACCTTTTCTTTTGTGTCAACATAGATCTTCCTTTCTATACGGATTTGATTTCTTCTATTTTCCCTTTGTATGTACTATATATATGATGGATTACATGAGTAAATGCAAAAAGATGGGGGACCAAAAAGTTGCCAAACCACTTTTTGGTCCTAAAGAATTATAAGGCGGGCCACTTTTTGGTCCTAAAGAATTAAAACGCAACAACGTTTTGGACTGCTTTCTTTCGGTGGGAAAATTGTGCAACTCTAGGCAGTTCTATTGTTTTTGTTATAACCACCATTGCACATACATACCGGCTCCCACCTGCAAAATGCTCGTAAGTCATTGTTGTATAATTCTGGCGACCGAACCTGAACAAGGAAAATGTGGAATAGTTCAGTAAATTGTGGAAGACCAACATTGGTAGCCGGGGATTTGTACTTTCAATAAAACTTAATCTCTGGTAAATTATTGGATCATATCAATAGACAAAGGACACTTACTCCACTTATAATTTTGGCCCATAGATCTCTATATATCTGTGGTATGGTCCCCCTCCTATAATTTTGGCCCATAGATTTCTATATATCTCTGTTTGGGCAAACAGAAAATGCTGCAGACCAGCAAAGATGGCACCATATGCAGCCTTTAAATCCTTCAATAATTCATACTTTGAGGATAGCGCTGCCTTTCTTGCAAATGCAGCATATGAACTATTCAGGCGTTTTGTAACATGGATTGTTTCGGCGGGCTCTATTCCCCACCACGTTGCCATCATAATGGATGGCAATCGGCGATACGCAACGAAGAGGAATATGAAGAAATCGAAGGGGCATGAGTTTGGATTTAACACCCTCATGCATACGCTCAGGGACTGTTATGAATTGGGGATAAAATGTGTGAGTGTTTATGCTTTCAGTATTGAGAATTTCAAGCGCTCAAAGGAGGAAGTTGAGACGCTCATGAATTTGATGCAGGAGAAGTTGGAGATGCTCATTGAAAAGGAGAGTATTGTTAATCATTATGGAATTCGTCTGCAGATTTTAGGAGATGTAAGCCTTTTTCCCCAGCAAGTAAGAGAAGCTGCAGACAGAGCCATGGCGTTTTCTAGAGATAATGATAAGGCCGTTCTGAATATCTGCGCTCCTTATACTGCTACACAGGAGATTGTCCAGGCTGTTGAAGGCGCTATCAGGAATGTACCTGAAAAACATATTAGTGCAGAGGGAATAGAGCGCCATTTGTATACGTCGAATTGCCCAGAGCCAGAGCTTTTGATTAGGACTTCTGGAGAGACCAGGCTAAGCAATTTTTTTCTCTGGCAAACTTCCTTTTCCTTGCTTTATGCTACTCCAATTCTCTGGCCTGAGTTTTCCTTAAAACACCTCGTCAGGGCTGTTTTGGAATATCAGAAAGCTTACCCTTTTCTACAGAAGCGAAAAGATCAATTAGTAAGGCTGGTTCCTCGTCAGCATCACGATTAATTGTATTAGTTTGAGAGTTGAGTTTGTTGTTATCGTAAGCAGGTCTGGTAATTTCTGTTATGTAAAACTGCGTTGTTCTATCAAATAATTTTTCTTCTTTTGAAAATTTAGGTCTTCCTTTTTATATTTGATGTCATGCCATTCGCCTCAAGTTTAGAGGATTGTATTATCAGAACAACTGTTACACAGATGTTGCATATAATTTCATAGCCTATGTTTGTTACAATACCTTAGATTTCCTTTAAACGGAAGGAGTGATTTGGGCGTTTTAGACAGCGTGAACAGATTTTTTTCTCTCCTTCCTCCCCCTCTGCGGATTTCTCAACTCCTTTTTATCATTTAATTTTATGTAGTTTAATCGGACAATGTCACGCAGTCACTAACTTCATTCATCTCATCATAATTAATTGTTGCAATAGTCGTATAAAGCTTTTCCTAAATAATTGTCGTGGAATTTTGCAAATCATCCGTACATTGTTGTTAATGTATTGGTACACAACCAGATAAACTTTTTCTAAATAATTGTTGTGGAATTCTCTAATTTATAGGGAAACTCATTGACTTAGTCTTCCAAGCCTTTCAAATCATAAATATATGCTACTTTAATCATAACTTGCCAACGGTATAAACTAGTCCTAAATAATTGTTGTGGTAACTTGCAAGCCATTCAAATCATGAAGATATGGTAGGTTAACCAAATATATACACTTTTCTTAAATTATTGTTATGAAAATCATAACTTGCATTCAAATTCATTAATTTGGGAGTTGCAAGCCTTTCAAATCATAAATATATATTTCATTTATTAAAATATTTTAAAGTTTGGTTTTTAAATATTTATATAAGCATATTAAAGTTATGTATATTTATTACTAATTAGTTGTTATATATGGAAATATTTAAACTAACATATTAGTTATTTATTTATTTAATAATATGAGTATTATATTGAATATTGATTATTGTAATAATAAAATATTATTATTTTTATTTTATTATTTTGGATAAATAAGCCGTTGCTTATATGGCAGCGCTGTTATATAGATATCAACTAAAAAGTTACAAACAATAAGGCTCTTTATAAGAGTGTGCATATCATAGACACCAAGAAGCTATTACTTCTTATGCATAAGGAAACGAAGTCCTTTAGAGACTTCGCCAGCACGTTCGATGAGGGCAGGGGACAGGAGATCGACATAGTTGTTGAGATAAAAATTGAACGTCTCCATATTATTCTTCTTCAATCCTTCTTAGAACAACTTTAAAACTTAAGCTATGATCTAATGAAGTTTGATAGCTTTAGCTTCAAACACCCCACCGATCAGTCCTTCTTTGGGTTTTCATTGAATATTGCAATGGCTTTGTCCACAACTCCTTTATTTACCTCCTTGATGAAGGTATCTGCTATTTTTTCCCTCCACCTTTTTTTTTTCCAAGGATCAAGATGGATGTGGAAAGAAATTCCTCATACAGTTTGTCATCGTGCACATGATCGCCTTGGATTTGTTGTGAGCCAATAACTTGTTGCATGACCTTAGCCATAATAACTAGTAATAACTTGTTGTTACTAGTGTTTCAACCAAGACTACAATAGAAATATCCTAGTTATTAGAGAAAATGGCCCATTTAGATTCCCATTTGAAGCTCAATCTATAGGAACTCACGTTCTCTTCAAGACTATGCGGCTATCCCTATTGACACCCTTAATCATATATGTTGGCAAGGAAATTATGGATGCACGGGCCAAAGTTCCGAGTCCTAGTTTCTTGTATATATTGTATTACAACTCAATACTTACAATATAAGAACAGTCAGATGTTATGAGGGGTAGTTTTCTAGAATGTGGTAAGAAGAGAGCACTAGTAAATAGTTAACATATAATTATAGGTCCTTTAACATCACATAATAGTAGACCAATCACTTGTTGTATATTTCATTCATTAGTAAATCAGTTTACAATATTGTATCTTCTATATATTCTTTTGTAAAAGTATAATTTCCTTTATAATACACATTCTATTCTCATAGGTTTTATCATCCTTCTATTGTCTACTACTCCTCTTTCTATACTATATATGTCCTATATAAGTATGCTATTACAGTATGGATGTGTCCCTTGTACTCATTAGTATGCCTCTTCAGTCTTGTGTAGAGGTTAGCTTAGAGCTCCACATTCCTTTTGCGGTCAGATGTGGTGGCCTACAGGTGTTGCTATCCCTTTCTCTCTTTATCCTGCTAACATCATCCCCCCTTTTGAATTGGTGTCTTTTCCTTGAGACATTAGGACTTTTCAAAAGTCCAAAATTGATGTAGTGGCTTAGTGGTTCACTAGAAAAATGTTTTTGTATATCTCCTTCAGCTATTGGAAAGTTGTGTCCCACTGACCTTGGCCTGCTATAATACTTAGATTTGGCTAGTAATCTAGATTAGGGACCCTTCTGCATCTGTTGCAATGGTTGTTGTTTGCATCTACATTGAGAGTTTATTTGCTTCTTTAAGTAGTTCATAAATATGTGCAAGTCTCGAGCTAACCACCTCTCAGAGCTACTTAATTTGTGCTTTGATTGCTTGGACCTTTGATCCTAGATTTACTACAATTATGTGTGCATAGTTTCTATCTGCACTCTACTTTTGCCTTCAATATCTTTCATGACATCATATGTAGTGGATGCCTACAAAATTTGAGTTTCTATGTGGTCTTTTTGATTCTTTAGGGTTTTTGTCAGTGTTGGCCATTGCAAGCAAAAATGGTAGAGGGTATTAATGTCACTAGTGGTGTTCTAAAGAATATTGATCTGAGTCTTGAGGTAGTTGTGGGATGCGACACATTTTTACCATTTTTCTTCCATGTGTTTTGCTTCTAGTTCCTTCAATACTTGATCTCTAATTGTCACCTTTAGATTTTTTACTTCTACTACCTAGGTATCTATGAGTTGTCTCAGTTGTTGTCCCAATGGAGAATTTGTATCTATTTGTACATGAGGTAGTTTACTTTGTATCACAGTGATTGTAGCCTTCATCTACTCTGCATTCTCTGTATGTTGGTTAAGGATGTCTTCCCTTACTACGCTATGAAATATATCCCCAAGTTGAAACTTTTGTATGGAGATATGCTTGATAAGTCCACTTGTGGTCTAGAAATGGGCAATTAAAATAGTTGCAATGTTTCTATTAACTAAGTTTTCTTTTGTTGTGCTAAAAAATACTTTATGTATTGCATTGGTGATGTCTAGGTAGCAACCATTTTGCTTTCAGAAGATGAAAGTAATTCTTCCAATTGTTGTACTTCTCAAGTAGGGTATAGATTCTTTCTCCTTTCCCTTCAGTGTATTTTTCTCTTCTTTCAATGCAACATCCAGGATCTTTGTGTTATGCCAATGGTCTCCTAATGGACCTTTGATTTGACCTCTTCATTCTGGGTCATCAATGTATCAACCCTTTGTTTGGACCTTAGCTCCATTTGCAATTGCTTTAATCTTTTTGTTTGTGTGGTAGTTAGAGTTGGGTCAACTCCCTCAAGTGCTTGTTTCTTCAACTTCTCCTCCATCTCTATTACTTTCCCCCTTTTTTCTTTATGGATGCAACAAGTTGTTCTATAAAATTCTCAATTATGTTGTCCAAAGTTGTTGTAGAGGCTACATTATAATTGATTATGGCTTCTTTGATGATTGCTTAATTTTCCTTGCCCATTTGCATGTACATTTGTATGGTCTAATGTAAATTCCTTTCTTATGCATTAATTTGGTTAATAGGTCGACATCCATTAGATCTTCTTTTTCTTGGTTGTTGCCCTCTGGTGGATGTGATCTTAGTGTGGGTGGGGTTTTCTTTCTTGGTTTTCTTTTCTTTTGTAGTGACTCCTCTTTTTGCACTTACATTCCTCTTGCTCTTCTTTCTTAGATTTTGTATCGACCATCTAAATTATCTACCTTTTAACTCCTTTCTTTTGTCTTAGTTTTTTATTTTCTATGCTTATTTTTATAAGTGCTGAATAGTGGCCTCCTAAACTAATGATTCTCATGTTGAGTCTATGATGGTGGAGTTATTGTCGATCTTCTTCTTTTTCTCCACAATGTCCTGTTCTTCTTTTTTCCTAAGGTCCTTTATTTGTGACCCAGGGGATCCCAACTTTAATCTATTCGGCCTTCTAACTTGTTGTGTAGAGGTTCCTTCTTTTGATGTTGCAAGTCTTGGAATGCCCCATTTTTATATGTAGCTTCTCTTTATTCTTCTCTAGTTGTTCTTTTGCAATCTTTTTTCCTTCTTGTCTATGAATTCTTTGTATATCCCAAACCTTTCTGCATTGGGGTCTTTGGGTAGGGTCAGTAATCTTTGGGCATATGATTCTACTAGTTCATCGCTTATCTCATAGGGTAGTTGTGATATCCATGAAACCCTAAGTTCTACTGCCTCCATCAAGGTATAGTCTTTGTCCACTAGGAAGATAATGTCATTTGGCATATTTTTGGACCATATCATAGGATATGTGTTCCCAGATATGAATTTGTTGCTGGAAGGATTTCAATAATACCTAGTATGTCATAGTGTAGGTTGTGGTGTAATTATATCATAGGATATGTGTTCCTAGATATGAATTTGTTGTTGGAAGGATTTCAAGAACCCCTAGTATGTGTGAGTCTGATTTATTTCACTTCCCTATTTTGATCATTTTACATTATAGTTGGTGACATTTCAGACATTTAGAGACTATTAATTTCCATTATGCAGATTTAGACTATATCTCTTGATTTGGATTAGTTTTGTTTAGTTATGTGGTGATTTGATTAGATCCTATTTTGATGCTATTATGATGCTAGACATGTGAGATACATTTGATGATTATTATTGATGTGGATTATGAGCTCATTTTGTGGATTTGTTATTGGATTCTGATTTTGAGATATTAGATAGAAAATGTAATTTTAAATTTTAATTATGATGTGAATGATTAATGTTATATGCGATGACATGATTATTATATTTTGTTTCTTCGGCTATGATTTATCTATGTTGGATTGACCATTTGATCGAGTGCGCAGGTGATTTTCCAGGCCACAAAAAATCGGAGGCAAATCTCACACTTATGTAATTCCTTGTTAAGCCAATCCATTCCCAAGTGGGATGAGGATCACGTTTGATTGAATGATGTTTTCGCATATGTTTGATTTAATTAATTGGCCTAGTTCACCCTTTTAATTAATTTAATTATGTGTTGTAAAACTTGTGTTTTGAGTTACAGCATTTGGTGTTATTTTTATTTTTGGGCCATTTAAAGTGATTTTACACCTCCCTAAGTGTTTATTAGAGTCCTAAACTTATCCTAGGTGGTACCCCTAGGGTCTAGGGTCCATTTGGACTCACTAAACCCTAGGGTAACTCACATCCAGTCACTCTAAACTTGGGTTTAGTAATGTGACGAAATTTCAAAATGGCTAAGGGTGGGAGATGCGTCATGCCTTGGAAAAGACTCATCTCCCTTCCCAAGGCTTGGGGATTCCTTCACCAAGAAGACTTGGGGGGGGTCTTCAAGACCCCCAAGTGTGTGGGATCTTCCTCCAAGACTCTCACACACGTGTGAGAGCATCTTGGAGGGAGAGAGATCTCTTAGAGGATAAGAGGATGACATGTGTCATCCCTTATCCTCATGGAGCCATGAGGAGAGTTGCCACCTCACCACTTGGGCTCTCACACATGTGTGAGAGCACAAGTGGATAAGGTGAGGGTTTGAATGGATTAGAGGGTGACACTTGTCACCCTCACATTCCTTCTCTCTTACAAGTGCTATGGGATGAGGAAGGAGAATGTGACAAGTGTCACCTTCTCATTCCTCAGGGCCAAATTTGAAGGCCTATTTTATCTCCTCTTGGAGAGGAGTTGGGGGTTCTTGCTTTTGGAATTTTTTCTATCTTTGGAGGTTTTGGGAAATGTTGGAGAAATCTTGAAGGCTTGGAGACTTGGAGAAAGCTTGTGGGCTCTTCTTCAAAGTGCATCCATTCTTGGGCTCTTAAGGTAAGCCTTATGGCAATAGCCATTCCTTATGATTATTTTCATTTTGATTGTGTGCTTGAAATTTGTGTGTTGGGTGTTATTTTTTTGTGTAGGTTTTGGGTGTTGGTGAGAGCATCTCCATTGGAGAAAAAGGCTCAACTCGTATGGGTGGGGGAGAGTGAACCTCCTTGAGGTCACCTCCTAGTGTTGATCTATTTATAGCCTTGAGGGCATTCTATGGTGTTTGGGAGTATTTTGGTTGGCATGAGTGTCATGGTGTTTCATGGAGATATTGTTTTAGCTTGAGGCCTTGTGATTTTGGGATTATTGAGTTTGGAGTGACCTCTTGAGTCGAGGGTCCACTCCCCTACCCCTCGAAACTCATTGTAATGAGTTTAGTTTTGTGCATATCCTTGGGTGAATTTGTGTTATTTTGTGATTCTTGTTGTGGTATGAGAATGATGAGGAGCGTGTAGTGGTAATGCAGACAAAATCAAAATTTGTTTTCTATTGGCAAGACTCCACTTACGGGCTACTGATACACCTCGATTAGTCAGATAACCGTCGGTCGGAATGACTTTCTTAAGTCTCTCCGTGATCAAACTTACGTCGATGTGACCACGAAACTTCCTTCGCCGAGACTTACTTCTATCGGCGAAGTCTTCTATCCTTTAGCCGATGCCCCGATGCCTTAACTGATATCCCTTTTTGTCTTAATCATGACTATGTCGGTATGACTCACTTCTATCGGTCAAACTTTGAACTTGTCTCCCAATGCACCGATTGCATTTGTCTCTAGTAAGACTTGATACTATTGGCAAATCTCCTTTTGTTATTTCTGATGTGCTGATGCATTCTGACTTCAAGTTCGGTGAGACTCAACTCTATCGGTGAACTCCAGTTTTGCTAGGCCAATACACCGATGACTTAATTCTTATCCTCAGTGTAACATTACACCTTCGGTGAGACTTAGATACCCATCCGACCGATGCACCGATAAGACCAACTCTTGATGTCGGTAAGATTTAATACCATCGATGAACTAAACCTTCCATTGGCTGATACGTCGATACTATTGTCACCTTGACTCTATTTGACTTCAGAGGAACACCACAGTTTCAGTGGGACTTGGTCGTTGGTTCTAGCGATACGCCGATGCCACTATCGGCAAGAAAATCACTGTTGGCTAGAACCCCAAAACTCACTCTGCTGGTTTGGGACACATTGATGGCTCACTTGGAACTTTCTTTGGCGAAACGAGATAGAACTCACACCGATAGAAATCTCTCCGTCTCCTCGTTTCAGTCAAACAACCATTGTCGGTCTGATGGTTGATTTACTCCCCGATGGTCCCGGTCTTACCGACAATGACCTCTGTGTCTCTCTGACTCTACAGTTCATCTACTCTTCAACTAAACCCTAGCACATGGAGATGCTAGGTGATCTACAGTGCAAGACACTCCATTTGGATTCTCTGCATCATCAAACAGGAAAACAAAATAGAAAACAAAAATGAATACTTGTACAACGAAGCCATTTCACCGATCTTGACAGGGACCGTACTGGTGGAATGCTTCAGTGAATCATTTTGCAACAGACTACATGAAAAATGAATCTACTAAGTACAGTTACAAAATCCTTGAATTTAAGAACAAGAAAACACAAAAGGGGATGGAACAGAGCTTTATTTTTCTTCAGTACAATTCATACATACTTCCCAAAATGAACACACAACAAGACACAAAATAGAACCCTACGCCAATGTTCATTCTGCTATGCTTTTAACCCACTGTTGTGGGAGGCCAACCATTTCTCAACTAGTCGGTTACAAACTGAACAACAACAACTGAAAAGAAATAACATATGACTAGCCTTTACATGCCTTGGAAGGCTTACAGATATAACTTATTGCAAACTGCCTATTACATCTTAAAACTACTCTATCATACCATGAGAACAATAGATATTTGGACATAGTCCTTATTACATGAATGGTCCTCTAGGACCTTATTGAACAAACAAGATGAACATCAAAGCAAGATGAATGGTCTTCTTGGTGCTCCTGCACCATACACCCCACCTAGAAAAGAACTCATGCCACATGAGTTGATTCTTTGTCTTGCTCCACCTTTGTCCTTTGCTGCCTCATGCCTTCCCCATGATCTTTGGACTGCAACTTGCTTCCATGGAATCAAAAACTCATGCCTAGCATTGTAGGCTCTACTCATACCTTGCCATGAGTGAATGCTTGCACCCAAACCTATACTTTTCTTGCCATTCTTCCTTATTGTCATCTCTACCTAAACACCTACATTCAAAACCTTGTTTGATGCTTCTTATACTACTGCTATGGTAGAATATGTTTGCCTTTCAACTCTTGTTGGCTTTAGAGGACAAACAATGGTCCCTACTATGATAGCATCTTCTTCTTTCCAACCACCTTGTGGTTGCTTGTAGACCTGCTCTTTGACCTTCTTCTGATCCATCTCAGACATCAGCATCTGATCTCCATCATTCAAAACTGAAACCACCTTCAAACTTTGATCTTTGGCAACCCCACTCCTTGAGGTATCCTCAACTTTCCTTGTCTCTTCTTCATTGATCTTCACAAACTCTTTCTTACCCACCAAGATGACCTTGGCTGCCTTCTTTGCTTCAACATCCTCCTGCAATGGTGTCATCAAAAAAGTCTTCCCATCCTTCTTGATGGTGTATGTGTTAGCATATCCATCATATAATGCTTGCCTATTAAATTGCCATGGCCTACCTAAAAGTAGGTGACAAGATTCCATGGGCAAAATGTCACATAAAACTCGATCCTTATATTCTCCAATCTCAAAATCAACATATGCTTGTTCATCTACCAAAAGTGATTGACTATCACTTACCCAAGATGCTTTGTAAGGAGTTTGATGAGGAATCCTTTCTATGTTCAATTTATCCACCATTTCCCTAGACACCATATTATCTGTAGAACTAGAATCTATTACTACCTTGCATACTTTACCTTTGCTTTTGTAATTGGTCCTAAAAAGTGCTCTCCTTAGTGACGGTTCAGTTTGCACTAGTTCTTTGAGCAGCGTCCTCTTGATCATCAGATTTTCTCCCACCTCTGACGTCAAATTCACTTCAGGAGATGTCACACTCCCTGCATCCTCTTGAGTCAATGTGGTTCTTCTCTCATTACCATGAGAAGTTGAGGCCTCCTCTGGACACTTGTATGCCAGGTGCCCTATCTGATTACAGTTATAACATCTCATATTGGAGAACTTGGATCCACTACCTGATCCATTTGTCCCACCTCTTCCATTAGGCCTTCTTCCTCGGTAGCCTCCTCTGCTACTTGAGTCCCCAACTTGCTCTCCTTGGCTAGACTCACCATTAGGCCTCTGGTTAGGAATTCTTCCTTCAAAACTACCTCTGCCTCTAAAATTTCTGCCACCTCCTCCTCTACCTTGCTGCTTAGCTTTCCTCTTCAACTTCTCTTTAGCTCTTAATGCTACTTGAAAGAATTTCTCCATAGTTTCAGGGGTCAATAAACTTATCTCATCTTGAATATTGAACTTCAAACCATTTAGATACCTTGCTACCTTGGATTTTTCATCCTCCATGTACCCACAATGAAGAGTGTATTTGTGAAACTCCTCGGTGTAAGTAGCTACATCCATATCTTTTTGCTTGGGGTTCTACATTTTCCTGTAAATCTGCACCTCGTAGTCAGATGGAAGGAACTGGGACTTGATCTTCTCCAGCATTCTGCTCCACGAAGAGATCATACTCTTCCCATTCTTTACCCTCTCACCTTGGGTGTAATTCCACCATGTAAGGGCAGCACCTTTGAGTTTAGTTTTTACAGACTTCACCCTCTTGTTCACAGGTACCTCTTTGTATTTAAAGTAATTGTTTAGAGCCTCAATCCACTCCACAACCTCCTCAGCATCCATCTTCCCACTAAACATTGGGATCTCCATCCTGGCCTCTGAAGAGTCTTTCCCAATTGCCTTGATGGCTTCAAGAAAGTATTTTTGATCTGCAGGTATCTCTGCCTCCTGCCCTTGGGGTTCTTCACCTTCTTCCCCTTCTTCTTCTCTGTCAGATTCATCATCTGATTTATTTCCTATCTTCAGTGCCTTCAACTCAACCTGGAGTGCTTCCTTACTCCAATCTTGATCATCTCTTCCATCTCTTGGAAGAACTTAAGCACTTCTGTTGTCATCCCCTTCAGAGGCATGATGCTAGCCTCTCCTTCACTCTCCTCTGCTGACATATACCAGATCAACAACAGAACCTTTTATGGCTCTGATACTAATATGATGAGGAGCACGCAATGTTAACGTAGACAAAATCAAAATTTGTTTTCTGTCGGCAAGACTCCACTTATTGGCTATCGATACACCTCGATCGGTCAGATAACCATCGGTTGGAATGACTTTCTTAAGTCTCTTCGTGATCAAACTTACGTCGATATGACCATGAAACTTCCTTCGCTGAGACTTACTTCTATCGGTGAAGTCTTCTATCCTTCAGCCGATGCACCGATGCCTTAATCGATATCCCTTTTTGTCTTAATCGTGACTGTGTCGGTATGACTCACTTCTATCGGTAGAACTTTGAACTCGTCTCCCAATGCACCGATGGCATTTATCTCTGGTAAGACTTGATACTATTGGCAAATCTCCTTTTGTTATTTGCGATGTACCGATGCGTTCTGACTTCAAGTTCGGTGAACTCCAGTTTCGCTAGGTTGATACACCGATGACTTAATTCTTGTCCTCGGCGTAACATTACATCTTCGGTGAGACTTGGATACCCGTCTGGCTGATGCACCGATAAGACCAACTCTTGATGTCGGTGAGACTTAATACCATCGATGAACTAAACCTTCCATTGGCCGATACGCCGATACTATTGTCACCTTGACTCTGTTTGACTTCGGTGGAACACCACGGTTTCGGTGGGACTCAGCCGTTGGTTCTGGTGATATGCCGATGCCACTATCGGCAAGAAAATCACTATCGGCCAGAACCCCAAAACTCACTCCGCTCGTCTAGGACACACCGATGGCTCACTTAGAACTTTCTTCGGTGAAATGAGACAGAACTCACACCGATAGAAATCTCTCCGTCTCCTTGTTTCGGTCAAACAACCATTGTCGATCTAATGGCCAATTTACTCCCCGATGGTCCCGGTCTTATCGACGATGACCTCTGTGTCTCTCTGACTCTGCGGTTCATCTACTCTTCAACTGAACCCTAGCACATGGAGATGCTAGGCGATCTACAGTGCAAGACACTCCGTTTGGATTCTCTACGCTGTCGAACAGGAAAACAAAATAGAAAACAAAAATGAATACTTGTACAATGAAGCCATTCTACCGATCTCGATAGGGACCGTACCGGTCAGTGAATCATTTTGCAATAGACTACAGGAAAAGGGAATCTACTAAGCACAATTACAAAATCCTTGAATTTAAGAACAAGAAAACACAAAAGGGGATAGAACATAGCTTTATTGTTCTTCAACACAATTCATACATACTTCCTGAAATGAACAGACAACAGGACACAAAATAGAACCCTATGCTAATGTTTGTTCTGCTATGCTTTTAACCCACTATTGTGGGAGGCCAACCGTTTCTCAACCTGTCGGTTAGAAACTGAACAATAACAACTGAAAAGAAATAACATATGACTAGCCTTTACATGCCTTGGAAGGCTTACAAATATAACTTATTGCAAACTACCTATTACATCTTTTAAAACTACTCTATCATACCATGACAACAATAGATATTTGGACATAGTCCTTATTACATGAATGGTCCTCTAGGACCTTATTGAACAAACAAGATGAACATCAAAGCAAGATGAATGGTCTTCTTGGTGCTCCTACACCAGAGAACCCATGTGAGATCTACCTCCCCAGCTCGGGGGTGACCCACTAGCGGGTCTATGGCAGAGAGGAGGGCAATTTGCGTGACTTGGTTCCCCCTATTGTGTTTATTTTTCATTGTAGGTTTTGTTGGAGTTATGGAGCTTTGGAGAAGTCTATTTTAGCCTTATTTGCACTATTTGTGTTGGCTGATGTTTGAGAGCCATGGCCTTGGAGGTCTTATTGTAATAGTTGTCAAAATTATTGCCCTCCATTGTATTTGTTGCTGAAAGGAATTTTAATGTGAAATTTGTTTTGTAGTGAATTTAAAAATTATGTATTATGTCTTTGTTTGAGTTCTTGTGGTTATGGAAAGCTTGTCCAAAGAAATTATAATCTTGCTGCCCTATGTCACATGCTATTCTATTTAAAGTAATTGTTGAGTAAAAGCTAGAGTAGAAGGAAAGGTTAGTGAAGTTTATTTTATGATGCATAGTGAATATTTTCACCACAATTGCTTGCTGTTTACTTGCAAAAAAAAAAAAAAAATTATGATTGTCATTTTCATCTTGCTGTTTTGAAAGAAAGAAATTATATGACTGGTTATTCTTAAATTATTTATTAAAAAAAAAAGAGTATAATATTCAATTTAATTACTGTAAAAAAAAAAGCTATTCTATTTTATTTATCTTTCATGAAAACTGTAAATAAAATCTGATATTATAAGTTTACAATCTAATTTCTCCTTGTATTTTTTTACTGTGTAAATATGTTAGAATGCACACACACACACACACATATATATTTATTGCTGAAATTACATTTTCAAACTAATGTTATATTTGTGCTAAAACTGGGTGTATATATAACTGTGTATACACACACACAGATACATATATATGTGTGTGTGTGTGTGTGTGTATGTATATATATACATATACATATATGTATATGTATATATACATACATAGATGTATATATACATATACATATATGTATATGTATATATATATTAGTAATAAATAAGATTTTATTTTAACCAAAAAAAATAGAGGGCGAAGTTTATTTTGACAAAGATTATAATACATAAGAAGCTGAGCGAATGGAATGCCAGACCTGATTGAGGGTTTTAGTTGTTTTGTTGAATGAAAAAAAGAAAAAAAAGAGAAGGCAGTGGGATGGGGGCCACAACCGCCGCCCCACCGCTTATGTTCTTGGCTGTGGGTGTGGGGAGGGGGTCGAGTCCCCTCCCCACACCAACGGTCCCCCCAACATTTTACCTTCGACCAAAACAACAGCACCCACAACAAGGAAAATAAACGGTGGCATCCCTGCGGCTCGGCCCTTGGCCGTATTTTGATCTGTGCCCTTCGACTTGTTTGCCACTTGAAAATAAAAATGAATATATTTTGCTTTTTGTAGTTCCTTCAAACACAAAAAGGAATAAATATCTTTAGATTTATGCTACTGTATATGTGTGTGTGTGTGTGTGTGTGTGTGTGTGTGTGTGTGTGTACACACACACACATATATAAACAAAAAGAAAAAGGAAACCCTGTATCTATGAAATAGATTTATAACTTTGTGAGAGGTATTCAACATGGTTTCCATTCCTTCCAACAAACCCTACCTGCAACAAAAATGGGGAACCAAAACAAAAGAGGAGAGAACAAAATGAATGAAAAGAAAGAAAAGAGAAGAATGAGGAGAGAGGATAGATAGGGTTATGGCATAACACTAAAGATGATAATAAAATATTGGGAGTTTTAGGGTTGTAAGATGAGTGGAATTTTTAGTTAAGTTTATCTAATTTAATCATTTGTCATTTACACGTAATTTTTCATCCCCTTCTCATTTTAAACTTTTAGTATTATTTTTTCCTTTGAGGGACTTTTAAGAGGGCCATTTTCTTGAGTGTGAGGATTTAATTTTATTATTGGCTTTTGTGTAGTTTTTTATGTGGGTAATGGATTAGAGTATTTTATGGGTTTAATTTTTTTATTCCCCCCCCTTGTGATATTTTAGTGGGTGGGATTTAATTAATTTTAATACTAGCCTTTAGATTTGTCTAGAGGGATTTCATTAAATTAGTTTGGGAAAATCCTATTATTAATTTATTATTGTTATTGATTTTGTTGGGATGGGTAAAGAGGCATTTATTTCCTTTTGGTGAAATTTTACCTTGGCATTTAACTTATTTTAATTGTCAAAATTATATTTTTTAGTGGACCTTTATTTGGGGCTTTAATATTTAATGATTTATTTATTTTATTTGTTTTCATTTATTCAAGGGGTAATTTTTATAACATTATTTAGGGAAAATTATTTTAATCTTTTAATTATTTTTTTCTCATAATTATGTTGGTAAGAGACCTTTTTAAAATAAATAACTCAAACATTAAAAATCTGTTATGTTGCCGAATTTTTTCGAGACTTAAGGCAAATAATTTAACCAAGATTTCTTATCACTAAATAACAATTATTTTACCTTGCAACCATTAATTTTTATTGAAGGCATATTTATTTAATCTATTTTATGCTCTAGATGTAGGGTTAGATTTTGACCCCTGTCGGGATCTTGTCACTCACTTAGGTAACTTAGGGTTCAGGTGCATTCGACCCTAACCCTAGTAGAGACGCTCCTCGCGTCGCATAACCCCCTAGTCGGCTATCGTCACGCAGGGGATTGCGTATGTAAATGCTCTTCCACGAGAATGATTGACATGTTTACGCCTTATGCGTATTGCCATCAAGCACGCTGACGCGTGCGAGGGGGTTCCTAGGGACATGTGGAAAAGTTTTTTGATATTTCATGTCATGACCACATGACAAATGTGGACATGACACATGTGTTGCGTGTCGTGACCGCATGGGAAATGTGGGCGTGACAGTATGACACAGTGTAGGTTGTGGTGTAATTGGTGTACATGGTCATTGATTTGAGTTGCCACTGTTTTGTTCTTTTGCCATATTTTACCAGAAAATAATTGTAATGCATACATAAAATAAAATGCTAAGCATATAATCAAAGTACCATATTAGAATTGGCAGTGTGTATTCTTTGTGCATTGGATATTTTCTAGTAGTTTCTCAAGGAGTACCTCACACAAATCAATGTCTTTACCTTCCACCATCATTTCATATGTTGTACAGATTGAAGTACCAGTCGTAGAGCCCTCTTGGTTTGTATAATATACTTTGTAAGCTATCCCATGGTGGCATACCACATGGATGGGTTTGTGGTTTTTGTGACATCTAGACTTCTCCCATCAGGTGTTTCTCTAGTTAACTTAGTTACCTTGTCAATTTTTATTGCTTTCTTGATACCTCTTATTTTGCACTTAACCTTGTGATGGCTTGAATAGCCTACTTTGTGATCTAGTTGGGTTTGTCCAGATATACATACTCATCATGGATGCAACTCAAGATAATCTTTATCTATCCTTCTTCCTTTGAAACATCTAAGAATCTCTTCCATACATCAATCTTCTTCTTCCCAACATGTTGGTACTAAGGCAAGTATTGTTCTTGTCTAGGTTGTAGCAGAGTCTTTCATAATGATTCAAATGTTGTGTGGTCAATCTCTATGAGTGGTGCATGGATGTATTTCCTCACATCCTCCATGCAGATTGCATTTGCTATTACCTTAGAGAATGTGTTGTCAGGATCTACCTCCTTTGCCTTATACGGGAATTTCTTGTATTTTGGTCATGGTTTATGAGAAATGTCAACCTAGGAAGGGGTCTACATTTTTATTCTTGTGATCTTTTATTCACCAGCTTAGCTTGTAGTGATTAGTAATGGTCTAGTCATTTTCTCATAGGATCTCACAACTTAGCAATAAACAAGTGACATTTGTTGGTGGCTTAATCCTCGTTATATAAGCCTTCAATGGTGGGTTTTTTGCATTTTTTGTTTTATTCATTCTTAGGTTTCCCACTTTTTTTTACTGTTGCTTTTCCTAAAGACTCACGTGCCTTAGTCTTTACTTTAGACTATGGTACCTAATGTTTATGATACATATGTGGTTTTTAATTGATTAAGTGGTGTTGTGGTAGAGATTTAGCCTTGCTCTATTAACATACCCTACTAATAACTTATCTTCTAATGTCTTTAGTCAGACTGCACCTGAAGAAGAAATTTTTGCAATGTGGTATGGTCCAAGCCATCTCATTTTTAGCTTCGCCTAATTTTTGAATTTACTATCATAGAGTAAAACCAAATCATCAATGTTGAATGTTTTGTACCATAAATTCCTATCGTGCCAAGCTTTCTGACACTTTCATTCTAGGTTTTGGTGGTAGTTTATTTTCATCATTTCATCAAATCCTCCAATCTCTATTTCAAGGATTCCTCATCATTCAATGACAAGGCAAGTGTGGTTCTTAAGTTTGGTACAGTAAAATTTAATGGCAAGGTGGCTTCAAGTCCATATACTAACTCAAAAGGGAAAAAAATTAGTTGATCTCTTGTAAGTTGTTCTATAAGCCCATAATGAGCTGCAGAAATTTTAACATCCCAATCTGAAGTGTTTCCATCACACATTTTTGTAAATGTAGTACCTATGATCTTATTGAAGGCTTCACTAGCTCTATTTTTGTAAGTGTAGTACCTATGATCATAAAATTATCCAAGATTTCTGTAACGACCTTATTGACAAAATGATTCCCCTAATCATTGGTTATGCTTAGTGGATAGCTAAATCTAGTGATAATATTTTCATATATGAATTTTGCAGTGGTCCTAGCAGTACAGTCTTTGGTTGGTCCAACCTCTGCCCCTTTTGTGAGGTATTCTACTCTGATAATGATAAATCTGGCTTTTGATTTCATCTTTACTGGATCTATTGGTCCAATAAAATATCTTACCCATTTCTCAAAGGGTACTTGAGCTAAAATTGGATGCAAAGGCATTTCATCATTTGTGGTAGGTTTTCTTACCCTCTGACACATCACATTGATTTGCATATTTATTGTCATCCTTGAATAATGTAGGCCACCATACGCCTGAGAACATAACTTTCTTTATGGTGCCTTCCCCTCAGCTGTAACCTATGGATATTCCCTCATGTGCTTCTTAGAGGATGTCTTGTCTTTCATGGTCAAATACTACTCTCTAAATGATATCATCTCTTCCAATCCTATGTAATTCTCCTTTGATCAATGTGTATGGGAGTGACTTCTAAAATAGATTCTGTTTGTCATCTGTGGAGATATTATCAAGAATTTTTCTTGTTGAGAGTATTTATGCTATGCCATTTAGTTCTGTTGGTACTAGAGTTATTCTAAACAAGTTTGCACCAACTAGATCCTCTTCCATAACCTCGATTTCTTCACCTATATCAATTCTTGAGAGGTAATCAAGTACTTGGTTATTTTTCCTAGTTTGACCAATGATGTTGAAGTCAAATTCCTGAAATAATAATAGCCATCTACATACTCTCCCTTGTATCACTGGTCTATTGTGTAAATACTTTAGGGGCTCATGATATGTAAAGAATGTGAATGGGGTGGATAGTAGGTAGTGTCAAAACTTGTGGATAGCAAGGACTACTCCAATTGAAGTCCTTGAGGCATCAACATGTACATGAAATAGAAAATTCAAATCTAGAGAGATTAAAATAGGTGCATATCCAATTAATTGTTTTGTTTGTTTTCTTTCTCAACAAATCTTGTATTGGTGTTTCAATTGTGGATAGCCTCATATAAACTTTCGATGATAACTAATATATCCTAAGAATGTCTTGACCTTCAATGTTGTCTTAGGGGGTGCAAATTCATTATAAATGCTACCTTTAGAGAATTGACCATAAGTCCTTCCTTGCATATAATTTTAACGCCATAAAATGTGTACACTAGAATTTTACACTTAGTTTAGCACCTAGTTGGACTTAAAATGTTAACTTTGTTAATCAAGACCTATTTTAACACCTTTTTGAGCATAAAATGATAAAATCTTGATCTCGATGAATAAAACTAATAGAATAAACTAAGGATTGGACTAAGCCCACGACAATTGACACTCCCCAGAGTTTGTGGGGCTAAAGGCCTAGGGCACACGAGCACCCTGGTCCCAGTTGGGATATTTAGCCCCTCTCTTATAGTGTCGACTTAGAACACCTCCCTAGTTTGTACATGTTGGCTCCATTTAGTTATATTCATCGTTTGTGAGTGGGAATACATATATAAAGGAGTTTTGTATTTCATTTTACACCTAGAGAGCTTATTATGAGAATGAATTATCTTATGCTATTGTGTTCTATGATAAAGTGTTCTTCATGCTTGGAAGTGTTATCTACTTGTAGATGCTATTGAAGTTTTTTTGTAGGTATTTAAGGGAGTTTCAAGCCTTCTCTATCATTCTCCTTGTTGGTGTATGATCTTGAGTTATGTTCATCAACTAGGGTTTTACCTCTTATGGTAATCATCATCATTTTCATTCATATTTCCATCATATTATTATAGATCTGGCCTTTTCCCTCCTAGGGCATGCACTCTTGGATCTAATCAATGCTATAGTGGAGGTGGAAACACCAACATAGGGTTTGACTAAGGAAAGCCCATATACACAACACAACCTTTTCCTCTTTCCTTGTGTGTAGGTTAGAGATATAGGTTTCTGAAGATAATTTCTGGGAAGAAGACATATCTTGTAGGTATAGGTCTGGAGGTATCACAATATTTTGCTAAACCCTAATCAGGGTCTAGGGTGCTCGAGTACCTTGGTCTTTGGTGTTTTTACTCCTAGATCTAGGTTTTGATCTGCTCCTTGATCTTTGTTGTGCTTTTGGTTTTCTGAGATATATTTTTGATAGTTAGTTATAAGCCAATCTTTGTCATCTAGGGTTTGGCCATTTGCCCTAGCTTCCTTGCTTGATCTTAGTTGGATTTGGTTGAATCTTGTCTATACAAAAAAGGGAAGAACCCATGTAGTTTGTCTCTCCTTCTTTAGTATAAGCCAAGCTCAGTTTGTGTCCTAATGTTTATGGAAGAGGGTTTTGACCTAGTTTAACCTCTTAGGATAGTCCACTCTTTTCTATCTAACATTTTGGTGAACCTAACTTGTCTCTTGTCTCAGTGCATTTTTTCATCCTTCTTCTTTCATATATGAGTTGTTTACTACCCTATATCTGATTGGTATTGAGTTCATTAATCCTTTTTCATACATACGTAGTTAATTTTGCATAGTTTCAAGACTAGGATTTGTGAAAACCTTGCATTCTTAGAAAATCTAGCTAGTTTTGAACCTAGGGTTTATAGGTTTGAGGGTTGTTTCAGATCTTGTTGCATTGAAAGATTTTTTGAATTTGCTATACCTTGTCATTCTTTCTTATCAAAACATTCTTGCATCCTTGCATTTGAAATTTGGAAAAGAAATACTTCATTCTAGACTTGGAAAAAAACATATTTATCACTTTGTTTGCATCTCATAAGGATAGATCATTATAACATGATTTAAATTTCTAATTTTTGCATCCGATCTGATTGGTACTATAGTAATTAATCATTTCATAGTGTTACATTATGCATTTGAATCTTGTTCATTGCTAGAATTTGTCAGAAACAAGTGTATTTTGTGAAAACCTAGTTAATGTTGCAATCTAGGGTTTATGATTGATATTTAGTTTCAAATTTCGCTGTTGTCATTTGCATTCCAAATATGATTTTAAATTGTTCTACAACATTGCAAATGTCATCTTGCATTGAAGTTTGAAACTATGAACAATTTTGAGTAGTTACATATTGAAAAAAACACATTGAAATTTGGATTTGATTTGAGCATTGGCAATATGGATATCTAAGTGGATTTGAGTAGAGTTGAATTTGATCAAGGATATATGATGTGTATTATGTTTTTTTACATATGAACAAAACATTGCTTCACTTAAACAAAAATTCAAATCCTTCTTTTTCTTCATCATTCATTTCTTCTATTGGTGCATCTTGTGTGTTACTAAAGTTTGTAGATGCTTTGTGAGCTTTGTGACCTGGTGCCCTGATTATAACATTCTTGTGTGAAGAAGCCTTCAAATCATGGGTTCTAATTCTTTGCATAACAATGATACCAATACATCAAAACCTCAAATTCCTAGTCTTATCACACAAGAAAGTCAAACATTTCTTCCTAATATCTCTACTTTACATCTTTCTAAAGCATCAAACTTCCCTGAATCCATCAACATTAATGACCTTGTGGCTCATGTTCTTGAAGCTCAAATTCAAAGATTAGACACGAAGTTGGCTAATTTCCAACAATTTGTAAGCTCGGAACACATAGTTGAAGAGGCTATCCCTATTGTTGTGAGTCTAAAAAGTCTTTTGCCCAAAGGTCAAGAAGGATTAGAAGTCTTACATGGCCTTTCTCATATAGTGCAAAATAACTGTTGTCAATTCAAGTATGCACCCTTGTTAAGTTCATGAAAACTTAACTACTTGTTGAAACATGTAATCATTCTTGGATGTGGGTCTCCTTTTATGAGAACGAATCTCCAGAGTGAGTTGGTTCTCTTATAATTCCTAAACTACTGACTTGAGGGGAAAAAGGATAGAAGGATGTAATTGAAATGCAAATTAACTATAGAATCTAAACTTGATGAATTTCTTTCACTCACAAACAGATCCTCTAACCTGAATCCTCACAATTCCATTGATAGTTTATTCCTGAAGTAATTTGCAACCAGGTTTGGATGAAACACAAACTGCAACCAGGGAAAAACTAAGTTTTAACAATATTGAGACATAATAAAGGACATACAAGGTCACAATATAACATCAGATCAAGATTGCAAAATATGTGAAACAAGATGATTTTCTATTAGAACTAGAAGGAGTACAATGCATGAAAATAAAATATGAGCCAACTGCCTCTATATAACTCTGCCTGTGAACAAGAGAGAAGAAACTGATGCTAATTGACTGAGAAAAATTAATACTTTTCTCCTATAAATGCCTCCAAAAGATCTCCTCAAAAGAAAGCTGAAAAAGCTCCTAAAAATAGACCCTAAGTCCATTTTCAAGCTACTCATGAAGGCCAAAAATAAAGCACTGTATCTATCACCAATCTAGAAAATAAAGCTGCAAAATTGCCCTCTCATGTGGTCCCACCATAAAACTGCTTTTCTCTGCTCATAAAAGCTCCAAAATTTGTCCTATATGACTAAATAAAATAAATCGAAATGAGATATTTGAACTGTTTTATTAGCCTATAAATTGCCTAAAAATAGTTAAACTTTAAAAGTAATTTATAATTTCATTGCTTTAAAGTTAACTTTACAATGTTGTGGCAAATTTAATCAATATCCTATTCGATATGATTTTTGCAAAAATAAAATGATATTTGGCTTATAATTTCACCAAGATATTTACAAGATATCACCATTGATTTTCTATAAAAATCATAAAAAGATGATATATTACACATATTTGCAAAAATAAATGAAAGCCTTAAAGGCTTGACACCATGGCTTCCATGTGTCCATATTCTGCCACCTCACTCTGTCTAAGCAAATACCACATGTCGAGATTGACCTCTTTTTACCATGCCATCATCTTGCATGCTTATCATGTTTTCAAAGGTTTTTGCTTTGGTCTTCTCATACATTTGAAATATATAAATAAAATGCATATGTGGGAGGTGAATGACACTCAACCACATGCATAATCAAATGATACTTGGACTCCAATATGAGTCGACCACGTAGGAGATTAAGGCCTTGAAAAGGTTCTAAAGGCACAAGCCTTGTTCACTCATGATTATGTCCACCTTTGACTTTATAAAATAAGACACATTCCACAAGTTGTCGGCCACTCCTCATCATGATTGCTAGGCACCATCAATGCAAGGTTTTGACCACGATCCCATTTGGATAAAATAATTATGTTGTTTGCATGGTCAAAAAATGAAAAGAATGTCAAAACAAAAGCAGATACAAACCCTAAAACTTCGGTCATTTCATTTGTTGTTGGTGTTGAGTTTGGCTCTGCAACTCCCTTGCCGCCGACTTGGGGTTTCATGGCTCTGCATACTATACTCCATATCTGGTCTTCTGTGGTTGAAAACGTTGCATTGCTTGAGTCAAAATGATAGACCGAATTGAGTGAGTATGAACCTGAAGCTTAAAATGGCATTTTGACTGTATTTTAGTGGCATTCCTTTCTTAAATGGCTGCGGCCATGCTGCTCTTTCTTCAGTTTCTTAGCTTGATGTACATTTTGCTTGGTTTATTCTGTGTTGAACTTTGTGAATATGGAAAAATGACAAAGTCTTGAAGCTGGGCCGCAGCCATAGTTTTCTTCTCTGCTACACCATACTGTAAGTTCTCACTGTCATTGCTTCTACTGTGGCTTCTTTCATTTTTGTATGTGCAAACTACGATGAGGGTTTCATTTTTTCATTGGCTGGGTATCTCAAAATACCTTCATACATACTATGGCCGTGGTATAGAATGTATTATGTAGCTTGCTCTTTGTCATTTGATATGAAAAGTTTTACACAGGAGCTTTCTTCTCTCCACGGCTATGTCCATAGACAGTCCACTTGCTATGTTTGATTGTATTTTTGCAAGAAAAAGAAGACTCTTTAGAACTCAACAAGGGTTTCATTTTTTCACTGTATAAACATGAACTTCTCCTACGGCCTTGTCTAGATAGTTTTACTTAACCATTCCTTTTCTCCAACACTATAAAAATGTTAGGGTTCTGAAACTCGACATGGGTATTTTGAAAAATGATCATTGTTACATCCCTATTTTCTAACTTGCTATACTTTTACTTTTTACTTGGGCATAAGTAAATTTGTTGAGATGTTATAGACTTAAGACAGGATATGACATGGAATTGTATTGAATATCAATTATGAAATCATGGAAATGATTATGTTATGGTCGATTTAATAACTGTATTATAAGATTTGATTTATTAGTTGAATTTATCGAATAAAGATGCACTGATCTCTAATTGTTTGATGACAAGTGAAACAAGATTACAGGGTATCGACTCTCAGAGAGGAGAGAGAGAGTATCTTTCGAGAAGAGAGAGATAGACCTTGGATTACGAGTGGTCAATTTGCCAAACGAGTCTAGTGTTAAACGATAATGTGAACCAAAGAGTCATATGAGGTAAGTCTTATCTTGCTAGTTTTCTTTCGAATCTAAATCGACAGGTAGTCGATATCCTGATTATCATTTAGTCAAGTCGATGGTGAGTCGACATAGTTGTTTGTGAAGTAAACAACGTCATTGACGTAGAACGGTTGTTTTTATCTTCTTGAGTCACTTGAGGTTTTATTATCGCCTCTTAGACGTTAAGACGTTCCCATCAAGTTACATGATGCCGATATTGTCGTCGTTTAACGTCAACAGTTGAACCTATTTTGTGGCGGATTTGTGGATCACGTCTCGTAGTCGAAAGATGCGAGAAGTTGTTTTGTGCGACAAACGATTTAGAAAACTTGTTTTGCGTTACGCCCAATCCATCGTGATTGCTGTAAAAATGCATTGATCATGTGTTGTGAATTTATTTCTTTTTGAAAATCGACAGACGTCGAATTAGAGACTTAGGTGTGTTTTAACCTTTGTCGTAATGTAAAGGAATATGCTAAATTAAATAGTTATATTTCTGTAGACATTGAGGAACTCCTTTATTCTTGTCTGTTGACGGAATCATTTTAAAGTTCGAAGAGGGTATCTCTAATCTTTTAGGGAGCAATTACTACACACATTTTCTTCATAAGGAGTGCATGTCTTTTATTGAGAAGTCCACGATTTGTGGGCACTTGTTTTAACCAACTCTGAGTGGACAAAAGTGGTTACGCTCAATTAGAGCTGTATGAAATATTATAGTGGTGAGTTCAGTATAAGAAATTGAGCGGTACTTCTAAACCACGAACACCTATCAATTTATTGGATAATTCTTGTGCTTCTACGGCATATTATTCGCTGCCTTGTAGCACGTCTTTACTATTTTTGGTAAGTTGGCCTTCGTTTATTCTCTTGATCGACGTTGGAGACACTTTATTCATTTATAATCTACCACCTTGCTAGAACTAAAACACCACTATTCGGTGTAATTGTGAATTTAGAGGTTTAGAAGCCTTCATTTTTGAGTAGTGGAGAGTAATGTTATTTCTGGAAGCCGCCACCTCGCCAATTTTGGAACTCCATTGTGGGGGACAACTGCAAACTAAGTGGAGGCAAAACTGTATTCTAGTTGGTCGTCAGTATTGATCCAGAGTCGTAGAGGGACACATAATAGTTCTTTTTATGTTGTCTTTTCTTTTGAATGATTCTTTTTGTTTTCTAGTTTTAGATCACCATATAGTCATTGACCAAACTTTTATTACTAAGATGGCAAATCTTTATTCCTTATGATCGGCTTTGAGTGGAGGAACATCTTACTCAACTATAGACTGCCACCCGCACGAGTTGAACTCCACTTTCGGTGTATTAGCAAATTACGTGGTATTGAAACCTTTTTCTTATGAGTAGTGGGTGGGGTTGTTACTTTTTCCAACTGCCACATCACCTTGTAAAGATCCATCATGGAAAGTGCTCGCTTATGGTTAGGAGCCGTTGTACATGCCATAAGACGGGCCATCTTAGGAGGCATGGTGGACAGTTGTGGGGCCGTGGCAGAGCTTCACCGTGGGAAGGTTTTAGAGTGGGTTTTTGGAGTCAGTTGGAGTGGTCTTGGAGAGAAGGGAGGACGTTAGATACAAGAGAGTAAGGAACGGTTTAGAGAAGAGGGGGGATCCGCAGCTCCACTGCGAAGTTTTCTTTACCAGAGAAAAGTTGTGAGGGGAGAATGGTATAACATTACTTTTGGCAAGAAATAGAGGGGAGCTAGTTGGCAAACGAGTAGAGGGTAGAGCATAATGAAGAAGGAAGGGATAATGAGCATTAGTGCAAGCTTGAGATCACGGGGAATGTGTATAATCTTCCATAGGATCTTTAGAAGCTTGTCTAAACAGGTGGGCAGGAGTTTGGAGCAGCTAAATACGAAATAGATTAGAGGGAGTTTTTAGTCTGGAAGATGCTCGCTAGTTTGTGGACAAAGAGGTATGTAATTGACATCCATATGTTATGTTGCATTGATCTCATGACTGTGGTTTTCCTGCTTACATCAATTTGTGGCTTCATTGTTTGGTATGGCAATCTTCTTCATCTACTATGTGTATGCCTCTATTATTGGCTAAGTGTATATGGTAGGAACAGACTATTTTCAAAAAGATAATTTGCAATGTTCGAAAGAGTTTACATCAGTTTGGTATTAGAGCAATAAGTGAAGATCCTATAAGAGATTGAAGATTTGTGTGTTCCTTCCCTGGAGTGGTGCAAGTCTTAAAAAAAAAAAAAAGTGTTGGAAAAGAAGAAAAGGCATTCCAACTTGTGGATTGCCATTGCAGGATTAGTGTAGTGTTTTGGAGCCCAAAATGTTCCATTGACATTAGATTCTCTCCATACATTGCAATTATCTTTTCCTATTTTGTAATCTTTTGTTTTGGACGTAGTTACCTGCAACAATCTCTCGACTGTCCAACTCTCATGTGCCCAACACAGCTGAAATTCACTCTTATTTTATATCCTTGTCCATGGTCCAAACATGAACCCAACAAAGAGATACACTGTGTCACCGTTGAGGTGATACATCACTCACCTATTGATCAATAGCAGACGTGTGCTCAGTTATGGTCTCTCTCGGTATTCGGGTCCTACTCTTTGGCTATCGATCTCTTTGGTGGCCTTCTTAGTCCATTTGGGCCTTGCTTAAGTTTAAGGAAATATCCTAACAAGGAGAAGAAGGGCTACATACAGATTTAGAGGACATCCCTGAGTGTGGAAATGGCTGTCACAGTTTGGAAGGCATCCTAGGCTGAGGGAAAACAAAAGATCAATGTCTAAGAGGAATAGGGGAGATAGAATCTTTATGAAAGATGTGTATCACTAGTCTAAAAGATTGGTGAAGTGTTGTTCATGGTGAACAACTGTGCAAAAGGTAAAAGTTGTAAGTCAACTAGGAGTTACAGCTGTCGAAGCTCTAGAAACAAGAAATAGTTGTAACGATGTATTTAGTTTTTGGCTATACATACAAATATGGAATTGTATTATGATGTGAAAAAGAGGATAATTAAGTTGGAAGAAAAAAAATAAGACAAAAATAGAAGTAATTTAGCAAACAAAGGACCGGCAAAAAGAGTTGCAAAGATTAGAGTTTGAGTTAGAGGAGCTATGGTGGATGTTGGAGGAGTTTGAGGTACGCAAAAATAAGAATCAATGATAAAGGGGTAAGAACCCTAAGGTTGTTCATTAATTTTTTGGTGTATAAACCTATTTGATTGTTTTCAATTCGACTTAAGTATTAAGTGTCGATAAGTTATGGATCTCAGATGATGCAAGGAGATACCCAAGTATAGAAAGTCATTTCTTATGATCTTTGGAACAACGATGGTGTCTAGAGAATCTATCTAAGTCAAGAAGACTAGTTTCGAGTTAAATGAAACTCTTTAGTTAAACCTTAACTAACCTGGATATGGTAATTATGATATTAAGGCATTGAGATCATTGTGTAGATCATGATTGAAAGGTCAAGTGCCCTGACTATGCGTAATTATTCTTACTTGCAAGAAGTGATTTAGATTCCTAGACTATAATGCTTAACCTGGTTAAGGTTAACATCTTAGTCGTAATTAATCTATCTATATCTTTTATGAGACAATAAGTCGTGAACCTCAGGTATTGTAAGGATGCAATGAGAGTCCTTGTAAAGAAAGAAAATTGAATGGGTCTATGGATTATAGACAATGAAAGAAAACATGTATGAGTCAGGAAGACTAAATTAATGAAAATGCCACGACTTCATAAGTAAAACGTAGTTGACCAAGTCGATCTGTAGGAATATGATAGTATCCAAGTCGAGTTGGGGTGGGTGAACATTACGACAACGTTCATTGTGAACGTCAATTTATATTCAAAACTATGGCCATAGTAATGCATATGTCTCTGCATGCATTTGTCGGTTCACTGTATCTGGATTGCACATCCTATCGGGAATCATACTTAGCTAGAGGGTATCTAGGGTTGTATGATAGATAGAGTTGTGTAAGATACAACACTATGTACTCGGAAAGGCAAATTACCACTGGTCTCCTTGGTCTATACTTCTCGTGAAGGGAAGGGCCACTTCCGGTTAGGAAGGAGTGCGGGAGACCGACGGTCTGTGGTTGGAGGTAAATCACTGGAAAGATACTCTCTCTCTCTAGCAGAAGACATGCCGAGGCTTGCGATAAAGATGTCAGATTTCCGGATGCAGTATATCTCTGAGACTTGTGTTTATTGAGACTAAGTAAAATATTATCTGTTTCAGGTATTTATAATTGATTTATTTTTGTAAACATTGTACTTGAGAAAGTCAATATGGTTTATTGAATTTGTCATGAGATATCTTGTAATTGTAGTTACTCAACTTTATGTTGAATAAAAGAAAAATTTTCTCTGTCTCATTTTACCTTGTAAAGTTACTTTATGGTGATTTTTTTTTTTTTTTTTGGTTTTTACTATGTTTTTAGAATGTGGATGTTACAATCATGAATGGCATCATATGTTATAGCTTGGTTTGAATATATCTCTGCACTTTTCATTTCACTGTATGAACCAAGTTTTTCAAAACTGAAACAAGGGTTTACCTTTTTTGAGCACCAAACTCTTCCTGTAACATACACTGACATATGATATTATTTTCTCCTTCTTATGCTGTTATTGCTGAGTCATATTCATTTTAAGAAAAGTGAGGATTTCAAATACTGTTCTCTATTTCTGTAGCTTCACTTACCACTCTAGTGGACTATAGTAATTACACATTTCAAACATGATTGATGTCTTCTCTGAATCATGACATTCTGGCACTATAACAAATGAAGGAAACACTTTATTCACCTATTCTTTATATACTGTAGCAACATGAACCTTCTGTTGTTCTTCTCTATACTTTAACATATGAAATGTATTATGTAAGATGTCCTATAGGACATCAATCGGGTCCACTATATTTTGTGTCACCAGTTTGACAGATCACTTCTTATGATGAAGATTTTGTTTGAGCTCATTCATAACTAGACACAGCCATGCACTTATATATTTCACTTTGACACATAATGACATTCTATAGCATGAAAGATGATGATGATCACACTTATTTAATTATTCTTCTGTCATATGACAATGATGTTCTATTGCAACACATGTAATGAAGTGTCCTACATTCCCTCTTTTGAAGCTTGTCAAAGAGAAATATGAGCCATCTGACCTAGCTGTCTTGTATTCTTCTGTTACAGATCTGCAATACTAGCATGTTTCTTTTATAGATATGCATTGAATGTAACATGTGATACACATTGTTCTGATGCTCAACTTATTAGTAGCAAAATGTGAAGCATAATTAGATATATTTCATCATTTAAAAGGCAACTTATGTAATTTGAATTCTAAATTTGATTTTGCCACTCCACTTAAATGAGAAAGTATAATGTTTGGTACTCACTTGTCCTTGCAAACTTGCTTACTGGTTTATAATGGATACTCCTATTGGATTATTGATCATGGATGAGTAAGCAATCCTTAAATAGGCAACACTTGTGAATACTTATTCTTTTATCAGTCTGATGATTATATATGCATTATGTGCTCCTGATCATTATCATGCCCGAGAATGTCATTTTCATGACAGTTGGAGCAATGACATAAGCTATTATATGCATTAAATGTTGTCCTTCATCAGTTTAGGTCATGTTCTTGGTTGCATTTCATACCTTGAACTGAAAGCATGGTCATTTCTTGAAATGGGACTGATGCATATGATTGTTCTTGCTATTCCTTTAGCTTATCATGTGAATTTCATCAATGCTTTTCTTTTTCAATTCATCCCTTCTGTGATCAAGGGGCAGCAGCATGCTGGGCTCAACCTTGTGGGAGGCCATTTGATACCACATGTTGAAAGTCTTCAATTAGCTTCATGATTTGTCCTATATCTGCACACGAAACAAAAAAATTAGAATAAAACAATGATGCTCTATGTTTGCTTCTCTTTAGTTCTTTCTGCATACGGATGTTGCTCATTTAATCAATGCATTATAACTAAAGTATTATACCTCTTCTGATAGATGAAGGATTTTCATAACCGGATCTTCTAACAGGACCCTTCTCGCAATTTTTCAGGTACATATCAAGGTCGGGAGTAGGACTGGAAGCTACTACGAAGATCAACCAAAACAAGGAAATGATGGCTATGTCTTTCCCTCCTCCTTCATTAGGTGCATAGTATTTTGATTATATTTGCATGAGTTCAGCTATAACCCATGGCTTGTGTGAGACATCTTATATGTCTTAGTTTCCTTCAATGCAATGTTTATTCCTTTATGTATTCAAACTTGTAAATGAATAACCATTGTGATGAATGAATACTTATCTCATTTTACTGTTTTGCAATGTAATGAATGATTTGTGTTAAGGGAAAATTGGAGTAAACATGAATAATGAATATATCAATATCAATAATACCCAAAACTCAATGAAATATAGAAACAAAGAGATCAATCAAACAAAAGAACTTCAAAACCTTTGCAAACCTCAAAACTTCATGGATTCCATTGGTTTCCTATTTCAATCGATCTTGCATGTATGAATAAGGCCCTCTGAGAGTGTACTTCCTTGCTATTCCAAGATTGTCAATGGAGAATGGTTGTGATAGTGCTTTGTAATGAAGATGAGTTTCACAACAATGGTAGTGATATGGTAACAAGTTGATCGTAAGCAAATGAAATGACATGGGTGCCAAAGGCGTGCTATAATTCTTGCAGAGTAACAATACTAAAAGCTTGGATGGATGAAATGGAAGAATAGGGTTCAATTTATAGACTTGAGAGATATAAGATCAACGGTATAGAAAGAATGAGAAGATCAACGGTAGAGAACGGTTGAGGAATGTGCATGAATAGGAAGAAGACATGTGTCTTTCTCTATTTTGCATGAGAGCAATTAATAAAATAGAAGAATGAGTTAAATGAAGAGATTAAATCAATTAAAAGAATAGATCAATCAGTTAAGAGAATAGAACTAGAAGAATGGAAATTGCATGAGGATGAGAAGTTATTTTAGCTCAATTAAATATTTGGAATATTCAATTGCATGTGCATTTTTGATTGAATTATATTTAGAGATAACTCAATTTAGAAGAAATAAACAACTTAAATAAATAATTGATTTATTTAAATTTAGAGAAGATACTATTGGAAGAAACAATTAAATAATTTATATTATTTAATTTAGAATGATTTTGGAAGAACTAATTAAATAATTGGTATTATTTAATTTGTTGGAGAGATTAGAATAATTTACTTAAATAAATTGATTTTATTTAATTGTTGGGAGAATATGAATCAAATAAATAAAATTTGTTTGTTTATTTATTAATAGAGGAATTAGACTTAAATAAATATTAAGAATATTTATTTGGACAGAGTCGTGTCATTTTTAGGCGTATACAATTTGAAACTTTCCTTTCTTTCTTGAACAACTGAACTGCATTTGTCGTAATAACTATGCAACTATCACATAACAAAAGTAAATCAAACCCCATTCAAAAAAATGATAAATGTTAAATCTACTCAGCCAATTTTTGAGTTGTGGTAAAAAAATGGTAACAAATTTCTGGCGACTTTTGCTATATGCTTGCCTGCTAAGCATCTGACCAGTTGCCTTGACATCCATTGGGCATTAAGTCATACTATGTCCTTCTCAAAAACTCAGAAAACACTGTGATTCAGCTCTCCAACAGTTCAAAACAACAAAAAACTGAAAACAAACTCTACTGAAAGCAAACTAACAGGCCTTGATGGCCAAAACAAAATGCTGAAACAAAATGTGCATGAGCACTTATTCACTGCAACACTACTTTACTATCTACAAAAGAATTCTTTTATCCTTAGAGGCAATGCTTGAGGTGGATCCCATTAACTGGGATATACAACATCTCTCCACTCAACTTGGACAACTAAAATGCATTGTTTACTTTGCACTCTATGATAACATAAGGGCCATCCCAAATGGAATCAAATTTAGAATGCTTACCTGGCCTACTCCTTAGTTCATTCCACTCGAACACCAAATCTCTGACAATAAAATTCCTTGGTCTTGCTCTCTTATCAAATGCATTCTTCATTTGGGTTTGATGCATATGAAGTTTTCTTAAGGCCTCTTTCCTTATCTCTTCCAGCTCCATGAGCTGAGCTAGCCTAATTACAAGAGGCTGTTCTTCTAGCAACTCAAGTTCTTTGATAAAGGCCAATGTAGGCAATTCAACTGAAATAGGTAACCGAGCCTCTTTTCCATAAGTAAGCACATATGGGGAACAACCAGTAGCCCTCTTAAGAGTAATTCTATCAGCCCATAGAGCTAACTTTAACTTTTCATGCCAAGTTTTCTAATTGTCCTCAATAGTCTTCTTGATGATCCTTATCAGATTTTTGTTGGTAGATTCAGCCTACCCATTATCCTATGGGTAATAATTAGATGTAGTATTTAAATAGATATTATTTCTGACAGATGAATATGAAATTCTTAATCCTAAAAAGGCTAGACCATTATTAGAGATGATTGAATTTGGTGTACCGAATCTTGACACAAGGTCCTGATAAAAACTTAGGACAATAGATTCATTTGCCTCTTTTAAGGCAACAACCTCGGTTCACTTGGTAAAATAATCTGTGGCAGTCAAAATCCACTAGTGGCATGCACTTGAAGGCGAGTTTATTGGTCCTATGAAATCCAATCCCCATTTTGCAAATGGCTGTTCAACTTTAACAAGATGTAGGGGTAAGGCAACAAGTCTTTGCTTACCTACAAATAAGGAACACTTCTCACATCTTCTCACCCAAGCAAAAGAATCTTTAAACAATCCAGGCTAGTAATAACTATCCTGCATAATCTTCAAGGTAGTTGTTCTAGCTACAAAGTGACCTCCTGAAGGTCTATTGTGAAACTCTTCTAATAGTCTATCAACTTGATCAGGTCCAACACACCTCAGAAATACACCATTAAAGTCTCTCCTATATAAAATACCATCAATAATAGCATAAGGAGTAGCTTGCAATTGAAAATACCTTCTACCTGCCCTGTCTAAACCAATTGGGCACTCACTGGTCTATAAATAATGCATCATCTGATGCACCCAACTATCTATTTGAGCTGGTACATTGGTTGGTTCATTATTATTTAGCACTATCTCGGTGTCCTCTTGATGTTCTTGCTCAAACTCCTCACTTTCAACAAGCTGCTCGCATAAGCCCTTATCTCTAATCAGCTTGGTTACTTGGATGTCAACATCAAATTCCATAACTTTGGTTATCCAACCAGCTCTCTTGTCATTTATATATCTGTTTAATAAAAAACTCTTGACAGTGGGATGAGAAACCTTTAAGTAAATTTTATTATTAGACATCATGTGTCTAAATTTCTTGAGGCTCCTTACAACAGAAAAAACATGTTTTTCCACAAAAGAGTACTTTACCTCATAGTCGTGCAACACTTGGCTAAAAAATGCAATTGGCTGCTCTAATCCTTCATCATTTTGCTGACATAACATTGTAGAAAAGGTGTCAGCTCCTCCAAAAGCATATAAAATGAAATCCTTCTCATAATTAAGATTGATGAGGGTAGGGGCAGCAATGAGGGCTTCCTTTATTTGCTCAAAGCTTCCTTTTCCCTCCTTAGTCCAATTGAATGACACATTCTTTTTCAACATGGCAGTAAGAGGTAAAAAAGCTGCAATATTTCAAATAAACTTCCTAACAAGGTTAATTCTACCAAGAAAGCTCTGTAAGCCTTTCTTATGTGCAGGCAATGGTAAATCTAGAATACCTGAAACTCTCTCAGGGTCAATAGTAATACCTTCTTTTGAAATAATATGACCGAGGAGTCTGTTGGTTTTTCTTTTGAATCAACATTAGGGTTTGCCAGTTCTAATGCACAGGCAGATTCAGCCAACTGAATACAGGAGGTTGCGTGAGCTCCTCCCCTTCACTTCTGGTTCTGCCACACCAAGGGGGGTGTCCCTATTTGATAAAAGTATGACCTTGACTAGCTCAATGACAGAAAGATATAACTTGACAGCAACAGGCAGAATACTCTCACGTAAGGACCAAGATTTGTATAACAAATCACAAGGTTGGCAACATTCTTAGACATATATGTCTGGTTGGGTATGAGAGTACGTAGGGATCCTAATCCTACTCCTACAACTAACAGGTGGAAGGATGAAATGGTTTGATTTGATTTTTGGATGCAAAGCTGGACATGGTATATAACCTCAACACAGAGCTAGATTGGTGCCTATCCAGGGTTTGGAGTCGGTAGACATACACCTGTGAATGATCAGCATGAACAACTAAAACTAGATTTCAGGGGGATATACATGATATCTGCCTTACAGATATCTCCCAATACAGAGTGTTAAGTTGTCTATACTTATGGCATCCCTATTGCAGTATACCCTTCCCAATATTCAATCTGAAAACAGTTTAATCTACCCCTTGAGTAGAAGTTAAAAGATTAAACATTCAACACAGGAATTCTATGTTCTAGAATCTCAGACATTCCTTGAATGCCTGTACTCAGAAGAAAGATACATGCAAAACTGGAGACAGAATCAGCATAACACATGCAAACATAGCATTATTCATATAAAATTGACCATGAAATCAGTGGATTCATGCACAAACGTACAACAGGAGATACATAAACTTGCAAGTTTTGCTGCACAGAGAAACCAAAACCAGTTGTATCTTATTACAGAGCCAAAATGTCCAGTTTTCAACAACCAAAACAATGGTAACACAGTCTGCCTATATCGGCCAGAAAGTGTACCTCACAGCAATTAATTACATGGCTTTCAAAAATTTGCCAGATACAGATCACATAGGAAGAATGGCGCTCAGAAGTTATTGCTGCAGCAGACAAGGGAGGCCTCGAGCCCTGCGCCACCATCTGGGAGTTTTCATCCATAAATTGGGCCACTTGATCATGTGTACCATTTCTCTTACCCCTGCTACAGTCGCCATTGATGGCTCAACCACCCGCGGCCACGTGAAAACTTTCGCTGCGTTCAAAAAGAAAATTCCCGCTAAAATGCACTTTACAGGTTTAAATGTGCAGGAAGAATAGTCCCACATGTATGGTGCGGATAGCCTTCAATAGTTTAAAAACATGGCCACAAGCATAAAAGGTGTCGAGCGTTTTGCCGCGCTTGACACACAACCCTTCGCCAAAACCCATCGGCCAAACCTATACCATCGGCCCGCTCCAAAAAAACTCCTTCCAATCTCAACAGTCACACCGACTGCTACCTTCGCATTCCCCTTCATCGGCCAGAGAAAGACCGTCGGGCCGACCCTCCAAACCTTTGCCGATCTACCAAGTCTCTCTGACAGCACCTTCGCCATCAGCCAGACCAACACTGTAGGCCTAGCAAGAAACTGCTCTGCCGATATAACAACTCCTGCCGATAACACATCAGCCTGCCACTTTCATCGGTGAGACATACACCGGTGGGCAAGCTCACCTCAGTCTATCCGATAGCAAATGTTATCCCGATGAGCACCAACCCAAGGTCTTCGGCGAGACCACCATCCGTCGGAGCAACAAAAAACTTTTCTGCCGATAATGCCGATCACTCCGATAAGACCAAAAACAAAAAACTTTGAACCATTGAACCGGTTCAAGCGGATGGTTCAATGGCGAAGTTCAACACTGAGGTTCACCGACGAGGTTCAAACCAAAGTTCAAAGACACAATCAGAGCACTCAAAAAAACAAAACTTTCACTGATGGACAAAACATGATGACCCCTTCCTCAGGAAAGATGAAGGGGTGCCAAAACTCAGAACCTTTTGGATTTTTTGGGAAGGTGCCTGCATGAAAAATTGCTCAGAAACTGATAGTCAATTCAGGCACCAATAGAGTCTTCCTTCATAAACTGAGAATATACATTTTTTGGGGTTCAATGAAACTCCAAACTCCCCACACCTCTAAAAAATTTGCTTCAAGTGGTCAAAATGATCATTAGAATCTTTGGAAAAAATAGTTATATCATCTAGATAGACCAACACTATTTTGTTCATAAGACCATAGAAGGCCATATCCATTGCCCTCTGAAAGGTTGCCCCTGCATTGGATAAACCAAATGACATTTTTTGATAGGCCATGGTACCCCACTTAGTTGTTAATGCAGTTTTGTATTGGTCCTCTTCTTTGACCAGAATTTGATTATATCCAGAATACCCATCTAACAAAGAATACCTATCAGAACTTGAAATAACCTGCAGTATTTGTTCCATGGAAGGAAGAGGGTAATGGTCTTTTAATGAGCCTGATTTAAATCATGGAAATCGACACAAAGTCAGATTTCACCATTCTTCTTCCCGACTAGGACTAAATTGGAAACCTAGGAGGTATGTTTTATTGGGAAAATGATACTGCTTTCAATCAGTTTATTCAGCTCAGCGTTCATTAAGTGTTCAAGTTTGTGATTGAGGGGTCTTTGCTTTTGCCTAACAGGCTTGGCATTAGGCACTAACTCTATGGTGTGCTAGGCCAAATTGGGATCACAACCTCTCAAGTCTTTATACTCCCATGCAAAAACATCAGAAAAATCTTGACATAATTGAATAAAAGACTGTTGCTCTTCTCTAGTACATACCTTTCCAAGTTTTAGCAATTTGTCCTCAAAAATTTCTATGGTCTAATAATGTTCTTGCTTCACTGTCATGCTGCACTTATCTTTTCTGAACTGATCATCAGTCTTAAACACCGATTCTAATGTGACTAATCCCTTGGGCAACTTATTGGTCCTCAACTGAATAATCTGATCTTCAAATTACTGCTGATATTTATGCTAATTATCAGCTGCAAATTCAGCCTGTGCACTTAAAACACTCAAGATTTGCTCATCACTGTTAAAAACTTGCCATGAAACACTATTGTCAAGCACAGAAGGTCTGACAACTATCTTAACATATGGCTATACCTCAACATTCTGAATCTGATTATAAATCTCAAATTAGGATCCCAAGGCTACCAACCTATCTGCATACTTATTTTGGTCCCTGGGAACTGAAATCAGATTAAAAGCATCAAAAAATTCAATTGAATCCCACACTCTATGCTTGTATTTTTTGAGCAGATCATTTTTAGTAATATTCAGATTCCTAACCTGGTTAATGATCACCACAGAATCTCGATAAACTTGAACTAATTTGATACCTTTTTTCTGAGCCCATTCTAAACCATGGATCAGGGCCTCATACTCAGCCACATTATTTGTGTAGCTGAAGGTAAATCTTAAGGAAGCATAATATTTGTCTCCTTGAGGTGAAATTAACATATTATCTCCACCAGCACCCATCTTGGCCCTTGATCCATCAAAGTACAGCTTCCAAAGCTGATCTTCTTACTGTTCTAACTGATTTTGATCCTTAATCAGATTAGGAATCACTGCATCAGGTTCTTGTATCATATAGATGCCTAATCCTACCTCATCTGTGTGACGGAAAGGGTCACTTTCATGATCTTCAACTGCCCAATCATCTAAATTTATGTCTTCTATAGGTGCATTGGGATCTAGGCTCATGGGTTCATCCTGCTGCCCATGGGTGATGTATAGATTAGCATTTCTTAGGTTGGGAACATAGGGATCAATATGGTCTTTTGCAAGTGGTTTGGATTGTATTGTTACTTTTGTACCATATCTCATTCTAAAGAACAAGTGAGTCCAGTCGGATGAAAGAAACCCACCCAATTTGGCTGTGAACTCCATAGAAAGGCAGATTACAAAACTAGGTGGAAGGTCAATGATGTAGATGTCTTAATGAATGGAAAAATTAGGACAAGCATGCAATGTGAGTGGCAGATTTTTGATTATCCCCATAGTACTAAGTGCAGATTCATCTAACTGAACTACTCCTTTTGCAAGGGGCTCATAAACTAATCCTAATGAGTCAGCTAAACTTTTGAGCATAACTAAACTACTTGCCCTTGAATCTACCATACAGTTATGAACTGGTTTATCACCAATAATGAGACTTAGATAGAAAGGGGGTGGTTTTACCTCATCTGTTGGCTGCCCACTCTTAACTTCTAAACTGTTGGCAAGTACAACCTTGGCCTTCTCATGATTCAAATGCTTGGAAAATGATAGTTCAGCCAATGCCTCTTGCAACAAATTCTTTTGGCCTGGGATGTATAAAGCATCCATAATTGACATGCTCATTGTAGCTTTCTTAAGATGATCAACTATATTAAAAGAAATAGGGGTTACATTATGCTGTCCTCTTACTGCAACTATATCAATCTATCCTTGTGAAGACTGCTGTCGCGTTTTGGGCTGTTCTTTCACTGGTACTGTTTGGTCCCTTTGCAGAATTTGTATTTTTTGCTATGGTACAAGGACAGTTTGTGATAGATAAACTTGGTTTTTATCCCTTACAACCTACTATTGTACTACAATAGCTTGCTGGTTTACATCTGCAGCTCTCAGTTTTAACCTTGTGTTGGCTGAAATAGGTGTACTTTGCTGATTTTGACCTTGGAAATAATTTATGCCACAAAAATCAAACTCTTCCCAATTCATTAAGACTACATCAGGCTTATTCTGCTAAGTTGAAAGTTCACCATTGACCCCCTCTGAACTTGCATAGTTGTTCTGAACCATGATTGCCTGATTTCTCACTCCATTCGCATAGGCAGCTTGATTATGTGGTTGGTGACATGGATAACACCTGTCACTATCCTGAACCAGATTATTCTATGTGGGTACAAGCTCTTTTGAGGTACTAGTAGTATTTGGATTATAAGCCTAAAAAGGTTGAGGGCTATAGTTCCTTTTCTATCCCTGAGGATTAGCCTGAAAAGGTTGCCTATATTGCTGATTGGGCTGATATTGGGCATTTTGCTGATTAGGCTGGTACTAGTTTTGGTAAGTGATGCAGAGGAAAAGAACAAATCAACTTCATACTAGCATTTTGCATAACACAACATGACCAACACATGGTCTCTGACCCAATAACTTTATTCTACACCTTCCAAGATTCCTAACTCAAGCTAACATACCATCTAACCCACTATACAGGGTCAACAAGACAACAATCTTCAATACTGTCTACTAAAGACAGTCACACACTTCTGATTTCTAAGGAGACAGTCAAGGTACCCTCCTTGGGGTGATCTCCTATTGACACAACTCAATGCCATATAACCAATCAACTCAACAAAACACCTAACACCTAATGTCTTCAATGACAAAACAACACATGATAGACAAAACTTACTACCTTCGTGGTATGACTGTTGTCCTTCTCTAATTCTTTAACACATGATTCTACAGAGGTCTTTCACATGCCCAAACATCACCCTACACCATCCTCCTACCTCTGCAACCTTCACAAGGCTGTGGACTAACTACTTTACATCCCCTTCCATTGACTGGTGAGGTCTTATATCAATAAAATGATGGTAAAAGTGAGAAGTTCAACCAAAACCTAAGCTAGGGTTTCATCAAACCAAATTCCAAATAAATATTTATTACTTCCTCCTATATGAGTTTTAAAGCCTCAAATCAACTTTAAAAGAAAGTTAACACCTCAATTTTACTGATCAACTCATGCAATGGAAGAATCAACCCCGTACCCCAACATAGTACGGACTGTTGCAAAGCAAATTCTAAAAATAGTTATTCTAAAAGTAGTCTGAGGAAAATGTGGATATCTCTCCTATTATCAACTATCAAGACTTCAAACTAATTGCATTTGAGAATCATCTCATCCCTCTACACATGCAGCATGAATTTTGACCATGACTGTTCCGTACAGGAGTACAGTACGACAAAAAATAGTGACTGAAAACAGGAAAAGCAAAAAAATAGAAAAAACAATTTTCTTTTTATCATTTCTTCCAAATCCTCCGAATGGTCTACCTACAATGAGTCATCTTTGGATTCAAATAAGCCTTCTACAATGCTTGGAGTGGTTGGGGGTCGATGTGACTGCCCAACCATCGAGTTTCTTCTTGCTTTTTAACTACAACACTAAAGATAGATTTAGAAACTGTCCATTCTTGGACTGCACCAGCTGTTTTTGTCTTTGACAATGCTTTTTTATGTTTTAACAATACTTTCTAACCTTTGAACAAGGTTATAACCTACTTCTAAACCTTTGGTATGCCTCTAAAGACTTACAAACATTAAAAACTTCAATGACTTTAATAACTGCCTTTTTGCCACAAGACTGTCCTCTTGAGGACTACAACTTCAACATGAAAATAGATACTAGCTTTTTGGACATAGTCCACTACAAGCATGACTACAAGCCTTATTACAACATTTAATGGTCTCAAGGACCTCATTAAACTACTTGAAGATCAAATAAAACCTTGATGTCTTGGTGCTCCTGCACCAGTAAGGCAAGCATTTCTCCATATTTACCAGCTTATTTGCAATTGTCCTTAATGTATTTTTGAGCTCTGGGGTACTTTGGTTTTGGATTGGGACAATAGTTCCTTGGGCTATTTGATATCCTATTGTTGGAACAGGTGGGACAAAAGCTGGAGGGGGCACTGCCATAGGCACTGATGGTTGCATTTCAGGGAAAATGGGCAAAGGAGGCCTAGGGCCTATCTTTCCTTCCCGAATAAGGCAATTTTCTGCTCTAACAATGATCTCAAAAGAATCTAGAAGGGTGGTCCCTCCCATGGACTGAATCATTATGAAAATTTCACTGTTTATAGCTTTAAGATAAAATAGAAAAGCATGCCTTGGCAAGGGTTTTACCATTGTGGGAATCCTATCCCAGGTTCTCTGAAATCGGTAGTTGAAATCAGCCATGTGTTCGTGGGGTGCCCTTTTGATGGTGCTTAGTTGTTCCAGCAGTGAGAGATGATTGGACTTATCCTCAAAGTGTTTGTGTAATCCATCTCCCAGTAAGTCCTAGGATGTTATCAAATTTTTAGCAAGTCCCCTGAACCACTGTAAAGCTTTTCCTTTTAACGAAGTAGCTAAAAGTCTGAGTGCCATGTTTTCTTGAGTGACATTGTGTACAGAACACAGGGTTGCTACATCTTGAATATGTTCAGCAGCAGTAGTATGATCTTCTCCAGTGAAGTAAGGCAATCCTTTCAAGGCTGCCATTAGAATATCATCTCTTTGGGAAAGTTGTAATGGGATGCCTGTATTGAAAGTAGCAAATGCATATGGCCTAGCCATTATAGGTATCTGGACTATCAGCACTAGAATTCTACTTCTTTTGACCGGGCTTGTAGATCTGAATCAGGGAGGTGTAGACTTTGATCTTCTTGATGACTCAATTGTTCTACCTGATGATCTACTTCTCCTTTGAGGTGTAGACAACTGTAAATAGTCAAAGGGGTCTAGATTAGACCTAGTTTTCATAAGCTGCAAGCACTAATATGTATACCAAACCAGAGGGAATGAGTCACCGGGTATATTGAAAGCCTCCAAAGACTGGTAAAACTGATGCATATACCAGAACAACAGCTATGAGGGTACAAATCTCTCTAAAATTACTTCCAGATTCCCACCGGGCATGCTAAAAACTGTTGTCAATTCAAGTATGCACCCTTGTTAAGTTCTCTTATAATTCCTAAACTACTGACTTGAGGGAAAAAGGATAGAAGGATGTAATTGAAATGCAAACTAACTATAGAATCTAAACTTGATGAATTTCTATCACTCACAAATAGATCCTCTAACCTGAATCATCACAATTCCACTGATAGTTTATTCCTTAAGTAATTTGCAACAAGGTTTGGATCAAACACAAACTGCAACTAGGAAAAAACTAAGTTTTAACAGTATTGAGACATAATAAAGGACATAAAAGATCACAATATAACATCAGATCAAGACTACAAAATATGTGAAACAAGATGATTTTCTATTAGAACTGGAAGGAGTACAATGCATGAAAATAAAATATGAGCCAATTGCCTATATACAACTCTGCCTATGAACAAAAGAGAAGAAAATGATGCTAATTGACTGAGAAAAATTAATACTTTTCTCCTATAAATGCCTTCAAAAGATCTCCTCAGAAGAAAGCTGAAAAAGATCCTAAAAATAGACCCTAAGTCCATTTTCGAGCTACTCATGAAAGCCAGAAATAAAGCACTGGATCTGTCACGAATCTGGAAAATAAAGCTGCAAAATTGCCCTCTCACGTGGTCCCACGATAAAACTACTTTTCTCTGCTCATGAAAGCTCCAAAATTTGTCCTATATGACTCTAAATAAAACAAATCAAAATGAGATATTTGATCTATTTTATTAGCCTATAAATTGCCTAAAAATAGTTAAACTTTAAAAGCAATTTATAATTTCATTACTTTAAAGTTAACTTTACAATGCTGTGGCAATTTAATCAATATCCTATTCAATATGATTTTTTGCAAAAATAAAATGATATATGGCTTATAATTTCGCCAAGATATTTACAAGATATCAACATTGATTTTCTATAAAAATCATAAAAAGATGAAATATTACACATATTTGCAAAAATAAATGAAAGCCTTAAAGGCTTGACACCATGGCTTCCATGTGTCAATATTTTGCCACCTCACTCTGTCTATGCAAATACCACATGTTGAGATTGACCTCTTTTTACCATGCCATCATCTTGTATGCTTATCATGTTTTCAAAGGTTTTTGCTTTGGTCTTCTCATACATCTGAAATATATAAATAAAATGCATAAGTGGGAGGTCAATGACACTCAACCACATGCATAATCAAATGATACTTGGACTCCAATATGAGTCAACCACGTAGGATATTAAGGCCTTGAAAAGGTTCTAAAGGCACAAGCCTTGTTCACTCATGATTATGTCCACCTTTGACTTTATAAAATAAGCCACATTCCACAAGCTATCAGCCACTCCTCATCATGATTTCTAGGCACCATCGATGCAAGGTTTTGACCCCGATCCCATTTGGATAAAATAATTATGTTGTTTGCATGGTTAAAAAATGAAAAGAACATCGAAACGAAAGCAGATACAAACCCTAAAACTTCGGTCATTTCATTTGTTGTTGGTGTTGAGTTTGGCTCTACAACTCCCTTGCCACCGACTTGGGATTTCATGGCTTTGCATACTATCCATATCTGGTCTTTTGTGGTTGAAAACATTGCATTGCTTGAGTCAACGACAGGCCGAATTGGGTGAGTATGAATCTGAAGCTTAAAATGGCATTTTGACTGTATTTTAGTGGCATTTCTTTCTTAAATGGCCGCGGCCATGCTGCTCTTTCTTCAGTTTCTTAGATTGATGTACATTTTGCATGGTTTCTTTTGTGTTGAACTTCGTGAATATGACAAAATGACAAAGTCTTGAAGTTGGGCTGTGGCCATAGTTTTCTTCTCTGCTACACCATACTGTAAGTTCTCATTGTCATTGCTTCTACTATGGCTTCTTTCATTTCTGTATGTACAAACTACGATGAGGGTTTCATTTTTTCATTGGCTGGGTATCTCAAAATACCTTCATACATACTATGGCCATGGTATAGAATGCATTCTGTAGCTTGCTCTTTGTCATTTGATATTGAAAGCTTGAATCTTTCCTATCTTTGAAGTGAGGGTTTAATTTTTATTACACAGGAGCTTTCTTCTCTCCACGGCTATGTCCATAGACAGTCCACTTGCTATGTTTAACTGTATGTTTGTAAGAAAAAGAAGACTCTTTAGAACTCGACAAGGGTTTCATTTTTTCACTATATAAACAGGAACTTATCCTATGGCCTTGTCTGGATAGTTTTACTTAACCATTTGTTTTCTCCAACACTGCAAAAAATGTTAGGGTTCTGAAACTCGACATGGGTATTTTAAAAAATGATCATGAATGGCATCATATGTTATGGCTTGGTTTGAATATATCTCTGCACTTTTCATTTCACTGTATGAACCAAGTTTTTCAAAACTGAAACAAGGGTTTACCTTTTTTGAGCACCAAACTCTTCCTGTAACATACACTGACATATGATATTCTTTTCTCCCTCTTATGCTGTTATTGCTGAGTCATATTCATTTTAAGAAAAATGAGGATTTCAAATACTGTTCTCTATTTCTATAGCTTCACTTACCACTCTAGTGGACTATAGCAATTACACATTTCAAACATGATTGATGTCTTCTCTAAATCATGACATTCTGGCACTGTAACAAATGAAGGAAACACTTTATTCGCCTGTTCTTTATATATTGTAGCAACATGAACCTTCTATTGTTCTTCTCTGTACTTTAACATGTGAAATACATTATGTAAGATGTCCTGTAGGACATCAATCAGGTCCACTGTATCTTGAGTCACTAGTTTGACAGATCACTTCTTATGATGAAGATTTTGTTTGAGCTCATTCATAACTAGACACAACCATGCACTTATATATTTCACGTTGACACATAATGACATTCTGTAGCATGAAAGATGATGATGATCACACTTGTTTAATTATTCTTCTGTCATATGACAATGATGTTCTATTGCAACACATGTAGTGAAGTGTCCTACATTCCCTCTTTTGAAGCTTGTCAAAGACAAAAATGAGCCATTTGACTTGGCTATCTTGTAGTCTTCTACTACAGATCTGCAATACTAGCATGTTTCTTTTATAGATATGCATTGAATATAACATGTGATACACACTGTTCTGATGCTCAACTTATCAGTAGCAAAATGTGAAGCATAATTGGATATATTTCATCATTTAAAAGGCATCTTATGTAATTTGAATTCTGAATTTGATTTTGCCACTCCACTTAAATGAGAAAGTATAATGTTTCATACTCACCTGTCCTTGCAAACTTGCTTACTGGTTTATAATGGATAATCCTATTAGATTATTGATCATGGATGAGTAAGCAATCCTTAAATAGGCAATACTTGTGAACACTTATTCTTTTATTAGTCTGATGAGTATATATGCATTATGTGCTCCTGATCATTATCATGCATGAGAATGTCATTTTCATGATAGTTGGAGTAATGACATAAGTTGTTATATGCATTAAATGTTGTCCTTCATCAGTTCAAGTCATGTTCTTGGTTGCATTTCATACCTTGAACTGAAATCATGGTCATTTCTTGAAATGGGACTGATGCATATGATTGTTCTTTCTATTCCTTCAGCTTATCATGTGAATGTCATCAATGCTTTTCTTTTTCAATTCATCCCTTCCGAGATCAAGGGGTAGCAGCATGTTGGGATCAATCCTTGTGGGAGCCCATTTGATACCACATGCTAAAAGTCTTTAATCAACTTCATGATTTGTCCTATATCTACACATGAAACAAACAAATTAGAATAAAACAATGATGCTCTATGTTTACTTCTCTTTAGTTCTTTTTGCATATAGATGTTGCTCATTTAATCAATGCATTATAACTAAAGTGTTATGCCTCTTCTGATAGATGAAGGATTTTCATAACCAGAGCATCTAACGGGACCCTTCCCACAATTTTTTAGGTACATACCGAGGTCAGGAGTAGGACTGGAGGCTACTACGAAGATCAACCAAAACAAGGCAATGATGGCTATGTCTTTCCCTCCTCCTTCATTAGATGCATAGTATTTTGTTTATATTTGCATGAGTTCATCTATAACCCACGCCTTGTGTGGGACATCTTATATGTCTTAGTTTCCTTCAATGCAATGTTTATTCCTTTATGTATTCAAACTTGTAAATGAATAACCATTGTGATGAATGAATACTTATCTCATTTTACTGTTCTGCAATGCAATGAATGATTTGAAACTTTCCTTTCTTTCCTAAACAATCGAACTGCATTTGTCATAATAACTATGCAGCTATCACATAACAGAAGTAAATCAAACCCCATTTAAAAAAAATGATAAATGTTAAATCTGCTCAGCCAATTTTTGAGCTGTGGTCAAAAAATGGTAACAACAACATTTTAATATATTCATCTAGTGGTGCTGAAATCATATCTAATGTCACTTCTTTTAATCAAATAGGGACTCAAGTGTCAGAACCCATACCTACACTCTCTATTCCTACTTATACTTCTACTGTTCTCACTATTATTACACAGCCAAGTAATAGTGCTACCACATGTGTTGGGTTGTCTACTGGGAATCTTGTTTGCCATTATAGTACTGCTCCATATAGTTACATAAATTCCACACCTAATGTTACCCCACCTACATCTAAACCTCCTATCACTTTCCAAAAGGCTACTCATACACCATCACCTAGTCCTTCCAATTCATTCCAATCTTTACCTAATTTAGCTTCTGACCCTGTCATAAACAAATTGTTGCAAAATATGATCTCCATCCAACAACAATTGGCTAACATGAGCAATAGTCCATCTAAATCTAATACAAAAATACAATATATATGTAGCCCTTTGTCCTATTCCATCCTAAGAACTCAAATTTCTGAGAAGTTTGAGACCCCTCATTTTGAGAAATATAATGGGAAGGGAGACCCTCACAACCATGTAACAACCTCTACCGCTATGTGTAGTGATTTCTACTTTGAGGATATGATCTTGGCATAACTCTTTCCTAGGTCACTCAAAGACACAACCTTGGTTTTGCTCACTACCTCCTAATTCTATAACTTCTTTCTCACAATTGGTCAAAAAGTTCCTTAAGCATCTTCAAGCGAACATTGGAACTTAAGTCTCTTTGACAGACTTGGTTCATTGCAGATAAGGAACAAAAGAGAAAATAATAGATTTTATGGCTCGTTATCAAGCTCTCTTCTCACAAGTCCAATATTTTATTTTGGATGTTGATGTACAAAGAATCTTTATAGGAAACTTACAACCTCACATCCGTGATAAGGTATTATTGATGCAATATGATTCTTTCACTCATATTTGCATGACTCTTTGTGATTATCAACTTTTGGCTAGTTAGTGTGAGCATAATCCCTCATCGACTCCAGTTGGTCAATTCGAGGCCTCTAGAAATCATTCATTCAAAAGAAAAAACCAAAACTTCATCAAGATAAATGAAATTTCAGCTAGTAACATAAGAAACAATGTGGTGGTAGTGTCATCTCCTGCTCCCACCACGTATAAATTGAAACCAAAAATAAGAAACTTCACACCATTATCAGAATCACTCTATACTATCATGACACAACTTTTGCAAAAAATATCATCAAGCTTCCACCCGTTAGACCTCTCAATCCAAGTAAGATAAAATCATCTTCCTTTGACTCGAAGGCCTTTTATCAATTTCACCCCTTTGTTGGCCATGGCACTGAAAGATGTATGCATCTTAAACATGAATTTCAAAACCTCATCGACTCCAATGTCATCCAGGCTGCTGGTGTGAATGACAAAAGGAATAAATTGGTGGCTGATCCTAATCAAAATCTTCAAATATATACTGATCCTTTATCTCATTATGAATCCAATGTCATTGATATTTGCATGGTGGATGCTCACCCTCACCAAGAGTGAGTGGATTTGGAACCTGCTATATCTTTCACTCCACATGTGATGCTACTATTGAAGCTCTTGATGGACCTCTTTACATTACTATTCAAATCAATGATAAACCTATTTGAGGTGCTATGATCGATCCTATATGCATGGTAAATGTAGTAACTGAATAGTTTCTCTACATGCATGGTTTACATCGAGATACCTATGACGTATCACAAATGGAGATTAGAGCACATGATGGTTCTATCCTTCCATCTCTTGGTGCCTTGACCCTTGATGTCAAGGTTGGGTCAAGAACCTTGGATTTCAATTTTGTCATCATTCCTACATCAAAATTATTTCATGTGAAGTTGGGTCACCCATGGATCTACTCCATGAAGGCGGTCCATTGTATGGTTCATAAGTGCTTAAAGTTTCCATTTGAGGGATGTCTGCACAATGTACATAAAAGATAGTACTGACCCGTTGCTTAACATGGACATTTTACACTTGACTGCTTCTGGCCACAACCAGTTAGATTTTCTAAAGCTAGAGAGAATTTATTCTTCTTGTCATATCAAAAGTTTAAAGCAAAGAAAATAGTAGAGTTATCACTTACTAATATTCCTCCTTGTGATGTTCCTAAACCTTCTCAATCTTATGAGGCCACGATAGTAGTTCCTCCTGTCCCATAGGTGGTGAATGAAGCTAAACCTGAATCAAAGGTTCTTCCCCATCCCCAAGTGTCTAATAAATATGCCAAAGTTCCCACTATGCCATCCCTTCAAGGACAACAAGGCAACCTTTGACCACAAAACAAACCTCCCCACAATCGCAATGTTACTTTTGTACTAGTTGCCTCTGTGAAGGCTAGTGAAATTCAATTAGTTCTGTGTGTTTTATTTCCTAAGGTTTTTTCAACCACTTGAGGATGCTCATGTACTTCCACTTGTTTCACAAGTTGAGAAGGAAGAGCATCCCACGTTGAGGGACCCTTCCCCCGTAGTCTCCTAGCCTTCGGTAGTTATTCCCATTTCTTCTAATGTTGTTGAAACAAAGGAAGAAAAGAAAACCATGTTGGAAGATACTACGACCTTCCCATCACAAACATCACGAATAAAGCTAATTGAAATAAGATTGCGAGAGAAAGAAAGAAGCATCATCGTGCTATGGCTTGCCTATTGGAGTAGGTGTGTTGTACACCTTGCATAACATTGATTATGTAAAATAAATATTTATTTATGGTGCATCATGTGGTGTGTTTATCCACATTAAATATTTATTTGGTGCCACTTGTAAAAGTTTTAACATTGGGTTAATTATTTATTTGTAATTATTTAATTATTGGGAAAACTTAGTACCAATAATTAAATGTGGGGTCAATGGTTTTGTATACTCATGGTTTTGGGGAAAATGGTTTTACCATACCACATGTATTTGTGTGAGCTTATGTTTATAAAAGTAAACACACAGGTAGTTGTAGATGTTGGTGTTTTAACTTGTTGGCTGGGTTTAGCTTGTTGGAGCATCTCTTGCAGGTTGCATTTGTGAGCGTTTGAAGCATGGCATTTGATGTATGGTTACAAGCTTGTTCACATGGAGTGCAGGTAGAGAGCTTGGTGTTTTAGAGGTGATCTCTCCATATGTATTGTAATCTTTATTGCTGAATAATACACGAGAGATGCATACTTTTGGAGGTTGGGTTTTTCCCTCTATGAGGGTTTTCCCAGGGTATATCTTGTGTCACCATTGATGATATGATTGCCTATTTCTTTTGCATGTGGATTTCTAGTTATTTTTGCACATTAATCTCTTATTGGGTTATGCAAAATTAGTCTATATGGCTACATATTTCCAACATTTGGTATCAGAGCTTTGTTGCGATGATTTGGGAGGAAATCCTTGTTTGATAGCCCTATCTATGAGTGTATTTTTTGTGTATAGTGGAATCCATGGACTTGCATGAAAAGAATGAAGACATTGCAAGATATGAGGGTTTTGTGTAGGTTCTTTGTTTGTGGATCTAGGGTTTTGGGGTTGTAGATTTGTGGTGATTATTTGCAGATCTGGGTGTTGAAAAATCATGGAGAAAAGGGCTTGATTTAGGTTTTCACTAAGAGGGTTTTGAGGAGGAGCTTTCATAGATGACCTCCTGGGACAAAACTAACCTCACCATTGAGTCTAAGAGGCCCAAGACATAAAGATTCATATAAAATTTAGCCTATTTTGGCCATGGGAGAAAAATGCAAATTACTTTCCCCCCCAACCCTAGCCATATGGCTGGGAGGATTTTGCAATACGATTTTTTTATAAATTTTTTCCTGCGTTGTAAAAATCCTTTTATATATATATATATATATATAAATTATGGGGGGGGGGGGGGTTCGCAAACCTCCGTACCCCCTGCATTAGCCATGACAGGCCTGCGCTGATAGGCCGCACGACATTATTAGAGCTAGGCACTATCTGTCGGCGATGGCCCCCGGGCAATGTGTTCTAGTTTCGGTAGGGGCTTGGTCCCTCGGTCTTGTGGGGACCCAAGGCTGCGGCCCACCTCCTACAAGGGTTCAAACTATTAAAAAATTCATAAATTTCAAACTTGCAAAATTTAACTGCATTCAAATAATTTTCAACTCTACTACCATTGATCTACTCCAGTGCCACCCAGGTGCCACCGGTTCGTCACTGCTGTCGGCGGGCCATTGCCTGGCCACCCAACAACCACAGGAGGGCCACTAGGGCCTAGTTGATAAGCATAATTAGACATATTTTTTCCAGGGGCATAACGTTTTCCCACGATGTTGGATTTTCAACTTCTTATAGTTGACGGAAAGCTCTTTCTGCATACTACACAGTGGTTATAGAGATTTTTCCATATTTTTCTACTTTGATAGTGTTTTTCCTGTCAGAATCTAGATGTATGTTTTGAGATTTGACTGGGCATAACTGGTGCATATGGAGTCAGATTTTGGATTTATTATAGACATTGGAAAGGTATTTTTGAGCACTACGCAGTGGAATAGGTTTAGAGATGATATTCTGAGGTTTTTTTAGTTTGTATCAGTTTGAGCTCATTTTGGTTTCTTTAACTTATGGTGCATTTGTGAGTTGATGGTAAATCAAATTTGGGATGATTTGGTGTTTGAGTCATTGGAGACCTACATGTTTATCATTGATTATCCTTTGTTGACAATATTATACATGTATTTTTGAGTTTACATGTTGTACTGTGATACCTACATGTTGTGTAGTGTTGTAGGTTGTCTATGCTTACATGTTGTATATATGACTTAGATGTGAGTTGTCTATGCCCATAGATGTTTTAGTGTTGATGCAGATTCTAATTCATGGCTTGGTTTAGTCGCATGTTGCATTGGTTTTGCTTGTCATTATGAGATATAGAGAGATGGTACTACCTAATACAGTCATGATATGGGAACTATATTTGTTGACTATATGGTACAATTGTGTGAGACTTGATGGGAGTTTGGTGCAAGTGCATTGGGTGGTGATCATGGAGTCATGGATGTTCCTTGTTTGGTTGGGACTTTGGCATGACATGATTGTTTGATAGGTGTAGTTTTGGTGGTGTTGGATTGATGTTTGGTTTATAGGTTTTTCTAATCTTCTTGGTTTGGAGATTATGGTTTACTCAACCTTTTGGGAGCTATTGTCGTAACAGTTGGATTCTTTGATTGTGTTGGGGCCATGGATGATCTTCATTTAGGAGATGGTTATCACAATGTCATGGATAACTTGGTTACATGTTTCAGTGGGAGCTTTTGATAGTGATGGTTTGATATTTTTGATGTTGCCATGGATAGCTTGGTATCACACTTCAGTGGGAGCTTTGGAAAGATATGGTTATCTTCATGTGTTTCAGAGATGTTGACATCTTGGTACCATGGAGGATTCTTGGAGTTTTGGTTGAGGTGTTGGTTATGGTTTGTCAGTTTTGACAGGTGATCCTTGCTTACAGGATGATTGGTATTATGTCTTGGTTTACTTTTGATCACATGTTAGAGCGTTAACATGATATAGGTGCTCTTTAGAGTAGGCTGTGTTCTTATGAGACATAGGTCTTCCTTTAAGGAGATGATTAGATCATGATGTCATGATATGTTCCTTGGTTATGCATATGTGTAGTGGGAGCTTTGACTATGATCTTGATGGTTCTCTTGGTATTGGGTACATTGGTCATGTGCTTGGAAGCTTCATGATAGTGTGGTGTTGCATTTGGAGTTTAGCATAGATTAATCATGGAGGTACTCATGGATACTTGGAGACTTAGGTGGGGTTTGAGTTCTCTTGGGATTAGAGACATGTGTTGATATGGTTACTCTTTGATGAGGATTTCAATAGCAAGACTGAGGAGCCTACACCTTGGTTGGATGTGAGTCCAACATGGACATGTTGAGGAGATTGTTCTTGGAGAGAGTCTTCGAGGCTTCATGTATTCTGGAGGAGCAATCTCATCCTACTCTTGGTCAACTCGGTGGTGAATGATTTGATAGGTATGCCCACTTGTTATTCAAATGCATTCTTTATTTGTATCTTATCTTCTCATGCTTGAGTATTGAGCTATGGATTATGGTTGTGAGGACTTGTTTGAGGAGTAGATTCATGGTTATGATTAGTTATCTCATTATTTTTGATCCTGAGTTGTCATGAGATCGTTATGTGTAATGGAGATTGTTAGTGGCTTTGGGCTTATTCCTATTTTGGGATGGTTATGAGTTTGATATATCTTTTGGTTTCAGAGTCTTGCATCTTGATTTGTTGGATGTTGAGGAGGCTTCTTGTTTTTAGGTTGTAAAGGAGATCATACTTTTCATAGCTATAATACATTAGTGTGGATAGAAGGACATGGTCATGATTTGCAAGTTCTCTCTTATTGGTCTTATTCTTCTTCCTAGATATTTATATTCACATGACATTGGAGTTGAGATGTGTATGGAGCTTTTGAGTCTCTTTGAATTCTTTCTCTTATGATGTGGAGGATGTTGCAACTCTTTAGTTTGCAAATTTTATGTATCTATGTGTGTGTTCTTTGACACTATGTGATAGAGGATTTAGCCACATCTTCTATGTTAGTGCTATTAGTGGATCTTTGGATGCCTTGATCTATTTTTAGATTTGACTCATGCAGTGGGAGTTCTAGGATGTATATGATTCCTTTGTTGGATGTTCTCATTATGCTACGGTATGGAGGGTCTTGAGGTTTTTATCACATGCTTTGTGTTGTTACCTTGGAGGACTTCTTTATGCAGGATTGAGTATATACAGAGACTTGTTATCATTGTGATTTGAGTTGGATATGTTGATGGCATAAGGTCTACTTGTTATCTTTTTTATACCTTGGTTTAGAGGTATGGTTAGTTGATGCATTAGAAACTAGCTGTGGTTTCTATTTTAGCTATGATGATTGATTCTTGTTAGCTACTCGAGCCTATTTTTTACCATTAGATTTGGTTCTTGTGTTTGGATATCAGTTGATGCAGGTTTCTTACTTCTACGTGACAGTTTAGTGTGACATCTCTTTGGAGGATCTTATTCTTCATGGTTTGGCTAGATGGAGGATGAGGGGATTCTTGTTTGAGATGGTGGACACTTTGATTATTGTTGTAGGTATCTTGGAGCACATGGAACACATGGATGGTTATTTGGTACATGTTGGGCATGTGGATGGTTTCTCTTGTTGTTTTGAGTTTACATGTTGATCCCTTATGCAATGTATACAACAAGTGGGATAATGTTGGAGTAGGTGTGTTGTACACCTTGCATAACATTGATTATGTAAAATAAATATTTATTTGTGGTGCATCATGTGATGTGTTTATCCACATTAAATATTTATTTGGCACCACTTGTAAAAGTTGTATGTAACATTGTGTTAATTATTTATTTATTTGTAATTATTTAATTATTAGAAAAACTTGGTACCAACAATTAAATGTGGGGTCAATGGTTCTGTAAACTCATGGTTTTGGGGAAAATGGTTTTACCATACCACATGTTGTATTTGTGTTAGCTTATGTTTATAAAAGCAAACACATGGGTAGTTGTAGAGGTTGGCTGTTTAGCTTGTTGGAGCATCTCTTGTAGGTTGCATTTGTGAGGGTTTGAAGCATGGCATTTGATGTATGGTTACATGGTTGTTCACATGGAGTGTAGGTAGAGAGCTTGATGTTTCAGAGGTGATCTCTGCATATGTATTGTAATTTTTATTGTTGAATAATACATGAGAGATGCATGCTTTTAGAGGTTAGGTTTTTCCCTCTATAAGGGTTTTCCCAGGGTATATATCTTGTGTCACCATTAATGGTATGATTGTCTATTTCTTTTGCATGTGGATTTCTGGTTATTGTTGCACATTAATCTCTTATAGGGTTATGCAAAATTAGTATATATGGCTACATATTTCCAACATCACCTTGCCATAGGAGAGGAGAATCTCCCTCCTCTCAAGAGTTTATCACCGACAGATGTGAAAGAGACATCTACCACTATTATGTCTCCTATAGAGAAAGATGAAGCTTCACAAGCCACTATGGGACCAATTGTACTACATTTTGATAGTGAATATGAAGATAATATAGGTATGGCTCTTGTTCCTTATACCTCACATGCTATAGTCCCTCTTGCATCTTGTCCACTTTTCCAAATGGACGATGAACAAGATTGAGAGTAGGATGATTTGCTTTAGGTTCATTTTCAAGTGAGGTCTCCTTTTTTATTATGTTATGAGTGTATGTGATTGTTTTCCCTTGTGATGTGTTGCTAGGTATTTTATCTATGTTGTTATTGTTGTTTTTGTTAAGCTCTCTTTGGATGACCCTTGACACCCTTGTAGGTGCAAGGATACAAAGGTACCGAAATCTATTATGACATTCTCTCTATTTGTATAATCATTCTTCTACATGTCATAATTTATATTGTTGTTGTGTCTTTTGGGGATGATGGAAGGTGTAGGATGCTTTGAAATTATCGCTTGTTGATCCAAAGGGTTTTTATTTGATTTCATGTGTTATTTCTTCCTTTGTCTCCATAGTTCTACCAACTGGCAGATGATGATAGTTTCATATATATCTATAGTCTTGAGATGTCTCCTATTATACAACCATTCATATATTGACATCACTTAGGACCTAGATCCCTCCGTGTTATTACTTAGTATAATTTATTGCTTCTTTTATATTTTGATTTATGTGGCACCTTGTTGCTATGCTTAGTGTCATACCATGACTACACAAGCCATTGTGTATCATGCATGTAGAATCACCACTATTTGCCTTTTGTGAGGGAAACCCCTTTGTGTGATGTAGTTTTTGGGAACACATATCTTATGGGCATGTGTTTCCGAAAATCTCTCGTGCCTGTCTTGTCATTTGTTCTACCTTAAAGCAATTACTCCCTGATAGGAGTTAGAAATCACTTTAAGGTGGGGGGCATACATTGTGCTATGCTCTCTTGTTGGTTACATACGTTTTGTCATGGAACTCACCTAGTAATTTGGTGGTCCTCACTAGCCCGTGATGTTTCCTTTTTGGTCCATGAGCCACCTAGTGCAATGAAGTTGGCTAGCTCATGTGCTTCACATGACTTGTTGTGGTCACCTAGTGATTTGGTGGTCCTTACTAGTGTGTGATCCATGGTAGCACTTCTTTTCACATGACCCCTAATGATAGAGCAAGCTAGCACCAGAGTCATGTGCCTTGTGTGTTTGTTCCTATGTTAGTTTATTTGTTGATGTATTGTGTTTGAACTTGTTTTTCCTTAAATTATTCCATATGTTTCATGTGTCTTCATCATGTATTCCATGTGTTTTCTATGTATTCTTTGTGTCTTATGTGCATGCTTCATGTCAAGCATGTATGCATTGCGTATGGCATGTATTACCTTTGTGTATTGCATTTCTTCCATGTATATTCTTATGTATGCTTTTAGTACTCCAAGTATATGTGAGTTATGTTTCAAAATTTGTCTTGCATGTTTGACTATCTCTTTGCTTATATGTTTGCAACCTTAGAATCCTAAGCTTGGGGGGCTGTTATGGTCTACAACTTGGTAGAATTCTTTGGGCTTCTATGTTTGTGTGTTTGAAATTTGTCTTCTCCATCCTTTAGTGAGAGTTTGAATGTAATTTCATACCCAAGCTAAAGTGGGGGCTAAACATTACATTGTAAAATGTGTACACTAGCATTTTACATTTAGTTTAGCACTTGGTTGGACCTAAAATGTTACCTTTGTTAATCAGGACCTATTTTAACACTTTTTGAGCATAAGATGATAAAATCTCGATCTCGATGAATAACCCTAACAGAATAAACTTAGGATTGGACTAAGCCTATGACATTTGACACTCCACAAAGTTTGGGGGGCTAAAGGCCCAGGGCACCCAAGTGCCTTGGTCCCAATTGGGATCTTTAGCCCCTCTCTTATGGTGTCGGCTTAGAACACCTCCCTAGTTTGTACATGTCAGCTCCATTTAGTTTTATTCATCATTTTTGAGTGGGAATGCATATATAAAGGATTTTTGTATTTCATTTTACACCTAGAGAGGTTATTATGAGAAGGAATTATCTTATGCTATTGTGTTCTATGATAAAGTGTTCTTCATGCTTGGTGTTATCTACTTGTGGATGCTATTGAATATTGTTTTTAGGTATTGAAGTTGGTTTCAATCTTTCTCCATCATTCTCCTTGTTGGTGTATGATCTTGAGTTATCCTCATCAACTAGAGTTTTACCTCTTGTGGTATCATTATCATTTTTAATTCATATTTCTATCATATTATTATAATTCGGCCCTTGCCCTCCTAGGGCACACAATCTTGGATCTAATCATTTCTATAGTGGGGGTGGAAACACCAACACAAGGTTTGACTGAGGAAAGCCCTTATACACAATACAACCTTTTCCTCTTTCCTTGTGTGTAGGTTAGTGAAACAAGTTTTTGAAGATAATTTCCTGGAAGAAGACAGATCTTGCAAGTACAGGTCTAGAGATATCATGAGATTCTGCTAAACCCTAATTAGGGTCTAGGGCACTCGAGCACCCTAGTCTTTTGTGTTTTTGCTCATAGATATAGGTTCTGATCTACTCCCTGATCTAGATGCTATGCTTTTGGTTTGATGAGATCAGTTTCTGATAGTTAGTTATAAGCCAATCTTTGTCATCTAGGGTTTGGCCATTTGTGCTAGCTTACTTGCTTGATCTTGGTTGGATTTAGTTGACTCTTGTCTATACAACAAAAGGGCATAACCCCTATAGTTTGGCTCGCCTTCTTGGCTAGAAGCTAAGCTTAGTTTGCGTCCTAATATTTATGGAAGATGGTTTCGACCTAGTTTAACCTCTTAGGCTAGATGACTCTTTTCTATCAAACAAGAATGTGCCCTAGTAATGTACCAAATGGCATCGCAAACACACATCTCTTTAAATTTAGGGAAATTTGCAGGCTTCTACATGTTTCTAACATTATCCAAAATGCTTGAACATGGTCATTAAGTAATCCATAGATGTCCATTCATCTAGATAGACCTCTAGGAAATCATGGAAAAAGTCATTAAATGCATTGATCATGATTCAAGTAAATACTGTCAATGCATTTTTGAGGCCAAATGACATTACTTTATACATAAAAGAACCCTATTCTATCACAAATGTTGTTTTGGGTTGATCTTCTTTCCAGATCTTGACTTGATGGTATCCAGAAAACCCGTCAGTAAATGACTATGCTTCTCTTTCAACGATAAATTCTAATACTTATTCTATAAATGGTTTAGTGAAGGGATCATGAATGAAACTTTTGTTGAGTTCCCTAAAATCCATAATATTATGATATCACTGGTCTTCTTATATGAACTACCATAGGGATGATCTAATCAACATCATCTACTAGTTTAATTATTTGTGTTGCTAGCATCCTATCTCTCTTTGTTTTGACATTTTTCTTCATGTTTGGGTTTAACCAGTATGGCATTTTCTTTTGAGGTTTTTCACCTTTTTTAATCTAGATTTTCATGACCCCAGGCTCCTCTTTAATCCTTTAAGGTCTTTAAATGTCTACAGAAATAGGTCTTCATATTTTGTTAGAATTTCTACAACTTGCATGATGTCTTTTTCTTCCCAATAGTCTCCTATCTTTTCCAATTTGGGATTGCCATTAGTTGCTATGTTTCCTTCTCTGAGTTTCAATGGTTGATAAAAATATTGGGTTTTTGTAGTTTCTTCTAATGTTATCACCCTTTTTCCCTCTTTGACTTCAATCTCCAAGTGTTTTGGATGTGGTTCTTCCTCATTGTCCATTTATTTTGTTGTGTTTTATAACACCATTTTTATAATTTTGTGCATTATTATCCACTGATTTTATGAGTTTCTATATTCCTTCTTTGCATGGAGGTACGAGTGTTTGTTTTTATATATTGATCATATGTCAATTTTCTTCTGTAGATAAGAAGATAATATCCCTTATTTTTTGAAGTGCGGTTTTGATGATCTTGTTGGGACTCAAGAAAGTAAAAATATGGTAGAAACTCTTCTAGAGCATTTCCCAATCCCTTATATCTACTCTTTTTTCTTGGTTAATATACCAAGTTTGGGAAATTGGTGTGTCCAATAAAACATTTGTATGTATAATCTTGGATCGTATTCCCTATGTTTCTCCCATATTTTTATATAGATGTTCAAGTGTTCTTGTGATGTTCTAGTCCCATCATATTTAGGAATGAATTCACATTCCTCCTTTGTGGGTAGATATCTTGTTTGTATCAAGACTGTAAGGGCTTTCCATGTGGGAATATAGGGTTTATGTGTATTCCACCATCGTGCAACACTGCATATCAATGTATGTTGTAATGCATCCATTCTTAAGTCTTCTTTATCAAATGTTTTTTCCATGTTTTCTAAGTAAGAGATTAGGTTGCCTACTCATGAATATCTTGCAAATTAATATGAGACAAGCCATGTGAAATGTTGTTTATTCCTTGTGATTTGTTTCCAGTATGTAGTGAACTAGTAGTGGATGGGTATGATATTATTTGTAGAGGGATATCTTTACTTGCGGTAAGTTGCAGTGTATTTTTCTCTATCTTATGTAGGTTGAAGACTCCTCTTGATTTTGATATCTTTCTAGATTGTAGTCCAGGTTCACCTTTTAACCAGGCATCTAGTACATCCTCATTGTCTATACTATTATTAAACAACTATCAATGTAAATTTATCCCTCTGATTTTGGTTCATCACGTGATTTTAATTTTGGGAGGTTTACCATGGAATAGAGTGTTTTAGGTTCTTCTTCATATTCATCTTGTGCTACTTCCTCCCCATATGCATTGAGGTGTGTCCATGGTGTTTACTTTCTCTCTAGTGCCTTGGTTCATGCACTTGACTTGCTTGTCGATCTCCATCCTTGTTAGAGAGAATCTTCAACACATGTGTGCATTATTGAACTTGTGTGGCATTAGGACTCTTTTTTGTCTTCTAGATGTTTGTAAGGTGTTTTTGAGTGTTTCTAGGGCTTGTAGTGGCCTTGGGGAGGTGTGTGTGTATCTTTCCTAAATTCGCGCCTTTGAAAAATTCTGTTTAGGCACTGTTCAGGGACTACAATGCCTAGAAAGGGCTCTAGCACCCCAGGAGAACACTAGAACCTAGGAAGGACACTAGTGCTAAGTACACTAGAGTCCTAGAAAAGTGCTAGTCTCTATATGCATTGTCATCCTATTCCACATTGTGGTCTTGTGCCTTTGGACAATGAGAACTTCCTAACATTTTCAGAGAAATTTTCTATACGAAAGATGTTCCCCTTGGTTTTGTGAGTCTTCCCACGTGTTCATCTTGATTGGACATGATGTATTCTAGAATTTATGATCACTTTTGTAATGGGAAGCGTGCTTCGTGTAGAGTCAATTGGCTGTCATGGTTTTTGGTGAAGGTTGTGATCCCCTAGTGAATTTGCTTCCTGATTAGGTTTTTCCTTTTGCTTGGAGGTTGTTTTGTGTCATAATGGGATGGATTTGAGGTGATTAACACCCTCATCTTATTCCATGAGGTTACAAGAGTGCAAGGTTTTGGATTAGCATCTAACCTTCGTTGTGGAATGAGTTCCATTCTCTCATAGTGTTATCACAGTGTCCTTGTTACATGATTGGTTAGTCTTCCACTTGTGTCTTGTTAGTGTGTTTGGACCCTAAGTGGTCACCTTGGTTCTTTTGCATCATGTTCTAGAGTGTTGTCATGGGACACTTAGATGATTCTATTACATGATTGTGTAATTGAGACATGTGCATGTCATAATTACATCACAAAAAATTTGCTCATCCTATTTTTGTCTGTTAATGTCCTAGTGTAAAAGCTAGGGCATTACAAAATTACTTCCATGGAATGTAGTTCCATATACACCCAAGAAAGATGTTTTATGTCAACTTTTTGATAATTCAATGGAACACTCTTTCTATCTTACATGGGCCAACCTAAATTGAAAGAATATAGTACCCAAAAAAGATCAAGCATATTATAAATCCTCTAATAGTAAGATTAGATAGTTGTATCTTTGACATGTCTACTTAGATAATTGTTTCCAACAATCCCCAGTACATGTTTTTGAGGGTAGATCTATTATCAACAAAAGATCATTTGATAAATAGATTGTCACACTTAACCATGATATGCATGTATAGGTATCAAGCCTCTTTAAGGACTTTCTTAGTTGGAATCTCATTATCATTTAATGATATAGCTTGATGTTCCTTGTGGACAATATACGTGATCAAAGATGTAACTAATTATGGAGAAGTATTTAAACCAACTTGGATTTTACTTAAGGAATTTTTCATTATATCTCTATAAAGAAGTAATGTGCATATTAATTCCCATATATATATTTTAGCTAGAGTGATTTGTAGTGTTTGTTAAATAACATCACTCTCCTTTGTTTTAGATGTGGTTTGACACATAGGAGGTAAATTAATCATATTGGTTGGCAGGATAGGTGGTAGGAGATTAACATATTGTCCTCTTCATAACCTTTGATGTGTGTGTCCCACCAAGTTAAAATCATGTGAATCCAAGGTGACATATAAGTAAGCTATAGGAGATACATAAGTCATGTTGATAGAATTAGGGTCCAAAGAAAGATTATTAGAGGTCAAATCTCTAAGTTTATATTATCCTCATCATCATGTGAACTAGGGATTAGAAATATGCAATGGATGTGTTGGCCAAATTCATAAGGGAGGTGTAGGGAAAACAAGACGAATCAAACCATTACAAATCTCTACCACTAAACTATAATGTAAACTCACCAATCAACAAGATGCCATCATCTAAATGTTTATAATTAGCAAGTACAAAAGATTGCACATGTAAGGAAACATTGATAGACCCATCATACTTATCATGTAAAAGTTCTTAACTAAGGCTTATGATTTCATTATTGTAGTATAAAACAATGAAGTGCTAATGAAGGACACATGAGAAGCTAATGAACTATCATCAAAACATAAACTAACATCACAAAGTGTGTGAAATGTTATCATAAGTATCCATACATTTAATAAATGAGATGTATTTAAGAATGATCCTCACTATGTTCTTTATCATGTATGAGAGGAGATAATTCATTGAAAGTGACATAATCTATGGATATAAGATTATCATTACATGTAAGGAATGTATCATCACTAGCTATACTAATATCATGAATAGGTGAATCGCATGATAGATCCGTGCTTAGTGTATGCACATCACTGTCACAAGGCATATGATCATCATTGCAGAATGTATAGATAAATGAACTAAGCCTCCTTTAACATGAGATGATTTAAACATTAATCAACTTAATGATGGATGTGAATGATAACACATTGTATAAAAAAGATATTCACACCCATAACATAAAAATTCACATGTATATCGATAATGGATGTGTCTTGTGATATGAATGATAAAAACATGTTGAAATTATAAAGAAATATATGCTAATCAGCTAGGGAATAAGCCCTAGGAGGTGTCATAATGACATAATATCCTAGGGTGGAAAGGTGGGGAATGCTATAAATTGCTATGCATAGCCAAACCTTAGCTGAAATGAATAAGAAAATGTGACTCAAAACCCTATTAAATATGAGAATAGATGATAAATTCAGAGTTGTATTAGATCTAAAAATCCTAATGTTGATGAGAGACCCTAGAAGAAAAATAGGTTGTGTTAAGATCAATTGGGCTTACTAAAAATGTAAGAAAAATAACTCTTTCTTATAGTAAGTGTTGTTATCTAGACTGATCAATTAATTTAAATAATAAAAGCATAGACTAATCTAGTTATTTAATAGAGTTGTGGGAAATGAATATCCTAAAACTAGAATATTAAATGTTAAATTAGGAAATTAATGTGAAAGATAAAACACATAACTCTAGGTATGAAGATGATGCCCAAAATTTGTTGTAAATGCTAAATTCAAGATGTCTTGGGATTAGAAATGGAAGATGATAGTTCATAAGTTGCCTCGGGATTTAAATATTTCTCAGTCAGATCCACGCTTGTAGAAATGTCCTATAATCCCTGAAAATGATTTGGCAACTTGTACACTTCTACTTCTTGATTTCTGGATTTTTCCTAGGTTTCCTCAGCTATTTCAACTAGTGGTATTTAAAAATACCAAGTTGGAGGGCTACCAGTATGTCACTAGGGGACATATTCTCCTAGGTCAATTTCTAGAAAACTTGTGTGAAGGATTAAATACAACAAATCTCAGCCTTGGAAATGCTCTAATATGAATATGTAGATCTATATTTGTTTTAGTGCACTAATGGAATTGTTCCTAGTGTGCTCTTTAATGTGAATGAATAGAATGAGATAGGACAATATTGGATGCAATTAAATGCCTTCAGACACAAGGAGATAGCAATAAATTACACAAACTTGTGTTAAGTTTATCTTAGGCAAGAAAGGAACAGGTAGGAGTTAGCCAAAATTTAAATTTGATTTTTAAATTTTTAGATCTCAAATTTGTGGGTGTGACGTCAACTCCACATCTATAATCTGAGGCATGAGAAAGACCATATCAAGATGGATAACAAATATATGGAGATAAATTCTTGGATAAACATAATTAATACATGAATTGGATGAATATATTAGAATGTGTACATGTATAAATAAGATGGAGAGTAAATATGTAAAAATATATTATAAACAATAAGTAAAAAAACATTGAGAAGAGCATCGATTTTCCACAAAATTATGCCTTGTATCAATTTATAAATATAATTAAACATTCTTTAAATAGAAAATAGCATCCGTGTGCAAATTTCACCATTACAAAATTCAAATTTCAATTTTCTATACATAACATCTCTAAGGAGTTCTAGGTTGCTATAAAACTGTGGGCAATTACTTTCTTTAGGTGGGAAGATTGAACTCTACTTAAACATTATCCATTTCAATGCTCAAACAGTCAATAATAATTTTACACCTCATCCACAACAAAAAAAAGTGGTAAATATTTACCCTATTTTTATTAGTCAAAATTAACTTTTGACTGTTGAAATGGATAATGTTTAAGAACAGGGGAAGATTCTGCAATTTTTTTTTTTGGCAATTATTTTGTTTTTCTCATATCAGTTATTCTACATACATACCGACTCGCACCTGCAAAACGCTTGTCGTATAATTCTGGCGACCGAACCTCAACAGGGAAATGTGGAATAGTTTAGTAAATTGTGGAAGACCAACAGTGGCCACATTAATCTAATACTCCACGTCTAATAATCTCTCCACCCATAATTTCTATTGGAAGTTCTTAATGTCCCTTTTTTTAAGGGTGGAAGAATTGACTTTCTTTGGCTAAGTTGTCATGTCTGAGTCGCTAAATTATTCCAGACAATGATTCTGGTCTTATCTTTCTTAATATTAATAACATCTGTATTTTCAACAAAACTTAATCTCTGCTAAATTATTGGATGATATCAATAGATAAAGGACACTTACTCCACCTATAATTTTGTCCCATAGATCTCTATATATATGTGGTATGGTCCCTCTCCTATAATTTGGTCCACAAAAGAATAGGAGGAGAAAAATAGATGAACATAGAAGGAATGCGAGAAGAAGGATTGAAGAAAATATAGAGAGAGGAATACATAGAACTGAGAATACTCTCGAGTATGCCTTCATTGTTATTCTACTGTTTAATCTTCAAGACATGTAGGTAAAAATCTGGGTTTGATTTGGTGATGTTATATAATTTTCCGATTGAGTCAGTGCTTGACATTTTACGTCATTAGTCATGCATTGTCGATCTGCATCTTGTTGGTTCTTTATTGCAGTAGTTTTGTGTTTGTGTCATTATTAGAGTCATCATTGTCACCATGGTCATATTGGGTTGCAGTTGAATTTAACTGAATGGTATATTTTCCTTATTTGTGGACACTGGCATTGAATTCTTTAACCAAACTGTCTTTGCTCTTGTGTCAAGAATTTATATCGGTGCCTTAGGTAAATATTGTATGTGTTTTGTGTAGAACATGAGCATTGGAATTTCAAATATTACATGAGTCTTGATAAAGTTTAGTTTTAATTATTTGATCCCACTTACTGAAACATGGGGAAAATAAATGTGAGGAGTGGGGAGTTAAACTGAAGATGCCGACCCTTGATGGCTGCCACTTCTGCTTGTTTTTCTCCTAGGAATCTTGACTCATCTCCAAGGAACTAGAGAGTGGAGTGGGGAGTGTAATCACTCAACCCGAGTGCTGTCATCAGGAGGCAGTTTGGGGCTGAAGGACTACCCAAAAATTTGGGGAAGAATTCGGTTTAGTAACAAAAGAATTGGAGAAAAATAGAGGAACATAGAAGGAATGCGAGAAGGAGGATTGGAGAAAATATAGAGAGAGGAATACATAGAACTGAGAATACTCTCAGGTATGCCTTCATTGTTATTCTATTGTTTAATCTTCAAGAAATGTAGGCAAAAATCTGGGTTTGAATGCATAAATAATCTACCTTTCATTGTCATACACTAGGGTATATAGATTTATCCCTGCTTCTTGTGCACTCATAAAATATCTTTGGGGGTCTGATTTTTGTCTTGGTTTTGGAGAAAATAAAGAGTAAGCAAAGTGAGTATATTTATATGTTTGTAGGAATGATATTTATATATATGTGGGTGTGCACATATCCTTAGTGTAAAGGAGTGAGCACAATTAAACTGTCTTTAAACCGATATCAAAACTCAGACTAGCCCCATAAGCGACACTGCACAGTATACTTTTGTGAACTGAAACAATATTCTATTGTTTAAAGATTTATATCGACCCATTTTCTAGGGTACGCACACACATACAGATATGTATATATATGCCAGTAACTATGTATAGTGTTAAATGTAGATTCCAGGCGTGAGTTCATTTGATGCAGAGTTTTAAACTCACGAAGGGAATTGTGTTTGGTTGGTTAAAGGTTCTTCAGTCTTAAAGAGCATTCCTTGCCATTATTCTGTTTACAAACTGGTCTTTGACACTGGTAAACATTATCAGAGTATTCCCTTGATTTGTGAGAATTGAAGGATTTCGAAATATCTTTAAAATAGAAAACACCTTAGGTGGTTTTGGGAATGTTGGAGTTAATCACCACAATCGCTGGCCAAGTTAAGTCTGCCATTATTGACTATAAATTCTTTGTTGTAAACTCTTGTTTTCATCTTTATTCAAATATATATTAGAATAATTACATTTAAATGGGCAAATCTATGTCATTTTTACTCTCTTTCATGAATAAGAAAAAAAACAGAGAACCATGACATAGAACAAGACTGTCCTACAAACAGAGTTCTACCTTTTTTTTTTGGAATTGGGAAGACCTTATTCTATTTTGTAAAACTTGTGACCATTGGACATTTGTTAGGGAGAGGTTAATATTTCTTGAGGTCAACCATGCATGTCATATTTTTGCGAGGATAATTATTTGCACTCAAATTGTGTACTGACTTTGTTAGGGAAAATAACAAGAGGGTATAAATCTTACAGTTGTACTAGGTCACTGAACTTGGTAAACTTCAATAAGGATATCGATACAGAAAAAAAAGCTAAATTATATAAGAGTTGTTCATGCTTTCAAACTAGCATTATAGTTACTGAATTTAATATTGTTTAGAGGTATCAACTGAGTCAAAGTATGAATTTATTCGTCAACTGTTCAAGGATATGATGCCTTGACTAGGCTATGGAAGTCTTTATTAGGATGTTCAATCCTATGCACACTTGCACTTAGATTGAGTAAAAGTATGAATTTATTCATCAACTGTTCAGGGATATGATGCCTTGACTAGGCTATGGAAGTCTTTATTAGGATGTTCAATCCTATGCACACTTGCACTTAGATTGAGATTCATACAAGATTGAAAAATGGTAGTAGAGCTTATTTCCTTTGCAATTAGGTAAATTCATTATCCACTGTGAATATGTAAATCTTTCACTCAAGGATATGTCACCAACGCAAGATTGATAATGTATTATAAGTGTATTATGGATCTAGGCTGCACTGATGTTAGTAATAATACCCATTGAGTTACAATATTCCTATTTGCTATTGTCTGAGTCAGTGAGGCTTATTGTTGACTTATTGAGTAATCTGACCTAGAAAAGTGATCAAACCATACTACCACATACTTGACTAAAACTAGGTTAAGTCAAAGGAATTTAGATGTCTAGCCAAGTCAGTGATAGGATGGTTAAATCATGTAAAAGTTGAGTTACTTAGTTGCTTGAGTATTATGGATTTTGCATATATTTAATGAATTAGTTGTCTTCTTGATTTGAGCTAAGATAGTAGTGTGTGAACAATGACCCACATCTCCACACTAGAATGTGGAATTATTTTCAAATGCTTTGGCCAAAGTAATGTAAATGTTGCTTGCATTGTTGGTTCATAATATTTGATATGGTTGCATGACAGTCAGTTGTCATACTTAACTAGAGGGTATCTCAGGTTGTATGGTAGATTGCATGTAATAGAGTTAGTACTTTACACTTAGTTCTCAGATGGCATGGTATACTTTGCAGATTCCTTTATCTACTACCCTCGCAAAGGGTAGCGCCACTTTTAGTAGGAAGGTGTGCAGGGGACCGCTAGTCTATGGATGGAGGAAAAACATCTGGATGATGCTCTCCCTCCACGTAGTAGGACAAAATTCTAGAAATCTTAAACACAAAGACACACTTGTTTATGAATGTTGTGACATTGAAATTGTAAATTGTACAGTCATATTTAAACCAGTTTAATGATATTGATATAGTTGTGGAAACAAAATGAATTATTGTATTAGATATCTAGTTAATGAAACTTTTTATATTACGAATTAGATTAATTGTTTCTATTTCAATTAGTGGTTGAAATACTTTATTTTGTAGTGATGTGCTTGTGCACGATCTTGTGTGTTAAACATATTAGTTGCAATCATTATATTGAATATTTTGATGATTGATGTTAAGATAGTTTGAATACTTTATCATTTCTAAACAATGCATTTCAAATGGAATTACTTGATGATTTATCATAGTTAACTTAATTTTTTATACTAAATTTGGGTTCATGTGAAGGTTTTAGAAAGTTTGTTTGTTTCAGAACCACAAGTAGATCACTTTGGAACTGCCAAAAAAGAGTTTTAAATGTAATAAAAGATTTACATACATGAATAATTAAGTTTGTATATCATCTCAACTCTATTAATTCTATTAATGATTAAGTCCTTTGGTCAAAAAATAAACTAGTTTTGATTATATGCATTTATTAGTGGAAAGTATTAGATTTTTTTCAAAATGCAATTAGAAATAGGTTTGAATAAATCTCCAATAATTTGAGTAAGTATTTACCAATTCAAGCAACACCAACAATGCCTATAATTTTCCCTTCAAGATCATATGCTTGTAAAAAACAATAGCAACCTCCCAATTGCCCGCAACATTTCGCTTATACCTAGGTAGGAAATTGTACATCAATATGAGAATGTGTACGCATTCATGTTTTGCCATCGGCTTCTTGTAAAATTCAGTACAAAGTAGTTGTTATTCTATACCCAGAAAATTCTTCATACAACCAAGAAAGTTTGGATTCTATAAAGCATATTCGTTGGCCCTATAAAAGACACCAACTACTTTATTAGCTCTAACAATACCTTGTAAGACATCAACATTGAAATTTAGAATAAAAGGAGAAAAGAGCATGAAGTCTGAATGAAAAGAGACCATTTTAAATTGTCAGGAGAATAAATCAAGCAATGGAATATATTTTAAAATGTGAATCCTAATGAACATACATCCAAAAAATATAAATTTATCTTAACCTAATTCATAGCTCAATAAAAAGTAATTCTACCTAAATGTGTTGGATATTATCTATTACCATTTATGGCATGTAGCATGTGGAATAAATTGTATCATAAGGCAACCTTGAAATACTACTATTGATTAAAGACTACTAAATTTAGATGCTACCATTATTATACATGATAAGCATAAGAAGAACCTTGAGACTGAAAGCTCATGTGAACAGGACTCATTATTTCCTTGGTTTAGGGGAAACTATTTCCATTTTCTATTTAATGAGGAAATAATTCTTTGGAAGTGTTTCGAACAAGCACTTGGATTGCAAGGGTAAATTACTAAATTGTCTTTCTTGTAAGTTGACTATAAAATGCTTTGCTTCCATCTATAGTAAATAGTCATATAAGGTATTTTCTTGGAGTACAAGTTGAATCTTTGAATTGGTATTTTATCAATACACAATCTATTCCTAACCTAACAGAAGCAGTCACTTGTAGAGGTTGATAGTGTTGATGTTGAGTACATTTTGAAAGCCAAGTGGGATGATTAGCTAGGGTGAAAAGGACTTGGTCCAAACCACCAGTAAACATAAGATTCAACTATTGGGTTGAAATTGAATATTCACATTTTATTCAACACATAAAGTGTAAAGAAATTCACAAATATAGTGTTAACTTGCAACTTAACTAATTAAAAAGGCTTAATGAAAAGTAAAAATTCTATTGTGTTTTCTTTTCAACAATAGTTGAACTAAATCTTTACAAATATAGTGTTAACTTACAATCCAACTCATTAGAAATGCTTAATGAATGTAAAAATTCTATTGTGTTTTCTTTTGAGAAATAGCTAAACTAAATCTGGTAGAAGCCTCATGGGCTGTGGCTATTAGAGGATCTATGATTTATAGAGATTTCAAATGCCAACAGCTAAACAATACAAGTGGTTCAAAATTATTTGTGAGTGCAAGTAAGGCTTGATATATGTGGACAACGGATTGTACCAGATAGCCTTGAAACACATTCTAAATTTTGATGGCTGCACTTTCTTGTAGGAGACTTGAGTAACCAGACCTTGTGAGGCATGCCATAATGGCAAATGCATGAGTAGGTGCCACAACAACATCAAAAAGTTACCATTGGGGGAAGATAACACTAGGAATGGAGGAGCCACGGGCATCCATGTGTGGCCTCTAAGAATGACCCTTGCCATTGCCATTGCTATCTTCATCAGGATACAAACCCAAACTTCCTCCTCATCTGTTGGGATTACCATGGTAGTCTTTACTGTGGCCAAAGTTTTTCCCTTAAGCAAAATAATGTCCGCTAAGAGTTTTGGGCAAGCCACCATTCCCATTGGTATAAGTAAAACATAATCCCTCAAATAGATTGCCATAAGCAAATATCCAAACTATTAGCAATCAAGCTCCATGGAAAATAAGTCAAATCAGTCAAAATTATTCCCTGCAATACACATTAACAAACCTTTTCATGACTAGCTAACTGGGTAAAAAAGGTGACATCTCCTCCAACAACAAAGGAGTGCAAAAACTTGCAGTCCTCACCATGCCTGCAATTACTAGAAATCCAATAATTGTATACTATATGTCACAAACCTTCAACTACTGCTCATTTGTCATAACTATAGGGTTCTTGAAAGAACAGACCCGAACTTATAGTATGACATAACATCAATCATTAACAAGGAATAATAGGGAAAAACATAACAACAATAAACAAAAAAGAGACAAGGCAAAATAGAGTTGAATAACTCAGAGATATATTTATCTAACTTTCATTACATCACATCCAAAATGCCATCTCTAGCAGCTATCTAGATGCTATCTCTAGAAGCTATCTAGATGTTGTGTCCAATAGCTCTCTACAATCACATATATATAGCTACAAAACCTTTGAAGCCAGAAGCTTCTAGTTTTCTAGAAAACTCTTAAACTTGGAATGTTCTTTTTTACAACAATTCTTAGAATGTTCTTTTCTAGAATAGCTCCAGGAATGTTCTAGCTTATGGAAGGCTCTAGAAACACTCTATTATTTTCTAGAAAATCTTAATCCTTAACATCCCCCCTTAAGATTGGCTAGAATAATACAAAGAAAATACAAATGAGAGGGCAACATTATACTACTATCCCCCCTTAATGTTCACCTCTAGCATACTAAGCATTCTTCTATCATATTCCTCTTTCATGGCTTGCTCCCATTCTTTCTTTCTTCTAGCTTGCTCATATGAGATTGGATCATTTATATGTAATACTTTGGCCATGAGAGCACTACCAATAATACATCTAGCTTGTTCCAACTTGCATTTCCAGCAATATAACAACCCTGCAAAAAAAATCACTCTAGCAATATACTAGCCCTATAAACAAATCACTCCAGCAATATATCTGCTCTGCAAACAAATCACTCCAACAATATATTTGCCTTGCAAATAAATCACTCAAGCAATATATTTCTAGTTGAACCTCTAGCTGAATCTCTAGCTGAACCTCTTGATGGTCCTCTAATTGAACCTGGAAAACATTCTAGTCGAACCTCTAGCTGAACTTGGCTAAAACGCTAGCTGAACTTGAAAAATATTCTAGCTGAACTTTTTTCCAACAATCTCCCCTCAGCGTTACCCAAGGGGATTCAAACCTGTGACCCAGCTCTCATACCATAAAAGAACAGACCCAAACTTATAGTATGACATAACATCAATAATTAACAAGGAATAACAGGGCAAAACATAACAACAATAAATAAAAAAGAGAAAGGGCAAAATAGAGTTGAATAACTTAGATATATTTATCTAACTTTCATTACATCACATCCAAAATGCTATGTCTAGCAGCTATCTAGATGTTGTCTCTAGCAACTATCCAGATGTTGTGTCCAATAGCTCTCTACAATCACATATATATAGCTACAAAACCTTTGAATCCTGGAAGATTCTAGCTTTGTAGAAAACTCTTAAACCTAGAATGTTCTTTTTTACAACAACTCTTAGAATATTCTTTTCTAGAACAACTCCAGGAATGTTCTAGCTTATGGAAGACTCTAGAAACATTCTATCATTTTCTAGACAATCTTAATCCTTAACAGTTCTTTTGTGTAGGTATCGCCAAGCAGTTGAATGTTCTTTTGTTCCCTACTGGTCTGTTTGAGATTTTCATGTCCATGGATTTTAATGAAACCCTAACACTGAAACCCTAGAGCGATCCTCAAAAGTTTAGAGCACCCAAAAGTTGATTAGTTGAATAGAATGCCTCAAATAGAGCCTGAGCTAGTCCACCAAACAAATTATTATTTTTCTTGAGCCATCCTGCCATAAATTTCCAAGTCCATGGCTTACAATTAATACCTAAAAACTCTATGTTGTAACCCCCAAAAAACTGTGGTGAGAAACTTGAAAATTTAAACACCTAAAAGAAAATTATGCAAATTCAATGCCTAAACTAGACCCTGAGCTAGGCATGTATGCAAAATGTGGAAACATAGACAAGGCATGTGAACCTCCACCAAATTTTGGGAAGCACAACAAACCCAAGCCCATGCATTAAATGAGCCCAAGGCAACAACTAGGTGTGGATACACCTGTCCTGCAATGAAGTCTTGAGGATCGAGACTTGCCATCAAACAAACCCTTCAAACCATGAGTGCATCACGTCTAGGGCCATACAAAACATTAGAAAGGAGATTAATTTTTCTATTCACCAAATTCTGATTGGGTAGAGCAATCTTTAGTACTTTGACAATGATGAAAAAACCTAAAAATAATAAACCCTGAAAACATCCTTGAAACATTGGACAACAAGGAAATATTAATTGTTGCATGGATTTCAGTGAGTACCTAATATGTTTTTTGTTCATACGAAAACATAAGTGTCTCTTGAAATAAAGAGAAAAGTAAATAAGAAATAGCATCATTATGCAAATTTCACCATTACAAATATTTCTAATTTTTGAAGGTTTGATGACATCCCTAAGGAGTTGTAGGTTGCTATAAGATAGTGGGCAATTGCTTTCTTTTGGTGGGAAGTTGTACAACTTTAGGCAATTCTATTGTTTTTCATATAACAATCATTGCACATACATACTGTAAGGGGATTCTCTCTGTTGAGCTTGAAGATGATGCTACTTGGATTTCCATCCTGTTGTTGTAGGATGCAGATTGGGTCTACATGGTTGCTGCATGACTCGCAGGAGCTCGAGTCCAAAATGGAAAACTAAAACAATGAGCCAGGGGCCCGTTTATATAGCAAAGAGGATGGAACATGACCGTTGGGGACTCATTTAATGTTGGCGAGCTTCATAGGTCTGAGCTAAGTTGGCATTTGCGCCGCATTAGATATGTGCGGCATACTCTGCACGCTTAGGCCAACTTGGTCAAGGCATTAAGTCCACGGTCGTAGTATTGTTAGTTTATCTGCTGTGCATGATATTTAATAAATGAGTCTTGGACTCAATACCCAAGGGTAAGCAAGGCCGACCTTACGCGAAGATGTTGGACTACATTTAATGAAGGAGGCTTGTTGGATAAATATTTTGTCTTTAACTAATTGAAGGAAAAATGGTTATATCAACCACAGTGTAATGAGATATATCTCTCCTCTCAGCAAGGGGAGGTTCCCTATTAACTATTACAAACTTATTTACACTAAAAACTAATTTCAGGGTGAAACCATGTCATCCATTTCTCTTTTTTCAAAAATGATGTTTACAATATAAAAAGAGCACTTTTACAATACAAATAGAAATAACCAAGAAACCCACGAGAGCAAAAAGTCTATCATTGGTCTTTTTACTGATTTACAATTTAGAACCAAGTAGGATAAGGTGCAGCTCAAAGTCTTCACCGAATACTACGAAAAAACATATGGTTACAAAAGATAATAGTAGTTCAAAGCTTTTCCAATATCTTTTACTTCAAAATATAAAATCACAAGCTAAAGATAATTGTTGTAGCACAAAGTCTCCAAAATCAGCTTTAGAACATCTCCCAGATTATTCACACTCACACTACAATTTGATCAAGTAGATAAGATAGTATAAGGAAAAGGACATAAGAACAATTTCCAATACACCACAAGTTATTCCAATGCAAAGATTGAAAGATCACTTTCTTTTCTATTCACAAGTGATAAAATATGATTTACAATTTGAACACAGTCTCAAAATGCTCTTCAATTTGGTAGATTTTTGCTTCAATAACTAAAAGATGATAATTACAATGGGGGTCCTCTTCAGTTATAGGAGAAACTGAGAGAAAAAATAGAAAAATAACAACTAACTATGACTTATTCAACAAAGGAGTCCTTTTTGATTTGGGACTTCCTACATTTTTACATGTAATTACATATGAGAAAAGTACATGTAAATATATCCAAAATTATTTCAAAAGTACATCTGAAAAATAGAAAATAAACTAAGTGATGAAAAAGATGCTTCAACTTGCACTGCCTTCTTTCTTCATGTGGCAATCATACATAGTAAATGCACCTTGCATCCCCAAACTATCTGGACTGACTGTGTTCCTGAAAATCATCCTAGCTCTAACTATTGCATCTCTGACTGTGGTAATTGATTTTGCATGGCTAGTTAACTTGGCCTTTAGATTATCCAAAGTTAACTGGTTATCAAGAATATTATCCATGGAGGCTACTGAAAATGTTTTGTCCTCAAACTCCTTCTGAAACATATTCTCAAATTCCTAGGTCATCTCCTCTACAGAAAGAAATTGATTATACTTTGACACCAAATTGCATGGCAGCTCCTCCAACTTGTGTAAGAGACTAACATCACTTTGGTCACTCAGCTTCCTTGCAGTTTCTAAGTCATTGATCAGATCTTTCAGCACACGGCTCCAATATGTCAATGCCTCCTTAGTCTCGGTATATGAATCCTGATTTGGAATAACACTAATTGATATCAAAGCACTTATTTTCAACTTCCTCATTTCTACCCACTTATCATGATTCTGTTCTAAATGCTCAATATTCTGAGAAATAACATCAATCAAATCATTAAGTTCTGCCCTGATTTTCTCCATTTTGCTTGTTTTGTCAGCTAGCTCTGTAAGAAGAGAGATTCCCTGTGTGCACATCATTTCCAAATATTCTTCAAGCACTTTTCCCTTAAGGTGAGTCTTTTCAGCTTTCTGGATGATAGGATCTTCATTAGAAACGGCCTCAGGAGTCACTGATTCTGAATTCAAAGTAATCTTCCTTACCACTGCAGTCAATTTCTCTACCATTGCTTTATAATGATCTTTCATCTCCTTTTCTTTATCAAACTTCTGAATGAAAATATCCATTTCCAATTGCATGTCAGTCTTTGCACTCTCATGTGTTATTTTGCCCAGCTCAATTCTAGAAATAGAGTAATCACTCATACTAAAATTTTCTATGGTAGCATCCTGTGGGGGCCTTGCAATCTCCACAAATTTGTGCCCTTTGTCTCCCAACACTCTTGAAAGAATTTTTGGCTTCTTTGGAGTCTTAGCCTTAACAGGCACCAACTTCCCAAAATCAAAGTCATTTGGAGAGATGGCTTGTTTCTTTCTTTTAGGCGTATATGCTGACAACCATGGAGGAAGCACATAAGTACTCACATTCAGATCCGGTTCCATTGTCGGTGTTATGGGAACTGTACTGGCACTGGAAGTAGAAACAATAGGTGGAGTATTAGTAAACACTGCACCTAACACATTCACATTTGAAACTTGCTCAGAACCCAATACAAAGTGATCAAATATTGAAGAATCTCCAATATCAAAAGATGAGGAGGACAGACTAGGAATGGACCTAGAAGAACGAAGAACATCATCAAAAGTAGTTTGAGGATTATCAAAAATTATTTTTGAGGGTGATGGAGATTCAAAAGATGGGATGTTGATAGGTGAAACAGACAAAGGAACTGAAACAGGTATGTTAGACAAAGGAGAAGAGACTCCCATATCCTATGGTACATCCTTCTGTGGAGACAAAACTTCATCTCCTTGTTCTTCTCCCATCTCTTCTGTTGATCTATTTTCAACCTCCATTTCTTCAGTAGCTGGCTCATCAGTATTCTATTTCTCAATTTCCATTTCTTCTACCTCAGATTCTTTCTCTATAGCCTTTGACTTCTTTGACACAAATTTGATCCTGGGTTTATGTGGTTTGGAAGAAGAGGGAATGTCACTCTTATTCTTTGTCCTATTCTCTACCTTATTGCCTGTTTATTCTTGGACTTCAGTCTCTGATCGAGTAAGGAATTCTTTCAAAGCAATTCCCTTACTTTCTAACCACTTGTTTGTGTTGGCCAATATAGGTTCAAATCTTTTCCTTAAAGAAGTTAATTCTTTTTGAGACCATTGAATAGGTGGAAGAGGACAATTAGCAATCTGTTCAGTATTATACCTAGGATTGGTTGAAATTCCTGAAGACCTAGTGGATGATGAAGAGTTGATTGATCCTATAGTCCAATTTTCTAATATCCTCTTCTATCCTCAAGTCCACCCAGATGTCTTCAACCATTGGTTCATGAAACTAGGTCTTCCTTTTGATCTTGTCTTTTACACCCTTGTAATCAAACCTTGGTCTTCATTTGAACTGTTTCATGGTCACTAGCTGCATTTCAGTCTCCATGGCTCTAGCCTTTGCGACAGTTGACACTGAAAACCTGCCAATTTCAACTAGAAATCTGAATCTTGGTTTCTTGAGTTCCATTTTCTTATTATGTACGACAATCATTTGTCTACATAACTCCATTAGAACAAGTTTATTTGAAGGAAACCTTAGTAACATATAAGGATAACCTTGGAAAAATCCAACCCTTAAATATGAGAAAGTCTGAAATTGTAAGAACATGCACCCATAATCATTCACAACTGACCAAGCTTTGTCTAAAACTCTTCTTTGCTCTAACTAAGGGTTAGAAAGATAGAAGAACACTACGAAGAAAGCATCATTTACCCTCCTAAAGTGGTGAATAGAACCTTTCAATGTCAGTTGAGGATAGTATTGATACACATGAACCACTCTCCTATCTCCTTCAGATGTCAAAGCCAGAAAGATCCTCATTGAGGCTTCTATATACACAAGGTAAGAAGTCATATAGAATTTGAAAGTAGTGGATACCTTAGTCAATTGCTCATGCAAAGCATTGCTGATTTGTTCACCCCAAAAGATGGCTTGCTTGCCTTGAAGTATAACCTTGATAAAAGGGTACATCCATTCATGTTAAAGAGAGGAAGAAGCCAACCCCCTTATCCTACTAAGAAGAGTTATGAGATCACTAATGTCCTCAATAAAATCACTTCTGGGAAAACTCCTCGGTCACCTAGATAAGTTTGACCTTAAAGTCTTAAGATATTTGGTGTTAATTGTCTTCTTAGCCTTCTCAGAATTCTTGTCATATTATTTTTGAGCCTTAGCAAAATCTAGTTTCACAACCTCTGTAGCAGCAGGACACATGAAAACTTTATCAATGAATTCTGGACCAATCTAATGATCACATTGCCATTCGCATCCACCATTGCCCTAGTGTCTCTGTTGTAGAACGGAGCACATTGAAGAACAAACTCTGTATTATGAGCTGCCACCGGGAAACATGACACCAAGTGAATATTGCTATCAACAATCTTCTTCATTGCAGAACTAGGGTTATCAGACTTAGTTCTTTCCACAAACTCAGCCATGTCTACATGGCCAATCTTTGTATCCTGAATATCATCAACATTGGAGGTAACTGAGGTGATTGGAAAAACACCCCGATACTTATACTTCATTGCTTTCGACTTCTTGGAGACAACTCAGTCATTTGAAAAACTAACACCAGAAGGATGTCGATGAAGAAAGCAAATCCGCAGAAGAAACTGCAAGAAAAAGCCATGATCATGCAATTAGGGGAAATACTGGTAATCTGGGAAAATTGCATGTTGACGATCACAACTACTGGGATAAGCTTGAAAGGGCTAGAGTGCAAGCGCGTTGAAAAATAGTGGAAAGCGGGCTCGGGAAAATAATTTGAAAATCTCTCAGAGTTAGAGAAAATTGAGAGAGTGAATGCACATCGAGGGCGGCAAAATTTGCTGCCCTTGCATTAGAGGGATAAATGGTAGGTGTTAGGGCGGCAAATTTTGTTGACCCTGCATGTAGGTTGAATACAAGTGTATTGGTGGTGATTTTAACCACTTTTGCATGTGGAATAAGTTCTTATCTTCGAGCAGCAAAATTTGCCGATGTTACATGTGGGGTAGGTTGCATAGTGTTCGAGCGGCAAAATCTGCCGACTTCGCATGTGGGAGAAAATTGCAAGTTACATGTAGGGTCAGCAAATTTTGCCGCTATAGGATGATTTAGTGTTTGGTCAGCAAAATCCATTGATAGTGCATACATCAAGACCTACGTGTAGAGGTGACAAATTTTGCTGACCTTACATGAAAGTAATACAAAACACAAGGCACAAGTATCGGCAGTGAAATTTGCCATCAATACTTGTGTGATGGCTTAGGGAGAAAAAAAAAACAAGGTGTCATCGGAGAAATTACCGACAACACCCACAAGTTCACAGACTGAAAAATCTAAAACCTAAAACCTATTCAGGAACCAATGTAAAGAGAAAGACTAGGATTTGTAAATGAGAAACAAAAGGAAACAATCAAACTCAAACCATCATTTTAACATTCAGGGAAAAACCTAGAAAGAAAACAACAATAAAAATGAAAGAGTAGTGGACTTACCTGTCAACAATGTCTGAAACCCTAGACGCGATCATGAAGAATAGAATATGCGATCCGTAACTCACGTGATCCAGAAAAAACTTTGTTTAAGCCTCGATGGTCTGTCTCCGGGGTTTTAAGAAATATAACTAAGGGAAAATAGTGACTAAAACACCTTTAAAAGGTTTAAAAAGTTACATTAAACACTTACACGAGGTACCATTAATGCACTCCTAGTTGACTCTATTTGCTGAGATTTGTCCAAATGGTAGGTTTTGCCGACTCTGCACCTCATCATGACATTATGCATGGGTAGAAAAATTTGCCGCCCTTGCACTCAGACATAAGAAGACAGATGATAAAGCGGCAATTTGTGCCGATGTGACACAAGAAAACAATGAAACAAAATGTATGGGCAGCAAAATTTGCCACCCTTACATCTTACATAAACAATAAGCTTGCAAGAGCGGTAATTTTTACTGACTCTACATATGGACCTAAAAATTTTTCTAACACCCTTACAAGGTCAAAATCAATATTTTGACAAGATTTCAACCTAGTCAAACTTCATGAATTTTGAGAAACCACTTAAGGGGAATGTCACAAGCTATTTTAACAATGTCAGATGACTTCGCACAAGGCCAAGAGAACTTGTCTCAATTTGTGAACTTAGAGTGTAGGTTACGAAATGGACAAGTTTCGTAAGGGTTGTCTACAAAAATGAGCGTAGCTGATTTTGAGAATAATAAGGCTAATATAGGTCCAACCCTATAATCGTTGTCACTGGAAGATGCCAATATTCAATGCGCCTGATTCTAGTCCATTGGATTAGCTCGACATAAATCTGGTCCGTGAGATTGTAACTGGTTACCTCTAGGGCTGACATGTACTACGATGCCTATATAAGCCGATGTCATTGTAATTCATAAGTATGATATGGGTTGTGCTTTTGTGATCTAAGGAACTCGAGAAGGAGACTTAGTGTTTTGTAAACATGGCCTAAGAGCTGGGCTCGGGGATTCCATTGAGTGAGTTCGGCAGGGTTCTATCTACTGTATAGGAACTCGTGGTAGACTCTTGAGGGGTTGTGTTTGTAATTGATGCCAAGCATTATCGACGTAGATGAGGGTTTTGGGATAGCGTTCAAGTTGAGGACTATATTGTAATTCTGGGAATTGTTAATGAAAAGCTATTCATTTTGCCCTATATGTTGTGCTGATTTGTGTAGTGTGAATTTGCATTGCAAGTATACTTGATTTGTTACAGAGAATTGTTAAAGTGTGAGGCGTAGTCTAGTTTTTGTGAGCCTTCTCAGGCCTCAAGGGTGAGTTGGGTGAATTGAGATTGGTGCCGCATGGGGTTGTAAGACCAACCCCATGATAGTTGGTATCAGAGCAGGTATTTGTATAAGCCCTATGCTTTCCATTTTGAAGAAGTCTAGCTTGGCTCTATGGATAAATGACAGACATGGAGAGAAATCATGGATCTAGATTTGAGAAAGCAGAAGAAGAGAATGTCCAACTTAGATGAGCCCCATGACGGGATCACCCTAGGACTCGTCTCTGGGTGGAAGAGCTTGCGGGCCGAGTTGACATACTAGAAGCATATGAGTTCAAGAACATAGTAAGTACATTAGAGGTTGAATTGAAGAACCTCCACACATTAGTATCAATGGTTTCCCAAGAGTCTGCAAAGAACAAGGAGGAAGTAGTTTTCATGAAGTCTTTGGTGACCCAAACCAGCATAGCCCAGGTTCTGAAAGCCAAGGAACCAGATTTTTATGATGGACAGCAAGATGATAAAGTCCTCAAGAATTTCTTTTGGGACATGGATGAGTATTTGGGGAACCTAAATGGTCTGATAGATGAGACCAAGGTGAAGACAAAAATGACCTTCTTAATGGGTAGTGCTAAATTGTGGTGGCAAACTCATGCTGAGGATGCGAAAGAAGGGAAGACTGTGGTGTAAATCTCAAATTGGGATGAGTTCAAGGCTACTTTGAAGGACTAGTTCCATCTAGGGAACTTAGCTTGGGTCATGAGGAACCAAGTCATGGAGTTGAGGCAAATAGGCCGAATCTATGATTACATCAAGTCCTTTACGATATTGATGCTAGAGATAAAGGACATATTTGAAGTTGATCACCTATTTTTGTTCATGAAGGGCCTTCAGCCCTGGGCTCAGGCTCATTTGAGATGGCAGAATGTGCAAACCATCTCTACCACCATTGCTGCTGCTGATCGCCTACTAGATTTTAAGGGCAAATTGAAGGGGTTCAATGAACGAATTGGGAATGATGGTAAAAAAAATCCTTCCCTAATGAGAAATATAAGGGAGGATCGATCTCAAGCAAGAAGCCTGGTTCTAGCAAGTATACTCAGGGTAAGAAGACTTCCTTGGGGTTGTCAAGGGACGAGGAGTCCACTGCGGCAAAAAAGAAGAAATAGAGTTGCTTCATCTGTGGGTGCCCTGACCATTGGGCTCGTGAGTGTTCAAAATAACAAAGGTTGAACTCTGTGGAGAACTTCGAGTCAGTTCCTAAGTTGGGTGTTACAACTCTTGTCTACAATCCGGGACCCAAAGAAGTTGGAATAGCCCAAGGAGATTGCAAAGAGGTCAGAGCATGAGCTAAGTTTAGTGGAAGTCATGTTGAATAGTAAAGTAATTATGGCCATGGTAGACTTGGGGGCTACCCACAATTACCTCTCAACCAGGAAAGTGAAAAGGATGAACTTAAAGTTGCAACAGGCAAGTTGGTCATTTAAGGCGGTGAACTCCCCCACTCAAAAGGTCACAAGAGATGTCTTCGGCGTATCCATTTGAGTTGGGACTTGGTGGGGCCAAATCAACTTGGTGGTGATCAAAATGGAGGACTGCAACCTTATCTTGGGGCAATAGTTCTTGAGATGAGGGATGGTGATGCTAGCTCCGCATTTGGACATCTTGTTGTTCTTTGATCCTAGTCAACCTTGCATCATGTGGATTGTCTGGGAAAGGCATTTTAGTAAGGCAGTGTTGGTGATGAGCATAGGACGTGCTACAAGGAAAGTTGAGAGTCTTCTTTACTTGGCGACACTCCTAGGATGGGATGAAGGTGAGTCCTTAGGGACTCCAATACCAGATGAGATAGAAGAGGTCAGGAAGACCTATGCAAATGTCATTCCTAAGAAGTTGGTTGAGAGACTGCCGCCTCACAGGAACATAGATCACAGGATTGAAGTCAAGCCAGGGCTAGGTCACTTGCTCGAGCTCCTTATCGCCTTTTTGGGCCCGAGATTGCTAAGTTGAAGAGGCAGATCGTTGAGCCGATGGAAGACGGATACATTAGACCGTCGAGATCCCCATACACGTCCCTCCTACTCTTTTAGAAGAAGAAAGATGGTTCACTTCAGCTATGTGTAGATTTTCGGGCTTTGAATAAGCTCACCATAAATAATAAGTATCCTTTGCCCATTATTGCTGACTGTTTTGATAGGCTGACAAGAGAAAAGATCTTCACCAAATTGGACTTGAAGTAGGGATAATATCAAGTCAAGATTGTGGCTGATGACGAGGAGAAGACTGCCATAACTATGAGGCCCTTGTTGGACAAGTCAATTGTAGTGTACCTTGATGACATCCTAGTCTACTGCAAGACTATGGAAGAACACAAGGTGCACTTGGTAGAAGTGTTTGATCTCCTAAGAGAACATCAACTGTATGTGAAGAAAGAAAAATGTTTTTTGCCCAAGAGGTGGTCTATATCCTTGATCACTTTGTGGGGAAGGGGAAATTGAGGCCGGATCCAAAAAATTTACATGTAATTGAGGATTGGGAACTGCCCAGATTAGTCCATGAGGTTCATCAATTCCTAGGGCTCGCAAACTATTATAGAAAGTTCATGCAGAGCTACTCAAGGTTGGTCACTCCATTGACTGATCTGCTGAAGAAGGACAGCTTGTGGCATTGGACAGGGAAGCAATAATTGGCTTTTGAAGTGTTGAAAGAGTGACTCACAGCTGAGCCAGTGTTGGCACTACCAGACTTCAGCAGACCCTTTGAAGTACAGATCGATGCATCTGACTATACAATCAATGGAGTCCTGATGTAGGATGGATACCCTATTGCATATGAGTCCCAGAAATTGAATGACAGGGAGCACAACTACCTAGTTCATGAGAAAGAAATGACCGGTATAGTTCACTACTTGAGGGTGTGGAGGCACTACCTCTTGGGGACACCCTTCATCATCAAGATAGACAATATTTCTTCAACATATTTCAAAACTCAGGCCAAGTTAACTCCTAAGAAGGCTAGGTGGTAGGAGTTCCTAGTCGAGCATAACTACCCAGTTCATGAGAAAGAAATGACTGGTATAGTTCACTACTTGAGGGTGTAGAGGCACTACCTCTTTGGGGCACCCTTCACCATCAAGACAGATAATATTTCTTCAACATATTTCAAAACTCAGGCCAAGTTAACTCCTAAGAAGGCTAGGTGGCAGGAGTTCCTAGCCGAGTTTGACTTCGACATTGTATATAATCTGGGAAAAAATAATGTTGTGGCGGATGCGTTGAGCCATAAGGTGTAATTGGCTGCTATTGAGGAGTTGTACTGTACTGGGCTGAGTACAAGTCGAGTTATCCTCTCAGATGATACCCTAGACAAAGTTCCAGAAGGGCTCGTAAGGATCCTTAGGCTGCTGAATTGATGAGATAGGTTAAGGCAGGATGCACATACAGGTTTAGCATTAGGGATGGTTTGCTAATATTCACTTAGAACCAAATGTATGTGCCTCATTGGAAAAACCTACGGAGGTAGATGATTCAAGAATGTCATGATTCTATTTGGGCCGGTCACCTAGGTTAGAAGCGGACGTTGGCACTTTTGGAGAGAGGTCTCTATTGGCCTAAGATGTATCGTGATGTTGATGTATATGTAAAATGTTGTCTAACATGTCAGCAAGACAAGACTGTAACTCAGGCACCGAGTGGACTATTGCAACTACCACCTATTCTAGTTCAGCCTTGGGCTAGTCATGCAAGGCACCATGCCGAGCTGAGGATGCGGCCGAATACTTCTTCAAGTATGTGGTCTGTTGGTGCTTAAATCTGCAGGCACCTTCCTAAAAATTCAAGCATTCAAACATGCAGGTTCCTTCCAAAAAAATCCAAAAAAGTTCTAAGTCTTTGGGCTTCCTCAGCATTTTTCAAATATAACCTAACTTTCTGAAACAGGAGGGGATCATCATCATGTTTCATACCAACCTGATCTTTCACCCGGAGGGTGATTTTTTCCATCGGGTGATCTTAGTTAAGATCATCCTGATGCTACTGCAGGGTTTGTCTGGCGGCCTGATATTTTCGCAGGGTCATCATGTTTCTAATATCAGTCATATTCAAACATCACCCTCGATGTTACAATGAAGTTACAGTCCACCCTGATATTTGTGCAGGGGGGGATGATATTTCTAACATCGGGTGATATTCTAAATATCACCCTTGCCTCTAAGGATCACCCCGACATTGTAATATGATGGTGACGTCATCAGGATATCCGTGGGCATGATCAGGTGGATCATCGACAAGATGTATGGTATCAGCAAAGTAGGAGGATCTTCCTCTGATGCATCGGGTTGCACTGATGAGGGTGATATTTTGCATCGGGGTGATTTTTCAAGGGAGGATTATCATGCAGGTGGTTCACTGACGTCAGGGTGATATTGAACATCAGGGCATCATGCGGGAGGATCATGATGAGGTGTATGCTGGTGCCGTCGGGAGCAAAATCACCGACATCATATATTCTCACGCCCTAGTATCTAAAGTGTTGAGGAGGTCGCTGCAGGGTGCATGTGGGATAATTGGTTCCCACATAATTTGAAATATCAAGGTCATGTTTCTTGGCAGGAAGAATTGCAAAGCACACAATATACTGCACTTCCTGATGGCCGCAGGTTGGTATGCCATTAATGGCAGATCTTACAGGGTATGGGCGAAGGCGTGCATGGATTAACCACCTGATTGAAGTTGTGAATCCCTAGGCGGCGGTGCAAGGCTCAAGATCACTCCCTGTCTCCTCCTCCACCTGCTGCATTCAGTGTTTGAGCGCCATTTTCTCAAGATGCATTGTATCTAGTGAATTTTGAATCGCCCAGTGGTTAATGCTGAGTACCTTCTTGCTGTATATAGTAGGCTGTGTGACTCATTTGTGGTGGTGGAAGACCTGGGCAATTTTGTGTAAATAATGAAGAACAGGGCATCTCCTTGTTGTTGTATCTCATTTTTGGAGTTTATGAGTTGCATCATGAATGTTCATTGCAGATATACTTAGTTTCATTGTTGATCTATATGAAAAATGCTCTTATGCATGTGTTTATCTATTTGTCTCCTTTGCTACATGTTTTCCTTCTTTTGAATCTGGTTGCTAAGGGTTTCTTAGGTTCTAGGATACAGGTTTCTGTATTGCATGCTTCATCTCTAACTTCCATTCAAGGAGTGGATTAAACTATTTTAGGTTAAGCATGGAGGAGGTTGTATGTCTGCAGGGATGTTTGTAAGTAGAAGCAGCTAAATACCTATTCTTGGGTGATGTTTGTGAGGCAAGCATCAGTCCAACCCCTTGAAACTTGAATCCTGTATGCAATCCATTGTTTTGTATACATCTAGTTGACTCCTTGCCTTGAGATAGGCACCGGTCTGCCCTTGTGAAGTAGTTATGATCCAAAACCCCTGTCTTGCATCCAAACCATCAAATCAACCATTCCATAATTTCAACCTGTTAGTTGTAGGTGTAGAATTAGGAACCCCCTGCATGCTCTCATCCTAAACCAAACAAATATGTCCAAGAATGTTGCTAAACTTGTGATTTGTCATTCAAATCTTGGTCCATACATGAGAGTATTCTGCCTATTATCACAAAGCTAAATCTTCATGTCATTAGGTGAGTCAAAGTGTTAAATATTTAGCTATAGGGATACCCCCCTTGGTGTGGTAGAACCATAAGTGAAGGGGAGGCAGCTCATGCAACCTCCTGTATTCGTTGGCCAAATCTGCCTGTGCATTGGAACTGGCAAACCCTCTACTGATTCAGAAATAAATACCAACAGAATTAGTGACTCTACTAGGGATTGAACAGAAAAAGTGATATCTTTTAGCACATTTGAGTCGCAACAGAATTAGCGACTCCACTGGGGAGAGAGAGAGAGAGTCAAGTGATTTGAAGGCTGGAAAATCAAATTTCTGTGAAGTTGTTGTAGCAAGATCAAAAAAGTAACCATGTGGTGCTCTGTTGGTGTGATGAATCCAGAAAATACACGTGCCTTGTTGATTTTATGTCCTCTCTATGAGAGGTGGCACCTCTGTTGATTGAACCTATCAATACTGCAACATATTTCTAGGTAGTCTACCTTTTCAAAAATGATGAGTTTAGAACAACAAACCTGGTTGTGTTCTCAAAGGAGACCATTTTTTATCAAAAGGTATAAAGTGTTGGCAAGAGACACTATATGGATTCATGGTTGTTGTCATTGATGGCAACAAAGGTCATCCCACATATCCGCAAGTCATAATGTGTCTCTACCGGAAGTCAGAATAAAGATTGTTGTGGTCCGGTGAACAAGAACAGAGCATGTGGCAAGGTCCGACAGATTGATCCGGATCTCTCAGAGGAAGTGTCTTGGTGCAGTGCAGATTTGGGGAAGTCAAGAGGACTACCTTGAGTGGTATATTCCAAGGATTTAGCCTCCGGTGATGAACAAGGAAAAATATATGAATAGTTGAGTACCGGATTCCTGAGAGACAATGAAAACAGAGGAAGAACTGACTGACAGAGTATCAGACTACTTTCCGGATGTGTTACTATTGATGATAGAGGTTGTGAAGGCATGAATCATGTTTGGCCGACATGATTAATGATATCTACAAGTATATGCTTGATCCGCATTGCTTGGTGAGGAAGGATTCAGCCGACAGAACAAGAGTTTGTAAGAAACTAGACTGTTCCGGATGCCGACTAGAAAGGTGATGAAATTACTTGTGTGGATATATATAGAGGATGGATTTAGTTGTGAAGTGTGTGATGGTGTGAAGATATATGCGAATAAGTCTAGAACAGAGAAGAAGTAACAAAAAGGATCCGGTATGTGAAAGATAGCAGAATAAAGAACAGAGGAAAGATGAAGTGCAGCAGATCAGTGTACTGAGCCTAACCGGAACTGAACTCCAGCATATGCAGATGCTTCCAATCAGTTCAAGACTGTGATTCTTATCACTTTGTAGACAGTGTGTCTTCTTGTAGGCAGTGGGCCTCTTGTGAGCAGTGTGCTTGGGCAGTGAGCCCTAATTGGCAAGTGCCATTTTTGTAATCTCCTATTCTTCTAACAGAGAATAGTTTCTGGGTTAATCACCCCGTGGTTTTCTCCCTTAACAGGGTTTCCACGTCAAAAATTACTGTGTCATGTGTTTCTTATTTCATGGTAATGTTTTTGTGTTTGATTCAATGCTGCATTAATTAATAGGAAAGCTCAGAAAGGGAAATAATTAGGATAACTGATTCACCCCCCCCTCTCAGTTATCAACAATTGGTATCAGAGCTAAGTTCCTCCTAATAGAGCCTAACAGCTTGAGGAAGATCTGGGAGTTCAAATAGATGCATATGGTTTAAGGGAGCAACTCAAGACTACTCTTGAGGATCTTGAACAGTCAAATTCTGAAGTCAATGAATTAAAGGAAAGACTCAAACAGGCTGATGAATTCATGAGAGAATTAAAAGACAAATTAAGTCTCTCTATGAAAAAGAGAAAGGAGCTGCTCCAACAGTTGGCAAGACAAAGTGAAGAAAGCAATACAAATGAAGAATTGACTGAGCAAACCAAGTTATGTGAAAAGTTATCAAAAGAAGTCATTATGTTAAGACATGAAATGGAATCAGGAACTAAAAAGTTTACTCAAGAGATTGAAGAAAAAAGAAAGGCTGAAGACAATCTAAGACAATCTCTTAAAGAAAAATCAGAAGAATGCCACCAGATGGACAGGATTATCAGACATCTTGAATCTGATCTTGAAGATGCCAAAGATAATGAAGAAAAACTTGAGGATCAAATTGCCTCTCTCAAAAGAGACCTTCAAACAGCAAATGAATATAAAGAGAAATTCAAGATAAGTTCTGCTCAACTTGAAGTTCTTCTTGGAAGTCAAAAAAGGACAGATGACAAGTATGGTTTGGGATATGAGAAAGGAGAAAGCTCCGGATCCGGTCAGAAGAATCTTGGATCAGAAAATCCAAGGAGCAGGCCTAGAAGACCTCCGGTAAGACAGCCAAATGCTCAAAGATATCCATCCTTCAATGGATACTGCCACAGCTGCAACCACTTTGGTCACAAAGCTAATCAGTGCAGAATGAGAATGAATCAGATCAATTCATCCTTCTCTGGACAGTGCTTCAACTGCAAAAGGTATGGACACAAATCCCATGAATGTAGAATTATGCAAGTAAACAAATCATTCAAAGGAAGATGCTTTACATGCAATAGAGTAGGTCATATGGCTAATCAATGCAGATCAAGAGGATATCAGTCAAATATGCAAAGAAATGTTATTTGCCAAATCTGCAATAGGTCCGGTCATAATGCTAAAGTCTGCAGAAACAAATATCAGGACAAAGGAGGTCCGGTGTATAATCAGAATCAAGACAAGGGTAAACAAAAGATGAATGCGGATGAAGTTAGGAATCAGATGAGCAAGATTTGGGTGAAGAAAAGTTCAGAGAATGTAGAGGTTGGATCTGCACCAGACTCTAGTGCTGATATTTCTTCCGGAAATTAAAAAGTGAGCTCAGGGTCAGGGGGAGACTCAAAGAAAATCCTGTTCCCCCAGCCAAACAAGTGGTGCCGGATGTGGCACAAGATGCGGATTAAAGGGTTTGTAGATATGAGTCTTGAGATGCTTCAGTCAAGTTTTCAGAGGTCCGCATGGAGTTATGAAGAAGCTGTGATCGATCAAATAAGACCTGTTCAGGGAGATGCTCCGGTATGACAAAGGATTACAAAAAGGTCCGGAGAGATCCGGAAGTGCACTATATTGTTCTGCGGATTGGACAGAGTGTTTGGGATGTTCTTGTAATATGTTACCTCTATTTATTCATGATTGAAAGATCCGGATGATATTCACAGATCAGGACTAATCCGGGATACTCCAAGCTATCCAGACAAGGCAAACCGGAACAATGTAGGTGAAGCATTTATTGCAGACAGATATTAGGGTTCGCGGAGCAATATAAGGGATTTCTCAAAAGTAATTTGCTCATTCTGCACTCAAGAAGAAGAGAATAGTGGAGCTCTGCAACAAGATTCATCAAGCACACCAAGGATCTCCTGCCGAAGTCATTGCATAAAGAAATCAATCCAATCACTCCGTGCAAGTCGAAGGCGCATAAGGTATTCTCCGTTTTTCATTACCTCACTGCAAATCTTTGAAGAATGGCTACTCCAAATATAGTCAAGATCTCTGATAGACCTCGCCCCTCATTCAAGAAACATCCTTACAAATCATTGGAGGTAGATCCACTAGGAGCCTTCTCTAGTGTTCCTCATGGTGTATTGCATACGGAAGATATTAGGGTTTACATCCATGCGAATCTTGAAGACTTTGGAGAATCAAAACTAATGGATATCTATCACAAACAATTGATAGATGACTCCTTTGAGATCAAACCTCAGTATAAAGCCATCCAGGACAAACACTTTGCACAGTGCATTCATTTCCCCTGTTTTGAAGAAGATGAATGGGTCCGGTATGTACTAAGTAGAGTACATGACAACTTCCTATGGTTGAACAAGCCCTTCAAGATCACCAAGGACGCAATTAGGGCTGTAACCGGTCTGCACTCATCCGGTGGATTACCTGTTCTCAAATCTGTCAAAAATCAGACAGTCAGTGATGCAACCGGATCCAAGTTTGACAAGAGAGCTATGACAGTTGATGATATCATTGAACCGGATGTCAAATTTGCAGCTATAATAATTGGTTACAAAATCTATCACTCCAGTAGGGAAAACTCAGTACCGGGAACTGCAATCTACACAGCCTATCAGATGTTAAAGGAGAATGCAGACTATGACTTGTGCGAGCTTCTAGTAAACCAACTCTTTGAAAATCTGCAGAAGATTAAGAAGGACAAGAAAAACTCCTTCAAATATGGCAATCTGATCTTGTGTCTCTTCTTTTACTACATGAATGAGCTTCCCGGATCCAGTGGATGGATATGGCAGAATGACAGACCGGTTGCCATTCAAATCAGAGACTATTTGCATGGACTTGGGGATGCAAAAGCAAGAAATACAGCTCTATGGGGTTATTTCAAGAACTTCCAAAGCATGATGCATGCAAGGGAAAGAATACCCCAATCCCTTGTTGAAAAATACAAAGACACAGTATGCTTCATGATAGAAACAGATCAGTGTCTGATGGAGGCAGTGGAGCCAAGGACTGTCTGGATCATGCCTATGGGGTATGAAGTGGATGAACAGATAGTAGAGCTGCATGTTCAACACATGCTAAGCTAGCCCAAAGATCCCAAGGCAGAAAGGTTCGGAACCTTTGAGGAACTGAGTGTAAAGTTACATGTAGAACTCAGGGAACCGGAGATAAAGAGGAAGGTAAGAAAAGAAGTTGAGCATATTGCTCAAGGCCTAGGCATCTCAAAAGAGGCACTTGATGCCAGCCGGGAAAAGAGGAGGAAGGCTGAGGAAGAAGAGAAAAGTAAAGAAAGTGTTCCGGTTGAAACTCCCACCCGGACCAGATCATCAAAAAGATCTGCACCTCCCTCAACCAAAAGTTCAAAACTGGAAGTCCAGGCATCCGGTAAGAGATCCAAGACAAAAGCCACAAGGGCTTATGGAAGCCAAAAGGATGAAGAGGAAATAGAGTCAGATGAGGGAGTAAGAGAAATAAAGAAACAGAAGAAGAAAGGATCCGGTAAACCCTCCACAGGCCAAGACAAGGATGAAATGGCGGAGGTATCTGTTGAAAAGCCCACTCTGTCTCTAGAGAATGTAATCAAGTCGGTCACGGTGGATGGAAACCTTCAACCAATGACTGAATCTTATGATGACTTCAGTGAGGCTGACCAAAAGACTCTTCAGGAAGCCACAGTCAAATATCTGAACATATACAATAAGGCTTTCATTGAGATCATATCTCTTATTCCTAAAAGCCTAGAAAAGGAATTAGAAGTAAGAAAGAACAATGCTCATGCAAAAGATCTTGAGATCCGGGAGCAGATAGCTATTCAGCTATATCCTCAAATTGATCCCAAGACAATGAACATAATCTTCAAGGACTGCAAAGATGAGTTCAGAAGTAAAGCCAGGATGAATCAACTCATGCTTGGTGAGACTGACAAAGTGGCCCAAGAGACAGAAGAGATCCTCCGGAAGGCCTTCAAAAGGTTCAATCTTCCTGTTGTAGAGGACTTAGGTGCAGAAACAGCTGCGGATTTGGAATCATCTGTTCCGGAAGAAGTGGGCCCTGAACATACAAGCATCTCTCCTCCGGTTTCCGGATCCAAAGAAGAAGAGCAATTACAGGAGAAGGAAGCAGTGGTGAAAGACAAAGAGGTTGACAGTTCCAAGACTGCAGAAGAAAAGAAACATTTGTCTCCGGCAAGAGACACTGCACAAACTGTTCAACAATTTTTGAGTAAAGAAACTTTAGAGATTGATGAACCGGAGCTTCTAAAAGGCCCATTCGACTTTGACTCTCTCTCTGGTACAAACAATGAAGATAGCTTCATTTGCAAATGCCAAGGCAAATGAAAAACTCCTGAAGTCTCATATGGAAGACTGTGAGTTGATAGAGGCTGCTTCCGGAGTACTTGTAAAGATTATGCCTTCAATCCAGATAGATCCGACAGCCTCCTCTTCCGGTAATCTAAAAACCTTAGTCAGCAGTGTTGATACACATTTTGATTCTCTAGAAAAATCAGCTGAAGAAAAGGTCCGGAAGGAATTTTTGGATAAAAGATTTTCAGAAATATTAGAATTAATCTCTAAAGATAGGAAGATTGTGAGCATTGGAATAAAGAGCTTAGAGAATGCTCTTAAGGATGGCGGTGACATCTACAAATTTTGTATATCCTGGTCAAAGGCAACAACAGCAATTGATAAGAAAATAAAAGAGGAACAAGATAAGCTACAAAGCTTATCTCAAAGTTTTGATCCTCTCTCTTCCTCCATAATAAATCAAGAATGTCAGACTATTACAGTCTTGAATGAAATAAAGAATCTTGAGAAGGAAAGGAAGAATATCACTAACCGGATGGGAGAACTTAGAAGGATTATAATCCCTAAGTTGGAAACTATGCATGAGGCCAGTAGTGATGCTCAGACCACCGCCCAAACAAAAGATCTGACAGATCTCAAGCGGGCAGAAGCTTTTGCATTTTTGTTGAGTGGTCACATTTCAATTTTGGATAGAATGAAGCAAAGTTGGGCTACAGAAATGATCCAATTGCAGACATCCTTTGCAGACATTCTTCAGTATATGTGAGTATGTAAATATGCGGCTATGTATAGAAAATTTTTGAAAATTTTGATATGCGGACCCTACCCTTTGCCATTGATGTCAAAGGGGGAGTGAGGAGCAGTGAAAAATGAGGAATCCAATTAAGGGGGAGTTCCAGAAATTGTATATAAAGACAGAGCATCAGCAAAGGGGGAGCATAGTGAAAACACTTAGTCATTTTTCACTAAGTGTTGCCATCAATGCCAAAGGGGGAGATTGTTGGCAAGAGACACTATATGGATTCATGGTTGTTGTCATTGATGGCAACAAAGGTCATCCCACATATCCGCAAGTCATAATGTGTCTCTACCGGAAGTCAGAATAAAGATTGTTGTGGTCCGGTGAACAAGAACAGAGCATGTGGCAAGGTCCGACAGATTGATCCGGATCTCTCAGAGGAAGTGTCTTGGTGCAGTGCGGATTTGGGGAAGTCAAGAGGACTACCTTGAGTGGTATATTCCAAGGATTTAGCCTCCGGTGATGAACAAGGAAAAATATATGAATAGTTGAGTACCGGATTCCTGAGACACAATGAAAACAGAGGAAGAACTGACTGACAGAGTATCAGACTACTTTCCGGATGTGTTACTATTGATGATAGAGGTTGTGAAGGCATGAATCATGTTTGGCCGACATGATTAATGATATCTACAAGTATATGCTTGATCCGCATTGCTTGGTGAGGAAGGATTTAGCCGACAGAACAAGAGTTTGTAAGAAACTAGACTGTTCCGGATGCCGACTAGAAAGGTGATGAAATTACTTGTGCGGATATATATAGAGGATGGATTTAGTTGTGAAGTGTGTGATGGTGTGAAGATATATGCGAATAAGTCTAGAACAGAGAAGAAGTAACAAAAAGGATCCGGTATGTGAAAGATAGCAGAATAAAGAACAGAGGAAAGATGAAGTGCAGCAGATCAGTGTACTGAGCCTAACCGGAACTGAACTCCAGCATATGCAGATGCTTCCAATCAGTTCAAGACTGTGATTCTTATCACTTTGTAGACAGTGTGTCTTCTTGTAGGCAGTGGGCCTCTTGTGAGCAGTGTGCTCGGGCAGTGAGCCCTAATTGGCAAGTGCCATTTTTGTAATCTCCTATTCTTCTAACAGAGAATAATTTCTGGGTTAATCACCCCGTGGTTTTCTCCCTTAACAGGGTTTCCACGTCAAAAATTACTGTGTCATGTGTTTCTTATTTCATGGTAATGTTTTTGTGTTTGATTCAATGCTGCATTAATTAATAGGAAAGCTCAGAAAGGGAAATAATTAGGATAACTGATTCACCCCCCCCTCTCAGTTATCAACATAAAGCCCTAAATTTCAAAGGAATATGTGGTTACCCAAATGCTATTCCAAATAAAATTAGAAAATGTTTGCCAAAATATAGTGGATCAGATTCTAAATCAGCAAATAAACATTTGCAAAAGTTTTGCAATTTGATAGAAGATTATGAGGTAGAGGATGAAGATGTAGTAATGAGACTCTTTGTTCAGTCATTAGAGGATGATGCTAGGGTTTAGTTTTCAGACCTACCTGTATGCTCAGTTTCTTCATGGGTAGATTTAGAAGTTACATTCCTAGAGCAGTTTGGTGAAAGATTTGATTTAGCCTCATTGATCATACATTTCATGAATATCCAAAAGGAAGATGAGGAACTGGTTCCAACCTTTAATCTTAGATTTGTTAAGTTGCTCAAGCAGATCCCTGAATATATGAGGCCCAATGGTGCATTGTGCTTGACAATTTATTTGGCTACGTTTGATGAAGAAGTGAGTTATTTATTGAGAGATAAAGAACCAGTCACACTTCACTAGGCTTACCAATTTGCTATGGATATTGAAAACAATGAGAAATATGGAATGCCAGTAGGTTTCATGGCTGCAAGTTGTCAAAATAGTTATCAAAGTGAATGTATTTCTGCTTTTCCACAATGTTCATTAAAGGATGATTTTGCAGAGGGAAATATATTTCAGAATAATGTGTGCAGCCATGATGTGATGCATGAAGAAGATGTAGAAAATGTAGGCATATCCTATGATGAGGAAGGCAAAGATTATTATCAACCTCTAGAAGAAAAGCCTGCAGATGCAAAATGCTCTTCAAATGATGAAATGAAAGATATACATGAAGTTGCATCCTGCAGTGGTAGGCATTCCCAGTTATTCCTGATTATTTATATGAGGTGGATATACAAAGCTTCACTCTAAATATAGAAGATGATGTTTCAAGGGATGACAGTGAATATATTATTGACTGTCAGCATTCAGATGTATATATGAGCCTTTCAGATGATGAAATATATATGGATGCTGAGTATGAGTGTTTCCTTGAAGATCCTGACCATTTTTACAATGCAGAGGTTGAAAAATTTGCTTTTGATTATCAGGGCATTGGTGAAGAGAAAAAATAGGGTCACTATTAAGATGTGAACAGACAAGTTACAGATGTGTGGGCTCATACAGTTGGGGATAATGTTGGTTGCATGGGTAACTATGAGGTTTTTGACATAAGGTTGCACTCTGAGCTTTTTATGCCTTCTCTTGAGACTTTCCAAGTGGAGCCTAGTGATGAAATTGCTAAGCATGATGATGATAGATATCTAAGTGTTTATCAAGACAAATTTGATTATGAGATGTTGCTTGTGCCTGAATATTGCATGTTTGATACAGAGGAGCTCATATTTTTTGAGGAAGGGCAAAATTCTGATGTGGATTCATTTGTTTCATGTGAGTCTGTCATTTTTCTAAGCAACATCAGTGACTCATATGATGATGATATTCTACTGCTGAAAATGGTAGATGCTTATGAATTTTGCTATAGACTTGTTGAAGGAGAAAGGAGTAGCAACACAAACAATTGCAATGCTGGGTGCTGCAAGTGGTTAAATTCTTTCAGGCTTCATTTGAAGAAATCAAAACATAATCAAGTGTTTGACAAAGGAAAATTCTAGTTTTTCCTTTTTGGTGGCCCTGGGCCACCATGTTTATTTTAAAATAGTGTGTTTTATGATGCAGGTTGGTGCAGTTTTGTCTTTGTTGCCCAATGGATAAGGTCTGCATCCCAGAGATCTGAAGTTCTCGCCATGCCTGCAAGAGGCATGCATCCCTAGACAGAGCCTGTGTTGGTGCTTAAATCTACAGGCACCTTCCTAGAAATTCAAGCATTTAAACATGCAGGTTCCTTCCCAAAAAATCCAAAAAAGTTCTAAGTCTTTGGACTTCCTCAGCATTTTTCAAATATAACCTGATTTTCTGAAAGAGGAGGGGGTCATCATCATGTTTCATACCAACCTAATCTTTCGCCCGGAGGGTGATTTTTTCCATCGAGTGATCTTAGTTAAGATCACCCTGATGCTGCTGCAGGGTTTGTCTGGCTGCTTGATATTTCTGTAGGGTCATCATGTTTCTAATATCAGTCATATTCAAACATCACCCTTGATGTTACAATGAAGTTACAGTCCACCCTGATATTTGTGCAGGGGGGTGATATTTCTAACATCGGGTGATATTCTGAATATCACCCTTGCCTCCGAGGATCACCCCAACATTGCAATATGATGGTGACGTCATCAGGATATCCATGGGTATGATCAGGTGGATCATCGGCAAGACATATGGTATCAGCAAAGTAGGAGGATCTTCCTCTGATGCATCGGGTTGCACCGATGAGGGTGATATTTTGCATCAGGGTGATGCGAAATATCAGGGTGATTTTTCAAGGGAGGATTATCATGTAGGTAGTTCGATGATGTCAGGGTGATATTGAACATCGGGGCATCATGTGGGAGGATCATGATGAGGTGTATGCTGGTGCCGTTGGGAGCAAAATCACTGACATCATATATTCTCACGGCTTAGTATATAAAGTGTTGAGGAGGTCGCCGCGGGGTGCATGTGGGATAATTGGTTCCCACATAATTTGAAATATCAGGGTCATGTTTCTTGGCGGGAAGAATTGCAAAGCACACAGTATACTGCACTTCCCGATGGCCACGGGTTCGTATGCCATTAATGGCGGATGTTACAGGGTATGGGCGAAGGCGTGCACGGATTAACCACCCGATTGAAGTTGTGAATCCCCAGGTGGCGGCGCAAGGCTCGAGATCACTGCCTGTCTCCTCCTCCACCTACTGCATTCAGTGTTTGAGCACCATTTTCTCAAGATGCGTTGTATCTGGCAAATTTTGAATCACCCAGTGGTTAATGCTGAGTACCTTCCTACTATATATAGTAGGCTATGTGACTCATTTGTGGTGGTGGAAGACCTAGGCAATTTTGTGTAAATAACGAAGAACAGGGCATCTCCTTGTTGTTGTATCTCATTTTTGGAGTTTATGAGTTGCATCATGAATGTTCATTGCAGATATACTCAGTTTCATTGTTTATCGATATGAAAAATGCTCTTATGCATGTTTTTATCTGTTTGTCTCCTTTGCTGCATGTTTTCCTTCTTTTGAATTTGGTTGCTAAGGGTTTCTCAAGTTCTAGGATATAGGTTTCTGTATTGCATGCTTCATCTCTAACTTCCATTCAAGGAGTGGATTAAACTGTTTTAGGTTAAGCATGGAGGAGGTTGTATGTTTGCAGGGATGTTTGTAAGTAGAAGCAGCTAAATACCTATTCTTGGGTGATGTTTGTGAGGCAAGCATCAATCCAACCCCTTGAAACTTGAATTCTGTATGCAATCCATTCTTTTGTATACGTCTAGTTGACTCCTTGCCCTGAGATAGGCACCGGTCTGCCCTTGTGAAGTAGTTATGATTGAAAACCCTTGTCTTATATCCAAACCATCAAACCAACCATTCCATAATTTCAACCTGTTAGTTGTAGGAGTAGAATTAGGAACCCCTTGCATGCTCTCAGCCTGAACCAGACAAATATGTCCAAGAATGTTTCTAAACTTATGATTTGTCATTCAAATCTTGGTCCATACATGAGAGTATTCTGCCTATTATCACAAAGCTAAATCTTCATGTCATTGGGTGAGTCAAAGTGTTAAATCTTTAGCTATGGGGATACCCCCTTAGTGCGACAGAACTAGAAGTGAAGGGGAGGTAGCTCATGCAACCTCCTGTATTCGTTGGCCAAATCTGCCTGTGCATTGGAACTGGCAAACCCTCTGCTGATTCAGAAATAAATACCAAAATGGTCAAGTATTGGGGCATTCTGTTGAGCATCATCTTGGACAGGGATGCTAGGTTTACAAGTAATTTCTAGGCAAAGCTGTTTAGACTTATGGGGACTAAGCTTCTAATGTTGACTAGCCATCATCTGGAGACTGATGGCCAAATAGAGCGCATCGATGTGGTCTTGGAAGACTACTTGTGCACTTTGTGTGGTCAGACCAGTCCAACTAGCCTCACTTGTTGTTTGTGGCTCAGTTTAGCTGCAATATCCAAAAGACCTTGATGAGTTAGTACTCACCATTCCAGTTGGCCATGGGATAGCAACCACTAACCCCAATTACTCTGTTGCATGGATATTTGGGTGAATGTCCTACTGCAACTGAATACCTAAATGAGTGGCATAATCAGGTGGACCTGGCAAGGTACCACTTGACAAATGCGGCTGATAAGATGAAGCGCTATGCAGATTTTGCAAGGAGACTAGTAGAGTTCTAGGTAGGGGACATGGTTTTGTTGAGAATGGATCTAGTTCAGTTTAAGCCGCCAAAAGGTTTAAGTCTGGCCTTAGTGAAGAGGTTCAATGGGCCTTTTGAGATCATTGGTTGAATTGGGAAGGTTGCATATAAGTTAAAGCTGCTGCATCATTTGAAGATGCATCCTTTTTTTCACGTGAGTCAGCTCAAGTTGTTGCATGTGGACAAGGAGGACCCTGACAGAGCAATTCCAAAGAGGGGACCAACTAATGTATTGGATAGGCGAGTTCAAGAAGTTCTTGCATTCTGAGAACATGGATTTGGTAACACTAAGGAACATGAGTTTTTGGTTTTGTGGGAAGGTCATGCGAGGCATGAGGCGATGTGGGAATGAGTTGAAGCATTGTGGAAGTTCAAGGATAAAGTGTTGGAGTTCTTACATTGGAACTCTAACATCCGAAGGTAGTTTCAAGTGAAGAGGGAGGCTCTCCATGCAAGCCCAGGACTTTGCACCAGCATTGAGGGTGTCACCTATTTTAAGTGGAGGAGGATGTAAGGGGATGCTCTCTATTAAGTTTGAAGATGCTACTACTTAGAATTTCATCATGTTGCTATAGGATGCAGGCTGGGTCTACATGGTTGCCGTGCGACTTGCAGGAGCTTGAGTCCAAAATGGTAAACTAAGATAATGAACCAGTGGTCTATTTATATAGAAAAGAGGATGGAATGTGACCGTTGGGGACTCATTTAATGTTGGCAGCCTCGATAGGTCCGAGCTAAGGTGACATTTGTACTGCATTAGATATGTGCAGCGTACTTGACATGCTTAGGCCAACCTTGCTGAGGCATTAAGTCTGCAGTCATAGTATTGTCAGTTTATCTGTTGTGCATGATATTTAATGATTGAGTCTTGGACTCAATCCCCAAGGGTAAGCAAGGCTGACCTTGCATGAAGATGTTGGACTTCATTTAATGAAGGAGGCCAATATAGGTCCAGCCCTATAATCATTGCTGCTGAAAGATGTTAATATTTAATGCGCTAAGCAGTATCAATGTAGCCAACTTGGTATAGCCAAGGGTTTTGGGATAACATCTAAGTTGAGGACTATATTGTAATTCTAGGAATTGTTAATGAAAATCTATTCATTTTGCCCTATTTGTTGTTCTAATTTGTGTAGTGTGAATTTGCATTGCAAGTATATTTGATTTGCTACAGAGAATTGTTTAAGTGTGAGGCATAGTCCAGTTTTGGTGAGCCTACTCAGGCCTCAAGGGTGAGTTGGTGAACTGAGATTGGTGCCGCATGGGGTCGTAAGACCAATGCATTGAAAGACATTGGGAAGATTGCTTTGGTGAAGGAAGTGGTGGTAGAAGCTAGAGATATACAGATGTTCATTTGCAACCATCAAACCTCACTTGCATTGTTTAAGACTTTTTAAAAGAAGGAATTCCTCAAGCCCATGGAAACTAGATATGCCAGCTATTTCATTTTGTTAGAGAGGATGGTTGAGGTGAAGGAGCCTTTACAATTATTGGTGGTTAATGCAGAATGGAGTAGATGGCCAGAGTCAAATTCAGCCAAAGGAAAAGTGTGAGGCAAAGGTCCTTGACAATGATTGGTGGTCCATAATAAGGTATGAAATTGAAATTTCAAATTACTGATTTTCATTTTATTTATAAAATAATATTATCAATTTATTAAAAATTTAAATCTTGTTCTTAAATTGCTGATTAAATTTGTAACTCGTTTTCACTTGCAGCTATGTTTGCTCCTTCATTGCACCTATTGTGGATGTCATAAGATATGCTGACATAGACTCTCCTAGTCTTGGAGAGATTTATGAGACATTTGATAGCATGCTTGGGAAAATAAAGCAAGCCATTCAGAGTAAGGATCCTACTTTGGGATTTTATGAGGAGCATCTTAGGCCCATTGTGACGCGGAGGTGGGACACTATGAATAGCCCACTTCATAGGTAGCATATGCTCTAAATCCCAAATGGTATGTAGCTAGACCTAGAAGAGTGCCTCCATCTCATGATGATGAGGTGAAACATGGGTTCATGAGGGCCCTTGAAAAAATGTATACCGAGGAGGAGACTTCTATACTTCACTCACAATGGATGGCCTTCGTCAATCTACATGGTCTAAGCTTTAGCAAAAAAGAGGTGAAGATGGATAGAGCTACATTAGCTCAAACCAACCCTATTGGATGGTGGATGTGGCATGGCATGTATGCACCAGAATTGAAGACACTTGCCACTCGCCTCCTTTCACAGATTGCCAGTTCCTTTACTACAGAGAGGAATTGGTCCACATATAGCTTCATTTAGTCAGTGAAGAGGAACATTGGTGGCAGTGCATAGTGCCTTGTGGCTATAGGATCAACAGAGACCTGGGTATCGTTAGACTCCAGTTGCACATTGGGATGTTGATCCTGAAGATGTTAGACTCCAGTTGCACATTGGGATGTTGATCCCGAAGATGTTCTATAGATTGATGAGGAGGAGGCACAGGAGGGATTGGTTGGGGTTCCACTAGATGAGGCAAACCCTTATGGTGGCAGTGATTCAGAATCAGATTCTGATTTTGATGCAGTCTTCAAAGAGGCTGATTAGGGGCAGCCATATATTGATATTCTCTATGTTTTTGTCATTTTATTATTGAAACTTGAAACTTGCAGCCTTTGGGCATTTTGATATAATATATATGCAGATTGTCGTTGAAAATAATTAAATTTTGTTTATTTGTTTGCTAATTCTCATGTGACAAGTTGAAAACTAAGTTTAGTGTAATGTTATGGTTATGTATTCATGTTTTAAGGTTCTATAATGTCTATAATGAATGCCTTATCAATGTTATCATATAAATATTTGAAATTTCCTTATATTTTTAAAAAAATCTTATTTTTTTAGTAGTCGTCCCCTACCATCCCCTAAAAAATGGCAAAAAAAAATTCTGTCCCTGAAACTCGTCCCCCCGTCCCCGCCTATCCCTTTCCCTAAAACTTGGGGGAGCATAGATTAACATCTGTACTTTCAACAAAACTTAATCTCTAGAAAATTATTAGATCATATCAATAGACAAGTATATCAATAGACAAAGGACACTTACTCCACTTATAATATTAGCTGATAGATCTCTATGTATCTGTGGTATAGTCCCCCTCCTATAATTTTGTCCCATAGATCTCTATACATCTATGGTATGGTCCCTCTCTTATAATTTTGGCCCCCCATATTTCTATATATCTCTCTTTGGGAAAACAGAAAATGCTTAGATGGCACAATTGCATCCTTTAAATCCTTCAGTAATTTATACTTTGAGGATAGTGCGGCCTTTCTTGCAAATGCATCATATGAACTATTTAGGTGTTTTATAATGTGGATTGTTTCGACAGGCTCTATTCCCTAGCACGTTGCCATCATAATGGATGGCAATCGGCAATATGCAATGAAGAGGAATATGAAGAAATCAAAGGGGCATCAGTTTGGATTTAACAACCTCATGCATACACTCAGGGACTATTATGAATTAGGGATAAAATGTGTGAGTGTTTACACTTTCAGTATTGAGAATTTCAAGTGCTCAAAGGAGGAAGTTGAGATGCTCATGACTTTGATGTAGGAGAAGCTGGAGATGCTCATTGAAAAGGAGAGCATTGTTAATGAATATGGAATTCGTGTGCAAATTTTAGGAGATGTGACCCTTTTTTCCCAGCGTGTAAGAGAAGCTACAAATAGTGCCATGACTTTTTCTAGAGATAATGATAAGGTCGTTCTAAATATATGTACTCCTTATACTACTCTATAGGAGATTGCCTAGGCTATTGAAGGTGCTATCAGGAATGTATCTAAAAAACATATAAATGTAGAGGAAATAGGGCACCATTTGTATATGAATTGCCCAGAGCTAGAGCTTTTGATTAGGACTTCTGGAGAGACTAGACTAAGCAACTTTTTTCTGTGGAAAACTTCCTTTTCCTTGCTTTATGCTACTCCAATTCTTTAGCTTGATTTTTCCTTCAAACACCTCATTAGGGATGTTTTGGAATATCAGAAAGCTTACCTTTTTCTACATAAGTGAAAAGTGTCAGGGAAAGGAGAACCCAACATTCACCTTACAACATCCTATATTTTACTTAAATAGATATTCAATAACTTGATGCAAGCACATACTACTATGACCTTAAAGTGGAAATAGACATAGTTGATTTCCCATCTCATTAACCTTTAGAGGAAAGATAATGTAGTTTATAGATCTAAATAAATTTCAGTAGCATAATGGCATATAAATTAACACTTTAAGAACATGAAAAGTAGAAGAATAAAAGAAAGATAGACAGAAGAGAAGAGACACCAATATACGTGGGGAAAACCCTTTCGAATAAAAACCCCAGACTCCAAAGCATCAAACTAATGTATTAATCTGCAACAATAAACATGTTACAATACACTTGCAGGCTCAAAGCCTTAACATGGAGATTTACATCTTACTCCTCTAGAGGAAAACCTGACAGCGTAACCCTACATAAAACTCTCCTCACAAGTAACTCCTGAAGCCTTCAATTTATAGGAGTTCCAATACAAGAAACCACTAAAATAGAAACTCAAAACCATGAGTTACAATGCCTAGTCATGGAGAATCAAATCCACCGTAATATAGAAAGTTACTCAAATCATAACTGACTCTCCAAATATGGCACTCCATTTTTGGCTCCTAAAATCATGCTTTCACAATCTCCTAAAATCTTGCTTTTCAAGTTTCTAATTGTAATTTCCTTTTTCAAGATCTTTCCATTTTAGCAACTCTTACACACCTTACAAGTTGTCATAGTTGCATTTAGCAACTTCCATGACTCTAAGTGATAAAAACAAATTACCAAAATACAAATAAATAAATATTTCAAATATTAGAACTTGCAAGGTGTATGACACACCTAATCCCAACATTCTCCCACTTGTCGTATACCTTGCAAGAGCCAAAGGAAACACAACCAATCTGTGAACAACCAAGGTTACATGGTCATACCGCCTCAATTGAACTCCACTATGCTCACGAGCTTTATAGAAGCACCTGTAACATCTTCCAAGTGATCACCAACATGACAAAAAGATCCAAAAATATGATGAAACACTAAATGTCACATAGACACACCAATGTATCAAACTTCAAACCTGTTATCAGAACACAACTCTAAAGTCCAAACACCTCCAAAACAAGATCAAGCATGAATGCTCCAGAATAGTTAGAACAACAACCACAACTAGTTTTTTACATCCAACTAAAAAACCCACCATTGATAGAACTTTTGCACATGACATATCCAACCCATACTATAGCTCTCATCCCTGTATAATCCACTGTCTTGCTTAAAGTTACTATCTCCCATGATAACAAACACACTAAAACCATTGATGTGCAAAAAATTTGAAGACCCTTGATACTGCAATCCACTGAAAAATAATCTACCAAAGACATACATACATCCTAGGAATCATATTGCATGAGCAATGTCAACCAAAGCAACACAAAGTCTACCAATCAACACTTACATCAAAGTGTGGCTTATAATCAAATCATGTAATACAAAGAACAATCACAATGTTTTGCAAACTGCAATCAACCCGCTGCAAAATAGAACATACTTCCACAAACAATTTTCTTCTCACTCTCTCACCTTTGATCTCCTCCACTTTTCCCAATTTCTCCACATCTCAAATGATATACATTAAAAGAACACATACTGTTGCTAAAAACAATAAAGTAAAACAATAGTAGATGACCATAAAACCAATGATCATACTAGATGAATAAGAACCTCTAGGAAGAAACATGAGACCATAAAGAGAAACTGTAAACCATATCATGTCCTTCTACCAACACCCCCAAGTGCTAAGCTGTACTAAGTAAGATCTCCTTCACAAAACCCCAATTGAAAAGCCTTAGTTCGACACCCAACTATTCAATCTCATTAGATCAAACAAAACATATATATCTCATATAACCAAAACTGGATGTAAGCTTGTCTAACCAAGGAAGATCAAACTTAAAAGATTCATTCCACAAATAGGAATTCAACCCAATACCATCTCCAAAACTTCTCATAAATCAAACCATATACCTAAGGAGATAACCATGCCAAGTAATCCTCAAATGAACCCTCTAGAACTAGAAACTATAGCTCAAGATTCATATCCATGAGAAATCAAAGCATAAAACAAAATGAATCTGAAATAACATGGGAAATACCTCTCAAGTCATTTTCTGCCAAGTGAACTAAGAGTGGGGAATGAGAATGATCCATTGAGATACACTGAGCCTTAAAAATTCTCTCTAAGAACAATCTCCTCTCAAGTTCAAACATGAACTCATGTCCATACCTAGGTGAAAGGCTCCTCGGTCTTTCTGCTAAAATTTCACCATTCCAACACATGATCCCCACAACAAGAGATCTCTAGCCTCACCTCAAGTCTCTCTAGTATCCATGAGCATGCATCAACCAATTCATGCCAACTTCAAATGCATCCTGTAAAATCATGAAGCTTCAAGCAAATGATTAATACTCCAAACCAAAGAGAACTTCACCAGACCACTGTCAAAGCTCCCACTGAACGTCTGCAAAATCTAGGAACACACATGACATCATGATCTAACATCTCCTCCTAGGAGATCACTACCTGCTCCAATGAATGTATCTTGCCAAAGGGGCACCATCATGCTAAAACTCCAATCTTAGAAATAAGAATCCATCATGGAACAATACCATCTCCAATCACATGAAGATAACTATCCTCTAACAATGGAACTCAAGATGTCAAAATAATTTCACAACATATAAGAATCATAATCCAAAAGTCTTATACAACCACTATAGAAGATCATCCATCACCAAGTGATAGATCCACATCACTACCAAAGCTCCCACTGAAACTGTGATACCAAGCTTATCAAGGTATTATGATAAACATGCTACAAGTCCCAAGAACCAACTATTCAGGCACTCTAATCATCTATCCTCTCATCCCAATGCAACATACCAATGCACAAATGACCACAGACAAGGCCAACTAACAAAGTTTGCATAAATATTGAATCAATCTTGTGGATATAGACAATCCACATCTGATTCTTCCCACTGCAATCATGTAGGTGATCGACCCACAAAACTGCATAACTCGTAGATCCCAAACATGAAACATGCAAACTCATCATCACATTAGAAACCTACAAATTGAAATAACAAGAAGATAACATGCAGACCACAAGACTCAAACACCAAATCAACCATAGATCTGATTTGCCAAACAAGTCCACATATGAGTAGCCGTAGTCACGGAACCCATCAAGTAAATACTATAGAAATGATGAGTGACTAATCACATACCAACATCTCCACACCAAGAAAGCTATAAACCTCCTCACACCATGTACAAAGCATACATGCAAACTTGCAACTATCTTACATCCAGAAATACCCCCAAAGAATCATAATTTGAAAAATAGTTTATTCACAGATCTACAAAACCACAAGTTTTGATTACCCATGTAAAAATTGCAAAACCACCATGTCACTGACATACATGCAAATCCATATCCACTTATCATCTGGAAGACCCACAAGTCTGAAAACCACCAATAATAGCCATACCAGAATAATGGAATAATGCAAATAAGCATAACCATATAATTTGAACAGAAAATCTACAAAACCCTTAGATCCAACCAACATGAAACTGAGACATGCAAGTACAACCAACCAAAAGGAAGAAGAGGTCCAGGAACTCCAGGCCCATTTGTAGGCCAACTCCACAACCACCATGTACAAGCATACAGAGGAGCTAGGCTGTTCCAGAAGATTTCAGATCATCCAATGATCAACTCCGCAACCTACATGCATTTGATGTTAACAAAATAATGCCTTCCAATGCTAGGGACTAAAACCAAGCACCCAACATAAGCACACGAAACCATAGTCCTGACAACCAAAGTTTCTCCACGTGATCAGGGAGCCAAGAACAAACACCCAACATGAATATTTTGTTGCAAATTACCATAGAATGAAAGAACATAACTACCATGCATGAGGGTTATTACATACTATCAAAAGTGAGCTCCAGATCAATATCATATTAAATCTAACCACATGATCAACTCCATAATACTCCATCTTCTCCATCCTTCAAATGCCCGTTGTAACCTGAAAAAAAGACTAATAGCAAGACTACCACTCAAACAAGGATTAATAATTAGCCAATTCCTTCCTACAGATTCCCTCAAGCTTGCCAGGCTAAGAAATCACAACAGAATAAATACCTAGAACCTTAAACACCATGGAACCAACACATGCAATCTCATGCCATGGAACCATCATAGCTCTAATACCAATTGTAAGGGAAAGGAGAACCCAACATGCACCTTACACCAGATCCTATATTTTACTTAAACAAATATTCAATAACTTGATGCAAGCACATACTACTATGCCTTTAAAGAGGAAACAAGCACAGTTGATTTCCCATCTCATTAAAGTTTAGAGGAAAGATAATGTAGTTTATAGATCTAAATAAATTTTAGCAACATAATGGCATATAAATTAACACTTTAAGAACATGAAAAGTAGAAGAATAGAAGAAAGATAGACAGAAGAGAAGAGACACCAATATACGTGGGGAAAACCCTTTCGGGTAAAAACCCCACACTCCAAAGCATTGAACCAATGTATTATTCTGCAACAACAAACATGTTACAATACACTTGCAGGCTCAAAGCCTTAACATGGAGATTTACATCTTTCTCCTCTAGAGGAAAAACTAACAGCATAACCCTGCATAAAACTCTCCTCACAAATAACTCCTCAAGCCTTCAATTTATAGGAGTTCCAATACAAGAAACCACCAAAATGGAAACTCAAAACCATGAGTTACAACGCCTAGTCATGGAGAATCAAATGCACCATAATATAGAAAGTTACTCAAATCATAATTGACTCTCCAAATATGGCACTCCATTTTTGGCTCCTAAAATCATGCTTTCGCAATCTCCTAAAATCTTGCTTTTCAAGTTTCCAATTGTAATTTCCTTTTTCAATCTCTTTCTATTTTAGCAACTCTTACACACCTTACAAGTTGTCATAGTTGCATTTATCAACTTCCATGACACTAAGTGATAAAAAGCAAATTGCCAGAATACAAATAAATAAATATTTCAAATATTAGAACTTGCAAGGTGTATGACACACCTAATCCCAGCAAAAAGATCAATTAGTAAGGCTTGTTCCTCATTAGCACCATGACTAATTGTATTAGTTTTAGATTTGAGTTTGTTGTTATAGTAAGTAGGTCTTGTAATTTTTGTTATGTAAAATTGCATTCTTCTATCAAATAATTTTCCTCCTTTTAAAAATTTAGGTTTTCCTTTTTATATTTGATGTCATGCCATTCACCTCAAGTTTAGAGGATGGTGTTATCAGAGCAATTGTTACACAGAGGTTGTATATAATTTCATAGCATATGTCTGAAGAGATGTAAGCTACATTAGCTTAGCTTTCCTTCAAATGACAGTGTGAACAGATTTTATTTTTTTATCTCCTTCCCGTCTGCAGATTTCTCTTCTCATTTTTATCATTTATTTTTATATAGTTTAATCCGACAATGTCACACATTCGCTAGCTTCATTCATGTCATCATAATTAATTATTGCCCAACCGTTTGACCACGAGGGGGAGGGCCCCATCTATCCCCTAGTGGGGTGGTGGTATTGGAATCAATTAAAAAATATTTTAAATATTATTAAAACCTAAATTTTATTTCACCAAAAAAAGGATAAGTTAGGATCCTATTTTGTATATAGTGGATGCAATCAATTCTCAAATTAATTGTTTAAATTAATTAGTTATTATTTGATCAAAATAGGTGGCATATTATTAGTTCTAATATTAATAAACAATTAAACTTTATATATTAATAAACATACATTAAATATTAAATCTAATATTAAAAACATACAATTTGATTGACATCAGATTTCCATAGTCCATGATAATGTAAATGAGTGCTTCTGGATTAAACTATGTGAGTATTTTTTCCTCAACGTTTCGGATCATAGTCCATGATCCATGATCCATACACTTCGATTGTCACAAATACACATAAAACTTTAAAATAGTTGCATTTAATTGTCCCAACTACATATGAAGTGACCATCCATAATCAAATGTTGTTTTACAAATATAAAGTCCTTTATAAACAAAATGCATTGACAAGTGTCCCATCAAACAAACTTCAACATTCCATATCTCCTCATGAACTTAATTTTTTCAAGTGATATTTGCAAATCACTCATAGATGCAAAGATGGATAGAATGAAATGTATGTTTTAAAATTTTGAATTTTTTGGTTTTTATACTTTTTTTGGTTTTTATGATTTTTATGGATTTTTATGGATTTTTCAGATGTAGTACTTTTTAAAGTGAAATACATTAACCATTTCACTAAGCTCTTTACCTTCCATTGCACACAAGAGGTAAGCATCATTTCTGACATCTTCCTTTACTATGTATGGACCTATCCAATTTGGTTTGAATATGTGGATCTTTTGGATTGTTGATTTTGAGTACAAGGTCTTCGACTTTGAATGGTTTTGAAATGACCTTCCTATTGTATTTTTTTTCTATTTCCATTTTCATTGACTTGGCTATTTGATATTCTTGGTTACCTGGAAGTCTTTTCAAGGACACTCAAAGACTTGGTGTGAAAATGTCTTTGAATTTAGTGAGAAGTTTTGTGTACTCACAATTTTCATTTTTTGATAGTTTTTCCCCTAGCTTTATCATTTCCTGTTCTTGTTGAGTTTTATTAGTTGTAAATGGGTTTCCTTCTTTAAACTTATGAGGGACAATTGGTATTGGGTTTTGAATAATTTTTGATGACTCTCCTAGCTCTTGTGTTGGTTTTGATTCTTCTTCATTAGTAGTGACCTCAACCATATGGATGTTAATGTCTAGCTTGATTGGAATGGTTGCTAAGTTGTAGGGAGTGTAAGATTTTGTTGAGTGAAGATTAAAGGGAAAACCTCTTGTTGGCCCCTCCCTTGCAAATTCTAAGGTTTTAGCGATGTTTGTAATTTGTCTAGATGTCTCTTCTTTTTTTAAAAAATTGATACCTAGATAATTGGTGGCTTTGACTAGGTCTTCCTCTTTTTTCTTGTTCAATTCTACATTGAAAGGGTCAGAATCCCCTTTAATGACATGGGTTTCACCCATGTGCAAGAAGTGGATTTCCTGAAATAGCCTAGAGGGAATTACCCTCATCCTATGAATCCAAGTTCTTCCTAAGATCATGTTGTATGTGGTTTATTGATTTATAACTGTTATAACTGGGAATTGCACCCATATGCAAGGCTGGAAAAGCTCTGTAATTCCATGTAACATGGGACTAATTTTAGGTTGTGGGTGCCCTAGAGTGAAATTAGACCTCCAGATTGTGGGCTGGTTCACTTCAAATATTCTATTGGAATGTATGTCTTTTGTTTTGGAAAAAGGAAGAAAGAAAATATATGAAATAATAGTTGTAAAATTTAGTGATGCACCTAAGTTTGGATAATAATATGTAATTTGGCTCACAATATAACTTAGAAATCTTACTTTCACATAATCCAATCTTGGCATAAATATCACAAAAGTGATTCTAAGGAAGGCTTGAAAACAGGCTTCTATGAAGGAAATGGTTTTTTACAAAACAAAAGGCTACTTCCAATTAACACAACCTAAGACCTGTGATAATTATATGCTTAATGTTGCAAGCAAAGAAGTGAGACAATAATTTTAAAGGTTTAATGATTAAACAAAACAAAATTTCATCAAAATCACTTCAATAATTAGCACTAAATGGAAAGGTAACTTAATTGATCTCAAAGAAACAAAGCAAACACTTCAAGGAAGATAAAAATAAAACCTGTAACCTGTCGATCTCTCAATAAAACTGTAAAAAATGAGCTACAAGAATTCTCCAATCTATCTGAATCAGAATGAGAATCAAGAACTAGCAAAAACAAACTTTTGCTTTACAATATATAGGTTTGCTCTCTCAAAGAGGCATGCAAAATATGAACTTGCAGATAACTGCCTCTAAAAATAATCTCTCACGAGCAACCTCCAAAATCTTCAAAATTAGGGTCTAAAACTGCTACAAATTGAGCAAAAATAGCTCCAATTTGGGCCTCTCCATATGCTTGAAAAAAAAGTTGACCAAGAACCCTAAAAATACTCCTAAAATCATGGAAAAACCTCCTAGGTGGCTTAGCTAACTCAACTAATATATTTAAATGATTTTGCATTTAGCAAAATTGATTGTGAGTAAATAATAAAGTAATAAAAATAATTACTTTATTATTGGTTACAACTTGTTCTAATTTTGACTTTACAATTTGTGGAAAATAATAAAGTAATTTGGAAAATATTACTTTATTATTTATTTACAATTAATATCTTTGTAAAATCATGCATGATGAGAAGAAAAGATAACACTCCTTATCTCTCCAATTTACAGTTGCCTAATTTGCATGATTTGAGCATAAATAAGACTTATAAGAAAATAAAAATCCCCTTATACCTCCATGTGGGGAAAAACCCCTAGTTTGTATGAGACATATTCATTAAGGCAAAATTTTACCCTTATCACTCCACATGCACTAAGGAGAAAATACCAATCCTCTCTCTGCAAGAAAAAAACCTTAAGTCATCCTATGCACTTATAATAGCTCCATGCACAAAACAATATACATTAATATCCTTATGACTCCCTTTGATGCCTTAGTGCATACATATATCCTTATATCTTGAGGTCACCTTATATCTCCATGTGCAATTTCAATATCAAGAAAACCTTATAACTCCATGCATCAAAAAACATTACACCATTACACATGCTCACCTTGTCTGCCACCTTGCAAACTACTTTGTCTTCATGCATATCATGTCTGAAAACAATGCTCCTTTGACCTTGTCGGCCACCATGCATAATGAGGAAGGATGTTGACCTTTGAATGTTTGCAAAAAATGACAAAGAATCTTCGACTAGGCATGAGTTTCATATGAGGCAACTTTGACCATGCTATTTAGTTGACCACAAAGGAATTTAAATGAATCATAAGGCATGAAGCCTTGCCTTCTCACAACACTGACCCTTTTGACTTTATAAAAAATCAAGTGCAACAATGTTGGTTGGCCCCTCCATATCATGATGGCTAGGAAATCTTCAAGACAAAAGTCTTGACCACAGGCATTTTGGATAAAGTAATTGATTTTTTGTCTTTTGTGAAGTCAAAAAACTCGAGAAAAAGAACCTTCGAACAAAAGCAATAGATAACCCTAAAAGTTGTCTTCATTTTTCATTTGGCATTCTCCCTCATTTGCTCTGTAACTGCATTCTGTCAGTTAGGGTTTGAAGGATTCAAGGACATCTATCTGGATTTTTACTCTCCCTCTGGTCTTCTCTTGGTGGAATTTTTATATTTTTTGCATGCAAGAAAGAAGGTAAACTTTTTTTTTGTGTATAATGCCTCATCTTTTGTTGGCTTCTGTAGCTTATTTCTACTTTCATGGCTGCGGCTTCCGTGCTCAGTGCTATCTTAATACATTACACATTCTTTAACAAAATTCTTTTTGTCTTTGCATCTTTATCTCTTCAACTGTAACCTGTATTTGAGAGTTTGATACTCCTATGAGGCCATAGATAGGTGTCTCTTTCTGCTAGAAAAACAAGGTAATCATTTGTGTCTTGTCTCTCCTGTAGCTTCTTTTGTCTCACTGTAACCGAAGAATGACAAGGGTCTTCCTTTTATTGAAATGGGTATTGCATTTTCTTACAGAAAATGATATATCTCTTTCAGTCGTGCCTGTATACATCTCTTTTTCATCTTTTATTTGACTGTAGCTGCAAAAATCTTTGAGGGTTTTTGATTTATGACAAGGGTTTGTTCGTTTTCCACATACAAAGCCTTCATTCTGTTATGGCTATGCTCAATTTGTATGTAGACACAAAAATGTAAAAAAAAATTGATGAGGGTTTCTAAATATGAAACAAGGGTTTCAACTTTCTTTGCATAAAACCCCTATAACTATCATGTTCAGCCTCCTGTAATATCTACTGTGTTCTCTTTTTGACTGTATACAGAAAAGAAACATGGGTTTTGACATATATATATGGGTATTCTATTTTTAGCATGAAAATATCTTCTCCTGGCATGGCTATGGTAGTTGATACATTTTACCACCTTCTTTTGGCTATAAGTGCAAGATGGTACTAGGGTTTGAATTTTTTTGATAAGGGTTTGTCCTTTGCTGCACAAAAAGGCCTTCTAGCATAGCTATGGTATTAGCTCCATCTTATGGCACTCATTTCGACTGTATACAGAAAAGAAACAAAGGATTTACCTTTTTGCAGATGGGTATACATTTTTAACATAAACATGCCTTTTCTTGCTCACGATCATGATATCTCTTCTCTGTATAGCAACTTCTTTGACTATATTTTATCTGTAGGTAAAAAGGCACTAGGGTTTGAAAATATCATTAAATGAAATTTCACTTTCTCTTACACAGAACTTTCTCCTCTTTTACGACCATGACACTATTTCATTTCTGTGACACTTCTTTTGCTTTCTTCTCTCTTCTATATCATATATTGATTGTATAAACACTCCGAGACAAGGGTTCTGAAAATATGAGATAGTTTCACATTTCTGAAGGTTCTCCTGTTGCTACATTTTTAAATTGTTAATGCTATTTAATCACTTGATATGAGATAAATACATGCATTTAAAAGAGAAAAACCTAAACTTTCAAATGGCTCTTATAGCTTGTTCATTCTGTTTCACTTTCTTGAGCTCAGATGGATCCTATAGCCTGTCTGTATGTCATATATCTCCTCTGCCTGCTAACTATAGGATGATTGATCATGTGGCAACAAGTCTGAAATTCTGTAGCATATAGGTTTTATCTTCAACTACTTTTTGAATGTTGAGGCTCCTCTGTTTGTATCTATTAATCATTATTATTTGACTGTCTATCAGCATCTGCTTCTTTAACCTTGGCTAGCTCCATGAGAAATGTTGCCTTATGTATGTGATTGTGGTTCAATCATTGTTGTCTTCATTTACATCTGGCTGTGACATTCTTTAGATACTCCTTCTAGCTGCCTCTGTGCAGGTTCACTACTTATTTCATGATGCATTTGGATCCTATAGTAGCATACAAATCATGCTTTTCTCTCCTCCTTCAGTCCTTTATTATGGTAAATGTTTATTATAACTGTGTCATTGAGAAATAATGGCATATGAGAAAAAAGACTGCTTACCTTGTGCCTCTGTCAATCATCATCACTATAGCATTTGGCATATCATGTGCCTTCTACTGCTTCTCCTTCATCATTGATGTGGTATTCTCTTTCAAGAATGTTCTACTCCTGTTGATGGACATGGAAGTTGTGATCTATTCTGACTGTATTTGCTTGCACAAGCCACTTCATGATCACTATCATAACTATTCATAGTAAATGTGACTGCACTTGTTTCATTCTTGCAAGGTATATCTCCTTCTGGCATTTGTTGACTGTAGCATGATGTCACTTGAATGTTTGAATATTGAACATTTGATTACATTGGGAACTGTGGCAGCTACCTGGGAATATAGGCTCTCTATTGATGACTTAATCATATGGAATTTTGACTTGGTTGTTTCATCTTGAAAGCTATGCATATCTGTTCCACATATACTGTTTCATTTTCTTGATCATCTTGTTTCATCATTATGGTATATGTATGCTAGTTTTATTGATGCCTTGCTATTTTTTGATTTTGTCTTTTAAAGGCATAATTTGTATCATTTATCTGAGCTGGATGATCACTTTGAGTACCTGTAACATGTCATTTTACTTCTTGCTCTTTTATCATAATGTGATGATACTTTTACATGATCTATCCTGTAACTTACTCAAATGATACACAAGCTCTGTGTCTTGGAAGCTTTATTCTATTTCTTTTATCTTTGTCAAACACTAGTAGCTGAACACTTGTAGCATGTCCTTGTACTATGAATGCACTCTGTGAGTTGTTCCTATTACTTGTGATGAAATAAATACATGCATTCAAAATGATTCTGTACTTCAGATGGCTCCTATAGCCTGGATATTCTTTTGTGACTGTAACCTAAATTTTGCACTTTGTCCTTGTTAACTTGACTCAGTCATATAAACTGATTTGCTCCAATCAACTGTAATAATGTCATGATGACATAACTTTTCTACAAGTTGATTAGATGATGCATGATATATCTTAAATGATGCATCTTGTCTTTCATTCTAATATCCTTTTCAAATGAATAGAAAAGGGAAACATGCTGGGCTCAACCCTTGTGGGAGCCACATTTTCTCCACATGTTTTAATGTCTTCAAATCAGCAACGATACTTGTCCTATACCTGCACAGTGAACAAACAAGTTAGCATACAAATATGCCTGATAGTATTGATTGATCTTCTTCATAGTTTCTTGCTGATTTGTGTCGCTTATCTGATTTGATCTCTCATCTGAATGCATGATGTGATAAGTAGATGTTTCTATTTGATAAAAGCATGTGATAACTTGAAACATCTAGAGCATTGACAGGGTTGTCCCCAAAATTTTGTAGGTTCAATTGATAATGGAGCTTGAAAGTGAAGACTGAAGACTGAAGACCGTCATCAACAAACAACCTTCTTGCTTAGGCAATGATGGATGTTTCAATTTATCACGTGTTCATTTCTTTTCCTTTTATCAAACAGATGCATAGCTTGCATGTCTACAATTGCTCAGTCTAGTTACTCCCACGGCTTGTGTGGGACACATTGAACACTTCTTTTAAACATGATCAATTAATTTCTCTTATGCATATGATGTATATGTGTTTCCTTTTCAATCAATGCATGAGAAAATGTAACAGATACTTGAATGTATGTTCAAAACATGACATGAAATAACAATTCAATACAAATATCTTTCTTTGTTTTATTCAAAACTGATTAACTGAATAATCAATATAACTTATAACTCCTAATAGATCAAACTGTGTTAGATGAACTGTATTTTTTGAATGTTTGATTTCTTGACAATCTTATTCTCTTGTCATGATAACTCATCAGTCTTGATTAGACTGATGAGTAATCCTGTTAACTGAATCTCTTTCTCTGCTCTTGTCAAGATATCAACTTGCTCAATAAATGCATAACTTTGAATTTTTCTTTTATTCCTTCTGAACAATAACACTTAGGTCCAACTAATTTTAATTGTGAACAAAAAATTAGTAACATTTCTTGCAACCTCTCAGGGGTGTTTGCCTGCTAAACAACTTAGAATCCGTAGCCTTTGCAACTCCATTAGGCATAGAGTCTTTTCTGTCCTGAACTTAGAGAATTTCTACAATTCACACTAACTGAACGCAACAGCAACAACTATCTAAAAAAATAAAACTACACTGATTTGCTTAAAACAAAATCAGCAACATGTTGCTGAAAACACTTCTTGGAAACAAAACAACTGAACTGAAATTCTACTTACCCTACTCTAACCAGCGAAAGGTGCTGGTTAAACAAATCCATTAACTGTTTGGTTAAAATAACTTCCCTTTCTAATTAGGAAAGGATGTTCTGTGAAGCTTTTGGCTACTAACATAACATTATTCATAAGGATATACTTCACAGAATGCTTCAAAATATTCTGAAGAATGAAAACTAGCTTATTGATTATCCAAACCTGATCATTGATACTGCTATTATGAGGTGAATAAAAGACCTCATTCTGCTGTTTTATATCTGTAATTTGTTCATTTGGTACAACAGAAAACTGTATCTCCCTTTTTAACTCTCTATCAGCTACATCTCTGATTGGACACCCTCTTACAATGATGAATCTTTGGCTAACACTCCTAATATCTTGATTTAGATCTGCTGTCCTGTTTTCACCTGCAATGTCAGCTTGCTTTGAAAAAATTAGCTCAGATGAATGAAATGAACGAAAGCTTGACTCTTTGACTTGATCCTGATGATCACATATTATTGGTCCATCTGACATTAGCTGATCATCAATGTTAGAACAAAATATTTCTATGATGCCTGGAAACATGCTCTCCTCTAACTCAAAATCTTGCATTGAATCCAAATGAGTTATATGATCTAGTTGTTTGATATTAGGCATAGATTCAGGAGGTTCATCAAATAAGTCATCTAGCTCATGAGACTTAACCTCTGTTTCTTTCACAAAAAGATGTTCAACCTGATCTTGTTTGCCATCTAAATTTGACATAAAGGATTCAAGATCATCCTAAAATGAAATTTCATCATAGTCTTCTTAAATTTTTGTTAAAAAAGAACTGTTTATTACCTCATAAGAGATCTCAACCAGCTGTGTAAGTTGCATGACAGGTTTACCTTTACACTCTTCTACTTGATCCAATATCAAATTGTCAGATTGCTTAGCTTTAATCAACAACCCTTCATTCTGTTTGATGTCTTCCTATTATTTTTTTATTTCTTCTTGTGGTATGAGCTCTTCATCAGGCTCAATGAAACCGAGTAGCTGATCAAATAAAGAAATCAGCTTCTCCTATTTGTCAGGTTTATTCTCCATTAGAACATGGGCATCCTGTATTCTCATTTGAAGATTCTATCCTTCCAATATCTGCATCTTTCTTTCATTAATCTTGTAAACAACATCAGAAAACTTTTCAAATGATTCAAAATGTAAAGGATTGAGTACCAAATCCGAACTAGCATCCCCTTCATAGGCATTATACTCATTTTCAGTTGGGGACATAGTAAAAAAAATAGCAACCTCCTGGTCCACATCTGATTTTTTTGATTTGGTGGGACAAGAAGGACTGCAAAAAACCTTAGCTGCTGGGTTCAAACTTGGAATCTTGATAGGCTCTTATTCAATGTGCCAACTTAGAATCTTGATTGGTTCAGAAACTACTACCTTTTCCTCTTCCTAATTTTAGATTGGTATGGAAGGGGTAGCCTTAATAAGATTTGGCATTTTGTAATCAGGATGCTTGGTCCAAGAGGGCTGCCATACTTGTTCAAAAGTCTGATGGTTTGATTCAGGTACTTGATATGATTGATACTGAGGACTAATAGACTGCTTTTGAATGCAAATAGGTTCTTGATTACAATTAGAATTCTTGAAACTTGAAACTTGATATCTACTAACCTCATTTTGAGAATGCTGATCCAGAATGAATGCGACTGTCCGGTTGTTCTGCTTTTGTATTTGTGCAAGCAAATACTGCATCTATGCCTCTTTTGCTGCAATCTTCCTCCTAAGACTTTATTGAAACTATATCGTTTGTGCCTCCAATTCCTGCTGTAATGCCCCTCATATTTTGGTTTGTGATAGTTGTTAGTTTCACATTTCTCTCTGTCAGTTCCAAGATAGTTGCTAGTCTTTCATTGTATTTATATAGTTCTGAGACATTTGGATTAGTAGGTTATGGGTTATGTTTATTTTGATCTTGATGGAATAAGTTTGACTAAGATAGTTTAGATATATGTTATGAGTTTATGATGACATTATTATTACTTCAGTTATGATGAGTTGGACATGATTAGTAATGTATTAATATTAGCATGTTTTATTAGATCTGTTGATATCTGAATTCAAATGCAATGGTTATAATCTTGTTCAAGAGTAGGGACGATGTAGTACTACTCACTTCAAGCACCCTACTACATTGTGATTCTTTGACTCAGTGTGTGTTGACATATATGTATTTGATAGTATACAACCAATTGTTAGGATGCAGGCTGCAGGTACCGAGCCTCGACTCCACCTGATATAGCAGGTTTGAGTGGGCTCTTGCACCAATGGGTATCGGTGATGGGAGATAACATGAGGTTTATTCCTCTAGGTCAGTCCCAATCTTTTGTTGTGGTCTTATGTCGTGATGTGACGTTTGATCCTCATTTCATGTTGTTGGTTGTCGTGTTGTGGAGCATTTTGAGTTTGTTTAAGTTATGTATATGTGTTCTTGCTATTATTATGTTAAATCCAATATTATTCTGAGTAGTTGTAAAATTTGGAATATTGTTAAGTAAAATGTATTATTGACTTAATTAATTATTTAATGTTTGATTTACCGTCATAAGTTTTAGTATGGTTAATTATTATGTTGTTATTTAAAAGAATAATTTTAGGTAATAAATTAATGTCATGAATTGCCGATTGTGAAATTTTAAGGTTTGGAGAATCTCTTTTAATAGCAAAATTTTAAATTCTCGGAGGAGTGGGATTCTGTGTAATGGATGCATGTCTATGATAATTTATGAGCTGAGCCATTTTTATTTTGGGGTATTTCTTTTGGAGAGGGGAGTTGGAAAGAGAATAGAGAATTTAGGAGAAAAACAAAGAATTGGTTATGGGAATATAGAAGAAATTGGAGGCTCCAGATCAAAATTTGGTTCCGGGTATGTTTCTGTATAATTCTTGATTGAGTGTTATTTGTGCTTGGATAAATTATTTCTTCTCCCTCATGCTTTTGAATCAGTTAGTTTGGGGTTTTGTTCTGGACTGTTTGTCGCTTTCTTCTATCTCAGTTTCTTTAGCTGTTCATCTTTGAAATTTTATAAATCAAATCTTGTGGTCTTCTTGGATCCTTGTGTTGAATCAATCCTCATTTAGTTGTGTTTTATTTCCATCTAGATCTCTGCAAATTTTAATCTCTGGATGCTCTTATGTTGATTTCCCATCTTAGCGTCGAGGGATGTATTACTTTGTTCCTGCATACAATTAAACTATTTGGATAAGTATTAATTCCTCCAGTGTAGGAGCAAATCTTTAGACTATTTCAATGAGCCGCTTCTTTATTTGAATTGGTTTATTATTCCAACCTAACTTCATACTAGAAGTTCCTACCAATCTCACATTTGAGGGCTTCATTTGTGCAGACCATTCTACTTCTTTTCTTTTTAACCTGCACCATATTCCTCCCAAAGCCGTATTTTTCCTCTACCTATGGCCGATTTGTGCTAGCTAGTCTTCTGATATTTGTCGTAGTGCATCAGTCTAACATATGAAAGACGTTCTCTTGTGTGATCTACAATTTCCTTAACCTTCTCTCATGAGTCGCTCTTCTGGCAAGTGTATATCTCAAACCTCTTGAAACCTTCACTTCTTTGATCATAGTTTTCTGCATAAATCGCGTGCTTCCTCTCATCATCGTTGTAGCTCTGTTTGATATGCATTGAAGACTTTGTGTTCCTCTACCGGTTCTGCTATCAAACACAGTCCTCTGAAGTCTCTATTCCTCATCTTATTAACCAATGGATGACCTAAGGCCACACTAGCATCGATTGGCAAACTTCCATGGATGCAGTAGTCACACCTTCAACCGAGTTCTTCGCTACCTTTTTCTTCTTTTCTTGCAGCTTGTTTTACCCTTGGAGCAACGTTCAAATTCTACCTTTGTGCATTTCCCACTTTTCACTGGGTAGAGAGCTGAATGCCATTCACTTTAAACCAACCTGTTTCTTGCTTTTTGAATAAACATTGTTGAATCTTCTTTTGTGCCCAAGCCAAATGTATTCATGAATGATTGGATTAGAGGTTGAGTTGATTATAGTAGTTAATCTTGTTTTGTTTCAAGTTTCTATTTTCATTTGTGAATGGCTAACTGCGTCTTAAGTAATCGGCTTCGTTTTTGACAGATCCTCCCAAATTCTATAGTTGCTAATAAAACCATTTCATGTTTTAGTCAGAACGACTAGTTAGCCATGTAATAACAACGTGTATTTTAGTGAAACATATACATATATTGTAGTCACTTTAGTAGACAGTGTAGTCGAAATGTGGTGATAGGAAGTATATTTGTAAATTGTACTATTTAAATTGTAGTCGTATTTTGGTAGACAGTGCGGTTTGAAACATGGGTGATGGGAAATATGTTGTAATTGTTCTATTAGAAATTGTAGTCGTAGAAGGTAAATGGGTAGTCGATTATCCATAGTGAAATAAATGTATTTTGTAGTTGTTTTGTTAGGGTTTTGTAGATAGTGGGTAGCGATGGGGAAACTCATGCTAATGGGAAAAATACATATATTTTTTATAGTGTTTGATTTGAAATTGTATTGGTTAATTGTTAGATAATAATTGATGCTCTTATGAAAATATATTTATTTATAGTTGTTTTATTAGAAATTGTAATAGTTAGATGATCAACGCAAAGTTTATTATTATAGCAAGAATATTTATATATTTGTAGTTGTTCATATTAGGAAGTGTAATTAGTAAATCTTAGTGGGAAATTCCTGCTTAGCAAATATATTATGGGTTGTTTTTATTACTAGATGGTAGTTGTTAGGAAATTAGCTAGGAAATTTATTCTTGTAGTTGTAGAGAAATTGTTAATTCCGTAATCTAGAATTTTCTTTGAAAGGAAGCTATAATCTCATAGTTAATTTCATGTTAAGGTTAGGAGTATATTGAATCTCATATACTTGATTATCCTCCTTGTTGTATCTATATGCGTTTATTGGTTCATTGTGTCTATTTGGGGTTTGAGTTTATGACTATGCTTTGGATAAGTGTGAAGTGAAGTATCTAGAGAGGTGTCATGACTACTTTGTGTCAAGACGTGTAAGCATTGTCCTTGTCAGAAAATGGTTACTTTAACATTGGTTTTGTGTTCAACCTACCTAACTCCAGAGGTGTGGCTTCTTGGTCTTTGGTTCAAAATTGTGGCATGTCAATGTAATGGGATAAATGAATCGAGTTTGTTTTGGATGGGGGAAAAAGTCTAGTGGATATGGAACTTTCTAACTGTTTAAGTAACATGATGGTTGTGGAAAGTTAGATGTCTTATAGTCCCTTTCTCATGCATGTCATTTGTTTCAGATGTTGGATAAGGGTTGCCAGTGTAGAAAGGAGAGTGGCTTCCATGGTGGGGCCGGTGCCCAAAGTGGATGCATGGATAACCCCATGGAAGTTGTAATCAAGTGATAACTTAAAAATATATCTAGGTGGGTCGAGTAGTCTTTCACATAACAAGATAAGTATGTTTCCTCACCCATGCCTTGAGTGCTCTCAAAGGCTAAGGATGGGATGAGAAGGACTGGTTGGCAAGGTCGAACTCCTTGTCCACATGAGAGGATGTGTCAACTCCGCATGTGTCACCCTATGGGACCGGTGCCAAAAAGGGTTGCCAAGATAACCATAGATGGGGGTTGACTTTTAGTGAGAGATAGCATGGATAACCCATGATTAGGACCATGCGATGACACTCTCCTCATTGTAGCTTAGCTAGTTCCCTCTTTATGCTTTCATTGTTACCTCTGGAGCGTTGCCTTGTCTTGTGCAGTCTTGTTAATATGGTCGGTTGTGTCAAGTCTATATTCGTTTGGTTATATTTGATGTTGTTCCTTTGGCTTAGTGGAATCCTCGTTGTTATCTCCTAGCTCAGAGGAGTGGACCTCAGGGTTCCACATGGTTGGGAGGCAGAGCTATCCATTGGTCTTCTTGGAGAATCAGTTCGAGTCCAGTGCAGAAGTGATCTAGTTCTAGATTTGCATTACACTTTCTGAGTTGTTGTATACATTCATAAGTATTTATTTGTAAACTGACACGATCGGTCTTGTAATATTGTATTGTAACTTTATAAATTAACTGTCTTGCAAATGTAAAAGTTGTTCTTATCTATTGTAGTATGATGTCTTTCACTTGTGTTGTTAAGACCTTATGATCAACTGATGCAGTTATGTTTCCCTAGAGGAGTTAGAAGTACACTTTTCTTTATGTTGTGTATAATGATATCTTTGGCTATGGTTATTTCAATTTCTTGCTTTAAAAAAAATTATTTCTATAATTTTGTTCTTGTTATCTAACTCTCTAGGGTTGCATGACGAGGTGTCACATTTGGTATCAGAGCCAAGTTTAAACACTAGGTACTCTGGTTATGATTTGAGCCCATTATGTGACCTAGTGCTTAAACACTGTAGATTAACTTATATCCTTGTTATTCCCTTTCTGTGTGTAATAAATCATTTTTTGGTGCTATAGGTAGATGCCTAGAGGTAGGGGTCGAGGTCATGGCAGAGGTAGGGGTCGTGGGAGAGGTGGTGGCAGTACACCTCCTCCCAGCTCTCCTCATGAGAGTGCCCATGAAGACAGGGGTCAGAATATGGAGGGTCAGGGCCAGCCTGAGGGAGCCCAGTTGAGATAGTTACTTGAGGAGGCCCTTGCCTATTTAGGCCCTAGATAGGAGGTTGAGTAGCCTAGAGAGGGTTAGGAGGTAGATCAACCGAATCCTAGAGAGAGAGATCTCCTAGGTGGAGAGAGTTGACAGCTAAGTAGGAGGCCACACTAGCTAGCCATATGAGAGATCTTCTGAGGGCACGCCCTCCCACATTTGATGGAGTTGGTAGTGGTCTAGAGGTAGAGACTTGGTTATTGGATATAGGCAGGTGTTTCGCCATGCATCCTTATGGTAGCAACACCAAAGTCAGATGTGCTATTTTGCATCTCTGAGGGTTTGCTTCGACTTGGTGGTGGTTAGAGGAGCATAAGCTACATTTGGACATTAGCATCGTCTCTTGGTAGTTGTTTTTAGAGAGGTTCAGAGCCCGTTTCCTTTCTGATCATTGGAGGCAGTGCTGCGCAGATGAGTTTCACGACCTGAGGTAGATGGCCATGTCAGTTGAGCAGTACGAGCGTAGATTCTATGAGCTCAAATAGTATGCAGGTATCAGGGATGATGAGTCTATGTTAGTACAACATTTTATCAGGGGCTTGAATGCTCGGATTAGTGGAGGGGTTCGTGTATTCGAACCTAAGTCTATGGAGGTTGCCATGGAGAAAGCTCAATTAGTGGAGGAGAATTTGGCCATGGCACTCAGTGGGCATACAGGTGTGCATATTGGTAGTGTACCTTCTGCAGGATATGGTTCTCATGGTGGTCATACTCAGGCATTAGGATCTCATGCACCCTCTAAGAGTGGACAGCAGCAGTAGTACTCTCAGTCCAAGCTGAAGAATTCACAGCCACAGTAAGGTAAGAGATTTCAAAATAAGAAGAACCAGAATTGGCAACGTGCTAGACATGATCATGTTGATTGATCCGCTCAGAGCACTTAGTCCATAGTGAGTAGAGGTAGTTTTCAGTAGTCTAGTGCTTTCCAGGGTGGCGGTGGTTTTGGTAGAGGCACCGGGTGCTTCTCTTGTGGCCAACAGGGCCATATTGCTAGATAGTGCCTGTAGAAGGGTACTTCAGGGTTTGGACATCGATCGGTGGCTTCAGAACCAATAGTTGGTGATGCAGGTAGATCACACAGAGTCTTTGCAGCAGTGGATAACCAACAGGTAGAGCATCAGGGCACTGTGGTGGAGACTTCTGGTTTCATGCGAGGTATTGGGTTTTCTATTCTTTTTTATTCTGGTGCATCTGATTTGTTCATATCTCCTTCTCTTGTGGAGCGTTGTGGCTTAGTGGCAATAAAGTAGGATGATAGGTGGCAGGTTGAGTTGACTTTTAGGGCTAAGGTTGTAGTTGAGTCTCTAGTTCTTAGGTGTGAGTTGAGGATTGGCTCTCTATATACTACAGTAGACCTTCGCATACTACCCCTTGGATCATATGATATAGTTTTTGGGATGGATTGGTTAGAGGCCCATCAGGTAGTGATCGATTGTCGACATAAGTCTATTAGATGTGTGGATGATTCTGGTGCAGAGGTAGAGGTTGTAGGAGTTCAGAGACCTATTTCCCTATGTATGATCTTCGCTATGCAACTTAAGAGATGCATGCGTCAAGGATGTTAGATTTTTGTAGTTTCTGTTAGTGACTTGGAGATGGAGGAGAGTCGAGAGGCATCTCTTGACGATCACCCACTCTTGATGGAGTATGCTAATGTTTTTCCATCTGATATTCTAGGGATGCCACCTAAGCGTGACATCGACTTTAGGATTGATCTTGTTCCTGGCGCAGAGCCCATCTCCCGAGTTCCATACATGATGACCACTCAGGAGCTTAAGGAGCTTCGACTACAGTTAGAGGAGCTGTTAACCAAAGGATTCATTCAACCTAGTGTCTCTCCTTGGGGAGCACCTATGATCTTTGTGAAAAAGAAGGATGGATCTCTGCAGCTGTGTATCGATTATCAACAGCTCAATAAGGTGACTGTGAGAAATAGATACCGCTTTCCTCGGATCGATGATTTGTTTGACCAGATTAAGGGGGCCAAGGTGTTCTCTAAAATTGACCTTAAGTCAGGATATCACTAGTTGCAGATATTTGAGGTAGATATTCACAAAACATCATTTTGCACCCGTTATGGACATTATGAGTTCATAGTGGTACCATTTGGGTTGAAGAATGCACCTTCAGTTTTCATGAGCCTGATGAATGGTGTTTTCCACACTTATCTCTATAGGTTTGTCCTTGTTTTTCTAGATGATATATTGATCTATTCGAGGACTATGGAGGAGCATGAGGAGCATTTGCGTCAGGTGTTGCAGTGTCTGAGAGAAAATCAACTTTATGCCAATTTGTCGAAGTGTGAATTCTTTCAGACTGAGGTGAAGTATTTGGGTCATGTTATCTCTGGAGAGGGTATTGCGATGGATCCTTCGAAGATCCAAGCTATTATGAATTGGCCTACACCTACTAATGTTTTTGAGGTCCGCAGTTTATGGGTTTGGCAGGCTACTATCACTGTTTTATTATGGGGTTTTCAATGATTACCCATCCTATTACTTCTCTTCAGAGGAAAGGGAAGAAGTTTGTGTGGTCAGAACAGTGTCAGGCAGATTTTCAGACCCTTAAGGAGCAGTTGACCAGTGCACCTATTTTAGTGGTTCCTGATCCTACCAGGGACTTTGTTGTTTGTACCGATGCTTCCTTGGAGGGTTTGGGAGTAGTTCTGATGCAAGATGGTCACGTGATTGCCTATGAGTCTTGCAAACTCAAGGATCACGAATTGAACTATCCCACCCATGACCTGGAGTTAGCCGCAGTTGTGCATACCTTGGTGAGGTGGAGGCATTTTCTCTTAGGGCATCGGTTTGAGCTGTACAGTGATCATCGTAGTTTGTAGTATATTTTCACGCTGCCAAACTTGAATGCAAGGCAGAGGCATTGGATGGAGTTCTTGTGTGAATATGACTTTGAGGTCAAGTATATTCAAGGCAAAGAGAATGTGGTAGCAGATGCTCTTAGTCGTCAGAGGCATGAGATCTCAATGGTCTCTCTCTCAGTTGATTTGAGAGGTCATATTCTTGCAACACTTCCTACTGATAGTTCGTGCCAGGAGGTGAAGTTCAAGATTGAGTTTGGTAGAGCTTTAGAGGGTAGATTCTCCAGCTACTCTTTTGAGTCAGGTGGTCTTTTGCAACATTTGGGTCGTATCTATGTTCCTAGTTCTGAGGGTCTTCACACCCTAGTGTTGTTAGAGGCACATCTGGCACCCTATTCTGCTCACCCAGGTGTCAAGAAGATGCATGCAGATCTACGTCACTTATACTTCTGGAGTGGCATGAAGTGGGATATTGCTGATTTTGTGTCGAGATATCTTGAGTGTTAGAGGGTGAAGGCGGAGCATCAACATCCTGCAGGTCTTTTGCAGCCTCATTTGATTCCAGAGTGGAAGTGGGATATTATTTTGATAGACTTCATTGTTGGGTTTCCAGTGTCCTCCCGTCGACATGATGCTATTATGGCCATTGTGGATAGGTTGATGAAGGTAGCTCACTTCTCTCCTATCCGTTCTTCTTACAATGCTACCACGATGGCTAGAGTGTTTATGGAGGACATCATTAGACTTCATGGGATTCCTTGCAAGATTATCTCTGATAGGGTCCAGTGTTCACTTCCGCCCTTTGGACTTCTTTGCAGCATGCCTTGGGGACACAACTAAACTTTAGTTCAACTTACCATCCTGAGACTGATGGTCAAACTAAGAGGGTTAATCAAGTTCTTGAGGATATGCTTAGGATGTTTGTGATGGATCGGCAGAGCCATTGGGAGGACTACCTATACCTGGTGGAGTTTGCTTATAATAATGGATATCATAGTTCTATCAGCATGTCTCCATTTTAGGCCTTGTATGGTCATTCGTGTAGGACCCCTCTGAGTTGGGATCAGCTCGAGGATAGAGTTCTTTTAGGTCCTGATATGGTTAGAGATATGGAGCAGCAGGTTGAGAGGATTAGAGAGCATTTGGTGGAAGCTCAGGATAGACGAAAGAAGTATGCATATGCTCATAGGATCAATCGATAGTTTTTAGTTGGGGATCGAGTGTTCTTGCATGTACGACCGCGAAAGAGTCTGATCCGTTATGGAAAGGGCTCTAAGATAGCACCACATTTTGTTGAACCTTTTGAGGTGTTGGAGAGGATCAGTCGAGTTGCTTATCATCTTGATTTTCTGCCTAGCCTTTCATGCATCCATGATGTGTTTCATGTGTCTGTACTTAGACCTTACTATCCAGATATTGCTCATGTTCTTGATTGGACTGCTCTATAGGTAGAGGACAGGTAGTTGGCTTTGGAGCCCATAGGCATTCTACAGCACAGGAGACTTGCTCTCAGGGGCAGAGACGTGGAGCAGGTTAGGGTCCAGTGGGATCCTAATGATGAGACTTCTGCTACCTGGGAGGATGCTTCTAGGATGAGAGAGCTATACCCTTACTTATTTGTAGACTTCCAGGAGTAATCCTGATTCTAGGGAGGGAGGATGTAATGCCCCTCGTATTTTGGTTTGTGATAGTTGTTAGTTTCATATTTCTCTCTGTCAGTTCTGAGATAGTTGCTAGTCTTTCATTGCATTTATATAGTTCTGAGACATTTGGATTAGTAGGTTATGGGTTATATTTATTTTGATCTTGATGGACTATGTTCGACTAAGATAGTTTAGATATGTGTTATGAGTTTATGATGATATTATTATTACTTCAGTTATGATGAGTTGGACATGATTAGTAATGGATTAATATTAGCATGTTTTATTAGATCTATAGATATCTAAATTCAAATGCAGTGGTTATAATCTTGTTCAAGAGAAGGGATGGTGTAGTACTACTCACTTCGAGCACCCTACTATGCCATGATTCTTTGACTCTGTGTGTGTTGACATATATGTATTTGATTGTATACATCTAATTGTTCGGATGCAGGCTACAGGTACCAAGCCTCGACTCCACCTGATATAGTAGGTTTGAGCAGGCTCTTGCACCAATGGGTATCGGTGATGGGAGATAACGAGAGGTTTATTCCACTAGGTCAGTCCCAGTCTTTTGTTGTGGTCTTGTGGCGTGATGTGACATTTGATCCTTGTTTCATGTTGTTGGTACTATTGGCAAGAGACACTATATGAATTCATGATTGTTGTCATTGATGGCAACAAAGTTCATCCCACACATCCACATGTCATGGTATGTCTCTACCGGAAGTCAGAGTGAAGAATATTGTGGTCCAGTAAAGAAGAACAGAGCATGTGGCAAGGTCCGACAGACAGGTCCAGATCTCTCAGAGGAAGTATCTTGGTGAAGTGCAGATTTGGGGAAGTAAAGAGTACTACCTTGAGTGATAGATTCTAAGGTTTTAGCCTCTGGTGATAGATGAGGTAAAAGATATAAATACTTGAGTACTGGGTTCCTGAGTGACAGTGTGAACAAAAGAAGAACTGACTGGCTGAACATCAGACTATTTCCTGGATGCATTTCTGATGGTGGTAAAGGTTATGAAGATATGAATTATGTTTGGCCGACATGATTAATGATTTCTACAAGTGTATACTTGATCCGCATTACTTGATGTGCAAGGATTCAACCAACAGAACAGAGTTTGTGAAAAGATTAACTGTTCTGGGTGCCGACTAAGAAGATAATGAAATCACTTGTGCAGATATATATATAGGATGGATTTAGTTGTGAGAGGTGTGTTCAGTGGTATGTGATGTGCGAATAAAAGCAGAGCAAAGCAGAAACAATAAGGAAGGTCCGGTATGTGAAAGGAAAGCAACATAAGAGAAGAAGAAAGATGAAGTGCAGCAGATCAATGTACTGAACCTAACCGGAACTGAACTCCAGCATATGTGGATGCTACCAATCAGTTCAAGTATTGTATAACACTCTTTTGTAGACAGTGTGTCTCTTTGTAGGCAGTGTGCCTCCTTGTGAGCAGTGTGCTCAGGCAGTGAGCCCTAATTGGCAAGTGCCATTTTATTTCCATTCTTCTAACAAAGAATACAATCTTGGGTTAATCACCCCATGGTTTTCTCCCTTAATAGGGTTTCCACGTCAAAAATATTGTGTCATGTGTATTTCCATTTCATGATTATGTTTGCTCATTTGGTTTAATATTACATTGATTGTTAATAAAGTTCACAAAGTAGAAATAATTAGGATAACTAATTCACCCCCCCTCTCAGTTATCAACAATTGGTATCAGAGCCAAGTTCCTCCTAAACAGAGCCTAACAGCTTGAGGAAGATCTGGGAATTCAAATGGATGCATATGGTTTAAGGGAGGAACTCAAGACTGCCCTTGATGATCTTGAACAGTCAAACTCTGAAGTCAATGAATTAAAGGAAAGACTCAAACAGGCTGATGATTTCATGAGAGAACTAAAAGACAAATTAAGTCTCTCTATGAAAAAGAGAAAGGAGCTGCTTCAGCAATTGGCAAGACAAGGTGAAGCAAATAATGCAAATGAAGAGCTGAAGGAAAAAACTAAGTTGTGTGAAAAGTTATCAAAAGAAATCATTATGGTAAGACATGAAATGGAATCAGGAGTCATGAAGTTTACCCAAGAAGTTGAAGAGAAAAGAAAAACTGAAGATAATCTAAGATAATCTCTCAAGGAGAAATCAGAAGATTGCCGCCAGATGGATAGAATTATCAGACATCTTGAATCTGATCTTGAAGATGCTAAAGATAATGAAGAAAAACTTGAGAATCAAATTGTCTCTCTCAAAAGGGATCTTCAAATAGCAAATGAGTATAAAGAGGAATTCAAAATAAGTTATACTCAACTTGAAGTTCTTCTTGGAAGTCAAAAGAAGGTAGATGACAAGTGTGGTTTGGGATATGAGAAAGGAGAAAGCTCCAGATCCGGTTAGAAGCGTTTTGGATCAAAAAATCCATGGAACAGGCCTAAAAGACCTCCAGTAAGATAGCCTAATGCTCAAAGATATCCATCCTTCAATGGATACTGCCACAATTACAATCACTTTGGTCACAAAGCTAATCAGTGCAGAAAGAGAATGAATCAGACTAATTCATCCTTCTCCAGACAGTGTTTTAACTGCAAAAGGTATGGTCACAAATCTCATGAATGCAGAATTATGCAAATGAACAAATCATTCAATGGTAGATGCTTTGCATGCAATAGAATAGGTCATATGGATAATCAATGCAGATCAAGAGGATATCAATCCAATATGCAAAGAAATGTTGATTGTCAAATTTGCAATAGATCCGGTCATATTGCAAAATTCTGTAGAAGCAAGAATCAGGACAAAAGAGGTCTGGTATATCATAGATAGAATCAAGATAAGGGGAAACAAAAGGTGAATGCGGATGAAGTTAAAAGTGAGATGAACAAGATTTGGGTAAAGAAGAGTACAGAGAATATAGAGGATGGATCCGCACCAGACTCTGGTGCTGATATTCCTTCCAGAGATTAAGAGATGAGCTCTGGCTTAGGGGGAGACACAAAGAAAAACTTGTTCCCCCAGCCAGTCAATTGGTGCTTGAAATTGGCACATGTGAAGTTGCGGATCAAATGGTTTCTAGAGAAACATGTAAAGAAGGTCAGGTAAAGATCTGAGAGATCTACAAGAAAATTTAAAAAGTTCAATTCCTTCAAAATTGGTCTAGTTAAGCAAGTCTTCCAGTAAAACAGGTTTCTCACAAGATTGGCCCGGTATGAATCCAAATTGATACAGCTTGATCTGCGGATACATAATCTATGATTAGATGGACAAGTGGATATGATGATTCATCACTAACATCGATCACAAGGGAATCATAATGATCTGGATGAGTTTCTTCCTCCTTGAACAAGGAAAACAAGGCAAACCGGAATGAATTAGGTTGCACATTTATTGCAGGGTGAAAATTAGGGCTTCTTGGAATAAAAGAGTTCATTTTTCTGTCATTTACATACTTATACACTCACATGCGAAGAAGAAAGAAAAGGAGCTCTGCAAACAACCTCTCCCAAAAGATCAAGGCAACTCTTCATATAGCTCTATTTGGATTTCTTCGTGTGCCCTAATCTGCGTAAAAGGTATTTATCGTTCTTGATATCCTTCAGTAAGATTATTTGATGATGGCTACTCTGAATATAGTAAAGATCTCTGATAGACCTCGGCCCTCATTTAAGAAACATCCATATAAATCCTTGGAGGTAGATCCCCTAGGAGCATTTTCTAGTGTTCCGCATGGCGTTTTGCATACAGAAGATATTAGGGTTTACATACACGCAAATTTTGAAGAGTTTGGGGAATTCAAACTAAGAGATATCTACCACAAACAAATGTTAGATGATTCATTTAAGCTCAAACCCCAATACAAGGGCCTCCAGATTAAGCACTTTGCACAATTCATACATTTCCCCTGTTTTACTGAGGATGAATGGGGCAGGTACGTTTTGAGCAGAATTCACGACAACTTCATGTGGTTAAATGGACCATTCAAAATCACAAAAGATGCCATTAGGGTAGTTACTGGATTACACTCATCCAGTGGGATTCCTGTTCTTAAAGCTATGAGTGAGGCTACTGGATCCAAGTTTGACAAAAGAGCAATGACAGTAGATGACATCTCTAATCCAGATGTCAAGTTTGCCTCCATGATCATTGGGTATAAAATATATCACTCTAGCAGGGAAAATTCTGTACCTGGAACTGCTATCTACACCGCATATGAAATGCTAAGAAAGGATGCAGACTATGATATTTGCTAGCTTCTCTTGAACCAACTCATGGAGAATCTGTAGAAAATAAAGAAAGATAAAAAGAATTCATTCAAGTATGGTGGATTGATATTGTGCTTATTCTTCTACTTTATTAATGAGCTTCCCGAATCTAGTGGCTGGGTATGGGAGAATGATAGACCAGTGGCTATCCAAATCAGAGATTATTTACATGGACTTGGTGACAACAAAGCACAAAATACAGCTCTGTGGGGATATTTCAAGAACTTTCAAAACATGATGCAAGCAAGAGAAAGGATTCCCCAGTCTCTTGTTGAGAAATACAAAGACACAATTTGCTTTATAGTAGAGACTGATCAGTGCCTAATGGAGGCAGTAGAACCAAGAACTGTATGGATCATGCCCATGGGGTATGAGGTTGATGAACAAATTGTGGAGCTGCATGTTCAACACATGCTAAGTCAACCTAAGGATCCAAAAGCAGAAAGGTTTGGAACCTTTGAGGAGCTGAGTATAAAAATTCATGTTGAACTCAGAGAACCAGAGATTAAGAGGAAGGTGAGAAAAGAAGTAGAAAATATTGCCCAAGGCCTTGGCATCTCAAAGGAGGCACTTGATGCCCACAAGAAAAGGATGGAAAGGGCTGAGGAAGAGAAGAAAGAGGCAAAAAAGAAAAGCAAGGAAAGTGCTCCGGTAGAAACCTCAACCCGGACCAGATCATCAAAGAGATCTACACCTGTCATAGCCAAAAGCTCAAGAACATCAAAACCGGAAGTCCAGGCATCCGACAAAAGAGAGAAAAGATCAAAGACAAAAGCCACAAGGGCTTATGCAAGTCAAAGAGATGAAGAGGAAACCAAATCAGATGAGGGGGTAAAGGAAATAAAGAAGCAGAAGAAGAAAGGATCCGGTAAACCCTCCACAGGCCAAGACAAGGAAGAAATGGCAGAGGAATTTGTTGAAAAGCCCACCCTGTCTTTAGAAAGTGTAATCAAATCAGTCACTATGGATGGAAACCTTCAACCAATGGCCGAATTCTATGATGATTACAATGAGGCTAACCAAAAGATCCTGCAGGAAGCTACAATTAGGTATATGAACATATACAATAAGGCTTTCATTGAAATTATATCTCTAATTCCTAAGAGCCTAGAAAAGGAGTTAGAAATAACAAAGAACAATGCCATGGCAAAAGACATTGAGATCCAGGAATAGATAGCTATTCAGCTATATCCTGCAATCAATCCCAAAACAATGAATATGATATTCAAAGATTGCAAGGATGAATTCAGGAGCAAAGCAAGGATGAATCAGCTCATGCTTGGTGAAACCAACAAGGTGGCAAAAGAGACTAAAGAGATTCTCTGGAATACTCTTAAAAAGTTCAACATTCCTATCACAGAGGACTATGGTAAAGACAAGAGCTCAGAATCCCCTATTCCGGAAGAAGTGGCTCATGGACAAACAAATATCTCTCCTCCAGTTTCCCCTACAGCTTCTGGATCTAAAGGAGAAGACACAATACAGGAGAAAGAAGCAAGAGTAAAGGAGAAAGAAGTAGAGGTGAAGGAAAAAGAAGATGACAGTGAAAAAATTGTGCAAGGAGAGGAAGCTCCAAAAGACCATTCAGTGACTGCAGAAGAGAAGAAACATCTGTCTCCGGCAAGAGACATTGCACAAACTATCCAAGAATTCCTGAGCAAAGAAACAATGGAGATTGATGAACCGGAGCTTCTACAAGGTCCATTCAATTTTGATTCTCTTTCTCCGGTATAGACAATGAAGATTGCTTCATTTGCCAATGCAAAGGTCAAAGAAAAACTCCTGAAGTCTCACATGGAAGACTGTGAGTTGATAGAAGCTACTTCTGGAGTGCTTGGAAAAATTATGCCATCGGTTTAGAAAGATCCCATAGCCTCCACTTCTGGTAATCTCAAAACTCTAGTCAGTAGTGTTAATACACATTTTGATTCACTAGAGAAGTCAACAGAAGATAAGGTCCGGAAGGTATTTCTTGCAAAAAGATTATCAGAGGTACAACAGTTGATAAGTAATGCTAGGAGAAGTATGAGTATAGGGATAAAGAGCTTAGAAAATGCTCTTATAGATGGCAGAAAAGTATACAAATTTTGTATTTCATGGTCCAAAGCAACAGTAGAGATTGAGAAGAAAATAAAAGAGCAAGAGGATAAACTACTAAGTTTGTCTCAAAGTTTTGATCCTCTCTCTTCCTCCATAGTCAATCAAGAGTGTCAGACTATTGCAATCACAAATGCAATAAAGAATTTTGAGAAGGAAAAGAAGAACATAATTAGCCGGATGAATGAACTCAGAAGAATCATCATCCCTAAGTTAGAGGCCATGCATGAGGCCATAAGTGATGCTCAGACTACCGCCCAAACCAATGATCTGACAGATCTTAAAAGGGCAGAAGCTTTTGCATTTTTGTTGAGTGGTCACATTTCAATTTTGGATAGAATGAAGCAAAGTTGGGCTATAGAACTCGTCCAATTGCAGACATCCTTTGCAGACATTCTTCAGTTTATGTGAGTATGTAATATGCGGCTAAGTATAGAAATTTTTTTGAAAATTTTGGTGTGCGGACCCTACCCTTTGCCATTGATGTCAAAGGGGGAGTGAGGAGCAGTGAAAAATGAGGAATCCAACTAAGGGGGAGCTCCAGAAAATGTATATAATAACAGAGCATCAGCCAAGGGGGAGCATAGTGTAAACACTTAGTCATTTTTCACTAAGTGTTGCCATCAATGCCAAAGGGGGAGATTGTTGGCAAGAGACACTATATGAATTCATGATTGTTGTCATTGATGGCAACAAAGTTCATCCCCCACATCTGCATGTCATGGTATGTCTCTACTGGAAGTTAGAGTGAAGAATATTGTGGTCCGGTAAACAAGAACAGAGCATGTGGCAAGGTCCGACAGATAGGTCCGGATCTCTCAGAGGAAGTATCTTGGTGAAGTGCGGATTTGGGGAAGTAAAGAGTACTACCTTGAGTGATAGATTCTAAGGTTTTAGCCTCTGATGATAGATGAGGTAAAAGATATGAATACTTGAGTACTGGGTTCCTGAGTGACAGTGTGAACAAAGGAAGAACTGACTGACTGAATATCAAACTATATTCCGGATGCATTTCTGATGGTGGTAAAGGTTATGAAGATATGAATTATGTTTGGCCAACATGATTAATGATTTCTACAAGTGTATACTTGATCCGCATTACTTGATGTGCAAGGATTCAACCGATAGAACAGAGTTTGTGAAAAGATTAACTGTTCCGGGTGCCGACTAAGAAGATAATGAAATCACTTGTACGGATATATATATAGGATGGATTTAGTTGTGAGAGGTGTGTTCGGTGGTATGTGATGTGTGAATAAAAGTAGAGCAGAAACAATAAGGAAGGTTTGGTATGTGAAAGGAAAGCAGCATAAGAGAAGAGGAAAGATGAAGTGCAGCAGATTAGTGTACTGAACCTAACCAGAACTGAACTCCAACATATGTGGATGCTACCAATCAGTTCAAGTATTGTATAACACTCTTTTGTAGACAGTGTGTCTCTTTGTAGGTAGTGTGCCTCCTTGTGAGCCCTAATTGGCAAGTGCCATTTTATTTCCATTCTTCTAACAGAGAATACAATCTTGGGTTAATCACCCCGTGGTTTTCTCCCTTAACAGGGTTTCCACGTCAAAAATACTGTGTCATGTGTATTTCCATTTCATGATTATGTTTGCTCATTTGGTTTAATATTACATTGATTGTTAATAAAGTTCACAAAGCAGAAATAATTAGGATAACTGAATCACCCCCCTCTCAGTTATCAACAGGTACGTGTTGTGGAGCATTGTGAGTTTGTTTAATTTATGTATATGTGTTCTTGCTATCATTATGTTAAATCCAATAGTATTCTGAGTAGTTGTAAAATTTGGAATATTGTTAAGTAAAATGTATTATTGACTTAATTAATTATTTAATGTTTGATTTACCGTCATAAGTTTTAGTATGGTTAATTATTATGTTGTTATTTAAAAGAATAATTTTAGGTAATAAATTAATGTCATGAGTTGTCGATTGTGAAATTTTAAGATTTGGAGAATCTCTTTTAATAGCAAATATTTAAATTCTCGGAGGAGTGGGATTCTGGATAATGGATTATCATATAAGCTGAGCCATTTTTATTTTGGGGGATTTCTTTTGGAGAGGGGAGTTGGAAAGAGAATAGAGAATTTGGGAGAAAAACAAAGAATTGGTTAGGGGAATACAGAAGAAATTGGAGGCTCCAGATCAAAATTTGGTTTCGGGTATGTTTCTGTATAATTCTTGATTGAGTGTTATTTGTGCTTGGATAAATTATTTCTTCTCCCTCGTGCTTTTGAATCAGTTAGTCTGGGGTTTTGTTCTGGACTGCCTGTCGCTTTCTTCTATCTTAGTTTTTGTAGCTGTTCATCTTTGAAATTTTATAAATCAAATCTTGTGGTCTTCTTAGATCCTTGTGTCGAATCAATCCTCATTCAGTTGTGTTTTATTGCCATCTGGATCTCTGCAAATTTTAATCTCTGGATGCTCTTATGTCAATTTCCCTTCTTGGCGTCGAGGGATGTATTACTTTGTTCCTGCATGCAATTAAACTATTTGGATAACTATTAATTCCTCCTGTGTAGGAGAGAATCCTTAGACTATTTCAATGAGTCGCTTCTTTATTTGAATTGGTTTATTATTCCAACTTGACTTCATACTAGGAGTTCCTACCAATCTCGCATTTGAGGGCTTTGTTTGCGCAGACCATTCTACTTCTTTTCTTTTTAACCTACACCATAGTCCTCCCAAAGCCGTATTTTTCCTCTACCTATGGCCGATTTGTGCTAGCTAGTCTTCTGATATTTGTCGTAGTGCGTCAGTCTAACGTATGAAATACGTTCTCTTGTGTGCTCTAAAATTTACTTAACCTTCTCTCATGAGTCACTCTTCTGGCAGTTGTATATCTCAAACCTCTTAAAACCTTCACTTCTTTGATCGTAGTTTTTTGCATAAATCACGTGCTTCCTCTCGTCATCATTGTAACTCTATTTGATATCCATTGAAGACTTTGTGTTCTTCTGCTGGTTCTACTGTCAAACACAGTCCTCTGTAGTGTCTATTCTTCATCTTATTAACCAACGACTGACCTGAAGCCACACTAGCATCGATTGGCAAATTTCCATCAATGCAGTAGTCACACCTTCAACCGAGTTCTTCACTGCCTTTTTCTTCTTTTCTTGTAGCTTGTTTTAGCCTTGGAGCGGCATTTAAATTCTACCTCTGTGCATTTCCCACTTTTTGCTAGGCAGAGAGCTGAATGCCATTTGCTTTAAACCAACCCGTTTCTTGCTTTTTGAATAAACATTGTTAAATCTTCTTCTGTGCCCAAGCCAAATGTATTCCTGAATGAATGGATTAGAGGTTGAGTCGATTATAGTAGTTAATATTTTTTTTGTTTCAAGTTTCTATTTTCATTTGTGAATGGCTGACTGTGTCTTAAGTAATGGGCTTCATTTTTGATATATCCTCCCAAATTCTATAGTTGCTAATAAAACCATTTCATGTTTTAGTCAGAATGACTAGTTAGCCATGTAATAACAACGTGTATTTTAGTGAAAGGTATATGTATATTGTAGTCTCTTTAGTAGACACTGTAGTCGAAGTGTGGTGATAGGAAGTATATTTGTAAATTGTACTATTTGAATTGTAGTCGTATTTTGGTAGACCATGCAGTTTGAAACTTGGGTGATGGGAAATATGTTGTAATTGTCCTATTAGAAATTGTAGTCGTAGAAGGTAAATGGGTAGTCGATTATCCATAGTGAAATAAATGTATTTTGTAGTTGTTTTGTTATGGTTTTGTAGATAGTTGGTAGCGATGGGGAAACTCATGCTAATGGGAAAAATACATATATTTTTTATAGTGTTTGATTTGAAATTGTATTGGTTAAATGTTAGATAATAATTGATGCTTGTATGAAAATATATTTATTTATAGTTGTTTTATTAGAAATTGTAATAGTTAGATGATCAACGAAAAGTTTATTATTATAGAAAGAATATTTATATATTTGTAGTTGTGCATATTAGGAAGTGTAATTAGTAAATCTTAGTGGGAAATTCTTGCTTAGCAAATATATTATGGGTTGTTTTTATTACTAGATGGTAGTTGTTAGGAAATTAGCTAGGAAATTTATTCTTGTAGTTGTAGAGAAATTGTTAATTCTGTAATCTAGAATTTTCTTTGAAAGGAAGCTATAATCTCATAGTTAATTTCATGTTAAGGTTAGGAGTATATTGAATCTCATATACTTGATTATCCTCCTTGTCGTATCTATATGCTTTTATTGGTTCATTGTGTCTATTTGGGGTTTGAGTTTATGACTATGCTTTGGATAAGTGTGAAGTGAAGTATCTAGAGAGGTGTCATGACTACTTTGTGTCAAGATGCGTAAGTGTTGTCCTTGTCAGAAAATGGTTACTTTAACATTGGTTTTGTGTTCAACCTACCTAACTCCAGAGGTGTGGCTTCTTGGTCTTTGGTTCAAAATTGTGGCATGTCAATGTAATGGGATAAATGAATCAAGTTTGTTTTGGATGGGGGAAAAAGTCTTGTGGATATGGAACTTTGTAACTGTTTATGTAACATGATGGTTGTGGAAAGTTAGATGTCTTATAGTCCCTTGCTCATGCATGTCATTTGTTTCAGATGTTGGATGAGGGTTGCCAGTGTAGAAAGGAGAGTGGCTTCCATGGTAGGGCTGGTGCCCAAAGTGGCTACTTGGATAACCCCATGGAAGTTGTAATCAAGTGATAACTTAAAAATATATCTAGGTGGGTCAGGTAGTCTTTCACATAACAAGATAAGTATGTTGCCTCACCCATGCTTTGAGTTCTCTCAAAGGCTAAGGATGGGATGAGAAGGCCTGGTTGGCAAGGTCGACCTCCTTGTCCACATGAGAGGATGTGTCAGTGCCGCATGTGTCACCCTATGGGGTTGGTGCCAAAAAGGGTTGCCAGAATGACCAACTTCTAGTGAGAGATAGCCAGGATAACCCATGATTAGGACCATGTGATAACACTCTCCTTGCTGTAACTTAGTTACTTACCTCTTTATGTTTCATTGTTGCCTCTGGAGTGTTGCCTTGTCTTGTGCAGTCTTGTTAATATGGTTAGTTGTGTCAAGTCTGTATTCGTTTGGTTATATTTGGTGTTGTTCCTTTGGCTTAGTGGAATCCTCGTTGTTATCTCCTAGCTCAGAGGGGTGGACCTCAGGGTTCCACATGGTTGGGAGGTAGAGCTATCCATTGGTCTTCTTGGAGAATCGGTTCGAGTCTAATGCGGAAGTGATCTAGTTCTAGATTTGCATTACACTTTCAGAGTTGTTGTATACATTCATAAGTATTTATTTGTAAACCGACATGATTGGTTTTGTAATCTTGTATTGTAACTTTGTAAATTAACTATCTTGCAAATGTAAAAGTTGTTCTTATCTGTTATAGTATGATGTATATCACTTGTGTTGTTAAGACCTTATGATCAACTGATGCAGTTATGTTTCCCTAGAGGTGTTAGAAGTACACTTTTCTTTATGTTGTGTATAATGATATCTTTGGCTATGGTTATTTCAATTTCTCGCTTTAAAAAAAAATTATTTCTATAATTTTGTTCTTGTTATCTAACTCTCTAGGGTTGCATGATGGGGTGTCACACCTGCTCATGGAGATATGCCTGATAATCCATTTCTTTTGCTGACTCTTGAACTCCTCTATCTGCTTTGTGATTTCTAACAAAGTGTTTTTCATATCATTCATGCTGTTCCTTATATCTTCAACCCCTTAGGATTGATTTTGAAGATGTAAATGCTGATATGAAGGATGAGCAGGGGTGGGTGGGAGGTAAACATGTTGGGCATGCTGATTTATTTGTAAATCAAAGGAATTAGGAATGAAATCAGTAGTATGGTTGATTCGATATGGCTGATAGGATGAAGGCTTAGCAGTATCTTCATGATATGATGGATGATATGGCATATTTCCATGAAGGAAAGACATGTTTATTCATTCAAAAAGGTCTGATCTATCAAACCAGAAAGATAGAGTCGCCAGGTATTTGTAAATAAACCTCTAAAAAGGTTGTATAAACTGCTGATCATACCAAAAACAACAACAATAAATAAGTTCTTTTGAACTGAAAATAAGTTCAAAGTCCCACTGGGTGTGCCAAAAACTGTTATCACTGGGAATTGCACCCGTATACAAGGCTGGAAAAGATCTGCAATTTTGTGTAACATGGGACTAATTTTAGGTTATGGGTGCCCTATAGTGAAATTAGACCTCCAGATTGTGGGCTGGTTCCCTTCAAATATTTTATTGGAATGTATGTATTCTATTTTGGAAAAAGGAAGAAAGAAACTATATGAAATAAAAGTTGTAAAATTTGGTGATGCACCTAAGTTTGGATAATAATATGTAATTTGGCTCACAATATAACTCAGAAATCTTACTTTCACACAATCCAATCTTGGCATAAATATGATCACAAAAGTGATTCTAAGGAAGGCTTGAAAACAAGCTTCTATTAAGGAAATGGTTTTTCACAACACAAAAGGACTACTTTCAATTAACACAACCTAAGACCTATGATAATTATATGCTTAATGTTGCAAGCAAAGAAGTGAGACAATAATTTTAAAGGTTTAATGATTAAAAACAACAAAATTTCATCAAAATCACATCAATAATTAGCACTAAATGGAAAGGTAACTTAATTAATCTCAAAGAAACAAAGGAAACTCTTCAAGGAAGACAAAAATAGAACCTGTAACCTGCTGATCTCTTAATAAAATTGTAAAAAATGAGCTAAAAGAATTCTCCAATCTGTCTAAATCAGAATGAGAATCAAGAACTATCAAAAACAAAATTTTGCTTTACAGTATATAGGTTTGCTCTCTCAAAGAGGCATGCAAAATATGAATTTGTAGATAACTGCCTCTAAAAATAATCTCTCACGAGCAACCTCCAAAATCCTCAAAATTAGGGTCTAAAATTGCCACAAATTGAGCAAAAATAGCTACAATTTGGGCCTCTCCATATGCTTGACCAAAAAGTTGACCACGAACCCTAAAAATACTCCTAAAATCATGGAAAAGCCTCCTAGGTGGCCTAGCTAACTCAACTAATCAATTTGCATGATTTTGCATTTAGCAAAATTGATTGTGAGTAAATAATAAAGTAATAAAAATAATTACTTTATTATTGGTTACAACTTGTTCTAATTTTGACTTTACAATTTGTGGAAAATAATAAAGTAATTTTGAAAATATTAATTTATTATTTATTTACAATTAATATCTTTGTAAAATCATGCATGATGAGAAGGAAAAATAACACTCCTTATCTCTCCAATTTACAGTTGCCTAATTTGCATGATTTGAGCATAAATAAGACTTATAAGAAAATAAAAATCCCCTTATACCTCCATGTGGGGAAAAACCCCTAGTTTGCATGATACATATTCATTAAGGCAAAATTTTACCCTTATCACTCCACATGCACTAAGGAGAAAATACTAATCCTCTCTCTGCAAGAAAAAAACCTTAAGTCATCCTATGCACTTATAATATCTCCATGCACAAAACAATATACATTAATATCCTTATGACTCCCTTTGATGCCTTAGTGCATACATATATCCTTATATCTTGAGGTCACCTTATATCTCCATGTGCAATTTCAATATCAAGAAAACCTTATAACTCCATGCATCAAAACATTACACCATTACACATGCTCACCTTGTTTGCCACCTTGCAAACCTACTCTATCTTCATGCATATCATGTCTTAAAATAATGCTCCTTTGACCTTGTCGGCCACCATACACAATGAGGAAGGATCTTTGACCTTTGAATGTTTGCAAAAAATGACAAAGAATCTTCGACTAGGCATGAGTTTCATATGAGGTAGCTTTGACCATGCTATTTAGTTGACCACAAAGGAATTTAAATGAATCATAAGGCATGAAGCCTTGCCTTCTCACAACACTGACCCTTTTGACCTTATAAAAAATCAAGTGCAACAATGTTGGTTGGCCCCTCCATATCATGATGGCTAGGAAATCTTCAAGACTAAAGTCTTGACCACGGGCATTTTGGATAAGGTAATTGATTTTTTGTCTTTTGTGAAGTCAAAAAACTCGAGAGAAAGAACATTCAAACAAAAGCAATAGATAACCCTAAAAGTTGTCTTCATTTTTCATTTGGTATTCTCCCTCATTCTCTCTGCAACTACATTCTGTTGGTTAGGGTTTGAAGGATTCAAGCACATCTCTCTGGCTTTTTACTCTCCCTCTAGTCTTCTCTTGGTCGAATCATCAGATTTTTTGCATGCAAGAAAGAAGGTAAATTGTTGTTTTGTGTATACTGGCATCTTTTGTTGGCTTCTGTAGCTTCTTTCTCCTTTCATGGATGTTGCTTCCATGCTCAGTGCTATCTTAATACATTACACATTCTTTAACAAAATTCTTTTTGTCTTTGCATCTTTATCTATGCAACTGTAACCTATATTTGAGAGTTTGATACTCCCGTGAGGCCACGGATAGGTGTCTCTTTTTGCTAGAAAAACAAGGTAAGCATTTGTTTCTTGTCTCTCTTGTAGCTTCTTTTGTCTCACTATAATTGAAGAATGATAAGGCTCTTCCTTTTATTGAAATGGGTATTGCATTTTCTTGCAGAAAATGATATATCTCTTTCAGTCGTGCCTGTATACATCTTGTTTTCATCTTTTATTTGACAGGAGATACAAAAATCTTTGAGGGTTTTTGATTTATGACAAGAGTTTGTTCTTTTTGCACATACAAAGCCTTCATTCTATTATGGCTATGCTCCATTTGTATGTAGACACAAAAATGTAAAAAAAATTGATGAGGGTTTCTAAATATGAAACAAGGGTTTCAACTTTCTTTGCATAAAACCCCTATAACTATCATGGCCAGCCCCCTGTAATATCCACTGTGTTCTCTTTTTGACTGTATACATAAAAGAAACAAGGGTTTTGACATATACAGATGGGTATTCTATTTTTAGCATGAAAATGTCTTCTCCTGGCACGACTATGGCAGTAGATACATTTTACCAGCTTCTTTTGGCTGTAAGTACAAGATGGCACTAGGGTTTGAAATTTTCTGATAAGGGTTTGTCCTTTGCTGCACAAAAAGGCCTTCTTCTAGCATAGCTATGGTATTAGCTCCATCTTATGGCACTCATTTTGACTGTATACAGAAAAGAAACAAGGGCTTTACCTTTTTACAGATGGGTATACATTTTTAACATAAAAATGCCTTTTCCTACTCACGGCCATGACATCTCTTCTCTGTATAGCAACTTCTTTAACTGTATTTTATCTATAGGTAAAAAGGCACTAGGGTTTGAAAATATCATTAAATGAAATTTCACTTTCTCTTGCACAGAAATTTCTCCTCTTTTACGGCCAGGTGAGTGCAGGGTCATGATGGACCAAACACTACCCCTAAGTGGCAATGTAAATTCAAAAAATAGACTTCAGTAACTTCATGTCAAAAATTGAATGAATTATCTACACAATATAGAAATAATATAGTAATAAAAGTTGTAACAAATTGAATGTAGTTTATGGGCTATTACTTTTTTTTTTTGAAAATTAAAAAAAATAGTTTGGTGAAAATTGGATATTTCAATGAAGCACTACTAAATTTTTTAGAAAATAATAAAAGTATGTGTCATTCCGGCCAACCTAAGTATGAGAAAAAGATATTGTTTTTCCTCCATGAATTAGATTTAAGTAAAGGGCACATGAGCGGATGTGACACATTTTTTTGAATTTTTTACGTAAATAAATATTATTTATGAATTTTTTACTGTGACATTTTTAAAATATTAAAAATTAATTTTCCAGCCAACCTAACTTGGTCAAAAATATATGAAAATTAAAAACTTTAAATTTTAATGTATACCCAATAAATCCTAGAATGTGACACATCTTTTGGATTCAAAAAAGGATAAATATGTTGAAAGTTATCAATATGTATATCTATCAAGAAATCATACATAACGTATGTAGAAATTTAATAATAATTACATATTAAAATTATTATGAGGCATATATTACATTTTTAGAATATTAATAGCTTCCTCTATAAACCCTTTTCATTTAATTAAATTTAGTTACAAAAAAGTCTATTAGCTTCAAAGATGAAATTGTGAAAATTTTCAAGATAACACTAAATGGGTGGTTTTTGCAAGTTTCTTTAGAAAGTTTTGGGATGCCCACTTGCCTAAATATGAGGTAGTCACAAACTATTTTTGGAGGGAATCCATATTTGAGCTAGAAATATTAACACCCTTTCCATCCAAATCTAAATATTAGTCTAAATGTTTGCACTTTTTCATCCAGCAAGGTTTTTCTCCATTGCCACTATTTGTCCCATCATGATCTCACATTCACTCGACCATGACACTATTTCATTTATGTGACACTTCTTTTTCTTTCTTCTCTCGTATGTATCATATATTGATTGTATAAACACTCTGAGACAAGGGTTCTAAAAATATGAGAAAGTTTGATATTTCTATGCAATGAAGGTTCTCCTATTGCTACATTTTAAATTGTTCATGCTATTTAATCACTTGATAGGAGATAAATACATGCATTTAAAAGAGAAAAAATTGAACTTTCAAATGACTCTTATAGCCTATTCATTCTGTTTCACTTTCTTGAGCTCAGATGGCTCCTATGGCCTGTCTGTATGTCATATATCTCCTCTGTCTGCTAACTGTAGGATGATTGATCATGTGGCAACAAGTCTGAAATTCTGTAGCATATAGATTTTATGTTCAACTACTTTTTGAATGTTGAGGCTCCTCTATTTGTATCTATTAATTATTATTATTTGACTGTCCATCAACATCTACTTCTTTAACCTTGGCTAGCTCCATGAGAAATGTTGCCTTATGTATGTGATTGTGGTTCAATCACCGTTGTCTTCATTTACATTTGGTCATGACATTCTTTAGATACTCCTTCTAGCTGCCTCTATGCATGTTCACTACTTATTTCATGATGCATTTGGATCCTATAGTAGCATACATATCTTGCTTTTCTCTCTTCCTTTAGTCCTTTATCATGGCAAATGTTTATTATAACTGTGTCATTCAGAAACAATGGCATACGAGAAAAAAGACTGCTAACCTTGTGCCTCTGTCAATCATCATCACTGTAGCATTTGGTATATCATGTGCCTTCTACTACTTCTCCTTCATCATTGATGTGGTATTCTCTCTCAAGAATGTTCTACTCCTATTGATGAACATGGAAGTTGCGATCTATTCTGACTGTATTTTCTTGCACAAGCCACTTCATGATCACTATCATAACTATTCATAGTAAATGTGACTGCACTTGTTTCATTCTTGCAAGGTATCTCTCCTTCTGGCATTTGCTGACTGTAGCATGATGTCACTTGAATGTTTGAATGTTGAACATTTGATTACATTGGGAACTGTGGCAGCTACCTGGGAATATAGGCTCTCTATTGATGACTTAATCATATGGAATTTTGACTTGACTGTTTCGTCTTGAAAGCTATGACATATCTATTCCACATATATTGTTTCATTTTATTGATCATCCTATTTTGTCATTATGGTATATGTCTGCTAGAGTTATTGATGCCTTGCCATTTTTTTATTTTATCTTTTAAAGGCATAATCTGTATCATTTATCTCAGCTGGTTGATCACTTTGAGTACCTATAACATGTCATTTTAATTCTTGCTCTTTTATCATAATGCAATGATACTTTTACATGATCTATCCTGTAACTTGCTCAAATGATACACAAGCTCTGTGTCTTGGAAGCTTTATTCTATTTCTTTTATCTTCATCAAGCACCATTATCTGAACACTTGTAGCATGTCCTTTTACTATGAATGCACTCTGTGAGTTGTTCTTGTTACTTGTGATGAAATAAATACATGCATTCAAAATGATTCTGTACTTCAGATGGCTCTTGTAGCCTAGATATTCTTTTGTGACTGTAACCTGATTTTTACACTTTGTCTTTGTTAACTTGACTTAGTCATGTTAATATGATTTGCTCTAATTAACTGTAATAATGTAATGATGACATAACTTTTCTACAAGTTGATTAGATGATGCATGATATATCTTAAATGGTGCATCCTGTCTTTCATTCTGATATCCTTTTCAAATGAATAGAAAAGAGAAACATGCTGGGCTCAACCCTTGTGGGAGCCACATTTTCTCCACATGTTTTAATGTCTTCAAATCAGCAACAATACTTGTCCTATACTTGAACAATGAACAAACAAGTTAGCATAAAAATATACCTGATAGTATTGATTGATCTTCTTCATAATTTCTTGCTAATTTGTGTCACTTATCTAATCTGATCTCTCATCTGAATGCATGATGTGATAAGTAGATGTTTCTGTTTGATAAAAGCATGTGATAACTTTAAACATCCGGAGCACTAACAGGGCTGTCCCCAAAATTTTGCAGGTTCAACTGATGATAGAGCTTGAAAATGAAGACTGAAGACTGAAGACCATCATCAACAAACAACCTTCTTTCTCAGGCAATGATGGATGTTTCAATTTATCATGTGTTCATTTCTTTTCCTTTTATCAAATAGATGCATAGCTTGCATGTCTGTAATTGCTCAGTCTAGTTACTCCCATGACTTGTGTGGGACACATTTGAACACTTCTTTTAAACATGATCAATTAATTTCTCTTATGAATATGATGTATATGTCTTTCCTTTTCAATCAATGCATGAGAAAAAGTAACAGATACTTGAATGTATGTTCAAAACATGACATGAGATAATAGTTCAATACAAATATCTTTCTTTGATTTATTCAAAACTAATTAATTGAATAATCAATCTAACTTATACCTCCTGAAAGATCAAACTGTGTTAGGTCAACTGTATTTCTTGAATCTTTGATTTCTTGACAATCTTATTCTCTTGTCATGATAACTCATCAGTCTTGATTAGACTGATGGGTTATCCTGTCAACTAAATCTCTTTCTCTGCTCTTGTCAAGATATCAACTTGCTCAATAAATGCATAACTTTGAAGTTTTCTTTTATTCCTTCTGAACAATAACACTTAGGTCCAACTAATTTTAAGTGTGAACAAAAAATTAGTAACATTAACATAAAATTCAGTTGAAAGAGTTTTGGGACCTAATGTGATTGGTAGATTGACCTAACCCATGGTTTAGATATTTGGGTTATCATGAATTATAAGAGTGGAAGTTTCTCATGTGATGTGATTTTTTTCATAACCCATTCTTTTAAGGAGAGAGAGAGGGGCTATGTTAATTGTAGACCCATCATTGATCATGAAGAATTTAATGGAATAGTCTTGAATTTGGACTATTAGGTAGAGGGGGAGATCTCCTTGTTTAGATATGTTGTCATTTGAGGGTAGCTTTTCAAAATTGAATGTGGAAGAAGAATGCCATTTGTTTGGAGTGGTTTTAACTAGATGGCCTAAATCTAAGACTTTGAAGAGAGCATTCTTGTAAGTAGGAGAATTTTTGAGAAGCTCTAGCATGTGAAGAAAATTTGAATCACTAGGAGTGTCATATAGTCATTCTAGTCCTTGGGTAGTACAAACATATTGGTTCTTGTCCAACTCTACGTGATTTAGCATATTTTGATCGACATTGTTTTGAGAGTTTTGACAACTTTTGGGGCTATTTTCTTCAACTGTGGGAATGTGTCCATGAATGGTTGATCTTTTGGAATGTTTGATATGAAGTGATGGTACTCCCAACATGACTTGATATCATGCCCCCTTCTCTCGTGAAATGAGAAGTATTTGTCATGATTCTAATTTCAAGGTTTTTGATAAGGATTTCAATGATTGTTGTATGAATCCTCATTTGGTCTACCTTTTTTCTCAGAATTGTTTCTCAGGGGATAGTTAATGACATTGACACTTTGGTTCCCAAAATTCATGTAATTATTTCTATTATCATGATTATTGTAATTATAGTTGTTATTATTCTTGGATGGTTGTTACATCCCTCCTTTTGAAAACAATTATACTATTTACTTTCTTGCAAATTTCAGTAAATTACTATGTTGAGAACGACATGAAAACTGACAATTTATCTTACAAAGTTGTTATATGAAATTGCGGAATCTATTGATTACGATCAAGATATGTAGACTAAATGTCTTTATAATAAATGCAATGATGTTTGAATATATTATATTTGGATCATAGATGCTTTGACCACAAAATTGTATGCGAGTCTGTCGATGCAGGAACAGGTGGACCGTGTTCGACGGAAGAGAAAGTATCTTCGAGAGAGAGTATAGACTCTGGAAACTAACCAAAGGTGTTTGCCACTGAGATCGCCAAACAGATAGATAAACCTGGGAACCAACAAGTAAGTCTTGTTTGTCGGTTTGGGTAGTTTATTTGATGTCGACGTCAAAGGATAAAGTATAACATCCTAGTCGGAAGTCGTCTTGTAGAATCTTGGAGTCGTCGATGGCGTCGTAAGTCCATAATAGCAAGTTGACTTATTTAGACGTTTAATATTTATGTCTATAAGTATTTAATGAGTCATCTTGTGGCGAAATTGCAAATCTTGTCTCGTAGTCGAAAAACGTGAGAAGTCGACTTTGTGTGCCTAATGTTGTAAGAATTGTTTGCGTTACGTTCAATCCATCATGATTGACGTAAAATGCGTCGAACTCGTAAATTTATTCTTTTCTGTAGATCGACGAATGTCGATTTAACGTGATAGCGGGTAATAATTTGTGTGTCCGTCATTTAGCTTGAGTCCTTCCTTTTGGCTTTGACCGCGAGTTATTTTGGTCTAACCTTGAGCCTCTTATTTAGAGTGGTCTTAATCGCCCTTTCTTATTCAGCCATAGAGATGCCGTAGGCAATTGTTTATTCATTACCCTGTAATGTTTAACTCCTCAATTCAACCTTTAAATTAGTCTTGGAAAGTTAAATGTTTTGTTTATCTGGAAAGGACGGAGTTGTTATGTCCTTTAACAAGCCATACCACCGAAGGAGCTTTAATCATTCTTGTGGTTGTGGTGAGTAGCGAAGTCAGTTATACTCGGATATGCCGACCACCTTGAAGCTTAGGCATGTTTCGCTAGATGTTGAATGTCTTATTTTCCTCCACCATCGGAGAGAGTGAAAGTTTAGCAAATTATGATAGAAACTTAAACCGTTTGATTTAATGCCAAGCTACCTCATCATTGAGGGAACGGAATCATAGGTGTAATTGTTCATTTTACGTCAGATGTTCTTTCTTCATTGCGGATATGAAGGCCACGTTTTGCTGTTGTTCAAAAACATGAGAAGACCGCTGCCAGGTAGCCTTTCTCCACGTCATGTGAGGTCTCACTTTGGAGGTGGGACATATGTGGTTAGAAAAACCCTCATCATGGGCTTGAGGTGGCGAATGAGAAGCCGTTATACGTTTGTTGAGGCCGAGATTCCATGAGGCAACGGAGTTGCTGTTGTTTAGGAGAGGAAATTGTGAAGTGTTGAGGAGTGAGTGGGGAATATGGAAGGAAGATGGGATCGCGAATTGAAGAGGAGGTTAGAAGACGGCCGAGTAGGAGGAATAAGGGGGATTGTGATAGAAGAAGGCAGGGAAAATTGCAAAGTGGGAGAGATTCGATGGGGATAGGAAGACAATTAAGGAAGTCGTCTTGGTTATGGTTGGAGGATAGTCGCGGGGGGAGGAAAAGGGAAACGGCATCAAGAGATACCCGACGGGGGGCAGTGAGACTGGGGAGTGCAACAGAGATTCGGGGGGCTGTGTAGAAGGTAGTGGATGAATTTGTTTACGGGGAAAAGGAGAGCATATCGTGGTATAGAGAGAGAACTACGAAGAGATAAGGGGAAGATAGTTTATTAAGTTGTAACGCTATGCGAAGGGGGTTGGCTGTGCAAAGAGAGCATAGCTGTGTAGAGAGAGGCCTTCATCAGAGGGAGAGGTGAGAGTTAAGGAAGTCGGGTGCTGTCTAGAAGAAGTGGGGAAACGAACAGCAGAGAGGGAACGGTGAGTTACATTTTGTGCACCGTGGAAAGGATAGAGGGTCTTAGAAGTTGCTAAGGGGCAGTGAGAGACTGGTCTGGCAGAGAAGAAAACTGTGGAGCTTGTCTTTGCTCGAGAAGTGACCGGTTGAGAGGAGGATGACTAGCCAGAGGAGAAAAGAACTTGGCACGAAAATCCTTATTTCTGTCAATAGGTTTTTACCATTTTCTCTTCTGTTCTAGGAATAGATCAGTAAATGAGTCTAATTTATGAAAGAATAATTATGTTTCAATGAATGAAAAGTGAAGACAATCTCTTCTACTGCGAAACTGTGTGAGGTTTATTGTTGTAAATGTTTCATTGCTGTCTTATAGTAATAAAAACCTCAAGTGTCTTTAATGCTGCTGTTGAATTGTTTGCAAGAACTTAGAAGATAGATTATTATTTCTCTTGGAAGATGCCGTAAGACGATAGAACGTAGGTCACCATGTTTTTCCTCAAAGATGGAACAATGCATGATTGCTAATGTGAACTACAAACTTCAAAAGACGTAGCATATTAAAGAGTTCCTTTAAAACTGAGGTATTAACGTAAAATTACCCTAAAGTATTTTAAACGATAGCTGCATTGCAAGAAATCACGTTGTTCCACGTGCGTGATGTGTGGAAGACTAAAACCATAGAATTAGAGCATGCTCGGCGTAAACTTTAATGTGTTTGACAGCCGAAGTTGTAGTTGCAACTAGCTTGAGTCATTTCCGTCTTTTATCTTTTGTTAGAGGTCGACCGTGAGTGTGGGTCATCTCTAAGGTCATATGAAAGAGTTCAAATCTTTTATTATGATAATGTGTGATTCTTACCTCAATAACTTATGCAAAATTATTGACTTAAAAGCGAAGTAGGGAGTTAATGTCCTTGTGTCGTAAAACGTCATGTTTTTATGACGAGCTTGTAGAGTGGAAAACCCGCATGTGGAATTTAGATTACGTTGCATGCGTTGACTCTAGTTTCGTTTTGGTAGACCTTATGAGTCTAGAACCTCTGAAATCTGGGATAACGGGAATATGTATTAGATACTTGAGTATGTTGCGCAAACATGGGAACCGAGTACACAACTATGAAACCACTTAGGAGTGGGCGCTTATATATAATGTTTTTACAAGGAATGGGTTTTGAAACTATGAACTCGGGATTAGAGTAAATGTTGCGCCATGCACTATTATAGGAGGATATCCTAAGCCCTTGAGGTCATCAAGGTCGTCAAAATAGTTCAAACAATGCAAATAGGAAACTGTAGGATTTCGACCAGTTCAAGTCGAGTAGGGTGGGTGAACCAAGTTCATGCGTTTTTAGAACGCTAATAAATACAAATCCTTTGGCCAAGGTGGTGTACTATCCTCAAGTGCATCGAACGTTCACCGTAACTGGATGGCGTTTCTTGTGGAGGGTCATGCATGACTAGAGGGTATAGATAGGGATCTGCATGATAACAAGACACGTAGGTTACAACACCAGAGCTCAGATGGCAAACACCGATGGTTATCCTAAGTCTATCCTCTTGAGTAGGGTAGGGCCACTTCCGGTTAGGAAGGAGTGCGGGAGACCGACGGTCAGTGGTTGGAGGTTAAGCTCCTTGAAGATACTTTCTCTTCCAAATATTGAGGAATTGCCGAGTCTTGAACGTGATGGGTTGACAATCGAGATGCATGGTAATGGTATGTTTCCGATATTTGTTATTTCAAGAAAATTTCATTTGTTAGAAAACAAAGTGTTTCAATGTATATCATTTCTTTCAGTCTTTATGAAAATGCAATCATGTTTATGATAAAATGAAAATGTGGTATTGGATTATGGATAAGTTTATTTATGTATTTGAGTACCTTGTAAAAAAAAAAAAAATTTACCGTTGTGAAAACTTAGTTACTTCTTGTCATTTCGGATGTGGATGTTACAATGGTGAAGTGTGTGTTACCCCATCTATGTTTTGATTATTTTTTTGTATTTTCAATGCTGAAGAATCATTATCATTATCATAGTTCACTAACCTTACATTATCATCATAGTCCTTTCTTTTTCTATTAATAGCAACTTGGTCAATTCTAAGGCCACTCTCAAGCACTTCTTCATATGATTTATAAGGGAGTTTCTAGAATTTTTCTCATGTGTCCATATTGAGAGTGTGTAAGAAGAGATCAATGAATTCCCTATGATCCATGCTTGGTGCACTAGTTAAGGAATAAAGAAGTTTCCTCCATATCATGTGATAATTTATGTGTGACTGACTTGGTTTCTTGTTTGATCATTAAAAATTCTTGTATTTCTATCTTGACCAGTTTGTTCACATCAAAGGCAACCACAAATTGATTGATGAGTTACCTAGAAGAGTGGTACGATGCTTTTGGAAGTCAATAGTACCAATTCAGAGTGATACCCTCCAAATGATTTGGAAAAATCTTGGCTAGCACCCCATCCCAACGAAGTAGTTCCTACACTACCATGATGTAGGCCTTCATATGTGAGTTGGGGTCACCCTCTCCATTGAATTTTGGAAGCTTAAGGAAAGAATGTGGTAGTATGACATTACAAATACATTGTAGTCAAGAGGCTCTTTTAAATACTCGACGTATGTTCCTAAAAGGGAGTTATGTGTAGAGAATTTTTTTCCTCCAAACATTAGCCCTATAGGTGGAGATTTTTACACTTGTTGTATTTGAAAGGGTATGCTAGATTGTTGATATCCAGATAAAGTTAGATAACCATTTATGGCATTATGTTTTTGTTTTGGAAATTGGGTGGGACTATTTGTGGTTGATTCTACATCATAGGAATCCCACTTGTTTGATTAAAATTTATCATGTTGAATAATGAGGGCAAGGGAGGTGTGAATGCTTCATTACTTGTGTTGTAGGAATGGAAGTTTAGATGAGGGGGTTGTCCCTTGGCTTTGTTCAACTATAGCAATGAATGGATTTTCTTGTACCTTGGGTTTCTCTTTAGTCTTGCCTTATTGGGACTGTTTAGCATCTCTAGCCTGTAGTATCTTGATCCATTAGACTAAGGTGGCTATGAGGTTGGTTGGGGTTATCTTTTGAACTTCTTCTCCTTGCGGTGGTTTTTCTTGAAATCGTGTTACTTTATTTGTTTGTCCTTCTAGGATATTTACTAGTGAAGGCCTATGCACCATAGATTGATTAACTTGTGTGATATGGAGAGCTTCTTGAGCTTCTTGCAAATTTTATTCTAGACAACTCACCTCATTATCCATATAGGTGGTTGTTTCCCTATAACTTGTTATGGGATGGTTTGATTGTATGACATCATTTGTTTCCCAAATTTGATTCTTGTAAGTCAAGAAATTATGTGGATCTTGTTGGTTTTGAATCTAAGTATTCAAAGTCAAATGGATTTGAAATCAGAGCCATTGGATTTGAAGGTGTGCTAATTTCATTGGAGGGGAAGTTCCCCTGAAGTCTGTGTGATTTTGTCCTACTTTCGGTGTGCAAGAAACAACTGTAGAATAAATGAAATGATTAAGGAAGAAAAAGAGAGATGAAATTGGAATGGACTAAATGTACAGAAACATGAAAAAGCCTATACCAAAATATTTTGTTATAGTGGAAATGTGAAGAGCCTCGATTAGAAGTTTTTGTTACTCACATTAGGTTAAATAAAATATGTGATCACTAGAATGTGACCCAGACATAACACAAGTGAGTTAGACTCTAGACAACAAATGTATTACACCCTTGCTAAAGGTGTTAGTCAAATCAATCCTACTTTATGGGGAAAGATGGCTAGGCAAGGGTGAATAGGACTAATTACTCTCTTTGCATGGAAGAAGAGTGTTGTGAGTGATAGTGAAGTTGTTTATTTGAATGTTGAATTCTTGCATTTTTGTACCTCATGAAGAGATAGAGGGTTTCCTTGATGTGGTTCTATGTTTGTTTGAGATGAAAATATTGTTTGATTTGTTGAATTTCTATACCTTGTGATGAAACCAAGGGCTTCTCTGATGTTTGAATGTTAAATGTTGATTTGTTGAATTTCTATAACTCATGATGAAACCAAGAGTTCTTCTATACTATGAGTTTAAGTTGGATTATGTGATGTTATATGTTTATACATCCATGGTTTAGTTTATTCATTATGCTCATGTTTCAATTTTTCCTATGTGTTTAAGGTTCATATGCATATATATGTGGATGTAAATTATATCATGAACAATAATATCACATATGTTGTCTATGATAATTAATCAACCCTAAAAAGATGAATCAATTAGAGGTCCAAAATAAATTACATAAGCAAGATCACATGTAATGAATGGATAAGAAGTCTCACTAGGATTAGGATCAATTTCAATGTGTGGTTCTTTCCCTTTCTATTTTCATTCTTCTAACCATCAAGTCATGTCTTCAAGTTGGTAGCCTACTCCATGGTGTCTTCTAGTCTCTTATGATTTAACAAATCACTTACAACCTTGTTCATTTTTACCAAGTCTAGTTCCTTTGTATTCTAATTAGTGTATGCACGATTTTGTATCTAGGAGAATATATTTGTTTGAATGATTGTTTATGAGGAGATGGTCCTTTAGGTGTAGACATATTATTCTTAGGACCACTTTCATACATACATGTAGGTCCGTTGTATCCTTATACGCCTTAGATGTTTTTCATAGATGGATTGATCCGTGTAAAGAGATGGTATACCATAAGTTTTAGGATCTAGATGATATTCACCTACACTGTAAGGCACAAACTCTAATGAACCCCAATCCTCACCATGTAAACTACAAGTTATATTCATGTGTTAAGCATTCATTTTTTGTAATGTAATTGATAGACGTATTTATTTGTGTACACTTATTGTATGATTGAGGATTTATAGGTATGTGACAAAGCTTCCCTTTATCCTGAAATTCTACACATTGATGTAAAATAGAGTAAACCACTTTCATGGCATGTAGTTCCATAGACACCCAAGAAGGATGTTCTATAATTTTTTTGAGCATTACATGGAACAATTTGTCTTAATAACTAGCTTGCATGGGCCAACCTAAATTGAAAGAATAATAGTAACCAAACAAGATTCAGACATATTGTTAAATCCTCTAATAGTGAGATTAGATAGTTGTATCTTTGACATGTCTACTTCTAATTGCTTCAAATAATCCTTAGTAAATGTGTTTAGGCTAGATCTATTGTCAATTAAAGATCATTTGATAAATAGATTGTGGCACTTAACCATGATACATGCATATAGGTATGAAGCCTCTTTAAGGAATTTCTTAAGTGGAATCTCATTATCATTGATTGGTATAGCTTGATGTTCCTTGTGGCTAATAGACTTAATCAAAGATGTAACTAATTGTGGAGAAGTGTCGAAACCAACTTGGATTTTGTCTAAGGATTTTTTTATTATATCTCTATAATGAGGCAATGTGCATATTAAGTCCCATAGAGATATTTTAGCTCTAGCATCATAGCCAAAATTTTGTATCTATCATAGTGTTTCATATCTTATAGATATTGCATATATTGTATGATGTTATGATGATGATATATGTTGCATTATAAACTATATCTGGTTAAGTAATTTCAATTCACAGTTGGATATGTATAGTTGATAAAATTGATTATGTTACATTAGTATGACATGATTTACGTATTATCTTGTGTTTATATATTGATATTATTTGATGTTGTCTAATGACACTCTAGTTATCTGAGTGTGATAGGTAGTTATCTGAGTGTGATAGGATCTTAAGCAACCTCTCACCAAAGGGGGATTATCATAGAGGAGAAGGGTAGATAGTGGTTCAGAGGTTGACATGCATGATATGCAGACACACACTTAGTGCATATAGCATAGTTGCATATTACATTGGCAATAAGGGTAATGTAGTTAATTTTCTTAAGTATGTGAAATTATCTTTGGTGATTTTAAATCTTGTGGAGTTATTAAATTAATTTGATTGCAGGAAGAAATATATATATATATATTTGTGTGTGTGTGTGTATACATATATAAGTTTTAAATAAATAAATATATATATATATATATATATATATATTTCTATATATACATATGTGTGTATTTTATAATTTAAACCACACCTAAGTATATATAAAATATATTAAATATTAAAAGCCAAAAGTCATTGGCAGAAGTGATTAGTAATAAAATATTTCCATTGGAAACTTAGGAAATAAAATGTATTGGAAATAAAATATTTTGTCTCGCTACCATGGAAAGTTAGAAGCAACTATAATTTTTTTTCCACAAATGACAAACGCATGAAATTTTTTATGTTTTTTTATCAACAATGCTAGAATGTTTGAAAGGCCCAAGGCCACCTAGAAGATTATCATGCTTTCATTTGTTGCAATGAGAAATATTTTAATTGACATCTGGATTTTTCTGGAGGGACACGAGAAAGGAAAACAGGGAAAGGAAATTGGGAAAAGGGAAGAATGTTGTGGGGAAAACACATAGAGATATAGCACAAGGGTAAGGAAGGGAGAAGGAGAAAAGGGTTGTAGGAAAGAAATTGGAAGTATTTGTAAGCTGCAAATAGGTATGAGTAACTTGATGTTGCAATTATTGAACTATCTTGCAATACTGTGATTTTGTTTCTATTTAGGAAATGCAACAATGAAATGCAAATGAATTATATCTTGATAAAATCAATGCTTCAATAGTATGATTGATTCTTTCAATTCAACTTGAATTATTGTAAATCACCAAAGGTGTAGAATAAAAATTTAATACCAGAGATAAATTGGGTATGGACAATGAAACAACATGTTTCACTTCTCACTTGGCTTATTTCAACCATGAATTCAAAGTATGTTCACAAAATAGAACTAAAACCATAGGGACTTATGTTTATCAATGATTTGTGAGCAAAATTTTTATCAAAAACAAATGAAAATGTTAATTATATGGAGGAGCTAGACCAGGCTGCACTTGCCAGAGAGCAAGCCCTCTTTCCTAGCCACCCCTCTAAGTCTCATACAAAAGCAGATAAATGTTTGCAAAAAAAAATATTGCCTTGAAATCCAAGGCATTAGTAGACTGTGATAGCCAGCAACCAAAAATTAAATCAAAAGTCTTCAAAAAAAGGAGAGGAAGCATGACTGAGCACAACCATAGTAGCATATTATCCTTTTGTGATAAATGAAAATGAAATACATTGTTGGGTATGCCATTGCATACTAAAACCTGTATGAAAACAATAGATTTTCACTTCACACCAACTAGAGAGTGAAATGCTCTAGATACAAGGAAAACATGCTGGGAAATGGTACCTGTAAAAGAAGGCGTATCCATTTTATAAGATAATGAAAACCCTAAATGAGTTTTTAATTCATTGATATTTTTTTTCCAAAGTATGAGTTTATTTCATTCACCGGAAATGAAATAGTTTGAGGTTAAAATATATTTCATTTTATGGAGTCTTTATTGAATAATTAGAATATTCAATTAAATTAAAATGATGAAAAGCCAAACAAAATGAGTCATCAACATTTATTGTATAACTTGAATAGTTGAAGTAATTTAGATGAGGGAATATTAGTGTAATTCATTTGCTTATTGAAAATAATTTAAATTAATTATTTAATGTCAGAAGGAATGCATAATATGGTGTAGATGGTATTTATGTTCCAAGTGAAGTATGTTTTCTAAAGGATTGGAACCACTTATAATTAATCATTCAACTCATTGATTGAGAAAATGTTCTAACGAGTTTGCCATCTTGAATTTATAGAATTGCATATCTATATGTTAGCATGTAGAAATGAGTATAATGCATTTAGCTAAATTCATATACACAGGTCATGCATGTTAGTCTCAAAGAGCTAGGCTCTTCGTGATGGGTCGTGCTACTCATGTGCATAGCATGGGGAAGTCTTCGACTTTGTGGTAGGGTGGAAGTTGCCTTTATGATGCTCTCTCTGCTTTGGGTATGAAGGAGGAGCATACGATGAGAGATTGCACCAAGATGCCACAGATACCTAATGAGTTATATTCATTTATTGAAAGAAAAATTATGTATAAAAATTGTACATGAAAATGTATTGAATTCCATTATATATAAAGTTGAGTACAATTGTCAACTTGTGAATTCAATTTATTCTCTATGTAACGTTTCCTATGTATAAAGGAAATTGATGGATATGTGAGACCTAATGGATAAATTAGTGATGTATGACACTAATAAATCAGATGGTTGTTGATATCTATGAAAGAATGTTATGCAAAAATAGTAAATTTGTGCATTGAATGTGATATTTATTGTTATAGTAATGTATACATCATAGTTAAATTGTGATAGATTTTATTATATATCTTTTAATAAATATTATATATGATGAAATCATGTGGATACTATGATGCTCAACATAACCATTAATGTTATTTTATTCCTTGACATGGTGTCAATGTGAATTATTTACTTATTGAATAATACTTGATGTGGTATTATGTCATTATTCTAATTCTTTCATATGGTGATTTTTGAGGTCTTGTTATAGCTAGAGTAATTTACCTTTGTTAAATAATTTCATACTCCTTTGCTTTAGATGTGGGTTGACACGTAGGAGGTAAATTATATGTATTGGTTGGTAGAATAGGTGGTAGTTCTCTTCCCAAACTTTGATGTGTATGTCCCACTAAGTTAAAATCATTTGAATCTAGGGTGAAATATAAGTAATCTATAGGAGATACATAAGCCATGCTGATAGAATTAGGGTCCAAAAAAAGATCATTAGAAGTCATCTCTACGTTTATATTATCCTCATGTGAATCAGGGATAAAAAATGCAATGAAAGTGTTGGCCAAATTTATGAAGGATACGTAGAGCAGACATGATGAATGAAACCATTACAAAGCTCTACCAAAGTATAATCTAAACTCAATAATCAACAAGATGTCATGATCTAAATTTTTATAATTAGAAAGTATGACAGATTTTACATGTAAGGAAACATTGATAGACCCATCATAAGTATCATGTAAAAGTTTTTCACTAAGGCTTATGATGGCATTATTATAGGATAAGATAATGAAGCAATAATGATGGCTATATGGGAAGCTGGGGAACTATCATTAAGACATAAAATAACATCATATAATGAGTGAAATGTTATCATAAGTATACATACATTTAATATATGAGATGCAAAATAATGATCCTCACTATGTTCTTCATCATGTACGAGAGGAGATAATTCACTCAAAGTACATAAATTTATGGATATAAAATTGTCATTACATGTAATAAATGTATCGTCACTAGGTATAGTAATGTTGAATGAATAGGGGAATTGCATGATAGATCCTTGCTTAGTGTATGCTCATCATTATCATAAGGCATATGATCATCATTGCAGAATGTATGGATAAATGAACTAAGCCTCCTCTAACATAAGAGTATTTAAACATTAATCAACTCAATGAAGGATGTGAATGATAACACATAATAAAACAAAACCTCTATGGAAAAGACATTCACACCCATAACATAAAAATTCACAAGTATGTCATTAATAGATGTGTCTTGTGATACGAATAATAAAAATATGTTGAAATTAGAAAAAAAGTATATGCAAATCAGCTAGGGAAAAATCCCTAAGAGTTTTCATAATGACATAATATTCTAAAGTGGGAAGGTGAGAAAAGATATAAATTGATATGTATAGCCAAATCTTAGTTGAAATGAATAAGCTAATGTGATTCAAAACCCTAAGAAATATGAGAATAGATGATAAATTCAGTGTCATATCATATCTAAATATCCTAATGTTGATGAGAAACCCTTGAAGAAAAGCAAGTCCTGTTAAGATCAACTAGGCGAGCTCATAAAAATGTAAGGAAAACAAATCTTTCCTTATAGTAAGTGTTGCTATTTAGACTAATCAATTAATTCAAATAATAAAAGCATAGACTAATCTAGATAAATAGAGTTATGGGAAATGAATAACATAAAACTAGAATAGTAAATGCTAAATTAGGAAAGGCAAGGCACTTAGCTCTAGGTATGAAGATGATTCCCAAAATTTGTTATAAAGGATAAATTTAAGATGCCTTGGTATTAGAAATGAAAGATACTAGTTTGTAAGTTGCCTCAAGATTTGATTAGTTAATCTATGCTATGAGGGCTCAAGTCTTCTAATTTGGGTTAGATCCATGCTTATAGAAATTTCCTATAACCCGTAGAAATGATTTGACAATTTGTACACTTCTACTTCTTGATTTGTTGATTTTGCTTGTGTCTTCATCTACTTAGACTGGTGGTATTTAAAATACCAAGTTGGAGGCCTACTAGTATGTCACTAGGGGACATATTCTCCTAGGTCAACCACTAGAAAACTTGTGTGAAGGATTAAATACAACAAATCTCAGCCTTGCAAATGCTCTAATATGAATATGTAGATCTGTTGCAAATATGTGCCTAATCGGTGTTGTCATTTATGTCAACATATTCTTGTTGCCATTGGTGTTAACTATATCCTATCTTGTTGCGTGACTAGAAGATTGGAATGTTGAGGATATTGAGAAAATTAATAAAGATCAATGGATGCAGATCATATGGCAGTATAGAGGATTGTGTGAAGTAGCTCCAGTCAGGATTTGAGAGGTCCACACGAAGATTTGAAGAAATTATGGCCATCTGAGTAGAACCAGTTTTGTAGCATTTAGAAGAGACAGAGCAACAGAGAAGTGGTTTGGATCCTAGATATGTCAAATAATGATCTGCGGATCTAGAGGCATGTTTGGGAAGTCAGTGTGTATCATCCATTCAAGTGGTTTGTGGTTTGGAGGTCCACAAGCAATCTTTCTAAAATGATAGTCATGGCAGATAGTATTCTTAAGGTTCTGGATGAAGATGCAAGTGATCCTGATGACTTGGAGGAGTGCAGATGTTTTTATTGAATTCATTATGCTTGTGGAGGTCTCTGGATCATGTGACTATTGTGTTGGAGGTTCACATTGAAGTTTGAGCTTGTTGGTGAAGATTTCCTTCTTAGTGTTGCTGTGTAGGAGTCTAGGATAACACTAAGAGGGGGGTGAATCAGTGTTGTGAAAAACTTTTAACTTTTTCAACCTTTTAATTTACAAGACAAGGAAGAAGGAAGACATTAATGAATTGTTAAACATATATGCACAGATATGATAATATATAAACATGAATCAGGATATGTGAGTAAAGCATTATAAAGTACACTCATAAAGACAAATTATGACACATAGATTTCTAAGTGGAAAACCCTTCTTGGGTAGAAAAACCACTCAAAATGCCTCACTAGCTTAAGCAAAAACCTCACTGGTTACAATGTTTAGAAGCACCAACTTCAAGGAGCACCAACCCCTAATTCATACTCAAATTAAAATCAAGAATTCAGAGGGTTTCTCTATTTCAATACAAATCACTTCTTCTTTTACATGTGTCTGTCATATCATCATACTTCTCATCAACTCAAATCAATCTGCATACTAGTCTCATTATCTTTGTTTGATCAATTTGAACATAATTTATTCACTTGATTATCTCTGCATAACAATTTCATCTGAGGTTCAATCTGAAAATATGCTGCAATAAGGAGATTATAATTTATGCATTATAGTCCTCACATCAACTCTCTTTAGCTCAATTTTCACTTTCCAATAACATCTGATGACGTTGTCATTCTCTATATTTACCCCTGCAAAACATGATCTCATATATTTAAAATCATCTGTATCTTCTCAAGGATGTCTTCAAATAGCACACACTATCAATGTTCCTGTAAAACTATTATATGCAATTTGAATATCCTTTCACATTCTCTGAAAACAAAGTTATCTTCTTTAATTCTCATCTTCCCTGTAAATTTCTCTTCTTCAATATTTTCTTTATACTCTTGCAAAATAATAAAATAATTTCTCCTAAAAAGAAAAACTTATATACAATATTATGAAAATTATCTTTCATATTCCCATTCAAAAAGATTTCATCTCCTTTCATCTTCTTTTCATCTTCCTGTAAATTTTTTTTCCAAACTTAATAAGATCATATAATATTAAATCCCATTCAAAAAACTCTTCATTTTCTGTGTATTTCAAAAGCCTTTTTCAACTTCAATCTACAAAAACACTCTTCACCAAATTTGTTAATCTTCAAGAAAATCATTTATGCATAAATCAATTTCACTTCTAAATTCTCATCCGAATCCATTGTCTTAATAAAATCTGCCTTCACAAGAAAATCATCTGTAATAAAAATAATTCCAATCTGTTCTCTGTTGAAGAAATAATCCATTTCTTTCATCTTTAAAAAATTTCTTCTAAAAAATATAATCTTCTTTCAATCTTCTCCTTCAAACAATTTTTCTCTTTCATAAAAACATCAAAAAAATATTCTCCATTATCTGCAAATAAAAACTTCTTAAATCATTTCTTTTTAGCTTTTTAAAAAAATACTTCTTTTTTTATTCCAACTATCTTTACATCTCTAAAAGGCATTAAAAAAATATAAACTTCCTCTTTAGACTGCTTGAGAGGGATAAAAAAATAGAAATATTTTCCTTAAAAAATGGCTTTAAACTCTCAACATACTCCCTTAAAAATCTGCATTAAAAAGATGTTTTTTTTCTTTTAAGAAAATAATTTCCTCAAGTCTTCCATGCCATGGGAGAAAGACTAAAAATAAGCTTTAAAAAGATTTTAAAGCTTTTAAAGTTTATGAAAAAACTTTTATTAAAAAAACTCCTTAAAGCTCATAAAAAGTATTTTAAATGCCTCATAAGAGGCCGCTTTAAATGGGAGTATATAAAAAAGTTTCTATGTTTAAATTTTTTTTTTTGACCTCCATTCGAATATGATCTCCATTCGAATATATTCAATGCCCTTCTTTTATATGACTAAAGTCATGGTCTCCAAATATATTTCAATGCTCCCCTTTTAAAAATATGCATCCTTATTACATGCATCGAGCTTCTTATAACATGCTTCTCAAAAATATGCATCAACTCCCTAAGTCATTCAATGGCTCAAATAAAATAAACTTCCCTTCGAATATAATATTTGATACTTTTTTTTTTTAAAAAAAATCAAGCTCTCCATAAATTAAATAAGGATATTCAACTAAATTCAAATGGTAAATAGAATATGAACCCCATGAACAATGAAGACCATGAAGTGACCTTATTATGAAAACAATCATCAACATCCAAGAATATGAAAGTAATCTGTGTCAATATGAACAAATCTATCATATGAAGCCCAAACACAAAACACAAGGACCACTACCTCCTGATGCCCTGACCAACATCAAAGAATGAATCAAGTAAATTCCTGACAAGGAATGAAGCAAGAACACATTCATGTGAAACCTCTTGTTGAAGCATGAACAACAATGAGAAGACAAACACCATCTCAACTCCTTTTTGACATCAATGACAATCTACTTCCACCAAACTCCCCCTTTGTCATTGATGGAAAAACTTCATGATGCATTTTTTTTCTTTCTCCCCCTTTTTGACATCTGATAACAAAGACTCAAATTAATTTTCTCCCCCTATGTTGAAGTGCACAAACAAATCATTGCTCATAAAAATCACTACCAATCACTGACAAGAATAACTATCACTTCTTGATACAATACCAATATGAGGATGAAGATGACATATCTCATTATCATCTACCATAACTAATTCAAGACCTTTACTTGCCTCAAAATAACTGATGAACTTGAAGAAAAACAAGGCACCACCATCAATTTTATAAGCATCTCTAGATCTCATAACTTGAAGCACATACCTGATACCACTTCAAAACTAGAACCACACAATTTGTACATACCTCCTTGAAACAAATTAATGATGAGAACCATCAAAGAAACATGTCATATTATCACATCAAGAACACTTCCATATAAGCATGACTTGACATCCCTGAGCACACTCTAACCAATCTGCATTAACATGTTCTTCCTGCAACAACACTTTGTACAAATCAAATGCAGAGATAAGTGCTATGAATTGAATTTTTCATTTTCGGCCACCTTAGCCAACACATGCTAATATCTGATAAGAGATTTTGGAAACATCTTAATCTCTTTGGCATGACAACAAATACTTCACAATACAAGATCCCATTGAACTGCAACATCATAACAACTCAACCAAGTTATTCAATATCATCAAACTCTTTGAGCATTGAACTCTTGAACATTATTTCAACATCTTGTTTGCATACTGAACCAAAGATCACCTATATCACTGTCACATACTAAACATCAACATTGTTAGCAACACCACCATCAACTATATGAATTTAATTTCATAAGGTTGGTAAGAATAAACATGACAAGATCACCATCTCCTCTTGAAACTTCTTGGGAATAAATGATAGAACATGAATAACTCCCCCTTACTTCATGCTCTCAGTTATCCAACTAATGATGTAACTTGTGCAAGATGCACAAGTTTAGGATCCTTCATGTCCTGACTTTGTTTTTGCTTCCACACTTTCACAGGTCCTTTCTTCCTCCAAACCTTTATACCTTCTTTTCTTTTCAACTTTTTCAAATCAGGTGAAGCATACATTCTACAACTCTGTGCTTTGTGTCCAAGAGTGTTGCAATTATAACAAACTATGTTAAAATCATAATCAAATGAATGATAGTACCTTTGAGCACTCATGTTAAGCTTCCATGCAGGATCATACCTTCTATGTACTTTACAATTTCTTTGTATGTGTCCAACATTATTGCACTTGTAACAAACAATATTAGTATTCCTTCTGCAATCAACTACTTTATGTCCAAAATGGTTACAAGTATAACAATAACCATTAAATGAATAATTATACCTATACATGTATGCTTGTTTTACTGGAGCAGTTCTTCTAAAATTTCTTCTTCTTTGATTATACATTTCATCTTTGACATTTATTTCAGCTTCTGACTTCTTTTTGTCTTCAAGAGCACTAGCATGAAGATCAATTTTCTTTCTAGGAGTTTGTCTGGCTTTTGAACACTCTCCTTCAAATCCTAAACTAGTAGTGTCATTATGATGCTTCTGTTTGCCCAACAAATCATGTAACTTGTATGTACTTTCTTCATATTCCTGATACTTTTTAGACAAAACTTTGAGACCATCATAATCTTTTCTGAGTTTGATAATTTCACCCTCTAGTTTTAGATTCTCAATCCTTCTAACTTCAAGGTTAGATATTGAAACATCAGCTATCCTCTTAGCTCCCTCAATTTTAGTCTTTAATCTGACAATTAATTTGTCTGAATCATCAATATATGTCCTTAAACTCATAATCTGACATCCGACCTCTTCAAGATCTGAAGATACACTTTCAAGGTCTGAAAGTCCTTTGTCTTTATATTCTCTTTCTTGTTGCAGCTGCAATTTTAGTTTTTGATTCTCTCTCTTATATTTCTTGAGTTCAGTTAGAGCATATATGAGCTCTCCTTCCATATCAATCTCACAATCTTGTTCATCATATTCCTGATCATCACCACTTATGATGTTAGCTTCTTCTGAAAGAGATTGGACCTCAACATCTTCATGTGAATGTCTTCTATCATTGTTATTCTTCTGAGATAACAAGTTCTCCTCTTCTTTATCATTACCTTGATAAATTCTTTTCAATTCTCTCCATATATCTTGAGCTGTAACACAGTGCATAACTTTACAAGAAACATCATTAGATAGAGTAGACAATATTACCTTCTTTGCAATATGATTACATTCAATAGCTTCTTTGTTATTTACAGTAACATACTCATTCTCAACTGACATCAAAACACCATAGCCTAAAGAGGATAAATAAATCTGCATTCTAACATACCAAATAGAAAAATCTGAACCATCAAAGAGAGGGACTCCTGAAAACTCTTTCTCTATTTTAATACCTGATTCAACTTGTGAAGCTTCTTTATCAACTGATTGAACATTAACACCTAAATTTGATATGGATGATGTCTCTTGTGTCTTTTGACTAGAATGAAGCTTGACATTTCTCATGTTCTTATTTCTTCTGCACTTACCCATTGAACTCCACACACAGGACCTACCCAAGCTGATTAAGCTTCAAAAGGGAACCTAGGCTCTGATACCAATTGTAGGAGTCCAGGACAACACTGAGAGGGAGGGTGAATTAGTGTTGTGAATTTTTTTTAACTTTTTTAACCTTTTAATTTACAAGACAAGGAAGAAGGAAGACATTAATGAATTGTTAAACATATATGCACAGATATGATAATATATAAACATGAATCAGGATATGTGAGTAAAGCATTATAAAGTACACTCATAAAGACAAATTATGACACATAGATTTCTGGAGTGGAAAACCCTTCTTGGGTAGAAAAACCACTCAAAATGCCTCACTGGCTTAAGCAAAAACCTCACTAGTTACAATGTTTAGAAGCACCAACTTCAAGGAGCACCAACCCCTAATTCATACTCAAATTAAAATCAAGAATTCAGAGGGTTTCTCTATTTTAATACAAATCACTTCTTCTTTTACATGTGTCTGTCATATCATCATACTTCTCATCAACTCAAATCAATCTACATACTAGTCTCATTATCTTTGTTTGATCAATTTGAACACAATTTATTCACCTGATTATCTCTAAATAACAATTTCATCTGAGGTTCAATCTGAAAATATGTTGCAACAAGGAGATTATCATTTATGCATTATAGTCCTCACATCAACTCTCTTTAGCTCAATTTTCACTTTCCAATAACATCTGATGACGTTGTCATTCTCTATATTTACCCCTGCAAAACATGATCTCATATATTTAAAATCATCTGTATCTTCTCAAGGATGTCTTCAAATCACACACACTATCAATGTTCCTATAAAACCATTATATGCAATTTGAATATCCTTTCACATTCTCTGAAAACAAAGTTATCTTCTTTAATTCTCATCTTCCCTGTAAATTTCTCTTCTTCAATGATTTTCTTTATCCTCTTGCAAAATAATAAAATACTTTCTCCTGAAAAGAAAAACTTATATACAATATTATGAAAATTATATTTCATATTCCCATTCAAAAAGATTTCATCTCCTTTCATCTTGTTTTCATCTTCCTGTAAAAAAAATTTCCAAACTTAATAAGATCATATAATATTAAATCCCATTCAAAAAACTCTTCATTTTTTGTGTATTTCAAAAGCCTTTTTTAACTTCAATCTACAAAAACACTCTTCACCAAATTTGTTAATCTTCAAGAAAATCATTTCTGCATAAATCAATTTCACTTCTAAATTCTCATTCGAATCCATTGTCTTAATAAAATCTGCCTTCACAAGAAAATCATCTGTAATAAAAATAATTCCAATATATCCTCTATTGAAGAAATAATCCATTTCTTTCATCTTTCAAAAATTTCTTCTCAAAAATATAATCTTCTTTCAATCTTCTCCTTCAAACAATTTTTCTCTTTCATAAAAACATCAAAAAAATGTTCTCCATTATCTGCAAATAAAAACTTCTTAAATTATCTCTGCATAACAATTTCATCTAAGGTTCAATCTTAGTGTTGTTGTTCTTCCCAGTCCTAGCCAACCGGATGATTTAAGCATATTGTGTATGTTGGCAAGGGACACAGTGTAGCTTCATGAGTGTTGTCATTGATAGCAACAAAGTTCATCCCACCCATCCACAGGACATGGTGTGCTTATACCGGAAGTCAGATTGAAGAGTGTTGTGGTCTGGTAAGCAAGAACAGAGCATGCAGCAAGGCCTGACAATAAGGTCTGGATCTCTCAGAGGAAGTATCTTAGTAAAGTGCGGACTTGGGGAAGTTAAGAGGAGTACCTTGACTGATACATTCTAGAGAGTGAACCTTCGGTGATGAAAGAGTAAAGAGATATGAGCACCTAAGTGTTGGGTTCCTGTTTGGCAGAGTTGACTGAGAAAGAACTAACCGACAGAGCATTAGACCTTAATCCGGATGAGTTATTGATGGTGATCAAATTTCTTAAGCTATCATTCATGATTGGTCAACATGATTGATGACTTCTATAAGCATCTCCTTGATACACATCACTTGATAAGTAAGGATTCAACCGACAGATCAGAGTTTGGGAAAATATTAACTATTCCGGATGCCGACTAGAAAGGTGTTGAAATCATTGGTGCAGATATATATACTAGATGGATTTGGATGTGAAGGTGTGTGTTGTGTGCGAAGAAAAGTAGAAGGGCAGTGTGAAGATAGTAAGACAGGTCCAGTATGTGACAAGACATCAGCACCAAAGAAGATGAAGAATGAAGTGCAATAGATCAGTGTATTGAGCCTTACTAGAACTGAACCTCAACATATGTGGATACTTCTCATCAGTTCAAGTTTCTTGTTACTCTCTTTATAACTTGTAGACAGTGAGTCTCATGTAGGCAGTGAGCCTCTTGTGAGCAGTGTGCTCGGGCAGTGAGCCCTAATTGGCAAGTGCTATTTTGTAGTTCTATTCTTCTAATAGAGAATACATTCTTGGGTTAGTCACCCCGTGGTTTTTCCCTTAACAGGATTTTCCACATCAAAATCATTGTGTTATGTGTATTGACTTTGTTTCTACTTTCATGATTATGGATGTTTATTTGCTTTGATGCTGCACTAGTTGTTAAAGAAGAACATAAAGTTAAATTAAATAAGATAACTGATTGACCCCCCCTCTCAGTTATCAATAATTGATATCAGAGCTAAGTTCCTCCAAATAGAGCCTAACAGATTGAGGAAGATCTGGTAATTCAAATGGATGTGTATGGTATGAGGGAACAACTTCAGTCTGCCCTAGATGATCTTGAGCAATCTAACTCTGAAGTCAATGAATTGAAGGAAAGACTCAAATAGGCTGATGATTTCATAAATGAACTAAAAGGGAAACTGAGTATCTCTATGAAAAAGAGAAAGGATTTACTTCAACCATTGGCAAGTCAAGGTGAAGACAATGATACAAATGAAGATCTGAAGGAGAAAACCAAGTTATGTGAAAAGTTATCAAATGAGGTCATTATGGTAAGACATGAAATGGAATAAGGAGGTATGAAATTTACCCAAGAAATTGAAGAGAAAAGAAAAACTGAAGATGATCTAAGACAATCTCTCAAAGAGAAATCAAAAGACTGCCACAAAATGGATAGAATAATCAGGCATCTTGAATCTAATCTTGAAGAAGTTAGGGATAATGAAGAACAACTTGAGAATCAGATTGACACTCTTAAAAGGGATCTTCAAACAACAAATGAATACAAAGAGAAATTTAAGATAAGCTCTGCCCAACTTGAAGTTCTTTTTCAAAGCCAAAAGAGGGTAGATGACAAGCAAGGCTTGGGGTATGAAAAAGGTGAAAGCTCTGGATCTGGTTAGAAGAACTCCAGATCAGAAAATCCAAGAAATAGGCCTAGAAGACCTTCAGTAAGGCAACCAAATGCTCAAAGATATCCTTCCTTCAATGGATACTGCCACAATTGCAATAACTTTGGTCATAAAGAAAATCAGTGCAAAAGAAGAATGAATTAGATTAATTCATCCTTCTCCGGACAGTGCTTTAATTGCAAAAGGTATGGTCACAAAACTCATGAATGCAAAAATATGCAAATGAACAATTCATTCAATGGTAGATATTTTGTATGCAATAGAATGGGACATATGGCTAATCAGTGTAGATCAAGAGGATATTAGTCAAATATGCAAAGAAATGTTGTTTGCTACAATTGCAATAGATCTGGTCATATTACCAAATTCTATAGAAGTAAGAATTAGGATAAAAGGGGTCCAGTGCATCATAATTAGAATCAAGACAAAGGAAAAGGAAAAGTGAATGCGAATGAAGTTAAAAGGGAGATGAACAAGATTTGGATGAAGAGAAGTACAAAAAATGTTGGGGATGGATCCACACCAGAATCTGGTGCTGATATTCCTTCCGAAAATTAAATGGTGAGCTCTGGCTCAGGGGGAGACACAAGGAAAAACATTTTCCCCCAGCTAGTTAATTGATGCCTGAAATTGGCACAAGGAAAGTTGCAAATTAAAGGGTTCACAGAGGAACATCTAAATAAGCTTTGGTAAAGAGATGGAAGATCCACAAGAAGTTTTGAATAGGTTAATCTTCCAAGACTAATCTGGTTCAACAGTCATCCGATAAGAAGTAGGTCTTTCACAGTTAGATTCGATATGATTCAAACTAAGGAATCTTGATTTGCGGATAGATGAAATGTTTGGAGAAAGGAAGATAGATTGTCAATCATCACCAAGAACAACTCTAAATGCTTCTCAGTAATCCAGAAAAGATTTTTCTCAGAACAAGGAGAACAAGGCAAACTAGAATGACTTAAGTTACACATTTATTGCAAAATGAAATTAGGGTTTGCAGAGAAATATAAGGGATCTGTTATTGAACATTTGCTCATTTTACATTTGAAAAGAAGAGAAAAGGAGCTCTACAATAAATTGCCTCAAGCCCATCAAAGATCAACTGCAGAAGTTGACTCATCCAACAATTTGATCCGGTTCATATTGTGAACCCTAGAAGCATAAAAGGTATTTTTCGCTCTTGAAAATCTCTCTATGAATCTTTGAAAGATGGCTACTCTGAATGTGGTGAAGATCACTGATAGGCCGCACCCTAAATTCAGAAAACATCCCTATAAATCCCTAGAAGTTGATCCCCTAGGTGTATTTTCTAGCATTCCACATGGAATTCTGCATGTAGAAGACGTTACGGTTTACATTCATGCAAACATTGAAGAATTTGGTGAATCCAAACTGATGGATATCTACCACAAGGAACTGATAGATGAATCATTTGAACTAAAACCTCAGTATAAGGCCATTTGGGATAAACATTTTGGATAGTGCATTCATTTCCCCTATTTTCCTGAAGATGATTGGGTTCGGTATGTTTTGACCAGAATGCATGATAATTTTATGTGGTTGATGAGGCCATTCAAGATAACCAAGGAAGCAATTAGGTCAATAACTAGATTGCACTCATCCAGTGGGCTACCTACTCTAAAATCAGTCAAAAAATAAATTGTGAATGAGGCTACCGGATCTAGATTTGATAAAAGAGCAATGACAGTTGAGGATATCACAGATCCGGACATCAAGTTTGCCTCCATGATTATTGGCTACAAGATATATCACTCCAGCAGAGAAAACTCTATATCCGGAACATCAATCTACACTGCTTATGAAATGTTGAGAAAAAATGCAGATTATGATCTTTGTGAACTCTTTCTGATCCAACTGATGGAAAACCTACAAAAGATCAAGAAGGATAAGAAGAACTGCTTCGAGTATGGTGGGCTGATACTATGTTTATTCTTCTACTTTATGAATGAGCTGCTCGGATCCAGTGGTTGGGTATGGCAGAATGACAGACCTGTTGCAATTCAAATCAGAGATTACTTGCATGGGCTTGGTGATGCCAAGGCTCAAAACACTACACTGTGGGGTTATTTCAAAAACTTCCAAAGCATGATGCATGCTAGAGAAAGAATTCCCCAATCCCTAGTTAAAAAATACAAGGATAGAGTGTGCTTTATGGTAGACACTGATCAATGTCTGATGGAGGCAGTAGAACCAAGAATAGTATGGATCATGCCAATAGGGTATGAGGTTGATGAGAAGATCCTAGAACTGCATATCCAACATCTGCTGAGCTAGCCCAAAGATCCTAAGGTAGAAAGGTTTGGAACTTACCAAGAACTAAGTGTAAAAGTTCATGTTGAACTGAGATAGCCTGAGATCAAGAGAAAGGTAAGGAGGGAAGTAGAAGATTTTGCCAAGAGGCATGGAATTTTAGAGGAGGCACTTGATGCAAATAGAGAGAAGATAGAAAGGGCAGAGAAAGAAAAAGAAAAAGTAGAGAAAGAAGGTGCTCCGGTGGAAGTCTCCTCCTGGACCAGATCCTCCAAGACCTCTGCACCTACCACTGCTAAGAGCTCAAAGGCATCAAAACCGGAAGCAAAATCATCTGGTAAAAGAGAGAAGAGAACTAAGACAAAGGCCACAAGATCTTATGCCAGTCAAAAGGATGATGAAGAGACTAAATCTGATGAAGAGGTCAAGAAAATGAAGAAGAAGAAGAAGAAAACATCCGGTGAACCCTCTACCGGTCAAGACAACGAAGAGAAGGAAGAGGAATTTGTTGAAAAGCCCACTCTTCGTATTAATGATATCATCAAATCAGTGACTATGGATGGGAACATAAAACCAATGACTGAGTTCTATGATGAGTATAATGAAGCTGACTAGAAGATCTTGCAAGAAGCTACAGTCAGGTATCTGAATATCTATAATAAGGCTTTTATTAAAATCATATCTCTCATTCCCAAAAGCCTAGAGAAGGAATTAGAAATAAGGAAGAATAATGCTAAGGCAAAGGCTCTTGAGATCTGAGAACATATAGCTATTCCGCTATATCCTTCAATCACTCCAAAGCAAATGAATATGATCTTCAAAGATTGCAAGGATGAGTTCCGGAGCAAAGCTAGAATGAATCAGCTTATGCTCAGAGAAACTGACAAAGTAGCAAAAGAGACAGAAGAGATCCTCCGGAATGCATACAAAAGATTCAACATTCCCATTATAGAGGACATAAGTGATGAACCTTCTGATGTTGAAAGGCAAAGTGCATCAAAGAAAGATCCTACTAAAAAGATTGCAGAAGAAACAAAGGAGATAGGTGAGGAGAAGTCCAAGGACCAGAATTCCTCTGTTCTGAAAGAAGAAGTCCAAGAAGAAGAAAATATCTCTCATCCGGATTCCCCAACAGTCTCTGGATCTAAAGGAGGAGAAAGATTAGAGGAAAAAGAAGTGAAGGAAAGAGAAGAAGGTCAAACTAAGAAGACCACAAGTGATAGTGCTGAAGCTACAGAAGGAAAGAAAACTATGTCTCTAGCAAGAGACACTGCAGAAACTGTCAAAGATTTATTAACTAAAGAAATGATGGAGATTGATGAACTGGAGCTACTTCAAGGACCATTCAACTTTGATTCTCTCTCCCTGGTTCAAACAATGAAGATAGCATCCTTTGCCCAAGCAAAGACAAAAGAGAAACTTCTAAAGTCTCACATGGAAGACTGTGACTTGCTAGAGATAGCATCCAGTGTGTTGGAAAAGATCATGCCATCCTTTCAGAAGGATTCCTCAGCCTCTTCATCCGGTAATCTCAAGTCTCTTGTTAGTTCTGTAAGCACTCATTTTGAGTCTTTGGAGAAATCAGCTGAGGAGAAGGTCCGGAAAGAGTTTATAGATAAGAGATTCACCGAGTTACAAGGTCTAATTTCAAATGATAGGAGAGTTATGGATATTGGTATAAAGAGATTAGAAAATGCTCTCAAAGACGGCGGAGATATATAAAATTTTTGTTTATCCTGGTCTAAAGTGACCAAGGATATTGAGAAGAAAGCAAAAGAGCAAGAGGATAAAATGTTAAGTTTATCTCAAAGTTTTGACCCTCTCTCCTATTCCATAGTAAATCAAGAATGTCAGACTATTGCAGTCATAGATGAAATAAAGAAGCTAGAGAAGGAGAAGAAAAATAGAACAAACAGGTTAAGTGAACTTAGAGGGATCGTTATCCCTAAGTTAGAGGCCATGCATGAGGCCCTAACCGATGCTCGGGCCATAGCCCAGACCAGTGATCCGACAGATCTTAAGAAGGCAGAAGCTTTTACATTCCTGTTGAGTGGTCACATCTCAATTTTGGACAGGATGAAGTAGAGTTGGGCGACAGAAGTTGTACAGTTGAAGAATACTTTTGCAGATATACTTAAGTATATGTAAGTACAACTTGTATATATACTTATATGGCTAAGTATAGATTGTTTTTGGGAAATTTTGGTGTACGAATCCTACCCTTTTCCATTGATGTCAAAGGGGGAGTGAGGAGCAGTGAAAAATGTGGAGCATAGCTAAGGGGGAGCTCTGGTAAAGTGTACATTAGAACCGAGCATTAGCCAAGGGGGAGTGCAGTATGACACTTAGTCATTTTTCACTAAGTGTTGCCATCAATGCCAAAGGGGGAGATTGTTGGAAAGAGACATAGTGTAGCTTCATGAGTGTTGTCATTGATGGCAACAAAGTTCATCCCACCCATCCACAGGACATGGTGTGCTTATACCAGAAGTCAGATTGAAGAGTGTTGTGGTCCGGTAAGTAAGAACAGAGCATGCAGCAAGGCCTGACAATAAGGTCCAGATCTCTCAGAGGAAGTATCTTAGTAAAGTGAGGACTTGGGGAAGTCAAGAGGAGTACCTTGACTGATACATTCCAGAGAGTGAACCTCCGATGATGAAAGAGTAAAGAGATATGAGCACCTAAGTGTTGGGTTCCTGTTTGGCAGAGTTGACTGAGAAAGAACTGATTGACAGAGCATCAGACCTTAATCCGGATGAGTTATTGATGGTGATCAAATTTCTTAAGGTATCATTCATGATTGGATGACATGATTGATGACTTCTATAAGCATCTCCTTGATACACATCACTTGATAAGTAAGGATTCAGCCGACAGATCAGAGCTTGGGAAAATATTGACTATTTCAGATGCCGACTAGAAAGGTGTTGAAATCATTGGTGCAGATATTTACACCAGATGGATTTGGATGTGAAGGTGTGTGTTTTGTGTGTGGTGTGTGTGAAGAAAAGTAGAAGGGTAGTGTGAAGATAGTAAGACAGGTCTGGTATGTGACAGGACATCAACACCAAAGAAGAGGAAGAATGAAGTGCAGTAGATCAGTGTATTGAGCCTTACCAGAACTGAACCTCAGCATATGTGGATGCTTCTCATTAGTTCAAGTTTCTTGTTACTCTCTTTATAACTTGTAGACAGTGATTCTCTTGTAGGCAGTGATCCTCTTGTGAGCAGTGTGCTCGGGCAGTGAGCCCTAATTGGCAAGTGCCATTTTGTATTTCTATTCTTCTAACAGAGAATACATTCTTGGGTTAGTCACCCCATGGTTTTTCTCTTAACAAGGTTTTCCACGTCAAAATCATTGTGTTATGTGTAGTGACTTTGTTTCTACTAATATGATTATGGATGCTTATTTGCTTTGATGCTGCACTAGTTGTTAAAGAAGAACATAAAGTTAAATTAATTAAGATAACTGATTCACCCCCCCTCTTAGTTATCAATAACGTATGTTCCAGAAGCAATTCTCTGGAGCGTGGTGTGTTTCTGAAGAAGATTCAAGTCTTAGCAATGTTTGGCTGACAACTTAGTGATTCACATTAAGTAAGATGTTTGGTGTGTCGACCTTGATGTTTATTCCAAGGTTGATGAAGCATATAAAGCAGTGTAGTTGAGTCATGGAAAATCATCCTTGAGCAAAAATAATAAATCCAAAGAAAGGATTAGGAGCAGAGCAAAGAAGAGGAGTAGAAGAGAAAAAGTAGAATAAAGTGAAAAGCTAGTGAAGAAGAGTTTGGAAGTAGAACAAAAGTTTTATGAGCATTCAATGAAATTAAACCAGGCATGAAGGAGATGCTATTTCTCTATTAATTCTTTTTGTGTTAATCAAAAATTTCTTGTAGGCAGTGAGCCTCTCTTTTGGGCAATGAGCTTTGGGTAGTGAGCCTGAAGGCAAGTGCCTTCCCATTCCTTTTAAGTACTTTTAACAGGGTACGAATCTTGTGGGCTAACACCCACTGTAGTTTTTTCCTTAACCGGGTTTCCAAATCAAAATCTTGGTGTTAAATGTGTTGATTATGTTTCTGCTTATGTGATGTTGTTTCATGCATTAATGTTTACATCATTAATCAACTAGCAAATTGTGAAAGAAGATTAAAAGGAAGAAAAGGTTAATTTTTGGGACAACTGATTCACCCCCCCTCTCAGTTGTCCGGTCTAATTCCAACAATTGGTATAAGAGCCAGATCCTCTAAAAGAAGCTTGGCTGCTTGAGGAGATCCAAGATGTCAACTTATAAGAAGGAAAGTTTGAGATTTGATGGAATAAATTACTCCCTTTGGAAGGTATGCATGCAGTGTCATTTGGAATGTATTGGTAATGACTTTTGGATGATAACAAAGAATGCGTATAAGATTCTGAAGAATGGTCCTACTACTCTAGACGAACTCAGGGAAGCTGAATGCAATATTCGAGCCAAAGAAGCTTTATTGAGTGTCGTGTCTGATACAGAATTGGCAAATGTCCTGGATTTGAAAACTGCCCATGAAATCTGGAAAAAGTTGGAAAATCTGTATGAAGGTGACAAATATGTTAAATGTGCCAAGCTACAAAGCCTAAAGGGAAAATATGAAAGATTGGTAATGAGGGAAGATGAAAACATTACTTCCTACATGCAGAAAGTAAATGAACTTATGACCGGTATCAAAAATGCAGGTGGAGTATTGGAAGAATCATAAATTGTTGCCAAAGTGCTCAGATCCTTACCTGCAGTATACAAGCATAAAGTTGCAACCATTGAAGAAATCAGGATAGTAACAACTATCACAAGAGATCATTTAGTTGGTAAGCTTTTAGCATTTGAAATGAGTGAGTTTGGTGATTCTCTCCCTAAGTCTGAATCTGCATTTAAGGCTAGTGTGTATGGAAAGCAAAGATATGATTCTGGTGAAAGTTCTTCAGGAAGATCAAACCGATTTGTGAAGACAAGGAAGGATCTTGAAAATGATGAAATTGAGAATACAGATCTTGAAGCCCTTATTACCAAAAGAATACCAAGAGGATCCAAGAAATATGAAGGAAAGTTGCCACTCAAATGTTTTGCTTGTAATAAGATTTGTCACTTTGCCTCAAGATGTCAAGAAAGGTTCTCAAAACCAAACCCTAACAGATATAGAGGTCAGAAAAAATGTTACTATGTCCAAGAAACTAGAGGAGTCATAGATGATGAATCTGATCATGGAGGGTCCACTGAAGATGATTGGGTGTTCATTGCTATCAAGGAAGAAGATCTGGTGTCTACTGAATCTGCTAGTTGTACAAATGTGGAAAGTGCCTTGGTTGTTGAAAAAGATGAATGGGTGATTGATAGTGGATGTTCTCATCATATGATTGGTGATAAAAGTAAATTTGTAAGCTTTGAAAAATATGAAGGTGGAATTGTGAAATTTGGAGACAACTCAGTTGGTAGAATTCGTGGTAGAGGATCCATCTCTTTTGATGGTAAGAATAACACTAATGATGTTCTGTATGTGGAAGGACTGAAGCATAATCTTCTTAGTGTTGGACAATTGGTTCATAAGGGTTATGATCTTTGATTCAAGGATAGAAAATGCAGGATATTAGAAAGCTCTGGAACTAAAATTGCATCTGGTACTCAAACTAGAGGTAACATCTTTCATTTAAGTAGTTCTGACAAAAGTTGTTTGATTGCTCAAATAGATCAAAGTTGGTTATGGCATAGGATGACGTGTTATGTAAATTTTGATAACATTGTCAAGATAAGTTCTACTCAAGATGTAAGAGATCATCCAAAACTTATGAAACTTGATAACATATGTAGAGAATGTCAATTGGGAAAACAGAACAAAATTTCATTCAAAAGTAAAGAACAATTTTTAAGTGAACGGTTGGAACTTGTGCATACTGATCTATGTGGTCCTGCTAGAATTAGGAGTGTGCAAGGAGACAAATATTTTATGTTGTTGATTGATGATTACTCCTGGATGATGTGGTTAACCTTCTTAAAAGAAAAATCATAAGCTCTTGACAAATTCAAGGTACTCAAAGTTATGGTGGAAAATGAGATTGGTGTGAAGATAAAGTGTCTAAGATCTGACAGAGGTGGAGAATTTACCTCCGGTGAGTTTGATTGATTTTATGAAAAGCATGGAATTAAAAGATAGTTATCTGCTCCTAGGACTCCTCAACAAAATGGAGTTGTGGAAAGAAAGAACCAAACCATTCAAGAAGCTTCCAGGACCATGATGATGGAAACAAATGTTCCTTAAGTTTATTGGAGAGAAGCTATGAGTACTGCTGTCTACACTCTTAACCGGGTGCAGATCAAAGGAAATTCTGGGAAGACACCTTATGAACTATGGTTTGGTCATCCTTCTACTATAAGATACTTCAGAGTTTTTGGTAGTAAATGCTATGTCAAAAAAGATGAGGATCTAAGAAAGTTTGAAGCAACAAGTGATGAAGGATTTTTTTTGGGTTACTCTACTCAAAGCAAAGCATACTGGTGTTTTAACAAGAGGTTGAAAAAGATTGTTGAAAGTGCTAATGTCAAAGTTGATGAGAGCAAAGAAGGAAATTCTAGATCTTACGGATATGATTCAAATGATCAAGATGAAAATCCAAATCAAGAAAGGCAAGTGCAAACTCAGATCCAGGTCTAGATTGATCCGGAAAACCTAGTAATTCAAGAGGATAGTGCAGAAGTTGAGGAACAAGCTCAAGAAATAAAAGTTCAAACAATTCCCAAAACTCCCAGGTATGTAAGGATGAATCATCCTGAAGATCAAATTATAGGAGACAAAAATAAAGGTGTCCAAACTAGAAGAAGAATTATTGAAGATCAAGAAGAGATTTGTCCGATCTCAAAGATTGAACCAAAAACAGTAAGTGAAGCCTGCAAAGATGAAAATTGGGTAAAGGCAATGAAAGAAGAATTAATGCCAATTGAAAAGAATCACACTTGGGATCTTGTTTCTAGACCTGAGGACAAAAATGTGATTGAAACTAAATGGGTCTTCTAGAACAAGCTAAATGAAGAAGGTAAAGTTGTAAGAAATAAAGCAAGGTTGGTATACAAAGGATATTCTCAAGTAGAAGGAATTAATTTTGAAGAAACTTTTGCTCCCATGGAAAGAATAGAGGCAGTCAAATTGTTTCTTGCTTTTGTTGTTTATAAAGATTTTAAAGTCTATTAGATGGATGTCAAGTCAACATTTCTAAATGGAGAGTTAGAAGAAGTTTACATTGAGCAACTGGAAGGATTTTAGTTGTTTGATCAGGGAGATAGGGAGACAGGGTCTACATATTAAGGAAAGCATTGTATGGACTCAAACAAGCTCCAAGAGCCTGGTATGCAAGATTAGATAAGTATTTTCTAAAGCTAGGTTACAGCAAAGGCACTGCTGACAGTAATCTCTATTTCAAGATTGATCTTGCGAATATTTTGATTGTTGAGGTATTTGTTGATGATATCATTTTTGGTGGAAATGAGAGCATGTGCAAAACATTTGCTGATCAGATGCAAAGTGAATTTAAGATGTCCATGTTTGGTGAAATGAACTTCTTTTTAGGTCTGCAAATCAATCAGTCAGACAAAGGTATCTTTATATCTTAGTCTAAGTAGGTGAAAGAATTGTTGAAGAAGTTTGGAATGGAAGATTCAAAGCTAGTAGGTATGCCTATGGTAACCAGATGTAAGTTGAGTAAAGATGATGACTCCCCTAAGGAAAATTAAAAAAGGTATAGATCAATGATTGGAGGACTGCTCTATCTGACTCAAACTAGACCTGATATCATGAATGCAGTTGGACTTGTCACTAGATTCTAAGATGATCCTAAAGAATCTCATGTTGTAGCAGTCAAAAGAATTTTTAGATATCTCCAAGGGACAATTGATTATGGATTATGGTATCCAAAGGATAATGACTTCACTCTTCATGCATATACAGATGCTGATTGGGCAAGAGATGTGGATGATAGAAAAAGCATTAGTGGTGGTGCATTCTTCTTGGGAAGTAGATTGGTTTCTTGGCTAAGTAAAAAGCAGGAGGCAATTTCCCTATCTACAACAGAGGTTGAGTATATAGCAGTAGCAAACAATTGTCCTCAAGTCCTGTGGATGAAGCAAATGTTGAAGGACATCAAAATTGTGTTTGAGGAGCCTATCACAATCTTCTGTGATAATTCAAGTGCAATAAGTATCTCAAAGAATCCAGTGTTGCATTGAAAGACAAAGCATATATCCATCAAGTTTTATTTCTTGAGAGAAAAGGTAAATGAGAATGAAGTCAAGTTGGAGTTTGTGTCCTCAAAGGATCAGATTATGGATATTTTTACTAAGCCTCTTCCCAAGGATACTTTTGAGTATCTTAGAGAGAAGTTAGGGGTTATTACCTCTCCTGATTAGAATTAAGATGCATTAGAGTGCATCAGTCTGGTGGAATTCACAGTCATATCTTGTGATCTGGATTGATGTTAAGAAAGCACTACTCAGGGGGAGTAGTCTACATGCAATTTTTGAGTTTGATCTAAAACAAAACTAAGGAGAAAAGACTGCAAATATGTGTCCTTTTCCATTGACGTCAAAGGGAGAGAGAAGTCATGTGAAAAACTAGTTGCTGGTGAAAGGGGGAGTAGTGAAGATAGTGGTTGTAGAAGTGATAAGAGAAAGGGGGAGAAGCTCTTGTCTTGATGGTTGAATTAGTTTTTCACATCATATGTTACCATCAATGACAAGGGGGAGATTGTTACAAATATGTGCCTAATCAGTGTTGTCATTGATGTCAACATATTCTTGTTGCAATTGGTGTTAACTGTATCCTATCTTGTTGCTTGACTAGAAGACTGGAATGCTGAGGATATTAAGAAAATTAATAAAGATCAATGGATGTGGATCATACGATAGTATAGAGGATTGTGTGAAGCAGCTCGAGTCAGGATTTGAGAGGTCCGCATGAAGACTTGAAGAAACTATGGCCATTTGAGTAGAACTAGTTTTGCAGTATTTAGAAGAGACAAAGCAACAAAGAAGTGGTCTGGATCCTTCCAGATATGTCAAATAATGATCTGCAGATCTAGAGGCATGTTTGGGAAGTCAGTGTGTATCATCCATTCAAGTGGTTCATGGTTTGGAGGTCTGCAAGCAATCTTTCTAAGATGAAAGTCATGGCAGATAGTATTCTTGAGGTTCTGAATGAAGATGCAAGTGATCCTGATGACTTGGAGGAGTGTGGATGTTTTTATTGAATTCATTATGCTTGTGGAGGTCTCTAGATCATGTGACTGCTGTGTTGGAGGTTCGCATTGAAGTTTGAGCTTGTTGGCGAAGATTTCCTTCTTAGTGTTGTTGTTCTTCCCAGTCCTGGCCGACCGAATGATTCAAGCATATTGCGGATGTTCCAGAAGCAATTCTCTGGAGCATGGTGTGTTGCTGAAAGAAGATTCAAGTCTTAGCAATGTTTGGCCGACAGCTTAGTGATTTGCATTAAGTAAGATGTTTGGTGTGCCAACCTTCATGTTTATTTCAAGGTTGATGAAGCATATAAAGGAGTGTAGCTGAGTCATGGAAAATCATCCTTGAGTGAAAATAATAAATCCAAAGAAAGGATCAGGAGTAGAGAAAAGAAGAGGAAGAGTAGAAGAGCAAAAATAGAATAGAGTGAAAGGTTAGTGAAGAAGAGTTTGGAGGTAGAACATAAGTTTTATGAGCAATCAATGAAACTGAACCAGGCATTAAGTAGATGCTATTTCTCAGTTAATTCTTTCTATGTTAAACAAAAATTTCTTGTAGGTAGTGAGCCTCTCTTTTGAGCAGTGAGCTCTGGGCAGTGAGCCTGAAGGCAAGTGCCTTACCATTCCTTTTAAGTACTTTTAATAGGGTACAAATCTTGTGGGCTAACACCCACCGTAGTTTTTTCCTTAATCGGGTTTCCACATCAAAATCTTGGTGTTAAATGTGTTGATTATATTTCTGCTTATGTGATGTTGTTTCATGCTTTAATATTTACATCATTAATCAATTTGGAAATTGTGAAAGAAGATTAAAAGGAAGAAAAGGTTAATTTTTGGGACAACTGATTCACCCCCCTCTTAGTTGTCCGGTCTAATTCCAACAAGATCTAGATTTGTTTTAGTGCAATAATGGAATTGTTCATAGCACACTCCTTTAATAAGAATAAGCAGAATGAGATTGGATGCAATTCAATTCTTTTAGATACAAGAAGATAGCAATAAACTGCATAAACTTGTGTTAAGTTTTCCTTATGCAAGAAAGGAACATGTAGGAGTTAACCAAAATTTGAATTTGAAGTTTGAAATTTGAAATTTTAGAGGTCAAATTTGTGGGTGCAAGGTCAACTCCACATCTGTAATCTAAGGCATAGAGAACCATATCAAGGTGGATAATAAAAATATGGAGATAAATACTTGGATAAACATAACTAATGCATAAATTAGATGAATATAACATAATGTGTGCATGTATAAATAAAATGGAGAGTAAATATGTAAGAATATATTATAAACAAATAAATTAAAAAAACATAAAGAAGATGCTCAATTTTCCACAAAATTATGCTATGTATCAATTTATAAATGTAATAATACATTCTCTTCAAATGAAGACAAAAGTAAATAGAGAATATTATCCGAATATATATATATATATATATATATATATATATATATATATATATATATATATATATATATATATATATATATATATATATAATTTTTAAATAAATATATATTAATCATATTTATGTATACATTTATATATATATATACGTATGGGTGTATTTTATAATTAAAACCACACATAAGTGTATATAAAAATATATATAATATATTAAATATTAAAAGCCAATAGTCATTGGCAAAAGTGATTAGTAATAAAATATTTCCATTGGAAACTTAGGAAATAAAATGTATTGGAAAATAAAATATTTTGTTTTGCTACCATGGAAAGGTAGAAACAGCTGTAATTTTTTTCCAGACATTTGTTAGACAAATGTATGAAAATTTGAATGTTTATTTTATCAACAATGATGGAATGTTTGTTGCAATGAGAAATATTTTAATTGACATTTGGATTTTTCTAGAGGGACACAGGTAAGGAAAATAGGGGAAGGGAAATTGGGAAAAGGGAAGAATGTTGTTGGGAAAACACATAGAGAGATAGGACAAGAGAAAGGAAGGGAGAAGGACAAAAGCATTGCAGGAAAGAAATTGGAAGTATTTGGAAGCTGCAGATAGGTATGAGTAACTTAATGTTGCAATTATTTAACTATCCTACAATACTGTGATTTTGTTTCTATTTGAGAAATACAATAATGAAATGAAAATTAATTTGTTGGTGTAGTGGCTATATCGACGATGAGATCCCTCTCCACCACCAGTATGTGCTTTTGGTGTGACGTCCAAAATCTACATGGTATCAGAGTGCAGGTCATCGGTTCGAGTCCCTCGATCCCTCGACCCTTCATCCGCGTAAGCTCAACTTATCGATGTGGTACGTAGTGGGTACGAATCCCACATAGTACATGGTTGTATCCAGCTCCATCATGTGGGGGGGTGTTGGCGTAGCGACTATATCGATGATGAGATCCCTCTCCACCACCAATATGTGCTTTTGGTGTGATGGCCAAAATCTACAAAATTATTCCTTGATAAAATCAATGCTTCAATGGTATGATCCATGCTTTAAATTCAACTTGAATTATTGCAAATCACCAAACCTATAGAATGAAAATTTAATACCAGAGATAAATTGGGTATTGACAGTGAAACAACATGTTTCACTTCTCACTTGGCTTATTTCAGCCATGAATTCAAAGTATGTTCACAAAATAGAACTAAAACCATAGGCACATGTGTTTATCAATGATTTTTAAGTAGAAATTTTATCAAAAAAAAAAAAAAATGTTAATTATATGGAGGGCGTAGACTAGGCCGTGCCTACTAGAGGGCAAGCCCTCTTGCCTAGACACCCCTCTTAGTCTCATACATAAGCATATAAATGTTTGCAAAACAAATTATTGCTTTGAAATCTAAGGCATTAGTAGGCTATGATAGCCAGCAACCAGAAATTAAATCAAAAGTCTTCAAAAAAAGGAGAGGAAGCACGACTGAGGGTAGCCATAGTAGCAAATTATGCTTTTATGATAAATGAAAATGAATTGCATTGCTAGGTATGCTGTTGCATACTGAAACCTGCATGAAAACAATAGATTTTCACTTCACACCAACTGGAGAGTGAAATGCTCTAGCTACAAGGAAAACATGTTAGGAAATGGTACATGTAAAAGAAGGCGCAACCATTTTATAAGATAATGAAAACCCTAAATGAGTTTTTAATTCATTGATATTTTTTTCCAAAGTATGAGTTTATTTCATTCACGGGAAGTGAAATAGTTTGAGGTTAAAATATATTTCATTTTATGGGCCAGTCTTTATTGACTAATTAGAATATTCAATTAAATTAAAATGATAAAAAGCTAAACAAAATGAGTCATCAACATTTATTGTATAACTTGAATAGTTGAAATGATTTAGATGATGGAATATTGATGCAATTCAATTTCTCATTGAAAATAATTTAAATTAATTATTTAATGCCAGAAGGCATGCATGATATGGCGTAGATGGTGTTTATGTTCCAAACGAAATATGTTTTCCAAAGGATTGGAACCACTTATAATTAAGCATTCAACTCATTGGTTGAGAAAATATTCTAATGAGTTTGTCATCCTGAATTTATAGAATCACATATCTATATGTTTGCATGTAGCAATAGGTAGAATGCATTTAGCTAAATTCATATACATAGATCATGCATGTCGGCTTCTTTGTGATGGGTCAGGTTACTCATGTGGATAGCACAGGGAAGTATTAGACTTTGTGGTAGGGTGGAAGTCACCTCTATGATGCTCTCTTTGCTTTGGGTACAAAGGAGGAGCATACGACGAGAGATTGCACCAAGATGCCATGGATATCTAATGAGTTATATTCATTTATTGAAAGAAAAGTTATGTATGAAAATTGTACACGAAAATGTATTGAATTCCATTATATATAAAGTCGAGTACAATTGTCAACTTTTGAATTCAATTTATTCTCTATGTAATGTTTCCTATGTATAAAGGAAACTGATGGATATGTGAGACCTAATGGATAAATTAGTGATGTATGGCACTAATAAATCAGATAGTTGTTGATATCTATGAATGAATGTTATGCAAAAATAGTAAATTTGTGCATTGAATGTGATATATATATTGTTATAGTAACGTATACATCATAGTTATTGTGACATATTTGATTATATATCTTTTTATAAACATTATATATGATAAAATCATGTGGATACTATGATACTCAACATAACCATTAATGTTATTTTATTCCTTGACATGATGTCAATGTGAATTATTTACTTATTGAATAATGCTTGATGTGGTATTATGTCATTATTCTAATTCTTTTATATGGTGATTTTTGAGGTCTTGTTATAACTAGAGTAATTTACCTTTGTTAAATAATTTCATAAGTTTCTTTGCTTTATATGTAGTTTGACACATAGGAGGTAAATTAATTGTATTGGTTGGTAGGATAGGCGGTAGGAGATTAACATCTTGTTCTCTTCCCAAACTTTGATGTGTGTGTCCCACCAAGTTAAATCATGTGAATCTAGGGTGAAATATAAATAAGCTATAGGAGATACATAAGCCATGCTGATAGAATTAGGGTCCAAAGAAAGATCATTAGAAGTCATCTCTGAGTTTATATTATCCTCATATGAACTAGGGATAAAAAATGCAATGAATGTGTTGGCCAAATTCATAAAGGATATGTAGAGAAAACAAGATCAATCAAACCATTACAAAGATCTACCAAAGTATAATCGAAACTCACTAATCAACAAGGTGTCATCATCTAAATGTTTATAATTAGAAAGTATGAAAGATTTTACATGTAAGGAAACATCAATAGACCCATCATAAGTATCATGTAAAATTTCTTCACTAAGGCTCATGATGCCATTATTGTAGGATAAGATAATGAAGCACTAATGATGGCAACATGGGAAGTTGGTGAACTATCATCAAGGCATAAAATAACATCATAGAGTGTGTGAAATGTTATCATAAGTATACATACATTTAATATATGAGATGCAAAAGAATGATCCTCACTATGTTCTTCATCATGTATGAGAGCATATAATTCATTCAAAGTACATAAATCTATGGATATAAGATTGTCATTACATGTAAGAAATGTATCATCACTAGGTATAATAATGTTGAATGAATAGGTGAATCACATGATAGATCCTTGCTTAGTGTATGCTCATCATTGTCACAAGGTATATGAACATCATTGTAGAATGTATGGATAAATGAACTAAGCCTTCTCTAACATAAGAGGATTTAAGTACATTAATCAACTCAATGAAGGATGTGAATGATAACACATGGTAAAACAAAAGACATTCACACTCATAACATAAAAATTCACAAGTATATCATTAATGGATGTGTCTTGTGATATGAATAATAAAAATATGTTGAAATTAGAAATAAATATATGCAAATCAACTAGGGAGCAAGCCCTAAGAGTTGTCATGATGCCATAATATTCTAGGATGGGAAGGTGAGAAAAGATATAAATTGCTATGTATAGCCAAACCTTAGCTGAAATGAATAATCTAATGCGACTCAAAGCCCTAAGAAATATGAGACTAGATGATAAATTCATAGTCATATAATATCTAAAGATACTAATGTTGATGAGAGACCCTTGAAGAAAAGTAGGTCCTGTTAAGATCAACTAGGCTCATAAAAATGTAAGGAAAATAACTCTTTCCTTATAGTAAGTGTTTTTATTTAGACTAATCAATTAATGCAAATAATAAAAGCATAGACTAATCTAGATAAATATTGTTATGGGAAATGAATAACATAAAACTAGAATAGTAAATGCTATTTTAGGAAAGTAAATGTGAAAGGCAAGGTACTTAGCTAAATTTAAGATGTCTTGGGATTAGAAATGAAAGATGATAGTTTGTAAGTTGACTCAAGATTTGATTAGTCAATCTATGCTCCGAGGGCTCGAGTCTACTGATTTGGGTAAGATTCATGCTTATAGAAATGTCCTATAACTCGTGGAAATGATTTGATAATTTGCACACTTCTACTTCTTGATTTGTTGATTTTGCCTCTGTTTCCTTAGCTATTTAGATTAGTGGTATTTAAAATACCAAGTTGGAGGGCTACTAGTATGTCACTAGAGGACATATTCTCCTAGGTCAACGACTAGAAAACTTGTGTGAAGGATTAAATACAACAAATCTTAGCCTTGCAAATGCTCTAATATGAATATGTAGATCTAGATTTGTTTTAGTGCAATAATGGAATTGTTCATAGCACACTCCTTTAATATGAATGAGCAGAATGAGATTGGATGCAATTGAATTCCTTTAGATACAAGAAGATAGCAATAAATTGCACAAACTTGTTTTATGTTTTCCTAAGGTGAGAAAGGAACATGTAGGAGTTAACCAAAATTTGAATTTGTAGTTTGAAATTTCAGAGGTCAAATTTGTGGGTGCAAGGTCAACTTCACATCTGTAATCTAAGGCATAAAGAACCATATCAAGGTGGATAATAAATATATGAGATAAATACTTGGATAAACATAATTAATGCATAAATTAGATAAATATATTAGAATGTGTGCATGTAGAAATAAAATGGAGATTAAATATGTAAGAATATATTATAAACAAATAAATTAAAAAAAAACATAAAGAAGAGGCTCAATTTTCCACAAAATTATGCCATGTATCAATTTATAAATGTAATAATACATTCTCTTCAAATGAAGACAAAAGTAAATAGAAAATATCATCCGAATGTAAATTTCACCATTACAAAATTCAAATTTCAAATAATAAATGTAACAAAACATTTTCTTCAAATAGAGACAAAAGTAAATAGAAAATATCATTGAAATGTAAATTTTACTATTACAAAATTCAAATTTCAAATAATAAATGTAACAAAACATTCTCTTCAAATAGAGACAAAAGTAAATAGAAAATATCATTGAAATGTAAATTTTACCATTACAAAATTCAAATTTCAAATAGCTCTAGTGCTATAGCTCTGCTGCTTAACTGCTTTTTGTTGTTCTAAGATTCCCCATTGAATTTTGGAGTGTGATGTCATCCACTGTAATGTCCCCTTCTAGTAAGTCAAAATTTTCCTTAACCTTGCACAAAATTTCAGCTTACAAAAGAGAACATTAATATTCAATTCTTCTTTCCATATTTAGAGTTAATAACTAAGTATCAAACTCATATATTTTCCACAATTGTATTTAAGGCTTATAATCTTTATTTATATACATTTCATCTCTATACTTATAGTTATGATTCATATGAAGTTCATACATTTCATATTCATATTCTTTCTCTCATCGTTCCCATGCATAATCTAAAGAGAGTTCTTGGTTAGCCCTATCGTTAATCAACCTTATCTTCCACATGAGCATGGTTTGTTAAGGCATTAACCATCCCACACGGAGGCCCAAAGGTTTCTCCCAACACCCGGGGTCCTTCACCATTTGACTCAATGGAACTTCACGCAACACCCGGCATTCTTCATCCCATTGAGAGTCACCAACCGTCGGGCACATTTATTATGAGCTCATAATACCATAGGCCCAAGAGCTTCTCCCAACACCCGAGGTCCTTCGTCTCTTGGCTCAAGGGACTTCACACACACCTGGTGTTCTTCATCCACTTGAGGGTCACCTAGGTCCAATTTTACATCCTTAACTTAACCCCATACTCATGGGTTGATTAAAGTGATTAAGGATGAGGCTTGAACATCCTTTTGATTACATCATGAATTCGTGAGCCACAATTTTATCAATTTGAGATCTTTACATCTCTATTCTTGTTCTTTCATGGAACCTCAATTTATCCTTATTGATAGCCTCATACTAGGCTTCATTGATAATTCATTTTTATGCTTATTTTCGACATATAAATGGTTTCATTGCCTTAGATTCACATTATTATCATATAGTTTATATCATTCGTATTTACGTTCAAGCATGAGACAATTAACCAATACCTTATTTCACTACTAATCATAATTCATTTATTTCTGCCATAATTATATTATTCTAGCATTATATTTCTCATTCATAATCATGAAATGCTATTTACCTATTGACATATCTTTATTTATTTATTACTAATATATATTATACTATATATTTAATTACTTAATGAACAATGTACCTGTGATAGTTGCAGACTTACCTTGGCTGCCCCCGTGTCTTCCTTGTGATATCTTCTTGCTTATTGCTTCTTCCGATGGTGATTTCCTTCTATCTCACAATCTTTATTTATTTCCCTTTCAAGGGATATATTCGAAGAGGTATGTCTCTTATTATGCTTGGTGGTAAAAGACATACTTACCTTCTTATAATTTTTATTATTTTATATTAATTCTCTTTGTGGTAAACTAGTTTTAAGCATACGTAACTCCGGATAGGTTAAAAGATGTTTATTTATTTTATTTATATTTATATTATATCATTTATATTATAATAAATGATGTATTATATATTCTATATTATTTATACTATATCATTTATATCATTATGCTTGGTGGTAAAAGACATACTTATCCTCTTATAATTTTTATTACTTTTTATTAATTCTCTTTTGTGGTAAACTAGTTTTAACCATACGTAACTCCGTTATTATAAGAGGATAGGTTAAAAGATGTTTATTTATTTTATTTATATTTATATTATAATAAATGATATGTTATATATTTTATTTTATTTATACTATATCATTTATATCATATTAAATGATATATGATTTATATTTATATTATAATGTAAGATAATTATAAGAATATTTGTATTTATAATATTAGATATATTTATAATATATTATATTTATATATATTGTTATTTATAATATGGATATTATATTTAATTATAATAAAATATTCATACAATAATATTATTTATTAAATAATATATAATGTGTGTAAGTATTTCTATCATCGGAAATAATATTTTAGAAACCATCTTTATCATGTTCAAATCTTTACTTTAACAATGTCTTGATATGGGGACATGACAACCCTCCCCACTCAAGATTGCTTGTCCTCAAGCAATATAATTAGGTATCCTATAATATTTTATAACATTATATTTATTGAGGTTCATGTACACAATAAATATTTGGAGCTAGTTGTTTACAATATTTTAATTTGTTTTTCTCATGCCATTTCAAGTCGTAGGTTACCCATAGAAATATTTTAATTATTTTATTTTACTATTTCATTTAGTATATTTACTTAATGTAATTTTAAGAGTTATTTTATTCTTATTTATTTTTTACCTTAAGTAAATTTTAATTTTTAATGTTACATCTATATATTTTAAAATATTTTATCAATGTATTAAACACTATTATTCCAGCAAATTCATACCTGGGTTTTCATTAATTCTTACTTTTTTTATTTATTTTTATTTTTTATTTGTATTTAACTATTATTCAGAGGATGGCAGGATCACTGCTCTGATACCACTGTAATGTCCCCTTCTAGTAAGTCAAAATTTTCCTTAACCTTGCACAAAATTTCAGCTTACAAAAGAGAACATTAATATTCAATTCTTCTTTCCATATTTAGAGTTAATAACTAAGTATCAAACTCATATATTTTCCACAATTGTATTTAAGGCTTATAATCTTTATTTATATACATTTCATCTCTATACTTATAGTTATGATTCATATGAAGTTCATACATTTCATATTCATATTCTTTCTCTCATCGTTCCCATGCATAATCTAAAGAGAGTTCTTGGTTAGCCCTATCGTTAATCAACCTTATCTTCCACATGAGCATGGTTTGTTAAGGCATTAACCATCCCACACGGAGGCCCAAAGGTTTCTCCCAACACCCGGGGTCCTTCACCATTTGACTCAATGGAACTTCACGCAACACCCGGCATTCTTCATCCCATTGAGAGTCACCAACCGTCGGGCACATTTATTATGAGCTCATAATACCATAGGCCCAAGAGCTTCTCCCAACACCCGGGGTCCTTCGTCTCTTGGCTCAAGGGACTTCACACACACCCGGTGTTCTTCATCCACTTGAGGGTCACCTAGGTCCAATTTTACATCCTTAACTTAACCCCATACTCATAGGTTGATAAAGTGATTAAGGATGAGGCTTGAACATCTCTTTGATTACATCATGAATTCGTGAGCCACAATTTTATCAATTTGAGATCTTTACATCTCTATTCTTGTTCTTTCATGGAACCTCAATTTATCCTTATTGATAGCCTCATACTAGGCTTCATTGATAATTCATTTTTATGCTTATTTTCGACATATAAATGGTTTCATTGCCTTAGATTCACATTATTATCATATAGTTTATATCATTCGTATTTACGTTCAAGCATGAGACAATTAACCAATACCTTATTTCACTACTAATCATAATTCATTTATTTCTGCCATAATTATATTATTCTAGCATTATATTTCTCATTCATAATCATGAAATGCTATTTACCTATTGACATATCTTTATTTATTTATTACTAATATATATTATACTATATATTTAATTACTTAATGAACAACGTACCTGTGATAGTTACAGACTTACCTTGGCTGCCCCCGTGTCTTCCTTGTGATATCTTCTTGCTTATTGCTTCTTCCGATGGTGATTTCCTTCTATCTCACAATCTTTATTTATTTCCCTTTCAAGGGATATATTCGAAGAGGCATGTCTCTTATTATGCTTGGTGGTAAAAGACATACTTACCCTCTTATAATTTTTATTATTTTATATTAATTCTCTTTGTGGTAAACTAGTTTTAAGCATACGTAACTCCGGATAGGTTAAAAGATGTTTATTTATTTTATTTATATTTATATTATATCATTTATATTATAATAAATGATATATTATATATTCTATATTATTTATACTATATCATTTATATCATTATGCTTGGTGGTAAAAGACATACTTATCCTCTTATAATTTTTATTACTTTATATTAATTCTCTTTTGTGGTAAACTAGTTTTAACCATACGTAACTCCGTTATTATAAGAGGATAGGTTAAAAGATGTTTATTTATTTTATTTATATTTATATTATAATAAATGATATGTTATATATTTTATTTTATTTATACTATATCATTTATATCATATTAAATGATATATGATTTATATTATATTATTTGTATTTATATTATAATGTAAGATAATTATAAGAATATTTGTATTTATAATATTAGATATATTTATAATATATTATATTTATATATATTGTTATTTATAATATGGATATTATATTTAATTATAATAAAATATTCATACAATAATATTATTTATTAAATAATATATAATGTGTGTAAGTATTTTTATCATCGGAAATAATATTTTAGAAACCATCTTTATCGTGTTCAAATCTTTACTTTAACAATGTCTTGATATGGGGACATGACATCCACCCACACTTTTTTTTAATATATATAATATTATTTAAATAGTAATATAGATACTTAAAATCATAAAAAAAAAAATCAATTTTCAATTTTCTATACATCACATCCCTAACAGGCTATAGGTTGCTGTAAAACAGTGGGCAATTGCTTTCTTTAGGTGGGAAAATCGTGCAACTTCAGGCATTTCTTTTGTTTTTTTTTATAACAATATTTATTGCACATACATACCAACTCCGACCTGCAAAACGCTGGGGAGTCATTGTCATATAATTCTGGCGACCGAATTATATGATCATATCAATCGACAAAGATACGTACTTTAGTAAGACCAACATTGGCAGCCGGGCATCTGTACTTTCAACAAAACTTAATCTCTGGTATTGGATACGTACTCTACATATAATTTTGGCCCATAGATTTCTATATATCTCTCTTTGGGCAGACAGAAAATGCTGCAAACCAGCAAAGATGGCACCATATTCAGCCTTTAAATCCTTCAATAATTCATACTTTGAGGATAGCGCTGCCTTTTTTGCAAATGTAGCATATGAACTATTCAGGCGTTTTGTAATATGGATTGTTTCGGCAGGCTCTATTCCCCAGCACGTTGCCATCATAATGGATGGCAATCGGCGATACGCAACGAAGAGGAATATGAAGAAATCGAAGGGGCATGAGTTTGGATTTATCAGCCTCATGCATACGCTCAGGGACTGTTACGCATTGGGGATAAAATGTGTCAGTGTTTACGCTTTCAGTATTGAGAATTTCAAGCGCTCAAAGGAGGAAGTTGAGACGGTCATGAATTTGATGCAGGAGAAGCTGGAGATGCTCATTGAAAAGGAGAGCATTGTTAATCGATATGGATTTCGTCTGCAGATTTTAGGAGATGTGAGCCTTTTTCCCCTGCAAGTAAGAGACGCTGCAGACAGAGCCATTGCTTTTACTAGAGATAATGATAAGGCCATTCTGAATATCTGTGCTCCTTATACTGGGACACAGGAGATTGTCCAGGCTGTTGAAGGCGTTATCAGGGATGTAGCTGAAAAACGTGTTAGTGCAGAGGAAATAGAGCGCCATTTGTATACGTCGAATTGCCCAGAGTCAGAGCTTTTGATTAGGACTGCTGGAGAGACCAGGCTAAGCAACTTTTTTCTCTGGCAAACTTCCTTTTCCTTGCTTTATGCTACTCCAATTCTCTGGCCTGAGTTTTCCTTCAAACACCTCATCAGGGCTGTTTTGGAATATCAGAAAGCTTACCCTTTTCTACAGAAGCAAAAAGATCAATTAGTAAGGCTTGTTCCTCGTCAGCACCATGACTGATTGTATTAGTTTTAGAGTTGAGTTTGTTGTTATCGTAAGCAGGTCTGCTAATTTCTGTTATGTAAAATTGCGTTGTTCTATTAAATAATTTTTCTCCTTTTGAAAATTTAAGTTTTTCTTTTTATATTTGATGTCATGCCATTCACCTCAAGTTTAGAGGATGGTGTTATCAGAGCAATTGTTACACAGAGGTTGTATATAATTTTGTAGCCTATGCCTGGAGAGGAGATGTAAGCTACATTACCTTAGATTTCCTTCAGACGAAAGGAGTGACCTGGGCGTTTTAGACGGCGCTAACAGATTTTTTTGTGTCTTCCCCAACGGCGGATTTCTCAAATCCTTTTTATCATTTATTTTTATTTAGTTAATCCGACAATGTCATGCATTCACCAACTTCATTGATGTCATTATAATTAATTGTTGCAGTCCATGCGTGTAGTAAATAATCGGTCAGCCGTTCGACCACTACGTAGGTCCCACCGGTATAAAACTTTTCTTAAATAATTGTCGTGGAATTTAGCAAGTCATCCGTACATTGTTGTTAATGTATTGGAGGTGGGTATGTTAATCACAACTTACCAACCAGATAAACTTTTTCTAAATAATTGTTAAATAATTGTTGTGGAATTCTCCAATTTATGGTGAAAGTCATTGACTTGGTGTTTCCAGCCTTTCAAATCATAAATATACGCTACCTTAATCACAGCTTATCAACGGTATAAACTTTTCCTAAACTAGTAAAAGCACCAAATGTGCTATCAAATAGTTAATAGGCACAAATATTTATAGGCCTATCACTAAACAGTTTATATTTTTATTTTTATGGAAAGTCATTACATGTAGTTGTTGGTAGACAAGGCTATAAATACAATAAGAAATTCAATTATTTTTTTGCAAATAAAAATAATTGAGTGGTATTAATAAGCCCATGAAGTAAATTGTGAATGAACTAAATAAATTCTAAGCAATCAAGAGATTAGGTGAACTGTGCAGTACCTAAATAATGCGCTGAGTGTAAACAGCCGGTGAGTTGTGAAATTTGGTTCGGTGACATTTTGACTTCTAACGTTTGTCCTTTTATCTTTGTCTTTTCCCTTTTCCGTTTCTGTTTCCTTCACATCTCTTATTCACATGTTACCATGCACATATGTCCATACCATACACGAGAAATTTTGCCACCCAAGTTCAATTTTTTAAAAATTTGCCGCCCAATCAACTATTAAATGGGTTTCCCACCCATATTTGATGCCATTCTCAGCGATGCAGAGGAGATGAGGGAATGGATTGAGAGCGAGGAATCTCTGCAAAGACGTGGTTTGCAGAGAGTGAGCGTGGGCATGTCCACTGATGATTTTTTTTTGAATATTCTCATTTCACCTCAAAACTGTGCTCAGACAAGTGCCCCAACATTGTCAATCTCTACCTCAATCTCGTTGCAGGAGAAGGTAAGTGCCCCATTATTCTTTATTCATTCCTTCTTAGGATACGATATGGTTTTATTAAAACAGATGGTAAGAAGAATAATGATTGTAGGAATATATTTACCTCACCTGTGCGAGGCTCACAAAACACGAAGTGTTAGCGTAAATCTCTCCGTAAATCCTCCATGAATAATGGAAGATCCTTCACGCATGTATAAGCTAACTAAAGAAACACTAGTTAACTCTGCCTCTGCCATCGTAACTTCTGAACAAGCAGGAGTATATTGTAATATCCTACATGCAATTTTATCATTCACAAATTATTGAATTCAGCTCTGTTTTTTTTTCTCTGCTTTTTTCGTTTTTATGTATGCTTGAAAATATCTCTGTAGATCTGGAGAATTCTACATGGTATCAGAGCCACTCGGAATATTTTCAAGCCTCTTTGACATAGTAGAGAGGCATTGGTTGTTGTTGGGAGATGTTTGGAATGAGACGGTACTCATGCTGATCAAATTTTCTCCTAAGTGCACATATATGGAAATGACCTACTTCAATCATCCATGTTAGCAATGATTAGATTTGATAATGGTGCTATAGAATGAGATGTTTTGGTCATTCAAGGTGTCCAATCCTTTAGAGAGCAAAGGGACTCATTCCATTCCTTCGTTTGTTAGTTGGGTTTGGGTGGAGCTTAGGATGATAAATTATTTGCAGAATTTAACCTTGCATTTGAATCCTACTCGAGGGAATTTGAAGGCAGTTGGGGGTGCACTCTAGAAACACTGATTGGGAGCTCAAAGACGTACAATTCTCTTATTTGGAGGCGTGATCTGGGTGCCGATTCATCTCTGCTCACCATTTTCTTTTGGCATTCAATTTACTGTTAGAGGCATGCAGAAGGAGGCGTTTGTGTTTGGTGGAAGATACAATTCAAGGAATTCCATAATACTTGTCAACTGTACAAAGTGGACTGTTGTCTTCTGTTGACCTCCGTATTGACAGAGTTTCCTCTGTTCTTCACAGGCTAAGGGTCGATTTGCTTGCTGGCCTTGGCTGTATCTGCAGGCGCATTCATCAGAGAGACTGTGATTCAATCTGTAGCCACAATATGCTGCAATTTCACATGGTATTTCTCTTTTGATTTAGGGCTATTACTTGCAATTCCTTTGTGTGATTCAACAATTCTCATATAAAGTTTCATTTAAGGGGGGGTTAATCATGTCTTTTAAATATCATTTTCATCATTTTGTTGTTAGGCTAGATTCAGAGAATTTCTTGTCTTGGAAACAAGGGATAAAGAATCACTGCCTTGAGCAGAATCTACTACCCTATCTCCTAAGACTGGTTCCTCAACCAAGTGACTATGATGAAAAAAATGCATGGTTTAATAATAATGACATGGTCTATGGACTAATATGTCTTGCTATTTTTGAGGATACTTTGTATCACATAGAGCACACTGAGTGCCCTTTTACTGCTTGGATCATCATCCAACAGTTGTATGGAGACATTGAATTTTCATCTAAAAGTGATGCTTTCTTGGAGAACCAGGCTATTGATGATATTGAGACTTATGCTGCCTCATCTAATGTGGACACATCTAGTATGGATGATCAGTCCATTGATACCCCATCAACAACACCTATTGCAGATTTAGATTCCAGAGATGCTTCTTCGAGAGCCTCGAGTGATTCTTGAGAGAGAGATTATTTATGTCTTTTGGATTCAGTACATTGGGACCTCATTCTACCAGACATTTCTTTTTTGTTTGTAGAGTCCCTCATTTCGGATCTAGATGACACTATTGAGGATATATGTCTTCTCTTTGAGGACCACTCTTTTGTCCTTGCATCTGTTGCTACTTCTGAGCTCTGTGTTGCTTCTTCAAAAGCTTCTAATGGCTTCTTGCAGTAGGGCATCCATTGTCTTCCTGATTTAACTTTCTGGGATGATCTCTTGATAGGAGTTTCAAACTTGTTTATGGAGACTCACATTTCAGGTTTGGAGGACACATTTGAGGAGTTATCTCTCCTCTTTGTTGACAGCCACATCAACGCTGTTGGCCCACCATCTTCATCGCCTTCGCAACTTGCTCTATATTAGTCTTCACAGGATCTTGGATTGCCATCATCACTTTCTGACATGTGGACATGTGAGCAGTTTTCAGATGCACATCATCTGGATTTGGATTCCAGTATCACCCATCTTTTTGGATTGGCTTCTCCAATCACCAATGGATCCTTTTCTTCCTAAGGGGAGAAATGTAGTTTGTAGGTAGTGGATCATATTCTGTCTTCAGGCATTCATCATTGGCACGGGAGCTCTTTCATTATGGGGGGATTTATATCTTCTTTTCTTATATTCTCTATATATTTGTGGGGAAATTTATATGTACATGGGTACCTAAAATGGCCTTGATGCCAAGATGCATCTTTGTTGGCTATATTGGCTTTTGTCTCCTTAGTTAGATTTTCGGGGGGGGGGGTTGTTCCCACAGGGTTTTATTTTAATTATTTTATTTTATTTCAAAGAGCTACTTTTTTTTTTGTAATATGTAACTTTTAATTTTAGTTTTGAAAAGCTCTTTATTATTTTGTTAATTGTTTTGTCTTGTTTTTATTGAAAAGTATAGTAAATCTTATATACTTTTATTTGTAGGTATTAATATATATTTTAAAATTTTGATGATTGTAATATATATAAATTTAATATTAAATTATGCATTATATTATAATTATTATGATAATAATACATTCATTTTATTATATATTTAAATAAATAAATATTTTAATATTTAACCTGAAGAAAATATTTAATAAATTAGTGTAAATTTTGGATTTTTTCAATAGAAACAAAATATTTAACTTATGATTAATATTTGCAAGATGATTATTTTAACCATTCTTATGATAAATATAAATTAAAAAAAACCATTTAATAGATAACAAGTAACATATAGGTTGGAAGTATTACTTTTGTTTGGATGTGAAGTCAGACTTTCAATTCATCTCCCTTGTTTTATCTCTTCATTTTCTTTGAAGAGTATTGTATAAATTTGGGGAAATATGTTAGTCTTGTTGAGGAGAACTTTTCATGTAATTGTTGTGATTAATAAATGAACAAAATATCACTTCTCCCAATTTTTCTTAACAATTGGTATCAGAGCTACTTTGGTCTTGTTTGCAAGGAGCCCAGTGGTATGAACTCAATCTGTCCAATGTAGAAATTTTGATCCGCTTTTGGAAGAAGTTATTAAATGTGGTGACTTGGGTGAATGGCCTTCTCTTTCAGATATATTGATCATGTGAAAATGGTGAAGGGGCACTAAGGATTTTGCTTTAAAGTATAAAGGGTTAAACGGGAAAGATTAGTATTATTTAGAATACATTTGAAATATGACAATAATTGTCAAAAGGCAAAAGAGATTTGCAAATCTCATTGAGGAACCCCAGGACAATAAGTAAAAGCTTCCAAATCAATCAAGAAATTTAAATAAAAATGAAATTGCTGAAATTTTTCAAATCGTAGCAAGAGGTTATCTAGTTGTAGCCAATAAATCATCTTTTTCTTAAGGATAAAACACTCCATGGATTGAGGAAGTTAGTTTGCTGGCTCAAGGCAGCGGAGACCCTTTTCATAGAGCGTTCAACATTCCTCCACTTTCATTTGAGTCGTCTCTAGACCAAATTGCTGCAAGGAGGAGGAAGCGTGAGTATAGTATCATAGGGAACACCTTTCTTAGATGAACGAGGGCACAGTCAAAGCCAATGCTAAGCGAAGGAGAAAAATGAAGAACAACATATGCCTAATAATACAAAAGAAGAAGTGTTGAGATACATAGGCTCAGAGCATGCAAAGAAAAGAAATGGGGTAGAGATGGACTAGAGAGATTCGAGATTGTTGGGTAACTTTAGAAGGAAAAATGAAGGGCAAGATTGGTTAATTGTACAAAAAGTAATACTTCTAATGACCAAATATTGTGTCCTACTTAGAAGGCTGGAGCAATATGAGGAGGTAGGGGATTGTGTTTCTTCTACACAGAGAAAGGCCAAGCTGCATCAAAGAGCAATAGATATGTTGAAGCCATTATAGAAAAGTCTGTCTAAGAAGTATTTAGGACATGTCCCTGGACTACAAGTTGGAGCCAACCATTGTGGTGTAGATGAATCTTCCTTGATGTTATCTAGTGCTTTCACCACTTCGGCCCCCATGATTCTATTTTTCCTCCTCCAACAATCTTGGCTTTGCAAGGATTTTAGAGCTAGAATACTTCACTGTAAATGTTATTTCCTAATAAAACTTCATTAACTGCGACGGAGGAGGAGAATAATAGTTCAAGTGTTAATTTTAAAACATGTAAACAAGAAAGATGCTTGCATAGAAGGAGAAATGGAGTGTTTTGCAGCAAAGTATTCATGTTGGGTGTTTGTTGTTGGCTCCCTAATCACATGAAGAGAATTGGGTTGTGATGACTATGGTTTGATGTGCTTATGTTGGGTGCATGGTTTCAATCCCTGGCATTGGAAGGTAGTGTTTTGTTAACCTCGAGTGCATGTAAGAACTATGGAGTCGATCATTGGATGATCTAAAAGCTTTTAAAATAGCCCAACTCCTCCGTATGCTTGTGCAGGGTGGTGGTTGTGGAATTGGACTACAAGTTGGTTGTTTGTACTTGAATGCCTCAATTTCATATTGTTTTGATCTGAGGGTCTTGTAAATTTTTCATTCAAAATCTATGGTTATGCTTATCTATGTTGTTCTATTGTTCTGGTTTAACTTTTTGGTGGTTTTCAGACTTGTGGGTCTTCTAGATGATAAGTGGATATGGATTTGCATGTGTCAGTGACATGGTGGTTTTACAGATTTTACACAGTTAATCAAAACTTGTGGTTTTGTAGATTTGTGCATAAACTATTTTTTCAGATTATGAATCCTTGGGGGTATTTCTAGATGCAAGATTGTTGCATGTTTGCATGTATGCTTCATGCATGGTTTTGAAAAGGTTATTTGTAGCTTTCTCAGTGTGGAGTTGTTACATGTTTAGTCACTCATCATTTCTACACTATTTGTTTGATGGGTTCCTTGACTATGGTTACTCATTATAAATTTGTTTGGAAAATCAGATTTGACATTGATTTGTGTTTGAGTCTTGAGGTCTATAGGTTATCCTCTTTGATATCTTAGTTTGCAAGTTACTAATGTGATGATGAGTTTGCATGTTTTCATTGGTTGGGATCTTTGATTTATGCAGTTATGTGGATTAGCTACCCATTTGTTGCAGTGGGATGACTCAGATGTGGACTGTCTATATCCATGAGATCGATTCAATGTTCATGCAAAGTTTATTAGTTGGCCTTGTATGTGGTCATTTATGCATTGATTTGTTGCTTTGCGATGAGAGGATGGATGATTAGATTTCCTAGATAGTCAGCTATTTGACTTGTGGCATGTTTATCACTATACCATGGATAGCTCAGTATCATGTTTTAGTGGGAGCTTTGGTAGTGATGTGGATTCATCACCTAGTGATGGATGATCTTCTATAGTGGTAGTTGGTGTCATGGAGGAGCTCTTGGTAGTGAGAGTTCTTTGACAATTTTTTAGTTCTATTTTAGGAGATGTTTATCTTCATGTGATTGTAGATGTTGATCCTTGTTTACAAGATGTTTTTTATTGTGCCATGGTTCATTCTTGATTCTAGATTAGAGTGTTGGCATGATATATATTCTCTTGATACATGATATGTTCTTTGGAGCATGTGGTCTTCCTTTGTGGAGATGTTAGATCATGATGTCATGATGTGTTCCTAGGTTATGTAGACATGCAGTGGGAGCTTTGATAGTGGTCTTGTTGGTTCTCGTGATACTAAGTACATTGTTCATTTTCTTGGAGAGCTTCATGTGGCGCAATGTTGCATTTGGAGCTTAGCATGGATTGATCATGGAGGTGCTTATGGATACTTGGAGACTTGGGTGAGGCTAGAGTCTTTTGGGGTTAGAGACATTTGTTGAGATGGTTACTCTTTGGAGGTTTCAATAGGAACACTAAGGAGCCTACACATGGATATGAACATGAGTTTATATGGACCTAGAGGAGATTGTTCTTGGAGAGAGTCATTATGACTTGGTATATCCTAGAGGAGCATTCTCATTCCCTCCTCTTGGTCTACTTAGCGGATTATCTTCTAATAGATATTATCCATCCTATTTTTTAGATGCATTTCTCTTTATGCTTTATCTTCTCATGGTTATTGACCTTGATCTATGTTATTGACCTTGAGCTATGGTTATTCATTCTGGAGGGTTCATTTGAGGGATGTTGGTATGGTTATCTCCTTCTGGCTATTTTGAGGTTTTTAATAGAAATAAAATATTGGATTTTCAATAGAAACAAAATATTTAACTTATGATTATTATTTGGAAATGTCTTAGCAAGATGATTATTGTAACCATCCTTATGAGAAATATAAATAAAAAATCATTTAATAGATAAAAGGTAATGTATAGACCTTGGATTTGTTACCTTGTCCATTTTTGACAATATTCATTTTGTGAATGTAAATATGAATCAATTAAGAAGTTTTGAAATTTGAAAGACATAAAGACATAAATATGCACTATGACCTATTGTATGATAGAACCATAATTGGCATAAAGACGTGTTGTTTTGGATGGAGAATAGATGCTCTTCCCAAATGTAACGGAAAGTAAAAAATAAATGAAAGAAGTTTGACTTTAGTATTGGCTCCACTTGCGTGTCAGCTAGGACTAATAATGCACTAACTATTGATAGTAATAGTAGAAGTGTTTAAGCCAGTAGATCATTATTGTGGAACCAAAGGCATAAAGGAAAATTGTTGTCCCTTCTTCAAGGTTGTTCTGCTAAGAAATGACATAAATTAAGTATTAATACATTCAATGATATCCTTGTGAACAATTCTTTGAAAAGATGGGTCCAAATAAAGTCAAAATTTGGAATACCTGAGTCGAAGAGAACAACGTATACATGTCTTTGTAATGTAATTAGTGTAGATTTATCTCAGTTTGTTGTTGTGAACAAAGATGAGTGGGTTAGCATAAAATGGATGGATGGAACAAAATTTTTGAAGATGAAACCTAAAAGATTATATGAATTAATGATGGATTATCAAGTGGTATATGAGCACATTAACTCTACTTGGAATGTCTATAATTTAGAACATAAGTTGTTGTCTAAATCCCTTACTGTTATCTAGTCAAAAGTTCTTGAACCTAAAAAAAGTTGTTTTATGTGGTTGTTAATTCTTAAAAAGCTTTCTTTAAATATGACAATAAATTGTGTTCTTTTTGCAACCAACATGAGACCCATGATCATGTGTTTTTTGACTAAAAGTTTGCATGTGAAGTTTTGGAATACTTTATGGGAAAGATTGAAGGTTGGTCTTTTAAAAATAATATAAGCAAACTAGATATTATATGTGGTTTTGTCAGTAATTTAGATGCCAATGCTAATTTTTTTGGCTTTTATTTTCTACTAAGATCTTGTGGTCATTGTGGAAGGCTAGGAATGAAGAAGTATACTAGAGAAGGGAGAGGGACCCTACTAGTATTTTTTTAGGCTCACCTTTAATTCTATTTGTGAATAGGTGACTGCAACATTGAAGATTCCTATAGACAGGTTCATGAAGATAGTGGATGAAGGGTCTGTAATGGTATTTAAATATAATATTTAGACAACAGAACTCTAGCCCCACAAGCATAGGAAGGTTGATCCAAGTTTTCATAAAGAGTGTATGAAAAACCACAACATGTATAGCAATCATCCTCTGGTTGAGGATAGATCAGAAGAAGATATTGGAGGAGTGGAATTCACTTGTCAAAACTTTAATATAGACAACAATATGTTAAGGAATTCTCCTCCAATAGGGGCTCTTAAGGAATGGGATTCTTTTAAGAGAAGTGATAACAAACATTATATAAGCAAAGAGGGAAGGATTTAGGATGAACAACAATAGAGGGCATCAATGAGGGTAACTGAGCTCATGGACCCACATACCAAGTTGACCATCATACTGAAAAGGAAAAGAACATTCCAGAGATTGTTAGAGAGCAATAGGACAATGATGCTCAGATGGATATAATAGACTAGAATTATGCTTTTATAATATGATATAGTTTTTGTATACTAGTTTTGATTACATGGTATTTGTAGAAACTAGAAATATTGAGTGAATGTGAGTACCAATTTGAGCCACCTGAGATGAACAGAAGCACACTCAACCTGCAAGAAAACTGTTAGTGTATATATATTTCATATATATATATATATATATATATACATAGGCATAAGCCTACTTAGGTGAGTCATTTTACATTCTTGACACATGTCAAGGTTGTTAGGAGGTTAGTTGAGGAGTCATCAAGTCTCCCCACAAAGAAGTAGGTCCTATGCAAAAAGAGGATGCCCATGTAAGAATGCTGAAAAAGATCCATTTGTGGCAAATGCCGTTTCTCCCCTATAGGAAGAAACAACTCCAATGGTGAATGCTCAAAGAAGCATGGTGACGTGGCAAGTCTCATGAAGTACCTTGTCTCAAAATACTACTCAAATGTTGTCATGTTGATGTTGAAATGAGTCATGAGCAAATCAGGAGTCCCATGCCTAATTGAGATAAGTGAATTCTCAAAATCATGTGAAAACTAATGAAGAGAAAGATCCAAAGAACTGATGAATGTTCATGGAATGTCAATGCATGCCATGTGGCTACAATGCAAATCCCACGAGATATCCTACAAAGAATCACTGGAAGCCCTCGGTAAAGCCTCACTGAACTTTGTAGTAATAGTAGGTGTATGTATACTATCATCAAACAGAAAGATAATATCCTCCAAAGTGTCATCAAGATTTGAAATGTGAGACTATATTAACAACCAAGAGATATCTAGCAGAAGTGTGTCCCAATGAAGTGAATCCTAAATACATAAATGGCCCTGTTGTTGAGAATCACTAGAAGCTCTCAAAGAAGCAACATTGGACTCTAAAGTAGCAATAGGTACTTTAGGATATGGAATGTCCTCCAATGTAGATGGGGTATCAATAAATGTCAACCAAATAGACTGGTCATCCCATGAGGATGTGTCCATACAAGAAGGGGAAATAGAAGTCTCAGTATCATCCACAAGAGCCTAGTTATCCATAGAAACATCACTTTCAGATGAAGAATCAAGATCTCCATACAACTATTAGATGATGGTCCAAACAATGAAAGGGCACTCAGTGTACTCTATATTATGTAAAATATCCGCATAAATATTAAGACCTAGTAGTCCATAGACCATGTCTTTTTTGTTAAACCATTTATTCTTATATTTATAGTCACTTAGCTCAGGAATGAGTCCAAGGAGATAGGGCAATAGATCTTGTTCAAGATAGTGATTCTTTATCCCTTGTTTCTAGGACAAATAGTTCTTTGAGGTTAGCCTAACTATAGAAGGATGGAAATAGGTACCAAAATCTATTATGTACCCCCTGAATTCAGAACTTTATCTCAGTTCATTGATTACAAAATATTGTGTAATTCCCCAAACTGAAAATATGGAAGAAAGTGCGGAAGTGTACAAGACACAACACAAAGGATACCACTGTTGATTCAAAATTGGATTCCCCCTTGAATTTGACACTTTATCATGTAGTGTGTTAGGTCTAAGAAGGTTGATTAAAATCATACCCTAATACTTAGCCTTTTTACAAACTCACTTCAATTTTGGCACTCTAAAGTTGCCTTTTAAAAGAATTTTCTATATTTTGGCACTAATAATTTCTAAAAAGTACCTCCAAAATTAGAGGGTGGAGGTTAAAATTAGCTTAATCTAAAAAAAAGCACCTCCATGAGAAAGAAAAGATCATCCAAGCTTTAGAAAAAAGTGTTTTATTTTAGAGAGAAAATATACTTCTAATCTTAAAAAAGTTCCTCCAAATTTAAGAACAAAACACTTAAAAAAGCACCTTTCCAATTTCCAAAAACACCTTTGGACACCTTCAATCACTACGAGGAGCAATAGAGGAGGGATCTCTCAACTTCCTTGAATCTTGTCCTTCAACAACACTATGAAGATCTCACAAAATTCAAACAAACTTCCACACAATCATGCTCTGATACCATGTAGAAACCAGGAACATTGAATGAATGCAAGTACTTATTCAAGCCACCTGAGATGAACAGGAGCACGTTCAACCTGCAAGAAAATAAGTATTGCAAACAATGGACAATTGGAATGAAAAATATGGGATAATGAATTAGCTTACAAGATATAGTACATATAGGGCACAATCGATTAAGAACTGTTGAGCCAATAATAGGAAAAGCTCACTAAGAATAGTGGTGCTCCAAGAATAGAAAAAGAAACCACTTAACTTAGACAAATCTAATCTAGGCATGCCAAGTATAGCTCTAGGCTAAACATAGACTCCTAAATATGCACTCCTAAGCAAGCTTAATATACACCAATAGTATTAACTTGTAATAGTTGTATTATGAAGAAACATATTATAGGTTGTATATTTTGATGGAGTGGCCCTCTTAGCCACTAATTGTACTTGTCTATTTTATTGGTAATCTATCTGTAAGTTAAAAAAAGATGTATTTCAAGTTGTGTTTCTCAACCTATAGTTTTCAAATTACAAAATATTCAATTTTCCCAATGTATGAATCCCAAATTTTCAAATACAATAAAATTTCAAATGTCTTTCATATGTTTTCATTTTTATATTACAACAATATTCATTTTCCCAATTTGAATGATTCATACATTGAGAAAATGAATATTATGTAATTGTATATTTTGTAATTAATATAAATAATTGTATATGCATAAATAAAATACAAGATTAATATTCACTTTAATAATTTTTGGATCCCAACATTTCAAAAATAATTATGAATCGACTAAAATGGTCATAAATTTGAAAGACATCCTACAAATGATGAATTAAATAATGAATGAATTAAAAAAGGTAAAAAAAAATTGAAACATGCAATAAATTATAAATGACCTAAGAAGCTTAGAATTTTGAACTACATATTACAAATCATAATCTAGACATGTGTAGGTTGAAATATATATTGTGTGTTTTAACCTACTATTTTCTCTACCAACATTCAATCAACAATATTCATTTTCTCAATAATCATCTTGTAAAACACATTTCCATTTTCTCAATAATCATCTTGCAAAACACATTTCCAAAATCTAAAATTTACACTAATTTATTAATTTTTTTCTCTTAGTTAAATATTACAATATTTATTTATTTAAATATATAATAAAATTTATTATCATAATATTTATAATATAATACATAATTTAATTTCAAATTTATATATATTACAATAATCAAAATTCTAAAAAATGTATATTAAACCTACAATGAAAATATGTAATATTTACTACACTTTTCAAAGTAAAAAAACAAAACAATTAACAAAATAATGAAAGAGCTTTTCAAAAGTAAAATTAAAAGTTACAGTATTAACAAAAAAAAAGTTCTTTCAAATAAAATAAAATAATTGCTAAATAATTAAAAAATATGTGTCTATGTATGTTGTGAATAAAATAGTTTTAAAGTAAAATAAAATAACTCTTACATGAATAAATATGTTTGTGTCTCTTTTTCATCTATTTACTTATCTATTTGTGTAGTTTTTACTAGTTTAAATAGATTTTAATATTAAATATTTATATAGAAAAATCAACTACATATTATTATTTTGTATTCTTGCCATTTTTGTTTCTTTTATAATTTTTTAAATAAATCTCTTATTTAAAAAATAGATATATACTTAATAAGTTACATAAAGTAATTAGAAAAGTTATGCATTGAATAAACATAACATATAAAACTATTGAAATAATCTATTTCCACAATAAATATAATAATTATGTAGTTAAAATATAGATTAAATAATTTATTAAAATTGTTCAATTATAAAACTTTGACATTATTGATATACTGATTTACTTAAAATATGAGTAAATAATTTGTTGATAGATAAATTAGTATAGATATCTAGATGCCTTTGATATCTATATTAGTTTATATTTAGATTATTAATCTTCTATTTTATTTATGCATATGCAATAATAAAGTGAGTCATTGTAATTTATAAAAACATAAAGCACATATTATAGAAAGGTTGTAGAGATAACTAATCACATGGTAGGACCTCTGATGTAAAAATTAAATTAGGTTATGTGACAAAGTCTTATCTTAAGCAACACTATTGAGTCTAATAAATTTTTTTTCCATCACATATTATTACACCACACAAATATCTAAAACAAACTATAAAAAACATTTTCATTTCAAAATCATGCTAAAACTACACATCCTAACATTATAAATGACCCAAAAATTTATTCTAATTTTTATTATAAAGAAATGAAAAAAAATTAAAACATTAAAATAAACACTTATTTGTAAGCTATAGATTTTTTTAAAAAGTCCATATTAAAAACAATAGTTTCACTACGTTAATAAAATATTTTAAATTATAAAATATTTTATTAATGTAGTGAAACTATTGTTTTTAATCTAAAACAATAGTGTAGTCAAACTATTGGTTTAAAAAAATTGGTACTTTTATTGTGTGCGTCAAAATCATTTAAACTTCTAGAAGAAACAGTCGTACTCGCAGGTCCCATTGCCATGCTATGTTCATGGATTGTATTTCATGATGTGTATGGGCATATGATATGACATATATACATGCCGTTTGAATGGAGAAGAGCTGCTTTTTTCAAAAGTAACAGAAAGTGAAATTAAATGGAAGACTGTTGACCGTAGTGTGGGTTCCACTTACCTTCTCAGCTGGGATTAACAACACACCGACTGTTTAAGCCTTACCTAAATAATGTAGGATAATAAAATCCATGTTACTAATTTCATATCGACCAAACATTGCACAAAATAACTCTTAAAAAACATATATGTATGAAGTGTGTGTTTGAATCAACTATGTGTGAAGTGATTGAACTAACATTTTCCTATCGACCAAGCATTGTACAAAATAACTCTTAAAAAACATATATGTATGAAGTGTGTGTTTGAATCAACTATGTGTGAAGTGATTGAACTAACATTGTGTGAAGAGTGTGCTTTAACTTTGGCATTCACTTTGTGTGTGTTTGTTCTTTGGCATATTTGAACTTGAGTGTTTACTTGTGTGTGATTGAACTAACTTTGTGCATTAAGCATGTTTAAAATTTGGCACATGTTCACTTTCTATGTGTGAAGTGTGTGTTTTAACTTTGACATTCATTTTGTGTGAATTGTGTGTGTGAAATTTAATTTGGGCATTCACTTTGTCTAGTGTGTGTATTTGAATTTTACTGTGTTTTATAAATTTGGCACCTACTTTATGAGTGTGTTCAAGTTTGGAATGTTCGAACTTAAGTGTTAATGTATGCTTGTACTAAATTTGTGTGAATGAATTATGTTTGAACATTGACATATTCACTTTTGGTTTATGTAAATTGTGTGTGTTGGGGGGGGAAGTTAATTTAGGCATTCACTTTGTAGTGTGTGTTTTTTTTAAAAAATTGATATTCACTTTGTGTGGTATATGTGTTTGAACCAACTTTGGAATTTGTTGTGTATCTATGTGAGCTTAAAAGAACTTTTACATTTAGTTTTTCTTTATTTATGAATGAACTTAAGCTAACACATTTTGTGGAGTGAATGAACTTCAAAGTTATCACATTTTGTGGAGTGTATGGAAAAACTTTGATATTCATTTTGTGTAGAATGCAATTGAAAGATTTGAAATTCTTTATTTTGTATGTACAAATGAGCCTTGGATATCATTTTGTGTAGAGTGTATGAATGAACTTTGATGTTCACTTTATGTGGAATGTGCTTGAAAGAACTAACATTCCTTTTTTGTGTGTGCACACGAATGAACTTTGGATATCATTTTGTGTGATGTATGAATAAACTTTAATTTTCACTTTTTGTGAAATGTGTCTACAAACAAACTTCAATGATGTTCATTATGAGTCTTTGTGTGTTTGAATAAATTTTGACTTTCATTGTGTGTGTGTGTGTGAATAAACTTTGACATTCATTGTGTGCATGTTTGAAAGTTAACTTTTGCATTCACTTCATGTGAAAAGTGTGTGTGTGTGTGTGTGTGTGTGTGTGTGTGTGTGTGTGTGTGTGTGTGTGTGAAAGATATTTAGTTTTGTCATTCAGTTTGTGTGAAGTGTGTGCCTATGTATTTAAATGAAATTTGTCACACTCTGTGTGTGCATGCGTGTGTCTGTGAATGAGTTTTGGTACTCACTCTATGTGTGTACAAAAACACTTATGTTCACTTTGTGTCAAGTGTATGTGTGTGTGAATTAACTATGGTTTTCATTGTGTGTGGGTGGGTAGGTTTGGAAGTTAGCTTTGGTCTTCACTGTGTGTGCACATGTTTATGTGAATGAAATTTGGCATTTACTTTATAAAAATTATAAAATTATAAACTCTAACCCTAATTATAAAAAATAAAACAATCAAATCAAATCTAAAAACTAAACAAATTATCAACACATCATATTAAATATTGGACTTTCAAGCGACCATATATGGGCATGAACTCCATTTTCTTTTCTACCATTTTTTTATTAAAAACATGTAAAAAATAATATCATATCATTCATTTTTATTTTGTAATTCTTCTCAATATAAAATAAACTGTAAATACAATTCTCAGCTATATTATTAAAACCAATTCAATACTTTATGAAAAAATAAACATATAATATTATAAAATATCAACACCATTAATTAATTTTAGCTCATCACATATTTCATTATCAAATAGTCTTATAAAAAGTTTAATTGTAAGCAAATTCATAATAAGAGAGAAAAATTTAAGCAACTCCAATCACAATAAAAACTAATAATAATATTTTTACTTGACACGAGTGGGCTTGGAAGTAGCCATCCTCTTAAGAAAAATTAAAGAAAATTTTTGTCCCTACTTTATTAATTTCTTTTTAACAATTCCATTTTGGACATATCCTTATTACGCGCAAAAGAACAATATTTCCTCTTAGAACCAAACTTGAAACTTTCTCTACGCTCCAACATTTGCATGTGCACCCGCAAGAGCATTTCTAATCATAGTACCCGCCAATTGCATCAGCTTGAAAGTTTCTATCCTTTTCAACAAATCCAGTGAATCCAACTTGTGTATATCTTACGCTTGTGCATCTCCTAAGAAAACATTTCTATTCTCATAAATGAGCCATAATTTTGTGGAGCTCCCACATCTTGCATTCATACTAATTCAAACCACTTCTAAGGAGTCCATTTTGTGCCTATTCTACAAACTGTATCAAAAGATAATATTTTCTTTTCAACATTTAGAATATTTCATCTTTAATAGATTGTCACCTTCCTCGTTTGTGCTTTCACCTTTGTATATCTTATAAACAAACTACAAAATCAACTTCTAAAAATGTAAATATTATTCAAAATAGATTCGCAATCAACAAGGGGATGCACTGAAGATTGCATTGTGGTATTATTAGAAATAAATTATTATATAGTTATATAATTTTATTAGAACTAAAATTATAACTCCTAAACTATAATTAAAACTCCTAAACTATAACTAATATATAAAGCATGCAATACAAATGTATTCCTCATCACTATGAGCACTACATAAATAAAATATTATGCCTAGGATTTACAACTAAAGAGATTTTTTCACACGCGTTGGATGGGTAGGCATCCCATAGTGGAAAGTCGGTTAAAGATAATGATGCACAAATATTCACGGGCCTATCAATAAATAGCATATATTTATATTTTGATATGCACACTGTAACTATTCTTTGTAATGTATCATCATGATTTGATTAGTTGATCATTTTATTTCTAAAGCATAATTTTTAAATGATGGAAGAAAATACTTGCAATTCAACTGCCTTATTAAAATAATACTTTTTGAAGTATGCCTTATTAAATTTTCAAATCAACTATTACTCATTTATTAACACTCTTTTGTTCTATCTCAAGGACTAAAAGTAAACATAATTAAACTATTTTACACATTTTTCATGAGTTTAATAACAAATTTAATTCAATTGTTAAAAAAAACTTAATTACATCACCCTCTTGTTTATAGAATAAAAATATAATCTAGAGTTACCTACTCAAGTTACTATTATAAACTTACTAACTTAAAACCACATTAGCCTTATAAAGATTTTAAAGATATAGAAGAAACTAAAAAGAAATAACTTATTCTTTTATTCTTCTAAAATGTTTTCATGCTTATAAAAGAAAATGAGCTAGTTATAAATAATAAAAGGAAGGCTTTCCTTACTAATTTTCAATAGTTATAAGAAACTAAATAAGGTCGACAACTATTGATGACAATAAAAGCATATAACTAAATTATCTATGAACTGACAACCATTATATATAAATATATACACATATCAAATTTAAACGTCATTAAGATAATAAGGCATACATATTGAATATAAAGTTTAATGCCCTCACAAGACAGACTGAAATCTTTATATGCTATTTATAAAGTTTTAATGCCATAACAAAGGATTAACGAAGAATCCAATGCCACTATATGTGGCAGTTAATGAAGAAGATCTTATTGCCAATATTTGACAACATTCTATTCTTAGCACCATAATATGGTAACTAACAATTTTTTTTTCCTTATGCAAAACACAATAATTCCGAATTATAACTCCTAAGAAAAGAATGGTGCCAGATATATATTCCTTGTGTTTACAGCTAGCATACTAACTTATCATAAATTCAATCTCACACACATGCCTTATACATATCCTTCTATGCTCACATAACCGCAATACACAACATATTTGGCTAAGTAGTATGTAAAAAAACATTATGATATAAATGCAATCATAAATATACTGCTACATATCATCACCAAGAATGCTAAATAAAGCCAAATTCCATTCAACATGGTTTGTTACCAATATGAAGCAGATTTAAACATTATAAACTTAAAATAAAAGCCAACACCCTCAAGAGCATGTTCTAAGTTTAAGAACTTCTAACTATACATCGCCTTCTATGGAGTTGTCTATATGAGTTTCTAAATGTAATCAGCGTTACTATAATTCATAGGGAATGTTTATGGTCAGTTAAGTAAAATTAAACACCACTAGAAGGTAACTATGGTGAAGTGACACCGCATGCCTGGATAAGTGATTAGATTCCTAACTTAGAAGGTTCTAAGAATGGATTCATACTCATAGGTCTAATTCAATTTAAAAAGAATTCAAAAGAAAAATGGATTCCTCTGAAGCCTAAAGAAATTCTTCCTTTAGGGATGTTAGAAAAGGATGGACAAAGGTTACTTAAAAAAAAATAAAAAATTAGAAGGCAAAGATCACTAGATCAACATTATAGGTATTTTATAAATCTAAACAAATCAGTGATGCTACAAAAATAATTCACTTCCAAGACAATGACTGTCTGCAAGAATGGGCATTAGAATAGGGTACGGGCATCTATCAAGCATATGAGGGATCGATATTTCATAGACATTATAATTGCATAATGTGGAAACACAAACAAGGCACTCAAATTTTTTGCAAAGAGATGACATCTTATGCAATGGTTGTGTATGCATACCAAATAGATTGATGAAGATACCTGGGATGAGATACCTGTGGCCTGGAGGTGGTCCTTCTATATTCTCTACCAAGTGCTCCTGTATTTGTCAAAGAGCAGCGAATATCCTACCATCATTTTCTTTAACAGCTGAAAGTTTTTTCTGTGGCTATCTCCATTTTTTCCCTCTCAATAGAATCAACATTGAAGGAATCAGGATTGTACCGAAAAACAATCTGCAACACAAATATAATACCAAGTGAAACCTAGAAATAGGAAATGTAATGCAAATGCCATTAATTATAAAGTAATGGCAAAATAAATATTAGTTTTTTTTGTGTGTGGGGTTATTTTTAGATTTTAATTTTAAATTTTTTAGACCATGAAAAAAGGAAGGACTGCCAAAAAAATTATTTTTTTATTAGGACTACAAATTTTTTTTGGCAGTTACAAAATGTGTGCACATATAGAATGGCCTATTGGCCAAATAATTGTTGCAATAATTTGTAGTGGAATTTATTGACTTGGGGTTGATTTATGGTAGGTTAATAATGACTTACCAACTATATAAACTTTTCCTAAATAATTGTTATGAAATTCATAATTTGCATTGAAACTCATTAATTTGGGTTTGCAAATCTTTTAATAAAGCTTGGTTTTTAGATATTTATATTTAATATTATGAGTATTATATTGAATTTTGATTATTGTAATAATAAATTATTATTATTATTATTATTATTATGAATTAGAGTGTATTAAGAATATATAATTAAATAATTAGCAAGTTGAGTATAATGGTTATTTAAGCTTAACTTTATAAATTATGGTTATAATAATCTTATACTAATGTATAATATAAATTATTTATTAAAGATGTCCTCCTTATGGTGATCTCAACTAAAACAAAAAAGGCTATAAGACACTAGAAGACATTATCACTTACACACTCACATTAGAGCCATGACATTGATAAACACAATTGGCATTAGATACGAAGTTTGGCATTAGAACACTCCCTAATCAAACCATAGGCTCTACATCATCTTGCACCATATTGGCTACACTCCTAGATTTGCATTTTTCATGCCTTTTTATTCCCCCAAGTCTCTATTTTGCCCATTGTTGATAACGGACCTGAGATATCATCTTAATGGGCCTCATTATATCCATTTTTGTGCTCTTGTGTCTCCCTCCAAGCCCCCATGTTAATTGTTTAATTTGAATCACATGTGGTCATGTGCTTATCATGCTCAAATGTTGCAGCCATAGTGGCCCATGTATGATCTTACGATCTTGTGAGCTCCAAAGAGGGGATTTAATGGTGATATTAAGTGTCGTGGATTGTGCTATAATCTTGTGATATCATGTGCCTTTGAATTGGAGTGTAGAGTTATGTTCATGTGTGTGATGTGTTTAGCAACCATGGGTAGGGTTCAATGTTGGTGGTGGATCTCATTGTTTCTATAGACACCTAAAAAATACACATGTCTTGATTCAATAAATTAGTCCAACATTCCCTCATTTTTCTAAGTCATGTACCTTTTTTCCTAAGTCCTAATAGCCTAGTCCCCTTACCACATCACATGATTTAAAAAATATTAATCATCATCCATGTTTTCCAACAGCTTGATCGTCCAACCTACCCCTAAGGGCTAGATATGGAATGAGATTTTAATGTTATTGTTTCAATCTTATTTTAGTTTCATATTTTTTGCTCATATTTCTAGCAAGACCAATGGGACACTTGTCCCTTTTAACCTTCATTTTGTAGGTGTTTCTAATTCATTTTTGTAGGTTTTCATTTGATTTCTAAAGATATTAAGGGTTTGCTTTCATAGGAAGCCTCTTGGAACAAAATAGAGGTCATGGTTGCATCCAAAGAAGCTGGGAGATGAAGAAAAACACATAACACTTCATATTTTGGTGAGAAAAAAATTTGTAATTTTTTGTTTTCTAAGACTTTCCCCTTTGTATGGCCATACGACTGTATTGCATGGTTTTTATCCTCTGTATAGTTCCTATTCTAGTTGTATCCATTGTGTAAATATTTTATACATTGGTTAAGAAATTTGTCCTCTTGGAAATATTATAATTTGTTGGGTATTAGATTTGTTTGCAGGGTATTCACTTTAATCACTAGTTTTTTGTAGGTCTGTGCTATCATTTTTGCCCATCGATCGCTTGATTTTTTCCACTAGTTACTACTCTTTGTTGGTAGGGTAAAGGTTACTATCCATCAATTACTGGTCTTTTCTACCAGTTTCTTTCTAACCACCAATGTAACCACAGTGTAGTCATTGTTTAATTAGTGCCCTAATTATTATGATAACTGACTGTAACCACCTAGCAGTTACTATAGTCACCATCAAACTAATTTGTTAAGTATTAGCCATTATCCTAAACACTAACCATTAACGTTAATCGCTAACTTCAACATTAAACCTTAACGTTAACATTAAGTGTTAGTTGTCTTTAACACTTTTCTGACCACCTCTTTCTGATCCCACATGTGACCAAGTGTTTTCCTAACCACTAGTGACAATCCTAACTACTAGGATTGACCCCTACCCATTTGAGGCCTTAAAAGCACTTTTTGTTCAAAAAGGCATAGCTTTTTATTTTGTATAAGATTTTCACATTTTTACAGACATTAGAAAGATGGTTTGGAGCACTAAACTGTGGAGAAGGTGATCTTTTTTAAGATTTAGCCTAGATTTTTAGGTATAATTGTTTGAACTCACTCTTTCTTAGTCTTTCTTTGTAAATTTCAAATGTACTTATCTTTGCATACTAAATCAAAATTTAACAGATTTTTTTTAAATTGCATAGAAAATCATGAAGAAAACTATTGTGACATCTATTTTTGTATGTGTTGACATTTTCTTCTAATTTTTTGTATGAGTTTAAATTTCATTCTAACACATCTTTCTTGCAGCAAATCATCTATCAAAGATTCATATTTCTGAAACTACTAACATATTTATGTAGCGACATTTGTCAAAGACTAGCTTTTAATCACTAGTTTAATTGCACAAATTTTATCCTTTAATAGGGAATGAACATTGTTTGTTGTGTTTGTAAAAACTTCTAAGTGTGTATGCTCTTCCCTCACACTAAAATGTGATCTTGGAAATCAAAAACACTTTCTAGTTATTTTCTTCTGTGTTAATACCAAGAATCCAAGTTGCGTATGCTCTTCTTTTGCACTACAAGGTGATCTTAGGAATTAGAAACACTTCAATTTCTTTCCTTTTAGTAGGCTTGCCTAAGGATTTCATCACCTTAGGATATGAGATGAACCATGGGTTTTGAAGAGGTCTACAAAGGGGGGAGAGAGAAAGTTGTACCTCAAAGGAGAATCATCAATTTTTGGCACAACCTTGGGGCCCCTTTTCATAAGTACACAAGGTGAAGTTGAATTTAATTGCACTTATTCCACATGATTTAGATGGGTTTTGGTTCATGAACTTTGGCCTCATGTACCTAGTGTATAATGAGGAAATCCCCTAGATGCTTATATAGCCTAGATTAAGACCTTTGACTATCTTTTTTGGTACATTGGTAAGAAGTTAGCCCTAAAAAGTTACATCATACTTTTTAGTTTGTAGAGATAGAGCTCACTATGGGGAGGGCCTTGGCCTCCATGGTAAGGGGTGTATAGGTGGTACATAATCTTGCATTCCCTATCTATATACGACTTGATAGATAGTACATTGGTGGGCCCACGCAGATTGATACACCCACTTGAATAGACTAGGCTATTAAGGTGTTTGATGTGTCTTCATGTGCTAAACATGTAAACATACTTTGTATCCACCATTAAACCAATGTGCTTCTTGTGTTTGTTGTGTCCTCTTGCAAATAGCCCTTGAACAAAATTTGAGTCCAAACATTAAACTTTTGTAGGTAGAAATAGTCAAGTAAAAAATAAGACCATAACCAAATCATCTTGAAAATGGTTGAAATCACTCCAAATCCATTTTCCAAATCATAGTCTCATACCTCACCTTGTCTGGAATCCATTATCCTAATATTTCCCAAATCCAAATCTGCATCCTAGCTCCTAATTACACCAAACTTCGATCTCCTAAATCAAAGATCCAACTTGAAATCAAGATCTTAATCCAATCATCATTTTTTAATCCTAGCCTAATCCTAGCTTACTTCTAAGGAACTTAGCCTATCTTAATCCTGGCTTAATCCAAATCTAATCCAATCTCATCTTAGTTAAGAACTTAGCCTATCTTAAGTACATATATCAATTTCATCCATCAAATAAATCAAGATCTTGAAATCTAGTTTTAGTTTTAAATATCTTTCATACAAACCAAAAATATTTCATTAAGTCATCAAATCCTATCCAAATCCATCAACCTTAGCAACTAGACCCAAGTTTATTCAAATTTCATCCTTTTTTCACACCAATTCCAATGTATCCTTTCAATCAATTCATATTGCAGACACCTAAAATTGACCATGTCTTGTGTCCACATCACTTTGTGACATGTTTTACCCTAGTAACCCTTCTATCACCCAATTAGTTAAATAAATAATATTCATTTAACTAATCCCCTTCTAATCCGATTTTAATCCCTCTAGTCAATTAATTAAATAAATTATATTTATTTAATTAACTCCCACTTTTCCCTCATCCATATTTATTAAATAAATTAAAGATATATTTAATTAATGTATTCCACATCACCCCTTTCCAAAAATTAAATAATTTTATTATTTAATTCCACATTTGTCTCTATTTTCACATGACTAGAAGCTTCTAATCGTTATTATGTGGAAGCCTCTTGACTTTATTCCTCTCATTCAACCTTCATGAGACACTTGTCACATGACTACAACTCCTTATGTCACTTAATCCTAGCCATCCATTCCTATCCTTCATCTCCTATAAATGAAGCCTCACCCAAGCCATTTGGCATCCACATTTCAAGTATAATCACGCTGTCCAATTCATTCTAGATCCTTTTGTCTATCATTGTTATGTTGTAGATCCGAGCAATCAACATCTCATCCAATCTATCATCCATCAAAGAGAACAAAGCTAGTAGGTTTGGGTGCATCTTCTCCATTCTATCACGTGTGGAGGACTTGGTTCGAAGGTAAAGGTAATTGGGTATTTGCATTATCTTTGTATTGTCCTTTGTACCAATTTTCTATCATACACATATCATTTCATCAAACCAAATAAATCATTTCATGCCCCTATAATGAGATCCCAAGCAAAGAAAAATATGGAACCTCACAATAAGAATCCTTTTGGATCTAGTTTTGGGTATAATTCATAGGATGTACTTTCATCACCTCATGAGTACCCCGATAAATTAAGTGATACTGAAGGTCTTGTCAACCAAATTGAATATTCATGAAATTTTATGGACTTCCTAAATGATGAAAGGACTCATGACATGATGGATCGTCTTGTTGGAAAACCCTTCTTAGAACATATTCTTAATGAAGCAACCAAATCCCCCACAACTTTAATAACAAAACATGACCAAACATCCATCAGGATTCACCACCACCTATTGATACTCCTTGGGTGTATCCACCTCAATCAACTCATGATCATGGTAGCTATCACATTGACCAACAAGTGGGTGTTAGAGTTCCACCACCACCTCCTCCTTATGATCATACTTCATCCTCTAATCCACATCAACCAAACCAAACTCTCCCTTCCATTCTTAAACACTAATGAGATACATATCAATTTAACTAGGAGAACCCACTTTCACCTCATGCTTCATATCAACAAAATCATCAAAACTGATCCTTACCACATCCTCCATGGATTGCCATTCCATCTCAAGTGTCCCATAAATATGGTACTTCTTTCTCAAATCCATCTCAATCTTTATTCTCATCAATGCCAAATCTCATTCACTCACTTCCCCCTTTGTCACTTCCTCAAAACTCTTCTAACCCACTCTACAATTACACCATACATATCTTATCACTCAAATCAATATCGACCCACATCACATTATCAAACCACCTCTAATCAACCCACATTCACATCATACCAGCCAACTTATCAATTAACATTTCCACCTTCAAATCCTCTTCACTCTACCTTTCGAAAACCCCCACCTTTTGGATCTATCAGTTATCTACCTTCTAATCCACCTCTTGGAACAAATTCCTTTGATCAAGAGTGGCAGGAGATGAAAAATGTTCTTAAAGGGTTACAAAATGGGGCTATTAATAAACACAAACAATATAAGTTTGAAGACCTTTGTCCCTACCCTTTTGATTGCAATATCACAATACCTTTTCCTCCTAGTTTTGAGATTCCTAAATTCAAAAAATACAAAGGAAAGGGAGACTTATATGATCATATCAAAGAATTCTTTATGGCTTTCCAAGAGGTTTCTTATAGTGACTTATACTTGTTGAGGCTCTTCCATCAAAGTTTAGGAGGCCAGGGACTAGAATGGTTCATGCACCTACCTACAAGATCTATTACTTCATTTGCTAACTTATCTAAGAAGTTTGTTGGACACTTCTATTATAATGTTGAGCATGAGATTACAATGTTAGACTTATGTAACTCTAAGAAAAATTGTGCAAACTATATAGCAAACCCAAAACATCACTAGTCCACAAGGACAACCAAAACAAAACCCAATCCAAGATGCAAGTACACTTCCTTGGGAGAACCCATGGAGGTTATGTTTCAAAAAATGGTGCAAGCAAACATGGTCACATTTCCTGCCACCGAACCATTTGATGAGAACAAACCCAAATACACATGGTATAAAGATAATACATATTATGAATACCACTGTATTAAAGGTCATTCCTCAAGTAAGTGCATGAAACTTAAGAACCATATCCAAGATCTTATAGATTGTGGAGATATTGAAATCAAAGGGAACTCATCTACCTCACCAAATGAATAGTTGGGAATATACCATGACTATTTTCCTAAGCATGGTCAATCCCAACCATCCACATCTAACCAAGGTCAAGCCCAACATAACTAGACCAACAACATATGTTACAACAAAACCCCTTATTTATATGATACCGTTGTGGGGCATATTAACTCTGACAACACATGAATTGATACCATTAAGATTAAATTTTCTAATTGCGCCATTACCATGAGGCATGGTGAGGTTACTATTCAAGGGCCTATCTCATCGTCATCCTCTTCGCAAGCCACCCAATATAACCTCCTAGGGCACCTTGGGAGAACTCCAACACAAATATTCATCTTGGAGCTACTCAAGACATCCCTTGTTCATATAGATATACTAGACCATGCCTTGCAAGAGTCTTGAGTACCTAATGATATCAACCTTACTTAGTTATAAGCCCTTGTGGGTTATTTTTCATCTACCTATTAGCTCTCTTTTAGTCAAAATGATATGCCACCCATTGACCCATCTCACACTAAATCTCTCCACATTGAATTTCTTATTGCTAAATACAAAGTCAAGAGAGTCCTATTGAATAATGGGTCTAGCTTAAATCTATGCACTTTGAGGCTTGTTAAATAGTTTGGATACTTTGCAACTAATTTAGAACCACATGTAATTACCATCAAGGCCTACGATAATGTAGAAGGAGACTATGAAAAAAATATTTGCCTTCCTATTTAGGTGGTGCCTATCTTGTAGTAGACTATTTATTACATTGTTGATCTTGACCTCCCCTATAGTCTCCTCATCGGTCACCCATGGATCCATGCCATGCAAGATGTTCCATCCACCTACCATTAATGTCTAAAATTCCCTCACAATGGCATGGAAGTTACTATTCATACTGATCCACAAAACTTTGAGTATTTCAAAACAATGGAGGCTTCTTATTAGAATCCTAATCATTGTCCCAGTACCGACATTGCTAACTGCAATAAGGTAAAGGATTCATCTTCGTACATCAATCTCGATACCCTTGCCTCCACATCACCTTCATCCCAAAGTCCTAAGTTTACCAAGGTTTAGACTATCAACATCGGATGTGGAGAATATGAATTGCATAATGCTTTTCATGTTGGAAAATTACTTCTCTCTCCACAATCCTTTGGTTGTCCTCAGCAATGACCTCCAAAGATGTTAGAGATTAGACAATTTGGTCCTACAACCTTCATGTCTACAGAGTCCTTGACTGAGGAATAGATCAAAGATTCTATTGAATCTTGGTTATACAAAGATGAACTAGATGAAGAAGAGCCTGCACTAGAATACTTGAAACATAATTACCCTATTGCATCACATATCTATGAAAATATGAACTATAAGGGTAAGGGCCTTGGCCTCCATGATCAAGACATTATTGATCCTATTCAGGTAGAATACAATACTAATCACAATGGGCTTGGATACATGCCACTTAGTGTGGAAACCAAATACTTCGTGTAACTTTTGCGAGTGTGGAGAAAACCTTTTGACGACATTGAAAAGACCAAGGGACGAACCATCATTGCCTATTTTGAAGATTTTGATATCACCAATCTTTTTCATGAAACTTCCATTTACACCATTGACTTACCCTTAAATATCTTGAATTAATTGATTGGGACCTACAAGATGCCGTGTCTTTAGACATGTTTCAAAATGATGAGGCAATTGTTGAATTCTTGGGTGTCTGTGAGGGTATTCTGGAAGGAGATCATAAAAAGGATTTTAAATCAATCTATATGCTTTAGCCTAGTTTAGGGAATAGGAAGAGTTCCTTAGTCACAAAAAAAACAAAAAGAGATCAAAAAAGTAAAAAATCAAAGTCCCCTAGTGAGAACCTATTTGAGGTGCTATCAGACATAGAAAAGGTAAAAAATAAAGATGCGTCTTTTGATGAAAACCTCTTTGAGGCATCACTAGATGAGGAACTCAAACTCCCCCTGGTACCATGGAATGAACACTCTTCAATCTTGATTGAAGAGGCAAAAGAGAGAAATTTGAGGACAAAGGATAATCCAAAAATAACCTATATGGCTACATCTCTAGCCTATGTAGAGGAACAAAGAATTTCATCTATCCTATAAAGGGAATTTGATATTTTTTCTTGGTCTTAAATTTTGACATGTTTGGATTGGATCCTTCTCTTATGGTTCACCACCTGGTGGTCCATCTTGATGCTAAGATAGTAAAGCAAAAATTGTGTAAAATGCATCCTAAAATTTCCCTCCTAGTCAAAGAGAAATTGTAGAAACTTTTAGATGTTGGATTCATACACCCAATTGATTATCCTAAATAGATTTCTAATGTGGTTCCTATCAACAAAAAACCAAAAGGAATTCATGTTTGAAAAGATTTTAGAAATCTTAATAAAGCATGTCCAAAAGATGATTTTCCTCTTCCCAACATTGACATCATTATTGACCTTATAGCTTGTCACGAAATGCTATCACTCATGGAAAGTTTCTCAGGATATAATTAGATTTGAATCACCCCTGAGGATCAACACAAAACTGCTTTTATAACTCCTTGGGGTATCTTTTTTTATGAAGTGATGCCTTTTAGGTTAAATAATGTAGGAGCTACTTATTAAAGAGCCGTGACTATTATATTTCATGATACACTACATGACATTGTAGAAGATTATGCCAATGATCTTTTCAGAAAATAAAAAATAAGAGAAGAACATCCTCATGTCCTTGAACAAATATTTGATCGCTTGAGAAAATACAATGTATGCCTTAATCCCAAGAAATGTGTCTTTGGAGTAACATCAGGAAAGATCTTGGGATTCATTGCTTCTCAATTAAGAATAAAGGTTGATCCTACTAAGGTTGAAGCTATCATGGACAAGCCACCTCAAAATTTAAAACTTCACAACTTCTCTAGGGAAAACTATAGGCCATCAAAAGGTTTATAGCACAACTTGGTAACAAATTCACCCATTTTCCCATCTAATCAAAATAACAATTATTTTTAATGAGATGAATCTTGTCAACAAGCTTTTGATAAGACCAAAGAATATCTGACATCACCACTGGTTCTTATGGCTCATATACCAAATAAGCCCCTTCTCCTATATATATATATCAACTAAACCAATAGCCTTGGGGGCACTCTTAGAAAAACATAATGAAGAGGTCCATGAGTGAGAAATCTATTAAATCAGTCAAACACTAGTGGGTTATGAGATTAACTATATAACCATGGAATGAGCATGTCTAGTAGTCATCTTTTTTTTCACAAAAAATATGACCCTACATGCTCAGTCACAAAATAAAGCTTACTTCCAAAATTAACCCACTCAATTACCTTTTATTTAGAGCTTCTCTTATAGGTCGTATGGCTAAGTGGGTCATGCTATTGTGAACTTGACATTGAATATGTAGACATAAAAGCAATTAAAGGACAAGTTGTTGCAGATCAGCTAGTTGAGGCATCTCTTACAGATAATCATCCACTGGTTGTAGATGTAGAGGAGGAAAAATCTAAGCTAGAATGCAAAACCAAGCCAATGAACTACCTCTACCTCAGATTCGAGCATGTAGGAAAAGAAAACTAGAGCAATGCAAACCAAACAAAACTCAATATCTTTCCTTGATATGAATGATGGCCCCCAATGATGAAGTGTTGATGATGATTGCTATGTTGAGTTGCTCTAATGGACTCCTCAATATGACAACATGTACCTGCAAATGTTTCTTGATGACAAATGCTTGAGGATGGATTGAATTTATATATTTGAGGTAGAGGAATGGAGGGTTAGGATTCATTTTTATTGGATGGCTAGGATTGAATGAGACAAATTAGGGCAGGATTAGAAGTTTCTAGGAAATTCTATAAGGATGAATGGTGCATATTAAAGATAAATGGATGGCTAGGATTAAATGAGAAGAAGTAGGGAAATGATGGAAGCTTCTAGGGCTTATCCTTATGTGAATAGCTAGGATTGAAATATGTTGTTTGCGAATGAATGGTGGAGATATAAAGTTAGTTTGACTTTTGTGAGAGTGTCTAGGTTCAATGAACCTAGACAACCTTTATTTGCTCATGTGACTAGTTGTATTTTTAATTCATTTATTTGTGGATAATGGATAAGGATGGGATTTAAATAGGATAAATGGGGATTAGGATGTAGGGTTTTTTAACTAATTAATCAAATAATGAAATTATTTAACTAATTAGTGTAGAGAGATGTGGGAAATTAGATTAATTAAATAAATATGGTTTATTTATTTAATTTAATTTGATGATGGAATGAATGTTAAAGGATAATCCTAATTAATTAAATAAATATAATTTATATAATTAATTAGTATTAAGATGTATGTGGTTAGGATGGGATTAGGATGGTGTCAAAAGTGGTATGAAAAGTGATATTAGAAGTGTCTAAAGTGATGCTAGATGTGTCATTAGGACATGGTCAATTTTAGGTGTCTATATTTTGCCTCTCTTTGAAATGGTGTTGTGACTAGGAGAATCAATGTCATTTTAAAGAAAGTAAATATAAGCACTTGGTGAGATGACATTGGTAATAATATGCCCCAAGTGTTAGGATGTTGTTTTTAAGATTTATTGATTATTTGTGTTTGATTGAAGTTGATTGATTAGATCAGATGATTAAGATTGGTTTAGATACTTCAATGCTTGGAGAGACTTTTGGATTCAAGATGTTGATCTTCATTTTGGATGATTAAGTAAAGGGATGCCACCTCGAGAGGATAGGCAGGTTTGGGAGAACATGGGTGTGCTAACAAAATGGATGAAATAGTTAGTTAGTAAAGATGTGAGGGATGAATGAAATAGGTGGATGTTAAGAGGGTTAGTTGGGAATGATGGAGGGAATTAGTGATGGTGAAGAGAGATAGTTAGCTATGGTAGAGAGATGAATGGATGAATGGTAGTGATAAAGAGATGGTGAAAAGTATAGATATAAGAAGGGGGAATGGTGAGAAAGGGTAAAGATGCCTTGGGTATTAGGATGTGGATGTGAGGATGGAGTGATGGTCAATGAGTGAGGGGATGTGTATGTTCTTATGTTGTATGATGGGAAGGGATATCAGTGATTGCAAGTATATGCATGGAATCATTGAGGAGATTGCAAATGTGTTGAGCAACTTCTTTGTTGTAGCATATGACATGATGCCCCATGATGTGGAAAAACCATGATGACATGATTGATAGATGATATGGGATTGACCCAAAATAAAAAGTTACAAGTAGGCATATGATGTATGACACCATGCTATGAAAGACCATGATGTCATTGTCATGAAATTCCCTAAGGACTATATAGATGCAAGCAAAATAAGAAACATGCAAATGGAAAATGTATGAAGATTCCAATGAACCTCCATTCCCAGCTGATCCCATTATGGACATACTTCTTCCCCTTGGTGATGCTGATAATCCTTTGTATGACGATGAGACTAAAGAAGAACTTTCCTATTGGGAAAGTCTTGAATGTGTTGATGACACATACATTTCCTCTTGCTTCTTCTCTTTCTACACCTCTAGCATTGGCAGCTATTTTGCCACCTCCACCTACCACTTTGATAGAGATCTTGGCTCCTCCACATGCTACTTTAGATTCTCTCTAGTAGGTTCACACTTGTCCTCTTGATCAACAAGATATCATATTATCAAACATCCATCATTTGTTTGTAGAATCTCTCATTCTCGATCTTGACAACAACATTGAGGATCTTTTCTTTCTATTTGATGACAATTCTTTTGTCCTTGCACTTATAGAGTTTAGAGAGGCTTCAATGAGGGCTTCCAGATATTCTTTGTAGGAGGACATCTTATGGGATTTGCATCTTAGCCACATGGCATGCATTGACATTCCACATCCATACATGTCACTTCTTTGGCTCCTACTCTTCATCAATTTCCACATGATTTTGAGAGGTCACTTATTTTAGTTAGGCCTAGGACTCCTGATTTGATTGTGACTCATTTTGACATCAGCATGAAGACATTTGAGTAGTGTTCTAAGACATGATACATCATGAGACTTCCCAACTCACCTTGCTTCTTTGAGTTGGAGTTACTTCAACATTCACCATTGGAGTTGTTTCTTCCTAAGGGGAGAAATGTCATTTGCCACAAATGGATCATTTTTAGCATTCATACACAAGCATCCTCCTTTGGCATAGGGGTTACTTCATTGTGGAGAGGTTACATAGTCTCTCTCTCTCTCTCTCTCTCTCTCTCTCTCTCTCTCTCTCTCTCTCTCTCTCTCTCTCTCTCTCTCTCTCTCTCTTTGAGGGGTTCTTGTGGTATTAGTGGTTTGGCCACCATCAAATACTGCTATCTACATCATCTTAGTCAGTATGACATGTAGAGTTATCATCTTCGAGGGGCTTTCTAGTCCTCTTCATTTTCTTTTCTCTCTTTTAGAAGGAAGTTTTTTCCCACTGGGTTTTCTTCCTTTCTCCTCTTTATGAGAGATTGCAGTCTACTGGGGTACCTCATCAGGCTTAGTTATTGGGACCCAATTTGTTTGTACCCACCTAATCTATACTTAAGGGGGGTGTTAGTGTAGGATATTATTATAATATTCCTATGCATGTACTTTGCATGGATTACTCCTATATTTGGAATTAAGCTTGATTAGGTACATGCTTTTTCACATGGAGTTGCATAGAGTTTGCATGTCACCAATTTTAATTAGTGGAGTTACTTGCCTATTCTTAGGCTTCTTCACCACTAAATTTAGACAGATGTTGCTTTATATGTACATCCATATTGTGAGTTAATTCATCAATTCAACTATTGCTTTCATATCTTGTTTGTATTGCATACTCTCATTTTTCATAACTTGCAAGAACATTTGATAGCTTGACTTTCACGACTTGACCAATGCCGACATTCTACCAGTAGATCCCGGTTCTCACACAAACCACTAGTAAACTTAAGATTCAACAATTGGGATGAAATTAAATGTTCTCATTTTATTCAACACATAAAGTGTAAAGAAATTCACAAATATAGTGTTGATTTGCAACCTAACTAATTAAAAAGGCTTAATGAAAAGTAAAAAGTCTACTGTGTTTTCTTTTGAACAATAGTCAAACTAAATATTTACAAATGCAGTGTTAACTTGCAATCCAACTCATTAAAATGCTTAATGAAATGTAAAAATTCTATCATATTTTCTTTTGAACAATAGTTGAACTAAATCTAGTAGAAGCCTCATGGGTTGTGGCTACTAGAGGATTTATACTATATAGGGATTTCAAATACCAACAACTAAACAATACAAGTGGTTCAAAATTGTTTTGAATGTAGCTAAGGTTTGATATATGTGGACAATGAATTATACCAGATAGCCTTGAAACACAATCTAAATTTTGATGGCTGCACTTTCTTGTAGGAGAATTGAGTAACCAGACCTTGTGAGGCATGCAATCATGGTAGCTACATGAGAAGTTGCCACAATAACCTCATAAAGTTTCTAGTAGGGGAAGACAATGCCAGGAATGTAGGAGCCATGAGCGTCCATGTGCAGCCTCTAGGAATAGCCCTTGCCATTGCCATTACCGTCTTCATGGGGATTTGAATCCGAACTTCCTTCTCATCTGTTGGGATTACCATGGTAGTCTTTACTATGGCCAAAGTTTTTCCCGAAGAAAAATAATGTTTGTTGAGAGTTTTGGGCAAGCCACCATTGGCATTGGTATAGCAAAACACAATCCCTTGAACAACCTACCATAAGCAAGTATCCAAACTAATAGTAATTAAGCTCCATGGCAAATAAATCAAATCAGTCAAAATTGTTCTCTACAATGCACATTAACAAACATGTTCATGACTAGCCAACTGGGTCAAAAATGTGACATCTCCACCAACAACAAAGGAATGCAAAAACATGCAATCCTCACCATGTCTACAATTACCAAAAATCTAATAATTGCATACTATATCACAAACCTAGTCCTCCTCTGCCCCATTTGGCAGAACCATTCCTTCTCTGTCCTCTAGAAGATCTTGTTGCTTGTGCATCTTCTTGTAGATGAACTGATTGTTTTGGAGCAAAGCCATTGTTTTCTCTAGTTATTTTTTAAGTTCTTGGCTCCCCATCGTGGAGAAAATTGCAGGCTTCTCTATTGCACTTACCCTCTTGACAAAACATGCATATTTGTGTAGGTCCCACCAAGCGATTGCATGTTCTTTTGTTCCTTGTTGGTATGTATGAGATTTCCATGTCCATGGTTTCCAATGAAACCCTAACACTGAAACCCTAGAGCAATTCTCAAAAGTTTAGAGAACCCAAAAGTGGATTAAAGCTTAATAGAATGCCTCAACTAGAGCCAAAGCTAGTCCACCAAATAAATAATTATTTTTCCTGAGCCATCTTGTCATAAATTCCAAGTCCATGGCCTATAATTAACACCTAAAAATTTTAATGTTATAACCCCCAAAAAATTGAGCTGAGAAACTAGAAATTTTAAACACCCAAAAGAAAATTATGCAAATTCAATGCCCAAACTAGAGACTGAGCTAGGCATATATGCAAAATGTGGAAACATAAAGAAGGCATGTGAACCTCCACCAGATTTAGAGAAGAACAACAAACTCAAGTTAGCAACCAAATGTGGATACACTTGTCCTTCCATGAACTCTTGAGGATTGACACTTGCCCTAACAAACCCTTCAAATCGTGAGTGTTCCATGTCTAGGGCAAAATCTTAGAAAGGAGATTAATTTTTCCATCCATCAAATTCTGATTAGATAGAGCAATCTTGCCTATTTTGTTAGGGATGAAAAAACCCAAAAATGATAAACCCTACAAAAATGATAAAAACATCCTTGAAACATTGGACAAGAAGGAAATATTAAATGTGGAATAGTTTAGTAAATTATGAAAGACCAGCATGGGTGGCCGGGGAGTCCGCGGGAATGACTGGTTTGTTGATAATTGATGCTTTAGAATCATGAAACTTTGTAACTTTTTTTATGAGAGTTTTATTTTAAGGATAAGTTGGAGTTTTTTTTTCTACATTGTAACGTCAAAAAATGTCCCCTTGGGGGCTTTTCCCTCATAAGGTTTAGCTCCTGGGTCTTTAGCATGCATTTAGGACATCTTAGTTCATATTTTGGCATCTCGATGGAATGAGCCCTAGGTAACATGAAAAATGGGACATAGGAGGACCCCTTGAGATATACCCTGTCCAAAATACAGGGGGGAGGACTTGGGTGCCCGCACCCTAGTCCTGCTCTATTTTGGGGCAACCCTAATTTCTAGGTGTCATTTTATGACTGTTACTTAGGTCCTTTTCTGACACGGTAAGTTTGAATTACAAAAATCTTGGCGGGAGTGCTTGTAGTTGCATATATAAGCATGTTTAGGCATTCATTTGTAAACTAGATGATTACTAGCAAGCTATTGTGTTCTCAAGGTGATTCAAGGCTTTCATTGTGTTGCAAGAGCAGACTTATTTTGTTTATGTGTTTGTATTTGCAGATTTGAGCATTCATCTCCTCATGGAATGAAGAGCATCTTCCTCCCATGAGATCTTCAATACAAGGTGATATCATCATGCTTTTTATCATTGTTTCATTTGGATTTGGCCTCTGCCTCACAATGACACACTCTCTCTATCTAACAAAGGTGTTTGGAAGACTTAAGTGTCCTTCCAAGGTTTGACTAAGGCAAGCTCCTAAACACCACAACCCCCAAACCAAGTCTTGTGATTGCAGATTAGCATTTGGGAAAGGTGAAGTTGCAAGAAGGATTAGCAGGCATCAAGGATTCAAGATTTGAAGAGAAGTAGGAAACTGGAGCATTTCCAAGACTTGGGCACTCACTCTAGTGTCCTCTACAGCTGAGTTCATGGAAACAGAAGTTACAGGGCTGATCAGTATCGGAAGGAGGTCTAGATCCCACAAAGAAACTGGTACCTTAGACTTGGGTGCCCGCTCCAATGTCCTTGACTGTTCCACCTTGGAACCCCAGAAACAAGTATTCTATGATTTGCCATTTCACTTCCATCTGCAAGAGCATTTTCTGTTATTCGTCAGTTTATTGCCGTATTTGAATAATTAGGGTTTTAATGGTTAATTGAGCATAAGAGAAGAGAAATTGATAAATAAATTCCCTAATCCAAGTTTCCCTACATCTCACAATTGATCTAGGGTATGACAGTGCTCGCCACTCGACCCTAGATCCTTGAATGTAAAGTGGAGAGGAGGATTTAAACATCAAAACACTAAAACATTAACAAATCCAATTTTCCACTAAACATTTTGGTGAACCTGTGTTTTTGGAATTAAATTGCAACTTGCTGAGTGTGTGTCTTCAGGTTTGGATTGATTTCATTCATTCATATAGTCATTCATTTTATTGCATTGAGAAAAATTTAAAAAAATTAAAAAATTTGAAAAATTAAAAAAAAATTGCATTGTTTGGCTTACTAAATTGCATCAATTCTTTCTAAATTTTCCTAATTCATGATTTTTACATTAGATCTGATATAAACTACAGAAAAAAACAAAAATTCTATTATTTGCATTGTATTTTCATCATCAATTTGCTAGGCTTTTGTGGAAATTTTGACAATTTTGATATAACCTAGTAACTCCAAAATCTAGGGTTAGTAGGCAAAATATTTTCTCAGATTTTTCTACTAATTTTAGAGACTCATTCAAATTAAAATTTGGCTGCAGTCTTTCATTTTAGTGTAAATTTGCATTTAGATGTAAAATATTTGCATTTTTGCATAGAAAATTTCAACAAAAAACTAGCAATTTTCATACATTTTCATTAGATTTGCATTGGCATTCTATATATTAGAGCTTGAAAATCATTTTCAGATCTGAGTTTAATTTATTTCCATCATAAATCAGAATTTAAAACATTCACATAGCATTTTGTCCCAAGATCTCAAACCTAGGGCTTCAAAAACAACGATTTTCACTAAATTTGGCCTTATTGACTCTATAAACTTGCACCATAGGCATGTTGTGAAAATTATTTTTGAATTAATTTTCTATTATTAGGGTAATAATTTTCTTCCCATAATAAAAAGCTTCACAACACCCTTTTATCGGGCTCTTGTAGTGAAAATTTTGTGAAAAACTACACATTTTGGCTATTTTTGCCCTAGGGTTTGACCTAGTTTGCACTCCAAGCATGTTGTGATCAATTTTATGGATTGAGGTGATTGATATAATTTAATTTACTTGATTCACATTCTAAAATTCATTACAACACCCCCTTTTCTAGGTCTTGGAATTGAATAACCGTGAAAAATAGCCCATTTTTGCTATATTTTCACTAGGGTTTGACCTTAAGAGGCACTAAAAGTGTGTTGTGTTGGATATTTTGGCACTAAGTGGCTTTTATTATTGATATTATTTTTTTTCCATCATCATTTTCCTCACAACACCCTTTGTTATGCTCTTTTGCATTGAGTTTTGGTGAAAAAGTGCCTATTTTGACATATTTTCACTATATTTTGACTTGGCATTATCTTGTATTTGCATCAAGAGTGTGTTGAGAGTGATATTATTGATGTTTTGGACTGATATCAGACATATAAATTTCTTCCCTTGATCAAAATCCTTATAACACCCTTTGCTTCATTCATTTGCATTAACAAAGTACAAAAAAATAAAGCATTTTAAGTCATTTTCATACATTCTTTTGCACTTGTCTTTTGCATCAATTTGAAAATATTCTCAAAATCTGATCTTACATTGGAATGGCACCTTCATGTCATTTCTCAATGGTATCTTTGCATGCATTTATCAAAGATCTTGATTTTGACCAATTTTTAACCCTCATGAGTGAACATCCTACGATATTAGAAAACTTAATTGAGTTCTTCTCCATGAGTAGCAAGGAAAAGGAAAATGATGATTCCATAGGTTATCCCACTTCCCCTATAATGGAATACTCAAATGAGAACACTAGGGATAGCTTTAATAATTCCACTGCTCTCCCTGGCCAAGATGAAGCATTAGTGAATGAAGAGCTCCCTTTAACAAAGAACATTCCATGGGTAGAAAATGAGAATTCATTTAACAATGATCAAATTCCTACCTCTGTGGATCATCCCACCAACCTTCTTCCTTTAGTTGATTGTTCACACACCTTGGATTTCACTAAGGAAGAGAAGACCTTTAATGTCCCTCCTTTGTTTGAATATTCAAGTCATTTGAACATCACTAAGAGGATAGAGAATAAGTATGCTAGTAAGCTTCAACAAGAAAACATTCCACCTAGACAAATGAACTTGAACAAGACCTTGGTGTTTCCTCCTCTACAACACAAAAATCCATAACAAAGAAAATCCCTATGTTACAAAAGCTAAGTAGTAAAATACAACGTCAACATGCAAAAGGGAGGAAGGCAAGGTGATGAGCTTACCTTGAATCTCAACAAGAAAACATTTATCCTAACATTAAACCAAACAAACATGATCCTAACAATAAACAACATGATAAGCAAGACATGAATTGGGCTATGACACCTTATATCCCACCTTCCTTTAACATGATAAGCAAGACATGAATTGGGCTATGACACCTTATATCCCACCTTCCTTTAACATGATAAGCAAGACATGAATTGGGCTATGACACCTTATATCCCACGATGATTTACTTGATGATGAGACTTAGCATGAAGACCCTACATGTAAGTATATCTACCCCTTTCTTTCTCTCGTGATGTGCTTTCCCTATAATGTGTTATGTGTTGTTTAGGCCTCCTAGGGTGACCTCAGATTCTCCTGTAAGGTTCAGGATACCAGGAGACTGCCTCTATTGTGACCTTCTTCTATTTGTATCATCATTCTTCTATATTGCCTCTCTCTCTGATTTCATTGTTGTGTGTTGTGTCTTACGGACATAGCGTTGCAGTTGGTGACACCTGGGGGCACCCTCCTACGTGATTGTCCCTAAGACACTTGTTTCTCCTTTCTTATTTATTGTTTCCCTTCCTCTAGTGTTTCCATCTAGTGGGTGGATGATGAAAAACATTTATACTGATGTGGACCTAGTGTCCCTTTCAAGAGCAATAAAAAAATGGACTTAGTTCCTACTATGATGATGGGGTTGTATATCTTATCCGTCGCTTGGCTAGTGGAAGCACTCATGCTTTCCGTGTAGTGATGATTTTGATGGTGTTCTATCTCATTTACAAATCATAAACAATATTGCTTCTATGTGCACTTTGTCTACCTTGAATCTTGCATACCTTAGATTTCATATGCATTGATGTTGTTGTTTATTATGATGTTGTAGACATTAACATATTTCTTGTAGGGATGTGTTTGTGGGAACATTTGGCGTTCGTGAAGTACATGTCACCTCCGGGGGGCATGGGCTTTATGAAAGTCGGTGTTCCCTTGTGTGTTTTATTCCTACCTTAACGTGCTTGATATCGTTGCATGATATCAACCACCTTAAGGTGGGGGCATATATAAGGTAAGCTGTCTGTTGTAGATGTTAGCAATGTGCTTGTCCTCAGGTGCAAACTAGTGCGATGAGTACTTCCTGCATCCTGAGTTTGTTTGCAATCAACCAATCTATCTTGAAATCTATTGCGTATACCTCCTTTTCACTATAAGGCACCTTCGTGATGCAGGTGGGGTTGTATACTTTTGAGCTCATACCTCTTTTTCATTGTAAGGTGTCTCTGTGACACGGGTGGGGTGGTATGCCATGGTTCCTTTTCACTGTAAGGCATCTCTGTGATGCAGGTGGGGTTGCATTTTCAAAAGTCCTCTACAGAGGCGAGGAGTGGTTATGTGACTAACGCAACCCTTAAGTGTGTCTTTGGTGATTGTTATGGCGAAGCCCAATCATTGGTGTGTGCCTGTAATGTGCCTAAGATGGTGATGAGCCTAGAAATAGGGAACACACCATCACTTGTCTGTCGTGTTTTCTCTATGTCTTCAAGTGTGTGTGTTTTGGCGTGCTTGTTTTGTGTGGCATGTCTGTTGCCCGATATGCATCCTGCATTTTGGGAAGTTTTGTGTGTCTTGCATGTGTGTTGCGCCATATATACAAAGACCTGCACGATGAGTGCATCATGTATTATGGGAGGTTTATTTACTTTCTAGTACTTGCATTTGCATTTCATATATATATGAGAAAAAGAAAAGAAAAGAAATCATGTTTGTCTTCCATGCATTAATGTGTCTTCTATGCATTAACTGTCTTCTTCATGTTCTGTGTGACTGTAACTATCTTCTCCATGTTTTGCATGCCTATTACTATCTTCTATGTGATTGGCGTGTCTTCTCCGTGCTTGGTGTGTTTACTGTGTTTGTGACCTTACTTTAATGCATGTATTGGGCTCGCGTTTATACATACATTAAAGTGGGGGCTAAATGTAATGTCAAAAAATGTCCCCTTGGGGGCTTTTCCCTCATAAAGTTTAGCTCCCGGGTCTTTAGCATGCATTTAGGACATCTTAGTTCATATTTTGGCATCCTGATGGAATAAGCCCTAGGTAACATGACAAATGGGACCTAGGAGGACCCCTTGAGATATACCCTGCCCAAAATAGGGGGGGAGGACTTGGGTGCCCACGCCCTAGTCTTGCCTTATTTTGGGTAGCCCTAATTTTTGGGTGTCGATTTATGATTGTTACTTAGGTCCTTTGCTGACACGGTAAGTTTGAATTACGAAAATCTTGGTGAGAGTGCTTGTAGTTGCATATATAAGCATGTTTAGGCATTCATTTGTAAACTAGATCATTACTAGCAAGCTATTGTGTTCTCAAGGTGATTCAAGGCTTTCAATGTGTTGCAAGAGCAGACTTGTTTAGTTTATGTGTTTGTATTTGTACATTTGAGCATTCATCTCCTCATGGAATGAAGAGCATCTTCCTCCCATGAGATCTTCACTACAAGGTGATATCATTGTTTCATTTGGATTTGGCCTTTGCCTCACAAGGGCACACTCTCTCTATCTGACAAAGGTGTTTGGAAGACTTAAGTGTCCTTCCAGGGCTTGATTGAAGCAAGCTCCTAAACACCACAACCCCCAAACCAAGTCTTGTGATTGTAGGTTATAGGTGTCACATTTGGGAAAGGTGAGGTTGTAGGAAGGATTGACAGGCATCAATGATTCAGGATCTAAAGAGAAGTAGGACACTAGAGCATTTCTAGGACTTGGGTGCTCGCTTTAGTGTCCTCCATAGCTGAGTTCCCAAAAATAGAAGTTATAGGGCTGATTAGTGTCGGAAGGAGGTCCAGATCTTGCAAAGAAACTTGTACCTTGGACTTGGGCGCCTGCTCCAGTGTCCCCTATTGTTCCACCTCAGAACCTTGAAAACAGGTATTCTGTGATTTGCCATTTCACTTCCATCTGCAAGAGCATTTTCTGTTATTCATCAGTTTATTGTCATATTTGCATAATTAGGGTTTTAATGGTCAATTGAGCATAAGAGAAGAGAAATTGATAATTAAATTCCCTAATCCAAGTTTCCCTACATCTCACAAGCAATCTAGGATATGATAGAGCTCGCCACTCGACCCTAGATCCTTGAATATAAAGTGGAGAGGAGGATTTAAACATCAAAACACTAAAACATTAACAAATCCAATTTTCCACTAAACATGCATGTTAGATGTATGGAAGATCTATTTTTAGTACTATGTGAACTATTATTAAATCACCCAGTCTGCATGATAAATGCATGTAAAAAACTAGTATTGTTTTGTTTAAGTTTTATTCGGTTATTTTTTGGGCTGCAAAATCTACAAATTGAGTGCTCTTGTGCTATTTGTATCAAGTTAGAAAAACTTCCTAGTCACTCAATTTGACCAGAGTTATATGTGAGAAGAAGACGGAGAATGTTTATTGTTTGTATTTTTTTGAAGGAATAATATAGTTTCTTTTTTTTGTATGTGCTTATCATTATAATGGCTGTAAGTTGTGATTTGTAAATGAATATTGATTGTAAGTGTTGTTTCTGTTATAATTTTTTGGTTTAAAGAACACAATTGGGTTTCAAAATCTTCATTTGGTATCATAGTAGGTATTTTTTTTTAGGTTAAAGATTTAGTGGTTGGAATTTCGCCAAAGTTTTATCATGTTGAATTCTAACTCCTTGCCCATTCTAGACTTTGGTGGAAATGAGTATGATTATTAGTGCATCTGTAACGCCCAAATGTGGACAAAACACAAAATAACACCGATTTTTTTTACATCGCATACCAATTGCTTTTAAAAAAAATATTCTCATATCAATAAATGGAGCTCATAATATAATTCTTTCATAACTTAACACACCTAAATAAAGTGCACTATTATATATATAATATATATTATCCCAGAAAATTTCTTACAATAAAAATGCACTACTACATATATTATTATTCCTAATAATTTCTCATAATGAAAATGCACTCACTACATATATTACTATTCCTAATAATTTCTCATAATGAAAATGCAACCACACAATATATTATTATTCCTAAAAAAATAATTGCACTTATATTATTCATTGGTTTTATACCTACGAAAGAAAATCTATTTTAATATTTGTGCCCTACAACTACTCATAATCCAATATAATAATATCTAAAGGTGCAACACAAGGAAATCTATTTTAATATTTGTGCACTAGAACTACTCATAATTTGATATAATAATGTCTAAAGGTGCAGCAATAGAAAATCTATTTTCATATTTGTGCCCTAGAATTACTCATTATCCAATATAATAACGTCTAAATAGCTAACAATTGCATTAATAATTAAAGTTAGCACACACACCATTAACCTACATTCTCCATTTGATTAATTTTTTTGGCATCATAGCCAACAGAGAAGGACGATTAACAAAGTGCTAAGTTTAATCTTAATTAAATCATTGGGTTGGGAGTGAGCCCTAATTAGGGCGACGACTCCCAACCCTAAAACATGGCTTTCCACATTTCTTTTTTTGTTTTGCTTTAGCTATAGGCATTAGCCTCCACCGAAACCCTATCCCATGCTCAAGCTGCCAGATGATTTTCTTATAGGCTAGGGCATTCCTACAGAGGAATCAGAGACTGCTTCCTACACTAGAGGCATGCATTAGAGGTGATGTTAGGATTGCATTAACATTCTCTTCTTTTTTCTTTTAATGTTTACCTTTGTAGGAAAGAGAGGAATGATTGCTTGATGTCTAAAGATATTCTATAAATGCAGGCTATGGCGTATTTGTAGCAACACTGTTCTCTCTTCCTTTAGTTGCCTAAAGATCACATCCCTACATAGGCTTAAAAGCCTTAGTAGCAACACTGCTTATGAATTTGGAAAGCCAGGGGCAGCTTGCATTGCTGTTCCCCAGAGTTTTCTTAGTGAGATTATTTCTCTTTTTTTTGGTACATGTGTTATGATCTCTGGCGAGCACCTGGCAAGAATAATGATTTCTTCTTGTGTCTCTTTTTTTGTTGTTGTTCCCAGATCACTCAATGGAAGGAGAAGCCATAGAGGGTGGCACTTGTTACCATGGGCATGCCTTTAGGGGCACAAATGATGTGGCTTACTTGAAGAGCCGCACCTCTGCTAGAGATGTTAATTTTCTTGCTCCAAAACCCTATCTATGCCTTGGATATTAGCTCTTCAAATAGCATTAGATAAATTCTGTTTGATTTCCTTTAGTTTTTTTTGTGTTGGGTTGTTTTTCTATTTACAGCGGCTGCACTGTGGAGTCTGAGTAAAAGAGGGAGGGGTTGCTTTCTATCCTTCTAGAATTCAAAAACCCATCAAGGACTCTGTGAAGGCATGAAATTATATATTCTACAGAATCTCCTATCAAATTAAGATCTAGGTTAAGAGACGATAGTGTTCTTTGCTTACTAAATCTCTATTTCCTAGTTAGGTTGTTGTGCCAAGAACTAGTAAAATGTAGGATATCCAATTCCAGTCAAAACATAATGTACAGTAACAGAATTAAAAATTGAATAGCATTTGTTCTTATGATAAGAGAGCCTCACTATTTTAACTGGTATCCAGTGAACTTGCAATTAAACTATAGCCATGTTATCAATTATTATTATTATTTTCTTTATGTTTTAAGGTAGCACATACATACATACATACATACATACATATATATATATAAACACAGGAATGCATGAAAGAATTTAGGAACTTTTTTTTTTCCATTACTTTGAATGATACTTGAATGAAAGAAAGTAAGTACAAAGATATAATTTATTAACATTAATCTCTATAGTCTTTTTTTTCTTTTCTTCCTTTTTCTCATTACAGTTCAGCTATATTACTCCCGTACAGAATATAAAATCTAATCACTTAATACAAAATTTACAGTTCATTCTTTTCCTTAGGAGGCCTATTTCTTGTTCACATATAAACTTTCATTATGCTATCAAACCTTAATTACAAATCCTGAATTGACAATTTTGTTACAGAATATGTAGGGAGATAGATGATGTTACTGAACTCTCTCTTAGACATCCATAATAACAACTTTTCCTTGGTCTTCCACAGAAAGCTATGAAATATAAACTTGTAAAAAAAAAATCAAATAGTCTTTCTAGCTAGTGAAGCCCACCTCCCAACCTAGGGCTGTGACTGCCCACCCCCGAGCTAGAGGAAAACATAGGGAGTCTCAGGTACACTACACACCCATTCCCTTGACTCACAGAGAAAACTCACATACATAACTCACACAACATAAATCACATCACAACACTTTACTGGTCATTCACATACACACAGTTCACAAGAAGGCCTTGTACAAGGACCTTCACAGAGGAGGTAGAAAATAAGAAATGCCCTATTGGAACAATTAGCCTTGCATGAGTGGAATTTCCATATCATGGGTACTCATACCCTTCTATTTTCTTTTGTTGGGTACTCTTACCCATTAAACTTAACAGATCTCTCTCTCTCTCTCTCTCTCTCTCTTTCTCTCTCTTTTTTCTTCTGGGTACTCTTATCCTTTTCAAATTCAGAAATAGTTATATTGGGTACTCTTACCCTTCAAATTTAGAAAATATTGTAATGGGTACTCTTACCCTACAAATTCAGAAAATATTGTAATGGGTATTCTTACCCTTTCAGGTTTAAACTTAGAAATGCATGAAATTGGGTACTCTTACCCATTTTAAGCTCCTATAGGACCTCTTCATTTCTAACCTCCACACACATGTGATATAACAACAATGCCAAACAGATTGGACCATATAACTTATATCAAACACATTGCATAACAATACTAAACACACCACACAACCTAGTTTAATAAAATGATAACAACAATAGTAGTTTATAGGACACAGTTTTATCATTTTCAAAATTAAAATTCAAAGTAAAATGGGGTATTATATCTTGCCTGGTATTTTCTTCAGAACTATTTAACTCCACAATTAACTCTTGTTCCTCTAGTTTTCTGCACTTGGCTTTCTCTCTCTTTTTTTTTCAAGTAGACAGTAAAAACCAAAAATAACCCCCTTCTACTCTTTTTACCTCTCTTTTTTACCCTCCATTCACATCTGTCCCTGTAGGCAGCATGTGTCCTTCCAAGTGGGTAGCATGTGTCCTAATGTGGACAACATGTTGTCACCTTGGATGGGCAACATGTGTCTTCCTATCAACCCAGGTTTTAACAAATTTAAAAATGAATTCCTGCTAAAAAGGTGCCCAATTTTTTTTTTATGATCTTATTGCATTTATTTGAGGGGTCCACCTAGGTCAAGGATAAGGTTTAATTTTCCTCCCAAAAAAGGTATAATTTGGACTAAATTTTTTTTTAATAGACTAAATAAACTCTCAGCCCCATGACAAAACATCATACAACATGCTTTACAATGTAACTATCAACATTAAATAATTCACGTGAAATCACATGCCCCAAGACAATACCATCACAAGATACATTTGACAACACATTTTCACATGACACCCTTCCCACAAGACATAAGCATGACTAACAATGGACATATGCATTCCATATAGGCTAGGTCGGCTTACTAGAAAACTACAATGAGTCTCCGGGTGTTTTCCCCATTTCCACTGGCTCAACCTAGACAATCATTGTTAAATTGTTAGTACAATAATAATAGTCAAAGAAAAAAGATAAAATTAACCATTACTACATCAGATACATGTATTCTAATCATCCTTGCAACATAACAAAATCAATTCAAGATCACATTAGAGAATATGCATATATGCATATCAATGAAGTCTAAATCATAAAACTATATGGAAACAATAATCAAAACTCTAATTGCAAACTATATATAACATTGAGTTGCTTCATTCATAAAAGGTATATGAAATTCACACCATGAAATCCAAGAACCATGTATAACCATATCTCGATGAGCAACATAATCCACTAATAAAATATAAGGTAGGATCTAACAGCATCACATCAGGTCAAATGAGAGTATATAATATCAAAATATGTATCATCCATGGATCTAAATCAAAATCAAATAACTGAGACAACCAACCATATAATGTCTCATCATAGATCTATAGTAGAAAAAATGCATAATCACTTCCCGCCATAATGGTGGTACCAAGGAGGGGCCTTACATCCTTCCCCCCTAGGCTTGGACTTCCTCCTGGAAGTCCTCAAAACGGTGAGGATATAGCATCCTCATAGCAGAAGTGCCCTCCCAAGTGGCTGCGGACTCATCATATCTGTCCCACTGGACCCTGACTTGGTCCAGCTCTTGACCTCAAAGGCCCAGTGTCTGATGCACCAAGATACAAATGGGCTCCAATCTCTGCTCGTCCTCCTCTACTTGTAAAGCATCTCAATCCAATACATGAGAGGGATCATGGATATAACGTCTCAAAATAGAAACATGAAATACATCATGTATGCATGACAGGCTAGGTGGCAAGGCTAAACGATAGGCTATAGGTCCTATCCACTCCAAAATCTCAAAGGGGCCCATAAAATGAGGTGCTAGCTTAGAGCCCTTTCCATAATGGATTGGACTCTTGTGTGGCCACACTCTCAAGAAGACTCTGTCACCCACTAAAAAACTCTGATATGTTCTCTTAGTGTATGCATACATCTTCTGTCGATCATGGGCCTCTTGTAACCTTTGGTGAATCACAGACACCTGTCACTCTATATCCTATAACAGCTCTGGCCCAATAGTAACTCTATCCTCCAATCGGTCCCAACTCAATGGAGTCTTGCACGATATGCCATATAATGCCTGATACGGTGCCATACCCAAAGAACTATGAAAACTATTGTTGCAGGCAAACTCAACTAGATACAAGTACTCCTCCAACCTAGACTGATGATTCATAATGTACATCCTCATCATGTCCTCTAGCACCTGATTAACCCTCTATGTCTTTCCATTTGTCTCAGGATGGTAAGCTATACTAAAATTGAGTTGGGTGCCCAAGGCCTGTTGAAGTGCTATCCAAAAAGTAGAAGTAAACATTGGATCCTTGTCTGAAATGATTTTGTGAGGTACTCCATACAATCTAACAATCTCATCCATGAATACACGTGCCACGCCTGATGCTGTATAAGTGGTGCGAATGGGTGAAAAGTGGGCTACCTTGGTCAACTTGTCAACCATCACCATGATGGCATCATGGTGTCAGGTGGACATGGATAGACCAACTATAAAATCCATGGAAATAGTATCTCACTTCCACTCTGGAATCTCATGGGGATATAACAATCTTGCGGGGTGCTAGTGCTCAGCCTTGACCCTCTGGCACTTAAGGCATCGAGCCATAAACTCTGTAATGTCTCTGTACATTCCTAGCCAATAATATAGCTGTCGAAGATCATAATACATCTTCCTAACTCCTGGGTGTGCTACGTATGGTGCTTTGTGAGCCTTTGAAAGAATCAATCTCCGTACATTCCCAATCTGTGGCACATAGATACATCCCCTGAATTGTAACAAACCATCTGCCTCAAGAATGAATCCTGAATACTTGCCCTCAAGGGTCCTCTAAGATTGTATCGTACACTGAATCTCCTGATACTAATCATCCTTTGGAAACTACTGAAGAATATGTGACCTCAAATTGGTACCCACTGTAATGGCCATGATCTCATGACGTCACCTACTCAAGGCATCTGCCACCACATTCTCCTTCCCTTTGATATAGTGCACCTCAAAATCATACTCACATAGGAACTCCATCCATTATCTCTGTCGTGCATTCAGATTCAACTGAGTGAATATATACTGAAGATTGCAATGATCAGAATGAAGCTCAAAATGATGGCCAAGGAGATAATGTCTCCATCTAGTGAGAGCATGAATGAATGCTGCAAGATCTAAGTCATGTGTAGGGTAATTCTACTCATGAGACTTGAGTTTCCGTGACTCATACACAATAGCTCGACCCTCCTGCATAAGTATTGTGCCTATACCATCCAATGAAGCATCTGTACAAACCACAAAATCTTGAGTCAGATATGATACGACCAAAATGAGAGAACTAGTAAGCCACTCCTTAAGGGTTTGAAATTGCCTCTCGTAGTACTCTGTCCACTCAAATCTCTTCTCCTGGCACTGAAGGGAGGTAATAGGGTGAGCTATCCTAGAGAATCCCTCCACAAATCTGTGATAATACCCAACCAATCTCATAAAACTCCTAACCTCTGTAACACTAGTGGGTGCTGGCCACTCTACAATTGCCCTAACTTTCGATAGATCTACTGAGATACCATCACCAAATATAATGTGCCCTAAATACTGTACCTCAGACTGGAAGAATGTACACTTAGCCAAATTGGCATAAAGCTGGTGTCTCCTCAAGCACTGTAGTACCTGCCTCAAATGATCCTCATGCTCCGCTTCTGAGTAGGAGTAAATTAATATGTCATCCAAAAAGATCAGTACAAAATGATCTAAAAAGGTGTGAAATACCCCGTTCATCAAACTCATGAACACTGAAGGGGCATTTGTCAATCTGAAAGGTACTACTATAAACTCATAATGACCATACTGAGTCCTGAATGTTGTCTTATGAATATCAACCTCTACGATCCTCAACTGGTGATAACCGGACTTTAGGTCAATCTTGGAGAAAACTCTAGCTCCCCTCATCTAGTTGAAAAGATCATCAATCCTCGACAAGGGGTAATGATTCTTGATCATTAATTTATTCAACTGTCTGTAGTCGATGCACAAGCGGAGGGACCCATCCTTCTTCTTGATGAAGATGATGTTGCAAGGTGTGGCCCTTGGTCTCCTTGTTCAGCGCTGCGTTGCGGTGGTTTGTGACAAGGGCTTAACTGCCTCCCATGCTTGTTAAGTCAAGTGGTTGTATCGGGCATTAAAAGGTTGATATTTTGGTGCAATGGCAACTAACAGTTGGTATCAGAGCCAAGTTCCTCTAAAAGGGAGCTTAACCGCTTGAGGAGATCCAGGATGTTGTCATACACGAAGGATAGTCCGAAGTTTGATGGAACCAACTTCTCTCTTTAGAAAGGTCGCATGAAATGTCACTTGGAGTGCATGGGAAAAGCCTACTTGTCCATGGTCACAAAAGCATATGTACCTCCACAGGGTGGTCCGACAACTCTAAATGAAATCATAGATGCTGAAAACAATCTGCGGACTAAAGAGGCTCTTCTAAGTGCACTAACTAACTCAGAGCTCTCAAATGTTATTGACCTACCAACTGCCTATGAGATCTGGATTAAACTGGAACTTCTGCATGAAGGAGATGAGTATGTTAAGAGTGCAAGGTTGTAGAGTCTCAAAGGGAAATTTGAAAGATTGAAGATGAGAGATGATGAAAATATCACTACCTTTATGCCAAGAGTAAATGAGCTGGTGTGTGGAATTAGGAATGTTGGTGGAGTTTTGGATGAAAATGAGATTATTTGCAAAATTCTCAGATCCCTTCTTGCTGCCTACAAAATCAAGGTTGCTGCCATTAATGAATTCAGAGCCCATACAATTTTCACAAGAGACCAATTGGCTGGCAAACTGGCTGCATTTGAAATGACTGAGTTTGGAGATGATCCCCCCAAGACTGAATCTGCATTCAAAGCCAGTGCCTATGTGAAAGGCAAACAAAGGTTTGATCCAGGAGAAAACTCTTCAAGGAAGCTGTCATGGTATGATCAAGAAAGAAAAGACATGGAAGAGGAAGAAGCAGAAACAGCTCAACTTGAAGCCCTCATTGCAAAAAGACTGCCAAGAGGATTCGATGATGAATCAGAGATAGGAGACAAATCCAGAAATGAATAGGTGTTCATTGCCATCAAGGAAGAAGATCCAATATCCCCTAAATCTATCAATCATAAGGTTATAGAAAGAGCTTTGGCTGCCCAAGTTGAAGAAAAGGATGATTGGGTTATTGATAGTGGATGCTCTCACCATATGATAGGTGACAAGAACAAGTTCTTAGATTTGGAAAGGTATGAAGGAGGAATGGTAAATTTTGGTGACAATTCTGCTGGTAGAATTAGAGGTAGGGGAACTATCTCTTTTGATGGAAAGAACAAAACCAGTAATGTACTGTATGTTGAAGGATTGAAGCACAATATTCTCAGTGTTGGTCAATTGGTGGACAAAGGCTATGATCTCCGGTTCAAGAATGGAAGATGCAGGATCTTTGAAAGCTCCAGAACTGAGATTGCATCTGGTACTCAAACAAAAGGTAATATCTTCCATCTAGTTGGTACTAATAAAAGTTGTCTGTTTGTTCAAGTTGATCAGAGTTGGTTATGGCATAGAAGGATGTGTCATGTAAATTTTGATAACATCATCAAGATAAGCAATACTCAGGTTGTAAGAGATCTTCCAAAGTTGGTAAAACCTACAAATAGTTTGTACAAAGAATGTCAGCTAGGTAAATAGAGCAGAGTCTCATTCCAAAGCAAGGATCAGTCCTCTACCAGATTATTAGAATTAGTTCATACTGATCTATGTGGTCTGACAAGAATCAAGAGTATGCAAGGTGATAGATATTTCATGTTATTGATTGATGACCATTCTCGGATGATGGGGGTTATCTTTTTGAAAGAGAAATCAGAAGCTTTTGAGAAGTTCAAAATCTTCAAGGCTATGGTAGAGAATTAAACCGGATTAAAACTGAAATGTCTGAGGTCTGATAGAGGTGGTGAATTCACATCCGGTGAATTCATAGACTTTTGTGAGAAGCATGGTATAAAGAGACAGTTGTCTGCTCCTAGGACTCCACAGCAGAATGGAGTAGTTGAGAGAAAGAACCAGACCATCTAGGAAGCATACAGGACAATGATGATGGAAGCAAATGTTCCTCAGATGTTTTGGAGAGAAGCTGTCAGCACTGCATTCTACACTCTCAATCGAGTTCAAATCAGAAGCAATACCGGTAAGACTCCCTATGAACTTTGGTTTGGAATCACTCCTACTATGAGATATTTCAGAGTATTTGGTAGCAAATGTTACATTAAAAGAGATGAAGATCTAGGAAATTTTGATGCTAGAAGTGATGAAGGAATTTTCTTGGGTTACTCCACTTAAAACAAAGCATATCGGTGTTACAATAAGAGACTGAGAAAGAGAATAGAAAGTACAAATGTGAAGGTTGATGAAGGTATTGAAAAGCCCTCAAGATTTTTTGAGTATGATGAAGATGATCAGAATGGTGTTCTGATTCAAGGAACTCAATCCTCTCCTGAAGGTCAGATTCAGATTGATCCAGTAAATCAGGAAGAAGAGATAGGTCTAGATGAGCCTGATCAAGAAGCAGAAGTGCAAGAAACTCCCAAAGTTCCAAGGTATGTAAGACTGAACCACTCTGAAGATCAGATCATAGGTGACAAAAGAAAAGGTGTGCAAACTAGAAGGAATGTTGCTCAAAATCTGGATGACTATTGTCTGATCTCAAAGATTGAACCTAAGACAATAAATGAAGCCTGCAATGATGAAAATTGGACCAAAGAAATGGAGGAAGAGTTGATGCAAATTGAGAAAAATCACACTTGGGATCTTGTTTCTAGACCTAGTAACAAGAATGTGATTGGAACCAAATGGGTCTTCTGGAACAAACTAAATGAAGTTGGTGAAGTAATCAGAAATAAAGCCAGATTAGTCTGCAAAGGCTACTCTCAAATAGAAGGGATTGATTTTGAGGAAACCTTTGCTCCGGTGGCAAGAATTAAAGCAGTCAGACTATTTCTTGCATTTGCTGCCTTCAAAGATTTCAAAGTGTATTAGATGGATGTCAAATCTACTTTCCTGAATGGTGACCTAGAAGAAGAGGTGTACATTGAACAACCGGATGGATTTCAGTTATCTGAGCATGGTGATATGGTCTGCAAATTAAAGAAGACATTGTATGGTCTAAAGCAAGCCCCAAGAGCATGGTATGAAAGGCTGGACAAACATCTTTTGAAGATTGGTTTCAACAAAGTACTACTGATAGTAACCTATATTTCAAAATTGATCATGAAAACATCTTGATTGTTGAAGTATTTGTTGATGATATCATCTTTGGAGGAAGAGATAGTATGTTTAAAACCTTTGCAAACCAAATGAAAAGTGAGTTTGAAATGTCAATGCTCGGTGAAATGAATTTCTTCTTGGGTCTGTAAATTACTTAGACAGAGAAAGGAATCTTTATCTCTCAAACCAAATATGTGAAAGAACTATTGAAGAAATTTGAAATGGAAGATTCAAAGCCAATGAACACTCCTATGGCTATAGGATATAAGTTGAGCAAAGATGATGACTCTCCTAAGATAGATCAGACAAAGTACAGATCAATGATTGGAGGATTATTATATCTCACTTAGACTAGACCAGATATAATGCAGGCTGTTGGTCTTGTGGCAAGATTCCAAGCTGATCCCAGAGAATCTCATGTCATGGCAATCAAAAGAATTTTTGGGTACTTGAAAGGAATAGTTGAGTATGGCCTATGGTATCCCAGAGATCATGACTTTTCTCTTCATGCATATACAAATGCAGATTGGGTAGGAGATGTGGATGATAGGAAGAGTACAAGTGGAGGAGCATTCTTTTTGGGAAAAAGGTTGGTTTCTTGGCTAAGCAAGAAACAAGAAGCAATATCCTTGTCTACAACAAAAGCAGAATACATTGTAGCAGCAGGTAGTTGCACTCAACTTTTGTGGATGAAGCAAATGCTAAGAGATATTCAAGTAGACTATGAGGAGCCTATCACAATTTTCTGTGATAATTCAAGTGCAATTAATATTTCTAAGAATCCGGTATTGCATTCTAAGACCAAGCATATATCTATCAAATTTCACTTTTTGAGAGAACAAGTGAACAAGGGTGAAGTCATATTGGAGTATGTGCCCTCCAAGGATCAGCTTGCAGATATTTTTACTAAACCTCTTCCCAAGGACTCTTTTGAGTATCTTAGGGAGAAGTTAGGGGTCATGGCCCCTCTGGTGATGAACTAGGATGCACTGATGTGCATCAGTCCGGTGGATATCACAGTCATATCTTGTGATCCAGATTGATGATGGGGAGCAGCTACTAAGGGGGAGCAGCTGGTATGATTCTGATGTGTTAAAATTGCAAGTATGAGCCCTTTGCCATTGATGTCAAAGGGGGAGAGAAGACATGTGAAAAACAAGTAGTTGATGATCAAAGGGGGAGCAGTAAAGGAAGAGAAGACATGTGAAGAGTTGTTGCTGATAGGGGGAGCTGTGACAGAAAGGAGAAGTTCTTGTCTTGATGGTTTTTCACATCATATGTTGCCATCAATGACAAAGGGGGAGATTGTTGCAAGTATGAGGTTAACCAGTGTTGTCATTGATGTCAACATACTCATATTGCATTGATAAGAAGGATTGGATGAGCTGTGCGCTGAGGTTATTGAGGAAACTAGTCTCCATCAGGAATAGTGAAGAACAGTGATGAGAAGAAGGCAAAAGTACTCAATAGATTGAGGATCAGAGGATGCAGTTTAAAGGGTTTGTAGATATGAGTCTTGAAATGTTCCAGTTAAGATTTTAGAGGTCCGCATAAAGATCTGAAGAAGTTATGGCTACTTGTATAGAACCGGTTCCGGCAAGTGTTTAGTGGAGATAGAGTGTCACAGATTGGTCTGGTGAGATCCAGAATTACATTATCTCATTTTGTAGATTGGAAGGAGTGTTGAAGAAGTTAGTGTGAAGTGAAAAATAGATTTGTGAATGATTCAGAGGTTCGGAAGAACCTTTTTCATTATGACAGTGATGACAGACTGTGTTCTTGAAGTTTCGGATGAAGAACAGAAGAATTCAAGTAAGCTGATAAAGTGTTGATATTCTTGATGACTCAGAAAAGGTTTTGGTGATCTTTGGATTGTGTTCTATTCTTATTGGCAGTCTGCATTGAAGTTAGAGTTTGCATTCGAAGAATAACCATGGATTTTGGTGTTCTTCTTAAGACTGGTCGACCGGATGTGTTACACGTCTTGCGAATGATTTTGTAGGTGTTTGCCGACTTAGATGATTGTTCCTAAGTTGATGCCTTATATAAATAAGGGTTTGTGAATTCATTTTGAAATGTGTTGTGTGGGGATGAGTGTGATATAGTGAAGGGAAGTGCGAAAGGCAGAGCAGGAGTTTTGGGCTTAATGGAACTGATCCAGGCATGGTAAAGATGTCATTCTCTAGTTTAAGTTTGTAATACTTTTTACTTTGTAGACAGTGTGTCTCTTGTAGGCAGTGTGCCTCTTGTGAGTAGTGTGCTCAGGTAGTGAGCCCTAATTGGCATGTGCCATCCATTTTTCTTATTCTTCTAACAGAGAATAATCCTTGGATTAATCACCCCATGGTTTTTCCCTTGACCAGGTTTTACACGTCAAAATCTTGGTGTCTAATGTGTTGATGTTTATCTGCTCTGGTGTTTATGCTTTATGCTTTCATGAATGTTTAATTGATATGCTATTAAATAACAAAGAAGAATCAAGTGTCTGAGGTAAAAGCAAGTTTTTGTACGACTGATTCACCCCCCCTCTCAGTTGTGTGCCCTAGATCTAACAGTTGGTATCAGAGCCGAGGTCACAGGTTCAAACACTGCGCTTGCGTTGGGGGGGATTATTGCAAGGTGTGGCCCTTGGTCTCCTTGTTTAGAGTTGCGCTGCGGTGGTTTGTGACAAGGGCTTAACCACCTCCCATGTTTGTTAAGTCAAGTGGTTGTATCGGGCATTAAAAGGTCAATCTTTTGGTGCAATGGCAACTAATAGTAGCAAGTTTTTATACAACTGATTCACCCCCCTCTTAGTTGTGTGCCCTAGATCTAACAAATGACTGGTGTGCCCCAAGGTGAGACGCTAGGATGGATGTGACCCTTCTCTAACAACTCCTCCAATTGAATCTTGAGCTCACTAAGCTCCTAAGTGGTCATCCTATAAGGTCCCTGTGAAACCGGATGTGCCCCTAGAACCAAATCAATATGGAAGTCCACCTCATGATGGGGTGGCATCCCTGTCAACTTTGATGGAAAAATATCTCCAAACTCCCTGAGGATAGGGTGATCATCTAAGGATATCTCTGTCAGTCTCTTTGATCTATCACTAATGGTAATGGCGAACATTTGGCAGCCCTTATGCATGCTCCACTTTAGCTGCATAGAGGATATCATACGAAGGGATACAGGTCTCTGGACTCATGCTAACACCACTAGCATACCATGATCATCAAAAAACTCAATCCTCTTATGTCTGCATTCTATCCTAGCTTGATGAGTGTCAAGCCAGTCCATGCCCAACACTATGTCTTAAGAATGCAAAGGGGTGATCTGAAGATCCACTAATGTAGTGAAAGTCCCCAAGTTAACTTACAATCTCTAACCACAAAGTCCACCACCACTCTAGCCCCTGATGCTAATTCCACCTCCCACCTATCATATTACCTACATGCCACTAGCCTACAACACTCCACAACAGTGGGGGATAAAAAAGAATTATATGCCCCAGAATCAAACAAAACTCTATCAGACGCATCCCTCATCATACCTGGCACCTCAACAATGGTGGTCTGATGATCAGCCTGGCAAATCTCGACTACTAAAAAAACCCTGTGGGCTCTCCCCACATCTCCAACTATTTGCTCTGAACCTATCGTGCGGGGTCCACTTGCTCCAAACCCCTGTGGGCACTCTCTAGCTAAATGTCTAATCTCCCCACAAACAAAACAAGCTCCCCTCGAGTAACCATGTGTGGACTGAGCCCTGCCAACTTGAGATGATCTGCCTTTGGAAGCACTACTAGGTCCTCCCGTGAAAGTCTGCTAACCTTGAGATGGTCTTGGCTCCTGTCCATGTGTCCTCCAATCTCTAGGGGGTCCCTGAGACTGCCACAACCTATCCTAAAGAAGACATAAATTCCCCCTTAGAGGGGTGTGAAACTCGAGGAGTGGAAGAATCTTGTTTTCCCTAATTGCTGTTTCTAAACCACTCTCATGCCTCCTGGGACCTCCCTTGTATCTCCTCATCTATAAGGGCCTTTTCCACAACATCTCTAAAATCCACTGGGTCGGCCATCCGAACTGATCCCACAATGCTGGGGTTCAGACCCCTTATGAAATGGTGGACAAGCAGCTTCTCATCCTGAATATAGTCCACGTACTGCTAGAGCTCAAAAAACATGTTCTCATACTGGGCCACTATGAGGCCTCTTTGTTTTAAATCATGAAACTCATCAATACGCCTTTGTCTAAAGTGCTTAGAAATATAATGCACTTTAAAGTGCTCCAAGAATGTTTCCCAGGTCAGTGTGTCTATCAACAAGTGACGCTTCCACTCTTGTCACCACTAGGTAGAAGTGGGTCCTCTCAATTGATGAATGGCAAATCTGGCCCTCAGGTTGCTTGTGACAGGTTGCAATTGAAAGCACCCTTCCAAGTTGAGTATCCAAGACTCTGCCTCCACCCCGTCAGTGGCTCCTGAAAAGGTAGGAGGTTGTAACCAAAGCAATTCCTAATTCTGGTCTCTAGTGCCTCGAGAACTCCCTAGTGTTGTGTTAGGTGATGTATGAGTCTGAGTGTGTTGAGGTGATGGATTGCGAGGAGGCTCATCCTCCTGTATGTGCGGCATACGCGGGAGACTCCTGCTCTACTCATAGAACCCTGGTATATGCTCACCGCCCCTGGGTTGATCTCCCTAAGGTCTCTCCACAACTGGAGGTAGTCTAGCCTCAAGAACCCCCATTAGGCCTTGCAAGGCCTAAAGAATCCATGGTCCATAATCCTATCCCCTATCCTGATTGATACTCTCAGACTGATGGGACTCAGCTAGCCTCTCCGGTGGTTGTGCTCCACCTGGAGCTCTAGGGGGAGAATTAACTCTCCCCTCTCTACGCGACATCCTAGAGACAAGGTGTAATTGTTAAAACAAAATTCAAACAATTGTTCCCAGAGCTCCCAGAGTTGGGAACCATGCTCTGATACCTATGTAATGCCTAAATGTGGATGAAACACAAAATAACATCAATTTTTTTTACATCACATACCAACTGCTTTTAAAAAAATATTCTCATATCAATAAATGACACTCATAATATCATTCTTTTATAACTTAACACACCTAAATAAAGTGCACTATATATATATATATATATATATATATATATATATATATATATATATATATATATATATATATATTATCCCAAAAAATTTCTCATAATAAAAATGCACTACTACATATATTATTGTTCCTAATAATTTCTCATAACGAAAATGCACTCACTACATATATTACTATTCCTAATAATTTCTCATAATGAAAATGCAATCACTACATATATTATTATTCCTAAAAAAATAAGTGCATTTATATTATTCATTGGTTTTATACCTACGAAAGAAAATCTATTTTAATATTTGTGCCCTACAACCATTCATAATCCAATATAATAATATCTAAAGGTGCAGCACAAGAAAATCTATTTTAATATTTGTGCACTAGAACTACTCATAATATGATATAATAATGTCTAAAGGTGCAGCAAAAGAAAATCTGTTTTAATATTTGTGCCCTAGAACTACTCATTATCCAATATAATAACGTCTAAATAGCTAACAATTGCATTAATAATTAAAGTTAACACACACAATTAACCTACATTCTCCATTTGATTAATTTTTTTGGCATCATAGCCGACAGAGAAGGATGATTAGCAAAGTGCTGAGTTTAATCTTAATTAAATCATTCAGTTGTGAGTGAACCCTAATTAGGGTGACGACTCCCAACCCTAAAACATGGTTTTCCACATTTCTTTTTTTTTGTTTAGCTTTAGGATGACTATCAAAGGTTGCAGTTTAATGGGTTTGTAGATATGAGTCTTAAGATGATCCAGTAAAGATTTCAGAGGTTCACATGGAGATATGAAAAAGTTATGACCGCTTAAGTAAAACTGGTTCCGATAAGTGTTCAGAGGTGACAGAGTGACACAGATAGGTCCAGTGGGATCTGGAAATGCAATATCCTATTCTATGGATTTGGTGGAGTGTTTAGGAAGTCCATGTGAAGTGATAACTGAATTGGTTAGTGGTCTGGAGGTCCACAAGCATCTATTCCATTGTGACAGTGATGACATACTATGTTCTTGAGGTTCTGGATAAAGGAGATAAGGATTTTAGTCAGCAGATGAAGTGTGGATGTTCTTGGTGATTTAGGTAAGCTTGTGGAAGTCTCTGGATCGTGTCCAGTTCATGTTGGTGGTCTGCATTAGAGTTTGAGCTCGTAATTAAATAATAACTTCTGGATGATGGTGTTCTTTTTAAGTTGGCCGACCGGATGAATTACACATCTTGTGAATGTTCTTGTAGATGTTTGCCGACTTAGATGATTATTCCTAAGTCAATGTCTTGTATAAATAAGGAGTTGTAAAGTCATTTCAAAGTGTGAGGAAAAGGGATGAGTGTGTGGTAGCGAAGAGGAGAGTGAAAAGCAGAGCAGAAGTATTGGGCTTAAATGGAACTAACTCAAGCATGGTGAAGATGCTATTCTCCAGTTCAAGTATGTGATACTTATTATTTTGTAGATAGTGTGTCTCTTGTAGGCAGTGGGCCTCTTATGAGCAGTGTGCTCGAGTAGTGAGCCCTAATTGGCATGTGCCATTTTCTTCTTTCTATTCTTCTAACAGAGAATACAATCTTAGGTTAATCACCTGTGATTTTTCCCTTAACTAGGGTTTCCACGTCAAAATCTTGGTGTCTTAAGTGTTGATGTGTTTTTGCTCCTAATTTAATCCTTTATGTTTCCATGATTGATTTACTATTATGCTACTGAATTACAAATTAGATTTAAGTGCTTAATTGGAAGAAAGTTTTGGACAACTGATTCACCCCCCCTCTCAGTTGTCTGTCCTGAATCTAACAATGCCATGTCACTCTCACTCATGTGGAAGTAGCCAGTCAAGAGGAGGTGAGACATGGTGGGGGTCTAGCTCGTTGGAACTAGATCTAAAACATTGTCAATATCAACTAATGATTCAATCTCTATGATTTGTAGTGTTGTTGGTAGTCAACGATACACTACCACAATAATAGGTTACACTTTCTGGGACATCTTGATTTTTGTTGAAATCACATATTTTTAGAAAATATAATGATTTAAGCCTTGAAAGGTTCCATTTAAAGGATTTTAATTGAAGAGGGTTTGATCAAACCCCCTTGGATAGAACCCCGCTAGTTTTAAACCATACCTATAATAGAGTCTCCTCTACACCTATCAAAATGTTGATAAAAAACCAATTTTGATTTATCTTTTGAGGGATCAAATGAATTCATTTAAAATTTATGCTTTGTAAGTATGTAGTCCTTATTATAAGCTTCCCAAAAAATATAATTTTAAATATATTTAATTTGATTATTATATTTATTTTTTATTTCTTGTGAATGTATGTTTTTCACCGAGCATCAAGTTGTCTATTCTACACACATGGAAAATTAGTAAATTACTAAAAAAGAAATTCTAAAAAATATCTATGCACTAGGTATTGATGTCCTTGTTTCAACAAAAGAAAAAAAATTGAATTTCTATACATACAAAAAAAGTTATGTTTTACGGAATACGCCTATGTCTAAATTATAATTGGTTTGACTTAAAAAATTAATTAAAAAATATATATTAAACAAAGCATTATGAAACCAAATGCATACACTATATATCGGTGTTACCAATCTAAATTAAAAAGAATCAGAATTTTATCCTTTGTAGAAAAAAAGTTATGTGATACGGAATACACATCACTTTAAAAAAATGTTGTTTACTATTAAAACCCAGTTATCAAACGAGATGAAATTTTTTTTACAATTTAACTCTAATTTTTTAAAAATAAATATATTTAGAATCTACAAACAAAATCATACAAATCACTAGTTCACATCATCTTCAAATTCCTAATGGTTTAGTGGCTATAGGTGTCATAACGTGAAGATTTAGTTCAAAAGATTGATTTCAATGTCAAGTTTGGCCAAAAAGTGTAACCCATTATTGTGGGATTGTTACTTCTACTTTGAATGTTTCATTCGATTGTAGTTGTTGTTGAGATAACCCTATGACCCAAAGGGTCACTATTTTATCTTCTCCTATTGGGGTTTCTTCTATTCCACCTTTGTGTGGGTAAGCAGTTTCTTGCATTTATGTCCTCTTGTCTCTCAATGCGTTGAATGAGTTCTTGTTGTATTTGGAGTTTTCTAGTTTCTTCTAACAATAAGAGGACAAATGGGTCTCCTTGTGGTAAAGGCTTCTTGTTGTGGTCATGGATTGACTTCCTCAATCTCGTCACAGATAGCCCTCACCCACTCTCCTTTCACTCCTAGGCACATTTGAGAGCCAAGATGGAGGTAGATGTGTGATAATTAACGTTAACTAGATTTAGGGTTTTGACCTAGGGTTTAGTTGACCTAGGATTTGGCTATGCTTTGACTTGTGTTTACCTTGTGATGTGATCAAGGGTTTGATTGAATCATTTATTGTGGTTTACCTCGTGATGGTATCGAGGGTTTACAAGTATTCTATCTTTTCTAGGGTTTCTATATGCATGCAAAGATAAATGAAATGCAAATTTGTTTTCGTGCTTTTTTAGTATTTTGGAAATGAAAAGTGCTATTTAATCTATGAAAGGGAAATATGAATGCAAACTAATATGACTTTTCCTAATGCAAGTTTAATCTATGTTTTTGAGTTTTTGATTGTTTTGAAATAATCTAATCTAAAAAGGGAAAATGCTTTTTCAAATAATCTAGATCTAAGAATATGAAAACAATTATTCTAACATGCAAGATCTAACTATCAAGGAAAAAGCAAAGCTTTACTATTCCCAAGAGAAAATTTGGTTTTCTAATTACTATGAATTGAATAAAGCAATGAAGGAACCTGAAAGAAATGAAGATTTGTGTGACTCCACTACCCTCAGAAATCCTTGATATTGGCAACCTTGAGTTCTTTTGAAGCAACGGGAGATCTGCTTGATGACAAAATGACACAAAGATGCAAAAAGAATCTTGTTGAAGCTTGAAATAGTTCAATGCGAGCTTTGGTTGAGCACAATGGCATAGAATGAAGCAACATAACGATGCTTGATTAAACAATGAATAAAGCAAAAGGCACCTTCATCCTATAAGAGCATTTGAATGCTAAGTTGGAGAGCAAAAACTGGCAAGGGTTGTGTGCACAATGAATTCAACTCCCTTTGTGCTTTAGGGAGGATGTATTTATAGATTTGAGGAATGGGATTTATTGAGAAGTTAACTCATTTGATTGATGAGTTAACAAGGATTGATTGGGGAGTTAACAAGGTTGATTACCCAGTGAACTCAGCTAACTATGGAGTGATAAATCAATAATAACTTATCATTGAAGAGGAATTGGAGATGTGAGGATGCATGAGATTGATTGAGGAGTTAATTTTAGATCAAATGGAGTTAATTATGAATGTGTGGGTGCATGAAATAGTCAACTCCATATTAGGCATCAAAAATCATGCGAATTGGAAGAAAAATGGGTGGAAATGGAGCTAAAACAAGTGATAAACTCAAATTTTTCTGTAGCTAGAAATACGACAAGGTCGCCCCTTTTGCCAATAGGGTCACCCTTGCGTAACCATGGGTCGCCTAGGGGAGATCCGGGCTGGATAGGGTTTTCTGAAGAACTACAAGGGGAAATGAAAGAAGAGAAGAAAAGGACAGGTCCTGCCTCTAGAAATAGGTTAGTCATGTGCAAGAATCCAAGTCTCCACTTGCACTTGCAGGATCTCCTGGGGGAGATCTAGAAATAATAGGGGGATATTTGGATTGGTTGAGCAGAACTAAAAACTGAAAGTGGGAGATGGATAGGGGGAACCTCTGGAAGGCTTCTAGGGGGTGTAGAGGATGAAGAACACAAGGGAAAGGTGAAAACTCACTTACAAGATGCTTACAAGGCTTAGCTACAAGGTCAAAAGCTCAGAAAATGCAAATTGACAAGTGTTACAAGAAGGTACTGAGAAGCGTCGCAAGTGACAAGAAAGAAAATGACAAAGAGGAATCAACACAAGACAAGAAAGAAGACACGTCATCAAGAGGTTTGCTACTATAGGACATTATTTCACGCTTACATGTACATGACAAGGATTTGAATCATCATAGGGGTCCTCGTGGAGGTTGTGTGTGATTTTTGTGCTTACATATTTGCCCCCTCGGGGATGGTAGTCTACATGAAAGGTAGGTACCGTTCCAAAATTAGGCCTTACCTATTGTCAATTTTCCACAATTGTACATACAATAACTAGTATTAGTCTGGTATTTGAGTATATCTAAACAAATAATGAAAATTGAAATGACAAACTTACCATGGATCGTTCAAGTTCAACTAGTTCTTTGCCTTTGTCGGTTTAGACCTGTAGGAATGAGAGAATGCAAAATGATGCATGAAAAAGATGCATAAAAGCAAAGAACTAATCTAAAATGCACAAATGAAACTAAGCTAAGGGCAAACAAAGCAAGTCAAATTGTGAGATAGGAGCGAAATGGCGAACAAAATTGATTGTGTGAGCAATCATTGGAAAGGTATCACCGAGGAGATCACAAAGATGGCTGCCTCTATTGATAACTGAGAGGGGAGGGGTGAATCAGTTATCTTAATTATTTGACTTTCTTTTCTTCTTTAAAAATTAGTGCAATATCAAAACATATAAGCATATATAACCATGGAAGCAGAAATAAACTCAATACGCATAACACAATATTTTGACGTGGAAAACCCTATTAAGGGAAAAAACCACGGGATGACTAACCCAAGATTGTACTCTCTGTTAGAAGAATAAGAGGTACAAAATGGCACTTGCCAATTAGGGCTCACTGCCTGAGCACACTGCTCACAAGAGGCTCACTGCCTACAAGAGACTCACTATCTACAAGTTATAAAGAAAGTAACCAAGTGTTTGAACTAATCAGAGGCATCCACATATGCTGAGGTTCAGTTTCGGTTAGGCTCAATAAACTGATCTACTGCATTTCATACTTCCACTCCTTTAGTCCTGTTGTTCTGTTACATACCAGACTTGTATTTTAACTCCCACACCTATCTCTTCCTTTCTTCACACACTATCATATCACACACACACCCTCACATTGTAATCCATCTGGTATATATATCCACACAAAGGATTTCAACATCTTTCTAGTCGGCATTCGAAATACTCAATATTTTCCAAAACTCTGGTCTGTCGGCTGAATCCTTGCTTACCAAGTGATGCGTATCAAAGAGATACTTATAGAAGTCATCAAACATGTCGGCCAATCATGAATGATCCCTTAAGAAGCTTGACCACCATCAATATCTCATGTAGATTAAGGTCTGGTGCTCTACCGGTCAGTTCTTCCTCAGTCTACTCTGCCAAATAGGAACCCAACACTTAGGTGTTCATATCTTTTCACTCTTTCATCACCGGAGGCTCAATCTCTGGAATGTATCAGTCATGGTACTCCTCTTGACTTCCCCAAGTCTGTACTTTACTGAGATACTTCCTCTGAGAGATCCAGACCTGATTATTAGACCTTGCTGCATACTCTGTTCTTTCTCACTGGACCAAAATACACTTTAGTCTGTCTTTCGGTATAGTCATACCATGTCCTGCGGATGTGTGGAATGGACTTTGTTGCCATCAATGACAACACTCATGAAGCCACACCGTGTCTCTTGCCAACAATCTCCCCCTTTGTCATTGATGGCAACACTTAGTGAAAAATGACTAAGTGTTATAGCATACTCCCCCTTGGATGATGCTCTGTTCTTATGTACACTTTTTCAGAGCTCCCCCTTAGCTAGATTCCACATTTTTCACTGCTCCTCACTCCCCCTTTGACATCAATGGAAAAGGGTAGGAGCCGCACACTAAAATTTTCTAAAAACTATCTATACTTGGCCGCATAAATATATATACATGTTCTACTTACATATACTGAAGTATATTTACAAAATTTGTCTTCAACTGGACAAATTCTATTGCCCAACTCTGTTTCATCCTGTCCAAAATTGAGATGTGACCACTCAACAGGAATGCAAAAGCTTCTGCCCTCTTTAGATCTGTCAGATCACTCGTCCGGGCTGTGGTCTGAGCATCAGTGAGGGCCTCATGCATGGCCTCTAACTTAGGGATAATTATCCCTCTAAGTTCACCCATCCTACTTATTATATTCTTCTTTTCCTTTTCAAGTTTCTTTAGTTCATTTAGAATGGCAATAGTTTGACATTCTTGGTTTATTATGGATGTGGTGAGAGGATCAAAATTCTGAGATAAACTTGACAGTTTACCCTCTTGTTCTTTCACTTTCTTCTCAATATCCATTGTCACTTTAGACTAGGATAAACAAAATTTATATATATCTCTGCCATCTTTAAGAGCATTTTCTAAGCTCTTTATCCCAATGTCCAAATTTCTCCTATCATTTGTTATAAGTCCTTGTATCTCGGAGAATCTCTTATCCAAAAATTCTTTCCAGAATTTCTCTTCTGCTACTTTTTCCAAAGAATCAAAATGTGTGCTAACAAATTAACAAGAGATTTTAGATTATCGGATGAAGAGGCCGAAAGATCCTTTTGGAAGGATGGCATGATCTTCTCCAACACACCGGATGCAATCTCTATCAACTCATAGTCTTCCATGTGAGACTTTAGAAGTTTTTCTTTTACCTTTGCTTGGGCAAAGGATGCTATCTTCATTGTCTGAACCGGGGAGAGGGAATCAAAATTGAATGGTCCTTGAAGTAGATCTGGTTCATCTAATTCCATCATTTCTTTTGTCAGGAAGTCTTTGACTGCTTTTGCAGTGTCTCTTGCCAGAGACAGAGTTTTCTTCCCTTCTGTGGCCTCAGAGCTGTCATCTGGGGTTTTCTCAGTTTGATCTTTTTCTCTTCCCTTGACTTCTTCTTCTTGACCAATTTTCTCATCTTTTCTTTCTTCTCCTTCAGTTCTGGAGTCAGCAGGGGGATCTGAAAGAGAGATGTTTACTTCTTCAAGGACTTCCTCTTCCAGAGCAGAGGAATCCAAGTCCTAAGTCCTTTCCTCACCTATGTCCTTTGGCTCTTCTACATTTTTCATAGTAGATTCTCCTTTGTCATCCATGGCAAAGGGTTCATCACCTAAGTCCTCTATAATAGGAAGATTGAATCTTTTAAAAGCATTCCGGAGGATATCTTCTATTTCTTTTGCCACTTTGTTAGTCTCTCCAAGCATAAGCTAATTCGTTCTTGCTTTGCTCTGAAACTCATCCTTACAATCCTTGAAGATCATGTTCATTTGTTTTGGAGTGATGGAAGGGTAGAGCTAAATAGCTATCTATTCCCAGATCTCTAGGTCCTTTGCCTTAGCATTTTTCTTCCTTATTTCAAGTTGCTTCTCTAGGATTTTGGGAATTAGAGATATGTTCTCAATGAATGCTTTATTATAAATGTTAATATACCTGACTGTGGCTTCTTGCAAGATCTTCTGGTCAACTTCATTATATTCATCATAAAATTTAGTCATTGGTTTTAGGTTCCCATCCATAGTGACTAATTTGATGATATCATCAATGCAGAGAGTAGGCTTTTTAACAAATTCTTCTACCTTTTCTTCCTTGCCTTGACCGATAGAGGATTCACCAGATATTTTCTTCTTCTTCTTCATTTTCTTGACCTCCTCATCTAATTCTGTGTCTTCATCATCCTTCTGACTGATGTAAGACCTTGTGGCCTTTGTCTTAGTTCTCTTCTCTCCCTTTTCGTATGTCCTGACTTCCAGTTTTGAGGCTTTTTGACTCTTAGAGGTGGCTAGTGCAGAGATTTTTGAGGATTTGGTCCAGTAGGGGGCTTGCACCAGAGCACTTTCTTTTTTTGTTTCTTGTCTTTCTTTCTCTACCCTTTCCAACTTCTCTCTGTTGGCATCAACTGCCTCCTTTGATATTCCATATATCTTGGCAACTTCTTCTACTTCCCCTATCACTTTCCTCTTGATCTCAGGCTATCTAAGTTCAACATGAACTTTTACACTCAACTCTTGGAAGGTTCCAAATCTTTCTGCCTTAGGGTCCTTAGGCTGACTTAGTAGGTGTTGGACATGTAGTTCCAAAATTTTATCATCCACCTCATACCCCATTGGCATAATCTAGACTATCCTTGGCTCTACTGCTTCCATTAGACATTGATCAGTGTCTACCATAAAGCACACTATATCCTTGTACTTCTCAACCAATGATTGGGGGATTCTTTCTCTGTCTTGCATCATACTTTGAAAGTTCTTGAAGTATCCCCAGAGAACTATATTTTGAGCCTTGGCATCACCAAGCCCATGCATGTAATCTTTGATTTGAATGGCAACAGGTCTGTCATTTTGCCATACCCAACCACTAGATCCGGGTAGCTCATTCATAAAGTAAAAGAACAAACACAGTATTAGCCCACCATACTTGAATGAGTTCTTCTTGTCCTTCTTGATCTTTTGTAGGTTTTCCAGTAGTTGGCTCTGAAGAAGTTCACAAAGATCATAATCTGCATTCTCCCTTAACATCTGATAAGCAGCATAAATTGTAGTTCTAGATATAGAATTCTCCTTGCTGGAGTGATATATCTTATAGCCAATTATCATAGATGCAAACTTGATATCCGGATCAGTGATATCTTCTAGTCATTTCTCTCTTGTCAAATTTTGATTTGGTAGCCTGACTTACAGTTTGATTTTTGATTGATTTGAGAGTAGGCAACCCACCGGATGAGTGCAATCTGGTTACCGCCGTAATTGCATCCTTGGTTATCTTGAATGGCCTCATCAACCACATAAAGTTGTCATGCATTCTGCTCAGAACATACCGGACCTAATCATCTTCAGCAAAACATGGAAAATGAATGCAATGTCCAAAATGCTTATCCCGGATGGCCTTGTACTGAGGTTTGAGTTCAAATGATTCATCTATCAGTTCCTTTTGGTAGATATCCATTATCTTGGATTCCCCAAATTCTTCAATGTTTGCATGTATGTAAACCCTAACATCTTCTACATGCAGAACTCCATGCTAGAAAATGTGGCTAGGGGATCAACTTCTAGGGATTTATAGGGATGTTTTTTGAATTTAGGGCATGGCCTATCAGTGATCTTCACATCATTCAGAGTAGCCATCTTTCAAAGATTTAGAGAGAGATATTCAAGAGCAGAAAATACCATTTATGCTTCTAAGGATCACGATATGAGCCGGATCAGATTGCTGGATGAATCAAGTTCTGCAGTTGATCTTTGAGAGGTTTGAGACAATTTTGTTGCAGAGCTCCTTCTCTCTTCTTCTTGAATGTAAATGTGCAAATGTTTAATAAGAGAACCCTTATATTTCTATGCAAACCCTAATTCCACATTGCAATAAATGCGCAACTTAAGTCATTTCAGTTGCCTTGTTCTCCTTGTTCTGAGAAAGATCTTTTCTAGATCACTGAGATGCACTTAGAGTTATTCTTGGTGATTATTGATAATCTTTCTTTCTCCAATCATTTCATCTATCCGTAGATCAAGATTCCTCAATTTTAAATCATACCGGATCTAACTATGAAAATCTTGCTTCTTACTGGATGACTGTTAAATTGGATCAATCTTGGAAGATTAACCTCTTCTAAACTTCTTGTGGATCTTCCATATCTTTACCAAGGCTTATTTAGATGTTTCTCTGAGAACCCTTTAATCCGCAACTTTCCATGTGCCAATTTTAGGCACCAATTAACTCGTTGGGGGAATTTGTTTTCCTTTTTGACTCCCTCTAAGCCAGAGCTCATCTTATTTAGTTTCTAAAAGGAATATTAGCACCAGATTCTGGTGCAGATCCATCCCCAACATTTTCTGTACTTCTCTTTACCCAAATCTTGTTTATCTCCCTTTGAATTTCATCTGCATTCACTTTTCTTTTTCCTTTGTCTTGATTTTGATTATGATGCACCAGACCCCTTTTATCCTGATTCTTACTTCTGTAGAATTTGGCAATATGACCGGATCTATTGCAATTGTAGCAAACAACATTTATTTATAGATTTGACTGATATCCTCTTGATCTACATTGATTAGCCATATGTCCCATTCTATTGCATGCAAAGCATCTACCATTGAATGAATCATTCATTTGCATATTTCTACATTCTTGAGATTTGTGACCATATTTTTTGCAGTTAAAACACTGTCCGGAGAAGGATGAATTAGTCTGATTCATTCTTCTTCTACACTAATTTGATTTATGACCAAAGTTATTGCAATTGTGGCAGTATCCATTGAAAGATGGATATCTTTGAGCATTTGGTTGCCTTATCAGAGGTCTTCTAGGCATGTTCCTTGGATTTCCTGATCTAGAGTTCTTCTGACCAGATCCAGAGCTTTCCCCTTTCTCATACCCCAAGCCTTGCTTGTCATCTACCCTCTTTTGGCTTTCAAGAAGAACTTCAAGTTGAGCAGAGCTTATCTTGAATTTCTCTTTGTATTCATTTGATATTTGAAGATCCCTTTTAAGAGTGTCTATCTGATTCTCAAGTTGTTCTTCATTGTCTCTATCTTCTTCAAGATCAGATTCCAGATGCCTAATTATTCTATCCATTTTGTGGCAGTCTTCTGACTTCTCCTTGAGAGGTTGTTTTAGATTATCTTCACTTTTTCTTTTCTCTTCAATTTCTTGGGTGAATTTCATAACTCTTGATTCCATTTCATGTCTTACCATAATGACCTCTTTTGATAACTTCTCACATAACTTGGTTTTCTCATTCAGATCTTCATTAGTATCATTGGCTTCATTTTGACTTGCAAATTGTTGAAGAAGTTCCTTTCTTTTCTTCATTGAGATACTTAGTTTTTGTTTGAGTTCATTTATGAAATCAATAGCTTGTTTGAGTCTTTCACTCTTGTCATTGACTTCAGAGTGAGATTGATCAAGATCATCTAGGGCAGACTGAAGTTGTTCCCTCATACCATACATATCCATTGAGATTCCTAGATCTTCCTCAAGCTGTTAGGCTCTATTAGAAGGAACTTGGCTCTGATACCAATTGTTGATAACTGAGAGGGGGGGTGAATCAGTTATCTTAATTATTTGACTTTCTTTTCTTCTTTAATAATTAGTACAATATCAAAACATATAAGCATACATAACCATGGAAGCAAAAATAAACTCAATACACATAACACAATATTTTTGATGTGGAAAACCCTGTTAAGGGAAAAACCACAGGGTGACAAACCCAAGATTGTATTCTCTGTTAGAAGAATAAGAGGTACAAAATGGCACTTGCCAATTAGGGCTCACTGCCCAAGCACACTGCTCACAAGAGGCTCACTGCCTACAAGAGACTCATTGTCTACAAGTTATAAAGAAAGTAACCAAGTGTTTGAACTGATCAGAGGCATCCACATATGCTGAAGTTCAGTTTCGGTTAGGCTTAATAAATTGATCTACTGCATTTCATTCTTCCACTCCTTTAGTGCTGATGTTCTGTTACATACCATACTTGTATTGTAACTCCCACACCTATCTCTGCCTTTCTTTGCACACTATCATATCACACACACACACACACACTCACATTGCAATCCATTTGGTATATATATCCACACAAAGGATTTCAACATCTTTCTAGTCAACATTCGGAATACTCAATATTTTCCAAAACTCTGGTCTGTCGGCTGAATCCTTGCTTACCAAGTGATGCATATCAAAGATATACTTATAGAAGTCATCAAACATGTTAGCCAATCATGAATGATCCCTTAAGAAGCTTGATCACCATCAATATGTCATCCGGATTAAGGTCTGATGCTCTGCCAGTCAGTTCTTCCTCAGTCTACTCTGCCAAATATGAACCCAACACTTAGGTGTTCATATCTTTTCACTCTTTCATCACTGGACGTTCAATCTCTGGAATGTATTAGTCATGGTACTCCTCTTGACTTCCCCAAGTCCACACTTTACTGAGATACTTCCTCTAAGAGATCTGGACCTGATTGTCAGACCTTGCTGCATGCTCTGTTCTTACTCACCGGACCAAAATACACTTCAGTCTGACTTCCAGTATAGTCATACCATGTCCTATAGATGTGTGGAATGGACTTTGTTGCCATCAATGACAACACTCATGATGCCACACTGTGTCTCTTGCCAACAACCTCTTCTTTAGCTATAGAAAATTGGGTATGTAAACAGTAAAAAAATTTTAGACTCTAAACCCTAGTTTGAATTTTGTGAAAAAAATCTTGAAATTGTCCATTTTTTATGATTTTCTCTGTTGCATTGTATTTGTCTCGTTGTTTAGAGAGAGATAGGTTTTTCATTTTCTGAAGTCGACTAAAAAATGAAGTTTTTAGAGCATTTTTTGATCAAGGGATCTTCCTCTAGGGTCTCCCCTTTTGTCAGGCAGGTCACTCAGGGGAGATCCTACAAAACAATGGGGTTGCCCAGGGGAGATCTTACAAAAACACCTGGGTCGCCCAGGGATGACCTTGTTGGGATGATTTTGAGTGAAATTTGACTTTGTTTGACAATCATTTTACTTTGATTTGACATGTTTTGGTTATTGCATCCACCGATTTATTGCAATTTTGAAGGTTATACATTTTTTTGTGAAAGGTTTTTCTGCAGTTTTATGATTTTTAGGGATTTTTACGAGTTTACGAGGTCTAATCTAAAGTTCTCTTATGATTTTGCAGGACATGCATATCTAATGGAATGCCTGCCAAGAGCAACGATGGCTCTTAAGGATGTTTTCTTTATCGAGAGATGATGATCGTGCTATTTTGAGCAGGGCAGGTGTAGCTAGAGTTTGTCACGTGCTTGTTATTCATCCAATGTCTCATATATGTTGTGACATTCTAACCTACTAGGATGCAGATAGAAACACATTCAAGTTCCCACAGATCTCTCGAGAGTGGACCATCACTCTGTATGATGTGTATCATATACTTAGGGTTCCTGTGAGAGGACATCCTTTAGTCCTTCCAACTAGCGAGTCCTTCGAGGACAAGGCATCTTTGGTAGAGTTCATGGGGGTCAGTCGCCCTAGGGAGATTAGATAGGAGTCCAGCTCACTTCTATGCCATGCCTTTGAATCCCACTTTTGAGGAGATTCCTGATTAGTTTGATTGCATCGAGGCTAGACAAGGCCTCGGCTCATCTAAGATGGTGTTGGGCACCCATCATTCGTGGTATTAAGGAGGGCACAGTTTATGCTTGGGGACCGGACATCTTGGCTATGGTTTATATGGACTTCTATCATATTTCACGGTGAGGGGCTCTAGCTTTTAGCCACTCTTCTTTGATCATGACATGGATATTTGAGCACATGAGGCCCTATTAGAAGCTCATTTCGATTCCAGATAGATGTTTACCGAGAGAAGCGAGGTGGATGCATGTTGGTCACTTTGATGCTTCTTTACCCACTGTTGCTACTCTTACAGATGAGGACATGATCTTCAATCCTTACCATGACATGGAGGGATCCTGGGCCTATGATGGCAAGGTCTGAGAGTACTATCATGGATTATCCAAGATTTCAGATTGTAATGGTCTAGTTGAGGCCCATCGGGTTGGTCATGTTTCACAGTAGTTTAGCGAGGACATCCCTAAGGACTTGCCCCCAGTGTCCACATGCTATAGGACTGAACTCTAGAGATGGTGAGATTGGATAGAGGACTGTAGTTTGGACTCCCTTTACTCCTGGAGTCTTCATTACTAGAGTCTCGAGATGAGGACATAGGGGAGGGAGAGGGCCTCTTCCTGATCTCTGATTGTGACTATGGATTCAGAGTCTACTAACGAGGACTACATTCTAGATGATGATGATTCATCAAATGAGGTCCTTCCTGAGGATGCACAGGAGGAGGATTTCGATGATGTTGGTGATTTAGATGATGGTCTTGATATCCTTGAGGGTCTTCCTATTGTTCCTTGACCTCCTCATTCAGATGAGGTGATACGAGAAATTGACCCTGATTGGCAGCCTGGTGATCCACGTAAGTTTAGTCTATTTTATTTTTGTACTCTTGTCCTTTCTCTTTTCATGGGGAATTGACTTGATTTTCTTTCAATTCACTCTTTCAGGTAACGTCAGAGAGTGGAGGGATTTTGTTCATGAAATTAATGTTGGATTGGCTTCTCCCTTCACTAGGATGACACTTGACCATCTTTTAGATGATCCTAGTGTGCCCCCTACTGCTTGATGACACATAGACATTTTTCTCCTGTCTATCATGGATGTCAGGTGAATACTGACTTGAAGACCTAGGTTGACACCTTTAAGGGTGAGAATCAGGTACTCTGAGAGATGGCTCATCTTAGTTTTAGATGACGTGATGCTAGTATAGCAAGACCTTCACAGTCACATGCTCACAGTAGAGCACCTTACTCTCATAGGTTTCATGGAGCGACGAGTGGTATTTGTAGGCGGAGGCGCCGAAGTTTTGAGGGTTCTGTTGGAGGGAACTGACCTTGACTTCCTTTCTTGAAATCGTGCCCCCTTGCATGGGGGAGCCTCTACTTCTTTTGAGAGCATTTTGTCCTAGCTCTTTGATACTCTTGGTATATGTAAACTTCGGATGTATCTATGAAAGTTTATCTTTTTATGGTTTTCACCTATCAGATTTGTACTCATCTCTTGTGCATGTTTGGAGGTCTGGGAACTTTTTGATTATGTGTTTAACCTTTTCAACTCTTTTTAATGATGCAAGTATGATAACGATGACATATTTTTGTAATTTTTTTGTGGCATATATATGAGATACAGTTCACGATATGATAGTGCAGGAACACAAGAAATGTTGAAAATGAAACATTTACTTCTACTGAATGTCATGAGATATGACATTTGACTTTATTTCTTTGAGACTCTTTTTTTTTTATTTTGGTATGAATGCAATGTGGAACAAACAATGTGACTACTCCTAAACACAATTTTTGGTTCAGGGGATTGCGATTTGTCCTGATATAAGAGACCTATTCAAGGCTGTGAGATAGGATTTTATAACTCAAGTGGGGAATGAGGATGAAGATGGAGTGTTTCTGAACTTTGGCTTCGCTAAAGGCTAAACACTAATCCTTATCTAGATAAGACAAGCTGACAAGCTTTCAACTTAGACAATTAGCAAATTTTATTGGTGTTCACTAGACTAAGATCATAGATGGAAAGCAAGGTAGACCCAAGGTAAAGGATAAGTAGGAAAGAACAAGGGTCCCTTGGTAGAAGTGATCCTAGAGACTACTAAACTCTTCTTTGGTCAGCTAGTGCGTGTGTGTGCTTTGTACCTTTCTTTCTTTGTTAGAATGTCACCCTTGAGGCTTCAAGCTTAGACTGATCTCCACCCAAGAGTACAGACATTCAACAATCTTCTCTCTTTCACTCTTTTTTTGTATCTCCTTTTTTTTCTTTTTTTTTTCTTTTTTTTGGATTTTTGACTTTTGAGGAAATGAACGCTTTTTGGAACTTTTGATATGCAATAATTTGATCTCTCAATTCTCACTTTTTGACACTCTTATTTTGATCACTCATTTTTTTATTCACTCAAATATTAGATTTCTTCCTTCAGATTTCTAATCTTCCTAACTTTTTTGGTTAGGAAAGATAAGGGGTTGAGTGCCACCTAAAGTTTTTGTAATTTGTTTGGACTTCTTTAATACTAGGGAAGAATTGGGAAGGTCTACTTGCAAGCTTCCTTTGAACACTATAGGTTTGAATACTAACTTTGTTTTGACCTAACATCTTGACTCATTAAGACTGGGATCAGTGTAAAGCTAAGAGCTAGGCTTTGATTAGAATCACTAGGAATGAAGGGGGATAATGGCGATTGTGAAAATGGGGAGTCTCTAGGTCCTGAAAGGATGACATATATCTAGGAAACATTAGACTCCTTATTGAAGATAAAATAGTATGAGAGAAAGTCACTAACAGTAATGTAAGATGAACAGATGATGCAGAAATGCAAGAAACAAATTGTTTTTGACATTTTGATTTTGATTTTTTATGTTTTATGATTTTTTTGGTTTTTTAGACAGTATTTCTTGAGGTGAAAGGCATTGACTATTTCACCAAATTCCTCTCCCTCCATTGTGCACAAGAGATAGGCACCATTTCTGACATCTTCTTTGACCATGTAAGGACCTTTCTAGTCTTCTGAAAAAGCTCTTTTTCATCTTCTTTTCTTATTCTTCGTGCTATCTATTTGTAGGACAAGTTCTCTTGTTCTGTAAGGTTTGTCATTTGATTCTATTGGCACCAGCTCGACGGTTTCTCTTAGCAGCGTGAGACAAAGTAAGTCTCTAAAGGCTTGTTGATGAGAAGGGGTCTAGTATAGGACTCCATCACAATTCAGTAATTCTTCTAAGAAGTCAAACTATTCTTGCATGTAGATTTTTACATCTGGTCTCTCTTGGATTCTTTGCAAAAATTGGAACAACTCAAGGGGAGTTTGCAGCTCCCTTTTCTCATTAGGAGAGACAAAGCTTATACTTGTCCTCCCATTTGGTTCTGGTCTTAAGTCCATGGCATACCCGATGTAACTCTTTGGTAGTTTGAAAATGATAGGGTCGTCAACACCAACTGTCACTCTCATCTTCCATTCCCTATGAAAGATACCTTCACTTTTTTCATCTTCATTGGGAAGTATTTCAACCATTTCGATTTGTACTAGAGTTGCTTCCCACTCACCAAGTTCATTTGATTAAACTAAGGCAAACGTGATCAATTTCTCTTGCAGTTGTGATACCATGAACATTCTAGGCAGCATTCTTATGGCATTAGTTGATTCATTGTCAAGAGAATGCACTTCTTCCATGGGTCTCAATGGTTGATACGAATCCTCTATTAGGGTAGGAGGCTCGTAAGATTTTGTTTCTTCTGGTGTCTTGGGTACACATGATTCATTTAGCGGTGACAATGAAGTGTAACTTTCTATTATGTCTTCCTCAACGTCTGAGAAAGCGTGTAGGTCTGCATTTCTCAGATCTAGTGTAGTGATTTGAAATACCAGTCCTTTAGTTCTATGAGGTTTCTCCCCTATGTAAGGGAAGAGTTTGTAGGCCTCTTGGAAGTCGATCATGAGTACCTCCAGGGGAAATTGGAGTGGTCCACCCCACTTGATTAGTTCCATGATCTCAATTGTCTTTTCTTTGGGAACCATTTCCTTTTGTTTTGGTAATGCCTCATTCTCTAGAGTTTTGATCTATGCAACATTTATGGTCTTTTCCAAGATTTCCACTTGTTTGATGCATATTGACTGAGGTGTAGGATTAGGGATGGTTAACTTGTTGGTAGGGAGTTTGTAGTCTATGGGGATACCTATACATTTGTTCGATGTGTTTGATTTTAACATGCTAAAAGGCTCTGGGTCTCCCTTCATGACATATACTTTCCCTAAGTGCAAGAATCAAGCTTACTAAAATAATGTGGATGGCACAACTTTTATTCTGCGTATCCATGGTCTTCCAAGAATCAAGTTATATCCCATGTCTTTGTCTATGATGTAGAATGTGGTAGGAATGGTTTTAGGTCCCAAAGTCACTGGAAGGGTAATCTTGCATATGGTGGCAGCCTTCAAATTATCATACCCGCTTAGAGTATCCTGTGAAGCAGTGATATTTGTATGCCCATAGCCCATCCTCTCTAATAGGGAGAAATGAACTATGTTTACTGTGGCCCCATCATCAATTAAGGTCTACTTGATGCACGTATCATAAATCCATACTTGAAGATACAACACATGGTCTCCTTTTTTTGTTAACTCTGCCTCGGAAGGCATCTATTGTAAGTCAAAGAAGAACCCTAGATCTTTGAGTTCTAAGTTTGGTGGACTTATTTCGTAGTCTACATGATTGATTTTCTCACTAAGTGGTGGCATAATTTGGTCAAGGTATTTTAAACCTATTGCTTTTAGCAATGTTGAGTGATGTGAAGGGGAGTTCCTGAGTAAGTTGATGAATGGAATGTGAGCATATGTCTTCTTTAAATATTCTATGAGCTCATAAGGTATGATTGGAGATGGTATTGGTTCTACTACTGAGATGATACCTTCATATACTTCTATTTTGTCATTTTCATCCTCATGGTCTTCCTCTTCTTCATTGTGCATAATCTTGACTAATCCCATCATCCTAGCTTCTCCTTTTTGTCCTAGTTGCAGAGGGACTTCAGGGTTACTAATTTGAGCGGTCTTGTTTTGGTTTGTCATTTCTGTGTCTTTATGCATGGGGAATAGGTCCTGATAAATTCTCATGTTTGCATTTTGCGGTGCTATTGGAGCTTGATTTTGTCTTGTATCTTTTTTATCCGACGTAACCTCCTATGGGTTTAAAAACATCTCTATGAACAAACATTGTTGGTCTTCCAGTGGCCTTGCTATGAATCTGTTATATTCTCTACAAGATTATGTGGTGTGCCCCCTTATTCTATGAAAAGAACAAAATTGATTGAACTTGTATGGGGGTTTTTTGTATCTTCCATCATTTCTGATCCCATTTCCGTTGTGGTTCTGACTTTGGTAATTGTCTCGAGGGTAGTACCCATTGTTCCTAGGTCGGTCTATGGCATTTACATTAGGAGGATAGTAATCTCTCCCATTGTAATCATCTCTTACTTTCTTGATCAGGGGTTGATCTGTTACCCCATCTATGGTTGCACTCCTATTTTTTTAAGGATTTTAATGACAGGTATTGTTTCCTATGTCTTCCTTTGTCAGCTTTCTGTTTGACCCATAGACCTTTCTACCACTATTAATGGTCACTTGGTCAATCCTCAAAGCACTTTTCAATGCTTCTTCATAGGATTTATATGGCAATTTTTGAACATCTTCTCTCATGTCCTTGTTAAGGGCATGTAAAAAGAGGTCGCATAGTTCTCGGTGATCCATGTTCAGAGCACTATTCAAATAATAAAGGACTTGCCTCCATCGAGTGACAAAGTGGGCTATAGATTCATTTGGCTCTTGTTTCATTGTGAGGAATTCTCTAATCCCTATTTTAATGAGTTTGTTCATGTCGAATGCCATGACAAACTCTCCAATGGGTTGTCTGAACGAATGTATTAAAGCTTCTGGTAAGTGATAATAACAATCCAGAGTGATGCCTTCAAGAGTTTTTGGAAAGATTTTTCCTACAACCCCATCCCAAGGGAGGAGTTCTCTTATGGCCATGGTGTAGGATTTAATGTTGGAGTTCAGATCTCCTTCTCCTTTGAGCTTTGGGAGATCTAGAAATGGCTAAGGTAGTTGCACGCTTCTTATATTTTGATCCAAAGGTTCCTTCAAATAGTCAAGATATGTTCCTAGAAAGGCACTTTGAGATTGCAGGGTTGATAGTAATAACCCTGTAGGTGGGTTTTGATAAACCATCGTCAAATTTGTTTGATTGTTCTAAATGGGATAATTCCCATTTAGACATGTGTCGTTGCTAGCGTTTCGTGAATAGTAATTGAGGTAGGGGGATTTTGAAATGCCCCCTGATCCTGTTCATGAGATTTTTGCCTTCTTTCTGGAGCAGCTTGTTTTGTTTCCAAGATTCTAATTCTTTGCACTAGAGTCACGATTAAATCTACAGGAGTAGCAACTCTAGGTGTTTCTTCATTTCTAGGATTTTCTCATCGAGTATTTTCATGGTGATATATTTCTTTGCGCATAGTGTTTTCTCTTTGCTCTTCTTGCAAGGTAATCCTCAATGCCTCTTGAGCATCTTTGGATTCTTGCAAATGTTTTTCCAATCGTTTAACTTCCTCATCAAGATGAGTACTCGATGTGCTTGTGGAAGGTTGTTTGGGGCAGTGTATTTCTGACCTTATCCTTCTAGCTTTATGTGGCGCATTTGGTATGAATGGGTTGTTGAAAGATAGAGAATGCCTAGATTCTCTTTGATCTAGTTCATAATCAGAATCTTCGTAGTCATAACAGTTGATGATTGGTGCGTCAAGGTGTGGTGGCACATACCTATCAAAGGAAGGAGCTTCTAGTTCTCTTGAGGGAATATTCCCTTGGTTTAAGTCAAGTTTTGCCACATTCAGAGGTGCCATAGACACCACGAAACAAATGGAATGGATGACGACATAGATGATCAAAGTCAAAGTGGCTAAAGCAGCTATAAATAATGGTGTGAAAATGTTTTGAATCTTTTACTAAAGTCTTTTGAAGCGTTTAAAATGGGGACGCAAAATCACTCATCCTAGAAGGATTTGCAATTTCACATCGGGTTCCAACATTAGGTTACTCATATGTATTTGCAGCTTCCAGATACTTCTAATTTCTTTCCTACAACCCTTTTCTCCTTCTCCCTTCCTTTCTCTTGTCCTATCTCTCTATGTGTTTTCCCGACAACATTCTTCCCTTTTCCCAATTTCCCTTCCCCTATTTTTCATACCCGTGTCCCTCCAGAAAAATCTAGATGTCAATTAAAATATTTCTCATTGCAACAAATGAAAGAACAGGAAGCTTCCAGGTGGCCTTGGGCATTTCAAACATTCCAGCACTGTTGATAAAATAAACATTAAAATTTTCATGCATTTTCCTAATAGATGTCCATGGAAAAAAAATTACAAATTCTTCTACCTTTTCATGGCAGCGAGACAAAATATTATATTTTCCAATACATTTTATTTCCTAAGTTTCCAATGGAAATGTTTTATTACTAATCACTTCTACCAATAACTATTGGCCTTTAATATTTAATATATTATATATATTTTTATATATACTTACGTGTGGTTTTAATTATAAGATACACACATACGTATATATAGAAATGCATATATAATATGATTAATATATATTTATTTGAAACTTATATGTATTATATATCATATAATATATGTATATTATATATACATTATATATATATTCACACACACACACACATATATATTTCTTCCTGCAATCAAATTAATTTAATAACTCCACAAGCTTTAAAATCACCAAAGATAATTTCACATACTCAAGATGATTAAATACATTACGCTTATTCCTAATGTAATATGCAACTACGCTATATGCACTAAGTGTGTGTGTGTGTGTGTGTGTGTGTGTGTGTGTGTGTGTGTGTGTGTGTGTGTGTGTGATGCATGTTAACCTCTGAACTACTAGATCCTTCTCCTCTATGATACTCTCCCTTTGGAGAGAGTTTACTGAAGATCATGGCGCACTCAGACAACCAGATTGTAGTTAGACAACATCAAATAATATCAATATATAAACACATGATAATACGAAAATCATGTCATACTAATTTAACATAATCAATTTTATCAACTGCACATAACCAACTGTGAATTGAAATTAGTTAACCAGATATAGTTTATAATGTAGTATATATCATCATCATAACATCATATAGTATATGCAATATCTACATGATATGAAACATTGTGATAGATACAAAATTTGGGCTATGACACTAGCTAAAATATCTCTATGGGACTTAATATGCACATTTCCTCATTATAGAGATATAATAAAAAAATCCTTAGAGAAAATCCAAGTTGGTTTCGACACTTCTCCACAATTAGTTACATCTTTGATTAAGTCTATTAGCCACAAGGAACATCAAGCTATACCAATCAATGATAATGAGATTCCACTTAAGAATGTCCTTAAAGAGGCTTCATACCTATATGCATGTATCATGGTTATGTGCCGCAACCTATTTATCAAATGATCTTTAATTGCCAATAGATCTAGTCTCAACACATGTACTGAGGATTATTTGAAGCAATTAGAAGTAGACATGTCAAAGATACAACTATCTAATCTTACTATTAGAGGATTTAACAATATGCCTAAATCTTGATTGAGTACTATTATCCTTTCAATTTAGGTTGGCCCATGCAAGCTAGTTACTGTAAGCACAAAAATCACACACAACCTCCACAAGGACCCCTATGATGATTCAAATCTTTGTCATGTACATGTAAGTGTGAAATAATGTCCTTTAAGAAGCAAACCTCTTGATGACGTGTCTTCTTTCTTATCTTGTGTTGATTCCTCTTTGTCGTTTTCTTTCTCGTCGCTTGCAACGCTTCTCCGCACCTTCTTGCGACACTTGTTGATTTGCATTTTCTGAGCTTTCAACCTTGCTTCTAAGCCTTGTAAGCATCTTGTAAGTGAGTTTTCACCTTTCCCTTGTGTTCTTCATCCTCTGTACCCCCTAGAAGCTTTCTAGAGGTTCCCCCTATCCATCTCCTTTGTTTAGTTTTTAGTTTCGCTCAACTAATCCAAATCTCCCCCTATTATTTCTAGATCTCCCCTAGGAGATCCTACAAGTGCAAGTGGAGATTTGGATTCTTGCACATGACTGACCTATTTCCAGAGGCAGGACCCCTCCTTTTCTTCTCTTCTTTCATTCCCCCCTTGCAGTTCTTTAGAAAACCCTGTCTAGCCTGGATCTCCCCGGGGTGACCCTGTTGTATTTCCAGCTGTAGAAAAACTTGAGTTTCTCACTCGTTTTAGCTCTGTTTTCACCCATTTTTCTTCTAGTTCGCATGATTTTTGATGCCTAATATGGAGTTGATATTTCATGCACCCACACATGCATAATTAACTCCATTTGATCTAAAATTAACTTCTCAATCAATCTCATGCATCCTCACATCTCCAATTCCTCTTTAGTGATAAGTTATTATTGATTTATCATTCCATATTTAGCTGAGTTCACTGGGTAATCAAATTTGTTAACTCCCCAATCAATCCTTGTTAACTCATCAATCAAATGAGTTAACTTCTCAATTAATCCCATTCCTTAAACCTATAAATACACCCCTCCCTCAAGCACAAAGGGAGGAAAATTCATTGTGCACACAACTCTTGCCAATTTTTGCTCTCCAACTTAGCATTCAAATGCTCTTACAGGATGAAGGTGCCTTTTAATTTATTCATTGTTCAACCAATCATTGTTACATTGCTTCATTCTACGCCATTGTGCTCAACCAAAGCTCTCATTAAGCTCTTTCAAGCTTCTTTTTGCTTCTTTGTGTCATTTTTTTGCAAGAGGATCTCCCGCTGCTTCAAAAGGACTCAAGGTTGCCAATATCAAGGATTTATAAGAGTAGTGGAGTCACACACGTCTTCATTTATTTCAGGTTCCTTCATTACTTTATTCAATTCATAGTAATTAGAAAACCAAATTTGCTCTTGAGAATAGTAAAACTTTTCTTTTTTCTTGATAGTTAGATCTTGCATGTTGGAATAATTGTTTTCATATTCTTAGATCTAGATTATTTGAAGAAGTATTTTCCCTTTTTAGATTAGATTATTTCAAAACAATTGAAAACCCAAAACATAGATTAAACTTGCATTAGGAAAAGTCATATTAGTTTGCATTCATATTTCCCTTTCATAGATTAAATAGCACTTTTCATTTCTAAAATACTAAAAAAGCATGAAAACAAATTTGCATTTCATTTAGCTTTGCATGCATATAGAAACCCTAGAAAATATAGAAAACTTGCAAACCCTCAATACCATCATAAGGTAAACCACGATAAATGGTTCAATCAAACCCTTGATCACATCACAAGGTAAACACAAGTCAAAGCATAGCCAAACCCTAGGTCAAAACCCTAAATCTAGTTGTTTCTATTTGAGAAATGCAACAATGAAATGTAAATAAATTATTACTTGATAAAATCAATGCTTCAATGGTATGACTCATGCTTTCTATTCATCTTGAATTGTTGCAAATCACCAAACCTATAGAATGAAAATTTAATACTAGAGATAAATTGGGTATTGACAGTGAAACATCACTTCTCACTTGGCTTATTTTAACCATGAATTCAAAGTATGTTCACAAAATAGAACTAAAACCTTAGGCACATGTGTTTATCAATGATTTTTGAGCAGAAATTTTATCAAAAAAAATAAAAATGTTAATTATATTGAGGGTGTAGACTAGGTCGTGCGCGCCATAGGGCAAGCCCTCTTGCCTAGCGGCCCCTCTAAGTCTCAAACACAAGCAGATAAATGTTTGCAAAATAAATTATTACCTTGAAATCTAAGGCATTAGTGGGCTATGATAGCTAGCAACCAGAAATTAAATCAAAAGTCTTCAAAAAAAGGAGAGGAATCACGACTATGTACAACTGTAGCAGCAAATTATCCTTTTATGATAAATGAAAAAGAAGTGCATTGCTGGGTATGTCGTTGCATACTGAAACCTGCATGAAAACAATAAATTTTCACTTCACACAAAATGGAGAGTGAAATGCTTTGGCTACAAGGAAAACATGCTGGGAAATGGTACCTGTAAAAGAAGGTGCAACCATTTTATAAGATAATGAAAACGCTAAATGAGTTTTTAATTCATTGATATTTTTTTCCAAAGTATGAGTTTATTTCATTCATGGGAAGTGAAATAGTTTGAGGTTAAAATATATTTCATTTTATGGAGTCTTTATTGAATAATTAGAATATTCAATTAAATTAAAATGATGAAAAGCCAAAAAAAAAGAGTCATCAATGTTTAATGTATAACTTGAATAGTAGAAATAATTTAGATGTGCAATTCATTTGCTTATTGAAAATAATTTAAATTAATTTTATTTAATGCCAGAAGGCATGCATGATATGGTGTAGATGGTTTTTATGTTCCAAGCGAAGTATGTTTTCTGAAGGATTGGAACCACTTAAAATTAAGCATTCAACTCGTTGGTTGAGAAAATGTTCTAACGGGTTCGCCATCTTGAATTTATAGAATTACATATCTATATGTTTGCATGTAGCAATGAGTAGAATGCATTTAGATAAATTCATATACACAAGTCATGCATGTCAGCCTCGAAGAGCTAGGCTCTTCATGATGGGTCGCGCTACTCATGTGGGTAGCACGGTGAAGTCTTCCACTTTGTGGTACGGTGGAAGTCACCTCTATGATTCTCTCTCTGCTTCGGGTACAAAGGAGGAGCATACGGAAAGAGATTGCACTGAGATGCCACATATACCTAATGAGTTATATTCATTTATTTAAAGAAAAATTATGTATGAAAATTGTACATGGAAATCTATTGAATTCCATGTTGAATATAAGGAATACTGAGAGGGGGGGTGAATCAGTATTCCACAAAACCACTTCTTGACAAGTTTATTAATCTAATTGCCAAAATCAATAACATGAAAGCAGAATAAGCATAAGAACAGCAACCATAAAGACATAACACATGGACACTAGGATTTGTACGTGGAAAACCCAAAGAGGGAAAAACTATGGTGAGTGTTAGTTCACAATATATTATGATAGCTCAATACTAGATTACAAGAAGGCTCACTGCCTTAGGGGTCATTGCCCAGGGCTCACTGCCCTATGAAGAAGTGCTCACTACACAAAGGCTCACTACCAAGTGAAAAGAAAGAAAGAAGAAAGATTGGCTCACTGCCATAAGATGAACTACAGTAAATGTATCTACCACATGCTAGATTATAGTTCCATTGAAGGTTCAATATACAGATTCAAAGGTCTTCATTTATTATGCCCTGCTTCTCAACTTATCTACATATACTCTATTTTCTGTCCTTGTTCAACTCTTACTTCTCTGCATTCTGCTTATAATCCTTCACTCTTTGAATGCACACATCACACATCTCAACACTACACACTATCATTGAATTCCATTTGGTATATATATTCACTAAAAGATTTATATCATAATCAAGTCAGCAAGCAAAACATAAACCATGTACACAAATACTACATCTTGTCATCTTGAACTTGTGTACAATCTGCAATGTAGGCCAAGCCAAACATATAATGATCTTCCTATAGGTCGGCACAAATCATACAACCACTTAGATTTATTTTTTAAACAATATATCTTCTCCACATATGAATTTTTCATGCCTGTCAGCCTATCTCTTAAGAGCACACTTAATCAATTCAACTGTCACTTCACAACTTTCACTGCGGATCATATACAACTCTAAAAATCACATCCAACACTCATCTTTGACCTCTTAACATATCTTCATAACTGCAAGACAAAGTATACAACTGTAGAGGAATGCAGACCCTTTTTCTCAGGCACTGTACACTATTCTTGACTTAACTGTGTTCACCTGGACTTAGCTAAATCATGGTATGTCTTCTGGAGATCTTCACAACTTGCAACCTTGGATATTTCACCTTCAAGCAACTGTGAACAACATACTTGAACCACATACCTTGATCATCAATTGCGGAGGAATACCACTTGAATCTCTGCTACTAATTCTATGTTGTCAGTACTTAGCCATTCTGCCTTAGTCTTTTGTGTCCAGACCAGATCCTTGTGTGTAGGTTGTTTCCAAGTTGAGTTCCCAATCATCCTTAGCTCCATCATGCTCTATTTTCCTTGTTGCCATCAATAACAACATTACCCAATCAACAATGTCTCTTGACTATGTTGCCAACAATCTCCCCCTTTGTCATTGATGGCAACACTTAGTGAAAAATGTGTGTCTGCTCCCCCTTACTCTCTAATTCTTCTCCCCCTAAGGCGTTTGCCCATTTTTCATTGGTCTTCTTCTCCCCCTTTGACATCAATGGCAAAGTTGTATGTACAAGAGTCAAAATGGGACCAAAATTGCAAAAATCTTCATACTCTACCGCATATATACACATACAAACTTCAACTCAATTTGTTGTCGGTGAAAGAATATCCTTATACACAATCCTCAATTGTGTAATCTCTTCATCCCATTGATTCTTTGCCCTTTCCAAAATTTGAATGTGACCATTTATCAAAAAGACTAATTTTTCTGCCTTTTGCACATTTTAGGGTGTGTCAATATGTGAAGCTACCTGTGCTTCTGCTACAAGATTGTCATGATCTCAAATTTTAAGCTTAATACCCTTCTTAGTAAACACATTTTGTTTTTAATTTTTTCCTGTCTATTGAGAAAATTGCTTATGTTGTTATGAATATTTTCAACTTGTGTTTCTATGCAGTTGATTGAGTAAACTACTAGATAAAAGGTCTCAGAAATATTTGTGAGTTGAAGCTCCATGATTTTAATTTTCTCATCCATTTCCTTAGTAGTTTTAGGCTAAGATAGACAAAAATTATATATTTCATAGGCTTCCTTGATTGCATTTATCATGTTCATGATGCTTCTCTCTAACAGAATTTTGTCACTATCTAGCTTGGTTTTTTATATTGCTAATCTTTTGTCTTCATATTCCTTTTTAACCTTAATATCAGCAAACTTTTCAAAGGATTCAAAATGAGTACTTACATAATTTATAAGAACTTTGAGATGAGCATTTGATGATGTTAATATATCCTTCTGGTATGAGGGAATTAACTTCTCCAGAATGCTTGATGTTTCATTAATGAGTTCATTGTCTTGTAAATATGTTCTCAACATTTCTTCATGAGCCTTAGCTTGCACTATTGATACTAGTTTGAACATTTTCACAGGAGACATAGAAGCCAGATTTATTTGTCCTTGTAGAGTCTTGGATGATTCTGGAATTTGTACATTTTGTTGTTTTTCCAAAAACTTTCTAGCATAGTCAATTGAGATTTGGTCTGCAACAATGTCTCTTGCCGCATATTCATCACTAAGTGTAACTTTCATTCTTTTTTTTCCTTCTATTGGATTGACTTTCTCTACTTCTATACTGGATGAGATGCTTGTTCTTTTCTTGGGGCTAGATGCATGTTCTTCCTTTTCATCTTTCTTATCTTTTCTTTCTGGAGTGTTTGACTTCCATTTCACCAGAGAATTTAAGGGTCTTGACTCTCCATCTTTGGTTTTTGCCTTGCTTGTTTGTTCATCAGAAATTTTCTCTAAGTGGTCATATTCCATAGACAATTCTTTGAATGTTCCAAATATGTCTTGTTTGAGATATTTTGGTTTCTTCAATAGTTCATCAGTTAATTTAGTCAGGATATCTTCTGCAACTTCATATCGTAATGGAGGGACCCATGTAGTTCTTGGTTCCATAGCTTCCATGAAGAATTTATCTTTATTCACCATGAATACAATATATTTTTCATATTTCATCACTACCTTTTTAGGTATTCGGACCCTACATATCATTCTCTTTTGAATGTTCATGAAGTATTCACCCAAAATTTCATTCTGTTTGTCTATATTTCCCAAACTTTGTAGTTGATTTCTTATTTGAGTTGCTATTGGTGTATGATCAAGCCAGACAATGATTCCCAAGCTGGGTAGCTCTCTCAGGAAGTAGAAGAGTAAACAAGTAATCAAAGTTCTGTATTTGAAGGGATAATTTATCTCTTTTGTTCTTTTTCAGGTTCTCCATTAATTCACTCTAGAGCAATTCACATAGATTATAATCTGTATTATGTTTGACCATATCATAAGCTGAGTATATAGCTGATGCAGACACAAAATTTTCTGAATGAAAAAAGTATATTTTGTATCCAACAATCATTGATGCAAATCTGATGGCCAAATCCTTGATATCATTTATTGTGAGAGCTTTCTTATCAAATTTGGCCCCTGTTAGTTGCATTACTAAATTGTTCTTTATTTTCTTTTCACCTGGAATCCTTTCGGAGGAACTCATACCAGTCATAGCTTTAATAGCTTCTTTGGTTATAATACATGGTCCATCGAGCCACAAAAACTCATCATGAATCCTGCTGATAATGAACCTAACCCATGTATCATTTGGGATCGCAAGAAAATCCAACTAGGTGTCCAATTTCTTTTCTCCAAGAACTTTATATTCATTCTTCAACTCAACACCAATAGCAGTCAGTTCATCCAAGTATAATTTGCCAAGATTCAAGTGATTGTATTCCTCTAGGTTGGTATGAATGTATGCCCTAATATCTTCCATATGCATTGTTCCATGAGGAGAAATTGAGAATGCTCCTACTGAATCATTTTTTGGTGGTTTGAAGAAATGTTTCTTGAACTTGGGGCGAGGCTTTTTTGAAATCTTCATTAATTGGGGAATAAATATTTTCTGAAATATTTTAGACTACACAAAAGGGTTTTCAAGCTGTAAATACCTTTTCTACCGAATTAGGGTTTCCTTCACCTAAGGTTGATTTTGACTTGAATTGTTTTGGAAAATGCTAAGTTTCTTGGATTTTACCTTCAGATCGCCTTGAACACTTGAAAGATTGAATGCAAATTGATTAATCTTTTACAAATCCAAGCCTTTAAACCCCTTGAAGTCTTAACTTAATCATCATAAATGTGGTCTTTTAAAAAGCTATCACACTTCTTTGTCAGTCACAATCAATCCAAATTGCTCCGCATTAGATCTTTCTCTACCGAAATTTCTTTCAGAGGCTTTGTCATAGAGTTCTTCACAACATACCTTAGTGCCAGATTTCAGCACTAACTTTTTGACTAGGGGTTTTGGATTTTCAACACAGCTCCCCTTAAGCCAGAGTTCCCAATTTACTTCCTCGAGGAAGTATCTGCACCAGATGTTGGTGCGGATCCATCCTTGACTTCAATTACTTCTTTCTTTATCTAGATCTTGTCCATTTCTTTCTTAGTTTCAATCGGATCAACTTTTTGTTTTCCCTTATCATTCCTGTGCTCTATTTTCCTTTCTTCAACATAGTAGTTTCTTTTCACATTCTTACTTCTGCAAATTCTTGCAACATGTCCAAAATTGTTGCAATTGTAGCACACAATGTTTCCCTATCCTTGATTCCTTTCTCTGAATGAATTCATCGTTGATCTGCATTGATTATCCATATGTCCAAATCTATTGCAAGCAAAACATCTTCCATTGAATAATTGAGTATTCCTTGAAATGTGAAAGTCATTTCTTACCAGACTTCTGCATTCATTTGATCTATGACCAATTTTCTTGCAATTGAAACATTGACCAAAGAATGATGGAACATTCTAATTTATTCTACTCCTACACTAAGTAGCTTTATGACCAAACTTTTTGCAATTAAAATAATAGCCATTGAAAGATGGGTACCTTTAAGCATTTGGCTGTTTGACCGGAGGTCTTCTAGGTCTTCTTCTTTGATTTCTGAACTGGCTCCCTTTGTTTTGCTTCATCTGAAAGTTTTCTTGACCCGATTTTGAACTTTCTCCTTTCTCAAATCCTAATCCTTGCTTGTCATTTGAACTCTTTTAGTTGACAATCATCTCATCAAGTTTTGCAGAACTTATCTTGAACTTTTCTTCATAGCTCTTGGCTTTTTCCAAGTCTATTTTCAGGCTCACAACTTCTTTTTCCAATTTGAAACAATCTTCTATCTTGTTGTTTACCATCAGATTTAGATCTTCTTCTGCTTTAGCTCTTTTAATAACTTCCATTTTTAAATCCTCCAAGTTCTCATTTGCTGAAATCAATTGTTCACTAACATCTCTATATTTTTCTTTGAATTTCTTGATTTGTTCTTTCAGCTTTAAAATGCATTCATCAGCTTCTTGAATGTTATCCTTTAGATTCCTGATTTTTGCTTTAGATTTTTCAAGATCAGCAAGAGCTGCTTCCAATTCAACATTATTTGAGAAGTTTCCAAATCTCATGGCTACCATGAGCGAACTCTCCCAGATCTTCCTCAAGCTATTAGGCTTCTTCCAAGGAACCTTGCTCTGATGCCAATTGTTGAATATAAGGAATACTGAGAGGGGGGATGAATCAGTATTCCACAAAACCACTTCTTAACAAGTTTATTAATTCAATTTCCAAAATCAATAACATGAAAACATAATAAGCATAAGATGTTCAGCAACCATAAAGACATAACACATGGACACTAGGATTTTTACGTGGAAAATCCAAAGATGAAAAAACCATGGTGACTATTAGCTCAACATTAGATTACAAGAAGGCTCACTGCCCTATGAAGTAGTGCTCACTGCACAAAGGATCACTACCAAGAGAAAAGAAAGAAAGAAGAAAGATTGACTCACTGCCATAAAGAAGAAAGGTTGACTTACTACCATAAGATGAACTACAATAAATGCATCTACCACATGCTGGATTATAGTTCAATTGAAGGTTCAATATACAGATTCAAAGGTCTTCATTTATTCTACCCTACTTCTCAACTTAACTACATATACTCTATTTTCTGTCCTTATTCAACTCTTACTTCTCTGCATTCTGCTCATAATCCTTCATTCTTCGAATTCAAATATCACACATCTGAACACTACACACTATCATCAAATTCCATCGGGTATATATATTTGCTACAAGATTTATCTCATAATCAGGTTGTCAAGCAAAACATAAACTGTGTACACAAATACTACATCTTGTTAGCTTGAACTTGTGTACAATCTGTAATGCGGACCAAGCCAAACATATAATGATCTTCCTATAGGTCGGCAAAAATTATACAACCACTTAGATTTATTCCTTAAACAATATATCTTCTCTGCATATGAATTTTTCATGTCTGTCGACCTATCTCTTAAGAGCACACTTAACCAATTCAATTGTCACTTTACAACTTTCACTGCAGATCATATACGACTCTAAGAATCACATCCAACACTCATCTTTGACCTCTTCACATAGCTTCAGAACCACAAGACAAAGTATGCAACTATGGAGGAATGCAAACCCTTTTTCTCAGGCACTGTGCACTATTCCTAACTTAACTGTGTTCACCCAGACTTAGCTAAATCATGGTATGTCTTCTGGAGATCTTCAGAACTTGCAACCTTGGATATTTCACCTTCAAGCAGCTGTGAACAACATACCTAAACCGTATACCTTAACCATCAATTGTGGAGGAATACCACTTGAGTCTCTGCTACTAACTCTGTGTTGTCAATACTTAGCCATTCTGCCTTAGTCTTTTGTGTCTGGACCAGATCCTTATGTGTAGGCTATTTCCAAGTTGAGTTCCCAATCATCCTTAGTTGCATCATGGTCTATTTTCCTTGTTTCCATCAATGACAACATTACCCAATCAGTAGTGTCTCTTGACTATGTTGCCAACATTCCATTATATATAAAGTTGAGTACAATTGCCAACTTATGAATTTGATTTATTCTCTATGTAACGTTTCCTATGTATAAAGGAAACTGATGGATATGTGGGACCTAATGGATAAATTAGTGATGTATGACACTACTATATTAGATGATTGTTGATATATATGAAAGAATGTTATGCAAAAATAGTAAATTTATGCATTGAATGTGTTATATATATTGTTATAGTAATGTATATGTCATAGTTATTGCAACATATTTTATTATATATATTTTTATAAACATTATATATTATGAAATCATGTGGATACTGTGATGCTCAACATAACCATTAATGTTATTTTATTCCTTGACATGGTGCCGATGTGAATTATTTACTTATTGAATAATGCTTGATGTGGTATTATGTCATTATTCTAATTCTTTTATATGGTGATTTTTGAGGTCTTGTTACAACTAGAGTAATTTACCTTAAATAATTTCATACTCCTTTGCTTTATATATGGTTTGACACGTAGAAGGTAAATTAATTGTATTGGTTGGTAGGATAGGTGGTAGGAGATTAACATCTTGTTCTATTCCCAAACTTTGATGTGTGTCCCACCAAGCTAAAATCATGTGAATCTAGGGTGAAATATAAGTAAGCTATAGGAGATACATAAGCCATGCTGATAGAATTAGGGTCCAAAGAAATATCATTAGAGGATATCTCTAATTTTATATTATCCTCATGTGAACTAGGGATAAAATATGTAGTGAATGCTTTGGCCAAATTTATAAAGGAGATGTAGAGTAAACAAGATGAATCAAACCATTACAAAGCTCTACCAAAGCATTATCTAAACTCACTAATCAACAAGATGTCATCACCTAAATGTTTATAATTATAAAGTATGAAAGATATTACATGTAAGGAAATGTTGGTGTATATTAAACTTACTTACGTGTGCACATTCATCTATGTTTAGCCATGAACTATTCTTGGCATGCTTAGATTAGCTTTGTCTAAGTTATGTGGTTGATTTTCCTATTCTTGGAGCACCACTATTCTTAGTGAGCTTTATCTATTATTGTATCGACTATTCTAAGTCGATTATGCACTATATGTACTACCTCTTAGAAGCTAATTCATCATCTAGTTTTCACTTTTCATATTGCTTTATATCTTTGACAGTGTTAAGTGTGTGATTGTTTGGTCTCTCGTGACTCATACCAGTACTCACAATCTTCCATGATAGATCCTAATTTCCACATGGTATCAGAGTGGAAGTGGGTTAGATTGCAAGTTTGGTAACTTTTCATTGTTCAAATCTTAAGCACAACATATCTTTTGCATGGTGGATCTCTATTTTGTGGCGAATCTCTATTTTAATATGCTATTGGAGGCATTTTTACCTATTTTTGGAGGTGTTTCTTTGTTGTGGAGACATTTTTTACTTGTTGGAGGCATCTAAACCTACTGTGAAGGCATTAGGAGGCATTTTTTTTATCTAAAAGTTCTTTGTTGACTATCTGTTCTATAGATTAAAAGGGTTGTGCTCCTATTTTTGAGGGTAATAGGCCTTAGCACAAGCCATGGGCCTCAGCAAAGGACATGACCTCACTGGAAACCACCCCTACTTTTGTGTTTTCAGAGTAGAAGCATGGAATCACATCAAAAGACACCAATCAAAGGTTGAAATTCGCCCAGATACCCCCAAATTTAGCCCGCACATAGCCAAATTGACTGCAAAGGGATGTTTTTCTGCAACTAGAGCCATTCAAAGGCATTTTTTATTGAAGAGGGCATTTAAACCTAGTTTTGAGGCATTAAAATTTGATGTAGAGGCATTTGAACTTATTTTAGAGGCATTTAACTTCACCACAGGTGTGCATAGGATGTGGGAAATCATTAAAACAAGGGATTTTTTTTGGTTGCAGAATAGGCCTAAGCACTGAAACCCCATGTTGAACCTTCAAATCCACCTAGAAACCTACCAAATCAACCCTCTAGCGGCCAAATTGACCCTCCAGACACCAATTAGAGGTGAATTGACCTTGTCATTGCTTGTTTTTGTAGAAATTTGACCTAATTTTGCTTGATTCTGAAGTTTTTCACCCAATTAGGGCATGTTTTGCCCAACTTTGTGTTTTTTTCTAAAAATTTATGTCTTTTTAAAGAAAAGATGATGCAGGAGCATCCCTAGTTCAAGAATAATCTTGCATCAACCAAGAACATTTGCATTTCAGTTCTTTCATTTTCCAGTTCAGTCAGAAGTAGTTTTAGCTTGTGGTTCAGTTTTGGCAATTCACCTCTTGCGGATTTGGACTTAGCATCTCCATTCATTCATCTACATCATATCAAGAATTCAGAGCATTTGGATCAATTACCAGAAAGACATCGCTCTCAAAAGATCAATTATTTTCTCAGTGCAGAGCATTCTAACAGTTCCTGATAATCAGCTGAAGGAGAAGGCTTGCAAATCATTCCTTGACTTACGGATCTCAATGACACATCATTCAATGTCATGTGGTTCATGGCTGACCTTCCCCAAGGGTCCACACGTTGTTCCGTTCATTTGAGGAAGTGTTCTATGCATTTAGGTCTGACCTATCTGTGAACATGTTACAACTCTTCATTGGAGTTTGTAACCTTCCTTGGCTGATGCAGAGGAATCTATTGGTCTAGAAATGATATATAAAAATGTAATAAATCCTTAGGGAAGCATCTATTCACATAGGAAAGATCTTACAGTTTAGATTTATGTGAAGGAGCTTCAAAGCTTTATCTTGCGCATGTATGTAATCAATCCTGTGAGCCCTAATTGTAAGCCCGCATGTTGCCAGCCAGATTGTATTTGAATTCTTTGATATATTAAATGACAGAATCTGCATTTGCTTTATTTCCTTGAGTTGTTTCTGTTGTGTTTACTCTTCTTGCACTGTCCAGATAGTTCCATTGTGAACCCTCCTACCGTGACTGCACGAAGTGGTATCAGAGCGAAAGTTTGATTCTTTGGAGCAAATTGGTGAAGGGAATTCCATAAGATCTTGCCGTGGATAGATCACCAAATTGAGGAAGGTTACCTGTGTTGTAACCGATTACTGATTGTGAGGTAGTTGTCACCTTGTAGCCTGATCACTGAACCTGAGGCAGTTTGCACTTGATCCTAGGAAGAATGCCATCACGAAGAGTTCCTCCTATTGGTACAATGGCTAATAGAATGGATGAGATGATGGAATTGATGAGAATAATGCGAATTCATTTGGATGTTGTTGAAGAAGATAGGCGAAGAGGATTGACATCGACACCTAATGTTGAAAGTGATGATGAAGAAGAATTTCAATCTACTGAACAAACTGGCAAAACCCTAGAAGGTAATGAAGAAGAAGAATCAAATCAGATAAAGATGTTGTGAGCTATTTCGAAGATTGGAAAGAGACCTAGAGTTGATGTGCCAAATTACGCGGATAATTTGAATCTGGAAGAGTTGATTGACTGGATAAATAACATGGAAGAATACTTTGAGTATGAAGAAATTGAAGATCTAGAGAAGGTGAAATTTGCAAAGACAAAGTTGAAAGGACATGTTGCTATATGGTGGAAAAAAGTTTAGTTGGAAAGGAATAGAAGAGGAAAAGAAAAGATTACAAAGTGGGACCGGATGGTGACAAAGTTGAAGAATTAGTTCATAACTGTTGACTATGAGTTGGAATTGTTGAAAAGATTGCAAAACCTGAGACAAAAGGAGAAATCTGTGAAGGAGTACACTGAAGAATTTCATAAGATGATCATAAGAATAGGACATAGTGAAGCAATCAAGGAGAAAGTGGCAAGATACATCAATGGATTGAGATTGAACATTCAAGAATAACTAAGTTTGGTAAGGATGACATCTTTAGAAGAAGCATATCAGTTTGCCTTGAAAGTTGAAGAGAAGATGAATAAGAGACATGATCAGAGACAGAGAGGTAGAGGAGGTAAATTTCAGAGAGGAAGAATGTTTTCCAAATATGATAGATCATCTGTGGAGCAGAACAAGTTTGACAACCCATTTAAGAAGGATGACAAAGATAACAATGCTTACTGGAGAGATGATAGAAATTTTTACCAGAGAGGAAACCCTAGTGCATACCGGAATGAAGGATACAAAAGAGAAGGAAGAGGATTTGATAAGAGGACATTCAGAGGTACTTGTTTCAAGTGTAGAGGTGAAGGACATAGAGCATTTGAATGTAATCAGGGTAGTACAAGCAAGAAGACAGAGAACAGTGGAAGAGCAACCTATGTTGAAGAAGAACCTGTTGAATCACCCAGTTCTGTTGGTAAACCTAAGAAAGGAGAATCACTGGTGATGAGGACAACACTATTTCAAATAGAGACAAATGAGGAACCATCACAGAGGAAAAGTCTACTAAGAACTAGATGTAAATCCAGAGGTAAGTGTTGTAAAGTTGTAATTGATAGTGGTAGTTCAAATAATCTAGTTTCAGAGGAGATGGTGACTAAGCTAAAGTTGGAAAGATTGAAACACCCTAAGCCCTATCAGATAGCATGGATTTAGGATGATCATAAGGTACTGGTGAGTGAACAATGTTTGGTGAAATTTCATAGTGGATCTTATCATGATGAAGTCTTGTGTGATATTATGCCTATGGATGTTTGTCATATCTTGTTGGGTAGACCTTGGCAGTATGATAGAAAATCTATACATGATGGGAGAAAGAACACATATACTATAATAGCAAATGGAAAAAGAATTACCTTGATTCCTTTGGAAGATGATCCTAAAGATGTGGTATGTGGGAATGGTAGAATCTGTTTGGTAGATGGAAGGAAATTTTTGGATGGTTTGGAACATGAAAGTATGTGTTATGCCTTGATTCCTAAGAAGCTTGAAGTAGTGAAGAAAGAAACTGAACTGGATGAGATAAAGGAGTTGCTGACAGAATATGAAGACATCATATCAGATAATGTACTTGAAGGATTACCACCTATAAGGAGTATCAGTCATCACATGGATCTTATACCGGGAGCAAGTTTGCCTAACAAAGAAGCACATAGAATGACACCGACAGAGAATGAAGAACTGAATAGACAGATACAAGAGTTGTTGAGGAAAGGTTTGATCAGAGAAAGTTTGAGTCCTTGTGCAGTACCTACAGTGCTACCACCGAAGAAGGATGGAGAATAGAGAATTGTACTAATTCCAGAGCAATAAACAAGATCATAGTTAAGTATAGATTTCCTTTACCTAGGATGGATGATATCATGGATTGTTTGAGTGGAGCAAGATATTTCACAAAAATAGATTTGAAGAATGGATACCATCAGATCAGAATCAGAGAAGGTGATGAGTGGAAGACTGCTTTTAAGACAAATGAAGGATTGTATGAGTGGTTGGTGATGCCTTTTGGATTGAGAAATGCACCGAGTACTTTCAAGAGATTGATGAATGAATTTGTAAAGAAATTCTTGGGTAATTTTGTTATTGTATACTTGGATGATATTCCGATTTTCAGTAAAACAAGAGAGGAACATTTGTGGCATATTAGACAAGTTTTGCATAAATTGAGAGAAAAGAAATTGCTGATAAACATCAAGAAGTGTAGTTTCATGAAGGAAGAGTTGGTATATTTGGGATTTGTGATTTATGCAGAAGGATTGAAGATGGGACCTGAGAAAGTGAGAGCAATTGTTGAATGGCCTATATTGGAGAGCATTAGAGAAGTTACATCATTTCATGGATTGGCAAGTTTCTACCGGAAGTTCATCAGAAATTTCAGTCCAGTTTGTAACCCTATGACATAGACAATGAGAGGTGACAAAAAAAGATTTTAAGTGGACATCTGGAGCAAATAAAAGTTTTGAGTTGTTGAAGTAAAAAGTGACAGAGCAACCTATTTTGGCATTACCAGTTTTCAATAAGGTATTTCAAGTTGATTGTGATGCTAGTGGAAATGCAATTGGAGCTATGTTAAGTCAAGAAGGTAGACTTGTAGCTTATTTCAATGAGAAGTTGAATGATGCAAGGAAAAGATATTCAGTTTATGATCAAGAGTTCTATGCCATAATTCAAGCCTTGCCATAATTCAAGCCTTGAAGAAGTGGAGACATTATTTGTTGTCTAAGGAGTTTGTGTTGTATATAGATCATCAAGCTTTGTAGTATTTGAATAGTCAAGGTAAGTTGAATCAGAGACATATGATATGGGTAGAGTTCATGTAGAGTTATATTTTTTGTGTTGAAGCATAGGAGTGGAAAATCAAACAAAGTTGCTGATGCATTGAGTAGGAGAAGAAACTTGCTGACACAAATGAGAGTTCAAGTGTTGGGTTTTGATGAATTAAAGAACATGTATGAAGGAGACACTAATTTTGCAGAACTATGGAAAGCATGTAAGGAACCTGTTGTAGCAGATAGGAGTGAGTGGTTGGACTATTTCATTCAAAAAGATATGTTGTCCAGAGGAAGTTAGTTGTGCATACCTAGAAGTTCAATGAGAGATAATTTGATCAAGGAGAAGCATAGTGGTGGATTGGCAGGACACTTTGGCATTGACAAGTCAGTGGCTTTGGTAAGTGAAAATTACTTTTGGCCTCAGATATATAAGGATGTTCAAAAATTTGTATAGAGTTGTAGAGTCTGTCAAGTTACGAAAGGGAGTAGTCAGAACATTGGATTATATAAACCTTTGGCAATACTAGAGAGACCTTGGCTAGACATAAGCATGGATTTGGTAATGGGATTGCCTATGACACCGAGAGGACATGACTTAATATTTGTAGTGGTTGACAAATTTTTAAAGATGGCTCATTACATACCTTGTAAGAAGACAACTGATGCAGTGCATGCAGCTGACCTATTTTTCAAGGAGATTGTGAGATTGCATGGATTACCTAAGAGTATAGTTTCAGATAGAGATATAAAGCTTCTTGGATACTTTTGAAAGACACTTTGGAAGAAGATGAAGATAGATTTGAAGTTTAGTTCTACTTTTCATCTATAGATAGATGGATAGACAGAGGTAGTGAATAGGAGTTTGGGAAACTTGTTGAGATGTTTGGTTGGAGACAAAGATGGAAGTTGGGATTTGATTCTTTCACAAGCAGAGTTTGCATACAATAATTCAGTAAATAGGAGTACCAGAAGAACACCTTTTGAGATTGTGACCAGAGTGAATCCTAGAGGAGTTGTAGAATTGATAGATATTAGTACCGAGGAAAAGAGGAGTGCAGAGGCAGAAGACTTTACAGACCATATGGAGACAATGTATAATCAAGTGAAGAAACATTTGGAGGATATGAACAATAAATACAAAGGGAAGGCTGATGAGAAGAGAAGACATAAGGAATTTAAAGTTGGAGATGAAGTGATGGTGTACTTGAGAAAAGACAAATTTCCAGTCAGGACTTATAACAAGTTGAAGATGAAGAAGTTTGGACCTTGTAGGATACTAAGAAAATTTGATTCAGGAAATGCATATGAAGTAGAGCTACCAGAGACATTGGGCATATCACCTATTTTCAACATTGTAGACCTACATCGGTATCATGAAGTAGAGTTCAGTGACAACATGGAAGAAGACTTGAAGAAGCAGTTATGACAACAAGCACCGGAGCAGATAGAAGACATCTTGGACAATAGTGTTGGACGTAGCACTAGAGGAAGACAATACAAAGAATATCTTGTGAAGTGGAAAGACAGACCGGAAGAAGATTCATCATGGATTTCTCAAGCTGAGGTGGACTGTCTTGGTTCTCCCCCAGCCCCAGCAAAGTGAGGGACTCACTTTTTTCAATAACCCCGGATGTCTGATGTAGGAGCATCCTTGGTTCAAGAGTAATCTTGCATCAACCAAAAACATTTGCATTTCAGTTTGTTTGCATTTTAGTTCTTTCATTTTCTAGTTCAGTTCAGTTAGAAACAGTTTTAGCTTATGGTCTGGTTTTGGTAATTCACCTCTTGCAGATTTAGACTTAGCATATACATTCATTCATCTACATCATATCAAGAATTCAGAGCATTTGGATTAGTTACTAGAAAGACATTGCTCTCAGAAGATCAATTATTTTCTCAGTGTAGAGCATTCTAATAGTTCCTAATAATCAGCTGAAGGAGAAGGCTTGCAGATCATTCCTTGACTTGTGGATCTCAATGACACATCATTCAATGTCATGTGGTTCATGGCTGACCTTCCCCAAGGGTGCGTATGTTGTTCCGTTCATTTGAGGAAGGGTTCTATGCATTTAGGTCTGACCTATCTGTGAACATGTTACAACTCTTCATTGGAGTTTGTGACCTTCCTTGGCCGACGCGGAGGAATCTATTGGTCTAGAAATGATATATAAAGATGTAATAGATCCTTAGGAAAGTAACTGTTCACATAGGAAAGATCTGATAGTTTAGATTTGTACGAAGAAGCTTCAAAGCTTTATCTTGCGCATGTACGTAATCAAGTCTATGAGCCCTAATTGTAAGCCCGCATGTTGCTGACCAAATTGTATTTGAATTCTTTGATATACTGAATGACAAAATTTGCATTTGCTTTATTTCCTTGAGTTGTTTCTGTTGTGTTTACTCTTGCTACACAGTCCGGACAGTTCATTCTGTGAACCCTCCTACCATGACTGCACCAAAAGCTATATTTCAACTTGATTTAAAAAGATCTTTTTTCAAAATTAAAGTTCTACTCCTTGTAAAAGTTTAATCTTGTCTGGAAATATTCTTTGGCAAATTAAATTGAAAGTGCATTTAAATCATGTAATAAGCAATTTTTGCCCACGCGTTACTTATAAAGTGCCACAACTATAGGGGAATTCAAAATAATCATAGGGTGTCTTATTGGGTTGTGTTGTGTCTTGTACACTTCTGCACTTTCTTTCATATTTCTAGTTTGGGGAATTACATAGTATTTTGTAATCAAGGAACTGAGATAAAGTTTTGAATTTGGTGGGGTACATAATGGATTCTAGTATTTTTTTCCATCCTTCTATGGTCAAACTAACCTCAGAGAACTACTTTTACTAGAAACAAGGGATAAAGAATCACTGTCTTGAACATGATCTATTGCCCTATCTCCTTGGACTCATTCCTGAGCCGAGTGACTATAAACATGAGAATAAATGGTTTAACAAAAAAGACATGCTCTATGGACTAATAGGTCTTACTATTTCTATAGATATTTTACATCTTATAGGCCACACTGAGAGTGCCCTTTCACTGCTTGGACCATCATCTGACAGTTGTATGGAGATCTTGATTCTTCATTTGAACGTAATGTTTCTATGGATAACCAGGCTCTTGTGGATGATACTGAGACTTTTGTTTCCCATTCGTGTGTGGACACATCCTCATGGGATGATCAATCTATTTGGTTTCCATACATTGATACCCAATCTACAGTTGAGGACACTCCTTCAACCCCTATTGCTTCATTACATTCTAGAGTCGCTTCTTCGAGAGCTTCCAGTGATTCTTTGCAGTAGGCTCACATTCATCTTCTTGATCACCTCATTGGGACAGATCTCTACCAGACATATCTTACCAGTTGTTTGTAGAGTCTCTCATATCAGATCTTCATGACACCTTAGAGGATCTCATCTTATTGTTTGATGACAGTATATATACACCTACTATTACTATAGACTTCAAAGGGGCTTCATTGAAGGATTTTAGTGATTCTTTGTAGGACATCTCATGGGATTTGATTTGTAGACACATGGCATGAATTGACATTCCACTTTCATACATCAGTTCTTTGGATCTTGTTCTTCATCAATTTTCACATGATTTTGAGAGGTCACTTGTTTTAGTTAGGCCTGATCCTCCTGATTTAATTGTGACTCACTTCAACATCAGCATGACGATATTTGAGTAGTATTCTGAGATAAGGTACTTCATGAGACTTACCACTTCACCTTGATTCTTTGAGAATTCACCATTTGATTTGTTTCTTCCTAAGGGGAGAAATGTAATTTGCCACAAATAGATCATTTTCAACATTCATACATGGGCATTCTCTTTTGGCATAGGGGCTACTTCATTGTGGGGGGCTACTTAGTATCTTTTACTCTCCTATGGGGGGGTCATATCTGCATCATCACAGTCAGAACGACATGGTTTTAGGCTTCATGCAGAGTTATCATCTTCAAGGAGGCTTCCTAGTCTTCTTCATTTTCTTTTCTCTCTTTTGGAGGGAAGTTATTTCCCACAGGGTTTTCTTCCTTTCTCCACTTTATCAAAGATTGCATTGTATTGCATTGTACATGGGTACCTGATCAGGCCTAGTTGCCAAGACCCATCTTAATTTTTCCCCCTAAGCTATGCTTAAGGGGGGTTGTTGGTGTATATTAAGCTTACTTAGGTGTGCACATTCATCTATGTTTAGCCACAAGCTATTCTTGGTGTGCCTAGATTAGCTTTGTCTAAGTTAAGTGGTTGCTTTTCTTATTCTTGGAGTACCACTATTCTTAGTGAGCTTTTTCTATTATTGGCTAGACTATTCTTAGTCGATTATGCCCTATATATACTACCTCTTGGAAGCTAATTCATCATCCGGTTTTTTCTTTGCATATTGCTTGTGTCTTTGACAATGTTGAGTGTGCGATTGTTTGATCTCTTGTGACTCCTTGTGCTAGTACTCGCAATCTTCCATGATAGATCTTGATTTCCACAGGAAAAATCGATAGACCCATCATAAGTATCATGTAAAATTTCTTCACTAAGGCTTATGATGCCATTATTGTAGGATAAGATAATGAAGCACTAATGATGGCTACATGGGAAGTTGGTGAACTATCATCAAGGCATAAAATAATATCATAGAGTGTGTGAAATGTTATCATAACTATGCATACATTTAATATATGAGATGTATCATGTATGAGAGGATATAATTCATTCAAAGTACATAAATCTATGGATATAAGATTGTCATTACATGTAAGAAATGTTGAATGAATAGGTGAATCACATGATACATCCTTGCTTAGTGTATGCTCATCATTGTCACAAGGCATATGAACATCATTGTAGAATGTATGGATAAATGAACTAAGCCTCCTCTAACATAAGAGAATTTACACATTAATCAACTCAATGAAGGATGTGAATGATAACACTGTTAGATTTAGGACATACAACTGAGAGGGGGGGTGAATAAGTTGTCCAAAACTTTCTTGTAATTAATCACTTAAATCCTTTTCTTAATTCAGTAGCATAATAATAAATCAATCATGGAACATAATGCAACAATTCAAGAGCAGGAACACATTAACTCATATGACACCAAGATTTTGACGTGGAAAACCCCGTTAAGGGAAAAACCACGGGGTGACTAACCCAAGATTGTATTCTTTGTTAAAAGAATAGAAAGAACAAACTAGCACATGCCAATTAGGGCTAACTACCTGAGCACACTGCTCACAAGAGGCCCACTACCTATAGAAGACACATTATCTACAGAATAATAAGTATTACATACTTGAACTAAAGGATAGCATCTTCACCATGCTTGAGTCAGTTCCATTTAAGCCCAATACTTCTGCTATACTTTTCACTCTCCTCCTCTCTACCACACTCTCATCTCTACAAGATCACTTTGATATGACTTTACAACTCCTTATTTATACAAGACATCGACTTAGGGATAATAATCCAAGTCGGCATACATTACAGGGCAAATACATAAGTACAACATGACTAATTACAAAAGACTTCACGCGGATCAACACACTGTCAGCCACACAGATCTGAGACTTCAATCTTCCTTTATGAACACACCATTCTTCACAGAACATCTTCAAGATCCTCCACAAGATGTGTAACTCATCCGATCAGCCTAACTTGGGAAGAACATCATCATCCAGAAGTAATTCTTCAATTACGAGCTCAATCTTCAATGCAGACCACCAACACGAACTGGACACAATCCAAAGACCTCCACAAGCTTGCTTGAATCACTAGGAACATCTAAACTACTTCTAATTACTAAAATCATTCTCTCCTTTATCTGAAACCATAAGAACATAGTCTGTCATCACTGTCATATTGGAATAGATTCTTGTGGGCCTTCAGACCACAAACCAATTGGGTTGTCAATTCACATTGACTTCCTAAACACTCCACCAAATCTGCAGAACAAGATATTGCATTTCAGGATCTCACCGGACCTATCTGTGTCACTCTGTCACTTTTGAACATCTGCCAAAATTGGTTTCACTTAAGTGGCCATAACTTCTTCAGATCTTCATGTGGACCTTTAAAATTGTTACTGGATCATCTTAAGACATATCTACAAACCCTTCGATGCACATCCTCTAATCTTCATCTTAGCTGGGATCTCTATCTTCACTATTCTTCTCTGTTCCTGATAGGACTAATTTCCTCAATATCCTCAACATATAGCTCATCCAATCCTTATCATCAATGCAACAAGAGTATGTTGACATCAATAACAACACCGGTTAGGCCCATACTTACAACAATCTCCCCCTTTGTCATTGATGGCAACATATGATGTGAAAAACTATTTTAACCATCAAGACAAGAACTTCTCCTCACTGACACAACTCCTCCTATCAACAACAACCATTCACATGCCTTTTCTTCCTTTACTGTTCCCCCTTTGATTAGAAACCACTTGTTTTTCACATGTCTTCTCTCCCCCTTTGACATCAATGGAAAAGGGCACATACTTGCATCAATTCAGAATCACACTAGCTGGTCCCCCTGAGTAGCAGCTTCCCATCATCAATCTGGACTACAAGATATGATTGTGAGATCCACTGGACTGATGCACATCAGTGCACCTTAATTCAAAACCATAGGGGTAATAACCCCTAACTTCTCCCTGAGATACTCAAAAGAGTCCTTAGGTAGAGGTTTAGTAAAAATATCTGCAATCTGATCCTTAGAAGTTACAACCTCCAATCTGACTTCATTCTTGTTCACTTGCTCTCTCAAAAAGTGAAACTTGATGGATATATGTTTAGTCTTTGAATGCAACACTGGATTCTTTGATATATTTATTGCACTTGAATTATCATAGAAGATTGTGATAGGTTCTTCATACTCCACTCTGATATCTCTTAGCATTTGCTTCATCCACAATACTTGAGTGCAAGTACCTGCTACTGCAATATATTCTGCTTCTGTAGTGGACAGAGATATTGCCTCTTGTTTCTTACTCAGCCAAGAAACCAATCTCTTCCCTAAAAGGAATGCTCTACCACTGGTACTCTTCCAGTCATCCACATCTCCTGGCCAATCTGCATCTGTATATGCATGAAGAGAGAAAGCATGATCTCTAGGATACCACAAACCATACTCAACTATCCCTTTTAGATATCTAAAAATCCTCTTGATTGCCATGACATGAGATTCTCTAGGATCAGCTAGGAATCTAGCAACAAGACCAACAACATTCATAATGTCAGGTCTAGTTTGAGTGAGATACAATAATCCTCCAATCATTGACCTGTACTTTTTCTGATCAGCCTTAGGAGAGTCATCATCTTTGCTCAATTTACATCCGATTTCCATGGGAGTACTCATTGGTTTTGAGTCTTCCATCCTAAATTTCTTCAACAATTCTTTCACATATTTGGTCTGAGAAATGAAGATTCTTTTCTTTGTTTGAGTGATTTGCAGACCCAAGAAGAAATTCATTTCCCCAAACATGGACATCTCAAATTCACTTTTCATTTGATTTGTAAAAGTTTTGCACATACTATCTCTTCCTCCAAAAATGATAACATCAACAAACACTTCAACAATCAAGATGTTTTCATGATCAATTTTGAAGTACAAGTTACTGTTAGTAGTACCTTTGTTGAAACCAATCTTCAAAAGATGCTTATCCAGTCTTTCATACCAGGCTCTTGGGGCTTGCTTAAGTCTATACAATGCTTTCTTCAACTTGCAGACCATATCACCATGATCAGACAATTTAAATCCATTCAGTTGCTCAATGTAAACTTCTTCTTCCAAGTCACCATTCAGGAAGGCAGACATGACATCCATCTGATATACTTTGAAATCCTTGAAGGCAGCAAAGGCAAGAAATAATTTGACTGCTTCAATTCTCATCATCGGAGCAAAAGTTTCTTCAAAATCAACTCCTACTTGGGAGTAACCCTTGCAGACCAATCTAGCTTTGTTTTTGACTACTTTACCATCTTCATTCAGTTTATTCTGGAAGACCCATTTGGTTCCAATCACATTCTTATTTTTTGGTCTGGGAACAAGATCCCAAGTGTGATTTTTCTCAATTTGCATCAGCTCTTCTTCCATTGCTTTAGTCTAGTTTTCATCATTGCATGCTTCATTTACTATCTTAGGTTCAATCTTTGAAATTAGAAAATACTCTTCTGAATCTTGAGCAATCCTTCTTCTTGTTTGAACTCCTTTACTTTTGTCACCTATGATCTGGTCTTCAGAGTGATTCAGTTTTACATACTTGGAAATTTTGGGACTTACTTGCACTTCTATTTCTTGTACAGGTTCATTCAAACTTATCTCTTCTTCCTGATTCACTGGATTAGTTTGAATCTGAATTTCAGAAGGGGCTTGGACTCCTTGGATCAAAACATCATTTTGATCATCTTCATCATATTCATAAAACCTTGAAGATTTTTCAATACCTTCATCAACCTTCACATTTGTACTTTCTATAATCTTTCTCAATCTCTTGTTATAATACCGGTATGCTTTGCTTTGAGTAGAATAACCCAAGAATATTCTTTCATCACTTCTAGCATCAAATTTGCCTAGATATTCATCTCTTTTAATGTAACATTTGCTACCAAAGACTGAAATACTTCACAGTGGGAGTGATGCCAAACCATAGTTCATAAGGAGTCTTACCAGTATTGCTTCTGATTTGAACTTGATTAAGAGTGTAGACTATAGTGCTTACAGCTTCTCTACAGTAGATCTGAGGAACATTTGCTTCCATCATCATGGTTCTAGATGCCTCCTGGATGGTCTGGTTCTTTGTCTCCACTACTCCATTCTGCTATGGTGTCCTTAGAGCAGACAATTGTCTTTTTATCCCATGTTTCTCACAAAATTCTATGAACTCACTGGATGTGAATTCTCCACCTCTGTCAGACCTTAGACATTTTATGTTCAATCCGGTTTCATTCTCTACCATAGCCTTGAATATTTTGAATTTCTCAAGGGCCTCAGATTTCTCTTTGAGAAAAGTTACCCACATCATCTGGGAGTGATCATCAATTAATAACATGAAGTATCTATCACCTTGCACACTCCTAATTCTTGCTAGACCACAAAGATCTGTATGAACTAAGTCCAATAATCTGGTAGAAGACTATTCTTTACTTTTGAATGTGAGTCTGCCCTTCTTACCCAACTGACATTCTTTGCACAAACTATTAGTAGGTTTCACCAGTCTTGGAAGATCTCTTATAGCATGAGTGTTGCTTATCCTGATGATATTATCAAAATTTAGATGACACATTCTCCTATGCCACAACCAACTCTGATCAATTTGAACAAATAAGCAACTTTTACCAGTACCAACCAAGTGGAAGATATTACCTTTAGTTTGAGTACCGGATGCAATCTCTGTTCCAGAACTTTCAAAGATCTTGTGATTTCCATTTTTGAATCGAAGATCATAGCCTTTGTACACCAACTGTCCAACAATGAGAATATTGTGCTTCAGGCCTTCAACATACAGTACATTATTGGTTTTGTTCTTTCCATCAAAAGAAATAGTTCCTCTGCCTCTGATTTTGCCAGCAGAATTATCACAAATTTTACCACTCCTTCTTCATACCTTTCAAAATCTATGAACTTATTTTTGTCACCTGTCATATGGTGGGAGCATCCACTGTCAATGACCCAATCATCTTTTTCTTCAACTTGGGCAGCCAGAGCCTTTTCTACAATTTTATGATTGACAGATTCAAAGGGTGTTGGATCTTCTTCCTTGATGGCAATAAACACCCAGTCACTTCCAGATTTGTTTCCTATCTTTGATTCATCATCTGTTACTCCTTCATCATCATCATCTTCATGAACATAGTAACATTTCTTTTGGAACCTTGATCTATTAGGATTTGGCCTTGAAAATCAATTCAGACATCTTGAGGCAAAATGACCAATCTTATTGCAGTTAAAACATTTAAAAGGCAATTTGCTCTCATACTTACCAGATCCTCTTGGCAGTCTTTTTGCAATAAGGGCAGCTTCAAGTTGAGCAATTTCTGCTTCATCTTCTTCTAGGTCTTTTCTTGCTTTTTCATACCATGATAGTTTCTTTGAAGAGTTCTCTCCCGGATCAAACTTTTTTTTCCCTTTTATAGAGGCACTAGCTTTGAATGCAGATTCAGTCTTGGGGGGGCATCTCCAAACTCAGTCAATTCAAATGCAGCCAGTTTACCAACCAATTGATCTCTCGAGATACCTAAAAAGGATCTGAATTCTTCAATAGCAGCAACCTTATATTTGTAAGAATTAGGAAGGGATCTGAGAACTTTACCAACAATCTCATCTTCATCCAAGATTCCACCAGCACATTTAATACCACAAACAAGCTCATTTACTCTTGGCATAAATGTAGTGATATTTTCATCTTCTCTCATCTTCAAGTTTTCAAATTTTCCTTTCAGACTCTATAGCTTGGCACATTTAACATACTTGTCTCCTTCATGTAGAAGTTCTAGTTTTTGCCAGATCTCATATGCATTTTTTAGATCAACAACATTTGTCAGCTCTGAATCAGATAAGGCACTTAGAAGAGTTTCTTTAGTTCACAGATTGTTTTCAGCATCTCTGATTTCATCTACGGTACATAGGCCATTCTGTGGAGGATCATACTTCTTTGAAGCCATGATCCAATACTGCATTCCCATACATTGCAAGTGGCATTCCATGCAACTTTTCCAAAGAGTGAAATTGGTTCCATCAAACCTCGGACTATCCTTCTTGTAGGATGACATCTTGGATCTCCTCAAGCGGTTAAGCTCCTTTTAGAGGAACTTGGCTCTGATACCAATTGTTAGATTTAGGATAGATAACTAAGAGTGGGGGGGTGAATTAGTTGTCCAAAACTTTCTTGTAATTAATCACTTAAATCCTTTTCTTAATTTAGTAGCATAATAATAAATTAATCATGGAAACATAATGCAATAATTTAAGAGCAAAAACACATTAACACATATGATACCAAGATTTTGACGTGGAAAACCTAGTTAAGGGAAAAACTATGGGGTGACTAACCCAAGATTGTATTCTCTGTTAAAAAAATAGAAATAACAAACTAGCACATGCCAATTAGGGCTCACTAAATGAGCACATTGCTCACAAGAGGCCCACCACCTACAGGAGACACACTGTCTACAGATTAATAAGTATTACATACTTGAACTAATGGATAGCATCTTCACCATGCTTGAGTTAGTTCCATTTAAGCCCAATACTTTTGCTCTAGTTTTCTCTCTCCTCCTCTCTACCACACTCTCATCTCTACAAGATCACTTTAATATGACTTTACAACTCCTTATTTATACAAGACATCAACTTAGGGATAATCATCCAAGTCGATATACATTACAAACCAAATACATAAATACAACATGACTAATTACAAAAGACTTCATACGGATCAACACACTGTTAGTCAAACAAATCTGAGACATCAATCTTCCTTTAGGAACACGCCATTCTTCATAGAACATCTTCAAGATCCTCCGCAAGATGTGTAACTCATTCGGTCGGCCTGACTTGGGAAGAACATCATCATCTGGAAGTAATTCTTCAATTACGAGCTCAATCTTCAATGCGAACCACCAACATGAACTGGACACAATCCAAAGACCTCCACAAACTTGCCTGAATCACTAGGAACATCCAAACTACTTCTGCTTACTGAAATCATTCTCTCCTTTATCTGGAACCTTAAGAACACAATCTGTCATCACTGTCATATTGGAATAGATGTTTACGATGTTGGCAAGAGACATTGTGTGGCTTCATGATTGTTGTCATTGATGGCAACAAAGCTTATCCCACACATCCGCAGCACATAGTATGTCTATACTGGAAGTCAAATTGAGGAGTGTTTTGGTCTGGTGAACAAGAACAGAGCATGCAACAAAGTCTGACAATCAGGTTTGAATCTCTCAGAGGATGTATCTTAGCAAAGTACAAACTTGGGAAAGTTAAGAGGAATACAATGACTGCCACATTCCAGAGATTGAGTCTTCGGTGATGAACGAGTGAAAAGATATGAGCACCTAAGTGTTGGGTTTCTGACAAGCAGAATAGACTAAGAAAGAACTGACCAGTAGATCATCAGACCTTCATCTAGATGAGAAATTGATGGTGATCAAGCTACTTAAGAGATCATTCATGGTTGGCCGACATGATTGATGACTTCTATAACTATCTCTTTGATACACATCACTTAGTAAGCATGGATTCAGCAGACAAACCAGGGTTTGGGAAAATCTTGAGTATTCTGGATGTCAACTAGAATGATGTTGAAATCCTTGGTGTGGATATATATACCAGATGAATTTCAATGTGAAGGTGTGTGTTTGGAGATATAGCATGTGAGAAAAGGAAGAGATAAGTGTGGAAGTGGCTATACAGGTCCGGTATGTGACAGAACAACAACACGAAAATAGAGGAAGAACGAAGTGCAGTAGATCAGTATATTGAGCCTAACCAGAACTAAACCTCAGCATATGTGGATGCTTCTCATCAGTTCAAATACCTAGTTACTTTCTATAAACTATTGTAGGCAGTGAGCCTCTTGTGAGTAGTGTGCTTAGGCAGTGAGCCCTAATTGGCAAATGCCATTTTGTACTTCTTATTCTTTTAACAAAGAATACAATCTTGGGTTAGTCACCCTGTGGTTTTTCCCTTAACAGGGTTTTCCACGTAAAAATCTTTGTGTTATGTGTGTTGATTTCATTTTTCTCTCATGTTCATTTATGCTTATATGTTTTGATATTGCACTATTGTTAAAGAAGAAAAGAAAGTTAAGAAATTTAAGATAACTGATTCACCCCTCCCTCTCAGTTATCTACCTTGTTTCCAACAATTGGTATCAGAGCCAAGTTCCTCCAAACAGAGCCTAACAGCTTGAGGAAGATCTGGGAATCTCATTGGATATGTATGGTATGAGGGAACAACTTTAGTTTGCCCTAGATGATCTTGAGCAATATCACTCTGAAGTCAATAGCCTAAGGGAAAGACTCAAACAAGATGATGACTTCATAATTGAACTAAAAGAAAAACTGAGCATCTCTGTGAAAAAGAGAAATGAACTTCTTCAACAATTAGCAATTCAAAATGAAGCCAATGATACTAATGAAGATTTGAATGAGAAAGATAAGTTATGTGAGAAGCTATCAAAAGAGGTCATTATGGTAAGACATGAAATGGAATCAGGGGTTATGAAATTCACCCAAGAAATTGAAGAAAAAAGAAAAATGGAAGATAATCTAAAACAATCTCTCAAGGAGAAGTCAGAAGACTGTCACAAAATGGATAGAATAATCAGGTATCTGGAATCTGATCTTGAAGAAGTTAGAGATAATGAAGAACAACTTGAAAATCAGATAGACACTCTTAAAAGGGATCTTCAAATAGAAAATGAATACAAAGAAAAATTCAATATAAGCTCTGCTCAACTTGAAGTTCTTCTTGAAAGCTAAAAGAGGGTAGATGACAAGCATGGCTTGGGATATGAGAAAGGTGAAAGCTCTGGATCCGGTTAGAAGAACTTTGGATCAGGAAATCTAAGGTACAGGCCTAGAAGACCTCTAGTAAGACAACCAAATGCTCAAAGATATCCATCCTTCAATGGATACTACCACAATTGCAATAACTTTGGTCATAAAGCAAGTCAATGCAAAAGAAGAATGAATCAGACTAATTCATCCTTCTCCAGACAGTGTTTGAACTGCAAAAGGTATGGTCACAAATCTCATGAATGTAGAAATATGCAAATAAACAATTCATTCAATGGTAGATGCTTTGCATGCAATAGAATGGTAAATATGGCTAATCAATGCAGATCAGGAGGATATCAGTCAAGTATGCAAAGAAATATAGCTTGCTACAATTGCAATAGATTCGTTCATATTACCAAACTCTGCAGAAGTAAGAATCAGGATAAAAGGGGTCCGATGCATCATAATCAAAATCAAGACAAATGAAAAGGAAAAGTGAATGTGGATGAAGTTCAAAGGGAGATGAACAAGATTTGGGTGAAGAGAAGTATAGAAAATGTTGGGGATGGATCCGCACCAGAATCTAGTGTTGATATTCCTTCTGGAAACTAAATAGATGAGCTCTAGCTCAGGGGGAGTCACAAAAGAAAATAATTTCCCCTAGCTAGTCAATTGGTGCCTAAATTGGCACATGGAGTGTAGCGGATTGAAGAGTTCTAAAAGAGATATCTAAATAACCCTTGGTAAAAATATAAAAGATCCGCAAGAAGTTTGAAGAGGCTAATCATCTAAAATTGATCCGGTTTGACAGTCATCCGGTAAAAGTAGGATTTTCATAGTTAGATCCGGTATGATTCAAAATTGAAATACCTTGATCTGCGGATAAATAGGATAATTCAAGGAAGGGAGATACATTGTAAGTTATCATTCTAAGTGCATCTCAATGATCTGGAAGGATCTCTCTCAGAACAAGGAGAACAAGGCAACTAGAATGACTTAAGTTGTGCATTTATTGCAATATGGAATTAGGGTTTGCATAGAAATAAAAGGGTTCTTTTGTTCATCATTTGCACATTTGCATTTGGGAAGAAGAAATAAAGAGCTCTGAATTTGATTCAACCAGTGGTCTTTTCAACTCTTATTGTGAACCCTAGAAGCGTAAAAAGGTATTTCCACTCTTGAATATCTCTCTCTGAATCTTTTGAAAGATGGCTACTCCAATGTTGTTAAGATCAATGATAGGTCATGCCCTAAGTTCAAGAAACATCCTTACAAATCCCTAGAAGTTGATCCCCTAGGCGCATTCTCTAGCATTCCGTATGGGGTTCTACATGTAGAAGATGTTAGGGTATACATTCACACCAACATTAAGGAATTTGGGGAATCCAAGCTGATGGATATCTATCACAAGGAATTAATAGATGAAACATTTGAACTTAAACCCCAATACAAGGCCATCCGGGATAAGCATTTTGGACATTACATCCATTTCCCCTATTTTGTAGAAGATGAATGGGTCCAGTATGTTCTGAGCAGAATGCATGACAACTTCATGTGGTTGATGAGGCCATTTAAGATCACAAAAGATGCCATTAGGGTGGTTACCGAATTGCACTCATCCGGTGGGTTGCCTGCTCTCAAATCAGTCAAAAACCAAACTATAAGTGAGGCTACCAGATTAAAATTTGACAAAAGAGCAATGACAATAGAGGATATCACAGATCCAGATATCAAATTTGCTTCTATGGTAATTGGTTATAAAATATATCACTCCATCAGGGAGAATTCTGTATTCGGAACAACAATATACACTGCTTATCAGATGCTAAAGGAAAATACCGATTATGATCTTTGTGAGCTTCTCTTGAATCAACTGTTAGAGAATTTGCAGAAAATAAAGAAGGATAAGAAGAATTCATTTAAGTATGGTGGCTTGATACTATGTCTATTCTTTTACTATATGAATGAGCTACCCAGATCCAGTGGTTGGGTATGGAAAAATAACATACCAGTTGCCATACAAATCAGAGATTATATGTATGGGCTTGGTGATGCCAAGGCACAAAGTATAGCACTCTAGGGTTACTTCAAAAACTTCCAAGACATGATGTAGGCCAGAGAGAGAATCCCCTAATCTCTAGTTGAAAAATACAAGGATACAGTGTGCTTCATGGTAGACACTGATCAATGCCTAATGGAGGTAGTGGAGCCCATAATAGTTTGGATTATACGAATGGGCTATGAGGTGGATGAGAAAATTATGGAACTGCATGTCCAACACCTACTAAGTCAGCCTAAGGACCCTGAGGCAGAAAGGTTTGGAACCTTTGAAGAATTGAGTGAAAATTCATGTTGACCTAAGACAACCGGAGATGAAAAGAAAAGTAAGAAGAGAAGTAGAGGAAGTTGCCAAAAGATATTGCATTTCAAAAGAAGCAGTCAATGCAAATAGAGAGAAACTAGAAAGAGCAAAGAAAGAGAGACAAGATGCAGAAAAAGAAAGTGATCCGGTGCAAGCCCCCTCCCGGACTAGATCCTCAAAGAGTTCTGCACCTACCACCTCTAAGAGCTCAAAATCCTCCAAACTGGAAGCAAAGACATCCGAAAAGGGAGAAAAGAGAACAAAAACCAAGGCTACAAGATCCTACATAAGTCAAAAGGATGATGAAGACACAGATACAGATGAGGAGGTTAAGAAATTGAAGAAGAAGAAGAAAACATCAGGTGGATCCTCTACCGGTGCAAATAAAGAAGAAGAGGCGGAAGAATTTGTTGAAAGGTCCACTCCTTCTGTTGATAATGTTTCAAGGTAGTCATAGTGGATGGAAATTTGCAACCATTAACATAATTTTATGATGAGTTTAGTGATACTGACAAGAAAATCCTGGAAGACACTACAGTCAAGTATCTTAACATTTATAATAAAGCATTCATTGAAATCATCTCTCTAATTCCCAAAAGTTTAGAGAAGGAACTTGAAATGAGAAAGGAGAATGATAAGGAAAAGGACCTAGAGATCTAGGAATAGATTGCTATTCAACTCTATCCTTCCATTACCTCTCAACAAATGAACATGATCTTCAAAGACTGCAAGGATGAGTTTTGGAGCAAAGCAAGAATGAACCAGCTTATGCTTGGAGAGACAGATCAAGTTGCCTAAGAAACATAGGACATCCTCCAAAATGCATTTAAAAGATTCAATCTTCCTGCTATAGAGGACATAGGTGATGAACCTTCTGACATGGATGACAAAGGATTAAGTGCATCAAAGGAAGATTCTACTGAGAAAACTGCAGAAGAGTCAAAAGAGATAGGTGAAGAAAAGACTAAGGACTTGGATTCCTCTGTTCTGGAAGAGGAAGTCCATGAAGAAGTAAACATCTCTCTTCTGGATCCCCCAGTAGACTCCGGAACTAAAGGAGAAGTAAGAAAAGAGGAGAAATCAAGTCAAGAAGAGGAGAAAAAGGGAAGAGAAGAAGAACAAATAGAGAAGATTTCTAATGACAACTCTGAGGTTGCAAAAGGAAAGAAGTCTCTAGCAAGAGACACTACAAAAGCAGTGAAGAATTTATTGACCAAGGAATTAATGGAGATAGATGAACCAGAACTATTTTAAGGACCACTCAATTTTGACTCTCTCTCTAGTCCAGACAATGAAGGTAGCATCTTTTGCTCAAGCCAAAGCAAAAGAAAATCTTCTGAAGTCTCACATGGAAGACTGTGAGCTGATAGAGATTGCATCTGATGTGTTGGAAAAGATCATGCCATCCTTCTAGAAGGATCCTTTGGCCTCTTCATCCGGTAACTTGAAATCTCTTGTTAATTCTATTAGCACACATTTTGATTCTTTGGAGAAATCAGCTGAAGAGAAAGTTTGGAAAGAGTTTTTGGAAAAGAGATTCTCCGAATTGCAAGGACTCATAGAAAATGATAGGAGAAATTTGGATATTGGGATAAAGAGCTTAGAAAATGCTCTTAAAGATCACGGAGAATTATACAAATTTTGTTTATCTTGGTCCACAGTGACAGCAGACATTGCAAAGAAGGTGGAAGAACAAGAGTGTAAACTATCAAGTTTATCTCAAAATTTTGATCCTCTAACCTCATCCATAATGAATCAAGAGTGCCAGACTATTGTCACTATAAATGAGTTAAAGAGGCTTGAGAAGGAGAAGAAGAATAGAATAAGCAGAATGAGCAAACTTAGAGGGATAGTTATCCCTAAGTTAGAGGCCATTCATGAGGCCCTAACTGATGCTCAGACCACAGCCTGGACCAATGATCTGACAAACTTAAAGAGGGCAGAAGCTTTTGCATTTTTGTTAAGTGGTCACATCTCAATTTTGGACAAGATGAAGCAAAGTTGGGCAACAAAATTTGTCCAGTTGAAAACCACCTTTGCAGATATACTGAAGTATATGTAAGTACAACTTGTATAAATACTTATGCGGCAATATATAGATTGATTTTTGAAAGTTTTGGTGTGCAGATTTCACCCTTTGCTATTGATGTCAAAGGGGGAGTGAGGAGTAGTGAAAAATGTGGAATCCAGCTAAGGGGGAGCTCCAGTAATAGTGTACATAAGACAGAGCATCAACCAAGGGGGAGTTTGTTACAACACTTAGTCATTTTTCACTAAGTGTTGCCATCAATACCAAAGGGGGAGATTGTTGGCAAGAGACACTATGTAGCTTCATGATTGTTGTCATTGATGGCAACAAAGCTTATCCCACACATCTGTAGCACATAGTATGTCTATACCGGAAGTCAGATTGAGGAGTGTTTTGGTTCGGTGAACAAGAACAGTGCATGCAGCAAGATCTGACAATCAGGTACAGATCTCTCAGAGGATGTATCTCAGCAAAGTACAGAGTTGGGGAAGTCAAGAGGAATACCATGACTACCACATTCTAGAGATTGAGCCTCCGGTGATGAACGAGTGAAAAGATATGAGCACCTAAGTGTTAGGGTTCCTGACAAGCAGAATAGACTGAGAAATAATTGACCGGTAGAGCATCAAACCTTAATCCAGATGAGAAATTGATGGTGATCAAGCTACTTAAGAGATCATTCATGGTTGGCCGACATGATTGATAACTTCTATAACTATCTCTTTGATATGCATCACTTAGTAAGCATGGATTCAGCTGACAAACCAGAGTTTGGGAAAATCTTGAGTATTCCAGATGGCGACTAGAATGATGTTGAAATCCTTGGTACGGATATATATACTAGATGGATTGCAATGTGAAGGTGTGTGTGTGGAGATATAGCATGAGAGAAAAGGTACAGAAAAGTGTGGAAGTGCCTATACAGGTCCGGTATGTGACATAACAGCAGCACCGAAACAAAGGAAGAATGAAGTGCAGTAGATCAGTATATTGAGCCTAACTGGAACTAAACCTCAGCATATGTGGATGCTTCTCATCAGTTCAAATACCTAGTTACTTTCTATAAACTATTGTAGGCAGTGAGCCTCTTGTGAGTAGTGTGCTCGGGCAGTGAGCCCTAATTGGCAAGTGCCATTTTGTACTTCTTATTCTTTTAACAAAGAATACAATCTTGGGTTAGTCACCCCGTGGTTTTTCCCTTACAGGGTTTTCTATGTAAAAATCCTTGTGTTATGTGTGTTGATTTCATTTCTGCTCTCATGTTCATTTATGCTTATATGTTTTGATACTGCACTATTGTTAAAGAAGAAAAGAAAGTTAAGAAATTTAAGATAACTGATTCACCCCCCCTCTCAGTTATCTGCCTTGTTTCCAACATGCAGACCTTCAGACCACGAACCAATTGGGTTGTCAATTCACATTGACTTCCTAAACACTCCACCAAATCCGCAGAACAAGATATTGCATTTCCAGATCTCACCGAACCTATCTATGTCACTTTGTCACTTCTGAACATCTGCCAAAACTGGTTTCACTTAAGTGGCCATAACTTCTTCAGATCTTCATGCGGACCTCTAAAATCTTTACTGGATCATCTTAAGACACATATCTACAAAACCTTTGATGCGCATCCTCTAATCTTCATCTTAGCTGGGATCTCTGTCTTCACTGTTCTTGATAGGACTAATTTCCTCAATATCCTCAGCATACAGCTCATCCAATCCTTATCATCAATGCAACAGGAGTATGTTGACATCAATGACAACACCGGTTAGGCCCATACTTGCAACAAACACATGGTAAAACAAAACCCCTATAGAAAAGACATTCACACTCATAACATAAAAATTCACAAGTTTATCATTAATGGATGTGTCTTGTGATATGAATAATAAAAATACGTTAAAATTGGAAATAAATATATGCAAATCAGCTAGGGAACAAGCCCTAAGAGTTGTCATGATGACATAATATTCTAGGATGGGAAGGTGAGAAAAGATATAAATTACTATGTATAGCCAAACCTTAGCTGAAATGAATAAGCTAATGCGACTCAAAACCCTAATAAATATGAGAATAGATGATAAATTCATAGTCATATCATATCTAAAGATCCTAATGTTGATGAGAGACCTTTGAAGAAAAGCCCGGGTCCTGTTAAGATCAACTAGGCTCATAAAAATGTAAGGAAAATAACTCTTTCCTTATAGTAAGTGTTGTTATTTAGACTAATCAATTAATGCAAATAATAAAAGCATAGACTAATTTAGATAAATAGAGTTGTGGGAAATGAATAACATAAAAGTAGAATAGTAAATGCTAAATTAGGAAAGTAAATGTGAAAGGCAAGGCACTTAGCTGTAGGTATGAATATGATGCCCAAAATTTCTTGTAAAGGCTAAATTCAAGATGCCCTGGGATTAGAAATGAAAGATGATAGTTTGTAAGTTGCCTTAAGATTTGATTAGTCAATCTATGCTATGAGGGCTCGAGTCTACTAATTTGGGTAAGATCCATGCTTATAGAAATGTCCTATAACTTGTGGAAATGATTTGACAATTTGCACACTTCTACATCTTGATTTGTCAATTTTGCCTTTGTTTCCTCAGCTATTTAGACTGGTGGTATTTAAAATACCAAGTTGGAGGGCTACTAGTATGTCACTAGAGGACATATTATCCTAGGTCAATCACTAGAAAACTTGTGTGAAGGATTAAACACAGCAAATCTCAGCCTTGCAAATGCTCTAATATGAATATGTAGATCTAGATTTGTTTTAGTGCAATAATGGAATTGTTCATAGCACACTCCTTTAATATGAATGAGTAGAATGAGATTGGATGCAATTGAATTCCTTTAGATACAAGAAGATAGCAATAAACTACACATACTTGTTTTAAGTTTTTGTAAGGCGAGAAAGGAACATGTAGGAGTTAACCAAAATTTGAATTTGAAGTTTGAAATTTTAGAGGTCAAATTTGTGGGTGCAAGGTCAACTCCACATATGTAATCTAAGACATAAAGAACCATATCAAGATAGATAATAAATATATAGAACAAGAACTACTTCTAGATAAATACCTAAATAAACATAATTAATGCATAAATTAGATGAATATATTAGAATGTGTGCATGTATAAATAAAATGGAGAGTAAATATTAAGAATATATTATAAACAAATAAATTTAAAAAATAAAGAAAAGGCTCAATTTTCCACAAAATTATGCCAGGTATACCGACTCCTACCTACAAAATGCTCGGGAGTCATTGTCGTATAATTCTGGCGACCGAACATTAATCTTCGCTAAATGTCAAATAGTTTAGTAAATTATGGAAGACCAACATTGGTAGCCGGGGAAAACTGGTCAGTGGCCACATTAATCTTCTCCGATGCAAGACAAACAGTCATGAGAATGCAAAATCCCTATAAGCGATATCACGTTTATGTTCCCTCCACCCATAATTTCTTTTGGAAGTTCTTAATGTCCTTTTTTTAAAACTGTGGCAGCAGGTGGAAGAATTGAAAGTTGTCATGTCTGAGTCGCTAAATTATTCTAGACAATGATCCTATTCTCATCTTTCTTAATATTAAGAACGATGTACTTTCAACAAAACTTGATATGTGCTAAATTATTGGATGATATCAATAGACACATGACAATTACTCCACCTATAATTTTGGCCCATAGATCTCTATATATATGGGGTATGTCCCCCTCCTATAATTTTGACCCATATATCTCCCTTTGGGCAAACAAAAAATTGCAAGGATTGTACTATATGCAGCCTTTAAATCCTTCAATAATTCATATTTTCAAGATGGCGTTGCCTTTCTTGCAAATGCAGCGTATGAATTTTTTAGGTGTTTTGTAATATGGATTGTTTTGGCTATTCTTAAATATCATCCACTTCAATAATCAAAGGTCAAATTTGGTCAATTCTTGACTTCTTTTTATCATTTATTTTTATTTAATTAATCCCACATTGTCACAAATTCACTAACTTCATTCATGCCATCATAATTAATTGTTGCAGTCCATGCCTGCAGTAAATAATCACTTAGCTGTTTGACCACTATGTACCAGCAGTATAATAATTGTCGTGGAATGTAGTAATGCATCTGTACATTGTTGCTATTGGTACACTGTATTGGATTGGAGGTGGATATGTTAACGACGACTTGAAAACTAGGTTAACTTTTTCTAAATAATTGTTTTGGAATTCTCTAATTTATCGTGAAACTCGTTGAGTTGTTACAAGCCTTCCAAATCATAAATATATGTTATCATGAATATAGGTTAGGTTAATCACAACTTTAAACTTGTGTTAGATAATTATTGTGGTAACTTGTAGTGGAACTTATTTGACTTGGGGTTGCAAGCCTTTCAAATCATGAATATAACTTATCTTAAATAATTGTTGTGGTAACTTGTTGTGAAACTTATTGACTAGGGGTCGCAGCCCTTTCAAATCATGAATATAACTTATCCTAAATAATTGTTGTGGTAACTTGTAGTGAAACTTATTAACTAGGGGTCACAACCCTTTCAAGTCACAAATCTATGGAAGGTTAATCACAACTTATCAACTATATAAACTTTTCCTAAATAATTGTTGTGAAATTAGTTAATCACAACTTACCAACTATATAAACCTTTCCTAAATAATTGTTATGGATTTCATAACTTGCACTGGAATATTTTAAAGCTTGGGAAATAATTAACCTAGATGATCAACTAGGAAAAATAACTAACACTAAAATAAACGTGATAATTAAATGAGAGGATGGAGGGGGTTTATCTCTTAAACCAATGATGGAGAAATGTTGTGACAAATGTCAAGATTTGATTCATCAATACTTCATATTTTTCTAGTTGACTTAAGTGAAGATCTCATATTCTAAAAATTTATTATCTATCACTCTAGATCACTTATGTGAGTAAAGACTTGATCTTTGAGAGTGGAGATCCAAATTGATGCACAATTATGAACATATAACTCATAGACTTCATGGAAAAATATTCTGTGTTTGGTTTCACTTGTCGTAATTCTCTTATATGAATGAGAGAATAAAGATGTCTCACTTGTGGTCCTAATAAAAATTTGAAAAATAGATTTTAGAGTAAAATATGTAACCTTTGATCCAAGGGGATTCAATCTAACCACCCCTTAGATCTATTACCCCTAAGTTAAATCCCCTCTTCTATATGTAAAAAAATTCAAATAACCCATACTTACCAATGATTCTCTTACACATGAAAAGGGCTTCAATCTAAGGGATTTTTTTATCTAAGTCCCTTTAAATTTAAGACGCTTATTTGTACCTATGAGGCATCATTTTCCTCTAAACCACATAGAAGGATTTCATTGGAAAAACTTGTTGAAGTGTATCATATTTTTAGGGTCAAATGAAATCATTGAAACACAAAATTTTATAGGTACACAACCCTCTATAATCTTTTAAAAAATATAACTTTTATTATATTTTTTCAAATTTTTAATCAAAATAGGTTTTCTACAAAAAATAATGACCTATATTTGACACACTAGGAAACATAGAGAATGATAACAAAAAATTCTCAAAAGTTACTCGACTCTCCTTATATGTGTTATTGTTTCAATGAAAAGAAATATTTCAATTTGGGTCTATATGTAAAGAGTAATGTGTTACAAGAAAATATATGTCCAAATAACAATTAATCTCCATGAAAAAGTATTCAATAAAAAATTATCAAAAAATACATGTAAGTATTAAACATTAGTACCAATGATCTATATTTTACAAATCATGAAAATATTTTATTTTTAGCTCAAGTTATGTGTTACAAGAAAATATTACTCATTATAAAATATTAAAAGTATAATAAAAAATTTCTTTAAAATTAAACAAATATGATAGAAATTATGTTCTCATTTTTAAAAAAAATATATATAAAATCTACATAGAATTTTTAACAAATCATTAGTTTATATCATCTTTCAACTCTTGACCACTTGCTTGCTATAATTGATAGAATATAATGAATTTTGAAACATGTTGATTTTTGTATCCCCTAAAGGCCAAAAGTGAGACACGTTGTGTTGTCACTCATATCTAAGTGCTTGTAAGAAATAGAGGTGTTTACAAACACCTTCAAGGAATCTACCAAATCACAAAGCTCATGCTCTCTTGGGTCTAAGGGTCTTTGAATGAAGACCCTTACTAGTCACCTTCCCTCCTTCACTTCCCTCCTCTTCTGCAAAATTTTGGCTTTCAAAGCCTCGTTGAAGGTCCAAATGGAATCACCTTGCCAAACCAAGTTGGAGGATCGTAGTCCTCGAAATGAGCTTTCTAACAAGTATAGTTTTGATATATTTGATTTTATTATAATTTTTTTAGTTTTACTATTTACATAGGTTTTTCACCAAACATCAAGTTCTCTATTCTACACATGTGGAAAATTAGTAAATTAGTGAAAAAAATTCTAAAAAATATCTATGCCCTAGGTATTGATGTCCTTATTTCAAAAAAAAAGAATTTTGATACATACAGAAAAAGTTATGTTCAACGGAATACGCCTATGTCTAAATTATAATTGGTTTGACTTCAACACTTAATTAAAAATATATTCAACAAAACATTATCAAACCAAATGTAACCTCTAGATATCGGTGTTACCAATCTAAATTCAAAAGAATCAAAAATTTATCCTTTGTAGAAAAAAAGTTATGCGTGATACACATCACTTTAAAAAAATATTGTTTACTATTAAAAACTAGTTATCAAAGGAGACACAAAATTTTACAATTTAACTCCAATTTTTTTTAAAAAAATTAGAATCTACAGACAAAATCTCACAAATCATTAGTTCGCATCATCTTCAAATTCCTAACAGTTTAGCGGCTATAGGTGTCAAAAAGTGTAGATTTAGTTCAAAATGTTGATTTCAATGTCAAGTTTGGCCAAAAAGTGCAACCCATTATTGTGGGGTCACCAGAGAAGTAGAGAACCCTTGGTAGAACAACTTAATGGCTCTGAGTGAAATTTTAAGACAACAAGAAAGCATGCTATGGACCTAGGATGACATGCTCTTAAAAATTCTCTAATTTTGTGCTAAATTCTTTTTATTCTCCTTTTACAAATTAGAATTTAGATGTGCTCAATTGATTCCTCATATGATTTCAAATGAGTGAATGAATGTATTTAAATACAACAACCAAGCCCATAAATTCATAAAACATATGTTAAGTTAGCTCACAACAACTATTGAAAAGGTTGGCAAGGTGAAAATTTTAAAAATTTGGGGATCAAATCCACAATAATTGAATTGGCCTTTAAAGATATACACCCATAGATCTGATCTTGAGTGTGGTGAAAAATAGATCTATCTGGGATATGGAATGCAAATCTGGGGATTAGTTATGTGAATATGGGGATCGATGATGTCATGAGCTTAATTACACATGAATATGCCACTTGTAAGATAATTATTGCATTTAGGATAGGGTTGATGCAAAAAATGAGGATCAATTAAGAAGAAATGCTTTTGTGCTAAAAATGTCTAACAACCAAAGGTTGACACTCAAGGAAGATAGGTATGGTCAATATTGATACCCAAGCCTTGATAAATATTTGGTAGCATTCGATATCCAAATGAATTCAAAATCTAGTCTTAGTAGACTAGATATATTAATGGTACTAGAAAACTTCACTTTGATCGATATGGCTAGCAATTTTATATTGTTATTTTTTAATGAAATTAATGAGTTTTGTAGAGAAAAATGTTTACTTTCAAAAATGAAGTTTTTAAAAATTTCAACCTAGTTTATAATTTTTTATGATTTTCCAAACATAAATTCTAACAAAATTAAAAAATATACTTGTTTGTCCTTTTAATAAATTTTTATTTTGAAATAAATACTTTTAAAAACAAATGTGACCAATCTATACATCATTCTCTACACACTAAAAAAATCATGTTATAATTATTTTAGGTCAAATTATGTGGGTTGTACATGAGGAGTTTGAGATTTGTATCTTAATCCTACTAAATGATTAATTAAAAATACATATGATTAAAAATTATAAAAAAAATATCTAGACCAGAACTCAACATCTATTGTAGTTACCCATAACATAATTTTGAAAAATAGTTTCATTTACTAGTTTTTAGGTGGGTCATATACATGCATGTTTTTGTCTCTAACAAAGTTTTAGAAAAGGTCTCTTTTGTATATCATTTAATTAGCCAGATTTTATCATTTGGATATTAGAAAAAAAATGCATATTTGAAAACTAGAAACAAATTTATGCATTTCATATTATTACACCATTTTAATATTCTATCTAGAATTGTTTCAAAACTTAACCCCTAATACATCTAACTCTGATTTCTAGGAAAAAATCCACTTTTTGACCATTTTAGACCCTCATTACCTTGCACTCACCCAACACTCTCACCAAAATGGGCCTAAAATATAAGGGAAAAGAGCATGAATGTGCAATTTTCACCATTACCACAATGTTGGATTAAAATTAATAGACTAGAATAAGGCTCAGAAGATAAATAGATAAAGGTAAATCTATTTTTAGGAAATTGAAATAATATTAATCAATAGATAAAAGTAATTCTATTTAGAAGAAATTGAATAAGAATATAAAATAAAAGATGAGAGAACATCTATTTATAGAAAAGAGAGAATTATTAAATGACTAATAAATAAATTATCCTACATCTTTAATGGAGATTAATATTCAAATAAAAATAAATATTTTATTTGGAAAATAGGATAGAAAATTTTATTTAGAAAATTAGTGGATGATACTTGATGAGAATAATTAAAATAAAGTTAGAATTATTGTTATTTAATTGCATGGAGAATAAGCAGAGAAAAGAATTGCATGACAATAGAATTCGGCCAAGAATAAAAGGTTGTTAGTGAATATTGAAATCCCTTATCACTGAACACCATTCACATATTAGAGGGGAAGATTAGATTTTTACATATTGGAAGAAGGAGAATTTCAATAGACGTCAAAAGTTAAGGAATATAGGATTCAATAGAGATGGGAAAATGAATACAAGTAAGGTCTTAATTCTAAGAATATTGAATATAAATAATTGTGTTTCTTTAATAATTTAAATAGTAGTTATTAGTTTATCATATTTATAGGGTATGGAACCTATATCTAGAATTGTTGAGAGGAAAGACGACTTCTAGAATATTGAAACTAAAAAGCTAGTGAACTAGATTCATGGATGAACATATAAACTAGGATTTGAGTGAGGTTTAAATGATTTGGAATCAAGGAAGAAATGATTTCATATGATTAAATTAAAAACATATATATTTGGAAGTAAAGTGATAAAAGAAATTGAGGAAGGATAATTATTTGCACTCAGACTATGTATTGACTTTGTTAGGAAAAATAACAAGAGGGTATAAATCTTATAGTTATACTAGGTCATTGAACTTGGTAAACTTCAATAAGGATATTGATATAAACAAAACTAAATTATATAAGATTTGTTTATGCTTTTAAACTAGTGTTGTAGTTACCGAATTTAATACTATTTAGAGGTATCAGCTGAGAAAAAGTATGAATTTATTCAAGTCAACTATTCAGGGATATGATGCCTTGACTAGGCTATGAAAATATTTATTAGGATGTTCAATCCTATGCACACTTACACTTAGATTGAGACTCATACAAGATTGAAAAATGGTAGTAGAGCTTAATTCCTTTGCAATTAGGTAAATTCATTGTCCACTGTGAATATGTAAATCTTTCACTCAAGGATATGTCACCAACTCAAGATTAATTATGTATTATAAGTGTAATATATATTTGGGCTACACTATTGTTAGTAATAATACCCATTGAGTTACAGTATTCCTATTTTCTATTGTCTAAGTTGATGATGGATTATTACTGATCTATTGAGTAATCTAATCTAGAAAAGTGATCAAACCACACTACCACATACTTGACTAAAACTAGGTTAAGTCAGATGAGCTTGGGTGTTTAGTCAAGTTAGTAATAGGATGGTTAAATCATGTAAAAGTTGAGTTACTTAGTTGCTTGAGTATTATAGATTTTGCATATATTGAGTGAACTAGTTGTCTTCTTGATTCGATCTGAGATAGTAGTGTGTGAATAGAAACCCACGTCTCCACACTAGAATGTGAAATTATTTTCAGATGCTTTGGCCAAAGTAATGCAAATGCTGCTTGCATTGGTGGTTCATAGTGTCTAATAGGGTTGCATGATAGTCAGTCATCATACTTAGCTAGAGTGTATCTAGGGTTGTATGATAGATTCCATGTAACAGAGTCAGTATTTTACACTTAGTTCTCAGATGGCATGGTATACTTTATAGATTCCTTTATCTGCTACCCTCTCGAAGAGTATGGCCACTTCTAGTAGGAAGGTGTGCAAGGGACTGCTGATCTATGGATAGAGGCAAAGCATCTAGATGATGCTCTTCCTCCATGTAGCAGGATAGAATGCTAGAAATATTGAACACAAAGAAACACTTGTTTATGAATGTTGTGTCATTGAAATTGTAATTTGTGCAGTATATGTAAACTAGTTTAATGATATTTATATAGTTGTGGAAACAAAATGAATTACTATATTAGATATATCTAGTGAATGAAACTTGTTATGTTGTGAATAAGATGAATTGTTTCTATTTCAATTAGTGGTTGTAATACTTTATTTTGCAATGATGTACTTGTGTGCTCTTGTGTAAACGTATTAGTTGTAATCATTTGTAATCATTGTATTGATTATTTTGATGATTGATGTTAAGATAGTATGAATACTTTATCATTTCAAAACAATGTATTTCAAATGGAATTACTTGATGATTTATCATAGTTAACTTTTTTTTTTCTTTTTAGTAAAGTTGGGTTCATATGAAGGTTTTAGAAAGTTAGTTCATTTAAGAACCATAAGTAGATCACTTTGAAACTGTGAAAAAAGAGTTTTAAATGTAATAAAAGATTTACATTTGAATGAATAATTAAGTTTGTATAGCATCTCTACTCTATTAATGATTAAGTCCTTTGGTCAATGAACAAACTAGCTTTGATTATATGCATGTATTAGTTGAAAAGATTAGAATTTTTTTAAAATACAATTAGAAAAAGGTCTAAAAAAATCTCCAATCATTTGAGTAAGTATTTGCCAATTCAAGTAGCACCAACAATGCCTATTATAATTTTCCCTTCAAGATTATATGATTGTTAAAAGTAATAGCAACCTCCCAATTGCCCCCAACATTTTTCTTATACCTAGGTAGGAAATTGTGCATCAATACAAGAATGTGTATGCATTCATGTTTTGCCACCGACACCACATTACTTCTTGTAACCTTTAGTACAAAGTAATTGTTATTCTATACCCAGATAATTCTCCATGCAACCAAGGAAGTTTGGCTTCTATGAAGCATATTCATTGGCACTATAAAAGACCCAAACAACTTTATTAGCTCCTACAATGCCTTGCAACACATGACCATTGAAATTTAGAATAAAAGGAGAAAAGGGCATGAATTCTAAATGAAAGGAGACCATTTTAAATTTTCAAAAGAATAAAACAATCAATGGAATATATTTAAAAAATGTGAATCCTAATGAACGAACACCCAACAAATATAAATTTATCTTACCCTCATGCATAGCTCAATAAAAAGTAATTGTACCTAAATGTGTTGGATATTATCCATTATCATTTATGACATGTAGCATGTAGTATAAATTGTATCATAAGGCAACCTTGAAATACTACTATCGATATTAAAGACAACTAAATTTAGACGCTATCATGCTATTATACATGATAAGCATAAGAAGAACCTCAAGATTGAAAGCTCATGTGAACATGGACTCACTATTTCCTTGGTTTAGGGGAAACTGTCCCCATTTTCTATTTAATGAGGAAATAATTCTTTGGAAGTGTTTTAAATAAGCACTTGGATTGCAAGGGTAAATTACTAAATTATCTTCCTTATATGTTGACTATAAAATGCTTTGCTTCCACTTGTAGTAAATAATCATATAAGGTATTTTCTTGGAGTAGAAGTTGAATCTTTGAAATAGTATTCTATCAATGCATAATTTATCCCTAATCTAATAGAAACAACCACTTGTAGAGCTTGATAGTGTTGATGTTGAGTATACTTTGAAAGTCAAATCGGATGATCAGCTAAGGTGAAAAGGACTCAGTCCAAACCACTAGTAAACTTAAAATTGAACAATTTGGATGAAATTGAATGTTCACATTTTATTCAATAGGTAAAGTTTAAATAAATTCACAAATATAGTGTTGACTTGCAACCTAACTAATTAAAAAGGCTTAATGAAATGTAAAAATTCTATTGTGTTTTCTTTTGAACAATAGTTGAACTAAATCTTTACAAATATAGTGTTAACTTGCAATCCAACTAATTAGAAATGCTTAACGAAATGTGAAAATTATATCATGTTTTCATTTGAACAATAGTTAAACTAAATCTGGTAGAAGCCTCACATGTTATGGCTATTAGAGGTGTGATTGATAATTTGAAACTATTGTAGGAACCTACTAAGATACCACAAATACTCTAGAATTCCTACTCAAATTCAATACATCAATGAAACTAAGAAAAATTTAGAAAAAATAAATTATACCTTTACAGACTGATTTAACCTATGAATTCCATTGTTTCCTATCCTCTCAATGATCTTCCAAATGATGATGTTGCTCTCAGAAATTTACTTCCTTGCTTTCCAAGATGACAAAGAGAGGAATGGATTTTGTGGATGAAAATGCAATGTGAAGGATTTCTACAATGCAACTAAGATAATGATGATGATTTTGATATTGCCATGATATTGATATGATGAGATATGAGGATAATGAAGCTAAATGATTGTGCAACAATGGATATTATGCAACTAATGTGAATGGGGGGGCCAAAGATATGCTTGATTGTTTGATGGAATTTCTAGAGAATGTAAGTACTCTAGGTCATGTGATGCAAAGTGGAGGTGAGGAACTTTCTTTTATAGACCAAGTAGGCTCAAATCCAAGTGTCAAAAGATCCACGTGGAGGAATGAGTCTTGTGATGTGTATGATAGAGATTTGATTGGAGGAATCCAAGGGTCAAGGGTTTAGGGATAGGGTTGAGGGTCGAGGGATTAGGCTTAAAGTAGAGTGTGGAGGGTATAAGGATTAGGGATAGGGTTGGAGGGTTTAGGGATAAGGGATTAGGGTTTAAGGTATAGTATCAAGTCTATTGAGGGTTTAGGAATAGGGATAGCATTTAGGGTTTAGGGATGAGGGATTAGAGTTGAGGGATGACGGATTAGGGTTGAGGGTTGAGGGATTAGGGTTTAGGGATAAGGTTTAGGGTTGAGGGTTTAGGGATTAGGGTTTAAGGTATAGTGTTGAGGGTTTAGGGATAGGGTTTAGGGTTGATGGATTAGAGTGAAGGGTCGAGGGATTAGGATTTGATGTTGAGGGTTGAGGGTTTAGGGATAGGGTTGCGGGTCGAGGGATCAGAGTTAAGGGTTGAGGGATTAGAGTTTGACGTTGAGGATTGAGGGTTAAGGTTCGAGGGTTAAGGGTTTAGGGATAGGGTTGAGGGTCGAGGGATTAGGGTTAAAGTAGAGTGTCAAGGGTATAAGGATTAGGGATAGGGTTGGAGAGTTTAGGGATAAGGGGTTAGGGATAAGGGATTAGGGTTTAAGGTATAGTATCGAGCCCGTTGAGGGTCTAGGAATAGGGATAGCATTTAGGGTTTAGGGATGAGGGATTAGAGTTGAGGGATGATAGATTAGGGTTGAGGGTTGAGGGATTAGGGTTTAGGGATAAGGTTTAGGGTTGAGGGTTGAGGGATTAGGGTTTAAGGTATAGTGTTGAGGGTTTAGGGATAGGGTTTAGGGTTGATGGATTAGAGTGAAGGGTCAAGGGATTAGGATTTGACGTTGAGGGTTGAGGGTTGAGGCTTTAGGGTTTAGGGTTTAGGGATAGGGTTGAGGGTCGAGGGATTAGGGTTTCACATTGAGGGTTGAATTCTAAAGATAGGCAAACAGAGATTTTGTATTCAGGTTATTTAGATGTTGATGAGTTTAGACTTGAGCTGAAATGCTGGACTCTTAATCTAGCCTAAAGAGAGTTTCTATCATCAAATGTAGATTTATGGGTTTGATTATATTGATTGCCTCTCCAGTTTTGGGGTGTGGATGTTTTGGAATCAATCAGGAAGTCTTCAGGAGACTTTATGGAAGTGGATTGGCAATCGCTTGATAGAACCGCTGCTATTTATGCTTGGATAAGGATTTGTCACAAACTAGAACTTCTGCTTCCAAAGAAGATTTGTCTTTCTTCCTCGATCGGCATTTTCTATCAAGAACTTGATTATGAGGGATTGCCCCTTCATTGTTATGCCTATCATATGGCGGAGCATCTGGAAAGCTCTTGCAGGAAACAAGAAAAGTTCTCCCTCAAAAACCTTATGGGCATTCAAATCTGAAGGGGAAGGTTTGGAAAGAGAAATGGATTGCCAAAGAGATGAAGAATTTATTATTTCTCAGACACCTTTAGTGGTTTTTCTCTGATGCAAAGGACCTACCAAGATGGAAAGCATTTAAAGATTATATGATCTCCAAACGAAAATCTCCTAATTCTCCCAGAATGTCATCCTTTAGCAAGGCGGGACTAAGTGACTTGGCTCTTCCAGTCATGGATCCTCCCATATTTAAGAGGAATTGTAAGGCTTGGAAGTGTTAGTTGATGAAGCACAAGATGTGGTCATCCCTGCTTGTGTTAAGAAAGATAATGCATAGGATGTGATCAATCTATAGCAGGACAAAACATGAGCGCGTTATAACGCGCTTGCATTTTGTCCTGCTATAGAAATGGTAAAAAAGTGTTGACCCCCATGATCCAAGCCCACATGCTCTATTTTCATACTGATTATGCGCATGCTCTGACAAAAAAGAAGTGCTTTCATGTTGTTTGGAAGTTCACATGCACATTTGACACATTCTACCACCTTTGCATGATCTTTCCACCACCTTTTCTGCTTTGCCAACTTGAGAAGGAGGAAATAACATAGTTTTCACACCAAGTTTGATATATATCTATTCAAGTTTCAATTTTTGTAGCATTGTAATGTTAATTGTGATTCAATTTTAGGAATTTAACATTATAGATTGGTTAATAGTATTGTTGTTAGTAATTATATTTGAGTGTTATTCAATTTAATATTGAAAGGAAGCAAGTGGTGAAAAACTCAAATTGTTGAGGAGTTTGATGCAAGAAGAAAAAAACACTACATAATTGGGTACTCTCTCCATTTGAATCTTCATTTTTTAGGTATGTCAAGTCTTTACATGCATGTTCTTTACATTTTCCTTAATTCTATTTGAATTACTTTATCATGCTTTATCATACATGTTTAAAATAGACACATTCCCAATCAAGAAAGCAGCCTACAATCTCACATGATGCCATGTATATTTTCTACACTTGGGCTCTTTAATAATTATGTGTAATAAATAGACCTTAACATACCATGATGTCAAACTATACAAGAATAAATCCTTACAACATAATAAAAATACAATCCCACTATTATCTTGTATTCATTTCTTAGGAAGTAATATTGGTCTCTTTATCATGCTATAGACAAATTCTCCGTCATGCTGAGGAAACGATCAAGAATTAAACCAACATAGAAAGAGATAGAAGCTAAGAATGTAAAGAAAGCAGTGGTTATGAGGGAACTTCGTGAGAAGAGGAAATTGGACATGATAAATGAAGACATGCCAATTGAAGAGGAACCACAACAATCACAAAGAGAACGAATGCAAAAAGTTCGTGCTATGAGAGATTTGAATACCATAGTTGGAGACAAGTCCTCTACCGCAAGTCAACATGTAGGGACACCATCTACCACATCTCAAGTTGAGAGTACATCATCACTCACATGTGATGAAGGAGGTACACCATCGTTCCCACCTCAACCTCAAGGTATGTCATCTATTCCATCTTCGATCAAAGGTTTGCCATCTAGCCCATCTCATTTAAATATTGATGAAATTCTTAATGTTGAGATGAATTTACCTAACTTAACACCACCTAGAATTTTGCATAGAAAGACAAAGTATTTGATTGATATTGATGAGAATATTTTGCATCCAATGGAAGGTAAGATTCCAAAACGCACTTGTAGAAGATATGATCATAAGATTTGGAGATTATTCTTTGAAAAGTTAAATGAGACTGCAAGATGTCCACTATTCATTGAAATGATGCGAAGTATAAAGTATAGGTCCATCATGAAGATTCTTGGGTTGAGAACATCAAAGGCTTCAAGTGAAAAATCTATTGTCAAGAATCTAATGAGTGCGTATGAGAGTGTGGGTAACACCTCACACACAAAAGATAGTAATGAAACACAGCGTGTGATTACATCGACTATAGTAAGTAGTCAAACGAGGAAAGCTCGTCTCATTAGAAAGACGAGTCAAGAATTGAGAATTAATAGGAAAACTTTATCAAGAGCCGTTAGAAGACGCCAAAGAATTGAGGACACTAATGCCAATGAATTATGGGCATTCTCAGGGAGACTACCACGAAAAGATAAACCAATTGTTGAAGCATTGAGATCACTAATTGAAGACTTTTGGAAGAATTACACAAGGGTATCTCTGAATCAAAGGGATGTGGTAAGAAGGAGAATCGGTAGTCAGAACTGTGAGCCACATCCAAAGCATTTTTTGGATGAGACTCAAACACAGTTTTATGGTACTAGAGAAGTATCCTCAAATTAAAATTTGTCAAAGATATTTTGAAATGCTAAAACCTTTCTATGTCAAGATAAATCACACACGCACTACTTGTTGTAGATTGCATATTGAATTTTCTAACCATTTTGATGCTTATAGGTCTATATGTTTAGATATGTGCATACTAACAATATTTTGTAGGGTTGTGCCATATGTGCCCCACCAACATCTTCAATAGACTTCATATCAAGAATTTTATGTGAAAGAGAGGAAGGTCAAATATTCTACAAGAAATTATGCTTGGATGGTACATGTCATTGTTGCAGTGGCTTGCAACATTTGCCAATGTGTGAACATATGGAAAGAACACATGCTGTTGGAAATGAACTAGTAGAGTTTTGCAAGTATAAAATAGTGGCATACAATACAAAAGATGGTAAAGAAGCAAAGAGGTGTGAATTGGTTATTGAAAAGATTCCAGTGTATCAGTTTATGCCTATATTTTGTGACAGCATAGTGTATGAGTATGCAAGACATGCCCATAGAGCTCGATGGTTGGACTTGCAATTCAAGTTATGCAATGACACAATTCCAGTTGGTAGCATTGTTTCAGTCGTCAACTTTGTAGAGAACTACAATCTACAGCCACAGCGTGAGGTGCAATCACAATATTACAACTCCACACAGGTTTCTATATTTGTGCACATCGCATTCATTCATGTGAATGATAGTACAGAGGATGATAGAAAGATCATAAGAGAGTATAATTTTTATATTAGTGATGATCGCACTCATTCTATAGAGTTTGTGCAAGGTTGCTTTAAGGTGTTCTACAATGATTTGGCTAGAAGGGGCATATCGTTTAGTCAGCATATCATATGGTCGGATAACTGTGCGTCACAATTCAAGAACTCACAGAATTTCTATTGGCTGAGTAGGAGGCATAATTTTATAGGTATTCAACATATGTGAAACTTTTGTGAGGCCGGGAATGGAAAGGGGGAGCATGATGGTGCAGGAACATGTATCAAAAGAGCCATAGCACGAGAAGAGTTAAAGTATAAAGACAATGCAAAGTTGACAGATGCAAAATTGATTGTCATGTGGTGTAATGCTTCCATGGGTCCAGGGAATGAAGGTAAGTCTTTAGTTCGTAGATTTTTTTGGTTGATAGATAATACTAACATTGTACCATATGAGGAATGTTGTACACTGACAGGATCAAATGAGATGCACTCTTTCAGAAGCTCAATTGCAAGTTCATGGAGTATCCATACACGAAAGATGTTATGCTTTTGTTCTTCCTATACAATTCAAGTCTCGGATGAGTGCGAGTTAAAGGAGTGGGTTGACGAATGGTAGTTAAGTTATCTTAGCCCACTTGACACGTATCGACCCCCAATGGCACTGGAACTAACATAGATGGAATCATCAATTAACTTTGACCACATATCAGATTTAGTTCAACCAGGTAATATAGGGAATGTATATGCATCAAATTTCATCTAGTTCAACCAGGCAATGTTATCTTACTTTGTAGTGTTTTTGTAATGTTGACTAATTTCATCTAATTTGCTACACATATCAATGTAGGGCACGTATATGTAGTTATTATAGATGAGGATAATAAAGAGGGAAAAAATTATTACTTATGTCATTGTGTTGAGGCCAAAAAGAAATTGGAGGCCCCTGTTATAGATGGAGAAAACATCGAATACCCTACAGGCTTAGTGGTTATTACTGGAACATGGCTTAGAAGGTACCCACATAAGAGTGTTAATGTTTGGCTATTTCAGGACTTTGACATGCATTGAAAGATTCTTCATTACTCAAACCTTGTCATGGCATCCAATGTTCATTTGATAAAGTATCGGGGTAGACCTTTGAACAAAATCTTGTGGAAAGTGCGTGAGTCTGACAATGAAGCAATACTTGACACAATAAAGAGTAGAGCAGACCCAGATGGTTCATTGGATTAATTTGTAAGTATTCACATTGATTCTATAAAGTCATGTTACATTGAGTTGTAAGTATGCACATTAATTTGTAAGGTTTGTCTTTTTTTATTTCCTACTACATTTTTACACATATACACATTTTTACATCATCATGTTATGCATTTTTGGTGTTCTGCTCCTGATGTGACCAAACTGAGAGTTCTAACACATCTGAATGGGTACATTTAGGCTAGGCATTGTTCTATTTTTTACCCAAACATGTCGAAACAGTCTGAGCTACATTGTACCAATGATATCCTTGAAGAGTCCAAAGTGCAAAAAGGAAGCAATCTTTGATGAGATGTTATTTAAAAATTGTGTCACTTAGAAAATATTCCATCTAAGGCAACACGATCACGTAGAGTGTCTCTACAATAAACTCTCTCAATTTTTTATATCTCTGAGGCATTTACCTGTGGTGAAAGGTTTTCTGCTGCCCTAAAAATTGTCAGAAGGAGGCAGTGTAAAGTTACAAAGGGATGTAACTTTTGTCCTGCTCCTGATGCGACCAAACTGACTATTCCAACATGTCCAGATGGGTACATTTATGCTAGGCATGGTCCTATTTTTCACCCAAACACGTCGAAACAGTTCGAGCTACATTGTACCGACAATATCCCTGAAGAGTCCAAAGTGCAAAAAGGCAGCAATCTTTGACGAGATGTTACTCAAAAATCATGTCACTTAGAAACATTCCATCTAAGGAAACGTGATCACGTAGAGTGCCTCTACAATAACCTCTCTCAGTTTTTTATATCTCTAAGTCATTTTCCTGTGGTGAAAGGTTTTCTGCTGCCCCAAAAATTGTCAGAAGGAGGCAGTGTAATGTTGCAAAAGGGTGTAACTTTCGTCCTGCTCCTAATGCGACCAAACTGACTATTCCAATGCATATGAATGGGTACATTTATGCTAGGCATGGTCATTTTTTTCACCCAAACATGTCGAAACAGTCCGAGCTACATTGTACCGACGATATCCCTGAAGAGTCCAAAGTGTAAAAGGGCAGCAATATTTGACTAGATGTTACTTGAAAACCATGTCACTTAGAAACATTCTGTCTGAGGAAACGCAATCATGTAGAGTGCCTCTACAATAACCTCTCTCAATTTTTTATATCTCTGAGGCATTTGCCCGTGGTGAAAGGTTTTCTGCTGCCCCAAAAATCATCAAAAGGAGGCAGTGTAAAGTTGCAAAGGGGTGTAACTTTCATCCTACTCCTGATGCGAACAAACTGACTGTTCCAACGTGTCCAGATGGGTACATTTATGCTAGGCATGGTCCTATTTTTCAGGCAAACATGTCGAAACAGTCCAAGCTACATTGTACCGATGATATCCCTGAAGAGTCCAAAGTAAAAAAAGGTAGCAATCTTTGATGAGATGTTACTCAAAAACTATGTCACTTAGAAACATTTTGTCTAAGGCAACGCGATCAAGTAGAGTGCCTCTACAATAACCTCTAACAATTTTTTATATCTTTGAGGTGTTTGCCCATGGTGAAAGCTTTTCTGCTACCCCAAAAATCGTCAGAAGGAGGCAGTGTAAAGTTGCAAAGCATTGCTAAGAAATCCTCAATACTCAAACACTCCAATGAACTGAAGCAACTTCTTCTTAGGCACAAATGTAAGGGTACACAAGGGGATAATGGCGCCTAGATGACTTAGTGCATTTCTATGACTTCATTCACATGTTTAAATGTTTGAGAAACTCTCCTTTACTAAGCGCTTGTCCCCATGTCAATGTTAAGCTTTATACCTCCTAGGCGATGTCATTAGATACAACTTACCCTTAGGCACCAATGTAGCTTCTTCAATCTATCACACTTCTAGGTGCTCAAATTTGAGGTCTTGGACTTGTATCTTATTCCTAGGCGCAATTGGATGATCTTCCTAGATCTAGGCGCTCATGATGGTGGGAAATTACATGAAGGGGTGTTTAAGTCCAATTTGACTTTGTATTTGATATTTTATGACTCCAATTGACTAGGAATGGCTCAATTTCTAAAGTGCTGACTCAATAATATAAGTTTAAGGTCTTTTCCTCCTAGGCACCAATTAATGAGTTCACTAGATGCAATTTCTCCTTAGGTGCCAAAACTAGACAGTAGAGACAAGAGGAGGCACCTAGTATCAATTTAGGCTCTATTCATTATTTGTAAGACCTTCAATGATTAAACATGCTTGAAGTAAGCCTTTCTCTCTTGGAACTTACTCAATGATATAAATTTGTGATACTTTATCTAAGGTGCCAATCTAGATCTATATGGAGGTGAAAGAGCGTCCAACATCATGAAGCTTTATACTTGGCATTTTTTATGCTTTAAATAATTATGAAGGTCTCATGATGACTTTTCCCCTCTAGGCACCTACTCTTAGATGTCCTTGGATGCAATTTCAATCTAGGCGCTCATGGTGGTATTGAATGACAAGCAAAGGTGCCTTAGCTTACTTAGCCCATTTCTTTGGATTTTGATGATCTTGACTCTTAAACGCCATCTAGTCTCATGCTCTTAAGCTCTCCTCTTACAAGGCACCATAATGAATGGATTTAAACTCTCTTGTTATGCTTAAGCACTAATTCAAGGTCATTCTGAAGGCAAAGAGCACCTAGAATCCATTTAACTTAGCTTTTAACATTTCAACAAGTTTAAGCAATGGGAGAGATCTCATCAAGGAGTCCACTCAAAGGATTGTTTCATGTCAACTCTTCCTAGGTGCCAATGTGTGATTAGATGACAAGTAAACTCCAAACATTCAATCAATCTTCATAGACATACTTCTCTCCTTCAAGGTGCTCAAAGTGGTTAACTCATTCTTCAATTCCTTATTCTAGTTGGTTCTAAGACCTTTAGGCGCTATCATTCACCAATTCAAACCTTCAAACACTTTTAAGGCACTCAAAGTGATGTCCATCACCAATCCACTCCTTAGGCGCTCAAATTTGATTGTAGAAGCAAGAAATTATGCCTAAGGTTTATGTTGCTCAAGACCTCCTTTGCAAGGTGCCTTAGATGATGATCAAGGTAAGACTCAATGTAATCTCATAACCTCTCCTTATATGCAAGAGGAATTACATTTAATAACAACAATGGTCACTTACCGCTAACATTTAATCAATCTTCATATACATACTTCTCTCCTTCAAGGCGCTCAAAGTGGTTAACTCATTCTTCAATTCCTTATTCTAGTTGGTTCTAATACCTTTAGGTGCTATCATTCACCATATCAAACCTTCAAACACTTTTAAGGCATTCAAAGTGATGTCCATCACCAATCCACTCCTTAGGCGCTCAAATTTGATTGTAGAAGCAAGAAATTGCACCTAAGGTTTATGTTGCTCAAGACCTCCTTTACAAGGTGCCTTAGATGATGATCAAGGTAAGACTCAATGTAATCTCATAACCTCACCGTATATGCAAGAGGAATTACATTTAATAACCGCAATGGTCATCAGGTGCTCATAACATGATGATTAATTTTTTTTTAAATACAACTTTTATCTTTTAGTTCCAAAATGAGGTTTAGGTGATACTTGAATAACAATAGCTAGCTTATTAGATCAACAAACATCCTATGCAATACAATTGGACTTTAAATATTTGAAGTAGCTATCTACAAATATCCATTCAAACATGGATTTATAATTTAAGTATGGACACTATCAATAAAAAAGATTTGTATTAACCAAATATCCATATAGGCATACATCAATATCTGTCAATATAAGTATAACATATATACAAAATAGCCATATAGGCTTACAAGAATGCCATATAGGCATACAATGTCAACTATATACAATACAAAATATATGTCCACAAATGCCATATAGGCATACAACAAAGGAACACAATAAAAAGTCATTCCCCTGTGGCTAGTGAAGAGAATAGATCACGGGAAGCCTTTGATCTTCTAGGGGATGGAGACGTGCATGTGGGTGGTCTACTACGAACCCGAGGGCTGCTCCTATTTAGCTCTTCCTGCATCTTTAGTTGTTACAATAAAAAGTATAGACATTAATATATAGAAATTACATGTTATAAAAAATGAAACATTTAACAAAATAGTCACTTACCGCTAACATATAATCTGTCTCCTCACTTGCCTCAGTAGCAGGAATAGGCCGTGGTGATGTCATGTCCTATAGAAACCATCCAAATAGAAATTAAACTTCAAATCAATAATCTTTTGATTTTTAAAAAATAAACAACTATAACAATGAATGTAAATTAAAATTTACTAATCTGCCTCATACCCCTGTCAATGCCATGGAGCTATGAATCACAGAGGTCACACCATGCTCCATTGCCCTCTGAACATCGGGATGTGTCTCTGCAGCCTCCATCATCTGGAAATAAAATAACATTATTCAATTACGAAAACTATAATAGTGATGCAAATCATGGCTCCTAACATACACACATGTTCATCTAAAGATGGAAGTACACACAATAAAGCACACAAGTCACATACAAAAATCTAGTAAGCACAATTCATTCATTAAACTATTTATTTTATTACCTCTGTGAAGCTTTGAAGTCCACCACCACTGGTAGGTGTTGCCGTGAAATCTCTAATATTAACCTATTCAACATCCAAAATCAGATATTAGAATACCATTCATAGAATGATGCTATTCACATGTAATATCTATAATTGTTTACTAGTTACATACCCCATCAGGAGATGATCTAGTGTAATATGCAAGTGGAGAACCACTAAAAACTGCATCAACACTATGACCCTAAAATTTCATTAAAATCATCAAACTAAATTAGTTAATCTTGCATTTCAAAAATGAAATTTAATAAATTAAATTCAATAAACTTGCTAATATTTACTTGAGTATCAAGGCTGAAAGTCTCACTCAGGAGGGTATCTATCATCACCATCTGCTCAGCTGCAGATGTAGCCTATGCACCTACGTCCTGACTATCCATGGGGTCATAACCACAGGTTGACCCGCAAGTCTGACAAGTATGGGGTGGGACCCTACTCCTCGCACTATCTCACAACCCACTATGTGCTGCAAGACTGGCATGCTCTATGATGCTCTGGGTCAAGGCACTAATGGACTGAAGTGTATCAACCTCAACACTCTCCTTCACAATGGAAGGGATAGAAACATGCTCATGGGCTGGTCTGCTGATTACTCATCTCACTGCCCGCTATGGGTCAACACGTGCCCCTGGTCTATCTTGTACTGACCCCCCACCTCTACCCTGGAAGTCCCGCATATCAAAATAGTTTGGCACTTTATTGAGGACAAACTCGTAGTAGAGTTTCCTCAAAATGTATTACAGAACCTCATTATTATTGCATGGAGGATGGTTAAAAACCATCCACCACCTCTGCCCAAAATTGTCCCTTATCGCTTGGTTGTTGTACCAATGGATAGGGAACCTTTTGCATGTAATGGGTGGAGGTTGATTTGTTTGTGGGTTTGTGAAAATTGAACACAAGTCTAATTTTGTAATTTATAATTTTTTCACATCTTGGCATGACAGATTGTCTGCATAATAGTCTCTAAACTCTCTCCTCTTACTCGTCCAACTAGTTATTTGCTTGCTAATTGAATCTACATTTGATAACATAGATTCAAGAGATTCAGCAAGCATGGACCTATGCATGGTTGAAGTGGAAGGATCTTTCAACCTTGCAATTATATCTTTAATTTCTTTTTTGTTATTTTTAATTTGCCCCATTATATTTTCTTATGTTCTAGGGGCATGTTGAGGAATGGATGGAGGAGGTTGTTGTTCCATAGGTATTTCCTCCTCAAGATTTTGTGCATTTTGAGGAGGAGGAGGAGGAGGTGCATTAACATTTCCTGACAATTAACGAAATATACATCAAAAATCAACTCAAACTACCTATTTAGAAACAAATTCAAACAAAAAAACAAATATAACTCACTCCTTTGGCGTGCTTGACATCGTGGCAGCATTTTGGCGACAAATCGATAAGGTTTTTGTGTTGAATTGAGTTTTGCAAAACGCGAGCGCGCTTCTTAGGGTTTGCATGCCGTGGGTATAGAGGAGAAGAAAGAAATGAAATGAGATAGATAACCTTTTTTTATTTATAACAAGTCAAAATGTGCTCGCGTTATAACATGAGTGCGTTATGGCTTGGTTTTGACGAGCCTTAGGCTCGTCATTACCAAACATATAACGCACTTGCGTTTTTCATTTTTTTTTTTTGAAAATAATTTGGCCACTTTTTGGCCCCCCATCTTTTTGCACTTACCCAGTCCACAAATTGTTGTTGTAAGGATTGCATTTGTTGTGTGAGTGTATCTGAAGGATTTGATATATCCTTAGCCTTTTCATCCTTGGGGTCCTCTTTTTCAATTTTGGGAGCTTCTGTTTCGTTTGATGGGATTGTTTCTCTTAATTTTGAGATGTCAAAATCAGCAGGTAGTTTAGCTCCTTGTTGTGCTAGTAAGAGGAAGTATTTGTGAGGGTCCATTGATACAATCTTATCCATCAATTTTTGGAACTTTAGATCTTGTAGGTATTTATCAAGTTCTTCTTGGTTGATTTCTTACTCGCCATCACTAGAAGAGTGTTCACTACTATTTATGTAATCCATTTCTTTTCTTCTTTTGGCTTGAGACCTAGTTTCAACCATACAAAAGTGTGATATGAGTGAAATTGGATAAGAGACTTGTGTATGTAAGTGATGTTCTGTGATATGCAGTATTGAGTGAAGATTGGGTTTGAATTTGTTTAGTGATAAGATTCTCTAAGGTTGAGTTTTGATCTTTGTTTCAAACAATGGTCTTGAGCTATGATGTATAACAATAAAAATGTTGATCCAAAGTGAGTCAAATAGGGATGATTGGAATCACTATTGATGTAGACTAACCTTGTCAAGATGTTTTAGTGTAGTTTCTTGATAGAGGATGATTTGATCCTGATAGGGAAACTAACCAAATTGTTTTGTTTAAATATTGAAATCTCAATGGTACCTTTGGGAAAATTTGATTTTGTTTGATTTTGGAAAGGCATAGTATGGTATGTGAGTGAAATGTCTGAAAATGGGTATGGGATGAATTTTTACGATTTTAATGACTTTTCAAGTGTATTCTAAGCAGAAATGAGTATCCAATATTGGTTTTGTTTTTTTCTCAAAATGTCGGGAACAACTCACTATTGTGGATGCGCAGGTTCAGATGTGTAGAAATAGGTTTTAAATACGCAGGACTGTTTATTGTATGCACAGTTTTAAATGCGAGACTCTATGGTTTATATGCGCAGAAAGATGTATGCGCAGCAATAATGTTCAAATGCATAGCAATATGTTGTATATGCACAACATGAATTACATGCACATAAATAAGTGTCAAATGCACAGTAATAAGTTTCAAATGCGTAGTTCTATGTTTTTGCAGTGTTTGGTCAATTTTTCTTGTTCTAGGCACATTTTTTGTGCAACCTAAATGTTTTTGTTGATGATTTGTCTAGTTTAGGAAAGAAAACATAGCAAGTAGTACAATTTGATGTTTGTTAATTGTGACATTAAGTGTTTAAAACAAATTTGAAGACAAGTACAATCCTAGGTGAGAAAGGATACTACTTGTTGAATCCCAACTTGGATTTCTCTAGCCACTTAAATCAAGGCGGACAGCTAGAAACTTGGTAGCACTGGATCCCCCTTACATGGCACACACTTCTTGAGCATACCAAGTTTCATTCCCCATAAAGAGTGAATTCTTGTCTCTACACATTGATTAGTGAAAATGTTGGGCGGCTTCAGAGGTCCAACCTCCTGCGTCAACAAGTAAAAGGATTTTGGTCTCTAAAAGAATGGTTCTTAGTAACTTTGAGGGACCAACACCTTGTGAGCATGCAGAAAGCTACTAAAAGCTTTGACCAATCCTACTAAGAGTTTCTTCACACAATGCAAAAATCATTTCCACAAAGTGCTAGTACACCTCTTTTTGATTTGGCACTGAAAGCCAAGGCTGACACTGGTTAGGACTTAGCATTCACCTTATCCCATTTATATAGCAGGTCAAAGGAAAGATTCACTCAAGGTCATCCCTTTTGGATGAATCACAATCCAAAAGTAGGCCTTGCTAAGGGTAAACAAGAAGGGGTAGATGAGTCTGGCTTTTTGATCACCCAAGATGTTGCAAGGGGAGAGCATATGCTTATCACCTTTTTGCAAGCACAACAAACACTTGTTTATTGACCACCTAGATTAAGCTAAGTGTGACTAATCTAACAACATAAAATGCCATATTTGCATGATAACATCAAAGTAAAAGATTGTCAATTTTAAACTCTTACTTAAACTATGTGATGATTTGTACGCAAGATTGGATTACATCCCCTATTTATGCTATGTTTGGATTGTATGCAAAATTTGTCCAATTTAACGTCCTAGTTAGACGAAGTGAATGATTTGTATGCAAAATTGTAATGCAAGATTGTCCAATTTAACATCCTAATTTAGACTAAGTGAACGATTGCATGCAAGATTAAATTACTCCTCCTAATTAAAACTAAGTGAAGATTGTATGCAAGGTAGAGTTACTCCTCCTAATTAAAACTAAGTGAAGATTGTATGTAAGATAGAGTTACTCCTCCTAATTAAAACTAAGTGAAGATTGTATGCAAGATAGAGTAAATGATGTCTAAACCAAGCCCTAAACCTTCAAAACCAATTGTCAATAGTCTGAATACAGTTCTTTGATGATCGATGATAGTTGCACGAAAAGTTAGCCTCAAAAATTATCAAAAAAACTTATACTAAAACTACCTAATCTTAGATGCGCTGAAAAATATGCACAGAAAGACAAATGCGTAGAAAGAAGTGTTGAATGCATAGCAGGGTGATTTAAATGTGCAAAAATAATGCATGCGCGATAGAATTAGTCATATGCGTAAGACTGGAACTTTTCTTCACAGGTGCGCAGAACTGGAACTCGAATGCGCAGAAATGACCTGTTATGACTGTAAGTACACCAAAAACTCAAATTTGGAAGTTAAAAATGGGGCAAGGCCCCACAGTGGGCACCAAAATGTGATTGATAATTTGAAACTATTGCATGAACCTACTAAGATACCACAGATACTCTATAATTCCTACTCAAATTCAATACATCAATGAAACTAAGAAAAATGCAAAAAACATAAATGATACCTTTACAAACTGATTTAACCTGTGAATTCCATTTTTTCCTATCTTCTCAATGATCTTACTCTCAGAAATGTACTTCCTTGCCTTCCAAGATGATAAAGAGAGGAATGGATTTTGTGGATGAAAATGCAATGTGAAGGATTTCTACAATCCAACTAAGATAATGATTCAATGATTTTGATATTACCATGATATTGATATGATGAGATATGAGGATAATGAAGCTAAATGATTGTGCAACAATGGAGATTATGCAACTAATGCAAATGGGGGGCCAAAGGCATGCTTGATTGCTTGATGGAAGTTTTGCAGCATGTAAGTACTCTAGCTCATGTGATGCAAAATGGAGGTGAGGAACTTGCTTTTATAGACCAAGGAGGCTCAAATCCAAGTGACAAAAGATCCACAATGGAGGAATGGGTCTTGTGATGTGTACGGTAGAGATTTGATTAGTTGGGATGAGGGAGAGGAATAAGGAAAATGTTCCTCCTATGATGACAAGGTGGAGAGAAAGGTGTGAGCAAGAGGCCACTTGTCACAATGCTCTCAAGGACCAAAAGACAAGGGTCAAAGAAGGAGTCCTTCTTTGTAGGGTTGTTGGAAATAATCTAGGAACTATGAGACATGTGTCTCTAAGTGTCCTTTGACTATGATGACATGGAAAGACCAAGCTCTTAAGAATAGGGATGGTTAGAGGATAAATTGGACATGTGGGTGAGGATAATTATATAATTAAATATTAAAAATATTCAATTATGTGTGCAACATGATGAGGTGTAAAGTGAGGTGGAAATGATTTGGATTTATAGAATTAAGACTTTAGGATAGATGATTAATTAAATAATTTGGAATTATTCAATTAAGGATGATTTAGAGGAATTTGGATGATTCAATTAAATAAATTAATTTTTATTTAATTTTTTGGAAGATTAAGATGAATGTGAATCAGATAAATAAATTAGTATATTTATTTATTGATAGAGGAATGAGAATAAAATAAATATTAAAATATTTATTTAATTCGACTCAAGCCATTTTTAGGTGTATACAAGAGGATCTATACTATATAGAGATTTTAAATTCCAACAACTAAACAATACAAGTGGTTCAAAAATGTTTGTGAATGCAAGTAAGGTTTGCTATATTTGGATAACAAATTGTATCAGATAGCCTTGAAACACACTCTAAATTTTGACTACTTGACTTTCTTGTAGGAGACTTGAGTACCTAGACATTGTGAGGCATGCAATCATGGTGGCTGCATGAGTAGGTGCCACAACAATGTCAAAAAGTTGCCATTGGGGGAAGACGAAACCAAGAATGGAGAAGCCACGTGCATCCATGTGTGGCCTCTGAGAATAGTCCCTGCCATTTCTATTGTCATCTTCATTGGAATTTAAACCCAAACTTCCTCCTCATCTGTTGGGATTACCATGGTAGTCTTTACTGTGGCCGAAGTTTTTTCTTGAAGCAAAATAATATCTGCTGAGAGTTTTGGGCAAGCCACCATTTGCATTGGTATAAGAAAAACACAATCCCTTGAACAACCTACAATAAGAAAGTATCCAAACTATTTGCAATCAAGCTCCATTGAAAAGAAATTAAATCAGTCAAAATTGTTCCTTGCAATGTACATGAACAAACCTTTTCATGACCAGCCAACTGGGGCAAAAAGTTGACATCTCCTATGAAATCACAGCTAAACTTGTACAAGGATCTGGCTGAAAAGAAAAAACACAGAACTTGTAGAAAATATAGAGAAAAAAGAGAGAAAAATAGAGCTAAACACAGAGCTGAACTAGATCTGCGTATGAACGAAATTAAATTAATTGCATTAAAAGAAAGCTGAGATATTACATGAAAATAACTCCCATAAGGACTGAAATTATAGTGAGAAGAAGGCAGTGATTACAAGCACTCCTTGGTTAGCTTAACATACAAGTGCATACAATCCTAAGTTATTCGTCATTCATGGAGGAGACTAGAATTAACACTAACACCCCTCCTTAAGTCTAACCAAGGAGACAAAAGCCCAGTGGGAACAAACCCCCCCCTCAAAATATAGGCTAACTAAGCATGGCAGCTGCTATGTAGCAATGTCCTTTGCCCCAAGAAGGTCTCATAGAAAGTGAAACTTTTGTTCAGTGAACGTCTTCATGAAGATGTCAGCAATCTGGTGAGAAGAGGGACAATATTGCAAATCGATGACTCCATCATGGATTGAACTCAGATGTAGTGCATGCGGATCTTGATATGTTTGGTCCACTGTCGATGTACAAGATCTCTGCAAAACTTCAGTGTACTCTTATTGTCACACCAAATGATAGTCAGACAATGAAAAAGGATATCGAGCTCAGTTAGGAAGTTCTACAACCAAATGGATTGAATAGTAACATCGACTACACATATATATTCAACCTCTGCGGATGATAAAGCAATGGCAGCTTGCTTTTTTCTTGACCAAAAAATAGGACCAGATCCCAAACTAAGAATGTATCCTGAATTGGACTTGCGATCAATGCTATCACCAACCCAATTGGAATCAGTGTAGCCAATGAGATCCAAAGTACATCCTACAGAATAATGAATCCCATAGCTAATGGTTCCCCGAACATATCAAAGTTGTTGGCAAGAGACACTGCTCTGATGAATGTTGAATGTTGTTATTGATGGCAACAAGGCAAAGGGATTCTACCGGAATGGCAAAGAGACTTTACTTCAGAAAAATAAATGACTAGGTATGGATAGTATACATTATACAAAGGAAGTGATAGTATTTGAGATGGTATGCCTCTATAGTTAAAGACACTTGTATGCGGTTCAGTTATGTTGTTCATAGCTACCTAGTGATCACATGTTTAAATCTGGGTGAATAGAGTTAAGACAGGAACAGTGCACAGTACCAGAATAAAAGGGTCCGCATTCCTCCACTGTGGTATATTTTGGCTTGCAGTTTTGAAGGTATGTTAAGAGGTCAATGATGAATGTTGGATATGATTTTTGGAGTCTTTTATGGTCCACAGTAGAAGTTATGATGTGATAGATGGATTGGTCAAGTGTGCTCTTAAGGGACAAGCTGACAGACATGTTAGATCTATATGTAGAAAAGATATATTGTTTGAATAATTAATCTAAGTGGTTGAATGATTGGTGTTGACCTATATGAAGATTATTGTATATTTGTTTGGGTCCGCATTTCTGTTTGTGTACAAAATCAAGTCGACAAGGTATAACAATTGTATACATGTTTCATGTTTAGCTTGCCGACCTAATCATGAGAGGAATCTTGTTGCCGATATATATACTCAATGAATTTCTATGTTGGAGTGATGGTGATATGTGAAGTGTGTACGAATTTGATATGTGCATGATCTAAGGCAGTTGGTAGAGCAAAAAAAGATAGTAAGGGTAGAAAAGTAGAGCATATGTGAAGTAGAGTAGAAAAAGCAGAGTAGACATTATGAAGACATTTGAGTCTATATACTGAGCTCTGGAAATGGAACTGCACCTCAGTATTCTGTAGATGCATTTATAGCAGTCATCTCTTGGCAGTGAGCACTTCTTGGACAGTGAGCCTTCATGTAATTCAGTATTACTATCATAATCTATTGTAAGATAACATTCACTGTGGTTTTTCCCTTTTTGGGTTTTCCATGTAAAAATCCTGGTGTCTATGTGTTATGACTTTATGGTTGTTGTTCTTATGTTTATTCTTCTTTCATGTTATTAAATTTGGTAATTGGGTTATAGATCATGTGAAGAAGTGGTTTTGTAGAATACCGATTCAGCCCCCCTCCCAGTATTCATTGTGTTCAACAATTGGTATTAGAGCAAGGTTCCTTGGAAGAAGCTTAATAGGTTGAGGAAGATCTGGGATAGTGTCCTCATGGCAGCAAAAATATTTAGAAATTGCTCATATGAGAGCAATCATGAACTAAAAGTAGCTCTTATTCATCTTAAAAGATCTAAAGTAGAAATTAGGGATCTGAAGGCTAATGTTCAAGAAGCTAATGAATACATCCTAAAGCTAAGGGAGCAAATAAAGAAGTTTAAAGAGAAAAGCAAGGAGCTAAGTGATCAATTGAATGAAGCACATGAAACCCTAAACAACTTAACATTGGAAGTTGAAGAGAAAGAGGAGATTGAAAGGCATCTGAATCAAGTTGTTAAGGATAAGTCTGAGGAATGTGATAAATTGGCTAAAGATGTGTTACTTTTGAAATATGATCTAGAAGCAGCCAATAGCTATAAAGAAAAATTCAAAATAAGTTCTGCAAAGCTCGAGGAGTTGATTGAAAGTTAGAAGAGTTCAGATGACAAGAAAGGCTTGGGATTTGAAAAAGGAGAAAGTTCTAAATCAAGTCAAGAAACCATTGAGATGAAGAAAAACAAAGGCAACCAGTTTTGGAATCAAAGAAGAAGACCTAGAAGACCTTTGGTCAGGCAACCAAATGCTCAAAGGTACCCATTTTTCAATGGCTATTGTTTTAATTGGAATAATTTTGGTAACAAGGCTGCTCAGTGTAGGAGTAGAATAAATTAGGATGTTCCATCATTCTCTGGTCAATATTTCAATTGCAAGAAAATTGGTCATAGATCAAATGAATGCAGAAGCCTGGTAAGGAATGGTTTTAACAATACAAGAAATGTTCAGTCTTTCAATGGAAAGTGCTTTGCATGCAATAGATTTGGGCATATGGCTAACCAATGTAGATCAAGGATGAATCCATTCAACGAAAGGAGTCAAGGACATAGGAACATTGTGTGTTTTAACTGTAATAGACCTCGACATATTGCAAAATTTTGCAGAAGCAAAAATGTGAAAAGGAACAACTCTCCAAAAAGGAAAAATACAGAACAAAGAAATGATAAGGAAAAGGAAAAAGTTGATCCATTTGAAACTAAGAAAGAGATGGGAAAAACATGGATAAAGAAAGATGTGATTGAAGTCAAGGATGAATCCGCACCAACCTCTAGTGCAAATACTTCCTCTGAGAAGTAAATTGGGAGCTCTAGCTCAGGGGGAGATGTATTCAAAATCCAAATCCCCTATCCAGATATTCAATGCTGGCATCTGACAAGAAGATATGATTAAAATCTTCATATGACAGATCTATTGAAAGAAATTCCAGTAGAAAAGGTTCAAATGTTGAATATTACAGAACAATTTGAATCGACTGTGCTTGGCAGAGAAGTGTTTGATAGCTTTTTGAAAAATAGCATTTATGATTATTAGGTTTTGATAAGTGAAGGTTAAAAGGGTTGTATCCGAAGGAAAAATCACTTTGCATTCAAACTATCAAGCATCTAGGAGAATTAAAGCAAGATTCCAAGTGTCTACAATGATTTCCAAAGTGACTCAAAACAAATCGATCTCAAGTGAAGAAACCCCTATTTCGGCAAAAGAGGTATTTACAACTTAAAAATCCTATTGTGAAGTTTGAATTTTTCTAGGAAAATGTTTACTCCTCAAGTAATCGAGATAACTAAAAAGACTTGCCCCAAGTTCAAGAAACATTTCTTCAAATCACTAGAAAATGATTCTGTAGGGGCATTCTCAATTACTCCACATGGAGTTATGCATATGGAAGAAGTTAGGGCATATATTCATACCAATTTAGAGGAATATGATCACATGAATCTAGGAAAATTGTACTTGGATGAACTGACTACTGTTGATATTGTGTTGAAAGATGAATATAAAGTTCTAGGAGAAAAGAAATTAGACACCTAGTTGGATTTTCCTCTGATTTTGAATGATTCATGGGTTAAGTTTATTCTAAGCAAGATTCATGATGAGTTTATATGGCTTGATGAACCATATATGATAACTAAAGAAGCTATCAAAGCTATAACTGGTATAAGTTCCTTTGGGAGGGTTCCAGGTGTTAAGAAAATAAAGAACAATGTGGTAATGTAGCTAACATGAGCCAAAATTGGTAAGAAAGCCCTCACCATAAATGATATTAAGGATCCAGCTGTCATATTTGCATCAATGATTATTGGATACAAAATATACTTTTCTGATAGGGAATTATGTGTCTGCACCAGCTATATACACAACATATGACATGATCCAAAACAATACAGACTATGACCTATGTGAATTGCTCCGAAGTGACCTAATGGAGAACTTGAAAAGAATAAAAGAGACTAATCATCCTTTCAAATATGGAACATTGGTCACTTGTCTACTCTTCTACTTCTTGAGAGAGCTACCCGGTTTGGGAAACATTGTCTGGCTTGATCACACACCAGTAGCCACTCAACTAAGAAACCACTTGTAGAGTTTGGGAAATGCAGACAAGAAGAATGAAATCTTATGGTGATACTTCAAGAACTTTCAAAGAAAAATGTTATGTAGGGTCTGAATACCTGAAAATGTAGTGATGAAGTATGAATTTAGGATATTGTATTCATGGTAGACAAAGACAAATGCTTCATGGAAGCTATGGAACCAAGAACTGTATGAGTCCCTGCATTAGGGTATGAAGTTGCAAAAGATGTTTTGACTAAATTAGCTGATGTACTATTGAGTAAACCAAAAGATCTCAAAGACGATAGATTTGGGACATTCAAAGAATTATCCTCTAAAATGTCTATGGAACATAAGAAATCAGAGAAAACATTAGATGAACAAATAAGTGAGGCAAAAACCAAAGCAAAAGGATCAAAAGACACAAGTGCTCTGGTAGAATGGATATCAAATACTCTAGAAAGGAAAGATGAGAGATCTAAAAAGGAAAAGCCTGCATCTAGCCCCATAAATAGAACAAGGACCTCATCCATTGCAATAGCCACCACTGAAGTAGAGAAAGAAAAGCTAGCAGAAGAGAAGAAAAGAAAGAAAGTTATACTTAGTGAAGAACAAGTGGCAAGAGACATTGTTGCAAATCAAGTTCTGATTGACCATGCTAGAAAACTTTTGGAAAAGTAGCAAAGAACATAGATCTTAGATTTACCTGAGTTTCTACAAGGACCAATAAATTTGGGCTCAATGTCTCCTATGCAGAAATTAAAATTGGTATCACTTGTGTGCAAGCTAAGGATCAAGAAGAGATGCTGAAAACACATATACAGGACAATGAACTCATTAATGAAGCATCCAGTATTTTGGAAAAGTTGATGCCTTCATACCAGTAAGATACATCAGTATCATCAACTAATCAGCTCAAGGTCTAGTAAATTCTGTAAGTACTCATTTTGAATCCTTTGAAAAGTCTATTGACATTAAGGTTAGAAAGGAATTTGAAGATAAAAGATTAGCACAGTTAAAAACCAAGTTAGCCAGTGACAAAATTTTGTTAGAAAGTAGCGTCAAGAATATGGAGAATGTAATCAAGGAAGCCTATGATATATACAAATTTATTTGGCATGGCCTGAGATCACTAAGGAAATATATGAGAAGGTCAAAACCATGGAGCTTCAACTGGCAAATATTTCCAAGACCTTTGATCCAACAATTGACTCTATCAGCAACATGGAAATACAAGTTGTAAGCACGCAAAACAACATAAGTAGTCTACTTAGTAGATAGGAAGAAATGAAAAATAAAATGTGCCAACTGAGAGGGATGATAAGCCCTAAAATTGAGTTCATGACAAGTCAAGTTGTAAAAGCCCTAAAGGCTCAGGCAATAACTAACATGCCTATCAGTGTACAAAAGGTAGAAGATCTGGTGTTCCAAGTAAATATGTACATCCAAATTTTGAACAGTGCTAAGAATAGGTGGGATGGAGAGTTAACACAATTAAAGATCTTATACAATGATATCCTTTCACATGCAACTAACTGATTTGACAGAGTGTATTTATGTGGCAAAGTAAGATAATTTTTGCAGTCTTGTTGTCTTGACAAAATTTTGACTCTTGTACATACACCTTTGCCATTGATGTCAAAGGGGGAGAAGAAAACTAGTAAAATGGGCAAACACCTAAGAAGGAAAAGAAAAATAGAGTGTATATAGTAAGGGGGAATAGATAAGCATTTTTCACTAAGTGTTGCCATCAATGCCAAATGGGGAGATTGTTGGTAAGAGACACTGCTCTGATGAATGTTGAATGTTGTCATTGATGGCAACAAGCTAAAGGGATTCTATTGACATGGCAAAGAGACTTTACTCTAGAAAAATAAATGACTAAGTATGGGTAGTATACATTATACAAAGGAGGTGATAGTATTTGAGATGGTATGCCTCCACAGTTAAAGACACTTGTATGTGGTTTAGGTATGTTGTTCATAGCTACCTAGTGATCACATGTTCCAATGTTCAGGTCCTGATTTCCTTCAGAAGTCATATGGTGAAGTGTCTAAATCTAGGTGAATAGAGTTAAGACAGGAATAGTGCACAATACCAGAGTAAAAGGGTTTGCATTCCTCCGCTATGGCATATTTTGGCTTGCAGTTCTAAAGGTATGTTAAGAGGTCAATGATGAATGTTGGATATGATTTTTAGAGTTTCATATGGTCCACAGTAGAAGTTATGATGTGACAGATGGATTGGTCAAGTGTGCTCTTAAGGGACAAGCCGGCAGACATGTTAGATCTATATGCAGAGAAGATATATTGTTTGAATAATTAATCTAAGTGGTTGAATGATTGGTGCCAACCTATATGAAGATTATTGTATATTATTTTGGGTTCGTATTGTTGTTTGTGCACAAGATCAAGCCAACAAGGTATAACAATTGTATACATGTTTCATGTTTGGCTTGCTGACCTAATCATGAGATGAATCTTGTTGCGGATATATAAACTTGATGAATTTAAGTGTTGGAGTGATGGTGATATGCGAAGTGTGTATGAATTTGATATGTGTATGATCTAAGGCAATTTGCAGAGCAGAAAGAGATAGTAAGGGTAGAAAAGTAGAGCATATGTGAAGAGGAGTAGAAAAAGTAGAGAAGACATTTGAGTCTGTATACTAAGCTAGAAATGGAACTACACCTCAGCATTCTGTAGATGCATTTATAATAGTCATCTCTTGGTAGTGAGCCAATCATTCTATCTTCTTTTCTATCTTCTTGGCAGTGAGCCATTTTGCAATGAGTACTTCTTGGATAGTGAGTCCTCAAGCAATAAGCCTTCATGTAATTCGATATTACTATCATAATATATTGTGAGCTAACACTCAACATGGTTTTTCCCTTTTTGGGTTTTCCATGTAAAAATCCTGGTGTCTATGTGTTATACTTTATGGTTGTTGTTCTTATGTTTATTCTTCTTTCATGTTATTAAATTTGGTAATTGGATTATAGATCATGTGAAGAAGTGGTTTTGTAGAATATTGATTCACCACCCTCTCAACATTCATTGTGTTCAATAGAAGTATATGCTTTGCAGCTTTCCAATGTAGCTCATGCGGCTCCTGCGTGTATCTAGAAACAACCTCCACTGCATATGAGAGATATGGGTGAGATAAAGAAGACTTCCCAAAAGATGACGGTAGTGTGTGCAATCAACCAATGGTGTATCCTTGTCAACCTCAAGCTTGACCCCCAATAGGAAAGGTGTTGCAGCTGGCTTGCAGTTAGTCATGTGAAACCAAACCAAGAGATCTTGTGCATACATGGATTGAGCAACTATGATTCCTGATTGATTCTGGCTGATTTCAAGTCTAGGAAAAAAATGTAGGAGACCCATGTCTGTCATAGAAAATCTATCATGTAAAGTAGTTTTAATTGCAGCAATGGCTGTGGGTGAATCACATGTTATTAGTAGATCATCTACATAGAGTACTATGAGCAACAAAGACTCATATGTTCTCATCATATAAACATTTGGATCAGATTTGCATCGCATGAAATTTTGAGATAGAAGATAAGAGTCCATTTTAGCATACCAAGCTCTAGGTGCATGCTTGAGGCCATAGAGTGACTTCTTGAGTCTACATACCAATGAGGAATTTTGGACATACCCTTGTGGCTGCTCCATGTAGATCTCCTCTTGAAGATCACCATAAAGAAATGCATTCTTCACATCTATGTGATGAATCTCCCACCTTGATGTTGCAATGGCAAGAGCCAACTGAATGGAGTCCATTTTTGCCACTAGAGCAAAAGTCTCATCATAGTCAATGCCATGAACTTGCTGAAACCCTTTGGTGACCAACCATGCTTTGTATCTGCTCACATGTCCATTTGTTGATTTCTTTTTCCTATAGACCCACATACATCTGACAAGCTTGCGATTGGAAGGAAGTGGAACCAAATCCCAAGTTTGGTTTGCAATGAGGGAGTTGTACTCCTCATCCATGGCTGCTTCCCAAAGAGGATTCCCTGCAGCTTCTGTATAAGTATGAGGGTTGGATTCTAGAACCACATAGGCATGCATCGGCATGATGGGCTCGGTAGCTAAGAGTACATGAGGGACTTCATATATATCAGCTAAGCTCCTTTTTCTTTGATTTCTCACAAGGGATACTGAATCATCACTAGAATCCAAATCAGGGATTGGTTGTGGATCAGCACATGCATGCTCATGTTCCTCTAAATCAGATTCATAAATATCTAAAGGAAGATTAGAATAATTGCATGTATCATTTCTGAGATCTGTAAGAGGAGGAAACATAGAAGTGGTGGCATGCTGTTCCTGAGATGCCTGCGGAAGACTTTCATCAAAGTAGATGCTCCTCTCAATGAAGAGCATTTTTGTTGAAAGATCTAGCAATCTATATCTCTTTACACCATATGAATATCCAACAAAGATGCATTCTTTACTTTGAGGCTCCAAAGCCTTCCTCTTGTCTATAGGAATGTGTGCCCATGCACATGATCCAAAGATGCAAAAAAGTGTGACTTCCTATTGCATGTCTCTCCATGCTTCAAAAGGTGTTTTTTCTATGACATATTTGTGAGGAGATCCATTTTGAGGAGATCCGTTTTGTATGTACGAAGCACAATTGATTTCTTCAGCCCACAATTTGGAGGGAAGGGACCTAGCATGCAACATGCAACTGGCCATCTCTTTCAAAGATCGGTTCTTCCTCTCATCTACCCCATTCTACTATGGAGTGTATGGAACTGTGTTCTGCAATTGTATTCCTAATTCATCACAAAGATGTTGGACATCATTGTTGACATACTCCCCCCATTATCTGTGCGGAGGATCTTGATCATTTTCCTAGACTGCTTCTTTGCATAGGATTTGAAAATCTTGAGATTCTCAAACACCTTAGATTTGAATTTGAGAAAATACACCCATGTGTATGTTGTGCAATCATCAATGAATGTTGGCACATATCTGGCTTTGCTCATGGAAGGTTTAGGAAATGGACCCATAAGATCACTATGAATAAGCTCTAAAGGAGAAGATGCTCTCCATGCATTCCTCGTTGGAAATTTTTCTTGTGGATGCTCTCCAAGAGCACATCCTTCACAAATTCCATCAAAAAATTCTATGGATGGCAAGCCTTTTACCCTTCCCTATTTGTTAAGTTGCTGCATGTATCTAAAGTTTAAATGACCAAAATTTTCATGCCAAATTCTACTTTCATCATTTGCATGTGTTAGTAGTAAACTAGAATGTGATTTAACAACAAAATTAGAAAAAGTGTACAGATGAGATTGATGATTTGCCTTACCAACAACAATTTTGGAGTTGTCTTACCAACAACAATTTTGGAGTTGTCTTGCATGTTAAATATGGTCACCAAATCTGGGGCAAATTCAACTCTCCTTCTAGTGCCAATATGTGTCATTATATATACAGAGAGAAGATTGACATAAAGCTTTGGAATGTGTAAGACAATCTCAACATTTCCATTTCCAAACTCTACCCTCCCTACTCCAATTGCTTCTATTGGAGAGTCATCTCCCTTGAGACTAGGAGGACCAGCATATGGTTTTAAAGATTTGAGAGCATCATTTGTGGCTGCCATGTGATGTGAAGCTTCAGAGTCTATGATCCATGCATTTGGAGAAGAATGAATAGCAATTAATTTATGTGGATTACCTCTTGTTTCTGGTGCTTTTTCTTCATGCATCTTCTTGGCACTTTCTGGAATATAGTTACCAAGGTTATTTTGCTAAAGTGTCTGCACCATGAGGTCAATGGTCTTCTTCATGCATGATGATTCTGGATGGTAAGCATGGTTGCAATAGCTACACTTTAATTTCCCTTTTTTATCATTTTTCATCGAGCTGGTAGGTTCATCTGGAGATTTGAGATTGCCTCCCTTTCTTGGATTTGGTTCCTTCTTCCCTTTGCCTTTGGATTGCTAACTAGATTTTGAATTGTTCTTGCCACTTGTATGCACAACAAGTGCATGAGCTTTGGAAGTTTTTAATGTACCCATCTTTATGAGCTTATCCTGCTCATCTATCGAGGACTCGATAAAAGCATCAAGTGTGGGTATCTTCCACGTTGCTCCTGTTATAAGCCTGACTATGTGAAAAGTGGAGACAAATACAACATACTCTGGACCCAATTTTGATAGAATAGCAAGAATTAATTTGTTTTCTTGCTAGGATTTGTCAATTCTACGTCCTTTCAACTGGAGTAATAAAGCCTTGAACTTTGTGAAGAAGTCTTGAATGTTTTCAAAACTGCTTGGATCTAATGAGCTAAGCTCATTTTCAAGGATGTGACCCCGCATCTCATCTTGCTTCCCAAAAAGAGTCTCCAATGTAGTCCAAACCTCATTTAGAGTTGTGCATGCTTCTACATGAAACAAAAATTTTGGAGACATGGATAAGCATAGGAGACCGAAGGCCTCATCCATGCAGTTGAAATATTTGGATTTTTTAAAATTTGGTTCAACCTCAGTTGCCATGACTATCCAATACAAGCCTCTACTTATGAGCTGAAGCAAAATCTTTGGCTTCCATTCAAAAAGTTATATGGTGTAAGAATTGCAGAGGCTGGATATTCCATTCTTTATAACAACTCTAATCTTCAGTACCTGCAAAGAAAGTTTATGCTCCTTCTTCCCAGCTCCCATGTGCTCTGATACCATGTGAAATCACAGCTAAACCTGCATAAGGATCTGGCTGAAAAGAAAAAAACATAGAACTTGCAGAAAATAGAGAGAAAAATAGAGCTGAACATAGAGTTGAACCAAATCTGCTTATGAATGAAATTGAATTAATTTCATTAACAGAAACCTGAGATATTACATGAAAATAACTCCCATAAGGACTAGAATTACAATGAGAAGAAGAAGGCGAAGATTACAAGCACTCCTTGGTTAGCTTAACATACAAGTGCATGTTGGTAAGAGACACTGTGTGGCTTCATGAGTGTTGTCATTGATGGAAACAAAGTTCATCTCACACATCCACGGGACATGGTATGTCTATACCGGAAGTCAGATTGAAGAGTGTTTTGGTTCGGTGAACAAGAACAGAGCATGTAGCAAGGTCCGGCAATCAAGTCTAGATCTCTCAAAGGAAGTGTCTTAGCAAAGTGCAAACTTGGGGAAGTCAAGAGGAGTACCATGACTAATACATTCCAAAGATTGAGCCTCCGCTGATGAAAGAGTGAAAATATATGAGCACCTAAGTGATGGGTTCCTAACAGGCAGAACAGACTAAGCAAGAACTAACTGGCAGAGCATCAGACCTTAATCTAGATCAGAAATTGATGGTGATCAAGTTTCCTGAGGGATCATTCATGGTTGGTCGACATGATTGATGAATCCTATAACTATCTTTTTGATACACATCACTTAGTAAGTATGGATTCAGTTGACAGACCAGAGTTTGGGAAAATCTTGAGTATTCCAGATGCTGACTAGAAAGATGTTGAAATCCTTTATGCAGATATATATACCAGATGGATTTCGATGGGAAGGTGAGTGTTATGTGTTGAGTAGTGCGAAGAAAAGCAGAGAGTAGTGTGGAAGCAGTAGTACAGGTCTGGTATGTGACAGAACAACATCACTAAAGTAGAGGAAGAATGAAGTGCAGTAGATCAGTATATTGAGCCTAACTAGAACTGAACCTCAACATATGTGGATGCTTCTCATCAGTTCAAGTACCTGGTTTCTTTCTATAAAATATTGTAGGCAGTGACCCTCTTGTGAGCAGTGTGCTCAGGCAGTGAGCCCTAACTGGCAAGTGTCATTTTGTACTTCTATTCTTTTAACATAGAATACAATCTTGGGTTAGTCACCTCGTGGTTTTTCCCTTCACAAGGTTTTCCACGTAAAAATCCTTGTGTTATGTGTGTTGATTTCTTTCTTCTCTCATGTTCATGTATGGTTATATGTTTTGATACTGCACTAATCATTAAATAAGAAAATAAAGTCAAATAATTAAGATAACTGATTCACCCCCCTCTCAACTATCAATAGTGCATGCAATCCTAAGTTACTAGTCATTCATGGAGAAGACTGGAATTAACACTAACATCTCCAACAACAAAGGAATGCAAAAACTTGCAATCCTCACCATGCCTACAATTACCAGAAATCTAATAATTGCATACTATATATTATGAACTTTTAGCTACTTCTCATTCGTCACAATTCTACGACTTAGTCCTTTGCCCCATTTGGCAGAACCATTCCTTCTCTATCCTCTAGGAGGCCTTGTTGCTTGTGCATCTTCTTGTAGATGAAATGATCATTTTGGAGGAAAGCCATTGTTTGCTCTAGTTTTTTTGAAGTTCCTGGCTCTCCAACATGGAGAAAATTGTGGGGTTCTCTATTGCACTTATCCTCTTGATAAAACATGCATATTTGTGTAGGTTTCGCCAAGTGGCTGAATGTTGTTTTGTTCCCTGTTGGTTTGTCTAATATTTCCAAATCCATGGCTTCCAATGAAACCCTAACACTGAAATCCTAGAGAGATCCTAAAAAGTTTAGAGCATCCAAAAGTGGATTAACCAAATAGAATGCCTCAACTAGAGCCTGAGCCAGTCCACCAAACAAATTATTATTTTTCCTAAGGCAGCCTGTCATAAATTTCCAAGTCCATGGCTTACAATTAACACCTAAAAACTCTAATGTTGTAACCCCCAAAAAAATGAGGTGAGAAACTTGAAATTTTAAACACACATAAGAAAATTATGCAAATTCAATGCCCAAACTAGAGTTTGATCTAGGCATGCATGCAAAATGTAGAAACATAGACAAGGCATGTGAACCTCCGCTAGATTTCAGGAAGCACATCAAACCCAAGCCATGCATTAAATGAGCCCTAGGCAACAAACAGGTGTGGATACACTTGTCCTGCAAAAAACTCTTGAGGATCAACACTTGCCCTCGAACAAACACTTCAAACCATGAGCTCGCCATGTCTAGGGCCATACAAAACATTAGAAAGGAGATTAATTTTTGTATTTACCAAATTTTGATTGGACAGAGCAATCTTCTCTATTTCGGCAAGGATGAAAAAACCTAAAAATAATAAACCCTACAGAAACAACGAAAACATCCCCAAAACATTGGACAAAAGGAAAATATTAAATGTTGCATGGATTTCGAAGAGTAGCTAATATGTTTTTTTATCATACACAAACATAAGTCCCCCACAATAAGGCAACAACTAATAGAACATTCTCTTGAAATAAAGACAAAAGTAAATATTTTCTAATTTCAAAATTTTGAAGGTTTGATGACATCCCTAACAAGTTGTCAATTGCTTTCTATTGGTGGGAAAATTGTGTCTTTTGCTTCAAATAGGGAGGAGCTATGTGGTGCCTTGGATATGGTGAGGGAGGCTGTTAATAATCAACACGGATTAACTAAATCATTTTTCATCAAGATAAATAGGATTAATATAAGGTTAACAACTATCCAGCAAAGGATTGGGAGGGGACTGAGATAAATGATAAAATGGATGAAGAAATTTAGATGTTTTGGGAAGCCATTTTGAAGGTCAACCAATTGGACAAGGATCTGGTGTCTCATAGCTAGGATCACAAAACCCACTTGAGTAAGGTGGAAACTGAAATGAAAGATATAGAGAAAAATCTGGAAAGAATGTTAGAAATTAGTAAATGCACCATACAAAATAGTGTGGAAGGCATAAGAATTCTCACAGAGAAGCTCAAGGAGCTGAAGGAAGAACACATGGCTAGAAGGGGGGAAGAGATGGATGCTGAGGGTAAGTAGTAAAATACTAGTAATAAGGAGAAATAGGGAAAAAGCACTGAGCAGGGGGCCCTGAGCCTCAGGACCAGACATAGTAAAAAGAAGACTCTTCAGGAGGAGGATGAGTTACTTGGCTTTTCCAAACTTCATGAAGAACTCTACAAATCGGAATGGTCTATTATGAAAACTCTTAAGAGTATATGACCCTACTGGGTGGATGGGTGGATAGTGGGCTACAATATGTTTGCTAATAGTATCTTTTATAACTTTAATATCTAAGCTCTTTTGCTATGTGTTGTGTTTTTTGATGTTTGGCTGCTATCCTACCATGTTTAATCTTTGGGGCAGCATTTGGCTGTATGGTTCTGGGGCCCCTTCAAAACCTGTTTTACACCTTTAATAAAAAAATAAACATGTTCATGAATAGCCAACTGGGTAAAAAATGTGACATATCCAACAACAAAGGAATGTGATGCAATAAAAGAACCTCAAAAATCATAGCATAAAGTCAAAACACACAAAGCTTATACAAAAGCTTATCATCAGATCACACTTATTTCAATTTGCTTTCATCAAAATAAAATGATTACAAGCATCTACAGCAAATCAACATACATCTTTGGCCTTTCAAGGCCTCTCATATTCTACAAGAAACATCTAAATGATCCTTACAATTTACTTTTCTCTACTGCAATCAACTCCATCCTTCTCAGTTTCTTTTGTCTTTTGTTTAAGCTCCTCACGGTGCTCTCCACCAAACTGAGCCCTTTCATGGGCTAATTTTCTATGTAAAACTCCCTCCTTCCATCTCTCCCATCTTCTTATTTTTCACTGTTCAAAACCTCTCCCATGCCATTATCTCCACCATCATATTATTAATGAATATTTTAAATCAACCTCTCATGAGACATTGAAATTTCTCTCCCTTATTCCTATTTTTAATGCCTTTCTCATTTTTGGTGCTACTGGAGCATCACTTCTAATTTTCCATGCTAATTTTTTCTTTTCCTAAGTTGATTCTTATTTGAGCTATTTTTCCCAGCCTGAGGAAGGCATTACAAATAGCTGTGCACTTCAAGTTCTATTTTTATTTAAATATTAAGTTTTTCTGCAGACTTCTAGGCATCCCGACCTCCAACTTGGCGCCTCATATCTCCACATTTCCTATGCCATCATTAATAAAACATGGTCCCTGTCTAAAATAGGTTTCATCATATTGTGTGTTAAAAAGATCTCTCTTTTGTTCCGTAATGCCTCAATGAAGAGCTGTTTAACAAATCTTGAAAGGAATGTAGGTTTATTCTTTTCAACCTTAACGCCTCAATCTTTGAGTTTTGAATTCCATTTCCCCTCATTTCTTATCGAATTCATATGCCATTTTTGTAGTTGTTGGTTCATTTATTATGCAAAAAACATTTAATCTAGCAATTACACCAACATCTTTGGTTGCCTATCTTTGTGCATCATTGAAATAAGTTGGAACAGTTACAACTGCATCCTTGATTTTCTTCCTAAGAAAGGACCCAACTGTCTCCTTCATTTTAATCAAGACCATGGCACTGATCTCTTTGGGACTGAAAATTTTGATTTCCCCATCCTTGATCTTCATTTGAATATAAGGTTTTCCATCCTTGTTTATAATCATGTATGGTATAAGTTTTGATGCAACAGCAAATTCAAAAAATAATAGAGATTCAAAATTCATCATCAAGAGACATAGTTAAAACTAAACTAAACACATAATACAATAACATAGTCTAACCGTATGCAGGGGAATATCTACAATCCATTAGTATTTACAGATAGAAGACTTTTCTACAACAATCTATTTACAGACCCCCCAAAATACTAACTTCCAGCGTCTAATTTCCTCCCTTGTAATATTCTTGTATCCCTAACCTAACTGCAGAAGACTCCACTCCACTTGCTAAATCAAATAGGACTCTAACAGCTATCTAAAACTAACTGACCCATGTCAGGATTGATTCCTATTTTTTCTCCAACAAACTCACCCACTCATCATGTTAACCATAAGGAATTGAAGTTCACTGTAAGTCAAGGCATGGAAATTACCTCATCATGGATGCTCTGCATCATTCTCTCCTACTTTTAAGAATTTTGAACCTCCTAGTTCAAAGCTAACTTATTTGACAACATTTTAACAAGTAATACACTAAGAATCCTAAAGACTCAACTATTACATTATTCTTTTTTTTTCAAATGCAGGATTGCTTCTACCCCAAGATGCTACTACATCAAACATCCAAGTAAGTGTTCAATATAGATGGTAGAACCATCCTTTTGACTTGAAGAACCAAGCCATGGTGTTCCCTTCCACCAAATTAGATACCTCTGCAAATTATCAAACTTTTTCTTCTTTCATTTCCAACCTCCTGTTGGATTCAAGTTCGTCCTCCATTTCCAATTGGTACTCTTTCCCTTTTCCCAACTTCTTGAAGACTTAGTGGTCCTCCAATGAAAACCACCATGGCTCTTTGCATCACTCATACCACCTTCTGCACAAAAATGATTAAAAATAGAAATAAAGGGAATCAAAATTTCCCATAAGTGCTTCCTCCTTTGCATTATGCCATTTAGGCATGCTTTTCAATTCATATTTTGTGAGGTGATCTTGATTTCTTAGCTCCGTGTGATCTTATTCATAAGACAAATCTTCCTTTGTATTGTCCTCCTTTATTACATTTTCTGCATTGTCCTCACTTGTACCACAAATGAACATATCTATGTTTCTCCCCTCAGTCACTCTCATTCCTTCTCCAAGAAAGTGATAATCTTCTACTCTCTTTTCATCAATGATGGGATTCTCTAGACCTTCCTCTAGATGCTTTTGGTTGGTTTTCTTCTCTAAAACCAATAGGATTTCATCACATTTGGGGCTCCCAAAGATCTCTATCTCTGCTGTAACTTCCTCTCTAATGTGGATTGCTTCCACTGCTACAACATTTTGGGTCTCCTCTTGTGATAGGTTGCATTTCTCTTTATTGCAGTCCTCAAACTCTTCTCCTCTTGCATTGTAATCTTCAATACTTTCCCCTTCTTCATGGTAACACAACTCAACAGGTCCATCAAATTCATCATCTTGATCTTCATCCTATTCATCATCTATCTCAAACTCTTCACAAATCTCATTTATTGGCCTCTTATCTAATAACAATCTTGCCAACTCATCTAGGGATTTAAGCTTTCCCTGTCCCAGGAGTTCTATCCCTTGGCTAATCCTTGTCTCTATGACTTTCCTCTTTGAATATAACTCTTGCTCACAAGTTAAGTATTTATACTCATCATTATTTTTTACCTTCTCACAGCTCCTCAAAGCCTTTGATGTAGATTTCTTCTTCTTTGTCTTCTTATTGCTACATGCTTCATTCTCCTCCAACATCCACTTTAACTCCTCCAACTCAAACTCTAATTTTTGTGGCTCCTTTTGTTGGTCTTTAGTTTGCCTCTGTCTTTGTCTTTTCCTTATTTTTTCTTCCAGCTTGGTTATCCTCTTTCTCACATCATGACAAAAATCCATATTTGAGTTCACAACCAAAACCCAAATAGATAGCTGCAACTTCTTATTTTCTCATAACTTTCACCTTTTGCACACAACTGTTCACCATTAACAACACTCCACCAATCCTTTAGACTAGTGATACACATTTTGACACAAAGATCCCATCTCCGTTGTTCTTCTTAGACATTGAACTTTTGTTTTCTTTTAGCATAGGATGCCTTCCAAACCATGATATCCACTTCCACACCCAAGGATCTCCTCTAAATCTTTATGTAGCCTTTCTGCCTTTAAAGATTGTCTTAACTCTTTCCCCACCATTTGCTCTGCAACTCATAACAATAGAATCTCCTACTCTAAGCTTGATATTGCCTCCCTCAACAACTCTACTAAGAAGCTTACCCACCAGTCGTAGAAATTTTCAGGATATTTTGCTCTGATACCAACAGATGCAGTGGAAAATTCAAAAAACAACAGAGAGATTCAAAATTCATCATCAAGAGACGCAGTTAAAACTAAACTGAACACATAATACAATAACACAGTCCAACCATATGCAATATCTACAATCCATTAGTATTTACAGATAGAAGACTTTTCTACAACAATCTGTTTATAGACCCCCCAAAATACTAACTTCTAGCATCTAATTTCCTCCCTTTTAATAACCTTGTATCCCTAACCTAACTACAGAAGACTCCAATCCACTTCCTAAATCAAACAGGACTCTAACAGCTATCTAAAACTAACTGACCCACTAATTTCCTCCCTTTTAATAACCTTGTATCCCTAACCTAACTACAGAAGACTCCAATCCACTTCCTAAATCAAACAGGACTCTAACAGCTATCTAAAACTAACTGACCCACGTCAAGATTGATTCCTATTTTTTCTCCAACAAACTCACCCACTCATCATGTTAACCGTAAGGAACTGAAGTTCACCACGGTAAGTCAAGGCATGGAAATTGCCTCATCGTGGATGCTTTTCATCAAGTTTGATGTCTCTTTGTACCTCCTTGTCATCATACTTTCTTCCAATCAACCATTTCACATCAAACATTGTTCTTACAGGATTTAGAGCTGCTTGGTTTTTAGCAGCTTCGCCGATAAGCCTTTCTGAATCAGTGAATGAAACCTACGAAGGGGTAATCCTATTTCCTTGGTCATTTGCTATGATTTCAACATGTCCATCCTTGTAAACACCAACACAGGAGTATGTTGTTCCAAGATCAATACCAATTATAGTCCCTAACTTCATTGCTTCTTCTGCAACAATAACGGAGCTGACAAGAAAACCTTTAAAAGAGACGTTTGATTCTACCTTTGCTCAGTTGAGTGCCTTTCACATACAAGATTCTTTGCCCTACCACTGGAATTTTCTCTTTTTAGCCTTTGGAACGATGTTAGAAATCTGGCCCGAAGAGTGGTCTTGAAGCAGACAAGAGATAAATGCATAATCATGTTAGATGCTCTTGCATCAGAATGCAAAGACATGCAATCCTCACCATGCCTGCAATTACCAGAAATCTAATAATTGCATACTATAGCACGAACCTAGTCTTCCTCTACCCCATTTGGTAGAACCATTCCTTCTCTATCCTCTAGAAGATCTTGTTGCTTGTGCATCTTCTTGTAGCAAAGCCATTGTTTGCTCTAGTTATTTTTTAAGTTCTTGGCTCTCCATCGTGGAGAAAATTGCAAGGTTCTCTATTGCACTTACCCTCTTGATAAAACATGCATATTTGTGTAGGTCTCACCAAGCGATTGAATGTTCTTTTGTTCCTTGTCAGTCTGTCTGAGATTTCCAAGTCCATGGCTTCCAATGAAACCCTAACACTGAAACCCTAGAGCAATTCTCAAAAGTTTAGAGAACCTAGAAGCAGTTTAGCCGAATAGAATGCCTCAGCTAGAGCCAAAGCTAGTCCAACAAATTATTATTTTTCCTGAGCCATCTTGTCATAAATTCCAAGTCCATGGCTTACAATCAACACCTAAAAACTCTAATGCTATAACCCCCCAAAAAAACTAAGGTGAGAAACTAGAAATTTTAAGCACCCAGAAGCAAATCAGACCGTTTTTGCCATTTTAGACCGTATTTTACAAATTTAAAATTTATTAGACCGACTTGCACATTTCGAAGAGTAGTTAATATGTTTTTTGTTCATACGAAAACATAAGTCCCCACCTTAAGGCAACAACCAATAAAACATTCTTTTGAAATAAAGAAAATAAATAAATAAATAAATAGGAAATAGCATCGTTATGCAAATTTCACCCTTACAAATATTTCTAATTTCTAAATTTTGAGGGTTTGATGACACCCTGGCGACGAGTTGTGGGTTGCCATAAGGCAGTGGGCAATTTCTTTCTTTCGGTGGGAAAGTTGTGCAACTTTAGACTGTGGGCAATTGCTTTCTTATAACAATCATTGCACATACATACCGACTCCTACCTGCAAAATGCTCGTGAGTCATTGCCGTATAATTCTGGCGACCGAACCTCAACAGGGAAAATGTGGAATACTTTAGTAAATTGTGGAACACTTTATCTTCTCCAAAGCTCACACTCATAACGTTGAAACGCAAGACAAACAGTCATGAGATGCAAAATCCCCATAAGCGATACCAGCAAAGATGGCACCATATGCAGCCTTTAAATCCTTCAATAATTCATACTTTGAGGATAGCGCTGCCTTTCTTGCAAATGCAGCATATGAACTATTCAGGCGGTTTGTAATATGGATTGTTTCGGCAGGCTCTATTCCCCAGCACGTTGCCATTATAATGGATGGCAATCGGCGATACGCAACGAAAAGGAATATGAAAAAATCGAAGGGGCATGAGTTTGGATTTAACACCCTCATGCATACGCTCAGGGACTGTTATGAATTGGGGATAAAATGTGTCAGTGTTTACGCTTTCAGTATTGAGAATTTCAAGCGCTCAAAGGAGGAAGTTGAGACGCTCATGAATTTGATGCAGGAGAAGCTGGAGATGCTCATTGAAAAGGAGAGCATTGTTAATCAATATGGAATTCGTTTGCAGATTTTAGGAGATATGAGCCTTTTTCCCCTGCAAGTAAGAGAAGCTGCAGACAGAGCCATGGCTTTTTCTAGAGATAATGATAAGGCAGTTCTGAATATCTGCGCTCCTTATACTGCTACACAGGAGATTGTCCAGGCTATTGAAGGCGCTATCAGGGATGTAGGTGAAAAACTTATTAGTGCAGAGGAAATAAAGCGCCATTTGTATACATCGAATTGCCGAGAGCCAGAGCTTTTGATTAGGACTTCTGGAGAGACCAGGCTAAGCAACTTTTTTCTCTGGCAAACTAACTTTTCCTTGCTTTATGCTACTCCAATTCTCTGGCCTGAGTTTTCCTTCAAACATCTCGTCAGGGCTGTTTTGGAATATCAGAAAGCTTACCCATTTCTACAGAAGCGGAAAGATCAATTAGTAAGGCTTGTTCCTCGTCAGCACCATGACTGATTGTCTTAGTTTGAGAGTTGAGTTTGTTGTTATCGTAAGCAGGTCTTGTAATTTCTGTTATGTCAAAATGCGTTGTTCTATTAAATAATTTTTCTCCTTTTGAAAATTTAAGTTTTCCTTTTTATATTTGATGTCATGCCATTCACCTCAAGTTTAGAGGATGGTGTTATCAGAGCAATTGTTACACAGAGGTTGTATATAATTTCGTAGCCTATGCCTGGAGAGGAGATGTAAGCTACATTACCTTAGATTTCCTTCAAACGAAAGGAGTGACCTGGACGTTTTAGACAGCGCTAACAGATTTTTTTGTGTCTTCCCCAACTGCGGATTTCTCAACTCCTTTTTATCATTTATTTTTGTTTAGTTAATCCGACAATGTCACGCATCCACCAACTTCATTGATGTCAGATCATAATTAATTGTCCTGGAATTTAGCGGGTACCACCGGTCTAAAACGTTTCTTAAATAATTGTCGTGGAATTTAGCAGGTCATCCGTACATTGTTGTTAATTTGTTAATGTATTGATGTTAATCACAACTTACCAACCAGATAGGGGTTGACAAGGGTCAACAAAGGAGGGACCATAGTAGCATCAAATTTTAGGTTTAAGAATAGAGGGAGTGAAGGTGTTAGTTTAGGTTTAGGTTGGTGGTAGGGTGGGCTGGGGTAGTGCTCAAATTTTTGTTTGTTTGGTAGTGATGGAGAGGGTTTTAATATGTTAGGAAAGGATTGGTGATAGGAATGAGGAGCAGAACAAGGGATATAAGAATGACACTAGAAATCACATAAACATTAGGTAAGTTTATGGGTTTAAGGAAAGGAGGAATATCAAGAGTTGGTGGGATAATAGGAGGGAGGAAAGATACTAGGTAGGACAAGAAAACCCTTATTTTAAGAATTTCTTATCATTTTCTTTGTCTTGAGGTTTGTCAGGGGGTGGATTAGAAGCAAACTAGGTGTGGGACGTCTGGTAGGGGTAGATTAGGAAATAGGGAGGGTAGATATGGGTTGGTTAGTAGGTTGGGTGTAGTGTTGGGGAAGTTTCTTAGGCCTACTTTTAGAAGTGGACAGGGAAGTGTCCTACACTTTCTCTTTTACTTTATCTCGGAGGGGTGTTAGAGGGGAGATAGAAGTCAATGAACAAGGTGAAGTAGTAATAGGTGGATATATGGTAGGGAAGATAGGGGCATAGCTAGTGGAGTAGGTGAAGTAATAGAAAAAGGTTGTGGGGTTGGGGCAGCAATGCGTTTAGAGGCATAAGATAAGTAAAGGTGAAAGAGGGAATTGGTATGAGGTTGAGGTGGACCAGAAGGGGTTGACAAAAAATAATCTAAGGAGAAGTGCCTTAAGGTAACAACTAGTTGGTATGGGCTATGAGAAATGGTGAAGACATTACCATCATGGGGAATTTAAGGCTCTAGTGGATGATAGTTCAGGGACAACCCACATTGCAATGATCCAAGGATGACCTAAGAGAATAGATAGTGGTAATAGGTGGGGATGATATGACATGAGACATCTAGGCATTTAGGTCCTACCTAGATTAGTAGGATGAGGGAGACAAAATTAGGTATAGAAGTGTCATTATGTGTACACTAGGAGACATCTAAGGGGGATAAGAATCTCTTTGCAACCTAGTGATGTATAAGTGTTCCTCTATAACTGCATTAATTCCACCTTGATGTATAAGTGTTCCACCTTCATTCAACTATCATTTTCTAGTGTACTTGTGCCTCAATCTACAAAGGATCATTATAATCATCAGTAGGCACATTGCCTTACAAGAAGGTGATGGCAGGTGTAGGAGTGGGTTGAACAATGAAATTATAAGGTTGAATGTCTAATGTGCCTATCATCTCAAAGAATATAGTAGTATTAAAGGAAGGGTCCTCATTAGACTTAGGTGGGTTAGATGTAGGATCAAAAGTAGGGATGGAAGAAATTGATCTAATAGGTTGACATAGTTTGTAGGGGAATGGGTTAGTGTAGATTTGAAGATTTTGGTTAGGGGTGACTTGTTGCCCCCATAATTAATACCTAAAACCTAGATGATGTTGGAGTCAATCATATGCTATATAAGATGTCATAGGCTTGTACCCCTCTCTGGTGTAATGTCCCCTTCTAGTAAGCCAAAATTTTTCCTTGACCTTGCAAAATTTCAACTTACAAAAGAAAACATTAGAGTTCTATTTTCCATTTCATATCATTATTCTAGTTATCTAATTAATATCCTTTCATAATTATGTCCTTATGCTTGTGATCTCATAATCCCATTTTTCATATTCATAATCATTTTTATATTCACTTTCATATTCATCTTTATATCCATTTCATATTCATGATCAAAGGCCTTATGCTCTATCCTTGAGAGGATCATGTGTCGCCCTATCATGATTCCATCTCTAACTCCATAGGCATGGTTCATTAAGGAGACACTAACCATCCCATATGTAGGCCCAAAGGCTTCACTCCCACATAGAGTTCTTCACCATTTGGCTTGATGGAACTTCATGTCCACACAACATTCTTCATCCCACCAAGAGTCACCTCACATTGGGCACATTTAACATTGATGAGCTCATCATTACCATAGGTCCAAGGACTTCACACCCACACAGTGTTCTTCCTCTCTTGGCTCAGGGGACTTCACACCCACACAGTGTTCTTCATCCACTTGAGGGTTACCTAGGTCCAACATACAATCTCCTAACTTACCCATACACCTAGGATAACAAGACGATTAATGATGAGGCTAATCCTTCTCTTGGATATAGCATAATCCTATGCTTTCTAAATCCTTGTTGACATTATGATGTCTTATCATTTTTGGCCTCATATCATAATTGGCCCATCATATATTCATATGATCTAATGCATGATCATATTTCATTATCATTATTGATCATGTTCATCCTTATATACATATTTATCATATTAATTCATTCTTCCTTGCATATTCATTTATATAACATTCATTTATTCATCTATTCTATTTGTAATCAAGATTTTCTATTCATGATGATAATGTATATAAATATCCTATGTCAATTATATGACCAATTTCATTTGATTGCTGATTCTAATCAATAAAATGCATTCCCTATATGCTAATCATATCTTATTTAATGTCATTCATTTCTATCATTTACAAATGTATCATTTAGTAATGCATTTGCAGCTATATATTACTTATTCCAATATGATTGAGCATATGCATATATTAGTAATTGCCTTAAGACATTTATAAGTTCAACATGTAATAGAGATCCATAGTGCATACCTTTGCTGATCTAATTGCAGGTCGATTGTTGATAGAAGTATGATGATTTGATTTCCTTTGATGTTGATATTTATCTTGCTGCCACCTTAGGAGACTTCATTCCTTATTTTCGCTGTTATAATGGAGTGGATATTACTTGATTGATGAAAGATTGTGTGATATTTGCCTCTTAATTCCAATTTGATATAAGATGTCTTTAATGTGAATTGCTCTTGACTGATCCGCAAATGTATTGTGCTATGATGTTCGATTGTTTTATGATCGATGAGGGCTTTTTGTATGTTTGTATTATGATTCAATGCTGAGATACTTCACATCTAATGATATCAGATGTTTAGTGCCTCTGATCTCTATTTATATGTACATATTCTATGGAGGATCGTACCATTCTATTAGACATGCCTCTTGGTCGATCAATGGTAACACATGATTAGTTAGTCTTGTTTATTTTTATACTATCTTTTGCCTTCTTGAAAGGCACTAACTTTTTAATCGACCATGCCACTATTTATGACCTTTGATTATATATTGTTAACTCTCGGTTGATGGAGGTATGGAAGGTAGGTTCCTTAGTGATTGTTTGCATCAATATAAGCATACGGGAATATCACAGTAACGATGAAGGATCTGGGTGTTATGTTGATGATTGCCTGTTCCTTAACCCACTGCAAGATATAGTAGTGAATTCATGAGTCGTTGAATTTAGGTAACATGAAGACTTCGATGCTAAAGACAAAATGTCTAACTCTTAGAATGTGGCACACAGGATAATGATAGTCTGCTTTTACTCATAATTATATGGCGATACTTATGTAGAGTTTTATTCATTATGTAGTTCTCTTCCCTTCATCAATGATTCTGTGGTCTTCCTGAAAGGAAGCAAGGTATGCGAAAAATGTTTCCTACACTGATCTAATGAGGAGAGATATATGCAAATTTCTTTTACAGTTACAGATTAAGATGCACATTAATAGAAAATAATAACAATTTCCAAATGCAAACACAAAACTCACAACACAAGATATACGTGGGGAAAACCCTTTCAGGTAAAAAACCCCACACTCCAAAGCCGCCCAATATATTATTTAGAAATCACAAATATTACAATATACTTGCAAAGCAAGTTTTTATAGGAGTATACCCAACCAGAGATCTAGGAGGTAATTCGACATCTATAAGATTCTACATACAACCTCCATCTCAAGTTCCTAATATATAGGAGATACAATACAGCACACTGCCAATGGTAATTACAAAACCATGAGCTAAAACCACCCAAAAGTGGCGCCCAAATTATCTCTAATCAAATATGCCTTGTGATGTGCCAAACCACATAGCAACATGTGTAACTCTCCCCTTTACAGCTCTTTTATATGTCCAACACGTTTTTACATTTCCCAAAACGGAAGGTCCAACTTCCAGAGGCCATAACTTTTGATCTGGGTGTTCGATTGACGAACCGTTTTATGCCTCGGAAAGCTCATGAAGTACTCTATCACCCTGTAACCCGCTTCACTGGTTATGACAATTTTTGAGATGTTTAGAGAAGGTTTGATACCTAAAAATTGAGTTCAGAACTTTTTTGACAGTTTCAAAAAAATAGAAACTTTAATATCTCACAATCTAGTTATGATCTTGAGTCGAAACTCACCCAAGATGTTTACTTAGCTATTCCGTACCTTCTGGGAAAATTTTAGGTCAACCCGAGGTGAATTGAAGGACTTACTAAAAATAGTAAGTCTCACTATTTTAAGCTTGTTTGGAAACTTTTGGAAACTTTGAAAGTTCCAGACCACTATCCAAGATAAAGGGTATCCAAAAAGACCAAAACTGGGAAGAATAGTAACCTTTCGAGGTTGCAAGGTTGAGACACTTTTCCTAACATTCTCCCACTTGTCGAACACCTTGCAAGAGCAAAGGGAGTATATTAACACTGTGATTTAATTGCTAGGGGCCATGAGACCCATAGACTAGATGAACACCATCTGAACTTCTCTATGCTCATAGGTTTTGTCAAGGAATCTACAACATTCATCAAAGTTTCAACTTTTTCCAAGTTTACCTTCCCATCCTCCATGTCACGAATAAAATGGTACTGGACATCAATATGCTTAGTCCTTGCATGGAAAGTAGGATTCTTTGCCCAACATATGGCACTCTGATTGTCACAACAAATAGTAATTTTCCCTTCATCAAACCCAACATCAGAACATAATCTTTTAAGCCAAATGAATCTTTACAAGCATGAGTTGCTGCCATGTACTCAGCTTAAGTAGTGGACAAAGTGACCACAGGTTGCTACTTACTCATCCAACTAATAGCACCATCAAACATAGTGAACACATAAGCATTGGTGGATCTCCTGCTGTCAATGTCACCTGCCCAATCTGAATCCACAATTCCATGAATACAAAGTGAATGCTGAGGTCCTGTAGGATAACCATGATAACATAAGGAATACTTAGAAGTAACCTGCAAATATCTGAACACTCTCTTCACTGCATCCCAATGTACCCATCCAGGATTAGCCATAAATTGACTAAGGACTCCCACTACTTGGGCAATGTCTGGTCTTGTGCAGACCATCACATACATCAAACTACGAACCGCACTAGCATAAGGAACTCTGCTCATATCCTCTGTCTCAGAAGGAGACTTTGGACAATCTTCAATAGATAACTTTGTCCCCATTGTAACATGAACAGTCAAAGGTCTGCAATCCATCATGTTGAATCTATCCAACACAGTCTTAATATACTTACTTTGGCCTAACCAAAGTTTTCTATTTGCTCTGTCTCTTCTAATTTCCATTCCCAGAATGTACCAAGTTGCCCCTAGATTTTTCATCTCATACTGTGCTGACAACTGAGACTTCAAATCAAAAATCACACTTTTACCATTCCCAATGAGTAACATATCATCAACATACAATGCAATAATGAAAATGCAATCATTGTCAACCTTGTAGTAAACACAATGATCTAATTTCGATCTCTGAAATCCAATACTCAACACAAAGGCGTCAAACTTCTAGTACCACATCCTAGGAGACTGTTTCAAACCATACAAAGACTTTTTCAACTTGCAAACCAGATTTTCTTTACCTTTCACCATATAGTGCTCTGGCTGTGGCATATAGATTTCCTCCTCCAAGTCACCATGAAGGAACGTTGTCTTCACATCCATCTATTCCACTTCTAGATCATACGTTGTTGCAAGAGATAACAAGAACCGAATAGATGTCAACTTTGCAACGGGAGAGAAAATCTCACCATAGTCAATTCCCTCCACCTGAGAATACCCCTTTGCAACCAATCTAGCTTTATATTTTTCAACACTGCCATCTACATCGAATTTCTTTTTGAACACCCATTTGCATCCAACAGGTTTTTGTCCTTCAGACAAAGGCACCAAGTCCCAAGTATTATTATTTTCTAAAGAAGCCATCTCCTCTTCCATGGCCTCCTTCCAAGAACTTGCATCTTTCATACCCATAGCCTCTTTCACAGTTCTAGGCTCATCAGTGTTAGAAATCAAAGAAAAAATACAACTGGAATCATGTAATGAATAACCAAACCTATTAGGTTACTGCCTTATCCATGTGGTCCTCCTCAAAGGTTGAGGCTAAGGTTCTTCATCTTCTTCTGAACTTTCAAAGCTACTAGAGCTCTCCTCATTATCAGGTCCAATAGATGTTTTCGGTTCAACTTTGTCAGGGGTGGAAGGAAGTTGAACCATATCATCTTTCTTTTCTTCTTTTTCTAGTTGTAAGACAACAAAAGAAGGATTGAGCTCTCTAACGATCATGCTTCTGCTATATAGAACTCTCTTAGCTAATGGATCCCAAAGCTTGTACCCTTTCACACCGATGCCATAACCGATGAAGATACATTTTACAACCTTGTTCTCCAACTTCACCCTCTTCTCTTAGGCACATGTGCATATGCCTCACAACCAAATACTCGAATGTGTCTTAATGAAGGCTTTTTACCAGACCATGCCTCCATAGGTGTCTTATCAACCAGCACTGATATAGGAGACTTGTTAACCAGGTAACAAGCGGTAGCAACAGCTTCAGTCCAGAACTTTTGTTCAAGACTAGCTCCATTTAGCATACTCCTTGCCCTCTCCATCAACATTCTTTTCATCCTTTCTGCAACTCCATTTTGCTGAGGGGTATACGGAGTTGTCTTGTGCCTCTCAATCCCTTGTTCTTTACAGAACTTGTTAGAATCTGCTGAACAATACTCACCACCGTTATCAGTCCTCAAACACTTAATCTTTTTATCCTTCTAATTCTCTTCAAGAGATTTGAACTCTTTGAATCTAATAAAGGCTTCAGATTTACTTTTAAGAAAATATACCCATGTCCTTCTACTCTAATCGTCAATAAATGAAACAAAGTAAATAGATTTTGAAATCGAAGGAACATTAATAGGACCAAACACATCCGAATGAATCAAGTCCAACACCTCAGAAGATTTGTGAGAACTGGAATAAAATTGAACACAATTTTGTTTTCCATAAATGTAATGTTAGCAGAAATTAAACTCAAGGTTACAATCATTCATACCCTCAACAAGATTTTTATTCTTCGAGGTTCTTAAACCCTTTTCACCAATGTGATCAAACCTTTGGTGCCATAACATTGTCTTCTCAGTTGGAAGTTTCATCTCCATAGAATGAGCACCCTTAGGTACCCAGAAAGCATGACCATCAGAGGTAGGTGCAATAGTCTTCTTAACTACTAGTTCCAATGGTGAGGATGAAGACTCTGAAGCTCTCTTCTTTGAAATAGATGCACTATTGTACTGTACTGTGCATGCGTCAAGCTAAAATAGAGTGCCAATCCGAACACCCTTAGCCAACACCATAGATCCTCTAGTCATCTTGCATCCTCCATTCGAGAAAACAACTTGCACACCCACATCATCCAATTTACTTACAGAAAGAAGGTTCCGTGTCAAACCAGGGATATGCAAAACACCATTGATTCCCTTTACTCATCCATCAGAGAATCAAATCAAGACTCTTCCATGGCTAATAATATCCAGGTGAGAGTCATCACCTAGGTACACCTTTCCACCATCATATTATTCATACTTTGAAAACTAGCCTCGATGTGAGGTCATGTGAAAAGATGCACTAGAGTCAATAAGCCACACATCCTCAGATGCATGCATTGTCAAGGAAGTGACAAACGCTTCTCCTTCATCCTAAGAGGACTTGTCAGAATCTGAATCATTATTCTTTTTCTTTTTCTTTTTCTTTTTCTCCTCCTTGCACTCCTTGTGGAAGTGACCAGGTTTGCTGCAATTCCAACATAGGGCCTTGGACTTTCTGGGAGACTTAGATCTCCCACGGGATTTGGATCTTCCTTTTTCTTCCTTCTTCTTATCCTTTTTCATTCCCTTCTCTTTAGATCTACCATGAACCGCAAGAGCCTTCTTAGCCAATTTAGAAGTCTTTCTCTGCATCTCTTCAGACAATAGCAAAGAAACCACATCTTCCATCTTGAAGGTGGAAGTGGTACTCCCAATGGCCATAACAAGGTGGTCCCACGAATCTGGTAAGGAACACAGTAATGTCATACATCGATCCTCCTCCTCCATCTTCACACCAATAGAAGTCAGCTGGGCAACAAGCATATTGAATGTATTCAAGTGATCAGTGACAAATCCTCCATCTTCCATCTTTAGAGAATACAATTTTTTTCGTAGGAATAACTTGTTCATCAGGGATTTAGCTTGATAAACATCTCCGAGCTTCTTCCAAAGATCCTTTGCAGTCTTCTCTTCATGGATATTCAGGAGCACTGCCAAACAGAGTCTTATCAAACCCTTAGCTTTTCAATCTTTGAGATCCTAGTCTTCTTGAGACATTGCCGCTAGTTTTGTACTAGATACGGCTTCCCATAAATCATGATCTACAAGCATGTCCTCCATTTTGAGTTTCCACAAGTCGAAATTATTGCCATTAAACTTCTTTATCTCAAACCTCCCAGATGTGCTTGTCATCTCTTACCTGCAACAAAGATTTCAAAATCCTCTGCACAAGCTCCTACTCAAATGAAGATCAACTCAAAAAACCCTCTACCCAACAACTAGAACCAAAGGTGATCAGGCTCTGATACCAACTGAGAGGAAGCAAGGTATGCGGAAAACACTTCCTACACTGATCTAATGAGGAGAGATATATGAAAATTTCTTTTATAGTTATAGATTAAGATGCACATTAACAGAAAACAATAACAATTTCTAAATGCAAACACAAAACTCACAACACAAGATATACGTGGGGAAAACCCTTTCAGGTAAAAAACCCCACACTCCAAAGCTGCCCAATATATTATTTAGAAATCACAAAGATTACAATATACTTGCAGAGCAAGATTTTATAGGAGTATACCCAACCAGAGATCCAGGAGGTAATTTGACATATATAAGATTCTACATACAACCTCCATCTCAAGTTCCTGATATATAGGAGATACAATACAACACACCGCCAACAGTAATTACAAAACCATAAGCTAAAACCACCCAAAAGTGGCACCCAAATTATTGCCAATCAAAGATGCCTTGTGATGTGCCAAACCACATAGCAACACATGTAACTCTCCCCTTTACAGCTCTTTTATGTGTCCAACACGTTTTTACATTTCCTAGAACGGAAGGTCCAACTTCTGGAGGCCATAACTTTTGATCTGGGTGTCCAATTGACGAATCGTTTTATGCGTCAGAAAGCTCGTGAAGTGCTCTATCACCCTGTAACCTGCTTTTCTAGTTACAACAATTTTTAGGATGTTTAGAGAAGGTTTGATACCCAAAAATTGAGTTCGAAACTTTTCTGGCGGTTTCAAAAAAATAGAAACTTTAATATCTCACAATCCAAATAGGATCTTAAGTCAAAACTCACCCGAGATGTTTACTTAGCTATTCCGCACCTTTTGGGAAAATTTTAGGTCAACCCAAGGTCAATTGAAGGACTTATTAAAAATAGTAAGTCTCGCTATTTTAAGATCGTTTGGAAACTTTTGGAAATTTTGAAAGTTCTAGACCATTATCCAAGATAAAGGGTATCCAAAAAGACCAAAACTGGGAAGAATAGTAATCTTTCAAGGTTACAATGTTGAGACACTTTTCCTAACACTTCCTTGGTAGGAAAGATGTAAATCAAACCATAAATTATCAATGAGTCTTTCCAATCTTTAATTGGAAAATATCGAGTCATAACAGGCCTCCCCTCTTGAGATTGATTGTCCTCAAGCAATCCCTATTTTTTTTTGGAACACTTGATTTTAAGATCAATTTTCTTTCCTTCTTTTATTTGAAGTTGCCTCACTTTCTGCCTAAATTTCTTTGTTGAGTATGACTTCTATGTTGTGTGTTTGAGCTCTTTTTCCACATTTATGTCCAACTTCCCATTTCTCATTACATCTAAAACACGTGTTTCCTTTTTTTGAAGAGCTTCTAGAAATAGTTGTGTTGTCTTCTCTCCTTGTTCCATCATGGTTTTAATTATTCTTTCATTTTGATCCATCATTGCCTTGGTGGTCATTTCCATGAAAGCCCTCATTTTGTTGTTCATTTGTTCTTCTAAAAGTTGACATCTCCTCCTAGTATATGCTTGCATAAGATTGTTTCACAGGATGGTAGGTCGTAGCTCCGATACCAATTGTAATGTCCCCTTTTAGTAAGCCAAAAATTTTCCTTGACCTTGCAAAATTTCAACTTACAAAAGAGAACATTAGAGTTCTATTTTCCATTTCATATCATTATTCTAGTTATCTAATTAATATCCTTTCATACTTATGTCCTTATGCTTATAATCTCATAATCCCATTTTTCATATTCATAATCATTTTTATATTCACTTTCATATTCATCTTTATATCCATATTCATATTCATGATCAAAGGCCTTATGCTCTATCCTTGAGAGGATCATGTGTCGCCCTATCATTAATCCATCTCTAACTCCATAGGCATGGTTCATTAAGGAGACACTAACCATCCCATACGTAGGCCCAAAGGCTTCACTCGCACATAGAGTTCTTCACCATTTGGCTTAATGGAACTTCATGTCCACACAACATTCTTCATCCCACCAAGAGTCACCTCACGTTGGGCACATTTAACATTGATGAGCTCATCATTACCATAGGTCCAAGGACTTCACACCCACACAGTGTTCTTCATCTCTTGGCTCAAGGGACTTCACACCCACACAGTGTTCTTCATCCACTTGAGGGCTACCTAGGTCCAACATACAATCTCCTAACTTACCCATACACCTAGGATAACAAGACGATTAATGATGAGGCTAATCCTTCTCTTGGATATGGCATAATCCTATGATTTCTAAATCCTTGTTGACATTATGATGTCTTATCATTTTTGTCCTCGTATCATAATTAGCCCATCATATATTCATATGATCTAATGCATGATCACATTTCATTATCATTATTGATCATGTTCATCCTTATATACATATTTATCATATTAATTCATTCTTCCTTGCATATTCATTTATAATAGCATTCATTTATTCATCTATTCTATTTGTAATCAAGATTTCCTATTCATGATGATAATGTATATAAATATCCTATGTCAATTATATGACCAATTTCATTTGATTGCTAATTCTAATCAATATAATGCATTCCCTATATGCTAATCATATCTTATTTAATGTCATTCATTTCTATCATTTACAAATGTATCATTTAGTAATGCATTTGCAACTATATATTACTTATTCCAATATGATTGAGCATATGCATATATCAGTAATTGCCTTAAGACATTTATAAGTTCAACATGTAATAGAGATCCATAGTGCATACCTTTGCTGATCTAATTGCAAGCTAATTGCTGATAGAAGTATGATGGTTTGATTTCCTTTGATGCTAGTATTTATCTTGCTACTACCTTAGGAGACTTCGTTCGTTATTTCCACTATTATAATGGAGTGGATATTACTTGATTGATGAGAGATTGTGTGATATTTGCCAATTCCAATCTGATATAAGATGTCTTTAATGTAACTGGTCTTGACTGATCTACAGATGTATTGTGCTATGACGTTTGATTGTTTTATGATCGATGAGGGATTTTTGTATGTTTGTATTATGATTCAATGTTGAGATACTTCATGTCTAATGATATCAGATGTTTAGTGCCTCCGATCTCTATTTATATGCACATATTCTATGGAGGATCACACCATTCTATTAGATGTGCCTCTTGGCCAATCGGTGGTAACACATGATTAGTTAGTCTTGTTTATTTTTATACTATCTTTTGCCTTCTTGAAAGGCACTAACTTTTTAATCGACCATGCCACTATTTATGACCTTTGATTATATATTGTTAACTCTTGGTTGATGGAGGTATGGAAGGTAGGTTCCTTAGTGATTATTTGCATCAATATGAGCATACAGGGATATCACAATAACGATGAAGGATCTGGGTGTTATGCTAATGATTGCTTGTTCCTTAACCCACTGCAAGATATAGTAGTGAATTCATGAGTCGTTGAATTCATGTAACATGAAGAGTTCTGTGCTAAAGACAAAATGTCTAACTCTTAGAGCACATACGATAATGATAATCTACTTTTACTCATAATTATATGGTGATAATTATGTAGATTTTTATTCATTATGTAGTTCTCTTCCCTTCATCGATGATTCTGTGGTCTTCCTTGGTAGGAAAGATGCAAATCAGACCATAAATTATCAATAAGTCTTTCCAATCTTTAATTGGAAAATATCAAGTCATGACATCTGGTGTCATGTCCTGGGGTCTAATTGGTGGTAACTAGATGAGTTTATTAAATAGAATTTGCCGAAGAATAGTGTGGAGGGGATCAACAAGCTTTGGTAGACATGTATGGAAAATGTGGTAGCATAGACAAGGTAGTGAGTTGTTTGAAAATATGCCTCAAAGAAATGTGGTCTCATGGTGATGTCCTTGTCTATGCATTTGCTTGTCATGGCATTCCATGAGACCACATTTCTTTGAGGCATTTTTAAAAAAAACTATATTGTAATTGAAATTTTGTCATCTATCAACGTCTAGTTATTAGTTATGCAATGTCTAGTAATTCTTTAAGTTTGAAAGATGTGGAATACAATGTAATCAACACTCCCTAATCAAACCATAGGCCCTGCATCATCTTGCACCTTGTTGGCTACACTCCTAGATTTGCATTTTTCATGCCTTTCTATTCCCCCAAGTCTCTATTTTGCCCATTGTTGATAATTGATCTGAGATATCATCTTAATGGGCCTCATTATATCCTTTTTTCTGCTCTTGTCTCCCTCCAAGTCCCCATGTTAATTGTTTAATTTTCACATCTAGTCATGTGCTTATCATTCTCAAATGTTGTAGTGATAGTGGCCCATGTATGATCTTATGATCTTGTGAGCTTCAAAGAGGGGATTCAATGGTGATATTAAGTGTCATGAATTTGCTATGATCTTGTGATATCATGTGCCTTTGAATTGGAGTGTAGAGTTATGTTCATTTGTGTGATGTGTTTAGGAACCATGGGTAGGGCTCAATGTTGGCGGTGGATCTCATTGTTTCTGTAGACACCTAAAAAATACAAATGTCTTGATTCAATAAATTATTCCAACATTCCCTCATTTTCTTAAGTCATGTACCTTTTTCCTAAGTCCTAATAGCCTAGTCCCCTTACCACATCACATGATTTAATAAATATTAATCATCATCCATGTTTTCCAACACCTTGACCATCCAACCTACCCCTAAGGGCTAGATGTGGAATGAGATTTTAATGTTATTGTTTCAATCTTGTTTTAGTTTCATATTTTTTGTTGACATTTTTAGCAAGCCCAATGGGACACATGTCCCTTTTAACCTTCATTTTGTAGGTGTTTCTAATTCATTTTTGTAGATTTTCGTTTGATTTCTAAAGATATTTGAGGGTTTGCTTAATAGGAAGCCTCTTGGAACAAAATAGAGGTCATGGTTGCATCCAAAGAGGTTGAGAGATGAAGAAAAACATATAACACTTCATATTTTAGTGAGAAAAAAATTTGCAATTTTTTGTTTTCTAAGACTTTCCCCTTAGTATGGCCATATGACTATACCGTATGATTTTTATCCTCTGTGCAGTTCCTATTCTAGTTGTATCCATTGTGTAAATATTTTATACATTGGTTAAGAAATTTGTCCTCTTGGAAATATTATTATTTGTTGGGTATTAAATTTGTTTGTAGGGTATTCGCTTTAATCACTAGTTTTTTGTAGGTCCGTGCTATGATTTTTATCCATCAATCGCTTGATTTTTTTTTCTAGTTACTACTCTTTTTTTTAGGGTAAAGGTTAATATCCATCAATTACCGGTCTTCTCTACCAGTTTCTTTCTAGCCACCAGTGTAACCACAGTGTAGTCATTGTTTAATTGGTACCCTAATGGTTATGATAACTGACTACAACCACCTAGCAGTTACTATAGTCACCATCAAACTATTTTGTTAAAAGTATTAGCCAATAGCCTAAACACTAACCATTAACGTCAATCGCTAACTTCAACATTAAACCTTAACGTTAACATTAAGTGTTAGCTGTCTTTAACACTTTTCTGACCGCCTCTTTCTGATCTCGCATGTGACCAATGAGTTTCCTAACCACTAGTGACAATCCTAACTACTAGGATTGACCCCTACCATTTGAGGCCTTAAAAGCACTTTTTTTTCAAATAGGCATAGATTTTTTATTTTGTATAAGATTTTCACATTTTGTAGGCAATGGAAAGATGGTTTGGAGCACTAAACTGTGGAGAAGGTGATCCTTTTTAAGAATTAGCCTAGATTTTTAGGTATAATTGTTTCAACTCACTCTTTCTTGCTCTTTCTTTCTAAATTTCAAATGTACTTATCTTTCACATACTAAATAAAAATTTAACAATTTTTTTTAAATTGCATAGAAAATCATGAAAAAAACTATCATGACATCTATTTTTGTATGTGTTGACATTTTCTTCTAATTTTTTGTATGAGTTTAAATTTCATTCTAACGCATCTTTCTTGCAGCAAATCACTAGTCAAAGATTCCTATTTTTGAAACTACTAAAATATTTATGCAGCTACATTTGTCAAAGACTAGCTTTTAATCACTGGTTTAATTGTAAAAATTTTATGCTTTACTATGGAATGAACATTGTTTGTTGTGTTTGTAAGAACTTCTAAGTGCGTATGCTCTTCCCTCACATTGAAATGTGATCTTGGAAATCAAAAACACTTTCTAGTTATTTTCTTCTGCGTTAATACCAAGAATCCAAGTTGGGTATGCTCTTCTTTTGCACTGCAAGGTGATCTTAGGAATTAGAAACACTTGGATTTCTTTCCTTTTAGTAGGTTTGCCTAAGGATTTCATCACCTTAGGAGATGAGATGAACCACATGTTTTGACGAGGTATACAAAGGGGGGAGAGCAAAAGTTAAACCTCAAAGGAGAATCATCATTTTTGGCACAACCTTGGGGCCCCTTTTCATAAGGACACAAGGTGAAGTAGAATTTAATTGCGCTTATTCCACATGATTTAGATGGGTTTTGGTTCACGAACATTGGCCTCATGTACCTAGTGTATAATGAGGAAACCCCCTAGATGCTTATATAGCCTAGATTAAGACCTTTTGACTATCTTTTTTCATGGTGCATTGGTAAGTGTTACTAAATTTTGCTTGCAGCTCAATTTAGTAAGGCTTTAACAAGCAGTTGTTAAAAGGGGTAAAGAAATTTTTTTGATACATGAGCAATCCAATCAACATTGACTGTCTTGATGAAGGACTTTTAGTATTGATTTATCGGGGTCATGTAACAGTTCGAGTTGAGTTGTTGCACAATCTAGATAAATCAATAAAATAGGCTTCATTAAGAAAATAGACATTCAAAGGATATCAAGTTTTGAAGCTAAACTAATCTTTGTAGTTTATGTTTCAAGTATGTTATTGTTGTTGATTCAGTGCAAGACAGTGTAGTTCAGAAAAGAGGTATTTATAAATAGTCAATTCTTCATGATATAAACATATGTTTCAAATAAGGTTCAGTTGTTCCATGTTATGTAATTGATTCATAAAGAAAAGAACACATAATTCATTACGTAATATGAAATAGCTAATTATATTCAAAAGAAATGTTTAAGGTGTCCCACACAAACCATGGGAATGAATGAAAGATGCAACATAAAACTAAATTATACATCTGAAGAAAGAAAAGAGCATATGAAGAGAATAGGGACCCATCATTGCCTGTGAATGATGAATCCCAAGGTTGATAGGGTGCATCTTGAGCTCCCTCCATCCAGTAAGCTCCAGAAATACCTGTAGGAGATGGTATTAGAGCTCAGGGTCCAATTCTTTTCACATACAATAGCAACAGATATATAGTCTACTTTTATGAAACATCAAATTTAGATGTTCAGTCATTACAAATATACATGAAAAGTAGAATGAATAGCTAAATGAGAGATACAAATACCAGATCAGAAGATAAATCAAGAAAGAGAAGCATCATGTCCTATAAATCAAGGTATGTTTTGTATTCTAACATGTTTGTTGAATGTGCAGGAATAGGTTGATGTAATAACATATTAAAATTATAGCATGTGGAGTAAATGTGGCTCCCACAAGGGTTGATCCCAACATGCTATCCTCTTTTTAGTAATATAAAGAGTACATTCTAGGCATGCAACATACATGTTAAAATATGTAGTCATAACATCAAAAGGACAACAATCATTAATGCAATGTACAGTCATGAATAATCACCATAGTAAGCATGACAAGAGTACAAGACAGTCAAGATATAGGCCCCTAAATGATATAGGGTAGTCACCACATCACTCTACAGTCATGAACAAAACCAACAAGGGCAGTCAATAAAGGATTGGCAGTCAATAGTCATACTATGTATGCAAGGTGTATGCTACAGGGGTCATCCCACAATAATGGGTTACACTTTTGGCCAAACTTGACATTGAAATCAATATTTTGAACTAAATCTTCACTTTCTGACACCTATAGCCACTAAACCGTTAGGAATTTGAAGATGATGCAAACTAGTGATTTGTGAGATTTTGTTTGTAGATTCTAAATATATATTTTTTAAAAAATTTGGAGTTAAATTGTAATTTTTTTTCGTCTCCTTTGATAACTAGTGTTTAATAGTAAACAACATTTTTTTAAAGTGATGTGTATTCTGTAGCACATAACTTTTTTTCTATAAAGGATAAAATTCTAATTCTTTTGAATTTAGATTGGTAACACCGATATATAGGGTATGCATTTGGTTTCATAATATTTTGTTGAATATTTTTTTAATTAAGTTTTGAAGTCAAACCAATTATAATATAGACATAGGTGTATTCCGTAAAACATAACTTTTTTTGTATGTATCGAAATTTAAATTTTTTTTTTTTGTTGAAACAAGGACATCAATACCTAGGGCATAGATATTTTTTAGAATTTTTTTTCACTAATTTACTAATTTTCCATGTGTGTAGAACAAAGAACTTGATGTTTGGTGAAAAACTTACATTCACAAGAAATAAAAAATAAATATAATAATCAAATTAAATATATTTAAAATTGTACTTTTTGGGAAGCTTATAATAAGGACTACATACTTACAAAACATAAATTGTAAATGAATTCATTTTATCCCCCAAAAGGTAAATCAAAAGTAGTTTTTTATCAGCATTTTGATAGGTGTAGAGGAGACTCCATTATAGGTATGGTTTAAAACTAGCGGGGTTCTATTTAAGAGGGTTTGAATATAAGGGGGTTTGACCAAACCTTCTTCAATTAAAATCCTTTACATGGAACCTTTCAAGGCTTAAATAATTATATTTTCTAAAAATATGTGATTTTAGCAAAAATCAGGATGTCCCAAAAAGTGTAACCCATTATTGTGACAGCACCCACATCATAGTCACCATAACGAGCATTGAATGTTGTATTGTGTGCATTAATGGTCTTGGTGTTGCAACAGTGGGAGTAATAGAAGAAGTATTATCATCATAGGTTATAGCATCCAACAATGACAAATGACCCACCATGGTCACCACTGATCAAGGAGAAATGCAATGTTCATCATTTGAACATCATATCAATGAAAGTGTAGTGTTGTCCTTACCTCACAGTGAGTCAAAAGGAAGAATTTTATCATTGTTAAGGAGGGTATGAGATGACATAAAGTATTCAAAAGATACAAGCATGAGATACATTGAAGACAATAGCATACAACAACAGTCATCCAAAGGGCACTGTTATGAAGGAAAGTTACCAAATCAAGAATATAGTCATAATGGGCAGCAAGCAGTTACTTGTGAGAAGGGAGCAGTCACTAGGTGATCAATTCATCATAGAGGAGAGTTTAAGATAGTCATCATGGAAGAGCACAAAGTCCAAGGAAGGAGCTTTTAATGACAAAGCACCAATATAAAGCAAAAAAGGGGGCTGTAGGGCAGAGCATAGAAGGATCTATAGAGTTAAGGGGCCTTTAACAATGAATGCTCAAAGGGAGGAGCTCAACCACATTCAAATACAAAATACAAAGACAATGATATATTCAAATGTCAAAGGGCAGTAAAAGTGGTAGATGGACAATATTAAGGGGGTAGTCCATGGGACTGAATCACTTTTAGAGGAAAGTGAGCATATCATTGGAATCATGGAGTTCTTGAGAAAGTCAACAAATTGACAATCTCATCTTCATAGCTCAAGACAACACAATACATAGGGGACAGTCATTGAGTATAGTATAGTGTTTTGAGGGAGAAGAACATCAGTTGAACAGTGTAGGAGTAGTTATACATAGTCATATCTCAATGACTGTGACAGTCATTAAAATATTGTACCCCAAGGACAATAGTCACATGTTTCAATCATATCTCGAAAACTATGATCTGGGGTTTTGAGATTTTTGTACAGAAATTAGAAGACAATAAGGTGAAAAAACCCTTTAAATTTATCACCAACCCATTTTGTAGTTTGTGAGAACTTTTCACCAGTCCTAAAGCAATATTTTCACTTCTAGAACAAAGGGTTCATTCAAAGATCAAAGAAAAGATAGTTTCTCATTTAGTTTCGGGCAATAATCAGAGCATAATGCAAAGAGACAAAGCTAAAAGCTATCAGGGAGAGTATACAGCAACAAGGAAAATCTATTACATTTTTTTTAAAAAGGAAATGACAGTGGGTTTTGAACTGAAGATAAACTCCATTCTCTCACTATGGAGTAGTACAAAAGAAGTCTTCCACATCTTGGGACAAGCATTTATAGCAGAGAAAGATCTTTTATTTTCATCATTTTAACACAGAGCCCGAACAGAGAATAAGATGAAAATATTTCTCACAACAACAAAAAGATATAAAATGGAGGAGACAGTGGAATGAACTTTGTAAAAGTATAGCCAATAGAGAATAAATAGAGCAGTAATATTGCTATGAGACATTAGATTTCCAGAGTCCATAATGATTGTAGTTAAATACTTCAGGAATTAGATGTGTGCAAGTTTATACCTCAAGTATTTAACTACAAGTAGTATTGCTGTCCTAGAATGAATACTCTAGCAGTATTGCTGTCACAACAAAAAGGGAATAGTGAATATAGAAATATGTACATCAAATATCTGTCAGTCATGAAACAACATGTGCAAGTCTAAGATAGCCCTATAGACTCCAATGGATTATCTTGTATGGTTTGTGGATGGTATGTCAAAAAGTTTAAGCTAATGATATAAAATGGAGGAGGTGTGTTTGAAGCCCATAAACAAGAAAACCTTGCCAGATCTGCAGGTTATTTAGGAGTTTTGTATGAATCTCATGAAAGATTTGCATGGACAGTAGTGCAAAGAGTCCTTGAAAGCAGAAATGGAGTTGACTACATAGAAAGGGCAGATTGTTTCCACTTTTCTCCTTCAAAATCAAGTAAGCAATAGAGAATCACGGGTTTCTGTCATTTTCTTCATAGTAAAATGCATTTAAAATCAAAAAAGGCATTTCTTTCACTGTTATTGCCAAAGTAGCAGCATATAAAAGGGTAAAAGAGCATTTCTAATCATGTATGCCAGTAAACAAGGAAGCAGTATGAATAGAGTAAAGGCTTACTAGTTGATAGTGGAATGCAACCCTTCAAAAGCTTTCAATGGCCCTTCAAACTTCATGGTGGTGTGAGAACATCTGAGGGTCTTCAACACAAAGGAAGGAAGAATGAAATGGATTATAGGGTTTTCTTTGAAGCCCCTTTTGGCATATGTTGCCCTAACTCAAATCAACCCGATGTCTTCAAGTCTTTTTTGGCTTTTTAAAATGAAAATCATTGAAATAATGCCCTAGCCCATGGCTAAACACTTTCTAAAGTGTTGAAAAGTATATCATGAGGAGCCCGCAGAAGGATAGGGAGACAAAGTTTTTATGACTTTTTGTTTTTCTTAAAAGCTCAAATCAAACAAAGGGGTAAGCTTGCACGGAGTGGGCCTAGGGGAGTCATAAGGAGGTAATTATTTTCCTAATTATCAAATATTATTCAAACCTTGCAATCAAGTGAACCAATGCTTTGACCAAGATGAATGAAGCCAATTTTTTGACCTTATCTTGACTTAGAGATAATGAAGAAGAGGAAGATATTTTGTTTTCAATGAGTCAAGAGGGCACAATAAGAGATAATTTTTGCATGTGCAAGGAAAGGGGGTTATTTCTTTTACCTCTAAGTGTCATCATGTTTCAGATTTAACTCAAATCCCTATGTTTGCACTATTGATAGACAAATTGTAAAAATAACAATTATTAAATGCAATGAACTATAAATTGCTTTAATAATTGTTATGTAATAAACATAGGGGAAATCATGCATCACACAACAATTATTAAATCAATCATGTTGATTGTATTTAATTATTTTTATTTTTAGTTAACTCTTGCCTCTCAATCATGCAAAAATAGAGAGGGAGTTAAACTGAAAAATAAAAACTCATGCAAAGGAGTTATGGAGTGTTTTTCCTTGATTTATGGTCAAACTGAGGTGGTTTTGGAGTTCTCCTTGGTCAAATAGATTGAGAGGGATAGTTTGGAGCTATTCTAGCTTATTTTGGAGCAGTTGAGACCCTTCTTTTGAGGGATTTTCTGTTGTGCTCGTGAGAGAGATATTTTGGAGTGGAGTTGACTACAGTTGACTCAGGGGAGTCCCTTGGAGGTTCTTTTTTTGTATTATAGGAGGAAAAAAATAAGTTTTTTCCCTCAGTTCTTGATTCTATGCTTTTTCTTGCACATTGTAAAAAAGCCATACAATTTTGTAGCTCATTCTTTTATGACAGATTTATAGACAACAGCAGGTTTACAAGTTATATCCTTGTCATTTTTTGTAGTATTTTCCTTCTATTTTTGTTCAAGAGATTAATATTTACCTTCTCAGATCCATGTGAGTGTCTTCATAAATGATTTTGATAGAATTAATGTGTTTTAAACAATCAAAACCTTTAATTTTTGTCTCATTCATTGTTGTATATGCCCAAAAAAATTCTTATCACAGGTCCTAGATTGTGTTTTTATTTATTTTGCCTTCAAAGTTGTGAAACATAGTTTCATTCAAAAGACTTATAACCAAGCCTTCCTCTGAATTATTAATGTGATCAAATTGTCCTTTTTTTTGAGTTGTGTAGAAAATATTTATTGAAAAGATAGTTGTGAATTAAGTTGTCCTTTTGAAATCATTTGGTGTATCACCTTATAGAAGTAGTTGTTATTTTCAAACAAGTTATCCTTTTCACCTTTTTCATCAACATACCATTAGTTTTTATAGGATATCAAAAGGGGAACAAGCCCATAATCTGGAGGTTCAATCTCACAATATGGCACCCACAGCCTGAGTTTAATCCCATGTTGCACAGGATTGCTGAGTTTCACACTTAGCATTTGGGGCGCAATCCTCTATGACAATATTTTTGGCACACCTGGTGGGATAGATTGGATTGTGCGAATCCAAAAGTGTGTTCATTTATCACTAATATTCGGTGTTTGCATCAGTGATCTTAGCCTTTGGAGGTAAGAAATCAACACATCTGGCAACTCTGAGTGACATTTCTACTAGTTTTAGTATGATCAGGTGCTGATTTATTTCAAATATTTCTAAGTTTTGCTTGTTTTCAACTTTTTCAAATGAATAAACATGTCTATGTTTCATGGGAATATGTTATATCATTCATCATATCATGAAAATGTTGTTAATTCACCCTCTTATCAGCCATATCAAAACAATCATACTGCTGGTTTTAGTCCAAATTTCATAATTTTTCAAGAAAACCAGCATGCTCAATATGATTACCACCCGCCCACCCCTGGTCAAATTCCATATCAACCTATATTTGTTCAAAATCAGCCCCAAGAAACCCATTTTTCAAACCAGCATGGCTATCAGCCCGATCTAACTCCAAACTTTCAAGACATGAGTTTTAGGGATATAAGATTGTACTTTGAAAGGCAGTTGAGTGAGATTAAAGAAAATCAGGGGTATGAAGAAGATCAAGAATATGATTGGCAGCAACAAGAGTTGGCTTATCAATCCTATCTTCAGGAGCAGGAGTAGGAGCTCGAGGCAAAAGGATAGAGTTTGAGAAGGAGATGCTTGCAAAAGAGGAGTAGATGAAGCTTTTGTTTACTCAAACATAAAGGTATGAGGTCCAAACAACTCCATTCATTCCAGATCCTCCTATTTGAGAAGAAGTTTGTAAGCATAAGTTTCCAAGTTTCAAGCAAAGTGAGCCTCTTAACCCTCGCAAGGTCAAGATTCCAAGTTTTAGAGATCCTTTATCATTGAAAGAGCCTATGTTGGCACAATCTAAATTTGTTATTCCTCAAGACCAGCCACTTCAAGAGCCTTTTTTCATTCAAGAAACTCAAGAAAATCTCCAAGTTTCCCTATCAGATGAATCTGATTGTCCTATCACTATTTGCCTTTATAAGGGTGGACCTATTGTCTTTCAAGATAGCTCACTCACCATGAAGGAAGCTGAGAATATAAATTTAATGCATGCAACTATGGAGCAGTATCATTTAGAACAAAAGAAGATTAAACAAGAAAAGATCTCTCAAGACAAATCTTTGTATGTTTTAACTAATGAGCTTGTTTGTTCTGTTGAAGATGATAATGTTGTAAATCTTGTCCCAGAAAATCATCTAGGACAATAGGATGAAAAAGTAAAAGAGGCAGATCAAGAGGAGCATTCCACAGTTTGGTTTAATGAATTACCTTCTTTCGTGGAAAATTGTGAAAAAAGTGTGAGTTTGCTCTCACCATTAGCAGTTTTACAGCAGCAAGAAGATGTTAAACAATCTGATGAATTGCTGATTGAAGATAATCAATGTGATAATGGAGCATTGGATCAGGTAGAGGAGTACAAAGGTGAACCTTTTGTGGAGTATAGAAGGTTTGATGAGAGTTGCCGTGAGGTAAAAAACAATCCTCTTTTATCAAAAATCTGAGAAGAATGTGATGAAGATTCATTTTGGAATGATCTTGAGTCCTTTGTGTCAAACTTAGATGGCAAACAAAATTAGGTTGAACATATCTTTGTGAAAGAAATAGAGGTTGAATCTCATGAGCTAGCTAATTTGTTTAATGAACTTCCTGAATTTGTAGATGAGAATCAAGATAACACATGCATACTAACATCAGTGCCTAGTTTTGAGCAACAGAGTGATGAAACTCATCTAGATTAGAACAATATGAGATTATGAGTTTGATGAGAACATTTTCTCTAGTATCATAGAATATTTTTTCTCTAACATTGATGATAATTTGATGCCATGTGAACCAACAGTATGTGATTAGCCTATTCAGGTGAAAGAAGTCATTTCTTCGTTACTTGATGATAGATCAACATCTCCTTTAGATCAGGTTGAAATTGTGATAGAGGATGTAACCGCATATCTCAATCAATAATCCAAGAGTAATAGCCAAAGGTTCATCCTTGTAAGAGGATGTCCAATTAGGGATTTAGCTGGTAGAGAGCTAAATAAGGAGACACATGTTACTGTTGTACCCAAAGAGGAAATTGCAGCCTTAGAATAGCAAAACCAGATCACCTATTCACCCCATAACAGTAGTATCTATGATCAGGTTCAGATGGTGAGTGGGTTTGTTTTTGTTCTTCAGAGAGTTTTGTACAATTCTATAGGGTATATTCTTATGAATCATATCTTATCAGTAATAAATCACCTCACAAAACACCCTTTCTTAATCAGAAAGGGAAGTTATTTCCCTATACTAGTTAATGGTTTTGTTTGACAGTAACCATTGTTGGTTAGTATAGGTTAGGGTAAGTTTTTTTTCCAGTTAATAAATGTTGATTGCACATCGTTTATGTCTTTCAAGAAGTGTTGTTACACAGTTTGCTAGCCCTGTTCAGAGCTAGTCTGTTTGCTTTTAGTTTCTTTTTACTGTTGTTTGAATTCTGGCCGCTGAGTTACAGAGGGTTTTCTAAGTGTTTCAGGCAAGAAGAGACTCATATGCCCAATGGATATAGAAGGCTACTGATCCTATTTGTTTAGCAGGAAAACACCACTAAGAGGTCACTAGAAATGTTACAAAATTTTGCTTGCAACTCAATTTAGTAAGGCTTTAACAAGTAGTTGTTAAAAGGGGTAAAGAAATTTTTTTGATACATGAGCAATCCAATCAACATTGGTTGTCTTGATGAAGGACTTTTAGTATTGATTTATCGGGGTCATGTAACAGTTCGAGTTGAGCTGTTGCACAATCCAAATAAATCCATAAAATAGGCTACATTAAGAAAGCAGACATTCAAAGGATATCAGGTTTTGAAACTAAACTAATCTCTGCAGTTTATGTTTCAAGTATGTTATTGTTGTTGATTCAGTGCAAGATAGTGCAGTTTAGAAAAGAGGTATTTATAAACTGTCAAATCTTTATGATATAAACATATGTTTCAAATAAGGTTCAGTTGTTCCATGTTATGCAATTGATTCACAAAGAAAAGAACACATAAGTCATTACATAATATGAAATAGCTGATTATATTCAAAATAAATGTTTAAGGTGTCCCACACAAGTCGTGGGAATGACTGAAAGATGCAACATAAAACTAAATTATACATCTGAAGAAAGAAAAGAGTATATGAAAAGAATAGGGACCCATCATTGCCTGTGAATGATGAATCCCAAGGTTGATCAGGTGCATCTTCAGTTCCCTCCATCCAGTAAGCTCCAGAAATACCTGTAGGAGATGGTTTTAGAGCTCGGGGTCCAATTCTTTTCACATACATTAGCAACAAATATATAGTCTACTTTTATGAAACATCAAATTCAAATGTTCAATCATTACAAATATACAAGAAAATTAGAATGAATGGTTGAACGAGAGATACAGATAACAGATCAAAAGATAAATCAAGAAAGAGAAGCATCATGTCCTGTAAATCAAGGTATGTTTTGTATTCTAACATGTTTGTTGAATGTGCAGGAACAGGTTGATGTAATAACATATGGAAATTATAGCATGTGGAGTAAATGTGGCTCCAACAAGGGTTGAGCCAACCATGCTATCCTCTTTTTAGTAATATAAAGAGTACATTCCAGACCGGCAACATACATGTTAAAATACAATCATAACATCAAAAGGACAGCAGTCATTAATGAAATGTATAGTCATGAACAATCACCATAGTAAGCATGATAAGAGTACATGAAAGTCAAGATATAGGCACCTAAATGGTATAGGGAAGTCACCACATCACTCTACAGTCATGAACAAAACCAACAAGGGAAGTCAATAAAGTATTGGTAGTCACTAGTCATAGTGTGTATGCAAGGTGTATGCTACAACATAATCACCATAATGAGCATTGAATGTTGTATTGTGCACATTAATGGTCTTAGTGTTGTAACAATGGGAGTAATAGAAGAATTATTATCATCATAGGTTATAGAATCCAACAATGACAAATGACCCACCTTGGTTACCACTGATCAAGGAGAAATGCAATGTTCATGGTTTGAACATCATAACAATGAAAGTGTAGTGCTGTCCCTTACCTCACAGTGAGTCAAAAGGAAGGGTTTTATCACTATTAAGGAGGGTATGAGATGATATCAAGTATTCAAAAGATACAAGCATGAGATACATTGAAGACAATAGCATACAACAACAGTCATCCAAAGGGCACTGTTATGAAGGAAAGTTGCCAAATCAAGAATACAGTCATAATGGGCAGCAAGTAGTTACTTGTGAGAAGGGAGCAGTCACTGGGTGATCAATTCATCATAGAGGAGAGTTTATGATAGTCATCATGGCAGAGCACGAAGTCCAAGGAAGGAGCTTTCAATGATAAAGTACTAATATAAAGAAAAAAAGGGGGCCCTAGGGCAGAGCCTAGAAGGATCTACAGAGTTAAGGGGTCTTTAACAATGAATACTCAAAGGGAGGAGCTCAACCACAGTCAAATACAAAATACAAAGACAATGATATATCCAAATGTCAGAGGGCAATAAAAGTGGTAGATGGACAATATTAAGAAGGCAGTCCATGGGACTTAATCACTTTAGAGGAAAGTGAGCATATCATTGGAATCATGGAGTTCCTAAGAAGGTCAAAAAATTGACAATCTCATCTTCATAGCTCAAGACAACGCAATACATAAGGGATAGTCACTGAGTATAGTATAGTGTTTTGAGGGAGAAGAGCATCAGCTAAACAGTGTAGGAGTAGTTATACACAGTCATATCTCAATGACTGTGACAATCACATAAATGTTGCACCCCAAGGATAGAAGTCGCGTGTTTCAATCATATCTCAAAAAAAGTGATCTGGGTTTTTGAGATTTTTGTACAAATATTATAAGACAGTAAGAAAAAAAAACCCTTTAAATTTCTTACCAACCCAGTGTGTAGTTTTCAAGAAACTTTCACCAGTCCTAAGGAAATATTTTCATTTCCAGAACAGAGGGTTCATTCAAAGATCAAAGAAAAGAGAATTTCTCATTTAGTTTTGGGCAATAATTAGAGCATAATGCAAAGAGACAAAGCTAAAAGCTATCAGGGAGAGTATACAGCAACAAGGAAAATCTTTTACATTTTTTTTGAAAAGGAAATGACATTGGGTTTCAAACTGAAGATAAACTCCATTCTCTCACTATGGAGCAGTACAAAAGAAGTCTTCCACAGCTTGGGACAAGCATTTATAATAGAGAAAGATATTTTGTTTTCATCATTTTAAAACAAAGCCTAAATAGAGAATAAGATGAAAATATTGCTCATAGCAACAACTAGATATAAAATGGAGGAGACAGTGGAATGAACTTTGTAAAAGTATAGCCAACAGAGAATAAATGGAGTAGCAATATTGCTAAGAGACATCAGATTTCCATAGTCCATAATAATTGTAGTTAAATACTTTAGGAATTAATTGTGTGCAAGTTTATAGGTCAAGTATTTAACTACAAGAAGTATTGTTGTCCTCGAATGAATACTAGAGTAGTATTGTTGTCACAATAGAAAGGGAACAATGAATATAGAAATATGTACATCAAATATATGTCAATCATGAAACAACATGTGCAAGTCTAAGATAACCCTGTAGACTCCAATGGATTATCTTGTATGGTTTGTGGATGGTATGTCAAAAAGTTTAAGCTAATGATATAAAATGGAGGAGGTGTGTTTGAAGCCCATAAATAGGAAAACCTTGCCAGGTCTATAGGTTATTCAGGAGTTTTGTATAAATCTCATGAAAGATTTGCATGGATAGTAGTGCAAAGTGTCCTTGAAAGAAGAAATGGAGTTGACTACATAGAAAGTGGAGACTGTTTCCACTTTTCTCCTTCAAAATCAAGTAAGCAACAGAGAATCATGGGTTTCTATCATTTTCTTCATAGTAAAAAGCATTTAAAATTAGAAAAGGCATTTCTTTCACTGTTATTGCCAAAGTAGCAGCATATAAAAGTGTAAAAGAGCATTTCTAATTGTGTATACCAATAAACAAGGAAGTAGTATCAACAGAGTGAAGGTTTACTAGTTGAAAGCAGAATGAAACCCTTCAGAAGCTTTCAATGGCCCTTTAAACTTCATGGCGGCGTGAGAACACCTGAGGGTCTTCAACACAAAGGAAGGAAGAATGAAATGGATTATAGGGTTTTCTTTGAAGCCCCTTTTGGCATATGTTTCCCTAACTCAAATCAACCCGATGCCTTCAAGTCTTTTTTGACCTTTTAAAATGAAAATCATTGAAATAATGCCCTAGCCCATGGCTAAACACTTTCTAAAGTGTTGAAAAGTATATCATGAGGAGCCTGCAGAAGGATAGGGAGACATAGAGTTTTTATAACTTTTTGTTTTTCTTAAAAGTTCAAATCAAACAAAGGGGTAAACTTGCATGGAGTAGGCCCAGGAGAGTCATAAGGAGGTAATTATTTTCCTGATTATCAAATATTATTCAAACCTTGGAGTCAAGTGAACCAATGCTTTGACCAAGATGAATGAAGCCAATTTTTTGACCTTATCTTGACTTAGACATAATGAAGAAGAGGAAGATATTTTATTTTCAGTGATTAAAGAGGGCACAATAAGAGATAATTTTTGCATGTGGAAGGAAAGGGGGTTATTTCTTTTACCTCTAAGTGTCATCGTGTTTCAGATTTAACTCAAATCCCTATGTTTGCACTATTGCTAGACAAATTGTAAAAATAACAATTATTAAATGCAATGAACTATAAATTGCTTTAATAATTGATATGTAATAAACATAGGGGAAATCATGCATCACACAACAATTATTAAATCAATCATGTTGATTGTATTTAATTATTTTTATTTTTAGTTAACTCTTGCCTCTCAATCATGCAAAAATAGAGAGGGAGTTAAACTGAAAAATAAAAACTCATGCAAAGGAGTTACGGAGTGTTTTTCCTTGATTTATGGTCAAACTGAGGTGGTTTTGGAGTTCTCCTTGGTCAAACAGATTGAGAGGGATAGTTTGGAGCTATTTTAGCTTGTTTTGAAGGAGTTGAGACCCTTCTTTTGAGGGATTTTTTTGTTGTACTTGTGAGAGATATTTTGGAGTAGAGTTGACTGCAGTTGACTCAGGAGAGTCCCTTGGAGGTTCTTTTTTGTATTATAGGAGGAAAAAAATGAGTTTTTCCCTCAATTCTTAATTCTATGCTTTTTCTTGCACATTGCAGGAAAGCCATACAATTTTGTAACTCATTCTTTTATGACAGATTTATAGACAACAGCAGGTTTACAGGTTATATCCTTGTCATTTTTTGTAGTATTTTCCTTCTATTTTTGTTCAAGAGATTGATATTTACCTTCTCAAATCCATGTGGGTGTCTTCATGAATGATTTTGATAGAATTACTATGTTTTAAACAATCAAAACCTTCAATTTTTATCTCATTCATTGTTGTATATGCCCAAAAATAATAATTCTTATCACAAGTCCTAGGTTGTGCTTTTATTTATTTTGCCTTCAAAGTTGTGAAACATAGTTTCCTTTAAAAGAATTATAACCAAGCCTTCCTATGAATTATTAATGTGATCAAATTGTCCTTTTTTTCTAAGTTGTGTAGAACAGATTTATTAAAAAGATAGTTGTGAATTAAGTTGTCCTTTTGAAATCATTTGGTGTATCACCTTATAGAAGTAGTTGTTATTTTCAAACAAGTTATGATTTTCACTTTTTTCATCAAGATACCATTAGTTTTTATAGGATATCAAAAGGGGAACCAACCCATAATCTAGGGGTTCAATCTCACAATAGGTCACCCATAGCCTGAGTTTGATCCCATGTTGCACAAGATTGTTGAGTTTCACACTTAGCATTTGGGGTACAATCCTCCATGACAACAGTAAGAAGTTAGCCCTAGAAAGTTACATCGTACTTTTGAGTTTGTAGAGAGAGATCTCACTATGGGTAGGGCCTTGGCCTCCATGGTAAGGGGTGTATAGGTGGTACACATGATCTTGCATTCCCTATCTATATACAATTTTGTAGATAGTACATTGGTGGGACCACGAAGATTGATACACCCACTTGAATAGGCTAGGCTATTAATGTGTTTGATGTGTCCTCATTTGCTAAACATGTAAAACTCATTTGCATCCACCCTTAAACCAATGTGCTTGTTGTGTTTGTTGTGTCCTCTTGCAAATAGTCCTTAAACAAATTTTGAGTCCAAACATTAAAACAAATTTTGAGTCCAAACATTAAAATTTTGTAGGTAGAAATAGTCAAGTAAAAAATAAGACCATAACCAAATCCTCTTGAAAAAGGTTGAAATCATTCCAAATCCATTTTCCAAATCATAGTCTCATACCTCACCTTATGTGGAATCCATTATCCTAATCTTTCCCAAATCCAAATCTACATCCTAGCTCCCAATCACACCAAACTCCCATCTCCTAAATCAAAGATCCAACTTGAAATCAAGATCTTAATGCAGTCATCATTTTTTAATCCTAGCTTACTTCTAAGGAACTTAGCCTATCTTAATCCTAGCTTAATCCAAATCTAATCCAATCTCATATTAGTTAAGACCCAACCTATCTTAAGTACAAATATCAATTTCATCTATCAAATAAATCAAGATCTTGAAATCTAGTTTTAGTTTTAAATCTCTTGCATCCAAACCAAAAAATATTTCATTAAGTCATCAAATCCTATCCAAATCCATCAACCTTAGCAACTAGACCCAAGTCTAGTCAAAGTTCATCCTTTTTTCACACCAATTCCAATGTATCCTTTCAATCAATTCATATTGTAGACACCTAAAATTTACCATGTCTTGTGTCCACATCACTTTGTAACACACGCTGCCCTAGTAACCCTTCTATCACCCAATTAGTTAAATAAATATTCTAATCCCATTTTAATCCTTCTAGCCAATTAATTATATTTATTTAATTAATTCCCACTTTTCCCTCATCCAAATTAATTAAATAAATTAAAGATTTATTTAATTAATGTATTCCACATCATCCCTTTCCAAGAATTAAATAATTTTATTATTTAATTCCACATTTGTCTCTATCTTCAGATGACTAGAAGCTTCTAATCCTTATTATGTGGAAACCTCTTGACTTTATTCCTCTTATTCAACCCTCATGAGACACTTGTCACATGACTACAACTCCTTATGTCACTTAATCCTAGCCATCCATTCATATCCCTCATCTCCTATAAATGAAGCCTCACCCAAGCCATTTGGCATCCACATTTCATGTATCATCACGCTATCCAAATCATTCTAGATCTTTTTGTCTATCATTTTTATGCTGCAGATCCGAGCAATCAACAGCTCATCCAATCTATCATCCATCAAAGAGAACAAAGCTAGTAGATTTGGGCGCATCTACTCTATTCTATCACATGTGGAGGACTTGGTTCGAAGGTAAAGGTAATTGGGTATTTGCATTATCTTTGTGTTGTCCTTTGTACCAATTTTCTATCATACACATATCATTTCATCAAAACAAATCAATCATTTCATGCCCCTATAATGAGATCTGAAGCAAAGAAAATATGGAATCTCACAATAAGAATCCTTTTGGATCTAGTTTTGGGTATAATTCACAAGGTGGACCTTCATCACCTCATGAGTACCCTGATAATGTAAGTGATACTGGAGGTCTTGTCAACCAAATTGAATATTCATGAAATTTTATGGACTTCCTAAATGATGAAAGGACTCATGAAATGATGGATCATCTTGTTGGAAAACCCAAAGACCACTTCTTAGAACATCTTCTCAATGAAGCAACCAAACTCCCCCACAACTTTGATAACAAAACTTGACCAAATCATCCATTAGGATTCACCACCACCTATTGATAATCCTTGGGTGTATCCACCTCAATCAACTCATGATCATGGTAACTATCACATTGACCAACAAGTGGGTGGTAGTGTTCCACCACCACCTCCTCCTTATGATCATACTTCATCCTCTAACCCACATCAACCAAACCAAACTCTCCCTTCCATCCTTAAACACTAACGAGATACATATCAATTTAACTAGGAGAACCCACTTTTAACTCATGCTTCATATCAACAAAATCACCAAAACCAATCCTTACCACATCCTCCATGGATTACAATTCCATCTCCAATGTCCTATAAATATGGTACTTCTTTCTCAAATCCACCTCAATCTTTATTCCCATCAATGTCAAATCTCATTCACTCACTTCCCCCTTTGTCACTTCCTCAAACTCTTCCAACCCACTCTACAATTACACCATACATATCTTATCACTCAAATCAATATCAACCCACATCACATTATCAAACCACCTCTTATCAACCCACATTCACATCATACCAACCAACTTATCAATTAACATTTCCATCTACAAATCCTCTTCACTCTACCTTTCAAAAACCCCCACCTTTTGGATCTATCAAATATCTACCTTCTAATCCACCTCTTGGGACAAATTCCTTTGATCAAGAGTGGCAGTAGATGAAAATGTTCTTAAAGGGTTACAAAATGGGGCTATGAATAAACACAAACAATATAAGTTTGAAGACCTTTGTCCCTACCCTTTTGATTGTAATATCACAATGACACCTTTTCCTCCTGGTTTTGAGATTCCTAAATTTAAAAAATACAAAGGAAATGGAGACTCATGTGATCATATCAAAGAATTCTTTATGGCTTTCCAAGAGGTTTCTTATAGTGACTTATACTTGTTGAGGCTCTTCCCTCAAAGTTTAGGAGGCCAGGCAGTAGAGTGGTTCATGCACCTACCTCCAGGATCTATTACTTTGTTTGCTAACTTATCTGAGAAGTTTGTTGGACACTTATGTTATAATATTGAGCATGAGATTACAATGTTAGACTTATGTAACTCTAAGAAAAATTGTGCAAACTATCTAGAAAACCAAAAACATCACTAGTCCACAAGGACAACCAAAACAAAACCCAATCCAAGATGCAAGTGCATTTTCTTGGGAGAACCCATGATGTTATGTTTCAAAAACTAGTGCAAGCAAACATGGTCACATTTCCTACCACTAGACCATTAGATGAGAACAAACCCAAATACACGTGGTATAAAGATAATAAGTAAATTATGAATACCAATGTATTAAAGGTCATTCCTCAAGTAAGTGCATGAAACTTAAGAACCATATATCCAAGATCTTATAGATTGTGGAGATATTGAAATCAAAGGGAACTCATCTAGCTCACTAAATGAATAGTTGGGAATATACCAAGACCATTTTCCTAAGCATGGTCAATACAAACCATCCACATCTAACCAAGGTCAGGCCCAACATAACTAGACCAACAACATCTTTTACAACAAAACCCCTTATTCATATGATATCATTGTGGGGCATATTGACTCTAACAACACATGAATTGCTACCATTAAGATTAAATCTTCTAACTGTTCTATCACCATGAGGGCATGGTGAGGTTACTATTCAAGGGCCCACCTCATCCACATCATCTTTGCAAGCCACCCAATATAACCTCCTACGGCACCTTAGGAGAACTCCAGCACAAATTATCATCTTGGAGCTACTCAAGACATCCCTTGTTCATATAGATATACTAGACCATGCCTTGCAAGAGTCTTGAGTACCTAATGATATCAACCCTACTTAGTTCTAAGCCCTTGTGGGTTATTTTTCATGTACCTATTAGCTCTCTTTTAGTAAAAATGATATGTCACCCATTGACCCATCTCACACTAAATCTCTCCACATTGAATTTCTTATTTCTAAACACAAAGTCAAGATAGTCTATTGAATAATGGGTCTGGCTTAAATCTATGCAATTTAAGGCTTGTTAAATAGTTGGGATACTTTGAAACTAACTTAGAACCACATGTAATTATCATCAAGGCCTACGATAATGTAGAAAGAGAATCTAAAAGAACTATTTGCCTTCCTATTTAGGTGGGGCCTATCTTGTAGTAGACTATTTAACACATTATTGATCTTGACCTCCCCTATAGTCTCCTCATCGGTCACCCATGGATCCATGCCATGCAAGATGTTCCATCCACCTACCATTAATGTCTGAATTCCCTCACAATGGCATGGAAGTTACTATTCATGCTGATCCACAACACTTTGAGTATTGCAAAACAATGGAGGCTTCTTATTAGAATGCTAATCATTGTCCTAGTACTGACATTGCTAACTGCAATAAGGTAAAGGATTCATCTTGGTACATCAATCTCGATACCCTTGCCTCCACATCACCTTCATCCCAAAATCTTAAGTTTACCAAGGTCAAGATCATCAACACTAGATGTGGAGAATATGAATTGCATAATGCTTTTCATGTTGGAAAATTACCTCTCTCTCCACAATCCTTTGGTTGTCCTTAGAAATGACCTCCAAAGATGTTAGAGATTAGACAATTTGGGCCTACAACCTTCATTTCTACAGAGTCCTTGGTTGAGGAATAGATCAAAGATTCCATTGAATCTTGGTTATACAAAGATGAACCAGATGAAGAAGAGTCTACACTTGAATACTTGAAACATTATTCCATCACATATCTATAAAAACATGAACTATAAGGGTAAGGGCCTTGGCCTCCATGATCAAGACATTATTGATCCTATTAAGGTAGAATACAATACTAATCACAATGGACTTGGATACATGCCACTTAGTGTGGAAACAAAATACCTCGTGCAACTTTTGCGAGTGTGGAGAAAACCTTTTGACAATATTGAAAAGACCAAGGGACAAACCATCATTTCCTATTTTGAAGATTTTGATATCACCAATATTTTTAATGAAACTTCCATCTACACCATTGACTTACCCTTAAATATCTTGAATTAATTGATTGGGACCACAAGACCCCGTGTCTTTAGACATGTTTCAAAATGATGAGGTAATTGTTGAATTCTTCGGTGTCTGTGAGGGTATTTTGGAAGGAGATCATAAAAAGGATTTTAAATCAATCTAGATGCTTTAGCCTATTTTAGGGAATAGGAAGAGTTCCTTAGTCACAAAAAACAAAAAGAAATCAAAAAAGTAAAAAATCAAAGTCCCCTAGTGAAAACCTATTTGAGGTGCTATTAGACATATAAAAGGTAAAAAATAAAGATATGTCTATTGATGAAATCTCTTTGAGGCATCACTAGATGAGGAACTCAACCTCCCCATGGTACCATGGTAGGAATGCTCTTCAATATTGATTGAAGAGGCAAAAGAGAGAAATTTGGGGATAGAGGATAATCCAAAAATAACCTATATGGCTACATCTCTAGCATCTGTAGAGGAACAAAGAATTTCATCAGTCCTATAAAGGGAATTTGATATTTTTGCTTGGTCTTATGCTGACATGTTTGGATTGGATCCTTCTCTTATGGTTCACCACCTGGTGGTCCATCTTGATGCTAAGCTAGTAAAGCAAAAATTGTGTAAAATGCATCCTAAAATTTCCCTTCTTGTCAAAGAGAAATTATAGAAACTTTTACATGTTAGATTCATATACCCAATTGATTATCCTAAATATATTTCTAATGTGGTTCCTATCAAAAAAAAACCAAAAGGAATTCATGTTTGAAAAGATTTTAGAAATCTTAATAAAGCATGTCCAAAAGATGATTTTCCTCTTCCCAACATTGACATCATTATTGACCTTATAGCTTGTCACGAAATGCTATCACTCATGGATGGTTTCTTAGGATATAAATAGATCTAAACCACCCCTGAGGATCAACACAAAACTACTTTTATAACTCCTTAGGGTATCTTTTTGTTATCAAGTGATGTCTTTTAGGTTAAATAATGGAGAAACTACTTATTAGAGAGCCATGACTATTATATTTCATGATACACTCGATGACATTGTAGATGATTATGTCAATGATCTTTTCAGAAAATAAAAAATGAGAGAAGAACATCCTCATGTCCTTGAACAAATATTTGATCACTTGAGAAAATATAATGTATACCTTAATCCCAAGAAATGTGTCTTTGGAGTAACATCAGGAAAGATCTTGGGATTCATTGTTTCTCAATTAAGATTAGAGGTTGATCCTACTAAGGTTGAAGCTATCATGGACATGCCACCTCAAAATTTAAAACTTCACAACTTCTCTAGGGAAAACTATAGGCCATCAAAAGGTTTATAGTACAACTCGCTAACAAATGCCACCCATTTTCCCATCTACTCAAAAAGAATGATGATTTTCAATGAGATGAATCCTATCAACAAGCTTTTGATAAGGTCAAAGAATATCTGGCATCACCACTGGTTCTTATGGCTCCTATACCAAATAAGCCCCTTCTCCTATATATATCAACTAAACCAATCACCTTGGGGGCACTCCTAGAACAACATAATGAAGAGGTACATGAGTGAGAAATATATTATATCAGTCAAACACTATTGGATTATGAGATTAACTATACAACCATGGAACGAGCATGTCTAGTAGTCATATTTTTTCACAAAAAATATGACCCTACATGCACAGTCACAAAACAAAGCTCATCTCTAAAATTAATCCACTCAATTACATTTTATTTAGAGCTTCTCTTATAGGTCATATGGCTAAGTGGGCCATGCTATTAAGTGAACTTGACATTGAGTATGTAGACATAAAAGTAATTAAAGGAGAAGTTGTTGCAGATCAGCTAGCTGAGGCATCTCTTACAGACAATCATCCACTGGTTGTAGATGTAGAGGAGGAAAAATCTAAGCTAGAATGCAAAACCAAGCTAATGAACTACCTCTACCTCAAATTGGAGCATGAAGGAAAATAAAACTAGAGCAATGCAAACCAAAAAAAAACTCAATATCTTTCCTCGATATGAATGATGGCCCCCAATGACGAAGTGTTGATGATGATTGCTATGTTGAGTTGCTCTAGTGGACTCCTAAATATGACATGTACTTGCAAATGGTTCTTGATGACAAATGCTTGAGGATGGATTGAATTTATATATTTGAGGTAGAGGAATGGAGGGTTAGGATTCATTTGGATTGGATGGCTAGGATTGAATGAGACAAATTAGGGTAGGATTAGAAGTTTCTAGGAAATTTTATAAGGATGAATGGTGCAGATTAAAGATAAATGGATGCCTAGGATTAAATGAGAAGAATTAGGGCAGGGATGGAAGCTTCTAGGGCTTATCCTTATGTGATTAGCTAGGATTAAAAGATGTTGTTTGTGAATGAATGGTGGAGATATAAAGTTAGTTTAACTTTTGTGAGTGTCTAGGTTCAATGAATCTAGACAACCTTTAGTTGCTCATGTGACTAGTTGTATTTTTAATTCATTTATTTGTGGATAATGGATAAGGATGTGATTTAATTAGGATAAATGGGGATTAGGATGTAGGGTTTTTTAACTAATTAATCAAATAATGAAATTATTTAATTAATTAGTGTAGAGGGATGTGGGAAATTAGATTAATTAATTAAATATGATTTATTTAATTAATTTGATGATGGAATGAATGTTAAAGAATAATCCTAATTAATTAAATAAATATAATTTATCTAATTAATTAGTATTAAGATGTATGTTCTTAGGATAGGATTAGGATGGTGTCGAAAGTGGTATGAAAAGCGATATTAGAAGTGTCTAAAGTGATGTTAGATGTGTCATTGGGACATGGTCAATTTTAGGTGTCTATATTTTTCCCCTCTTTGAAATGGTGTTGTGACTAGGAGAAGCAATGTCATTTTAAAGAAAGTAAATATAAGAACTTGGTGGGATGACCTTGGTAATAATATGCCCCAAGCGTTAGGATGTTGTTTTTAAGATTGATTGTTTATGTGTTTGATTGAAGTTGATTGATTGGATTAATTGAAGTTGATTGATTGGATTAGATGATTAAGATTGGTTTTGATACTTCAACTCTTGGAGAGACTTTTAGATTCAAGATGTCAATCTTCATTTTGGATGATTAAGTAAAGGGATGCCCCCTCGAGAGGATAGGCAGGTTTGGGAGAACACGAGTGTGCTAACAAAATGGATGAACTAGTTAGTAAAGATGTGAGGGATGAATGAAATAGGTGGATTTTAAGAGGGTTAGTTGGGAATGATGGAGGGAATTAGTGATGGTGAAAAGAGATAGTTAGCTATGGGAGAGAGATGAATGGATGAATGGTAGTGATAAAGAGATGGTGAAAAGTATAGATATAAGAAGGGGGAATGGTGAGAAAGGGTAAAGATGCATCAGGTATTAGGATGTGGATATGAGGATGGAGTGATGGTCAATGAGTGAGGGGATGTGTATGTTCTTATGATGTATGATGGCAAGAGATGTTCATGATTGCAAGTATATGCATGGAATCATTAAGGAGATTGCAAATGTGTTGAGAAACTTCTTTGTTTTAGCATATGACAGGATGCACCATGATGTGGAAAAACCATGATGACATGATTGCTAGATGATATGGGATTGACCCAAAATAAAAAGTCACAAGTAGGCATATGATTTATGGCACCATGATATGAAAGACCATGATGTCATTATCATGAAATTCCCTAAGGACTATATAGATGTAAGCAAAATAAGAAACACACAAATGCGAAATGTATGGAGATTCCAATGAACCTCCATTCCTAGATGATCCCATTACGAACACACCTCTTCCCCTTGATGATGTTGATAATCCTTTGTATGAAGATGAGACTACTTGCCTATTGGGAAATTCTTGAATGTGTTGATGACACATAGAATCTCCTCTTTCTACACCTCTAGCATTGGCAACTATTCTGCCACCTCCACCTACCACATTGATAGAGATATTGGCTTCTCCGCATGCTACTTCAAATTCTCTCTAGTAGGTTCACACTTATCCTCTTGATCAACAAGATATCATCTTATCAGACATCCATCATTTGTTTGTAGAATCTCTATTCTCGATCTTGACGACAATATTGAGGATCTTTTCTGCTCTTTGATGACAGTTCTTTTGTCCTTGCACCTATAGAGTTTAGAGAGGCTTCAATGAGGGCTTCCAGAGACTCTTTGTAGGAGGACATCTTATGGGATTTGCATTGTAGCCACATGGCATGCATTGACATTCCACATCCATACATATCACTTCTTTGGCTCCTGCTCTTCATCAATTTCCACATGATTTTGAGAGGTCACTTATTTTAGTTAGGCCTAGGACTTCTGATTTGATTGTGACTTATTTTGACATCAACATGAAGACATTTGAGTAGTGTTCTAAGACATTTGAGCAGTGTTCTAAGACATGGTACATCATGAGACTTCCCACCTCACCTTGCTTCTTTGAGTTGGAGTTACTTCAACATTCACCATTGGAGTTGTTTCTTCCTAAGGGGAGAAATGGCATTTGCCACAAATGGATCATTTTTAGCATTCATACACAGGCATCGTCCTTTGGCATAGGGGCTACTTCATTGTGGGGAGGTTACATAGTCTCTCTCTCTCTCTCTCTCTCTCTCTCTCTCTCTCTCTCTCTCTCTCTGAGGGGTTCCTGTGGTATTAGTGGTTTGGCCACTATCAAATGCTACTATCTGCATTATCTTAGTCAGTATGACATGGTTTTAGACTTGGTGTAGAGTTACCATCTTCGAGGGGCTTTCTAGTCCTCTTCATTTTCTTTTCTCTCTTTTAGAGGGAAGTTTTTCCCCACTAGGTTTTCTTTCTTTATCCACTTTATGAGAGATTGCATTGTACTTGGGTACCTCATTAGGCCTAGTTATTAGGACCCAGTTTCTTTGTACCCACCTAAGCTATGCTTAAGGGGGGTTTTAGTGTCTAGGATATTATTATAATATTCCTATGCATGTACTTTGCATGGATTACTCCTATATTTGGAGTTAAGCTTGATTAGGTACATGCTTTTTCACATGGAGTTGCATAGAGTTCACATGCCACCAATTTTAATTAGTGTCCAATTACGTGCCTATTCTTAGGCTTCTTCACCACTAAATTTAGATAGATGTTGCTTTATATGTACATCCATATTGTGAGTTAATTCATCAATTCAACTATTGCTTTTATATCTTGTTTTTATTGCATACTCTCATTTTTCATAACTTGCAAGAGTGTTTGATAGCTTGATTTTCACAACTTGACCAGTGTTGACATTCTGGTAGTAGAACTCGGATCTCACACAAACCACTAGTAAACTTAAGATTCAACAATTGAGATGGAATTGAATGTTTAACACGTAAAGTGTAAAGAAATTCACAAATATAGTGTTGACTTGCAACCTAACTAATTAAAAAGGCTTAATGAAAAGTAAAAAGTCTAATGTGTTTTCTTTTGAACAATAGTCGAACTAAATATTTAAAAATGCAATGTTAACGTACAATCCAACTTATTAAAAATGCTTAATGAAATGTAAAAATTCTATCATGTTTTCTTTTGAACAATAGTTGAACTAAATCTAGTAGAAGCCTCATGGGTTGTGGCTGCTAGAGGATCTATACTATAAAGGGATTTCAAATGCCAACAACTAAACAATACAAGTGGTTCAAAATTGCTTTTGAATGTAGGTAAGGTTTGATATATGTGGACAATGAATTGTACCAGATACCCCTAAAATGCACTCTAAATTTTGATGGTTGCACTTTTGTGTAGGAGAATTGAGTAACCAGACCCTGTGAAGCATGCAATCATGAGAAGGTGCCACAACAACGTCAAAAAGTTTGCAGTGGGGGAAGACAATGCCAGGAATGTAGGAGCCATGGACGTCCATGTGCAACCTCTAAGAATGGCCCTTACCATTGCCATCACCGTCTTCACGGGGATTTGAACCCGAACTTCCTCCTCTTCTATTGGGATTACCATGGTAGTCTTTTCTATGGCCAAGTTTTTCCCTAAGCAAAATAATGTTTGTTGAGAGTCTTGGGCAAGACACCATTCAGATTGATATAAGCAAAACATAATCCCTCGAACAACCTGTCATAAGAAAGTATCCAAACTAATAGCAATTAAGCTCCATGGAAAAGAAATCAAATCAGTCAAAATTGTTCTCTACAATGCACATTAACAAACATGTTTATGACTAGCCAACTGGGTCAAAAATGTGACATCTCCTCCAACAACAAAGGAATGCAAAAACATGCAATCCTCACCATGCCTGCAATTACCAGAAATCTAATAATTACATACTATATCATGAACCTAGTCCTCCTCTGCCCCATTTGGCAGAACCATTCCTTCTCTGTCCTCTAGAAGATCTTGTTGCTTGTGCATCTCCTTGTAGATGAAATGATTGTTTTGGAGCAAAGCCATTATTTGTTCTAGTTATTTTTAAAGTGTTAGAAAAGATTAAACTAAAAAACAAATGCCAGTACACAGCAAATAAACCAGAAAAAATATATATATATAACTTAAAACACAGAGAGACAGAGAAGAAATTTGATATGCTTGCTGCAAAATGTCTTCATCAAACTTTATTGAGAGAAAACTAAAATATATACGTAAAACAACAACTACTAAAAAGTAAACTAAAAGCTAAGATGGGAAACTTTCCCAAACAAAAAAAAATGCAGAAAATGTTTGGGAAACATTCCCAACAGACAAAGACAAATCTGATTTTTTCTTATTTTAACATCCTCCCTAAAATCTAATTTGTGGGATAGCTTCTCATCCCTAAAAGATTCTTCAATCCATTGAAATCTACTTCTTTCAAAGGTTTTGTCAAAATGTTAGCAACTTGATCTTTGGACCTGCAATAAGAAAGTTTGATTTTATTATTTTTAACCAGCTCTCTGATGAAATGAAATTTGATGTCTATGTGCTTGCTTCTTCCATGAAAGATTGGATTTTTAGAAAGTGCAATAGCTGATTGATTATCACAAAATATAATTGTTTCTTCCATTTGGGGCTGCATCAATGCTTCAAGCACCCTTCGTAACCAAACTGTTTGACAACCTGCTTCTGCCTCTGCTGAGGACAATGCAACAATGGGTTGTTTCTTTGAAGACCATGAAATTACACCTGATCCAAGATTAAAAACATACCCAGAAGTACTTTTCCTATCATCTTGATTTCTAGCCCAACCACTATTTGTATAACCAGTTAACCTCAAAACACCCTTCTTTTCATAAAAAATTCCATGATTTGCAGTCCCTTTCACATACCTTAGTATTCTTTTACCTGCTTGTAGATGAGTATCATGTGGATCCTCCATGAACCTTCTTATCAAGCTTACTGCATACATGATATCTGATCTTGTTGCAGTTAAGTACATTAAACTTCCAACCAAACTTTTATACAAAGTAGAATCTACCTTTTTGCTTTCATCTTTTTTGCCCAACTTCACACCCATGGCAATAGGTGTAATTGTTGGTTTGCTATTTTCCATCTTGAACCTTTTCAAAATATCATTTGCATATTTTTCTTATGAAATGAAAATCCCATCACTATTTTGTGTTACTTCAAGACCAAGATAATAGTGCAACAAACCAAGATCAGTCATCTCAAATTCACTCTTCATTGCCACTGAAAATTCTCTAAGCATGTTTTCATTATTCCCAGTATAAAGCAAATCATCAACATAAATGCATACTATCATAACATCTCCTTGTTGATTTTGTTTTATGAATAAGGTGGGCTCATAAGGGCATTTTTCAAAACCATTTTAAAAAAAATATGATTCAATCCTTTAATACCAAACTCTAGGTGCTTGCTTTAAACCATACAAAGCTTTCTTTAGTTTGAGACCTTACCTCTTTGACCTTTAATCTCAAAACTAGGTGGTTGCTTAATGTAAATTTCTTCCTCCAATACACCATTCAAGAATGCTGATTTTACATCTATATGAAAAACTCTCCAACCCTTTTGTGCTGAAAGAGCTAAAATCATGCAAATAGTATCCATTCTAGCAACAAGTGCAAAAACTTCATTATAATCAATACCTAATTTTTGTTTGTAGCCCTTCACTACCAACCTGGCCATGTATTTATTCACTTTACCTTGCTCATTGTACTTTATTTTATACCCACTTTACTCCAATTGGCTTCTTATGCTCGGGGAGATCTGTAATTTCCCAAGTTTGATTCTTTTCTATGGCTGCAATTTCTTCATTCATAGCTTTAATCCATTTATCATCATTTATAGCTTCTTCAAATGTAACAGGATCACTGTCAGCAAAAATACAAAATGACAAATATCTTCATTTACCTTTGTTGTTTCTTAATATATGTCAGACAAACTCCTTGATTTCTGCCACCTTTTTGGAGATTCTAAGGTGGATGATGAAGAACTACTTGATGAAACATGTCTATGACTTGGTGGAGAAAGACTGCCTTCTGATGAAGAAGAGCTTCTTCTTAGTGTAGATTGTTGAATGCTACAACTACTGGCTCTGGCTCCTATGTTAACAACTGGATTTTGTTGTTGATTTGCAACTTCATCTTCAATGTTAACTTGTTGATATTTCTCTTCCAGTTTCTAACACCACTCCTGATCTTCAAGAAACTTTGCATCTCTACTTATCACCAACTTTTTTGTCTCTAGATTGTACAACCTGTATGCCTTGGATTCTTCACTATATCCAACAAAGATACATTTTTCTGCCTTATCATCCAATTTCTTTCTAAGTGCATCTGGAACATGAGAATAAGCAATACAACCAAAAATTCTTAAATGATCTACCTGGGGTTTGTATCCTCCCCATGCTTCTTCTAGTGTCATGCCCCAAACTGAGTTCGTAGGACATCTATTCAAAATATAACCTGCACAACAAATTGCTTCTGCCCAAAAAACTTTAGGTGAATTCTTAACATTAAACATACTCCTTACCATATTTAAAATTGTTCTATTTTTTCTCTTAGCTACACCATTTTGCTGAGCTGTATATCTTGTTGTCAGCTACCTTTTTATGCCCTTTTCAATACAAAAATTATGAAAATCATGTGAAATATACTCTCCACCCCTATCAGTCCTTAAAATTTTGAGAAAATAACCACTTTGCTTCTCAACTAGTTCTTTAAATTCTCTGAATTTCTTGAAAGTATTAGATTTATTTTTCAAAGGGTACACCCAGAGTTTCCTACTATAGTCATCAATAAATGTCAAAAAGTATCTCATACCAGATAATGAAGCAACCTTAATTAGTCCACATAGATATGAGTGAACTAGCTCTAATGGCTCTAAAGCTCTCCATGAATCCCTTACTGAAAAGGGTTCTCTATGGTGCTTTCCAACAATACAACCTTCACATTCTTCATCTGGTCTTTGGATAAATGGTAAACCTATTACCATGTTCTTTTTATGCAAAAGATTTAGTCCACCAAAATTCAAATGACCAAACCTAAGATGCCATAACCACTGTGTGTCTTTTATAAGAGCACTGAAACTTAAATGCATATTGTTTCTGATACTAAGGGAAAACATCTTATTAGCAGTCAGGGGTATTTTGGTTATCAGCTTGTTTTTACCATCAACAATAATGCATGAACCATTTTCAAATTTGACCGTGTGGCCTTTTTGCACAAGTTGACCAACACTTAACAAGTTATGCTTTAATCCTGGTACATAAAATACATCACCAATATATTTTTTCTCACCTTGTCTTGTTGTGATTAATATCCTCCCTTTCCCCATGACTGGTGCAATTGAATCATTTCCCATCTTGACTTCAGATTTGATGGACTCATCCAAATTCTGAAATATCTCTTTGTGTCTTGTCATATGATTACTGCACCCACTATCAACATACCATTTGTCATCATTTACTTCCTCCTTTGTGCTGCATGTTAGCAAGACATATCCTTCCTGCCCTTCACCGTCATTTGCATATTGGGCTTCTTGTTTACTTTCATATGCAATCTTTTTCCTACATTCAGCTACAAAATGTCCATACTTTTGACAGTAATAACATTGTATAAATCATTTATCATACCTATGAAAACCTCTACCTCTCTGCTGAAAATTTGCTCTGCCTCTACCTCTTGCTTGAGTGAAACTACAATTTTCTTCATCACTTCTATTGCCTCTTTGACCTCTGCCTCTTTGTTGAAAACGTCCTCCTCTTCCTCTTGAATTTCTACCTCTTCCTCTTTGTGCTGAAGATGATTCTGGTGCCGTTTCTTTTTCTTTCAAGGATACCTTACTCTTTAAAGCTTTCTCAAGTGGCTCCTTTGTTGATTTATTTATTCTATGCTCATGTGTGTACAATGAACCCATAAGCTCATCTACAGATAAAGACGTTAGATCTTTTGATTCTTTAATAGCTATAACTGGAGGATCATATTTTGCAAGCAAACTTCTTTAAAAAATTCCAACAATTTTTTGATTAGTCACAACATCACCATTTGATTTCATCTAATTAACTATACCCATTGTACGAGTAAAGAAATGTCCTAAACTTTCTGAATCTGACATTTGTAAAATTTCAAAATCTTTTCTAAGCATTTGAAGGTGAACTGTTCTTACTTTTTCTGTACCTTGAAATGATTGTGCCAGAAGATCCCAAGCTTCTTTGGCCTTAAAAGTGGCTGTAACTCTTGGAAGGAGAGTTTCATCAAGACCCTGCACTATGAACAATAATGCTTTCTGATCCTTTTTTTGATTATCTCGTAGTAAATCCCTTTCATTTTGTGTGAGGGCTGCTAATGCTGCTGCATCTGCTGGTTCTGAATACCCATTCTGCACAAGATCCCATAGCTCCTATGACATGAACAAAATCTTCATCTGAAAACTCCAAAAATCATAATTTTTTCCATTAAATTTAGGAATTTGCAACTATGTACTGTTAGCATTCATTGTGATTTCAAACTTGGCTCTGATATCATATGTTAGAAAAGATTAAACTAAAAAACAAATGCTAGTACACAGCAAATAAACCAGAAAAAAATATATATAACTTAAAACACAGAGAGACAGAGAATAAATTTGATATGCTTGTTGCAAAATGTCTTCATCAAACTTTATTGAGAGAAAACTGAAATATATACATAAAACAACAACTACTGAAAAGTAATCTAAAAGCTAAGATGGGAAACTTTCCCAAACAAAAAAAAAATGCAGAAAATGTTTGGGAAACATTCGCAACAGACAAAGACAAATCTGATTTTTTCTTATTTTAACATAAAGTTCCTGGCTCCCCATCATGGCAAAAATTGCAGGGTTCTTTGTTGCACTTACCCTCTTTATAAAACATGCATATTTCTATGGGTCTCACTAAGCGATTGAATGTTGTTTTGATCCTTGTCGGTCTGTCTGAGATTTCCAAGTCCATGGCTTCCAATGAAACCCTAACATTGAAACCCTAGAGCAATTCTCAAAAGTTTAGAGAACCCAGAAGCGGATTGGCCGAATAGAATGCCTCAATTAGAGCCAGAGCTACTCCACCAAACAAATTATTATTTTTCCTTGCCATCTTGTCATAAATTCTCCATGGCTTACAATTAACACCTAAAAACTCTAACGTTGTAACCCCCAAAAAAAACCGAGGTGAGAAACTAGAAATTTTAAACACTCAGAAGCAAATTATGCAAATTCAATGCTCAAACTAGACCCTGAGCTAGGCATATAGGTATACAAAATGTGGAAACATAAACAAGGCATGTGAACCTCCACTAGATTTAGAGAAGCACAACAAACCCAAGCCCATGCATTGAGCGAGCCCAGGGAACAACCAAATGTGGATACACTTGTCCTGCAACAAACTCTTGAGGATTGACATTTGCCGTCGAACAAACCCTTCAAATCGTGAGTCTGCCAGGTCTAGGGCAAAACATTACAAACGAAACCATCCCTAAAACATTGGACAAGAAGGAAATATTAAATGTTGCACAGATTTCGAGTAGTAGTTAATATGTTTTTTTGTTCATATGAAAACATAAGTCCCACTCCCCACATTAAAGCAATAACTAATAAAACATTCTTTTGAAATAAAGAAAAAAAAAAAAAAGAGGAAATAGCATCGTTCTGCAAATTTCACCATTACAAATATTTCTAATTTCTAATTTCTGAAGGTTTGATGACACCCTAACGAGTTGTAGGTTGCTATAAAAAAAGTGGGCAATTGCTTTCTTTCGGTGGGAAAGTTGTGCAACTTTAGGCAATTCTATTGTGTTTCTTATAACAATCATTGCACATACATACCTGCAAAATGCTCGCAAGTCATTGTCGTCTAACATTCCCTCCACCCATAATTTCTTTTGGAAATTCTTAATGTCTTTTTTTTTAAACTGTGGTAGCGGGTGAAAGAATTGAGAGTTGTCATGTCTGAGTCGCTAAATTATACCGGACAATGATCCTGGTCTCATATTTCTTAATATTAACATCTGTACTTTTAACAAAACTTAATTTCTGCTAGATTATTGGATCATATCAATAGACGAAGGACACTTACTCCACCTATAATTTTGGCCTATAGATCTCTATATATCTGTGATATGTTCTCCCTCCTATAATTTTGGCCCATATATTTCTATATATCTCTCTTTGGGCAAACAGAAAATGCAAAGATGGCACCATATGCAGCCTTTAAATCCTTCAATAATTCATAGTTTGAGGATAGCGCTGCCTTTCTTGCAAATGCAGCATATGAACTATTTAGGCGTTTTGTAATATGGATTGTTTCGGCGGGCTCTATTCCCCACCACGTTGCCATCATAATGGATGGCAATCGGCGATACGCAACGAAGAGGAATATGAAGAAATCCAAAGGGCATGAGTTTGGATTTAACAGCCTCATGCATGCGCTCAGGGACTTACGATTTCGGGATAAAATGTGTGAGTGTTTGCACTTTCAGTATTGAGAATTTCAAGCGCTCAGAGGAGGAAGTTGAGACGCTCATGAATTTGATGCAGGAGAAGCTGGAGATGCTCATTAGAAAGGAGAGCATTGTTAATCAATATGGATTTCGTCTGAAGATTTTAGGAGATGTGAGCCTTTTTCCCCAGCGTGTAAGAGAAGCTGCAGACAGAGCCATGGCTTTTTCTAGACATAATGATAAGGCCGTTCTGAATATTTGTTCTCCTTATACTGGTACACAGGGGATTGTCCAGGCTGTTGAAGGCGCTATCAGGGATGTAGGTGAAAAACATATTAGTGCAGAGGAAATAGAGCGCCATTTGTATACATCAAATTGCCTAGAGCCAGCGCTTTTGATTAGGACTTCTGGAGAGACCAGGCTAAGCAACTTTTTTCTCTGGCAAACTTCCTTTTCCTTGCTTTATGCTACTCCAATTCTCTGGCCTGAATTTTCCTTCAAACACCTCGTCAGGGCTGTTTTGGAATATCAGAAAGCTTACTCTTTTCTACAGAATCAAATAGATCAATTAGTAGGGCTGGTTCCTCGTCAGCACAATGACTAATTGTATTAGTTTTAGAGTTGAGTTTGTTGTTATCGTAAGCAGGTCTTATAATTTGTGTTATGTAAAATTGCATCATTCTATTGAATATTTTTCTTTCTTTTGAAAATTTAGCTTTTCCTTTTTATATTTGATGTGATCCCATTCGCCTCAAGTTTAGAAGATTGTGTTATCAGAGCACTTGTTACACAGAGGTTGTAAATAATTTCATAGCCTATGTCTGAATACTCCTTGTATGCTACAGGATTTTCAATAATTACAAGATATGATAAATGAATGCAATTGAATGTCTTTAAAAACCAAAACAGCGTGAACAGATTTTTTTCTCTCCTCCCTCCCCCTCTACGGATTTCTCAACTCCTTTTTATCATTTAATTTTATGTAGTTTAATCATGTTGGGCACGTGGCTGTTGAAGCCCAATGTAACTGCCCTGCAGGATTCTCCTGCAGTCCCTGTCTTCCTCCTCTAGCAACCGTTTCTTGTAACTACCATCTTCTTGGCATGCGATTGCACCTATTTGTCTGAGGATGGAAATGTATGAGGTAGTTTTGGATAGCATACAGAGTTAGATGAATTGATGTTGTTCGTGAGTGATATAGTGATGTATGAAACACAGAGAGAGATGTATTGATATAATAAAATTGCCCTTCGTTGTGGATGTAGCCAAGTACTGGTGAACCACGTTAAATGATCTTGTTCTTCTGTGTGTGTTTTATTATTTCATTCTAAGCATTTGTTCTGATTTGTTGTTCTTGTTTTTGGTTCTGTTATTCTATTTTTTGAATTTACAATTGGTATCAGAGCTCTGTGTGTAGCTCAGTCTAGGAGATAGCCTATGAAGTTGGTTTTTTTCTTTTTTGGGGTACCTGTACAGCAATCAAAATGGATGATTCAGAAAAATGGAAAATAGAGAAATTTACAGGCCAAAACTTTGGTCTTTGGAAAGTGCATATGGAGTCTCTTCTTATCAAACAGGACTTGTCACTCGCCTTAATAGGGAAAGCCAAAGGACAAGGTACTATGAAGGATGAAGACTGGGAAAAACTTGATATGAAAGCAAAGGCAACTATTTTTCTCTCATTGTCCAGCAATGTATTAATCAATGTCTCAAATGAGAGTACTACAAAAGAGCTCTGGGAAAAGCTCTCTAGCATGTATGCGATTGCATCGGCTTCAAACAAGGTATTTATTATGAAGAAATTATATAACCTAAAAATGAAAGAAGGTGGGGTTATGTCCAATCATCTAAATGAATTTAACACCTTAGTTACTCAATTAGCTTCGGTGGGTATCAAGTTAGATCCTGAGATTAAAGTAATTTTGCTATTGTGTTCCTTACCAAATAGCTAGGAAGGTGTTGTCATGGCTGTGAGCACTTCTGTAGCAGCCAAGAGTACATTGGTTTTTGATGACGTTGCAACTACTCTTCTCAGCTAAGAGAAGAGAAGGAAACATCAGGAACCCTCATCTGACGATGCTCTAACAGCTGTAAGTATAAACAATAGGGGAAGAAGCCATGATAGAGGTAGATACAACAACCAGAGAATGTCACAATTTGGTCCGTGATCGAAGTCTAGGGGCAGAACCGGTGCGTGTTGGTTTTGTGGAAAACCCAGACACAATAAGAAGAACTGCTAGAACTATAACAAAGCTTAAGGCAATGTGAGTACAAATAATCAAGCAAACACTGCAAGTGATAGTGTTTTGGTTCTATCAGCTAGTGAAACAAATGCAAATTCGTGGGTCCTTGATTCCGGCACCTCATTTCATGCCACTTCATGCCGTCAAGCTTTCAAAAATTTTTAAGAAGGCAGATTCGGTAAGGTGTTTCTTGGTGACAATAAAGAATGTGACATTTTAGGAAAAGGTGATATAATATTGAATCTGAAATATGGAGACAAACTAACTTTGACAGATGTTAGATATGTACCCCTGTTAAAAAGAAATTTAATTTCTATTAGTCAGCTTATATGCAATGGATGCAATGTTAAATTTTCTCTTGATTCATGGAAAATTACAAAGGGGCTTTTAGTAATGGCAAGAGGAAAGAAGCAAGGTAATCTCTATACTCTAGACTGTTTCGGTGAAGTGGGAGCTGCCTTGCCGGCTATGGACAGTGGGTCTGAAATATGGCACAAAAGGCTCGGTCATATGAGCCAAAAAGGTCTTCAAGTTATGCTTCAGTGCAATCAGCTTCCAGGCCTCATCTCTGTCGATTTAGAATTATGCGAACATTGCCTTTATGGCAAATAGTGCCAAACCAGTTTCGTGAGAACGGGGCATGACAAGAAAACTACTCCGTTGGAACTTGTTCATTCTGACATTTTCGGTCTAACTCAGGTAACTTCTTTCAGTGTAGAAAATTATTTTGTAACCTTTCTAGATGATTGTACTCAAAAAATTAGGATTTATATGTTGAACAGAAAATCTGAGGTATTTTCAAAATTTAAGATTTTTAAGGCTGCTGTTGAAAACCAGATTGGGCATAAAATTAAATGCCTACTAACAGACAATGGTGGAGAATATTGCTCTTTGGAGTTTGATTCATTTTGTGCAGACCATGGTATTCGACGGATCAAGACCGTCCCTTATACACCTCAGGAGAATGGTGTAGCTGAGTGGCTAAATCGCACGATACTTGAGAAAGCTAGATGCATGCTCTCCAATGCCAGATTGGGAAAAGAGTTTTGGGCAGAGGCATGTAATACTGCTGTGTATTTAATCAATCGAGCTCCATCATCTAGGCTGGATTTTGACATACCTGAGGAGACATGGCTCGGCAAACAAATTTCCTATCATCATTTGTGGGTGTTTGGCTGTGCCGCTTTTGTACACATTCTGAAAGAGCAGAGAATGAAGTTAGATTTTAAATCAAAAAGGTGTGTTTTTCTCAACTATGGTGAAGATCAATTTAGCTTTTGTCTTTGGGATCCAGTTGCAAAGACCATAATCCGTAGCTGTGATGTTGTGTTTGATGAGAAGCATTTTCCAGGTTTGCAACCTTGCAATTCATCTCTGCCAGAGTATTTTGATGTGGATTTGTTTGATAAGGGTAAGGCCAAGCAACCTACCATCTCTTTCTCTCAGTCACTTGTTACATCTATACATTCTTATATCTCAGGAGCTCCTATTTCTTCAACTACCATACCTTCGATTGGATGCACTATTCCCACCCAGTCAATTGGTATGCCCTGCATTGTTGCTACACAGCCTCCCAATGCTATTTGCTGTCCTCTGTTACTCCAACACAGCCTTTAATTGGTTCATTGCCTTTACACTCTACACAACCTTCATTAGTTGAATCGCTATTTTTAAAATAGCCAGTGCAGCTATCCCTTGGTCCCATGCTGCCTATTGACTGTTCATTACAGTCACTCCCTTTATCTAAACCAACGCAACCTCCTAATATTTCACCGCTGCCTTCCATTAGCACCTCGCTACCTTCCATTTGTCATACGCTGACTTCAAAGCAATCAACGCAGCCTTTGTTTGGACCATCGCTACCCTCACAATGCTCAACCAAGTTCAACGTTGCCCCTTGCACATTCAATGCAACATTTTCTTGACCATATGCTACCTGTGTTATGTCTAACGCAGCCTCAAACAAATGAACAGGCTTCTATTCAACAAATACAAGGTTTATTGCTTGAACAGGGTAGTGTGACTCCGTCAAGCACTCTAGGTGTACAAATACAGAGACAGGGGAGTTTTCCTCAGGGGCCTCTACAATCAGAGGTTGATGATGTTCAGAATTTATTACAGAGACTAAATCTGGACTACAATATCCAGCCAGAGCAAGGTACACAATTGAGGAGGCCTACCTGTGAGAAGAGGAGACCTACAAAATTTGATGACTACGAGTTATTGCTCTCTGATTATGCAGAGCCGGCAACTTATAAACAAGCCTACAAGCATGAAAATGCAAACAATTGGATGGCAACCATGAATGAAGAAATGGAGTCATTGAGAGTTAATCACACATAGGATTTGGTTCATCTTCTGCCAAATCGAAAGCCTCTCAAGAACAAATGGATTTATCGTTTGAAAGACAAAGATGAAGTAAAAGATACAGGGCCAGATTAGTCGTCAAGGGATTTCATCAACAAAAAGGTATTGATTTTTCTGAAATCTTTCTCCAGTTGTCAGAATGGACACAATCTGTGCTGTGTTGGGTTTGGTTGCTGTTTGAGATTTAGAACTTGAGCAACTCGATGTGAAAACAATGTTTCTACATGGAGACATTGATGAGGATTTATACATGGAGCAGCCTGAAGGCTTTGCTCAACCAGGTAAGAAGCATTTATTTTGCAAGTTGAAGCGGAGTTTGTATGGGCTGAAGCAAGCTCCAAGACAATGGTATTTAAAATTTGACCGCTTCATGACTGATAACAACTTTATTCGGTGTGAATCAGATCCTTGTGTTTACCACAAGAAGCTCAATACTAGTGAGTTTGTCATACTTTTGCTCTATGTTAACGATATGTTAGTAGCTGGTACTAGTTTTCAGATTATTGCTCAGTTGAAGCAACAGTTGGCTCTTGGTTTTGCCATGAAAGACCTCGGACCAGCCAAAAGAATACTTGGGATGTATATATTTAGAAACAAAAATAAAAGACAACTCAGGTTGTCCCAAGCAAACTACATTGCCAAATTGTTGGACAAATTTAATCTGTCTCATGCTAAACCGGTATCTACTCCTTTGGCTGATCATTTCAGCCTATCTTCAGCTATGTGTCCAAAAAATTAGGAAGAAGAAGAATAGATGAGGTCTGTTCCATATACATCTGCAGTTGGCAGTATAATGTATGCAATGGTATGCTCTCGTCCGGACATTGCACAAGCAGTTGTAGTTGTGCGCAGATTGATGAGTCATCCGGGCAAACTACACTGGCAGGCAGTTCAGTGGATTCTATGGTATTTAAAAGGTACTTCACATTTCTATTTATGTTTTGGAGATACTAACATTCAGCTCCATGGTTATGTTGATTCAGATATGGCCAAATATTTAGACAAACACCGATCTACCACTGGTTATGTCTTTACATTTGTCAGGGCAGCCATTAGTTGGGTTTTTCGGTTGCAACAAGTTGTAGCTCTATCATCAACCGAGGCTGAATACGTTGCGCTCTCGGAAGGAGCCAAAGAAATGATATGGCTTAAGCGTTTGTTGACTGAACTAGGCTGTCTGAAATCAGTATTTCCATTATATTGTGATAGCCAAAGTGCTATTCACTTGGCAAGAAATTTAGCTTTCCATAGTTGAACCAAGCATATTGACCTTTGATACCACTTTATCCGCCATGTTATTGACGAAGGCATGTTGCAGGTCACAAAGATTGACACAAAGGTTAATCCGATGGATGCATTAACCAAGGTTGTTCCTCGAGAGAAGTTTGAATTTTGTAGATCTTCTCTCGATCTTGTTCCTCTATGACACTAAATTTCTCAAAGGGGATATCTCTCAGAGCAGCTTCATTGTCGATCCCATTGGTCTTCAAGTGGGCGATTGTTGGGCACGTGGCTGTTGAAGCCCAATGTAACTACCCTACAGGATTCTCCTGCAGTCCCTGTCTTCCTCCTCTGGCAACCGTTTCTTGTAACTGTCATCTTCTTGGCATGCGGTTGCACCTATTTGTCTAAGGATGGAAATGTATGAGGTAGTTTTGGATAGCATATAGAGTTAGATGAATTGCTATTGTTCGTGAGTGATACAGTGATGTATGAAACACAGTGAGAGATGTATTGATATAATAAAATTGCCCTTCGTTGTGGATGTAGCCAAGTACTGGTGAACCACATCAAATGATCTTGTTCTTCTGTGTGTGTGTGTTTTATTATTTCATTCTGAGCATTTGTTCTGATTTGTTGTTCTTGTTTTTGGTTTTGTTATTCTATTTTTTGAATTTACAAATCTGACAATGTCACGCATTCACAAACTTCATTCATGCCATCATGATTAGCTGATGGCCTTTTATATGTGAGCATTATAGTGCTCAGAATTGTTCATGCCGTAAAAAAATTTGGGTGGAAAATTTTTCTAAAGATGTCAGTTGTTCCTATCGGCGTATTCCTTGAACCTCCTATTGCTGCAAGTGCTAGTTAATTGTTGCTGCCCATAAGTGTAGTAAATAATCGCTCAGCCGTTTGACCATTAGGGGAGAGGGCTCCCGACTGGGTCCAGCTCAGGGCTTAAATTTGACAGTTTTATAGTTGTATTTAGACATTTTTTCCGTAAAATACAATTGAAATTTTAAAAAGATTGTATCATATGAAAGGAGAGATTTTGGACAAACTGTCAAAATTTATATAGGATTATGATGATATATATATTTGTTTTTTATATGATTTACTTATACTAAAGCATGTCATAGTCTTTGACGGACACCATTGAATAGATAACTGTCATAAAAAGCAAGGTCGACTTCAAATTTAAGCCCTGGTCAGGCTCCTATACATGGTATAAGAGTTGACCAAAGTGGGCCACAATTTGGCTTGTTATGATCTATTAAATATTTAAAAATTTTCTAAAAATAACACAAATAGGGACCAATCAATGTACACATCACATTTGTTTACTTATTAGTATTTTATTATTCATATTAGGTGGCATAGACAAATGATTTACAAGGATTTGTCAAACATAAATGCAACTGACATGATTTGCACTTGTACACAAGTGGATCCAACACAACCCAAAATGTCACATTAAAGAGTTTATATAAAAAAGTAAACATTATTATCTTCCAAGTACATGACCAGTGATCAACCAAGCTTTAGTTCCAAGTTGCATTAAAATAAACATTTTTAAACATTGAGACAATATAAACTGTCCCATCCAACATGGACTTCCATCCTAGAAAAGGTCCATATTTTCAAAAGTTGGGGTCCCAAGTAAAATGGAGTAATGCCCAAGTGCACTCCAAAGATTGATAAATGCCCATCTACTGGTCCCTTTTCCTTAATACCTACAAAAAAGACCACAATTGAAGGTGTAAGACTTGCCAAACAAGTTGTCAAAACAAAAGGACAATAATTTATTAAAATTCAGCCCAAACAAGCATTCAACCAAATCAATCAACTCTCCATTAATTTCACACAATCAAAGGTTTAAGGGTCACCAATCAAGCTATCAAAAAACATTATAGGAAATCAACCAATTCAAACCAAATAAGCATTCGACCAAATCAATCACCTCTCATATTTCATACCAAATTCAAATTTATAGACATCCATCAAATCATTCAAATGAAGTGCAATAAAAACTATTTGAAGCAATCAAATGAGAGTGCACAAATCAGAAACAGTAAATTCCTAGTTTTCCTACATAAACCCCAGATTTCCTAGTTCAAGTTTCCAACATCCCATATAGAAGACTCTTGGAGGCTTCGAATTATAGAGTTCTATCAACATTCATGTAAGTTCAATATTCCAACATCACTGCAATGTATGTTTTGATTTCAAATGTTTGTTGTTTAAGTTTAAAGTGTATTGTTGTTTTGGTTTTATGATGTTTAGCTTCAATTCTTTAAAATGTATTACTGTTTTCATTTTAATTGTTTTAGCTTAAATTGTTTAGACCGTATTGTTGTATTGTTGTTTTGTATTTCTCTTTTCGTTTATTGTGTTTTATCCTAAATTGTTTAAACTGTATTGTTGTTTAGATTAAAGTGTCAAAAGATAGAAACAATACAATTTAAACACTTTAAGCTAAACAATAATACATTTTACACCAAAATAACATACATTTTTTTTTATGGAGGGGCCCAGCAGGGGCATGAAGCCCGTGAGCACACCTCTTCAGCTAAGAGCCAAGGACTAAGGGGTACCCATTCTGCCAAATTCGCCCGGGGCACGATCCCAGCCTCATCCTTTATGATGTTGGGGCCTTGCACTCAGCAAGAATTGATCCCTGGTGGGCTCATTTGGAGCCATTCAACTTCACTAGCAGACCAAGGACCCATTGACAAAACATACATTTTAAACCAAACAACAATACAGTTTACACACAAACATCTTTTAATGCGAGAGTGTGTGAAAAAAAAGGTGGCGAGTTGCTCAGAAAAAAATGTTGTTTTGGATTAAACTATATTGTTTTTTTGTTTAAAATGTATTTGAAACAACCATTGAAAGGTTAATATTATGGTTTAAACTGTACTATTTGTAGTATGAATATAATCAAACCAAAACATAGAAATACTATGACCCCCCAATTCTAAAGTATTCACGATTGACAGCTTATTTTGGTCAGTCCTAGATAAACTAGGTTGTTAACAGGTTGTGTATGCAACTTGGCAATCACAAATTATGTCATACAATTATAGACAGAAATTAAACCTGTTTCCATTTTGGGAATTTCCATACAGTATTAGAGAGGTCTATATACTCTGTCAACTCTGGACTTTATACTCTGTTAACTGAGTTTGGAGACCTTTTGATCTTTGTAATCTTTGAACACCTTTCCAATCTATCACACAGACGCTTGGAAAGACTTGATCATATCATAAGGACATCTCACTAACCCTTCTTGTTTATTGTTTTCATAGTCTTCTAGGTCTTCCAAGTAAGACTCTTCACTATATAAAGTCTCACTATCCTCATAGGTCTCTTGTTTACTATCCTCTTAACATTGTTCTTTATCTTTCTTGATCACTAAATGCACTACCCTGGTCCACTCACCCTTTTATCAAATAGTCTCCTATTTCAACCTACATGCCCTGTTTACTACCCTTTGACTATATGTCCATCAATGGAAAATGACAAAAGAAGAGTAGACTATGCACATTTACTTGTTCAATGACTTTTGACAAAGCTCTTTGATGATCCAAATATATGACTCATCTATTTCATTATATTTCCTATTCTGTGAGACTTTAACAAAACACTATGGCATATATATTTACATATTATTATAATTGTTTTTGTCTTTTGGATGGATTATGCATATGTTTGGTTTTCATTTCTTTTGATGAAATCTCTTAACTTATTTACTTGAATTACATTTTCAAAGTGCATATCTTATGAATTGTGTTACAAGTTGTGAATGTTTGTACGAGGATTGCAGCAGTAGAACTACCAGTGGTCTCTGGATCCCTTTAGAGCCCTCTACCCTAGAAAGAACATGAACTCCGAACAGCTCCAGATGCCGATTACCTTCCAAGAGTCATCCTCCCCTTGAGTCAATGACCGCCACAAGCCAATCCTAGGGCTATTTAGAAGCCCAGCAACGCAAACATGACTCGTGCCTCAATCAAAGCAGTTGTGAAGAGTCACACCACCACATCACTACATTTTTAGCAACTAACTAAAATAGCTATTAGCCGATGTCATTTCCAACTAAAGCCATTGCCACCAAGCACCTCACCATTCTAGGAAATTCATCCAATTCACCAAATGATTAGACTGATGCAAATCTCTGATCTGTAGTTACCGCAATGGAATCATTAATGTAATAAATTATGCAGCTGGTTTTAGTCCCAATTTGTTGTAGTTAGAATTGTTGTTAGTTATTTCCTATCAATAAAGCTCGAATGTATAAGTAGGAGCAAATCATCTCTCTAAGTTAGTTCCAGTTTTTCATAGATAGTTGTTTGCCAAATTGTGTTTCTAGCAGGAGGAAAACTCCTTGTTTTTTAGGCATGTATTTTTGTCCATTCTTTGGATTGTGATTGAATGCAAATGAAGGGGAAATTCTTCTGAAAGAGTTAGTTGAGCAAACAGGATCGTCTCCAGCTAGGAAAGTAGGGCCCGCTTTCCCATCTTGGAGGAGATCTCTCGGTATTTTCATATTTGTGCAATTCTTTTATGTCTTTTGTTTCGTTAGTTTTATAGTTTTATGTTGCATGTATGATGTGTGTTTTTCTTCTGTGTGATTGTTAGTTAATTGTTACCTGTAGGATCGTTCTATAAATTCTAAAAATACCAAAAATAGACTTGTTATTCAGCAGCACTGCCATATTCAGAGTGTTTCATTATTGTAGTTTAATAGTGGATGCAGATTATCTTTATTTACTTTTCCAGCAAGCTAGAATAGTTTCTTTCACTGCAAGTGTGTTTATTTTCCCACAAGTGTGTTTATTTTCTAGCAAGTTAAAATAGTTTCTTTCAAGGCATGTGTGTTTATTTCCAAGCGAATAGATAGATTTCTATTTCTGTACGAACTTTCATTTCATCAACATCGACGAACCAAGTTCCATCCACGAACCATTCAACCAAACCCCCCCATACCAAAGAGTCTTATCGCAAATCGCTCCAGACACCTCTGGATTGATAAAATTAAATGGTGATGCATTAACAAGCACTACTTCGACCTCATCACTCTTATCCATTATTATTTGAACAAGTAATTATTCTTTGTGTTCTTGTCCATTACTATTTGTATTCAAGTGGTAAAGCCTTGGAACTTTCAAAGTACAAACCCATGCTCAAATCCATAGAATATTTGTTACATTATTGAATATTGAACTAGGTAAGACTACTATACCAACATAACCCAATGGACGATACCGACAGAAGAGATGCCCCCAATTCTGGCATCTAAACTAGTGGGTGTAGCGTACCCCAACAAACAAGGCAAGATGCCCTTGTCGTGACATTTAAACTGAATAACAATGAATGTTGAAATTGGTAAAACTACAAAATCTAATTTTAGGTTAACAAGATTATACAATTGATATGGAATTACCTAACTGTAAAATGTCAAACTGTTGTCCTCACAACTATCAAATGTCAAACCATAAAAAATAAACATACAATGTAGGAAATCATAAGAACCAAACTATAAAATCAAACATACAACATAGAATAGTTCTCTGTCAAACTATAAAATCAAACATAGATCATTATAAATCAAAATATGAAACTATCAAATCAAACATAGAACATCATAAATCAAAATGTGAAACTATCAAATCAAACATAGAACATCACAGATCTTCTATTCAGAGCATCACTATGAACTCTCTGACTGAACTTACAAATTGAAGTTACAAACTGCAATTACAGAGATGAAGAAAATGGAATGCCAATTGTTGTATTGTTTGTGATTAATATTAGTAAAGTTGATTGTTGGTCTTTGTTGTTGTCTTGCTGCAGAGAGTTTACACTGTCAACCTCACTACACACATGCCTGAGTAATTATATTTGTTGTACCTGTCATGTACAAGCCCAAGTAGATCTTGATAGTTAGGCTGCACCACCTTGTGGGCCTCTCTACTAATCAACACAGGTTGGTGGGATGTCTAGTTCAATGCTTTAGGCTCTTTGTTTCTTTAACTTTGTACAGAAAAGATTCAAAAGATTCCAAATTTCAAAATTATTGTTCAAAGGTGTTTGTTGCGATGTGCAGATCAAGAACAAAGCTCAAATGCAGACCCACCGTGGCGCCAAGAGACTAAAGACAACCATACCTCCAGAAAAAAGAGGAGTTAGATTCCTGTCAGATGAAGACACTCAAGTTGCTAACAAGAGCAGTCCTCAACCAGATAAGCCAGTTATTCAAGTCAATGCAGCTACTAGAAGCAAGAAGGTTTTAGTTCAATGGGAGTGGAGGAAAGAGGATATGGATTTAGCATTGAAAGATGTGGAGGATAATGGAATGTAGACAAGGAGTGCAGCCAAAAAGTGGGGAATCCCTACGACAACACTCAGCAACTGGTTAAGCGGTTTAACAACTACATCAAAAAATGGTCCTCCCATAGTATTGGGAGCAGCTAAAGAGGGTTTGATAGTGGAATGGTGTAAAGAAATGGCAGCAGTGGGCCATAGGCTGGAGATTGTTAATCTCAAAGCAGAAGTCACACAAATTTTCCAAACATGACCAAACCCTTTTAAGGATGGGCTACCTGGAAAGTCTTTGTGGACTAGGTTTTGAAGGCATCATCCTGAATTGACATTGAGGACAACAAAAGGACTGGATAGAGATAGAGCTCTAAGCCTCAGGCTTGATTTTGTTGCTGCATTCTACGACACGTTGTCCAAAGTGTATCAAGCCAACCCATATGGACCACATGGAATTTGGAATTGTGACAAAACTAGAATTTAGGCTAGGAGAAATGGAGCCATGCGGGTTTTGGCCAAAAGAGGTAGCAAAAGCGTCTCATACATAATTCCCAAGAGTGGGGAATGTATAACAATTTTATGTTGTGTTAATGTTGTTGGACAGAGCATACCGGGTTTCTATCTTTTCAAAGGTAAAAAGGAGCTTAAAAACTACATTGCTGGCTGTGAACCAGGTGCGTGCATGGCTACCCAGCCCCACGCTTAGATGACTAAAGAGTTGTTTATGAACTAGTTGCATCATTTTTCACGATCAGTTCTGGGTGGAGTATCGCTGACAAATAGGCACTTGCTCATATTTCATGGCCATGGCAACCACATAGCTATGACAACCATCCAAGAAGCTAGGTCTTTGGGTATTGATTTGCTGACACTACTAGTGCACACCTCACACAAATTACAACCATTTGATGTGAGTGTATTTTCAGCATTCAAATCATAAGTTTCAAATCAGAAAGAGTAATGTAGCTAGCCAAGTTTTCGAACATAGAAATAAAAAGAGCAAAATTGACAAAATTAGGTAGCAAGTCATTTCAGAAAGCACTCACAGTTTCAAACATCACTGCTGGATTTAAAAGAACAGGTATATGGCCCCTCAATCTAGATGCTCTAATGGAGGACATACACCCCAGTGACACTTTTTAGTTCAGTGTGCACGATGATGCTTCTGCAGTACAGAACATCCTTAGTCTTTTTGGGGTCGATGTGTCACAAGTGGAAGTTGCCAACTCATTGTTATCAGGCCTTGCAGATGGTCATTTGCATCCTACAACAACAGACATAGTGGGAGAAGAAACAAATTTTCATGATTCACGTAAACCTATGGTGGTGGGTTAACTAGTTGATGGCATGCCTGAAAGTTAACAAGAACAAAGCCTAGATGGGCTTAGCCTTCCATCTTCGCCAAGCCAACCATCATGGTTGGTGGAGGGAGCCATGAATTTAGGAATTGATTTGCATCCCCAGCAAGAAGGCATCACATTTTCCTTACCCTCTCCACTGCCCATGTTGAATGTGTTGCCCTCTCAGTTGTTGTCCTTGATGTCAATACACACGGTTTGTGGTTTTCTCATGTTGGTTTCCTGATACTTGGTATTCCTGACACTTGGTATGGTGGTTTGCTCGGGTTGGTTTCATGACACTTGGTATGACATTCATGTGGTAATATGGCTGCATTGATGACATAGAAGACTTTCATAGTGTTGGTATATTGTTGTTGGCCCATGCTTAGTTCAGTTTGGATGTACAGTTTTGGTGATCATGTTTCATGTTTACTTTGGCTTATCATGATACAGTTCATTGATTCCATTGATTGGCTCTGGTATGGTATCTTTGGCATACAGTTGGCACAGTTGTTTGATACAGTTGTTTGGTACATGCTGGCATATGCTTCACAGTTAGTGGTATTGACACATGGTTGTTATGGTATCATGCTCATGACATAGCATCACACTATTGTTGGTTTGATACATGGTAGTTCCTATATGTTCTCATAGTTCATATTGTCTATGCACTTGATCTTCTCTCTTCTTATGCTCTCTTGAGATGATCACAGTTGGATAGCATTTGATTGATACATCCTTGCAGCCATGTATTTTTGGCACCTCATGTGGGTTCATGTTCAGTATGACACCTTTGGTAATCTAGCATTGGCCCTCTTGATCATGTTGGCATGGTTTGGCATTGATCATGTTCAAAACATCTTTGATGGTCATACACACTTTGATGATCATGTTCAGTTTGGCACCTTTGATTGGCATCCTTGATCATATGGTTGATTGGCATGATCAATTCAGTTTGGTTATCATGATATTGGTTTGTTGATCACATGATGGCATCACTTTTCTCAGTTGTGAGCTCCTTTCATAATGGTATAAATCACATGATGTGTAGCAGTTTGATACTTACATGTCAAATGAGGTAAAGCAATGTTGTTTTTCTGACTCATTATTTTGGCTTCACATTTGATTGGTTCCTAAGGTGGCATTTTGGCATCTTATTCATATTCACAATTTGGTTCCATGAGGATCTCACAAGCTATAAAGGTTTTCAAATGTTTAATTTTTCAAGAGGCATTAAGTGGTGACCACGATCTATTTCCTAGCAAATCAAATCAAATCAAATCTTGGCATTTATCTTTGGCATATTATTGAGGTTACTTGCCATCTGGGTCACCAACGGCTGAATGAAGGTAAAAGTGATTATTTGATTCTCTCAAGTCACCGGATCTTTCAAACTTATCGAGGGCACTAGGTAATCAAACATATTCGGGCAAAAAGTTAGGGTTAAGCATCATTTTGCATTTTCTTTGCTATTTGGTCTTTGAAGGCAGAGAATAGGGTTTCACATGGCAAAATAATCATGGAAGGTTCTGGAATGAACATGGGCTTTTGTGACTACGTCCATTTGACTTTTGGTAATAGGTGACATTATTATGTTTTCTTTTTTCTTCAGCGACTGTTATGATTGTGTGATCTTTTGCATAGAGTTTTACATTTTGGTGACAGTTATAGTTGGCCATGAATGATTCAAAGGAAATATGTTTTTATTAAGATATTTTTCAGTTAAAATGCACATTGTTTTCATGGCCAAAAATCTTTGCTTTGATGATGTGAATTGGGGTTACGACCCTAGTTAGGGTTTTGGCAAAGAAACACAATAGATATTTTGTTATGTTCAATCTTTGCTGATATCAATAAGAGATTACAACCCTGGTGAGGGTTTATGACATATCTTACCCTGTTATGGTTAATAAATGATAATGAAATGGCCATCTGACCAAAAAACTATATGATAGTTATGGAACCACCAAAATGGTTATACCTAAAAAATAGAGAAAAAATGTAAATGATGTGATATAAATATGTTACTAGTATAATGTGAATGATGCAGTGAGTACAAAAGTTTGTTCATGCATTATTGATATTATATTAGTATGGATAAAAGTGAAACAGAGTATCCCTCTGTATGTAAACTTTTCATATAATAGGCTTGAATTTATATGCCAGTGAGGCAACTGTAGACAGTGAGGCTTGAATTGTAGCCAGTTGAGGCAACTGTAGCTAGTGATGCTTGAATTAATAGCCAGTGAGGCCTGTAATCAGTGAGATTCTTTTGTTAAGCCAGTGAGGCACTTTTTTGAGTGGTTTTTATGCCCCGAAGGGTTTTCCACTCAGGACAATATCTGTGTTATGGATTGTCATTGATGAGTTTGATTCTCATCTTTATTTGCTTATCATGTGTCATTTGTTTTAAAGTCATCTAATTTCCTTTGGTCTATATGAACACATACTTGTCTTATATCACTATCTGAAACAATGATACTGTGCATGTCCACTTTATGAACAATCATATTTCACAGTTAGTCTCTATGTGTTAAGAATTATGATAATGAGTCATTATTTTTAGTCCCTACATTGAGTTGATGCATTCTTGACTTTGATCAATCTATTTTAGTTGTCCAAATCTTTCATGATGTCATCTATAGTCAATGGGAATTGTTTTTGTATCAAAGTTTTGAAATACAGATTTTAAGGTCTCTAAGTCTTGTTAAAATCTGTATACCACTAATTCACCCTCCTTCTTAGTGGTATTGTACTCCAACAAGTGGTATCAGAGCCAAACCCTTGTTTATAAGTTTAACCAACTTAGGGGATTCTTGGTCGTGGAGTACTCATCATGGGTAAGTGTAAAAGAAATAGAAGTCAAAATAAAGACACCAATGTCAAGCAAAAGAACAATCATGTAGAAGAAAAGATGTGTAATACTGAACTAGATGAATTTGTGGTAAATATGAATGAATCAGATGAAGAAAGAGATTTCTTTGAAGATGAAGAAGATTGTGGAGTTGATATTGAAGGAGAACTTCTGTGTGCCCTAGATACAATCAAACAACTTAATGAAGAAAATAGAAGACTAAAAGACTATCTTCAACAAGAAAAAGAATCCAAGGACAAGGTATATTCAGATTTTGAAAAAGTGTCTTTAGAATTTGAAAATTCTAGAAATCAGATTGCAGAATTAAAGAGACATGTTAATGAATCTGATAAATTTATTATTAGTCTAAAAACTAAAATTGAGGAAGCAAAAAGAATAATAGATGTAACAAATTCTAATCTTGAGGTGAAAAGAATTGAATGTCTGAGACTTGAAAGTGAAGTTGTCAATCTAAAGAATAGTTTGGATGTTGTCAAAATATAGAAGTTTGTGAAAGGCACAAATGCTTTAGATGAAATATTGAGTAGTCAGAAAAACTACAAGGATCATTTTGGCTTAGGATATGAAAAAGGGGAAAGCTCTGGTGTTAAAGATGAAGTTAAAAGGGAAATAGTTTTTGCAACAGCAGATAGGAAAACTTTCAAGGTTAGGCAGACTCCTAGGCAGAAGATAGATCTAAATTATCATTCTGCTTTTTCTGATGACGACAAGAATAGAGCAAAGGATAAAACTGTTGATATTGGGAGAAGAAGAACTAACATTTTTTCAAGACCTTCATCTATCAGGCAATATCATTCGGTTAGGTATAACTATTCTCAGTTGCATGGTTATTGCTATGTCTATCATAAGTACGGTCATAGAGCTAGGAATTGTAGTTATTATGGTTTGTCAAATCAAAACTACAATGTTGTTTTCTATAACTACAATAAGGTTGGACATATGAGAAGAGACTGTTGGATGCATGAAAGATATGATTATAGAAATTCAAGGAACAGATATCATTATTTCTCTAACAATATGATATGCTATATATGTCATAAGTTAGGACATAAGGCATAGGATTATAGAAGTAAGTTGAAGAAATCATCTGGTAACAATAAGGAAATAGTTGACCTGATTAAGCAAAAGAAAGAACCTAGGAAGGCATGGAAAAGGAAATCTAAGCAAAAACAGACAAAACCTAATCTTGTGCATGATGCACAAGAAACATGCATAACAGCTTAACAAGAGAAGCATAAAGATAGGGGGAGTGTTTATGGTTTTATCTTTCAAACCCCATAGAAATCAACAAAGAAGGTTGTAAAGGTTATGGTTGTATCAGTTGTTATATCTTCCATGGTTTGCTCTTAGTGAAATTTATAGCTTAATTCATTAGACTGTCATCTTCAAGAGGCTCTTGAATCTCATATTGTTTTCAATCTTCATCTTGTCAGTCAAAGATTACCTATTGCTATGTCAGTACAATTGGCAGTGATTTCAGAAACAAGTACAGCTGTTTCCAATGTGCAAGGATTGCATGTGATAGCATTCTTTGTTATCATTTGGTACATGACTGACAGTACTCAATTTTATTTTTAACAGTTCTGACAGTCCTATGAAATCTCTAGTGACAGGTGATAGACAATGTTGGGGTGAAGATATGATGTGCTAAGCCTGTGTGCCTAGTAGTATTGCTCATACTAGTGAAGAGGAGCTGCACTGAATTGTGTTATGATAAGCTTGATAGTCAATAATTAGAAGTCAAGGTTTCATGTCAATCATATGTGCTTTGACAGAGATAGTGGTTGAAGTGCCATATTGAGCAATGGTTGGAGAAGTGAACAGTGAAAGTGGTGAAGTTTGGTTTCTTTACCTTCTTTACCTTCTTGTTTCATGCTTATAATGCATATAGAGTAAGCTTTTTATTGCAAGACAGCAGGAGTGAGAATTTGGTTTCAAAGTATAGTTCATAAAAACCTCTAAAAGGTTGTATATGACTGACAATTTTTAATCCCTTAATAATGTGCTTTGTCAAGCTGCAATGTTGAAGACAGTATAACCCTGTTTTATGGCAGTATAGCTTTGTCTTTTTTATGACAGTCAGTATATGAAATCAATGCGTTTTAATTTTGTTTTATTATTTTACTAATACTGCTCCTAGTATCATCTTTATACTACTAATACTGCTCTACTATTTCAAGTAGTGATATTACCTAGTTTTTGATAGTGCTTCAGTCTCTGAACAGTGATGATTGATTGAGTAAAGATGACAAATGGTTCTTTCTTGGCACAATGTTCAGTGGTTGCTTTCACAAGTTATTTAATAGTGTTTGGCAATACTAAAGTGATATGGCACAGTGGTAATATTGATCTAGATGACTATAATCTTACAGTCATGATTCCATTTTACTTTGACAATATCTAGTCAGGGGGGGCTGACAATGGTCACATATTTCTATTGTTTCTCATGGTTGGAACATACAGTTGTTGTCCTTGTTTTTTTTTTAAGAGTGATACTTTGCTTCAGTGATAGGTTGGTGATGCTTTGACAATGATCCAATGTTATCTCAGTCACAATTAGTAGGTGCAGTCAGTCTTGGACTAACACTTGATAAGTCTACTATCATAATTGCCAAGTTGGTATTATAGGGATATTTCATTCATCAGTGACATTTTACGAGTGGCCTGGCATTTCATGTGCACAATCTAGTGGCATTTTTGGTTGTTGGACTTAGGGGGAGTTTCTTGCATATTTCTGATCCCTAATAGTTTTGAGTATCTTATGACAGTTAGCATGGTTTTTGATTGATGATTGACATTATTTGTAATAGCATCCTCAGTTGTTTCTCCATCTTTGTGCTCATTATGGTAGTAACAGTGCAGTTGTATTTCAGGGCATTCTAGATGTTTATGCTCCATGGGACAGTCATGGTATGATTTACATTTTATGTTTTTGCTTATCATTTCTACAGCATGTTGAATTATGATTCATGATCTATCTTGGAGGCAATCACACAACTCTTCCTCCCTTTTTCTTTGATGCAAAAAGGGGGAGAGAGAGTTGTGTTTTTCCATCAAGGATAAAGGGGGAGTTTGTTGCCCTCTCAGTTGTTGTCCTTGATGTCAATACACACGGTTTGTAGTTTACGCATGTTGGTTTCCTGATACTTGGTATTCCTGACACTTGGTATGGTGGTTTGCTTGGGTTGGTTTCATGATACTTGGTATGACAGTCATGTGGTAATATGGCTGCATTGATGACATAGATGACTTTCATATTGCTGGTATATTGTTGTTGGCCCATGCTTAGTTTAGTTGGTTCTCTTTCACATTGCAGTTTAGTTTGGATGTATAATTTTGGTGATTATGTTTCATGTTTACTTTGGCTTATCATGATACAATTCGTTGATTCCATTGATTGGCTCTGGTATGGTATCTTTGGCATATAGTTGGCACAGTTGTTTGATATAGTTGTTTGGTACATGCTGGCATATGCTTCATAGTTAGTGGTATTTACACATGGTTGTTATGGTATCGTATTGACACATGGTTGTTATGGTATCATGCTCATGACACAGCATCACACTATTGTTGGTTTGACACATGGTAGTTCCTATATGTTCTCATAGTTCGTATTGTCTATGCACTTGATCTTCTCTTTTCTTATGCTCTCTTGAGATGATGACAGTTGGATAGCATTTGATTGATACAACCTTGCGGCCATGTATTTTTGGCACCTCATGTGGGTGCATGTTCAGTATGGCACCTTTGGTAATTTGGCATTGGCCCTCTTGATCATGTTGACATGGTTTGGCATTGATCATGTTTAGAACATCTTTGATGGTCATACACACTTTGATGATCATGTTCAATTTGGCACCTTTGATTGGCATCCTTGATCATATGGTTGATTGGCATGATCAGTTCAGTTTGGTTATCATGATATTGGTTTGTTGATCACATGATGGCATCACTTTTCTCAGTTGTGAGATCATTTCATAATGGCATAAATCACATGATGTGTAGCAGTTTGATACTTACATGTCAAATGAGGTAAAGCAATGTTGTTTTTCTGACTCATTATTTTGGCTTCACATTTGATTGGTTCCTAAGGTGGCATTTTGGCATCTTATTCATATTCACAATTGGTTCCATGAGGATCTCACAAGTTATAAAGGTTTTCAAATGTTTAATTTTTCAAGAGGCATTAAGTGGTGACCACGGTCTATTTCCTAGCAAATCAAATCAAATCAAATCTTGGCATTTATCTTTGGCATATTATTGAGGTTACTTGGCAGCTGGGTCACCGACGATTGAATGAAGGTAAAAGTGATTATTTGATTGTCTCAAGTCACCAGATCTTTGAAATTTATCAAGGGCACCGGGTAATCAAACATATTCGGGCAAAAAGTTAGGGTTAAGCATCATTTTACATTTTCTTTGCTATTTGGTCCTCAATGGCAGAGAATAGGGTTTCACATGGCAAAATAATCATGGAAGGTTCAGGAATGAACATGGGCTTTTGTGACTACGTTCGTTTGACTTTTGGTAACAGGTGACATTATTATGATTTTCTTGTTTCTTCAGCGACCGTTATGATTGTGTGATCTTTTGCATAGAGTTTTACATTTCGGTGATAGTTATAGTCGGCCATGAATGATTCAAAGGAAATATGTTTTTATTAAGATATTTTTTAGTTAAAATGCACATTGTTTTCACGGCCAGAAATCTTTGCTTTGATGATGTGAATTGGGTTTACGACCCTAGTTAGGGTTTTGGCAAAGAAACACAATGGATATTCTGTTATGTTCAATCTTTGCTGATATCAATAAGAGATTACAACCCTGGTAAGGTTTTTTGACATATCTTACCCTGTTATGGTTAATAACTAATAACGAAATGGGCATCCGACCAGAAAACTGTATGACAGTTATGGAACCACCAAAATGGTTATACCTAAAAAATAGAGAAAAAATGTGAATGATGTGATATAAATATGTTACTAGTATAATGTGAATGATGCAGTGAGTACAAAAGTTTGTTCATGCATTATTGATATTATATTAGTATGGATAAAAGTGAAATAGAGTATCCCTCTATATGTAAACTTTTCATATAATAGGTTTGAATTTATATGCCAGTGAGGCAACTGTAGCCAATCAGGCTTGAATTGTAGCCAGTGAGGCTTGAATTAATAGCCAGTGAGGCCTGTAATCAGTGAGATTCTTTTATTAAGCTAGTGAGGCACTTTTTTGAGTTATTTTTATGCCCCAGAGGGTTTTCCACTCAGGACAATATCTGTGTTATGGATTGTCATTAATGAGTTTGATTCTCATGTTTATTTGTTTATCATGTGTCATTTGTTTTAAAGTCATCTAATTTACTTTGGTCTATATGAACACATACTTGTCTTATATCACTGTCTGAAACAATGATACTATGCATGTCCACTTTATGAACAATCATATTTCACAGTTAGTCTCTATGTGTTAAGATTTATGATAATGAGTCATTATTTTCAATCCCTACATTGAGTTGATGCATTCTTGACTTTGATCAATCTATTTTAGTTGTCCAGATCTTTCATGATGTCATCTACAATCAATGGGAATTGTTTGTGTCAATGTTTTGAAATATAGATTTTAAGGTCTCTAAGTCTTGTTAAAATCTGTATACCATTGATTCATCCCCCCTCTCAGTGGTATTGTACTCCAACAGAATGTACCTAAAATGGTACATTACTATGCTGAGTGTGGAGAAGCTGATGGTGGAGATATTGCAAATTTGAGCCAGGAGACCAAGGCAGTTTGCAATGAGTCTGAACATAGCATTCATGGAGGTTCCAACCAATCATTGGGTTCCCAAGTAGATTCACGTATCAGTAAATTTTTGAAACTGCCCATTCACATTGTGAAGGAAAGACCCAAGACTGCAGAGGATAGAGGAATTCGGTTGAGTTGGCAGTCCCAACTATTAACAATATATGATTACATAAACATTTTAATGCAACAAGAGCAAAGGAAGAAAGAAAGAAATTGAGGAGATAAAACTCTAAAAGAGATAGCAAATTGAGGACAGAAAGGCATCACATCTTGTTGCAAGGGAATTGAAGCATCAAGCCAAACTAGATAGAGATGTTACATGACAAGAAAGAGAACAACAAATAGTTTTACAAAGGCAGGTAAAGGAACAAGAGAGGATTCAAAAGGAGCAAGATAAAAAGGAAAGAGATCTTGAAATGGCAAGGAAGAATCTAGAGAGACAAAGGCATTTAAGCAACCTCATAAACCCTTTGCCAGAAAATCATTCATTGTTTAAAGGGAGATGGTGAACATTCACATCCCTATGTATCCTATAACTGCAACCCCATCCCAAGTGACCAGCACTCAATTTCCAACTCTAACCTCATCCAATGTGACCAACACTTGATTTCCAACTCTAACCCCATCCCATCTGACCAACACTCCACTTCCAACTGTAATCCCAACCCATGTCAGTAATAGTCCATTTCCAACTCTAACCCCATCCCATGTAAGCAGTGCTCTATTTATAGCCCTAAGCCCATCCCATTTGTGCAGCACTCTAAGTCCACCAGTAGGGGAGGAGAACATGATTGGGAATAATTTGTCAAGCAGCTAAGGAACAACAAGCATTGTCACTTCTAGTCCACTAGTTTTTCCAGCATGGTTTGAATGAGATTGGTAGCAACCAATCATTATACACAAACAAGTTTCAAATTGCAGCCTAGGGAGGCATTTTTTGTATTTTATAATACCATGATTTGTATTTTGAACGAAATTTATGAAAGGGGATTTTATATATGTGTTTGGCATATGTCAATGATTTGCATTTTGTAAACATCCAATGGTCAACATAAAACTTATTTGAGTACAATGATATGTTGAGGGCATGATAGTGGTGCAACGTAACTTTCAAGGTCAACATGAGCTTCACATTCTTCATTGTTATAGATGGCATCTCTTCATTTGAGTCATATGCATTGATACTCAAACATGTGTGTAGTGAAGTGGACTCCCTAAATATTTCATTTTACACCGTGGAATTGCAATTTACCATGTGGACGACATGTGTGTTTGGCAGGGTTAATTTTCTGACTATTTTTACCGCCGACCGATGACGGGACACAACTTACCCCGGTGGCAGGTAGTGGCATCATAGGTTGTGCTCATCCTATCATGTGGCATGAGAGCAACTCGCTGCCTTTTCATCACACACTCTCGCATTTACACACCAACACTCCCGCAATTACTTCCCTGCAGACACATTTACTCCACTTCCCTCCTCATTTTGCTAGTATTGTGCCTTCCATTTTCGCAGCTATGGAGCATTCAATGCTTCTGACCTTCACACTCAACAGATGCCGACATGCCATTACCAAATCTGCTCTCCACATTTGGTAGTTGCAGATGGCACCGAAACATGGTCACCTAGGCTTTGGAGATGGCTCTGCTTTTAGGAGTCTTGATAATGCTAAAGTATTTTTAGTGTTAAGCTATGATGTATTTATCATCAAATCGGTTTGATTTGTAGACTGCAACATAGCTCAACCCAAAATGCCTTTGGGTGAGCAAGTCTCCCCAATGCACTTCTCTAGTAGAATGGTTTGTTCATGTAGATTAGTTCTCTACTAAAAGGTAGTCCTAGTTGATAGGATTTTCATGCATTTAGATCATGACTATAGGAGTTCACCATAGTGGGGCCAGTTGTTATTTGTAATTGATTCAATTAATAGTCAAAATATTTCTAAAAATAGCACAAATAGACACCAATCAATGTACACATCATTTTTGTTTACTTCATTACTATTTTATTATTCATATTAGGTGGAATACACAAATGATTTACAAGGATTTGCAAAACACAAATGCAACTGACATGGTTTATACACATACAAAGTTTAATACATCATGGTTTTTAGGACAATTAAGTTTGTAAAACAACTAAGTAGAAAAATATATAAAATAGGAAATGTATAACAAAAGGAAATAATGGAAAGGCTGATTGACTTGGTTGAATGCTTGTGGGGTCTGAAATTTTAACTTTGTGTCCTCTTTTTTTGACTGCTTGATTGGAGTGCCTTACACCTCCGACTATGGATGCATATATGTATACACATGTTCTTACAAACACACACACACACACACACACACACACACACACACACACACACACACACACACACACACACACACACACATATATAATGTAATATATACATACACATGCATATATAAACATACATATGCATATATATTTACATTCATAATGTAATATATACATACATATGCATATGTATTAACATACATATGCATATGCATATATACATACATATGAATATGCATATGCATATATATATATATATATATATATATATATATATATATATGTATATCTATATATATATGTATATATATATATATATATGTATATATATATGTATATATATATATATATATGTATATATATATGTATATATATATATATGTATATATATATATATATGTATATATATATAATGTAATATATATATGTGTGTGTGTGTGTTTAATATGCTCTTAAATGGAAGGTTCTTTTCATTTTTTGTCTGGTTTTAATCATGAGGGTTCAATATTCAAATGGGGTTATTGTTTATCCATATACATTCATAATATAATATATACATACATATGCATATGTATAAACATACATATGCATATGCATATGTTATATGTTCATAACATAATATATGCTCTAGGTATTAAAATGGGGTTATTGTTTATCCATGGGTATTCAATTATTTTATATTTTTTTGTTTGCAATGGGATTTTTTCCATCTATTGCTGTCTGTAATCATAAATGGAAGGTTCTTATGGTTTTCTCATTGTTTGTAATTATGAGGGTTCGGTATTAAAATGGGGTTACTATTTATCCATGGGTATTAAAATATTTTTTATTGTTTTCCATGGGATTTTTGTCTATTTTTATTATTTGCAATGGGTTCACTCATTTATCCTTCAACCCTGGTAAGGATATCCTATCCTACTAAGGCAATGATCTTGCTAGCTTGAAAAAAAATAGGGTTTATTTTTTTTTCTATATTTTTGTCATATGGTTTATGCATGCAATAGCTAGGTTTGGTAATTGATATAGAATCTTTACTCTATCTAGAATCTAGTCCAACATGTTAATTGAATCAATGACTATAGACTTGTCCTCTAAGTTCATATTTGACCCTATGCAAGTGTTTTGCTATTGCTTTCTCCTTGAATGCTCTAGGATGGGAATCAATTATTTGATGTGTGTGGATGATAAATTAAAGAATATATTTGACTACTAGGACATACTATTAATTTTTACAAAAAGTGTAGTTAGTTAGCTCAAAGTAGGAAAATCAAGGGGTAGAATTGGCCAAAAATGGAATTTAATTTTTGAAATAATGGGATGGACCCTTCTACTATAGGAAATATCCTAGGCTATAAGTTCTAGTAGAATCAAGTGCACAACCACTATATGAATGTGATTATATAGACAAATATCTCGGTTTGGTTTTTGCTATTTGCAATGGGAATTTTTTTCTGTACTTTTGTCCTATGGTTTATACATGCAATATCTCAGTTTGGTAATTGATATAGAATCTTTACTCTATCTAGAATCCAGTCCAACATCTTAGTTGATTCAATGACTATAGACTTCTTCTCTAAGTTCTTACTTGACCCTATCCAAGTGTTTTTCTATTGCTTGCTCCTTGAACTCTCTAGGATGAGAATCAATTATTTGATATGTGTGTATAACAAATTAAAGAATATCTTTCACTACTAGGACATAGTGTCAAATTTTGCAAAATATCTTTTAGTACTAGGACATAGTGTGAAAAATCTTGGTTTGGTTCTTGCTATTTGCAATGGGATTTTTTCCATCTATTGTTGTTTGTGGTTGTAAATGGAAGGTTATTTTGGTTTTATGTGTACACACACACACACACACACACACATATATATATATGTGTGTGTGTGTGTATAGATAAAAGAGATAAGACTCATGAACAACATAACAAAATATTTAGGGTGTCCACATCATCGAATATAAAATAAATGAATACCCATGGATAAACAATAACCCCAAGAAGAAGATGCAAATTTGTTTAATTTCGGATGACATGGTGCACTAGGTGGAGGGGTCAAGTTAGGGTGACCCACTATGAAAAGAGCACATATTGCAGATTGAATTTTGAAGTAAACATGCTTTAAAAGGTATTCAATATAATATTAAATTAAACTAAAAAATGCACTTCTAAAAAAAAATTGCCAACCATTAAAACATTTGTCATTCCATTTTCTACAATTACAAACTGTAAACTAAAATTTGTAACTTAAATTAAAGAGTCACAGTGCTGCTCGAACAAAATTTTGCAATTTCCAAAAGCAATAAATGTGTTACAAAACATAGAAAACAACCATTAAGCTATGTTGATAAACACTACTCATAAAGTAGATAAAGTGTTACAACAAACACCATTGAACACCAGTTTTGACATTTGGAATCCTTTGAATCTCTGCAATACAAAGTTAAAGAAATAAAGAGCTTTAAGCATTGAACTAGACATTCTGCCACAAAGTTAAAGAAATACAGAACCATCATGATTACAACGAGACACAAAACAAAACAACCTTCCATTAATGACCACAAATAGCAAAAGATGGAAGAAAACCATTACAAACCAAAAAAAACACTCAATAGACATAGATAAAGAATAACCCCATTTGAATACAGAACCCTCATGACCAACCTGAAAACCAAAAGAACCTTCCATTTACGACTATAGACAACAATAGATGGAAAAAATCCCAATGCAAATAATAAAAAATAAGTGGATACCCATGGATAAACAATAACCCCAATTTAATACCGAACCTTCATCATTAGAAATAGTGAAAAAACCATAAGAACCTTCCATTTATGATTACAGACAGCAACAGATGGAAAAAATCCCATTGCAAACAAAAAAAAATAATTGAATACCCAGATAAACAATAACCCCATTTTAATACCGAACCCTCATGATTACAAACAGTGAGAAAACCATAAGAACCTTCCATTTATGATTATAGACAGCAATACATGAAAAAAATCCCATTGCAAACCAAAAAATATAAAACAATTGAATACCAATGGATAAACAATAACCCCATTCTAATACAGAACCCTCATGATTACAAATAGTGAGAAAACCATAAGAAGCTTCATCTTTGATCATAGACAATGATATATGGAAAAAATCTCATTGCAAACAAAAAATATAAAATAATTGAATACCCATGGATAAAAAATAACTCCACTTTAATACCGAACCCTCATGATTATAAATAGTGAGAAAACCATAAGAACCTTCCATTTATGATTATAGATAGTAATAGATGGAAAAAATCCCATTGCAAACAAAAAATATCTAAATTAATTGAATACCCATGGATAAGTAATAACCCCATTTTAATACCAAACCCTCATGCTTACAAATAGTGATAAAGCCATAAGAAGCTTCCATTTATGATTACAAATAGCAATAGATGGAAAAAATTCCATTGCAAACAAAAAAAATATAAAATAATTGAATACCCAGGATAAAAAAACAACCCCATTTTAATACCAAACCCTCATGATTACAAACAGTGAGAAAACCATAAGAACCTTCCATTTATGATTACAGGCAACAATAGATGGAAAAAGTCCCATTGCAAACAAAAAAATATAAATTAATTGAATATCCATGGATAAAAAATTACCCCATTTTAATACCAAACCCTCATGATTACAAACAATGATTACAAAAAGTCAAAAAACCATAAGAACCTTCTGTTTACAGTTACAGACATCAAAAATCATAATACCCATAGACAAACAATAACCCCATTTTAACACTGAACCCTCATGATTACAACTAGATATAAAACGAAAAGAACCTTCCATTTAACAAAATAAAACTCAATACCCATGCATAAACAATAAACCCATTTGAATACCGAAGCCTAATGATTACAACTAGACCGAAAACAAAAAGAGCCTTCCATTTATGACCACTAACAGCAATATATGGAAGAAATCCCATTGCAAATAGAAAAAATAAACCGAGATATTGCATGCATAAACCATACAACAAAAAATAGAAAAAACTAAATAAATCCTCTCTTTTTTTGAGCTAGAAAGATCATTGCCTTAGTAGAATAAGATATCCTTTCTAAGGTCAAAGGACAAATGAGCGAAGCCACGAGCAGAAGGAGAAACCAGTGGAGTCATCACCAAAGCCGAAGCATTTTAAATCCCTAAACAAAATACCCATGAACAAACAATAACCCCTTTTCAACACTGAACCATCATGACTACAACCAAGTAGAAAATGAAAAGAACCAGATAGTAAATGAAAAGAACCAAATAGAAAACAAAAATAACCTTACGACCACAGGCAACAATGAATGGAAAAAAACCCATTTCGAAACACTGAACCAAGACTTAGTACCCATGCATAAATAGTAAACCCATTTGAATACTGAAGCCTAATCATTACAAGCAGATGGAAAATGAAAAGAGCATTCCATTTACGACCACAGAAAGCAATGAAAACAAGAAAAAACCAAATAAATCCTCTTTTTTTTTAGCTAGAAAGATCATTGCCTTAGCAGGATAAAATAACCTTACCAGGGTCGAAGGAAAAACGAGCGAAGCCATGAGCGGAAGGAGAAAACCAGTGGATCCGTTGCCAAAGCTGAGTTCTTTGGAGCACGAAGACCAGCTAAAATGTAGCCAAGGTGACCCACTTTTGGTGCCCTCTGCAACGACCAAACGTGGAGCGCAGAGTTGGTAATGGCGTGAAAGGGTTTGTTGAGTGTGAATGATGGGAGCATTGAACTCTCCATAGCTATGAAAATGCAAGCCACAATACCCAATGAAATGCAGAGGGAAGTGGAGTAAATCATCTACAGGGAAGTAATTGCGGGAGTTTTGCACTGGTTTGTAAATGCGAGAGTGTGTGATGAAAAGGTGGCAAGTTACTCTCATGCCACTCAGTATGCTGAGCACAACTCACAATGCCACTTCCCGCCAGTGGGGTAAGTTGTGTCTGGTCGTCGGTCGGTAGTAAAAAATAGCCAGGAAATTGACTCCACCAAACACACATGTTGTCCACATGGCAAATCAAATTTCCACGGTGCAAAATGAAATATTTAGAGAGTTCACGTCATTATCTACGTGGCAAAGGTAATTTTTTTATTTTGGATGACATGGCATGCTAGGTGGAGGGGTGAAGTTAGGGTGATCCACTATGGGTCCCTCTCCCCTACCACCAAGTGGAGCAGGCCCCTATTCCACGAACGAGGCCAACTCTAAAGTAATATTCAATCATTTGAAAATATTTTAAATATTACTAAAACATAAACTTTATTCCACCAACCATCGCATTCAGAAGGCCCAAGAACCTGAAGATCAACTATTGAATTAGTCAATTTTTGGAGTACTTTTCCCTGAGCCCTCAGAAAAAATTCACCCCCTTGCCACTGTATGGAATCAGAATATTCTACATAGGTACATTTAATCTTTTTCTCTGTGAATAAAAAATTAAATAAAAATAATTTTTTTTGCAATTTTTAATATTCTACAAATTTTATCAAAAAGTAAAAAAGTTAATTCAGTACCTTGGGTGTAGACAGGCCTACATAGGCCTTGTCAGCCCCATATTGGTTGTACCAGGAGCCCATAGGGTTCAAGCCCTAGGCCCCTTTATATGCAAGGTGTAGGAACCCCACGTGGTAGGGGTGAACCCCCCTAGGACCCTTATTTATAGGTTTTAAAAATATATATATCTTTAAACTATGTGGACCCCTTGCTCAATAGGCCCATGTGGCCAGTCCATTTAATTTGGAGTTTTTTTAATCTTTTTTGCCATTTCTGGAAACACCTTTGGCAACTCCACTAGATCCAGCGACCTCCACTAAAGTTATCACCTCCTCAAGAGTTAGTAGCATATTTGGTTATCCTCCAGATCTGGCCAAGCTCCAAATTTAGTTGGAAGACCTCCACATTTGATAGAGCCTCTAAACTTAGTCATATTTTTACTTTTAGCAGTGCTCTAGGTTTATCTAGTGATAACTAAACTTAGTGGTTTCCCTAAAATTGGTGGAAATTCTACCAAATTTAGAAATAGGAGATTTGAAATTCTTTGCCCCTCTTCATTGACAATTTTGAATTGCAGTTCAACTTCGGAGGCTAATATCTTGGGCTCAGGCCCTCCTTTTTCTAAGCAATTTTTTTGTTTGGGCTAATTTTTCATGCTCTACGTACTGATGTAGACAATTTCTAATTTTGATACATGAATTTTCTAAAATTTATAATTTATCATAGGTGTTGCTGCATAGTTCTCATTTTGGGAATTTCCAGGGCTTTGTTCAGGCTCATACAAGGTTCCTTTCTGGTACAATTTTTTTAGAAGTGCATAATTTTTCATGTACTTAATAGTGGTGCTATCAAATTCTACCCATTGTAATAAAATTATACTTACAAAATAAGGCCCTATTTTGGCAAGTTGTAAAGCATTGAAATCAAAGACCACTTTACATTTTTGCATATGTTGATTTGGTTATCAAACTGGTGTAATATATTCTCTGGTTAGATTGAGTTACTAATATTTATACTTTGGTATTGCCTTGTATATGACTACTAATCCATGGGGCCTTGATCTCACCTTGTCTCAAGCCATAAGGCTACCAAATGTTATTCATATAAATATAATATGCTAAAATTTTAGTGAGTTGTGACTAAGGCTCTGAGGGGCTTACAATCATGCATCATGCTATGTTATTACAATGAGTTGTGGTTGAGGTTGCGAGAGGCTCACAATCATGTGTCATGTTTTGTTATAGAGAGCTATAGCTTCAAGGTTCTAGATGGACCATATAGTCCTTAGCCATAGTTGTATGTTATCACTCTATCATATTGTTATCTTTCATCTCATTCAATTTTCTCTCTGTAGATGTATTGTTACCATTGTTCAAGACCTATCAACCCTTGTGAGTGGTCACTATAATCATTTCATAGTTTGTTTCGAGTATTACTAACTAGATATAAATCTAGTGCTCATACATATTGATTGTTGCCAGTGTATAAGGAATCTAGACCCTCAATTGGAGTTAATAGCTCTGTTAGCTATACAAATAATTACAATTGGTAAGTTTAGAGACCCCAAGTTGGGTCGAACACTTTTGTTCCCATGTGTAGCTGAGTATAAATCTCCTTACATCTATATACATGTTGTGAAGAAATGTCATCTTGGTGTATAAAGGATCATTTGAGGTCAGGTGCAAGGCCAATCATAAGTCATTGTATTTCTGTGTTATTGGAAAGTCGTTCAAGCATTGTAATGGCCATGTGAGTCCAAGTATGGGATAGCTCATAACTTGGTATAGGAAGGCTATAGGTCTTGGTTAGGTTTAGTCTCACTAAGTTATGGTCTATGAATAAACTCCTTAAATTACTCTTTTCTTTTATTGGACCCTTCTCATTTGAGGTTAGTCAACCTCATGGTTTAGAGGATCACTCAAGTTGATAGATGTATAGTGCTACCTATTTGTGGTAAAGGAAATAGTCTAGTAAATGATTAAAGAGATATAGACATGTTGCATGTGATTATTTATAAGTCGTTGATATTGCATTGGTCCATAAGGGTCATGAGGAACTCAATAATAGTATACATCCCCATATGAATTACATATGCCCAAGTTAGCATTTGTTTACATTTATTCAAATAAAATGGTGTCAATGTTATTATGTGGGTAAAGCCCCACAGTTATAAACTATATAGTTATTCAAGTTCATTATTGTATTCCTCTCAAGGGTAGTGGTATATCAGGAGAATGGAAACATAATTAATCATATGCTTACATTACCGCATTCAATAAAACATCTCAAGGGTAGGGCATACCAAGAGATCTAAAAATAATAGATATTGTGTCATTGTTCATCTTAGCAAACTCTAAAAAAATGAGACCATCTTAGGGTAAGAAATATTGAGAGATTGGGACTCAATGGTTATATACCAATCTGAGACCATCTTTTATAGCAAAAGGCTAGTATGACCATCTTAGGGTAGGGAATATCAGGAGATTGGTGTCTAAAGAATAATATACATTTTAGCATATAGTTACATTTTGTCAATCATTAATCATAAGGAGAGTCAAGCAAGAGATAGTAGTGCGTGAATGGATCAACCACATTTATGTGGTTTAATATTGAATTATTTAGCCAAAGTGATGCAATAACTGTATGCATCGTTAGTTTAATATATTTGTAGACTCATGATAGTCAAAAATCATGGTAGCTAGAGGGTATCTAGGGATTGCCTGATTGACTAATGTGACAGGTATTCATATTTACACTTAGTTCTCAGATTTGGTTCTACATTTGATGTCCCCATCTATCACCCTCATCAAAGGGTCGGGCCTCTTCTAGTCGGAAGATGTGTAGGGTACCGTCAGGTCTATAGTTGGAGGTGAATCACTTGGATGATGTTCTTCCTCCTACAACTAATTGACCATGTTGCTTGCACTCAAATGAGACATGATTATGACTATTGGTCAACCAAATTTGTAATGAAAAGTTAAACCTGTATAATTGATGTATTTAAATGGATTAGAAGGACATTTGTCCTAATATGAGATTTTATCTTATTATTCTTTCAATTGTAACTTGTATCATGATAGACTATGTAATGATGGCATCTTTATTTGAAATGTAGAATCTATTTATGCTTGAAAAAAATAAATTCAAATTGTGGCATTTATGTGTTATTTAATTTTAGATTTTTCATTAATTGTTATTATTAAATTGGGTGGCTCGTTACATAGTGTATTGGTTTAGTTTTATTTATTGTTTGGACAACACATCATTTCTATCATGAGACATTTACACTATGAATTTATGTTGGATTATGTGATGTTATATGTTTATACATGTTTTCGATTATTCATTATGATCATGTTTCAATTTTTGCTATGCGTTTATGGTTCATATGTATATATGTGTAGATGTACATTATATCATGAATAATAATTTCACACATGTTTTCTATGGTAATCAATGAACCCTAATAATGTAATTGAAACCTAAAAATATGAATCAATTATTAAGGTACAAAAGGAATTACATAAGCAAGATCACATGTAATGAATGAAAAAGAAACCTCATTAGGAATAGTGTCAAGTTCAATGTGATGTTCTTTCCATTTATATTGTCCTTCTTAAACTAGCCATTTCGTCATGTCTTTAGGTTGGTAGCCTACTTCATGGTGCCTTGTAGCCTCTTGTTATTTACCAAATCATTTAAAACCTTGTTCATTTTTACCCACTCTAGTTCTTTTGTATCCTAGTTTATACACAATTTTGTATCTAGGAGCATATATTTGTTTGAATGATGGATTAGGAGGAGATGGTGATTTGGGTGTAGACGTATCATTTTTAGGATCACTTTCACACATACATGCTTCCTTTGTATCCTTATATGCCTTAGGATTTTTTCTTTGATGGATTGGTCCATGTAAAGGGATGGTATATCGTAAGCTTTAGGATCTAGATGATATTCACCTACACCACAAGGCATAAAATCTAGTGCACCCTAATCCTTATCATGTAAAGTACTTTATTCATGTGCTAAGCATTCATTTTGTGTCATGTAATTGTTAGATTTATCTATTGGAGTACACTTATTGTACAGTTAAAGATTTATAGGTATGTGACAAGATTCCCCTTATGCCAAAATTTGACCCATTGATTCAAAGTAGAGAAAATTTGTAATGCCCACAGGCATTTGTGCCTTTCTCTTCATTTTGTTTTGCGTATCGGTGTTATACGATACTTTTGTTGTGATATTTTGTATTGTAGATTGGTGATCGCTAGTCAATACCAATGTTTGATTTGGATTCTCGTATGTGTATATTTGGATCTATGAGACATTTATATGGATATATATCTTTGTGTGCATGCTTATATTATTGGAGTTTCAGCTTCATTATTTTCATTTAAATAATATCCTGGATGGGTAGATCTAATTTCCTTCAGTGTGATTATTTTAAATGATTATTGTCCCTAGATTGTATTTCTAGAGAATAATTTATTTAATTGGAATGTGCATACTGTACATGGTTAAGATTTATTTATGTAATTTATGTCATTCGCTTCAGCTATTGTCATGTATTGGACAAATGCACGTAATATTTGCATTGAGTGTACAAGAAATTTCATGTATTGACCAATCAGTGAAATGTGGAGAATGATGATATGGGATGCTTAGTCATCTCATGATTATCCTTGTGTTGTTAAAACCAGTGAAAATTGCATCTGAATTGATAGCGATTCTAGGTCTCCCTTGTGATAGACCTATGAATCTCTTCTTGGGTGTGTTTAATTTATCACTTGTGCAATTCTGTGTGTGCTTGGTGTGTGTGAAATGAGTTATTGTGTCTTGGAAATCATTGGGTTATTCTATTTACTCCTTAGAGAAAAACATTTAAATGATTGATAATGTGTTTTAGAAATTTAATTACGAAAGCCTTTTTATTTAAGTTGCTTGGTGATTGAAATAGATTTAATTTCTAATATTAGAAATATTATAGTTTTAGATTATTGTTTGAGTGAAATTAACTTTGGGAAAGTTAATTGTTAGTTCTAACCTAATCCTAATTAGTGGAATATACATAAAAGGGATTTGTATTTGGATTTCATTATGCATTGTTGATATTTTGGAGAGCAAAATTGGAGAAAAGACTCATTTTTCAAACCCTTCTTTAAAGAATTTGATTTTTGATTGCTTGGAATTGAAAGATGATTGAAGATAATTTTTTGGCAACTGGATTTAGAATCCATTAAGGTAATTCTTTTCATGTTTTCTTTTGAATTGAAAAATTTATTTGAATTTTTCATTTATAAGAATTATTGAATTTTGGAAAACTGATTTTCCTACAAAGGGGATGTAAAAAAATTTTAGACTGCTAATTTTAATATGAAAAGAGTGTTGTTGGGTAGATTAGGCATAAGAGGGTATGCTTATATTTTCATTTTTTGCATTTCTTGCAAAATATGAAAATTGCATGAATTTACCTATTTCACCCTATCAAAATTTGTTCAAAAAATTATGTGATTGTAAAAGTTTATTGTTGAGCTAATTTAGATCAAGAGGGTATTTTTAATTTTTTGAAAATTTGATGTTTTGTGAAAAAAATGAATTTTGGGTGTGATTTGGAGAAGGATGCTCCAAGATCCATCAATGGCAGGCACTGGACATTTGTGAAATATTTATATTTTATTTTATTGAATTTTAAAATTTCTAAATAGTGATTATTATGTGGAGCATTGAATTATCCCATAGGTTTGATTTTGTATACAACATTGGGAAGCACATTTTTTGGGAAAACCGCTCCTTTCCTATTCTCAAGCTCCTTGAAGGAGGTTGGCCTCTAAACTGTGTAGGATAGGAGGATACCCGTAGGAGGCTTGGGTTGGCCTAATACTGAGGTGAGAGTGGCACACTTGAGTAAGTGACCCCATCACCTTTGGTTGAGATGTATTTTTGGTTAAGTGCGTGTACCTTGTGAGAGACCCTCCTTACAGAAGGTAAGTGTGCAAGCCTTGCAAGAGACCATCCTTACCGAGGTAAGTGTGTGCGTTCGTAAGTGACCCCTTTACCTCTGAGAATAATTCACTGGGTGAGTGCTTACTTGAGACCTTCATGGTTTTTTATGCTTTCTATCTTGGTTATGGAGAACCAAGAGGAAGTCCACCCCAATATCTTAGCCACACTCCTCTCGTCCTTATTGATTGGATTATGAGAATTTAATCTTATGTTGAGACAACCATGTTGTACCTTGTATATGATTTATGTCTTCTTGTGCATTGATTGGCATGTGTGCCATATGTTACCTTATATGCTGGTAGTATTATGAGTTGCCACATGTGTGTTGTGTGCATTGATTGGCTTGAGTGTTTCCATGTATTCCTTGGATGTGTGAGAGTTTTGGCTTGGATAGAAGTGTTGCCATGATTATCTTCTCTATAGCTTGGGGGTTGCTTAGAGTGGCATAGACATATATTTATCTTGACAATGGTAATATGGTAGGCTGGTGGGTAACATTTCCCCATTAATCTTATTGAGATGATCTTGCAGGAGCTAGATGGTTCCCTTGTTCATTCTTGGCTTTGAAGCATGTTGTAGTATGTGCCTACAAGAGCACTTTGGATGTGATTTATTATTGATGTATATTCATGCTTTGTGTAATTTATTTATTAGAGTTTGGCCTTTCCATGTTTGGGAAGTAGATTTCATCATGTTATTATTTTATGATGTTGTTTCATTAGAAAATGAATTATGTTTTGGATGGAATTTATCAGACATTGTAGCATTATCTCATGTGATGAATAAGGTTAAGTGAGGGTGTTGGAGTCCTCTATTTTATATGTTATGATTATATTATGCCATGTTTATTGATTGGGATGTATTGTGCCCACATTATGGTTGAGTTTCCCATGATTAGTTTTGGCTCATTTTGACATTGGTGTCAAACGAGCGTGGAATTCCATTTGGTATTTCTCATATTGATATGTATGTTAGAGCATTAGAAATGCTTATATTTCGATCTATTTAAGTTGTTATCATGTTTGGATATTAGATAGCATGTTGGTTTGGCTTGTTTGGATGCTTTTGTTTTGTTGAGAGAGGTGTGTCCATGGTGTTTACCTTCTCTCTAGTGCCTTGGTTCATGCACTTGACTTGCTTGTTGATCTCCATTCTTGTTGGAGAGCATTTTCAACACACGTTTGCATTGTTGAACTTTTATGGCCTTATGACTCTTGTTTTATCTTTTGGATGTTTGTAAGGTGTTCTTGAGTGTTTCTAGGGCTTGTAGTGGCCTTGGGGAGGTGTGTGTGTTTTTCCTAAATCTGTGCCTTTGATAAATTATGTTCAAGGATTGTTCAAGGACTACAACGCCTAGAAAGGGCTCTAGCACCCCAGGAGAACACTAGCACCTAAGAGGGACACCAGTACTAAGTGCTAGAGTCCTAGAAAAGTGCTAGAGTCCTTGTATGCATTATCATCCTATTCCACACTATAGTCTTGTGCCTTCAGACAATGAGCACTTCTTGATATTTTCAGAGAAACTTTCTATACAATAGATGTTCCCCTTGGTCCTGTGAGTCTTCCCATGTGTTCATCTTGATTGGACATGATGTATTTTGGAAGTTATGACCACTTTTGTCGTGGGAAGCATGCTTCGTGTAGAGTCTATTGGTTGTCATGGTTTTTGGTGAAGGTTGTGATCCCCCTAGTGGATTCTCTTCTTGATTAGGTTGTTCCTTGTGCTTGGGGGTTGTTTTGTGTCATGATGGGATGGATTTGAGGTGATTATCACCATCATATTATTCTGGATGAGGTTACAAGAGTGAGAGGTTGTGGATTAGCATCTGACCTTCATTGTGGAATGAGTTCCATTGTCTCATAGTGTTATCGTGGTGTCCTTGTCACATGATTAGTTAGTCTTCCACTTGTGTCTTGTTGGTGTGTTTGGACTCTAAGTGGTCACCTTGATTGTTTTGCGTCATGTTCTAGAGTGTTGTCATGGGATGCTGAGATGATTCTAGTACGTGATTGTGTAATTGGGACATGTACATGTCACAATTACATCACGAAAATTTTTCTCATCCTATTTTTGTGCGTTAATGTCCTAATGTAAAAGCTAGGGCATTACAAAATTACTTTCATGGCATGTAGTTCCATAGACACCCAAGAAAGATGTTTTATGTCAACTTTTTGAGAATTACATGGAACAATCTATCTAGCTTACATGGGCCAACCTAAATTGAAAGAATATAGTACCCAAAAAAGATCTAGGCATATTGTTAAATCCTCTAATAGTAAGATTAGATAGTTGTATTTTTGACATGTCTACTTCTAATTATTTCAAACAATCCTAGTACATGTGTTGAGGGTAGATCTATTGTCAACTAAAGATCATTTGATAAATAGATTGTCACACTTAACCACGATATGCATATAGGTATCAAGCCTCTTTAGGGACTTTCTTAGTTGGAATCTCATTATCATTTAATGAAATAGATTGATGTTCCTTGTGGCCAATAGACTTAATCAAAGATGTAACTAATTATGGAGAAGTATTGAAACCAACTTGGATTTTCTCTAAGGATTTTTGCATTATATCTCTATAAAGAGGTAATGTGCATATTAAATCCCATAGATATATTTTAGCTAGAGTGATTTGTAGTATTTGTTAAATAATGTCACACTCCTTTTTTTTAGATTTGGTTTGACACGTAGGAGGTAAATTAATCATATTGGTTGGTAGGATAGGTGGTAGGAGATTAACATCTTGTCTTCTTCCTAACCTTTGATGTGTATGCCCCACCAAGTTAAAATTCTGTGAATCCAAGGTGACATAGAGGTAAGTTATACGAGATACATAATCCATGTTGATAGAATTAGGGTCCAAAGGAAGATCATTAGAGGTCATCTCTAAGTTTTAATTATCCTCATGTAAACAAGGGATGAAAAACATGCAATGAATGTGTTGGCCAAATTCACAAAGGAGGTGTAGGGAAAACAAGATGAATCAAACCATTACAAATCTCTACAACTAAACTATAATGTAAACTTGTTAATTTTGGTAAATCTCATATAATCCTTAGATGGAATTTATGAGAAATTAGAGATTAATTGGGATTAAAACTGTGACAATAATTAAAATCTAAATCCCAAGTCATCATCAAGTAACCTTATTAAATTAAATCATATTAATTCTTTTTGAATTAATTGATTCAATTTCAAAGTCTTGCTAGGAGAGATTTAGTTTTTCACTAACTTATTTAATTCCTTAAGGATTAAATAATATTACTATAATGTGCAAAGTTAATTAAATTTTGTACTATGGTAAAATGGGTAAGTGATAGCGAAGGTAAGTGGTGGTCTCAAGTGGCGGTAAATTAATGTTTTTTAGAATTAATTGTTTTCCAGAATGTAAAGTGGTTGGGAAAATCTCGAGGAGGTGATTTTATAGAAAAGTGGACAAATAATTCAAGAGGGAGAGTTTAGTAAATGGGAAATAACGAGTAGTTACCAACTACTTATGTGCCAGTAAATCTTTAAAATGGGATTTTTCCATTGTAAGAGGGTTCTTCTCTCTCTGGAAATTGGTTTTCAAGAAAAGAGGAATAATGTTCTATTGGGGGGGCTCATTGTGATAATGGATGTAATGTTTTAAAATATTATTATTTGTAAAACATCAAGGGTTTTTGACATTCCATACCTATTCTGTGTAATATTTCCTGGGGGACAAAGTATTAGTGATGTGTCTTGATTCATTAATACAAAAGAAACTTGATATTGGTATCAATATTTCTTATTGTTATGTTATTATCTTTTCTTATGTTAAGTTGGTGACAAGTTGAATACAAAGGAAGATTTGCATAGTGTATCTGTATACGTGGTGTTGAAGGCCTATTCATTTCATGTTTATACTATTGGGATACCTGCAATCTTATGTCTATATGGTATTGTGATAGTATTATTGTAATCAAGTGTTTCAATATCTAGGTTTCATTCCCATTCCTATGTCTAGGTGAAGCCACAATCATTACTTTACTCCCAAATGTATTTCCTGTAAGTGTGTTGGGCATTTGCAGTTTTCAATTGGTTTTATTTATTTAAAAATATCCTTTCCTGCTTTCAGGTTAAAAGCATACCCTTAAAGTTAGGTTATCATAAAAAGGGAGCTGCCCCTTTTCCAAATGCAGAGAGCGATTGTAAAATTCATTTACAATTCGTCCAACTGTTAGTGCATTTGCCACCTTAAGTTGAGCAAAACATACAGATAGTTTTGGGTGACAAATCTATTCACTAATAAATTTTTGGCAACTCTGCTGAGGAATGAAGGTGTCAGTGTATTTTCTTTCCTCATGAATCTAAGGATAGCTCAAACCCTAGAATGGAGGTTGGCGACTCTATTGAAAATGAATACCAAAAGATGCTTGTAAAGTACCTTGAAGTATTGAAAGATTGGATTCCTACAAGCAATGAAAATGAAGCAAATATCTTCCTATTTGTGCCTCCTTTCAAGCACAATCAAATCATTGAGGTAGTAGGTGATTTAATAAAAGAGGTGTGGTTCTTAAGAAACTTCTATAGTGTTGTACTGATTAATAAAAAAAAAAGATTTCCATTAGATCTGAATGAAGAAGAACATAAAGAAGAAGTTGGTAGCACTGAACATGAGGACGAAGGAGATCTTGAAGCCAAAACAAACAAAGATGAACAAGAAGAAAATCTGGAAAATTTTCAGCCTCTTGAATTTCTAGCCCCAAGTTTGCTATTGGAGACATCCAAGGAAGAGTTGGAAGAGTTGGTTCAGCCGCATTCAGTTGAAAAGCCACGAGAACAACCATTGGACAAAGTTATTGGAGGTATGGATAATCTTGTTGACATTTAATTTGCATTCGTGGAGGAAGATATGTTTGTTGCACACCCTCTTATATATGCAAACAATGTTAATAATCCAATAGTTTATGAGGAAAATGAGTGTCCCATTCCTGTGGTCATACAAGGAAGTAATTTGAATATTACTGCTATTCATGGCCAAACTTTTATATTTATTTTTCCACCTACACCCCATGCCTTCCCTATTGGTGCAATAAGATTCTTGCAGAAACTATTGTTCACATCCCTGCGAAAAATGTCCTCATATGACCCAAAGTTGACTCAGAAGGGCTCATACTTCATCCAACCCGTGAATGGCCACATTTTGTTTGCCAAATCTTCCTCTGTCCCATTGTACATAGCCCATTTTCTGCTTCAGTTTTGGTTTTCTTTGTGCTTGTGTTTCGTGTGTTGTGTGTTTTCAATAAGCTACAGCATTGTGGTATCTTCCCCCTTCCTACCTTTCATTGATTGTTGAAGTTTTAATTTCTTTTATCAAATCCTTGTGTCGCTGCCAATTAGATAACCTTAATCCAAAACCATCTCTACATATAAAACTTTTTCCATAGCTGTGGCTCGATAGTCTCACTGCACCTAAAGGAAATTTCTGAATCATGTTCCCTCATAGTTGATGGATATGATTGGTTTCTGCCTATTTGTCTTGAGAGTGAAACCATAAAGAGGTGATGTGGATATAGTGGGATTTAAACATGAAATGGTGGATATAGATGTATATGCAGGAGGCAGGGCACTATCAATGTTACTCAATAATCACCTTGGTAGTTATGCTCAGCTCCCTTCACCGTGCCCTAAACTCAATACTACGCAGTGAGTTTTGCTCCAAATAGTAAGCAAGTTTCTCCAAATATTCCCAGCTCTCCTCCCAGCACATCAGATGTCTTTATCACTTTCCTATTTCATTGCATCGGTGGGGCAGACTGGTTATTTCAAATTCATTTGGGTGTTTTACATTGCGGATACTTTTTGTCTTGGGAGGATTCATCATTTCACAGGATTTCATCCATATATGGTGAATATTGGAATAAATCAATACCTCAATGACTTCTCGGTATGCTTAACACTAATAACATCATAAGTGAATCCACCTATGTGAAAGCTATCTTCAAGAATAGAGGCTTGTCTATTCAAGGTTTGTTCTACCAGATCATCATTGTAGATCAAGTTGGCTTTTCAGTATTTTTAAGCATTCTCTTCATCTGGGCTATGTGGAGTGCCAGAAAAATAGTGTACAATTTGTCTGACAACATGGATTTTCAATCCATTCATTTTTGCTGTTGATACAAGGGAAGCAACTACTATTGCTATGGTGATAGGGCCCAACGTTCCAAATAGAATTTGAAAGAAAATATAGGGGAACTTACATAGGTCATGTTACACTTTATTCCCACACAATAAGCTTGTGGAAAGAGCTTTGATTGATTGCTATTGACTGATTTTTTTAGACATGTCAATTCTACCGGAAAGGATGCCTCTCATATTTATGAAGTTATATACTTATTAGATTTGCAGGATACAACTTGGGTTTCCTCAACCTATTTCTTGCTATTGGAGTAGCTATATCCCAGCAATTACTCAAATTCACCCAAGTGAAGAGTAAGTAGATACTACAGAAAATTAAAGTATAGAGCTCGAAGAAATGACTTAACACCCAAATTGATGTTTGCAAAGTTATCAGGATTATTAGAGAAGTGAACTTTTATATGCTTTATATATGGGATGCTAGTCAAATGTTATTCAGGTCACTTAGTGCGTAGGTAGTAATTCATCAACTAGTGATACCACTATGTGTATCAATTTCTTTCAAATATTGCCTCAAAAGTTTTGAGAAGTTGAATAAGAATTTTTATCAAGGATGAACAATATACCTGGGAAGTTTTGACCCCTGCACTTGGTTATCATTGTGAGAACTTTTGATAATCACCATCTTCAAGAAGGGGTTGGTGACAAAGTATCAGCAACTAAAGGTTCAAAAATTGGAGAAAGAGGGATAAATCTGAGTGAAAACAAAAGCAAAGGATACAGATTGCTCATTCTTTATATCAAGATGCCAACATTTACCTTTTCAATGATCCTCTTAGTGTTGTTGATGCACATATTGGGACACACATTTTCCAGGTGAAGGCAAATTAGATAAAACTAGTGATCTGCTGATCACAAAACAAACCAAATGCAAAAGCCCAGATTGCCTTAGAGATGAAGAGGCAGGGCATCAATATATAGAGTTCTAAATTTACAAGGGAGTTATGGCACACAACCACAATGCCAATAACTCAACCATAAAACTAAATGTAAAACAACAAAGTCAAGAAATGCAACTACAAATTTAATGAGCCCAATGGGCATTACAAATATGTCAAAGATGGCTACTGCACATGCTCTTGACTGTTGCATATGATAATTGTTGTCATTCTCCCCCATAATGACCATTGGAAAGAACTTGGAGTAGATCTCTAAGTGTCTCAAACCTTTCACGAGATAGAGGCTTCGTGAAGATGTCTGCTATCTGATCCTCTGTACTACAGTACACAATCGCGATCAATCTCTGTTGAACCAACTCTCTGATGAAGTGATGTTGAATCTCAATATGTTTGGTCCTACTATGAAACACCAGATTCTTAGTCATCTGTATAGTACTCTTGTTGTCACAATACAAGGTAGGTCCATTCTATATCTGGTGCAAATCCTCCAATAGTCATCTCAACCACACTGTTTGGCATGCTGCAAATGTTGCAGCTTTATATTCTACCTCTGCTGTAGAAAGTGATACAGTTGGCTATTTCTTGGACTTCCAAGAGAATATTGTAGAACTAAGACTAAAAGTATAACCAGAAGTAGACTTCGGATCATCTATGGAACCTGCCCAATCTGAATCTGTATAGCTAATCAACTTACTATCCTCTGAATGTCAAAATCTAAGACCATAACTTAATGTCCCTCTAACATATCTAAGAATCCTCTTAGCTACACTCCAATGTGTTTGCTTAGGTTCTGACATGAACCTAGATACCAAGCTCACTGTATATGTGATATCTGGTCGAGTAGTAGTTAAGTAGATCAAACTACCAATCAACTGCCTGTATATAGTGGGGTCCACTCGATCTGACACATCCAAGTTAAACAACTTAAGTCCAACTTCAATGGGTGTTGCAACTAGTTTGCAACTATTCTCTAAAATTTCTGGAGGATGTCTAAAGCATATTTTTTATGAGACATGAATATATCACCTTTGTTTTTCCATACTTCTATACCAAGAAAATAGTGCATCTACCCCAAATCTGTCATCTCAAATTCAGCAACCATAGCTACTCTAAACTTTGCAAATAAATATGAATTGTTCCCAGTATAGATAAGATCATCAACATAGAGAACTAAGAAAAAAATATCCTTAGTCGAGATCCTAATATAAAGATTTGGATCTGATTGACTTCTTAAGAAAAGTTTATGTTGTAGGTATGAATCTATCCTTGAATACCATGCTCTTCGTGTCTGCTTAAGACCATACAAGGCCTTCTTTAATCTATAAACATAATGTTCTTTAGAAGGTAATTCAAAACCTCTAGGTTGAGAAACATACACTTCCTCATCAATATATCCATTCAAAAAGGCACTCTTTATATCCATTTGATAAACTACCCAACTCTGCTGAGCTGCCAAAGCCAAAACCAATCTAATAGTATCCATTCATTCTACAGGTGCAAATATTTCAGTGTAATCAATACCTTCATATTGAGTGTATCCTTTAGCTACCAATCTAGCCTTATGCTTATCAATGCTTCCATCAGATTTATACTTAGTTTTATACACCCACCTTGTACCAACAATTTCCTTACTAGGAGGTAGTTGAACCAAATCCCATGTGTCATTCCTTTCAATTGTTTCTATCTCACTATTCATTGCTTCAACCCACTCTTCTTTTTCTTGAGCTTGTTCAAATATTTGTGGCTCATGACTTTCCATGATTTGAGTCATCAAAGCATAATTCACTTTTGCTTGTGATCTTGTTGTCATTTTGTCAAAATTTGAATCCAACATGAGAGTTGATGGATGATTCTTTTCTGTCCTCCTTTGATATTTTTGATACTTTCTTGTTCTTGTACTAGAAGACTCAGGTTCATTTTCTTCTTCTTCAACTTCATCAATCATTATTTCTTTTCCCTTTGTTTCATTTTCCTTAGTATATTATGCTGCTTCATTGAATACCACATCTCTACTTATAACAAGTTTCTTTCCTATTGGGTCATACAATCTATATGCTTTATTTTCTGATCCATACCCAATAAAAATACATTTTAGGCCTTTATCATCTATCTTAGACATTTTTTCCTTTGGTATGTGTGCATAAGCAACACACCCAAATACTCTCAAATGTTCAACACTTGGCTTTACCCCAGACCATGCTTGTTCAGGAGTCATTCCCTTAACTGATTTTGTAGGACTCCTATTGAGAAGATATACAATTGTGCAAACTGCTTCTGCCCAAAACATCTTATATAAATTCTTCTCTTTCATCATACTCCTTGCCATTTCAACAATGGTTCTATTCTTTCTTTCAGCAACTCCATTTTGTTGTGGAGTGTAAGAAGTAGTGAACTCTCTCTTGATTCCATGATTTCTACTAAAATCTAGAAACTGATTTGATTTGTACTCACCCCCATTATCTGACCTTATCACTTTGATGTACTTACCACTTTGTTTTTCAACCAACCTCTTGAATTCTACAAACTTGTCAAACACTTCTGATTTTCAAACTAAACAATATACCCAAGTTTTTCTTGAGTAATCATCAATGAAGGTTAGAAAATACTTTGATTTATTTAAAGAAGGTGTTTCCATAGGACCACACAAATCTGTATGGATTATCTCAAGATGTTGCTTAGCTCTACTAGATTTACCAACTAGATAGCTAGCTCTATGTTGTTTTCCAACAACACATTCTTCACACACTTCTTTTGTATTTTCAATGAATGGTAGACCCTCAACCATTTTAAATCTCTTAAATAAAATTAACCCACTCAAACTGAGGTGGCCATATCTTTGATGCCAAATTCTACTGTCATTCATTTCACTAAACCTTAATGCTTGGTTTCCTTGGGTGAAATGGAGAGGAAACATCCTATCACCTGTTATCTTTGCTCTTGCAACAACTGCATTTCTTTTTAACTTATCTCTTATTATGCACTCTTTATCATCAAAAGTCACTTGATAATTTTTCCCTAACATTTGTCCAACAAACAACAAATTTTTTTTTAGGGCTGGAACCAATAATGTTTCATTGATATGTTTTACCTCACCATATTCTGTTGCAACTGCAATAGTACCCTTGCCTTTGGTTCCATGAGATTGATTATCTCCTAATACCACTGTACTATGATGGTTTTTATTTAATTTGATAAAAAAAATTTATTAGATGTCATATGTGATGAACATCTAGAATCAATGTACCATACATCATTCTCACTAACATTTGTATTGAAACAAGAAATAAACAAATTTTGTTTATCTTCAACAGTATTGTGAGTATTTCTCTTTTCTGTTTCACCTTCTCTACTCCAACATTCTGATGCATAGTGTCCAAACTTGTTGCAATGAAAGCATTGGACATTCTTTTTATCTCCCCCATTATTTCTACCTCTTCCTCTTCTTGTTCCTCTGAAGTTGTTACTTCTTCCTCTGAAACTATTACCTCTTCCTCTAGAATTGCTAGATTCACCTTTGTATTCATTTTTATTTTGATTTCTGAAAAATATGTTTATTTTACCTCTTATGCTTGCTTTAGAGGCAAATGCTTGTTCTAGACCTTCCTCATTACTTTTCATTCTTTTTTCAATAGTTAACAATATTCCACTTAGTTCATCTATTTGCATAGTTGTGAGATCTTTGGCAATCTCAATTGTAGAAACTACACCAAATTTAGGAACTAAACACCTTAAAATTTTTTCAATGACATGCTTGTCATCCACAGTTTCTCCTAAAACTTTCATTTGACTAATTAGGCCTTCTACCTTTGTTAGAAATTCATTTACACTTTCACTATTGACCATTTTTACATTTTCAAATTTTTTCCTCATTGTCTGTAGTTTTGCAATTTGTGCACCTTGATAATTGAGAATTTGCCATGCTTGCTTAGTATTACTAGCCCCACTTATCTTAGGAAAAATTGTCTGATTAATTGCACTTTGAACCAAAAATAAAGCTTCATTATCCTTCTTTATATTTTCTTTGTATTCTCTCTTTTGTTGACCATTTAATGCATTAAATGCAACTATATCTAGTTCTACATACCCTATTTGTACAATTTCCTACAAATCTTTGGATTTGAGTAGGGTTTGCATCCTAGTACACCACTATGTAAAATTGTTTCTTTCAAATACGGGAATTAGCATGTTAGACATAACACTTCCTGCATATTTGCCATAAGAGGAATATGCAAAGTAACCCAAAGGCTCAACACAAAAAATCCCCGAGAGATCTCTGCAAATAGATACTCTCCTTGTCCTTTCAAATAGGACCTACACCCAAAAAATAATTTTATATTATTTTGTCTTTGACATATAAGTGTCGATTGCAACCGATAATGCACTTAATTACAAATAATTAATTTATCTCTTTACAAATCAAACACTTTGAAAACTGTAAGCTTATAACCCTTCTAGATCAAATTTCATTGCTTTAAACATATGACTACCAACCAACACTTGTATTCACCTTTTTCCTTAAAATCAATAAAATGGCAGCATAAATACAAATCTCCTTAATATTTGAAACAATATTTTATTACCACTTCCCACTTATTGATTTTAAATATCATACCATTAAATAAGGGGGGGGCCACCTTACAAGGAATAAAGGAGATTTAAAAAAATATATACATGGAGGGTCTTATGACTTTTACGTGGCTTCTAAGAATAAAACTTTTAAGCTCTTAAAAATTTGAAAAAAAAGACATCCAAAAGAAGTCAAAGCTTTTCAAAAAAAGCTTTCACACGCAATAGACTTTTTATTTTTTAAACTTCCAAATACTGCCTCCCGTGAAAAGAAATTCACTCCTCGTTTCACAGCTTGCACGCCTCAAACACAGAGATATTTTGAAAACTTTTACAGGCAACTTCTTCACACAACATGCCTCCTCCCACGCTGGCACACGGACAAGGGTAAAGGGCAACGCAACCAAAACTTTTTTTAATGGCAGTCCAGCTCTTACTTCACCCTGAGCAGTCTCTAGCTTCACCTTGCTGCAATAGCTCTTCTGGTGGCTTGCTCTACTGAACTCCAATCTTACACAAAACAATAAATAGAATTGTCTGGCTCTGATACCAAATGAAGGCAAATTAGATAAAACTAATGATCTGCTGATCACAAAACAAACCAAATGCAAAAGCTCAGATTGTCTTAGAGATGAAGAGGCAAGGCATCAATATATAGAGTTCCAGATTTACAAAGGAGTTATGGCACACAACCACAATGCCAATAACTCAACCATAAAACTAAATGTAAAACAACAAAGTCAAGAAATGCAACTACAAATTTAATGCGCCCAATGGGCATTACAAATATGTCAAAGATGGCTGCTGCACATGTTGTTGACTATTGCATATGATAATTGCTGTCACCAGGAATGTCAACTTGGTGGTGAGATTACCCAAGCTGGAAAAAATGATGATATATTGTAATCAAACACACATTTTGAGGAATTGGTGGGTGCACATAAGAAAGCATTGAAATCCATCGATGCAAAAGAGAACTTTAAGATTCTCTCATCACAGATACTCGTGGAAGGATCATTTACTGATAACAAGACTAGCGTGAAAGATGTTAACCATAAATAGCTCTAGAAAAGGTACATGAAAAGCTTCAATCAGAAAATCATAATGAGACAGAAATAGATAAAGAAGACAGAAGTTCACAAATTGTGCAAGAAGAAGAAAGAGAGAAAGGTAGGATGAGTATGTGGGTGTAGTGGTCTTATATTACTTCTTTATACAAAGGAGCTTTGATACCTATCATTTTATTAGCCCACACATTATTTTAGCTGCTCCAAATAGGTAGCAATTACTGGATGGCATGGGAAACTCTTTTGACGGAAGATCAAAGTTGTTAGCAAGTCCCTCCTCATTCTGGTTTATATAACTTTGGAATTATGCAGCTCATTATGTATTCTTGTGAAGACTATTCTACTTTGTCTAGCTGGATTTTGAAAGTGCCAAACAACTTTTCAACGAAATACATAGCTGCATATTTCGGGCAGCAATGTCCTCCTTCGATGCAACCCCCAACTGGCCGTATACTGAATCGGGCATAAACTAATCAGAAGTAAAGTGGGCCAAGTCATTCCTTTTCAACTAGGACCTCTAGTTTTTACATTTATAGAGCTTTTAGGAATTATTGCGGTCATGTCTCAGTTGCTTGGCAGGTCATTATTATGTTCATACCGGTGCATACAATGTGTATATGGTATCAGCAATATTACATAGTGATATCTAGGGTTTTGTCTTTGCACATCTAGAGATCAAATCTGTTTACTAAAATCATCTCTTTTTTATCCACGCCAAGATATGGCGTTGGCATTTGATGAGTTTGGGAGGCCATTTATAATATTGAGGGGATCAGAAGGTGAATTCACTGTTTTGAGTTCATGGCAATCTAGCTCTGATGGAAGACAACCAGAATGGAACCTGCTTGCTGTGAAGGAGCATGTGGGAGTCTTCGTGTATAATTATACAGTAATGGGTTGTTCATGGTTTTACCCTATCCTATAAGATACTTTTCTATCTCTAAATGAAATAATATGAATGGATTCTGTCAGGTGCACGATTGATATTTACTTTTATCCTTGTATCAGAGAGCATATTATTATCATCCAAATGGCCAGACAAGAACAATAGTTGATAGAAGCAAAAAAAAAGAATGCTTCTCTTTTCTAAAATCACTAAGAAAGAGATTATTCAAAAGGCCAGAGAGGCGGCCAATTTCTTGAAGCGTGAGAATATCATTGAAGGCCTGCAAGATTTTTGTGTTGTGACAGAATTTGCACACGGTGAACTTTGTGACATTCAAATAACTTCAAATGCCTTCTTGAAGCACAAGTTCAAGCCATTGATAAACATCTGGTGAGGGAAATACATTATCTCAATCCTCATCGTGTCACCCAGCACGGTATGAAGTCCTAAAATATTCTCATTGGACCTGGACGAGTTGTCAAGCCTTGTGACTTTGGGTTTGCGAGAGCTATGTCTTATAATACTATGGTTCTTTGTTCCATCAGAGGAAGACCACTTTATATGGCTCTTGGACTGGAAAGGCTACAGTATGTGTTGTTGGAGACAGTGCTACCTATGAACGAGCTACTGTTTTTGGTGACGAAGTTGTAATTGTTGCCGCGTATTGCATCCCTATATGTAAGGCCGAGCGTGGAGGATTTAAAGATACTTTTCCTGAAGACTTGCTTGCCCCTATTTTAAAGGCAGTGATTGACAAAAAAGGAGTCAATCCAAATGAAGTTGGTGATATTGTTGTGGGAACTATTCTTGCCTCTGGTTCTCAAAGAGCCAGTGAATGCAGGATGGCTGCTTTCTAGGCTGGATTCCCGGAGACTGTACCTGTTAGGACTGTCAACAGACAATGCTCTTCAGGCCTTCAAGCAGTTGCAGATGTTATGGCTGCAATTAAATCTAGATTTTATGACATTGGTATTGGTGCACGGTTGGAGTCCATGACTGTCAATCCTATGGATTGGGAAGGCTCTGTTAATCGAAGGGTTGAAACCCAAAGGCAAGTACAAGACCGTCTTCTTCCGATGTGTATCACCTCAGAAAATATGGATGATTGTTATGGAGTTCAAGACCAGGCAACAGTTTAACCTCATAGGAAGGCAGCAGCAGCAACGGCTGCAGGAAAGTTCAAAGATGAAATCATCTTTGTTGAAACTAAACTCCTTGATCCTAAAACCTGTGACAATTTCTGAAGGTTTATACAAATGTGGAAAAAGGGACAGTTGCCATTATTTTAACTAGTTCAGGAGGATCTGAAAGGGACCATCGACCCTCGATTCATTCAATCAGGAGAGTGGCGACACAGAAGCTTACATCACCATCTCTCTCCCAAATGGACTGGCCAACAGGTGTTTAACGGCTAGTATCTTGCTTAGGTGGCACTTACCTTCTCATTTTTCAAGGCCAGTGGTGTTTTGCATTTTCCCGTCGTACTGGCCTATATTACTCTGCACTCCGGGATCTGGGAGGGGATGTGTCCCCTTGTAAGGCGAGCTCCCCATTAGATGGATGATAAGACTTGTTAAGCCCTCTTTTAGGCTTCCATCATGTTTTTAAATGGTTCGTATCAAAGCAAAGACGTTCCTTACAGCCGACGGTTTCGATTTGACAGGATACTCAAGCTCAAGGCGGCGGATTGCAAGCACAAGTTACTTGCTATTTATTATACACCTTGGCACATTTATTAGCGGACACTCCTGCTTTGCTTTATAGGAATCCCCACAAGGTGGCATTTTAACATCTCTTCCTAATTGTTCCTATCGTGGCTTGTATCCGGTTGTAGTGTTTGTGTTTTTGTGTAGGTTTCTGGGTATGGAGGGTGAAGTTTCAAACCACAGGAATCTACTTCCACCTTTCTTGTGGGAGCCAACAATATGATAAAGGGCAGTGTTAACATCCTAGATTTGAATCAGATTTTCAAGTTTGATTGCACTCTCACTCAATTTGCTGTTAGAAATGTCTGCAATCAACATTGGTTGGATGGCTCACCAGAACGCGAATTGCGCTGGTCCGACGTGGTGTCTGTGTTTTTATCCAACTTGATGGACATCACCCTTGATGCCAATTACGTCCTGCTGATTGCAATGGGTATAGTGAACAAAAAACTGTTCAGTGTCGATCAATGGAACACTGCCCTACTCAACTACGACATCCTCGTCGGTGATGCGTGGGTTGGAGGACTTTTCCCGGTTCGTCAGCTACGTTCTAAGAAGGCTTACGAATGTCTCTATCGGACAATGCAAAAAGGATTGGGATGTGGATGTATTCTCGAGCTGTAAAGGGCCATCAAGGGCCACTCCTTCTTCGTGCCGAAGACTCTTAAGGGTGAGGTGCAAGGAAGTTTTTATGGCAATTAAATTTCTTCACCTCCATGCTGTTGATCAGGGTCACCACCTTTCGAGGAATCCAGTCCATGATGCCTCCGATTCGGATACAGAGGAGGACATGAGCTTAATGAGGCGGATGAGCATGTGGCTGAGGGCAGTGCGGTGGTAGGTCTGAGGGGCTCGGGTGGTGGTTAGCGTACTTGGTGTTAGTGCATCTGTGTTTTGGCCCCTTCTACATTAATGTTTTGGCTTTTTTTTGTTTTTTCCGTGTCTTTACTGGCTCTGGTCTTTTTCCATTGTTTTGATCAGGGAGCTATATCCCTTCTTTGTAATTACGTTTATGATATTAATATATTTCCGAGGGTTTCCCCTCTTTCCGTTAAAAAAAAAAATTGTTGATGATAGTTTTCATCCCAATGCATTTTTGTTTGATCTAGCAAAGCTTAGACCTGTATTCAAGAAGGATGGTAGCACCACTACTGGAAATTCAAGCCAAGTCAGTGATGGAGTTGGTGTTGTATTTCTCATAAAGAGGGCAGTGGCCATACAAAAGGGTTTACCTATTCTAGGTGTTTTCAGGAGTTTTACTATTGTTGGAGTGGACCCAGTCATTGTGGTGTCCAAGTCCACCCTCTGTATTGAATCCAGAGAAAGATAGAGGAATAAAAAGATATCTGGATGTAGCTGGGTTGAAGTCTAGAAAAGGGTACACATATTTTTGTGGAGAATACAGATCATACTCACAAACAGAGAAAATCCACCTAAAGTTGGAGATATTGTGTTGTTCAAGATGAAGGAAATACAGAGAGAAGAATGAAACCAACATGAAATTTTTAGGGAAGGAATACTAGCAGAGCCAAGTAAAAGCCAAAGTTTGTAGATTAAAGAACAGATTTGGTTATGGCTAATTACAATAGAATGCGGACCAGGTAAATGGATAAAGAGAAATCCCAATGGATAAGTGATGTAGGAGCATCACTCAAACATGTGTTTTTGATGCTTTGTTTTGATGATAAGAGTCATATTTGAGTTGGTTCAGGTTTAGGAGGTCCATTGGGATCATAATCCAATGGTTTAGATAGGTTGAATAGACTAGAAATTCAAATTTGTGGTTTCCTGCCAAAAAGACAAATTTGAATTCCTAGGAAGTTTTGGCTTGTTGCAAGGTTGAGATTTGATTCTCAACTCTTGTTTTTGGTTTTTCTGAGCAGAATAAGGTCTTGTTGGATCATGGATAGCATGTAAGGTCTTTTTTGCTTGTTTTGTTCCTCAGGTCTAGGTTAAAAGTGGCAAAAAGGGCATAATTGTAAAGGTTAATGACATAGTCATTAGGGTTATTGAAGAAAAAGGACTTATGCTCAAGTGATAACTATTTTTTGTAAGTTCTTTCATGTTGAATCAAAGAAAACATACGCTCCAAGAAGTGGAGGAGCAAAATTTTGATAATATGCCCTATTATTTTGCAAATTTTAGATAGTTTTTTGTGAAAACAGCAAAAGAACATATGTGTACGGCTCTGTATAGTCAAGTTGCAGGTCTGCGTTTGTGTGGGATGATAATGGCGTGTCTTAAGGTTCAAATGCAATTTGTTTGAGGTGATTTCATTGAGTTTTGCTCAAGTTATGATCAAAATAGTGTTTTTGCTCTATTCTAAAACTAGGGTTTCTAGCGGTAAAGATTTGTCCATAACTTTTGTTCTATCCATGGCAAAAATCTAAAACTTGGTAGAAACCTTCATTTAATTGCTGCCCAGGGGTCTACCAAAGGAGAGGTCTTGAAAGTGTGGCAGGTGAAAGTTATGCAGGCCTGAGTGCAAGAGCGACTAGTAAACCTTATAAACCCTTAAGGGTTTAGTGAACTTTTTGTCTTTTTTGACAATGGGGCTAGGGTTTGATAAGATCCTATAGAGGTTGTTGAACGTTGGTGAAGCTTGAGAAGGTGGGAAGGAAGAGTTGCATCATCCCAAATAGCAATAGGTCAGTTTAAGGGTTTGATCCTAGGAATTAGGCTTGTAGAACAGACTTCAAAGCATAATCTGATTCTTCCATTGAAGGGCCAAATTGAAATCCTGGAGAATAGTTGAAGCCATACATTTTCCCTTGTTCTTCCTTGTCCAGAAAGTATTTAGGTTGTTTGCTCTGCATCATTATTTGTATCAGAGCCTTGCTAAAGCCAAGAAAGTTAAGAAAGGGTTAATAATCAAAGAAAATGTGAAAGATGCCTCTAAGAGTGAATGCAGCTGAAAGGGTGACAGAGAGAATAGCCACACAGTTGAGAGAAGCCCTTGCCAGAGAAATGAGGGAAATGAGAGTCAGTTTGGATGCAAGACTCACTGCAGTGGAAGCTAACCAAAGAAGAGGAGTGGTTACAGGAGATATGAGTGACCAAGATGAAGTGGTGGATGAAGCACCACAAGAAGAGCCTCAAGAAGAGAGGGATGCTGATGATTTGAGGATGGAAAGATTGATGAGGGTAGTCAGGGGTGAAGGAACCAAGGTGAAGATGGAACTTCCAGTGTATGCATGTAGTTTGAATGGTGAAGAACTCCTTGATTGGATAGGGGAGTTGGACAAGTACTTTGAGTTTGAGGATATACCTGAAGAGCAGTAAGTAAAGTTGGCCAGGACTAAGTTGAAAGGCCATGCATCCCTATGGTGGGATTATGTTTAGAAAGACAGGAAAAAGAAAGGCAAATCCAAGATTACTTCTTCGGATAGGATGATTGCCAAGTTGAAGGGCAAATTCATGCCTAGTGACTACATGACTCAATTGTATAGGAAGTTGCAGAACTTGAAACAAAAGGATATGGGAGTAAAAGAGTACACTGAAGAGTTTTACAAGTTGAGTATCAAATCAGGACATATGGAGGATGACACTAATAAAGTTGCAAGATACCTTAATGGATTGAAGTATAGCTTACAGGATGAGTTGAGCCTTACAAGCCCCATGACACTTGAAGAGTGCTATCAACTAGCTTTAAAGGTTGAGGAGAAATTGAATAGGAATCAAGAAAAGCATAATAGAGGTAGAGGAAGGACTTTCAGAGGTAGAGGTCCATATACTGGTAAAGGACAGCCACAAAGAAGTCAAGGTGAATCAAGTACCTCTCAAGAACAAGCACCAAATTCAAGAGGGGGTTTAGAGGAAGAAGGCCTAACTTCAAGGGCAGATTTGGACAAAGAGGAGGATTCAATGGTTTCACAGGTAAATGCTACAAGTGCAACAATTTTGCAGGCCATCAAGCTTGGGAATGTCCAAAACAACAATCAACTACCACCTTTAGGAATGAAAGAAGAACTCAAGTTGCTCAAGGAGGAGATGAAGAGAGTGTTAACTCACCACAACCAAAAGAGCCAGAGAGAGGAGAATCCTTGCTAATGAGGACATTGATCAAGGTTCCAATGGACAAGGAGCCACCTCAAAGGAAGTCATTATTTAGGACTGTTTGCAAGTACCAAGGTAAGTGTTGCAAAGTTGTTATAGATTCTAGTAGTACTGATAATTTAGTTGTTGAGATGGTAGAGATTCAACTAAATTTAAAGAGATTACCTCATCCTACACCATACAAGGTCTCATGGTTGAATAAGGGACAACAAGTACTAGTCAATGAACAATGTTGGGTAGAGTTTCAAATAGGAAGGTACAAAGACAAGGTGTTATGTGACAACATTCTTATGGATGTGTGCCATGTATTATTTGGTAGGCCATGGCAATATGATAGAAAAATAATGCATGATGGTAGGAAGAATGTCTATATTTCAGAGAAGGATGGAGTTACCTATACCTTAGCACCTTTGAAAGAGGAATATAAAGACCAAAAGGTTGGATCAAATGTAATGTTAGTGGGTGAAAAAGAGTTTCTAAAGACATTGGAAAAGGAAAAGATAGGTTTTGTAGTGCTGGTTAGACCTAGGACTGTCACAACAACAACAACAAGAATTGATGAGCTGCCATGTGAGATTTAGGACATATTGAAGGATTATGTAGACATAGTTGTGGATAAGCTTCCTAACTCCTTGCCTCCAATGAGAGAAATCAGTCACCATATAGACCTCATACCAGGGACTAGTCTACCAAACAAGGAGCCTATAAGATGACACCCTAGAAAATGAAGAAATCATAAAATAAGTACAAGAGTTGCTTGACAAAGGGTTAATCAGGGAGAGTCTTAGCCCTTGTGCAGTTCCAACTGTTTTGGCACCTAAGAAAGGAGGTGAGTGGAGAATGTGCACTGATTCCAGGGCAATAAACAAGATAACAATCAGATAGAGGTTTCCACTTCCAAGAATAGAAGACTTGATGGATTGTTTGAGTGGGGCAAGCTATTTCTCAAAGATAGACCTCAAAAGTGGATACCACCAAATACAGATCAGACAAGGAGATGAATGGAAAACAATGTTCAAAACAAATGAGGGCCTGTATGAGTGGATTTTTATGCCATTTGGTCTTTCAAATGCACCTAGCACTTTTATGAGGCTCATGAATGAGGTCCTCAAGCCATACATTGGTAAGTTTGTAGTTGTTTACCTTGAAGACATATTGGTTTTTAATTCTAATAAAGAAGAGCATTTGTATCATTTGAATTTGGTGTTGAGAAGACTACAAGAAGAAAAATTACTGATCAATCTTAAAAAGTGTGAATTCATGAAGACATAACTGTTGTACCTTGGTTTTGTGGTTTCAAAGGGAATGTTGAAGATGGATCCAAACAAAGTGAAGGCAATATTGGAGTGGCCTACACCTAGATCAGTCACAGAGGTAAGAAGTTTCCATGGTCTTGCAAGTTTTTATAGGAAATTTATCGAAGGCTTCAGTCATGCATGTACACCTATCATAGACACCATAAAAGGGGATAAGAAAAAGAAGTTCATATGGACTAAACAAGCTGAAAAGAATTTCCAATATCTGAAAAAAAGAGTGAGTCAGCAGCCTATCTTGGATTTACCTGATTTCAATAAGGTCTTCCAAATAGAGTGTGATGCTAGTGGTCATGCAATAGGGGCAGTTTTGAGCCAAGACAATAAGCCAATAACATATTTCAGTGAAAAACTCAATGATGCAAAGAAGAAGTACTCATCCTATGACTTAGAAATGTATGCAATGGTTCAGTCACTAAAGAAATGGAGACATTACCTATTACCTAAGGAGTTTGTGGTCTATACTAACAACCATGCACTTTAATTCATAAATAGCCAAGAAAAACTCAGTCAAAGGCATATTAAGTGGATTGAATATTTACAAAGCTATACCTTCACAATTAAAGATAAAAAAGGGTAGAGTAATAAAGTGGCTGATGCTTTGAGCAGAAGAGCATTAATGGTGCAAGAAATTCAGTTAAGAAGTGTTGGGATTGAAGCACTCAAAGAGATGTATGAGGATGATGAAGATTTCAAAGAGGTTTATGAGGTTTGCAAGCAGCCTATCAGCACTAACAAAGAGAAGTGGCTAGATTACTTGATACAAGATGGTTTGTTGTTTAAAGGAACACAACTTTATGTGCCAAAATGTTCTATGAGGGAAAATCTTATCAAGGAAAAGCATTGTGGGAGTATGGCAGGTCATTTTGGCCTTGACAAGACACTAGAATAGCTAAGAAGGAATTATTTTTGGCCAAGGATGCAATAAGATGTAAGAAGATTTGTGGAGAGGTGTACCATATGCCAAAAATAAAAAGGGAGCAGCACTAATGCAGGACTATACCAACCTTTACCCATTCCCAATAGGCCTTGGGAATCCATCAATATGGACTTTGTCATGGGTTTGCCAAAGACACAAAGGAGTTTTGATTCAATTTATGTTGTTGTGGACAGGTTTTCCAAGATGGCTCACTTCATTCCTTGCAAAAGTACAAGTGATGCTTCCTATGTTGCAGGTTTGTTCTTCAAGGAGGTTGTTAGACTTCATGGATTGCCATTGAGCATAGTCTCTAATAGATATACCAAATTCCTAGGACACTTTTGGAGGAATTTGTGGAGAAAGCTTGGTACAAATCTTAGTTTTAGTTCAGCCTACCACCCTCAGACAAATGGCCAAACTAAGGTGGTCAATAGGAGCTTAGGTAACCTACTAAGATGTCTTTCAAAGGATCATCCTAAACAATGGGATCTTGTGTTACCCCAAGCCGAGCTTGCTTATAATGACTCAGTGAATAGGAGCATTAGCAAGAGTCCATTTCAAGTGGTTTATGGCATGCATCCAAGAGGAGTGTTTGAACTTTAGATATCAGAGGTGTGGAGAAGCAAAGTGTAGAGGGTGAGCAATTTGCAATTGCCATGTACGAAATTCATCAAGTGAAAAAGTAGCTCCAAACTAGTGTTGACAAATACAAACAAAAAGCAAATTTAAAGAAGACAGAGGTTAATTTCAAGGTTGGAGATCTTGTCTTAGTACATCTCAAGAAGAAAAGGTTTCCTAAAGGTGAGTATATCAAGTTGAAGATGAAGAAGATAGGTCCTTGTAGGATTGTTCACAAGTTTTCCAACAATGCCTATGAGATTGAATTGCCTAGTGGAGTAGGCATATCACCCATTTTTAATGTTGCTGACTTGTACCCTTACAAAGGAGATTCCATTGCTGATGAAGGACCAGGTTCACAATAGATATCAGATGCTGATTGGATAAAGGATTTACCACCTATTAACCCAATAGAGTTGGAGTGCATTGTTGACATCAAGGAGATCAAGAAGACACAGGGCAAGCAATACTTCCAGTATTTGATCAAGTGGAAGGGACTCCCAACTGAAGATGCCACATGGATGACAGAGGCAGATATTTTGAAGCATGGAATGACTGTTGCCAACCTCCTCTCAGGTGGAACCTGAGTTTCTTTTTTTTCCTTGGGAGTATGATGCAAGAGCATCACTCAAACATGTGTTAAAATTGATGCTTTGTTTTGATGATAAGAGTCATAGTTGAGTTGGTTCAAGGTTAGGAGGTCCATTGGGATCATAATCCAATGGTTTAGATAGGTTGAATAGGCTAGAAATTCAAATTTATGGTTTCCCACCAAAAAGGCAAATTTGAATTCCTAGGGAGTTTTGGCTTGTTGAAAGGTTGAGATTTGTTTCTCAACTCTTTTTTTTGGTTTTTCTAAGCATAATAAGGTCTTGAGGGACCATGGACAGCATGTAAGGTCTTTTTCACTTGTTTTGTTTCTTAGGTCTAGGTTAAAAGTGGCAAAAAGGGCATAATTGTAAAGGTTAATGACATAGTCATTAGGGTTATTGAAGAAAAAGGACTTACACTCGAGTGGTAACTACTTTTTGTAAGTTATTTCATGCTAAATCAAAGAAAACATACACTCCAAGAAGTGGAGGAGCAAGATTTTGATAATATGCCCTATTATTTTGCAAATTTAAGACAGATTTCTATGAAAACAACAAAAGAATAGATGTGTATGGATTTGTACAGTCAAGTTGTAGGTCTGTGTTTGCGTGGGATGATAATGGCATGTATTAAGGTTCAAATGTAATTTGTTTGAGGTGATTTCATTGAGTTTTTCTCAAGTTATGATCAAAATAGTGCTCGCTGCTCTGTTCTGAAACTAGGGTTTCCAGTGGTAAAGATTTGCCCATAACTTTTGTTCTATCTATGGGAAAAATCTAAAACTTGGTAGAAACCTTCATTTAATTGCTTCCCAAGGGTCTACAAAAGGAGAGGTCTTGAAAGTGTGGCAAGTGAAAGTTATGCAAGTCTGAGTGCAAGAGGGACTAGTAAACCTTATAAACCCTAAAGGGTTTAGTGAACTTTTTTGTCTTTTTTGAGTTGCCACAGTGGAGCTAGGGTTTGATAAGACCCTGTAGAGGTTGTTGAACATTGGTGAAGCTTGAGAAAGTGGAAAGGAAGAGTTGCATCATCCCAAATAGCAATAGGTCAGTTTGAGGGTTTAAGCCTAGGAATTAGGCTTGTAGAACAATCTTCAAAGCACAATCTGATTCTTCCATTGAAGGACCAAATTGAAATTTTGGAGAATAGTTGAAGCCTTACATTTTCCCTTGTTCTTTCTTATCCACAAAGTATTTAGGTTGTTTTCTCTGCATCAATAAGGCACTAATTCATTACACAGAGATCTTGGAGTTCTCTGCATTCTGCCATTGAATGCAGTCCCCAATTAAAACTACTGTTATCACTAATTTTAACAAATCTAAGATAATCCTTAGATAGAATTTATGAGAAATCAAAGGTTAATTGAGATTAAAATCATGACAATAATTAAAAGCTAAATCCCAAGTCATCATCAAGTAACCTTATTAAATTAAATCTATTAATTCTTTTTGAATTAATTGATTCACTTTCAAAGTCATGCTAGGAGAGACTTAGTTTTCCACTAACTTATTTAATTCCTTAAGGATTAAATTATATTACTATAATGTGCAAAAGTAATTAAATTTTGTACTATGGTAAAATGGGTAAGTGATAACGAAGGTAAGTGGTGGTCTCAAGTGGCGATAAATTAATTCTTTTTAAAATTAATTGTTTTCCAAAATGTAAAGTGGTTGGGAAATTCCGCAAGAGGTGATTTTATAGAAAAGTGGGCAAATAGTTCAAGAGGGAGAGTTCGGTAAATGAGAAGTTATGAGTAGTTATCAACTACTTATGTGTCAGTAAATCTTTAAAAAGGGATTTTTCCATTGTAAAAGGGTTCATCTCTGTCTGGAATGTTCTATTGGGGGGGCTCATTGTGATGATGCATGTAATGTTTTAAAATATTATTATTTTAAAACATCAAGGGTTTTTGACATCCATACGTAATATTTCCTAAGGGACAAATTATTAGTGTTGTGTCTTGATTCATTAATACAAAAGAAACTTGATATTAATGTCAATATTTCTTGTTGTTATGTTATTATCTTTTCTTATGTTAAGTTTGTGACAAGTTGAATATGAAGGAAGCTTTGCATAGTGCATCCATATACATGGTGTTGAAGGCTTGTTCATATCATGTTTATACTGTTGGGATACCTGCATTCTTATGTCTATACGATATTGTTATAGTATTATTGTAATCAAGTGTTTCAATATATCTAGGTTTCATTCCCATTCCTATGTCTGGGTGAAGCCATAATCATTATTTTAATCCCAAATGTATTTCTTGTAAGTGTGTTGGGCATTTACAGTTTTCAGTTGGTTTGCTTTATTTAAAAATATCATTTCCTGCTTTCAGGTTAAAAGCATACCCTTAAAGTTAGGTTATCATAAAAAGGGATCTGCCCCTTTTCCAAATATAGAGGGCAATTGTAAAATTCATTTACATTTCATCCAATTCTTAGTGCATTTGCCACCTTAAGTTGGGAAAAACATACATAAAGTTTGGGGTGACAAAAGGTCTGTTCAGTAACAAAACTCACTAATCAACAAGATGTCATATCTAGTGTAATAATTAACATGATTAAGATCTAAAAAAAATCCATGTCTCCTTAACCCCCACTCTGCAACTCTCCTACCTTTATGTTGTTTAAACCTACTTTGCTCATGGTGGCATTCAGCCCTGGGGGGATGCCCCCCTCTGGTGGATCCTGCTGATGTTTGTACTGCCTTGGTCAGTACTCAAGAGCACAAATCTCTAGCCTCGGGGTTGGATCCCAAGGTTTGGAAATAGGCACTACTAGGGGAGACTAGTAGGTCTGTCAAAGATTCTGTTGTCCCAGTGCAGTCAGAGCCTATGAATAGAATGGACTTCCAGATCCTAGATGTGATGATGTATAAAATAACCTCAACCTTGGAATTATCTTTGGTAGGTAAGTTCCAAGCCTTAAGGCCCAACATCGACATGGTTCAGCATTGTGTGGCCTCGAGATGGCACCTCAAAGGAAGTGTGGTTACAAGCGCAATGATAGGTGGCCTCTTCCTTTTTAAGTTCACTGCCAGAGAGGACTTGGTAGCGACTTTGGCGGGCGGCCCCTGGCTGTATGGTAAACACCTCTACTTAGGGCGCTGGAAACTGGGGTTTGATGCGGCTATGGAACTCAGTAGGTCAGCTCCGGTTTGGGTTAGGCTTCTTGGACTTCTGCTAGAGTTCTGGGATGAAGAGATCTTCACATGGATAGGGAACTCTTTTGGGCATTTCATCACCCTAGACAGAACCACTAAGTATAAAACTAGGTTAGTTTTTGCTAGATTCTGTGTTAGTGTAGATATTCATAAATCTCTACCTAATATCATTAACTTAAAGTCTAAATATGGTAGCTGGGAGCAACACCTAGTGTATGAGAATGCTACCACTTTTTGGCAAAAATTTTCCAAAAAAGGGCACCTTATCAGTGAATGTAAAAACCTAAGGAAACAAAAAGAGAAAGAGGTCTCAGAGGAGGAGAATATTGTGGAGGAATACCCGTTCAAAGATGACTTGCTTGATATCATCAAGTCCCCTCTCATGACAAAACAACTGGAAAAGGCCTAGACTCAGGGAGACCAGGAAGTTGATCTTCCAATATCAACAACTAAGGCCTCACCACTTCCTTTGCCTCAGATTCAGAGGAATTCTGAAGCTGAACAACTGACTCAGCAAAGGGGCACTTCTTTGGGCTTGGTCGAAACAAAAAATGGGGAGATCCTTACCCCCAATGAAAAGACTCCCAAGCCTCAGAATGCTAGTTTAGATACTAAGGTGTTTGATGGAGGACAGACAGAAGATTCAGGTACTCAGGTGTCTAAAGGAGTTCAGACAGCACTACAGACAAGCACAGAGAAATTTATACTATCTCCCACGAGGGTTATTTCTCTTGGAGTTGGTCTGAGTAACCAAGATGGGTGGATAACCTCCAAAAAGAAGGGGAAAGGCCACCACAAGAAGTCAGCTGATGTGGGGACAAAGGGAAAGGCAGGTAGACTGTCCTAGAGAGAAACCAAAAATAGATAAGCAACCAAGGAAATAGCCATTGGGAGACAAAGCACACTAGAGGCTATCTCTAGAAGACCACGCAAATGAAGGTCATCTCATGGAATGTGAGGGGGCTAAACAACCCCCAAAAATAGTTCATGGTTAAGAGCTATATTTTTTACAATAGGGTGGATATCATCCTTCTCCAAGAGATTAAGATGTCTAAAGATAACTTTAAAAAGATAGCTAATAATATCTGGCCTTTGGCTGACTACATTATCAGCCCTTCTACTGGTGCGTTGAAGGGGGCCTTGTTACTATGTGAAACAAGTATAACATTTCAGTTTGCTACTGCTTGCATAGCAAAAACAACTTGGAAGTTAAATTCACTATGAATAAGAAAACTTGGAAGCTGATCAATATATATGCCCCTAACACCAGGAGCACCAGAAAGGATCTGTGGGATGGATTAATCCCTAAACTTAAAGCTGAGAGGACTTTGTGGATGTTGGGGGGAGATTTCAACACCCTACTTTTCCCCTCAAAAAAATCTGGGGGCATCACGGACTACTCGGACAGCATGGTGGACCTAGCGGACTTCATCAATTAGACAGGGCTTATGGATATAGAGGTTAATAATCAACTCTATTCCTGGACCAATAGAAGAAGGGGAGACCAGTTGATTCAGGTGAAGCTAGATAGAATGCTTGTCTCTTCTAATTGGGACATGGTGCAACATTCTATCCTTACTGCCCTGCCTCGCACCATCTCTAACCACAATGCCCTCTTCCTTTCCTGGACTGATGGTGCTCCCAAGGGGCCTTTCCCATTCAGGTAGGAAATTATGTGGTCCTCCCACTCAGATTTCAAGGACTGAATTGTTGACTATTGGAGTATCCCGGTGCATGGATCTCCTATGTTCAGACTCACCCAAAAACTTGCCCATGTCAATTACAAAGTTAAAGGATGGAACAAATTCTGCTTCAGGAACATGATGAACCAGAAAAAACACATTACTGACAGCTTAATGGAAGTCCAAGACAACATGGCCAAGGGAGATGCGAGTGAGGACACTTTTAACATGGAAGAGTCTTTTCTCAAAAACCTTAAGGATATCACTAGTAAAGAAGAGATCTTCTGGAAGCAGAAGTCTAGAGTTCAATGGCTAAAGGAGGGAGATAGGAACTCTTCTTTCTTCCACCAGTCTGCCATGAAGCATAGAAAGAGAAACAGAATCACCAAGCTGCTTGATGAAAACAAAATTCTCAAAGATAAGGAACTGGGAAGCCTAGCCTCCAACTACTTTAGAAACTTTCTGGCAGAGCACAGAAACATTCCAAACAAAGGTCAGGAGGACAAGTTGTTGTATAGCATTCCCTCTATCCTCTTGGAGGAAGATAATTGTAGGTTTCTGAAGCCTATTATTGAGGAGGAAGTTAGGGTGGTTGTGTTCTCTATGGGGGCCTTCAAAGCTCCGGGCCCAAACGGGTTTCCCCTGACCTTTTTCCAAGACTTCTAGGAGATTGTGGGTTATGATGTCACTACTACTGTCAAGGACTTTTCAAGACTAACAAACTCCTTAATGCAAATCAATGTCACTTTCATTGTGTTTATCCCCAAGAAGAGCATCACAGAGTCCATGGCTGATTTCTGACCTATTAGCCTATGTAACATCATTTATAAGATTATCATGAAGATTTTGGTCCTTAGACTCCAACCGCTGCTAGACAAGGTTATATCTGATTGCCAGAAAGTCTTTGTCCCTGGTAGACAGATTATGGATGTTGCAATATCCAGTCATGAGATCATTCACTCGATGGACAGAAGTAACAATTTGAGCATGGCTCTCAAAATGGATATATCTAAACCCTATGACAGAATCTCCTAGGAATTCATGTTCAAGGTCCTTAGGAAGTTCAGGTTCCAAGATAGAATGCTTACTCTGATAAAAGAATGTGTTACTACTGTCAAGTACTCGGTCCTAGTCAATGGTACTCCTCAGGGGTTCCTTGATGCTGGTAGGGGTCTTAGATAGGGAGATCCCCTTTCTCCCTACCTCTTTAATATTCATTATGGCAGAGGTCCTGGTTAGTAACATCCTCATAACCTCAAGGGTGTCAAAGCTATGTCCACCATGGGATCATTTGTTGTCCAATAGTTTGTTGATGATACTATGCTCTTTGGGGTGGCTTCAATGGTTGAGGCCAGAAGATGGAAAAATATGTTGACCACCTACGCGGAAGTTTCTAGCCAGTGCATTAATTATGAAAAGAGTAATGTGTTCTTTTTCAATATTGACTTGGAGCTGCAAGATAAAGTGAGAAACACCCTGGAATGTAACAAGGCCAATCTCCTAGATACCTACCTGGGTCTTCCCCTCACGGTCAAGGAAGTGACCCCGGCTTACTGGAACATTGTTTTGGAAAGAATCCAAAAAATGATGGAGGGATGGAAAGGTAAACTCCTTATCCAAGCTGGAAAACATCAACTCTTGAAGGCCTCCCTACAGGGCATCCCCACTTATTTTATTTCCCTCTTTAAAATGCCCAGATACATGGTGGAGAAATTGGAGAAGATCCACAAAACCTTCCTCTGGACTGGGGTTGAGGAAAAAAAGAGGATCTCGTTGGTTGGGTGGGATACAGTTTGTCATCCCAAACTACAAGGGGGATTGGGAATTAGAAAAATCTAGGTGATGAATAAAGCCTTACTGGCCAAGATTGGATGGACCTTCCTAAAGGAGGAGAAAGACTAGGTGCATATTATCAAAGCCAAATACCTACAAAATGGAGATAAATTAGGGTTAATGGATAGGGAGAGCCTTACCAAAGGCTCTTTTATCTGGAACAAAATCAAGTTCTGGGATGACAATTGGCTCGAGGAGGGACCCCTATATAACTAGAAGAACAACACTACTAAGGAAAGAGTTGTTAACCATTTTGGGAGCTTGGTAACCAATTACATTATTAGCCAAATCCACAGCCAAAGGCGGTGGAAGTACCTCTTTAAATGTTGGGACAGTAATCAATCTAAGAATCAGGAGTGTCAGGCTCTACAAGTGGAGCTAAACAAGTAAAGAATTATGATATTTCCTAGAGAAGATTAAATGCTCTAGGGGTAGGATCAAAAGGGGATCTTCTCGGTCAAATCAGCTTACAATCTAATGACCAATAGTGGACAGATGAGCTAGTTCTGGAAGAGTGTCTAGAACAATAAGCTGATCCCTAAAATAAACTTCTTCTAGTGGTCTGTAGCACATAATAAAATCCTTACTACCGATAACCTCAATAAAAGGGGTTTCCAATTGGTCAATAGATGTGTTCTATGTCTTAAAGAAGAAGAGTCCATTCAACACCTTCTTTTCCATTGTGATTTTTCTAAAGAGATATGGGGAAAAACTATAGAGAAACTTAACCTGGATTGGGGCTTCCCTAAAAACTTCTAGGATTTCACCCAAAGCTAGGTCACTCCTTTCTCTTACCCTAGGATTAGGGAGCTTTGGAGACAAATTCCCCCACACCTGGGGTGGAGTGTGTGGAAGGAAAGGAACAATAGAATATTCAGAGAGAAAGCTAGAACCGCTAATGAGGTCTTCTACTTCCTTATCAGGTTGGTCTCTGAGAACACGTCTTCCAGCACTCTTCATGTGGCTAAGAAACCCCCTACTTAGGTGGAAGTTCTGATTTCCAAGAATTAGGGACTGACAACAGATATGACCAAGATTGACAATTCCATTAAGATGGCTAGACAAAACACCTTCTGGAGACCCCCTCCCATGGACTGGATCAAACTTAATTTCGACGGAGCTGAAAAAAGAACACTGGGTTGGCCAGTGGTGGAAGGATTTTCAGAGATAGTCAGGGTGTTTTTATTGCTTCTTATGTGGGGTGCATCGATATCCAGTCCAATAATGTGGCAGAGGGATTGGCCCTGCTATGGAGGCTCAAATTTTCTCACTCTATGGGAATGGACAAGTTACAGGTGGAAGGAGATTCAAAAATTATTATTGAGGCAGCTCTTGGCAGGTCTAATAGTGGTTGGAAGCTAAAAGATATTATGGACGACATCATCTACTTACTATCAGTGTTCAAGCAAAAACAAATTAGGCATGTATACCATGAAGGTAATAAAGTGGTTGATGGGTTGGCTAACCTTGGGCAGAGCTTGGACATATGGAGATGTTGGAAAAGAAAGAATAATTTACTTATTCAGATTCAAAACCTTCTTGGAAAGGAGCAAAGTCCCTCCCTTGGTCTCCCATGTTCACATTTATAAACCCCGCTATCCCTAGGCCTAGGGAGTACATTAGGTATCAAATGGGATCTCATCTTGATTGCCATCTAGATTTGAGGACTAGTCACTTGGGTGGTGTGATAGATTTTGGCCAGCTCAGACTTGTCAGAGATTGGGTCTGCCACCGTACAAATGATTGCCTTCACATCAGTCAGATGTGGAGGCCTAAGGTGGGGTCTCACATGGCCAGGCATGTGAGAAATGGAGATATTAACTTAACGACTCTCCTCAAATCCTCTAATTATGACCAATTAATAAATACCAATTATGAAACGAAAGGGCATTCTCATTCACATATCATGAATTTAAGAAAGTGTGTCACCCCCGACTGGCGAAGGGACACTCTACTCATTAACTTGAGTGAGAGTATTGATTTGCGGGATATTATCTATAGATTGAAAATTTCTAAGTTATCCACTACTTTTTTCATCTCTAGTTTGTCTGTGAGAATTTGGTGCAACCTAAGAATGGGGGGTGATAGGTCTCGTACAGAGCCTAAATCCTGTGAAGAGTTCAAACATAATGAGACCCTTTGGCACATTTGTCAAGAGGGCGAGGTGGCTTCCTATCTGGAATGCCTGCAAGGTCATGATGAAAACCTCTTGATGCAGTTCCTTCAGTCGTTGGAGGGTAGACAGGTCAAGGTGGGCAGTGTGGGGTTTGAAATCTTGGAGGAAGTGATCAAGATGGCAACGGGCATGTCTACTGATAGTATCAAACATAATAAAATGAGCAAAGTGTCTAATCCAGATGGTATGGCCTTATTTCTGAAGAAAGGTGAGGTCTTACACAGTCTACAGGGAGGGTTTGATAGGCAAATACTACTGAAACTGTGGGATGATATGTGCCACATGATTATCAAATAATTCACTCTCGAAGGTAGATTCAGATGCTTTTTCCACTATCATTTTGCTCTCTTAAACCATTTATGTCATAGCAAATTAATTAGTTTTCCTTTTTTCTTGCTTTCATCTCTGGAAGCCTTGATCGTGTCTTCTATTGAATAGCATGCCATCGACCCTAACAAGCCCCTAATCCCGCTCCATCAGGGGCTCATCTTCAGGCTTTATAAATTTCATTTAGCCCTCTATCCCCCTAAATCCCTCACGGCTACTCGTGTTGACCCTCCTTTGCCGCCCTGTTCCAACCCTGAAAAGATTAGCCCGGTGATAATTACTAAAATCACCCCAGAGAAGTATACCAAATCCCTTAAGTCTAGAAAGAAAAAAATTGCCACTGGCAAAAGCCCTGAGCCTAAGACTAGTGACCAAACCCCTAAGACCAAATCTAAGATTTTTGCCAAAAGAAAAATTTTATCCGGTGATTCCTCCCATGAAACCTCGCAGAAGAAGAATAGGGTGTGTTTGGAGGGGGGCAATGTTTTAGACAGTGGGGATAAGGCTAAAAATGTTTCCTTGGTGGTAGAGGAGGTTAGCTCCGAGGAAGGTGATGGTGGGAGTGACAATACTGAAGATGTGGAGTTTACCATGACTGATAGTAAACCCTGAGTGTCGTCGACTAGAAGGTCGACGAGGCTTGTTGCTAAGCCTAGTCCCATTCCCCAAAAGAAGGTGGTTGTCAATTCAGCAGAGGAAGCGGCGGACCTGGAGGGTGTTGGCATTTTTGATGACAAAAACAACAAAGGTGATATAATGGTGGGAGAGGTTGAACCTATGGGTGGGGACATTTCTGACAACAAAGATAACAAAAATGAGACGGTGGAGGTTGAAGCTGATGAAGGCCTGAGTAATTTTCCTAAGCTTAATGTCTAGGGGTCCAACTCTATGAGCTCAAAGAAAGTGGTGAAGGACGCTGGCAAGAAGAACAGGGGTGGTAATAAAACCATCAAGGACAAGGAAATGGAAGCCCTCTCTGGTAGATTGTCTAAGCCGGAGAAAAAGTTCAAGATTTTGGCTAAGTTCTCTATGAAAGTCATGCACCGATCAGCGACCACTCTTGTGGTCCTCCAGGATGTTGAACTTACCAGTCAAGGGATGAAAGATAAAGAGCTCAAGGAGTACCAAGATCTCTACCAATTCCTGGCCGAAGATTGGGACCAAATGTTCAATTAGTCTTTGGGGCTTTTTCTGTGCTTTTTGTTGTTGGTCTATTGTCAATCTGTTGTAAATCCTCTGTGTTCTGGTCTGAGGTTTTTTGGTTGTCTCTTTTTGTTTCAGTCTGTTTCTCTCTGATGAATCATTGATGTGCCTTTTTGGCTAATGTTTAATGGGATTGGCACCCTTCTTTGCCACTTATTTTATTAAAAACAAGATGTCATATCTAAATGTTTATAATTAGAAAGTACAAAAGGTTGCACATGTAAGGAAGAATTGATAGACCCATCATAATTACCATGTAAAAGTTCTTCACTAAGGCTTATGATGTCAGTATTGTAGGCTAAAACAAGGAAGCACTAATGAAGGCTACATGGGAAGCTAATGAACCATCATCAACACATAAACTAGCATCACAAAGTGTGTGAAATGGTATCATAAGTATCCATACATTTAATAAGTGAGATTTTTTTAAGAATTGTCCTCACTATATTCTTCATCATGTATGAGAGGAGATAATTCATTGAAGATGACCTAATAGACTATGGATATAAGATTATCATTACATGTAAGAAATGTATCATCACTAGCTATACTAATGTCATGAATAGGTGAGTCACTTGATCGATCCTTGCTTAGTGTATGTGCATCACTATCCCAAGGCATATGATCATCATTGCAAAATGTATGGATAAATGAACTAAGCCTCCTATAACATAAGAGGATTTAAACATTAATCAACTCAATGAAGGATGTGAATGATAACACATGGTAAAACGAAACCTCTATGAAAAATACATTCACACCCATAACATAAAAATTCACAAGTATATCAATAATGGATGTGTCTTGTGATATGAATGATAAAAACATGTTGAGATTATAAATAAATATATGTAAATCAGCAAGGGTACAATCCCTAAGAGGTGTCATAATGACATAATATCCTAGGGTGGACAGTGGGGAAAGATATAAATTTCTATGTATAGCCAAACATTAGCTGAAATGAATAAGAAAATGTGACTCAAAACCCTATGAAATATGAGAATAGATGATAAATTTAGAGTTGTATTAGATCTAAAAATCCTAATGTTGATGAGAGACCCTAGAAGAAAAGTAGGTTGTGTTAAGATCAATTGGGCTTACTAAAAATGTAAGCAAAATAACTCTTTCCTTATGGTAAGTTTTGTTATCTAGACTAATCAATTAATGCAAATAATAAAAGCATATACTAATCTAGATAAATAGAGTTGTGTGAAATGAATATCCTAAAACTAGAATATTAAATGTTAAATTAGGAAAGTAATGTGAAAGATAAGGCACATAGCTCTAGGTATGAAGACGATGCCCAAAATTTATTGTAAATGCTAAATTCAAGATGCCTTGGGATTAGAAATGGAAGATGATAGTTCATAAGTTGCCTCAGGATTTGAATATTTTAATTTGTATTGTGAGGGTTCAAGTCTATTGATCTGGGTCAAATCCACGCTTGCAGAAATGTCCTATAACCCATGGAAATGATTTGGCAACTTATACACTTCTTCTTCTTGATTTGTTGATTTAAAAATACCAAGTTGGAGGGCTACCAATATGTCACTAGGGGACATATTCTCCTCTAGGTCAATTGGTAGAAAACTTGTGTGAAGGATTAAACAAATCAAATCTCAGCCTTGGAAATGCTCTAATATGAATATGTAGATCTAGATTTGTTTTAGTGCACTAAGGGAGTTGTTCCTAGCGTGCTCCTTAATATGAATGAGCAAAATGAGATAGGATAATATTGGATGCAATTGAATGCCTTTAGACACAAGGAGATAGCAATAAATTACACAAACTTGTGTTAAGTTTACCTTAGGCAAGAAAGGAACATGTAGGAGTTAGTCAAAATTTAAATTTGAATTTAAAAATTTTAGATCTCAAATTTGTGGGTGCAAGGTCAACTCTACATCTATAATCTGAGTCATGAAAAAGACCATATCAAGATGGATAACAAATATATGGAGATAAATACGTGGATAAACATAATTAATGTACAAATTGGGTGAATATATTTAAATGTATGCATGTATAAATAAAATGGAGAGTAAATATGTCAAAAATATATTATAAACAATAAGTAAAAAAACATTGAGAAGAGGCTCAATTTTCCACAAAACTATGCCATGTATCAATTTATAAATATAATATGACATTTTCTAAAAGTAAATAGGAAATAGCATCGGTATGCAAATTTCACCATTACAAAATACAAATTTCAATTTTCTATACAAAACATCCCCCAACGAACTCTGACGAGCTCTAGGTTGCTATAAAACAGTGGGAAATTGCTTTCTTTCGGTGGGAAAATTATGCAACTTCAGGCAATTCTTTTGTTTTTCTTATAACAATTGTTGCACCTACATACCGACTCCTACCTGCAAAACGCTCGAGAGTCATCGTCGTATAATTCTGGCGACCGAACATCAACAGGGAAAATGGCAAATTGTGGAAGACCAATATCGGTAGCCCGGTACGACTGGTCAGTGGCCAAACTAATCTTCAACGTTGAAATGCAAGACAAACAGTCATGAGATGCAAAATCCCCAAGTGATATGACGTTCACTTATGACGTCTAAGGTAAACTTTAATCAGTTGGCACGTTGTAAAAGGGTTGTTAGTGGAAATGTAATGGATTCAGAGTTTTTCAACAAATTTATCGACAAATCAGAGCAGTCGAAATATGCATAGCAATAGATTGATTAGATCTGTAAAATCTATGAAAACTTTGCAGATCAAAAATATGAAAAAACAGTCTGCGTGCTGACTGTTCAAGTGGGCGAATAATCCCGCCACCCATAATTTCTTTTGGAAGTTCTTAATGTCCTGCCTGAGTGGCTAAATTATTCCAGACAATGATCCTGGTCTCATTTTTTTTAATATTAACATATGTACTTTCAACAAAACTTAATTTCTGGTAAATTATTGGATCATATCAATAGACAAAGGACACTTACTCCACCTATAATTTTGGTAAATCTTAAATAACTGATGTTGTAAAGTCTAGGAGGGTTGAAATAAAACCGACGGAAGTCGATTACATACATGCATGCACATGTAAAGCAGTCGATAAAGTCAATGCTGTAACCGGAGGTTGCAAGATTGAATCATTTTGCTCAGCCGGCATGACAATGTGCGGCGTTTACGTGAGAGCTATAATTTTGGCCCATAGATCTCTATATATATGGTACCCCTCCTATATAATTTTGGCCATATATTTCTATATATCTCTCTTTGGGCAAACAGAAAATGCTGCAAACCAGCAAAGATGGCACCGTATATAGCCTTTAAATCCTTCAATAATTTATACTTTGAGGATAGCGCTGCCTTTCTTGCAAATGCAGCATATGAACTATTCAGGCGTTTTGTAATATGGATTGTTTCGGTGGGCTCTATTCCCCAGCACGTCGCCATCATAATGGATGGCAATCGGCGATACGCAACGAAGAAGAATATGAAGAAATCGAAGGGGCATGAGTTTGGATTTAACAGCCTTATGCATACGCTCAGAGACTGTTACGAATTGGGGATAAAATGTGTGAGTGTTTACGCTTTCAGTATTGAGAATTTCAAGCGCTCAAAGGAGGAAGTTGAGACGCTCATGAATTTGATGCAGGAGAAGCTGGAGATGCTCATTGAAAAGGAGAGTATTGTTAATCAATATGGAATTCGTCTGCAGATTTTAGGAGATACGAGCCTTTTTCCCCAGCAAGTAAGAGAAGCTGCAGACAGAGCCATGGCTTTTTCTAGAGATAATGATAAGGTCGTTCTAAATATCTGCGCTCCTTATACTGCTACACAGGAGATTGTCCAGGCTATTGAAGGAGCTATCAGGAATGTACCTGAAAAACATATTAGTGCAGAGGAAATAGAGCGCCATTTGTATACATCGAATTGCCGAGAGCCAGAGCTTTTGATTAGGACTTCTGGAGAGACCAGGCTAAGCAACTTTTTTCTCTGGCAAACTTCCTTTTCCTTGCTTTATGCTACTCCGATTCTCTGGCCTGAGTTTTCCTTCAAACACCTCGTCAGGGCTGTTTTGGAATATCAGAAAGCTTACCCATTTCTACAGAAGCGAAAAGATCAATTAGTAAGGCTTGTTCATGACTAATTGTAGTTAAGTTTGATGTTATCATAAGCAGGTCTGCTAATTTTTGTTATGTAAAATTGCACTGTTCTATTGAATAGTTCTCTTTCTTTTGAAAATTTAGGTCTTCCTTTTTATATTTGATGTGATGCCATTCGCCTCAAGTTTAGAAGATTGTGTTATCAGAGCAATTGTTACACAGAGGTTGCATATAATTTTAGAGCCGATGCCTGGAGAGGAGATGTAAGCTTGGCTTTCCTTCAAACGAAAGGAGTGACCTGGGCGTTTTAGACAGCACGAACAGAATTGTTTTTCCTCTCCTCCCTGTCTGCGCATTTCTCAACTCCTTTTTATCATTTATTTTTATATAGTTTAATCCGACGGTGTCACGCATTCACCAAGTTCATTCATGTCATCATAATTAATCGTGTAGTTAATAATCGCTGAGCCGTTCGACCACTACGTATAAAGCTTTTCCTACATAATTGTCGTGGAATTGAGTAGGTCATTCGTACATTGTTGTTAATGTATTGGTACACTGTATTATTGTATTGTAGGTGGGTATGTTAATTGTGGAATTCTCTAATTTATGGTGAAATTCATTGATTTAGGGGAGAGGACTTAATAGTTGAGCACCCTAACTTCACTCCTCTCAAAATGGCAATGCCCCTTCTTATAATTAAGATTTCAGAGCTGTATCATTAAATATGATGCCACATCAGCATATTGTTTGTTGAGGTGTCCAAAAAGACCCAAAAAAAGGGTGGAACAATAGGTGTGCATTAAATCATATTTTGTTGGTTCCTGATGCGACATCACATGATTGGTTGCTTTTTGGATCTAAAGGGCACATTTCATTCAATTATTAGTACTTATAGTCAACACTAACAAACTTAAAATCACAACTACTAGTGCAAACTTTTAAGGTTGTTAGTGTTGACTATAAGTACTAATAATTGAATGAAATGTGCCCTTTAGATCTAAAAAGCAACCAATCATGTGATGCTGCATCAGTGCACCAACAAAACATGATTTAATGCACACCTATTGTTCCACCCTTTTTTGGGGTCTTTTTGGACACCTCAACAAAAAGCATTCTGATGTGGCATCATATTTGATGACGCGGCCCTGAAATCTTAGTTATAAGCAGGGGCATTGCCATTTTGAGAGGAGTGAAGTTAGGGTGCTCAACTACTGGGTCCTCTCCCCTAAATCAATGAATTTCACCATAAATTAGAGAATTCCACGATTAACATATCCACCTACAATACAAATATTGGGTCTTAAATGCACAAATACTATCTTATCAGAATACAAGCCTTTCAAATCATAAATATATGCTACCTTAATCACAACTTACTCACAGTATAAATTTGTTCTAAATAATTGTATGGAATTTATTGACTTGGGATTACAAGCCTTTCAAATCATGAATGTATGCTAGGTTAATCACAAGTTACCCACTTTCCTAAATAATTATTATGAAATTTATCTTGCATTGAAACTTATTAATTTGGGTTGCAAGCTTTTCAGATTATAAATATATATTTCATTTTCTAAAATATTTTAAAGTTTGGTTTTTAGATATTTATATATAAGCATATTAAAGTTATTGTATATTTAAACTAACATATTAGTTATTTATTTATTTAATAGTATGAGTATTATATTGAATTTTGATAATGTAATAAATTATTATTAAGAATTGGAGTTTATTAAGAATAATATAGTTAAACAACTAGCAAGTTGAGTACACTGTGTTGCTTATTTAAGTTTAATCTTATAAATTATGTTTATAATAATCTTATACTAATGTATAATAGAAATTATATATTAAAGATGTCTTTTATGTGGGAATCTCAACTAAAACAAAAAATATTGTAACACATTAGAAGATGCTATCACTTACACACTTGAAAATTAGAGTCATGGCATTGATAAACACAATTGGCATTAGAACACTCCCTAGTCAAACCGTAGAACCTGCATCATCTTGCATCTTGTTGGCTACACCCCTAGATTTGCATTTTTCATGCCTTTCTATTCCCTCAAGTCTCTATTTTTCTCATCATTGATAACCGATCTAAGATATCATCTTACTGGGCCTCATTATATATATGTTTTTGTTCTCTTGTGTCTCCCTCCAAGCCCCCATGTTAATTGTTTAATTTTCACATGTGGTCATGTGCTTATCATGCTCCAATATTGCAACCATAGTGGCCCATGTATGATCTTATGATCTTGTGAGCTCCAAAGAGGGGATTCAATGATGATATAAAGTGTCATGGATTGTGTTATGATCTTGTGATATCACATGCCTTTGAATTGGAGTGTAGAGTTATGTTCATGTGTGTGATGTGTTTAGTGACCATGGGTAGGGCTCAATGTTGGTGGTGGATCTCATTATTTTTGTAGACACTTAAAAAATACACATGTCCTGATTTAATAAATTATTCCAACATTCCCTAATTTTCCTAAGTCCTGTACCTTTTTCCTAATTCCTAATAGCTTAGTCCCCTTAGCACTTCACTTGATTTAATAAATATTAATTTATTAAATCTTCCTTTCTCCCACTTAACCACCTAAAATGAATAAAAATAATTCTAAATTCCTTTTATTCTCCACCTCCCATTTTATAACAATCTTCCAAAAATCAAAAAGAAATAAAAATGCCTTTAGTACTCCACCATCCATCTCCCAACTACCTAACCAACTCAATCTGAACCATTGATCTCTCAGTCGACCTCCACTATTGATCACTCTAGCTGGAAGTCTATAAATTTAGCCTTGCCAAGCCATTTGAACATGCCTTGATTACTTACTGTTATCTTGTTGATATGAGAAACTACATTCCAACATCACAATAATGTTTTGAACACAACTACGTTTGCTGTACAACAAGAATCAATTGGTAAAATTTGTGATTTTTATCCTTGGCTTTTTGATTTCTTTGCTCTAATGAAGGTGTAGGTAGATATGGAATGAGATTATTTTAACGGAGGAATCAACACCGGGTGGGACTCACAAAGCGAAGTCCTAACATGTACCACTATAACCTTCTTCCACATGAGCTTCCTTCCACCCATATGGGGGTAAATCCAAGGACTTGAACAGGAAACCATCATCTGTGTCTTCCAATAGCTTGACCGTCTAGCCTACCCCTAAGGGCTAGATATGGAATGATTTTTTAATGTTATTGTTTGAATCTTGTTCTAGTTTCATATTTTTTATTCACATTTATGGCAAGTCCAATGGGACACTTGTCCCTTTTAACCTTCATTTTGTAAGTGTTTCTAATTCATTTTTGTAGGTTTTCATTTGATTTCTAAAAATATTTGGAGGTTTTGTTTCATAGGAAGCTTCTTGGAACAAAATAGAGGTCATGGTTGCAATTTTTTTTCTAAGGCTCCCCTTAGTACGGCCATACAACTGTACTGTATGGTTTTTATCCTCTATGCAATTCCTGTTCTAGTTGTATCCATTGAGTAAAGATTTTATACATTGGTTAAGAAATTTTAACTCTTGGAAATATTATTATCTGTTGGATATTAGATTTGTTTGCAAAGTATTCTCTTTAATCACTAGTTTTTTGTAGGTTTGTGCTATCATATTTGCCCATCGATCACTTGATTAATTTCTCTAGTTACTACTATTTGTTGGTAGGGTAAAGGTTAATATCCATTGATTAGTGGTCTTTTCTACCAGTTTATTTCTAACGACCAATGTAACCACATTTAATCGTTGTTTAATTGGTGCCCTAACGATTATGATAACTGACTGTAACCACCTAACAATTACTATAGTCACAATCAAACTATTTTCTTAAGTGTTATTCATTAGCCTAAACACTAACCATTAACTTTAACTCCTAACATCAACATTAACACTTTTTCTGACCACCTCTTTCTGATCGCACATGTGACCAAGTGGTTTCCTAACCACCGGTGACAATCCTAATTGCTAGGATTCACCCCTACCCATTTGAGGCCTTAAAAGAACTTTTTGTTCAAACAAGCATAGCTTTTTTCTTTTGTATAAGATTTTTACATTTTTACAGGCATTGGAAAGATGGTTCGGAATACTACACTATGGATATTTTAAGATTCAGTCTAGAGTGATAGGGAGCGCACAGCAGGAATGCACAACTGATCAAAATTTAACTTCTTCAATCCGCAACATTCATTCACAACATGCTCTTGTGATATGCATTTGCAACATACATTTTGGTGAGACTCAACTCGTCGGCAAACACCTGCAAACTCTGGCCGTTGCACTGGAAGTCCAAACTCCTTCGGCGCGATCTCAACCTTCGGCGAGACTTATTCCAAAGCTGTTAATTCACAGATCTCTCCTGATGGACCTCCGCTGATCTTTGTTCATCGGTGAGATATTTACCATCGGCCGCCTAGGGTTTGCTACGCTAATTCACCGATGCACTGTTGCCTACTCCGAACCCTAGCACATGGAGATGCTAGGTGATCTACTATGTGAAACACCCTGTCTGAACCCTCTGCACCACCAAGCAACGAAACAAAATAGAAAATGAAAACACATAATTATACAACGAAGCCATTCCACTGATTTTGACAGAAATCTCACCAGTGGAATGTTTCACGACGAAATATGGTAACAATGAAAATGCAGAATGAACGGAAATCGACAGTTACAGGATTTACTGTTATAAGAAATGAAAATCAAATGGATAGAACAGAATATCTTTATTTCTCCTGAGCACAATATAGTCACATTCAATCTCCTTTCTACGATCTGATTACAATGATCATTTGGTTCATTCCTCTAGGTTTATAAACTCGCCCAGGGTAGTACCAAACTAACTCCAAGCGGCTGGGAGACTAATTCCAAGCAGCTGGGAGAACAACCATCTAACAACCTCCAACTGTCTAACAACCTTTGTGATTACAGATTGACAAGTGTCCTTGGGACTTACAAAATGAACCTAGATACTAACAGAAATTACATGCATTGGTCAAATAGACCTTATTACAACTCAAAACATGATTTCAAAGCCAAACATGACTTAAATGCCTCACAGAGGCCACCTTGTGTTAGGTGCCCCTGCACCATAGAGTTTTAGGTATAATTGTTTGAACTCACTCTTTCTCAATCTTTCTTTGTAAATTTCAAATGTACTTATCTTTCGCATACTAAATCAAAATTTAATGTTTTGCATAAAAAATCATGAAGAAAACTATCGTGACATCTATTTTTCTATGTGCTAACATTTTATTCTATTTTTGTATGGGTTTAAATTTCATTCTAACTTATGCTTCTTGTAGCAAATCACCTATCAAAGATTCCTATGTTTGAAACTACTAACATATTTATATAGCTACATTTATCAAAGACTAGCTTTTAATCACTAGTTTAATTGCACAAATTTTATGCTTTAATAAGGAATGAACATTGTTTGTTGTGTTTGTAAGAACTTCTAAGTGCATATACTCTTCCCTCACACTGAAATGTGATCTTAGAAATCAAAACACTAGTAGAAATATGGCAAATAAATGACCAGGTGACTAAAACTTTTAGTCACGTAACTAATTTTTTTTGCAACACAGCTATAAATGACTAATTTGGTCATCAGTTGAAATGACTAAATAAATGACCAAATAAATGACTAAATAAATGACTAATTTGGTCATCGAACAAAAAACACAACTAAATAATTGGTCAGACAAATAAAAATGACTAAATAAATGACTATTACTCCTCTATTCTTTTTTTCTTTCCAATTTGATCATAATCCATGAATTCAAAGACAATACAAGGCAAGGCAATAAATGTCCGCTTAGACCAAAGGAATAAAGGGAGAGAAATGATTGAACAAAGGGTTAAGAAGAAAAAAGACAAATCATACAATAGGAAATATACAAAAAAATTTAAAAATAAGACAAGAAAATAGACAAATTGAATTGATAGAAATAAAATAAAGACAAAATTATTAATTATAAAACTTTTAAATATACTATAATATTGATAAATTATTTAATTTTGCAAGTCCAGTATGCACAAGTATAATTTAAGTTAAATTAATTTAAATTATATAATTTAATAACTTAAGTTGTATAATTTATAACTTATATAACAAAGTAATTATATAAATTTTAAGTTAAATATAATTTAATAATATTTCATATTATTTAAATATAATTTAATAATATTTCATATTATTTAAATATTATAATAATGAATAATTATATTGTAATATAGTTTCATAATTTTATAATTAAATTATAATATAAGTTTTTGCCTTGTTGTGCATGAGTTTAGTTCACTTTAGTTTTGGATGGAATTAATGGATGGAATGTGCGTTTAAGTACTTTGAACAAAAAGGTGAAACCTATGAAGAAGCAAATCATAGGTTTAGCAGGAGAAGATTGTTCATGGCCACCAAGAATAGGGTATGAGTAGTTGAACATGAGAAGATTGTTCATGGCCGCAGTTCTTTGGGTTTGGAAATATTTTTGAGATCATCGTGTGAATGAAGAAAGGAGGGAATTCTGGGATTTCCAGCTATAGACTACAGATATCAAAGGAGCAGCAATAATAATGAGGTAACAAATGGTTTTATGAAGCAGAGGTAGGGTTTTCCACATACCTCTATTCTTCTCTTACCCTGCTCTAAAGTTTTGTATCTTTGAAAGCTTGGTGCTCTGTCATTAGTGATTATTCTATCTCTTTCAATGACTATATGAAGAGGTCTCATGGTTCTTTATTGATGAAGTTCTACTTTTTCCATTCATGATTTATACTTAGAATACCTTGGCATGAAGGGATTTGATGGTCTTCAACCTATGACTTAGACATTGTCGGCCCTGTATGTGTGATTCAACCTTTGAAAGATGATTGTATTTTCAAAATGACTGTCACAAAACATAGAATGAAATCTTGTTGTTGAGAATGCAAGACTATTCCATGATTTGTTTCATTCCTTAAATCTTCTCTTCACTATCTTTACTGTCTCTTACTTCTATCTTGACAGTAACCTTTGTCATGAAAACCTTGTTCATTGCTTCATACATGAACTGATCTTTGTTGTCCTATCACGAACTTGCCTACAAATTCCTTAATACAAAGATATCATTGATGATGATTGTCCTTTGTATGCAAAAATCTGTCACAGTCACATTCCCTTTGTCCATCTGCTACTATGACTATCATATAGCTTATTAGCTTGATTTTGATAAATGTGAAGATTCTATCATAGACTTTTGACTGTAAAAAATCCTCTCTATTACTTTTGTTATTGATATATGGCATAGTTTTCACATAATTCACATTTGGATGCAAAAAGACTGTCAATATTCCACTATCTTTTCTCTGTTGTTGTAGCCCACTTTGGTGACTGTGATTAGGGCATCTCTTTGAATGGATAGTGATCTCCTCTTTTCTTCTGTGGTGTTGTGCATTACTCTTTTTGATGATTGATTTCACTGTTAGTTTGATGATATGATTGTCATCACTTTCAAAGGCACTTGTGTCACTGTTTTAGCATCTATATTTAATGACTATCTTAGCCTGATAAAATCTTCAAGGATCAGTTAACTAATTAGGTAAGGGTTTGTATTTTGATAAAAGTGTTTGGCTTCAGGGATTTTGTATTTTCATCTTTTCAATGCTACTACAGAAGTTGTAATATCTGCCCCCTCCTTTGCAATCAAAGGCATGACTGTATTCTCTATGATGTTTTTCCTGTTGTCATGATTGTCATTTGAAATGGTTGACATCTTCAGTCCTTTATTTGGTGACTTTGCCTATGATTTTGGCAAGTGATTTGCTACTATGAATACTTCATCACAATAGTTATTTAATTGGGGTTTTAAAGTGTAATCTTGATAAATTGTTTAGTATTTCTTCTAAATGCTATTTATCTATTGGTTTACATAGCTTGTCTATATTTCTAAGTCAGACAACTTGTAAAATGTATAATTGTCAGCATGGGAATGAAATTGAATTGTTGTTGATGTTTGTTATTCTCATGGACACGTATTGAAGCACTTACTCTATCTGATGCGTGTACCGGAAAAAATGTTTTAGGTGCATATAAGTGTAGCAGTGACTTGCATGGGTGATAAAGCTTGTTTGGAGAGGACTTGGAGAATTTTGAAAAGACAGGCAAGAAATTCAAAGTTTGTTGTAACGAATTTGAAGTTGGTGAGGCCCTCTGCACCAAAGTCAAATTTGGGGACGCACTCTGCAGCAAATTCAAAGGTAATTCAAAACCCTCATTACCAAAAGTGAAGTGATATTTTCATGATATTTAGGTAAGCTGCTTGTGGGACCCCCCAGGAGATATTTTCATGATTGAAGCTTGAAAACTGAAAAGAAAATGTTATCTTCAGTATTTGTGAAGTTGATCCTTAACTGATCCTTAAACTCAAATAAAACCACACCTCTACTCTGCATGATCTCCATGTATGATGACTAGCCCAAACTAAAGGAAAGGTTATCCTAGCTTGACCATATGCATGATTGAAGGTTACCTTTTAAGATTTTATATTTAAAGGCCTTCTAGGCATATGATAGCTTATTATACTAAATTAATACTAGAATGCACAATATTATAGATGGATCAGTGTCGAAGGTTGACTACAGATCAATATCATGTATATGATGAGAGAGTAGCCAATGAGAGGGACATAGAAAAATATCCATGTCCATGTAATGACTGTCTTGGTGGAAAGGTGAAAAAAAGAAATGTGATTTATCGACATATGATAAGATATGGGCATAGTAGTATAAGCCCTTGGGCTTACAATTATTATGAAGATATGATATAATTACAGACTAAGAGAGATGAAGAGGTAACAAACATAGATGAAGTGGCAACAAACATAGATGAAGAGGCAACAAACATCTAGGTGAGGTGGTACCAAACGTAGATGAAGAGGCAAAAATGTTAGATGAAGGGTTTGAAGTTGAAAGAATGTTGAATGAGGGTCTAACCGATGATTGGGCCAACTCAATGGAGGATGCTTTAAAGACTGTGTATGCTAATTGCATGTTAAGTCATTTGACAACAATCCTTCAAATTCTTAACTTGCAAGTGGTGCATGGTTGGACAAATGAGAGTGTAGATCAGTTATTGGCATTATTAAGTTTGTTGTTACCAGCTAACTCCACATTGCCAACAAAATAAAGTCAATGTAAAAAATAGATCAGTAAGCTCGACTTAGGGTATGAAAACATCTACACGTGTTAATGGTTGTGTATTATTTCACAAAAAACTTGCAAGTGAGAGTGAATGTCTGAAATGTCACGAAGTAAGGTATAGACAAGGGTTGAAATTAGTTGTGGTTCCTAGAAAGGTTCTTTGCCACTTTCTGATAATCCCATGATTACTCTAAATGTATAGGTGTAGAGACATTGCTGAACTTATGTAGTGGCATTCCCAAAATAAGAGCATTGATGGAAAACAATGACATGTGCCTAATTTAAGACATGGATGGAATTTGATAATAGATGGCCTGATTTTTCTCAAGATCCTCGTAATATAAGGTTGGGTTTGGCTCTAGACGGGGTGAACCCATTCTCAGATCAAAGTACTAAATGGTCAACTTGGCCAGTGTTTTTAAAAAATTATAAATTGCCTCCATGGTTAGCAACTAAACCATTTTTCTTAATGCTATCATTGATTATACCAAGAAAGAAAAGTGTGACTTTAGATACAATAGATGCCTATCTAGAGCCATTATATGATGAGCTAATGGAATTTTGGAAAGGAATTGAAGCAGTTAAATCTTTAAGTGATGGTCATTCAATCAAATTCACTTTAAGGGCTTCCTTATTGGTTACAATTCATGATCTTCCTGCATATGGTACATTGTCTGGTCTCACTGTTCATGGATACCATGGCTATCCTACTTGCAACTTTAAGGATTTTGCAAGGCACTCAAGAAGTTTGCATAAGTGTATTTATTGTGGACATCATGCTTACCTTAAAGTGGGTCATACATATCATCGACAAAAAACATGTTTCAATGGTCAAGAAGAGAATCGTGAAGCACCTTTGCTAATAACGAGTGATTACATTATTGAGAATGGACAAAAAGGAATGTCATTTATTGAAAATGGTGGGATTGCTGGTAGTAGATATGATCCATGTAATGAAAATGGTGTAAAACAGTTGTGCATATTCTATAAGTTGCCATACTTTAAGGATATAGCCATTAGGCATACTATTGACTTTATGCATACTAAGAAAAATATAGCCTATGCTATTACAGAAACTCTTTTTGGTGCTTTTGATACTATTTCATCATGTGAAGACTTTTAAGAACTAAAGATTCATCGAAATCTTTGGGTTGAAAAATATGATGTTGCAAAATATAGAAAACCCAGTGCTCCTTATGTCTGGACAAAGGAACAACGTGCACAATTCTTATAGTTGATGTCTCAGACTCACTTTCCCACTAGATATGTAAGTAGTACTATCAGAAGCCAAACTAACATTAATAGCTTAAGAGGCCTAAAGACCCATGACTATCATGTTATAATTGAGAATATTTTACCTATTGTGGTAAATATATCAGGTTTGGTGAAGGGCCCAAGATTGGAAATTATAAGGTTGGGCATAATATTAAAGAGAATGAGTTCACAAGTATTAGATCCTTCAAACTTTGATAGTTTGAGGGAGGAGATTGTTGAAGTCCTTTATCTATTGGAACGGGAATTTCCAGCAACAATCTTTAACATTTCTATGCATCTTTTGATACATCTAGAATATGAACTAGAGCATTGTGGTCCAGTAAGAACGAGATGGATGTATCCTATAGAATGATATATGAAGGTTTTGAAAAAATTTGTTCATACTAGGGTAAAACCAGAAGGCAGCATGTCTGAGGGATATTCAATGCAAGATGCCATTGGATTTTGCATAGAATATATGAAGGATTTTAAAAATGTTAATCAACATGTATGGGATGATGATGAAGATGGGAGAGTTGCAGGTGAAGTATTAGAAGGCAATGGATGTCACTTCAAGCTATCACATCAAGAAAGAAGTGTGATACATCCCTTTATTCTTCAAAACACATCTTCGTTCGATAAGTGGCACAAGTTAAAAAACTTTACACATTTATATTATTAATCTTACTCAATTGCATTTACACATTTATATTATTAATCTTACTAATTGCACATTAATATTCTATGTAGAAAATATGAAGAAGAGAATCAAAGTTGGATGCAACATCGACCTTAAAAGCGCAGATGTCATGATTTGGTTGGAGGCGATGCTTTTCCAAAATTTGAAGAATGGATTGCTAATGCAATTAGTGATGCAAAGAAGAAGGTCAAGATATAACAATAGAGGAAAGTGAGCTTTCACAACCTCCACATTTATGGGCTATGTGTTTTAGTGGAATGTGGACCTATGGTAGCTATTTAAGAGTGGAGGAAAAATACAAAGGAAAGACAAATTGTGATTGTGTTGTAAGTGCTGAATTTCTTCACGAAACTGAGAAGAAATTCTATGTTGGATTCATCCAAGAAATTATTCAAGTGGATTTTGGTGAAAATAGTCCTATATTATTAAAATGTAAGTGGATTCGACCATCTGCAGTACATTTTGATGAGTATGGATTTGTACATGCACATACAAGACAATTTTTATCAGAGAGGGATTAGCCCTATGTTTTCCCTTTTCAAATTAACCAATCATTTCTAATTGATGATGTAAGAAGCACAGGATGGTCGTATGTCATTTAAACAGAGTCTCGTTTGAAACAAAAATTCATGGAAGTTGTTGATATAATGCCTAATGGGCAATATGTTAATTTACAATAAACATTCGAAGAAGTGGATGAAGATGATGATGGAGTGTTTGGAGAAGATATTTTGATTATCAATGAAGAGATTGGGAGAGAGAATGTATTGCATGACACAGATGAGGATGAGGAAGAAAATCAAGTAGATGCAAACATGAGTGATCAGGATTCTGATCGTGCTGGCAATGACACAGTATGAATATGTTTTTATATATAAATGATGATTATTGTTGTATTTGATGTAATTATGAATATGCTAGGGCTATATGTGAACTATAGGCACCTTTTGCAGCAAAATATACATCACATAGATTTAATTGGCAAAAGAACTACTTTTTAACAATTACACAACACTGCAAATGTTATGGTACTGCTGTTACATTGTTTCATGTCATTAAAGGCATCAAGAAAATAGTGAGCTTGTAAAATGTAGTAGAGAAGCAGCAAGATAAGAAAGGGCATTAGTGTACAGGAATTTCTTCCACTTTGGGTTTTTCAGGGTAATCTCTTGTGTTGAGCTCTACTTTTTGTTGTTTTTCTAGTTATTGTCTTGTTACTAGTCATGCATATAACTAGCTATATTTATTCCAAAAATAAATTACTCATTTTTAAAGCACATATTGATTGTTTTTGTTTACTTACATTTGTGTGTTTAGAATTTCTGCAAAATTATATAAGTAGAAATAATGAGGATTTTATAAGTAGAAATAATGAGGATTATATAAGTAGAAATAATGATGATTCACACTATCAGAAAGGTAATTAGTTTCTTCTCAAATAGAAGGATAAACAAATAGATTTTCCTTTGGGTTTCAATCTGTGTGCCACATTTACTTACTAAATTTTTGCTCCTCCATATAATGCATCTTATATGCTATCATCCTATGTCATGTCAGTTGCCATAGACTGTCTCCTCTAATTTTTAAGAGTGCATCTTATATGCTCTGTGAATGTATTTCATATGGGGACTATCCTTATGTACTGTATCATTCAAATGGAAATGAAATCCTTATATACTATGACTGCATTTGTTTATATGCTCTAGTTGACTAAAAATAATGGCTTTGTTTATATTCCACTCTTGTTCTACTGATTCAAGTTGTTGATTTATATATTATTGTTTATTTGGACTTCAAGAAATGAGGAAAAAGACTTTGAGGCACAATTTAGATGATAGTGATCATATTGTTGAAGTTCCACTGACAGATTATGAGCGCTTTCGTAGAGAATGTGTGGCAAAGAATAGTGAATATTTATCACATCTTGGTTTGACAAACACGCAAGTTGTAAATCTACTAATTAGTATATTATTTGTTTAATTATGTTTATGAAATTTTATAGGCAAGAGGTTTATGTATATAAGACATAATATGATTTTTTTTGTTTTATAGGAAAGAAAAAGAGCGCAAAGAAAATGCAGAGAGAAAACAAAAGGAAAGTAAAGATACAGTTCTGCCAACTCGTAGAAGCCAGCGCATTTGGGATTCAAGTACAAATGCAGTTGGTGAAAAGAATAGTTGTGATGATGTGCAGTCTGATATAACACAGTGATGTGCAGCTTGATATAGCACATGGTGATGTGCAGCCTGATATAGCACATGGTAATGTGCAACGTCGTGATGATCTCTTAGCACAGAGTCTAAGAGAGATTATTTAAAATAATGAGAGCAAAGGAACAGTAAGTCTGCGGATGATTTATTCAAGATTAAAGGATGTGTTTGAAGTGAAATCTACAAAGACTGATACTGATCTACCTACTCATGACACACCTACTCATGACACACCTGATGTGGCCAAGGACGATGAAGTTTTGGTTAATGAAAGTCATGAAGAGAGACCACTTGCATCTAATGTACCTGCTACAACTTTTGATGGAACTAGTGGATCAGCCAAAAATATTGGTAGTGGTTTAATAGAAGATGTGCTTGCTCTTGTCAAAAGAAAAAGATTGAGTCAAGATTTATACAGATCTATAGAGGGGAATGCAAAAGAAAGAAAATTAGAAGGCAAGAATCCATTCTTGGTTGAGGTATCAAGAGATGGTGAGCCCATTGGGAAAAATATTGCAAGGTGGGCCTCTGAGTTGGGTGTAAGATGTAGGGCCCATTTGGATATTTGCAAATCAAATTTTGCAGATCAAGATACACAAAGTGTGGAAAATGTTATACAAAAAATGGAAAAATCTTTTGAGACTACTAGTGGACAAAACTCTAGAAGATATTACAAGCAAAAGATGAGACTTTTGATGAATAATTTTAGATAGAATTGTAGAAAAACAATCTTCAAGGGAAAAGAGAGGTTAGAATCCTCTCTATCTCCCAAACAGTGGGAGGAATTGAAATAAAATATGTGTTCTAAAGAATATTTGACAAAGAGTTATAAAGGAAAGAGGGCAAGAGATAATGTGATAGCTGGATATACATTTGGCTGAGGCGGGTTGCAGGCCAAAATGGACAAACTTGGAGTAAGTGTATGGCTTTTTGGTTCAATTTACGTTGGTTATTTATTTGAATTTTTTATTGAACTGACTATATGTTGATATTGACATTATATTTTAGGTGGAAAACAGTAATAGAGAAGCAGGTGTGGAAGATATTGTCGATTATATGGCAACAATAGATCCTAGTAAATCTAACAGTAGTATGAAATGGAAATCTAGTTCATCAACAGAGATTTCACAGCCATGTGTTATACACCCAGTAAGAGCCTCTGCAGATGATGTCAACTCAAATGAAGGGTACCAACATATAATGAGTTGCTTACACGGTCTCACTGAGAAAGTGTTACAGTTGGCTTCCTCCGTTAAGCCTATAGTTTCTGCATAGAATGACCATACTATTATGGATCCAGATGAGGTAAGAGGCTCTATTACACTATCCTTTCATTTTGTGTGCTTGTTATTGGGTAAACATGTACCATGTTTTTGTTATACTTCCTTGTGATTGCATTTTTTGGATACTTCAATAGTTATCATAGCTCTTGGATACTGTAAACAAAGAATGAACCTACCCTCAACGTGCAATACTACAATTCTAGCCTTTATAACCTTAGCATTGATGTTTTACATAAATGCGTTGTCACAAATTGTCTCACTGCCACTGTTATGACTGCTACAATCATATACCCTGTTATGACTACCACGGCCAATCAAAAGACTTTGATTGCAAAATCATAGTATCACTGTAGCAGTGCTTGGCCTCTTGCAAACCTTGACTGTGGCTCATTAGTATCTGCAACCTTCTATGAATGCTCCTATTCTACCCTTATGACTGCTATAAGTGCCTGTTCACAACTGATCTTATAATACATCCTTTTGCTTGTGGAGTATCTTTATGACTGCTACTTAGAAAGTTCAAAATCCTTGATAATTTGTGTTAGTGATTATGATAGTGGATAATTTTTTTCATGCTAAAGGATGCACTGTTCTTCTTTCTTGAGACTGTTATTGTGATCTTATTTTCATCTTCTCTATCTTTTCAAGGTTGATCCTACTGATCTTCTCTCTATTTTATGATATAAATATTGCTCTTTCACTACAATGATGGTTGATCCTACTAACAGTTAAACCACATGCAGAGCAATTTTATCAAAGCATCACGAAAATGAAAATGCCTTGATATCAACAGAGCTACCGATATTGATAGTGATCATGATGAACTAGTGGACAAGAATGCGTTGCATAGTCATAGTTGTGCTGAAGTTGAGGTAATATAATAGTTGTTTTTAGTTATCTGTTCCAATGTTTTGTCATTCTTCATGCTTAAAATGTTCTTATGATGAATTAAATGGGACTGTCTATTGAAAATGTTTGTCATTACACAATATTGCTGCCCCTGGCTTATACTTATCATTTTGCTTGAGTATTCACTTCATTATTGTTGTCCTTGTCATGTTTATGACATGCTCCTATGTTGCATTATGACATTTAACTTTATCATTCTAGATAGTCACTTTGAGTATGTCGTAGTAAAGCTCTTAATCACTGATCCTAAAGTCAAGGCTATCATATCTGGTTTGTTGTTGTCATTCCAAGGGTTCTTGGTCACTGTTTAGGGCATTTATATCTTCTCTTTGTTTGGTGAAACCCTACTAGCTGTTGCACATCTCTTTATCTTCTCCTATACCTTCCATGCTATGGACTATCCTAAGACAGGGATATAGACTGTCATCTTACAACTTTTACTATCTTCCTTATCATATGAAGGATTGGGACTGTCCCTTCTTGTTGAAAATCTTATGCTCATGACTATAAGAATCCTCCTATAAACTGGAATCTATTGCTTACAATAAAGGAAGAATCTCACAACATACCTTGACTTAGTCATTTAAGAGTGGAAGAAAAATGTTATTTTGAACAAAAATTTATAGTTTTTGCATTCTTTACTTGACTTATATTAATTTTTGCATGATGATTAAACCGCATGCAGAGAAATTATATGAAAGTAGAACGAAAAGAAAAAGGCCCTGTCAATAGAGCTCTCTACAAAGCTACACAACTTGAGGAAAATGATGATAGTGATTATGTTGAACATCTTGATGAGAATCTGCATGATATTTAGAGTAGTAGTATTGATGTTGGAATTGAGGTGAGTGCTATTTATTGTTTTTATGTCTTCCATGGTAGTCATTTTTGTTTTAACACACACATGCAAGTAAGTATTATTCAAGTAAGTTGTTAGGTCAGAATGGAGGCAATTGAAAACAACTTATGAACACAATCAAATAACTTATGAACTTGAATATTAACAGAAAATTAGAACACCATACATATCCACAAATTTAACCATCCTTGCCTATTTTAATATTAAATTATCATAGAAGTGTAATGTCTTGAATCTAAAATATGATTGGATAGGTAATATTGGAATATATAAATTGTCTTGCTGAAAGATGATGATTAGCTAGGCCTTGGTTTCCCTTATAAATATGGGAAGCAACAAGCTTTAGGCCTGAACCAACACAATTGTTCATAAATCACACCCTCTTGTAACTAAACTTGTTTAATAAAGAGAAATTAAAGGCATAAGCAAGTTAACCAAGATCTAAATATGTTAGTCATCATAAAGCACCCGTGACCTCAGGCCTGGAAAGGTACTCATCTCCATGTTACAGTATTTGTTAATTGTGTTGTGCCCCTGTCTATTATCACAAAAATGTGTCAAAATTTTGTCCTCGTTCTCCATGTTGACGCCAGCAAAACTGCTCATTGCTCCTTCTGCACCTGAACCTGTAGCTGCACATCAATCTGTCAAGTATGTCTGCTCCCACCTATAGACTACAAGATCATTGGGCCTTGATAGAAACTGCAAGGAATTAAATCAACTTCTAGTAGAAACTAATCAAAGTACCCACATAATGATAGCAAATGTGCCTTGAAAAATCTAGAGATTTAAATAACAGGAAATAGCCAAACTGGAGACAGTTAGGCAGCTTATAAACTTGAACTTCAACAGAAATCAAAATAGCATAAATATTTCCACAATTTAAATCATCCTTGCCCAACACAATATTAAAATATCATAGTAATGCATTGAAACTTGAAATATGACTAGAGATGATAATATTAAGTATATATAAAATTGTCTTGCAGAGAATTGCTTGCTTCTTCTAAGGCCTTGGTTTCCCTTATATATGTGGGAAGTGAACAAGCTTCAAGCCTCAATAGACATGATTATTCATAAATTACAACCTTTTGTAATTAAAACATAATTAAGAAACATAAAGCATGGGCTTAGCAATTTGACTAAGATTTGGCTCCATTAATCAACGTAGAACACCCATGACCATAGGCCTGGCAAGGTGTTCCTCTCCATGTTGCAATATCTGTCAGATGTGCTCTACCCGTCCTTATTGCTAAAGCAATACATCGATTTATATATTACCAAAATTATCAGAACTTCACTCAATCTTCCATGCTTCTTTTCACATTGTTCTAGCAATAAACAGGTTTACCTTGGCAATGTGATCGATGTATTCCTAAGATATACAAGTATCAATGGAAATTATGTCTTCCATGATAGATTCTAACTTCAAGAATTTGTCCATCTATTTATGAACATTCTCTATCACTTTGTCTTCATTGTTGGCTTTCTCCAAAGCTATGGGTAATAACTGCACCAACTCATCTTTCCATAGATCTGTATCCCATATATTACCTTCATTATTGAAGAAATTGGGAAATGCCAAATCCCCATGTAGATCAAAATCACCAATGTCATCTAACAATATTGTATTAAACCTTTCATGTTTAATGATCAGTCCACTGCATTCCTTGAGTGCTTGCTCTTTGGCTTTTAGTTCTTCTTTCTTCTCAAGCAATCTGAGATGCAATCCTCTATGTTCCTGATAAGCATTATGGGTTCTTTTATGTAAGTCCCATACTTGATCATTGCATTTCATCATCTCCTCAAATCTTCTTTTTATCAATTCAGAAGCCATCCGATACTTAACAACTTTTATATCACTTTCTAGATTATCATTTTTCTTTTGAAATTTCTCTACCTTTACTTTCTAGTAATTCACATCAACTATAGCTTCCATCCTTCTCTTATCTAGTTCTTCATAAGGCAAATGATTACTGGATGATGGCATTTTATCCTTATATATAGCAAGCTCTTGTTTTAATTTTGCATTTTCTGCTATATATGCATTGTTATTCCTAATCAATTTCTCTATCTGGGCTTTTGTAAATTTGGCAACATTGATATTCAGGTCAGCAGTATCCAGTGGGTCAGTATCTTCAACTCTCTATATTACGAGATGACCAAATGCTTTGTTTGGACCATCAATGATTTGAGGCCTTTGATGTGGAGGGTAAAGTGCCCATATTAGTAGAGTTGCCTTATCAAGGTCATACCCAGAACCTTTCTTGATTTTATCCAAAGCTTCAATGCTTAACTGCATCTTCTTATCCTGATTTCTTTTGAAAGTATCAAAAACAATGGCAGAGGTCATATCCCAACCTGGGACTATCATCACCCTTGCTTCTTTTGGAAGATCTCTTCCCCTTTCTAGGGTCATGTCATTCATTGCTTTATCAATTTCATTTTAAAGTTCATGTAATACCTCAGCTTGTATCGTAGGGGAAATATCTTTCATCTTCTCCCTAGCTTGTTTTCCTTTGAATCCATAAAGAAACTCTTTAAACTCAAGGGTTTTTATAAAGTCTTTATCTGAGACAAAATTTTTGCTAGCTAGGTGTCTCATATCTTCTGATAGTTCATCAGGGGGTTCTATATCAACTGCTTCTCTGTCCATAGGTGTCTCATAGTTATCAATCACAGGTTTAAAACCCTATACATTTTCATCCTCACCCTCCAGTTCCTCATCATCTGCAATGCTAGTATCCATAGAAAAACAAATATCAGGGGTAGGTTGAGAAAGATTACTCAGAGGAGCCTCATATCTAGCTTGTGTTTCCCTGGTATTTCTGCCTCTTCTTTCAAAGATCTCAGGTGGGACATCCATAATCAATTCTAGTGCCTTTGAAACTAACATGTTCAATTTGTCTATGGGATCAATAATTTCTAGAAAAGCTCCCTTATAGTTGGGGTTTTGGGCTACCCTCCAAGCCTCGGATAACATTAATTTTTAATACAACTCTCTCCTCTCAATGGCAGAAGCTTCATCAATGTTTCTCATTAAATCCTCATCCATGAATAGTACATGTTGATACCTTTTCAACTTTTGACTTGTACTAACATGATTGATGAAATGCTCAAGGTCAAAATTTTCCCTACAATTTCCTTTAGGCATCCCAAAGTAATCTAATCTCTTTTCAATTTCTTCATATCCTTTCTCAGGAAAAGTAGTAAAATCTCCAAAACACAGGGTGCCTGGCATAAAGGATTGCTTATTGTGTCTCTTCAAATGCAAAAAATTAGATGAAGCTAACTGCCTAACAATTTCCAGATATGCAATTCTATCAGGGCAAGTCTTCAGGAGTATAAATGGTGCTCCTTCATACCCAAAAACTTTGATCTTTGTGCAGTCTCTGTATACGTACCAATCACCCCAATTGTGATTGATCTTTTTGTTCTTATCCATATCCTTTGGCCTGAGAAATCTTTGTATATTGGGTGACAAATTGTAATTGCATGGATAACTAAATTTAGCATATAAAGGCTTTACAAAATACTCTTTGAAATACAAATAATGTGACCTATCACACCTACTATCCCAAATGGTAGTCCACATTTGTACTGGCTTAATGTCTCCATTTTTATCTAGATCTCTAACCTTGAGAGATTCATCCCATAGGCCCATGTTTTGCCCTTCATATAAAACCAGATGCATAAATAAGGAATAATGCATAAATCTAAAGCCTTTCTTGTTATCCTTTATAGCCTTTAAATCATTGTGAAGATCATTCGAGAGATATTTGGCATAATCAGATGTTCTAGCATTAGGGCTTTGTATATCTACAGCTAGAACCATTGGTACTATATCCATAAATTCAGGGGCATCCACACCTAATACCTGACAGACTGAGTAATAAGTATATCTAAAATTTGGTTCAAATAGATCAATTGAATAAGGGGGATCCTCCACCACTGAGAACACTCTGAGCTTATTGTTTTCATCCCTGGGTCTTTGAAACGGTAGCCTCCACCTTTTATAAGTGTTACTCAGATTTCGATACTCATTCAATAAGTCCTTAATCCTGAATACCATATCAAAGCTTGAATATAACTGAAAGACCATTGATATATAATCCCAGGTAATAGGAATAAACCCAGACCCATCTTTAAGCTCAATCATACGAGTTTGTGGATTATAATGATCTGCCAACATTTTAAGCAGTTTTATATTTAGAAACACATTGGGTACTACCAATTTCCCCAAATTTAACTTCCAAGGATTTGAGATTGGTTTGTGTCTATGCATTTTCCTATAATGGTAAATGAACAGGTCATATCCCCTTATAGGAGTCCACGAATCCCCTACATGTCTGTTAGCATCTTCCAATTTCTCAGCATGTGGTTTAGTTGAGCATTTCTTTTGGACCTTTGTCCAAACCCCGGGCATTGTTCTATCAGGTCTTGGTTTAAATGTCTATCCTCAGTTTTCTGCCTTTTCTTAGGGTTTGCATTCTTAATTGTTATAGTTTTATTTGTTTATGACTTCCATAATTCTCTATAAATTCAAATTTAGGCTTGGAGTACTTACTTGAACAAGCTTCCCCTGATCTGCAACTTTGTCGTTTCCAATCTCTAAGCTCCTCAATTTTCTCCGTATGCTCAACAGTTTCGAAAATCTTTTAGAAATCACTTCTTTCATCTCTGGCTCATTGATGGCATATCCATGGCAAATTCAATATCTTATGCAGAAGTAATTAATTCTTTCAAATATGAGTTGTCTAATTCATGTCAAATAGTCATGTCACTGATTTATCAAGATGGTTGCTTTTTCTTTCTTCGACATTATTTGATCATTCTTCGGGCTATCGGGATGACTTCAGATAGTGTTACACCAATATAATTATGTCTCATCGATATCTTTTATGTGTTATATGATCCCTTTTATTTATTAACTTTCTTCAAAATGCCCTTTAATAAGCATTATCGGTGTATCGGCTGGACCTAAAATTAGATACACCTAAAATTATGTAACTTCGATATCCTTGAGTCCCCCCAATATGCTTTTATTGATAGATATCATTGTATCGGTGTGACACATTTAAGTGTCACATCGATATGCATTGGTCCCATCGATATGTTTGGTATTATCGGGACATCGAAGAGATATGTGATTGAGTCATCCCGATACCCTTTAGTCTCCTCAAAATGTTTTATTCTCTTTAATTTTTCTAACGTCAGCCTTACATGCAAGACAAGGTTTATTTACTACTTCAGGCTATTGAAGAGACACTACGTTGAGTCCTGTCAACATAGCATTCTCCCAACAATATTCCTTTGTATGGCCTTTTTATCTAAGAGATATTTTGGGTTAACTTTAATGATTTTATTCCTTTTGGGTATTGGTGGGATGTCATGGGATTATTAAGGCTAGGATATAAGTCGATCGGATTTATTGTTTCGAATGTAAAATTAAAATAACATTATGAGAATAGTTTATTTGGAATAATGGCAGGAATTAACAAAATTTTAGCATTTTAAAATTTTGTTCCAACATAAGTAATGGTTGTTTTATTATGTAAATAAGGGTAATCATTACCTATGTAATAATTATTATGTATTTCAATATAATGTGTATTTTTTTTTGTTTTTACAGAAATGTAATGATAAACTCCAAGAAGGGGATAATGTTAGGGTATTGGATCCGTTTGATGGTGTACTTGTGGGCATTGGGCGGATTCACTCACTATCTATTGTACATGGAGTCAACTTGAAAGGAACAGGAGATGCAAATGTAAATATTTTAAAGGTCACAAGTAACATGCCCCTTGCTTATGAAGAAAAAATAGATGGAGCAGTCCGTCTGAAAGAGAAAGAAGGAACCTTCACACGGTGGCCACTAGAATATTTGCAAAAAATAGCATAGTTGATGTTTATCATGTACTAGTTATTAGACATCTTGGCCCACTACTTTATGCGGTATTTTGAATGTGTTGTTTAGGGATCTTAATTTTCATGGTGTATTTGAAAGAGTTGGAAACTCTTAGACAACTTTGACATTTTTTATTATATTTATATATATACTCTTAGACAGTTTTGATATCTTATAACTTGATATATATATATATATATATTTGCATTATATTTTTTATTGCAGATTGCCTTTCTTTATCATGATGTTGAATCAATCTTTTAATTCTAGCATGTCGTAGCTTGTTTGTATATGTAATTTTTTTATTTGCTTTTATGTTTTAATTCAAATTTAATAATATGTTTTTTCTGCATTATAAAATTTATGGTATTTAATAAATTATTCATATCATGACTAAATTTACTACCAATTAATGGAAACCAGTAAATAAAAATGACTACCATGACTAAATAAATGACCAGTTAACAACAATCAATGACTAAATTAATTACTAAATATATTACCAAATTGATGACTAAATATACTACCAAATTAATAGTTACAATGACTAAATAAATGATCAGTTAACAACAATCAATGACTAAATATACTACCAAATTAATGATTACAATGACTAAATAAATGACCAGTTAACAACAATCAATGACTAAATATACTATCAAATTGATGACTAAATATACTACCAAATTACCAAATATACTACCAAATTGATGACTAAATATACTACCAAATTAATGACTAAATTAATGACTAAAATTTGTTTAGTCATAAATTTGGTCACGAGATAAATGACTGACAATAAACTACCAATGGTTATGTGACCAAACTACTGGTCACATGACCAATTTTTGGTAGTTTATTTAGTCATTTATTTCTATTTTTCTACTAGTGAAAAGACTTTCTAGTTATTTTCTTCTATGTTAATCTTGTTGGTTCCCAAAATAACTCCAACCCAAAACTCTTAAACGTTCCTAAAACACCCAAGCCAGGGATTGTCGTCAAGGTGAAAGGAAGTGGTTTATCAACAAGTAAAGGGGAATTTTAGCCAACTACAGGAGATGGGTAAGCTCCTCTACTCTTTGAGCTCAGCTTAAACTCTGGAGGGATATTCCAAGGGGTATTATACCTAAATAGGCATTAAAATAAAACTAGATGAACAACTAAAAATATAACAACCAAACCCAGATTGATTTCTCAATCCCTAATTCATCACTGAACTGAGAAAAGATGGTTATTGTATGACCCCTATATAGTTGATAAATGCAATCCTCTACAATGAGGTTGTATAAAGACTACTTCTGTTTCTAAAAGTAAGATGTAAAGTTTTTATTTTGAAGATGGGTGATCTAAGGCTACTCAGACTAGTGCCTATCCATTCGGCTATAGAGTCTAATGTAAAATAGAGGAAAACAATCACATAAAAGTGTATAACTGCTTGCTTGACATATCAAATGCAAAGAAATCACTACCAGATTACTGAAAATACTTAAGAATCACACACCATACCATGTTTTTCCCTATGCAATACTGAAATGATCATTCACAAAGCTTGGGAATGAATTAAGAACTATCACATTCATCAAATCAGATATTACAATCATACCACAAAATGTGGTAAAAGAAAATTGAAACTGTGATTATAATTTACTAAGAAAAACACCTGCAATAGTGGAGAAAAAAAACAATCTGATACAAAGATTTGAATTGTATTACATACACTTCATGATTGATTCATGTATAAACATAGCTTGCACAATATCCTTTCTTAATCTACATCTTGGAGTTCACAACCCTACTGAGGAAATGCTAAAATGACCCCCCCTTAACATGACTGAAAAGAATGCATATACAGCATTTGATTCAAAACTGACTGCAGTCTCCTAGGTGCCACATCCTAAGAAGGATTGCACCCACATTGCATTGAAGTCCAAATCCAATTTGTCAGTTGATTTGCACGTTGGGATTGAGACCCATGCTCGGTTGCCTCTGCAATCAATCTATTAAAGATCACTTGCACTCCAAATGTACCCTCAACAATAAAGAGGGAAGCTTTACCCTTTCCCTTCCACCTACAACATTGATTTATCATATTTTTCCTTGATGTATTGAAGATTTTCACTGTTTGAACAACCTGCACAATTATGGCCTGCAACTCATTAATGCTGAGTACAAAATCTGCATTTATGTATCCCTGCAATCATGGCAAGTATTTAGGGAATTATCTACTTCAAGCATTGATGACATTCTCATTGTGTCATCCTCATTTTCTGTTTCAAGCCATCTGACCACTAACTGTACCTTCCTGCAATTTCCTCCCAATCGGCCAATCTTCTTCAATTTCAAGAACTCCGCTTGTGTTGCCATCTTTTTCCTTTATCAGAAAACATTCATTGTTCAGAACTTTACCCTGTCACTCTCTATTGGTAGCTCTTAACTTTTTCAAACTGAGCTTCTTCACCCTTTAGTTGGAAAAATTTTAATTTTCCAAACTATGGCCTCTTCTTCTTTATTTGCTTTATTGGCAACTTCGCCTTATGGCGAACTACTCACCTTTTGCCTATATCAGAAAATCTTCAATCTGTCAAATGATGCCATATCAGCAAATGTCAACATTTGCAAACTTGAACTACTTTTCCCTTATCAGCAGAAAACAATTTTGCCAAACTTTACCTTTATCACCTTATCGGCGATTTCACACTTTTCAAAACTAGGCTATTTTGCACCTCTTTGCCTTATATCAACAAAAATGTCTTTTGCTGAACCTTCTTCATTTTAGCCCTTTATCTTCCTCATCAAAAAATCTTCAATTCAGAGAATTGCTACAAATCTGAACTAATTCATTATTTTGGCACTTCGTCGACTCCCCGACAAGCACACTCTTTTCCTTCCATGCCTTAGCTAATTTTTTGCCTCAATTTGCCTTGTCAGAAAATTTTTCCTGCACTAAACCACGCATTTTGCCTTAATCACTTTCTTAGCCTTTGTCAACAAATCTTCTGTTGGACAAACTACCTATCGGCGAACCTTCGAGGTTCCAAACTTTTCACTTTTGCCGATAGACTTCGCCTTTGCCTTTATCTTTTTTCCACAACACTCTCCCCTTTTCTCTATTGTCACCTTATCGGCAAATCGGCAAACCATCGAACTCTTGAAAAGTTAACAAGTTTGGGAAAAAGTTGATTCGCCAACAAAGGCAAAATTTGAAAAATATTCTAAGGGAGAAACCACCTTTGACCAAGGCAAAAACATGAAGACCAAACTTTGATCAAACATAACTTCTTCATTTTAAGAAATTTTGGGATGGTTCAAAAGGCAAAGTTGCCCAGAATTCAATTCTCTATCTAATGGTGACTTTGGCGAAGCAGTTCTCACATGATATTTGGATTTTGGGGGAAAAATGGACACAATGGGAATAATTTTTTTTGTAGGTGCCAACATTGGCTCTAGTTGGGGACGTGTGACAAATTGTGTCACAATGAGGATTCAAATCTCTGGGCAGACCAAAAAGACACAAACACCACAAAAACACACAAGGGAAACAACACACACACGTATTTACAGCCATAACATATATACAAGCTAAAATACAGTCATAAAAATTTGAGCACATAGCACCATTTGACTATATTCAAAACTCAGGGGAAACACTTACTCATGAAAAGTAAAGCTTCAAATGATGTCCATGAATGGGCAGCTCCATCAATTCTCCCTCCATGTTCCTGATGTAATATTTATCTTGTCCAACTTTTTCATCAATCTAGTATAGGCCCAGCCACAAAGGCTCAAACTTGTTATGCTTACCCCTATCTTCTACTCTTGCATTCCACAGGAGAACCAAGTCACCAATCTAAAAACTTCTCTTTATTGTTTTCTTGTTGAACAAATATTCTACCTTTTGTTGTTATTATTGGTTTTTACTATGTGTCAGCCTCCTGGCCTCATCTAACTTAGCCAACTCATGCATTCTTAGAGTTAAAGAATTATCCCCATCCTCACCGATTTGTTGCAGCAGTTGATATACAAGGAATTCTAATGACATTGGAATTTTTGCCTCTGCTTCATATACCAGTTCAAATGGGCTCCTTCTAATGGATGTCTTAAATGTTACCTTATCAGCTCATAAAGCATATTTTAGTTTATCATCCCATCTTTTCTTATTCTGATCCAATGTCCTCTTTATAATCTTCATTAGACTCTTATTGTTGGACTCAGCTTGTCCATTACTCTGGGGATGATATGGCGATGAATGAATCAACTTAACTCCATACCTGGAACACATATCAACAATATCCTGAGGTCTGAAACACATGGCATTGTCCATAACAATTCTTGACAGTACTCCAAATCTGGTTATTATATTGCTCAAAATAAAATCAATTACCACCTTGGATGTGGCATTGCGAGTGGGGATAGCCTCAACCCACTTGGTAAAATAATTAGTGGCCACAAGGATCCACTTGAATCCATTGCTGGATTTCTCCTAAATTTATCTTATGAAGTCAATGCCCCATTGTTGAAATGGTGCTTCAACTACAACTAGCATAAGAGGTAAAGCTCCAACGAATTTCATCTTGCCAGAAAAATGTTGGCAAGCATCACACTTTCTGACTTGCTTAGCAACATCCTTGAAAAGATTTAGCCACCAAAAGCTTGCTCTGATGATTTTATGTGTTGTGGTTTTGGCATGGAAGTGCTCACCACATATTCCTTGATGATATTCATCAACAACAGAATCTACTTGTTGCTGGCTTAGACATTTTAACAGTAGCCCTTCATGGTTTCTCAACATCAGCACTCCTTGAAGCAAGAAATATCTCTAGGACTGAAGTTTAAGGGTCCTCTGCTGTGTAACAGTCATGCCTAGAGGACAATGCACATGTTCACAAGATTAAAAAAAAAATCTTTATACCATGGATTTTCAGCTAATGAACAATGAGGAACTACATCATTTTCCTCAATTTCATTTACCTCTACTACTTCAAGATTTGAATTTGCCATCAACTTGGCTAAGCCTTGGCCTCTTACCAATTTGGTGACTTGTATGTCCATATCATATTCTTGGATTCTATTAATCCACCTGCACCATTTACCTAAAGCCTCCTATTGCATGAATATATCTTTCACTATTGTGTGGAGAACATATGCAATAATCTTGGCCCCTATGAAATAGGGTCTGAAATTTTTTGTAGCCTTGACCAATGCTCAGGCGTGCTTCTCCATAATGGATTAATTCAACTCAATAGCCTGTAAAGATTTACTAATAAATCCTATGGGCTGCTCATATCCATCTTCATTCTTTTGTAGCAACACAGCAGCAATAGTGTAAAATGAAGCAAATGAAAAGAGTTGGAAAGGCTTGGAATAGTCTGGACTTACCAACACTGGTGCATTTTTTAGAGCCTCTTTTATATCAAGAAAGGCTTCAGCAGATTCCTTGTCCCACAAGACAAGTTGTCCCATTTTAAGCATCTTGGAAATGGATTTTGTCTTCTCAACAAAGTTAGGGATAAATATTCTTACAAAATTAATTTGACCAAGGAAGGATTGAATACCTTTGATTGTTTTGGGTTGGGGATTAAGGTCAATGGCCTTAACCCTATCTGGATCAATTCTAACCCCCTCTTTTGACACAATGTGTCCTAGCAGCTTTCCCTCTTCGACTCCAAATTGAAAATTTTTGGGATTTAAAGAGATCCCATACTCTAAACACCTCTCAAAAATCAATTGCAAATGTTTGTAATGATCATTTCTATCCTTTGAAAATGTAGTCAGATCATCCTGGTAAACATCCATGATCTCATCAATGAGGCCAGCAAAGGCCACATCCATTTCTTGTTGAAATGTAGATCCTGCATTTTTTAAACCAAATGACATTCTCAGAAACACATACATACCCCAAGGAGTGGTGAATGTTGTTTTGTATTGTTCTGACTCCTTGACCAGCACTTGGTTATACCCGAAAAATCCATCCATCATTGACATTAGTTCTGAACCAACTACCCTCTGTAGTAAATGATCCATGCTTGGAAGAGGATAGTTATCCTTGAGGGATTTAATATTCAGATTTCTGAAGTCAACACACAATCTAATCTCCCCATTTTTCTTTCTAACTAGGACAAGATTAGACACCCATTCAGAGTGTCTGATAGGCTTGATGATACCTCCCTCTTTCATTTTTAGTAGCTCCTTTTGCATTTTGGGAGCTATGGTGGGATTTATAGGCCTTTATTTTTGCCTCAATGGTTTTGCATCTAGTTGGAGGGGGATAGTATGCTAAAACAAATCCTCCCTTTATGCTTTCAAATCATCATATGACAATGCAAAACACCTTTTAAATTTCCTCAGCAAAGCAATCATCATTTGCTTTTCATGAGGCTTTAATTTCTTGCCTATGTAAACCATCTTTGGTGCTTCCTTAGTTCCAAGGTTAACACCCTCTAGGCCATCTTCTTGAACTGGTTTACCATTGGTTTTCTAGTGGTCAGAGCTATCAAACATTCTTTCCAATGCTACCAGTCCCTTGGGAAAGGTATTAGTCTTCAACTGTACCACTCCGCTACCAAACAACATTTCTTTGCCATTCTCCATTTCAACCATTGGCTGCCAATTAATTTCTTGACTTTCAAATTCATCCATACAGTTTAAAAAACTAAAAATTTGACTGATGTCATTAAATACTTGCCAACTGTATATGTTGTCCGGAATGGTTGGCCTTGTAAGTAATTCAATAGCTTGATGATCATGAAGAAAATCAGATTGGGGATTATACATGGACGCAGCTACAGCCAAGGCATCCGCTTCTTCATTTTTTGATCTGTCAATCCACTCAATACCAATGGTGTCAAACAACTCTATGGTATCCCATACAACATTTCTGTATACTTTCAGTCTCTTGTGTTTAGCAGAAAATGTCTTTCTGATCTATTGTACAATCAGCTCTGAATCTCCATAAATTTTCAAACATTGGATGCCATGTTTGTGTGCCACATTCAAGCTCAACAGTAGTGCTTCATATTCTACCACATTATTTGTGTAGCAAAAATCCAATCTAAATGACATGCATGACTACTTACCTTCTGGGGATGTTAAAATAATCCTAGCACCAGAACCACCTTTTGAAAATGTACTATCAAAGTGTAACATCCACAAATCAGATGTATCATGAATAACAACAAGGTTAGAAGGTAAAACACTTACATCAGGATCATTATCATTACAATATGCCATAAAGTGATCAATTTTAGTATCAAAGAAATTTGCATGATCATCCTCTGTTTTATATATGTCTTCTATGTGTTCATCTTCCACCTTCTTCTCCCTGTATAATTTTACTTCCATGCCCTGGACAGGAATGGTAGCATATGACAGGTCCACTTGGATACTACCACCCATGGAAGCAACCCACTTCTTAGATAACAGCATGCCCCACTTGGCTGGGCAATCCACAATAATTATGTCTATGAGGAAAGACTTGTCTGTGTAGGCAACAAGTTTGACCTCAACATCCTTGGCCAAGCCTATGACATTGAATTCCCTAGAATCCATGACAAAGCATTTGCCAAAAGATCTGGACACTTTCAATCCCAAATCATTCATAATTTCTAGTGGAATGACATTGTTGGATGCCCCAGAATTGAGCATATAATAATGTAACAACCATCCATTTATAATTAAAGTGGTGTAGAAAGGGTCAACTCTCATTCTTCTATTAACCATGGAAGACCCTAAATAAACCTCCACTATTTCCTCATTTCCTACACCCTTAGCATTACTTTTGGGAACAACTATAGGTTGTTTTTGTGCATCTACAACAGTAATAAGAGATTCTGCCCTATCCCTATGTTCAAGAATCCTAAGGAGTTCCACTATTAGCACAAAAATTCTAATTTGGCTAAAAACTTGTGCCATGTCAATAGGGAGATAGTTGGGAAAGGGAGTGTCACATGAAACAGTTACATCATTTGCAGAAGGAATGTATGGAATTATTGGATTAGATGAAATACCCTTACCTTCTTCCTTTGTCTTTTCCTTTTCTAGGTCTTTTGGTGTTTTGGGTTGATCCCATTTATAACCTCCTTTTGGGTAATGGACTCCCAGAATAGGTGTGGTATCTACAGGCTAGACTGGTGCTGGATTCTTTTGCACATATTTGTGTTTTGTTGTTGGGTTTTGTGTGGGGGATTTCTTCTTATCTGAGACATTTTTTTTGGGAATGCTACTCTTCTTCTGCTCCATGTGGCATTTACCTTTGTCTGCTTGCTCATTATATTTCTTCCATTTCAACTCTTTGGCAAGGACGTTCTGAACAGGGACATTTCTGTTCCTTAGCTAATATCCACCTTGGACCTGCAAGATGGTTGTGTCTGTCAATGCTTTCATATCCTCTTTCGAGGACTTAGATTGTTGATATTTTTTCTACATAAGGTCCTTTAGATGCCCAAAATCATGGGCTAGCAATTGGTATTTTTTCAGAGCTTCATCATAATCATATTGAAAAATATGATCATCTTCCTCATTATTACCACAATCAGCATCCTTCTCCATATGTTCATACACATCTGCATCAAACTGATTTATTTCTTCCTCATAGTATTCAGCTGCACCCTCTTCATTTGGGAACTCTTCTTCTCTGCTCAATGAATTCACCACTGCACAATTTGATGGATCATGGGATAGAAAACAAGCATGACACCACAAAGAATCATTTTGGATATTAATTTGATCTTTTCTTAAAGGATCAGGGGTGTCCCTTTTAGGCTGCTTGAAACTCACATGTCTGGGAGCAGCCTGTCTATCATTTTGTTGTGGTCTCTTAGACCATTCAGTATTATAAGGCATGTTATGAAGCCTTTGTCCTTCATTAAAATGTGTTGCAGTACCCTAAGGTGGCAACCCTTTGTCATTTCTGGTAATCTTATAACTCAGATCCTTCACTACCCCCATAAGTTTGTCCAACTTATCATCAGTAGTAAGGGGTTTGTTGAAAATAGCCTTGTCAGGCTGGGACAATTTCACATCATCCCTTTAATGTGCTTCCCTAAAGCTCTCATGTTACTCTCTATATTTATTGTTGTAGCATAAGCCTCTCTTAATGCTTAGGGATTCTTGTCCCTCAGACAATAACCAAGCTTTGAATCAAATCCACCACAATATAAGACTAAACACATTGATTCATTAGGTTTCATATGAGGAGGTACCTTTCTCATAATCGTGATGAAGCGGTAGTTGAAATCAACTATTGTCTCATTGATGGCCTTTTTGATGGTTGTGAGCTCATGAATGGTAAACGTGGGGTCAATCATATCCCCATACTACAATTTGAAAACTCTCATGAACTCCTCCCAAGAATCAATACTATTGTCAGGGAGAGCCTTGTACCATTATTTTGCACTTTCTTCCAATGAGTTCATGAACAATTTCATCATCACATCTTCATCTTTGATCTCATATTCATCAGTGACATTAATAAAATGTCTCAGGTGTTCCTCACTAGTGATAGCGTTGTTACCCTGAAATCTTGGAATCTTTCCCCTAATCTCAGTTGGAATGGGATTAGGAAAATTAGGGATACCAAATAAATCAAGTTGCTTGTACCTTTCATCTCCCAATGGCTGCCTCTGTGCAATAAACCTATGTGCTTGTCTTTGTTGTACATGCCCAAAATGCTAAATGTTGCCATGCTATTGGTTAACTTGATTCTGTAATGGCTGCATGTTTATGTTGTGAGCAAGGACCTAATTTGTGCCCTGTTGTCCCATATGGTGTTGTTATTGTCTAGCTATTCTGCTAATTATGTGGCTGCTGACGTGCACGTTGTTGTTGTGCATTTCGATTTAGACGCTGCTACTGAGCATTCTGATTTTGTTGGGCCTGTTGGGCTAATTGAGCTTCGTGCTACTCAAGTAAAGCTTACACCTCTCTTTGCCTGTTTCTAATGTGATCAAGTGTTGGGTGAATATTTTGTCTTCAACTAACTGAAAGCAAAATGGTTATATCAACCACAGTGTGATGAGATTAATCTCTCCTCTCAGAAAGGGGAGGCTTCCTTCTTATTGCTCACTACACTCAACAAGTACTTAACTAGATTTATGTACACTATAAACTAACTCAGGGATGGTGCCATATCATCCATTTCTCTTTTTTCAGAAATGATGTTTCAATTTAATCCTTACAATGTATGATAAACTCACAAACTACTTATTGGAACAATAATAACCAATGTCAAGGTTGAATGAACATAAGAATATCCAAAATGATGCTGGCATGAAATAAAATAGAAATTCACAGAAGTACAAAGTCTTTCGTAATTTCTTTTGCTGACTTGGAATGAGAAATATATAGTGTAGAATGTAGGCCAGAGTCTCCATTGTACGCTATCAAGAGATTTAAAGAACACAAAAAATAAATAGCAGCTCAAAGTCCTCTAATATTTCCAACTCGCGAACATAGAATATAAATTCCAAAGCAATGTTGCAGCACAAAGACTCCAAAATCAGCTTAAGATAACCTCTCAGATTATATGAAATCACAATACTTATTTGATCAATTGCATAAGATAGTGCAAGAGAAAATACATAATAACATCTCTCATACACTACAAGTAAATTTCCAAAACAAAGTTTGAATGCTCACTTGCTTTCTTATTATTGATAAAATCTTGATTTACAATCTTAAACACAAAGTCTCAAAAATGCTTCTCAATTTTGGCAGAGTTTTGCTTCAATAACTAAAAGGTAAAAAATTACATAGAGGCCCTCTTTATTTATAGTGAGAGGCCATGAGAAAAAATAGGGAAAATACAACTAACTTGACTTTTTCAACAAGAACAGTCCTTATTGTTTTAGGACTTTCCTTGTTTATAAATGTAACTGCATCTTGAAAAAGTACATGTGAATATGTCCAAAACTACAAATAAAGTACATATAAAAATACAAAAATATTCTAAGGCATGAAAACTTGAATCAACTTGCACTCCCATTCTTCTTCAGATAAGCCTCGTACATGGTGAACACTGCTTGCATTTCTAGGCTATCAGGACCAGTAGTGTTTTTGAAAATCACTCAAGCTCTAATTATTGCATCTTTCACTGTTGTAGCCGTCTTTTCATGACTTGTCAACTTGGCCTTCAGATTATCCAAAGTTAATTGGTTGTCCAAAATATTATCTAGAGAAGCAACTAAAAAAGCTTTGTCTTTAAACTCTTTCTGAAACATGCTCTTGAACTCCTAAACCATTTCCTCGGCTGAAAGAAAATGATGATCATCAATTGTCAACTTACATGGGAGTTTCTCCAATTTATGTAGAAGATCGACATCGCTCGCTTCACTCAGTTCCCTGGCACTCTCCAAAACTTTGATCAATTCTTTTAAAATATTACTTTAGTGAATCAATGACTCTTTGGTTTTTACATAAGATTCACAATTTGAAATAATGCCAATTGATATCAAAATTTTCACCTTCAGCTTCTTCATATCAGCCCACTTCTCAAGGCTAGTATCCAAGTACTCAATGTCTTGAGATATTGCATCAACCAAATCATCCAGCTCAAATCTTATCTTTTCCATCTTGCTTTTCTTTTCAACTACACTTGTCAAAAGAAACACTCCTTGTGAATGCATTTTTTCAAGATATTCTTCAATTGCTCTTCCCTTGACATGAGTCTTTTCTGCTTTCTAGATAACATGATCTTCTACAGTGATTGCCTCAGGTGCTACTGATTCAGATGACAAGGTGATCTTCCTTATTATCGCAACTAGCTGCTCTGCTCTTGCTTTGTATTGCTCCTTCATTTCCCTCTCGTGATCAAATTTTAAAATCAAGGAATTGAGAGTTGATTGAACATCAGCCTTGGCATTTTCATGTGTGAATTTTCCTAATTCAATCCTAGAGATAGAATAATCACTCATGTTGAAATTCTCAATTGTAGCATCTGGTGGTTGTTGATCAATCTCCACATACTTGTGACCTTTGTCTTCTAACATCCAAGAAAGAGTCTTGGGATTCTTCTGAGTTTTTGCCTTCACTGGTACTAGTTTTCTAAAATCAAAGTCATCTGGGGAGATGGCTTGTTTTTTCCTCTTTGGAGTGTACACTGAGAGCCATGGAGGAAGCACTAATTAAATAGAATCTGGATTCAAACCCATTGCTTTCCCAGGAGGAGTTATACCCACACTAGTTGTAGTGATGATTGGAGAAGTGTTTGTAAAAACTGCACCTGACACATTAACATTAGTTGCCTACTCAATACTAGAAACAAGTTGGTCTAAAAATGCTTGATCACCAATGTCATATGAAGGAGAAGACAAACTTGGCAGAGATCCTGGAGAACCAAAAACAACATCAAAAGCAACTCTAAGGCTATCAAAAAGTGTTCTAGAGCTAAATGGTATAGTAGAGCCAAATGGTATAACAATAGGAGTAATAGGAGTACTAGAAACAACAAGTACAAAATCAAAAACAAGTTTAGTAGGAGAGGAAGAATAAAATGGAGGTTTTGATATAATATTTTCTCTAGGAGACATGGAAGGTCCCTCTAGTTGTTCATGCTTAACTTCCTTCTCTAATTCTTGTTCATCATCTTTTTCCCTTGAAGGTCTTTCTTTTGTGTCCATGTCTTCAACAACAGGCTCTTCAGTTTCATGTTCATCTATTTCCATTTCCCTTGCACTTGGCTCTTCTTCCATTACTTTGGCCTTGCCACCTTTTGATACAAATTTTATCTTAGGGCTTAGGAGCCTTAGATGAGCTTGGTGCATCACTTTTATTCTTGGTTCTTATTTCAGATTTCTTTCTTGTTTGCTCCAAGATCTCCTCTTCTGAACCAGTGACAAAAACCCTTCAATTGAATTCCCTTACTTTGCAGCTAAACATTACTATTCGCCAGAATGAGTTCAAACCTTTTCCTTATAGAAGGTCAATTCTTTCTTCAACCATAAGACTACCATGCAAAGGAGAAACTGGCAACATTTTCACTCACATACCTGGGACTTACAATTTCCTCATCATCTACCATGCCTTCAGGAATATCTGCTAGTTTCAAGTCCTCAATTTGACTAAGAGTCAATCTACAATAATCTAATTTTTTTGATCTCTTCCCTCAGTCCTCAAATCAGGCCCATACATCTTCTACTATTAAGATATGTGATGGGGTTTCCCTCTTGATCTTGTCCTTCACCCCCCTAAAGTCAAAATGAGTTCTTTGTTTGAAATGCTTCATGGTCACCAATTGTATTTCAGTTTCCAAGCCTTAGCTTTTACAACAGTAGCAATAGAATACCTGTCAATCTCTATAGGAAACTTGAAACAAGCCTTCTTTAGTTCCATCTACTTGTTATGCACAACAATCATTTGTCAGCATAGCTCCATCAAAATAATTTTATCACTAGGAACTTGGGCAGCATGTATGGATACCCCCTGACAGTAACCAACCCTTAGATAGGTGAAACTAGGGAATTGTAGATACAGACAACCAAACCTATTTACCACCTCCCAAGCTTCATCTGATACTCTCTTCTGTTCTAGTTGTGGATCAAAAATACACAAGAACACTACAAAGAACGCATCGTTTACTCTCCGGAAGTGATGAATGGATCCCTTCAAAGTCAACTGAGGGTAATACTGCTATACAGGAATGACTCTTCGATCTCCCCTCTAAGGTTAACCCTGAAAAGCTTCTCATGGACAACAGTAATATACCAAGTAAGATGTCATATAGAATTTGGAAGTGGTGGACACCTTGATTAATTGCTCGTGAAGAGCGTTACTAATCTATTCTCCCCAAAAAATATTATGTCTACCTTGAAGTATGATCTTGATGTAAGGATACATCTACTCATGGAAAGTGGAAGAAGAAGGTAGCCCTCTAATTCTGCTGAGAAGAGTTATCAAGTCACTACTTCTACAAAGTCACTCCTCCTGGGAAAACTCTTAGGCCATCTGGATAGATTAGACCTAGCAATTTTCAACCATTTAGTGTTGATGACCCTCTTGCCTTCTCAGTTTCCTTGTCATATTCCTTTTGAGCAATATTGAAATCTAGCTCTGCACTTTCCTTGCACCAGGACACATAAAAACCTTATCTATGAACTCTGCATCCAACCTCATTATTGCATTGCCATGTGCATCTGCTACTGTTCTATTTTCTCTGTTGTAGAAGTGAGCTACTTGGAGAACAAACTCAGTGTTATGGGTTGCTATGGAAAAGACACAACCAAATGAATATTGTTGTCTATAATCTTTTTCATGCAGTGACTTGGATTATCCTGCTTTGTCCTTTCTAAAATTCGGCCATATCAACATGGCCAATCTTTGTATCTCGTATCTCATCCACATTTGATGTAACTGAAGAATGACAGGGAACACACCCTGGTACTTGTGTTCTCATAGCTTTGGTTTTCTTTGGAGAGGGATCGGTCATTTGAAAGATGAACTCCTTCGGTTGAGAACAAGAACTTGATAATTTTATAGAAGCAACTGCAACAATAAAAGGCATGATCTCTATAGTGTTAGGGAAAAATTGGCATTGGGAAACTACATATTGAAAATCATGATCAAAAGCGTGGCTTGAAGGGGCTAGAGAGCAATCGAAGCGAAGAACTGAGTGAAAGTGGGCTAAAGATAGCAATTTGAAAAATTCTTCAGTGTTAGAAAATTTTCAGGAAGTGAGTGCACAGTGGCAAAAATCACTGCCCTTACATGTAGGGGGAATTGTATTTTGTGTCAGGGCAGCAATTTTCGCCACTCCTGCATATTGGGGGTAAGTATTTTATTTATGCATGGGCAGCAATTTTTGCCACCCTTGCATGTGAAGGGTAAGTCTGCCAGTGTTTAAGTGGATAAAATCAATGCCTTTACATTTTGCAAGTGTAACAAATTTAAAGTGCACTTAGGTAAACAAGAGACAATGGCATGGGTAGTCGTTTTCACTGCTCATGCATTTGGTGATCCCACAATAGTGGGGTTACACATTTTGGCCAAAGTTGACATTGAAATGAACATTTGAAAAAAATATTCACTTTCGGACACCTATAGTTGCTAAACCATGAGGATTTGAAGATGATGTAAACTAGTGATTTGTCACATTTTGTCTATAGATTTGAAGTATATATTTTTAAAAAAATTTGGAATCAAATTGCATTTCTTTTTCCATCTCCTTCAATAACTAGTTTTTAATAGTAAACACCATTTTAAAGAGTGATGTGTACTGTGTCAAACATAACTTTTTTCTATGAAGGATAAAATTCTAATTTTTTTGAATTTAGATTTTTAACTACAATACCTAAAGAATGAATTTGGTTTCATAATTTTTTTATTGAATATTTTTCTTTTAATTAACTTTTTAAGTCAAACCAATTACAATTTAGACATAGGTGTACTGTGTCCAAGCATAACTTTTTTTGTATGCATCAGAATTCAACTTTTTTGTTGGATCAAGGACATGAATACCAAGAGAATAGATATTTTTCATAACTTTTTTTGGTAATATACTATTTTTCCACATGTGCAGAATAGAGAGCTTGATTTTTGGTGAAAAACCTATGTTTAATTAAACTAAAAAAATAATTATAATTAAACCACAATATATCAAAATTATACTTGATAGAAAGCTCGTTTGGAGGACTATAATCCTCCAGTTGGGTTTGTCAAGTTGCTTCCATTTTCATCCTCAACCGGAGCTTCGAAACTCAAAAATCTGCATAAAATTGCAGCTGGGAGAGGGCAAAGGCAAAATAAAGGGGTTCGATCAAATGGGTGTTGAGCGAACCCTCCATTACCCATTCAATTGAATGGGTGTTCAATCAAACCCCATATTCAATTGAACCCCACCTATTTCAATATAAAAAAATCATATATAAATGGTTCGCATCGAATCTATTCGATTAAAAACTTTTTAATAGACGACGTTCGTTCGAACCTAGGCTGACCAAATCGTTATTATTTTTGGAAAATAATGTTATATCCATATAAATATGAACTCTTTTCTTTTATTTTTTTCATATATCATTGCAAGATTAATTCACATTATTATTGAAGAAGCTAGATTTTGGAGAAGAAAACTTTTGGTAGAGGATTTGAGAGAAGAAAACTTGGAGAAGAAAAATGGGAGACAAAATAAAAACTCAAAGAAAGTATTCAAAGGGAAAGAGAACAACATATGCGTGAAGTAAATTTGGCAAGATACTATAGAAAGAAACAATGTATGTATGCATATTTTCTTTCCTATTTAATTGATGAGTTTTTAGCATGTAGTAGGATGTTATTTGTAGGTTTTAACATAAATATACTAAGTGAATTATGTTTTTTTTCAATTGAATGTGTATAGGGTCCTTCATAGGTTTGCACACTAGAAGTAAATTATACTTGTTACAGTCATAGCGGGGTGGGGATGAGAGCACATCATATTTTTTGACTAAATTTATAAAAGAAAATTAAAATAACAAAAAGGAAATAAAAAATCAAACTTAAGAAAATCAAAGAAAAAAAATAATTAAAAAGTGTTTGAAGGAGAAAAAGCTAAATCACAAAAAATAAAAATTGGAACTAAAATAGAGAAATTAGAAAAAATTAAATTAAAAAACTAAAACAACAAAAACAAAAAAGTGGAAGGAGAAAAAATAGAAAAATCATAAAATATGGAACCAAAAAAGAATTGAAAATTTAGGAAACCAAAAAAAGGCAATCGACTAATCTCTAAAAGATATCCTTTCTAAAGCTCTCTCTCTCTCTCTCTCTCTCTCTCTCTCTTCTACTCTACTCTCTCTCTTCTCTCTCTCTCTCTCTCTCTCTCTCTCTCTCTCTCTCTCTCTCTCTCTCTCTCTCTCTCTCTCTCTCTCTCTCTCTCCTCTCTCTCTCTCTTCTCTCTCTCTCTCTCTCTCTCTCTCTCTCTCTCGACAAGTACAAGTAGATTTTTAAAGCTCTCTCCTCTCTTGTCTCTTGACTTAAGTCTTTTTAAAGCTCCTTCTTTCTCTCTTTAATAGGACTTCTCTAGATAGGTCTTCTATATCTCTCTTGACTTAAGTTTTTTTAAAGCTCTTTCTTTAGATCTCTCTTGACTTAAGTATTTTGTGTGCAGAACGGGCTCAACAAGCAGAAAGTTCTCAAGTAGGAGTTGAGCCAAATTTAGATATTGTGGCAAATGAGCTGAAAGAGCACATAGTTGAAGATAGGGAGGAGGCCCAAGTTCAAACAATGCATGTTGGAGAGGGGTTAGGATCACTTCCTTCTATTGGTATGGATGAGCATTTGAATCTAGCTAAAGAGGTGAAGTCACAAATTCAAGTTATAGAAATTTAGATCATTTACTTGAAATGGATGTGGAGAAGTTGAAATCATATGCCAAACAACCTATAAATACCTAGTAAGAGGTCAATGAATAAATCTGTAAAGGAAATAATCAATGCTCATTTCAATCATCTTGGTACACTGAAAAAACCCAACTGTTATCACTTTTACTTATTCGTGATGAGTTGAAAGAGTCATTTACAATTGTTGGGTGTAAATCGACATTGAAAAAGAGGAAAGCTTCATATGACCTAGGAAACTATATTGTTGAAAATGTAAAAAAAGGTTTAGATTCTATTGGGAAAAAATCTAGATCAATGGATAAGGCCCACTACAAGAAGAGTGATGCTGACAGGTATTGTAAATACAGATATATCAAGAAAAAGAAAACTCTCTTCACTTTTGACTGAAATTGGTATTAGTAGAAGACACTAACAAATGTGAAAGATGAGAACAGTTTTGGATGATAGTCCAAAAGGCAATTGGCCAATTATGTGTAGAGCTCCCCATTCCTAACAGGATTAAAGATGTTGTTAGGAACTTGGTCTCAAATTTTGGAAAGATACTACTCATACATCATCAAATAGTAGAGATGGTATCAGACACAAGATTGGCTCAATGATTATGAACATCATACAAAACATTGTCTAGACATAACACAACATGAGATGTATGTGAAATTTTGTAATTTGAATCCTGATATAAAGATTGGGCAAACAATGTTTGAAAGGTTAAAGCCATATTAAGTGAAGATAAATAAGGATTTTGAAACTTGTTGTTGTCGTTATCATATTGAATTTGATCTCTACTATCAGGTGTTTCAAAAGATGAGAGAAGAAAGTGATGGTTTTCAAAATGCACCTCCTAATGGGTAAGTCTTTTCATAGAATCCATCTTATGTGATAATGCAATTGATCAAATAAATAGCATAAAAGGACTTTGTGAACATGTGGAAATTTGGCTAAATTACCTTTGAGAAACAAAGATACTGACCCAACAAAGACAGTTAATTGTAAGAGTTACAAGTATGTAAGTTTCAAACAAATTTTGGGAAAGAATCCACAAGGTTAAAACTATATAGAAGAGGAGATACCTATTGGAACATTTATGGAAAATTTCAAAAATTGATACAACCGTACATACAACATGCCTTTTTGTTAGGTGGCAAGCACAACAGTTTCAAACAATTAAGAGATACTTTGCCACCTGGAACAATTCTATCAGTAATAGACTTTGCAGAAAATTACTCTTTTGTACATCAAAAAGAGATTCGATCAGATTATTACTTTTCAAAGAAGATCACTATTATGGTGCATGTGTGTTATCGACATGCACAATTTGGATGTGTTGAGAGTATAAATGATGAATGAGTCATTAAGAAAGAATATCACCTTTTATATTAGTGATGATAAAAATCATGACACACTTTTTGTACAACATTTCTTTTCAATTTTTTTTTGAGAATTTGAAAAGCAGGCGTGTAAAAATTGAAATGCATTTTGTATGGTCAGATAGATGTGCAGCACAATTCAAATCATCACAACCATTTTATGCACTATGTAGATATCATCGAAGTTACAAAATACATGTTTGGAGTTTCTTTGAGATTAGGCATGGAAAGGGTGAACATGATGGCGTAGGAGCTTGCATCAAACGTGCTCTAAGAAAGCATCAGATGAGTTATTCAGAAGATCATATAGACAATGTACATGATGTTGTTGAATGGTGTAAGAAACACTTTGCATCAAATGAGGCCGCACATCTTCAGGAATGAATCGATACATCCCAAATAGAGTGTTTTGGGAGATATCAGTTATGTATATATAAATTTTACATAAATGAAAATTTCAGACTTTAAATTTAATTTATATATATACATGTGTATGTTTGAATTTGTATTTAAGTTTAAATTTTAAATCTAGTAAATTTAATTATTTTAAATGAATTTCTATTAAATTTATATATATATATATATATATGTAATTTTTTTATAATTTTTATGTATCTAGGTGTGGATAGAAGATCGAAGCATGGATGCAAGAGGGTAGACAAAACAAGATCTTTACATTGTGTCATGAGTACAGATGATCACCCCGGATGGAAATTGTACACGAGGGATTACTCTTGTTTCTGTGATGAGTGCATTTTGGAAAACTTTGAGGTATGCAACAACCAACAACGTGGATATGTTAGTGAATGGAATGCGGTGCCATTAGTCATTGCTGACACATACAGTGAAGATGAGGATGAAGGCTTTGAAGACATTCCTTTGATTTCAATTGATTATGACCATATTTTAGGATTGATTAGAAAAGGTATGTATGTATGACATACAATTTGATAAGTTTAATGTAAATATACAGTTCACATGTACAGTTATTTATTTAGTATAGTACTTTGATGAGTTAAATTTAATGATTATAACTTAGTCTAGACAGTTCTAATTATTTTACAAATTTTGAACCATGTAAATTTGGTGTGTACTCTAGGAGATGTTTTTGCAGTCATAGCAGAGCCTGGAAACATAGAAGGTGTTAGTTATTATTTAATGCATTGCACAGAAGAGAGGAAGAAGCTAACACGACCTAAAACAAGCGATGAAATGTTGTTTCGCATAGGTGGGTCACATTTATATATATATATATATATATACACACATGTACACATGTACATTAAACCTGGTTTTACATTAAATAATACCTAGGTTGAGTGAAAATAAATTATGTGCACGTCTTAACAAGTTGGTTCATGTTGTTTATCATGCAGGTTCAGTTGTAGTGCAAGGGACATATCTCAAACAAGTCAAAATTGTTCAACATGGGATTCATTTTATTAACTATCAACCTGAGAACAAGGTATATTAGTATAGTCACCTAGTAATTGCTACCGCCCTACATCTTCATCCAATTCCACATGCACATGGACAAAAAAATGGAGACTAGATAGTGAGGATCATCATAAAATAATACATACATTATTGAAGGGCGGGTCGAACCAGATGTTTGAATGAGAACTTAAATCTAACTTAACTTGTTTGAACTCTATTGTTTTAGTTACAACTTTTATAAAATTAGTGAGATCTTGTTTAGTTACACATTGGTGTAAGCTAATTTCTAGATGTTCTTAGTATGATCCAAACTTAGAAAATTACTATTTAATTCAAAGTACTTTTATATTTAGTGTTCAACATTTTTTTAGTTTGGGCATTTATATGTTTTGTACATTTAATCTCCTAGTTTTAGAGGAGATGGGTAAGTTGGAAGAGAAAGGCTTGGGAGTTCTTGAATGGAGATTCACAAGTACAACTCACTCATTCTTTGAATCTTGTTAAGGTAGGATCTATAAACCCCTTAAAACTTATATTAGAGGTTTTATTTGTGAAAATGTTTAATGGAAGTTTTTGTGATGAGATGTGTTATTTGATTTTGGTTGATATAGTGTTTGAGCTATTGTGTGGGTTACATGTGATTATGCTTGGATGCCATTTGAAAGGAGACATGTTGATAAAATGTATTGAATATAATAATTTGTGGCTTCTTGGATTGGGTTGTGATATCATTTTATTATTTTCCTATTAGAGATAATCCTTTGTCCTTTCCCATCATATGAATCATATAATGGATTCTTTTATGTGTGTAAATCTTTGGGTAGCTTTGGGAGTTACGACATTCTTTTTGTTGCATATGTGAAAGTATTTTCACTTTTTTGTATTGTGCGAGCAACCTTCATTGGCCTTAGTTGAGGCAGTTGGATTGCAAATATTGTTGAAAGGAAAAGAAAGATAGATTAATCCAATGAAGTGAGTTGTATATGCTCACCCATGGATTAATCCCTTATGTTGTAAAACTCCTCACTAAGAGGATCACAAATCCAAAGCTTGTATATATATTGTGGAACTCTTTCAATTCTATGTTCAGGACTATAGTTATTTCTTTATAGACTAATGTTTTGATGTAAGAAGAAAAAAATGTTGGGTTTTTATTATTGGTAGCAAAGTAAGAAATACAATACTTTCAAGTTATATTTTCTATTTTATATTTGAAAATAAATAATGTGGAGGTGAAGTATGCATACACAATTATAGTCAATTAATCTTCTTGATTTTAGGCTACTCCTTCCCTTCATTATTTCCTACACATCATGGGAAAGACAAGTTTAGATTTGGTGAAGGAAGACAAATGGATTCTTTATTTGTTTGGAATGTTGTATGAAATTATTTTTATGTATACATATGTTTTATAATATATGAATATGCATTCATAGTAATGGATTCATGTTCCTTCTTTGCATCTTCCATTGCATCTTCCATAGTTGTTGAAATGGGCATGTTTTATGTAATCATATATTTGTGTTATTACAATATGTTGAAAGTGTATGAACATAGAAATAAATATCAAATATTTTCACTATTTTATTACATGCATGGTAATCATTAGTTGAAGAGACATAACAAGATATGCATTGTCTTAAGGTAGTCATGAGATAGATCAAAGAGTATACATATATATTTATATGCATGAATGTCGTATTTGCATTTCTTGTTATATTATGAGGTTGGATTCAAAATGTATTTATACATGCATATGCATGTATATACATATACCTATAATACTTTTTATTATTTTATAATGTGTGTTGTATATATATCATTATAATGTGAATATTCTTTTTATACACTTGTTCATGGTGTACTAAGTGGTTAATGTTACTTGATTAGATATTTCTAGCTTATAGTCTAATTCATGACTTGAGTGTAATACTTATTTGTTCTAGTAGTGGTGAAAGTCAAATTATCTAGAAGTCTAATTTTATTTTTGAATAAAAAATCTTCCAAGTTTTATTTACATTTGTTATATATATTGTGTTCATATGCTACTTATGTGGGCCTAACTTATGTTATTTCATCATATAGCTATCATTCTTGTCCTTTATCTAGATATTTGAATGGTATATCATTATAGAGTTATAAAGTTTATTTTAAACTTAAAATTTGAGATACATGTACAACTTATAGAATATATATATATATCTTACATCTACCATGTGTAGGTTGAAATTTACATGACATGATTGAGATAAGCATAATATTTTTTAAGTTAATATTTTATTATTTCAAAACCTGTATTACATGTCTTAATGTACACACGTGTAAATATCAAATAGATCCATTGAAAATATCAAGAAGCATTTATATGAAAACTTTATTAATATACCTCATTGAACATAAATTTGTCCATGTCAAATATAAACATATTTGTGTCCATGTGAAGAATAAACATGTCTGTATGTATAGATGCATAAATGTCCAAACATGTTGAAAATATATAAACATAAATGTTCATACATGTTTGAAAATATAAACATAATCATGTCCATACATAGATGCATAAATGTGGACATACATGTCAAATATATATAAACATAAACATCCATACATGCCAAATATAAACATAAACATATAAATATCCATATCTCAAACATAATCATCTAAGTTACACAAATGCCCATGTCCATGTCCATATCTCAAACATAAACATATTTATGTCCACATAAATCATCAAACACATGTATGCAATCAAGTCAGGTGGAAGTGTCAACATATCAAACATATATAAATGTAAATGTCCCTAGAAGCAACATCAAATGGAGGTCTCTAGGTGGCTACAACCTAATCATCATGTCAACTCCTAGTCGAGCGACCCTTCAAATGAGAATTTTGTTCCAATGCATGTGCCAAGTCCTGGAGATAAAATCAAGTACAATGTGTTAAATACATTTTATCTAGATATATAGAACTATTTAAAAATGTATATGTAATTTATTATAAATAGATCTATATCTACATGTATACAAAACTCACATGTCCACTGACAACAATATCATCAATAGAATCACGTCGACATGTATGGTCTGACCTTATCTCCATCTACAATATATATATATATATATATATATATATATATATATATATCATTTAGTTAAAACTCAAATCTAAATAATTTTTTTTTAAAATTGAATTGAATGTATACACATGCACACATAAATATATATCTTATATATACACATATACATACCTGCATATCACCTGGTAGCATAGGATCTGAGCCCTCTGCAATGTTCCCCTCCACTAAATCATCCAAATGATCTGATGTATTTGTCTGAGCCCTCTCATTTCGTAGTAATGACGAGTGAAGGGGACTAACCAACTGAGATGGCATCGATATAGAATCTGAGTGCATCAACATCTCCATAAAACCTGTAGAATTCTGCATCCTCTCAAGGTCATGATCTGAAGGATCATTGGCCTGTGTAGCAACCAAATGATCTGTAGGTGGATCCTGATGTGCACTAGTGCTACCACCTGGCCTAGCAGGGTGGTCAGAATGATGAGATCCTGAATGTGAATGAATAGATGTAGCCAGATGATCTCTAACATGATCTATCGATATCCCTAGCTATGAGGCAATGAATGCATATGCCTCTAAGAGATCCTCCGTGAAACAATGTAAAGTTCTACGTGCCATCTCCCTTGTGAGACCATCCAACTATGCAGGTGTAGGGATGCCTGCCATAGCATAAGGATCATAGTGAGTGTTGGTACACTATGTTGTAAATAAAGCTCTAGATTGTGGACGCCATGCCATCAAAAACTGACCCACATGATTAGTAGCTATCATAGTGGTGGCAACTGCAATATCGCCAACACTATCAATTGTTTCCCTTTGGGAAGCAATGACAACATGATCTATTGAGGGGGCTACGGCTAGGGAGATAGTAGGATTCTTCTCACCAACTAATGCCCTATATGCTAGGGCCACTCGATCAGGTTGACGATAAGCATCCCTATCAGCAAGCCTACCACGGCCCTAACCACAATATGGAGGAATGTCACAGTAGTTGACTTTGAGGCCCAAATGAACCTCAAAATACAACTACTATGCAAAATATAAGGGAATTTGGTCGTTATTTGGATAACGATCATAGATAGCAAGAAATCGAGGGTAGATCAATCTAGCCATATCACCATCGACACATCTGGTTACCTGGTATCCCTTCACCTTTACCTCATCCTGATAGTATGGAAAGTACTGGGATTTAATTGTTTCTTTGGTCACCACACTCTAAACATGAGAGAGGGGAACATCACCACAAACTTCTTCCCGCATGTGGGATAGAATAGCAGCTATAACATCAGGGGAATAAGCACTTGTATCTCGAATTTTATCTCTAATTTTTTTCTAAGCTTTCCATTATGGACTTACAAGTGTCCTTATATATTCCCATGTTCATACCATCATTTATGGAAACTCTCAATCTATCAATCTCATTATTAGTTCGTAAAAATAGTTCTTGAGGTGGAACTGGTGCATAATTTGCCATGTGTGATGTAGTCAAAGATCTCTAGAACTAGATTAAACATGTGCAAAATTAGACATCTAGAGATATGTATCATGTGCACATGTAGAAATTCATAGTTCTCACGTGTATAAATATATTATATATAAATAAGAAAACAAGAAAGAGAATAAGTAGTACAAAATACACACAATACACAATACAAGAACATTTTAAATACAAATATAGCAAAGGATGCTTTGGATCAATTAACTTAAATCTGTGAATCAAAAGATGACTTAGTTTAGTAGATGATACATACAGTCTACACATAAAATTAAATTGTTTTCAAAATATGTAGATACATCATATGTTGAATTATACTTACAATTTAACCTTATATAAACCTCTATAGTTGCCTTAGGATGGCCATGTTGAACCTATCAACATACAATTTCTTGCTTCTAACTTTTTGAGCTCTCTTATCCTCTTGTAGATCTAGAATTGGTTCAGCAAGGCCATCCTAATGCAACTATAGCTCGGTATAAATAAGGTTTTGTAAGTATAATTGAACACATAATTGTCTATTTCAAACAATTTAATTTTACGTGTAGATTGTCATCTACTAATATTTTTTTGAAAATATGTACTTACAAAACCTTAATATTATATCGAGCTATATCTAGTTGCATTAGGATGGCCATGTTGAACCAATTCTCTACAATTGATGACTGATATGTCTCACCAACATCATAACATGATAGTGTCTACTTTGGATTATGGAACAAATGTATCAACATACACGTCCTACATCAAAGTAGATAGGTATGTTGTGTTGTGCTCACCTATATCAACATACAATTTCTTCTCCGATGTACAGGTGTGTATGTTGATATTGTTCAATGACTTCCAAAGTAGACACTAGTTATCATTGGTGTTGGTGAGACATATCAGTCATCTTGTAGAGAATTGGTTAAATATGGCCATCCTAATGCAACTATAGCTCGGTATAAATAAGGTTTTGTAAGTATAATTTGAAACACATATAATTGTTTAAATTGTACAAAAATAGTCTAGTCTAAGTGCTTAGCCACACATGGGCCCTTTATTGATCAAATGAGGAAAACTAAGAACCTCAAAAGGTACATAAACCCCAAGACACACTTCCCACACCTAGATGGGTCTACTCATGCTACTTGGAAGTTACAAGGCATTTAAAGGAGATTCAATCACTCAAGAAAGTGCATGTTAACAACTTCATTGCAACATAAAAACATACACCAAGGGAATGATTTCTAAACAAACTAATTGCAATATTATACCATGAGAAATAATTCATACCTACTAACTATATTTTTTGAATAAAACCATCGTTGAAAAATCATTACAACAACCATACACATCCTAGTTTGAGTTTAGGAAATATAACATTAATTGATAAATTTCTCACCACCTCGATGGTAGATTACAATCTGAAATACTACCAATAAAATTAATGTTTGAAACCCATTTTGATGTGTCATTACTTAAATAGTTGGCTAAGTAAACATTTTAAAATAACCCTAATTGATTTATGACACTACAATAGTTAAGACAGTTTCAATTGACTCAATATGCATCTTGGTTAAAGATTAGGAATAAATTTTGAGAATGGAATTGTCATGTCCTAGATGTCAAATATAAACATTTTGATTATAAAGGAAAAATACTTTTTAGATTACCCCTATTGTCTCAAAGATACAAGATAATATATGCTCCTTAAATATATTAATAAACCTAAGGATGAGCATTGAGAATTTTATATATGTTATTTTTGTATAGTTATGTTGGACTTGTTTATAGCCATTGTTGATATATAATATTTTTTATTTAATGGTATATGTATCTTATGTTTTCTCTAAGAAATTTTATTTTTCTATGGCCCTATAATGATAATGTGGTCTTTGAGACTTCGTATGGACTGGATTGAGTGCATTTAGGAATTTCTAAGTATTCCAGAAATACCTCAAAATACAGTGTATTTGCTCTATTTAATGATGTAATAATTTTGTAATAAGTCTAAAGATTTAGGTTTTCTAGCTTGCTTGTTGCATAATTTTCCTAAATCCAAAGATTGTGTCACATTTGTAATCAATATCATTCTATATCTTGGACTTCTTAAGAGTTGAGTTTGAAGTGATTTTTCTCCTGGAATCTCTAAGTATATAATTTATTGATTTAAATAAAAATTATTTTAAAAAATAAAATTAAATGCAATTTGTACATTAAGTTCTTTTCCGTATCAAAAGACATAAATGGCCAAGGATTCCCACCAACATTACTACAATTTCATAAAATAATGCTTTTGATAGGAAATTTCCATAACTTTAGTCTATTTTAAAGTAATATGATCATAAGTGCATGTAAATGGAATCTAAGAAACAAGTATCACCTAGTGGCTAGTCCTTGTCAAATTGCAAAATGTTTGGAAATAGAAATAATAATCAAGCCAATTGCATTCCTCTACAAACTATGGCCCCTTAAATTTGAATTTATAAGATATCATAATTTATACGCCTGATTTGATTCCTTATGATGACATTGACATTGAAGTCAAAATTGGAAACTCGTCGCATCTAATACATGTAGGAAAATATTATGTAAATGGGGGTGAATATGCTCAAAATCCTAATTGCTTAGATGGATGTGAAGTCATGCCAATTACACCTAATAATATCAAGACTATTGCCCCTCATGTGGTGACATGGATGAACAAAATGGTAACTTGTTATATCTTTTGAAGAAACACTTTATATTGTTGCGATTAATGAGAAATACTTGCTAAGATAAATCAAGTCTTACTAATGAAAATGATAAATCTAATGAATTTGTGTTCATGGATGCATGTTGGAAATCCCCCAAAAGTCCACTTAATTATAAATCAAGAATGAGTGAACATGAAGAAAATTGTAGCATTCAACTTGAAGAAAAGACACATGTGGTCACCCAAACAGAGGAAGTAGATGCATGCTATGATATTCCCTATTGTACATCAAAAACCAAGTTGTCATCCATGCCAAATTCTAAAATTGAAAACATGTTGGACATGGTATCAAATTTAAGAAATGAGATGTTAATTTTAGAGTCCTCTATTAATTTAATAGATCTTGCATTACCTAGCCATTGTAGGATTCCTCCTATTGCTTAGCATGGTGAGGTTAGTTTTCTAAAATTTCTACTAGCCCTTGACATTGTGACAAAGATGATTATCAACATGTACCCATGGAGACAAATGATGATTCAATAGGGCTAGAATTTGAAAATTCATGCAAATACCCTATTGATATATCCCTACACTATGCTACATCTAATACACATGTTAACAATTTTCTTGTTTCTAGTAATGTAGATTTGCATAATCATGTGGGTAAGTGCAAAAAGATGGGGGGCCAAAAAGTGGCCAAAAAATTTTCAAAAAAATTTAAGTCATAACGCGCTCGCGTTATAACGCGCTCACGTTATGGCTTGGCAATGACAAGCCTTAGGCTCATCATTACCAAGCCATAACGCACTATAAATAAAAAAAACCGCAGTCATTTTATTTCATTCTGAGTTTTTCCTCCGCCCGCGGCTTCAAAACCTTCAAAAACGCGCTTGCGTTCTACAAAACGCCATTCAACACAAAAGACTTGTCGATTCATCACCAAAATGCTGCCGCGACGTCGAGCACGCCAAAGGGGTGAGTTATCTTTGTTTTTTTGTTTGAATTTCTTCCTAAATAGGTAGGTTTTTGTTGATTTTTTATGTATATTTCATTAATTGTAGGAAATGTTAATGCACCTCCTCCTCAAAATCCATAAAATCTTGAGGAAGAAATACCTGCAGAACAACAACCTCCTCCATTCATTCCTTGACATGCCCCTGGAACACAAGATAATATAATGGGGGAAATTGAAAACAACAAAAAACAAATTGAAGATATAATTGCAAGGTTGAAAGATCCTTCCACTTCAACCTTGCATAGGTCCACACTTGCCGAATCTCTTGAGTCTATGTTATCAAATGTAAATTCAATTAGCAAGCAAATAACTAGTTGGACCGATAAAAAGAGAGAGTTTAGAGATTACTATGCAGATAAATTGTCATACCAAGATATCAAAAAATTACAAATTACAAAAGTAGACTTGTGTTCAATTTTCACAAACCCACAAACAAATCAACCTCCACCCATTACATGCAAGAGGTTCCCTATCCATTGGTGCAACAACCAAGCGATAAGGGACAATTTCGGGCAGAGGTGGTGGATGGTTTTTGACCATCCTCCATGCAATAACAATGAGGTCCCGCAATACTTTTTGAGGAAACTCTACTCCGAGTTTGTCCTCAATAAAGTGCCAAACTATTTTGATATGCGGGACTTCCAGGGTAGAGGTGGGGGCTCAGCACAAGATAGACCAGGGGCACGTCTTGACCCACAGCGGGTAGTGAGATGAGTAATCAGCAGACCAGCCCACGAGCATGTTTCTATCCCTTCCATTGTGAAGGAGAGTGTTGAGGTCGATACACTGAGGTCGATTAGTGCCTTGACCCAGAGCATCATATAGCATGCCGATCCTGCAACACAGAGTGGGTTGGGAGATAGTGTGAGGAGTAGGGTCCCACCGCATACTTGCCAGGCTTGCGGGTCAGCCTGTGGTTATGACCCCATGGACAGTCAGGACGCAGGTGCACAGGCTACATCTGCAGCTGAGTAGATGGTGATGACAGATACCCTCCTGAGTGAGACTTTCGGCCTTGATACTCAGGTAAATATTGGCAAGTTTATTGAATTTAATTTATTAAATTTCATTTTTGAAATACAAGATTAACTAATTTAAATTGATGATTTTAATGAAATTTTAGGGTCATAGCATCGATGCAGTTTTCAGTGGTTCTCCACCTACATTTTTCACTAGATCATCTACTGTCGAGGTATGTAACTAGTAAACAATTATAAATATTACATGTGAATAGCATCGTTATATGAATGGTATTCTAATTTCTAATTTTGGATGTTGAATAGGTTAACACTGTAGATTTCATGGCAACACCTGCCAGCGGTGGTGGACTTCAAAGCTTTACGGAGGTAATAAAATAAATAGTTTAATGAATGAATTGTACTTACTAAATTTTTGTATGTGATTTGTGTGTTTTATTGTGTGTACTTCCATGTTTAGATGAACGTGTGTGTATGTTAGGAGCCATGATTTGCATCACTATTATAGTTTTCGTAATTGAATAATGTTTTATTTCCAGATGATGCAGGCTGCGGATACACCTCCCCATGTTCATAGGGCAATGGAGCAGGGTGTGGCCTCTGTGATTCATAGCTCTACGGCATTGACAGGGGTATGAGGCAGATTAGTAAATTTCAATTTACATTCATTGTTATAGTTGTCTATTTTTGAAAAATCAAAAGATTATTGATTTGAAGTTTAATTTCTATCTGGATGGTTTCTATAGGACATGACATCACCAGGGCCTATTCCTGCTACTGAGGCAAGCGAGGAGACAGATTATATGTTAGCGGTAAGTGATTATTTTGTTAAATGTTTCATTTTTTTATAACATGTAATTTCTATATATTAATATCTATACTTTTTTTTGTAACAGGTAAAGGTGCAGGAAGAACTAAATAGGAGGAGTAGCCCTCGGGTTCGTAGTAGACCACCCACATGCATGTCTCCATCCCCTAGAAGATCAAAGGCTACTCGTGATTTATTCTCTTCACCAGCCAGAGGGGAATGACTTTTTATTGTGTTCCTCTGTTGTATGCCTATATGGCATTTGTGGACATATATTTTGTATTGTACATAGTTGACATTGTATGCCTATATGGCATTCTTGTAAGCCTATATGGCTATTTTGTATATATGTTATACTTATATCGACAGATATTGATGTATGCGTATATGGATATTTGGTTAATACAAATCTTTTTTATTGATGGCGTCCATACTTGCATTATAAATCCACTTTTGAATGGATATTTGTAGATGGCTACTTCAAATATTTAAAGTCTGATTGTATTACATAGGATGTTTGCATTTTCTTTGATAGGCTTGATAGGCCATGGATTACATGATGGTGTTTGATGGAAAAGTATGGTACTAGAAGACTCTAGTTCATTCTTAATAGGCTTGTGATTGATAATATCTTTGCATGATTGCACTTGATCTTGGATCATGGGCATGTTGTTAGGATTTTGATTGCATTGTGATGTTTAACGGATAGGCATGGTGTAAGTGTAAGATACCCAACTAGTTCTACGAAAATTTTTCCTTACTTAAACACTTTTACTTGCTAACAATTCATCAACTACTTCAATAACATAAATATATACATCAAGATAACTATTTGAATGAAACAACATTAGAGTTGGGTACTTGTCTTGTTACTTGATTCAATCAACTTGCAATGTCTTATTACATGGAAAATGCTTTCAATAGCATGAAGTACAACTCATTCAATGGAAATACAAGGATAGGCCTTGAAGCCTTGATGTTACAATGTCTTCCTTACTTGAGCAACATTTGAAGATTTGGAATGTTCAACTCATCACCTCACAAGGTAGGCACATATTTGAAGGATTTACAAGTTTTTCTGACTTGGGCGCCAAGTTGAGGTGACCTCCTCCTGAAGTTACGCCTTGTCAACATTAGGCGCCAATTAGAGTTTATGGATGCTCTGGATTGTTTCCAAGAGTAGGCGCCAAAACATCATCATTATGAAAGTGTTTTAAATGCTAGGCGCCCAAATGAGCCCTCTGGAGTCTAGGCGCTCTTTTCATGCATTCTGTGTTCTAGGCGCCAATTGAAAGGAGTGGAGAACAGGGCAAGCGCCTTCCAAACTAGGTGTTTCCTTGAGGTGACAAGGACTTAGAAAGTGCGCCTAAGGTGAGCGCCTTGAGTGAAAAGGTCTAACAAACATCTTTGAACCCCCTTTCAAGGTTAGGCGCATTCTGGAGGTGGAAACAAGTAGAAGGTGCGCCTTAGCTTCCTTTGTCAATTCTTTCAAGTCTTTGTTGATTAGGAAGGTGGAATGCTTCATTGTAGAATGAGCGCCTATCTTCTAATGTCCAAACTACTTCTGGCTCACTCTGTGGCTAGGCGCCAGAGCTAAACTGTTCACACAAGGGAGTGCGCCTAGACTCACTTGATGTTTTCTTACTACTTCAACCCCTGGAAGATGTTCCAAGGTGTTCCCTTTTACAAGCACCTAACCTCCCAAGTTCCTTCATGTGCTATTCCTTGAAGGCGCCAAAACTGAGCTCTAGTGCCATGGGATTGTGCCTAACATCTTTGAAGAGTTTCTAAGCCTTTTGCAAGTTGATATCCCAAACTCATCTTCTAGGTGCAACAGGAGCTTTCCAAAGGAGTTTCCAAGTTTTAGACGCCAAGCGAGGTCATGGGTGAATGGAACTGCGCCTTAGGAGATGACTGGATCCTAAGCGTCAGTCTGGAGTTACAGTGGAATTGATATGCGCCTCAACTAGCTTAGGCGCCCATTTGAAGTGATTCCTTTAACACTTCTCTGTCAATCTCAACTGCAAGGATGATCTCCTAATCCAATTTTGATCCTCTGGAGATGCAAATAGCTTTTCATTTCACTAGGCGCCATCAATGATGATCATCAACCAAAGCGCATTTCAAAGGTGAGATAGGCAAGTGAGGCGCCAAACTAGTCCTTAAGACTTATCTCCTTCTATCAAGTCAATTTCAACTTTGTGAGAGAGTTCTATTCTAGGCGCAAAATGGAAATGTTTCATCAATTGGTGCATCTTACAAAGCTCCCAATTCTAGGCGCCAGAGCCAAAGAGTTTTTCCCAACACATGCACCTAGGCTAGGAATTCACCTAAGACACATCACTTAGCTTTAAAACTTTCAATCTATAGCCATCTGGGCTAGGCGCTCCAATGGAGGATCCTTGAACTCATGCATTGGCGCCTTCTAGTTCTAGGCACCCATTTTGGATGATTCATCCTGATACTAGCACCCAAAATGACTAGACTCTCTTCATCATCCAATTCACTTAGAAGACTCAAGTTGGAGACTTAGTTGTCTATCCATGTTCTCTGGAAGATTCATTGTACCTCTATGCACTTAGGCACCCTAGTTGATGTGATTAAAGTGCTTCAAAGCTCCATGATTCTTGGTTAGGCGCACATTTGACATTGAGCAAGCAAGAAAGTGCGCCCTGACTCTAGGAGTCCTGCCTTAGTCAAGTTTAGCATCCAGACTTAACTAATTTCAAGTTTTTGACTTTGTTCCTGCAAAAAACAAAAGTTAAGTTAGTCAAAAACCAATTCATTCCCTCATTATTTCGAATTAGCCTCCGGGAATGAGGAATAGGCTAACTCATTCTTCATTTGATATTCCTCGGAGAACTTGAAGTTACTTGCAAGATATTCCTCGGAGAACTTGAATGGATAGATGCCTTGAAATTTCAACATGACGTTAGTGATGAAGACTATTGACATGTTGGACTTGATGTGACCTTGCTAAAGGCACATTTTCTTTCTTAGCATGATCATCCCAAACCAAGGCGCCAACTTGGAAAACCCTGTGAAGGTGCCACTATCTGGAATTTCTTCCAAGGTGTTAAAACTTGACATCTTTTCTTCTCTAGGTACTATCTCCTTCAAGGCGCTCCTTAAAATCATTGGAAGTGCTCAGGACTTACCTTAGTCCAAAGCACCACAATCCATTCCTTAAAGCACAAAGAATTCTCAAAGGCGCCCCTATTTACCTCTAAGCACTCAAATATCATTTAGATTCAAGGCACACATTTAGCTCCAAAACGCAAATTTCCATCATCAACCCATCAAGGTGCATCATCTTCCCTTTGTATCCCCTTCAAGGCGCAGACATTCACTTCTTCACACTCAAACTCACTCTCTGGCGCCAGAATAGGTGTATAACTTCAAATAAGGCGCTAATCTTAGGTTTCTAAGTACTTAGTTTGATCTTAAGGCTATCCTTCCTCTAAGCACTCTCTTCAACTCCCTCATTGAAGGCCCTCTGTAATTTGGGCGCATTTCATCCCAAGGCGCTTCAACATCATCCAAGGCACAAATTCACTCTCCAAGACAAGGTGCAAAAAACCCTATCCTAAGGCGCTCAAATCTTGCTTCTAGACCTAAGCGCACAAACATGAGATTGTGACTTCAATCATCATTCTTGGTTAAGGCACACAAACTCTCATTCAAGGCACATATCTTTCTCCAACAAGGCGCATATATTCCTCCAACAAGGTGCATATTCAATTCTAGGGCGCTCTATCTTGGATTAAATCAGGGTATCTCCTCAACAAGGCGCTCCAAACCATACCAAGGCGCTAAAACACTTAATGCAAGTTCTTCAAGTGCTTATCCAACTTGATTCCTCCAACATAGGGCGCTCAATCTACTTTCTCAAACTTTCAACTCAAATCCTCACCTTATATTCTCCAAGGCAAAAAGGTGCAATTTGATTGAGGGCGCTAAAACTCTTAGGCGCACTTATCTCCCTGAACTTACCTCTCTTCTTCCCTAGGCGCCAGAAACACCTCTTTATCTCAACTAGGCACTTATCTTCTCTAGGCGCACATGGTCTTCAAGGCGCATTTCATTCATCAAGGCACCTATCTCTAACAATCTCAACACTCAAAGGGACTCAAAACTCATCTGGACACCATCACTTCCCTAAAGGCGCAAAATTGGTGTAGATACATTCCATTTATTAAGGATCATTCTGGCACCCAAATCTTGTCAAAGCAAAGGATCAATAGGTTCTCTCTAAGGTGCACTCCAGGGTTTGATCTTGCAAGACTTCTCACGTCAAAATTTTGACCAAGACACTCAAGGCACTAGTCTTTATCATCTAACCCTACAGTGCACTTACTCATTATGATATACTCCTCAACTTTGTATTCAACCTTGCCCAAGGCGCATATTCACTATAAGGCATTCTCACTTTGTCAAGGCTCAGAGGGCTTCAACTTGCTAAAGGGTAGAGGTCTAGGCGCATATCTGACTTGAATCTCAAGGCGCTCCAACCCTCTTGCTCTGGAATTCCTTCTAGGCACTAAGTGACTTCTCCAATTCCTTGAAAACATTTGAAGTGTTTTACCTTCTCAAGGTGCTCCTTCGAACTTGACTCCAAGGTGTTATAATCTCAAAGGTGCTGACATCATCTCAACCAAAGGCGCTTAATGATTCATCCCATATCTAGGTGCTAAAACACTTAATCAACCAAGTCATTCAAGGCGCCATTCAGTAAACTCATCTTCCATGATATTCCTATCAAGGCGCATATCACTTCTCTCATGGGCTTTAGGCGCTCAGTTGAGTGTTTCAATACTACTTAGGTGCCAAATTCATTTTAATGCACCAAACACAAAGAGCTTTCAAACACTGGGTGCTCACAAAGAGTCTTCCAACCTTGGGCGCTAAATTAGGTCTTTGCAACTATCCAAGGCGCATATCTTCGTTTGAACAACTTATGGTGCCAAGACAACTTCTCATTAGGGCGCTCAAAACACTTGTGTTTACATTTGAAGTGCTTTACCTTCTTAAGGTGCTCCAGACTAACCTGACTCCAAGGCGCTCCATCATCATCCTTAAGGCACTAAAAACATCATCTCCACTCTAGGCAAAAACATCATCCAACTCCTTAAGGCACTTCACTGTCAAAGTCTGAAGGTGCTCTACCTAGACCTTTCCCCTAGGTGCCAGAACTCCTAAGCGCTCACCAGATAACTCTCTTCTTCAAGGCGCAAATCTTCCTATACTATGATTGCCTCTGAAACGCCGATTAACATGATGTGAGGGTGCAAAGGCTACTCCAATCCTCAGTGAGCACCTAGTTTAAACAAGGAGAAATAAAGCATTCAAAACTATCCAAATGATCATCCCCTTCCTAATGTCTTCACTGCTCCAGAAAACCTTGGCCAAAATGACACATAACAACTCCTGTGTAAAGCACTTGAGCAAGAAAAGAGGGGGTCCCCAATCTGATGGGGTGATGTGTGATTTGGGCACATGTGTGATTTGGTCAAAAACAAGCGCCTAGAGTGAATAGGCTTTCATCCTGACTTAATACACTACCTAGAGTGGATATTAGCGCCTTCGTATGGTTTGGAGCGCCTTTAGCTGTGCCTTGAGGAGATTTTCTTACATCTTAAAGGAGGTTCTAACACCTTGCCCCCTTTGGTATCTAGCGCCCTAGTGGCTTTAACCTAACGCCTTTGGAGTCCAAAATGCGCCTTTGAAAGTTGAAGTGAACCTTGATAATTGGAGTCTTCATAATGAGCGCCTAGGTCTTGTTGAGTAGAATACCCCACAATGTGGGCCTAGGTCTTTAAGAAGAGTAATGATACTTGAGATAGAGCGCCTTGAGGAGGTAGTTGAGCGCCCTGGATTGAATAATTGGAGTTCAAGGAAGGTTTGAGCACCCAAGGCATATGGCTAGAGAAGTTGTAGAAAAGACCACTTTTGGCGCCTTAAAAGTTTGAATGCTTGGGGAGTTTTTGCAAAGATCTAGTTTGAGCGCCCTTATGCCCTAGGATCATCTAGTTTGTGCGTCTTGTAATGAGTTCATGTAAGTTTGGAATGAGCGCCTTGAATAAGTGTAAACTAGCTTAGAGAAGGGTATGTGCACCTTGAGCGCCTTGAGCATTCCAGAGATAACTGTGCGCCTAGAACAATATGAGCGCTCATGATGATGATTAATGCCCTGATGAGACTATGAGCGCCTTGTTCAGGAGATACCTTGTTTGATCATAAAATGCGCCTTGAGTCTTGAAGGTTTTGAGCGCCTAGGTGATTTGGATGTTGGGATGTTGGTATGCGCCCAAGATTGAGGTAAGTGAGCGCTTGTAATGGAGGAGAGCAATGAGATGGAATGTCTTGTAGAGATTGGCGCCCAAAGACCCATTTTTGCGCCTTTGATGATGACCATTTTTGCATAAGAGTTTAGCGCCTTAGAGTTGTAAACTTTCTCTTTGGGCGCCCCTGAGTGAATGTTGGCACCTTGGACAACTAAATACGCCTTGATGGAGTGGAGCCCAGAAGGGGAGTAGAAGGAAACCCAATCTTCAAGATTCATCAAGCTTCAAAGTTTAGGTCAGAGGTTATCCACTTTATCCAAGGAAGGTGTTATCATCTACACTCTGAGAAGGTAATGTCAAAGGCCATCATGAAGGATCACTTCATCAACTTCAAGTCCTTCAATTTCAAGTCCTTTCACCTAGCAAGTCCAAGAGAGATTTCTACTCTGATTCATGAAGTAAGCTTATATCATCCTTATCTACTCTGTGAGAAGAAGAAACATTACAAAGTCAATCAAATGAGTTACAAGTACCATACATCCAATTGCAAGGAGTGAACCACCTTAAGGAAAAATAGTTCTCTTGAAGTTACTTGAAATGTCAAAAGGTTTAGCGCCTCCAAGTAAGGTCAGAGGTGAGGTTAGAGGTGAAATGCACCTTTGGACCATTCTGGCGCCTTGGATGAAGAACCTATATCTTGAGCCCAAGAGGTAAAATTTGTGCCTTAGTGGATTTGGAGAGTTACAGAGATTAGAGAAAAGTGCCTTGAAGACAGAGTTGTTCAACGCGCATGTGTGATTTGGTCAAAAACAGGCGCCTAGAGTGAATAGGCTTTCATCCTGACTTAATACACTGCCTCCTTCTGACGATTTTTGGGGCAGCAGAAAACCTTTCACCACGGGCAAATACCTCAGAGCTATAAAAAATTGAGAGAGGTTATTGTAGAGGCACTCTACGTGATCCCGTTGCCTTAGACGGAATGTTTCTAAGTGACACAATTTTTGAGTAACATCTCGTCAAAGATTGCTGCCTTTTTGCACTTTGGACTCTTCAGGATATCGTCGGTACAATGTAGCACCGACTGTTTCGACATGTTTAGGTGAGAAATAGGACCATGCCTAGCATAAATGTACCCATTCGGATGCGTTGGAACAGTCAGTTTGGTTGCATTAGGAGCAGGATGAAAGTTACACCCCTTTGCAACTTTACACTGCCTCCTTCTGACGATTTTTGGGGCAGCAGAAAACCTTTCACCATGGGCAAATGCCTCATAGCTATAAAAAATCGAGAGAGGTTATTGTAGAGGCACTCCACATGATCACGTTGCCTTAGACGGAATGTTTCTAAGTGACACGGTTTTTGAGTAACATCTCGTCAAAGATTGCTGCCTTTTTACACTTTGGACTCTTCAGGGATATCGTCGGTACAATGTAGCTCTGACTGTTTCGACATGTTTGGGTGAAAAATAGGACCATGCCTAGCATAAATGTACCCATTCAAACGCGTTGGAACAGTCAGTTTGGTCGCATCAGGAGCAGGACGAAAGTTACACCCCTTTGCAACTTTACACTGCCTCCTTCTGATGATTTTTGGGGCAGCAGAAAACCATTCACCACGGGCAAATGCCTCAGAGCTATAAAAAACCAAGTGAGGTTATTGTAGAGGCACTCTACGTGATCACGTTGCCTCAGACAGAATGTTTCTAAGTGACACGATTTTCGAGTAACATCTCGTCAAAGATTGCTGCCTTTTTGCACTTTGGACTCTTCAGGGATATCGTCGGTACAATGTAGCTCCGACAGTTTCGACATGTTTGGGTGAGAAATAGGACCATGCCTAGCATAAATGTACCCATTCGGATGCGTTGGAATAGTCATTTTGGTCGCATTAGGAGCAGGACGAAAGTTACACCCCTTTGCAACTTTACACTGCCTCTTTCTGATGATTTTTGGGGCAGCAGAAAACCTTTCACCACGGGCAAATGCCTCATAGCTATAAAAAATTGAGAGAGGTTATTGTAGATGCACTCTACGTGATCCCGTTGCCTTAGACAGAATGTTTCTAAGTGACACAGTTTTTGAGTAACATCTCGTCAAAGATTGCTGCCTTTTTGCACTTTGGACTCTTCAGGGATATCGTCGGTACAATGTAGCTCCGACTGTTTCGACATGTTTGGGTGAGAAATAGGACCATGCCTAGCATAAATGTACCCATTTGGACGCGTTGGAACAGTCAGTTTGGTCGCATTAGGAGCAGGACGAAAGTTACACCCCTTTGCAACTTTACATTGCCTCCTTCTGACGATTTTTAGGGCAGCAGAAAACCTTTCACCACGGGCAAATGCCTCATAGCTATAAAAAACCGAGAGAGGTTATTGTAGAGGCACTCTACGTGATCACGTTGCCTCAGACGTAATGTTTACACAATTTTTGAGTAACATCTCGTCAAAGATTGCTGCCTTTTTGCACTTTGGACTCTTCAGGGATATCGTCGGTACAATGTAGCTCTGACTGTTTCGACATGTTTGGGTGAAAAATAGGACCATGCCTAGCATAAATATACCCATTCAGACGCATTGGAACAGTCAGTTTGGTCACATCAAGAGCAGGACGAAAGTTACACCCCTTTGCAACTTTACACTGCCTCCTTCTGACGATTTTTGGGGCAGCAGAAAACCTTTCACCACGGGCAAATGCCTCAGAGCTATAAAAAACCAAGAGAGGTTATTGTAGAGGCACTCTACGTGATCACGTTGCCTTAGACAGAATGTTTCTAAGTGACATAGTTTTCGAGTAACATCTCGTCAAAGATTGCAGCCTTTTTGCACTTTGGACTCTTCAGGGATATCGTTGGTACAATGTAGCTCAGACTGTTTCGACATGTTTGGGTGAAAAATAGAACCATGCCTAGCATAAATGTACCCATCCGGATGCGTTGGAACAGTCAGTTTGGTCACATCACGAGCAGGACACCAAAAATGCAAAAGTTGCTTTGTGCAACTTGACAACATTGACACTTTTTTGCAACATGACTCAAAGACTCAAACTGACCCCAAATGACTCAAAATGACTTAAAATCACCTTGATTATATAGGTCGAGGTGCTCCTTATCATTCAAACATCTTAGATGAGCGCATAGGAAAGGAAAAAGCTCTAAGTTTCATCATCATGAGCGCCTAATATCAAGAGACTTTAATGCATTGATTTGGTGCCCTATATGTGAAGGAAGATCTAAAGGCATGAAAGTGGATGTCATATTGCAAGAGTTTGGATCATCAAAATTGAAAGAAATAAGTCTATTAAGCTTGGGCGCCCTTGGTCTTCTTTTCATTCACTATGAGTGCCTTGGGAGAATGGTATATAGGTCATCATCATGATTGGGTGCCCTGGATCCAGAGTGTTGGAGAGATCATCAAATGGTGTCTAGTAGGGTGAGTTATGAGTTTGGTCGCATCAGGAGCAGGACACCAAAAATGCATAACATGATGATGTAAAAATATGTACATATGTGTAAAAATGCATGAGGAAATAAAAAACGACAAACCTTACAAATTAATGTGCATACTTAGAACTCAATGTAACATAACTTTACAAAATCAATGTGAATACTTACAAATTAATCCAATGAACCATCCGGATCTGCTCTACTCTTTATTGTGTCAAGTATTGCTTCATGGTCAGACTCACGCACCTTCCACAATATTTTGTTCAAAGGTCTACCCCGATACTTTATCAAATGAACATTGGATGCCACGACAAGGTTCGAGTAATGAAGAATCTTTCGATGCATGTCAAAGTCCTGAAATAGCCAAATATTAACACTCTTATGTGGGTACCTTCTAAGCCATGTTCCAGTAATAACCACTGATCCTGTAGGGTATTCGATGTTTTCTCCATCTGTAATAGGGGCCTCCAATTTCTTTTTGGCCTCATCACAACAACATAAGTAATAATCTGTTCCCTCTTCATTGTCTTCATCTGCAATAACTGCATATACGTGTCCTACATTGATATGTGTAGCAAATTAGATGAAATTAGTCAACATTACAAAAACACTACAAAGAAAGATGACATTACCTGGTTGAACTAGATGAAAATAGATGCATATACGTGCCCTATATTACCTGGTTGAACTAAATCTGATATGTGGTCAAAGTCAACTGATGATTCCATCTGTGTTAGTTCCAGTGCCGTCGGGGGTCGATACGTGTCAAGTGGGCTAAGATAACTTAACTGCCATTCGTCAACCCACTCCTTTGACTCGCACTCATCCCAAACTTGAATTGTACAGGAAGAACAAAAGCATGACATCTTTCGTGTATGGATACTCCATGAACTTGCAATTGAGCTTCTGAAAGAGTGCATCTCATTTGATCCTGTCAGTGTACAACAATCCTCATATGGTGCAATGTTAGTATCATCTATCAACCAAAAAAATCTACGAATTAAAGACTTACCTTCATTACCTGGACCCATGGAAGCATTACACCACTCGACAATCGATTTTGCATCTGTCAACTTTGCATTGTCTTTATACTTTAACTCTTCTCGTGCTATGGCTCTTTTGATACATGCTCCTGCACCATCATGCTCCCCCTTTCCATGCCCGGCCTCACAAAAGTTCCACATATGTTGAATACCTGTAAAATTATGCCTCCTACTCAGCCAATAGAAATTCCGTGGGTTCTTGAATTGTGATGCACAATTATCCGACCATATGATATGCTGACTGAATGATATGCCCCTTCTAGCCAAATCATTGTAGAACACCTGAAAGCAACCTTGCACGAACTCCATAGAATGCGTGCGATCATCACTAATATAGAAATTATACTCCCTTATGATCTTTCTGTCATCCTCTGTACTATCATTCGCATGAATGAATGCGATGTGCACAAATATAGAAACCTGTGTGGAGTTGTAATATTGTGATTGCACCTCACGTTGTGGCTGTAGACTGTAGTTCTCTGCAAATTCGATGACTGAAACAATGCTACCAACCGGAAATGTGTCCTTGCATAACTTGAATTGCAAGTCCAACCATCAAGCTCTATGGGCATGTCTTGCATACTCATACACTATGCTGTCACGAAATATAGGCATAAACTGATACACTGGAATCTTTTCAATAACTAATTCACACCTCTTTGCTTCTTTACCATCTTTTGGATTGTATGCCACTGTTTTATACTTGCCAAACTCTACTAGTTCATTTCCAACCGCATGTGTTATTTCCATATGTTCACATATTGGCAAATGTTGCAAGCCACCGCAACGATGACATGTGCCATCCAAGCATAATTTCTTGTAGAATATTTGACCTTCCTCTCTTTCACATAAAATTCTTGATATGAAGTCTCTTGAAGATGTTGGTGGGGCACATATGGCACAACCCTGCAAATCATTGTTAGTATGCATATCTAAACATATAGACCTATAAGCATCAAAATGGTTAGAAAATTCAATATGTAATCTACAACAACAAGTAGTGCGTGTGTGATTTATCTTAACATAGAAAGGTTTTAGCATTTCAAAATATCTTTGACAAATTTTAATTTGAGGATACTTCTCTAGAAATTTACCATAAAACTGTGTTTGAGTCTCATCCAAAAAATGCTTTGGATGTGGCTCGCAGTTCTGACTACCAATTCTCCTTCTTACCACATCCCTTTGATTCGGAGATACCCTTGTGTAATTCTTCCAAAAGTCTTCAATTAGTGATCTCAATGCTTCAACAATTGGTTTATCTTTTCGTGGTAGTCTCCCCGAGAACGCCCATAATTCATTGGCATTAGTGTCCTCAATTCTTTGGCGTCTTCCAACGGCTCTTGATAAAGTTTTCCTATTAATTCTCAATTCTTGACTTGTCTTTCTAATGAGACGAGCTTTCCTCATTTGACTACTTACTATAGTCGATGTAATCACATGCCGTGTTGCATTACTATCTTTTGTGCGTGAGGTGTTACCCACACTCTCATACGCACTCATTAGATTCTTGACAATAGATTTTTCACTTGAAGCCTCTGATGTTCTCAACCTAAGAATCTTCATGATAGACCTATACTTTATACTTCGCATCATTTCAATGAATAGTTGACATCTTGCAGTCTCATTTAACTTTTCAAAGAACAATCTCCAAATCTTATTAGCATATCTTCTACAAGTGTGTTTTGGAATCTTACCTTCCATTGGCTACAAAATATTCTCATCAATATCAATCAAATACTTTGGCTTTCTATGCAAAATTCTAGGTGGTGTCAAGTTACGTAAATTCATCTCAACATTAGGAATTTCATCAATATTTAAATGAGATGGGTTAGATGGCATACCTTCGATCGAAGATGGAATAGATGACATACCTTGAGGTTGAGGTGGGAATGATGGCGTACCTCCTTCATCACATGTGAGTGATGATGTACTCTCAACTTGAGATGTGGTAGATGGTGTCCCTACATGTTGACTTGCGGTAAAGGATGTGTCTCCAACTATGGTATTCAAATCTCTCATACCACGAAGTTTTTGCATTCGTTCTCTTTGTGCCGCCAATACCATATCTCTTTGTGATGGTTGTGGTTCCTCTTCAATTGGTATGTCTTCATTTATCATGTCCAATTTCCTCTTCTCACGAAGTTCCCTCATAGCCATTACTTTCTTTGCATTCTTAGCTTCTATCTCTTCCTGTGTTGGTTTAATTCTTGATTGTTTCCTCGGCATGACAGAGAATTTGTCTGTAGCATGATAAAGAGACCAATATTAGTTCCTAAGAAATGAATACATGATAATAGTGGGATTGTATTTTTTTTATGTTGTAAGGATTTATTGTTGTATAGTTTGACATCATGGTATGAACTAAGGTTTGTTTATTACACATAATTATTAAAGAGCCCAAGTGTAGAAAATATACATGGCATCATGTGAGATTGTAGGTTGCTTTCTCGATTGGGAATGTGTCTATTTTAAACATGCATGATAAAGCATGATAAAGTAATTCAATCCGAAATAAGGAAAATGTAAAGAACATGCATGTAAAGACTTGACATACCTAAAAAATAAAGATTTGAATGGAGAGAGTACCCAATTATGTAGTGTTTTTATCTTCTTGCATCAAACTCCTCAACAATTTGAGTTTTTCACCACTTGCTTCCTTTTCAATGTTAAATTCTTAAAATTGAATCACAATTAACATTGCAATACTACAAAAATTGAAACTTGAATAGATATATATCAAACTTGGTTTGAAAACTATGTTATTTCCTCCTTCTCAAGTTGGCAAAGCAGAAAAGGTGGTGGAAAGATCATGCAAAGGTGGTACAATGTGTCAAATGTGCATGTGAACTTCCCAATAGCAAGAAAGCACTTCTTTTTTGTCGAAGCAAGCATAGAAGCAGTAAGAAAATAGAGCATGTGGGCCTGGATCATGGGGGTAACCACTTTTTTACCATTTCAGTAGAAATACAAAACGCGAGCGCGTTATAACGCGCTCGCGTTTTGTCCTGCTATAGATCCCTAATCCCTAAACCCTCAACTCTGATCCCTTGACCCTCAACCCTCAATGTCAAATCCTAATCCCTCAACCCTCAACATCAAATCCTAATCCCTCAACGTCAAATCCTAATCTGTCAACCCTCCAACCCTATCCCTAATCCTTACAACCCTCAACCCTAATCCCTCAACCCTTAACTCTAATCCATCAACCCTCAACACTATACCTTAAACCCTAATCCCTTCAACCTCAACCCTATCCCTAAACCCTTAACCCTCGAACCTCAGCCCTCGACGTCAAACCCTAATCCCTCAACCCTTAACTCTGATCCCTCATCTCTCAACCCTAACCCTAAACCCTCAACCCTCAACATCAAACCCTAATCCCTCAACTCTCAACCCTAATCTGTCATCCATCATCCCTCAACTCTAATCCCTCATTCCTAAACCCTAAATGCTATCCCTATTCCTAGACCCTCAACAGGCTCGATAATATACCTTAAACCCTAATCCCTCTACCATCGACACTCTTATTTAACCCTAATCCCTTGACCATTAACCCTATCCCTCAACCTCAACCCTCAACCCTCAACTCTCAACATTAAACACTAATTCATCAACCCTAAACCCTAATCCCTCAAACCTAAACCCTATCCCTAAACCATCAACCCTCAACACTATACCTTAAACCCTAATCCCTCAACCCTCAACCCTAAACCTTATCCCTAAACCCTAATCCCTCAACCCTCAACCCTAATCCCTCATCCCTCAACTCTAATCCCTCATCCCTAAACCCTAAATGCTATCCCTATTCCTAAACCCTCAACAGACTCGATACTATACCTTAAACTCTAATCCCTTATCCCTAAACCCTCCAACCTTATCCCTAATCCTTATACCCTCCACACTCTACTTTAACCCTAATTCCTCGACCCTCAACCCTATCCCTAAACCCTTGACCCTCGAACCTCAACCCTTAACCCTCAACATCAAACCCTAATCCCTCAACCCTTAACTCTGATCCCTCGACCTTCAACCCTGATCCTAAACCCTAAACCCTCAACGCCAAATTCTAATCCCTCAACCCTTCACTCTAATCCCTCAACCCTAAACCCTATCCCTAAACCCTCAACACTATACCTTAAACCCTAATCCCTCAACCCTAACCCTAAACCTTATCCCTAAACCCTAATCCCTCAACCCTTAACCCTAATCTATCATCCGTCATCCCTCAACTCTAATCCCTCATTCCTAAACCCTAAACGCTATCCCTATTCCTACAACCTCAACAGGCTCGATACTATACTTTAAACCCTAATCTCTCTACCATCGACACTCTTATTTAACCCTAATCCCTTGACCATTAACCATATCCCTCAACCTCAACCCTCAACCCTCAACCCTCAACCCTCAACTCTCAACATTAAACCCTAATTCATCAACCCTAAACCCTAATCCCTCAAACCTAAACCCTATCCCTAAACCATCAACCCTCAACACTATACCTTAAACCCTAATCCCTCAACCCTCAACCCTAAACCTTATCCCTAAACCCTAATCCCTCAACCCTAATCCCTCATCCCTCAACTCTAATCCCTCATCCCTAAACCCTAAATGCTATCCCTATTCCTAAACCCTCAACAGACTCGATACTATACCTTAAACTCTAATCCCTTATCCCTAAACCCTCCAACCCTATCCCTAATCCTTATACCCTCCACACTCTACTTTAACCCTAATTCCTCGACCCTCAACCCTATCCCTAAACCCTTGACCCTCGAACCTCAACCCTCAACCCCCAACATCAAACCCTAATCCCTCAACCCTTAACTCTGATCCCTCGACCTTCAACCCTGATCCTAAACCCTAAACCCTCAACGCCAAATTCTAATCCCTAAACCCTTCACTCTAATCCCTCAACCCTAAACCCTATCCCTAAACCCTCAACACTATACCTTAAACCCTAATCCCTCAACCCTAACCCTAAACCTTGTCCCTAAACCCTAATCCCTCAACCCTCAACCCTCAACCCTAATCTGTCATCCGTCATCCCTCAACTCTAATCCCTCATTCCTAAACCCTAAACGCTATCCCTATTCCTAGAACCTCAATAGGCTCGATACTATACTTTTAACCCTAATCCCTCTACCATCGACACTCTTATTTAACCCTAATCCCTTGACCATTAACCCTATCCCTCAACCTCAACCCTCAACCCTCAACCCTCAACTCTCAACATTAAACCCTAATTCATCAACCCTAAACCCTAATCCCTCAAACCTAAACCCTATCCCTAAACCATCAACCCTCAACACTATACCTTAAACCCTAATCCCTCAACCCTCAACCCTAAACCTTATCCCTAAACCCTAATCCCTCAACCCTCAACCCTAATCCCTCATCCCTCAACCCTCAACCCTAATCCCTCATCCCTCAACTCTAATCCCTCATCCCTAAACCCTAAATGCTATCCCTATTCCTAAACCCTCAACAGACTCGATACTATACCTTAAACTCTAATCCCTTATCCCTAAACCCTCCAACCCTATCCCTAATCCTTATACCCTCCACACACTACTTTAACCCTAATTCCTCGACCCTCAACCCTATCCCTAAACCCTTGACCCTCGAACCTCAACCCTCAACACTCAACATCAAACCCTAATCCCTCAACCCTTAACTCTGATCCCTCGACCTTCAACCCTGATCCTAAACCCTAAACCCTCAACGCCAAATTCTAATCCCTCAACCCTTCACTCTAATCCCTCAACCCTAAACCCTATCCCTAAACCCTCAACACTATACCTTAAACCCTAATCCCTCAACCCTAACCCTAAACCTTGTCCCTAAACCCTAATCCCTCAACCCTCAACCCTAATCTGTCATCCGTCATCCCTCAACTCTAATCCCTCATTCCTAAACCCTAAACGCTATCCCTATTCCTAGAACCTCAACAGGCTCGATACTATACTTTAAACCCTAATCCCTCTACCATCGACACTCTTATTTAACCCTAATCCCTTGACAATTAACCATATCCCTCAACCTCAACCCTCAACCCTCAACCCTCAACTCTCAACATTAAACCCTAATTCATCAACCCTAAACCCTAATCCCTCAAACCTAAACCCTATCCCTAAACCATCAACCCTCAACACTATACCTTAAACCCTAATCCCTCAACCCTCAACCCTAAACCTTATCCCTAAACCCTAATCCCTCAACCCTCAACCCTAATCCCTCATCCCTCAACTCTAATCCCTCATCCCTAAACCCTAAATGCTATCCCTATTCCTAAACCCTCAACAGACTCGATACTATACCTTAAACTCTAATCCCTTATCCCTAAACCCTCCAACCCTATCCTTAATCCTTATACCCTCCACACTCTACTTTAACCCTAATTCCTCGACCCTCAACCCTATCCCTAAACCCTTGACCCTTGAACCTCAACCCTCAACCCTCAACATCAAACCCTAATCCCTTAACCCTTAACTCTGATCCCTCAACCTTCAACCCTGATCCTAAACCCTAAACCCTCAACACCAAATTCTAATCCCTCAACCCTTCACTCTAATCCCTCAACCCTAAACCCTATCCCTAAACCCTCAACACTATACCTTAAACCCTAATCCCTCAACCCTAACTCTAAACCTTGTCCCTAAACCCTAATCCCTCAACCCTCAACCCTAATCTGTCATCCGTCATCCCTCAACTCTAATCCCTCATTCCTAAACCCTAAACGCTATCCCTATTCCTAGAACCTCAACAGGCTCGATACTATACTTTTAACCCTAATCCCTCTACCATCGACACTCTTATTTAACCCTAATCCCTTGACCATTAACCCTATCCCTCAACCTCAACCCTCAACCATCAACCCTCAACTCTCAACATTAAACCCTAATTCATCAACCCTAAACCCTAATCCCTCAAACCTAAACCCTATCCCTAAACCATCAACCCTCAACACTATACCTTAAACCCTAATCCCTCAACCCTCAACCCTAAACCTTATCCCTAAACCCTAATCCCTCAACCCTCAACCCTAATCCCTCATCCCTCAACTCTAATCCCTCATCCCTAAACCCTAAATGCTATCCTTATTCCTAAACCCTCAACAGACTCGATACTATACCTTAAACTCTAATCCCTTATCCCTAAACCCTCCAACCCTATCCCTAATCCTTATACCCTCCACACTCTACTTTAACCCTAATTCCTCGACCCTCAACCCTATCCCTAAACCCTTGACCCTTGAACCTCAACCCTCAACCCTCAACATCAAACCCTAATCCCTCAACCCTTAACTCTGATCCCTCGACCTTCAACCCTGATCCTAAACCCTAAACCCTCAACGCCAAATTCTAATCCCTCAACCCTTCACTCTAATCCCTCAACCCTAAACCCTATCCCTAAACCCTCAACACTATACCTTAAACCCTAATCCCTCAACCCTAACCCTAAACCTTGTCCCTAAACCCTAATCCCTCAACCCTCAACCCTAATCTGTCATCCGTCATCCCTCAACTCTAATCCCTCATTCCTAAACCCTAAACGCTATCCCTATTCCTAGAACCTCAACAGGCTCAATACTATACTTTAAACCCTAATCCCTCTACCATCGACACTCTTATTTAACCCTAATCCCTTGACCATTAACCCTATCCCTCAACCTCAACCCTCAACCCTCAACCCTCAACTCTCAACATTAAACCCTAATTCATCAACCCTAAACCCTAATCCCTCAAACCTAAACCCTATCCCTAAACCATCAACCCTCAACACTATACCTTAAACCCTAATCCATCAACCCTCAACCCTAAACCTTATCCCTAAACCCTAATCCCTCAACCCTCAACCCTAATCCCTCATCCCTCAACTCTAATCCCTCATCCCTAAACCCTAAATGCTATCCCTATTCCTAAACCCTCAACAGACTCGATACTATACCTTAAACTCTAATCCCTTATCCCTAAACCCTCCAACCCTATCCCTAATCCTTATACCCTCCACACTCTACTTTAACCCTAATTCCTCGACCCTCAACCCTATCCCTAAACCCTTGACCCTCGAACCTCAACCCTCAACCCTCAACATCAAACCCTAATCCCTCAACCCTTAACTCTGATCCCTCGACCTTCAACCCTGATCCTAAACCCTAAACCCTCAACGCCAAATTCTAATCCCTCAACCCTTCACTCTAATCCCTCAACCCTAAACCCTATCCCTAAACCCTCAACACTATACCTTAAACCCTAATCCCTCAACTCTAACCCTAAACCTTGTCCCTAAACCCTAATCCCTCAACCCTCAACCCTAATCTGTCATCCGTCATCCCTCAACTCTAATCCCTCATTCCTAAACCCTAAACGCTATCCCTATTCCTAGAACCTCAACAGGCTCGATACTATACTTTTAACCCTAATCCCTCTACCATCGACACTCTTATTTAACCCTAATCCCTTGACCATTAACCCTATCCCTCAACCTCAACCCTCAACCCTCAACCCTCAACTCTCAACATTAAACCCTAATTCATCAACCCTAAACCCTAATCCCTCAAACCTAAACCCTATCCCTAAACCATCAACCCTCAACACTATACCTTAAACCCTAATCCCTCAACCCTCAACCCTAAACCTTATCCCTAAACCCTAATCCCTCAACCCTCAACCCTAATCCCTCATCCCTCAACTCTAATCCCTCATCCCTAAACCCTAAATGCTATCCCTATACCTAAACCCTCAACAGACTCGATACTATACCTTAAACTCTAATCCCTTATCCCTAAACCCTCCAACCCTATCCCTAATCCTTATTCCCTCCACACTCTACTGTAACCCTAATTCCTCGACCCTCAACCCTATCCCTAAACCCTTGACCCTCGAACCTCAACCCTCAACCCTCAACATCAAACCCTAATCCCTCAACCCTTAACTTCGATCCCTCAACCTTCAACCCTGATCCTAAACCCTAAACCCTCAACGCCAAATTCTAATCCCTCAACCCTTCACTCTAATCCCTCAACCCTCAACCCTAATCTATCATCCGTCATCCCTCAACTCTAATCCCTCATTCCTAAACCCTAAACGCTATCCCTATTCCTAGACCCTCAACAGGCTCGATACTATACCTTAAACCCTAATCCCTCTACCATCGACACTCTTATTTAACCCTAATCCCTTGGCCATTAACCCTATCCCTCAACCTCAACCATCAACCCTCAACCCTCAACTCTCAACATTAAACCCTAATTCATCAACCCTAAACCCTAATCCCTCAAACCTAAACCCTATCCCTAAACCATCAACCCTCAACACTATACCTTAAACCCTAATCCCTCAACCCTCAACCCTAAACCTTATCCCTAAACCCTAATCCCTCAACCCTCAACCCTAATCCCTCATCCCTCAACTCTAATCCCTCATCCCTAAACCCTAAATGCTATCCCTATTCCTAAACCCTCAACAGACTCGATACTATACCTTAAACTCTAATCCCTTATCCCTAAACCCTCCAACCCTATCCCTAATCCTTACACCCTCCACACTCTACTTTAACCCTAATCCCTTCAACCTCAACCCTATCCCTAAACCCTTGACCCTCGAACCTCAACCCTCAACCCTCGACGTCAAACCCTATTCCCTCAACCCTTAACTCTGATCCCTCATCTCTCAACCCTAACCCTAAACCCTAAACCCTCAACGTCAAATCCTAATCCCTCAACCCTAAACCCTATCCCTAAACCCTCAACACTATACCTTAAACCCTAATCCCTCAGCCCTCAACCCTAAACCTTATTCCTAAACCCTAATCCCTCAACCCTCAACCCTAATCTGTCATCCCCCAACTCTAATCCTTCATCCCTAAACCCTAAATGCTATCCCTATTCCTACACCCTCAACAGAATCGATACTATACCTTAAACCCTAATCCCTTATCCCTAAACCCTCCAACCCTATCCCTAATCCTTATACCCTCCACACTCTACTTTAACCCTAATTCCTCAACCCTCAACCCTATCCCTAAACCCTTGACCCTCGAACCTCAACCCTCAACCCTCAACGTCAAACCCTAATCCCTCAACCCTTAACTCTGATCCCTCGACCCTCAACACTATACCTTAAACCCTAATCCATATCCCTCAACCCTTAACCCTTAAAACTTAAACCCTATCCCTACACCCTCAACACTTGACACTATATCTTAAGCCTTAAACCCTCATCCCTAAAGCCTCAACCCTCAATCCTTAAACCTTCAACCCTAAACCCTATCCCTAATCCCTCTTCCCTCGACACTCTAACCCTAACCTCGACATTAAATGCTAATCCGTCAACCCTAAACCCTAATCCTCAACCCTCAACCCTCAACCCTCAACACTATACCTTAAACCTTAATCCCTCAACCCTCAACCCTAAACCTTATCCCTAAACCCTAATCCCTCAACCCTCAACCCTAATCCATCATCCCTCAACTATAATCCCTCATCCCTAATCCCTAAATGCTATCCCTATTCCTAAACTCTCAACAGACTTGATACTATACCTTAAACCCTAATCCCTTATCCCTAAACCCTCCAACCCTATCCCTAATCCTTACACCCTCCACACTCTACTTTAACCCTAATCCCTCGACCCTAAACCCTATCCCTAAACCCTTGACCCTTGAACCTCAACCCTCAACCCTTAATGTCAAACCCTAATCCCTCAACCCTTAACTTTGATCCCTCGACCCTCAACCGTAATCTGTCATCCCTCATCCCTAAACCTTAAACACTATCCCTATTCCTAGACCCTCAACGGGCTCGATACTATACCTTAAACGCTAATCCCTTATCCGTAAACCTTCCAACTCTATCCCTTATGCCTTAACCCTCATGATTAATAGCCTTGAACGTAAAAAAATTTGAGTGGGACATAACGCGAGCGCGTTATAACACGCTCGCGTTATGTCAAACATGGCAAAAGACAGACTTGCGGGAAAGAAAAATGCAAGGCAAAACATAACGCGAGCGTGTTATAATGCGCTCGCGTTATTTCTTGCTTTGGGAATCCCAAGCCTTGAGCTTGGGATTTGCTTTGGATTTCCAACCCAAAGGCTTGGAGTGCCTTATGAACAGTCACAGACGTGTTTTTCTATATTCTTCAAAATTTCACATAATTTCGTTCATGCTAACCCTCAGATTTGCATGTGTTTCAAGGTTGAACAAATCGAACACATGGGTAATGTTAGGCTTTCTCTTAGCTATTTGACGATGTGATTTTTTTCACATTTTAACAATGTTAAGCCTTTCATCTTTAATTTCTTTTGTTTGTGTGTCCATTTTTATGCAAAAACCACTGTTTGGTCTTTTTTTCATTGTAAAATAACTATTCATTCAAATTTCAAAAAAATTACATATTTAGAAACTAGACTCCATTCTACAAATATTAAAAAAATAAAAAAATGATTTTCAATTAGTTTTCAAAATTTATAGGGGTAGCACGGCCAAAATTCTGTTTTTTAGGATGTGTCCACTTTAAAAATTAGTAAAAAATCAAATATTCATCAAAAAATTATCAGAAAAATTGGGCATAAACTACATGCTATTAGCTAATTTCTCACTGAAGCGATTTTAAAAATACCAAAAAAAAGTTGACCTTTTGAGGGAGCCACAAAACATGCTATGTTATATTTTTTTGACAGAAACAACACCAATTTCTGTGGCTCCCTCTTTTGAACCCCTTAATCTATGTCATTTTCAAAACAAAATAGTAGTTTAGAAAGTAGACTCGGAGCACTACGAACATTGTTTTGGTTGCATCTCTAAATTTTGAGTGTAACTATGCTTAATTTCTCATCCAAGGCCAGTATTTCCTGATTTCAGAAAAAAAGTGGCCACTTAAGACCCCTTTTTGGCCCCCCATCTTCTTGCACTTACCCATGTTAATAGCATTGATGCAAAAGAAATTTTGACGCATGATCATGTGGGTGTGTAAATCACATATCTAAGGATCTTAAGGGAGTATATTTGGAGGATTGTTTATTGATTTGAGCATAGTGATTGAATGTGAACAAATACCTTTGGTTGTTACTATCACACAAAAATAGGATGTTTACTTTCCCTGCCTACATTTTATCATGTTTATTATTTTGATCATAGTGGTTTAAATGAAAGAACATGCATATGGATTAAACATGACAACAATGAGAAATCACAAAGTTCTTAATCTTGCTTGTGATAGGCATCCTAAAGTTGATCCTAGACTACAACTTAAATTTGACAGTTGTATAACTATATTTAGGCATTTTAGTTGTAAAATACAATCAAAATTTTTAAAAAGACTGTATCATATGAAAGGAGAGATTTTGGACAAACTGTCAAAATTTATATAGGATTATGATGATATATATATTTGATTTTTATATGATTTACTTATACTAAAGCATGTCATAGTATATGAAAGGCACTTTTGAATAGATAACTATCATAAAAAATTGCTTGACAAGCAAGGTTGACTGTCAAATTTAAGCAAGGTTGACTGTCAAATTTAAGCAAGGTTGACTATCAGAATCATAACACAACTTTTCCAGCATCCTCCCTGCCTGTGAAAAAATGGGAGCTTTGGAATAGGGTATGGACATCCATTTGAGCATAACGGAAGGGGTTTTTTTGTCAGATATTATAGTTGGAAATGTTGTGGTTGATATGTATGCAAAACATGGAAGCCTGCACAAGGCACATGAATTGTTTGACAGAATGACTCAAAGAGATGTCATCTCATGGATGGCAATGATCGCAGGGTATGCACAAAATGGATTTGTTGAAAAGGCTTTAGAAAGTTTCAAGCAAATGCAATTGGAAGGTGTAAAGCCAGAAACCACAACCTTCACTAGCATCCTCCCGCGCAAGCTTGTGACAAAATGGGAGCTTTGGAATGGGTATGGACATCCATCTAAGCTTAATAGAAAGGGGTTTTTTGGCAGATATTATAGTTGGAAATGCTCTGGTAGACATGTATATGCAAAATGTGGAAGCTTAGACAAGGTATGTCAACTGTTGACAGAATGCCTCAAAGAAATATGGTCTCGTGGTCGACAATGATTGCAAGGTATGCACAAAATGGATTTGTTGAAAAGGCTTTAGAAACTTTCAAGCAAATGCAATTCGAAGGTGTAAAACCAGACACCCTTTGCCAGCATTGTCCCTCCCTGTGACAAACTGGGAGCTTTGAAACAGGTATGGACATCCATCATGTAGCATAATTGAAGGGGGCTTTTTTTGTAGATAATATAGTTGGAAATGCTCTAATAGACATGAATACATAGAAAAATGTGGAAGCACAGAAAATTTCATATACAAAATAAACGCTGGAGAAAGGAGAAAATTTTACATACCTGGCTCGAGGGTGGTGACGAACTCAGCTGGTGGGGAGCTCCTAGGGTTTAGTTGCTCTCGTTTGGGTTCGATAGCACTAACTATCGAAAATGACAGTTAAAACTCATATTAAAAAAAACCCTAAACAACTGGGTTCGATCGAACCCATTATTTTATCAATAAAAAAAATTAGGTTGTTCATGGGTTCGATTGAACAACCGATGACCCCGTGGTGACGTAGGGTTTGATTGAACTTAGTGGTTCAATCGAATCCTATTTAGGAATCGATCAAACATTCTTGTTTGATCGAACCTAGTCTTTATTTTTTTGGAGGCACGGACAATTTTCCTTCCTCAATGCAATTGTAACCCACTATTGTGGGATCACCCCTTAACTTCTCATAAAATAAAAATAAAGGAGAATGAGAAATAAAAAGAAACCCTACTTGTGAATAATGGAGGAAGAACGATCTCCAATCCGTGCTCACAATCTGTTTGCACACGCAAGAAATCATTGAGCAATGGCGTGGAGTATATAGAGAGCAGAGAGTAAATGCAGGTTAATAGAGAATGATAATTAACACAAAATCAACCAAAAACACAATAAAAAGATCTATTAAACACTAAACTCAAAGTGCATTAATGACACTTGAGTTGAAATAAAGAACGCTTAGGCAGCGAAAACTTCCACCACAACACCAAGGATAAGAGACATATGTATGGGTAGTAATTTTCACCACCCTTGTATATAGGGGAAACTTGACTGACATGCACCGGCGGCAAAAATCACCGCCCGTGCATGTAAAACAAAAAATTTTCTAACTCCTTAAAACTACCAAACTCCCAAGTTTGATAAGTCCACGACTTGATCTATTTGTGCAAACTTTAAGAAGCCAAGATGAGAAGATACTCAAATGAATTCTTAGGAGGTAGAGGACCACACATGAGGGCAAGAAGATTCACCTCAATTTATGTGCTTAGAGTTGTAGGCTACGAAACGGACAAGTTTTGTAGGGGTCATCCTACAAAATGAGCACAACTAATTTTGAGGATAACATCAAGCAAGTCCAACTCATCTTGGATCCTTCTTTCTCTTTCTTCCTCATTACCAGGCCATTGTTGATCATCCATATTAGGGGTAGCATCATGCTGACTTTCAAATGACCTTATGGGAGAATCAGGACGCCTGGCATCCTGATATACTTCCTCATTATCACTAGGCACCCCATATGTTCTCACATTTGGGTCATGTGATCCATCTTTACCTCTTCTACCAATAACATTCTCATTCCTCCTAACATCATAGTTTCTTCTATTTTGTCTTCTATTTGTCCTAAGCATGTCATCAGCAGAGTCCTCAGAAGTGTATTGATGTTGACTCCTTTGGTCATCAAATACATCATCTCTTCCAAAAATATCCACTCGGTCCTAGGCATCCAATGGTGATACTACATAAGGATGTATTCGCAACACCATATTGGGTCTCTTTTCCCTATACTTATTCCTTTTGTTTCTAGTACTGCTAGAGGATTCTTCACATCTAGGCTGCTCCTGGTTTCTTCCTCTATCCATTTTGAAACTTCTTTCACACTAAAATTAATTCTGGGTTAACAAAATAGAGTTACCAGTGCTCCCCTGTTGGGAAGAAAATTTAAACAAAATTGTATCTCAATATTAGCAACCATAACTAAAACAATTCACTGTTAACAAGGATTTTGAATTTACACAAAATAACAGGTCCTCGGTAACGGCACCAAAATGTTGGTGTAAGTTGACAAGCTACCAACTTACCCAAACACACTAAAAAAATACAAATTGCTATAGGGGCATTCAAAATAATTCAACCTTTTGTTTCATTCCCCGACAGTGGTGCCAAAATGTTGGTGTAAGTTGACAGGCTGCCAACTTACCCAAAACAACAAATTGCACCACTGCAAACTCACTGTTACAAGGATCTAAAAAATGCACAAGCTGCCTAAAACACGACAACGACTAATGTAATTTTGTCCCCGGCAACAGCGCCAAAATGTTAGTTCCCAAAATAACTCCAACCCAAAACTCTAAAACATTCCTAAAACACCTAGGCCAAGGATTGTCATCAAGGTGAAAGGAAGTGGTTTATCAACAAGTAAAGGGGAATTTTGGCCAACTACAGGAGATGGGTAAGCTCCTCTGCTCTTCAAGCTCAGCTTAAACTCTGGAGGGATATTCCGAGGGGTATTATACCTAAATAGGCATTAAAATAAAACCAAATGAACAACTAAAAATATAACCAAACCTAGATTGATTTCTCAGTCCCAAATCTATCATTGAACTGAGAAAAGTTAGTTGTTGTATGACCCCTATATAGTTGATAAATGCAATCCTATACAATGAGGATGCATAAAGACTTCTTCTACTTCTAAAAGTAAGATGTAAAGTTTTTGTTTTGAAGATGGGTGATCTAAGCTACTTAGACTAGTGCCTATCCATTGGGCTACAGAGTCTAATGTAAAACAGAGGAAAATAATCACATAAAAGTGTATAACTACCTGCTTGACGTATCAAATGCAAAGAAATCACTACTAGATTACTGAAAATACTTAAGAATCTCACACCATACCACGTTTTTCCCTATGCAATACTGAAATGATCATTCACAAATCTTGGGGATGAATTCAGAACTATTACATTCATCAAATCAGAGCTTGCAATCATACCATGAAATGTGGTAAAAGCAAACTGAAACTGTGATTACAGTTTACTAAGAAAAACACCTACAGTAGTGGACAAAAACAACAATCTGATACAAAGATTTGAATTGTATTACATTCACTTCATGATTGATTCATGTATAAACATAGCCTACACAATATCCTTTCTTAATCTACCTCCTGGAGCTCACAACCCTGCTAAGGAAATGCCAAAATGACCCCCCCTTAACATGATTGAAAAGAATGCATATACAGCATTCGATTCAAAACTGACTATAATCTCCCAGGCACCACATCCTGAGAAGGACTGCACCCACATTGCATTCAAGTCAAAATCTAATTTGTCAGTTGATTTACACATTGGTATTGAAACCCATGCCCTGTTGCCTCTACAATCAATCTATCAAAGATCGCTTACACTCCAAATGTACCCTAAGCAATAAAGAGGGAAGCTTCTACCCTTTCCCTGCCACCTACAGCATTGATTTCTCATATTTTTCCTTGATGCATTCAAGGGTTTCACTATTTGAACAACCTGCACAATTCTGGCCTGCAACTCATTAATGTTGAGTACAAAATCTACATTTATGTATCCCTGCAATCATGGCAAACATTCAGGGAATTATCTACTTCAAGCATTGATGGCATTCCTAGTGTGTCATCCTCATTTTCTATTTTGAGCCATTTGACCACTGACTGTACCTTCCTGTGTTTTCCTCCCAATCGACCAATTTTCTTCAGTTTCAAGAACTCTGCTTGTGTTGCCCTCTTTTTCCTTTATCGACAAACATCCGCTGTTCAGAACTTTACCCTATCACTCTCTATTGGCAGCTCTTAACTTTTTCAAACTGAGCTTCTTTGCCCTTTAGTCAGAAAAATTTTAATTTTCTGAACTATGGCCTCTTCTTCTTTATTTGCTTTATCGGCAACTTCGCCCTATGGCGAACTACTCACCTTTTGCCTCTATCAGAAAATATTCAATCTGTCAAACCATGCCTTATCAGCAAATGTCAACATTTGTGAACTTGATCTACTTTGCCCTTATCAACAAAAAACAATTTTATCGAACTTTACCTTTATCACCTTGTCAGTGATTTCACACTTTTCAGAACTAGGCCATTTGGCGCCTCTTTGCCTTATATCGACAAAAATGTCTTTTGTTGAACCTTCATTTTAACCCTTTATCTTCCTTGTCGGCAAATCTTCAATTTAGAGAATTGCCACAAATCTAAACTAATTCATTAGTTCAGCACTTCGCTAACTCCCCGACAAGTACACTTTTTTCCTTTCATGCCTTAGCCAATTTTTTGCCTCAATTTTCCTTGTCGGCAAATTTGTTCTACATTGAACCACACACTTTCCTTTCTCGACGAATCTTCCATCAGGCGAACTACCTATCAGCGAACCTTCGAGGTTCTAAAATTTCCACTTTTGCTGATAGACTTTGCCTTTGCCTTTATCTTTTCTTTGCAACACTCTCCCCTTTGCTCTGCGGTTGCCTTATCGGTGAATTGGCAAACCGCCAAACTCCTAAAAAGTTAGCAAGTTCAGGAAAAAGCCTATTTGTCGACAAAGGCAAAATTTGAAAAATATTCTAAGGGAGAAATCACCTTTGACCAAGGCAAAAACATGAAGACCAAACTTTGATCAAACATAACTTCTTCATTTTAAGGAATTTTGGGATGGTTCAAAATGCAAAGTTGCCCAGAATTTGATCTCTATCCAATGGTGACCTTGGCTAATCTGTTCTCACATGATATTTGGATTTTAGGGGCAAAATGGACACAATGGGAATAAAAAATTTTGCAGGTGCCAACAAATCCCAAGAATCCAAGTTGTGTATGCTCTTCTTTTGCATTGCAAGGTGATCTTAGGAATTAGAAACACTTGGATTTCTTTCCTTTTAGTAGGCTTTCCTAAGTATTTCATTACCTTAGGAGATGATATGAACCATGTGTTCTGATAGGGTATACAAAGTGGGGAGAGTGAAAGTTGTACCTCAAAGGAGAATCATCATTTTTGGCACAACCTTGGGGCCCCTTTTTGTAAGGACACAAGGTGAAGTGGAATTTAATTGCACTTATTCCACATGCTTTAAATGGGTTCTGGTTCACTAACTTTGGCCTCATGTACCTAGTGTATAACGAGGACATCCCCCAGATGCTTATATAGCCTAGATTGAGACCTTTTGACTATCTTTTTTGTGGTGCACTAGTAAGAAATTAGCCCTGGAAAGTTACATCATACTTTTGAGTTTGTAGAGATAGAGCTCACTATGGGGAGAGCCTTGGACTCCATGGTAAGGGGTGTATAGGTGGTACATGATCTTGCATTCCCTATCTATCTATGACTTGGTATACAGTATATTGGTAGGCCCACAAAGTATGATACACCCACTTAATAGACTAAGATGTTAATGTGCTTGATGTGTCTTCATGTGCTAAACTAGTAAACATCCTTTGCATCCACCCTTAAACCAATGTGATTGTTGTGTTTGTTGTGTCCTCTTGCAAATAGTCCTTGAACAAATTTTGAGTCCAAACTTTAAACTTTTGTAGTATAAATAGTCAAGTAAAAAATAAGACCATAACCAAATCCTCTTGCAAAAGGTTGGAATCATTCCAAATCCATTTTCCAAATCATAGTCTCATACCTCACCTAGTGTGGAATCCATTATCCTAATCTTTCCAAATCTAAATCTGCATCCTACCTCCCAATCACACCAAACTCCCATCTCCTAAATCAAAGACCCAACTTGAAATCAAGATCTTAATCCAATCATATTTTTTTAATCCTAGCCTAATCCTATATTACTTCTAAGGAACTTAACCTATCTTAATCCTAACTTAATCCAAATCTAATCCAATCTCATCTTAGTTAAGAACACAACCTATCTTAAGTACAAGTATCAATTTCATCCATCAAATCAATCAAGATCTTAAAATATAGTTTTAGTTTTAAATCTCTTTCATCCAAAGCAAAAATCTTTCATTAAGTCATCAAATCCATCCAAATCCATCAACCTTAGCAACTAGACCCAAGTCTATTCAAAGTTCATCCTTTTTTCACTCCAATTCCAAGGTAGCCTTTCAATCAATTCATAACATTTCATCAAACCAAATCAACCATTTCATGCCCCTATAATGAGATCCCAAGTAAAGAAAAACACGGAACCTCACAATAAGAATCCTTTTGGATCTAGTTTTGGGCATAATTCACAAGATGGACCTTCCTCACCTCATGAGTACCTCAATAATGTAAGTGATATTGGAGGTCTTGTCAACCAAATTGAATATTCAGGAAAGTTTATGGACTTCCTAAATGATGAAAGGAATCATGACATGATGGATTGTCTTATTGGAAAACACAAAGACCAGTTCTTAGAAAATCTTCTCAATGAAGCAACCAAACTCCCCCACAACTTTGATAAAACAAAACTTGACCAAATCATCCATCAAGATTCACCACCACCTATTGATAATCCTTCAATGTATACACCTCAATCAACTCATGATCATGGTAACTATCACATTGACCAACAAGGGGGTTGCAGTGTTCCACCACCACCTCCTCCTTTGTGATGTTCCAAGTAGATCTTATGAAATTTAAATCCAAACTTAGTTAAGAAAATTTGCACTCAATTATCTTAAACAATGAAATTGGACAAGTACACAATTTATTAATGAAATCCAACTCCAAATGCTTGATTCTTTTATAAAGATGATGCCAAATACAAATAATGAATCCGCTGTCCCACTGTGACAGTCATAGACTGAGTTGGATCAGACCCTTAATCAATTACAAAAAGAAATGCCTCCAAACCCTACACAAATGATAATGAACCAATGAATAATGTTGGCCAAATGATCCCAGCCCTATGACACCTTCAAATGCGACTGAAATGATACTTTTATGACTAATGCAATTGGCTGGGGACACTATTTTTGCCCAGCAAGGAGTATTCCACAGGATTTGGCACCTAATTCTTTCCAAAAATCCAACGATAGGTTACTAGGCTTGAATGCCTTGACTTAGATGTTAGCCCAAAGATGTATAGAGTCAATGGATGTGAATTTATGACTATAGCAGTCCTATAGCAATGCCTTCAATGACTGTAATAGCCCTCCAATGGCTACGAGCAAAGATGCAAGAGATGGATTCTTCAAAATACTCGAGATCTTGATGTTAATGCCTTCAAAGTTTAACTCCAAACTCCTTAGAACCTGTGATGGAACTAAATGCCTGTAAATTGGAAGAAATGATGATATTAGAAGCAATATCACCTCTCAAAAGCATAGGGGGTCATCACCCTATGTGCAAGGGCACATCTCCTTGCAAGAAAGTAAGAAGATCGGAACCTTCAAACTCAGAAATGAATGTGAAAGCATACCGAACTCAGACATGATCTCCAAATGGGACAAAGTCCCATATTTATTTTCCATTTTGCTAGCCGATCTTCCCTCTATGGCCTTTTGGTTTATGCATTGGGCGATGTTTCTTTGCATCTAACTTCTTTTATATTTTAAACGTCTCTTGATTGCAAGCGGTCATCCCTTGACGTCTCCATATGGCGAAGCCTTCTTTGATGGCGGATACCCTTCCTTAGCTGAACTTCTGTTTGCATGTATTATTTCCCTTAGGTTGAGCCTTTAGATGCCCTTGATGAATGTATCCCATTTGGCGAACCTTCCAATAGCATTGAATGTCTCCTTTATCCTTCGCACATGATCCAATGTCAATCGCTTTCTAATTTGAAATGAGTCCTCCCTCTAATCGTTGGTTGTAACCATTGTGCTTTTAACCCATGTGAGTATCTTTTACATTTGAATATTTGAATTCAAATTATATTTCCCTCCTAGTCGACGGGAAGGAAGTTATGAGCAACCGTTGGGGCCCTTGATTTAGCTTAAGACCTATCACACTTGATACTCCATAGAAATAGTTTAGGCAAAAATGTAATTAAAGATTTTATTTTTTTCCCTTTTTGACATTGGCCCCTTCGTTATAGGTCTTACCCCCTTGAGTATAAGCAATTATAATAGCAAATGCAATTCCTTCATGATGAGGCTTTCATAATGAAAACACCAAAATTTATATCATTCCCTTATCATGTGTTTTAGTCTACGGGAATGAGGAATAGGCAAAACACACATAACATATGTGATCATCTCAGAAATGAGGACATGACATCCTTATGATCATGCTTCATCCTCTAACCCACATCAACAAGACCAAAACCTCCTTCCATCCTTAAACACTAACAAAATACATATCTATTTAACTAGGAGAACCCACTTTCACCTCATGCTTCATATCATTGAAATCACTGAAACCAATCCTTACCACATCCTCCATGGATTACCATTCCATCTCGAATGTCCCATCAATATGGTTCTTCTTTCTCAAATCCACCTCAATCTTCATTCTCATTAATGCCAAATCCCATTCACTCACTTCCCCTTTGTCACTTCCTCAAACTCTTCCAACCCACTCTACAATTCCACCATACATATCTTATCACTCAAATCAATATCAACCCACATAACATTATTAAACCACCTCTTATCAACCCACATTCACATCATACTAGCCAACTTATCAATTAACATTTCCATCTACATATCCTCTTCATTCCACCTTTCAACAACCCCCACCTTTTGGATCTATCAATTATCTACCTTCTAATCCACCTCTTAGAACAACTTCCTTTCATCAAGAGTGGCAAGAGATGAAAATGTTCTTAAAGGGTTACAAAATGGGGCTATGAATCAACACAAACAATATAAGTTTGAAGACCTTTGTCCTTGCCATTTTGACTACAATATCACAATGACACCTTTTCCTCTTGGTTTTGAGGTTCCTAAATTCAACAAATACAAAGGAAAGGGAGACTCTCATTATCATATCAAAGAATTCTTTACGGATTGCCAAGAGGTTTATTACAGTGACTTATACTTGTTGAGGCTCTTCCCTCAAAGTTTACGAGGCCAAGCACTAGAGTGGTTCATGCACCTACCTCCAGGATCTATTACTTCATTTGTTAACTTATCTGAGAAGTTTGTTGCACACTTCTCTTATAATGTCGAGCACTCAAGCTTACAATATTAGACTTATGTAACTCTAAGACATGAAATGGTGAAAGTTCTACCAATCTGCAACAATGGAGGGGTCTTGCAAGTCACTTCCCTTGGCCCATTCCTAAAAAGCAACTCATAAATATCTTTGTTCAAAACCTCAACTAGGAGATGGGATTCCATCTTCAAGTTCATTTTGTTTCTAAATTTGATGAGATCATTAAAAAATGTGTTAATATTGAAAAGGCTCTCATCTCTAAAGGTTTAGTCAAAATCTACTTGATAAAGATAACAAGTAGTCTAATGACAAACCTAGATTTTGGGCTAAAAACAAGAATGCAGTTAGTGATGGTGCCACTGACTCAAAACATGTTTAAACAACACAATCATATCTAAAATCCAAAATTATGTAAACTATCTAGCAACCCAAAAACATCACTATTCCACAAGGAAAACCAAAACAAAACCCAATCCAAGATGCAAGTACACTTCCTTAGGACAACCCATGGAGGTTATGTTTCAAAAAATGGTGCTAGAAAACATGGTCACATGTCCAGCCACCAAGCCATTTGATGAGAACAAATCCAAATCCACGCGGTATAAAGATAATAAGTATTATAAATACCATTGTATTAAAGTTCATTCCTCAAGTAAGTCCATGAAACTTAAGAACCATATCCAGGATCTTATAGGTTGTGGAGCTATTGAAATCAAAGGGAACTCATTTACCTCGCCAAAGGAATACTTGGGAATTTACCAAGACCATTTTCCCAAGCATGGTCAATCACAACCATCCACATCTAACCAAGGTCAAGCCCAACATAACTAGACCAATAACATCTATTACAACAAAACCCCTTATTCATTTGATACTGTTGTGGGGCATATTAACTCTGACAACACATGAATTGCTACCATTAAGATTAAATCTTCTAACTATGCCATCACCATGAGGCATGGTGAGGTTAATGTTCAAGGGCCTACCTCATCCTCATCATCTTCGCAAGGCACCCAATATAACCGCCTAGGGCACCTCGGGAGAACTCCAACACAAATATTCATCTTGGAGCTATTCATGACATCCCATGTGCATATAGATATACTACACCATGTCTTGCAAGAGTTTTAAGTACCTAATGATATCAACCCTACTTAGTTCTAAGCCCTTGTGGGTTATTTTTCATCTACCTACTAGCTCGCTTTTAGTCAAAATTATATGCCACCCATCAACCCATCTCACACTAAAGATCTCCACATTGAAGTTCTTATTGCTAAACACAAAGTCAAGAGAGTCCTATTAGATAATGGGTCTAACTTAAATCTATGCACTTTGAGGCTTCTTAAATAGTTGGGATATTTTGCAACTAACTTATAACCACATGTCATTACCATCAAGGCCTATGATAATGTAGAAAGATAATCTGAAGGAACTATTTGCCTTCCTATTTAGGTGGGGCATATCTTGTAGTAGACTATTTATCACATTGTTGATCTTGACCTCCACTATAGTCTCCTCATCAGCCGCCCATGGATCCATGCCATGTAAGCTAATACATCCACCTACCATCGACAATGCCTAAAATTCCCTCACAATGGCATGGAAGTTACTATTCATGTTGATCCACAACACTTTGAGTATTGCAAAACAATGGAGGCTTATTATCGCAATGCTAATCATTGTCCTAGTACCGATATTGCTAACTGCACTAAGGTCAAGGATTCATCTTCATGCATCAATCCTGATACCCTTTCTTGGACACATCACCTTCATCCTAAAATCCTAAGTTTACCAAGGTCAAGATCGTCAACACCAGATGTGGAGAATATGAATTACATAATGCTTTTCATGTTGGCAAATTACCTCTCTCTCCACGATCCTTTGGTTGTCCTTAGCAATGAACTCCAAAAATGTTAGAGATTAGACAATTTGGGCCTACAACCTTCATGTCTATAGAGTCCTTGGTTGAGGAATAGATCAAAGATTCCATTGAATCTTGGATATACAAAGATGAACCAGATGAAGAAGAGTTTGCACTTGAATACCTAAAACATAATTACCCTGTTCCATCACATATCTATGAAAATATGAACTATAAGGGTAAGGGTCTTATCCACCATGGGAAAGACATTATTGAGCCTATTCAGGTAGAATATAATATTGATCACAATTGGCTTGGATACATACTGTGCTTAGTGTGGAAACTAATGTACCTCATGCAACTTTTGTGAGTGTGGAGAAAACCTTTGATGATATTGAAAAGGCCAAGGGACGAACCATCATTGCCTATTTTGAAGATTTTGATATCACCAATATTTTTTCATGAAACTTCTATCTACACCATTGACTTACCCTTAAATATCTTGAATTAATTGATTGGGCCCTACAAGTCCTCGTGTCTTTAAACATATTTCAAAATGATGAGGCCATTGTTGAATTCTTGGGAGTCTTTGAGGGTATTCTGGAAGGAGATGATAAAAAGGATTTTAAATCAATCTAGATGCTATAGCTTATTTCAGGGAATAGGAAGAGTTCCTTAGTCACAAAAAACAAAAAAAAACAAAAAAGTAAAAAATCAAAGTCCCCTAGTGAAAACCTCTTTGAGGTGCTATCAGACAGAAAAAGTTAAAAATAAAGATGTGTCTATTGATGAAAACCTCTATGAGGCATCACTAGATGAAGAAATCAACCTCCCCCTAGTGTACCATGGCATGAACGCTCTTCAATATTGATTAAAGAAGAAAAAGAGAGAAATTTAGGGACAGAGGATAATCCAAAAATAACCTATATGGCTACATCTCTAGCATCTACAGAGGAACAAAGAATTTCATTAGTCCTACAAAGGGAATTTGACATTTTTGCTTGGTCTTATGCTGACATGCTTGGATTGGATCCTTCTCTTATGGTTCACCACCTGGTGGTCCATCCTGATGCTAAGCTAGGTAAAGAAAAAATTGTGTAAAATGCATCCTAAAATTGCCCTTCTAGTCAAAGAGGAATGGTAAAAAAAAAATTAGATGTTGGCTTCATACACCCAATTGATTATCCTAAATAGATTTCAAATGTGGTTCCTATCAACAAACAACCAAAAGGAATTCGTGTTTTCAAAGATTTTAGAAATCTTAATAAAGCATGTCCAAAAGATGATTTTTCTCTTCCCAACATTGACATCATTATTGACCTTACAACTTGTCACGAAATGCTATCACTCATGGATGGTTTCTCATGATATAATTAGATCTAAATCAACCCTGAGGATCAACAAAACTGCTTTTATAACTCCTTGGGGTATCTTGTTATCAAGTGACACCTTTTAGGTTAAATAATGCAGGAGCTACTTATTAGAGAGCCATGACTATTATATTTCATGATACGCTCCATGACATTGTAGAAGATTATGTCAATGATCTTTTGGGAAAATAGAAAACAAGAGAAGAACATCCTTATGTCCTTGAACAAATATTTTATCACTTGAGAAAATACAATGTACACCTTAATCCCAATAAATGTGTCTTTGGAGTAACATTAGGAAAGATCTTGGAATTTGTTAGCATTATGTGAAATTTTCCTTAGCTTCCTATGTTGGCCCTACTTCAAGATTTAGTTTGATGATCTTGTGATAAGTTTCAGCCTTGAAGGTGTTCAAAACCCTATTGGAACCCAAAATTACCAGTTCCAAAATGCCTCATTTAGCCCCAAAGTTCCATTTGAATCCCACTTTATACTTCCATTGTTGAACCTATAGTTTATAACTGATTAGAGATATCTTCCATAGGTTTTCATGTGTTTTCCTTTTGAGAATGTAAGATAGGAAACCCAGAAATTGACTAAGTCCAAAAAATTCTAAGTGTTTCCTTGTATTTTCACCTTTGTCAGAGTTTCAGAGTTTGGGGTTCATGCCTTTTGACTTGTGTTATCTATTAGCTCCGAGGTCCGAAGCTCAAAATTTGCCTAAGTGTTGAAATTTATCTAAGGTGGAATGTTGGAGGTCGGAGCTTCGGCCTTCCTTCTTCGGCGTTGAAAGGTGACACACGGCACAATCTGGAGGGTTTTCATTGTTTTGCGGAGAATATTTTATTAAGGCAAAGGCTACCCACGGAACTGCATAAAGGTGAAATGTGGCACGAAGGTGGAGGACCCGAAGGCCGAAGTCCGACAAGCTCTATTTCTTCTAAGTGTTTCAGAGATTAGACTTCAGGCCTTTGGCCTTTGGTCTTCTTCATGGCAGGTGTCAGAGAGAAGCCCTGAAGTCCGAAGTTCAATGGGTCTACATGTTCAAATCCTTCTAAGTGTGAAATAAGTGGCAGAGCTTGGAAGTTGACTCTTCTTCCTTCCTTTGAGGAAGGTGAAATGGAGAAGGCCGATGTCCAAAGGGGCCCATTGATTGGCCCCACCAAGAAATGCGTGGTGAGTTCTAAATCATTCTGCCATTCTGTGGAAATTATTTTATTAAGGCAAAAATCTTGGCGAAAACGTAGAAAGGTGACATCTAGTAAAGAGTCCAACAAGGATCATTATGGTAGTCTATTAAGTGCTACGTGACATCGTCCTATCTCTTTCCTCCATTTCGTAGAGTATTCTAGCGAGGCTTTGTTTGAGGCTGTGGAAGCGCAGGAGGCTGCCATGTGGATGAAGGTGAAGAGCTTGAAGACCAAAGTTCCACGGGTTTAATCTTTCAAAATCTTTCTAAGTAAATGGCGGAGGTTGGAGTTTCATTGTTTTCTCTTCTAAAAGGTGAAATGTGAAAGGGCAAAGGCCCGAAGCCCGACCTCGACGCCTTCATATATATACAAAGGCGGAGTCAAGACTTCCCACCTTCCTCTTCTTGGTGCTGTAAGCAACAAGGTGGAAGGCCTGAGCTCTGAAATCTGATATGTCGGAGCTCGACTTCCCAACTTTCCATGTTCTTTCCAAAGCACTGAAATCTTCTCAAAAGGCCCTTATTTCTATGTAAACTATATTTCCCGCACCTTTGGGATTTCAAAAGGATTGTTGAAGAAGTGATAATTGTATTGTAACAGCCTTTGCAAATATATTTTGGAGGCTAGCAATTTGAATTGGTGCATGCAAATACCTTTGTCCTTTTGGGGATTTTCTCCTCACGAGTAGTTGCACCCACATCTGGTTATGATGAATTGTCAAATGAGAATGTGACAGATGTCTGTGGCCTGAAGCTTGTTGCTCCTTCGTTTCTATAAGAAGGATTTCAAGGCCATTTGTAAAGGATTCTAGATCTTTGTCTTGAGTAGTAGTGTGTCTGTGTCTAAGTCTAGAGTAATAAAAGATAGTTGCAAGTTATTTTGTGTTCAAATTTGTAGGGCAATCCATTATTTTCAATCTTGAATGTATTACTTGTTGAAGAATTCTCTACATAAGTGTAATTAGTGAAATTAGTATGAGTGAAGAATATCAAGGATATTTTGATCCATCTTTATAGTCTTTTGTAATGTGTGTATTGTCTTCAGCTTTCTCTCAAGAAGAGGAATAATTGCTTGGAACTCTGTTAATTTCATCATACACTGTGTTTTAAAGGATAGTTCTAAAATTCTGAGTATAGGAAGCATTGATGTAAGGCATTAATGCTACTAGTCCAATTGTAATGAAGAAATATTTCTTGAAAGATACACTTGATTTATGCAACTTGACTCTGTAACCCTGGATTAGGCACTGATATCTCACTACGATGATATAGTGATTCAGATCCATCCCAAACAATCAAAATCAGTTCTATTTATGTACTATTTTAGAGTAGAATTGTAGTAACTATTCTCAATCCAAGTCTAAATTGTATTACCAAAGGATTAAGCCAATCCAAGAAGAATCAGTCATTTCTTTAGTACATTGTCATTGAGAACTTCTCTTTAAACAGCAACATTTAGTATAAGTCAAGAAATACCCCTTGGATGTTGTATATGAACACTCGCCTTGGTCTTGTAGAACTAAAAGTGCAGAGGACTTCAACCAATTCAAAAGTTGAATCCTATTTGTTGGCCACTGACCCAGAGTCCTTAAGAATAAGAAACTGGCTAGATCTTTAGAGGATTCTGATACTCAGTTTGAAACACCAACAGATTGGTGACTCTATTGGGGAATAGAACTAGAATTGTGTCTTATCTTGAGTCATAGATTAATTATTGTATTCCCTTGTTTACAAATACCAGCACTCTTGAAGCTCACTATTAAGAAGGCTTGGCCAGTTGAGCCACCAATAGATTGGTGACTCTACTGGGGAACATTTTATTATAAATCTTTAGTCCAGTGGTCTGTCATGGGTGTGTAGAGTTTACACATTTACAGTGCAGTATTATTCCCTTTAGCGGGTAGCGACTCTTATCAAAGAAGAGAGTAATTGTGTGTGAAAGGGAAGGATCCCTATGTATTTTTACTTCTATCTTTGCAAGCTTCTCTGAAGAAGCTGAATATATTGAATTCCCTTAATTAGGTGGTGACTTTGAGTTCTCCTTACTGGTGCAAATTGAAAGAAAATTAAGCAGACTAACAAAGTGATGGAAGGTAGAAGATCTCAATACAAGAAGGATCCTAAAAAGAAGATTTAAGGTGGGCTACCTCACGATGCTCAACAATCATGGAGGAAAAGAGATACAAGTAATTCTGTTCATATTCATCCTCCTAGTTCAAAGCATTCTCATAGTAGTAATAATGATGATCTTGCAAATATTATTGATTTTGGATCACCCCTTGCAAATGAGAATACTATAGTAATCCAACCTATTGTAAGTAAAGAGCAGGCTCATCCTGATGTCTCAGCTAAATTGCAAAGACAAAGAGAAAGATATTTGCAATATCAATTTGATGCTAAAAGAATAGCTCAAAGTTTAAATCCTGAAACCTCAAGACCTAGTCTTAAAGAATATGTTCCTCTAAGTAGCCCAAATCATAAGGAATTTGTACATCCTAAGCCTAATTCTCTCCAAGGTCTTGACAATATTGTTGTAAATTACCTTGATACTTCAGACTCTAATATTTCTTTACCTACTAAGGATGAGTTATTGCAAGAAGTTCTTGACCTCCAAAAGGAGATGGATAAATTGGAAGAGGTTAGGCTTAAAAGTTTGAAGGAGGAGGAAGACAAAATAAGAAAGGCTATGGACTTTAGAGATAAATTGAAAAAGAGAGTTGATCAGCTGAAATTATCTTGTCAAGAAGATCTCTCTTCTAAAGCAAGCAATGTAAAGAATAACCCTGCAATTAGTAGAAATATTGAGAAAATTCCTTTAGGAAATACTCATGCCAATACATGGAGTGATCCCTCTGTTATCAGTTCAAGCTTAGGGACTTTTGTTGTTAATATTGTTTCTCATGGATTAGATAGAGGAAAGAAAGCCTTGATCATAGATCCCACAAGAGGTACAAGCTGTAGTATAAATTTTGCATCCCAAAAGCTTACTACTCTTGAAGCACAAGAGAAAAAGGATTTGCAATTGAAAAATGAGGTTGAGAACTTAAAAAGGGAGTTAGAGAGAATGGAGCAGTTGACTAATAAAGAAGAAATACAAAGAAAGATTAATTTCTTAAAGGCTTCCTGCAAGTTTGGAAATACGACTACCTCTAGTTCCTAGAATCCTCCTTCAACTTCATATGGTCTTAATCCAACAGTTGGCCTTCAGACATCAGCACATGTGGGTCAATCTAGGAGACAAAATGGGGAAAGTCAAAATTCTTTGAGATAACCACAGAATACTCAATTTTCCAGAAGGTCATTACAATTTGAAAGATATAGGCAGTTGGATTTTACGGGTATTCTTGATTATCCTAATCATATCCCTAAAAAAACTAGAGAGGCTCTTGTCAAATTTTCAAGAAATAATGCATTATCAGGTGAAAGTCATCTAAGGACATTTTTAAACTTGATAGATGACCTTGAAGTTGAGAATGAGGATGTGATTATGAAGTTGTTCATGCAATCTTTGAATGAAGATGTTAGAGATTGGTATAAAAATTTGCCTGATGCCAGTATAGGCTCATGGGAGGAGTTCAAGAGGGTGTTTAGATAATAGTATGGTGATAAAATAGACCCTAGATTCCTGATCAATGAATTCACTAGTATCTCCAAAGGTCACAATGAAATGGTCTTAGATTTTAACATAAGATTTGTTAAACTCGTGAAAAAAATCCCTGCAGATATGAGGCCTAGTGAACCCATGTGTGTAGTGTTATATGGCAATGCTTTTGATCCCAAAATAGGATATGAATTGAGGGATAATGAGCCTCATTCTTTGAGAGATTATTTTAGAATAGCTATGCACATTGAAAGTAATAGGAGAGCATTTGGGAAAGTTAATAAGAGAGATGATGTCAAACTATTGAAAAACCCCAAAGGCCCTCAAGATAAAGCATCATCTTCTGAGGATAAATTAGACAAAGTCATGAGTGCCCTCAAAGATTTGAGCTAAAAGTAGCTAAGAATGAGAAGGGGTTATTCAATGACATGCCTAATTATCAAAAGCATGAAAAATGCCTAAGTTATCTAATTAGCCTTATAATACCACATGGCAGAATGGAAAGCCAGCATACAATAATTAGAAGAATGCACCTAACAGAGAAACTCCTGATCCATTGAAGAGGCCTAGTGCAAACATGGTTGATGACAATCTCTGGTGCTTAGCATGCCAACTGCCTCACTCCCCAGCTTAGTGTGTGGTAGCCCAATCACTTCATGAGTCTGACATGCCTGATGAGGAATATGATGAAGACAACTACAACCAAGAGCATGCAATCAACATGTTGTTCTCTAAACCATATGTGTTGATCAACGAATATGCTTTTTCTAAAGAGTAACATGCTGAGGTTCATGTGAATAACCAAAGGTATGTTGGAGAAAGTTTCCATCAATAGGTTTTTTTTCTGATCAAGAGGACAATGGTTTAGAGAATGTGTATACTGTTGATAATGGAATAAGAGGGACTAGTTTGAGAAGACCTTCAGAAGAAGAAATCAAGTCCCTGACTGTAGCTATTCTGGCCCAAGCTAGGAGCAATTACAATTTGAGAAACAGAACCGTGAATGCTGATTAGGGTAAGCCTGGCAGTATCTTTACCAAATAAATATTTGTTGCTATCAAGAATCTTGAAGCTATGAAGGGATCAGATAGGAAAGGCAAGTTACCAAAAAATTAGAAATTCCAGTTTGATCTGCCAAACAAATGTCAAAAGGAAACAAGAACAGAAAGAGAACTAGATAAACATGATGCTCCTAAATCTCTTGCTTCCACTGAAAGGGAGAAGGTCAAGAAGACAGAGGTGAGTAAAGTCATCCAAGATTCATTGCAATCCCTATGTTTGATATGACCCAAGTTTTGTCCCAAATGAACGTTTCTGTTCCTTTGCTATAAATGATGTAAATAGATGAGCATAGGAATAATGCTTTAAGAATAATTGCAAGTATATTTGAAGTGTCACCTAAGGTTCCCAAAGAATCACATGTTTCCCAGAAGGTGAATCAGCAAAGCATTGAATCCAAGGATGGAGAGATGAAAACCCCTGAGGTATATGTAGGAGAAAAATTAACTAGATCCCTATCTCAGATTGATCCCTTCTGTGTTACCCTACTTGTCAATAATAAGATAATTAGGAACTACATGGTATACTCTGGTGCTTCTATAAACATTATGCCCTTAGAAGTCATGAAAGAGTTAGGCCTTTGGGTAGATACATGCTATGGAAAATGTTATGCCATGGATAACAGAGTTGTTCCAATCATTGGAATAATGAAGGGTATTGACTTAAGGTTTGCAGTATTTCTTGGTAGAGTGTATAAAATTGATATAACTATTATGGATATCCCACCTCAGTATGGAATGCTCCTATCAAGACAATGGACTGCATCAGTTGGGGGAAACATACAGTTGGACCTATCCTATGCTACCATACCTAAGAATGGAAAAGAAGTTAGATTGGATAGGGAACCTAGGTTCCATACAGTGGTGGAACATATCAAGAATCCTAATCACTTCAATCAAAAAGTCAATTTTTGTGCTAGTGATATGGGTAACTTCAGGGTTGAACTAGATCAGGAAGCTCCAAGGTGCAGTAATCTACTGGAAAATGAGGTTCAAACAAATCAAGGAGTGTGGAAAATGTACTTTGATGGTGCATGCCCTAAAGTAGGAGCAAGAGTAGGTGTAATCTTCATTGCACCAAGTGGCAAAACCTTTAAGCATTAATTTTTGCTAAACTTCTTTTGCACTAACAACACTGTAGAATATGAAGCATTACTACTTGGCTTGAACATGGCAACGAAACATGGTATAAAATTGTTAAGAGGTTTTGGAGACTTTGAGTTGGTTGTCTCATAAGTGAAACAAATATTTGACAAAGCATAGAAAGCTTAAGAAATACAAGCATGTTGTGTGGGACATCATAGAGCTTCTGGATGCATTTTCCATTAATTGGATTGAAAGAAATCAGAATGTGATGGTTGACTTCTTAGCCAATATAGCCCTAAGAAGTGATGACATTACTCTATCTGGAATCTCTAAGATTAAGGTGAAAAATAGACCATGTGTGCCTGACAACATTTGCAATTGGAAGGTTTTTAATGATGATGCAGATCTGTTAAAATTCCTTCAATGTGAAGATAAGTACCTTTCACAAAAGATTGACTTCAGTGCATTTGTGGAAGTTGTTAATGAGAAGGAAACTATTTTTGTCCAACTGAAGTGATTCAACTGAAAAACAAACAAAATCCCAAGGGGATTAGTAGCTTTGGAAAGGGTATTTCATAGAAACGACAACAATGTTCAAAAGCAAATACTAGTCCATGGGGATGATATTCTAGGGGAGGTTAATTTAGGGACTGCCACCTCACCTAGGAAGGTATACATTGGAAAAAGGATTAGTCCCAAGGTAAGAACAATACTCATTGCTTTATTGAGAAAATACAAGCATGTTTCTGTCTTGTCCTATGATGACTTGAAGGTCTATAGAGAGGATCTATTCCAGCATGAGATCCCTCTGAAACTAGATGCCAAGCCTTTAAGGCAAAAGCAAAGACCCATTAATTCAACATTGATTCCAAAAATGCAGCAAGAACTTGCAAAGATGAAAGATGGTGGAATCAACAAACCAATCAGGTATTATACTTGGGTCTCAAATTTGGTGCCTATAAGAAAAAAGAATGGGGATCTAAGACTCTGTGTAGATTTTAGAAATCTAAATGTGCCCTCATTAAAGGATAATTATCCTTTGCCCAACATGGAAATAATGCTCCAAAGGGTCACAGGGAATGAGTTGTTGTCCATGAGGGATGGTTTCTCAGGATATAGTCAAGTGAAAGTTAAGGAATCAGAAAAATATAAGACAGTTTTCACTACTCCCTAGGGCACATATGTCTACATAAGGATGTCATTGGGCTAACCAATGCTGGAGAAACATTCCAAAGAGCCATGGATGTTGCTTTCTCATATCTGATTAATGATATCATGGCCGTATATCAAGATGACTTAACTACCTTTTCAAAAAAGGTTGAAGATCACTGCATGCATCTTGAACAAATCTTCAAAAGGGCTCTAGAATATGGGATATCTCTCAATCCCAAGAAGTGTACATTTGTAGTATCAGGAGGAAAACTATTGGGAGACATTGTGTCCAATGGTGGAGTAAGGATAGATCTAGAAAGAGTGGCAGCTATTGATAAAATATCAATCCCCAAAACTATCAAAGCAATACAGTCTTTCTTTGGCCAGATCAACTTTGTAAAAAGGTTTATTTCTAACTTTGCAGAAATTCTTAAACCTATTTCCAAGATGTTGAAGAAAGGAGCCAAAACCATGTGGGATTATGATGCTATTAGTGCTTTTATAGAAATAAAAAGAGCTATCAGGGAGGCACCAGTGTTAAAATCTCCAGATTTCAGTAAGCTTCTTCAAATTTTTCATTTGCTTCATTCCACACTATTGCAGCAGTCATGTTGCAAACTAATGAGAAGGATTTTAGCAACCCATCGCATTCTTCAGTAAATCTCATCAAGTTGCAGAGCTGAAGTATGATATTGCAGAAAAGAAGGCATATGCTTTGGTGAAAGTTGTGAAAAATTTCAGACCTTACCTTGTTGGTGCAAAGGTGGAAACATATGTGCCTAATGTAGCTGTCAAAGATGTGTTAATCAAATAGGAGGTCACTAGCCAAATGTGTAGATGGATCAACAAGATCCAAGAGTTTAACATCGACATCCAGATCACCAAGTTAGTGAGGGGACAAGGATTAGCAAAATTAATGGTTGGGGCAAATTTAGAGGCTAATCAAATAAATTGTGTTGAGTCTAAAGAAGTTACTCCTGATTATGGTATGAAAGAATCTTAATGGTATAAGGACATTGTGTATTGCTTACAAAAAATGTCTTGTCCTGAAGGTATGATAGAAAATCAAAAAAGGACACTAAAGCTATAGGCCATAAAATATGTGATCATTGAAAATGAGATGTGGTGGAGGAATCTAGAAGGCATTTTTCTTAAATGTGTAAGTATAAGGCAGGCATCAGATATCTTGAAATAAATGCACCGTGGTGTGTGGAGGCCATTGCATGGCTAAGACAACAACCCATAAGGTTTTAAGAGTTGGATATTGGTGACCCACAGTTTTTAAAGATGCTCACAAACTAGTTAGGAGTTGTGATGCTTGCCAAAGGTTTTCAAGAAAGTTGAAATTCTCTAAAAATATGCTCCTCAAGCCCATGCAAGTTGAGGTCCCCTTCTATCAATGGGGCATAGATTTTATTGGTGAAATCAACAATAAATCAAGTGGAGGCCATACATGGATCCTTGTAGCTACAAATTACTTCACCAAGTGGATAGAAGCCATCCCTACCAAAATATCCACAAGCAAGGTGGTGATGGACTTCATTCTTAATCACATCATTGTCATATTTGGAACACCAGTCAGGTTAGTAATGGATAATGCTATGTGTTTTAGATCTGATGAGTTCATAAATTTTTGCAATACATATGGCATTGAAATGTCATATTCTTTCCCTTACCATCCCCAAGGAAATGGTCAAGTTGAGTCCAACAACAAAAGCCTATGAAAATCATCAAAAGGATATTGGATAAAAACAAAAAAAACTTAGGATTTTAAGCTAAGTCTAGCTTTATGGGTTGATAGGGTAACTATCAAAAAGGCTACTGGTAAATCATCATTTGAGATGGTTTATGGCACTCAGGCCAGGTTGCCAATAAATAATCTCCTTCCTCTCTATAAGTTCATTCAAGAAGAGGATTTAGATATCCCTGAGCCAATGAAGGAGAGGAATGAAGAGTTGGTTGAGCTTGATGAAATTAGAAGAGATGTACAGAAGAACAATCTTAAGATGCAACAGAAAGTTAAATATTTGTTTGACAAAAGAGCTTCTGATAGAAAGTTCAAAGTGAATGGCATGGTTCTGGTATGGAATGCTAAGGCACAAGACAAGGGCAAGCGTGGAAATTTTGAAGCCTTGTGGTTAGGTCCCTATGTTATAACATATTATCATGGAGGAGATTCTTATTTCATCCAAGCCCTAAATGGTGAAATCCAAGAATTGCCAGTGCATGGACAATTCCTTAAGCAATTCTTTGCTTGATCATATCCATGCACATTTGTGTTCTAGTAGATAGGTGTGTTTCTTTGTGTTCTTTCCCTGCTTCTTGTTTTTCTAGTCTGCTACCTCCCTGAAGATTCTGGATCCTCGTGATGACCTTGCATTCATTCATCCCCAACTAGAGCCACTGCTAGCATTATATGAAATTTCATTGGCTTCCTATGGTGGCCCTACTTCAAGCTTTAGTTTGTTGATCTTGTGATAAGTTTCAACCTTGAAGGTGTTCAAAACCTTGTTGGAACCCAAATTTACCAGTTCCAAAATACCTCATTTAGCCCCCAAGTTCCATCTAAATCCCACTTTATACTTCCATTGTTGAACCTATAGTTTATAACTGATCAGAGATATCTTCCATAGGTTTTCATGTGTTTGCCTTTTGAAAATGCAAGATAGGAAACCTAGAAAATGACTAAGTCCCCAAAATTCTAAGTGTTTCCTACCTTTGTCAAAGTTTCTGAGTTCCAAGTTCATGCCTTCCAACTTGTGTTATCTATCAGCTCCAAGCCTCAGGGTTTGAAGCTCAAAATTTTCCTAAGTGTTGAAATTTATCTAAGAATGTCGAAGGTCAAAGTTTCGGCCTTCCTTCTTCAGTGTTGAAAGGTGACACGCAGTACAATCTGGAGGGTTTTTGTCATTCCGTAGAGAATATTTCATTAACACAAAGGCTGCCCACGGAACCGCAGAAAGGTGACACATGGCACGAAGGTGTAGGACCCAAAGGCCGAAGTCCGACGATCTCTATTTCTTCTAAGTGTTTCAAAGATCAGACTTTGGGCCTTTGTCATTCGGTCTTCTTCATTGCGGGTGTCAAAGAGAAGTCCCGAAGTCTGAAATTTGATGTGTCTATGTGTTCAAATCCTTCTAAGTGTGAAATATGTGGCAAAGCTCGGAAGTTGACTCGTCTTCCTTCCTTTGAGGAAGGAAAAATGGAGAAGGCCCGAAGGCCGATGTCCGAAGGGGCCCATTGGTTGTCCCCACCAAGAAACATGTGGTGAGTTCTAAAGCATTCCGCCATTCCGCGGAGATTATTTTGTTAAGGCAAAAATCTTGGCGAAAGCGCGGAAAGGTGACATCTGGAAAAGACTACAGCAAGGATCATTACCGCAATCTACTGGTTGCACGTGGCATCATCCTATCTCTTTATGCCATTCCGCAGAGTATTCCAGAGAGGCTTTGTTTAAGGTCACGGAAGCGCAGTGATGCAGCACAACTCAAACCCTCAAATGCCAAATACGCAACAAACACAAATACTCATTTTATTGAATTCAAACTTGTAAAAAGATTACATAAATCTACAACATTACAAAAACAAACTTATTACATTTGGCCTTCCATGGCTTCTCATACAAGAATCTCTCTCTTTCCTTATGCTCTCAATTTTTTTTCATTTATTTTTCCATTCAGTCTCATTCACATATTTCTTACTCTCAAAACTCCTTTCCTCTTCATACCATCCTCCTGCATTGTAAAATTTGCTCTCTAATCTGCAATATTCAACAATCAAATTTGTTGATATTCAAACATGGATTCTATCATCCATTTACTGTTGTAGCACACCTTTAAAACCTGCAATAAAATGTCTTCTCACCTCCTCCCAGGAAAAGCAACACCTTCTTTTTCCTTCCTCCAAAAATCTGCAAGAAAACCTCCCTCAAAATTTGCCAAAAATCCTTTTGATAATGACTCCACAACCACCATTTTCTCTCTCCTCCAACTCCCACACCCAAATGGGGAGAATCCTTTTTAAAAAAATCATCAAAAAATAATATTAATTGCTCAATAAAATCCACTCCCACAATTTGCTAAAAATAAGTGACAACTCAAATTTCCACTCCTAGAAAATAGCTCCAAACATGGAAAAAGACAAAAGCCACACAACTTGGGCATCCAAATTAGCCGTGCTATAGTTGAGGGAATTTAATGAGTTGTCTCCACTTTAAACTCCCCAAAAATCCACTCCCAAGATTGCCTTTTGATTTTCCACTTCAAATTGCCTTTATTAATTTTACACTCCAAAATTGTCTCCTAAACTATCTCCCACTCCTAGATTTTTGAAACATTATTATTTTTACAATATTGTAATAAGGCCAATTTATTTAATATATTATTAGGCCTAATATTGCATTTATTTTTCAACTTCCAAATTAGCAAACTATAGGAAATTAAAAATATTTTCTTTTTTTTGGTTGATGAGGAAATTGCCATTGACCGTGGATGCTCCTGCATCACACGGGACGCTGCCACATGGACAAAGGTGGAGAGCTCTAAGGCCAAAGTCTGACGGGTTTAATCTTTCAAAATCTTTCTAAGTAAATGGCGGAGGTCGGAGTTTTATTATTTTCTCTTCCGAAAGGAGACAGGTGAAAGGGCGAAGGCTCAAAGCCCAACCCCTAATGCCTTCATATATATACAAAGGCAGAGTTGGGGCTTCCCGCCTTCCTCTTCCTGGTGCTGTAAGCTGCAAGATGGAAGGCCTGAGCTCCAAACTTTGATATGTCAGAGCTTAACTTCTCGGCCTTCCATGTTCTTTCCAAAGCATTGAAATCTTCTCAAAAGGCTCTTATTTCTGCGTAAACCATATTTCCCACACCTTTGGGATTTCAAAAGGACTATTGAAGAAGTGATAATTGTATTGTAATAGCCTTTGCAAATATATTTTGGAGGCTAGCAATTTGAATTGGTGCATGCAACTTCCTTTTTCCTTTGGGGGATTTTCTCCCCATGGGCAGTTGCACCCTATTTGGTTATGATGAATTGTCAAATGAGAATGTGACAGATGTCTATGGCCTAAATCTTGTTGCTCCTTCATTTCTATAAGGATTTCAAGGCCATTTGTAAAGGGCTATGGATTTGTCTTGAGTAGTAGTGTGTCTGTGTCTGAGTCTAGAGTAATAGAAGATAGTTGCAAATTATTTTGTGTTCAAATATGTAGGGCAATCCATCATTTTCAATCCTGAATGTATTACATGTTGAAGAATTCTCTACATAAGTGTAATCAATGAAATTAATATGAGTGAAGAATATCAAGGATATTTGATTCATCTTTACAGTTTGTTGTAATGTGTGTATTCTCTTCAACTTTCTCTCAAGGAAAGGAATATTTGCTTGGAAAATACTCTGCTAATTTCATTAAATACATTGTGTTTTAAAGGATAGTTCTACAATTCTGAGTATACAAAGCATTGATGTAAGGCATTAATGCTACTAGTCCAATTGTAATGAAGAAATATTGCTTGAAAGATACACTTGATTTATGCAAATTGACTTTGTAACCCTGGATTAGGCACCGATCTCTCACTAGGCTGATATAGTGATTCAGATCCATCCCAAACAATCAAAATCATTTCTATTTCTGTATTGTTTTAGAGTAGAATTGAAGTAGTAATTATTCTCAATCCAGGTCTGAATTGTATTGCCAAAGGATTAAGCCAATCCAAGAAGAATCAGTCATTTGTTTGGTACATTGTCATTGAGAACTTTTGTTTAAACAACAATATCCAGCATAAGTCAAGAAATACCCCTTGGATGTTGTATAGGTATACCCCTTGGATCTTTCTAAGAAAATGGTGGAGATCGAAGTTTCATTATTTTCTCTTCCAAAAGGAGAAAGGAAAAAGGTGCAGAGCCAAAAGTGTAGAGGACTTCAACCAATTCAAAAGTTGAATCATGTTCATTGGCCACTGACCTAGAGTCCTTAAGCACAAGAAATTGGCTAGATCTTTAGAGGATTCTAACAATCAGTTGGAAACACCAACAGGATTCATTATTTCTTAATGAAGATTAGAGATTGATCCTACCTTATATCGGTAACTAGTTGGGAGTCTCATATATTTGACTCACATGAGGCCTAATCTTTCATATGTTGTGGGCTTAGTCTCTAGGTTCATGCAGGAACCACATGAGCTACACTAGAAAGAAACTAAGTGGATTCTTCACTATGTACAGGGCACTCATAGTTATGGGATTCACTATCTACAAAGGTTGAGTATCAAGGAGCAATTAATGCTACTACTGAGGCCATTTGGCTTCAGAACATCTTCACTAAGTTTGGTATTCCCTTTTAGAAGCCTACAATCATCTTTTGTGACAACCAAAGTGTGATATAGATCTCTCACAATCTGGTCCATCACCAGCGGACCAAACACATTGAGATCCACATGCACTACATTTGGGAGTTGATTCATGAGCATATCATTGATCTCAAGTACTGTCTGACATCAGAGCAGATCATAGACGTCTTCACCAAACCCTTCACTACTCGAACAAGTTCCTTCATTTGCGAGCTTTGTTGGAGGTGCAACAAGTGTCCTCTTTGGGGGGCTTCTTAGTCCTCTTTTCTCTCTCTATTTTGGGGGTGTTCTCTCTCTATTTGAAGGGCTTTTATTCCTTTGTTTAAGGGGTCTTCTTCTCTTTAGGGGGAATTCTCTGTACATGAGTACCTCATCAAGCTTCATTTCTAGGACCCATCTTTTCACCCACCTAAGCTACGCTTAAGGGGGTGTTAGTGTAAGTTTTTATTTTCCTAGGGGATATGTATTTTTTCTATTTTCCTAGGTGTTTTCTACACTTTTATTAAGCTTTATTAGGTTAACTAAAGTGAGTTTAATTAGGTGAATGGGTCATTTGAGGTGTCACCATCCTACAAAAGAGTTACATTAACTACGTTTAGACCATTTGGTGGTCTCTCCCTATTGGTTAGTTTTGCCACCTCCACCCCTCTCTATGGTCTATATAAACTCACTATCTAGCTTGTATTTTGCATCTTGTATGACAATTTTGTCAATCTTATGTAGCTTCTTCTTTAAGCTCATAATGCGATTATGTCATCTTGACATTCACATATCTCTTGAAATCACTAGTTTTCTTTTGTTTATGCATTTACAGTTTTGTATCTTAGAATCTCTCTTTAAAAGTTCTTGGGTTGTTCCTCTGTTTTAGATGTCTAACAATAGGTTGTCCATGGAGGACAAAAGACCAAAATAGGAGCTTGACTTGAAGGCAAGCTCCTATGGAGCCACCCCCTTTCTCCCCTTCTTAGCTTGCAAGTGTTTGAAAACCTTTGAATGCACGGAAGTTTTGTATCTTTTCTCTCCATTATTTTAATTTAAATCCTTGTTTTAAGGTGTTTTATGTACATTTCTATAGCACTTGGTATCTTTTTTGTTGTTGTCCTTATGTCTTTTTGTGCAGAAGTCCTCCAAATCAACACTGGAACTTGAGTTTTGCATCAACTTTGGACAACAACATGCCATCTAGACAACATGTTGCACTAATGTCCTAACCAGTGAACTATTCGAGTTACTTGCCAGGTTCTCCTAAGTCTACTCTTTCATACCCTAAATTTTGTTTTTCATTTTTGTATTTTAGTTTTCAGTTATTCATAATTTTTATACCTAACTCCTCTTTCTTGTTTAAACATAGTTTAAACGGGAAGAAAAAATTCTAGATAGGGCTAGATAATTTTTTCTTGTTCATCAACAAAACAATAAGCTAGAAAAGCAAACAAAAACATTTCTCTTTCTTAGTCTTATTTAGAGTGTAAGTGGGATAGGGTTAGTTGTTAGAGTCTGAACACACCTAGGCCCTCAATAATTTTCCTTTTTCTACTATTTACATAGGGTTCAAATCAATCATTGTTCACCTAGAACTATAAAAATGCCTCAATCTCTCAAGTGCACAAGTGTGATGAACCTTTTGATACCTTAATTTTCCACTTATAGGCTAACCTACTGTCTTTTACAAAACATCATTCTTCGTGTAGATGATCAATGCAAGATGACACAAGTATATATTAGACTCTCACATAGATGGTACATACTCTCATCCTTGATTTTTCAAATATTTGAGCCAACCATGTATGAAAAATGCACTTGAGTCTTCTAAGTTGTCTATGTTGTGGGTACCAAATAGATGTGAAGAAGCACACACCTAAGTGTTATTTCTGACCCCGCACTAGTAAGTAATCTAATCTATTTTACCATTTTGATTATGTTTTGGAGTACCATTATGTTGTACATTAACATTTAACCCATTTTGTAAGTTTAAATGCAAAACACTAAGCCAAAGGTAAGTCCAAGTAAATATTTGAGGTCCCTACATCACATTTTGGTAAGTAACACCCATCGAGTATTATGGAATTTCTTTCCTGAGGCAGAAATATGTAAGTACCCAAATCTTAACGAGCCTACATGGCAAGTCCAATGATGATCTGACAATCTAACTCATAACCCTATGCGGCACGAAATACAATAAATTCAGCCTTCAACTAATATCTCCAAGGTAAAAGTGCCATGTCAACCTCTTAGGACTCCCCATGTGTCATTTTTAGTTGCTTTTTACCATCTACCAAGTGTTTGTATCCTTGTTTTGTTCAAAATTTCATTTTTCTTTTACAGTTGAAAAGTTTGCCACTTAATTTTTGGTGGCGAGTGCCTAATCGCAAAGACAAAGTGTCTGCCTCAACAAACATTTTACTCTGCAAGTGATGAACATTTCAATTTTGTCCATACACATTGTAGACACCTAAAAATGTCCAACACCTTGTCATTAGCATGTTTTGCCCTAGGTACCCATATCATCACCTAATTTGTTAAATAAATCTTATTTATTTGACTAATTCCATTTATTACCTTTCAATCCCATAATCCCTTCTTCTATAATTAAATAAATTTTTCTTTAATTATTCATGTCCAATCCTCTCTAGTTAAATAATTATTTTTAATTGTTTAATTAGTCATTTATCCATTTTCCTATAATTAAATAATTTTTTATTTATTTAATTATCTTTCCACATCACAATCAAAAATTAATTAAATAAATTAAATATTTATTTAATTAATAAAATCCTAAAAATATCTTCTTACTTTCTTTCTAAAATTGCAACTCATGCATATCTGATTTATTTATTTAATTAGATATTTCATCTATTATTCCTCTCATCTTTTTAGGATTTATTTCCTTTAAAGTAAAAAATCAAATCTCTTTCTATCTTTTTAAATCCTATCTTATCTCCTTTCATTTCCTCTTTTATCAAAAAATCAAATCAAATCTCATCTTATCAAATCTTCTTCCCTCCACATCAAAAATCTCATTTTCTTCCCCTCTCCATAATTAATTAAATAAATTCTATTTATTTAATTAATTTCCTTATTCTTCTATTTTCCATCAAATAATTTTAAATTATTTAATTATTGCATCCTTCTTCTAAAAATAAATAAAATTAAATATTTTATTTATTTATTCATCATGCACATAAATTAAATAAATTTTATTTATTTAATTTTAATTCCATCCACTCTTATCTTTATCATTTTCTTCTAAAAATGTGCAAGTGGGCCCCTTTGTCCATAAAATAGCAAAGAATCAAAATGGAAGATTTAATAAATTATAAAAATCAACTATCCTCATCACTTAAATCTCAAAATAGAAAAAAAAAATTCTATCTTGGAAATGAATCTTATCCTTAACAAGAAAGCAGTTAACTAAAGCAAAGTAACTTTTGTGTGACATTTGTCGTCTTTCTACTTGCGCACATTCTCTCAAATCTTCTCCACCATTGATCTTCTTATTTCTTCTACATCGTTGATCTTCTCTCTCACAAGTCTATAAATACAGCCCTATTCTTCCATTTCTATCATCCAAGCTTTAAGTAATATTACTCTATCGAATTACCAGCCTTTGGCACCCCCATATCCATTTTGCTTGAGATCATCCTCATTGCATTTGAAGCTCATTCTTCATTGCAATAAAGTATCGCAGTCATTTCTTCATCACCATCTTGAAGAACGGAGCAAGGAAGTGCGCTTCCTGATGGCAACTTTTATCACAAAAACATCGATCGAGACTAGGCGAACAATGGAAGCCGTGGGATAACAAGGTTTGTGAGGTTTGTGCCTTATTGTTCAATCTTGTTATTTACAATTTATATTGATGTTCATTGGTTTACTAATGGTTTTATGTTGTTAACAACAATTTTGATAACACACACAATTTCTCTTAATTCCATGAGTTTCTCTTCAATTCTCTCATGTGTTTGTTCCAATTCTATTTAGGAAATTTAATCTCTTACCTTAAATCAACCCACTCTACTTGCATTGTTCTTAATATCCCATTTTCAGCCATGCAAAGGGTCCAAATTTTCTTGTGCACAATCACCTATAACCAAGAAGAATTTCTGAGACCAATATAACTTCTAAGCTTTTTTCCTTTTGCACATGCCAATACCACCTCTTCAAATTACATCATTGATCATCCTTAGGAATCCTAGTTCATCGCTTGTCTCTTTTACTTTGGGGAGATACCATAGCTGAAGGTTGAAACAAGAGGAAGGAAGTTGGAATCTTAAGGACTCGTTGCCACATAATTCAAGCCTACTCTTCACCTAAGACATATCCAGTCACAAGTGTAGAAATTTCATGCTTTGTTAGAATAGCTTTATTGTTAATTAATGTAAAATTGTTTGTTAAAGAGATGTTCAGATAATGTAGAATAGATTTAATTTGTTAGAGAAAATTTAGTTTTAGATGCATTTTTATTGGAAAGTTTCTTCCATTGGGATCTTGTGTTTTCAAAGCTTCCGTTCAAAATTAAAAAAACAAACTTGTTGGTTAAAAGTTTTGCTTCCAAACACTCTGTTATTTTGAAAAGCATTTAATCATTTAGATCTTTATACGAACTTTCTTCAATTGATAAAATACATGCTTCAAAGCTTCGTGCAATCTTTTAATTCACCTTAATTAGCTAATTAAAACTTTGCATGCTATAGTTAGTCCATTTTAGTGATCAATCAATTAAGCTTTTAATCATACATAAGTAATTATTTAATTAATTATATTAAATTAAATAAAGTCGTCTATTTAAATTGATAAAATATTTATTTGACTACTATTCTTTAATTAATCCAATCAGTTCATTTAAAAATCAAAAAAACCCAAAAACCAGTGGCATCTTTAGATTAAATTAACAAAAACAAAACATTCAATCAATGCATCCAAATGATGTGAAACAATCATACAAAGAAAAATCAATAAAAATCAAAGCAAACAACATAACCACCTCGCAAAACAAGAACAAACATTTGAATTCAAACGAACATTAAAACAAATCAACTCATTTAACCCCGAGATTACAGAAGCCCTTTCCTAGGGGTAGAAACTGGGAGTCTGATTCAGATGGCCCCAATGGAGACTCGGTGGATAATCTGAATGCAAATCAACCCCATGTAGCCATACTTGTCTACATGATTCGTCACTATTACCTCACAGTGGAACTTGCCTACATATCATTTGATACAGCTTTCACATTGCAGTGAATTTTAAACATTTGTGTCAGTTAATTACTTTATAAATTATAGGCTAAATTTTAGGTGGCTGGCATGTATTCGGCTAGGTTTGAAGCCCTTCTCGATGGAGATTGTAGATGTGATTGTTTTAAGGATGCTCCTCTCACATTATAATCTTATTTACAAGGGGCGGGCATGCATGATGCTCAGAATTCAAAAATAACATTTAAGATTACTTTCTATTATTCTTTCGTTTGTTCTCCCTCTCTCTGGTGGAGAACAGGATCGAACATTGCACCTGCCCAAATCAATCCAACGGAAAAATTAGCATATATATATAGAGTTGTAAAATATATATAGAGGTCACCATTCCAGCAAGAAACCTAAAGGCGGCAGCAGGAAAACCGGATACAGATGCCAACAATTTGCAAGCAGACAGATGCCAACAAGAACAGAAGAGTTATTTTCGTGCTTTAATATTCCCTTCGGTGCCGAGACAGAGGGTTTTGTCAGCTTCTTTTAGTGGGCTCCCTGGGTAAGCAGGCAGACATCAATTTTTTTAGGGTTTTAAAAATCCGCGAACAGGAGCTTCAGTGGGCCTGACTGGCAGGCTACAGGGGTCTCAGTCCTGGCAGAGAAAGGTATGCTTCACCTTTTTTTCCATATTATTGAACTCCTTTGTTTTATTTGTTTCTTTAAATACTTGTTTTTATTAGTACCTGTCTTGGCATGGTGTAAAACTTTGCATCAGTGTTCTCCGCAGATCATATTCTTTTATTTTTGTGATGATTATAGTTTGCAAAGTTGGAAAAAATATTTGATTGGCTATTGTTGTTTACCCTCTTATTGTTGCTTTCACGTGTATGGAGGCAAACATTAAATTACTGAAGTCAATAGCAACCATACGAAAATGACATAAAGTTAATATACTTCCATACTGAAAATCAAACCAAATAAACTTTGTGATGCAAAAGTTAGTATTAAAATAAATGAATATGAAGGCAGTCCAAAATAATTACGTTCATCCACATGGTGATAAAAAAATGAAGATATGAAAAATCAATTGAAATCCAAAAAATCTTCAAATTGCAAATAATATTTATTTAAAAAGGCTAACATTTGGGCCTAGGGAATAGGGATTTGACATTTATATTGAAATATTGGACAATTTGCAGTACATGTGTCTTTGTCAGCACTGCATTAGACGTTCTCTTTCCACAATTTTACTATTCCAACCTTGATTGCCTTTATGGGTAATTACCGAATTCTTCATGAGACTGCCACGGGAAAGCATGTTACCCTTGCTATGTTCTTAGATCTGGAATCAACTATCATCGATGAAGTTTGAACCAGGACTTATCACTATTAGATGAAATTTCTGAAGGCAAATATGGCGTTGTCATTCAGGGAACCAAATCTTTTCCCATTTTGATAGCACTGTCTCCCACCTTTTCCAAATTCCAGCTTATAGTAAATTTGTACTTACTGTCATAGCATTTCTGAATAGAGTAAAGTATATGTTAGGATTGTGAGCATAAATTATTTGTTGGCTCATTGAATAAACTAGAAACGGAAAAGGATATTGAGGAGGTGACTATTTTCTGATGCCGACGCCAAAGTGGGTATGAGTCTATCTACTCGATCTGATCCAGGGGTACCGTCTATACCGATGGGTTCTCCTCCATCAGTTCCAGGCCTTCCACCCGTCACCTCTATCCTAGGCCTTCCGGGCTCTGGCACAGGCACTTGCAACTTTTCGGGATCACATCCGTCTTCGTTTCCAGATATATTATCCATTTTCAGCTCCATATCAGACCTTTTTGGAAGCGGTTCTTCTTTCCCAGCAACATTTGGAAAAGGGCTTACAATGCAGGAGGCTTTGACAAACAGGCAAAAAGATGGATGTGGGTCGCTGTTGAGCTAAGGAAGTGCATCCCTGCTTAACTCTCTTGTCAACCCTACGTTCTCATTTTTGCCACAGGAGGTGAAGGAAGCAGCATTAAGCTTGGACGTATGAGTAGTTATTGTTGCTTCTTTTGAAGACACTAACACAGTAGTAATTAAAGGTATCAGAAACCATTTTTCCCTTCTTTAAGAGCCAAATTATATCAACATGTGAATTGGTAATTTAAGAGATAAAAAACCATGCTTTAATTGTATCAAACAATTATGATTCGGTTCCCCTTGCTAGTTCTCACTAGTGGGATGTGACATAAGTACACGTGCAAACTTGTCTTTCTATGCAACACAAAACTGTATCTGCTCCACATACTCTTTTGTTTTTTTTCTCTGATGCAACTGTTCTGGGTCACATTGGCTTAAAAAACAATAAGCTTAGAGAGAGTGGTTTCGATGCGGTTTACTAGGATCATTCCATTTGTGCAAGGGTTGAGCAGGGCCTTTCTAGTGAAGAACGATCCTAGTAATTCTAAAATCTTGATTTGTCCTCATACAGAGCTCCTGAATGCTAGAGCAAGTTACAACATCTGGAAATTTTAGATTTTTATGTTTTTTTCCATACTGTACTGTGCATTTTATTTCTCCTCCTACGGACCTCCCCGAGTGCTAGAGCAAGTGCCTTCACATGCTCGTACGCCATCTTCTTCCCCAAACACGCTCTCGGTCAGACATTAAATGCCATGAACTTGTAAGCCGACTCTCTCTTCATCCTCGTCATTATCTTTCCTCCTCCATGAAATGTGAACGCAGATCTTTCACTTCTCCTCCCATCATTTTCTTCTTGTAAGAAAAAAGTTTGATTAAAGTTGGAGCATTCATTTCCGCTAGAGTTACCTTCCGAGCCGACTCAAGACATTTTACACCATTATGTTCTAATAAAAATTATTGTTTTATGTTTATAGACTATACTCGATTATATTGCCTCATTCCAATACATTCATATCTCTAACTCTTAACAAATACATATACAAACAAAAACAAAGGGCGGGTACTAGCCACTACACGGCACTTGTTTTCTAAGGCAATGGAAATCAAAGCATCAAAAAACATTGAATATGGAAAACAACCCCCTGGTTTTGTGGAAACAAACCACTTAAGTCAGGTTAAGATTGCATTAAGAGATAAATTGGGAAATGGGTTTGGGTAAATGCAAAACAATATTGAGGTATTTTAAAGTGTAGGCTTGCACGTTTAAAATGGAAACGGTCACGAAAAAAGCAATCTCAAAGATTAAAAAGGCTAAAGGCAACAAAAACAGGGAAGAATCGGTTACCTACAGTCCTACTTCTACACCTCTTACTTGGTCATCGGACCTAAATGTGCAAGAGCTACTAAATGCCAAGTCAAGGATAGAGGTTTTGGAAGCCAAGGAGCAAGCAAGGGATCGCAAAATGCACGAGATTACAGTTGCAAATTGGTTCTTAGAGGAAGGAAATAAAGTTTCAAAGGAGCAGATGGCAATGTTACAAGAGGCTCTTTCAGTAGGGAAGCAGGAGTGGCAAGACATGAAGTTAGCTTGGCAAATTTTGAAAGAAACAGTTGCAGCAAAGGGAGATGTGATAAATTGTAAAACAAATAAAGCAGAGGTACAACCACCTCAACAAGCAAGTATTATGGGAGTAAGTATATAAGGAAATAACATGGGAGATATATCAAAAGAAGTTAGAGCATGGACTCAAGTTGATAGTGGCTACACAAACATGGAGGCAGAAACAAACACAAGTATCGATAGAACTCAAGAAAGAGAGCTCAATGAAAGGCACATTAGAGAAACAAATGTAATTATCAGAGTAAGAGATTATGGGAAAATTGAAAGTACCTTCAATCTCACAAGTGACTTTTTAAAAGACAAGTTGCATTGCCAAGGGCAAATCTGCCAAGCGAGGAGGGCGGGTAAGATATGTGAAGAGAGGGATCGACCTATAAAAGTTGTTATGGCAAGCACGCATGACAACCTTCTTATTTTAAGCAAAAGAAGCTTTTGAAGGGCTCACGCTTCTTTCTAGATGAGGATTTAACCAATAAACAACAAGAGGAGAGAAGGGAGGAAGTGGCAAAAATAAGAGTAGCAAGAGATGAAGGCAAACGGGCTTGATTGTACAATGGGAAAGCTATTATAACCAACTTTGGGTCTCACGATAATGTAGGGCAACAAAGTAGCAGCAAAGAGAAAATAATTGATTCTTTTGTAGGAAGGAAAGCAACAAGGCCAACTTGGATAAAAAGGTGTGAAGACTCAACTTTGAGCCTTGTGTGCCAAAATACATAGCAATCAAGTCCTACCTAGGTTTACTTAACCCTAGTATGTTGGAACTGCAATGGTTACCCTTGGAGAAGGGGCCCTGGGTTAGGGTCGATCGCAGAAGGTAGAGACATAATTTGTCTCATAGAAACTCATGAGCATGAAGGATGCAAGACTCCTAGGTTTGAAGGTTACATGAAGTTGGTGGTTTGGAACAAGGCAATGAAAAATGGTAAAAGGGCACATGGGAATAATGGTCTTAGTGAAAGAAAAAGAAGGGTGTAACATTCAACTAGAAAGAGAAGATACAAATAAGCAATATATTTGGTTCAAAATCTCAAAAAATAAAAATCACATAAGAATCGCAGTGTGCTATTTTGCACCACAGGTTTCAAAAACTTACAAAAATAATGGGCTAGATAGCAAGGACACATATGCAGCCCTGAAAAAAGATATTGCAGTGTACTCTCAGCAAGGAGAAGTTCTTTTAGTAGGAGATTTCAATGCCAGGACAGCAAATGGGCAAGCTAGTATTTTATGTTGCAAAGAGGATCACAATCCTAATTGGCTTACGGAAGAACGAAATCACCAATGGTCAAGACATTTAAAAGATAACAAGGATGGTAATCTTTTTGGGGAAGAGTTGCTTACTTTATGTGGCACTTTTGACTTAATTATTTGTAATGGTTTAGATAGATAGAAGAAGTCAGGAAATTTTACTTGCAATACGTACAATGGTGCTAGTGTTGTTGACTATGCAATCAAAGCTTGATTGAAAGGATAGAGGAAGTTACGATTGGGGAGCATATTTGTGTAATGTCCCCTTTTGGGATTACCCAAAATATGCCCTAGAATCACTAGTTTAATATAGTTAGGGTTTAAAACTTACTAATTAAATGCTTTAAGCAAGATAAATCCTAGTTTAGGTCTATTTCAAAACCATATGAACTACCAATGTCCATAATGCATAGTGGAAGTCTTAATCATAATAGGTTTTGGATGAGGAACATGATAAGTTTGCCCGAAGCTATCCATACCAAGCCCAAGAGCACGAGTGTCTCAAAAAACCCACCCCTTGGCCCATGGTGCAGGAACGTCCAAACTAAGACAATTCCCCCCTTAGGTTGGCATACTTGGCAGATAAACTTGTATCTGCTTTCCCTATCCATCTTACCTTATCCATCCCTCTTAAAACTCCTTAAATCCATCCTAACAACCAGTCATAGTTCGTCTTGAAAGGGGTGCTTCTAAACTACACCCACCTAAGCCCAAGAGCACGAGTGTCTTAAAACAACCCACCTCTTGGCCCTGAGTGGCGGGAATATCCAATTCCACCGCGTGCTTAGCATGAAGGCCCGTAAACATCCTCCTAACTAAAGATATATAAATACATATATAGTCAGTTTCTTGTAGGTTTATAACTGCTAAATGTATATATTTCCTCTTCTTATTTCTCTTTGCTACTGTATGAATCTGTTTTTCTAAACTCGGAATTATTTTCCTTCAATTCCTTCTCCTTGTTCCCTTTTACAAATTTATCTCTGCTAAAAATATATATTTCTGCTCTTAATCCTTGCTCCTGCTCCAATGATGTTCCTTCTATATTTATATATCTTCAAGCTTTCATGAAGAGAGACATCCCTTGACAAAGGTGATGTCGTTACAAATAGACATGTCTCCTAATTATCAACCGTTGCCCCTTCAATACCCAACTCAGTTCTGATTTAGCTAATGCAGATCGTACTCCTTAATTTACCTTAATCATGCCCTTTTAATTATGATCAACTAATAGTTGTGCTCTTATCAAATCGTAGCATATCATTTATTAGTTGTTGTTTATGCACTTGCCCTTCATTAACATAGCAAGTCACACTCATTCATTATAAAAATGCTTGTCTTTTAAATATATTACTCGTTGCTCAACCAATCACACTCACTTATGTTTATAAGACTCTTTTGTCTTATTATGTAGACAACGCTCCAATCTTATGTAAGTCAGCCTCCTTTATTTAATAGTTCCTCAACTTGGTCAACTTTTATGTAGACTGTTCGATGTCTTCTAATTTCATTATTGTACAAGCTTTGCAATCGTTGTCACCCACGACAACTTATTTCTCTAAGGCATAGTCTCAAACAATTCGTTGTATTATGTTACTGTGCAAATCTGATTTAAATATTGTTTGATCACAATTTTTAGTATCTTTAAAATATGTTGTTGTTTGAGGGAGTCAGCCATGTCAAGACATTTTAGATTGCACCTCTTATCATTATTAGTTTCATTTATATCTTTAATTTGAATTAATAATAAACTCAAATATATTCAATTATAAATTATTAATATGGGGGCATCAACAATTTGGGCTTAAAATTAGATCATAACCCAATTTACTTAAATTTGTTTTGGCTTCAAAAGAAGCAACATGGGAGGAAAACTCATTGTCTTAGGCAATCACCATTGCAGGGCAGAATTCTTTTGACTCAAGAAAATAGTTTTATCTTCAAGGTAGTAATAGAAAGGTTCAGTAAGCAGAAGAAAACTTGTTTTCAAGGTTTCAATAGTCATGAGTTAACAAATATTATCCAAAGAGCACTTGGGAAGTGCAAAAGAGCAAAAATAAAGAAAGCAAAAACAAATTGCTTTCCGGTAAATGTGTGGTTTGATGAGGAATGCAAAATGGCAAGAATTTTGAAAGAGTCGGATAAGAAGAAGATAAATATGAAGTTGTACAAGCAACTCGTAAAATAGAAAAAAGTTGAGTTCATGAACACAAGAAGAGAAGAGTTAATTATCTAGGAAAGAATAACCCAAAGCTTTTTTGGAAAGAGCTTCAATTGAGAAAGGAACAAAATGAAAATAACATTTCAACAAATCAATGGTTAGACTATGCAAGACAACTTTATGAGCAGGAATCAGAGGTTGAGAATCCCCACTTGGTCAACATCACAACAAAGCTTTTCACCTTGCAAGAGGTGGAGATTGGTATTAAAAAATTGAGTGTAGGAAAAGCTAAGAATTTGGTTGAGCTTCAAGCGGAGTATCTAAAATCGGTAGTGAGTACTCTCGCACCACACATTATGAGAATTTTCAACCATTCAGCAAGGGTTCCCTAAATATTGGACAACCAACCTAGCAATTCCTCTTTTTAAGAGTGGTGATGATAATAACCCTTCAAGTTATAGGACCATTATGATCAATCCTTTGTTTACAAAATTATTTGGTAGCATGGTAGAAAACAAAATCAACAAGTGGACAGAAGAAAAAGAAAAGCATGCAAAAGGGCAAGCAAGTTTTAGACCCAAACACTCTACGGTTGACAAACACTCTACTGTTGATCATGGAATCACATTAAGGCACATTATTGAAAAAGTTTGGGAGGAAAGGGAGGAAGCCTTTTGTTGTTTTGTTGACTTCAAAAAGGCTTTTGACACAATACCTAAGGATAAGCTATGGTGTAGAATGGAAGAACTTGGGATTTCTATGCATCTTAGAGCAGTTGTCCGTAAGCTTTATGAAGAGGTAAGAGTCAAAATCAGAACTTCAACGAGCATTTCAAAGAGTTTTAGGAGTGACATTGGGGTCAAGCAAGGCTACCCGCTTTCTCCTACTCCTTTTGGATTATATATTGACAAACTTGAAGAGTGGCTCAACGTGCAAGAAGGAGATGGTGTCCTTTTTGAGGAATTTGTGATAAAACTTATTTTATATGCTGTTGACCTTATTTTGATTGCTAAGACGGCTCAAGGGTTGCAAGAGCACTTATATGCCCTTGAGCACTTTTGCAGAACAATGGGGATACAAGTCAATACCAATAAGACCAAGATCATAATCTTCTCCAACAAAAAAAAGAGGAACCAGCATAAGTTCTACTTTGAAGTCAATATTCTAGAAGTAACAAAGTTCAAATACCTTGGATTTGACTTCAACAACAAACTTAGTTGGGAGAGTTGAAGAAAGAAGAGAACTTTGGGAGGGTGGAAGCATTATATGCTCTTCAGAATAGATGTAGAGAGGCAAAGTTATGGGATTGGAACACTACGCAAGTTCTTTTTGGTCTTTTGGTGCGTACGGTGCTACTTTATGGTTTGTGAATTGTGGGCTAGCAGTACTTCAAATTCAAAATGGAAACAAATTGAGAAAATCCAAAAGCGATTGACCACAAGCAAGTTCAAAATAAAAGGTTTGGTTCCTTATGAGAATGTTGTGTGAAATAGGGGCAGCTCCTATTGAAGCTATTGCTATGATGCATCTGATAAGGTATTTGAAAAGAATTGAACAAATGGAGGTAGGTAGTTGGCCTAAAGTTGTTTTCAATGACACCATAAGCAAAAGAAAGAAGACTTGGATGAGACAAAACAACAAATGGATGAATAAATGGAATATCTATTTGAATGCTTGTCCCACTAATAGCAAAGAGGTAAAGGCTTTTGTTATGGATAAGTTCCACAAGCATTTATGGGGGAAAGTGCTTGGGAGGAAGAATACATATTGTCTTGACAAATTCAACCCTACTCATGACCATCAACAAAAAACGTACATAGGGGCTTATATTTCGTGGAGAGCTAAGATTCTTATTGCTCAATTAAGAACTAACTCTCATCAACTCCAATGTGAAACAGTGCGATGGAAAATGCCTAAAGAAACATGGGAAGAACGAGTGTGTATTTTCTGCACTGTCGGGGCAGTGGAATCGGAAATACACTTTATTAAGGAGTGTGAAGCTTTCAAGGACATCAGGGACAGGTATACCGGTAGTTTGACAACTGTTTCTTGGCATAGTTTATTCAATGAAGAGAATGTTACGAAGTTTGGGGGACTCATCCCCACTTTGAACAAGAAAAAGATTGAAGTGCAAAAGACTCAAACAACAATGCTGGTGGTTCCATAGACTATTTTTAGCCTTGTGGACTTTAAAAGCTATTCATTCATTCATTCATTCATTTCACAAAAAAATCATATATAATTTTCTAAGGGGAAGGAATACAAGGTAGCAGATCATTAGCGAAGCTTTGGTCTCACCAAGTAATATTACTGACCAGAGTCATTTTATCGAAAGATTTGCAAGCATCTTTGAATATAGCTGACACTAATGGATGTCTTAAAAATTAAATGGGTTTTATAGTTGCAATATCGATAAAAGTTCTTACTGGTTCTCATATGCGGTTGTAAATTTTTTTTGGCCTAGTTCAGCAAGCAAAGTGTAGAAAATTGCTTTGTCTAACTAATGTGTCTCTTTTTACTTATAAAAAATTATCTTTTCTTTCTTCAATTTTGCTGATTAAAAAAATTATATCTCCCTTTTTGCTTATTGAAAATTTTTAAAATGATTAATATTCCATTTACCATCAACTTGCAGCTCTTTCTCGACCCTGTCAGCGATGTTAATGAATAATTAATGAGTTTGTGGAAATAATAAACGCACGTATCATCATAAGCTAATTTATCGCCTAATCCGTCAATTGAACCAATTTTCAAGTATGGCCATCTCCTTTAATTTTGTACGTCCTGTAATTAGTCAAACACCAAATAAGTAAAACAGAGTTTACAACATCCCCATTGAAATTCCAAGTTTACCTTGGTCACAATCATATTTTATCAGCCTTTGTTTCTTTCTTAAAAAAAAACTATGCCCATTTACTGCAACATTTTACATGTTATTAGAAATCATTGATGAATTATGATATTTAAAATTGTCGTGCTAATTTGTAGGATTTAGAAACAAGAAAGTCCATCCAATTCTTGTTTCTACATTTACTACTACAAACAAATCTTTAATTCCAGTTACCAACTAGATTTCATAAAACACCTGTCATTGTGCCAAATTTGTGAGAAGGGAATATTTCCTGTTCAAGTGATTCTGTTTCAATTTATAAACTGACATACTGGATGCTCCTTCCCAGTAAATTGAAACAACTTTTGAGAGATTGAACAACAAAACGCATACAAGCAATATAATGGTTTTTGGCTAACACCACAATGCATATATCGCCATGGGCTTAACAAAGTAATGTTGGTGTTGCATGACAAAAGTTGCTTAAGGATTTTTTTACCGTACATGTAAATGTGATTAGGTAGCAGTCAAATTTAAATCATGATAGAGTCAAATCTCAACCAACCATTAGTGTTATATTTCCTTTGCTTAGATTCTTCCTAGTTGCCATTTTATTGTTCAACAGGAATTTGGTTAGGCATCACATTAGTGCCCTTTGTCCACCCATAACCAATAACTTCAAATTTCAATGAATAGTTAGTGAAAAAGAATATAATGATACTAGTACAACAGGATTTTTTTGAGGCTATGAATTCTTCTTGACTAGATTTACATTAAACATCTCTTTACTTTTGTGTACATGCATCCAACTCATGCACCTAACTCCATTCCCAGAAATGCTTCAAGTCCCTGAAATGTTGCTGATTCCAATGCTTGAGATACTTCCTAGTTACTATGCCACAGAAATGCATGAAAACATGTATGGCCATTCAACAACACATGAACAATCTCCCTCATATCGCTTGTATGTGGCCTGTATTGAATCTTAGTAATCTGCACTTTACATAAAGCAGCAAAATTTCCCAGGTAACATACATGTTAAATTAGGTTTGAGAAAAAGTTACCCATATGGAAACTGCAAGCTATACCCTGATGTCTAATGCCCACCATCCAAAGACTTATATGCAGCCAACCTCAAGGTATGCTACTCTAACACAGATCGGCAACAGTGTAGAGAAAAGCAACATGGATATCAAATGCATGCCACTGAACATCCTCCTTTCTGACATGCCATTAATTTGACCAGAAGGCAGCCTCAATTCCAATATGCTAGTCAATGAGACTCTGCAAGGTGGTGCATTCACAAAGAGAGTTATAAATAATACCTAAAATGTCCTTGAGTTAGGTCATACTTTTAAACACTCAATTCTCAGTTTTGACATTATCAGAATGCTTCCTGTGCACAAATATGTTAAAACTTCAAAACAAACACCTGTAACAAGAACGTAAGTCTTTCCACATCACACGCAAAGGTACAGACAGGAAAAAAGATTGTGATAAGGGATCTTCTATATTGCAGAAAATAACTTAGCTAGCAGCAATATGTGTTGTGGGCAATTTAAGAAAGAAAAGTCCAAGAAAAAAAAATGACAAACATAAAGCCATAAAATGCACTTTGAAATAGGCAACAAATTTGATCCCATCTAGTATAATAAAGTCTAGATTTGTAAATGAAGGATATGGGAAATAAAAATCAAAAGTGTATATAAACTACTGAAAAATAGCATCGTTACATCTGAGGTAATCTTCCGCATGTTTGAAGAACTAAACTGAAAATGCAAACAGACATGAAACACTAATCCAGTAAAACTAGTAATTGAAGAACTAAACTGATAATGCAAACAAAAATGAAACACTCTTTTGTCAAAATATATATAATTAGAAGGAGAGATTGCATCACTGCGCCTAGTGTAAATATATGTTGGAGTTCATTAGTCTCAAGAAACTAAAACCCGATGACAAACCTTCACATACCAAACCAACAATCATTTTCACGTACAATCAGATCTGTCTCACCAAACAGCCAAAGGCTGATACCTCAACAGTTTTTCTAGGAGGCAACCATGGCCTCCTCAACTATGCCTACATCTGTGTCAACTGGACTAGATAAAACGCTACCAAACAAACTAATTTTGAAATAGGAGGTATTGAATGGGAACAACTACAACACTAAGGAAACATCTCATTTAGATGCATGATTTGTAATAAACATGAAGATCCTGAGCGAGCATATTGCCCTTAGGAAGAACATGATCAGAAAGATGTCTAAGCCTCCGCAGCCAACACCAATCAACCCCTGCAATCTCCATGGGAATCAGGACGAAGTAGACACAAAAACAAAAGCAATCTCTAGAATCATTCAATTTACATCCAAAGATAATCACACCAAGACATTTCTCAAGAGGACCTCATTTCCACAAACATACAAAGTATGAGCACCAAAACACACATCCCAGACCAAGAAAAAGAGGAAATCAGAAATCAAAACCATTGAATCTGATGGACTGAAAGAGGGGAAAGCAGTCCGAAAACTTATACAAATCTGCATGCCAAAGATATCAAGCTCAGATATAACCTCAGGAGAAGGCACCACAAACCCTTTGATGCGGATGTTCTCATATAACATAAAGAACTTAGGTGTTACCAATAAATGCTAGTACCTGAAGAATAAAGTACACACAAAAGAATAGATATGTTCTCCAATATAAAGGTATTTTGGTCATTTCACACTGTACCATGATAAAATGGGATCTAGCCGGGTATGCATACATATCTCACCAATCCTTCATATGGGGATTACTCTATAACTTCAGTAACAACAATCCTAGCCAATGTTATCAGAACCACTCCTCAAACCATTGAGCTGTTAGTGTTACAGTTACAATTACAACTACATAAATGTGGTTGAACATGCCAGACTCCATAACATTGTGGATCAATGGATTATGGTAGAATGGTACGTGCAAAGTTCAGGGACATACAATGTATAGGTTTATGAGAAAGCTCTAGGATCTAAATTTTTGTTTAAAAACATGGAACAGGAACGTTTTCAGGAACATTCATAAACAACCAACATCCAAAAAGGTGCAGTTGACTGAATCTCAAAAGAAAATCCAAAGATGCTTGCCATAGTCAAGAACTTGTCAATCAAGAACAAGTCCTTATTCTATGACCTACCTGCACAAAAATAAAGAAGAGCAGTACTAGAGACAATGATCATAGGTTCAGTTGGTAAAACAGGGTGATATGTATTATGAACACCATGTTCTTTGACAAATCAGTCTTAAACCAAAATACATAAACTCCATCCAAAAAATTGAAGAAGATGATGGCACCATCATAATAGAAACATGGGATGTTATGGATTAATGAAGGATGGTATGGATTATTCTACGGAGTTATTTGGAGATATTCACCCAACCACAACATGTAAGGACCAAACAGGCCCAACAAAAGTGTACTTGTATAATCCAAAGATTGGTTCATACTTCAAAATGATGAGAACACCAACATAATGCAGCTAGAAACAAAAGAAGAAATCAGACTCATAATTTTCTCATTTCAACTAGACAAAGCTAATGAACCTGATGATTTCCTCACCATGTTCTATCAACAATTTTGGGAGCTAATAAAAAAGGATCAATTGGAGGTTATAGATGAATCTAGAAAGAACAAAAAAAAATGCTGCACTAGATGAATGCCACCAAACTTATCTTGATTCCAAAAGTATCTAATGCTGATCATCTAGGGGATTTCATAACTTAACCTGTGCAATTTAGATCTTATCAAAATTGATTGCCACAGTTAAAACTAATTTTCCCAAAATTGATTTCATAGTAACGAGCAGCTTTTGTCCAAGGAAGACAGATAACAGATAATATAAATACCAGTTCAAGAAATCTTTCACTAAAGGCCCAGAAAAGCCCTGTTGTACCCATACGAAATTTTGTGCATCGTGCCCAATTTTAAGCTGAATCCTTTTCCTTTAGTCAAACCTGTGTCATGATTAGAACTTTGTCTTGTCATGTGGTTTTTGTTGTTTCTTGTTCATGTCTTCGCAGGATTAACAGACAAAGTTTTCAAACACATTCACATAAGACAGAACAGATTAAATTTCAAATGATGAAGAAAACAGCAGAGATTCATTAAGACCAGCATGTGCCATGGAGGGAAAACACTTCAGAACAGATCTGATTTCAATATTGAGACAGTTAACGGAGAACATAGGCCAATTAGCAGAGAAAAGACGATGAAAAATCATTAAGGCATAGAAGGGTGCACTCTTTTAAAGGAGAAAGATAGTTTTTGTCAATGAAGTCTGAATTACACTATCAGGTGTGTGCTGTTATGAAGGAAAACAAGTTTCAACTTTGATCTTTGTCAATTGCATATATAGGCATGTGCTCCAATGAACAAAATGGAGTTTCAATTCAAAAAAGTCTAGAATACATTATCAGGTACTCATTATGAATGAAAACCGATTTCAAGATTGATCTTCTTCAATGGTGTATATAGGTGGGTGCTTATTAAGGGAGAATAGAATATCTATAGAGGAAACAAATTTGGTTGAAAGTTGGGATTTGCATATATAGGTGCATGCTGGTAAGTGGCAGATGAAATATTTCCTAGATGAAGGCTACTTGCACACTATTAGGTGTGCACCAATGTAAAGAAAACAAACAAGCATTCAAAATCAAATTCTGAAATTGCTTATATGAGTGCACACCTAGTAAGGGAGAGCAAATTTAAAGAGGTTAGGATATAGATTTGCATATATGGCTGCACGCCTATTAAGGGTTAATGATGTTTTGGAATGAAAGGTTGCATAGCTCTGTTTAGAGGTGTGCCCATGTGTGAAGACTGACCAGATCCATAAAAAATGAGCAAAACCTATATATAGGCACCTATCCATGCATGACCAACTAGACTCTTGTCGAAACATGCAAGCTTATGGAGGTGCACCCTTACAATGGAGATATGTCCTTTTAAGAGAAAATAGTTCTGCTATTATAGCAGATTCAAGGAAAAAGTTTTCCAATAATTTGTGACTTTTCAAATTCAAGTGAATTCTGGTATAAATATTGTGGCAACCAGCAGCAGTAAAACCTCTGCCATTACAGTTGTATCAGAAGCACTGTAACAACCCACACCAATTTTTTTTATTTTTTAGCAATATATAAATGCAAATGCAAGTCCGGGCACTTTCTTATCACCAAGATCCCAGTGTGGGCAAGGTGACAGCATACGGTGTTTTGACAACACAGCTATCTAGATGAATGCACTGCTACAATGAAGAGGCAGCAAACCGACCAGAATCACACAAGCGGCAAAGCCAACCCAAATCAACACCTCTTCGGTGGACAAGTGTGTTGAGTGAATGCAGAGCCACTAGCAGATTACAATGGAATTCGATCGAGCCAAAATGGTTGATAACTATGCAGATCCGATCAATGCCAAAACGGGCTTGAAATCCAGAGGGATCTAGCAGTGAACTGACCAAGACCTTCTATGATGAATTACTCACAATTGACAGTATACCATCCAATTTTTACAATGAACTGAGCATGCAATGTATGATTCCCGATGGTACTACCATTCGGTATGACAATAACAATGTAAAATGCATTACATAATGCTAAATGTTAAGAAACCAGCTGCAACAAACTGATGATATAAATCTGATCAAGAAAACAGACTGCTGAACATACACGGATTAGTCCAAAACAGTAGGAAATGCAAGGGATGAAGTGTACATAATGACTGAACACTGCTACCACAGAAAATCTGATGTCAAAGAAGGTTGGAACTGATCCATTGAAACTAATATCACAACTGAATTGGAAGCTCAAATGACCAGAAACTAGAAATCACTGAACCCAATTATATGCAACTAAATCGTAATAGTACGGCCTCAAGAAAACTGGTATGGCCTGCTGGGTAATGAGAATACTTGTTGCAAGAGTAAACAGGCTGGTACGGCCCTATTTGACAGTGGTACGGCCCTTAAACAAACCCCCAAACAGCTCTGGGACAAACCAAAATAGTATGGCACCTCCTGCAATATGTACGGCCCTCTAACGAAAGGTATGGCCAAGTTGGTGAGCAGATTTTCTGAACTAAAACAGCAGTAACCCCTTTCTGACCTTACACGCCTCAACCAGATGTTATACGGCTTGTTTTTCAAGCATTCATCTGTAAATGCAATAGTACGGCTGGGATAAATTGGAGTCTCTAGCATAAGTACGGCCTCAACCCATGTGCTTATGCTACGGCCCTAATTCTTCAGAAATGTATGGCCTCTTATCATCATGCAAGGCTGCAACTAAATTGATTCCACAATCTATGCACTCAAAAAAATTTATAACACATCAAAAGTCTCCATAATATAAGGAACTAGGAAAATCTCAGCTATTCAACACAATGGTGATTTCTAGGTGAAATCACTCTAACCATCTAGCAGGGGTTTTGTCCCCGAAACTAGAATTACTGAAGGGTTTTCGTCCTCAAGGAATTAGAACTCAAGTTTTTACTCAAAGTAAAATGAATTAGCCAGGAAGATCTTCTATACACAGAAACTCTTTATATAGCCTTGGGAGAGAAAAATAATGAATTTTTAATTACTTGTCCTTTTCCCCTCAACTTGAGTGATATAAAGTGTCATTACCTTTTGTACCCCACTCCTAGCGCACTTTACAAACATATCTTTTAAAACCAACCTTTTTTAATAATAACAAAAATTGTTCTTTTTAAATATAACTTGAAGTTACTTTTTCAAACAACTTAAGTTTAATTATTAAGATATTTCCCTGATTCCTCCCAAATAGCCTATAGGAAATTAAAAAGATAGGCTAAGGGTCTCCAGAAAGACTTGCGCTTGAGAAGGGGACATGATAGTCCTCCCTTCTGAAAATTGCTTGCCCTCAAGCAATTGCAAGTTTGGATGCTACAAAATTTGCTCTCCCTCCCATGTAGCATCTTTTGGTGGGAGATCCTTCCAACGGATCAAGTACTCTAAAATGGTTTTATTCCTCAACTTCCTTTCCTGCACATTCATGATAGTTTCGGGAATCAAAACCAACTTGCCTTCATCATCAAGTGGAGGCAACTCTGTTGATGGATTGATATGTTGCCCAAGTGCCTTTTTAAGGCACAATACATGAAACACATTGTCAATCTTGCTCTGTTCTGGCAACTCTAACTCATATGGTACCTCACCAATCTGCTGCAAGACCTTATACAAACCATAGAAACACGGTTTGAGCTTTTCAACTCCACTCTTCTTGAGGAAAGATTGCCGATAAGGATGCAATCTTAAATAAACGATGTCACCTACTTCAAAACTCCTCTCCAATCTTTGTCGATCAACATACATCTTCTATTGATTTTGTCCTTGCTGCAGCTTTTCTTTTAATACATTCATTATTTCTTGACTTTGTTGAACCATGTCCTTGGCTCCTGGCACACTGATGTTAGAAATAATCAAATCCACAAAAGATAAGACATCATAACCATATAGAGCTCTGAAGGGAGTCATACCAATGGACATGTGATGAGTGGTGTTGTAACAATGCTCTCCCAAATAGACCCAATTAACCCATGCCTTTTGTTGTCCCGTGACAGTTACTTAAAAATCCTTCAATCCACTTGTTAACGATTTCCATTTGCCCATCTGTTTGTGTGTGATAACTAGTGCTAGGAGCTAATTCTATACCAGCCAATCAAAAGAGCTCCTGCCAAAACATACTAAGGAACCTATTGTCCCTATCACTCATAGTACTCTTTGGCAAACCACAAAGTCTGAAAACTTCTCTAAAAAATAAATCAGCAACTTGTGGTGCTCTAAAATCAGATGAAATAGCAAAGAAATGAGCAAACTTTGTAAGTCTATCAACCACCACATAGATGCAATCTTTACCTTGAACTCTGAGCAATGATGAAATCCATTGAAATGCTTTCCCATTTCTGATTTGGAATGGGCAGGGGCTGCAACAGTCCAGCTGGGAAAGTGTGCTCATTTTTGTTATGTTGACACACCACACATTCTCTAACATGCTTAAGGACATCATCCTTAAGCCCCTTTCAAGAAAATCTCTCTAATTTGCTTGTAGATCTTGTAATACCCCGGATGACCAGCCAAAGGGGTGTCATGAACAACATTAAGAATCTTCTCTTTCGTCTTAGATTCAAGTACTAAGAAGATTCTATCCTTGTAAAGAATCAACTTATTCACCACTACATACTTTTCATCTTGCAAATTAACTTTTAAGATGTTAGTGGCAAAAGGATTTTTAGCATATTCAGACATTATTTTGGCCTTCCAATCTGCTGTAATCTCCATCATAGAACATAAATTTGGCCTTCTAGGCAATGCATCAGCCACTATGTTCTTCTTCCCCTTCACATACTCAGTGTCAAAATCGTAATCTTGTGGCTTACTTACCCCTTGTCGAGCAATATAATTTCCCATTAAACCTAATGCAACTAAGGCTTGCATATAACTCAAAGGGATGTCCTCATCCCATATCAAGCGGCTCAGTGAGTGATGACATGCTACATTTACTTTATCAATCCAGGGACGTATCTCTCGGTATGGTGTCGGTACTATGTGTACAGCCAAAGATTTTTGGATATTGAGACGCTATGGTTATGTATAGCTAGTAAATGATATTCTTTGCAAACTAGGAAAGGAATGTAATACTGAAAACAGGGAAACTACCTTATAAACTCTAAAGCTAAATGTATTAACTGTATTCAACTAAAACAGAGTAATAAACTGAAATAGAATCAAACAAATCTAGTTTTGATTGCAAGAATCTAATACTAACAGGGTGCAATCCACCTCAAGTGGGCCCTTACTTGGATTGACTGCGTCCTTTTCTTCTATCCACTACGTAATCAAAATCAGTTCATCAATCAATTCACCACATTCCAAGAGTAAGAGTAAAAACAGTTGTGATGGAAAACTTTGTTTTCTTATTAACTGCAACAATCTAGTACATTCACGAAGAAAATCCAACTTATCCTAGATATGTTGGATGAAAACAATATATACACATCCAGCAAGAGTTCATACATTTATGGAAACTAATGACCAGTTGGTCCACTTCCCATTATACAAGGGAAGGGCTCTTATTTTTAGAAAGCAAAACCAAACTAGGAAACTTAAACTTGAAACAACTAAAGAGGAATACTTCAAATAGGACTGTGGTACGAGCAAGCTAATTAGGAAACATGAGAACGGTTATCTTGGATTCATTCAATCCCTACACATTCCTTGCTGAAAGATAGGCGCTTGCCATCTATTGCACTCTTTCTTTGCTATTTCTGGAACTCATTCTTATCTGAGAAAGAGTTAACCGTTGCTTGGACAATTGTATGTAACTACCTGCCTTGCTGTAGGAGCTGATCCTTTGGCTGCAGAAAGCGAATTCTTCAACTGCAAGGAACTGATCCTTTGGCTACAGTAACTCTACAATCTTGGCTGCAGGTTATTGTTCTTGGTTGCTACAATAAGGATTTAGTCCTATAGAAAAATCCCTACTCACTAAGATCATCATAAACAAACTAATCATACCACATTATATAGACTAAATCCCTACTCACTAAGATCATCATAAACAAACTAATCATACCACATTATATTTGAAAATTACTTTAACATACAGACATTCATTAAAACACATTACAAATAACATAGTGTTTTGTCAAGATATTAATTAGAGTCTTAAGCTTAAAAGATGGAAATGTCTGTGGAAATGTAGCTTTGAAACAAGAAACACAAATTATAGCACTCATCACCCATTTTTGTTGCCTCTCATTGAGATCCTTTTGACTAAGAAAGTATTTCAAACCATTATGATTAGTTTTGACAATAAACTTTCCTCCAACAAGATATTGTCTAAACTTAGCCAAAGCATGCATAATGGCTAACATTTCTTTATCATAGATGGAGTAACTCCTTTCTACTCCCTTCAACTTACTACTCTTGAAGGCAATAGGATGATTGTTTTGCATCAAAACAAAACCAACACCTTCACCTGAAGCATCACACTCAAGCTCAAATGGCATTGAGAAATCTGGAATGGCTAAAACCTGACAAAAACTCACCACCTTATTAAACTGGTCAAAAACTTGTTGCGCTGTAGTAGACCAAGAAAATGCCCCTTTTTGGTCAAATCTATAAGTGGGGTAGCCAATTGCGAAAAACCCTTCACAAACCTTCTATATAAGCTGCAAAGACCCATAAAACCCCTCAAGTGTGTTAGGGTCTTTGGTGGAGGCCAATCCAAGATGGTCTTGATCTTTTCTTGATCAACTTTTACCCCTTGTGAGCTGATCACGTTTCCCAAATAAAGAGTTTCTATCATGCCAAACTCACATTTGGACGCCTTAGCAAACAAGGATTGAGCTTCTAAAATACCCAACACTTCATACAAATGCCTTAGATGCTCCTCTCAAGTCTTACTGTAAATGACGATGTCATCGAAAAACACCAACACAAACCTTCTAAGCTACTGATTGAAGATTTGATTCATGCAGGACTGAAATGTCGTAGGGGCACTAGTCAAGCCAAAAGGCATGACTAAGAATTCGTAATGCCCATAATGACATCTAAATGTTGTTTTTTGAATATCCTCTTCACGAACTCTCATTTGATGGTATCCAGATCTTAAGTCTATCTTGGAAAAATATACTGCACCATGCAACTCATCAATAAGTTCATCAATCCTTGGAATTGAATATCGATTTTTGATGGTCTTTATATTCAAAACTCGATAATCTATGCATACTCGCATAGTCCCATCCTTCTTTACCAAAACAACTGAAGATGCAAAAGGACTCTTGCTTGGCCTTATGTGTCCCATCTCAAGAAGCTCCTTTATTGCCTTCTCTATCTCTTCCTTATGCCTTCTGTGATGGCGATAAAGAGTGGTGATCATTGGTTTAGCTCCTTCTAGCTCAATAACATGCTATACCCTCTATCAAGTGGCCTTCCAAGAGGTATATCGTTAAAAACCTTGCTATGCTTGTGTAATGTCCCCTTTTTGAGCCATTGTGCAAAGTGACTTAGATATTTGGAAAATTGGAAAATAACTTAAAGCTTGGAGAATGGAAAGTCACTTTGAGTTGTTAAATCATGCAATTAACAATTTTTCCTTAGCAAAACGAAGTTGGATTATGACTTGAAGTAATTTTGTGGTAATTATGGTGAAGTCAAAATTAATTAAATAATTTGCCTTGGAGTGGAGCGACCAACTTGGAGGATGAAAAGTGGGAAAAATAAAGAGAAAATAAAATAATATAAAATGACAAATATAACAATATTTTAATACCAAGGATGGCGTCCCACTTACAAAAGTGACAAATAAAATAATATTTTATTCCTTGACTTGGACGTCCCACTTGGAGATGGCAAAATTAAAAATAAAATATTATTTTATTACGGAGGTGGAATTAAAATCACAATGAATTATGGCAAATTTGGGCACCCAACTTGTGGATTATAAAAAGGGCATTTGGAGGTCATTTTGCATCATTGTGTATTTGTCATTTGATATTGGAGATGTTCTCTTTGAGTTGCAACTTTGTTTCAGCTTATTTTCTGAGGTCGAAAACCCTTAGAAAAATTAGTGGTTTGGACAAAAACCCACTCCACTTTGAGAGGTGAATCCATACGGGGTTTACCATTGGACTTATTTGTAGATTTTTGCATTTGTTTGGAACTACAAGGACATATCATTTTCTGTAGGTTACATCAGCTAGGGTTTGAAGGTCAAATTGACATGATTTGTGCCAAATTGTCAATTTGATAGGTGAAGATTAAAAGATAATTGATTGCAGATCATTGGTGATTGAAATGGCATTGATATCCTAGGGTTTTTGTGAAGAAATTGATCCATTTTGAAGGCAGATCTGAGTTTCCATATTGCTGGCCACTAGGGTTTCTAGAGCACTTGACATCATTGATAGCAATTTGCAGATCTGGGTGGTTATATAGGCAATTTGTGGACTTGTTTGGAGAAGAAAGACATCTAAGATCATTGCCCAGGGTTTCTAACATCATTTGGAGACTAGCGCTCAACATAGGAGGAGAATCATGGCACTTGAATGAAGGTTTTCAATCATTGTTTACATCAGAAAATTGCAGCAGACATTTCTGATTTGGCAGATCAGAATTTTGGAGGCACATTAACCATTCCATTGGCATCAACTATCAACCATTTGTCACCTAGGGTTTGAGCGACTACATTGAGGAACTAGCGCTAGCCTTTGGGAGGAGTTTGAACATCATTTTGGAGCTATCCAGCATTGTTTTCATCAGCAAAAATCATATCAGATCTCAGTGTGAACAGCAGGCATCAAAATCAGTCTTCTATTTGTCTTTTAAGGTTTCATTTTGTGCCAAGAAGAGGTGTAACCCAATCGGGTATGTTTAGACAATTTCATTGTTTCAAATATTTAATTTGAAATAAAATACTTTGCTGTTCCAATCTATATCAGACATCTGATTGTGTTTTCAGTTCATCTATTTGTCATTATTTCATGTATCAAATGGTTCTATATTGATATCATAACATGGCAAATGCATTCACACATTGAAAAATCATAAAAACCATTGAAAACAAACAAGAAACAAAATCAGAAAATTCAGAAAGGTGGATCAGATTAGGCAAGGCTTCTTACAGCTTGTCCAACAAGGCTTGAACATCCCCATGGTACTCTCTTTTCCCTTTTGAAGTGGTAGTAGGCATAATCAAGCATTGGGTTTCCCAATCAACTTGACCATGACGAAACATTCTTTCCATCCTCTTTGCAATGCCAACTCTTGGTGTACCATTGGACATGGCTCTTGGTACCACCTTCTTGCCATCCACATGGAACTTAAGCTCCATAGTTTGGAAGTTCTATGTGATTTCTCCCAAAGAGTGCAGCCACTGAACTCCCACAACAACATCAGTGTCTCCTATGCTAACAACATAGAAGTCATCCTTAACTTCATAATTTTCCAACATAAGATTCATTTTGGGAATTCTCCTTGTGCAATGAAGAGTGAACCCATCAGCTACCATTACATTAAAACCTTCAAACTCTTTAGTCTTCAACCCTCTTCTTGCAACTACTTCATCAATGAAATTATGTGTAGCACCAGAATCAATAAGCACAATGATTTTTTGGCCACAAAGCACTCCACGAATCCTAAAAGGATCATACTTTCGAGCATCTGAAAGTCGTGCAAGAGTACTTTCTAAAGCATTCTTCTCATCTTGGCCTTCTGCCGTGTTTTCTTCTTCATTTTCATCAACTTCAGCTTGCTGTTCCAAATTTTCAAAATCTGATTCTTCCTTAGAAACCACTTCAATATAGTGAACATGCCCCTTTCCAAGGCATCTATGACCAGGAACCCATGGCTCCTTGCAAGTAAAACAAAGTTTCTACCTTCTCAACTCATTTTTCACCTCATCATCCATTTTTTGAGGCAAGCTCTTATTCTAATTAATTTTTTTTCTGAAATGGTTTCTTTGAGGGAAGAACGCGTGAAAAACATTATGGATTCTGGCAAGAGTAGGCGGTAGAGCAAGTCTATAAACAACATGATTGATCACTTCCAGCACATCAAAAGATCCTACGAATCTAGGAGCAAGTTTGGACGCTTTGCCAAACGAAACAAAACTCTTCTGAGGCTTGACCCTCAAAAAGACTGTCACCTATTTTGAAATTTATCTTTCGGAAGAGTAGACTCAAGTACCAAGGCTCTCTTGAAGGCTTCCTGTAGAGATGGCAGGTCAAAAGCTTTGACCAAGCCTTTAAGGGAGTCTGTCAAACCTTCTACAAACAACATAATATCAAGAACCATAACAGCAAGCTTTTGAAAATCAGCAATATAACTCTCAACATTACCAAACTATTTGAGCTGAGCTAGCTCATGGAAATGCACTTCAGGGTCCTTCATATCAAACCTCTCAATTAGTCATCTACTAAACTCATCATATGAGTCTATGAGATTGTGACCTTGAGTGATCAACCTATGGTACCACCACTCATGAGCAATTCCTTCCAAATGAAGTGTTGCAAACTTAATGGCTTCATCTTCCGCCATTGGTCTAGGAGACAAATAGATATCCAATTTTTGAATAAACGTAGGAACTGTGCACTTACTGCTTCCATCAAATGGAGAAAGTGTCAACTTTCCCAAGGCATTCTGATAGTCTCTTTGATGTGTTTGAGGTCTATGCTCATGTCTAAGCCCACCCTTGGACTTCTTTCGATTCATGAATTGATTCAAGGACAACTCATTATGAAGCTCTTGAGGAAGAGCTCGATATTCAGCATAGTAAGCAATAATCTCTGTTGGAATGTGTTGTCATTGATGTCAAAGAAAGATGTCATTGATGTCAAAAGAAAGGTATTGGTAAAAGAGAAAACTCAATATAGGCCGAAGGCCATAAAACATTTCATCAAAGAGGATTGTATGTGGCTGATTTTCAAGGAGTATGGCACCAATTTTTAAGGAGGATTATACCATACCAAGGCTAGTCGACCTTGAAGAATAAAATAAATAAAATCTTATGCTGGCCGATTTCTCCCAAGCACCACCTTTTGTGGCTTGCAAAAACAAGAATTTTTATTAAAGTTTATACATGGGCCAACCCATGTTTGGCGCCTTTGTTTGGTGCTTAAAATAAATTTAATTTAATTTCTAAAGGAGGCCGACCCCCTAGTTGGAGCACTCCACACAAGAGGACAAAAATGGTTATGAAAGGGTGTGTATAAAAAGAAGTCGCCTCCCTTTGTAAAAGACACATCTCTACATGAAATCGCCTCCCTTTGGAAAGTATAAAAAGAGAGAGAAGGTGTGAGTTGAAGGCAAGCAATGCAAAATATATTCATTCCATTTTCAGCAACATTGTGATAGTTGAGAGCAGATTTGTGAAAGAATAACTTGTATTATTGAAGGAAGGATACATATCATTGAAGAGCAGATTTGTGAAGGAAGACATTGAAATATTTGTGATCAAATTTGTGAAAAAGATAGTGCTTGATTTGAATCAGATTTGTGAAGGAAGGATAGTGCAAGAGTTGTAATCAGATTTGTGAAGGAAGGATAGTGCAAGAGTTGTGATCCGATTTGTGAGGGAAGGAGTATCTACATAGATCTTGTGAAAACAATCACTTATAGAAGAATTTGAAGGTTGGTGCCTATCAAAGAAGAGATTGGTGTCTCTTGTTGACTTGGTGCTCAGTTGTGGGGATTGGTGTCTCCAGTGGGTTGGTGCCTGCAAAAAGAAGACTTCTAAAAGAAGTAGGTTGGTGCCTACAAAGAACATCAATATATAAGCAATATTTTCCGTGGTTTTCTCCCGCAAGGTTTCCACGTAAATCGTGTGTTCTTTCTATGTTCTTAATTGCTAGATCTTGCATATGTGTTATTGCTATGGTTGATTAATTTTTGATAAGTAAAAGATTGTCTTATACCGATTCACCTCCCCCTCTCAGTATAACCGTGTGCTCATCAATCTCATCAACCAATGGGACTTCAACTTCTCGCCCATGTACTTCTTCTCTTCAGATGAAAGTAGGCTGAAATGGCCTAGCAGTAGACTCAATAGCAGTTCTATTAGAACAATTATTGTTTTCTGACTGATTGTTTGTCCCAAAGGAGCTTCCTTCACCATTCTGATTTCGAGGCATATTCATATTTTGGTCCATCTTCTAGAGTAACAATGCCATCATGTCCAGCATCACATCAAACTTTCTATCAGTTATGTCATACAGGCTATCATCCACATTTGATTCTTTCCCTTTGTCTGCCATATTCTCTAAGACAACTTCTGGAACAACTTCTAGAATAATTTCTGGAACAACTTCTAGAATAACTTCTGGAACAAATTCTGATTCTGCGCTCTAACTTTCTTTCTTCCTTTCCCTCTGATGATATTGGAACTCTCTATCATTGTTGTGCATGAGAATTGAACTACATCAAAAGGATTAGCTCTAAAAACACAGGTTGGCAAGACCACAAGCTCTGATACGACTATAACGACCCACACCAATTTTTTTTATTTTTTGGCAATATATAAATGCAAATGCAAGTCCAGGCATTTTCTGGACACTAAGATCCCAGTGTGGGTAAGGTGCGAACATATGGTGTTGGACAACACACAACTATCTAGATGAAGGCACTGCTACAATGAACAGGCAGCAAGCTGACCAAAAGAACACAGGCGGCGAAGCCAACCCAAATCAACACCTCTTCAGTGCACAAGTGTGCTGAGTGATTGCAAAGCCACTGGTAGATTACAACGGAATCCCATTCAGCCAAAATGGCTAATAACTATGCAGATCTGATCAATGTCAAAACAGGCTTGAAATGCAGAGGGGTCTAGCGGTGAACCGACCAAGACCTTCTATGATGAATTACTCACAAGTAGCAATATACCATTTTACAATGAAATGAGCATGCAATGCATGATTCCTGACGATACTACCATCTGGTATTAGAACAACAATGTCAAATGCATTATAGAATGCTAAATGTTAAGAAACCAGCTGCAACACATTAATGATATAAATCAGATCAGGAAAACAGACTACAGAACATACATGGATTAGTCCAAAAGAGTAGGAAATGCAAGAGATGATGCTTACATAATGACTGAACACTGCTAGCACAGAAAATCTGATGTCAAAGAAGGTTGGAACTGATCCACTGAAACTGATATTACAACTCAACTGGAAGCTCAAAATGACCAGAAACTAGAAATCACTGAACTCAGCTGAAATGCAACTAAATCATAATAATACTGCCTCAAGAAAATTGGTACAACCTGCTAGGTAATGAGAATACTTGCTGCAGGAGTAAACAAGCTGGTACAACCTTGTTTGGCAGTGGTACGACCCTTAAACAAACCCCCAAACAGCTCTAAGACAAACCAAAACAATATGGCACCTCCTGCAATATGTATGGCCCTCTAAGGAAAAGTACGGCCAAGTTGGTGGGTAGATTTTCTGAACTAAAACAGCTACGACCCCTTTCTGACCTTACACGTTTCAACCAGATGTTGTATGGCATGTTTTTCAAGCATTAATCTGCAAATGCAATAGTATGGCTGGGATAAATAGGAGTCTCCAGCATAAGTACGGCCTCAACACATGTGCTTATGGTACGGCCCTAATTCTTCAGAAATGTACAACCTCTTATCATCATGCAACGCTGCAACTAAATTGATTCCACAATATATGCACTCAGAAAATTCATTAGAAGTTAAAACACATCAAAAGTCTCCATAATATAAGGTATTGCAAAAATCTCAGCTATTCAACACAATGGTGATTTCTGGGTCAAATCATTCTAATCAGCTAGGAGGGATTTCCTCCCCGAAACTGGAATTACTAAAGGGTTTTCATCCTCAAGTAATTAGAACTCAAGTTCTTACTCAAAGCAAAATGAATTAGCCAGGAAGAAGATCTACTGTGCACAAAAACTCTTTATATAGCCTTCTTCAAGAAAAATAATGAATTTTTATTTACTTGTCCTTTTCCCTCAACTTGAGTGATATAAAATGTTATTACCTTTTGTACCCCACTCTTAGCACACTTTATAAAGACATCTTTTAAAAACAACATTTTTTAATAATAAACAGAAGTTGTTCTTTTTAAATTAAAATACAACTTAAAGTTACTTTTTCGAACAACTTAAGTTTAATTATTAAAATATTTCCCTGATTCCTCCCCAGTAGCCTACGGAAAATTAAAAAGATAGGTTAAGGGTCTACGCTCGAGAAGGGGACATGATAGATTTGTCCCTTTTGCAGGAAATTAAGTAATAATGGTGAGGTTTTATAATTAGGACAGTCATATTTATATGACTTATAAAAGCAAAATTCTGTCATAGCAGCAGTCATGTCTCGAAGCAGAGAGCAGTTGGATCTTCATCCCCTACAGCACAGTTTTAGCTAAAGTCAGCAGTCTTCAGCAGCAAGCAAAGCAAAATTCTGTCATAGCAGCAGTCATGTCTTGAAGCAAACAGCAGCTGGATCTTCATCACCTACAGCATGGTTTTAGCAAAAGATCAACAGTCTTCATCAGGGAAAACTGTCACAGGAGTTGATCATATTTTCACCAAGTCTCATGCATAAGACAGTAGTTTCCAGCCTCAAACAACACTGATTTTTGGTACTTGCAATAGACAAATTTCAACTTTGAATAGTGAGAAGGGTTAAATCCTTTGCAAATGGTGTAAAGATTCAGATAGAAATAGTTGTTTGTGCAGACAAATTAGCAGGCTTGAAAGCACTTTACAATGATAGAACAGTCAGGACTGTAGTGAAAAACATCACTTTTCTGTCACTAATAATGTTGCTGTGATTGTAAAGACAACAATTGTTTGATCATAAAATCAGGGTCCTACTTCTCCATTCAGTGCCACTGTGAAGGAGGTTCAAATGCAATTGCTAATCCACTTAACTACTTGCTAGTTCAGACCATATTTAATGAGAGTTTCTTCTATCAATTCCCAGCTGCACCTATCAAAAGCCTTGGAGATATCCAATTTGATCATTATCCTTGGCCTCTTCTAGATTCCTAACGAATGAATCAACTCTTGAACAGCTATGATATCTGCAGTTAGATCACTATCCCTGGCCTGTTCCACATTCTTTAAGAATGAATCCACTCTTGAACAGCTGTATATTATCCATGATTTGTCTTCCTGAGACAAAATCTGATTGTGATGCTGAAATTAATCTAGGAAGAAGAGGTTTTAGTCCTTGGGCTTTTGTATTTGATAGAATTTTTAGGTTATGTTACACAATGTTCTCAGTGTGTACCAATCTAATCAGTGTGCTTGAGCAGTTTTTGGAATAAGGACTAGTTTGGTCTTGTTCAACTGCCTTAGCATCTGTTTGTTTTGTATTGATTCCTGTGTCATGGCCATGAGATGTTCTTTGATTATTCCTAAAAAGATTTGGTAGAAGTGGGCTGTGAAGCCAGTTGGCCAAAGGGCCTTGTGTCCACATTCCAAGGAAGCTCGGAAGATGTGCAATTGCCACTTCCATCTATTTTTCCTTGCTTTGAGGTTTCCAAGATAAATGAGTGTCTCTATGGTGTGATGTGGTATTGTTTATGTTGTTTATGGAGTATAAATCATCCTCTGCACTTATATGCACACTCTAGCTCTAATTCAGAGGAATTCCAGTATCAATTGGATGAAAATTCAAGTAGCATAGCACAAACTAAAATAATTTTTTAACACTAATTTACACGAGTATATATCTTGTAGTTAACGGGTCAATGAGCTTGCCCCCCAAGTCTACATTTAAGGGAGGAGTGTTAAACAATCCTTGACGTCCATAGAAGATACAGCCACAACAATTAAAATGAGTTGAGGTGTCAAGAAGCCTTTGCAATAGCAGACACCAGTATATATATATATATATATATATATATATGAGCAATGTCTCACCAATCTACCTCCCTCTCTTGTGCAAGCAACAATAATATCTAAAGGGATATTAACGCCTACAGCATATGCAACAAGATGAAAGAAAGAAGCAATCAATCTAGTAGCTCTTGGGCCTCCACGGAGATTCTATGCTTTAAGGTGGTGAACTCACGAAGAAAAAGGATCAAACATCTCTGATAAGGGTAGCAGAAAAATGTGAATAAAATGCTCCTTAGTCTCCACCTCTAGGAGAGAATAAAGGCAGAAAATCCTTTCACTTTTGTAAAATACAGTGGTCAATTTCAAATTGAAGCTGGTGGAAGAACACTCTCAATTGGCCAAGGGGAATTCTGAGACGATGAGATAAATGATATTGAAGATAATTGGATCAAACAATGGACCCATTTGCAACTTGTAAGAAGTATTCAGCATAGAAAGCCAGTTTGGGGCTAAGAAAGAGCATAGGGGAGGTCCAAGTTATAGCAAAAATAATGTCCTTTCTAACAGAACAATTGAGCGCCTCCTTCCCAAGCAGAAGGCTTCAAGGGGCACCTAAGTACTTGAAAGGAGGCAGCATGTCCAAAGAAAAGCCGACAGATTGGAAAAGCAAACAAACCTCAAGAAACCAACAAAGTCAACACCCAGAAGACCTAAAGAGACAATCTCATCAAAGGAACTAAGCGCCAAAAAAGGATACTTCCCACAAGTCAAACCAAAATCACCCATAAATCTAAGTGTGTGTATAAACCAAGTGAGCCTAAAGATACCCTCAACGCGAAGGGGTTGGATGGTGAAGTTGGCTTGAACAATACATTGAAGGACCGTCCATTTGCACCAAAGCATAATCCTCTCCACTCACTAGACCCCAAGCTAGGGCCCCAGACCACTGTACTGTAAAGCATTATGGCCTTGATCATTGCATGCATCAAAGAGGCGCATCTTCGAAGGAATATCCTAGAAATGTGCCTACAATCATTGGCACTCTAGAACAGAGAGTGAGGTGTATCCCTTGCAAAGACAAGACTAAGAGGCAAGTGCAAAGAATGAAAAAGGCCAATGAGCATGAAGATACTCTCAAGGCAAAGGGATTGGGTGGCAAAGTCAGCTTGAACAATACATTGAAGGACTATCCATTTGCACCAAAGCATACACTAAACCATAATCATCTCCAATCATTAGACCTCAAGCTAGGGCCCCAAACTTTTGATCCCTAAAGCATTGTGGCCTTGATCGTTGTGTGTGTCAAAGAGGTGCATCTTTGAAGTGATATCCTAGAAATGTACCTGAAATCATTGACACTCTAGAACAAAGAGTGAGATGTATCCTTTACAAAGACAAGACTAAGAAGCAAGTGGAAAGAAAGAAAAAGACTAGAGAACTCCCAAATAAGTTTAAGAAGTGGCGATCTCCATTGGACCCCTTTTGTAGAAGAAATGAATCTTGAAAAGAGCATCCTTGGTGGTATTGAAGATGATAACCTTAGTTTTACTAAGGTTGACCCCAAGCTAGGGAAGGTCACAAAACTCAAAAAGGGCATCAAGTTATCACTATAAGTTGTCAAGAGTATGTGAGAGGAGGACCACATCATCAGCAAAGAGCAATATAGAAATCACAACATGGTTGAAGCAAGCATCCATCATCCACATGAAAATGTTGTCTAAGAAAATCCTCAAGCTCATAAATGTAGATGCCAAAGAGAGTTGGTGAAAGAGGGCAACCTTGCTTAAATCTAATAGTACTCTTGACAAAGTTAGAGAGACCATAAAGAGTTTGGAATCATCCAAGATATTGTTGTGCAAAGATTGGAGAATCTATTCGAAAAACTATTCATAATTTTCAAACATTTGTGTACTTGACCATCGACTCACCTAGACTAACAAGTCGAACCATAAAGAGAGTTGTTGAAGAGAGCAACATTGCTTGACTCTAATAGTACTCTTGACAAAGTCAAAGAGGCCATAAAGAGTTTGGAATCATCCAAGATATCGTTGTGCAAACATTGGAGAATCTATTCCAAAAACTATTCATAATTGCCAAACACTTGTGTACTTGACCATCAACTCGCCTAGACTAACAAGTTGAACCAATTTAACTTATTTTCTATGACTCAAGTTGGCACGTGGGGAGTACTTTGAAACCTCACAGTCTCAACAATGCAATATAAATATGACAAGCGGAAACACTAATTCAATGTAGTGCTCAACTATCCATGTATGCTTGAAAGAAGATCAGTTATTCAAGTTACAATTAGCTCATTCAAGGATAGATTGCAATAAATATATACCTTGATTAGGCAAGGTCACTAAATACAAAGCTAGTCATGATTACGTCCAGCACACACCAAGATAACTCAAGAATCCAACACAATATATTTCCTAATGATCCACCAGTTATGCAACAAGCAAAATATATGGATAAGTTCAGGTCAGTACATTCAAGCACTTTCCCTCAAATTTTCTTGGTGTTTGTCATTCTCCCATGCACTTAAATCAACATGCAGTTCAAAATCCTGAAAAGATCAAAACAATTAAAAAGCATTAATATAAGAACCACCACCAAACAAAAAACAAATTCATGCCTTCAAACGGCATTAATGAAGAGAAAAATGAACATTCTATTTTATTTGAAGAAAAGAAGAGAGCGCTAGATTAAAAAGTAAAAGAAACCAACTTTAGAAGGAAAAGGCAATTTTTGTATTGAGAAAATATATCTCGAATAGAACAAACCATGCAACCCATGTGTCCAATGTCTTATTGACTTTTTTTCAAAGTCTGAATTAAAGTCTTACATTTCCATAACAAAATTTTTTTGGTAAGTTAACAAGCCTACCTAGTAAGATTATCAAATTATTCAAAGACTTGAAATTACATTATTATACCATAAATGTGAACACCACTCAAGAACATTAGTTTAAGTACATTCACCAAAATGGGTGGCTTAGATTGTTCACCCATATGAACTTTGTATCAAAAGTCAGAAATAGAAGTCTTTACCATTTGTTGTAACATAAGAATGACAGTTGGCTAGAACCAAAATTAAGAAGGATAAAGCTTTAATATATGAATTAATATAGTTTTGATTGAAAACAATGGTTCAAACCAAAACCTTGCCAATATGAATATGTACACTACTAAATATGAAAAAAGAGATGGAAAAACATGAGAGAAAATCTACATAACCACTCGAAAGATATGTAATTTAGCTTCAAATTGACCACAATTTTATGACGTTTGGCTTAGAACCAAGGGTGCTAGAAGAACATAATGGGATTGTCAAAAATGACATGTTTGCATTCACAACTTTTGTCACAATACACATCACACTTTTCTACATCAAATTCAGAATACATAAAATGAAAGGGAAATATATATTCATTATTATGTGATATTACGGATTTGAAATTTGCAGGAAAATTTAGTAGCAAATATTGGGAACAATTGTTCCATCATTCTGCACCTATCCATTTTAAAGTTAAGTGCGTACCTAAAGTGTATTACATTTACATTATGTATAACACGACATTATGGGGTAATCAGGAAAAATGAAAATTGTCTTGCAAACCATTGGATTCCTCCTAAGGAAGGCTTCTTAAAGCTCAATTTTGATGGAGCTGCTAAAGGCAATCAGGGTCTTGCAGAAGCAAGGGTGGTCATCCATTCTCCTACAAGATCCTTTGTGAAAGGTGGATCTTTCTTCCTTGGACCTAAATCTAAAAATGAAGCAGAGGTTTTAGTGCTCCTTGAAAGTTTGAAACTAGCAAAATCTCTGAATTGTCAGCATCTGGAGATTGAAGAGATTCTCTTGTCATCAATAAGGGGTGCCTCATGGATAGTTTAAAAGATTGGAAATTAAAAAGTTTTCATTGAGGAAGCGAAGCTGATCAGAGACAGCTTTGAAGATATTAAGTAGAGTCATTGCTTCAAAGAAAGTAATGGTATAGCAGATTTTTTAGCAAATGCAAGTGTTTCCTAATCTCCCTTGTCAGCATCTGGAGATCAAAAGAGATTCTCTTTTCATCAATAAGGGGTGCCTCAAGGATAGTTTAAAAGATTGGAAATTAAAAAGTTTCATTGAGGAAGAAAAGCTAATCAGAGACAGCTTTGAAGATATTAAGTACAGTCATTGCTTCAAAGAAAGTAATGGTATAGCAGATTTTTTAGCAAATGCAAGTGTTTCCCAATCTCCCTTTATGACTAAGATAAGTGTTGTTTCTAGCAAATGGCCAATTGGAGACATTCTTGAGGCCGAGGCATTGCAATTATTTCCACCACCCACTTTGAACTTTTGTACTCCATCATTTTGATTTAATATAATTGCATTGGGAAAGTGTTATGAAAACCTGGTTGCTGAGAGCCTGAGAGTACTCCAAATATTGCCTTGTGTGTAGAGTTCAAGCTACATGCAGGATAATTATGCATCTGTCATATGAGGTTTGTGCAAAGCAGCTATTAAATAAGCTCAGATGGTATTTTTTCTTCGCATCTCCATTTGATTTTAGCTCCATGCTATGTCATTTCGATTTGCAGCTTTGCTTGGCAGTTGGTCTCTATAGATTTTATCAATATGTCACAAGGGAAGCATGGTTGGGATAACCATATAGTGGTGTTGTGTCTGATCTCAAGCTGAAGCACACTTTCCAACCTTGAGATGCATGCAACAGATTCTGTGGTGCATGAATGAATTCGTCATGTCCCTTCCCCATATTTGGAGGTGTTGTGTGTGGAAGCGAGTTTGACTGAGGATGATATGTTGCTGGGTGGTGGAGGTGTATGCACTGTGTTTCATGGTGGATCCTTTGTTTTTCCTCAGTCTTCTTTATCTTGCTATGAAGATGTTGCCATATTTTGTCAATATAATGCTCTGTATATAGACAACCTTAGGGTCATTTTTAGGAATGGCAACCAAGCAATATCTAGTCTTTAAACCCTCCACTTTCAAAGGACTGGTTATAAGGGCAACTAAGAGAGATTTTGTTGACCATGGTGTTTTGGTTATCACAAAAGATGGAGCCGCTACAGCTGCACCTGCACCTTTTTAGTAAGATTTTGGGATAATGTTTTCATTTCAATATGTAATGACTATGTTTTGTCTGGGTCTTATTGGGATAGCTATTATGCCAAGATTCACTTATATCAGCTTTAAGCCTTTATTTATATGTTTTACTTCAATGGGTATGGGCCCCTATAGAACCCACATCTAAATTATCAAAAAAATACGTTATTATTAATTTGACTAAACAATATGTTGATATAAAGTATAAAAATGCCATTTCTTTGTCCCCTTTGATATTCAAAGTAAAGGCTAAAGTGGTGGGCTGAGGTACATATTATCCATGTGGCAGTTATGAACTTATGGTTGACATCAACACCAAAACTTTTCTCGTTCCTAGTCAAGAGATATATGGTCTCGCATTTGTTTTTGCACCATTGTTTCTTTTTGAGCATGATGACAATTGCTAGATCCCTTTAACATAGCATTTGTTTATTTTCAAATAACAATTCGATTGCATTTTGTATCACGAAACACATGTACATGCATAGATTAAGTTAAATAGAAAAAGATAGATAATCATTCATCTTCATGTGACAGCATCCTATAGATAACATTTGTATTAATAAAAATTTAGAATCATGTTGTACACTGTTGAACACAATGAGGTGCTGAGAGGGGTTGGGGGGGTGGGGTGAATCTGAAATCAGCACACTTAAAAACTTCAATCAAACATTTATTGAAAAAACCGAATAGCTTTGAAAACATGAAGGAAAACATGCAAATCAAGAGTCAACACAGAACACCAGTATTTTTTACGTGGAAAACCCTAAAATAGGGAAAAACTACAGTGAGGATTAGCTCACAATATAATATGCTCACTGCAAAAGTATTATAACATTGTTTTAGGGCTTCAACCCAAGGAAGCTACTATTCCCATAATGCTCAGCTCACTGCTATTACAATGATAATATAGATATAAGGACTGCTATGGAGAACACATCTATTGTATGTTGATGGTGCAGTGTGCTGTTCTTGCTCAATATTTGCCTGCAAACTGATTCTATGCATTTCATATCTTCTTCTACCCTATTATATTCTTATTCACCTTCATTAACTTTCAAATGAATTATATCTTCTACATATATCCTCTGCAAGATCTTGAAACATTGATTAGGTCGACATCCAAAACAATATTGAATGTAACATGTAGCTAGTCACTGGTCGGCCTTAACACATGCAAAATGATGACAAAGCTTGTTGCGGACCTCAAGGCATTATGAAACACATCAGGACACATCATTCCATACCTTCCAGACTTGGAGAAACAAGTTAGAAGCCTCCGCATGCAATAGGTACTTAACCAGTCGACTCATATTGCTTGACATTGTTGACTGTTCATCTTTCAACTTCCGGGAAGAAGCCAAAAACTCAATGCAGACCAAAGATTCAATCATTTAAGAGCTCAATAACAATCATACACCTTATCAGAGAAGTATTATACCAACCTATGCATCCGCAAGACAAGAAATGTATCAATCTGTAGAGAACAGAGTCTTCTGGACCGTATGTAATGCTTCATAACCCAAAATATGATATTGCGGTGAAGTGCAGGGTCTGGAACCTTCTAGAAATGATCAAAGATATCAATGGATGCTACTCATCGGATCCGCACACCATTGTCTGAAGTTTCCAGATGAATTCAAGAATGGCTTAGGTACTTGGAGTTCCAGAAGACAGTTATACTTACAACTTTGCTTACAACTATGATATTTTGATGTGGTGCCGGAAAATGAGAATTATCTATATGCGGATCATATCTGATGTGTCTTGGACCATATACCACCTCCACACAAGCTTTGATAATAGATTTATACATGTTTCATCTTTTGAAGAACTTAACTTATATATTCAAACTCCAGGATACAGTGTGATGCCTCTGTCACTCGAGTAATGTCTCTACGGACCACTAGAACACTTGAAACCTCATCATAGCATATAACATACTGATCTTAGTCATTTCTTAGAACCGCATGACAAACAGAGCTCTTCCGGAGGAATGCGGAGCATTCCATTGTCTCTCTATTACTACTATGCTCTGTCTCAATGATGGTCGATGTACTAACCCTTGTAACTTTTCATGCTAAGTAAGTGAGGCTGAAACCTTAGATATATCATGTCAATTCATGTCAGAAGCTATCATTAGAACCGCATGGCCAAATCTTTCTTTGCGGAGAAGTGCGGACCAATTCAAGTTGACTCTGCCTTAGGTTTTGCACTGAGAATGCCTTAGACACTTTTCTACTCCTTACCTTAGAGTGCGGTACTCCCAACTGATGAGATATGTGAGTATATATGCAAAAATCGTGCAAGGATAGGGTTGTTTACCTCCGCATCATGTTCAAGCCCAAAAATGATCCATACTTAGACTTTTTCCCTTTTCTCCCAGACTGATCTATCTTAACCATCCTGACTCTAAGTTTGTCTGTACATTTCCATCTATTATGTTGACATCAATGACAACACATGTGGCCAACATACACATCTTTTGGATTTATGGATGATGTTTTTCTATTTTTGATTTCTTATTATAGTTTCTTTCCCCATGTAATACATGAATTCTAGCAATTTAGAGAGATGTCCACATATCTTCTAGCATAGTAGCATATATTGATGATTTATCATAATTAATCATGTTAAAACGCAGATTGCTATGCTCCCTGATTTTTTCAGTGAAAAACCCACAATTTTCTGAAAATAAAACACACCAAAATGAAAATTTTCCAATTTCATGCCAATTTAATCGTTATTAAAACATAGATTGCAATAAAAACATGATTTTTGGGGATGACTAGCATTATTTGTCTATATATATGAATTTTCTAATTCTTTTCCGTTCTGCAACAATTTTCGATTTTTCTAGAGTTCTTTAGGCTCGGGTGATGTTGGTTGCTCAAAATCAACAAACTTGACAACAAAGTTACAAACTACATTTGATCACACAACCTTGGATTGACTTTGCATATTCTACAAATCTAGACTCTACCCTATAATTTCTAGCCTCCAAGTAAAGTATTTTTTTAATATTACTTCATTTTAATTTATAAACTCCACTTTAATTCATATTATGGACTAACCTTGAGGCTAAACCCTAATTTTTTTCAACTTTTGGGATAAGTTTAGGGTTTTATTTTTATATTTTAAAAATATAAAAACATAACCCTAGCCCTAGCCTCAACCCCAAAAAAACAAAGGTTTAGTGTTAGGTTTAGGTTGTGATATTATTTTTATTAGACCCTAGCCCTAACCCTATACCCTGAAATTATTTTAAGGTTTGGTTTAGGGTGAGAGTTTTTTGTTTAGTAAGTACACCCTAACTCTAACCCTAAACCCTGAATTTTTTTCAAGGCTTGGGACTAGGGTTAAGGTTTTTTGTTAGTGAGTATGCCCTAACCCTAGCCCTGAACCCTGAAATCTTTTCAAGGTTTGGGATTATGGTTAGGGCTTTTTGTTAGTATGCTCTAACCCTGAACCTTGAATTTTTTTTAGGGTTTAGGGTTAGGGTTAAGCTATCTTTGGTAAGTACACCCCAATCCTAACTTTTTTCAAGGTTTAGAGTAAGGATTAGACTTTTTTGGTTAGTAAGTAGGCCCTAATCCTAACTTTTTTCAAGATTTAGTGTAAAGGTTAGGGATTTAAGTATGCCTTAAACAATGCATGAATTGTTTGAACAATTTGATGAGGCAATCATTGAAGTACGACCACAAAATGTGGTCCAATTTATTACAATAATGTTGTTGTTTGTGTTGTTTTTGAGAGACCTCTGATGGAGAAGTATCCACTATGTTTTGCAAACCATGTGCAATATATTGTCTTGATCTAACCCTAGAAGACATTGGCAAAGGTTACTGGGTTAAGCATGTATTTGAGAAGACACACACAATTACCAAACTATATACAATCACAAAGGGTGTTGAGTATGATGCACACCTTCATAGAGGGCAAGAAACTTCTTCGACCAGGGGTGACGAGATTTGACACCCACTACTTTGCATTCTTGACTATTTATTTGCAAAAGATGAAGTTGAGTCTACCTTTGTCAGTACTATGAATGGCAATATTGTGGCTAGCTATGTTTTTTCAAAGAGTTTTTAGCTAGGCAACAAATTGTCCACTTTTCATAGTCTCTAGTCAAAGTTTTGAGATTAGTTGATGGAGATAAATGCCCCATGAGCTATTTGTACGAGGCCATGGATAGGGCCAAGGAAGCTATCAAGAGTAGAATGGAGAGTGACAGGGATAACTACATGCCGCTATGGAAAATCATCGATGACAGAAGGGATCGACAGATGCATTACCCCCTCCACACCATTGCATACTATCTAAATCTATCATTGTTCTATAGTGCCTCAAAACCTCTTCAAATGCATGGAGAGAATGTTCCCTAATCCAAAGGACCTACGTGCAACTATGGCAAAGTTACCCATATACAAGCACTCAAGGGGTTTGTTTCCACTGTTGCTATCACACAAAGCAGGGCTAACTTCAAACCAAATAATTATTAGTATAATAATGTAATAAAGTGTATATAATAAGTGTAGTTCGATATAGGTCCTTAAATTAGGTAGTTGTAGTAGTCATACCATTTAATATGGTAGTTGTAATAGTACATTTTCTAATCTATATAATGCTACTTTCACTCCTTGTGAACCAAATCTTTCTAGCAAATCTCTCATCTATTTTATTTGCATTTTTACTAACATTGGTATCAGAGCTATAAGGGTAGGGTTTGGTCGTGCAAAGAATGTTAGGAAGATGTCGTGATGGGTCAAATAGGGCATGGGCGTCTACGGGTTTCCCAGTCAAAATTGCATCCATTTTTCATCTGCAAAAATCGCCAAGTCTACAGAGTCAAGTGGCAGCTAGGGCACAGTAAAAATCACGAGTTTTTATTGAAGGTCGTGAGTAGAAAAATCACTGAAAAACATAGGCAGTTTTTTTTTAAAAATTGCAGGTAGTTGTTGGCTGAAAATCGCAGGTAGTTTTTCTGCAAAAATTCGCAGGTTAAAAAGGTAAAAAATTGCCTAGAAGAACTAAAAAACGTAGGCTATTTTTCATCATTTTCTGCAAAAAAAATCTCAATTTTTAGGGCACCCGATTTCCCAGTCGCGACTAGGGCATAAGATAGAAAAACAAACTGAAACGGCATGGCTAGGGCATGCAAAAAATTGCAGGTTAGAAATTTAATATTTTGCAGCGATTTTTTGTGCACAAAATTCATCATTTTTGCCTTCAATCCTCAAAATCCATAGCTAGGGCACAATTTTACGTGGTATACAACCAATTTCAAAGTCAAAAATATCAGCTGTTAGGGCATGTAACAAAAATTATTTGGTAAATTTCTAGGTTTTTTACCAATCTCAGTTTCAGAAGGGTTTCTAAATATCCAAGGTTTCAAATTTACAAGGGTTTGAAAAATTTTCGGAATCAGATTTAAAATTTTCGGGAAAATTTTCTGGGTCAAATTTAAAGGGGTTGTTCAAGCTTTGGAAATAGTTTATTTTTTGGGATAATGGCCAACATTCAAAATCTAGTGTTGCCAAAGGCACAAAAACTCACTAAGAAGAGTTATAATATCTAGAATCACAAAATACTCACGATCATTGAGTATAAGATGTGTGATAAAATTATCCTAGGGACCTTAACTAGACCTACAACCAACCCAAATGATTTTGACAACCATCACCAGGAAGCCCTACTGTTAATCAAGCTGTCATTGTTTGATGATTTAATCCTTGAAGCCTAGAACACCACATCTACACATACACTATGGGATAACCTCAAAAACAAGTATCAAGTCTTTGAGAAAAGTCGGCTTTTGTATTTGAAGAATTTGTTGTTTTCTACAAAACTGCATAAGGGTGGGTCACTGTCAGAACATCTAAAAATCAAGGATATTAGCGATCAACTTACTGCCATCAACAAAGCAGTAGATGATGAGAACATGGTTGCTTTGACCATTAACAGCCTACCACCCTCCAATGAGACCTTTGTGGAATCATTGAATCTACTGGCTGAAAGTCAAACTTTGACTTTTGATAAGGTGAGTCAGTATCTATTGCCAAAGGAGCGAAGACACAAAAAATAGGGGAATCTACATCTAGGACCATTAAAAGTGCTTTTGCTGCTTGTTTTAAGAGCAAACCTTAAAATTCTTCTGGCAACACTTATTTTTCCACTCAATCCAAGAAAAGATGAAATGCTTTTATTGTAACAAATTTGAACATGTTAAAAAGGAATGCAAGAAAAGGCTATACAATCTCTCTCGCAAAAAGCACGGACAAGTTAATATGGCCATTGTCGAGGAAGAGCATCGTTCAAATGACGAGTTTGGGCTCATGGCATCTCTTTTAGATAGCATTGACAATAGATACTAGTCTTTTGATTTAAGAGCATCCTGACACTTTACGTGTCACAATGACTGGTATGTAAAGTTTACTAATGATTCTATTCATAAAGATACTACTTCACTTGGTAATGGTAGATCACATGTGGTCGAAGCAACAGGAGATGTTAAGGTTGTATTAAATGATTCTCTAAAAATTTTGGTACACGATGTCTGATATGTTCCTACCATGAACAAGAATTTATTATCTATTAGTCAACTCGTAGATTGAAAACTCACCGAAATTTCGCCGAGTTTTTTTTTGAAAAAGAGTTTTTTTGACTTTATTTCACAGTCTTTTCTGCCGAGTTTTGCCGAGTCAAAGCCAAAAACTCGGCGAGTTTTTGGCGAGTACTCGCCAAAGACTCACCGAGTCTGTACCAAAAACTCGCAGGTGCAGGGATAAAACGAATTTGCAGCCAGAAAAGGGAAAACATAAACAAAAATTAGTTTTTTTGAGCTCTACATACCACCCCCCCAAAGCAAAAATAGTCCATTTGCAACGTTGTGGCATCGAAAAGATCGGATTCAAACGCCATTTTTTGCGGATTTTGAAGGCAAATTTGAATCCCAGGTAAGTTTTTGTTTTTCAATTTTTCTTTTTGTTTAATCATTTTTTTTGGTTCTTGTTGCAAAATATTGAATCCACATTGAATACAAAATCTTCATAGAGCAAAAATAAGCTTCATTTTTGCATTTAGATTCCAAAAAACAAGATTCTTCACTATTTTTTGTGGATTTTTTCCATGATTTTCGCTATTTTTTTTAATTTTCAAACCTAGGTTCATTTTTTTATTGTAAATCTATTTTGTTGTTTAGATTAGTTAATTTATTGACTGATTTAATCATTGAAACATATTTGTATCAATTTAAATCAAATTTAGAGAGATTTTTTTGTATTAAAAACCTAATATGTTGTACATTTTTTTGGTATGTGTAGGTTAAATTCGCACTATAATGGCTTCTGCTTCAACCTCAGCCTCAAGCTCCAAACCATCCGCGCCCATGCCATCGTCATGGGTTCCAAGCACTCGTCCTCCAGGAGCCAGAGACCCAACATGGAAGTATGCTGTGAGAGGACCAAATCTTGGAATGGTTGTTTGCAGTAAATGTCAAAAGGTATTACATGGAGGCATAAATCGGCTCAAATACCATCTTGCAGGCATTGCTTGTCATGATGCCAAGGGTTGTCTTAAGACCACAGAAGAGATAAAACAAGAGATGAATGCCCTACTTGCAGCTACCAAAAAAAGAAAATTGCAAAGGGAGAGGACAAAGGCAGCCATAGCAGCAAGCATAGATGGTGCTGGTGGACATGGTCATGAGCAAATGCAAGTGGACATAGAGTTTGAATCAAATGAGGAGACAAGTGAAGTTGATGTTAACATTGTGGGCTCTCTTCGTGGTCCACGCATTCATGGCACACCAGCCCCTAGGCCCCCCATTTCCTCTACTTCGAGTAGAATGCCACCGCCGGGGTCTAGATCTTCACGCACACCACAGTTTTTTTTTGTGCCAAGAAACACACCAGGAGCACAGCCATCATTGGAGGCTACAGGGTGGAATAGGGAGGTGCATCAACATGCCGACATGGCATGTGCAGACTTTTGGTATTTCAATAACATTCCATTCAATGTGGCGAGTAGTCCCTATTGGCACAATTTGGTTACCGCATTGACAATATCGGGAAAAGGCTACAAGCCACCTTCTCACAAAGACTTGAGTGGGAGGTTAGATATTAGTCAATTTAAATTTTATGCTAAGTTTATCATTTAAATTTTATGTGATTAGTTAATTTATGTTAAGTTATTTTTTGTTTAAACAATAAAATTTTGCACTTATTTTAATTTTTACTTGTAGCTTGCTCACAAATGCAACCGAAAGGGCAGTGCAAGTAGTGGAAGAACAAAAGAAAGAATGGAAGAAACATGGCTGCACCATTGTTTCCAATGGGTGGACGGATGGGAGAAACAACCCATCCTTAATTTTTTTATTTCTTCAAAAGGTCAAGTTGTGTTTTTGAAATCAGTGGATGCCTCCAACAAAATAAAAAATACAGAAACATTGTGTACATTGTTGGAGGAAGTTGTCATGGAGGTGGGAATAGATAATGTTGTGCAAATCATCACAGATAATGCAACAGCATATGTGGCAGCTGGGAGATTGCTTGAGGATAGACATCCTACACTTTTTTGGACACCTTGTGCGGCACATTGCCTTGACCTTCTTTTGGAGGACATAGGCAAACTTGATTGGGTGGCACCAATTGTAAATGATGCAAGGAGCATAACAAAATTTATCTACAATCACCCTTGGGTTCTTAGTTTGATGAGAGATCATACGAAAGGGAAAGAGTTGGTGAGATCGGGTGCCACAAGGTTTGCAACGGTTTTCTTGACATTGCAAAGCATTATTGGTTCGTCGAATGCTTTGAAACAAATGTTTGTGTGTCTAGCATGGCTAGAATCATCTTATAAAAAAAAACCCTGAAGGAGAGAGAGTTGCAAGCATAGTGTTTGATAAGCTCTTTGAACAAAGAGCTATAGAGATCGTGAAAGTAGCCTCAAACTTTGATTTTAAATTCAAATTGAGTATTTTATTTCTTAATTTAAGTCTTTCATTATAAATTTGTAATTTTAATCTTTTTGTATTTGTAATGTAAGTGTCAGAGCCCTTGGTTAGAGTCCTTCGCTTGGTAAATGGCGATCAAAACCCAATGGGATATATTTATGAAGCCATGGATAGGGCCAAAGAGGCTATAAAAAATTATTACATGGGGCACAGCCTCAAATTTGATCCCATATGGGAGATTGTTGATAGGAGGTGGAACAATCAACTCCACCAACCCATCCATGCTGCAGCATACTATTGTGACCTAATCACACACCACCCCATTGCAAATGGGGACCCCCTTTTTTTTTGAACTCTGACGCTTTGCATTAGGTCTTGGATGATGTCTTAGGTTTATTGCATGATGAAGTCAGTGGTTGTTCAAGTTCTCAGTCTAGTTTTTATTTAAGAGTCATTTGCTTTCGTTCTGAGACTAATCCAGATGTGTTTGAGATCCTGAAAATGACTAAGTCTGGTATCCTGATATCCTAAAAATCCTGAAAAATTGACTAAGTCTGAAATCTGGTGGATCCTCCAAATTCTATAATCTACATGTTAAATCCGGTGGATCCAAGACCTATCTCAAACATCCTGAAAGGTATATTGAAAAATCTTCTGACTTATACTTAAATATATTTTTCAATATACCTATCCTCAAGGACTTTCAGTTCTGGGTGCGAATTTGCTCTAGGATCTTAAGCGCATTTTCCCACCTTTGCCAACCCAAATCAGTGCCTTAGATTGAGATTTAAATGTGCGCCTAGAGGAGAACACACTTCCAACCACTCCAAAATGTGCGCCTTGATTGAAACTGAATGTAAGAAATCCTTAAACATCAAAAATTTGACAAAGAAATCATTCAAGAATCTAGGCGCCTTTGCATGTTCAAATGATCATCAAATTTCGCCTTAAGTTGAAGTGGATGAGTATAGGCACCAGTCCTTGTTGTTCTTGTCATTTTGGGCGCCTTGATGTGAGATGAGGTCTAATGATAGATGGCGCCTAAAGAGATATCTCCCTCTTCAAGATTCTAGGATTGGTCTAAGTCCACAAAAGACACATTATGACTTAGGTGCCTTTCATGTTCAAACCATCAACCAATTGCGCCATTCCTTGTTATTTTTGTCAGTTGGAGCGCCTTGGAGATTGAATGGTGTCTAGACTAGGATCTAATGCTCAAACAAGACAAGTGGAAGACTAGAAGGTTTGGGCGCATTCCTCCATCTCTATAGCCTTCTCTAAGTGCCTTTGATATGGAATGAAGTGAAGGAAGATCTAGGCGCCCTCTAACATTCAAACAACCTTACATTTGCGCCTAAGGGAGAAGTGGAGGCGCATTTCAATCATTTAAGAGTCCATTTGGCGCCCAGAGGTAAGCATGCTTGAAATTATGAATCTTGAAGGTATTGAAGCTTGACAAGTTTACAAGAGTCTTTACAATGCCCTGGATGCATGAGAATTGAAGTAAACATCTATCCAAGACAAGGCACCAATTCCTACTTAGAGCATCACATATTTGCGCCTAGGCATGAGGAAGCTTTAAACCTTGCAATTTGATGTTACCTTGATCCAAAATTGAAGAAATCAACTAAGTTAGGCGCATTTTCCTATCTAAACTAACCTCTAATGGAGCCTTAAGTAAAAATGTATGGGGAAAAATCTAGGAGTTGAGCGCCATGAAGAAAGGGTCATCCTAGGACAAGCCTTAATGTTTAAATATAGCAAGTATGGGCCAAGTAATCTAAGGCGCACTTTCACCTCCATGCAGACTTCAATGAGCGCCTTGGGAAGAATCACATCAATTCACACTTTGAAGTGGGCGCTTTAAGAAAGGGAAACATCCTAAGACATTTACACTTGTTGAGATAATCAAAATGACAAAATCAAGCCCAAAAGTATCTTAGGCGCATTCTCTTGCCTCTAGACACCCAAATGTGCGCCTCAAGTAGTTTAAGGCAGGATTCAAGGAGGAAAGGCATTAGATTATCCAAGTTGAGCCATTATAAGTTATTCCAAGTCAATTGAAGTCATAAAATATCAAATGCAAGGTTAATTTAGCTTAGGCGCACTTTTGCTCCCAATAAACCATAAATGTGCACCTAGATTGGAGAAAGGTAATTCATATGTTTGAAGTGGTTTCTTTGTGTTAGAGTGATTGATATTATTTTTCTATGTTGTAGGAACGTTGGTGGAGATAAGGAGTCATATGAGGAGCTAACACCTGGAGTCACCTTCATCCAAGGAGTGAAGTCAAGAAATTGCTATTGCAGAGGAAACACCACTTCAAAGGTTCATTTCAAATACCCTTCATCAATGGCATCATGTTCGAAGACATTCATCCATCTATCAAGTCCAGTTCTCACAATCTTCAAGTCTCCGAGAAGTCTCTTACTCCATGAAGCATACTTCAAGGCATTCATCCTTAAAAGTCCTTGAGAAGAGTCATCTACTTATGTTATCATGAAGGAAGTATCATCATTATCTTCATTTCAAATACCCTTCATCAATGGCATCATGTTCGAAGACATTCATCCATCTATCAAGTCAAGTTCTCACAATCTTCAAGTCTCCGAGAAGTCTCTTACTCCATGAAGCATACTTCAAGGCATTCATCCTTAAAAGTCCTTGAGAAGAGTCATCTACTTATGTTATCATGAAGGAAGTATCATCATTATCTACTCTACTTCAGGTCATCATCATCACCTACTTCTCATCATGAAGGAAGCAGCATCATTATCATATACATTACTCTTCAAGATGAAGATGCATCAAAGAAGATCAACCCACCTACAAGAAGAAGAAGAATCACAGTGTTAATCAAATGAAGCAACATTTATCATACACATCCAAATGAACAAGGCAGAATCAACAAGGATACATCCCAAACATACAAGATCAAGGCAATCACATCAAAGACATCACAAGATGATACAATTTGGGAATATGCCCAAAAGCATATTTAATTAATAGTTGAAATCCACAAGTTTGTTGAGGTGGCATCTACGTGGCAAGTACACATCATCATCCAATCATAATCAGCTACATCATTCAACAAGCAAGAAGACAAAAGGGACACCTATGTGGAAGATGCTCTAAAAGATTCCATCTTATCCCTATCTTCTTGAAAAACGTGCCTTCATTGCCTCTCTTTTGTACTAAAAATAACAAGTTGTAACTAACTGTTGAGATAGCATGATCTAAACCCTTGGCTACGTGAATTGATCCTAGCCCTCCATTGTATTTCTGGACCACCATATAAAGGTCTTGTTGCCTCATTTGTAAGTCAGTAGATCAGATAGTAGTAGTCTAGAAGAGTAGAATAGGAAGAGACTCTCGAAATTTTCTAAGAGGACTTGGAGATTGTTGTAAATATTTCCCAAAATTAATGCAAAGGGCATTGGAATTCATTTGGTGTTTAAGTGTTGTCTTGTGAAGTGACATGGTTTCTTGTATCTCGATGAAGTGGAGAGATGTCTCAAATAGATTAGAAGTAGATTAGAAGCTCTTTGATGTTATGCATGTTGTATTGAATATTTGATCAACTCCTAGCTCATGCTTTTAACATTCATCGCTGGTGAAGTGTTGTGTAAAGCTAATCTGAGCCTCATTATTTGCTTAAGTTCGATTGTGGACGCTTGTTTGAGCTGCACTGTTTAATGGGTGTTTGTATGAGCCTTCATGATATGAAAACCATTCGTTTACCTTAGGAGATTGCACCAACTCCATGTAGTTGTAGGCATCCTTGGCGAAGTGGAGTTAGGTTGATTAAAGAGTTTGTCTATTTGTACATCATCATTGCTTCATTGACCTTAGATTAGCTCCCTAAACCTTATCTTTTTCTTTTTTTATAATTGAGACATTGTACATATATCATCCACACTCAAGGGAGAAATAAACTGAATGAAAGAAGAAGAATCCAACGTAAGTCCCTTTGTGATAATCAGCAAGATCACATGTAATCACTGAGTTCATCCACTATGAATTATCAGAAAAGGAACCTTAGAGTTGTCTCGATTGATCACTTTGTTTAGCATTCGAGAGGCTTTATTCAAGAGAGAGTTGGATACTCAGTATTTTACTCTATTGTTGACTTGTCTAAAAACAATCATCAACACATACTTCCTCAACCCTCAATTTCACTTCTCAAAGAACTTCTCCAATCCTAATGGAGAGGTTATGGAGGGGCTCACAACATGCATTCAGAGGATGGAACCCATGGTTGAGGTGAGAGACCTCATTGTCCAAGAGTTGGATCTTTACAGTGAAGCGAGGGTTAAACTCTTTTCTTCAGATCTAGCTATTCGAGGAAGAACTACTCAAACACCAAGTATAAAATTCAGAGTCTTTAAGTTTATTTCACTATCACATCATACATACATCTTAATATCTTATAATTTGATAAAATGTGTTTTGAGTCTTGACTTTGTTTTCTAACTCTTCAATTTTTTTTTTTGCAGAGGCTTGGTGGAAAAGTTGGGGTGGAAATACCCCACATCTCCAAAAAATTGCCCTCCGCATACTATGTCAGCCTTATAGTGCATCTAGTTGTGAGCGGAATTGGAGCTTGTTTGAGGCCATTCACACGAAGAGGAGGAACAAACTAGCCCAAAAGCGTCTCAATGACCTTGTCTTTGTGCAATACAACCTTCGGTTGCGCACAAAAAGGGTAGAGGACAAATCACTAGATCCTATTGATTTGGATGAGATAGATCCTTACAGTGATTGGACAGGGCAGGATGAGCAACCTCCATTGTTTACCGCAAATGAGATTCTTGATTTCGAGAGACAGGCAATGGAGGATCTGGGTGCAACAGGAGATGTAAGGTTGGAGGACATTCATGAGCATGAGGAGTCATTGCCAGAGCTAGAGCCAGATAGTTCCACGATGGTAGTCGAGCCTCAGCCACAACCTTCCATGCCAACTGAGGAGCCACCGGCACCGCGCACTCGCAAGACTAGAGCATCTACCTCTTCCCTAGCTTTGGCTAAATTAGGGAAGAGGAAGATGTAATATGTTGTATTTACTTTTAGTATTTACTTCTAGTTTTACTATTTTCATTTTCAGCTATCTATTGTAATTTGTATCAGACTATTAGGCTTTCAACCATCAGGATTTCGCATGAGAATGTGATTTTGTACTCAATTTGCATTGAAGTCAATCATATTTAATAGAAAACACTTTTGTACTCATTTATGGACTCATTAGATTCATCTTGTCATTGAATTTTGCAAAAAAAATGTGTTTCTAATGAAGTTTTAGCAATTTTTTAAGTTCCCAAGTTTTTTGCCGAGATTTCTCCAAGTTTTTTTGACTCTCCAAAAATTGGCATGCCGAGTTTTTTGTTGAGCCGAGTTTTCCAACTATGAGTCAACTTACTAAGGACCCTAACATTCAAGTCAGGTTTTGTGAAAAGAATTGTATTGTATCAAATGTGAAACAGGACAAAGTTGCTGCCATAGGCATTGGGCAAGGACTGTATAAGCTTGTTGATCCTACTACAACTAATTTGCATGCCTTAGCTGTCGAAGATAATACCAGTGTTCTTTGGCATGAAAGATATGGTCAGTTACATCTTCAATATTTGGCCAAACTCGGCAAAGCCCCTATGGATCACGAGTTGCCCCCTATACAAGTAAAACAAGATTTGTGTGCTAGGTGTTTGGTTGGAAAGCAGCAGAGGAAGTTGTCTCCTACAGAAGGTGTATGGCATGCTAAGGGTCTTTTGGATCTCATTTGTGCAAATCTTTGTGAGCCTTCTTAGAAGTCTCCCACTGTCAATGGTTCAAAGTACTTTCTAGTATTGGTGGATGATTTCTCTAAAAAGATGTGGGTTTATTTCTTAACGAAGAAGTCTGAATGCTATGGTGCCTTCCTAAAATTCAAGGCATTGGTGGAAATATTCACAAGGTGTCGGATCAAGACTCTACGGTCCAACAATAGGGGGATTTCACCTCCACTCAATTCAAAGAATTATGTGAAAAAGAAGGTATTCAGTGCCAATTAACAACACCATACACTCCGCAACAAAATGGAGTAATAGGACTATCATAAAGATGGCACAATGCATGATGCACAACAAGAACGTTCCCTACCGGTATTGGGGAGAATCTGTGAACACAGTGGTTTATACCCTGAATAGATGTCCATGTAGAGCCTTGCAGAAAATCACATCGGAGGAAGCTTGGACTGGTAACAAACCTGAGGTAACTTCTTTTCGAATTTTTGGTTCAACCGCATACACTTTAGTTCTTGAACAAAAAAGACAAACTAGATTCCAAAAGCATCAAGTATTTATTTGCTAGTTATAGAGAACAATCTAAGGCATATGAGCTTATTGATATTTCACTAACAAGGTCATTGTTAGTCGAGATGCTGATATAAAAGAGACAGAGCCATATTTTTCAAATATTCAGCAAGAAGTCAGTAAAGACATTGAATCGAGTATTATGGTACCCCTAAAGGATGAACCCTCCATCTCATCAAATCAGCCTATACGTCAACCTATGGCTGGTTTTTCACCACTTGTCTATCAGAGACGTAGAACTAAAGGTGTTTCCACTCCAAGTAAGACTCCAGTTAAGAACTTGCCTTCGCTATATTCACTTGAGACACACCAAAAACCTAAATGGTACTATTCCACTTTGGAAGGTGTACATGTGGATGAACTTCCTCAATCAAATGAACGTCCTCAGAGAAAAGGAAAAATGATAATTGGTTTAGGTATTGAGCATAATCATATTGCTTTACCTTCTGATCTTTTTCAAGTTTCTTAACCACAAAGTTTTTGAGGCACAAGGGAACCAAAATGGGAAGCTGCTATGAAGGTTGAATATGATGCATTGATGAAAAATCAGACTTTGGAGTTGGTCGAATTGCCTTCAAGTAAAAAGCCCATTGGGTGCAAATGGGTCTATAAAGTCAAATGCAAAGCTGGTGGTTCATTGGACAAATACAAGGCATGTGTTGTTCCTAAGGGATATTCACAACAAAAGGGTATGGACTTTGAAGAGACTTTTGCTCCTACTGTTAAGATGATCACATTATGGTTGCTTCTCTCCATAGCCGCTCAATTTGGTTGGAAGGTATATCAAATGGATGTCAAAAGTGCCTTCTTGAACAGGGACTTGGATGAGGAAATCTACATGGTGCAATCCGAGGGTTTTCAAGTTTCTAGACATGAACATCTAGTTTATAGGTTAATTAAGTCCTTGTATGGACTTAAGCAAGCTCCTCAAAGCTTCGTATCTAAAAATTGGTGGAAAATGATGAATGTCAAGATCTGGGAAGGATGTTTGACAAGGAAAACAGGAGACTGGAGAAGGAAAAGAAGATCGAGGAGACTAAGGCTAAAAATAGCAGAATTTCGGTCTTCAATGTTAGCATCGAGGTGGACAATGAAGTGTCGAGCTTGTGTATCTCAAACAACCTTCTGAATTTGAAGGTCGAGTGTCACACCCCAAACTTATAAACAATTAAAACGTGCTTTTATTTTACTATGTCATTGTTTTATGAAACAAGACTGCAGAAGGAAATGAATTACTTATGTTTATCATGTTTAGAATTTGAATGTATTATGTGATGCCATGTCCTGCAAACATGAGAATACATTTTGTAATGTTGATAACAAGGTGATATTTGTATAATGATCTGTTATGAGATTTTATTTTAATGATTATTATGATTATGCCTGTTTAAATAAACAAGATTTGGACTAACGACATTTTGTCTACTGTGAGTTGAATGCAGGAGTACAGTGTACCCTCCCGAAGTTGAGGGAGAGTATCACCAGGGAGAGATGCAAATCAGGATGAGATTCTTATAGAACCATGACGTTATGAGAAGTTTACGATTTATTTTCAATGATCGTAAAAGTTTTATCATAGTAGATTGATTTGTCTTTCTGTGTTACCATGTGAGTGAAATGTTTTCATGGTTGCAAATGATAGTTTTATGGAAATATTGTTTGGTCAAAAATGTATTATTTTTGGAACTATCGATATAACTAATAGTACAATCACTATTAACATTGGAAGTTGTTAATAGAGACATTATTATTAATCAATAAATGTAGATAATAACGCTTATTATTATTGCATAACAATAATGAACGTTAGTATCATCTGTGAACATACGGTTTGTTATTTAGAATGTTGTTAATATTAACAGTGATAATATTAATAATAGCTATTATTAATATTACCACTGTTAAAATAATAATGATAATATTATTCTTTTTTGATAGTATAGAATTCTTGATTATTCAGTAGTTGCATGGCATTTTGAAGAGTTAAATCCACGTAGTGGAGTTGCATTAAAGTTTTTAAGAGTGGCAGCTCATGCGTTGGAGTTGGCAACTCCAACCATCGCTTAAGGTACAAGCTCAGTAAATGTCTCATAACTCCAACTGGAGTGAAAGAGAAGAAAGCTCTCGAAGAGAGGAGATTCAGCTCAACCTCTACATTTTGGATGCTTGTTTTGGTGGTCATTTCGGGGGTTAATAAACATTATGGTTTTGGATTTTGGGGAGGTCTTGGCGGATCTAAAAGAAAGGAAGGAGATTGTGGAGAAAGGAGAACGCAAGCAAGTGGAGTTTCAATGCTTGGTGGCTTTGGAGCTCTACACTTTTCATTGGAATATATTTTCTCAAATGGTATGTTTACTGTTTTGTTGCATACAGTGAAAATAGTTTGCATTATTATGAACACTTTTGCTAGTATGAACAAGTTTAAGAAGAGAGATTCTTCTTTGTTAAAATGAGGAAAATCTTAGTGTTGCATTAGGGTATCTGAAGATTGTGTATTAAGAAAATGTATTGATTCAATGGAAATGTAGGTTCATTCCTTTAGCTATTATGGAAATTCGTATGCAGAGCATATCGAATTCTTTTAGAGTTTTGAAGGGTTGTTTTTGTTGTTCATTTACTAAACCAAAACCTTGAAGACCTTTTAGTCTGTCATTTGTTTCTAACTTCACAGCTTAGCTTGAAACATATCCCTGTATAGTTAGCTTTCATAAAGGTTTTATGTCTATATTGGGATAAATATAGGGTCTAATGGGAAAACAAAGTATAATAGTTGGGAAACCTTTGTGAGTTTCATTTCATTACTAAACTATTTGCATGTGAGAGCATACATGTACATACTTAGGTATGTATTCACATACTTATGTATGTACAGACTTGCGTTCGATTAACAGAGTACCTTATGAAGGACTCGACGGTATTAAGAAATCAATGAGGATTATTGATATCATTATACCGCTGTAGCCAACCCGAAGGGTTTAGTGGACTGCTACAGTCGATTGTTATATTTTTATACTTATTTTCTGTCAAGTATTGACCATAATAGGTCTGTGTGGTAGTCGATTACCGAGAGGTTTTGACTTGGAAAAATGTTGAATGAAGTTGTGACCAGCTTGGTCTGTGTCTTGGTGGACCCAAAAAGGAGTTTTGAACTTTAATTTTAGAGATCACAGAGTATTGTAGTGGGTTTCACTGTGAATGACTTATTTATATGAATGGGATCTTTGTTTCGGTGTTATTTAACAATATAGAATATTTTTTTATAAACATTTATACATATACATGTAAATGTATATAAGATTATATACATTCACAGGTATATGTATAAGATGTAGTCGATTGACATGAATATCTTTTAGAATAAGGATACATATATCATTATTAAAATCGTCTTCGGCCATATTTTAGGCCGATAGCTTGATAATGCTTAAAGGACTCTTTTGGAATGGAAAATATATATGTTTAAACTGGTTGTTGAGACTTCATTGAATTGTATGTCTGTGTTAAAATTGGCTGTTGAGACTTCATTGGATTGTATATCTATATGTTTAAACTGGCGGTTGTAACTCCATTGGACTATATATCTATATATTAAATTGGTTGTTGTGACAGCATTCGATTATATATACATATTTATTCTGACTGTGAAAAAACAAAACAGTCTGTTAGTCTAACAGAAAAGTTAGAAAATGATTGGGAATGGTTCCCTTGTATGTTGAATGATTAAAACTATTTATGTTAACCAATAACTCCAGAGGTTATGTGGAGCAGAGTTGTAAACAATCTTTTTACTTTATTAGATTGAAGGAAAGTTGTTTCATTAAATGGAAGATGATTTAGTAAGTCAGTATAGAGAATTTTGTGAATCTCTAAAGGCAAGATTGAGATAGAGGTGTTTGTGATAAATCGACAAATATATCTAATATAGAATATGTTTTATATATGAATCTTTGGCCAAAGGAATGCATTGACTGCGTGCATTGTCGAATCACTGTCTTACATTTACTTTTCAGAATTGTTATACTCAGAAGAATCTATAGTTGTATAACAAATTGTATGTAAAAAGCACATCACTAGTTCTCAGATGGCGTGGTTCCATAAGGATACTCTTTATCTGCTTTTCTCGTGATGGGTCGGGTTTCTCTAGTAAGAGGAATACCAAGGAAGTGAAAGCTTTGTGGTTGGGCGAATAACCACTCCGGTGATGCTCTCCCTCAAGCAGATCAAGTTGCCAAAATCTTGAGCCGACAAGAGCTAAAATAGTTATATTTTATTATTTTGTTGTAATCAGATAGATATATGATAATGAAAACGAAATCAAACTTCTATGTAATAAGATGTACTCAGACAGTTATCTAAGAGACTGAAATAATTTATTCATTTATGAGATTGTAAATTTTGGAATCAAAATGTATTGATTATTAAAATCCTCCGATTAAATGCATTATTGAAAACAAGGAAGATTTTTTTCAAGTTCAAATGAACTATTGTATATTGAATGGTTATGGTATTTCCATTATTATCATTACTTTAATTAAAAAAAAAATCTAGTTGTTTTAGGGAGAAAAATTTTAACTGAGCCAGTGGGTTCGTTACAACGAGAAATTGAAGAATGCAATCATCGCCAATTTCATTGGTATTTGGCCCACAATGGACAGGCTCAAACAATAGATCTCCCATAAATGGCTATGCCCCCTTCTAAAGGTAATCTTTCTACCGCTAGGGATTTTTCAAGTCATTTTCTAGTCTAAATTTGAGAAAGACGATATTCTTAAGGGTTGTCCCTAGTTCATGGGGAACGCAGCTCTTTATATTTAGGCTTGGACCCCTAGTTTTGATACACACACTAAATTGATCCGAGATACCCCACTTTGAATAAGACTATATAAGTTGCCACAAGAATTATGGTCCAAAGAGATTTTCAAATTAATTGGTGACACCATGGGAACCTATGTTTGTAGTTCTACTGCTACCTTCGTTAAACAGTTGACCTCTTACGCTAGGAATTGTGTCAAGATGAATTTAAGCAAGCCAATCAGACATGCTATAAAGTAGATCTCCATCCTGGGGGAATGGCACCAAGATTTGGATTATGAATGTCTCCCTATTAGATGCTTCAGATGCTGGAAGATCAAACACAAAGCCAGAAACTCCTCCAATCATAGAGAAGGGAAAAATGAAGAAGCAAAGTACAAAAAGAAGGTTAAGGCTGAGATTCGCCCTTCCTCTCTTACCGAAGATAAGTTGACTCATGGGGTAAGGTATGCCTTCCCTAAAAGCCAAGTTCTCAAAGAGGTTGAGAACATGGTGCCCAAAGTAAAGGAGCTAGAACAAGGAGAAATTGTTGAAACGGGCTCACCAAGCAAGATGAAAGATCAAGAAGAACTCAAACATATCAAAAGCGATGAAGAATCTTCCAAGGACTTGCTAGAAGATAAAGAGAATGTAGTTCAAAGGAGTGCAGCTACCAGGCAGGGCAGAAGAAATGGGGGTAAGAATATATAGCAACCCGGTGGATGCGGGAGGATACAATGCAAAAAGGAGGAAGACAGAGGCCAACAAAGCTAAACAGAAGGCATTGGAGGATTTGGAAAACGGTACCCAAGCGTCCATGAGAAAGCTTGTTAAAACTGGAGGCAAGAACCTCCCTGCCAACAAGAAATCATAAAAGTGGTGAGTTGGAACATACGGGGCTTAAATAACCCCAAAAAGTGTCGTTTGCTCAAACGGTTCATTGAAGCAGAAGTTCCAAACATTCTTTTGATACATGAAACCAAGATGGAAGGAAAATGCTTACTAGATTTTCTTTCTCATCTCTAGAAGGGCGGGGAAGGAAACACGGTGGATGTCGAAGGTATTGCAAGGGGACTAGCTATTCTCTGGCACTCTTATGTCCCAATCACACTTTTTCCTAACTATGAAATTCAAGGCACTCCAAAAGAATGATATCTTTATGATCACCAATTTGCATGGCCCTAATTTGGAAGCAGATCAGATTAAGATGTGGGAGGAGTTAAAAGCTTTAAGAGAAGTGGAAAAGGGGGATAATTGGATACTGGGAGGAGATTTCAATGCTACGCTCAACCCAAATGAAAAGAAGGGTGGTAGTAAAGGCAATGGCTTCAGGTTCTCAATCCTTCAAAGACTTCTATGGGGCCCTTTTGCTGGTTGACATTCCCCCCCAGAAGTGGTTGGTACACATGGAACAATAGACGTATTGGGGAGGATAACATCCTATGTAGGTTGGATACATTCCTTGTGAATTCAGAATGTTGGACCCCATCTTCTGCTCGAAAGTCATCCAATTTGGAGGATCAAATCACTAGCATGTGGGATTGGTCATGCACATACGTACTAGGCACTTAGGCTCCCTCTTCAAGATGGAGGCTTTTTGGTGTAAACACTCTAATTTTTACAAGGCACTGGAAGAGTGGTGGAAGGTGGACATCAGGGGTTGTAAGAGGTATAAACTTCACAAGAAATTAGTCAAGATTAAGATCAGCGCGAAAAGATAGAATAAGGAAATCATGGGCAACCTCTTTGCCAAGAAGAATCTTGTGGAAGTGGAGTTGCAATCAATTAAGGCCAAAATTTTAGAGAGGTTTTTCTAAGTCTCTTCCGACCCCTTTTGCGAGACATTCCCAAGCTACCAGACATCCTCTCCTCTTGCAATATCCGCTTCCTACCTACGATCCCACATTGTTTTCCTGCAACTTCAATTCATCTAGTTCCTCCTACTTGCGGACTTTTCACTAACCTCAAGACTTCTTCCCTTTCAACGAATAGCCCATCCTTATGTCCTATTCTGCAACCTTCCCCTGCTTTTCTCCCATCCATTTCTCTGGTTCCCCCTTCCTTTCTTGCATTCCTCACAATCCCTTTTGTGTGATATCATTAGACTCCCGGACTTCTTCCATTTGATGCATCCACTTCCTACCTCCAGTCCTACATGCTTTTCTCACATCCTCTCCTCCCTCACTCCCTTCCATTTGCAAACTTTTCGTTGGACTTTAGGATATCTTCCTTTCACCCCATATCCCATCTTGTTATCTAGTTCCGCAACCAAATCCTACATTTCCCCATGCCATCAAATCACTCATTTTCTTGATTTGCAGAAACCCAATAGACTTCTAGATTTCCTTCACACGTTTCCCGTGCTTCCAAATGTCTGAATGTCTGGTTCTTCTCCACATTAACGCATTCACTTCATCTGGTTCCATGTTGAATTCTCGCAACTTTTCTAGAAACCTTCACCTGCCTCAACAACTCTCTTGCACAATCCAAAATTGCCATTAATGGTCCCCAATCAAGCATATAAAAAATTTAAAACACCTTCAGGTACCTGTGGACCTCACATGGACATGATTTGTGTACAAAGGCATGGGTCAATGGTCCGATTTGGTATGTTTTCAGGTGCGATCCATATGATAGTGATGCAAATAGACATGGGCGACTGGAAAAACGTGTTGACCACTCCAAGATTCCCATCCAAGCAACAAGAAAGGATTGCAATGCTATATATACATGTAAAAAAGATGTAATAATTGTTGGTTGTTGAACCAATTTCTTGACTACAAGTGTTTCGAGTTGATTCTAGGGCATCAAACAGTGCACGTCTGGTCTATACGAGGCAAGAATACATTTTGTAAATCATAGGAAGGGTTTTCAACAAACACATTGTATGTAATGGTATGTCTCCATGGCAGTTTGTAATGATTTAGGGGGATGCTCGAACCTAATTGCTCATCCTCTTGCTACATTTGTTGGTATGAATGTAACTGAGGTTAGATAAATGTGTGACAACATTTTAATTCATTGCAAAGCTTTTGTGATGGTCTTTCCTTTGTTCCATGTGGATTCTTGCAGTTCTGAGATGGATTATTATGTCCCCTACATTAAGTGTGATATATGATTTGTATGTAAATGCACATCTGGTTCCGTTTATGTTTTGTTGGTGTATCTCATTCTTCCTTGCAATCCAGGACTCTGTTACCAATGGAGTAAGCACCAATCAAAATGATGAAGGATCAAACACATCTCATTTTAATCACTTCGTTTGCTAGTTGTAGGATTAGTTTAGTTTTCTACTCTACCTACCTACACAAACTAACATTATTACTTTTGTCATATCTCAAGGGATTCATACTTGAATGAAATGTTTAGAGCTTTGTGCATGTAGGAGCTCGGCTCATCATTACAATCCACTGCTTTGTGATTGCAAATCTCTAGTGAACTCATGTCAGATAGATATTTAGAGGGTTGTAATGATGAGGTTGCAAGATATAAGTGTGTAAGTGACTCAAGGGGATTCATCTTTAGTGATTTAAATTGATTATATTTTGGGTGCACTTATATTCTTGCTTGTAATCTGCTGTTAATGAGGTCTAGTGGGTTTGTTCCTAACCGCCATTAGGGCATGGTACTCAAAACCTTGTTCAAATTGTTGCCCTATGTTAAGACCTCAAGGGAATACCCCCCTAGGTTCTGCAGAGCCTAAGGAAGAAGAGGATCTGCCCTAATCCTACGCATTGGTCCAAAACCACCCTCTCTTTGTTGATGTGTCACTCTCCCTACCTAAGATACCTTGCTCCCCTTGTCTCACTCTAGATCGTGGTGAGCACCAACAAAGACTATCAAGCATATTTTTTAGTTTAGCCAGTAAGCCCAAAAATGATTGGAATTGGATCCACACCCTCTCCATTACCTTCAAATCTGATCCTTTCACATGGAAGATGACTTTGTTAGGGGATTTTGCCATGTTACCAACATTTTACAAACAAATTTAGCATATATTTTGCATTCAGATTATTTTCAGCTATGGAAAGATAGAAATGGTGCTATTTTCAATCACAGTAAAACAGATTCTGTTTTCTTTGTGACTAACAAAACTATGGTGATTTCTAATGTCATGTATACACATTCAAGTAAAGGAAGAAAAGGTGTGGTTGGAGGTGAAGTACCTTCAAACACTTATTGGGCATTGAGGCAATGTACCTTGTGCCCTTAAATTCCCCTGCCACAATTCTCTTGCTTTGGGGCATGGCCATAGCAGCCAAGGCCACAAGCACTACTCATGTTGTTAGTCAGACTTTGCATCTCCACCCTGTCAACATTCATTGACTCACAATTTTTATGGTTGAACCCCCTCACTCCAATGGCACTTCACCACAAGGTTTTAACGGTCGGGCTTCTTTGCTCTAAGATGATAAATTTCCACATCTACGACTTGCTAGTTCTCCAGAACACCACAAGGTAGAAGCGATGCTCAGACAGGTTAGAGTCCTTACCCAATATTGCAAATCCTACCAAGGCAATGGTTGGAGGAGAGGCTAGATGATCCACTTCTACCTCCACCTAGAGTTGGGCTTGTTGCACCCATTGCATAGGTCTTTTGTGCTTTTTCATCATATGTTTAATGGCCTTATTCCCCTTGGGGCGTGTGGACTTATTACTTTGATTTTGTTTTCTTGCCACTTTACTTGGCATATTTTGAATGATCTTGTTAATTATGGTTAAGTTGTTGGCTTTCTCAGGATGTGTGCCCTATATGACTCTTGGAGTGTCATCTCTTTCCTCCCATTTTTTGCATTAAAAGTGTTGTATCTTATGCTGTATTGATACTTGCAGCATTTTTCAATCATAAAGATAGAACAAAGGTATGTGATTACTTAGACATATCCAACTATAATTAAATCTGTATCCATAAACCACCACTCCCATTTCTTTATACAATCTCCTTCCTGGAAAATGTGGTGCCATCAATATATTCTAATTTCCTACAACCACGACTCACAACACTTAAGTGGAGAAAGAACAAATAGTATTATCTTTCATACAACTTCATATACAAATCTATTCAGAATAACTAATAATACCAATCCAGTAAAGTAGCACAGGTTAAAACAGAGAAACCGTCTATACCATTTTAGTGGCTTTCAAGCGTTCTAGAATATCTTCTGTTTTCAATTCCTGTAGAAACAAAAGAAACCTAGTTACAGACTTTATCAAATATTCAAACCAATTGTAATGAAGAATAACCAATTCAAGCAATGCAAATTCAAATATCCTTATGCAAATTATTCTTCAAGTTTAGCTCAGTCTGCATGCATGAGACATCTGAAAAGATAGTTTTGAAATGAATAATAATGTGACCGAGAAACTCCCTCCTCAAATTAAAATAATCTGTTCACTAGAGCTCTTGGTTACAATTAAATTGAATCTAAATATGGAAGAGGAGAAGACTAAATGCAAGAACTGATGGGGGGAATGTGGGAGAAATGCCATGTGAGCATCGAAATTCTGCACCAATATTTCACACACTGTTATTTCCAACTTCAAAAGGTAATAAGGGATGAAAAAGAGCAAATATGGGATGATGCCAAGAATACAACTCGAAAAATATAACATTCACAGCCCAGCTTAAAGATTTTCCATATATTCTAAAGACATTTTAAATAGGAAGGACTCAAAGCAACCATGGTGCCAACAAACTGATCTCTACCATTGGCTATCCCTACCATAAGAAGCCGGATGCTAGTCTTAGAACAGACAGTTTTATGTTTGAGTTTGACTATTACTGAAATTTAATGAAAGTGAGAAACATGGAACACCTTCATGTACCTAATTAATTATGTATGCCAGTAAATAAATATCACAATAGAACATTCAGCATAAGCAGAACAATCATGACAAAAATAAATTGGGTAGTGTTGTGACCTAATCACACATCGCCCCATTGCAAATGGGGACCCCCTTTTTTTGAGCTCTGATGCTTTGCATTAAGTTTTGATGATGTCTTAGTTTTTTTGCATGATGAAGTCAGTGGTGTTTGAGTCCTATAGTCCCCTGATGACCTGATCCTAATGTTTGAGATCCTAAAAATGACTAAGTCTGGTATCCTGATCCTAAAAATCCTGAAAATTGGCTAAGTCTAAAATCTGGTGAATCCTCAAAAATCTAGAATCTACATGTTAAATCCGATGGATTCGAGACCTATCTCAAACATCCTGAAAGGTATATTGAAAAATATTTAAAGTATAATCTTCCAACTTATACTTAAATATATTTTTCAATATACCTGTCCTTGGGGACTTTTAGTTTTGGGCGCGAATTTGCTCTAGGATCTTAGGCGCATTTTCCCACTTGCAGAGACCCAAAAGTGTGCCTTAGGTGGAGACTTATATGTGCGCCTAGAGGAAAATCAACTTTCAACCACTCCAAAAGATGGCACCTTGATTGGAATTGATATAAAAGGCCTTAAGCATCAAAAAATTTGATAAAGGAATGATTCAAGAGTCTAGGCGCCCTTTCTATGTCCAAATGATCATCAAATTGCACCTTGAGTTGAAGTGGATAAGTTTAGGCGCCAGTCCTTGTTGTTCTTGTCATTTTGGGCGCCTTGATGTGAGATGAGGTCTAATGATAAATGGCACCTAAAGAGATATCCCCCTCTTCAAGATTCTAGGATTGGTCTAAGTCCACAAAAGACACATTTATGACTTAGGTGCTTTTCATGATTCAAACCATCAACAAATTGCGCCTTAGATGAAGTAAAGATCTCTTAGACCTTGGGCGCCATTTCCTATTATTTTTGCCAATTTGAGCACCTTGGAGACTGAATGGTGTCAAGACTAAGATCTAGTGCTCAATTGAATGATCTCTTGCAAAACAAGACAAGTGAAGGAAACTAGAAGGTTTGGGTGCATTCCTCCACCTCTATAGCCTTCTCCAAGCGCCTTTGATATTGAATGAAGATATTGTGAAGTGAAGGTTAATTTAACTTAGGTGCCCATTCAACTCTGAACAAACCCAAATGAGCGCCTAGAGGGAGATTGCATCCAATAACACTATTGATGGAGCGCCTTGCAAGAATGGACCATTATAAGTCATCTTCACTTGTTTGATAGCATAAAGTGACAAGTATTAAGCCAATTTAACTTGGGCGTAATCTGCCTCCATAAAAGCCTCAAAGTGCGCCTAGGACAAGTATGATTGATTTCATGAGGATGGAGAGTCTTTTAACAAGTGTTTTCAAGTATAGAGCTCAATAAGAACTAGGCGCAACTTGGCATCTTTTCAACCTTATCCTGGCGCCTAGCAATTGTAGAGACCTACACACATCAAATTGCATCTAGTGAACTCATTGATTGAGCACCTAGGAGGAGACAGAGCTTAAATTAGATCATTGAATAAGCACTTGAAAAGTTGAGCCATTATAAGTTGATCCAAGTCAATTGAAGTCATAAAATATCAAATGCAAGATTAATTTGAGTTAGGTGCCCTTCATGTAATTTCCCACCATCATGAGCGCCTAGATCTAGAGAGAAATTGAATGCTTAAAACATGTTTCTATGTTATGAAATAAAATGCTTATGAAGTAATTGATGTTGTTTCTTTGTTGGTTTTGAAGGAATATGGAGTGTACACTGAGCTAAGGAGTCATCCAAGGAGTCGAGCACTCAAAGTTAACCTTCATGCGAGGAATAAAGTTAAAGGGGTGGTCATTACATCATCAAGTTCCACATGCTTCATCATCTGCACTTCACTCATTAAGCTTCAAGACTCATCAAGCTTCAAAGTCTACATTCAAAGAAGGTGTATCATCAATATCTACACTTCAAAGGACCTTTCAAGTTGGAGCATTTCACCATGTTAAGATCACATTAAGTTCAAGTACACTTCATCATCAATGGCATCATGTCAAGGGCATTCATCCATTCAACTTCAAGTTCCTCCTGAATCTTCAAGTCTAAGAGAGATCTCCTACTTCAAGTCATGAAGGAAGCATCATCATCATCTACTCTATACTACACTCTTCATGAAGATGCATCCAAAGAAAATCAACCTACCTACAAGAAGAAGAAAGAATCACAATATTAGTTAAATGAGCTACAAGTATCATATACATTCTACTTACAATGAACAAGGCAAGATCAACAAGATACATCTCAAGTGTTTATCATCAAAGGCAACCACATCGAAGATATCACAAAGATGATATAATTTGGGAATATGCCCACAAAGCATATTTAATAAACAGTTGAAATCCATGAGTTTGCCAAGGTGGCACCTATGTGGCATGTACATCATCATCAATCCAATCATAATCAGCCACATCATTCAACCGCATTCAATGTATCTACAACAAAGAAGAAGCCAAAAGGACGCCTATGTGGAAGATGCTGTAAAGGATTCCATCTTATTCTTATCTTCTTGGAAAGCATGCCTTCATTGCCTCTCATATGTACTAAAAATAGCAAGTTGTTGTAACTACCTACTGAGGTGGCATGATCTAAGCCCTTGGCTACATGAAATGATCCTAGCCTTTCATTGTAATATGGATCACTATATAAAGGCCTTGTTGCCTCATTTGTAAAGTCAATAGTCATTAGAGATTAGATAGTAGGCAAGTAGGAGTAGAATAGGAAGAGACTCTCGAAATTCTCTGAGAGGACTTGATATTGTTGTACATATTTCTCAAGATTAATGCAAAGACATTGGAGCATTATTTGGTGTTAAGTGTTATTTTGTGAAATGACATGGTTTCTTGTATCTCGATGAAGTGGAGAGATGTTTCAAGTAGATTAGACATAGATTAGAGCTCATTAATGTAATGTATGTATGTATTGAATATTTTATCAACTCCTAGCTCATGCTTTTAACATTCATCGCTGGTGGAGTGTTGTGTAAAGCTAGTCTGAGCCTCATTTGCTTGAGTTCGATTGTGGATGCTTGTTTGAGCTGCGTCGTTTAATGGGTGCTTGTATAAGCCTTCATGATTTGAAAACCATTCGCGTACCTTAGGAGATTGCACCAACTTCATGTAGTTGTAGGCATCCTTGGCGAAGTGGAGTTAGGTTTATCAAGAGTTTGTCTATTCGTACATCATCATTGCTTCATTGACCTTAGATTAGCCTTTCTGAACCCTTATCTTTTGTCTTTTCTTTATCATTGATACATCATCCACACTGAAAGGAGAAATAAGCTAAGTGTATGAAGAAGTCTAATGTAAGTCCCTTTGTGATTATCAGCAAGATCACATGTAATCACTGAGTTAACCCATCATGAATCATAAATAAGGAACCTTGGAGTTACTTCACTGGATCACATAGTTCAGCCTTTGAAGAGCTTTATTCAAGAGAGAGTGGGATACTCTAGTGTTTTACTCTATTGTTAACTTGTCGAAAAACAATCATCAACAGGTAGCTGTGGATTGTTGTGCATGGCATGCAACTTAAGGTTTATTTCAAATACATATCCAAAAAAAAAGAGAACTCACAAACTTCTTAGCTTGCCTTCTATTGATAAGAAAATAATAACTTCGCTGAGAAGGAAAATGAACCCATAGAATTACAAGCATTGACAAAATTTATAAATGTTAAAATGAATATAAAGCAATATAGTTGAAATACAAATGCAAATCTCTGATTTGACCTTCTAACAACCAGAAGTAGAATATCTACTAGAAAAAAATGTCAATTTACCTGGGGCACAGCACAATCTGCATGAACAGGATCCCAAACCACAGCACAAGAACAATCCCATTCATCATTTTGAACTTCAGCAACAGGAGCTCTAGAAAATAACAGCAAAAACATTATGTTATTAAAATCTACATAAAGTGGTCCAAACAATTTTGCTTCAGAAAATAACAGATACACAATGTAAACATACAAGGAGCCAAGAACTAACTGCAAAAAACAGAAAAGATAAATTAACAGTTTGTTGACTGCATAAGATGCATTCTTAAAATATTGCATATAAGAAGCAAATGTAACATACCTTCGCCATTTACCACAAATAATGTCTTTCTTCGCCTTCCGCCCATCTGGGAAAACCTCCCCTTCTCTAAAAAGAACATTCTGGCACTGAAGCCAGTTTTCTTTAGAACCAGGAGTCAGAAATTTTATAGGTTTCCAATCTTTTGGCCATATATCCTGCAGCTCCCATCATCACAGTTATCATTATGATAAAAATTCCCATATGCAAGGCTTTCCCTTGCAATCAATGGCGTTGACAAGCACCGATATAGCAAAACTAGCAAATAATTTTTATAATATCATACATGTTCTTTTCATCCATAGACCTTACATTTTTGAGGCTATGTTCTGTAAGCTCCGGTTGAAGAAGCTTCTCTGCTGAAGAAACACGTTCTCCCATAAATGGAGATTCTGCGGAGCTAAAATAAAAAAGAGCAATTTAAGATGAAAACTTCTAGTACAAGTGTGCTTTGAAGACAAATTGCTCAAGAAACAAAATAAATTAGAACAATCTGAAAGTTTTCATGGGAATGAAATATTTAAACTAAACTTTCAGGAGATAAAAAGATGTATATGGAGAAATGCTAGAGGCCTATACGGATGTGAAAGACTCTGTATGCATAAATAATACCCATGTTTGAAAAAAAGGGGAAAATAGTAGTTTTACATTATAATTGCAATATTTGGTAGCATCTCTATATATAACCCATGTTATACCAAAGAAACACGGTGATATCTATCTCGTGCATATCTAATTGAAATGTAACTGACACTCTAGTCGAGGAAGCACTTGGAACTCGTTGAGATTCTGTAACAGCAAGTCTACTTTTAAATCATTGTGTTCATTGAATCAACCATTAACACTTCTTTTATCATTAGTCATTATTATGACATTTGTTTCGAAACATGTGAGAAGGGAATATAGAGTTTTCTAATCCCATTTAACATCTATATCTCTTGTTATGTTCTACTTTGTCTCTAATTTCTTGTACATATCATTCTGTGAATATCCTTTTCTTCAACCTATACTAAGAATTATGTTAAGATTAATAACGTTTTAAATTCTTTCAGTATTGGAATTTTGTGTGCCAACACATGTCAACCATGAATGAGGCATTTCATCCTTTTCTCTACAAGCATAATACTGCTGCAACACGGGATTAACTCAGAAAATCATAGATAAACAGTATACCATCCACAAGTTCAGCCCACAGTAGCAATTAAAGAAGGCACACTTGGAATTCTGATGAAGGGAGTCTGATGGAAACTGATCTGCAATCTGAAACACTGAGTTTAGCACTGCCACACTACTCAAAACCTTCCAAATTCATCACACTGTCCATGCAACTTGCTAATATCATTAAAATTCAAACATACAGTCCTCTAAACATTTTGCGAACACACCCAGTGCTGCTCAGATCACTCTAAACGTTGTAATCAGGATCAAGGAATAGATAAGACCTCCCCAATACAGGTTTTTACACTTCAAACATCATAACCCAGCATAGCAAATGATGAAAACAATATGGAGCTGAAGGATTAGGGCCTATATGGACAGTGGGCTGCTACAGACTTGTCACGCCCCCATAATCAGCCAAACGTCCATCCAATGGAAAGACCAAACTACCAACAAATCATCATAAAAATCAACTCTTCATCATGAACTAGTACGGCAAGGTATGACAAGGATTAGGTGTCTAAAACAAGGCACAAAACTATTCCAAAGGTGCAGCGACTAACTACCACATCCACACGGCCCAAACCAGGTTGTAAGGCCAGCTAGTGACAAGTACGGCCTGCCAAACACATGAACAACTGCCCAGAAATGTACGGCCTGTTAGAGATTGCTGGTACGGCCTACATAAAGGCTAAAAACAAGGATTTTTCGTCAAGTCTGAGTGCAGCAACAATCACGGCTGGAAAAGAGGAAGTATGGCCTACAAAAACTCCCTAAAATCACTCCTCAAATGCAGGCTAGCACTTGGTCAATTACACCAATAAATTAGCAAACCAAAATCTTCTCAAAGCACATCAAAAATCTTCATTATCCATAATAAACTAGAAAAAATTCAATACTCAGCACAATGGTGATTTCTGGGTGAAACCACACAGCCAGCTAGGAGGGTTTTCATCCTCGAATTTGGATTTACCAAAGGGTTTTCGTCCTTAGGCAAATAAAAAAACAAAGTTCATTCTCAAAGGAAGCAACGAAAAATTTTATAGTAACCCTTCTTCTGAAGACCAAACCTCCTTTTATAGTTTTTTAGAGCTATTTTAGGAAAATGCGTTTTTTTGCTTTTTCCCTACTTTTTCAAAAAAGTTTTTTTGTCTTTTCATTGTTTTTTTAAAAAAGCACTTTTTCCTTAATAAAAAATCATAAAGTGTCCTTAAGACCAGTTTTCAGCACTATGAGCCTAGCGACACTTTATCTACACACTTAAAACACCCTTTTTAAACAATTAAATGTAAGTTGTCAATTAAAATATTAATTAAAGGTACCATTTGACAACTTAATTTAATTATTTAACTTATTTTCCCTTTACCAACACCCAATAGCCTACGGGAAAACTTAGGAAAATAGGCTAATGATTACCAACTACTTATGCTCGAGAAGGGGACATTACCGTCCTCCCTCCCCAAAATTGCTTGTCCTGAAGCAATTGCAACTCAGCATTTTCAAAATTTTCTCTCCTTCCCAAGTAGCATCCTCCATTGTAAGATTCCTCTATTTGATCAAGTACTCCTTGATGCTCCTATTTCTCAATCTACGCTCTCTGAAATCAATACCTGCTTCAGGAATTAGGACCAATTTCTCTTCTTCATCTAATGGAGGTAGCTCAATAGAAGCAACAACATTATGGCCCAGTGCTTTCTTAAGGCGAGAAACATAAAAAACATTGTACACTTTACTAGTTTGCGGCAGCTCCAACTCATAAATCACTTCTCCAACTCTTCTTTTGATCATGAATGAGCCATAAAAACGTGGCTTAAGTTTCTCTGCACCACTCTTTTTGAGTGAGGACTGTCTGTAGGGCTGCAAACTCATATAAACCATGTCACAAACCTCAAATGAACACTCAATACAATGTTGGTCTGCATATAACTTATGTTGATTTTGAGCATGTTGGAGGTTGTCTTTGAGAGATTTCAAGATGTCTTGGCTCTGCTGAAGTAAATCTTTTGCTCCAGATACCTTGCTGTCACATAAAACAAGATCAATGAAATTTGGAGCTTCATAACCATACAAAGCCATAAATGGTGACATTTTGATGGACATGTGATATGTGGTATTATAACAATACTCCCCCAAATGGAACCATTTAATCCATGCCTTCTGCTGTCCTGAAACATAATTTCTCAAATACCCATCCACCCACTTATTGACAATCTCAATTTGCCCATTGGTCTGTGGATGGTAGCTCGTGCTTGGAGTGAGCTCAAATCTAGATAAACAGAGTAACTCTTGCCAAAACAAGCTTAGGAGCCTGTTGTCCCTATCACTAACAATATTCTTTGGCAAACTGTGAAGTCTAAACACTTCTCCAAAAAACAGATCAGCAACTTGTGAAGCTCTAAAATCAAAAGAAATTGCAAAGAAATGTGCAAATTTTGTGAGTATGTCAACAACCACATAGATACAATCTCTACCTTGAGCCTTGGGCAACCCAGTGATGAAGTCAATTGAAATACTCTCCCATTTCTGATTTGGAATGGGCAGGGGCTGTAACAAACCAACAGGGAAAGTATGCTCATTTTTATTTTATTGACAAACTACACATTCCTTAATGTGCTTAAGGACATCATCCTTAAGCCCCTTCCAACTAAATCTCTTCCGAATCTGCTTGTAGGTCTTAAAATACCCTTGGTGACCAGCCAAAGGGGCATCATGAACAGCTCTTAGAATTTTTCTTTTACCTTAGATTCAGGCACAAAAAAGATTATATCCTTGTATAGAATCAGCTCATTAGCCACAACATACCTGTCATCTTGCAAATTTCCTTCTAAGATGTTAGTGACAAAAGTATTCTTAGCATATTCTGATATAATTTGAACTCTCCAATCTGTTGTAATCTCTATCATAGAACACAAATTTGGTCTTCTAGATAGTGCATCAGCCACTATGTTCCTTTTTCCTTTCACATACTCAATGTCAAAATTGTAAGCATGAAGCTTACTAACCCATTATTGTCGTTTCTCATTGAGATCCTTCTGACTTAATAAATATTTCAAACTGCTATGATCAATTTTAACCACAAACTTACCACCAACAAGATATTGTGTGAATTTGGCTAGAGCATGCATAATGGCTAGCATTTCTTTGTCATAGATTGAGAATCCTCTCCCAATCCCCTTCAACTTCCTGCTCTCAAATGCAATTGGATGCTTCTTCTACATCAACATAGCTCCAATGCCTTCTGTAGAAGCATCACACTCAAGCTCAAAAGGTAGTGTGAAATTTGGTATGGCTAAAACAGGGCAAGAACTCATGACTCTTTTGAGCTGATCAAATGCTTGTTGCGCTGTAGTAGTCCATGAAAATGACCCTTCTTTGTCAAATCTATAAGTGGGGTAGCCAACTATGAAAAACCCTTCACAAACCTTCTGTAGAAGTTGCAAAGACCAAAAAATCCCCTTTAAGTGAGTCAAAGTTTTTGGTGGTTGCCAATCCAAAATGGCCTTGATCTTTTCTTCATCAACTCTCACTCCTTGAGGGCTGATTACAAGACCCAAATAGAGAATTTCAGTCATGCCAAACTCGCATTTTGACCCTTTGGCAAACAAGGATTGTGCCTCCAAAATACCCAACACCTCATCCAAATGTCTTAGGTGCTCTTCCCAAGTCTTACTGTAAATAAGAATATCATCAAAAAGCACTAGCACAAACCTCCTTAACTGTTGATTGAAGATTTGATTCATGCAGGACTGAAATGTAGCAGGAGCATTAGTCAAGCCAAATGGCATGACTAAGAATTCGTGATGTCCATAATGACATCTAAATGCTATTTTTTGAACATTTTCTTCACGAACTCTAAATTGATGGTGTCCAAATCTCAAATCTATATTGGAAAAATAAACTGCACCATGCAACTCATCAATAAGTTCATCAATCCTCGGAATGGCTTATCAATTTTTTATGGTCTTCTTGTTCAAGGCTCAGTAATCTATGCACATTCACATAGTCCCATCCTTCTTCTTTACTAATACAACAGAAGATGCAAAGGGACTTTTGCTTGGTCTTATGTGTCCCAACTCAAGGAGCTCTTTTATTGTTTCTCTATTTCTTCCTTATGCCTTCTATGATGGCGATAAAGAGTGGTTATCACTAGTTTAGCTCCTAACTCAATGACATGCTCTATCCCTCTATCCGAAGACCTTCCAGGAGGTATACCGCTAAAAACCTTGCTATGCTTGTCCGACAAGGCTTGAACATCCACATGATACTATCTTTAACCCTCTGAAGAAGTGGTAGGCATAATCATGCATTGGGCTGCCCAATCAACTTGACCATGATGAAACATCCTTTCCATCCTCTTTGCGGTAACAACTCTTGGTGTACCATTGGACATGCCTCTAGTACCACCTTCTTGCCATCAACATGGAACTTAAGTTCCATAGTTTGGAAGTTCTACATAATTTCTCCCAAAGAGTGCAGCCACTAAACTCCCAAAACAGCATCAGTGTCTCCTATGCTAACAACATAGAAGTCATCCTTAACTTCATAATTTCCCAACAAAGGACTCATCTTGGGAATTCTTGTGCAATGAAGAGTGAACCCATCAGCTACCATTACATTAAAACCTCAGACTCTTCAGTTTTCAGCCCTCTTCTTGCAACTACCCCTTCATCAATGAAACTGTGGGTAGCACCAAAATCAATAAGCACGGTGATTCTTTGGCCACAAAGCACTCCACGAATCCTAAAGGGATCATACGTTCGAGCACCTGAAAGTTGTGCAAGAGTACTTTCTGAAGCATTTTTTATTTTTGACTTTTCAATTCTAATTTTTAAAAATGATAATTATTAATAATTAATGTTACCAAAAATATTTTATTTTCTATTTTTTGATTTTTATAATTTTAGACAATAATAACAATATTAAAAATTATTAATAATTAATAATTGTTTTTAAAAATAATTAATAGTTAATAATTATTTTTTTAAATAATTCTTAAATATACCAACAAATAACACAAATTAATATTTTAAACAACAATTTCAACTAAAATTATTAACAATCAATAATAAATTATCAATTATTAATTAATATTTAAAATTAAAATTAACAAACAAATTACCAAACCTCGACAATTTGACATTTTGGATTTTGACAACATGACCTACAACTTCGCCAGAAATTGACCATTTTGGATTTTCACAACATGACCTACGACTTGGCCAAATATTGACCATTTTGGATTTTGACAAACAATTCGACACACACAAATGATGATTCGACGATGAAGTTTCATGTATCACAATCGAGTTTCAGATTGGGTACAACAATTCCAAAGCGTTATTAACATTAAAAGAGAAACATCTTTGGTAGAGAAAGCGGGTACTTAAATATAGTATACAATTTTCTATGGAAGATCACTGGTCCAGATGGCTAATGATAGCACTCTAGGCACACAGTTAGTCACCTCTTTTACACTGAGATCTAGACAGGAGATAGAGATCAAAGGTAAAACAGATTAAGAGAGATAGAAGGTTCTAGAAATATGCAGTCTTCCTACAAAGATCAGCTTTGTAACAGTATGGGCTTAAGCATAAATGGAAAGGCATTAAATGAGAGGACTGGAAGAAGTTGAAATTTGCAGTTTTCAGATCTACTCCCCTTTCAATTTCAGAGGAACCTCTTGTATATTAGTTATTATCTTCTCTTGAACTGTCCCTTTCAAGTCTCTAAATTTTCTGAGGAGTAGAAGCAATTCAGCAGTTGATATAAATGACAAGATGGGAATGGAAGTCTCATTGCAGAAGTTTCATTTCAGCTTTGATCGCATTTGAGTAATCCATTAAATGATTCATGACCAATGCATCCGCTAGCTGCCCCAAAGTAAATGCATAACACCCATTGATTTGTGGCAACTTTCTCCAAGTAAACAGTGAGGAGTGTCTTTGGGCTAAGAAGTAAATCCTCAACCTTTTTCATGTGGGTCTGAGTTCCCTTAGCCACCAGAACCATTAGCTAACAATAATATATACCAAAACTTAGGTTCATACAAGAAGTAAGTGTAAAATAAACTTTTTAACAATATAGAAAATCAGAAACTAAATACAGAACAGGAACAGAGCTTTCAGAATAGACAATAGAACATAGTCAAGTACAAATAGCTTAGAGCTGATGATACATCTAACCAATATAATTCTCAAAACAGAAAATCTATACAATGTGATCTGCTATGTTAAGAGTTATGACTTACTCCAGAAGTTTTCCAGTCCATACTGGCACATCTGCCTGATAATCCTTGCCAATACGAACCTGGGTTGTATATGCCTCATCATCTTGAAACATGCACCAAAAGAGACTATTTTTCTCTTTGACGAATTTTTCACAAAACGCTTTAACAGTGCCACGTGATCGAAACTCCAGTACATGCCTATCTTCTCTATTTTCATGCCAAAAGAGACCTCCTTTCTCTCTTACGACTGACCTCTTTCTCTTTTTTCTACATGCTGAACAATACCAGTTATCTTTGACGGGTATTGACACTACCTTAGGATTGCAACAAGCCATGTGAAAAGATTCCTCACACATATCACATATGAGCGTTGAAGTTGAATTTTCCAAAGTGTAACATACTTTACATCTTTTATTCCATCTTCCATCCCCTACAACACCAGGATGCTCTGTAGCTGCAGATTTACCAGGAGAAAAAGATAGTAATTTAGACTCATTCAGTATAGATATGCACCATTCTCTTTCAAGGTCCCTTGCTTCAGCTACTCTTGCAGCATCAGGAATACAGTATCCAAATTCACCAGCCTCAGAAAGTTTATCTTGGTTGTTATTCATGATTTGGGAGGATAATGTTGTAAAACTCCCACTATCAGACCTGCTATTACAAGTAACTTCTACACAAGGCTCGTGCCTTCCAACCTTTCTTTCAAAATTATAAAGGAATGTCGAAGACTCTGACTGGGACATTGAATTGCTTTCTTCATGAGGCAAGATATATCTAGATTGATTCCCATAACAATTTCCATTTAAGACCTGATTAGAGCCACTATTTAAGGTTGTCTTTCCTGGCTGCAAAAGATAATTTGATTTCTCCATGGTAGAAATATCACTTTTATTGTGCCGCTTACCAATTTCTTCTTTCTCTAAGATGTTTCCAGCTTTCCCTAAATTGCTGATTTGATAATCACAAACTGGCTCTTTAGCATTTAACTTATCATTAACATCAGTTTCTGAGATAACTTTATTTTTATCAGGATGCAAACTCTCAGGCCCACTATTTAAGGTTGTCTTTCCTGGCTGCAAAAGATAATTTGATTTCTCCATGGTAGAAATATCACTTTTATTGTGCCACTTACCAATTTCTTCTTTCTCTAAGATGTTTCCAGCTTTCCCTAAATTGCTGATTTGATAATCACAAACTGGCTCTTTAGCATTTAACTTATCATTAACATCAGTTTCTGAGATAACTTTATTTTTATCAGGATGCAAACTCTCAGGCCCGGCAGTAGAAATTTTACAATGACTCCTGGGATTATCTTCTGTCTCTAGTAAGATTTCTATTTTGCCTTCTTGTGCAAGTTGGTTGGAATTAGATGGATTGCCCTGTGCAGTCTCTTTTGTAAATGCTGCATGAGCATGTCCTGAAAGAAGAGTTACTGAATGTCTCAGCTTTTTTCGTTTATACACATAATTATTCTTCTCTAAAAATAATTCCCTAGATCTTTTATCTATAATGGCTGAATTTGAACATGATTTTCCTGGAATCCGAGCACCAGAAACAAAACATTCATCTTGCTGAACAGCATTCTCAATTGAACCACTAGACTGAGCCATTCCGCTTTCTGTTCTCTTTTCCCTATACTCAAAGCTGTCAGTGCATGAAGATAAACTCAATAATGGATCTAGCACATCATGGCCTGGCACATAACACATTGGTCCTCTCGTGGAACTCGAAATGTGTCCTTTAGCACTCACATGATCTAGAGGCATGTCAAATGGATTAACACCAAAGCTCCCATGAGGTGACACCACACATGGGCTGCATATCCCTCCTTCCATCTGATTAGTAGTTATAGCTTTTGGAGCTTCTATAAGATGGCCTAGATCCTCGGATGGATCCAGCCAAAGATCCACATGTAAGAAGATGTCTCCAGTATCACAAGAATTATTCCCTAGATCTAAGACATCAGCTCCAGGTTCAATTCCAGTTTTACTCCTCACATCTAATGCATCAGTTCCTAGTTCAATTGTAAGGCGACCACCTAACTCAGAACAGCATCCAGAACATTGGAAATCTGGAAAGCCAGAGCCCTGGCGTAGGCCCACATGACAACCCTTACCCTCCAGACTTGTAAATTCGTAATGAAGCCCACAATGTGGGAAATATGGGCATGCTTACCAAACGTTGCCACTATCCCATCAGAAGGCACCAAGGCAGAATCTGATTCAGAAAATCCTCCAAAGCAGTACTGGCATTATGTTGCTTGCAATTGAATTATCTATCAAGTAAAAAAAGGTAAATATTAGTTGTTGTCAACCTGATTCCATGTAATAACATATAGCAAAGTCTCTTTCAAGGAAATAAGATAAAAGTTTCCTGCCATGCTATTTAGGAGTCAAATTAATAACAAATGATTGTTCCTGTCCTCTAAGCCCAACAGGTCTATGCTAGGAAGTCAAAAATCTGAATAAATTTAGTTTCTTTACAGCTTGTCTTTTTCTTGTCTATGACAAATTTTACGTATCTTCCAAATAAGAGCACCAAAACATATTGCATACAATACATAAAACAATGATCCAAAATAGCAATATATAAACCAGTGACTCTAAATAGCAATACATAAACCAGTGACTCTAAATAGCAATACTTTTGTGTTACATAAAAGGGTATACCCTTCCAAGGCAAATAGTGGTGACCTTCAACAGGCTTCGGGCTTACACTCTTGATACAGAATTAGGCTGTGCTTACATACTACTTAATAAACAATATCACAGGTATTTTTTGGTTGAAAGTGTCCATGGAATGTTGAGTTCATCCCTTGTTACCCTGTGCAATAATGCAGAATGACCAAAAACGCATCTCATTTCTTGTATCTTCAGTATTCATATCAATTTATAAACTGCTTTAGATTTAAATTATTCTGACCAAATTTACTTTTTTCTATTGCAATTTTATGAAGTTTGTAATGCAGATATATTTGCTCCCTAGCCTCACAGAATTATTTCCAATATCAAAAGGGATCATGACCTTGAAAATACAGGAAGCCATGTGGATACTATCTAGTATGGGGCATTCAACACAGAAAATATGGACAAATTCACCAGTAGATTTAAGCTGTGTCACAATCTAGTAAACTTTAAAAAATAAAATATTTTTATTATTATTTAATAATAGGATAGTCTACAAACTTCTGAGCCTTTGCAATAAGTATATATTTAATTGCTTAAGCCTTTAGGTTTTCATAGCATTCTAGGTTGTGAAATTTGCTTCTGGGTTGTCGCATGAAATTATATATTTTACATCAAAATATTTTAGAAAGTCAATATAATTTACTTCTATTATTTGATAATTTTTTTGGAGCAATCACTTTGCACACATATTTTTATAAAAAATTGCACTAAACAAATTGTCAGTAGAAATATCTTGGGGAGTGGTTGATTGTGGAGGCAAAAATCAGGCACCCTGATGACTGCTTTCCCTGGGGGATTCTGTGTTTTCCCCACACAATTTTACACTCTATATTTCCTTTAAAACTAGCTTAGGATTCGTTTTCCTCGGGGTTGTCTCTTTTTTCTTTGTTGTGGTATGGCAATATGAACAGTGACCAAAATTCAAATCAAGGAATGGGATCTCTACCCTGAATCTCTATTTAATATCATTAATCTTAAGAAGCTGACTATATTCAAAGGAAATAGAAATTAGAGGCCTATCCAAGATAAGGTAGGATATAACAATGGGGATTCTATGTGGTAATCCTGAAGCCCGAGAATCATATCCAGACAGTTCAGAGTAGATATTGATGCTATTCTATAGGTGATTGGCTTGATGGCTATATTCAAAAATTAAAATGGCTGGGAAGCAATTAAAGGTGATGCAGAGTGCAGAAATCAGCATGCTCCATAGATGATACTTCCTGGTCCAGTTTTCTCATACTGAACAGAGGAAAAGAGTCTTCAAGACTGGGCAGTGGATGATGGGTCAAGCTGGACTGTTCATTTAGTCATGGAAAACAAGGTCCAACCCTTTGAAATGCTCCATTGACAACACCTGTCCAGGTCAGAATGCCAAATCTGCAAAAGTCTTGGTATCTGAAGTCCAACAATTGGGGACTCACTGGGAAGTTTTATAATGGATTTTGAAGCGACTCTCAAATTTATTATGGCTTGTGCAGATCTTCATTGAGATGAATCTGTATAAAGCCAACTATCAAATCATCTATTTGATGAAGCGGAGAACAATAAAGTTATAAAAAATGTACTTGGGGAATGTAGGCATTGCTTTGAGTATGGACACTTGGAGTGGTCCTTCCCTAGGAAGGTTGAAATCGCAGGCAAAATCAATCTAAGAAACTAGAAATGAAGGTTAGCAAGACAGAAAAGGAAGTTGGCAAACATGATTATGGACAGAAGACTATTAGAAAAGAGCCAATGCTGCTTAAGGCAATTGCAAAGGACTTCAACAATAAAGCTCCAATTACAAGGGAATGGATCTTGGCTATTAAAGCCAAAACTTATCTACAACTAGAGCAGGAAGAATAGATTCAAGAAACCCAGCAAGAGTTGTCAGAAAAATAAGTATTCACTCCCAGAAAACCAATCACATTATTTTGAGGGACTTTGGACAAGAGAGAAAAGAATGAAGTGGCAAATACTTAAAACATAATACCAGAATTTCAGGGGGTCAAGAGGGATACCTAGAAGCCACCTCCCAAAAAAGGAGGGCAGAATTTCTGCAACATGTGGCACTACAGGCACCTATTTCTTTAGCATGTGTCTAGTGCAGGGGCACCTAGATACTTTAATTAATTTCATGTTCATTTTGATGTTTTGGCGTTGTATAAGGTCCAAGTGACCAATGGTAAGGCCTAGTGCCATGTGTGAGTCCGAGTGGAATAAATCTAGGTTCATTTTGTAAGTCCCAAGTGATTGTAATCGCATAATGCTAAAAATAGCAATAATGCCAAAAATCTAAGTTGCCGGTTCGGGTGCGGGTGCGGGTTCGGGTTCGGAGGTTTGGCCAAAAATTTTTTTGGGGGTTGGGTTCGTTTTATATATATATATATATATATATATATATATATATATATATATATGTATATATATATATATATATATATATGTATATATATATATATATATATATATGTATATGCAAAAAAATTAAGCATAGAAGCAAGAATTAAGTGTAGAATTGCAAGAATAAAGTGTAGAACACCACATAGCATCATATAATCAACAAAACCACCATCAACTTGAATATCATAAAACATAAAACTTGAACTTCAAGTTCAATAACAAGATTCAAAATAATAATATCATGTTCAACAATCAATTTTCATTGTTTCAATGTCAAATGACAAGTGCCAATCATCATATGGATTTGCTAAATCCTCCACATCATCATCATCATCATCATCTTGGACATTAGCAGGATCATTTGAAGAACCACAACCAACACCACTGCCACTCGCAGCACTCGCTGAAAAAGTGTGCTCGCTCTCTGATCCCTCAAGTGCAACATGTTTGGATTGGGAAGTAGAAGCATCCATGTCAATTTGCTCTGGCTCCACATCCCACAACTTTGATTCCCCCTCCTTATAGTCTTGCTTTTTGTGCAAAAGGAGGCGCAAGTTGGAATGCACATACACTAAATTCTCCGCCTTTTTGGAGTGCAATCGGTTGCGCTTTATCGAGTGGATAAAAGAGTACGTGCTCCAATTTCTCTCAGATGCAGAGGAACTAGCAACCTATGATAACAAAGTAGAGAGAAAGAGTTAAAAATAAAATTATGGAACTTCAAACTTCAAATTTTTAAAAGTCTTTAAGATAAAATTATAAATCATAAAAAACATAGAAATTTAGTAAACTTACTTGTGATAAAACTTTGACTGCAAGAGGCTGTAGGCACCGAAATTGTTGGCCATGAAAGTACCACCAATTGTGAGCATCTTTCTTGAATCTATCACGAAGAGCCTCAATGCTTAGACCACTGGAGTGTACAAAATCAATGAACTCATCAGTGACCATATCATGCAAATCTAGATCAGGGAAGAGTCTACGAAATGCTGCCTTGTACCCATCAGACACTTCTAAATCTTTCCATGGGGGAATCCTATTTGTCACCGAAAGAATCTCACTGCTGTAATATTTTGGAGTCAATGCAAATGCAAGAAGATGCAACGAGGTTGTCATTGTGTTCCATCTAGCCTCAATAATTTCATGCACTTGCTTGAAGAGAACTTCTTGAGGATCTTTCTCCCTCTCATTTATGATGTTCTTTATCTTCTCTATCATTGAATCAATGCCATCATATATCTCCCCCATGCAAGGCTTGTCCATGTCTGTATAACGAATCATGCTCAAAATGGGCTCGATGAAACTAAGGAGATACTCCACACGATCCCACCAATAGTCATTTAGGATCATCCCCTTAACATTTGCTGCCCTCTCAGTGTTGCTTTGCCTCCATACAGACCAACTAGTGCTTGTTACCATGCTGATAAGAGCCTATTGACCTTCACAAGTCGTCTCAAGGCAATTGTGTTTGAGGCAAAACGGGTCTCCGCAACCTATTGAAATATCAAAAATAAAAAGTACAATAAATAAAATTTAATTTAAACATTTAAAAAATTGAAAACAAACTTTAACTTTTAAGAAAAAATAGAATATGTGAAATTAAAAATTTAAAGCACTATGAAAAATTTAAATTTAAAAATATATTGCTTCACTTACCTTCAACAACTCCAATGTAGAAAATGATCTAAATATGCTTTGGGACATGTGGTGGTTGGTGACGAACATTCGTATCTCCTCGGCCTCTGCATACAACTCTCTAATCCAATCAATTTTTTTCCCAATCTTTTGTAGCATTAGATTGAGAGAGTGGATAGCACAAGGTGTCCAAAAGATATGTGAATATCGTTCCTCAACCAACAACCCAGCAGCTCTACAATTTTTTGCGTTGTCTGTTATCGCTTGAACAACATTACAAGGTCCCACATCCTCAATGGCTGCAATGAGGATCTGAGCAATAAATTCACCATCCTTCACCTGTCCCTCACAATCCACAGCTCTCAAAAACATTGCCCCTTTAGGGTACACTGCAATGACATTGATCAAAGGCCGATTTCTTGCATCTTTCCATCCATCAGAGACAATCGACACCCCTGTCTCACTCCATGAATCCCTTAAGGGCTTCAATGCATCTTCTATACTCTTCACCTCATTCTCCAATAAGGTGCCACGCACCTTCCCATAACCTGGGCTCTTATACCCTTTTGGAGCCTCATTAATTTTTCTCACCATCTCTTGCCAATATGGTGAGCGAACAACATTGAATGACATACCATTTGCATAAATGCATCTGGCTATATGTTGGTCAGCAATATCTCGAGCCTCATTTTGAAATGATGTTTCCAAAGGCCCCTTTGGTCTCTTGTTTGTAGTGCTTGTGGGTCGCTCTTAAGGAGTGACCAAAAATGGGTGGCTCTCTATCCCCGGCCTGTTGCTTCATCTGCTGCTTCTTGCTCCATGATATATGCCAGCACTTGCTCTCGTGGTATAGGTTTATTATTCTTTCCTGGGCAAGCTTTGATCCCCATCCCAGGGATGTTACACAAATGGGCTTTCACCCGACTATATGAACTGTTATATTGCACATCACAGCCATTACATTTCCAAAGGTAACCCCCACCACCTGGTTGTTGTTGAATCATTTCAACATGCTTCCAAAGAGGTGAGTGTGGATCGATTTTGAATTTTGATTGTGATACTGAGCTAGAACTAGCTGCCATTGTGATTCCTGTCACCTGTGGGTGTGGCAATAAGTTTTGTAAACAAAATGGAAACAATGAAAACTCAAAACTTTCAAGAATCAAAACAAAAACAAAAGCATTGTGATACATTCATGATTCATATAAATAGTATAAAAAAAAACAAGTTGAAAAGAATTTGTTTGTTGTTCAAAAATGCAAAAAAAAAATGAATAGAAAACCTACCTCTTTGCAAAAATTGCTTCCTTTGATCTTCTTGCAAGCCTCTAAACCGTTGGAAATGAGTAGGAATGGTGGAGCAATGGATTTCCAACCTTCAGGATTCAATCTTCAAGCTTCTTTCTTCAACCACAAAAAAAAATTTGAGTTTAGCCACAATGGAGAGTTTTTGTGTTTTGGAATGAAAGAAATGAGTTGAAAATGGCAAAATTGTGTTTATAATGCCTTTTTAGGGTTTCATTTGCATTTTAAAAAGTTTAAAAAATTATAAAATTTATGTTTAAGTTGAAAAAAATTTAAAAAAAATTAATAGGGGCGTGGGTGCGTTTCGGGTGCTATGCGGGTTATCTGTTTTTAGGCTGGGTTCGAACCCAGCAAACCCAGGTGCGTCCGGGACACACCCAGCCCCCTTCCACCGTCCCCTACCCGCACCCGCACCCAAGCCACACCGCAGCTACACCCCACCCGCACCCGGTCCTCTAGCAAGCGAACCCTGCAACTTAGCCAAAAATAGGCAGTAGTGTTTCCCAGCCGCTTGGAATCAATCTCCCAGCCACTTGGAGTTAGTTTGGTACTACTCTGGGCGAATCTATAAAAACCAGGGAAAGGAACAAGATCAGGTATTAGGGTTTGAGGTTGTAATCAGTCATATGATATTGTGATCGAATGTAATCAGATCGCAGAGAGGAGGTTGAGTGTGAATGAACATTGTTTCAAAGAGAAATAAAGACATTTTGTTTCGTCATTTCGATTCCTGTTCTCTGTAATTGCAAGTTTGTTAGCTGTAGATTTCTATTCCTCTGTGTTTTCCCATTGTGCAAAATGTCGATTTGAAGCATTCCACTGATAAGATTTTTGTCGAAATCAATGGAATGGCTTCTCGATGTACATATGTCTTTTCTTGTTTCAATGTTTGTCGTTTGTGTTCTGTTTGACGGTGGAGAGGATCGGATCGACTATGCTGCGTAGTAGACCAACCTAGCATCTCCATGTGCGAGGGTCTGGGTTGGAAGTTAGGCGATTTGGGGATTTGCAGTTTTGCGAAGGCATCATCGGCAAGACATAGCCTTCGAGGGAGCTTTTGAAAGTGACACCGATCAAGGTGTTAGACCGATAGAACACGTATTGTGAATGCACATCGCCAATGTATATCGAGAATGTATGTGAGAATATGCATTCCGTCATATACAACAAGTGATCGGTCGTAACGGTGAATCAGGGTGTAGTAACCAGCCATAACAAGTCATGTTATGCATACACCACAGTTTGGCATATCGGAGTGGTCGTCCGTCAGGGAAAGTTAAGGGATCGGCCAGATAAATAACAAGGTGGCCAACAGGGTATGTTTGGCCGATGAGAACATATCGCCAGGACAGAAGTCACACTCTCGCCGATACAGTCTATTGATAAGTTTTGAAGCTTCCTCTGTGCGCTCTGCATCATTTTGGTATCAAAGCCAGCGAAAGGTCTGCAGAAGTGTTGGTGTTGTTTGTGAATGTTTATGTCAGACAGAGAAAGCAAAGAAGGGGCTAGCGATATGCCTCCAAAGGGAATGACCACAGAAGTGGTCAAGAAATTCAAGGAGATGGAGGAGATGGAGGAGACTGGAGTCAAGGAAGCACTCCAGCCTGAGTTGAAGACCTTGGGAAAAGGCAGGAAATCAGACGAGGAGTCTGGTGAAGATGATGGGGAAGAGGAAACAACCCCAAAACAGACAGGTATATCTACAGACCAGAAACAATTTCTGAAGGCCATAAAATCACTTGGTAAGGAGTCGTCCGAGGCAAGAATGGAGATTCCGATGTTTAGTGGAAAGATGGACACAGAAGAAGTCATCGAATAGATCAAGGCTTTGAACAATTACTTCAAGTACAAGGAGGTACCAAAGAATAGAAGAGTCAAGTTTGCAAAGACGAAATTGAAGGGTGCTGCACTCACGTGGTGGAACTACACCCAAGGAGAAAGGGTGAAGAGTGGCAAGAGCATGATCTCATCCTGGAGTCGGATGGTAGAGAGGATCAAGGCTCAGTTCCTACTAGCGGATTATGAAGTGCAGATATACAGGAAAATGCAGAATCTCGGGCAGAAGGATATAGATGTATCCACCTATACAGAGGAATTTCACAAATTGTCTCTAAGTTGTGGACATGCTGAGGATGCGAAAGGAAGAATTGCTAGGTATATTAATGCCCTGAAGTGTAGTATACAAGATGAGATTACCATCTTGACACCAGAGACCGTGGACAAATGTTTCCAGGTGGCACTGAGAGTAGAAGAAAAGCAGAAAAGAAAGGGAGACCAGCAGAACAGAGGCAAAGGTGGAAGAAATTCCAGGGGCAAAAATAGCTTTAGTGGCAAAAATCAGTTCCAGAAGACTCAAGGGGAGTCCAGTCAGCAAGAACACAGTGGAGAATCTGGTTCCAGAGAGGGTTTCAGAGCAAGGAGACCCAATGGGAGAGGCAGATTTGGTGGACCAGGCAGAGGTCCTAACGTCTTCACGGGAAGATGTTATAATTGTAACCAAATTGGGCACACAACAGGCAAGTGTCCGGAGAAAGCCTCAAGCTCTCATGGAGGAGAGAGAAGGAGCCAGCTGATTCAAGAAGAAGATTGTTAGAGTGTGACTTCACCTATGGGAAGCGCAGCTCCAACACAAGATGGAGAGAATCTCATGATGAGAAGGATGATGCTGAAGGTGCCACAGAACAAGGAACCACCCCAGAGGAAGACACCATTCAGAACTCTGTGCAAAGTTTCTGGCAAAAGGTGTAAGGTAATTGTTGATTCTGGCTCCACTGAAAATTTAGTTTCAATAGAAATGGTAGAGAAATTGAATTTGAAAAGATTGCCACATGTGAGTCCATACAAAGTGTCATGGCTGAACAAAGGGCAGCAAGTCTTGGTTGATGAACAAGCTTTGGTAGAATTTCAGATAGGGGAATATGGGGATAAACTTTTGTGTGATATAATTCCCATGGATGCATGCCATTTACTGTTAGGAAGACCTTGGCAGTATGATGTACAAGCCCAGCATGATAGTAAGTCAAATTCCTTTGTCATCACTAAGAATGCTAGACAATATAAGATGGATCCTTTACCAGAAAAGGGTGTAGACAAGAATGTAGGCTCAAATATCATGTTAATGAGTGGGAAAGAGTTTCTCCATACTCTAAAAGAAGAGGGAACCCAGGGGTATGCTCTGATTTTGAAACCTAAAGACAATTCTGATTTGTCTGAAAACAACAAGGAAAAAGTCCCTAAGGAAGTGCAGGATTGTTAGATAAATATAAGGGTATCATGGTGGAGGATATGCCCAATGTACTACCCCCTGTGAGAGACATAAGTCATCAGATTGACTTCATCCCAGGATCCACATTGCCAAATAAACCAGCTTATAAAATGACACCTAAGCAGAATGTTGAGATTGGTAAACAAGTACAAGAATTGTTGGATAAAGGCCTGGTGAGAAAAAGCCTTAGTCCATGTGTTGTACCCACGGTTTTAGCTCCCAAGAAGGATGGCAAATGGAGGTTATGTACTGATTCGAGAGCCATGAATAAGATCACCATCAGATATAGGTTTCCCATGCCCAGAATAGAGGACCTCATGGATTGTTTGGGTGGAGCTCGATATTTTTCTAAAATTGATCTCAAGAGTGGATACCATCAGATCAAGATTAGACAAGGGGATGAATGGAAGACAACCTTTAAGACTAATGAAGGTCTTTATGAGTGGCTGTTGATGTTATTTGGTCTATCCAATGCTCCCAGTACTTTCATGCGTCTAATGAATGAGGTATTGAAGGATTTTATTGGTAAATTTGTTGTTGTCTATCTGGACGATATTCTGGTTTTCAACAGGACAAAAGAACATTTGCAGCATTTGGAACAAGTGTTGAAGAAGCTGCATGAGGAGAAACTGATAATCAATATGGAGAAGAGTGTCTTCATGAAGGAAGAACTCACATACCTTGGATTTGTGATATCCCAGGGAAATTTGAAAATGGATCCGGAAAAGGTAGATGCTATTATGTCTTGGCCAGCACCTAAAACAGTAAGTGATGTACGGAGTTTTCATGGGTTGGCAACTTTTTATAGGAAATTCATAAGAGGATTCAGTCATATTTGTGCACCCATTCTGGATACCATAAAAGGAGGACAGAAATGTAAGTTTGTTTGGAATAGAGCAGTTGATAAGTCTTTTGAGATCCTCAAACAGAAAATAGCAGAGAAACCCATTTTGGTTTTGCCTGATTTTAATAAGTTGTTTACTGTGGAATGTGATGCCATTAACCTTGCCATTGGCGCTGTCTTGAGTCAGGAAGGCAGACCTATTGCTTTCTTTAGTGAAAAACTGAATGATGCTAAAAGAAAGTATTCCACATATGATCTAGAATTGTATGCAATGGTGCAAGCATTGAAAAAAAGGAGACATTATCTCTTGCCCAAGGAATTCATTGTTTATACTGACAACCATGCTCTGAGTTTTCTGAATTCGCAGGAGAAGCTAAATCACAGGCATATGAAGTGGGTCGAACAACTCCAAGCGTATACTTTTTCCATCAAACATAAGAAGGGACAAGCCAACAAGGTGGCAGATGCTCTGAGCAGAAGAGTGTGCACTACACAGGAAATCCAATTGCAAAGTGTGGGAGTGGATTCTCTCAAGAACATGTACCAGGGTGATGAGGACTTCAAGGAGATATATGTAGTTTGTTCGCAATTTTCAGATTCCTATCATTCTGATTTTTCTGAATTTTTGCTACAGCAGGGGTTACTATTTAAAGGCAACCAATTGTGTGTGCCTAAGTGTTCCATGAGGGAGAACATCATAAAAGAGAAACATTGCGGTACTCTTGGAGGTCATTTTGGACTGGACAAGACATTGGAGCAAGTGAGAAGGCTTTACTTCTGGCCTAAGATGCAAACAGATGTGAGGAAATTTGTAGAAACTTGTAGCATTTGTCAGAGGGCAAAAGGAACTTCATCCAATGCAGGTCTCTATCAACCACTTCCAATTCCGCAAAGGCCATGGGAGTGTATAAGTATGGATTTTGTTTTGGGTCTTCCCCTGACTCAAAGAGGTTTCGATAGTGTGTTTGTTGTAGTTGATAGATTCAGTAAAATGGCTCATTTTGTGCCATGCAAATGTACCAATGATGCTTCACACATTGCTGGTCTATTCTTTAAGGAGATTGTTCAAATTCATGGTTTGCCATTGAATATTGTCACTGACAGAGATCCCAAGTTTGTGGGACATTTTTGGCACACTTTGTGGAAGAAATTGGGCACTCAATTATCTTTCACGTTAGCCTATTATCCTCAGACGGATGGGCAAACTGAGGTGGTGAATAGATCACTAGGTAATCTTTTGAGGTGTTTGACTAAACAGCATGGAGAAGCATGGGATATGATCATCCCACAAGCAGAGTTTGCATATAACGATTCTGTTAATAGGAGCACAGGAAAGAGCCCTTTTGAAGTTGTATATGGGCTTCATCCCAGGGGAATTTTGGAGCTCAGGGATCTCCAGAACATGGAGAAAAGAAGTGCACAAGCAGAAGATTTTGCAATCAACATGAAGGATATCCATGATGCTGTAAGGGAAACTATCCAGAAGAACAAAGGGAAATACAAGGAGCGAGCTGATCAGAAGAAAAGGGATGTCCAATACAAAGTTGGGGATCTGGTAATGGCATATCTGAAGAAGGAAAGACTTCCAAAGGGGCAGCCCACGAAGCTTCTTATGAAGAAGATAGGTCCATGCAAGATTGTACACAAATTTGGGCCTAATGCATATGAAATTGAACTTCCTCTAGGTTTAGCAATATCACTCATTTTCAATGTATCCAAACTGTTTCCATTCAGGGAAGACAATGTTACAGATTCAGATGTGACAGGAGCAGGGGATGCCGAATGGATTTCTGATTTTCCACCGAGTCAACCACTACAGCTAGAATGTATTTTGGATACCAAAGTTCAGAAGAAGACTAGACATAAAACCTACAAGCAGTATCTGGTCAAATGGCGTGGTTTGCCTGATGAGGATGCTACCTGGATGAACAAGGAAGACATCATCAAGCCTGGGGTTACTATTTCAGACTTGGTTCCTCAAGGGACTTGAGTTCTATTAACCCCGGGAGTATGGTGCAAGGGCACCTAGATACTTTAATTAATTTCATGTTCATTTTGATGTTTTGGCGTTGTATAAGGTCCAAGTGACCAATGGTAAGGCCTAGTGCGATGTGTGAGTCCAAGTGGAATAAATCTAGGTTCATTTTGTAAATCCCAAGTGATTGTAATCGCATAATGCTAAAAATAGCAATAATGCCAAAAATAGGCAGTAGTGTTTCCCAGCCGCTTGGAATCGATCTCCCAGCCGCTTGGAGTCAGTTTGGTACTACTCTAGGCAAATCTATAAAAACCAGGGAAAGGAACAAGAGCAAGTATTAGAGTTTGAGGTTGTAATCAGTCATATGATATTGTGATCGAATGTAATCAGATCGCAGAGAGGAGGTTGAGTGTGAATGAACATTGTTTCAAAGAGAAATAAAGACATTTTGTTCCGTCATTTCGATTCCTGTTCTCTGTAATTGCAAAAGTTTGTTAGCTGTAGATTTCTATTCCTCTGTGTTTTCCCATTGTGCAAAATGTTGATTTGAAGCATTCCACTGATAAGATTTCTGTCAAAATCAGTGGAATGGCTTCTCGATGTACATATATGTCTTTTCTTGTTTCTGTGTTTGTCGTTTGTGTTTTGTTTGACGGTGGAGAGGATCGGATCAATTGTGTTGCGCAATAGACCAACCTAGCATCTCCATGTGCTAGGGTCTGGGTTGGAAGTTAGGCGATTTGGGGATTTGCAGTTTTGCAAAGGCATCATCGGCGAGACATAGCCTTTGGGGGAGCTTTTGAAGTGACACCGATCAAGGTGTTAGACCAATAGAACGCATATTGTGAATGCACATTGCCAATGTATATCGAGGATGTATGTGAGAATATGCATTCCATCAAATACAACAAGGGACCAGTCGTAACGGTGAATCACGGTGTAGTATCCGGCCATAACAAGTCATGTTATGCATACACCACAGTTTGGCATATCGAAGTGGTCGTCCGTCGAGGAAAGTTAAGGGATCGGCCAGATAAATAACAAGGTGGCCGACAGGGTATGTTTGGCCGATGAGAACATATCGCCAGGACAGAAGTCACACTCTCGCCGATACAGTCTATTGATAAGTTTTGAAGCTTCCTCTGTGCGCACTGCATCAATGTCCCACTCTTTCAACATTATCTAAGAGTTGCTTCATATTCTCAATGGGATTAGTAATGTTAGGAAAATCCCCAAATAATCTGGGTTATCCATTTTCCTCTCTCTCAGCCAAACTAACTCTTAATTTTCACCACCTTCTCAAGATCATCCGCACAACTCCCTGCTTAGGTCTTCAGCTTCATTAAACTCATGTTTAAATCCCAACTTATTTTGTTCCCTTCTCATGTTATGAATGTATCTTTCAAGGTCATACAGCCTTATCTTATCTTGGCAAATTCCCAAACTATTAACAAACTCATACACCTTATCAAATCATTCATTTCTCAGTATCACAAAATCAGCAATCTTTGTTGCAGTGGAAAGGAAACTACCATTGAGGCTCCCTGAAGTGATATTTGTCTACCAAATGCATTTGCCTGATTGCCTCTTAAAATGCAACTCTATTTGACACTATATGGGGGTAACCCATAAGGAAGAACATTAGCTCCAAACATTCTGAACACAGTACAATTTTCAAAGAAGGACTACTCTCCCCAATTATTTCTGATCTTTCCTTCTAGTTGAAACTCCAAAGGTCAAATAAACTCCTTAACAATCTCCAACATCCCAATTTTCTCAACACAAAATAAGTCTCAAAGATGTTATATTGAGAAAAAGTATGATTTCTATCCATGTCAATAGACCATAGTTGAACTGGCTTAACTTGTTCCTTGGGCAATTTTGGGCATTTATACGTTACACCGAGCATGAAATCCCAGTCATCTGCCAAAGCAAAGAGGAAAATATACTATAGCATAGAATACCTTCTGAATTTTCTCTCAGTACTTGACTTTCTGAACTGTACTATTTCACCATGGATTGCCTACGTTAGATACCCTCCATAATCAAACAACCTCATGCTATGAGGATTCTAGTTTTCAGCTAATAATACTAAAGTTCCCTGAGATATCCTTGGCTCTACATCCATTCCAACAATTTGACATAGGCCCTGGTATGTATCTTGGAAATATGTTTCTATCTGGATTCTGCATCCAAGGGCTTGACTTCATCATTAAGAATTGATTGTAAACCAGAGGACCAATCCCTTTTCTTATAGTGAGGCAACCTGACTACTCTATAGCTATTTTTATCAGTTTTATACTCAAAAACCGAAGTTCTTAGGTTCAATTGTATATTGGCCTCAAGTATTAATCCAAACACCTTTGATTCTTTGAATCAAAATTGCCTATTTAGGGTGAAAGGTTTTCCCTCCAAATCCTTTATGACTCTAGTTTTTTTTGTCATAGCATTTGCATGCCGACTGAACAATCTCTGGTGCTGGGAAGTAATTGGGAACTATAACCTTAGCCAAGTCCAGATTTCAAGCATTGCCTAGTGGCCTTGGCTTATTTTCTTTTCATACATATTCTTGAATAAACTTCTTCCAGATGGTATGGTCTTGGGATCCCTTATATCCCTTTTGCTATCTTGGAAATGATCGGTTAGAACACACTTCTCTGTAGGCTTAATTAACTTCTTCACTGCCCACAAGATAATCTCGGAAATATCCTGGCTTGCAGCTAACTTTGGGGCCATTTTCAGAAGCAAGACAATACTTTCTAGGGCTTCCTGAAAATAGGTCGTACAAGACCAAACATATATATTTTAATGCAAATGAAAGTTCATTCAATTGTGCCCTAAAAAAAATACTACTATGAGATCTTCGTGAACCCTAACCCTTGCAGCCTTTTACATTACCTAGAATTCACCTGATTCCTTTACAAATCACTATGCTGGAGAGGGAATTCGCACTTACCTGGGAAAAGCTTGTAGACAATTTTTATGAGTTCCTTGTGATCTGCTGAGAGCACTTTGATGGCTAAGGTATAACTTGTCAAGAGCAGCTCTATATTTTAGAAATCGCAAGTGTTCTCATAGAGTTTGCAACTCAAATTATGTAGCTCCTTCATTAATAGTGCATCTCTATCCTCACGCATTAAAGAGTAAAACTATCACATCAATTAAGATGTTTGAATATTGTTGCAAATCAACAACTCTCTTTGAAACCTTTGCTTTGATCAATGGGTGCAGGTTGCAGCCTAACCCAAAGAAGGGCACAACTTGACTTCCTGCAAAGTAGCTTTTTACCACAGCCAATTAAAATTAACCACGTAACTCATTCATTGTTGGCGAATGTTTGCTACAGCCCCACTAAAAAAAACTGCCACTGGATGCCACAAGGCTCCACATGGCATTTCTTTATGTATTTACACAAAAGAGCAAACTATAGTGTCATCCATGTATTCAGATTTTGACCAATGATGAACAGCCAAATAATGCCAGATGTATCTTTTAAGAAACTCCCTTGCTCCATCATCATGCTTTGGTAAAGGCCAAATGTGATTGAAGGTTGTCGGCTCACTAGCGAATAAATCAACCTTTGCAGGCTATGCAACTTGACTTCCCACAAACTACCATTTTTCCGCAATCAATCAAAACTTGCCACATTTCCTCCAACTTTTCAAACAACAAATAGCGAGAACTCAACTACTTTGTACCATATGCTGCTAACTAGCGACTACCATAGATGGAAGACTCTCCGAGTACTCGGCAAGACTTGGAAAACTCACAAGTTTTTCACTGCGGCGAGTAATAGCAGCGTTTACTCTCCAGAAAACTCGCCGAGTTTCTGGCACGGACTCGCTTGCGTCAAAAAGTGAAGGCAGGGTGTTTTAAAACACAATTTTAACGCCTTTTTCCTTCATTTTATGATTTATTCTGCTCACCAAAACCCTCAACACCCCTACCACTTTGCACACAACAGTCCAGCATCGACGTTTCAAGATTCGAAAGGATTTTTTTGTGAATTCGGAAGGGAAATTTGAAACATAGGACCTTCTCTTTGTGCAATACAACCTTCAGCTGCGCACAAGAAGAGTAGAGGACAAATCAGATGATCCCATTGATTTGGATGAGATAGATCCTTACAATGATTGGACAGGGCGGGATGAGCAGCCTCCATTGTTTATTGAAGATGAGATTCTTGATTTTGAGAGGCAGGCATTGGAGGAGGTGGGTGCAGGAGGAGATCTAGGATTGGATGATATTGATGAGGCTGAGGAGTAGTCATTGCCATCTACTACCAGGACGGAGGTCGAGCCACAGCCTTCCATGCCAAGCGAGGAGCCACAACGAACTCCAAGGACTAGAACCTCTACCTCTCCCCTAGTTTTCAGTACATTAGGGAAGAGGAAGATGTAAAATGTTGTATTTACTTTTAGTTTTACTATTTTCATTTTGTCAACTATCTACTGTATCAGGCTATCAGCCATCAAGATTCTGCATGAGGATGTGATTTTGTACTCAATTTGCATTCAAATCAATTAAATTTAATAGAAAACACTTTTGTACTCATTTATGGACTCTTTGGATACATCTTGTCATTGAATTTTGCGAAAAACATGTGTTTCTAATGAAATTTAAGCAATTTTTTAAGTTGCCGAGTTTTTTTTCCGAGGTTTTGCCGAGTTTTTGCCAAGTCGAGTTTTTTGGGCCTAGTGAGTTTTTGCCGAGTCTGAGCTTTCCAACTGTGGAAACAAGTCCACATTAGGTACCATGTGTATCGGTGATGTGTTTCATTGCGGCCCTATGGCAAGTGAATAAAATATTGGTTGTGCCAATTACCTGCAAGCTGCAAAATTGGTAACGAGTCACCACCATATTACAAAGAAATCACTTAAGTCATTTAACACCCCCTATAGCAAGTCAACTCAAGATTATAACAAAGGTGAGAGGCTAAGCACTTGAAAACAAGAATTTTACAAAAGGTGATGTGGCAAAGTTTTGAGAATTGTGGTTGATTGGTGGATCGCTGAGCAGATCCCTTTAGCAATCTCCCCTAACTATTGATCATGATGGAAGCAAATCTGGGTCGTCAATGGATTGAATCACCGACACTTGGGCAATCTGTCGATTGACCACAACCATTGATTTTCAAGGCAAGTTGATCTAGACCGTTGATTATGGACAAAGTTTAAGTGAGATAGCATTGAGCATTGGAATCGAGCAATTGCAATAAGGACACATGGCAAAATCTAGTTAATAACTATGGATCGATAGATGGTTCCATTCAACACTTTGGTAATCTACACATCAATTTTGGAAGCGGATTGATCTAGGTTGTTGATCGTAGTCGAAGCTTAATGAAGCCAAATGCAATGTGATCATAGGGCTATTTGAAAGGAGACATTACATGATTTGATCGATTTCAATGTATCAATAGATCAAGTGGCAGTCAATATGAGCCATGGATTCTCTTAAAAGGTGATGCAACATGTCATATTTATAGATTGGTAGATTAGTTCACCACACAACATGGGCATCCATAGATCTACCGAAGATGTTGATTTTTGTTAACAAGCACATATCAACCTTTGATCATGATCAAGGTTTGATGGTTTAGTGGCAAATCAAGGGATTACTTAAAAAGCACATGGTGCGGTTGTTTTCTATTGATTGGAAGGAAACAGTGTGGGGCCTCCACAAGGGTTTGTTTTACAACAACAAATGAAATAGTCCAGCGTGGAATCTTGTGTCAAAGCTAATCGTAGGCCCACAATGTTTATCGAGCAATATTTCCTTGCTTCCTTGACAAAACTACATGTCACTCATTGATCACGTCTTCATATCTACAAATATACCAGAATGATTTTGAGTCGTTGATCAAGTATGAAGCAAAAAACATTGTGCAGTATGATCAAGCAGCTTTTGTGAAAGCACATGGCATTTTTTGGCTAACTTCTATATATCAATGGATTGTTACATCTAGCACCTTGGCGATCCATAGATTTACAAATATCATTGCTCTTCAAGGTTGAAAACATCTCAGCCTTTGATTATGCTCAGGTTTAATACGATAAAGTGGTGGATCAAAAGCAATAAGTACATCAGTGGTTCCTAATGGTCAAGGGATGAATGTATGAGTTTTCCACAAAGGTACAATTATGTATTAGCAAATGAGGTAATGTCACTTGGTGTCCAGTGGCAAGCCCCTTTAATCTATTAAGCATTGTTTTTTCCAAGTATGATGTGTTGAGATTAATCTGGATTGTGCAATTTGGTTGTGTGTCACAATCTGATCAATTACAATATATCAGTTGATTGAAGTAGTATGCATTTTGGTGATCAACTTGATAAACAGTAAATGCTTGATCGTTTTATTCAGTGGCAGTAAACACATTTATAAGGAAGGTGTGTGTAGTTGTAACCGACGGTATATCTAACATCAGTAACCAACAATGTAATAACCGAGTAACCAACAATGCTAACATTCCCCCCCCCCCCCTTCTTACATTGTTCCTACAATAGTACCAAGGTACCCCCCTGAATGCTAATATACTCAACAAAGCTGATTACATAATATGAATACATATTTTATAGAAGATCTTCTCCCAAAGAACAAATCCTTAACCAAGCGGGGCTCCGTCATGTTGTCTCGTCTACCCTCGGAAAGGTGTAGCTTTGAGCTGTGTTCTTGAGCTCTTTAGTCCCGAACTCTCAAATCACAGAGTCTTGAATTATTCGACAACAATCCCTAAGAGATACAACAGATCTCTATCATTGTCTAGTGACCGCGAAAGGGTATAATTGTCGATCATATACTCTAAAGCTTGTTGGACAACAATCCATATTGAGCTCAACACCAAATCCCAAACCTGTCTCCAAAACAAAATCTTCACAAAACATGTATTCTTCAAATCTGTCAGCAACAACAACGAAAAGCAAAACAACCAAAACCAAAAACGCTTCTCATGCAAAGCATCATCTCAAAGCAAGAAGCTAACTTGAGATGATGGAAAATCCTCCGTCCTCCAATGCCGCCTACCTCCAATTTGACCTTGTTACACTTTATCCGTTCAATGTCACATTAATCTCTCCGATAACACAAGCATGTGAGTCTTTGAAGGCCCCGTTATGTGTAACAAAGATGGCACCGAAAGTCCACGCATAAGTAAATATGATTAAAAAGTCCATTTTAAGGTATTGATAATCAATCAAAGTGAAATAAGATGACAAGAGCCCAGCCATAATCATATTTTGAACTCATGACCTTTTGTAATCACCACTCAAAACTTTCACCAGTTTCACCAACTCGCCTATTTACCATACTTGATTTTCCCAAAGGTTGAATGCCTTTATTATTCCACTTTATAATTCCAATAACACCTATCCACAACGGCTTTAGTTTCCATCCAATCAACAATAATCCACGCCAAAAACAAACTTTAGTCTCTGTGAATGGAAGAAATGCTTTTCTTTCAACAGAGATGGTAAGTGAATATAGTCAGCATTGTCAATAAAGAACTCAAGTTTGATTTCCACAGTGGATGGTAGGAGCTCGGTACAAGAGACTTGATGCACTCTTAAAAAATTGTAGGTGCCACGAGGGAACACGCTTCATTCAATCAATGGAAACTTCAAGGATCAAAAACAATGCATACTAATGTAGATCAGATAACAAAAATCCATGTCTTACCAATAGTTGAAGCGAGGACTGGTCTTCTCTGCCCAGCAAATTTTTCCTTCGTACAAACAAGTCTTCCACACCGCAATCTGCTCAATCTTTCACTGTTATTTCTTCAAGCAGCCCCCAAATCCAAATTTATTAAGATCCTCAATCCTAGGACTACACCAACTCCATACATGTCGCCCTATGCTTGGTATCCTACACAAGAAGGCTATGAAAAAGCCCCAAAATGAAGAGAGATTCCCATGCCCAATATTCACATAATTTAACGATCTGATTCAAAAGAAAAACAACTGCAACCTTTTATACAAACTGGCAGCGCTTTCATACAAACTTACAAATGTGACAACACCTCCAGATTTTGGCACCTTTCAATGTCTTCAAATTTCCACGGACACTGTTATACAAACTCACAATTCTTTTATATGTAACAGCCTTCAAAATAGGACGCAGCCATGCCTGGAAACATAATATGCAGCATTCAACGGCCTTCAATATTGATTTTTAAAAGCCCATAGGTTCTCATTCAGATGTACACGCACAAGAAAGTAGCACTCTGATACCATATGATAAACAGTAAATGCTTGATCGTTTTTTTTCGGTGGCAGTAAACGCATTTATAAGGAAGGTGTGTGTAGTTGTAACCGTCGGTGTAGTTGTAACCGACGGTATAACTAACATCAGTAACCAACAATGTAATAACCAAGTAACCAACAATGCTAACACAACTGACCTACCAAAGATGTAGATCTTTAAGGCAAAATAATTGTGATCATCGATTTCGATCGAGACTTAATAAACTAAAAGGGCATGGTCAAATGTCATGTCCCCTTTTCTAAATAATTTAATTAAGAAATAATTTAATAATAATATCTTAAGTTGGTCCCAATATCTTTATTCTTATATCATTGTAAAAGGACGACTTATGTATTATTATTATTTTAACAAACTGAGCCTAATGTAATGTTATTTTAAAAAGTGTTTCTAGACACTTCTAGAGGGAAATTAGGAGGGAAAAGGAATTTCAAATTGAAAAGGTGATTATAAAAAGGAGTCATGCAGAGAAGAGGACATCCATTGTTATTTGTTATCAAACCCTTTTCCCTAAGTTGAGCACTTGTGTTCATCTCTGTGCCTGAGGATGAAAACCCTTTGGTGTAGGGAATTTGGAGGACAAAAGCCCTCTCAATTTCCATTGTTGGATTGGAGGACGAAAACCCTCTTGTCCATTTGAAGCGATTCCATCCAAGATTTGCATTTGTGCAGAAAGATTGAAGTTTTAGGAGCATATTGAAGACTTCAAAAGTGTTGAAGATTTACAGTTTATTCTAGTTTCAATTGTGATTTGAAGATTTCCAATGTGATAAAGATTGCAGAAACAAAATCTAGAATTTCGTAAAGGTCTTCAATTTTATATCATTCCATTCGTTGTCTATAGCAAATCTTATCGCTATATTTTGTGGTTACTGGTCGTTCAAGTTAGCTGAAGGCATCATTCACCTTCTATGCCAGTCATACCTCCTATTGTATTCACCACAATTTATTGTTGTCATTTCATATGTTGATATCTGTTGTGCATATTTTTATTGATAGGTCTATTATTATTGGCTATCGTACCATATCATTGGTCTCATACCATCTTGTAACAAGTCAAAAGGCATCGAATATCTTTTCGAGAAGCTATCGTATCTTTTCATAAAAGCATTGTACCACTTTCAATTTCCAATTGTTGAGAGGACGTATTCCATTAATTGATATTTGCTTGCAAATCAATATCGTTGGATTTGTGGCATTCTATCATCTTGCCGTCATACTCATTCCCAGACCGCCTTGCTTCTTTGGTGGTTTTTGTACTTGTTGAAGATCATGTTGTGCCCTATAGAAATTATAGTGAAAGTCGGGCACTAATTGTATTTTATCGTATAGAATCCTAAGTTGTTGTACGACCCGATACTTTCTTCTAGTCGCAGCCCCAGCAGTTTGTTGCTTATTTGGTATTTATAAGCTCATTTTATATTGGTTATTGTTGTTACAATGCTATGATTTGGGACGTTGTTGTTAGTTGCTATCAATGCCATCTTGACTAATGTGTGATGAAGGATTTTGGCTGTGAAATATAAATCATTTAACGAGTTTCCAGATTTTTGCTATATAATGATATGTGATTTGCAAGGTTATTTGATATTAAATATTAAGTTGTAATATTACTATTCAATATTGCTTATATGCAAGTGGTATCAAATTCAAGAAAGACAAAAAAAATAGTGTGTAGGGTTTGAATATTTCAAAAAAGAACATTCTAGTGATATCAGAACCTTGATCTTGCCAGCTGCAGGGTTAGATCTAACTTTTGATGCAGACTGTGCATCATAATGGGAAATCAAAGAGGAAGATCTACAAATCCACTTGAGGATATCCTTAACTGGTCTGTGGAACAAATGAAAAGGAGATTTGAATAGTTTTTGAAAGATCACGAGGCACAGATGAATATATGGTTGGACAAACTTGAAAAAGCTGCTAAGGAGGAAAACAAAAAGCAAAAAGAACAGTCAAAGCCAGAACCACATCATCATCACATAAGAGATGATTTTGAGACATATCATGAAGAATACAATGATCTAAGCTAGGCAGTTCGTGACAAGTTGACTTACCGAGAGTTCTGTGATCTAAGGATGGAGAATGGATCAAGGAGAGAAAGAACTCAGCATGAGCCAAAGAAAATGTTCCTGGAAAAAGAAGAGAGAATGGAAACAGAGGTCCAACTAGCTACAGAGGAATCTACCATGCAAGTTGAATGTACGAATCTTTTATCAGAAAAATATATTTCATTAATTTCCAAGATTGAATGCCAGCAAAATGTTTGTCTTAAGGCGAGGTAGGAAGATAAGAAGGAACAGGCATTACTTGTTGAATGCAAAATAGAAAAAGATGTTCCAGTCCAAGATCTACCTGTCAATCTTTCAAATTTTTGAGTCATTGCCATATGAGGTTGATTTTTAGAACAACTATGTTGATGGGCATGCAAGTAAGAAGAATGTTCTAGTCGATGCCACTAATTCTAAAATTTTGAATTACAAGAAGGGTGGTGTTAAGACAAATCTAATAGAAACATCTAAAGCAACAGAAGGAGGTAAGTACTTTGTCCATTCCTGTGTTTACAGCATAGATTTATTGCTTCACACTATATCATTAAAAGATTTTTGTCATCGTGAGAAGCACTCTAAGAATGGAGAGGAGGTGAAGGATACAACTTGCAATAAAGGGCACATAGATCCTTTTGCTCAAGTTCAAAATTGTTTATGCATAATGGTATGGGATCCGGGTGATATTTGAGACACCTGAAGGGTAATATTTTTGATAAGTTCAAAAATATTTTTGTTGATCAATTCATCATTCCACGCATGTGTATAAGAAGAAATTCAAATTTAACCATGGATGAACATAAGAGATAAATTGTGAATGCTAACAAGGTTATAAAAGTTCAATGGTTGTAGGTCATGGGACAAGCCTTGGAGCTAAACTTTACAATTGAAGGAAAGGTTATGATGCCTAGGAGAATGAGAGTAGCCACAGTTAAGAGAACTTTTCAGAAAGAACAAGATGCACAAGCAGCCAAGTGTGCATTTATATCAATGGGTAAGCAAGACACTTATCATGTTCAAAATATTAAGGATGAATATAATATGGCTTTCAGTGGTTTGCCTCCAAAATCACACCCCGATAGAGGACCTCTACATATCATAAAGTGGGAATCAAGTTCCCAACCTGCCAAAGCCAGTTACTGCAACTACCCCAGGATGCAAAAAAAGTTGTTCTTTGGAAAAAATCTTTATGAAATTCCAGAATTGGAGGGAAAGACCTATATTTCATTTGCTGGTGAGCAGCAAATTCTTATTGTTGGTCATGGTTGGTTCATACTTTTCAGCTCAGCCAAACATTTTACAAGATTGTTGTACATTATCTAAGGGCTGCCATACCTTTGCATCACCCAGATGTACCATTTTCAGTTGTACAGTCCCAGTAAGTAAGAAATTGCAGCCATACAACTACAACCTTCTTGTTCTCAGCTACACCTCTATCTATTTCAGTCACTGCATAACGGGTGAAGTTGATCACTGCAGTATAGTGTTTGATAAGGATCTTCTACTGCTCCTCGGTGCCATTACAAACTTTGCAAATGAGGTGGGTTTTTGCTGTACTATTTCTCAATTTGTTATTGCAATAGTCTTAAGGAATTTTGGGGCAGCTCTTACCACAGTTGGATCTCCTGCAGTGTTGACTTTGATGACATTTACTATGCAACTCTCAATGGGCCAGGTAGGTCCACAATTTCTGGATTTGTTTGACAGAAAGAATTGGCAGCGATATAGCTTCATTCAACACCACTCTTAAAGAATTGGCTACCAGAGATACTCAGCTCCTTTTGTACAAACTTGGAACTAATCAAATTCTATTGGATGAATTTTCTTTTTCTCAAAGATTTGGGGTTTTAGGAATTGCTCACCGAAAAGGACTGATTGTGAGTGGCATATCCTTTTGATTAGCTTGATATTTCAAATTGTTCTTTCGAGTTTGTTACACAAGATGTTTTGGTAGTTGTCCGACACTAGTTTGTTGATAATAACAAACCTTGCTGATATACAAGAAAGAAATTACCAGTGTTCCACGGATTTTCCTGACGGGGACTTGGGGACGGGTTTTGGGGACGGGGGGACAAAGGGTTTCGGGGTTGGGTACCGGTTTCGGAGTCGGGGGGACGGCTAGATTTTGGGAGGGGACGGGTCCCCGTGGAACACTGGAAATTACGGTAAATCACTATTTGTTGTATGGAAATTTTAAGAAGGTTATTTAAGGGTTTCAAGTAAAATATTTTCATTTGCAGAAGAAACAAAGAAACGTGAGTATTTGCAGCTTGTATTAGGCAGTCAATCAAACACGATTGTGGCTATAATTCATAACATGTGTAATGTCCCATTTTTGTCCTCTAGAGCCAACTGGTGATTATTTTATTATTTTATTTTAAAAAGTAACTTCTACCAAAATAAAAGAAAAAATAAAATAATAAAGTTACTTTTGGAGCTATAAAATAAAATAATAATAAAATATGTCAGCTACAAAAAGTTAACTTCTAGAAGGATTCCAAAAAAAGTATTTGAAAGGAGGTAAGGCTGAACATTTGCATATAACGGGAATTTGATATTTGACATTTGAGTTTCTTCTCAGCTGCAACTTGGTTTCAGCAAACCCTAGGATGGAAACCCTAGAGGATATGATGAATTGGACGAAAACCCAATTTCATCAATAAGGTGAATTTACTTTAGAATTCACAAGTGGGCTTAACGCATTGTGCCATTTTGATTTTGTGGTGTTTTGGTATTGTTTTCAGGAGTATTGCTAATTTGTAGATTCTGTGTATTTGCTTCAGCAGGGTACATTTCCAAATTTATTGATTTGCAGGCAAATATAAATTTGCTAATTCGATTATTGAAAAGTTTTGATATCACTGTGGAGTTTTCGAGTTATTTCCAGCGCTGATTATTTTTATAAAGAGTTTGTGTCAATTTGACAAGTTATAGTCTTCCAGATCAGGACGCAGATTTTATACTTATTACAGCAGCTTTTAAATGCAGTTCATATCATAAGGAATACAAGGTTACAGGTAGCGCTTTCCAAAGGTGAGTCAGATTTATGAGATTTATTGATTAAGTCTGTATTGTCTAAATGGGAACAAAATCTGACAGGTTAGCCTAGTCAACAATTACTATTGGCAAACCTTTATTTTCAAGGAGAATTCGTGGAGTTAAGGAAGCACATAGGCAGGTAGCTCAACTTGCCGCCGTACGGAATTGAAAGACTTATCACCAGTCACTGCTTGTTTATAATATGTTCAACATAGAGGAGTAGCATGTGTTAAATGGATGTGGAGTTATGTATGAACCGCCGGTCCCAGGAAGATAGCCACAGCTCTAAATATTAATAGCCGCTGCTTGTATACATTCCGACGGGTGTGCAAAGAGACCACAGCTCATATTTTGGCAAGAGCATGGGTATATAGGAAGGCTGTGTGGCATTGTGAAGTGCTGTTTCTATTTGGAAGTTTCATAAATCAGATATGATATATAGAGACTGCCATACATGTTAAGGAGTGCAATATCATTTGATGCTTATTCATGTGTGAAGGGGTTAATTGATTATTTGGAAGGAAATTATTAAAGAATTCTATATGCGGAATGGTAGTGGAGTGTGGCCCCCACAAACCATCCATATCATTCCCCAATTGCCAATCGAACCACAAGAAATGGGAATGCTTCTCCTTTGAGAAAATCATAGAATATAAAGTAGATTTCATTATATTCCTTGACGACTTCAATCTTTGCTGAGGAGGTTGCGTGAGGATTTATGAGAACGTGGGAAGCTCTTCATCAATAAAAGTTCGTGGAATACAAATTGTAGCATCACTCAAAGAAGCGCCGACACCTTCATCATAGGAAGTGACGTGGGAACTGGACGATTTGAGCCTCTGTCATCACAGATTTAAATGCAGCTGCTTGCAATCTAAGGTGCAGTTTTCTGATATTTAGAAGATGAATTGTTATATAAATCAGTTTTGAGGTTATTAGCAGCAGTCATTCTCATTGTTCATTCTAATTGCATGCTGGCTTATTTGGGTATGTTCCATTTCATTGGGTGTAATCTGATTTTCAGAGAATTCTGAGCATAAACAGCAATATAAACATTCAAATCTTTAATTTGAATCCATCTATTCTGTCATCCCAACTGATTGTTAAGTTGCAATAACATTTATATCTTTGGCAATGATTCTCATTGGCAAATGCATGCAATATGTTTGATGAAATGTCTATTTGTTATGAGACTGAAATTGCATAAGTAAACATCATAGACAATCACTCAAACAACATTCCAAACAAGCAAACTCAGGAAATCAGTACAATCAGATTGCATGTCAGGTGTTTGACAAAATGTCAAAGCACTACAAATCAGGAAATTCAGGGGTATAAAGGTTAGATAAGACAAGGGATCTTACAACATGTTAAAAGATTAAGCAAAAATTGTTCTTCCCATATCACTTTATTCAATATCAAAGCCACGACTTTCAAATAATTCTGACCCTTATGAAAGAACAAGTTTGACAAAAAAATTCATAGTTGCAGAAGTGTCTTCCGGTGCAGAATTTTCAGTTTCCAGTTTTGTTAAAATAGTGCAGCAAAAGCATGGTAGTGAACTCAATTTTCACATATGGCAACTCCTGGGAAAGCTAGAAGTTGTGGGAATAAAACAAACAACTAAGTTGGTATATATAAGGAGTTTGCAAAAGCTTTGCAAGAGATTGCTGATTGGCAAGCAAAGCAACTTGAGGATGTTGCAACACAAAGGGAAAATGAAGTCATCCTGCAGTCAAATAAATTTGGGCAAATGGACATACAAACTCCAAGGATGATTTGGGATCCTGGTCTAACAAAGATTATCAGTCAGGAAGAGTCAAAGCTATTGGATCTGTATTGCTTGAGGACAAGCAATTTTGGAGAGGGCGGACTCACATGTCCCCTTTTCTAAATAATTTAATAATAATATCTTAAGTTGGGCCCAGTATCTTTATTTTTATATCATTGTAAAAGGACGACTTATGTATTATTATTATTTTAATAAAGTGAGTCTAATGTAATGTTATTTTAAAAAGTGTTTTAGACACTTCTAGAGGGAAATTAGGCGGGAAAGGAATTTCAAATTGAAAAGGTGATTATAAAAGGGAGGGCCATGCACAGAAGAGGACATCCATTGTTATTTGTTATCAAACCCTTTTCCCTGAGTTGAGCACTTGTGTTCATCTCCATGCCCAAGGATGAAAACCCTTTGGTGTAGGGACTCTAGAGAACGAAAGCCCTCTTGTCCATTTCAGGCGATTCCATCTAGGGATTGCATTTGTGCAGAAAGATTGAAAACATATTGAAGATTTCAAAAATTGTGTTGAAAGTTTAGAGTTTATTCTAGTTTCAGTTGGGATTTGAAGATTTCCAGTGTGATAAAGATTGTAGAAACAAATTCCAAAGTTTTGTAAAGGTCTTCAATCTAATATCATTCCATTTGTTGTCTATAGCGAATCTTATCGCTATATTTTGTGGTTACTAGCCGTACAAGTCAACTGGAGGCATCATTCACCTTCTATGCCAGTCGTACCTCCTATTGTATTCGACACAGTTTATTGCTATCACTTCATATGTCGATACATGTTGTGCATATTTTTATTGATAGGTTTATTATTATTGGTTCTCATACTATATCATTGGTGTCATACCATCTTGTAACAAGTCAAAAGGCATCGAATATCTTTTACAGAACTTGTGGTATCTTTTCATATAAGCGTCGTACCACTTTTAATTTTCAATTGTTGAGAGGACTTATTCCATCGGTTGATATTTTCTTGCAAATTTATCTCGATGGATTTGTATCGTTCTATCTTCCTGCCGCCATACTCATTTCCGGACTGTCGTACTTGTTTGGTGGTCATTGTAGCTATTGAAGATCATGTTCCGCCTTGCAAAAATCACAATGAAAGCCAAGCACTAATTGTATTCTACTGTACAGAATCCTTCTTCTAAGTTGTTGTATGGTCCAATACTTTCTTCCAGTCGCAGCCCCAGCAATATGTTGCTTATTTGGTATTTATCAACTCATTTTATATTGGTTATTGTTGTTACAATCCTGTGACTTGGGACATTGTTGTTAGTTGCTAACAATGCCATCTTGAGTAATGTGTGATGAAGGATTTTGGTTATGAAATATAAATCATTTAAGGAGCTTCCAAATTTCTGCTATATAATGATATGTCATGTGCAAGGTTATTTGATATTAAATATTAAGTTGCAATATTACTGTTCGATATTGCTTATATGCAAGTGTTATCATATTCAGAAAAGACAAAAAAATAGTGTAGGGTTTGAATATTTCAAAAAGGGACATTACATCAAAGGAGTATCTGAGGGCTACGTGGCATAATCTAATCGATTGCAATATATTGATAGATCATTCTAGTGATCCATGATTCCAAAGATCTATGGAAGCCATTGATCTTAAAGGCTAATGAATTTGAGCCCTCGATCAAGATTCAAGTTCAAACCATTTACTCAATAGAATGGCTTTTGGTTTTCTAAACAAAAGCAATGACTGTCAAGTATTAATGACAAGACACCATCATTGAAGAAATCTTGTGAAGTTCCAAGCTGCATTGTGATAAAGACAAATCAAAGTTGTTTTTTCTAGGGAGAAAACCATGCCCTAATTTTAGAGGGGGCTCTTGCCAAAAAATCCACTAAGAGTCCGTTAATTGCCAAAAAGGGGTGTCAAATCAAAGCATCCAAACAGAATTAATCAGTTCGAACAAGAGATTGCTGCCATTGAAAAAATTTCTCTTTGATGAAAGGATTTGGGATCTTTTCTATTTGTAATTGTTCGTGGATAGTTTGTTGCAACTAATTTTGTAACAAGGAGATAACCACAATCTTGACATGTAGTACAAGTTTGGCAAGTGGTAATCATTCCATTGAGATGATGATTGCTCTCCTGTTATTTAAGGAGGTTGTCTCTCTTGTAAGTTTCATATTTTTGCTCTCTTAAGCTTTCTTAGTGTTGTCATATCCAGAACATATTCTAAGGTGTCAAGTGTAGCATGTCATGTTCTTGGATTTTTTTTATTGAAATTTCTAAAATTTGTTTTGAAAGTAATACATGATAGCTTGTTTTACATATAGTTCTTAATTATTGGCATAGTAGTTTTAGGATATTTGACACATCTTTGAGTTCACATTTGTTGTTCTAGTATTGTGATTCATTAGTCTTCTATCGCAGCAGATGTAAAAACTTTTTAACACAATATATGGGATATTGTGGATCAGTAATGGATTGTTAAAGAATCTGTATGGAAAGCATTAGTTATCTCATTTTGAGGTCATAAGCTCTTAAGTGAAATAGTAATTTACATTAGGCCATCAGCTCTATAAGGATTTATATTTTCGTTTTGCATTAATTTTAGAATTTGACTCTATCACCCATGGATGAACACACTGATCTTAAGAAGTAATTGATCAAAGTTTATTTCAATGGATATCTTCTTCACTATAATATATAGCTTTTTAACCTGCATATTGTTGTTAATGGTATAAAGAATCATTATAGAAGCGTTATTCTAAAATCCTTTACCAAACACACCTATAGGTTGTAAAGTTAAAACCAGTTTAAAAGATCTTTAGCAGCAAGATTACAAGGACTAGCATAGAAGGAAGTTAGTGACAAATAATTGGATTTATTCTATGCCATTTAAGCTTTAGTCTTTGTTTGTTGAGTAATTTTTTGCCACTACATTAGTCCTAAAAAATCTAAAGGGAACACCCTTCCAAGCCTCACAAATCTTGCAGTGTAGAGGAGATTGTACCTACTCCTATTGATTGACACAAATTGCTTATTATTTGATTATAAGGCCCACCTAATTATTTAGCCCAACTTGTATCCTTCTTACAACCCTACAAAACTCATTATCTGAACCTTGTTTGCACATGTTCCATTGGGGCATTTGTCAATAATGTACATAAGACAGTTTAGGATGTCGTTTGTAGTTCTAAGTCTCCTATGCCCAATCCTTAGGGGATGTTGTGTGTCTTCACGTTCGCCTTTATTCTTTGATATCATGCCATGTGTAGAGATGAGTAATGATGAACGCAATGCAAAGAGAAAAGAAAGCTCGCAAAACCAATCAAAGTTATAGAAGGAAGAATATCACAATTTGCAAAAGAGGATTGTCAACACAATTTTTTGTTGACACAAGTAGTCTAAATCATGCAGCAAGGAGTTAGAAGTTAGCACAAGTCATTAAATCGCATGATAGGGTCTTTAAGGATGGCATACAATCATGAACCACGTGATCCAAAGATAAAGGATGACAAAGACCCATAGATCGCATGATGGGAAGTTAAATGCTAGCATGAACATCAAAACTACGAGACATGGCAGCTTTCAGGCAATATAACACTCAAAATCATGTGAAAGTAATAACAAATGTTGGTGAGATGAACTTAAATGGGCAACAGAGATAAGGTTTTAATTGGCAAGTGTTAAAAAATCATGTGATCAGTGGGTTTTTTGACCGCAAAGAACAAGAATCCACACAACAAGCCAGCTTTCAAGTGACATAACACTGAAAATTGTGCAAAAGGAATCACAAATGCTGGCGAGATAAAATAAATATCACAACAGAGAAAAGGTTTCAAGTGGTAAGTGTTAACAGATCACACAATCAGAGGGTTTTATGACGGCAAAGAACAAGAATCCATGCAACAGAGATTTTCTATGACAATGAACTCACTTAAATTGTGCAATCTAAGGGTTCATTAGTGGCATGAAACTGCACTCCATGCGATCAAGCTTAAAACACTAGCAAAAGGTCATAAACCATGTGACAGACTTACTAATGCCAACAGAATGAAACAAATCACATGGATAACACAACAATGTTGGCAAAAACTATATAATTGCACAACGGGGGAAGAAAACGCTAGCAAAAACAACATACTCACACCCTTTGTCATGATCAATCAGTTTCATGCGGGGGAAATCGCACCCACAGAATGTCAACATATATACTGTTGATTCGTCATTGTTCCTCATGCAATTTGCCATTGCAGTTTTCTGAGGCAGACTTTTTTCTAGGGTTTATCTATATCTCTGGGAGTTTCCAATGATTTGTGACAAGTTTTTGAAGATTGGGAAAGGTCATACCTTGGTGTTTCATCCACAATAACAGCAAAGCATCATTTGGCAATCACAAATGGCCTTGCTAAAGTCCTCATATGTTTCCTTCCCATAGATGTTCAAATATCATCGAAAAACTTTCAGCCATATACATGTATTGTGGCATTCAATGGATCGTGATCATACTTTGGGTTTCTAGTATATCAAGTGGTCAATTCATCTCATTAAAGGTTTTTAATCATTGGCAGCAAGATCCAGGGTTTGAAACACTGGATGTTCCTTTTTTTTGCAAAATGGTGTCAAATTTGAGTCACCAAGATCATTGATGAAGTCCCCTAGCTTGGCAATTAAGGTCTCAATGTTTGTCAGAGGATCTGACAGGTTTCAAAGAAGGCATTTCAAAATCACTGAGGTCGGTTGTGTGCAAAATTGCTATTTTTAGCTCTATTTCCAATGATTCTACTTCTGGGCAGAGGATAAAAGGCCTATTTTTAGGTTGCTTTAGTTAGAATTTGTTTATTAGTTCTTTAGAATAGTTTTTCTTTAAAGTGTCCATCTTTCTTTCCCTCTTTTTCTGTATCTTTTAGGGGTTGCTTTCAAACATTGATTTTTTTAGGGGATAAATAATTATTATTTTAAATCTCTAAAATCTATATTCTTGTAACCTTATAAATAAGTGCTTTGAGCACAAAAACTCTTAAAGGATGATGGATAATAAGCTTATGTTGCTGAAGTTATTGTTTAACCTGTGTTTGTAATTCCATTAATTGAATTGAAAGTGGATTTTGCCATCAAGCTTTGTATTGAGGTTATCAGTCTACCGAGGTTGTGGCTTTGTATACAACTTAACTGTTTAATTCTTGGAATCAAGTGTCTTCTATGTGTTGTTATTTCCAATTATTGTGTGCACTAAAATGTTGGTCTTTGTTTTTAGCCAATAAGGCGTTGACGTAGTGTTAAGATTGGTTGTTTCATCCATAAAATATATAAAATCTCACTTGGAAGACACCGCTATTATCAGTCCGGTGATTGTTTGCAAGGCAAAAACATAGGCAAGCAATCATTTCATTAATGCAAAACTCTCAAGAAGATATTGTATAGTGTTGATATTTGTATATCTTGTATATAGTTTGGTGCCTAGGGTCAATTTAGCTTAGTGGTTAGGTTTTGTTTAGATATCAAAGAGCTTCCCCTCATAATTTGAAGAGATGTTTATTCTCACACAATGTTCCATTTTGTGTTGTCTTGCAAAAGACAAATTAAAATGCTAACAACCCCCAGGATCAAGCTTTCAGTGTGCATCCTTTAGAATCATAAGGAACAATTTGGAGCACCAAAACATGCCATATTTAGGATCATTGTATCCTTACCCAATGTCCAATACACATGCATGTACCCAAACAGGTGAGGGGAGTATCTAGCAACTCTAATTCCAAGTATTTAACTTTAATTAATCCTCCAATATTTTCTAATTACAACACACTTTCGTCATAAGAGCTTGTTTGCATTAGATAGTCCAATATGAATATAATGAGAGCTCAAGCTCTATGTATTACAAGAGTTGGGTTGTTCTCCTTTTATTTGTTAGCTAACTTTAACAAAACCCTAACACACTCTTAATAATATCAATTTAAATAATTCAATTATAAATTCAAGTCAAAACAGATCCACTCGAACCCAATGCAAACTTAGATCACTCAAGGTCCCAATTTTTTTCAAAGTGGCCATAAGTCTAAAACAATCTTCATCTTACACCATAATGGCCACAATCATGTCTGAGGATATTGCATAGATACAAAATTACCGAGCCTACAAATAATTTGTTGAATCAAGGATCATGAATTCATTTGTATGGGAATTTGTCAAACAACAAGAACAGTTTAATGTAATTTTATCCTGAAAGTTTGGGTCTTTAAATTTAAATCACCAATCATGGGTAAAAGAATATAAGGCCCTATGATGAAATATTAATCAATAGTATAAGATGAATGCTCTAGAAAACCTTTGAGATGGTTTTCAACCTAAGATAACAGTTTATACATTCTCAGGGAATGCATAAGTTGTTGGCATCCCACAAGACTAGAACATCTATAACATCATTGATTTGGCCTTGATTATCCTCTAGAGTCTAGACAAGGGATGAAAACCTTGCTAGAAATTATCAAAGCTTCATCATCGTATTCCAAGGTGTAAAACCATTCTAGTAGGGATGCATGGTGCTCAATTCCCACCTAACCTCTATTAAACAAGTGTATGGGCAAATAAACCACTATTTTGAGCCCAGTTTATGACTTGTGTGACAACTCAAAACAACTTTTGATGTTTGCCTTCCAACAAAATTAACTCATTTGTCTTTCTTGCAACAACTAAGTCACATTCTAAAGATATTGCAATGCTTCCATTAAGTTATGAAAAATAATAGAGGTGAATCCTTCAAAAAGTTGCTCTATAGGTAGTCCACTTGTTAACTTGGAAGATCTTTCTTTTTTGTTCTTCAAATGAGAAAGGCATCTCAACCACAAGGTGAACTTAGATGCTTGCACACAAGGCACATGCTTGATCAATGTAGTCAACTAAAGCATCTTTTTCCACCTTCAAACAAGTATTTTCTTAATAACATGGAAATGAGCATTATTGTGCTTTGTAGCTTGCCCAAGTAAATAGGGGACATTGTGTCTATCCACCTAAACAAAAACACATTTCCTCAAGCAAGCATCACAATCTCTACTGTCATCTCCTCATCAAACCCTAACTGTGTCACCTATGCAACTATCCTTGACTCTTTGATTGATCAATGTAGTCAACTAAAGCATCTTTTTCCACCTTCAAACAAGTATTTTCTTCTAATAACATGGAAATGAGAATTATTGTGCTTTGTAGCTTGCCCAAGTAAATAGGGGACATTGTGTCTATCCACCTAAACAAAAATATATTTCCTCAAGGATCACAATCTCTACTGTCATCTCCTCATCAAACCCTAACCGTGTCACCTATGCAACTATCCTTGACTCTTTGACTGAGTTCATAGACTATGAGAAATCAAGGGTCAACCATAGAATTTGTCTTCTTAACAATGTTACCTAGACAAAATATTCATTAACCATTCAAGACAACTTGTGTGGAGGTGTGCATCACAAGGTTTAAGTCTCTGAAATGTCATGGACTACAAATAGGAACTTTGGAGTGCTTGGATGATGACTAGCTTCATCATCATTCACCCTTCCTTTGTTATCACTATTTTTCTTTCTTAGATTCCTCAACAAACGAGGAGGAAATCTCCTATCTAGCCTTCTCCTATTAAGATCATCGTCATTGCCACCATTGCCACCACTCACGAGTTATTTGTTCAAGGTGAAAAGAATGGGACAAGATGTCTTTCCTCTAATAGCATAGCAACATATGTGTTCAAAAGCCCTAGTAGTGCAATTCTTCTCAACATGCCCCCTCAAATTCGACAATGGACATCTCTCTAGAATGGAAATGAGGTGATCTCAAGCAATTCAAGGCTATAAAAGTCCCTAGAGGCCTTGCATGTCTAAAATGAATTAGCTAGAGTCTGAGAATCAATCTGATGACTGATGTTGAGACCTTGATACTGACTCTTCAAATTTGTTCCTTGTAGCTAGGGCGGTCTATCATGGTGATGCTCTTGACTAACTGGGTGGTAGTCAATAACATAGGATGCTCCCTCCTTTGCTAATCATGCCTACAATCTTGTAGGTATCCTTCATCTTTATAATTTTCCCATAATCTTCAAGCACAATTACATGCCTCAAACTATAGCCTACATAAAAGGCATAACTTCATTCGTCTTGCTCAAATCAAATTGCTCTCCTCCAACAAAAACCTGAACCTTTTGATGTCAGCTAGTTCAGCAACCACCACCTTGTGTTCACAAGAATAGTATGTGATCTGAATTGGGTACTTGATGGATGATGACCTCTTCCACACTTAATAGAAAAATCTTATGCACAACAACCATCTACCACAAGAACCCCACCAAAAGGAGGAAGTTGGGCATGCGTCTTAGTAGTCTATATGGTCTCCCAAAAATATTTGAAGATAGATGCAAGTAGGACACATGTTGGATGAACTCGCCATCCACGACTTCAAAAAACAAGAGTAAATTTGAGTCCTTGCATAGCATGGAGATGACTTGGAATACAAACCCATTGTCGATCATTATGAATTCCTTCTTGAAGCTATCTCTATAGAAACTAGGATAGCACCCATAGATTGGCCCATTCCTCTTCAACTCTTCGATGTCATAGGTAAACATCCTATTGATAAAACACAGAAGCACATATACCAAGTAGGAAGTAATAAAGAATGTCTTTGTTAGGAAGGAATTGTACACCTTGGATAGATATTTGAAATTGTGTCACTCATGTAAATTTGAGTGCCACTATTGGAGAGGGAATTTTCAATTCTCTTCTTGAAATTAATCTTGCCACTTGGACCCCCTTTGTAAGAGCATCTATGATGTGGGAGTTACATTGTAAGAGCATCTATGATGTAGGACTCACATTGTAAATGATCTATGATGAGGGAGTTCCTAAGACATCTTTGATTGGTTATTTTTAGCCAGTGTAAATATCTTGTAAGGTGTGTATACATGCATGCAAATGGGGTGGATTTTGTGCTCATGGTTTCACATTACAACTTGATGGTTTTGAGTGAGCATTGTGCCTATAGATACAAGCACCTGAGTGTTGTAATGGTGTAATGAAATAGGTAAGCCAGTTCGAGCACAAGTTGAAGAAATAGGATCAGCACAAGAGAAGTCTCATTATATAGTGAGAGGTGCTATTGTTTTGCTAGGTTTTTTCCTGAAAGAGTGTTCGAGGGTAAATCTTGTGTTCATTTGAGTGTGTCATTGTTTTAACTTTTATTTGTGTTGCACTTCAAACTCTACTAGCATACCTCCTCTCTTAAAGTTTATCAGAAATTTCTTTATTTCCTTTCAATCTTCATATCGCCAAACTTGATTAGTCAATGATTTATAGAGTGGCTGATGCTAATCCATCTACAGTACTTGCTCTCCTAAAAGACCTATTACATGAACACGAAAATCCAAGAACAAAATGCATCAATATTTGGTAGCCACAAGACTTGGCTCAAGAGAAGAATTGAATGCTTAAGTTCATCATTAAATTTCTCTCTTTGCAAAATCCACCTTCAAGTTGTAATTCCAAGGTGTGGACACCCAAGACTTGTTGATAAACTAATGATTGACATGACTTTTAGCTTGAAGATATTTAGCTCTTCTTGAACGCTCATTTCTTCCACCACTTTTGAAATCAAAAGAATCACCTTAATGAATTAGGGGTTGAGATTAGCAATCTTGAGTCCTTGAGAATCCTTGATGATATGGATTTAGGGTGATAGTACATTGCACACTTCTAGATCAAATACAAGCATGAGAGTACTTGGAAAGGTGCCTGCAGAAGTTAGGCCTAATGCCATCACTGTGTCCCCTGGTACCTTCCTTGGGCAATTCTTTAGACCACTCTTCCATGTTGATGTGCCCAAAGTTTAAACCCCAAACCTCTTGTACCTTGTTAAGCAAGTGAGAATCTTTGGTCTCATATTATATTTCATGGTTAATTGAGTAAATTGTGAGCTGCAAAAACAAATTCAGAATAGAAGACAAGGGTGCGCATTGGAGATTATTGAGAAAGGACACTTGCAACAATCACTAAAAAGATAGAAGCTTCGTTTTGTATGGGACAACAAAGAGAATCCACCAACATTACAGTTAGTACAACTTATACAAAATTGGTTTTAATGAAGTTTGAAACGCATCCTCTTAGCATAAGAAATTTTGAAGAAGTGTATGTGACTGAGAGTTGCTCAAGATTTTTCTAGAGGGCAATTTTAATTTCGTCTACAAGGAAGAAAGTGGTGAAGGTTGAAATGAAGTGCAAATACCTTGGAAATTTAATCCATTTGTTTCAAACTAGAGAATATACAGTGTGGTAGAAGAACAAGTATATGTAGAATGTTGGAGTGTTATTCACAATACCAACAATGTCATTCACACTTTTTCTCACCAATATCTATTTGTGATGCTTGCTCATGCCTTGGTCAACTAAAAATGAGATTTGTTTGGGTGATCCATGTCAAACAATTTGTTCTTCCTCTTGGCTACTCCTCACAAGATCTCCATGAAACTATTGTCCTTGCAATCACTAGGCTACTTGCACCACATTTGGGTGATGCATTATGTCAAACAACTCACGCACCTTCTAATTATTTCCTCTACAAATGGTTTTAAAGGCGACTTATGAATATGATGCCCAATAAAGATATTCTCGCTATCATTGTGCATTTTGTGCCCTCTATCCCAATGTACTTGGCTTCTGCTACTTGTTATAACATAACATAAACATTAAAAATACCCTTCATCTCTTTCAACAACTTGGACCGTCCTGGGAATTATTTATGAATAATCCTCATGAGAAGATTGTCCTAATAAGACATTCTACATATGAAGCGCCTCTTTGTTAAAAGAATCTCTTTCCACTGATTGTGCAATAAGGCAGTCCACTTTTGTCATGACCCCTTCTCAGGTGTAAGTCTAGGAAAGACCCTTAGTCTATTCTTTTAATTTTTCTTGTAGACTAATGGGGTAGAAAAAAGGGGAAATATTTCAATAATTTAACTTAAGTTGTCCAAAAAGTAACTTTATGTTATGTTTTAAAAAGGCAACTTTTGTTTTATTATTAAAACGGTTGTTTTAAAAGTGAGACTAAAAAGTGTTGTTAGGAATGGGGTCCAAAAGGTGGTGGGACTTTTTAGACACTTAAGTTGGAGGGAAAAAGGGAAAAGAATTAAAAACAAAATTACATTCCCTCAAAAAGGTCTATATAAGGAGGGTTTGTGCATAGATCTTCCTGCTTGTTACTCTTTTCAATGCTCTAAAGAATGAACATGAGTTCTTCCTTTTCTGCCTGAGAAAAAAACTCTTTGGCAAGATGGTTTCAGGGATGAAAAGCCTCCTAGCCAGTTGAGTAATTCCACCCTAGGATTACCTAAGTGTTGAACAGTGGTGAACGTTTTTGGTTTGGTATGTGGTGTGAAGCTTTCAGTTTTTTGTTAAAGATTTTTGGTGTGTTTCAGCTTACTGTGAATTTTTTTTATGAATGAATTTGCTTATGCAAATCTAATCACTGCATTGCTGAGTTATTTGTTGGCCATACCTCTCCTATAGGGCCATACAGATTTTTGCAACTCTCTACCAACAAGTCGTACATCTATGAAGGAGGAATTTGAAGTAATTTCCGGTTGTCATACTGTTTGGTGGCTATTTTCCAGCCTAAATCGTACAAGCCATCAGTGTTGTCTACCAGCCTAGGATTAAATTGCAGCAGTTGAAGGGTTTGGTGAGAGTCGTACAATCTAATTTTCTAGGTCGTATAATCAGTTTCAGGGGTAATCTGCAGTTTGGGAGATAGTCTCAGTCTAAATCAGCTCCTTGTGTCAATTTGCAGCCTTCAAAACAGCAGCTATCAGCAACCTTTCAGATTCCTTGTCAAGTTGTACCACTTGGGCTTGATATAATTTTATATTGGTGATCATTCTAGACTAATCTTTGCTGCAGCAGTTGATATATTGTTGATTTGAGTTGATTTCAATTTTGTGTTGGTGTTTTTCAGAAGTATATTATCAGTAGATTCAATTACATATTTAAATTTTAATTGTAAATCCAGATGGTATTACCGCCGGATAGCATTGCATTTTCGTTGTAAGGATCCTGGAAGGTTTACTGCCAGGTCCCTTTGCATTGCATATCATTTTAGCCAATTATGGCATTGATCAAGTCTACTTGCTATCAGCCAATTTAGCTTTGATCAGACTTGCTTGTCTGCCAACGGCTTTGAACATATCTGCATACTTGTTCATTGAATAGGTGTTGATCTAGTTGGCTATGCCACCTATATGCTCTGGTTGGCTGTCGCCTATTTCCCTTTCCAGCATTGCATTCATCTAGATAGTGTTCCCAAACACTGTAACATTGGAATCTGGGTGATCCGAAAGTGCAAGGGCTTGCATTGCTTCATTCAAATTTCAAATATTGTAAAAATTTCAAAAAAATAGTTAGTGTTGTTACAATGGTATCAAAGCTGGTGATCTTGCTAAGCCTATTTAGTGAGCTAACCCTTTGATACAGAACAATCCTCATGCACGGCAATGACAGAGAGTTCAAATACTGTCAAAAGGAAAAGAAGAAAGTTTCGTTTCCAGAAGATAAGAAGGCAAAGACAGAATTTGAGTCAGAAAGAGAAGTCATGGATGACCATGACAAGAGAGAAGAAATGAATCTGCATGACACTATCAGTCGGAGCTATAAGGAATTAGCCAAAGAGATCCAAAGTTCTATGAGGGAATCAATGTTTGAAATAGGATGAGCTCTACGAGAATTGAATCAAAATTTGAGTGCCTCCAAGCCAACCCAAAATCAAAATGGTAAAGCAAGTAGCTCCACCAATAATGACAATAGTCATAATAGAACCATTGTTGGTTTGGCAACTAGACCTTTTCAGCCAAGGTTCTTGACAAGAGAAAAAGATCCTGGGAGATGTGAGCAACAAAATCAAAATTGAGGAGATAACTTTATTGATTATTTGCATGAATATGAAGCTTTGGGAGATAAATTTCATGCGGCCATGTCTTTCCCCAATTTTTGCAATTTGCAAATGAGGAATAGCCAAAGAGGGAGAGAAATTCATACCATAACAATCAAGATTTGCAACATATATTGGGTAAACTATCTATACCCACCTTTAATGATTCAAATAAATGCACAGCTCGCTCATGGATCCAAAAGTTGGACAACTATTTCTTCCTAAATCCAATGTTTGAAGGAGAAGCTATCAAATATGCTACCCTCCACTTGGAAGAAGTAGCGCATGAATGGTGGTACCACGGGATGATCACACAAGGACACAATTTAATTGACTCATATGCTAATTTCAGCTAACAAATCATTGATAGATTTGATAGAAAAGATCCTGAGGTCCATTTCAAAGAGTTGGCCCAATTGAAGCAGTATGGTTTAGTAGGTAGTTATGTGACGGAGTTCCAAAGGTTATCTGTTATGGTTCCTGATGTCTCTGAAAGGAGACTTATTGTTCTGTTCATAGAAGGATTGACCGAGCCCCTCAAGGGTTGTGTTAAGGTGTTTGAACCACCTACTATGCAAGATGCCATCAAATGAGCAACGAACATGGAACTTTTTGTTCCAAAAAACAAATTTTATTCAAAGGCTCCACAAGCAAAGTAGCAAAAGAAGCCATTTCAGAAAGATCGGCCAAAGAAGACAAGCAAGGAAGAAGAAGTTAGAAATGAGCTTTGAAGGAAGAAGCTATGTTTTTCCTGCAAGGAACCTTGGGAGCCAGACCATAGGTGCTTGGGAAGAGGACAGGTTCATTACATCGAGGTTGTTTCGGATGAAGAATACATAAAAGAACCTGAACTTGAAAGTGAGAAAGAAGAGGTTGAATTTGAACCTAATAGGCAAGATGTGGACGTTGTTGTTGAGGATACCTTTGCCACATTATCCGATACTCTGAAGTACAAGCCTTTCAGAGTTTGAGGAGTTCTTCATGGACAAAGATTGACAGTGTTGATCCATAGTGGGGGAACCCATAATTTCATTAATGAAGGTTCAGAGGCAAAAAGAGGTCTTGAGGTTGAAGACTTTGAAGGATTCAATGTAATGGTAGCTGATGGCTTGCATCACCATGCCTTGCATGAAGAGGATTTCCCGGTTGAGTGTCACTTTGGGAAACCATAAGGTGATTGATGACTTCTATGTTGTTGGCATAGGAGACACTGATATGGTATTGGGAGTTCAGTGGTTGCATTCCCTTGGCAAATATTCTCAAAATTTTCAGACTATGGAGCTAAAATTCCATGCAAATGGGAAGAAGGTTGTTCTCCGTGGGAAGTCTAGTGTAGCACCTACAATTGTTTCAGCCAAAAGAATGGAGAAAACTTTCTGTCATGGTCAAGTTGCTTGGGCAGCCCAATGCTTGATAACTCCTAAAACTTCTTTTGATGGCGAGAAGCCCTGCCATACAGACATCCAATCTCTTCTGGATAAGCATAGCCAAGTTTTCAATGAGATACCTTCGTGGAGGTCACCTGATAGAGGTTTCAAGCATGTGATAGAATTAGGAGCCAAACCAATGATCACTACTCCTTATCACCATCCCTGAAGGCATAAGGAAGAGATTGTGAAGGCTATTAAGGAGCTTTTGGACATGGGGCACATCAGACCCAGTTCAAGCCCTTTTGCTTTATCTATAGTCGTGGTTGAGAAAAAGGATGGAACCATGAGGATGTGCATAGACTACAAAACTTTGGACAAAAGGACAATCAATAATAGATATCCTATACCCAGGATCGATGAGTTGATTGATGAACTTCATGGAGTTGTCTATTTCTCAAAAATAGACCTTAGATCAGGCTATCATCAAATTAGAGTTTATGGAGAGGATATCCACAAAAATAACCTTTAGGTGTCATTATGGACACTATGAATTCTTGGTCATGCCATTTGGGTTGACCAATGCACTTGCTACCTTCCAATCTTGCATGAACCAAGTGTTTAATAAGTAATTGAGGAAATTTGTCTTAGTCTTCATTGATGACATCCTCATTTATAGCAAGACTTGGGAAGATCATTTGAGGCACATAGATGAAGTTTTGGGCATTCTTGAAGCTCAAACATTGTTTGAAGGAGTCAAAATGTGAGTTCAGGATGACAGAGATTTTGTATCTTGGACATGTCATAAGTGCCCAAGGAGTTCAGGTTGATCAAGAAAAGATTCATGCCATCTTGGATTGGCCTCCTCCTAAGACCATGACTCAACTAAGAAGTTTCTTTGGCCTCTGCAGCTACTACAAAAGGTTTGTCAAAGGATTCTCACAGTTGGCTACCCCTTTGACCAATTTGACTAAGAAACAAACATTTTCATAGATTAGTGCAACGCAACAAACTTTTGATAAATTGAAGTGATGAGTTCTTGTCCTATTTTAGTTGTTCCTAATTTCTCTTTTCCTTTTGTGCTGGAATGTGATGCTTTTGGGGAAGGCATTGGAGCAATGTTGATGTAGAATAAGCATCTGATTGCCTTTAAGAGTCGCAAACTCAAAGATTCTAAAAAGGAGTTCTCAATCTATGACAAAGAGATTGTTGGAAATATTGTCATTGATGTCGAAGGCATATGGATGAGATTGTCATTGATGTCAAAAGGAAATGAATGTCACAATGATTTGATGAATGGCATCGAGCATGACTAGAGATAGCATATTTGAAGGTGAGGACGAGCTTGCTTCCATGACCACCAAAGAGCTTATAAGAGAAGCTCGCCTACTTGACACCGAGAATCATATTCTGAAGGATGAGGTGCAAAGAACAGTGTTGGAGAAAGGATGGGAGTTTATGCAAAATGGTATTACAAAGTTAAAAAATAGTATGTGCATCTTTACACAACTATCTACAACAAGTGCGTCCACCATTACCCATTAAGCGAGAGAGCTTAGTTAGCTTCTTCTTTGTCGACGGCAGCACATATTGTTTAGTTACTTGATAGTACTTATTTATCTTGTCGGTAGAATGAGAAGTCAAATGTAATGGTCCCCTTCTCATCAATGATATCCAGGATTGACCGTTAGCCTATTCCGGAGACCCGTAGGCTAGTCGGAGGCAATAATTACGGTTTCCAGTTGTGTGGTGATCTTATATGAGCTTTCAGGGATCTCTTTGTCAGTGTATGGCAGTTTGATTACTGGATTCCTTCTGGGTTTTCAGAGAGCTTCAGGGTGATATGTCATGCATTGGCATCCGAGGACTTTCTTGAGCTTACTATTTTTAGTAAGCACTATTTCTGACAACATGATCTGTGGCAGAGTATGGCGTTGAGTTCTTCTTTGGTAGTTCTTGCTTGGGATGGACAAGAATAATATAACATGAGCACTTTATTATTATATTCACAAAAAGGCAACTTTGGCATAATAAAATATTGAAAAGTTAAGTTGTACCCCAACGCCTAGGAGACACAACTGAATGTTGTTTTAAAAGAGGGACCATGTGAGCATTTAAAGATAAATTAATTAATTATGCCAAAAAGGAACGCTTAGGGAAAGATTGGAAAAGGAAGGAAAGAAGTGTCCTTTTCTAATTTTTAAAAAGGAAGTTTCCCTCTCATGTGTGGCGTCCATATGGGGAAGTTTCCATGAACTCTCAAGGAATTTTCCAAAAACTCTCAAGGAAGGAAACATAAAAGGAGGTGAGGGCTCTTCTTGATGCTCATGCTTGGATATTGTTGATAATGAATGTTGTTGGATTTTCTATTGATCTCAGGGCTTTGAGGACGAAAACCCTCATGGTTGACATTGGTTTCGGGTTTGGAAGATAACCCCTAGCTGATTTCTACGGAGCAGCTTCATACAGAGGTTGCATGTGGGCTTATTGGAGATTTTAGATTTCAGTTGATGTTTTCCTTTGCAGTGTTTTGGTGGGTAATCAGTATTTTTCAGTTTCAGTGTGATATCAGTGGGTTTTCATCAATTCTGTGTTGCTGGTTTTTGTATTGCTGAAGTTGAAGATTCACTCATAGCGGAAAATCGGTGAAGGATATCATTCTGGGTATTTGACTAATCAATTCCTCACCCCAAGCAACCCTATTCCTACATTTTCATGGTCTTTGGTGAAGTTTCTAATTTTTCACATTCAAATTGCTCTCCTTGGGAAGTACGGCCCCTCTAGCATGTACGTTGGGTTTTGTGCATAAAATAATGTGCCACTTTTAGCAGTTTTCCAGCATTGGGGTTTCGACGTCCAGGCCATAGGAGTCATTTGCAACTGATTTGACGTCATTCGGAGACCTGGTGTGGATTTGGTGAGCATTCTAGTGGTTCCCAGCACTTGTCCTGACAGGCTGAAAATATATTAGATTGTTGTTCTTTGAATATTTCAATATTTGTACTTCTGATTTTGTAAAAGACTTACTGGGAAAATGAATCAATAAAGCTCTTGTTTCAGTTTATGCTTGTCTTTTGTTCATGCTTTGCGAACCAATGTTCCTGTGTTGTTATATGTTGTTGTTATGATCGGAAATAAATAGGAAAAAATTTAGAGAGACATTACATCAAACAAGAAAGCTAACATCGAGGTTGTCATGTCTGTCCAATTTTGCCATCAAAGAAATTAAATAAAGATCTGTATGTTCTAGTCAAGATGTCAAATGGAAGTATTCAACTAATTGTTGGCGTATTTTAGTATTCATGATACTAGAGAAGCAAAGCTTTGTGTCGAGGAGTTAAAGAGACGGCGTATAATAATCGACAGTGGCCAATACACGTGTGGAGGAATTCGACTGTGGAGAGTATCAGCATGGGCGTTCTCATGCTATGTTGTTCTTACGTAGTGAATGAGTGGAAAGTTGGATTACAACTAATGACAAAGAAAGAAGAGTACCAAATAACAATGGTAACTGCAGCTAGGAGAGAGAATTACAACGAAAGGGATGAGAAGAGGTCTTGTTCACGTTCACAAGAAATATCAAGAGACAAGAGTGCTCATTATAGGCGGCGTGATAAGTATGGTCGACATTTACTTGGTACTTGTTGAGGATACAAGCAATAGAAGATATCAGAGGCTTATATCTGCTATGAACCATGTGCCAACAACAATTAGTTAACGTGAGTATGCTGAAGGAGATTTAGAAAAGGAATAACACTGACATAATAACAATTAAAATAAAGGTTGTTAATGATATACGTGTAAGTGATGAAGATATTCTGCAGAAGTTGATGGAGAAACAAGATTTGGTCGATGTATCTGCCACCTCCATTGGAAAAGGATTTCAAGGTGTAAAGTGTGTGAAAATAATCAAAGATGCTTAAAGAGGCCGATAATATAACAAGTCGCCAAAATGGAAATAAAGAGGTCGATTTAAAATAAACGCTTTGTTTAATAAAAATTAAATTATCATTACAAAAAGGCAACGGGTATGTGGAAAGGGTGCAACTATATAATAAATAAAGATATAAAAGGAAGAGATGTATGGAGAATAAAGTGAGTGAAGAACAATGAAATAAAAGAATATATCAAAAAGGAAGTGAGTCGAATATCCATGAAGGAATGAAAAGAATATATTAAATGAAATTGGATAACAAGTGTTAACATAAAAAGATATATCATACAAACACTTGCAAATTTGAAGAGAAGAATATCATAGAAGATCATTCAAGGCAGATCTTTGAAGGAAAATTATCAAGACAAGACCTTGTTGAGTTAGAGGTCGGTGCCTCATACTAGAGAGGTTGGTGCCTCATATCAAAGAGATTGGTGTCTCTTGTTGGGTTGGTGCTCAGTAGTGGGGATTGGTGTCTCCAGTGGGTTGGTGCTTACACAAATTAAAGGGGATTAGTGTCTCTTGTAGGTTGGTGCCCACAAAGTTTGTAAGAGAATTTTATATAAGCAATATTTTTTCGTGGTTTTCTCCCGAAAGGGTTTCCACGTAAATCTTGTGTTCTTCTTATGCTCTTAATTGTTAGATCTTGTATGTTTATGGTTGTTGTGGTTGATTAAGTTTTGAAAAAATAAAAGATTAGCTTATACTGATTCACCCCCCCTCTCAGTATAAGTGTGTGCTCATCAGAGATGTTGGCCATCATGCATGCATTGGCCAAGTTCAAGCAGTATCTAGTGGTTGGTAGATTTGTGGTTAAGACTGACCACAACAGTTTAAAGTATTTTCTTAATCTGAAGGGTCTCAATGAAAGGCAATTGAAGTGGGTAAGCAAACTTCAAGCTTATGACTTTCACATTGAGTATGTCAAGGGGAAGACGTACATAGTTGCTGATGCTTTATCTCGAAAACCCACATTATGTTCTATGGCTGAAATTTTAGCTAATTAAAAAGCTCACATCTTAGTGGAATATTCTATGAATGCCTTTGTTGCTAATATTATGGAAGGCAAGTTGCAAGATGACAAGTATCAAGTAGCAAATGGTCTCATACTCTACAAGAATAGAGTATACCTTATTCCTAAATCAAGGCTGGAGGAGAAGATTTTGGGAGTTGTTCATGATACCCCCTTAGCTGGTCATCCAGGATATTACAAAACTTACAAGCAGATTAGAGAGAGATTTATTTAGAAAGGACTCAAAGATTATGTCCTTAAGCATGTTAGAGAGTGCCAAGTTTGCCAACAGAATAAGTTAGAGCAAACTTTTCCAACAGGCCTATTGCAGCCCTTACCAATATCAAAGCAGAAATGGGAGAGTATCTCTATGGATTTCATTACTGCACTTTCACAAGTTTAGGGTAAAGATTGCATATTTATTGTACTTGATAGACTCACAAAATATGCACATTTCTTTGCAATTTCTTCATAGTTTAAGGCTCTGCAAGTTCCTGATATGTTTTTTAAGGAGGTGTTTAGACACCATGGATTGCCAAAGAACATTGTGAGTGATAGGGACAGCAGGTTCCTTAGTTTGTTTTGGTAGGAGCTCTTCCAGTTGACTGATACAGAATTGACTCCTAGCACAAGTTATCACCCATAAACAGATGAGCAAACAAAAATTGTCAACAGCAGGTTGAAGGTTATCTGAGAAACTATGTGGCAGGACAGCAAAAAGCATGGATTAAATGGCTCTATTTGGAAGAGCATTGTTACAATACCACATACCATATGTCCATTGGTATGACTCCTTTTAAAGCATTGTATGGTTATGGTGTTTTATATTTTGTAGATTTGATTATTACTAACAACAGAATGCCAAGAGCAAAGTACATGGTTCAACAGAGTTAAGAGATTTTGAAGATACTCAAAGAAAATCTACAACAAGCTCAAAATCAGCAAAAGATTTATGTTGATAGGCACAGATTGAAAAGGAAATTTGATGCAGGGGATATGGTTTATTTGAGATTGCAGCCCTATAAGCAATCTTCCCTCAAGAAGAGTGGAGTTTAAAAGCTCAAACCACATTTATATGGCCCATATAAGGTCTTGAGGAGGATCAAAGAAGTGGCTTATGATTTGGAACTGCCAAAGCAAACTAAGATTCACAATGCGTTCCATGTTTCATGCCTCAAGAAGGTACTTGGTCAGCATATTACACCTTTTGTTGAGTTACCTCCACTCGATGATGAAGACAAGTTAGTCTTAGTTCTTGAATCTATCTTAGATGTGAAGAAAAAGAAATTGAGAAACATGAGTATTTTTTAATACTTTATCTATTGGAGGGATCTTCCACCAGAGTACGCTACTTGGGAAGAAACGAAAATTCTTGAGCATCCAAATCTGCAATTGCTTTAGGGCAAGCAATTTCGGGAAGGACTATCATGTCCCCTTCCCAAGTGTAAGTCTAGCAAAAACCCTTAGCCTATTCTTTTAATTTTTCCCATTGGCTAATGGGGTGGAAAAAAAGGGAAATATTTTAATAATTTGAAATATATTAATAATTTAAGTTGTCCAAAAAGTAACTTTATGTTATATTTTAAAAAGGCAACTTCTGTTTTATTATTAAAAAGTTATTTTTAAAAGTGAGACTAAAAAGTGTCATTAGGAATGGGGTCCAAACGGTGGTGGAACATTTTAGACGCTTAAGTTGGAGGGAAAATGGGAAAAAGAATTAAAAATAAAATTATATTCCCTCAAAAAGGTCTATATAAGGAGGGTTTGTGCACAAAAGATCTTCTTCTTGCTTATTACTCTTTTCTATACTCTGGAGAATGAACATGAGTTCTTCCTTTTCTGTCGGAGGACAAAAACCCTTCAGCAACATGGTTTTGGGGATGAAAACCCTCCTAGCCATCTGAGTAATTCCACCCTAGGATTACCTGAGTGCTAAACAGTGGTGATGTAATATCCTCGATGGGATCTGCCCTAAAATTATGATTTTCAAATTCTGATTTCTACCCTAAATTTCTGCACTTTTAGTTTTCTGCTGAAACCCTAATTTCTGATCTAATTTTCTGCTCTTAAACAAGTTATTCCAGCGAACACAAAACACATCCAAACATGGCAAAAATGATGGCAAATGATACTACACATTGACATTCATCATGAACATGAATTACACCATGAATTACACAAAGTAGGGCAACCAAATTGGTAACACAAGTCTGATTTTTGGAAGTAAACCCTGCTGCTACAAAATCAGAATTTCTGGAAATACAATTGCACCCAAGAACATAGGCCAAACATGCCCAAATTCATCATAGATTTCTGCTATTACAATTCAAACCTAATCATAGGTTGATACATACCAAAAACATGGCAAATTGAAGAGCAAATGGTGAAATCGTCCTCCTAGGAAGTGGCGCCAATCCTAGGGCATGAAACCCTGATGCAATGTGAACATAAATAACCAAGAATGCTGCTCCAAAAATGGCGATCTGATCTGCTCCGATGCTGATATAAAAATGAAACCCTAATCAATGAAGAAATCTGCCCAAAATGCCAAAATCGCCTTCCACAAGTCAATTCGCCCTTCTCCTCAAGGTGGCGCTCCAATCTAGGATGAAAACCCTAGATCAATGCAATCAAAGCTCACCAATAGCTGCTGCTCCAAATCTGATTACGCATTTCTGCTCTTCTCCTTCACAAATCACCAATGATGTGCAAATAGGTTCCCATCACGAAACCTCCACAAGATGAGCTAGGTTTCCATCCAACTCACCAAGAATCACAAGGGTTTTCGTCCTTCGATTCAAGCCCAACTTTCGTTACAGCCAAGAGAGATAAACTCCAAGAGAAAATATGATTGAATGATATACTGAATTGATCGCAAACAACTTGTATTTATACATGTTTTGTCCTTATTCCCTCTAGCTGGCCAACCACCCTCTAGGATCCTTTTTCCTTCAACTTGGCCAACCCTACTTAGGCAAGATTGGTGCTCAAATAAAACAAATTAAACATTTGTTTTGGTGTTAATTTCCCTTTCCTTCTAGGCCGACCCATAAAGGAGTATTTCTCTATGTTCCTTTATTCTCCTTTCAAAAAGAGTGAACCTCTTTGGCATATAATTACATGATGAATTGACCTCAAATCATGTCGTCCTCTTCAAGGAAAAATATTATAAATTATCCCTTATTTTTCATAGGCAATTTCCACACTTTCCATCCTCCAAGATGGTTCGCTCCACATTAGGACAATTTATTTTATTGATGATGACTATATCAAAAATATCATTAAAATATGCCAAGTCGTCTCCTATACTCAAATTGCCCTACAAAATTATCAAAGTGTGAAAATTGGCCCATTATGTCATCATTAGTGATCACTCTGAAAATGGAGACTTTACAATCCTCCCTTCCCGGAATTGCTTGTCCTCAAGCAATTGCAAACCTATATCCTGCAAAATACTATCAAGTGACAAGTATCTCCATCCAATCAAATGTCCAATGATCACTCCACTCTTCAACCTGTGGTTGTATCTCCCAAAGACAATATGAAGAATGATATGCAAAGTGAGCTCCGGTGGCAAAACTAGCCATACACACTCGAACTCAATTCGGCTCCATTTCCCAAATTCGGAAATCCTGCTCCTCCACCATGTGCTCTGCCTGTGTAGCTGTAGGAACAAGAATGTAAAACCATCAACCACAAGTGCCCACAACTCTTTGCCTCCAAAGGCTATACCATCCATGAGTGCTAGGTCTATCAAAGACAAAGCGCTATACACAACCAAAGCCTTGGAGAATGCCATGCTCAACAACAAGTGATGTATGACCGCCTGTATCAAGTCTTCCGCTGCTCCACTCTGATACAAACATCACCACGCCAAGAGTTGTGAAGCAACTCATCACGATCCCAATGACAAAGTGTACCACTCATACCAATACCTGGATCCCAAATCTTCATTCCATTGCATCCACTAGAAGTGGAGATATAGATGCCTTTCATCGTGCCATCACCACCAATGGTCCATCTAAACATGAATGGCCTCCTATGGATGTGCAAGATGCCCATCATAGGTGCATAGAGAAACATGTCACTCCATACTATGCTGCTGGTATAAATCAGAACAGCATCAAACAAACTGAAAACTACACCAATGATGGTGCCAAAAGTACCTCCAATGACATATGATGATAGGATCTCATCATCATACCAATCTCCCACACTGAGGAAGTGATCCAAACCTTTCCAAAGCATCCAAACAGCTGCTGTCCTCAAAATATACCCTGAAAACTCCATGACCAACAATGTAGGCCAGCCATCTATCAACAATGTATGAGGTAGAAACCAATGGGTTAGGGCTGGAGCACTCCTACCCTCATGCTCATCTCCATACCTCAGCTGAAACTCAAGCATATGCCACTCCAAAACAAGTAACTCTATGACATCATCTGCATACCTTGGATCATAGACCAACCGAAACTCTACACCTCCAAGTGCATACCGATAAAAATCAAATGTCTTCATGACACATGTCTCGTGTCCTACAACTAGGACAGCCTCATACTCCATTAATGAATCATCATGATGGTGTTGTGCCTCGACACAAGTAGACTCCTCGAGCTCTCCAAAAATAGCTAGACTCTCAACCAAATCTGAACTACAAATGTCTTCATCTTCACATGAAGGCATAACACTAGCGGCTGACCCACAAAGTGTATGCTCAACTATCTCATCTATAGCCAAGACTTGAGCCTTCAATGGGCTCTCAAAAAGAGGTGATTCATGATCCTCATGATGCAAACTATGTGTACAAACAGAAATTTCTGAATCATACCGCTCATTATGTTCATGCAAATCTGAGTGTTTCTCGTGCTTGACCACCACAAGAGGCTCGTCCCTCTCATCACCTATGCTTTGGATCTTCTTTTCTTCTTCTATGCCATGGTGTACGAAATCAAACCTCTCGTGGCTTGGATCCACAACAAGTACATCATGTTTAACCTTCATATCTTGCATGTCAACATTGGAAGACTCCATACCACTACCATCCTCATGTATTAAGGCTGCTATCTCATGATTATGAAAAGGTAAGGGATTGTTGTTCCAAATCAGAAAATCAGAACTGCTGTCATACCTTTTTGTAGTGCCTTCAACCGTCTCAAGCATCTCCTTCCTCATTGTTGAATGCTCTTCACCAAATGCTGGTCTAAAAGATGTATCAAGCTGAAAATCACATGTATCAATTGCCATGCCTTCTGTCCCGTGGCTGCAAGGTATATCTTCATGTGTACTTTTCTCTTCCATTCTCAAGACTTCACAATGGGGTCCATCAATTTCCTCATCCATGTGTCCACTCTTCACAATCTTCATATTGAATTGTTGTCCTTTGGATGTGGCTGCCATAGAAGACTAAATTTCTGTTGTAGGTGATGAAGAACGTGCCAAGCTCAACTCCAAACAAAGCTCATCCACTTGATCTTCCGATTCTCGAAGGGCCATTTGAGTGCTCTTCAAGGTATCCGTAGTAACCTTAAGCTCAAAGGTAAGCTTATCAACCTCATCTTCTTTTCCTCTCAATGCATCAAAGTATATCTCATCAAGCTTGAGGAGATGATCTCTATCTTAAAGTAGATATAGGTAATTTGACTTCATTACAACCAAAGCCTCTTTGAGTACCTGTAAGTCGACAAGAGATAGTTCTCCTTCAAGGCCATTGTATCTCCCTTGAGCCTTCCAACAATAATCTGCCATCATTTTATGAGTGTGATCAAAATGAGTTTGAGCTGCCACAATCATACCTTCATTTACCTTCAACTAACCTTCCAAATGATGTGACTCATGGGACATAACATCTTCATACCAAATTTTTGATTGGTCTTCATAATCATGCATCCCACAATCAGATATCTTTTTGTCACCTTTCCCACCATATCCATGTTTGGAAGCTAGGTCATCATCATGCTTAATCAAGGGATCACCATCATAATAGTAAGTAGAATCATTTACATCATGCTCTTCTTCAATGGTTGGTCTAGAAAGTGTATGCACAGCTATGACTTCCTTAACCACAAAGTGATCCTTCAACTCTTGCAATGCTAAATCAATCTTATCCAAGTCTTTTTGTTCACTACATAACAAAACTTCTAAATTTCCTTCATATGTATGAACAACATCCACTTCAAAGTCACCCAAATCACAAATCGATTCCTTGCCAACATGATGTAAAGAGGGTGAAGCAATGCTAGGCTCAATTAATGGAACCTCTTCATGTAGCTGATCCAACATTGTTGGTTTGGCAAACTCCATGGTAGCATCCCTTTCAACCTTGTAGTCATCATGAAGACTTGTGTGTTCTCCACTTGTAGATGCAATAGGTGATTCCTATTTGTCCATATCCTCATACCGCTGAAGTGAACTTGTGGTTTCATCTTCTTTAGGGCTTCCACATGTGTGGCTAGGAGTCCAAACTTCTAGGCTTGTTGACTGATTTTTGTTTTCCTCATGATCATTTGTAGGCTGCAAATCACACAGAAGCAAGTCTTCTTTCCTTTCCATCCTTTCTCCAATGGTAACTTCTGATTTGTCTTTTTCTTTTCTTAATTTTCTGATGTAGTTATAGACTAAGTCACAAGGTTCGAATTCGTGTTCGTGTTCGGCAACTATAAAATTCGGATGAAGTTCGGCAAGGGTAAAAAAAATTTGTCATTAAATTCGCCTATATAAAAATTTGATTTTTTTAAAAATATAAGTAATATATCCACAAGTGACAAAATTATAAAAAGAAGAGTTTAAATTTCAACATTGTTAAACAGATTTACAACAGATAGCATCATGGCACCATGATAAACTTATCAACAATGGATTTATGAAACAACAGATAATAAATAGTAGATAAAATATAGTAAATTAGATTTTATTTAAAAAAACATAACTATTTAAAAAACTTATACAAAAATATATATTGTATTTTTATTTTTATTTAAAAATAAAATAAAAATATTGTTAATAAATTTTACTTATACATTTAAAAAAAACTACACAGTGACTATTGTAGTTTTTTTTTTTTGTAATAAGTTTTATTTAAGTTTTAAATCTTATTAATAAATTTTATTTATAAGTAATAGTTTATTTAAAATAGTTGCATTAATTGTTATTTAAGTTATAAATTTTATTTAAAAAACAAAAATACACACAAATTAAAATCTATTAAATTTTACCTTTATTTAAAAAACAAAATAAACAAAACAAAACGAAAAAACAAAACGAAATGAAAAAAAAAAAACCCTACTGTGTCGTCCGTGCCCGTGCTCGCGCCCGCAGGTGAAGAATTTTGCCCGCCCACCATTCATGTCGACTTCGCCTTTCCCTTCACCGTTCACGTCGACTCCAGATTCGCAGAAGAAGTCAAAAGGCATGCTTTTTTGTCACACCGAATTTAAAGGCGAATTTATTCGAATTTTTTTGCAAAGTTCAAATGTTCGCCGAATTTCGAATTCCATGCCTGAAATTCGGCGAACCTTGTGACTTAGGTTATAGAGATCCTTCTTTCCCGGATTACAATCTTCATGTATTCTCAAATGAACATCAAAAGGAGTTGCATTCTTGAAATCATCGGATAAGCCTTGGTATGCATTAATGAATTTTGTGGCCCCTTTCTTCATGACTACCTCCTTATCTTCTCTTTTTGATAAGAACTTTTGAAGATCCCTCATCAACTTATTTTGATTTTCCTAAAGAGATTCGAGCAAAGAATCCATCACTCTATCTTCCATGATTCATGAGTCAATCATACAAATAAGGCACTGAAAATACCTTCCTCAATGACATATGATCAAACCCTCCAAGCTAGCAAGATCATAGCTCTGATGCCACTGTAATATCCCCAATGGGATCTGCCCTAAAATTCTGATTTTCAAATTCTGATTTCTGCCCTAAATTTCTGCACTTTTAGTTTTCTGCTGAAACCCTAATTTCTGATCTAATTTTCTGCTCTTAAACAAGTTATTCCAGCGAACATAAAACACATCCAAACATGGCAAAAATGATGGCAAATGATACTACACATTGACATTCATCATGAACATTAATTACACCATGAACTACACAAAGTAGGGCAACCAAATTGGTAACACAAGTCTGATTTTCTGAAATAAACCCTGCTTACAAAATCAGAATTTCTGAAAATACAATTGCACCCAAGAACATAGACCAAACACGTCCAAATTCATCATAGATTTCTGCTGTTACAATTCAAACCTAATCATAGGTTGATACATACCAAAAACATGGCAAATTGAAGAGCAAATGGTGAAATCGCCCTCCTCGGAAGTGGCGCCAATCCTAGGGCATGAAACACTAATGCAATGTGAACATAAATCACCAAGAATGCTGCTCCAAAAATGGCGATCTGATCTGCTCCGATGCTGATATAAAAATGAAACCCTAATCAATGAAGAAATCTACCCAAAATGCCAAAATCGCCTTCGACAAGTCAATTTGCCCTTCTCCCCAAGGTGGCACTCCAATCTAGGATGAAAACCCTAGATCAATGCAATCAAAACTCACCAATAGCTGCTGCTCCAAATCTGATCTTGCAATCTGATTACGAATGTCTGCTCTTCTCCTTCACGAATTACCAATGAAGTGCAAATAGGTTCCCGTCACGAAACTTCCATAAGATGAGCTAGGTTTTCATCCAACTCGCCAAGAATCACAAGGGTTTTCATCCTTCGATTCAAGCCCAAATTTTGTTGCAGCCAAGAGAGATAAACTCCAAGTGAAAATATGATTGAATGATATATTGAATTGATCGCAAGCAACTTGTATTTATACATGTTTTGTCCTTATTCCCTCTAGCTGGCCAACCACCCTCTAGGATCCTTTTTCCTTCAACTTGGCCAACCCTTCTTAGGCAAGATTGGCGCTCAAATAAAACAAAATAAACATTTGTTTTGGTGTTAACTTCCCTTTCCTTCTAAGCCAACCCATAAAGGAGTATTTCTCTATGTTCGTTTATTCTCCTTTCACAAAGAGCGAACCTCTTTGGCATATAATTACATCATGAATTGGCCTCAAATCATGTCGTCCTCTTCAAGGAAAAATATTATAAATTATCCCTTATTTTTCATAGGCAATTTCCATACTTTCCATCCTCCAAGATGGTTCGCTCCACATTAGGACAAGTTATTTTATTGATGGTGACTCTATCAAAAATATCATAAAACTATGCCAAGTCACCTCCTATACTCAAATTGCACTACAAAATTATCAAAGTGTGAAAATTGGCCCATTATGTCATCATTAGTGATCACTCTGAAAATGGGGACATTACAGGTGAAGATTTTCAGTTTGGTCTATGGTGTGAAGCTTTTAGTTTTTTGTTAGAGATTTTTGGTGTGTTTCAGCTTACTGCGAGTTTTTTTTATGAATGCATTTGCTTATGTAAATCTAATCGCTGCATTGTCGAGTTATTTGTTGGTTGTACCTGTCCTATAGGGCCGTACAAATTTTTGCAGCTCTCTACCAACTGGTCGTACCAAGTACAGTAGGCCGTACATCTATCAAAGAGACATTCGAAGTAATTTCTTGTTGCCATAATGTTTGGTGGCTATTTCCAGCCTAATTCACAATCGTACAAGTCATTAGTGTTGTTGTACCAGCTTGGGATTAAATTGCAGCAGTTCAAGGGTCTGGTGAGGGTCATACAATCTGAATTTATGGGTTGTACAGTCAGTTTCAAGGGTAATCTGCAGTTTGGGAGATAGTCTCAATCCAAATCAGCTCTTTGTGTCAATTTGCAGCCTTCAGAACAACAACTATCAACAACCTTTCAGATTCCTAGTCAGGTCGTACCATTTGGGATTGATATAATTTTATATTGTAAATCATTCTAGACTAATCTTTGCTGCAGCAGTTGATTTATTGTTGATTTGAGTTAATTTCAATTGTGTGTTGTTGGTGTTTTTCAGAAGTACTTTATCAGTAGATTCAATTACATGTTTAATTGTAAATCCAGATGGTATTACCACTGGATAGCACTGTGTTTGAGTTGTAAGGATCCTGGAAGGTTTACCACCAGATCCCTTTGCATTACATATCATTTTAGACTGTTATGGCATTGATCAGGTCTGCTTGCTATCGACCAATTTGGCTTTGATCGGACCTGCTTGTTATCTACTAGTGGCTTTGAGCATATCTACATACTTGTCCACCAAATAGGTGTTGATCTAGTCGGCTATGCTGCCTGTATGCTCTGATCGGCTATGCCGCCTGTTTACCTTTCCAGCATTGCATTCATCTAGATAGTGTTCCCAAACACTGTATGCTCTCACCTTGCCCACATCAAGACCTAAGTGATCAGAATGTGTGAGGGCTTGCATTGCTTCATTCAAATATTGCAAAAATTTCAATAAAATTAGTTGGGGATATTACAATTTTTGTCAATTGCATGAATGTGATGATCAGCAAAAGGCTCTAGAGGTTGCTAGAGGCTATCAAGGTGCTAATTTTTTGTAGCTGCAGCTCAGACATCATGTTTCAAAAATGCATTTTGTCAAGCAACTCACATGCCTTCTGATGCAAGCTGCAGGCATATATTCATTATTCAATGAGAAGGCATTTAGGCTCAGGAAGGTTTTAGTTTGTTGATGCAATGGGTTGACTTCATCTACAACTTTAAAATGCCCTTTAGATGACTTCAGTAATGGTCAAGGACACCTCAAACAAGTGTATCTTGGATCAGCTTCACTGGCATCCCATGAAGGGGGATTTCATGTCCTTATTTCCTTCCTTCATACAATCAACAGAGAGCTAATCATGATATCCCTTCAATTACTGGTCTGTCCTCATAGATTTTTTAACAGATTTACCTTCTGTACAGATTAGTGATGAAGTCACTCTTTAAATCAAAATGGGTGTTTTGCAGCTATATCTTTAGCTACAAGTTACCAGAGAAAAATAAAGTACATATTTGAAATGTAGAGTTTGGAGAGATAATGGAGGTGGAAATAGATGACAAGGAGTGACTGGGGATTCCCATTCTTAGAGGGGAAAATGGGAACAAGCTGTGGACCAATTTTTAATAACAAGATGGTGAGCCAAGGCAAGCTGGCAATGCTCCTGATCATGTGGCTGGAAATTAACGGTTTTCAGACCAGCTTTATTCTCATTGTAATGGTTGTTTAACTTCTCATCATGGTGATAATAAGGAATGGGTTCCTGAATAACCATCTCCCCCTTGTGTGGAGTAATGTAATAGAAGAACAGTTATCCATAGCTCCATTCAAGTTTTAGGTTTATCACAACATAGCATTCAATTGAACATTGATGACTTTCTTAACATGACACTACTTTGGAAGAGTATGATTCTGTGCATGATGATGATAATAACAAACAAGCTATTGATATCAGTGATAAAACAAAAACACTAGCCTCACTTAAGAGATCTTCTGGTAAACTTGTTCTTAATACTGTCAACGAAGATGGCACTGCTCCTTTTCATCCTGCTGAAATCAATGGAAGACATGTTGATTCAGTTGTTCTTTTTTTTTTTTTGAGATTGTGAGTAAGGGCTCAAGGCCTAGCTCATGTTTATTAGGACATCCAAGTTCAAATCTCTACTCTAAAGAAACTCTTCAGCAAGGGGCTACACACTGGTGGCAAGAGCCAGGTAATAATATTGACCTGGAGATCACATCTAATTGCAGATGGAATCATCGCAGCCCTGCATGTGCCAAAAGCCCAGTAGCTCACCCCTGAGTACCCAGAAAGAGGGTTTTCCCCATCTGGTTGAGCATCAGTCAAGACTCCGGTATATTATGATTGACTTGGATGTAAGATGAGAAGCCAAAAAAAGTTACTGCTTGACTTGAACCTGATTACATCTAACTTGGTAGGCCTTTTACACCCTCAGTTTTAAAAAATGATCCATAGAGCTGGTCTTATCCCTGAGTCCCAATAGTCAATAGTCGTGTCTTTTGATGATGTCCTTAAATGTAGTCTTTGCACGTTTCATGCTCTTTTGGACTTTCGTGATTTGGACAGTCATGCACACCCTAGGGCATAGTCCTTCATAATTTCTCTTTAAAGCAAATATTTCTTTTTTTAAAAGCAAATCAATGAAAATTAACACCATGGCCAAGTTTTTCCTAGATCCCAAAAAGAAACCATGAAATTCAAAAAATGCCTAGAGAACTTCAATGAATACTATATGATTTCAAAGATGTATTATTCTTTTACCAATGAAACTGAAATCCAGTATCCTACAATTCACAATCATCCTAGAGAAACACATCTAGAAGCTAACGCAAAAAAAATGTAAGTACCCTGTACATAATATCACTGAAAATTCAACAGGCTAAACTATTCCATATTTTTGAGTCCCAAAAAGGGAGTTCTGGCAATCAAATGAGACCACAACATCCAACAATCCAAAGAACCATTCAAAAGTTTCCTAGAGACCTGTGAGGAAGTCAGAGAAATATCCTTACCAGGAAAAATGAAACACCTCATAAGTAACCAACAAAAACATACCCAATGCACTAACAAAAAAAAAAAAACTCGTAAATTGAGACCAACAAGAACACAATACACTCAACAAGAATATTCCCTATGGGCTGTTACTATTTTTTAACAAATTTCTCAAAAATATATATTTCTCAACTAATAAATTTTTCAGAAAAAGATAGACCAACAAGAATCCAATACGTGTAGCCCAAGTATAGAGTATAACTATTTTTTCACAAAATTCAAATATTAAATTTGCAAATTAACATTTTTTCTAAAAACAATTTCAACCTTTTTAACCTTGTAAAGTGAGAGCAACAAGAGCCCAACACACCCAACCAGGGTATTTTCTATGTGCTGTGTTAATTTTTTACATAACTCAAAACTATATAAGCTAATTAACAGCTTGAAAAAAAAAGGAGAAAGATTAGCCAAAACTGATTAGTATTTTTATCAAATCTTATATTCTTCCTTCAAGATAAGGAAAGTATAATCACCAAAACATATGTTTAACCCAACAAAAATGATTTGATTAATATTAATAAATCTTCTTTTCCCCTCAGCAATGAGCAAAATTTATTCAACAGATTGTTAATAAATCTTATATTTTTTTCTCAAATACTAATCTATATTAAAACTCTTTCCAAAATAGAAAATCTCTTCCACTGTTCTAAACTTGCACAAAATTTTCCATTGGAAAAAAATAAAGAAATTTCCTTTACATTCTACACTTCTTAAAAAAATCCTTTTAAAAAACTTCCTTAACATCCAACAAAGCCAAAAACGCAAAAGAAAGCCAGACAACAACTAAAACACTATTAACTCTTTTAGAAAACAAAATCAATCAAATCTCAACAAGGATAATCGGAAAATGCCCAGAGAATGACATTCAAATCCTTCGTTTCACAGCGAATAAATGTCCCACTAAAGGTGTTACAGCAAACGTATAAAAATAACAAGCCAGTACAAGTCATTAGCAGATAAAAGTTTGAAAACATACCTGGATCCAAACACGGGCACCCAATTTTTTTCCCTCTTGTTGTATTGATCTGGACATTAAAATACCGCTTTCGGTGCCTTGTATTTCGTTCTGGAGCCCACCGCCCTCCACCGCTTTCTTTTCCATTAAAAGTTCTCTGCCCATCTTTTCTAACTATTATTATTATTATTTATTATTATTATTTAATAATAATGGAATCCATAAAAAAATTACAAGATCTTATTATTATTCTCCATCGCTATGAAAATAAACACAATATAAAATGCCTCTACGAAACATTCGGGATAATGCCTGAAATGGAAACTAAACCTCTCTTACATAAATTATCCTATTTAAATTAATAATTAAATTACAATGAAAAAAAATCTAATGGAGGATAAGAGTTGGATTGTAATGTTGAATAAAATGAATGACATTGCAATTGATTTACAATGAATGACATTGTAGATAGAATAACATTGTTATTATTGATATAACAATTATATTGTAGATAGAATAACATTTTAGATAGAACTACATTGTAGATAGTGTGAGGACCATGAAAAATTCCCATAGTCCCAAAACGAAGCAGTTACCGCTACTTCGGAAGCGGCAAAATTTCCATTGGCGGCATTGCGGTGTAAAAGAATGTAACATATGCTTGTTACCATAGCTCCACAAGGGTCCCAAAAATGGTTGGCAAGCTAGCGGTATGAATTAAGTGGCTTGTGATTTGACCCGGCACTCCCGCGGTAGGTATGAAGACAACTGGCGGTTGTGCGATAAAAGCAAGCGAGAGGAAAGTGGTTCACTGTAGCCTGTGATGGTTAGGGAAACAGCTTGCGGGATGGCGGTGTGAACGATCTTGGCACATTCCTACATTCCCCTAAGAAGCCGCCTAATATAAAGCATCTTGTGATATGAGTGCGAGGAAGATATGATTAACAAGATGTTTGCAGGGATTTGGAACATTATTGGAGTTTGTGGGAAATATGACATTAGCTGGATATATCCAGAGAGGCTAGAAAACTCTGCAATGTCCCTCTACCCGCGAAAGTCCAGCAAAGGCCTTCGAGGTGCTTCATCAAACAGCACTTCGGTACTTCAGAAATTTGGTCTGGAGCTTTGCTTTGGAGATGAAGGACATCTTGGAGCACATTGTTGTCAATGTCATATGCAAAGCTAATTGGACTTCATCCAATTTATAGGTTGTATTTTGCTTTTGTTCCTATAAATTTACTTATGCAATATTTGGCTTCTCAAGGCAACATGCCATTGGACCTGCAACCTGATAAGGAAACATTATAAAAATAAAAAAAAGGGCAGCCAATGAGTTCATTGCAGTTGTATGAATTGGAGGTTGACAAAGATTACCACCCTGGGAGGAGGAGGACTGGCAGTACGTACATAGCAGGCATGTATGAGCTTCCATTTGTATATCCAGGCTAGATTTATGGAGGGCATGTGACATCTATGCACTTATATCAAGGAGCGTTTGTTTTCATTGGTTGTGTGCATAATGGGTGGGTTCCAATTAAAGGCAATGATTGGTATTGGGTTCAACACCATATCAAAGTTGGTATGCATGTTCAAGTTGAAGTCATGGCTAAATGAAATCCATTTCAATATCGGTTTCCTATTGAATTGTGATTTGTCAATCCGAATATTGATCACCTTATTTTCAACAAGTTTGAATTTCCCCTGTTTTTCAACGCGATGGTATGACTACTGAAGAACTAAGTCGAGAGACTGGAAGGTCGTATAATCCAAGAAGATCATCTATGTGGGGGCGGAAGAATGAAATTAGTTGTGGCAAGCCATGTATGAAGTTTGATACACAAATATAAAATTGATGGCTTTAATTTCACAGTGGTAGAAACAAAATTGCAAAGAATAAACTACTCATTCTTTAACTACAATCCTACGATGCCATCTACTACCCAAATTCAAATGCAGTCTAAATTTCCAAAAATTGGGTAAAGAGGATCGATTGAATGATGTGATGCACATTGTGGTTACCCCACATAAACTCACTATAGATTCTTGTTATGCACAAAATGGAATTGTTGAAAAGACGTTGTCACTGTTTCACCAAGTGTTGCGAATAGGGCTGCAACTTGGTCGTTTCACCTTTGCCAGCGTATTCCCCATGCCTATTCCAGAATAAGCTTTGGTGCAGTGTATGGATATCCAGCAAAACATAATTAGAGGAGGATTTTTATCAGAAGTTGTAGTTGCAGGAGGCAGTTTGAGAGTTCCCCACATCCCCGCTAAGAAACCCCAAAGTGTATGCGGTGATGTGGTAAGGATAGCGGGTGAAATTATAATATTTCCTGAATCACCGTAGGGAGTTTCAAGTCCGTGTGCAGGATAGCGGTGGTGCCCTAAAACAATATTTTATTGGCTATTGCATCTACAAAATCTGTCAGAATTTAAACTTTCAAGCAAATGTAATTGGCAGGTCTAAAGCCAAATTCTACGACCTTTGCCATCATCCTCCCAACCTGTGCCAAAATGGGAGCTTTGCAACAGGGTATAGAAATCTATCAAAGCATAAAGGATAGAGAAAATTTGTCAAACGTTGTATTTGTCAGTGCCCTTGTAGCCATGTCTACAAATATGGAAGCTTAGGTGTAAATCCATATTCCTCAACCTTTGCCTTCGTCCTCCAGCTCATGACCTCTATGGCATTTTAAAACAGGTTATGGGCCTCCATAAAAGCATAACAGAATGGGGATTTTTGTCAGATATTATAGTTGGAAATGTTCTAGTAGACATGTATGAAGAATGTGGAAGCATGGACACAGAATTGGAACTGTTTGGCAAAGTTCCTCAAAGAAATGCAATCTCATGGACTGCCATGTTTGCCATATAGGCACAAAATGGATTTGTTAAAAGGGCTCTAAAATTTTTAAGCAAATCCAATCAGCTAGTGCAGGGTCATGCTTCACAACCTTGACAAGCATATTCCCAGCCTATGCAAAATGGGTGCTTCAAAATAGGGAATGGACATCTATCAAAGCAAAATGGACAGAGGATTCTTGTCAAATTTGAAAATGCTCTGAAACCTTTTTCCCTGCATCACCGCAGGAGGTATGAAATCCATGTGCGGGTGAGCGATAGAATGCGAGAGAGCAGTGATTCTCACAAACCCACAAATGGAGTCTAATGATCCTACAAGAGAGCGATGAAATTTGAGTTTCTTCCCGTGGTCCCGCACGGCTAGGGCAAATCACATGCAGGTGAGCGGGAAACAAAGTATAAAGGTTTTAATATTTTTTGATAGATGGATGTCTAAACCTTCTTCCAAAACTCCCGTTTTAGCACAGGTTGTTTGTACATTGGCAAATGTGAACTGACAAAAACAAAAACAAAAAAAATGACCAGCATCGGAAAGAGGAAATCTGGACCATTGGACAGTGAGTGTGAAAAAATAACATATTTTTATACATTAAAATTATTGCAGTTAAAAACTTAATGTAATTTATTGTATTGAAATTATTAGTGACTTAAAGCTTAAGTACGTACTTGGACAGTGTCAACTTGGTACTCACACAGTGCTTCAACTATAGTCATCTTGCTAAAATGAGTTTAATACTCAATGCTCATTGGTCAATTGAATTTTAATATAATTTTAAAAATTCTATTTTTCACATTATTGTTCACCCAATTGACCAATAGCACAATAGATAAATTGCATTTATTAAATCATTAAATAAAAAAAATAACTTTCAACTTTAGGGATTTTGCCAAATGAATTTAATACTCAATGCTCATTGGTCAACTGAATTGAATTAATTGCATCAGATGAATGCAATAGTATTCCTGCCTTGGCAGGAACTAATAATAAATTTTGAATTAAATATAGAAATTAAATAAATTTAAATGTAATATTTAGTTGGATTTTAAGGGGATGATTCTCAAAATATATAGAACCTATTCCTCCAAGATAGTGTAATTTTGATTAGATGGTCACTTTAAAATTTGTAAATAGACTAAACTTATATTAGTTCAAATTTGCCCCTACAAACTAGATTACGCGATTATAGAAGCAAACTACATACAAAAATGACCCAACCATATCCAACAACCTCAAACTTGTTTGGCTTTGTCACCTGATGTTTGAATCTATGTAAGGATCGACGACATTTACAAAAACCTTTAGGGAATCTATTGAATTATGAGATTCACATTCTCCCTAGTCAAACCTCTAATGAAATGGTTTTATGCTTCTAAGTGAAAAATCAAAGACAACAAGCAAGCATCCAATGGACCTAGCATGATGTGTGTTAATGTAATCCTCTGATAATGTTGTTATAATGCTCTCTTAATACTTTATGATAATTCCTTTGAGTAATACTAACGTATCTTCAAATGAGTGAATGAATGTCTTTAACTACAACAACCAAGAATACAAATTGGCACAAATGCATGCTAGGTTGGGTCACAATGCCTAGTAGGAGGGAGTCAGTGAGATTTATTTTGAATTTGAATTTGAAAAGATCAAGGTTTATATCTATGATTGTGAAAGTGACTTGGGTCAAGTCCACAACTGTAGATCCAAGGTGACAAATGGCAGATCTAAAGATCAAGACCAAATCTCTAAGGATAAGTGGTAATGGGATCAGATTATAGTGATGTCATCAGTCAAATTCAAGAAAGAAAATGCCAGTAGTTATTGAATTTGAGACATTCTAACCAAAGCGGGCCCAAAACATAAGGGGAAAGGGCATCTGCAATTTTCATCTTTACAATTCTAAACCATGCCCCTAGTTTGTAATTATATTTAAAATAAATGCTTTACTACAATTTACCTAGGACAAATAATTAAACAATAATAAAAGCCTAGAATTTAAAACTAGGATTGGAATAATTAATGCATAATTAAATTATACATAATTTAAATAAATTAAATAAAATACTTAGCTAGATTTTGGATGGAGAATATATTGTTAAAGATTGTTGGGAATTGATTTTCCAATGTGCTAGAAATTAGAGCTTTGTTCAAATGAATGCCTATAAATCTATAAACTGGTTGTGCTCTATTTTGGTTCAAATTTATGCCTGAAAACTAATTTGGAGTGGAGGAATAGGTCTAGGTCTAGGGATTTCTTAGGAATATGACCAATTTTATAGGTATGACACATTTTGATAAATATTATATATATGTATTTTACATGTTGCAATAGATGCTACTAGCGTACCTATCTTTACAAAAATCTATGTTGCAATAGATGCTTCCTATATTAACTTTAAAAGACAATTTACGAACCTTCATCATACCTTCTTGGCTCTAGGATGATTTGTGTGTGATCTAAATTATTCTATTTGCATACATTTTTTCTTTTTTATGGTAATCTACTCATAACGTGAGATTAGATTTTTCTTTTCTAATATTAATATTATGTTTATTATTAAATATTAAGTATTTGACGTGTAAATGGCTATCAAATTTAACTTAAGGAGTTTTTATTTATGTTTAAATGGTCATGACACGAGACTCCATGATGCCAATGTAGAACACATAATAAATGTCAGCTCTAAATAGTTTGTTTAACAAAGTCATGACATGATGCTTGATCCAAGTGAGACCAAGGAGAAGGTGGTGAAAGGAAATTATAGCCCATGTAGGAGAGAGACTAGAGGAAGCTATGCTCATATGAGGGAGAGACCAACTAGAATAAACAGGTTTTAATTCTATCAAAATAGGCACTTCGAGAATGATATCTCTCAACATCTTTTACATAGATTTTTCTAAAGATAGGTGTGCTAGTAGCATCCTATCTTAAATACATCTATCTAAAAACACTAGGAGATATAGTTTTGAGTTATTTTATTTACTCGAGTTATTTTATTTTACTTTACAATTATTTAAGAATTATTTTATTTATGTTGTTTACTTTATTTGTATTTAAAGAGCTTTTTTTTTATTTGTAAATTGTGGTCAAGGGGACCACTCCCATAAAACAAGAGGATAGAGAAAATATAGATTGCATCAGACCCATGAAACAGGGGTGCATCACAAAAGAGGGAAAATCATAGTTAGGCTCAAGGAAGCTTATGTTGAAACTTCCTGATCCAATTTTGTGTGAGAGTGCAATCTCATTTTTTTGCTACATCCAGTGTTTTTTGCATTCTTGCTTTTCTTTGTCACTCTTATCCACTCTTCCAAATTACCTGAAGAAAGCATGGGTACCTGGTCTAAAACCTCAACATTTTTGGAATGAAATTGATTCTCTTTTTGTCCACTTGTCATAATTGTCGAGACATTTCCTGTGATTTCTTGTGTTTGCATTTCTTCACTTGGCTTCCAAAACCACCATCCATGGGGGATGGTGCCCGAGTAGCTGAAGGATATTTGGGTTCCAACCCCTTCACATGATGCACAGGGGAAACATCCACGGTGTAATGCTTTGGAAGAGTGCCTTTCCACAATGTGCCCTGACAGTTAGTTTTAGGCTTGGCCCTAGAGCAATTTGTGGTAGTATGACTAGTTTCATAACATCTTCAAAAGTGGAAGGGCAATCCTTCATAATCCAATGATTGTGATGAACTGCAATCAACAACTTTGAAGGTGATTTCAATGAGGAGATCTCTCAATATATCCATATCAACAAGAATGCGGATGAAGGTTGTGTGAGTAAAATCAGAGTTGTCTGTTGATGAGGTATAAATAACCTCATTTCTATCATGAGCCATATAACCCCTTTTTGTGTTACCAAATTATCTAAACCATGCCAATTTATTAGTTTTATAAGCAATATTTTTTTATTTTCGAAAGAATGATGTACAATCTTTGTTTTTGAATTGATTGGAGTTTCTCACTAATGTTGATGTGATCGTGTGTAAAGATCTATATTTATGTAGGTTTTTGAGTATGGCTTAGTGGAAGGAATAGACTTGAAAGCGACTGGAGTCAATAGTGCCAAAATACTGGGGCGTCAGAAATCTAGGAGATGCATGATCATGGACTTTAGTCTGTGTTACATCTGACCACCTAGTAGTTTCTATTATTTTGTATTGAAAGCACTTAAGACATTTCATAGCTCCACTCGGAGCCTTTAATATATTGAATTTAAAAGACAACTAGTTTAGTTAAAGTCTATTTTTCTTGTTGAAGACTTTTTCAGTGGCATTAATACGCCACCTAAAATCTAGGATTTTAGTAGTATAGATTATGGGATGATTCCTAAAAACAAATATGTTATGTCATGTTAGACTATGCTATAGGATGTCAGTTGAATTTTTGTTATGATATGTTATGCTATGAAAAAGACAATCAAGTTCTATTCTAAGTAATATTGTTCTAAGTAATATTATTCTGAGTAATGAGTGTGTGAATGGAATTTTGGAGTTGTTAAATGATGAATGTGATTTGAATCAGTAGAAGATCTCTGGAGAGTTGGCCACTCAAAGGATATAGGAATAGATAAGTATTTCAGTGTTGTGAAGTTGTGTTGTTCAAATTATGTTCTGCGAATGTTTTATTTCAGATTAGTATAACCTTATGTTGAATGGTGTTATGGTAGAGTAGTATTGTTGTGACCCTTCAAGATATTGTGTTTTAGTTATTTCTCTTAAAGTTGAAGTCTATGAAGTTCTGTGTGTTATGCTATAATTTCTAGAGCTCCTGCTCAAATACAAAAAATTACTACCAGTTGATAGTGCAAGTTTATATTTAAGGAATTTCATGTTTTCTTAGATTAACTTGTTTCTTTCAAATTCTTAGTTAGAAGATGATGTGTTAATTCCTACTTTAGAATTTATATGCTTTCTAGGTTTAAGTTTAAATGCTTTATAGATTAAGTTATATGCTTTCTAGTTTAGATTTATTTTGTTAAAAGCTTTCTCAAAAATTCAGAAAACCATTGCTAAGTTGAGATGTCTGAATCCATTCCTTATTGCAGATAGCCTTGGACACTACCCAGTCGACATAACTAACATATTTTTAACTAAAGTGTTAGGACTTAACGACAACCTGTCATCTGTATCTATTGCCAGAAAATCACTGAGGGAGTTGCTAATAGCTTCAAAGAAAGAATTAAATCAAAATTGTACCAGTAGGTTTGGGAGACGAACCCAAATAGGCTTCACCCTGAATGATTCGGTGAAAGGATTAAATGCAAGGTACCAAATTTTGAGTAGGAGCATGTGTTGTCACCAAATCCAGTGCTTTCAAAGGATAACATCTCGATCCTTCTCACAATCAAAAACTACAATAAAGAAGCCACAAGCATAGGGATATACTTCCAGATCACCTTCCATCAAAGGTTGTCATGTATCAATAATCCACCTATGCAAATCAGGAAGTCCAGGCTAGAAATAATTGAATTGTTTGATTAATTCGTTAGTGGCAAAATGCATCTTTTTTAATTACTTTTTTAGTTACATCCTTGGAAAACTCAAGGACCACAAATTCAACATATTTGAGGGGTTTGATTATTTTCGTGTTATCTCCAACATGGTATTTTTCCCTAGCACCCAAAGCATTGGATCTAGGGCGTGCATCCCAGTCTGAAGTCACCCCATTGTTTGCCCTAGTAGTAATGTCTCTAAAGGAGAGCCCCAATGTCCCACTAATCTTCTTATCTCCATTGTTAATGTCTTTCATAGAAGTGTAGGAGGGTTTCACAGAATCCCTAGATCTATGAGAAATTGGAGTATCCCGAGTATTTAGAGCATTCAGATTATTCAAAGCATTCAGAGTCATCTCCACCTTGGATTCAACTTCCACCATAAAGGAGCTTTTTCCAATTTTGGCAACATCCGGTTGATGCTCTACACTTTGAAGAGCTATTTTTATTTGCTTAAGCGTTATTTTATTTTATTTACTTAAAGAGTTATTTTATTTACTTAAGAGTTATTTGTAGTTTTAATTTATGTAATATATATGTCATCTCTAAATAGTTTTTTTTAACATGGTCATAGTTAAAGACATCAAAATTTTAAAATATATATTAAACCATTAAAGAATTACATATAAATTATATAATGTTTGCTACACTTTTCAAAGTAGAATCAAAACAAAAGCATTACCAAAATAATTAATGGTGGTTTTTCCAAAAGTAAAATTAAAAGTTATATACAAAAGTAAGTTAAAAGAAAACAAAAGAATTACTGAAATAATTAATGGCAATTTTTCCAAAAGTAATATTAAAAGTTACATACAAAAGTAAAATAGCTCGAACAAAAATGCTATCCAAGAATAATATTGCATAATTTTGAGGAGAACCACAAAGTTTTGAAGCGATGGCACCATCCATGCTTGCATGCTCATAGCCTCGGCCATGCACCCGATTCACCCTCCCTTGTTTTTGCCTCTATTTTATGGGTAGGAGGTGAGGCCATGGGGATTTGGTTGTAGGAGCCTCTTTCTTTTTTCCTACATTTTTTGGATTGGTGTAAGGGTTTCTTTGTGTGCATGGATAGATTTGGGGGCCCTTTCCTTTCTCTTTCAATGTTGTGGCTAGGGATAATAAGCCATCATCCTCTAGACATGATAATGTTGTTTGTTTTCTACTGCATGCAATGAGTGAGTTTAAATCTGACTTGAAATTATAAAAATGACTAAGATTAAATGGTTGCTTGGAGAAGAATGTGGATCAACCTATTTTGGTTATAAATCCTTGATTGTAGAGGGTGTGTATTATCTCTTTGAATGTGTTCTAATTTGCAAGTTTATGGGAATCAAAATCTCATTGTCATTCTTGGAATCTTAAGCTCGTTGAACCTGACAACCTAAGGGGAACGTGAATATTATCCTTTCTACAAATAACTACTTCTTTGTTGTCTTTTCAAGAATGGTTGATCAAAATATGACCTTCGAGGGAGGCTCATATTTTTACAGTTAAGCAAGTTTATTCATCAAACCTTGGTATGTGGGTTTTAATCTTATGGAAGAACTCCCTTCTAGAACACTAGTCTGGATTCACCTCCTTCAGCCCTACCTATGAAGTTTTGGAGATTCAATATTATTTAATCCATCTTTGTAGTCCTTGGGAAACCCATCGCTTCCTCTCATCTCGTGATGGAAAAGAAGGTAACTACTTATGCATGCATTTGTGTTGAAATTAATCTCAATAAACTTTCACCTCTGACTCTTTAGAGAATACATTAGGGAACATGTAATGGATCCAACAAATAGATTATAAAGCCCTTCCTTTTTTTGCCATGCTTGCCATGCTTATGAACACTTACAAAGAAATTTCCCTCAAAAGGTTCCCGCTACCTATCAATCATTTCTTGACAATTTTATTGCCAATTTTAAAGCAAAAAGAAAAGCCATGGCCTAAACTAATGGACCTAATCCGGATGGCTTCATATCAATGAAAGATTGATGTAGAGGAAGGTCATCAAAACATCAGAAAGGAAATTTATCAAGAGGAAACTTTAATAACAAATTTGATGTTCTAGAAAAAATTTTAAAACGACAATATTCCACTTCTAAGTAGCCTCTAGTTGGTCAAGATTTGGGTCTAGCTAATTTGTAGCCTCTAGTTGGTCACAATTTGGGTCTAGCTAATTTGTAGCCTCTAGTTGGCCAATATTTGGGTCTAGTTGATCTTGATGCTTTCCCTTGCATAGCAAAAACTCAGGATGTGTCTATCCTGTAGGTTCCCCCAAATAAAGGGTTACTCTTTCCCCAAGTCTTGATGAGGACTTTGATAAGCATCAAGAAGTAGATAATGTTGATAAAACTATGATTTCCATCTCTCCTATGGATACAAATACCTTCTTTGAAGACTGCTTGGATTTCATCTTGCTAGAAGATTATATGGTGCTTAGTTCAAAAGATGATTCTAAGAAGAAAACTCCTCCTTTGTTGGACTTCAACAAATATATATTAAAAAGGTTGGGTCAGATAAGCTCTCCAAAGATGGGAGGAAAAGAGATCAAGAGAAGGTGAAGATGATTAGGGAATCCCTAGTGGAATCTAGCATCATTCGGACATTAGATGCCCACTTCTATGCTACCCATAAATGATAGTCATATCATGGAATACCAGGGGTTTGGGAAACACCCCTTGTTGAATGGTTGTTTGGGACCTTAATCAAGATCACAAACCCAGCATCATCTTTCTTTAGGAAACAAAACTCTGTGTGGGGAATATGGTTTCTCTAATCTAACATTTGGAAAGGTGGTCAGTGTGGTGCATTGGAACTCAAGGATATACTATCAACATGGCTTATTTATGGGATCTTCACCAATTTACTCCTTCCTCGAGGATAGCCTGTAGACATTTTATGTCATTGATTGCCTTTTGCTTTATTTTAGGTAGCTCCATTTTCCTAACCAATGTTTATGCTCCTATGAATTTCGAGGTAAGAATATCCTCTTGTCTCATATTCAATTTTCCCACTCTTTGTTTCCCTCTCATCATTGGATCATGGTGGGAGATTTTAATACTATTCTCAGTCTAGATGAAAAGCTTGGTGGCTTTGATCAATTAGATCCTTCTTCTTCCTTGCTAAGAGAAAAAATGTCTTTCCTTAATCTCGTGGATGTTAAACTAAGATCTAGCTTTTTTACTTGGAGTAACAAAAGATGTGGGCTAGACTCAATCTGTAAGCATCTAGAAAGATTTTTAGTTTTTGATTGTCAGATTAGGGATTCTTTGATCTCCTCCTTAGACATTTTACATTGGAAAACTTCAAACCAATGGCCTATCAAGTTTTCTTCCTCCCTCTTCTCTTATCTAAAAAAGCCTAATTCATGTTTCAACTAATGTGGCTCTAAGATCATACTCTTTGTGAAAACATGGCTACTTGGTTGTTGGAACCCCCTTTTGGTACTACTATATACTCCTTTTTCAAAAGGCTTCAATTTGTGAAGTTCAAGCTCAAACAACAGAATAGATCTTGTTTTGGAAACATTTTTGGAAAAAAGAAATAGGTGCAAGAGAAACTAAAAGACATCACCTTTCAGATTTGGGAGTTTGGTATGAAAAGGAATCATCTTTTAAGTAATCCTCTCTTTCTAAGGAGCTTAATGAATGGCTTTTATGAGAGGAGATATTCTGGAAGAAAAAATCAAGAATTGATTGGCTACAAGAGGGTGATAGGAATACCTCTTTTTTCCATAATTTAGTCAAAGGCAAGATAAGTGGGAATATTATCTACTCTCTTCTTAGCTCAAGGAATTTTTTTTTCTTTGTTCCAAGACATAACCAAGGAAGTGGTCAACACTTCTCTTCTCTCTTCCTAGAAAGTGGACCTTCAACTTTAGAGGAAGAGCAAATCATTCAGGAGTTCGTACCACCTCTAGTCTCTAAGGATATGAACAACTTGCTTATGAGTCCCATCTCTCTTAAGGAGATTGAATGTGTTGTGTTCCAAATTAATAAAGGGAAAAATCCTAGCCTAGATGATTTTCCCATTGAATTTTTTTAAGAATTTTGGGACATTTTGAAGCTTGATTCATTGGAAGTGGTTCAAGAATCTTAGTCCAATAAGTAAATGCTAAAAGCAATCAATACCACTTTTTTGGCCTTGGTCCCTAAAAATGAGGGGGTGACTCTTTTGATTTGTTTTGCCCTATTGCTCTCTATAATGTGGCCTATAAGATCATCACTAAACTAATTGTAGAGTACTTGAAGTAGATCCTAGCTTCCCTCAACTCACCTAAGAAATGTGGGTTTGTGAAGGGATGTCAAATCCTTGATGGTATCATTATTGCTTTTGAAGCCATTCATTATATGTCTCATTGCAGGGATAAAGCTATGTTTATCAAGTTGGATATGTCCAAGGCCTATGATAGAGTTAGATGGTCTTTTATCAGGAATATCCTTATGGCCTTTGGATTTTGCTCGAGTTGAATTTTAACTGGGTCATGAATTGTGTGGTTTGTCACTCATATGTCATAATTAATGGTGTCCCTTCCCCCCTCTTCTCTGCTTCTAGGGGGTTGTGACAAGGTGACCCTCTTTCTCCTTATCTTTTCATCCTCATGGTTGAAGGTTGAGGCAGACTTCTTAAGCAATTGAAAACCAATGACGGTATCCATGGTTGGACTATTGCTCAGAATCTAGACTCTCAAACCCATCTTTAATTTGTAGATGGCATTGCTTTGATGGGCGTTGGTAAGATTCAAGAAGTCATTAATTGTAGAAAATCCTATGATATTTATTTGGATGCTTCTGGTTAGTAGACTAATAAGGATAAGTACAATATTTTATTCTTTAATACTTGTTTGATCGTCTAACAAGGAATTTCTCTTATCTTGCATTTTAAAATAGGGCAGCTACATTTCAGGTATCTTGGTATCCCTTTATTAGTTGGTAATTCCAAAAGAGATCAATGGAAGAGGATTATTGATAGATTTAGGATGCAATTTAGTCATTAATTTTTTTATGGTTGTCCTTTATTGGCCAGTTGACTCTCTTAAAGTTTATCCTGCAAGCTCTGCCTTGTTAATGGGCGATTGAGGATAATCACAACTAGGATGCCTCTGAGTGGGGGTCCTTGTCTCTTAAAAGTCCACTTAGCTTCTCTAACTTGTTCATAATGATGAAGCTTGATCTTCCTTTTTCTCCTCTGTTGTGGCTCAAGCTCTTTGATTGTTATTCTTCTTGGATTTTTTCTTCTAAGGCCCTTTGTTGGTACTTCAACCTAGTATCACTTTTTGGATGCATTTGGTTTCTTCTTCTTTCTAGCTTGGTGGATAAAGGGACTCCTATTTTCAATAATAATGGTAGTTAGATGGGTTCTCTAATCTCTTTTTGGGAGTGGAGAAGGGGAAACCTCCTTGGATTGTTTCTCTTCTTGCTTTATTTATGGCTCTAACCATCTAGAAATCTTTTTGTTGTAAAATTTAATGGTTATTTTTTTAATATAATTTTCCTTTTTTGCCAAAAAAGAAAGAAAGTAAAATAGCTCTTCAAATACCGTTGTTTATGGGGCTGGACAGGCTCATCTCGTTTAAAAGTCAAGAGCAAATGTGAGGTGGATTCCTCAAAATGAGGGATGACACAAACTTAACTTTGACATATCATTGAGGGGAAATTTAGGATAATCAAAAGTAGGATGAGTTATCAAATACCACAATGGAGTTTTGGTGGGGCTCATGGCAAAAAATCTCCCATATGGAACAAATAATGAAGTTAAAGCCTAAACAATTTTATTTGGGCTTCAAATTTGTAGAAAACTTGATATATTAAAAATCCAGATTGAAGGGGATTCTTTAATCATAATTAATGTCATACAAACATGAGGCACTTTGAATTGGAAGCTTAGAAACATATTATCCTAATGGTGGGAGCTACTTGAAACATTCCCAGAGTACTCAATTGGGCATGCATACTGTGAGGCCAATGGGATAGCTGACAAGCTAGCTACTGTGGCAATAGACATATAGTTGGAGTCTTATTACGATAGCTCCCCTAGTGCATGGTAGGATATTGCACCTGATCATTCTTCCTAACTCTCATGACTAAGTTAAATGTAGATATAATGAAAAAGTTGTGATGTGAAGGTTAGCTTGCTTCTAGCTAGGGGCAATACAAAGAAATTATATCGAGTAGAGGCATTTACAATAATGGAAACGCTACCCATTTCATCAAAGAGGATTATTAAGTATAAAGCAAAAGTATGTTGGGTGGCATACCATAGAATTCAAATTATGGATACCATAGTGTGTCTCAGGGTGAAAAAAAGGTAGATTGTTTTTTAGGGGAGGTGATAGATTTCAAGTTAAAGAAGGTATTCAAAACAAAGCTGGTGGTTGTGCTTCATGCCATAAAGATGGTATTGGGAGAAATATTTCTCTTTGTGACCCATCGATACAAAGTGAATACAAATGTCTCATTGATGTTTATGGGCTTTTGCTATGGATGATGACACTTTAGACAATTATGGTGATGATGACGATGATGTTGGTATACAAGGATAATTGCAAGTATGCTATGATTTGTTTTGGATCCGTAATAAAGATATATTATATGTATGAACTTCAAAAAGTTACATATAGGCCATATTGGCTTGCAGAGAGATTATAGATGTGATATGTCTACATCACCAATTCTAAACAAAAACCATCTCTGCTACAGAAGCAAGGATACCCTAAACACACTGCAATCATGGATGAGCACTACTACCATCAGTTTTGACTGGGGCACTCAATTTGTTTCTGATCTCCATTAACTTTAGGATAGCTTTCTCCTTTTTTTGAGCTATAAGACGATCAAGATCCTCCCCAGATTTTTATTCCACAGGACCGGAAGTGAGGTGAGACAAAGGCTGAAAACCAGAGCCTCCATCCCTCTTTTGATTGCAATTTTGCTTCTTTTTTCTGATTGTTTGCCATTCATTTGCATCATCCACACCAGTGGAGGCCTCCAAGGATTGGAAACCCTCCACTCCAACAATAGATTTTGTGCCTTGATTGATCGGTATCGAAGAAACATCCTTGGAAGAAGGGTTTTGAGAGGAAATAACACTGTCAACTACGCAGTCAGAACAACAATGAACATTCTTAGGAGGCATTTTCTGATTAGGTTTTACTTATGGAGACTTCCCCATATTCCTGTTGTAAGAAACTTCCTTTGAGGAATCACTGTCCTTGGGTGAGTTTAAAACAAAATAGTGCATGGGAGAGGCATCTTTCCACCAAGATGCTTCCCATTTTGCTTGAGAATTCACAATTGGGCATGCAACAACAATGTGACCTATTTTGAAGCATCTTCTACACTTGAATAATAAACCTTCATAATCCAATGATTGCAACCAACTATTTCCATTTGCATTCAAGATGATTTCAGTAGGGAGAGCTTTGGTGGTGTCTAATTCTACCAAAATCCTAGCAAAGGTTGTGTGCAAAAAATCACTTGAGTTCGCATTTGTGCAGATGAAATTACCCAAAGTATTACCAATAGCTACAAAATTAGATTCAAACCAGTAGTGAAGGGGGAGATTTGGGAGGTGAACCCAGATCGACAAGATAGCAAAAGATTCTATTACCGGATCAAAGTTTAGATGCCATGATTTTAGGAGCAGCATACATTAGCCCTACATCCATGTTTGATTGAGAATGACACTTCTGTCTTTCTTGCTGTCAAAAACCACTATAAAAAACCCTTTAGCACTCAGATAAATTTCTAGATTCTTTTCCATAAGAGGACCCCAAGATTTTGAAATCCAATCATGCAGAGTAGGAAGACTAGGCCAGATATGACTAAACCTACCAATTAACCCATTCTCAGTAAAGAATTCCTCATTTTCACACAATTCTTTCAACAAAATGGAATCATAATTCAACTCTAGTGGTTTGTTCAGGCAGTGAACTGACCTCCTGTTGGTTAAACCTAAATGACTTACCTTTGGTGTGCTCCTATGCAACACTGATCTAGATATAGGGTTTCTCAAAGAGGGACTATGTTTGAAATTGTCCTCAAGACTATCTACATTATCCAAACCGCATTTAGCCACATCTGCAAAGGAAGAATTTGTGGCGAGATTGTTGCCAAGGGTCACCCTCAAGGAGGGACTTGGAGGAGAGCTACCATTTCCTCCAACCCACACGCCAGCAAATGCCCTGATTCGTGAGGGGGAAATAGAAGTTTGTCGAAGCTTGTCTATCAAAGGGGCACCTCCAAATCTACCAATGGTTGTTGAGGTTGCAGTAGCTGATTTACTCGTGCCCAATGATCCATCACTGAAACCCTGAACCCTAGCTTCGCCAATCCTAGAAGCCATTGAATTCGATAGTTTTGTGAATTTTGGCAGCAACGCCATCACAAGTATGCTATGATTTTTAAATGATACTACAAGTTATATAAAGTGAATACTATAATATATAATACTATATTGATATAATATAATAGCTATACTACCTTAGAAGGTTTTGTATTTCATACCTCATGCATTTTTCTACACAGGCCCTCCATTAATGGAGCATCCCTTTCTATATATTTTATGAAAATTAATATATGGGTATGGGCCCCAAGGCTAATTTCATCTGGCAAAAAATAAAAAATAAAATAACTCTCAAGTAAATAAAATAGCTCCTAGATAGACTATTTAAAATTTCTACACTAAACCACAACTTGTATAAATTAAAAAAAATTAAAACTGTAAAATAACTCTTAAGTAAATAAAATAACTCAAGTAAATAAAATAGCTCTAAACATCATGCTAGTGTGGATCCATCTACCTAACCTACCTCTCCATTTTTATGTGACTCTTGTTATGAGGCTATTAGAAATTCTCCACGACATTTTTTGAAGGTGGATTCAACCACTACGCTTTTCTCCCACACTACCTTTGCCCGCATGTTGGTGGACATTGATATGTCTAAACCCCTTCCAACAAATGTTGTCCTGTAGGTGGCATATCAGTCTTGGGTTCAACCTGTTGATTACAAGGGCCTCCCTTTTGGATGTTGACAATGCTTTTCTATACGTCATTTGGATTTGAATCACCCTCGCCCTAGGCTTTTAGGCTCTTCCTTGTGGTAGAAAAGTGCTCTTCCCCACCACCTCACTATTGATTACGATGATGATAACTCTTCTTCAGAGAATCCTGATCTTGTCATGCCTTTGACTACTTTTGGTATTGGTTTAGGTCTCTCAAGGTTTGTTGCAATTTATTTTATTCATGTTTTAGGGTATCTTCCCTAATTTTGGGTCTTGATGCTCCTTCGTCCTAATCTATCCCCTTGTGGTAGATCTTGTTAGGGACCTTGCTCCTACTTTGCCTACTAATACCATTTAGAATTTGATTTCTTTGGTTAGGTATCTTCCCTCTCCTTGGGTGTTGGTCTATGTTGGGGTAGCAAAGGTGGATTTCCCTTCTCTCTCCTTGATTTGAGGATTTGGATAATTACGTGTCCTAGGCGATTGTTTAAAGGAGGAAGAGAGGTCTTCCTAAATCTTTTTCTAAATCTCATACCTGGGTCAAGGGTGTGTGGATTGCTTGGTTTGGGTCAAGCATAGTTTGGGCCTTTGGCCTACTTGTTTTGTGTTGGTTGTTGTGGATTCGATGTTGTTGTAGTAGTTTGAGGCAACTTGGTTATAGATGTGCTATTGTTTGCTATTGTCATGGTTGATGACCTTTTTTTGGAAAAGATTCTAGGTCCTGTCAAAACCTATTTTACCCTTTAATAAAAAATAAAATAGCCTAAACTAGTCCATAATAATTTTTAAGTTTTTTTCTTTTATTTATTTTCATAACATTTAGTATTATATATGTACACACATGCTATTCTTTTTTTTATCAGGAAACTACAGACAAGGGGTCTACTCCCATTTATATTAAAATATTAACAAAAGTTTTAACAAAGTTTGTAGAACCAACAAGAGAATCACCACCTGAACTACTATTCAGGGTCATAGAAAAATCCTTGAAACACTCCTATCTACCCCTATTACATTCATGTATAAATAGTATAAATTTATGAAAAGCTATATCTATTCTTAAACACATACTAACTACCAATAGGGCCACCATTTAAGCATTGTTTTCCACCGTGTTGTAGGTCTCCAAAGTTTCCTGCATCTAATCATCTTCCACATCGAGTCCCATGAGCTTCTTCATAAATGCTATGCCCTGAGCCACACACCTCCTATGCCCAACAATCTTCTCAACTCTAGCTTCAACTATGAAAGGATGCCAAATAACCGTGTCCCTAGCTGCATTCACCCTATGGAATTCGCCAAGAAGCAGAATGCCAATTCCATACCGAGAAACTCCCAACACCTCTTTCCATCCCCCACGAAAATCCACCTCCACATAGGACTCCATTAGCGTCTGTATCACCATTTGTTCCTCATTTGAATCCAGTAGGACTACCAAGAACATCGAGGCCAAATCAGAATTTACCCTATACCTATTCACATTCGCCATATATTCTTCCCCTAGAACCCATTCAATGATGAATGATATGATGCCGCTCTTCGGTTTGAAGACCTGCTTCATCCACTTGTCTAAAATTTGCCCCAAAAAAGACATCTACCTTTTGCTACAAACTGACCTAATCAGGGTGTCCATCGCTAAGAGAGAGGGAAAATCTAAAACAATCTCCATCCAACAATTCTACCTTGCCTCCCATGCCAAGCCATAGCTCAAGAAATAACATCCTATACACTTTGCCAACTCCGTCGCTCCTCAAGGACAAGATGGAATGTCAGATAGATGAGCGGGAGAAATCATTAAACATAACCTCCCAGAGAAGGGCATGCTATGAAATAATAGCCATATTGGCTAGTGTGTCGCCCTCGTCGTTCCCCTCTCTATACACGTGATTAACAACCACACTCCCAAATCCATCTAACAAATGTAAAGCCTCACACAATAAAACATTAAGTTTCCAATTTGAAATTCCCCCTTCCTAATTGCATTAATCACAATTAAGGAATCACCTTCAATTTCCATCTTTGACACATTAAGCTGACAACACAAATTGAGTCCTAGGATGAGAGCTTGGAGCTCAACTCCGTTATTTGATCCAAAAGCTAACTTCTTTGACACCTTGCCAATGATTTCTCCTTTCCAATTGTGCACCAAATAGCCTACACCAGACTCTCCTGGGTTTCCCTTCAAAGCTCCATCGATGTTTAGCTTCACCTAACCCTTCGTTGGTGGCACCCACTTAGTCTCCCTTCTTTTCCGCAGGGTGTCCACACCCCCAGCCTCATTAACGGAGGTACACACATGCTATTCTAATATACACACATTATTTGTATATCTACCTTGTTTTTCACATTTCTTATCATATATATTTTTAAATTTATTTATATATATACCTAAAATTATTTTTATATATACTCATATATATATAATATTTACAAACTATAAATTTATATATAATATTTTTTGTTTTAAATAGACTTAAAAATTAGATTAAATATTATATGTATATATTTTTTGCCATTGAACCTAGGTTAGGCACCTAGGGGGCACAAAAAGAAAGAGAATTGAAGTCTAGATTACTGGTAACAAGATGTTTACTAGATCCATCAAAATTAGAATTATCTATCTAGATATGATCATCATTCTAAAAAGATTAAATTGATTGTCTATGATCATTCAACTATAATCAAGAGATAAGACATGGCTACCATGAATTGTAACCAAAGACTAAAGTATCATATATATTCATAATTATCACATCACATTCTTTCCCTCAACTGCAATCATGCAGCTAGGGTGGAAAATAAAACTAGATGGCAACAAACTTATAACCTTCTGATACTTGAGACCCTCAAACCAAAGGAGAAGCACCAAAAAGTGGACACTAACATGCTATAATTAGTGTTTATCAAAAAGACCCAAGAGGGGGGGGCAAATTGCAATGGCCCCCTCATATGTATATCAGCCCACAATACATGGGGGTGGGGAAGATTACAAAAGCCATACCGAAACCCCATAAGTATTTTTGAATTTAACACATACATCATGATTACCAGGTGGAGGAATCTCCACCAAGTCCTCGAAATCTTTGTCCTCACAACAACTAGAAACATCAATACTAGCATCATGGGGGAGATAAACCTTTAGTACCTTCACATTATCTTTAATAGCACAATGCAAGTGTTCTTGGAGCTACTTTAAGGTGTGTAAGTGATCAATGAAACATTTGAAATAGACCTCAACTTGGTGTTCCACATCCTCAATGTTACTATGTAGAAAATAAGCGTTGACCACATTGGATAACACCGAAGCATAACTTAAGAACTAGGTTGCATCAAACACTATCCTCCTTCCTTGCAAATATCCAAGATCTAATAAGAGGTTGGTCATGGAACTCCTTATCCCTACACATGCTGTGCCATCCATCTCCTTTATCAATTTCCAAATTCTCAATACCCACAAACATAGGTCTAGGTTCTTAATCTCCTACTCTAAATATGTAGAAAAATCTCTATGCACCCTGACTAGTCTCCCTTCCTCTTATCACCTGGCTCCATTCCCATTACAATATAATCTAAAATTTGGCATTTTCCCTTCCTTGCGTCAAAGGAGGATGCCATTAAACCGTGAGCTCTATGAAAATCCAATCCCCACAAAAAGATACCAATAAATTCTTGGAGGAAGGAAATGTGGTAATCAATGCACACCGCATTCAACCATTGCCATATCTCACAATGATGCTCAAACATAATGACATTAATCCTCAGGAGCTTTGAATAGTCCCATCAAAACCTTTCCAACATCAAACCATAATAACTCACAACTAATTATCATCCCATTATCAGGTTTTTATACATATTTAATTTTTTTAATAGAATTTTTTGGTCATTGAATTGTGGTCTTGGGGATCACTTCCTTTTATATTATAATAAAGAAAATATGCAAAATTGCTAGTAGAAATAGCTCTAGCACTCCTATTTCATGGGTTACAATAATTATATATTCCTATACTAGTGGAGTGATATATGCAAAAGGCCCAAAGCTATACTCAAGGAATCTAGATGATGGAAAAAATGATGTGACCCAAATGTAGAGAAATAATACAAAACAATATTCAATTAGAAGTGCAAAAAAAAGGGATTTCACCACAAAATACCCAATTCCTTTTCATTCCTCTACTTGCTCCAAATATAAAGAGTCTCTAGTTTTAAATACAATTATCACTCCTCCACATTCTGGAATATTCTTGCTCCTCCACTAAATCCTAATAAATGCTCCTACAAAAAATGGATCAAAGAAAACACGCTAGAGTAACTAAAAAAACTAGTTTTGAAAAATGGCTATTTTTAGTAATTTTGCATTTAAGCATGGATGGACCTAAAAATTATTCCATAACCCATTCCATAACCCCTACACAACTAAATGAGTCATTAGAGTGTCTTGCAACATAACTAAGATCACACTCAAGTACTAAATTATTAAGTCTAGAAAATTATAAAAAAATTGAAAATTTATTAAATTACAATTTTGGGCCTTAGATGGTCCAGTTTGGCTCTAAAAAATATCAAAATACATTGTAAATAGCTAGAGCTAGTTATGGTGATGTGGAGATCTCCTATATCTTTAATTTGAAATAAAGGGGCTCAAACAACTTCCTAGATCAAAAGTTACGGTCTTCGCAAGTTTTGGATCTTGCATCAGAAAACTAAAATTCTAGTATTAACATTTGTTAGTCAACCTTCCTCTGAGGAGGAATCATCCACCACAACAAAAGCCCTATCCACTTCCTCTACATCCATAACACCTGTCACCTATTTTTTAAAAAGGCATAGCCTTGCCAACCCTTCTCATATGAAGATGCTCACTCTTTTCATTAGAAATGGTAGTGAATGGATGTTATGACCCTATATTATTCCCTTCAAGCACCATTAAAATGCCATCAAGTAGTGGGAAACTAGCACTTAAGACCACCTCTTACAACACTATATTCAAGACACCTAGTAGTTGCTTCTTAATTAGATGTGAGGCCAAGACTCTGATGATTTTATATCTTCTCCTAAGTCAAGTAAAACCTCTATAAACATTGATGCAACATCCAAGTTGACTTTGCATCTATGGTCCACCAACATAAATTTGTCATCCAACACCCACTGAATTACATGAATTATTATCCCTGCATTTGTCTTGAAAAATTATTTTGAGGCAGGATTTCAGAGTTTTTCCCAAAAATGTCATTTGCCATCATTTGGATACTAAGAAAACATTGCTATCCATTTTTAGATAATGTGAGGGCCATTTAGAAAGCCAAGGAGAGACAAATGACTTGTTTGGTGCTTCACCATCCTTAAGAAGATGAACACAAATGCTTCTCCATCCCTAATTTATTAATCCTTAGTCCTTCACAACTCTTTGTCATAATTTCTTGCCACCTTTCATGCCTTGAGGGCCACCAAATCTAAATATGATTATCTTCACTTGCACTCAACTAACGCATATAGTTTATAACAATAATGATTATCAAATTAGCCTACCTTCTCTATCCTCCTTATTGTTATGTTTAGAGATTAAAATTATTCCTAAATGCATTCCAAGCTTTGGCCTTGGTGTTGGTTATGTAAGTCACACTATTATTGATAACATAATTAGCTAGGAAGTCCACTTTTCTATTAGCTTCTATAGTAAATTCTTCTAGTGAGTCAGGAATGGACCAAACATTTTTGAGGATGTTTGTAATTTTCCAATTTGGTGATCCTTTCTTCCTTAGTGCATTCATTATTACCACTGAATCCTCTTCAATCTAGAATGAGTTTATCTTGTATTGTTTATAGAGTTGAAGGCCTAATAAGAGAGCTTAAGCTTTGGCTTCACTATTTGAACCAATCTTCAATCTATTTGACCCTACACATATTAGCTTTCCTTTCTCATTATGCATAATGTAACCAACACTAGTCATTCTTGGGTTACCTCTTACAACTTTGTTAGAGTTTAGTTCAATCCATCTTGTACTAGGTGGGGACCATTTGATATTCTTTCAAAGAATAGAGGTGGGATTTAAACCACAGGGTTTTAAAATAGAAAGTTTTATTTTTATTTAATTTGTAAATGTTTATATAACTTGATATGTTAATAATTAATTATTTAAATATATGAGTGTTTTCCTATATGTATGTATATACATATAAATTAGAAATTAATAATAAATTAGACATGTATATAATGCATATAATATATAATTTATAAATCACACATATTATTGGATTTACATTCTCTTTTTTTTTTCAAGCTCAATGTATTGGAGACAAAAAATTGACACTCATTATTATTTTTTGAAATACAATACTCATATTTATACAAAACTATAACAAATTTATTTATATATTTTTAGAAGAAGGATGACAACTTTTCATTTTTACAAAATTTATTTTCTCACAATATAATTTCAAAAGGATTATTTCATTTTATTTGAAGAATCCAATGCAAATGGAAAATTTTACAACCCTCATTGAGATGTACAATTTTTATTTACAAATGAGTAGCAACTTTCTTCCAACCTAAGAATTTATACACAATGTTAAAATATTTGAGTGCCTCCACTTCAAGTTGTGAACAATGCCAACAATGAGAGTGCTCACCACCCACCAATATTATGTCATTATGCCATATAGGGCTCTGGCCATCCACCAAGCTACGAGAACCAACTAGGACCTAGTTAAAACAAAAAAAGAATGCAAACACAACAAGAGGATGGACAAGTAATAATAGGGATACAAACTCATGTACAAAGAATAACATGGAGGGATTGGTTCAACCCCATCACATAACCAAGACAAGGGCATTCTTGCTTTTCAACACACACACTTATATTAAGATGGAAGATTACCTTAAATTTTACAAGAAATAACATAGTTCAATCAAAATTATCTCAAACTAGGACTCATTTTCTACTCCAAATCCAAGCACAATGCTAGAATGGAATATAACAATAAGGAATACCTATCTCTTCAATGAAGGTTCTTGAAGACAAGGCTATTCTCCTCCTTCAAGATTTCTCCCATGCTTCCAACACTTTCCAACTCTAATGCAAAAATATTTTCAAAAGAAGATTTTCCCATCATACAAGAACATACCCTAAAGACCAAGATGAGAGCTTATATAGGAGTGTCATGTCACTCCTTTCCATTCAATAGAATGGATACACATGACACCTCTTTAACCCCACACCAATATTTCTTACATCACATCAAATGGACATGACTATTCATGTGAGTTCACATGGTCTTCTTCCTAAAAGCATGGGGTTCACTTCCCCATTTAACACATTTGGAAGGTCATAGGTTGATTTGTGCCTTGAGCCAAACACCCATTCCTTAAAAAAAATTGCTCTTTTCAAGAGCTCCTAAAGTACAACATAAAACCCCAAAACACTTCCTACAACCTTCCTATGTACCCTATCTATAATCTATACTTGGGTTGGGATTCCAAAAATGACTTCTCAACACAACATTTTTCTTTCTACACCCATGAAAATTTGTCTAAAAAATTTTCATCTGAGTTTGCATTCTTACACCCACTTTTTAACACATGGTAATACACCTAAACATCATCACATTGAACTATAGTTATAAAAATAAATTTTAGACATTTAAAATAACATGGTTCACACTTAGGGGTCTTAATCCACATTAGGATATGGCAATTGTCTCAGCATGATACACTCAAAATCACATTGCTTCACAATATGAAGTAGGATGAAAATTTGGGTCCTGATGATTCTCTAGTTCTCCCATTGGCAATTGTATTCACCTACACTGTCATTGCAAACATTAATACATCCATGGAATATATAACCAAAGCATCCTAATTAAAATTACACTATTTAATTGCAATAATTAGAGTAAGTCACATATATAATAGTTATGAATCGTCATAATATAAATATCACATTCCAATGATAATTAGTTTATATTAAATTCAGATAACTTGAATAATTTTTGTATGACTACTATACATGATGAAACCCAATTTTAATAATTAGTTTGAGTCATCATATCATATAACCAATTTTAATAATTAGTTTGAGTCATCATATCATATAATATTTTCAATCTATTTAAATCTTATTAGATCACAATAGCATTTAAATTATCAATTAAATTGTGATATAAAAATGGGGTTAGAGATAGCATCTCATCATATTATTCAATTTATCCTAGAATAATTGTATGCAAGAAGGTTACAACTATCAAGACAACACAAAAGGAAGTAGAGATGCAAAATATGCTTCCTACACTAATTTATGAGAGGAGGTATGTCAAAAAATTAAAATGATCATACAATTACAAGGAAATAAACATAAAAATAATATACCATGGCACAATGATTTACAAGGGGAATACCATTTTAGGACAAAAACCCCACACTCCAAAGTGTTAGGAAAGGTGTCTCAAACTTGCAACATTTGAGCACATATGGGTCTAAAATTTTCCCCAAATCTATGGAATTGCTAAATAAACATTTTGGGTGAGTTTCAACCCAAGCTCATGTATGTATGTCAAGTTAATAAAGTTTCTAGTTTTTGAAATACCTTAAAAGTTTCAAAGTTAATTTTGAGGCATCTAGAGGCTGTTTTGGCCCCAAAAGTTGTCGTAATTAACCAAATTGATTATAGGTGCATAAATCTCTTCTCGATATTTCCAACGCATCACACAGTTCATCAATCGACCTCCTGGATCAAAAGTTATGGCCTTCGGAAGTTGGGTCTCCTGTATTACAAAATGTGAAAACATGTTGGACACAAAAAAGAGTTGTAAGGTGGAGTTACACATGTTGATGTGTGTTTTGACACATCACAAGGCACCTTTGATTGGAAATAATTTGGGCACCACCTTTTTGGGTGGTTTTATCTCATGATTTTGTAATTATTGTTTGATGGTTTCATGTATTGTATCTCCTATGTATTAGGTGCTTGAGACAAAGGTTGTGTGAGAGAGTCTTATAGATGTTGAGTTGCCTTCGGATCTCTGGTTGGTGATACTCCTATGAAATCTTGCTCTGCATGTATATTGTAATCTTGTTTATTTCTGAATAATATATTGGGCGACTTTTGGATTGTGGGATTTTTCTCCCAAAAGGGTTTTCCCCACATAAATCACTGTGTTGTGGTATGATTGATGTTTATGTTTATTTCTGTATAATTTCTATAACTGTTGTAAAGATCTGAAAAGTTTTGCATAACCCTCCTCTCAAGATTAGTGTAGGAAGTTGTTTCGATACCTTAGCTTCCTTACACAAAGTAACTCAATGTATTATTCAATAATCAATGGTTACAATACACCTATAGAGTCTAAGCCTTTACATGAGTATCACCTACGAGAGATTTGGAGCAATTCTAGCTACATAATAATACTTACAAAACTCACTATGAAACCTCCATATCAAGCACCTAATAAATAGGATAAGTAATACATAAAACCATCAAATTCTAATTAAGAAATCATGAACTAAAACCACCCAAATTATGATGACCAAATCCTTAGTCAAAATCCAATGCTCAAATCCTAGGATGAGTCCACATGCTAAAGTAGCATATTCCTTACACTTGTCATAAGCTCGTCATAATCCACTCACCAAATTGTGTGCTCAATTTTGGTTCCATTATCTCTAATTAAAGATTTTTTATGACATGTCATAACATGCATCATAAGTTTGTTAATAAGAGTAACTCCCTTTGACAACTCTCTTATGCATCATAAATGCTCTTACATTTTTTATGTGGGAGACCTAACTTTTTATTAAAATTGAGACACAAAAGCTAAAGGATCAAACACAACATTTAATCATTCATCTTCAACACTCAAATGATTACATTTTATGCCTTTATAAAGCCATTCAACTTACTAACTACCAACTAACATAACTAATAACTAACTAAAAACTAACATCTAATAAATTAACATTAACATATTATTTTATTATTTATTACAAAATTCTATGTCATGCACTAATAATTCCTAACACCCCCTTTAGCGTTGACATAGGGAATTTATTCTAGTGCTATAGTATCATAATTGGCTTGTCTCATATTTGATTCCTTCAATGAAAATTTTTCTTTGGATGTCAGTTTCTATCGAGATAATGCATCTAATTACAATGTGCAAATACAAAACCTATTACACCCTTATGGCTCCAAAATCCTTATTTCTCCATTTACATAATGTTTAAGAATAATACAATATCACCTTATTTCTTCTCTTTTCAAAAATACAAAAAAAAAGATAAATTAAATTGGTAGTGACTATTCACAACCATTCAAATGTCTGTCTTTTGCATCAAACTACACATTAAATATTAATAGTATTCTCAAACAATTTCTGGGTTTTGTTCTCCTCTTCATCACATTTCTATAACATTTTAAATTTTTAAATTTTGTTATAAAATGAGAAATATATCACAATTTTAGTGAAACTATGTTAAACTATCATTTTAAAATCAAAACAATGTACCAACAACAAAATGCCACTTAATGATAACATAATTCCTCCTTCACACAACCTGACTATTCATTAAAGAGAAGCATGATAAATCCATACCAATATTGAAAAAAAGAAATTTCATAATAGAAAGATGAAAAACTTCTTTTCAATCACCTCAAACCACCTTAATTGCCTGCACTTTTCTATAACACCTTAGATTTCTGTAACTTTGAATATATAATTTTTTTAATAATATTTTTCTAATATGAAAATGAATAAAATGGAGTGAAAAACAATGAAAAGAGTGAACAAGATGGAGAGAGAAGAGAAACCAAATGCAGATGGATGATGAATTCCAATAGATTTGCACGTGGTCCGCACTGTGCCTATATTGACAAAATGCAAGAATGGTGGACATACAACAATGGTTGTTACATGTGGTTCGTACTGCTTGGATATTGTATGAACTACTTTGGAGAAGGAAACACAAGCAAATGGAATACAAATAGAAAGGTCCAGAAAACCTGCTCTGATACCATATTGAAATTGAGACACAAAGAGCCATAGGCTCAAACACAACAATTAGTCATTCATCTTCAACATTCAAATGATTACTTTCTATGGCTTTATAAAGCCATTCAACTTACTAACTACCCAAACCACTAAATACCAACTAACACATAACTAATAACTATCTAAAACCTAACATCTAATAAATTAGCATTAACATGTTAATTTATTATTTATTACATTACTCTATGTCATGCACTAATAATTCAAAACACTTTTTGAGGCCATAACTTTTGACCTAGGAAGCTGACTATGCCCTTTTTAAAATTAAAGGTGTCATAGAGCTTCATGCCACCATAACCAACTTGCTCTAGTTAAGACCTATTTCAAAAAAAATTAGGGCAAAAATTGACCTCTATAAAATACATTTTTGTGTTCTGTAAACCTAAAATTGCATTTTTTCGTACCATTAGGATGCAAGGTTGAAACACCTTTCTTAAAATAACATGCATCACAACATACCCAAATTTACTTACCAGGAATCCCATCTTCAATTGTATCAATAGGGTTAACACTACCATCTCTTAGTCATTTGAGTTTATTTAATTACCAATCCTCAAGAGTCAACTTAAAGATCCCATTAGTCATGATCATACTCATAGATAATTCCACTATCAAGAAATGTAGCCACATTGACATAGTCAATGGTTAATTAGAAAATAATATTACATAAATATCCATCCCACACTTTATCCAAATTATCTCTTGTTATTATCTAGGTTAGATTACTTTATCCAAATGAAATTCAATTATCTATAATTTGCAATTAAAACTTATCTACTAAATTAAATAGCCACATTTTAAAATCTAATAATGTAGGACAATCAATGTGAAATTTACAAACCAAAGATTAGAAGGCTAGAATATCACATTTAGATTCCACAATTTAACTAAAATTAACAAGATCACTAAGCATAAGGAGTGTGACTAGAGTTACAATAGTAAGTGGGTCTCACACCTTAAAGTGAATCAAGTGACAACATTCAAAACCTTAATAATGATGAACAATTAAATTAAAGACCTTAATAATGATGAAAAATTAACAATTTAAAGTTTTCCATCAGAGAGTTATCCATAGAGTTCACTTAGGGGGTCGATGTCACCAAAAATACAATAATAGGACGTTAACAAGGTTTATTGAAAGGCCTCACTAGCTAACAACATAAGAGTCAACAAGCTGAAAGAGGTGCTATAAGAATCACAAATAAGGTTGGGCCTTGCACTAGGTACATATATACAAACATTATACTCTATAATAATTTAGAGTATCTTAAAACTTTAAATTGATATATTAAATAATTAAAAAATGAAATAAAAATGATAATTAAATTGATATATTTAATAAATAGAATTTTAACATAATTCATTTGTTTCCATAATTAAAGTAATGTAGCAAAATTATACATTTTAATGTAATAACATTTCTTGGGTTTAGGTTGTAGAATAAATGAACCAATCTAATACTACATGTATTGATATTACTTACATAATTAGATGCTATTAAACAATTTTTGAATAATGCTTGATCATTATTTTTATAACATAACAAGTTTGTCAGAAAATAATTATATTAAAACCATATCAACCCATTCAATTCATACTATCCAATAACATTCAAGTAAATAACTCGTAGCAACAAATATCTTAACAATTAGCAACTAAATCATAATATAATAATAATTAGATTCTAACATCATTGCAACAACCTTTAGCCATGCTTACATAGTAACTATAAGTTGTTTCCTAATTTACATGATATAGTATTGTGGGTCTCGACCATTTCATATAAACTAGTGTATTGTTCAACAATTATTGAAGAGAGTTGCATGGCTATTACCACTACAAGATTAAACCACATAAAAAAAAATTGTTAGATAATCCCTACCATGGGTCCTTGAACTAGCCTAAACCCCTCTCCTAGGCACAAGGTAAGGTAAAAGTGTTTGTAAACCATTCCAAACTCTAATCAATTAGCAAACCAAACAACATTAATACAAGAATCAAACATTAGGGAGAAGTGCCACAAGTATCCAAGATAAACCATAGATAGTTGCCCATAATATAAAACCAACATTTTATCATGTCGACAACTATTATCAACTTATCACTTATTAAGAATGCAATATCTAACATAGCCGACTGATAGTAGTAGGACTAATTAAAGATTATGATAGTCATAACTGAATCACCACCTTGACAACAATGGTTATAGTCATTTGTTTTTTAGTCCAACCTTTAGATGATAAGATCATAGTTGCCAACTAATAATAGCTCAACATTATAAATAGAATTACCATAACAATATCAACACTTGCTAGACCATCCTTAATGGAAACAATGTTATAATCAACTAATCACAAAAATGATAGGTATTTAAATCCACAATAAATATTAACAAGTAATGGTTGGGCTCAGAGCCAACTAGTAACAATAATACCTACAACATGAAATAGTCAGGCTCAAGATGACTAGTATAACAAACAATTAGCAATAACTATTATCATGCAACAATCAAGCTCAAGGCCAACAATAAACTACTATCATGCAACAGTTTGGCTCAAAGTTGATGGATAACAATAAATAATCAACAATAAATCAATATGATACAACAATTATGCTCTAAGCTGACTAATAACACAAATAATTAATAATAAAGTACTATTATGCAATCGTCTAGCTTAAATCCAACTTGTAACACAAATAAGCAACAATAAATTACTATTGTGCAATAGTCTAGCTCAAAGATGATTGATAACATAAAGAATCATGTAACAGTCTAGTTCAAAGTTGATTGAAAACACAAATAATCAACTATAAATTGCTATCATGCAACAATATAGCTATAATTCGATTGAAAACCTTTTCACGAGTCTTAAGAAGATATCCAACAACCAAAACTACAATTATTCAAAAATGCAATGCCCACTAGTGTGTTTGCCTTGTGTGCTTTTCAATTTATATAATATATGTTGCATCGAGTGTTTTATCAGTGTATTGTGTGATTCATGTGTTATGAGCCATTGCACCAAACTTTTTGATGAGGCATATTGTACCATCGAGGTGTTTTGATGGTGTATTCTAGATGTTTTTGTGGAGATGTTTTGTATGACCATCGGTGTGTTCCTGATGACGTTTTGTATTGGTATATAGATTTCTGACTTGTTGTTATGACACCTTGGGCATGTACGAGTGTAGCGTGGCTTGCTATATGCCACTTTTGTATGATGAAAAAGTTGTTCATATGGTATTTGTTTGGTTAATATCTTGGGTGAAAGCCTAGGGCATTACAAAAAACCCAATTCAAAACACTTTAAACTAGAACACAAAATGCTCAAAATCTTTGTAAACAAAAAGGTTTCCTTATTCATATTTCAACTTCCATTTACAAATTTCTAAAATATTGTTAAGCAACTATACCTTAAATCTTAAAGGAAGGAAGGAAATAATTAAAGGAGATTGCCACAAAATGTTACTAGGTATCGTGGATTGGAGTTGTAGATTAAACCACTCTTAATGACCAAGAACTTAACAAGAAGCTATCACCAATTCCTTACCCAACTCCTTGCCTCAAACCAAACGCAACCATAGTTTTTTAATATCAAGGCTAACTAGCCAAATTCATTTGACTATTATAAAAAATTAATGGTGGGCAATCAATCGATTGAACATACCGATAACCAAGAAGCATAAAAATAGAATGAAAACCAAAATAAAACAATAACAAATGACCATTCAGCTTCAAAGTATTTTCGATACTAATGAGCATTTAGTGCATGCATTAGAGGACCGACAATTGTTGGCTTCATTTTTAACTTGCCAATTTTTAAACTTTTGCATCAAAATACCTACATTGAATCACTCCTAAGTCACAAATTCTCTAATTATCCTCAACTATCAAGTCGCTCACCGTTTTGAAGGAAGAATTGTCCATTTGTTTTGGTCAAAATCCCAGGAGCAGTTGTGTAGCACGACGATTTACAAAAATAATTAAATTTGAGAATCTATAAGGGATGGAAAGAAATCCTTTTACGAGGGTATTCGTGACTTCATTTCTGCAAATGTAGCAAGTTTCCAGATCAGAATGCGTTACAGTTTGAGAGATATTAAACTTAAGATTTTTCATTAGCAGTTTCCATAAACAATTAAATCAAGAGTTTCATGGGGGCTGGAGCAAAATGGTCTAACAAGGGGTCTTGTGACATCATTATTGATGGTGTGGCAAGTTTTCAAGAGAAAATATGAGTCTGATGAAAAGATATGCAATTTCTTTGAATTGTCAACAATCGCAAGGTGGAACTTTTAAATGGTTATGCAATTATGTTGAATTATGTGTTCGTTAACATCTTCAAAAGGTTATGAAACTCGTTGGTTCTCTGACACATCTTTTAAGTTGTGAAATTGAAGTCATGAAAAGAAGTTGTGGATTATGGTATGATTTTTAACAACTTGTGATTTTCAACAAGTTATAATTTAAACGAGTTATGAATTGAGGTTGTGAAGTGCTCACAAAGTGCCAATGACTAAATTGAGCCAATTAGCTTTGTTAAAAGCACAAATCACAAGTCACAAGTCACAAGTTGTTATTAGTTATGAATTGCATTTAAACAAGTTATGGTCATGATTTTTAACAACTTGTGATTTTCAACAAGTTATAATTTAAACAAGTAATGAATTGAGGTTGTGAAGCGCTCACAAAGTGCCAATGACTAAATTGAGCCAATTAGCTTTGTTAAAAGCACAATCACAAGTCACAAGTCACAAGTTGTTATTAGTTATGAATTGCATTTAAAATGCCGATAAAGGTTTGTGAAAAGATCAAGCTTTAAAAATTCAATAGTTGTGAGTTATGGTTGTGAAATGCACTCAAAGTGTTGATGACTTATAGAGAAGTAGTTATTATAACTACTTAAAATCTAAAACCTACATGATCTATGCAAAACAAATTTGTTGTAAAGGATTTTGGAAAATTTCAAGTAAATGCACTTGGTTGTTAAAGCTAAGATCTACAACTATTACCAGCATCCTCTCAACCATTGCTAAATTGGGATCTTTGTGTGATATTATAGTTGCAAAATCTCTAGATGACATCTAGAGAAAAACTAATTTCAGAGTTACAAAAGAAATTTATCATTTTAACAAATAATGGGTACATAATTGATGTGGATTCTCACATGTGGTGCATGTGGCGCAACAAGGCCAACTTCTTTAGGGTTCATAGCCATGACCAGGTGGTTTGAGGAGATTTTCTATTGGAAGAACCCTGTGACAATGTTGCTAGTGCACACCCTGTTCTTAATTCTGGTGTGGTACCCTGAGCTTATTCTGCCCACTATTTTCCTTTGCATGTTCTTGATTGGAATATGGAATTATTGTTGGAGGCCATGACATCCTCCCCATGTGGACACCTGCCTCTTGTATGCTGAGGCTGTGCATCTTGATGAGGAGTTTTATACCTTTCCGACATCAAAGGGTTCAAATATTATAAGGATGTGGTATGATAGGTTGAGGAGTGTTGAAGGTAGGATATAGACTGTGGTTGGTGATTTGGCAACCCATGGAGAAGGTTTCAGGCACTCTTGAGTTGGAGAGATCCTAGAGCTACCACCATATTTATTACTTTTTGCTTGTTTGCTGCCAATTGTTTGATAGAATTCTACACAAGAATAAGAACTCTAGCATCTTGTCATGATTTTACATTTCTATTACTGGACATGACTTCATGATATTTAAGCGAGCTCATCAGATAGTTGCAGTGAGAAGGGACCATTTCAAGGGCAGTCTCGGGATGTGGAGGGGAATGACACACTAAGTTGAACTACAACGTGCATAAAACCCGAGCCCTAAATCTAGATTTCAAACTCTGAGATCCATTTGCAAACTGCAAAGAAATTGAAAAATGTCAAAATAGTCTGAACCCCAAACTCTACAAATTGAATTCCACTACCGGAATGCAAAATGTATAATAAAATGAAAAATGCAATTTATTCTTGAATGTCAAAAATGCAGGGACCCCGAACTGTTACAAGTTGAAACATCATGTTTGCAAGATGTATACGTGAAATGAATTTATGAAAAGGCTTTAAAATTTTGTAGGAAAATCTAAATGGATTATGTAGAGCCAAATAACTTACATGGTCTTCACCAGCATTCTGGCGTGGAGTCACACTGTTTCACCAAATGCAAGCCACAAGAGCAAAGCCAAATTCTAAAATATGTAACAACTTACTCCCAGCCTGTCCCAACATGGGAGCTTTGGATCAGGCGTGGAAGTCCATCAAGGCATAATGGAAGACATATTTTTGTCAGAAGTTGTATACAAAATGTGGAAACAGATAAGGCATGCAAACTATTTGACAAAATGCCTCCAAGTATTGTAGATGATTTCATGGAATCCATAGCAGGTGAATATATTGGACAAGGAACATCGAAAAATGTGTATAAGGCATGTGATCTCAACATTGGAAAATTTGTTATGCTAAAGAAGGATACTAGTATAGTTGAACATGGTCATATTGACCATAGAGGATGAAGATTGCGGTCAAAGAATGCAAATTGTCAGAATCATGGTGGAATTCCGTACAAATTGAAGACAAAAGTGGAAAAAACTTTCATTTGCAAAAGGAGTTCGCAAGGGGGAGTTTTTAACAAGAATAATGTGCAAAAGCATGAGTACTGCAAAGATCCATAGAAGAGAAAGATGCTCAACATATTTAGTTGGAGTGCATGTTCTTGAAGGCCAAGTTGCTATTGAACGGATGATTCATGGCAGAAAATGAAGTTTATTTCTGGAAAAATGATGTAAAACATAACAAAAAATAAGGTTTATTATTTTATTATGTTTCAAAAAGGTAGTTGACGTAGTTACAATGTAGTTACCCAGAGAAGCCTATAAATACAAGGTTATTTCGAATGTAAAAGAGAAACTTTTACTGGGGGGACTTTTAAAAGGGGGGAATTTTGACAATGATTTTTTGAGAGACTATTTGGTATGACACTTTGTACGTGAGAGTTTTTGGAGTTGTATAATTCCACAAAGATAATAAAGAGAACATTTGGATCATATGTTCTGAATGTATTTTTGAGTTATTATTACTGATTTATCATATGTTAAATTGGTAATCCCTCTATGTCACTATGTAAATCATTGGTCGTCTATTGAAAATTTACAAACCGTACAATTGATGTAAATAACACAATCATTTCTTGGTATCTCGATTTGAATGTGCTGATACACCTTATCTCTTTGTGTGTTGAGATTTAGTACTCTTCTTTCATCATGGTTGCATGTTAAAAATATTTATCATACAATTCATCGTATAAGTTCAGGACTATAGTTTCTAGCTTTTGTGGTGAAAGCCCCTTGTAATTTGTAATAAGTTTGTGAAATCCTAATTAGTATTCATGTGTTTGCTGTTATGGTTTATGTGTAACCATTTTTCCTTTAATTTTTCTTTTTCTCCTTTTTGTACTTTCAGGTTAAAAGTACACAAAAACCTAAAAAAACCCCATCATACAAGGGAGCTACCCCTCTCAAACATAGAGGAAAGTTGTTAGTCCAGTAACAACTTATCCAACTGTTGGAACATTTGTTGATGCCCGTTGGGCGAGTCACTTTGAAATCTGTAGCAACAAATATGTTTACCAACAACAATCCAAGCCACAACCCAGTGGAAAAATCCATTAATTATACCAATTGACACTCTCAAGGACTAGATCATTAAACCAAATAGATACCACTTAAATGCCACCCTTAGATAAGCGATGGGAGATAGTGGCAATTGTATTTAGGCTTAGCAAGCCTAAATACCACCACCTCGGTCTTTTGATAAGATTTAAAGTTAACTAGCTCGTAGCTCCATAGGCCACTCTAATATCATTGATCACTTAAAGTGATATTATATGTATATATAGACAAACACACAGACACACACATAAATATATAATACAACACATGTATACATATAAATATGTATCTATATAAATTCAATCAAGCATTATATATGCATATATGTGTATATAGGGTAGATGGATATTTGCAAAGTATGGGCTTTACCAAAGTTAAGCAGATCGTAATCTATATTACATAGTTGTGGGGACTTTTTTGTTTGTATGTATATATGTATGTATGTATATATGTATATACATACATATATATCATACATATATGTACATGTACGTATATACATATACACATACATACATATATACATATGTAGATACATATACACATATGTATATAAATATATACATATACATCTATATACATGTAGATGTAGATGTATATGTATACATATACATACACATGTATATACATATATACATATACATGTAACATATTTACAGGTATATGTATATGTGTTTGTGTATGTGTATATGTATATATACATATATGTATATACATGTGTATGTATATGTATATATATGATGTAAATACAATACATATGTACAATACACATGTATTGTATATACATCATACATATACATATACATATATATACATACACATACATATACAAATACACATACACATATACACACATATATATAACACATATCACATACATATACACATACACATACGCATACACATATATGTATATTTGTATGTGGTATATGTGTATGTGTATGTGTATATATATGTATATAGGTATATGCATATGTATATGTATATACATGTATATTATATACATATGTATACATGTATAATATACATATACATGTGTGTACATGTATGTATACATGTACACACATGTATATGTATATTATACATGTATACATATGTATATGTATGTATATATATATATGTATATATACATACATATATGTATATACATGTATATGTATAAATATGTACACATATATATACATGTATGTACATGTACATGTATACATATACATAGATGTAATGTATACATGTACATACATCTATACACTTATCTATACATGTGCATGTATACATATGTATAAACATGTGTATATATGTACATGTACATGTATATATGTATGTACATGTACATGTATACATATGTATATAAATGTATACATGTACATATATGTGTACATGAACATGTATATATAGACCAATAAATCATGCATATATGTATGTATATATATACACTTATATATATATGTATGTATGTACATATGTATGTATGTGTCAACTTTTTCTATGCATTTTATATTTAAATTAAAAACACACATATATACGTGTGTGTGTGTGTGTGTGCGCGTTTGTTTGTTTAATTTAAATATAGAATGCATAGAAAAAGTTGATGTCAATAAATACACAAGACTCACAATGGCCTAGACAATTAAAACAATTGAAGAAGAAGATATAAAATGGTAATTACAATAGAGACATCGGAAATGACAATATCAAAAGATGAAGATTAAACCAAAATCCTCCAACCACTTATACCTTTCCAAGTGACCTTTCTCTAATAGAAAATGTTTATGTTGGTACAATATTCTTACATGAATCATGACCTAATTAGATTCAATTTATGATATAAACATATGTCAAATAAAAACTAATATGCAAATAACCACACTGGACAAGCAAACCTGTTCCATAGACCAAGAATACAACTCCTACACAAGATACATTGTCAATAGTGATCAAATGGCATTATCAACATTATTAATAAATCAAATCAGTGTTTAATAGGATGCAGTGAGGGAGGTCCATGACATCGTACCCTCCTTAAAAATAGTACCATCCTTGGTATAATGATAACAAATTTAAATATAGAATTATAGTTTTAGCTTAAACATATTATTAAGAAATAATGACAAAATTTACTCTCATGAGCTCTTGATCTTCCCATGTAGCATTGCTAGGACCCGTTTGGTCCCACTAAATAGGTACTTGTTATATATTGTGATTGCACAAGTTAATATTGTGTTGGTCGAGAATTTAGATGAGTTCAAGTGTTAGTTGTCCTTCTACCTAAAGATTTTTCCAATTCAACACATGAGAAATGTCAACAACATACTTACATAATAATATAATATGAGAAACATCATGAATCCTTTCCAAGGAAGGTGGCAATGCCAAGTGGTATGATGCTAGGTGGATAACTTCCAAAATTTCAAATGGACCAACAAATCATGGAGCTAACTTACCAGAGTTTCTAAATTTGATAGAACTTTTTTGTAAGGCCTGACATGCAAAAATACTTTATCCCCCACAGAGAATTTGTGAGGTGATATTTTTCAATCTACATAACCCTTCTTCCTATTCAAATATTCTTTTAGCCTCTACCTTATTATTTAGATCTATTCATCATATTCCTAAAGTAATTCTTGCCCAATAGTTACTTGATTCTTAAGACCATCCCATCTAAGAGGCATTTTACATTTTTTTGCCATATAGAGCCTCAAAGGGTGCCATCTTAATGGATGAGTAATAAGAGTTATTGTATGCAAATTTGACCAAATGGAGAAAATCCTCCCACTTAGAAGGTTGTTCCATAACATACATTTGAAGCATATCTTTGATAATTTGATTAACCCTTTTAGTTTGACCATTAATTACTAGATGGTATGCAAAAATAAAGTTTTATTTTGTTCCTAAGGCCATCATTAATGTGGTCCAAAACTGGGAAGTAAAAAAATATCTTTATATGAAATAATCATATCAAGAATTTCATGTAGTCGTACTACTTTTACAAATTTTGATGCCATAACAGTTGCATCATCATGCACATTACCTACAATAAAATGTGTAACCTTTGTTAGTTTATCCACGATAACTAGGATAGTATCATGATTATACCAATTTCTTGGCAACCTAGAAATAAAGTCCATGTGATCACAAACCATTTGTGGCTAGGAATGTCATGTGGGTATAACAAATCACCAAGGTGTTTATGTTCTACCTTGAATTTTTGACATTCCAAGCACCTAGCCACAAATTGTATCATATCAGCTTTCATTTAGGCCAATAAAAATGTTGTTTCAATTTCTGTAGCATCTTAGCTACACCAAGATGAGTAGAATATGGTGCCTTATGAGCATCAAACATAATCATTTGTCTCATATTTTTTGTTTCAAGGACATAAATGCATCCCCAAAATCTCATTAATTCATCTATATCTAATGAACAACTTGATTTTTCTAGTTCTTCATTAGATAATTTATAGTTTTCAAAATAAATTGGATCCCATTTCTATTGTTCAATAATTATTTTTCTCAAATCTAACAACATTCCAAATACTATAACCAAGTGTCTATGTCTACTCAAAGCATCCACCACACTATTTTCTTTGCCCTTGAAATAGGTAATGTCATGGTCAAAGTCACATAACAATTCTATCCATCTTGCTAGTATGCATTCAACTTTTGTGAGTTGAATATATAAATCAAACTATGATGGTCTATTTTTAATTCAAACCTTTTACACATAAGGTAATGCCACCACAATTCAAAGAATGCATAATGGCAACCAACTCTAAGTCATGGGTGTCGTAATTATTTTCATGGTCCTTGAGTTAGCCACAACTCAACCATCTTGAGTCAAAACTCCTCCCAATCCTTTTGAAAAGGCATCAATCCAAACTATGAACTACCCATTCAGATTAGGAATTAGGAAAATAGGGGTAGTTATAAGTAATTTATTCAGCTTTTAGAAGGCTACCTCACATTCATGAGACTATTCAAACTTTTTGCCCTTCCTTTGCAAGGAAGTTATAGGAAGAATAACCTTTGCAAAAAAATTTACGAGCCTACGATAATACCCCACCAAGCCCATGAAGCTTCTTATTTCATTCAAATTTCAAAAAGTTGACCAGTCCATAATGGCCTAAATTTTTGTTAGATCCATTGCAATCCCTTTTTCAAAGATTGCATGGCCTAAATAATGCACCTTAGTTTGAAAGAAGGTGCATTTTGATAAATTCGTAAATAATTTATGTTTTCTCAACCTTTGTAGCATTAGACTAAGATGTTGTTCAAGTTCCTTTTGATCCTTAGAATAGATCAAAATATCAACAAGAAAGACAAAAACAAAGTGGTCCAAGTAATCTCTAAAGATAATGTTCATTAAATTCATAGACATTACAGGTGTGTTAGTTTGCCCAAAAGGTAGTATAGTGAACTCATATAATGACTATACTGGGCCATGAATGTAGTTTTATTTATATTTTTTTCTATAATTCTTAATTAATGATATCTTGATCTTAGATCAATCTTAGAAAATACAGTCTCCCCTCTCATTTGATGAAACAAATCATCTATTTGAGGCAACTTATATCCATTCTTTATTGTTTCTTTATTTAGCATATGATAAGCAATACAAAGATAGAGTGTCCTATCTTTCTTTTTCTCAAAGAGTGCTAAAGCACCCCAGGGTGAGACACTAGGCTATCCTTTTTTAAGAAGTTCATTTTACTACACCTTCAATTCATGCAAATAAAAAGTATTTGTTAGAAATGAAGACGCAAACAACACAACAAAAATCTGATTCAAACCTTATTTATGTCCTCTGACCAATATAGAATCAATGGAGATTGCAACAGAAATAAAACCCTCTACACAAAAATAACATGCATTAAGAAGTGAACATATAACACAATATGTAACGTGGACAAAACCCTTTCGGGTAAAAAACTCCACCAAGAAAAGAGGCTCCAAGTTGTATTATCTTGAAATATGAGATTACAATACATGCACTTCCTCTCATTCTTTAGTCTTCAATCTAATGGCGCCTATTACTCTCAACTCTGCTAAAAATGTAGTACAAATATCCTTATAAAAGGGGGTTGCCTTCTAGGGAAAGAAAATTGACATAATATCGACTGTCAAATCTGTGACCTAATGACGAATGGTCCAGATTTACAATCATAAAATTTGGCTCTAGGGGAACTGCCCCTGAGCCCCCGCTAGGGTGTGTAGCCCTTGGACCCTCCATTGGGGGGATGATCCCCTTGGACTCCTTTCAGGGAGGAACCCCCTGCGACCCCCTGTCACAGATGAATTAGCGTCGGGGACTAGATATAAACATGCGGCTAACATAATATTGTTGTTGGTGAAACCTTTCATCCCTTATGGGTGATTTACAAACAATATTTGGAGCAATTAATTACATAGGATTTACAAGGTTGATGGCACCTTAATCCTAATAGTATTCATCCAGTATAGAGCTGTAGAAACAAGCATCAAACTAGGCATAATTTCAATTGAGAAATCAAACTCTCTCTTAGGAGGTAGCGGCCATGAAGCTCATTAGGGAATACATCCTAAAATTCTTGCAATAAAGGATGATTCATATTTGTAGATTTTTTATTTCCATCCGTCATAGAAAATGAACAATATATTAGGCACAACCTTTTCTTTCCGCTCTCTTGAATTGCAATTAGAAAGAGTCTTTAACTCTTTGGTTCCTTGTAATCCATGTAGTATTACTTGATTTCTAGATTCATCCATGTAATTTACTTACTTGTCCCTACAATTAATCTTAGCTGTATGCCTAAGAAACCAATCCATTCCCAAGATTAGATCATACGACCCAATAAGCAACATTGAAGCATTTACCCATGTTTGTGTGGTATCAACCATAGGTTTTAGTGTAGGAATAACTTCTTTGATAAGCTACTTTCTACTTGTGCCCAACTCAAAACTACACCCCTTTAGCAAGCCTTACCTTTTCAATTTGCATTTTTTAACTACATTAGGTGAAATAAAGATATCAATAGCTCTCAAATCTACCAATATTCAAATAGGTACATTAATAATTTTACCTACCAATTTGAGGAGTGACATTTGGACATCTCTTGGAGGGTTATCGATTGCCACATAAATTTGGTGATCTGGGCCCTAATTCCTTTAGGGCTCTGACAACCTTGAGAGAAATGGTCCTTATTTCCACAACTTCTAGCATCCATCACTAGGTTTCCTTTATTGGATAAGAATAGATTGGTGATGTAGAGGCAAATTGGATGGGAAAGATAGGTAAACTTGACAAGGTTCAACTACACATACTAGCCCAAAAATAGGGATCTTTATGCAAAAGTGGGAACAACAAAAGGGAACTCATGGTTCATCATGGAAAGGTTGATTTAGGATGCTATAGGACTCATTCCATCCATTGGTTAAGGCAGATCACCCTCAAGATCAACACTTCCTTCATAAACCTCAAAAAATGGCTAGTAGCCCTAAAAACAGAGAACAACCCTAATATCTTCTTACACAGACCTTCAAAAACAAACCTTAGACAATTGAAAGATACCCAATATGATCCTCTACCACATATCCAAGAATGGGTTTGGGTTGTTTTGGAAAGTATGCCCTAACCAATAGCCCTCCTAGTGGTTTTAAGCCCTAATTAGGCCTAGTTTATGAAGCAAGTACCCTCAAATGGTCGCTTGTAACTCTCTTAACCACTTAGACATGTCAATAACATCCCAAAACCATGTAATCCAACATTCATCCATTGCTAGAACTGATTGCTCTCAATTTCCCTACTGTTGTTGTCTCACAAGCTTCCTCTAATGGCTTAAGACATGGTTTTATTAAGCCTTCTCAACAAATCTTGCACAAATCAACTCTACCACCCCTACAATCAATCAAAGTACTCAAAATACAATTGAACACATCCATCCCACATGTCTTATGGCTTGGAAGACTGTGGGATGGTCAATTTCTCATTATTGGAGGCAAAACCCTTATCTAGGGTTCTATAAGATTGTTTTTTAAACAAATCCTTATAACTCCTTACAAATAAAATTTCAAGACACCAAATCACATTCAAATGCAATCTAGTCCAATGGATTACTCAATCAAAACATGAAAGATGAATGACAGACCTGTACCTTTGCACTGTACGGCCTGCAATGGCGTTCTTAAAAAAAAAAAAAATTTCACAATGAACAGTCTCAAGTCAAACACGTATAGTTTGCATCCTCTTAGTATCATAGCCTCCAACTAGTCTTAAATGATAGGTGATCCTCTACACTTTGTTTCCAAACCACTTGGGAATCATGACAATGTCGTACAACTAAATGGTACGGACTGTTACACTGGAACATACAGAAAACAGTAAAAGAACAACAAATAACTAATTTGTATTGCCTTTAAAACTTCTCCTCCTATTACATTTGATATGTTTGAGGGTATATATGGTTGCATACTCCTTGAAACTCCCATTGAAGTAGTTTTGGTCGATGGGAAAAAACCACAACTACTCAAACTCCCTGAATTATCTTTGGACAGTTTGCAAATTTCAACCAATCTTTTATTTGTTTGCATAACCATTGGTGATTATGAACCTCCAAACATGTTTACAATGTCATTAGGATTTGAACATGCCTTAGACTTCTTTGGACATGCCTGAGGCTCTTTGAGTATGCCTTAACAAGGCTTAAAACATGAAGATTACATGACTGTCCTCTGTGGTGTTATGACATCAATAGACTTTTGGATCAAGTCCTTATTACAACATGGAATTATGGCCTTAGTACATTATGAGAATGGTCTCTAGGACCTTATTGAACAAAACAAGATGAACATCAAAGCAAGATGAATGGTCTTCTTGGTGCTCCTGCACCATACTCCCCGGATGGAAAGAGAACTCAAGTCTCTTGAGGAAGTAGATCAGCAATGGTGACACCATGTTTCAAGATGTCTTCTTCAGTCATCCAAGTGGCATCTTCAATAGGCAAGCCACTCCATTTGACAAGAAACTTCTTGTATGTCTTCTTCCTTGTCTTCTTCAAGACCTTGGTGTCAAGAATGCATTCCAACTTCAATGGCTGATTGGGTGGAAGACCTTTGACCCAATCTTCATCTCCTACTGCTATCATATCTACCTCTGAATATGCAGTAGAATCACCTTTGAAAGGGAAAAAATCTGAAACATCGAAGATAGGAGAGATGGCCAAGCCTTGAGGAAGTTCAATCTCATAGGCATTGGGCCCAAACTTGTGCACAATCCGGCATGGTCCTATCTTCTTCATGAGGAGTTTGGTTGGCTGCCCCTTAGGAAGTCTTTCCTTCTTCAAATGAGCCATGACCAAATCCCCAACCTTGAATTGTACATCTCTCCTTCTTTCATTAGCTTTCTCCTTGTACTTGTCATTGTTCTTTTGAAGAGTTTCCTTGACAGTATCATGAATGTCCTTCATGGCCAATGCAAAGTCCTCACCTTGAGCACTTTTCCTTTCCAATCCATGGAGATCTATCAATTCAATAACACCTCATGGATGAAGACCATAAACAATCTCAAATGGACTCCTTCCTGTGCTTCTATTGGTGGAATCATTATAGGCAAACTCTGCTTGAGGGATGATCATATCCCATGCCTCTCCATGCTACTTGGTAAGACACCTGAGAAGGTTTCCCAAGGACCTATTCACCACCTCAATTTGGCCATCAGTCTAAGGGTGATAGGCTAAAGTAAAGAACAATTGAGTGCCCAACTTCTTCCACAAAGTGCGCCAAAAATGGCCTACAAACTTTGGATCCCTGTCAGTCACAATGTTAAGAGGCAAACCATGGATTCTAACAATTTCTTTGAAGAACAAACTAGCAATGTGAGAAGCATCATTAGTGCATTTAAATGGCAAGAAATGAGCCATCTTAATGAATCTATCCACCACAACAAATATACTATCAAAGCCTCTTTGAGTCTTAGGAAGACCCAACACAAAATCCATGCTAATACCTTCCCATATCCAATTAGGAATAGAAAGTGGCTGATATAGACCAGCATTAGATGAAGTACCCTTTGCCCTTTGACAAATACTACAACATTCAACAAATTTTCTAATATCTGATTGCATTTTAGGCCAAAAATAAAACCTCTTCACCTGATCCAATGTTTTATCCAACCCAAAATGACCTCCTAGTCCACCACAATGTTTTTCCTTTATGATGTTCTCCCTCATAAAACATTTAGGAACACATAGTTGGCTGCCTTTGAACAACAACCCCTACTGCAACAAAAACTCAGAAAAATTAGAATGATAAGAGTTTGAAAATTGTGAACAAACTTCATATACCTCCTTGAAATCTTCATCATCCTGATAGATGTGTTTGAGAGCATCAACCCCTACACTTTGCAACTGAATTTATTGAACCATACACACCCTCCTACTCAATGCATCTGCCACTTTGTTAGCTTGCCCCTTCTTGTGTTTGATTGAAAAAGTATAGGCTTGGAGTTGCTCAACCCATTTCATATGCAAGGTAGGTGAGTTCTTCCTTCATGAAGACATTCTTTTCCATGTTAATCATCAATTGTTCATCATGCAACTTCCTCAAAACCTGATCCAAATGTTGCAAATGCTCCTCCTTAGTCCTGCTGAAAACAAGAATGTCATCCAAATATACCACAACAAATTTGCCAATGAAATCCTTCAACACTTCATTCATGAGACGCATAAAGTACTTGGAGCATTAGATAGACCAAATGGCATCACCAACCATTCATAAAGACCCTCATTTGTTTTGAATGTTGTCTTCCATTCATCCCCTTGTTTGATTCTAATTTGAATGTTGTCTATCTTGGAAAAGTATCTAGCCCCACCCAAACAGTCCATTAGGTCCTCAATCCTTGGCATAGGGAACCTATATCTTATGGTAATCTTGTTAATGGCTCTAGAATCCATGCACAACCTCCAAAACTACCCCTACCTCTGAAATTTCTGCCACCTCTTCCTCTACTTTGCTGCTCACCTTTCCTCTTTAACTTCTCTTCAACCCTTAGTGCCACTTGAAAGCACTTCTCCACAGTTTCAGGGGTCAATAAACTAATTTCATCTTGAATATTGAACCTCAAACCATTTAGATACCTTGCCACCTTGGCTTTTTCATCCTCCATGTACCCACAACAAAGAGTGTATTTGTGAAACTCCTCGGTGTAAGTAGCCACATCCAAATCTCTTTGTTTGAGATTTTGCATCCCCTTGTAGATCTGCACCTCATAGTCTGATGGAAGGAATTGGGACTTGATCCTCTCCAACATTCTGCTCCATGAAGAGATCATACTCTTCCCATTCTTTACCCTCTCTCCTTGTGATGCAGAGTGCACAACAGAAGTAGACAAACAGATCAACAGATCAACTCATGCACATCGCTTGACTTGTTATCACCGGTTTACATGCACCGATTCACCATTACACTCGGTCACTGGTTGTATCAACAGTGAACTCTTTGTTCATCCTTCCAATATGCCGATAAACATTGACCCCGTTGTGACTTCAACTTTCGGCAGACTCCTACGACCTCTCACCACTAGTCTTGACTTCCACCTTTCGGCGAACTTGCATTCCTTGGCCGATGCGCCAATAGTCCCTGCTCCTTCGGTGAGACTTACTCCACAGTCGTCGACTCACAGATCCCTTCTAATGAACCTCCACTGTTCTTCATTTACTGATGAGGCATTTACCATTGGCCACCTAGGGTTTGCTACATCGATTCTCCAATGCACAGTTTGCCTTCTTCAAACCCTAGCACATACAAAATGCTAGGTGAACTACTATGCGCGGCCCGCGAACTGGAACATTTGCACCGTCAAAACAATGAAACAAATAGGAAACGAAAACAAATATATATACAATGAAGCCATTCCACTGATTTTGACAGAAATCTTATCAGTGGAATGCTTCAAATCAACATACTGCAGCAATGGAAAAAAATAGAAGGGAAAGAAAACTACACTATGCAATTTCATATTTACAAAGGATAGGAAACAAAATTGACAACCCAGAAATGGTTCGATTCTCCTTAACAAATCTTGATTACATTCAATCGATCTGGCTACAATACTGATCATCATGCCTGATCCTGTTCCTATCTATGGGTTTTATAGATTCACCCAGAAGAACTACAACCCTATTCCCAGCGGCTGGGAGAATAGTTCCAAGCGACTGGGAGCAAAACTAACTATCTCCAAGCGGCTGGGAGAAAACCCACTGTCTTATTTTAATTTGACAATTACAACCTAAGTACTTGGGCCTACAAATTGAAATTACATGCATTGGTCGAATAGACCTTATTACAACATTATTTAAAACAAAACATGAACTTAAATGACTTGTGTTAGGTGACCCTGCACCACCTTGGGTGTAATTCCACCATGTAAGGGCAGCACCTTTGAGTTTAGTTTTTGCAAACTTAACCCTCTTTCTTTCAGGAACTTCTTTGTATCCAAAGTAGTTGTTTAGAGCCTCAATCCACTCCATGACTTCTTCAGCATTCATCTTCCCACTAAACATGGGAATCTCCATCCGGGCCTCTGAAGAATCCTTGCCAATTGCCTTGATGGCCTTAAGGAAATGCCTTTGATTAGCCAGTACTTCTACCTCTTCTTGCTCTTCTTCTTCTTCCTCTTTCTCTTCCTCTTCATCTGAACCTTCATCTATCCTCTTCCCTATCCTCAATGCCTTCAACTCTGCTTGGAGTGCTTCCTTGACTCCACTTTTGATCTTTTCTTCCATCTCCTTGAACTTCTTGACCACTTAAGTGGTCATCCCCTTTGGAGGCATATTGCTAGCCTCTCCTTCACTCTCCTCTGATGACATATACCAGGCCAACAACATAGCCTTTTATGGCTCTGATACCACTATGATGTAGAGGCAAATTGGATGGGAAAGATAGGTAAACTCGACAAGGTTCAACTACACCTACTAGCCCAAAAACAAGGATCTTTATGCAAAAGTGGGAATAGCAGAAGGGAACTCATGGTTCATCATGGAAAGGTTGATTTGGGATGCTAGAGGACTCATTCCATCCATTGGTTAAGGCAGATCACCCTCAGGATCAACACTTCCTTCATAAACCTCAAAAAATGGCTAGTAGCCCTAAAAACAGAGAACAACACTGATATCTTCTTACACAGACCTTAAAAAAAAAATCTCAAACAATTGAAAGATACCCAATATGATCCTCTACCACATAACCAAGAATGGTTTGGGTTGTTTTGGAAAGTATGGCCTAACCAATAGCCCTCCTAGTGGTTTTAAGCCCTAATTAGACCTAGTTTATGAAGCAAGTACCCTCAAATGGTGGCTTGTAACTCTCTTGACCACTTAGACATGTCAATAACATCCCAAACCATGGAATCCAACATTCATCTATTGCTAGAACTGACTGCTCTCAATTTCCCTACTGTTGTTGTCTCACAAGCTTCCTCTAATGGCTTAATACATGGTTTTATTAAGCCTTCTCAACAAATCTTGCACAAATCAACTCTACCACCCCTAAAATCAATCAAAGTACTCAAAATACAATTGAACACATCCATCCCACATGTCTTATGGCTTGGAAGACTATGGGATGGTCAATTTCTCATTATTGGAGGCAAAACCCTTATCTAGGGTTCTATAAGACTATTTTTTTAAACAAATCCTTATAACTCCTTACAAATAAATTTTCAAGACACCAAATCACATTCAAATGAAATCTATTCCAATGTATTACTCAATCAAAACATGAAATATGAATGACAGACCTGTACCTTTGCACTGTACGCCCTGCAATGGTGTTCTTCTTCAGAAAATACAAAATTTTCACAATGAACAATCTCAAGTCAAACACCTATAGTTTGCATCCTCTTTAGTATCATAGCCTTCAACTAGTCTTAAATGATAGGTAGTCCTCTACACTTTATTTCCAAACCACTTGGGAATCATGACAATGCCGTACAACTAAATGGTACGGACTGTTACACTGGAAAATATATAAAACAGTAAAAGAACAACAGATAATTGATTTGTATTGCCTTTAAAACTTCTCCTCCTATTACATTTGATATGTTCAAGGGTATATATGGTTGAATACTCCTTGAAACTCCCATTTAAGTAGTTTTGGTCAATGTGAAGAGACCACAACTACTCGAACTCCCTGAACTATCTTTGGACAGTTTGCAAATTTCAACCAATCTTTTATTTGTTTGCATAACCATTGGTGATTATGAACCTCCAAACATGTTTACAATGTCATTAGGATTTGAACATGCCTTAGACTTATTTGGACATGCCTTAGGCTCTTTGAGCATGCCTTAACAAGGCTTAAAACATGAAGATTACATGACTGTCCTCTATGGTGTTATGACAACAATAGACTTTTGGATTAAGTCCTTATTACAACATGGAATTATGGCCTTAGTACATTATGAGAATGGTTTCTAGGACCTTATTGAATAAAACAAGATGAACATCAAAGCAAGATGAATGGTCTTCTTGGTGCTTCTGCACCAATTGCCCCTACTGGCTAGTATTTTTATTGAGTTCGAAGGCCTTTGATAGGATCTACCACTATTGATTTTGTTTCCTCCTTGCTAGCCTTTATTACTTTCAGGTTTACTTGAGGATGAATTACCACTAGAGTTACTTGGCTTTTGTTGGTTGTTCTTATTCCTATACTCTTGTCTTACTTTAAAAGACAAGCATTATCCTTTTCCTCATATCTATAGGATGACTCTATGTCTTCTACCAAAGTGGTAGGTTTAGTCATATTGACATCATGCATGATTATTTCCTTTAGAACAAGTTTGAATTTTGTGATCTTTGTTTCCTCATCTTTCATATAAACAACATTGATGAGACATCATTGAATCTCACACTTTAATAGATAATCATCTTTTGTCAACCTAGGTGGTGTCTAAAGGTTATCTACGATAGGGTAGTTTAGAAATCCTTTCCTAAGAGTCATCCTACTTTCTCAAATTAAAATTACACACACACACACACACACACCCCTAGCTAAATCAACCAAATTTAAAGGAATGATTCAAATTAATTATAATGAATTTCAAAGAACTAACAACAACTAAACTATTGAAAATAAATGCTTATGCTTGAAATAAAGGCTGCTTGAAAATAAACTATCTTATTAACCCAATGCTTATACTGGAAGGAAAACTACAACTATGAGAAGAAAGATTTATGATCTCTTTTTCCATTTTCTGAAAATAACAAACAAAAGTAAGAAATGCTCTCACTACTCTTTTAATGATTTTTTAGAATTTTATAACAATTCAAAGTAAGAAATACTCTCACACTCACACAATGATTTAACAATATGAAATTTTCTGTAGGTGAACAAAGTATGAAGAACAGACAAGGAATAAGAAACAATTTGACACATGCATACATTAAAATTAATTTATTTACAAAACAACCATTCTCCTTCTCCAGTTGAGTGCTCAACTTCTCTAGAGAGTGAAGCGCTCTTTAAGCAATCATGTTTGATAACTTAAGACTCACATAAAGGTGTGTAGAACTGTCTTGTATTGATAAAGCTCAAAAATCATGCATAATATTTTCACTTCAAGTCTATAGTGAAAAGATAACAAAGTTTGTGTGCAAAGATAACTAGAATTTGCTTAACATATATTCTTTTTTTCTTATCTTCTATCTCCATAATTCTATATCTATTTAATCCCTACAAAAACTCATATGGAACAACATCACGCAAAGACATGCAAAGTGCTATCTTATATCAATAGAAACTTAAAGTAAAAATTAAGTAGATAATTTTTTTAGTCAATTAATACAGGGGAGTGTTTGAACATAAAAAGTGGAAGATAATTTCCAAATGGATACTCCTACTAGGAGTCTACTATGCTAGTCAATTATTTCTTATGATTAATGTTTTGGAGGATGATGGATGGTTGTATTAGTTGACTGCTACATGCAAGAGAACAAGGTGCAACTAACTAGAATTATATTACTAAATATGCTATCTCCCTAGAGTATGAAGGTTCTAGAGTTTACAACCTTGCTTGACTCCAGAGCTTGACACTCCTAAAGTTAGCAAGAATGTCCCCAAAGATCGAGAGTTTCAGAGATATTGGTGACACCAAAAAATAGAAGGTCCTAGAGTTGAGTGCTCAATCCTTCAAAATTTGCCAAAAATCCCATGCTTAACCAAAAACATGCTTTTGTACAAACACATTTTCAATAGTTTAATTTCATTGGACAATAGATACTAAATAAAAACATGCATTTTATTTCTACTTCAAAATAACTAATAATCTCTATACAAGCATTAGTTTCAACATGAAAGGGGTTAATCAAGGGAAAAATGTTACTTTCTCTAGGAAGTTCATGAGGCTATGATTAGCCTCATCACTCCCCCACACCTATGGTTTTGTAGGTCCTCCTCCAAGTTTAGTATCTGGCAGTTGGGAAGAGATAGATGCCTATCTCATGGCTACTACATCTTGTTCATTTTTCTTATTATGTTTCTCCCACTTGCTACTATAGTCATACTCTCTAGGATAGGTGTCTTTAGTCTCTTTGTAGTCATCCATAAAGATCCAAAGTCCTATTCACCTCATTTCCCCACTTTTCAAATTCCCAATTAAATTGGAGTACTATTACATTGACCAAAGTTGGGAGAACGAAAAAGGAGAGGGGGCTTTAATGTCATTCCTATCTATAAATTTTTGTATTTTTCTATCATTTTTGCCACTCATTTTGCTCTTCTCAGTGGCCATAGGAGATTTTTTATGGAAATAAGTTATCTTTTATTCAAATGCATGGGTAAAGGATTGTACCTTTCTTTGCAAATGTTGGTTTAATTATATTTTGAATACCATGTTGCAGGGCTTCATAAGAACTTTTGAGGCTTAAAGTATATTTTTCCTTCATGCTCTGATATGAGACTATATTTTGAAATATTTTCTTGAAATGTCATGGATTAAGGTGTTGATGACTCATCAATAACCCTATAGGTTTCTCAGTCTCATAATACTCCTTTGTCATTTGTTGCCAAACATTGATTTTGTAATGTGAAAAGAAAGGATCTAATCTAAACTTCACCTACAAAAATATTTATCATAAAGTCTAATGTATCTTCCAGTAGCAAGTGGTAGGTGTAAAACTCACACAGTAAATTATGTTGCACTAGGGGGGCTGATTTTATAGGGCTCCAAAATTTAGCATCATCTAAGTCATAAGATAGATCACAAGAAATCTAGAGAAATTTCCATCTCAAAAGTTGTTCCTAGAGGAACATACTGTGCATCTTGGCTTGTTTTATGCAAGACAAAATGACCTCTCCTATTTTGCAAGCCTCCATTTTATATTTCTCTAGGTGATCATTCTTCATCTATAAAATTTCCACTTGATATTTTAGTTTAGAGATCTCATGCGCAACATGTTTCAAAAGGTGACAATGAGCAATCTAGTTATGTAATACTTTAGAATTCAAATAATAAACCATCTCAAAAACATGAGTTCTATAAGTATTTGTTTGTGTTGAACACATAGAAGTACTGAGAGGGGTGGTGAATTAGTACATATTCAAATTACTTTAGTATCAACAACATGCAAGCTAATATAACTAGTCAAATCATGAGAGAGACAAGAACACAAGAGCATACATCCATAACACTAGATTTACATGGAAAACCCAAGAAGGGAAAACCATGGTACAACAAGATGCTTGGATATACAAGATTACAATATTATTTAGGGGCTACAACCCAAAGGAAGTTGTAACTCCCTGACTAGTTACACATTTACAAAGCTTATCAAAATGTTCTTTATACAACACAAAATATTGATCACTTAAGCCTCTGCACTACTATCTTTCTTCCTTACAACAACAATACTAATCTCCGCAAAATCAAAACATCTTCAGGAACTCTTCTTTATCAACACAAAGCTCATCATATCTTCTACAACTGTATTATATTACATGAACTGATCCTTAGCACATTTCATCATCATATCGGCTTTAATAGTAAGTTTATTTGTGTATTTCTATTGGTAATATATAAATCATAACTCATCCAATCCTTGATGCATTTGATCTTATATTTATATACTTCCACAAGCATTAAGAACATTTTCTTTGGTCAGACAAGATGAAACAAATAACATGAAACATGCAGTGGTTACTGTAGTTGGCTTCACAACATATTCGGTAAGTAGAAATCAGGTGCATTTCAAGAGCAAAGCATAATCAGGTCTTATTTACCTTTACACACTCTTCCAAGATGGTGCACATCCCTTACACACAACAAAAGACTTTCTTATGCACCAATTCGACACCACAACAACTATCCACCCTTGTATTTGACTCCAGACCCAAAGCGATACCAGAGGAGACAAGATTACATCATGCAAACCACATATTGAAAGTTATATGACTTGAAGAATGTTCATGTTCACTTCTTTTGTCATCTCAGGATGCATCATGCTAGTGCAGATATTTGAACTCTGATGTTGGTGTTCTTAATGACCTTTGCATACATAGACTTAAGATAAAACTGTGAACAATCATACTTGCGGTGAGCACAATCACTTAAAACTTGTTCATTACATACCTCCTAGTCATAAGAACTTGTCATTCAATCAACAAGACCAATTATCATTGTGTGGCAAGCTGCGGTAACATCAATTATCTTCCTCTACTTACTTTATTTAGCACTAAGGCATGCCTTCACACAACAGACTCCAGAAAAGAAGATGCAAACCATAGAATTACTTGAAACTTGAGAAGTGCATACTTGACACTCATTTTTACTTGTTCTCCAAACCATCAAGTCATATCTTCATATGTGGAGAAATGCAGAGCATTCTCTTGTCTCTCTGTGATAGTACTTGCCCTATTTCACAACCGCCTTCACTCTTCTAACTTCAAGTTATTTTACGGTGACTTCCCTATTCTAAAATTTGGACCATACATTCCTTGCACCTGTTTTTGCTTATCTTTCAATCCGCAGGACAGAATCTCCAATAGCAGAGATGTGCGGTACATTTATCTAAGCTTGTGACCCTTTTACTGATAAGAGTTTTACTTAGTCAAATTTCCTTCATCCTTTCATAACTTTCTTTATCCAGTGGCAATAATTATGAGTTCACATCATCAACATGCAGTAGAACCCCAACACTACTAATAATGGACTTCAAACACGAGTATATCAAGAATGTGAACTTACATATGAACTTTAGCAGATAAGGTATGAATGTGTACAGATGATATTGATCCATCTTCTTTACTTCACAACTCTTTTGACCAGCTTTCTCTGTTTCCTCCTTTGAGCATCTCAACACATATTCATCACTTTACTTATGTCTCATAATGTTTATTCTACTATCATCATACTGCTGCAATCTCCTTTGACATCACCTAAAACCTTCCATACTGCAACACATCATACCACTATTTACATCAATGACAACCTATATGCAACAATCTCCCCCTTTGTCATTGATGGCAACACTTGACCTGATATACATATATTTCTCCCCCTTTGACATCAATGGAAAAGGACTGGTGGTCTTCCTCTGTACTGACAAAAACAAGTAGGCTCCTCCTTTCTGAATGTTTCTTATCACTTTTTATCAGTCAACTCCCCCCTGAGGAGCAGCCTCTAACTTTTCAAAACTAATGTAGCAAAATTGTCCTTCAAGATATTATGTACAATGTGCCTTATTTATATCAAAATAGCACTGCATAGTCTTCATTTATTCACCGCATATATAATCTTCAAAATTTGTCATGCCTTCTAAAAATATGTTCACTTGGAAGGTAGAATATTTTTGTAAATTACCTTCAATTGGGCAAGAGTTGAGTCCCAGTTCTTCTTTGTAAAGGACAAAATATGTGATTGACTCTCAAACTAGATATACAAATCTTTTGCCTCCTCCAAAGTGGGTGATATTTTAACTTTTTGAGCCACATTCTTTGCTTCAATCAAGATGCTAGTTAAGACTTCTAATTTCATATTCACAACTTTTTTTAGATGACCTATTTCTCCCACGATTCTTTCTTTTTGTTCTAGGAACTACTTTAACTGACTGTGTAGGTTTTAAATTTGAACCCTAATGGTTCCATCTTTGTCCTTTAGCTTGATCCTTTATGTTCTTTGTGGTGGTTGTCCAATTCAAACAAAATTGATACAATGTTTTGGCATCCTTAATGCTTTTTTGAATGTTTTTCAAATTTTCTTGTAAACTATTATGTGCCTTTGTACACCTGTCAGATACTTTAGCTAACCTTTTGTTATTTATTTGTTATCTTATCCTTTTCTCAACTCGCTTTTCTAGGTAAGAAGAATGAATCTTGAAAGACTCCAACATAAGTTTCATTTGTTGAGTAGGAGGCGAGGTGGGATCCCTCTTAGCCTCAGATAATTCCTCTTGTAACATGTTGATTGCCTCTTCTAATACTTCAACCCCTTCAACCTGCTGTAGAATCTCTTGTCTTGCTGAGGATTGAAGTATGTCTCCCAGTTGTAACTTGTGAAATGGAGATATATTGGACAAGTTAACTTGTCCATCTAACACAGGCAATTGTAACAACTACAGAGTAACCATCAGTTGAATTTACATTTGTCGAGCTAGAAACACCTTGATAAAATCAACTAGGGAGGACGAGGAAGATGTATCTTTTTCCTTTTCTAAGTTTTCCCCTAAATCAATATTTGTTTACCCCTCTCGACATGCAGTATTATCCCGTTGTTTTGTATTTACCAGAGGTTGATCATCATGCCCAATAGTATGATCGAGAGAATCATTTTCTTCTTCATGAGCATCTTGTGTTTGATCTTTTGCTGCTTTCTCTTCTTTCTCCTCATGAGGAACTTGATGCTTAGTGATGTGCAGAGGAGATGTAGTCAAATGAGGTGGAGAAGCAGTGTTATGTGGTGGAGGAACTTGTGGTTGCTCCACATTTTTAGTTCCTTTTACCTCACAATTTTCTCTGTCACATCCTATGTTTCCTTCTAATTTTCTCTTTGTCACTTTTCTTCAGGCCCATAAGTGTGTCCACTCTTTGTTTTGTCCTCAATTTTTGGGATTGCATTTGGGCCAATTTGTCTTTCTCTTCTTGAGACATAGATGATCTAGCTTTTTCTAGAGCTTATTGTCTTAACTCATTATTTATTTTAATAGCTTCTCCTTTCTACCTTAAGGCATGAGCTAGGCTATTCGACACCTTTTCAATCACATCAATCATGGGCAAGTTATATTTGAGCATATACATGACTACTACCTTTTCAATTATCTTTTGATCCTCATGAGGGACATCATGATACAAATCAACAGTGTGCTTTAATAGTCCATGTTGTTCAATTCCATTGAAAACAACTTCCAATTGAAGAGGACCTTCTGTAGATACCACCTGAGGATTTTTATTGGACTTCTTACCTTTTCTTATTAACTTAGAGGTTTCCTCTTCACCTTCTTCTTCTTCCTCTTCAATTTCTACTCCCTTCACCTTCTTCCTTTTGGCTTGAATTTTAGGTCTTACATGCTTCTTTTCTCTAGTCTTCTTCTATGCTTGTGTTTCAGAAGCAACCCTTCTTCTAGTGGACCCCATTTGTGTTGATCCAGAGGGTAGTGACACATTTGTAGTCGTAGAAGTAGCTCTACTAGTTCTCCTTAGGATTTGTGTAATTGGTGGAACAATAGAGACATGATGTGTCTCCTCCACAGGGGCTTCTAAAGTAGTTTCGGATGAAATGCCCCACTTCTCATGCAACTTACTCCTATTCTTCTCAAGTTGTTCCTCTGCATTCTTCTTATGCATTTTGTTCATAATTTCATCATAAGTTTCAAACCTTTCAGCAGAAGTATCTATGGGTTTGCTGAGTAGGATGTCAGCATAGACTTTTTTTCTTCTTCAGAGACTTCATATGGAAGTTTAGGAATCCATGCAATTCTAGGTTCAACTGCCTCCATGTAGGTGTAATCCTTGTCAACCAAAAATGTAATCTTCTCCCTATATTTCTTTATAGAGAGGTGAGGAATCCTTTCTCTGGCATGCATGTTGGTTTGAAGGGTTTTGGAGAAACCCCAATACATTATCTTGTAGTGATTTGGATCACTAAACCCTCTTACATGACTCTTTATTTGTTTCGCAACAGGAATATGCTCTTGCTAGATCTTTCCACTAAAGCAAGGTAATTCATTTAGGAAATAGAATGTAAGATAATCAAAGTACCATACCTAAAAATGTATTTGATCTCCTTTGTCCTTAAATTCTCCATAAGTTGTTGAGTCTCTCATGACCTCATGAAGGTCAAAGTATTTTCCTTCTTTGACCATCTGGTATGCAATATGAATGGCAGTACTAGTGGCAAAACCTTCTCTGTTTGTGAAGTAAACTTTATAGGTAATTCCCATAGCTGCATAACAAACACTTGGATCAATTATGTCATTAATGATTAGTGTTATTTTGTCAAATTTTTCTCTAGTTACCTTAGTAACCTTTTCATTCTTAACTGACTTCATCACTGGTATAGATCCAGTGGAACATAACCCAGTGATTGCCTTGATTGCATCCTTGGTTATCCAGTAGAGTTTGTCTAAAGATATGAATTCATCATGAATTCTGCTCAATATGTATCTAACCCACTCATGCTCATCATAGAAATTAGGGTAGTCTTTCCAAATGTCCAAGTGCTTTGCCCCCACGTTTGCATATTTAGATTTATAGATAACATCATCATCAAGAAGTTGATTTTTGAGTTCCTCAAATTTTACATGATTAATTTCATCTACTTTTGAGTCTACATAAATTCTAACATCTTTTGTGTAAACAACATATGCAGGTATATGAGAAAATGCTCCTTTCATATCGACCTCCCTTGCCTTAAAAGGACATTTCGTATATTTAAGTCTATGTTTCTCAGAAACATCAACTAGTTGCAGAGTTGTCATCACAATTTTTTTATGAATCTAGCAACTAGGGTTTTAAGAAGTAGTAGTTTTGATAAATACTCTTTATGCAAACTCTAGGATTTTGTCTTTAGCTTAATTCTTCTCAAATTTGCCAAAATCTTTGATAGACTTCTTCTCTTCTCAGCTCTGGAGGTGAATACTTGATTGCAAATGATAAGTGTCTTACATTTGCACTAACTTTCCATAATTAATGCACCATTCTTTGGTAGGTAACTTGCTACAAGATTGCCCTATGAACTCACAGAGAATTCTCCTCAATCCTCCACATTAAGTTATTTTGCTCCAGACATTTGGGAAAAAGATACTATCTTGTCATATCAACATCCTCTTCAACTATTTTCATGCCAACTTATCTGTGTGAGTGGCTTTCACTTGCAAATGACATGACTTTCAGAAAAGAGGAAGAAAGAATATATCCTGGTTAGCTCCCCTTGACCCTATGTCTTATTTCAATCAACAACGGTGTCCTCTGCACTAGGTAGAGACACACATTCCTCCTTCTTTTCATCACTTTGTTCTATCTTTCTTCTCCATATCTTTGCCATTTACTTCTTTGCTGAGTTATACAATTTCCTCTATCTTCTTGTGCTAAACAGATGGTTTCTCAAAATCACTCTTGTAGAATCTTGCCTTATGCCCAAGGTTGTTACATTTGTAGCAAACAACATTATATTTAGGAGTCATACCATTTATCCTTACCTTGGTTCTACACTCAGTATCCCTATGACCAAACTTATTGCATGCATTTAACAAAAGCCATAGAAGGAATGAGAGATCACATCATCATGTCTTGTAGGCACAAATGAATTTTTCCTCACGCAATCATTTCTTCTTGCCTTAGTTCTACAATCAATAGCCTTATGTCCAAATTTATAGCAAGAATAATAGTAATCATAAAAGGATTGAGAGAACCTAGGATTGGTATCCTATCTAGAAGGAAACCTCTTGAGAGCTTCCTTGACACTTATGAAATCATCATTTATCCCCTACTCCTCTTTTTCATATTCTTTAGTATAGGGTTCTTTCTTTTCACTTTCAAACATAATCTTTTCAATTCCAAAAAAGTCTTCAGGTACATCTGTCTTTGAATTCTGACCTTTCTTAAATCCAATGCCACCCTTGTTCTTAAGTGGTCTTTAACAACTAATTATTTCATCAAGGATGTTGGTTCTTTTCTGAAGTTTTAGACCTCTATTTATCTAATCCTTCACTTTTTCTAATTCTTTCTTTAGGGAGATAACTTCTTCTTCATGTTTGGAGCATTCAACTAATTTGTCATTCAACTTAACATTTAGACAACCTGTAGCCTTCTTACCTTCTTCAACTTGATCTTCCAACTTGGCAATCCCTTCCTTTGATTTTGTGAGCTTGATCTTATATTCTTCATTTTACTTCTAGCTACATCCAGATCTTGTAGGGTAGAAATGAGTTCTCCTTCATAATAAACTACACAATCTTTTGGATTATAAGCTGTCATGTTTATATCATTTTCTGGAGGATTCTTTCCAATAAATCTTACTTATATTCCCATTTGTTCCACACCAAGATCTACCTCATCTATTAGGCTGCATCCAAGGAACCTTGCTCTTATACCAATTGTTGAACACATAGAAGTACTAAGAGGGGGGTGAATCAATACATATTCAAATTACTTAAGTATTAGCAACACTCAAGCTAATATAATAATTAGTCAAATCATGAGAGAGACAAGAACACAAGAGCATACATCCATAACACTAGATTTATGTGGAAAACCCAAGGGAAAAACCACGGTGAGCAAGCTACTTGGATCTACTATCCAAATCTAGCCTCACAAATAAAAACAAGATTACAATAGTATTTATGGGCTACAACCCAAAGGAAGCTGCAACTCCCTGACCAGTTACACATTTATAAATCTTATCACAATGTTCTTTATACAACACAAAATGTTGATCACTTCAGCCTATGCACTACTATCTTTCTTCCTTAAAACAACAATACTAATCTCCACAACATCAAAACATCTTCAAGAACTCTTCTTTATCAATACAGAGCTCATCATATCTTCCGCAACTATATTATATTACATGAGCTTACCCTCAGCACATTTCATCATCATATCTGCTACAGTGGTAAGTTTATTTGTGTATTCCTATTGGTAATATATAAATCATAACTCATCCAATCCTTGATTCATTTGATCTTATATTTATATACTTCTGCAAGCATCAAGAACATTTTCTTTGGTTAGCCAAGATGAAACAAATATCATGAAATATGTAGTGGTTACTGCAGTCGGCTTCACAACATATGCGGTAAGTATATATCAGGTGCAGTTCAAGAGAAAAGCATAATCAGGTCCTATTTTACCGTTACACACTCTTCCAAGCTGGTGCACATGCCTTACACACAAAAAAAGACTTTATTATGCACCAAGTCAGTACCACAACACCTATCCACCCTTGTATTTGACTCTAGACTCAAAGCGGTACTGAAGGAGACAAGATTACATCATGTGAACCACATACTGAAAGTTATATGACTTGCAAAATGTTCATGTTCATTTCTTTTGTTGTCTTAGGATGTATCATGTTGGTGCAAATATTTAAACTCTAATGCTAGTATTCTTAATGACCTTTGCATACACAGACTTGAGATAAAACTATGAACACTCATACTTGTGGGGAGAAAAATTACTTGAAACTTGATCATCACATACCTCCCAGTCATAAGAACTTGTTATTCAATTAGCAAGACCAATTATCATTGTACAACGGGTTGTGGTAACATTAGCTATCTTCCTCTTCTTACTTTATTTAGCACTAAGGCATGCCTTCACACAACAGACTCTGGAGATGTAGATGCGGACCATAGAATTTCTTGAAACTCGAGAAGTGCATACCTAACACTCATTTTTACTTGTTTTCCAAATCGCCAAGTCAAATATTCATTTGCAGAGAAATGGAGAGCATTCTCTTGTCTCTTTGTGACAATACTTACCCTGTTTCACAACCACCTTCACTCTTCTAACTTCAAGATATTTTGCAATGACTTCCTTGTTCTAAAATTTGGACAATACATTCCTTGCACTTGTTTTTGCTTATCTTTCAATCTGTAGGACAAAATCTCCAATATTGGAGATGTGCGGTACATTTATTTAAGCCTGTGACCCTTTTATTGACAAGAGTTTTACTTAGGCAAATTTCCTTTAACCTTTCATAACTTTCTTTATCCGGGGGCAATCATTATGAGTTTACATCATCAACATGCAACAGAAACTTGAAACTACTAATCATGGACTTCAAACATGAGTATATCAAGAATGGGAACTTACAAATGAACTTCAAAAGATAAGGTATGACTGTGTACAAATGATACTAATCCATCTTCTTTAATTCATAGCTCTTCTGACTAGCTTTCTCTGTCTACCCCTTTGAGAATCTCAACACATATTCATCATTATATCTCACAATGCTTATTCTACTCTCATCATACTGCTGCAATCTCCTTTGACATCACCTGCAACCTTCCATATTACAACACATCATACCGCTATTGACATCAATGACAACCTATATCCAATAGTTTGTCCTCCTTAGGAGGCCCATTTTGTAATTCCCTCAACTCTTCCTCCAACTCTACAATTTTACTTGTAGCTAATGTCAACATTGTCGATTAGGATTGCACCCTTATGCAAAGCTGTGAAAACTCTGCAATCCTTTGAAACATGGGATCAAGTTCAGGTTGTGAGTGACCTATGGTGAACTTGAACCTCCAGATGGGTTGGTTCCCTTGATAAAATAATAAATTTTGCAGGAAAAGGGTAAAAAAAGATCTAATGGAATCACTAAAATTGAAACTACAAAAGCAGTGATGCACCTAATTTTGATGGAAAACTTGCAAATCTGACTCACAATAGATTTCAGAAATCTATTCACACAATCCAATTTTAGCAATGTAATCACAAAAGTGTTTCTAAGGAAGGCTGGAAATTATCTTCTTTATGAAGGAAAAAGGATTTTTCACAACATGAAGGAAAACAGACTTCAATAGCACAACCTAAGACCTGTGATATCACTATGCTTAACACTTGCAAGTAAGAATGAGACAGTAATTTTAAAGGTTTTGATATTTTAAACACAATAAAATTTCATCAAATCACTCATACAAGTAGCATTAATGGAAAGACAAACACTTGATTCCAATGAAAAAATAAAGGAAAATATTGCATAAAATACAGAAAATGAAACCTGTAACCTACTATAATCTCTATAAAATATGTAATCAATGAGTTAAAAAACCTCTCTCTCAAAGTGTAAAAAGCAAAAAGGCAAGAACTAGCAAAAACTAAGTTTTGCTTTACAATATATAGTTTGCTCTCTCCAAGAGGCATGAAAAATACAACTGCAACTAACTGCCTCTAAAAATAAGCTCTCAAAAGTGATCCACGAGCAAACCAAGAAATCCCTGAAAATAAGGGTCAAAATTGCCCTAATTTGAGCCAAAAAAAGCTCCAAATTGATCCTCTCCATGTGTTTGACCAAGAAGTTGACCAAAACTCCCCAAATTCTCCTCCAAATCATGCAAAAAGTCTCCAAATAGCCTCAATTAACTCAATTCATCTATTTTGCATGATTTTGCATTGCAAAATTGATGTGAGCAAAGAATAAAGTAATTAGGTGTTTAATTACTTTATTATTAGTTACATTTTGTACTAACTCTATGATTTTACAACTTGTGATAAATAATAAAGTAATTTATAGAATATTACTTTATTATTTACTTACATTTATTTTAGTTGTATAGTCATGCATGATAGATGAAAAGAAAACAAACACCTTATCTCTCCAATTACACTTGCCTAATTTGCACAAATTTGCATGATTTGATGCCAAAATTAGGACTTAATATGTGAGAGAAAATAATATCCCCTTATGTCTCCATGCAAGAAATAATCTCCTAGTTGCATTTATTTTATCACCCTAGGCAATAATTAACCCTTATATCTCCATGCAATCATAATAATTCACTAATTGCATCTCATATGCATCAAGGCAAAAAATAATACCCCCTGCTATCTCTCAATCTTTGACTTGCATGTTTTAGTTATATCTCCTTGTCTTCATATATTGTTCCACCTTTGACCTTTGATGCATTAAGAAAAGTATAAGGCATGAAAGAACCTTTTGACCACACTTGGCCACCATGCATAATAATGAAGAATCTTGGACTCTGACCTATATTGCATGTGATTACAAGGCATCTTCGACCATGTTGTCGACCACATAGAAATAAAGGAAATAAGAGTTAATAAGGCATCAAGCCTTTCCTTCTTGTGATGTCAGCCTTTGACTTCATCAAAAATCAAATGCAAAAGGAAATATGCTGTCGGCCCATGGCCCCTTCTTTGGCATGATGACTAGGAATCTCTCAAGACTAAAGTCTTGACCTTGATGGATAAGGCAATGATTTGTCTTTTGTTTACAAAGTCAAAAAAATGAGAAAAGGAAAACACGAGTCATTGAACAAAAGCACTAATGCAATCTAAAAGTCATTTCATTTACATTTTGCATTCACTGGTATTTGGCTCTGCAACTTTCATGGCCGCAGCTAGGGTTTGAAAGACTCAGGCATATTCCTCTGGTTCTCCACCTTCATCTTAGTCGAATCTCTGATATCTTCATGGAAATGAAGGAAGGAAGAAGGTGAGCATGGTATCTTCAGTTTTGACTGGCATTTTCTTTACCTTTTCTATATCTTTTTCCTTCATATGGCTGCAGCCATGTGCTACGTATACATTACATTTCTCTTAACAAGTTTTTCCTGTTTCTTTGTGTCTTCTCCTGCAACTGTGAACTCATATCTTGAAAGTTTGTTACAAAAAGAGGCCACCACTTGATATAGTTCTGCATCAAAGCAATGAGGTGAGTCTGTGAGTCTTTATGCTATTCAGATTTCTTGTGTCTTCATTCATCTGAACTGTAACTTCTGGGTAACAACCATGATAGTGCTTTGCATCTATATCTCTTCTTTCATATGCAAGTATAAAAATGAAACAAAGGTTTCAAAAAATGTAAAGAGGGTTTTAATATTTCTGAGAGCAAAAATCCTCTTTATAACGGCCATACTCTATATCACTTTCCTGTATATTCTCTTGACTGTATGCAAAATTTGAAACGAGGGTTTCAAAAAATGTAAAGAGGGTTTTGACACATTTTGAGAGTAAAGATCCTCTCTAGCCACGACTTTCACTATCTGAAATTCCTCCTGACTGTGTATACATTTTTGGCAAGGGTTTTAAGAAAATGCAAAATGGGTTTTTTGATTTCTTTAAAGAAAAGAGTCCCTCTATAACGGCTTGGATGTATCTTCATTCTTTGACCCTTTTTACTCTATAAATCTTGAAAACACAACACCTATGCACAGGACATGTAAATTACAGTCCATTAGCAATTTTCTTTTCCAGTTCTTCTACCCCAATTCCTAATCTGTGATGATCTCTTGCTTTGGAAAAACTATCTATTGCTCCATTGTCTTTAAGCTCTGCATTTATTGACTTGAGAAAGCTTTTGAAAAGCCTGTAAAGTCTGATCATCACTATCTTCTGTATTTGTGTTTTGAATCTTTGCGTACATTTCTATCTCTTGTCCCTACATGGAAAGAGCTTTATGTTGACAAGCATATTTTCAATGGTCTGAGGGGTGACAGTGCTCTACTACATGCATGTTCATAGTGATGCTTTTGTTAACCTTGTTGTAAGTGCCTTCAAAAATATCTTGCAATAGGATGAGGACTCTACTTTGCTCTTTCTGCTATGTCATTTGTGCTACGACTTCATGACCATGCAAGTCTTTTAAACTTGATGTATAGACTACTAATCAATTTCCAATGAAGTAATTGGATTAAAACAAAATTTTGGCATACCTTAATGAATGTTGGTTGTTCCAAGACCTGCTTTTGGCTTGTTAGACTGTTTTGAATAGTCATAACTATGATTGCAATGGCCTTTTTGACAATGTAATGACTATCTCTCATAGTTATTGTTCCTATAACTTGTATTGGTTGTTCCTTACCCCTTTATTCTCTTTCATTCCAAATGACTTGAAAGAAATTATAATGGGAGTGCAACATCATTAAGCTCTTTGCTATACCTAAAGGTTGTAAAGACTTAGTACTAGACATACTTAATATTGTCAGTTGACTGCTCTTTTCTGATGATCAGTTGCTATAGTCATTTTGGACCATTTTAAAACATATGACTACTTTTCATTTATGGATTAGACCGTTATTCATCATTAGGAGATGGATTTCTCCTTAGGGATATTATGCATGCCTTTGTGACTGTCCTGTACTGCTCTTTGATGGACTCTTTGGTTGATGTATCTATCTGCTTGCTGATGACTGCCCCTATATATTTTCCACTATCCTTTTGGTGTCTTATTACCTTATTAAGAAACTATCTAGCATGATGCTGCTCCATTTGTGATTTATAAAGGAGGCTGAAGGTTTTTCTATTTCTATCCTAATGATCCACTCTTCCCTAGATACTATCCTACATGGTGAGATCAGTCCACCCTCTGCACTGTCACTGCCCTATACCTAAGCTCTTAATCAGCCTTTGTATACACTATTGTCCACCTATTTGCAACAATCTTGATAAGTCTTCTAGGACTAAGGGCTACTATTGACTAGGCATAACATGTAGTACCTTTGTAGACCTCTTCCTGTCTCTGATAGATTCTCTGTAACCTCTTGCTTGATAGGCAGTCATGATTGTTCTTTAATGCTGCTGTAATTTTATCTCGTTTACCTTGTGTTTTGTGGCATAGGACTGTAACATGATGTCTTTTCACTGTCCCAAGGCATATGACAAAGATTATTTCACCAATACAGTGATGAGACATGGCTTGTTGATTATGAATATTTACAATATATAGAAAGAATGGGCATCCTCATGATGCAATTACATGATGTAATCACCTGTAGCTAAACTGTTCCATTTCAATTTATAGCTGATAATATGAAAGCATGAAACTCATAAAATGAGAATGGCCACTTTTACTACTTTCATGACCTCATCATCTTCAATGATCAAACTCAATAGTAGGTTTATACCTCTTTAATGACCAAACATGGTAAATCTGTTCTATTTTATTTGTCATGGCTGAGCTTTAATTGTTGGAGTGGATGATGTTTAAGAAGAGTTCCTTGGCACATATACCTCTTTTGCTATTTCATGATATGGCTGATCTATCTATGAAGCATACAAACAACAATTTCATATTTTAATCATAACAAAAGATGAAAAGTACCTCTTCTTAGATGCTATAGCAGCACTTCATATTTGTACTTTGTGATCATGCTATGATTTCCATATGTCACTTAATTGTCTGAATGTTGTACATCTAATTATATTGTGACTGTGGCAGCTACATGGAAATATGTGTTGCCCATTGATGACTTAGTCATATGGCATTAGACTTGGCTGTTCCTCATACTATGTCTGTCCTTTTTGATGGTACATCCTTCTTCTAAGACTGTCCTACAGTATGAATATTCTTCCACCTTGACTGATCATTTATTATGGCTGAAAATCATCATGTTTCTTGGTTCCATTACTGGGACAATAACAATGCTTGAGCATGCTGGGCTCAACCTTTATGGGAGCCCATTTTCTCCACATGCTTTAATGTCTTCAAATCAACAACATTCCTTTTCCTATACCTGCACAGTGAACAAACAAGTTAGCATAAAAACATACCTCTCGAAGTTGATTGATCTTTCTCATGATGATTTGATTTATTGCACATGTATGATTTGATCCATTCACATGAAATGCATACTGTCTGTAAGTTGATATGTTTGTTGATAATAGCATAAGATAATCTTAAATATCCGGAGCTTCTAATAGGACTTTCCCCAATTTTTTTTTTGCAGGTACATTGACATGATTGGAGCTTAAAGATATGACATGAAGACCAGCCACCAACAAAAGGCATCAACCTTCAAACAAAAGGCAATGATGGATATTTGATATTCTCATATGTTCTTTTCCATTTCCTTTTATCATCAGATCTATAGCTTGCATATGTCTGCATTGCTCAATTTAGTCACTCCCACGGCTTGTGTGGGACACATTTAAACATTTCTTTTAAACATGATCAGTCAATTTACCTTATGCAATTGATTTATGTATGTTTCTTTTTCAATCAAATGCATAGGATAGAATAACTAAAATTGATGTATATTCAAAAATATGATATGAAATGACAGTTTTAAATGAATACCTTTCTTTCACACTGAAATATGATCACTTGAATAATCAAATTGTCTTATAACCTTGAAAGATAAAATTAGTTAGATCAATCGTCTTTCACTTACTGCCTGATATTTTGACATTAGACATTCACTTGTCATGATGGTTTGACAGTCCTTATTGGACTGTTGGATTATTATGACAACTGATACTTGTTTTCCTCTTGTCAAGACATCATACATTCACTGATTGCATTAACAAAAGATGAAAAGTACCTCTTCTTAGATGCTATAACTGCACTTCATATTTGTACTTTGTGATCATGCTATGATTTCCATATGTCACTTAACTGTCTGAATGTTGTACATTTGATTATATTGTGACTATGGCAGCTACATGGAAATATGTGTTGCCCATTGATGACTTAGTCATATGGCATTAGACTTGGTTGTTCCTCATACTATGACTATCCTTTTTGATGGTACATTCCTTCTTCTAAGACTGTCCTACAGTATGAATGTTCTTCCACCTTGACTGATCATTTATTATGGTTGAAAATCATCATGTTTCTTGGTTCCGTTGCCAGGACAAAAAACAATGCTTGAGCATGCTAGGCTCAACCCTTATGGGAGCCCATTTTCTCCACATGATTTAATGTCTTCAAATCAACAACATTACTTTTCCTATACCCGCACAATGAACAAACAAGTTAGCATAAAAACATACCTCTCGAAGTTGATTGATCTTTCTCATGATGATTTGATTTATTGCACATGTTTGATTTGATCCATTCACATGAAATGCATACTGTCTGTAAGTTGATATGGTTGTTGATAAAAGCATATGATAATCTTAAATATCTGGAGCTTCTAACAGGACTTTCCCCATTTTTTTTTGTAGGTACACTGACATGATTGGAGCTTGAAGATATGACATGAAGACCAGCTGCCAACAAAGGGCATCAACCTTCAAACAAAAGGCAATGATGGATATTTGATATTCTCATATGTTCTTTTCCATTTCCTTTTATCATCAGATCTATAGCTTGCATATGTCTGCATTGCTTAGTTTAGTCACTCCCATGGCTTGTGTGGGACACATTTAAACATTTCTTTTAAACATGATCAGTTAATTTACCCTGTGCAATTGATTTATGTATGTTTCTTTTTCAATCAAATACATAGGATAGAATAATTGAAACTGATGTATGTTCAAAAATATGATATGAAATGATATTTTTAAATGAATAACTTTCTTTCACACTGAAATATGATCACTTGAATAATCAAATTGTCTTATAACCTTGAAAGATAAAATTAGTTAGATCAACCGTCTTTCACTGACTGTCTGATATTTTGACATTAGACATTCACTTGTCATGATGGTTTGACAGTCCTTATTGGACTGTTGGATTATTATGATAACTGATACTTGTTTCCCTCTTGTCAAGACATCATACATTCATTGATTGCATTAACTTAAAAGCTTTCTTTTACTCCTTTTGAAACAATTTGCAAAACAGGTCCAACTAAATTAGGTGTGAACAAAATTTAGTAACAGTGAATTCATCCCAATTTTCTTGATCTTTCTCTATGAATGTAGATAAGGCACCCACCAGATTCTCTACAAGAGCCTTTATCTTTTCATTGCTAATACAACATCCTAGATATTTTTAATCTTCAAAGCTTCTTCCTCTATTTGGGTTAACATATCAGCTTGTTTATTTAATTGCTCTTTTAAAGACAAAATAGTGGCATCATTCTCAACTAATAAAATTTTAAATTCTTTATTTTTTGTTGCTATTGAGAAAGAGGAGGTCAAATTTAGATAAGTCAAATACCTACTGAGACTCAGTTGGTGATTCCACTTTGTGTTCATGCTCAGGTGACAACATGGGTGCTTTCCCCTTTTCTAGACTCCTGTGCACGGGAGAGTCTGTTGATGATATTATTTCGGTCCTTGCTCCCAAACTTGATTGGTGTGGAGGTGACTCTTTTGGAGGTGGATGTGTCAGTTGGCATGAAGGTGATTCCTCTAGATATGGACATATTGTTTCCTCATGATGTGGAGATAAAATGTATTTTGCCTTAGAGCTCTTTGAAGCTGGAACATCTTCAACTTGAACATTCTCCAGAGGCATAAAGGCATCTTTTGTTTGCATGCCAACTTGTTTAGAAGAACCTTCCAGAGTCATGGGACCCTCTTCTACTTGCAGGTGAATTTATTTAAGAGAATCCTCTAGATGGAGGGAACCTCTTCTGCTTGCATGCCAATTTCTTTAGAAGAATCCGCTAGATGGACGAGAACCTCTTCTCCTTGCATAACCTCTGAGGTGAAGCTAACTCAGTATGCGACTCCTCCAGGGGTGAAGGGCCTTGTGTATGGTGACTCTCCAAAGGTGGAGTAGTTGTAATGGATGCTCCTCCAGAGGTGGAGAGACCTATGTGCCAAGACACTTTGGAGATGAAGTAGTTGCAGTGGCATGCTTCTCTAGAGGTCAAGGGATCTGTGTGTTAGGGATCTCTAGAGGTGGAGTGATTGTAAAATGTGGTTCCTCTAAAGGCAATTAATCTACCCATGAGTTCTCTCCAAAGGTGGAGTAGTTGTGGAACGAGGTTCCTCTGAAGGTGACAAGGGCCCTTCTTCTACTTATTAAGTTGTGTGTGGTGGAACTGGACTCTCTGGAGGGACATGAGTATCAAATGTTGAGTGTGGTTACTCCAGAGGTGGCAAGGGTCCTTCCGATACTTCTTAATTATTTTTTGGAGATATAGGATCCTCTAGAGGAATGGAAGTATTAGAATTTAGCAATTGGGCTAGCTTCTTTATTGCTTTAGTAGCTGCATCGTCTTCAGAAGAGATAGTTTGTACATAAACAAAAATTGGGGAAATTTGAGCTAGGTGACACCCCTTTTAGGTGGAGGAGGTCTCTGCAATTGTCTCTTCACCCTTTTTTTCTTGGGTTGCATCTCTACCTCCTTTGAGTTTGAGGAAATAATTTCTACTTGCTCTTATGGAGCTGGATGACTCCTAAATGTAGTGAATTATTCATGTAGATTTGGTTGACTCCTAGATGTTTCTTCATTCTAGTCTATTGGCATATCTTTAGGAGATGGGTGGGTGGTATAACTAGAATCTTCTCTGGTAGTTGCTAAAATTTCTAGTTTCAAAGTTGGTTTCTCAACAACAGTGATTGATGTTATTTTTTTGGCATTGACACTAGTAGTGGCTTTCTCTATAGTAGCACTGGAAGTTGCTGCCGGAGATCCCTTCATTTCTTTCTACTTTTTAGATGATTTTATTAAAAATTAACCACTTGCCCTCTCCTGTTTGGTTCTTCAGAATTTGGTGCTTATAGATCAAATTAATAAGGCTATGGTGTTTCAGAGGCCTTATGCCCTTGTTATGCTTGTCAACCATAATTTTGAGTGAGGAATAGAGGTAAGTGGGAAAGTTTATTCTCAATTTTATTTTTGAGTGCCATGACAAAGATGAGTTATCATGTGTAGGGTAGGTCCAACTACCATACCATATTAGCATTCACAAGTGAAGAATTTCATTACCCATACAACTACTAATTTCCATGGCTTTGTTAGAGTTTCTTTATTGATCCCCTTATTGTCCCCCCTCTTCACCACTACAAGTTGGGGTATAGGTTCATTATTTTGACATAAATTTTCAATCAATTTGCTATATGAACTAGTTTTAGATTAAAAATATAAATTCCTTCAGGTAGAATTTTAGATAATGCAAAAATGATCTTGAGACTTACCTTGATATTTTTGCCCCACACCATGGAATGAGTTTCCTTGAAGTTCTAGACAAACTCATTTATAATTTCTACATCAAACTCCTCGAATATGCACAAGAAATTCAACCATCATGTTGCCTAGAAAATTCCTACAACCTCTTCATTCTCTAATAATTTTTGAGCTGAGTTTGACTTAGCTTTTCTCTTTACCCCCATGGTTGCTTTTTTGATTAACTCTTCTTGGAGGTTTAGACATAGGGTTTGAATGCAAGCTCTAGATATGGGCTTAGGCAGTTTAGATTTAACAACTTTTAAACATGGTTTCATAATGTAGGGGAAAGTTGCATGCAAAAGAGTATAGGGAATCCCAGAGCAAGGGAAGGAAGATGATGATGACATGTCATGTGGTGAGTAGAGATTTAGTGTGCAACAATAAATGTGTTATACCCGAGTTTATTGGTGGTTTGGGGTTGAGACACCATTTGCCATGCTCATAGGCATCATGGCAATTATTGACAATTATGGGTGATGATATGATTTGACATTTGGTGGCCATAGGCTTAGGGTGGTCATGTGAAATTAATGCAACTATAAGGAAAATTATTATTATTTGAAATAAAAATGAAATGCATACTTGGCCATGGATGTTGTCATTGATGAAGATTGTCATGCTAAGGTATGTAATTATACTCGACAAGGCAATGGCATGATAACAAAATGAATTTATTATGGAATGTGATGATGAAGATTTTACAATAAATGTTGACTCATGCTCCAAAGATGTCACCATAATTATTATGAAGAAAATGTGTAATAAATTCTGGAAGTTGAGATCTAGATGCATTGATAACATGGGCTTTGAAACTATCATAGGAGCAACTATGACATGAGAGAAAAATTTTAGAAATGTTTGCCAAAGGAATAATCTGAAGTGGTGACACAAGTGGTTCCTTGGAGAATGTGGTAGAAAATCTCTAGACATATCATTGAAAGGATACTCCAGAGAGATGGAATAGAATGGCTCCAAGAGTATTGTTCAAAGGATACTCCAGAGAGGTGAAGTGGACTGACTTCAGGAGCATCATTGAAAGGATGCTCTAGAAGAATGCAATCAAAAAGTTTTGAATTATTGTTGAAAGGATACTCTAGAGTATGGAATAGATGACTTTGGAAGCATCATTGAAGGGATACCGTAGAGGAGTGGAATAATCGAACGACTTTGGGATTATCATTTAAGGATACTCCATAGAGATGAAATTAAATGACTCTAAAAATATTGTTGAGAGGATGCTCTAGAAGGATGAAGCAAAATAATTGTGGAAGCATCATTGAGAGGATGCTCTAGAGGAATGGAATAATCAAACAACTCCAAAAGCACCATTGAAGGGATACTCCAGAGAATAATGAAGTGAGATGACTCTCAAGACATTATTGAAAAGATGCTTTGTAGAAGTGAAACAACAAACAACTTTGGAAGCACTATTAAAAGGATACTCTGGAGAAGTGGAATAATGAACGACTCCAGAAGCACCATTGAAAGGGTACTCCAGAGAGATAAAACAATGAATGGATCTAGAAGAACCATTGAAAGGGTACTTCAGAGAGGTGGGACAACAAATAGATCCAAAAGAATAGTTGAGAGGGTACTCTGGAGAGATGGAACAATGAACAACTACAAGAGTATCATTGAAAGGATACTTTAGAGGATGATGAAGGAAAACAACTCCGAGAGTATCATTAGAAAGATACTTTGGAGGGATGGAGTGAACTCAATGAAGGTTGATTCTAGAGACATCTTCTAAACAATGGTTCCAAAGATAAGTTTTAGAGTGAATGAATTTAGAGATAAATTCCATAATTTTATTATTATTTTACACTAATAATTTATTGTGAAAGAAGAGGAACCCTTCACACAACAAACATTTGATTAAGCCTGGACCTTTTTGATAAACTCCTCCCTACTGGCTAGTTTCTAGTATAAATGCAACCTATGCCCATTTACTAGTAGTGTACTTGTATCTCCATCAATGGGGGTTATCCATATAACTCCATTGTTGAAGATCTTTGCTATCTTTGTATGGGCCCAACTAGTGGGTACAAAGCTTCCCTCTAAAATCCTTGTATCTTGAATCAAACAATTGTGCTTAGTCTCCACTTTTTAAATTCTTCTTTTTGATGTGTTGATCATACCATAACGTCCTCTACTACTGCACTAATTATGTCAGTTGTATTGCCTCTAGCCTTAAATCATACAATTTATTTAGCTACAATATTTGGTCATGTTGTGCTTGGGTGAGGTCTAAACTGACTTCCATGGCTATTTAGAGTGTTTGTAGTTCAAACTCAATGGACAAGATTGGTTTCTTGCCAAAAACCAACTCATAAGGTGTGGAATTTATGGTCGATTTCAATGTGGTGTTGTAGGCCCAAACTACTTCATGCAATTTCCTTAACCATTTATCTATGGGTGATATGGAGAAGATTTCTTACGGCTCACTTGATGATGGTTAGTAAAATTTAGGAGTACATTTGACATGAACTAAGGTCCTTGGTCTATAACAATTGATCTAAGCGCTCCAAACCTTAGGAATATCTTGTTATATAAAAAACTAGCTATAGGTTCCTCTTTTGCAACCCTCAAAGCTTATACTTCTACCCATTCAGTGACATAATTGAAACATACTAAGATGTACTCTTTTCCTTATGATGGTGGATCGATGGGTCCAATGAAATCCAACCTCCATTTCTTAAAAGGTTCAAGAACCAACTGAGGATGGAGGGGCATTCACTGGCTATTGTTGGCCTACCTATTCTTTGACATTCATCACATTGCTTGACATATCTCTTCACATATTTATGCATAGAGGACCAATAATATCTAGCACCATAGATCTTGTGTGCTATTCTTTTGGTTGAGTAGTGTCTGCCTATTGGCTCGTCATGGCAAGTTTTGAAAATAATGTGGACCTCATCTACTCAAACACACCTATGAAAGACAAGTTTATGTCCACATTTGAATAATATATCATTTATCCACTTAAAGGTTGCATTTTCTTTAACAAGGAACTTCTTTCTTTGTTTGGCAGAAAAATCTGGTTGGAACTTCCCTGTAACAAGGTAATTTTTTGTATTAACAAACCATGGTGTGTGAATATAAACTATTAGTGTAGGATATTATTTATCTTTATTTGTTTATTTTGGATTATTCCCACACATGGATTATTCCTACACTTGCATGGATTATTCCTACACTTAGAGTTAAGCTTGCTTAGGGGTGCTAGTCTCATGGAGTTAGCTTGCTAGTCTTATGGAGTTAGCTTTCCTCCAATCTTAGTTAGTTGGAGTTATGTGCTTATTCTTAGGCTCCTTCAAGACTATTCTAGGTGGTAGTTACACTTCTTTTCTCCTATATGTACATCTCCATTTTGTGAGCTAATCCATTCATTGTATTGGATTCATTTTGTGCTCATTCTCTTTTTTCTGTATTTGCTTTGCATTTTATTTTTTTTATTAAACTTGCATCAAAGAGCATGCATGTGCTTGACTCATGTGGCTCAAAGTGATACAAGAATTTGATCCAGAAGATCTCAGTGCACTCCTATATGGTATCAGAGCCAATTTGGTATTATGTTGCCTAGTTCGGTAATCACTGTTAAGTTTTTCTCAAAAACACTATTTGTATTAATTAGAATTCAATTTGTTGTGTGTTGTGTCTTTGTGCACTTCCTACTTTCCTTCCACATTTCTTTTTTCATTTTATTTTTAGAACAACAATTACTTTTTGCAATGGATTCACATCAATTAGTCACGCCTTTAACACCTTTTAACTATCATGATTGGAAACTTAAAGTACAACTTGTGCTAAAGAACTTGTGCTAGTAGGGTAACAATGGGTGCAATGAGACTGAACCAACGAATGATGATGCTAAAGTAAAGTTGTATAACAAATGTGATCAAGTTTGTAGCTATTATGTCTTACTCTATCTCTCGAACTCCTCTTTCATATAGAAGCATTAAAAACACCTAATGAAGTTTGGCTTGTATTAGAAAAACTCTTTGGGAAGCTGGATGAAATGAGAAGTCACGAGTTATAGAATGAGCTCATAAGTTTGATCCCAAGTACCTTTGACACCCTAGAGGACTTTTTCACTAAGTTTAAATCAATAAGACTGCAATTAAAAGAATGTGGAATAGACAAAAAGGATGATCAACTTATTCTTTATGTACTTTCCAAATTAGGTATTGATTATTCTATTTTTGTCTCTACCTTCTACTCCACCAAATGTGCTCTTGTAGCCACATGGAAAATGCCTTCTCTAGATGACTTTATTGCCAACTTGACTAGGGAGCAAGACAAGTTAATACTGATGGGCACACTGAAGTCTTCAAAACCTCAAACCCTCATTGCTAGGAATGGGAAACAACAAGCTTCAAACAACAAAGGGAATAAGCAAAATAATCAAAAGGACAAGGTGACCAAGAAAGATCAGAAAAATGAGTCCTCCAAAGATAAAACTCAAAACTTTTCAAACCAAGGGAAACCTAAGAAAGAAAAAGTTAAAAATGTGCCTATTGCAAGAAACTTGGGCACAATGAGCACAAATGTATGAAGAAGCAAATTGACCGCCTCTGACATCTTCATGAGAAGAACAACACAGGGGTCCTTGAATCTATCAAATAATCTTCATCAACCCAAGAATCTACTAAGGCATAGAAAAATGTAAAGAGAAATCTAAGGGCAAGGCTTTAGTTGTAGTTGCATCTTCATTAGCTCTATCTTGGATCATTGACTTAGATGCCTCGCACCACATGGGTTAGATTGATGAATTTTCCTCCTTAGAGCCTTATAGCATGTCTTCTATCACTTTGCATGATGACACTTTAGCAACCGTTGTAGGGAGAGGGTTTGTTGAAATTGAAGGTGGAACATTCATAAATGTTCTAAGTGTACCTTCTCTTTCAGCTAATCTCCTATCAATGTATCACATTACCAACACAGGGAAGGGCATGAGAGTTTATTTCTCTCTAGAATCAATTGAGATTAGAGAGTTTCCCAACAACAATCTAGTAACTTTGGGAAGGGACGATTACCAAGCTAGGTTACACAACTTCTCTCACTTTGCACTTGATGTTTTTCCTACAACATTGCTTACTCATTCAGATGGAGTTAGCAAATTATGGCATGAGTAGTTTGACCACCTTAACTACTGCGACCTTGAGCAACTAAGTTAGCAAGATATGGTCACAGGGTAGCCTAGAGTTAGATTTTCTAAGGGCATTTGTGAGGGTTACACCATTGGGAATCATCCTGAAGAGAAATTTGACAAAGGGAAATCTTGGAGGGCTACATAGGATTTGGAGCATGTTCACAGTGACGTATCAGGGGCATTTCCCCATCCATCTTTCACTAAGGCAAAGTATTTTCTCACTTTCATAGGTGACTTCTCTAGATACACATGGGTCTGCTTTCTTTAGCAGAAAGCTGAAGTCTTTGACAACTTTCAAGACTTCAAGGCTCTTGCCGAAAATAGTCAGAAAAAGCCATCAAGGTTCTTTAGACCAACAATGGGGTGAGTATGTCAACAACGAGTTTGAGTAGTTTTGTATAGCAGAGGGGATAGACTTACATCGCGTAGTTCCTTATACTCCATAAAAGAATGGTGTTGTAGAATGAAAGAATCAATTCTCAAAAGAAACAACTAATTGCATGATATACTCCAAGGGTCTTACACCACAGTACTGGGTAGAAGAAATCAACTACGAGCTTGTTACATTTAGAACCAAGTTCCTCACAAAGCCTTAAAGGGAATCAATCTCTTTGAAGCCAGGATGGGTCATAAACCATTAGTTGAGCACTTCAGGGTCTTCAAATCTTCAGCCATGGCACGTATACCAAAGCAAAATTGTAAGGCAATGGAACCTCAATCCAAACTTTGCATCTTTGTGGGTTATCTAGATGGTGTAAAAGGTTATCACCTAGTCTACCTAACTACACATCAATTGTTTATTGAGAGGAGTGTTAAGTTTCAAGAGAGTCCTGCCAACTCTATACTTGACATTTCTTCTTCTACTTTGGACTCACTTGGATTTGATGATCCTTTTGACAACTCAAACCATCCATAATATATTTATGAGACAAAGTCTTCTTATTCTAGTTTTGACTGTGAGGATAGTGATGGGGAGTCATCTCTGTCCACTTCTAGACATGTTTTGGAGGATGAGGATTCAACACTTGACTCACCCACATCTAACCCTCTTTGGGCTAGGCATACACTCCAGAGTGTAGGTACTTTGGTAGGGGATCCAATAGATGGTAGACATACCCGGTCATACTATCAGAGTGGGCAACATGCCTTGTATGCTTCAACCTCTGATCCATAGACATTCTGAGAGGCATCAGACATATGTGAGTGGGATACTGCTATGTATGAGGAATATGCTTCCTTAATTAGAAATCACACAAGTGGGACTTGAATTCACTTCCTAAGGGAAGGAAGATGGTTTGATGTAGGTGGATATATTGAACCAAGTTTGCACTAGATGGGTCAGTTGACAAGTTCAAGGCACAATTGGTTGCCAAGGTTTTTTCACAAGTTGTTAGAATCGATTACATAGAGGCCTTTGCATCTGTGGCCAAAATGACTTCAATCTAACTTACACTTCCCATTGTTGTAGCACATGGTTGGGATGTGTACTAGATGGATGTGAAGAGTGTTTTTCTTCATGGAGACCTTAAGGAGGAGATCTACATGGAGAAATCACCAGGGTTCGTTTAGGATTCATCCTTAGTTTGAAGACTTAAGAAATCCATCTATGGCCTCAAATAGGCCCCTCAGGCTTGGTACACCAAGATGGATTCCTTCCTCCTAGCTTCAGGGTTCACTCAGTGTCATTCGGATCCTAATGTATATTTCTTGCAGAAGGATGATTCTCTATTGATACTTGTTCTTTATCTCAATGATCTTTTGATCACCAAGAGCTCTTCATCTACTCTTGCAGTAGTGAAGTCAACTCCACAGGATAAATTTGATACGACAAACTTCAGTTTATTGCATTATTTCCTTGGCATTGAAATTTCACAATCTGACTCAGGGATCACTCTTACACAACCCAAGTATACTCTTGATCTACTTGCTTGGTTTCACATGATTGATTGTAAGCCATCTCTGACTCCCTTTCTATCTAGAGTCAAGATTGAGGCTGACTATGCTACACCATTGGTTAATGCAACATTGTATCGACAACTTGTTAGTAGTCTTATCTATCTAACTCATACTACCTGCTTGATATTTCATATGTTGTAGGTATGGTTTTGAGATTCATGCAAAAGCCTCATGAGCTACACTATAAAGAAACTATGAGGATCCTTCACTACCTTCAAGGCACTTTGAGGTTCAAGATTCATTATAGAGAAGGCACAAAGGTTGACTTATTTGGATACATAGATTCAGATAAGGCTAGCGATACTCATAATTACAAGTCCACTTCAGGTTACAATTTCTCACTAGGTTTTGGTCCTATTAGTTGGTTTAGTAAAAAGCAAAATGCTATTGCTTTATCATCCATAGAGGTAGAGGATAGGGGAGCTATAAACACAACTACTGCTCAGCTATTTGGGTTCATAGAATTCTCGCTGAGTTTGGCATTCCTTTTAGGCAACCTACAGTCATCTATTGTGACAACTAGAGTACCATCCAGATATGCAGGATTCTGGTCTAGCACTAGCAGACCAAACACATAGAGATTCACATGCATTTTATTTGAGAGCTTATTCATGGGAAGATCATTAACTTGACATTTTTATAGTATTTAGAGTAGGTTGTTGATATCTTCACCAAGCCTTTTACTGAGAGCAAGTTCATTCATCTACAAACTCTTCTTGGGGTGCAGTCTACTTCAACAACAACATCATCTTCTGGGGGGACCTTCTAGCCCTCTTCAATTTCTTTTCTTTATTTTGGGGGGGAGTGTTTTCCCACTAGGTTTTATCCCTTTCTCCACTTTATGAGAGATAACATTGTACTTGGGTACCTCATCTGACCTAGTTGTTGAGACCCAGTTTCTTTATACTCGCCTAAGCTATGATTAAGGGGGGTGTTAGTGTAGGATATTATTTATCTTTAATTGTTTATTGTGGATTATTCCCATTCATGGATTATTCCTACACTTGCATGGATTATTCCTACACTTGTAGTTAAGCTTGCTTAGGTGTGCTAGTCACATGGAGTTAGCTAACTAGTATCATGGAGTTAGCTTGCTAGTCTCATGGAGTTAGCTTGCTATTTTTATAGAGTTACCTTGACACTAGTCTTAGTTAGTGGGAGTTACATGCCTATTCTTAGGCTCCTTCACTGCTATTCCAGGTGGCAGTTGCACTTCCTCTCTTCTATATGTACAACTCCATATCGTGAGATAATTCATTCATGCTATTGGATTTATTTCATGTTCATTCTCTTTTTCTGTATTTGCTTTGCATTCTATGTTTTTATTAACTTGTAGCAAAGAGTGTGTGTGTGTGTGCTTGACTCACGTGGCTCAAAGCGGTATACGAATTCGATCTAGAAGATCTTGGTACACTCTTATAAAAATAATAAATAATTATTCATTCATCTTTTACTAGTTCCTGCTCATCACCTATAATGTGTATTCTAGACAAAAAGTCAACAACGATATTGAATTTCCATGGTTTATCTATTGTTACATTAAATTCTTGCAACAATAATAGCCATCTAATTATTCGTCAACTTACCACAAGCTTGTTCATTAGATAACTAATAGTAGAGTGATCTTTGTATACAATTTCTTTATATCCTACGATATAATGGAAGAACTTGAACTGATACCATGGAATACAAGAAGGAATTCCCTTTTTGTGGTGGTATAATTCGATTTAGTGGGGGTCAAGTTTTTGTTAATGAAATAAATGGTACATTTCCCCCTTTCTTCATCTTCCTGGTCAAGAATCACACCTATGGCACTGTTTGAGGAGTTAGCATAAATGTAGACTAACAAATTCTAGTTAGGGCATCACAAAACTAGAGCCAAGATTAGCTTTTCTTTAATTAGTTTGAAGGGTTTATGGCATTCTTTAGTACAAGAAAATTTAGTATCCTTCTAGAGGAGGGAACATCAGGGTTGTGTTGGTAAATAGATTTGTCACTGTAGATTTGAATGTGACTCACCCAACAGGCAACGACAAATGTTCCAATAGTTGGATAAGTTGTTATTCGACTAACAACTTTCCTCTATGTTTGAGAGGGGAATCCCCCTCGTATGATGGGGGGTTTTGTAGTTTTTGTGTACTTTAAACCTGAATGTACAAAAAGGAGGAAAAGTAAAACTAAAGGAAAATGAATTACAGAATCCCTAGTGATAGACACATGAATACCAACTGGGATTTCATGAACTAATAGGAAAGATTGGTTTATAGAAACCCTGACAGTAAATTCACAAATACTGGTTTGGATTTCACAAACTTATGACAAATTACGAGGGGATTTAACCATAGAAGCTAGAAACTACGTTCTTGAACCTATTATGATGAATTTCACAACAATATGTTTTAATATGCAACGATGATGAAAGAAAGATGACATATCTCAACATACGAAGAGATAGGTTTCTCCAACACATTCAAATCAATACACCAAGATATGATAATGTTTCATCATGTCAATTGCATGGTTTATCTTAATACTTCAATAGATGACCAATGATTTACACAAAGACACAAAGGATTGCCAATTTAACATATGAGAAACTAGTAATGATAACTTAGAAGCATAATTGGAACATATGAACCAAATACACTCATTATTATCTTCATGAAATTATACAACTTCATACAGTCCTTTGTACAAGATGTGAGCTCAAAAGTCTCTAAAAAGTTCTCTGAAAAGTCCCCCCATAAGAGTCTCTCCAAAAAGTCCCCCTTTACATTTGAAATAGCCTTGTATTTATAGGCTTGCATTTAGTAACCACCTAGTAACCACTTTGTAACTACCTCAATCACCTTTTCAAAATACAATAATTTAAAAATAGGCTTTATTTTAGTTAGATTTCACCTAAAATTTCTAGAAACCAAGCCTATTTTCTAACCTTAGTTATAATAAATGACATAAGTCACTTTTACAAAAAGGTAACATGAAACTTGCAACTTTCGAGTTGTGGATTTCGCTAAGTTCTTTCCATCTCCATCCGCTTCATTTTGACAGTCAAAGCTTGCTAGATCTTGATAACTCTTTTGAATACATGTACTTAAGACAATCAGTAACATAAAATTATTGAGACAATTCCAAACCAACTAATCCTGCGACATAATGGTAGTATTCATCATAACCCTTGACTGATTACACGATAGATTTATATCCACTAGAATACCCATATCTTCCTCAACATGACCACTACTCCCAATATTTGAAGATGCGAAGAGATACATCCGATGACCCTCTGAAACAACACCAACATCATGTATTCATTTTGACTCCACTATATACACAATTGCAAATGAGACAAAAGATGTCTTAGGCAACCTAGATGCTGCCCTACTCCCCATTGGTTGATCACCTCCATGACAACTATCCCCGTGATTACTTGAATTTCTTTTTCCTACAACTTTCTTAAGAAGACTATCTCCCTCCTTCCCACGATCAAATACCTGAATCTTAGACTCATGTGTTTGCACATACAAATTTATGGACTTGTGGAAATAGTATATCGTTTATGTAGATGGAATAAAGCTACACATTTCCTTGCTCTGATTACAATCATAAAATGCCATTGCCATAATTTCCCAAGCCAATTTCTCCAACTTTGCATAGATTTTGGTCATTTGTGAATATGATCCATCTCCTTAAAAAGCATGTATGTACTATTTTAGGGCCTTCAATGTAGAATCTTTTTCTATAATTCCTCTATCTTTCATCAATCTTCTTCACATTTAAACTTCATCTCACCTGACCATTTTAAGAAAACAAATCTACACAACCACCAAAGTTTTAACTAGGATCTTAATGATAAAGTTGGTGGTGTCCTCCACTTAGCTAACTTGGGAAAGGAGATCAACCAAACCTTCTAGCTAATGGATTAGGACTTTTGAGACATCAATACAATGCCAACTAATGAATTTGGAAGGTGAGCAAGTGACTTGTCAAATGGTCACTTTAATTCCTTGTTAATCTTTAAGCATTTCATTGATCTACACTTCATGCTTGCAATTAAACCAAGACCAATGATCCCTACTACTCCTTTATCTCCTCTGCCTTTAGCTTAGCTTTTGCTTGAGCTTTGATCTAACATTCCACCTGGCAACACTGGCATAAAAGGAACATATGTTGCATATTCTTTCTATTGCTTGAATGCCAAGCTCATTTTTTCCAAAGTTTGCATAGATCTCCTGTGTGGATGTGATCTGTCCTCTACAAGGAAGGCATGAACCTTGTTCTTGATTTCAATCCAGGTATATCCTGGCATCTCACCCCCTTGTCTTTCATTACTGCTCTTACCTTCGCTTCGCCATCCGACTTTCTAACTGCGGCATAGATGTTTGACATAATAACAAGCCTTCTTGGGTTTTAGGTCATAAGGATGTTCTACTACAAGCTCCCTCAACTATATATTTTGATGAATTATGCAGGTACCAAGCAAGGCACCCCACACCTTATCATTTGGTTTCAGTAGCATATCTTATCAATGAAATCATACATCTCATCCAAGTGCCTTGCCCGACCAAAACCTACCATACATGCATAGTGCTCCAACCCAAGTATAATGTAATAATCTTGACCCATCATATCAAAGTAACGTCGGCCTTTCACTACCATGCCTACATGACTACAAGGAGATAGAACAGTAACAAGGGTGACAACATCTAGGTTATATCCTAACTCTAACATTCAATCAAAAACTCTGATTACCTCATCAGCACACCCATACGTACTATATCTAGAAATCATTGCGGTGCACAAGACTGGGTCTTTATACGCCATTGTTTAAACAAGTGAATTACAATCTTTTAACTTTCACATTTGGCATAAATGTCTATCAGAGTACTGACTATGAAAACATCTGGTTAAAATCCCTTACTTTATAAAATGAGAGTGCTTTTGGATTCAATTGTGTATGTTTTTGCATCAATGTTTCAGATCACGCTCATTGATCCATCATCAGGAAGAGGAGATGATGGATCATTGAGCATGATCCAAAACATTGATGCAAAAACATACACAGTTGAATCCAGAAGCACTCTCATTTTATCTAATGGACTGTGGAAAACTCATGCCTGCTATCCCTTACATTTATTTTGATAAATGTCCATACATTATTCTAAAACATCTACTTCAATGGTCAAACAAGCAATAGCAACTTTACACCTCATTCAAAACAAAAAGTGGTAAATATTTGTCCTATTTTTATTAGCCAAAATTGACCTTTGACTGTTGAATTGGATAATATTTAAGAATAGCCTACTGGCGCAGGTAAGGAGGATACTGGTAAAGGTTATGGCATCTGGTTTGCACCTACAAATGGCATTTACTTGGTAGTTTATAGCACCTTTCCAACACATCCATTTTGTGTACATTTTGTGATCATTGTATACCATGAGATGAAGCGTTATTTCCAAACAACATGTTCTTTGTCTATGCTTACACTCTTTGCATGCATATCTTCAAAAGTATTTTGAACTATAATATCTGACAAAAATCTCATTCCTTTATGCTTTGTTGGATGCTCATACCCTGTTTTAGCGCTCTTATTTTGGCTCAGACAGATGGAAGTTAGCAAAGGTTGTGGGGCGTAGCTTTTACATCTATTTGGTGCATTTTCTTAACACTTTTGAAACCCTTTTCAAATAGCCCATTTAGTGTATAGTCTGCAAACTTTGCAGTTCATGTGATCACATTTCTTTGAGGCAGTTGTTGTCAAACAGTTCATGTGCACTGTCCATGCTCCCATATTTTGCATAAATCCATTTTGTGAACATTCTATAATCATCACAATCCATGAGAGCATTTCTTTGAGGTAGTTTGTCAACTGGTTCAGATGCCTTATCTATGCTTTCACGGTTTGCACAAGCGAGGAGATTGCTGGTAAAGGTTGTGGAATGCACTTTACTCCCGTGAATTTCACTTCCTTGAACTTAGGTAGTCCAAAGATATCTTCTTAATGTCTTAATGCGTGGTAAATTGATTAAATATAATAATATTTATTTATATTGTTACATTATAATAATATTAAATTTATATTATTATTACATTATTATTATTATTAAACTTATATTATTATTATTAAACGTTAATTAAATTAATATCTAATTATATCCTATACCATTATTAAAGATAATAATATTATATTTATACTATTATAATATTACTAGATAATTATAGAGAATGTTTATAATAATAAATATAGTAAAAAATACAATAAAAAAAATATTTAACTATAATTAATATTATTATAATTATAATTAAAATATAATATTATATTTATATTATTATTACATTATTAAATATAATAATATTATAAAAAGATAGCATGAGGTCCATGTACATGACACATTTTCATTATTTTTTGATTGTGGTAATTTGGTAAACTATATATATATATAAGCTAGTAGCATTAATTTAGTAATCTTAATTCTAACTCTAACCCTAACCTCAATTCAAACCCTAACCCTAATTATAACCTTAACCTGATTCTAACATTAACCCTAATTATAACCCTAACCCTAACCACATTGATAATTGTAATCCTAACTCTAATTCTAAACCTAACCCTAATCATAATTTTAACCCTAACCCTTATTCTAACCTTAAAATAGCTCTAATTTTAACCCCAACTGTAACCTTAACCCTAAGCTTGACTATAATTCAAACCCTAACCCTAACCCTAATTATAATTCAAGCCCTAATTGAACTCTGGCCCTATCTCTAATTTGAAGCCTAACTCTAAGTGTAACTTTAATACTTAACTTAATTCTAATAGTAACCCACCTTAATTTTAACCCTAATTCTAATCATAACCTTAAGCTTGTTTATAATTCAAACCCTAACCCTAAGCCTAATACTAACCTTAATCCTAATTGAACTCTAACCCTAACTCTAATTTGAATCCTAACCCTAACTGTAAGTTTAATTCTTAACCTAATTCTTGTTAGATTCAGGACACACAACTGAGAGGGGGGGTGAATCAGTTGTCCAAAACTTTCTTCTAATTAAACACTTAAATCCACTTTGTAATTCAGTAGCATAATAATAAATCAATTATGGAAATACAATGCATTAAATTAAGAGCAGAAACACATTAACACATGAGACACCAAGATTTTGACGTGGAAAACCCAGTTAAGGGAAAAACCATGGGGTGACTAACCCAAGAATGTATTCTCTGTTAGAAGAATAGAAAGAACAAAATGGCACATGCTAATTAGGGCTCACTGCCTGAGCACACTGCTCACAAGAGGCTTACTGCCTACAGGAGACACACTGTCTACAAAATAATAAGTATTACATACTTGAACTGAAGAATAGCATCTTCACCATGCTTGAGTTAGTTCCATTTAAGCCCAAAACTTTTTCTCCGCCTTTCGTTCTTCTCCTTTCTACCACACTCTCATCTCTATGATACATTTGAAATGACTTAACAACTCCTTATTTATACAAGACATCAACTTAGGGATAATCATCCAAGTCGGCATACATTACAAAGCAAATACATAAATACAACATGACTAATTAAAAAAAGACTTCACACGGATAAACACATTGTCAGCCACACAGATCTGAGACTTCAATCTTCATCTAGGAGCATGCCAATCTTCACATAGCATCTTCAAGATCATTTGCAGGATGTGTAACTCATTCGATCGACCAAACTTAGGAAGAACACCATCATCCAGAAGTTATTCTTCAATTGCGAGCTCAAATTCCAATGCGGATCACCAACACAAACTGGACACAATCCAAAGACCTCCACAAGCTTGCCTGAATCACCAAGAACATCCACATTATATCTGCTTACTGAAATCCTTATCTCCTTCATCTAGAACCTCAAGAACACAATCTGTCATCACTGTCACAATGGAATAGATGCTTGCAAACCTCCACACCACGAACCAATTGAGTTGTCAATTCACATTGACTTCCTAAACACTTTACCAAATCCGCAGAACAAGATATTTCATTTCCGGATCTCACCGGACCTATCTATATCACTCTGTCACCTCTGAACACCTGCTGGAACCGGTTTTACTTAAGTGGCCATAACTTTTTCAGATCTTCATGCAGACCTCTGAAATCTTTACTGGATCATCTCAAGACACATATCTACAAACCCTTTGAAGCGCATCTCTGATCTTCATCTTAACTGTGATCTTTACCTCACTGTCTTCACTCTTCTTCCCTATTCCTGATTAGGACTAATTTTCTCAATATCCTTAGCACACAGCTCATCTAATCCTTATCATTAATGCAACAGGAGTATGTTGACATTAATGACAACACCGGTTAGTCCCATACTTGCAACAATCTCCTCCTTTGTCATTGATGGCAACATATGATGTGAAAAATTGTTTTGACCATCAAGACAAAATTTTTTTCTCACTGACACAACTCCCCCTATCAACAACAACCATTCACATGTCTTCTCTTCCTTTACTGCTCCCCCTTTGATTAGAAACCACTTGATGTCTTCTCTCCCCCTTTGACATCAATGGCAAAGGGCACATACTTGCAACTTCAACACTTTAGAATCATACTAGCTGCTCCCCCTGAGTAGCATCTCCCCATCATCAATCCGGCACAAGATATGACTATGATATCTACCGGACTGATGCACATCAGTGCATCTTAGTTCATCACCGGAGGGGTAATAACCCCTAACTTCTCCCTGAGATACTCAAAAGAGTCCTTAGGTAGAGGTTTAGTAAAGATATCTGCAATCTGATCCTTAGAAGGCACAAACTCCAATCTGACTTCATTCTTGTTCACTTGCTCTCTCAAAAAGTGAAACTTGATGGATATATGTTTAGTCTTTGAATGCAACACCGGATTCTTAGATATATTTATTGTACTTGAATTATCACAGAAGATTGTGATAGGTTCCTCATACTCCACTCTGATGTCTCTTAGCATCTGCTTCATCCACAAAACTTGAGTGCAACTACTTGCTGCTGCAATATATTCTGCTTCAGCTATGGAAAGAGATATTGCCTCTTGTTTCTTGCTTAGCCAAGAAACCAATCTCTTCCCCAAAAAGAATGCTCCACCACTTGTACTCTTCTGGTCATCCACATCTCCTGCCCAATCTGCATCTGTATATGCATGAAGAGAGAAATTATGATCTCTAGGATACCACAGACCATACTCAGCTGTCCCTTTTAGATACCTAAAAATCCTCTTGATTGCCATGACATGAGATTCTCTAGGATTAGCTTGGAAACTAGCAACAAGACCAACAACATTCATAATATCAGGTCTAGTTTGAGTGAGATACAACAATCCTCCAATCATTGACCTGTACTTTTTTTGATTAGCCTTAGGAGAGTCATCATCTTTGCTCAATTTATATCCAGTTGCCATGGGAGTACTCATTGGTTTTGATTCTTCCATCCCAAATTTTTTCAACAATTCTTTCACATATTTGGTTTGAGAAATGAAGATTCCTTTCTTAGTTTGAATGATTTGCAGACCCAAGAAGAAATTCATTTCTCCAAGCATGGACATCTTAAATTCACTTTTCATTTGATTTGCAAAAGTTTTGCACATACTATCTCTTCCTCCAAAAATTATATCATCAACAAATACTTCAACAATCAAGATATTTTTCATGATCAATTTTGAAGTACAAATTACTATCAGCAGTACCTTTGTTGAAACCAATCTTCAAAAGATGCTTATCCAATCTTTCATACTAGGCTCTTGGGGCTTGCTTGAGTCCATACAGTGCTTTCTTCAACTTGCAGACCATATCACCATGATCAGACAATTGAAATCCATCTGGTTGCTCAATGTATACTTCTTCTTCCAAGTCACCATTCAAGAAGGCAGACTTGGCATCCATCTGATATACTTTGAAATCCTTGAAGGTAGCAAAAGCAAGAAATAATCTGACTGCTTCAATTCTTGCCACTGGAGCAAAAGTTTCTTCAAAATCAACTCCTTCTATTTCAGAGTAACCCTTGCAGACCAATCTGGCTTTATTTCTGATTACTTCACCAACTTCATTTAGTTTGTTCCGGAAGACCCATTTGGCTCCAATCACATTCTTGTTTCTAAGTCTGGGAACAAGATCCCAAATGTGATTTTTTCAATTTGCATAAGCTCTTCCTCCATTGCTTTAGACCAGTTTTCATCATTGCAAGCTTCATTCACTATCTTAGGTTCAATCTTTGAAATCAAACAATACTCTTCAGAATCTTGAGCAATCCTTCTTCGTTTTTGTACATCTTTATTTTTATCACCTATGATCTGATCTTCAGAGTGGTTCAATCTTACATACCTGGGAACTTTGGGAGTTTCTTGCACTTCTGATTCTTGAACAGGTTCAATCACATTTATCTCTTCTACCTGATTTACTGGATCAGTTTAAATCTAAATTTTAGAGGGAGGTTAGACTCCTTGAATCAGAACATCATTCTAATCATCTTCATCATATTCATAAAACCTTGAGGGTTTTTCAATTCCTTCATCAACCTTCACATTTGTACTTTCTATAATCTTTCTCAGTCTCTTGTTATAACACTGGTATGCTTTGCTTTGAGTAGAATAACCCAAGAATATTCCTTCATCACTTCTAGCATCAAATTTGCCTAGATCTTCATCTCTTTTAATGTAACATTTGCTACCAAAGACTCTAAAATACTTCACAGTAGGCGTGATGCCAAACCAGAGTTCATAAGGAGTCTTACCGGTATTGCTTCTGATTTGAACTCGATTAAGAGTGTAGACTGCAGTGCTCACTGCTTCTCTCTAGTAGATCTAAGGAACATTTGCTTCCATCATCATGCTTTTGGATGCTTCTTGGATGGTCCGATTCTTTCTTTCCACTACTCCATTCTGTTGTGGAGTCCTAGGAGCAGACAATTGTCTTCTTATTCCATGCTTCTCATAGAATTCTATGAACTCAGTGGATGTGAATTCTCCACCTCTATCAGACCTCAGACATTTTATGTCAATCCAGTTCCATTCTCCACCATAGCCTTGAATATCTTGAATTTCTCAAGAGCCTTTGATTTCTCCTTCAAAAAAGTTACCCACATCATTTGGGAGTAGTCATCAATTAATAGCATGAACTATCTATCACCTTATACACTTCTGATTCTTGTCGGATCGCATAAATCAATATGAACTAAGTCCAATAATCTGGTAGAAGACTGTTCCTTACTTCTGAATGTAACCCTGCTCTGTTTGCCTAACTAACATTCTTTACACAAGCTATTAGAAGGTTTCACCAATCTTGGAAGATCCCTCACAACCTGAGTGTTTCTTATCTTGATGATATTATCAAAAATCACATGACACATTCTCCTATGCCACAACCAACTCTGATCAATTTGAACAAATAAGCAACTTTTACCAGTACCAACCAAGTGGAAGATATTACCTTTAGTTTGATTACCGGATGCAATCTCTGTTCTGAAACTTTCAAAGATCTTGCATTTTCTATTTTTGAACCGAAGATCATAACCTTTATCCACCAACTGTCCAACACTGAGAAGATTATGCTTTAGGCCTTCAACATACAGTACATTACCAGTTTTGTTCTTTCCATCACAAGAAATAGTTCCTCTACCTCTGATTCTACCAGCAAAATTATCACCAAAATTTACCACTCCTCCTTCATACCTTTCCAAATCTATAAACTTATTTTTTTCACCTGTCATATGGTGGGAGCATCCACTGTCAATGACCCAATCATCCTTTTCTTCAACTTGGGCAGCTAGAGCTTTTTCCACAATTTTATGATTGACAGATTCAGAGGGCATTGTATCTTCTTCCTTGATGGCAATAAACACCCAGTCACTTCCAGATTTGTTTCCTATTTCTGATTCATCATCTGTTACTCCATCATCATCATCTTCATGAACATAGTAGCATTTCTTTTGAAACCTTGATTTGTTAGGGTTTGGCCTTGAGAATCTTTTCGAACACCTTGAGGCAAATGACCAATCTTATCGCAGTTAAAACACTTAAAAGGCAATTTCCCTTCATACTTACCGGATCCTCTTGGCAGTCTTTTTGCAATAAGGGCTTCAAGTTGAGCAGTTTCTACTTCTTCTTCTTCCAAATCTTTTCTTGCTTTTTCATACCATGATAGTTTCCTTGAAGAGTTCTCTCCCAGATCAAACCTTTGTTTATCTTTTATAGAGGCACTGTCTTTGAATGCAGATTCAGTCTTGGGGGGCGTCTCCAAACTCAATCAATTCAAATGCAGCCAATTTACCAACCAATTGATCTCTTATGACACCTGAATGGGCTTTGAATTCTTCAATGGCAGCAACCTTGTATTTATAAGAATCAGCAAGGGATCTGAGAACTTTGCCAACAATCTCATCTTCATCCAAGACTCCACTAGCACATCTAATGCCACAAACAAGCTCATTTACTTTGGGCTTAAATGTAGTGATATTTTCATCTTCTCTCATTTTTAGGTTTTCAAAATTTCCTTTCAGACTTTGTAGCTTGGCACATTTTACATACTTGTCTCCTTCATGCAGAAGTTCCAACTTTTGCCAAATCTCATATGCAGTTTTTAGATCAACAATATTTGTCAGTTCTGAATCAGATAAGGCACTTAGAAGAGCTTCTTTAGCCGGCAGATTGTTTTCAGCATCTCTGATTTCATCTACAGTTGTCAGACCATTCTGTGGCGGAGTATACTTCTTTGAAGCCATGATCCAATACTGTATTCCCATACATTGCAAGTGGCATTCCATGCAACTTTTCCAAAGAGTGTAATTGGTTCCATCAAACCTTGGACTATCCTTCTTGTATGACGACATCTTGGATCTCCTCAAGTGGTTAAGCTCTTTGAGAGGAACTTAGCTCTGATACCAATTGTTAGATTCAGGACAAACAACTGAGAGGGGGGGTGAATCAGTTGTCCAAAAATTTCTTCCAATTAATCACTTAAATCCACTTTGTAATTCAGCAGCATAATAATAAATCAATCATGGAAATACAATGCATTAAATCAAGAGCAGAAACACATTAACACATGAGACACCAAGATTTTGACGTGGAAAACCCGGTTAAGGGAAAAACCACGGGGTGACTAATCCAAGAATGTATTCTCTGTTAGAAGAATAGAAAGAATAAAATGGCACATGCCAACTAGGGCTCACTGCCCGAGCACACTGCTCACAAGAGGCCCACTGCCTATAGGAGACACACTATCTACAAAATAATAAGTATTACATACTTGAATTGAAGAATAGCATCTTCACCATGCTTGAGTCAGTTCCATTTAAGCCCAAAACTTCTTCTATGCCTTTCGCTCTTCTGCTTTCTACCACACTCTCATCTCCATGATACATTTGAAATGACTTAACAACTCCTTATTTATACAAGACATCGACTTAGGGATAATCATCCAAGTCGGCATACATTACAAAGCAAATACATAAATACAACATGACTAATTACAAAAAGACTTCATGTGGATCAACACATTGTCGGCCACACAGATTTGAGACTTCAATCTTCATCTAGGAGCACGCCAATCTTCACATAGCATCTTCAAGAACATTTGCAGGATGTGTAACTCATCCGGTCAGCCAGAATTAGGAAGAACACCATCATCCAGAAGTTATTCTTCAATTACGAGCTCAAACTCCAATGCAGACCACCAACACTAACTAGACACGATCCAAAGACCTCCACAAGCTTGCCTCAATCACCAAGAACATCCACACTATATCTGCTTACTGAAATCCTTATCTCCTTCATCTGGAACCTCAAGAACACAGTCTGTCATCACTGTCACAATGGAATAGATGTTTGTCGACCTCCAGACCACAAACCAATTGAGTTGTGAATTCACATTGACTTCCTAAACACTTCATCAAATCCGCAGAACAAGATATTTCATTTCTAGATCTCACCGGACCTATTTGTATCACTCTGTCACCTCTGAACACCTGCTGGAACCGGTTTTACTTAAGTGACCATAACTTCTTCAGATCTTCATGTGGACCTCTGAAATCTTTACTAGATCATCTCAAGACACATATCTACAAACCCTTTGAAGCGCATCCTCTGATCTTCATCTTAACTAGGATCTTTACCTCACTGTCTTCACTCTTCTTCCTTGTTCTTGTTTAGGACTAATTTTCTCAATATCCTTAGCACACAGCTCATCTAATCCTTATCATTAATGCAACAAGAGTATGTTGACATCAATGACAACATCGATTAATCCCATACTTGCAACAATTCTAATAGTAACCCACCTTAATTTTAACCCTAATTCTAATAGGAATCCTAATCCTAACTCTTACCCTAACCCTAGAATTCTAATCATAACCTTGATTGTACTCTGACTATAACCCTAATTTTAAGTCTAATAATAATCCTAATTCTAACCCTTACCTTAATCCTAATTCTAACTATGATTTTAACCCTAACCCTAACCCTAACTCTAACCCTAACCCTAACTCTGATGATTACCCTAACTCTAATTCTTACCCTAATTCTAATAGTAACCTAATTAAAAGAATTTTAAACATTTTGAAATCCATATATATATTTTTTGGTGTTTTTTAATTCATGCTTTTAATTTAAAAATTAATTCTAACTATGATTTAACCCTAACACTAACTTGAATTATAACCCTGACTCTAGCCCTCACCCTAACCCTAATTATAAAAGTTTGAAAATTTATATTACAAATTTTATAATTAGCAATTTACCACCTTGCACCGAGTAGAGGAGACCAAGGCCCCCTAACAATTCACCTTAATTTTGAATTCAAAGTTTAGACATTTTAAAAAATATATATCGAAAGTACGCCCAAAGATATACCTATTATTTTTTAAATAATACATATGCTAGTAGAGGCAAGTCTAATTCTAACTACATTATATAATTATAAGAATTATTATAATTATATAATATAATATTATAATATAAATTAGACATATTATTATAATATATTATATAATAATTCTAATTCTAATTATATTATATTTAGGATTAGAGTTAGGGGTTAAAATTATGGTTAGGGTTAGTATTTAGGTTAGAATTAGGGTACCTATTTTAAAAAGTTAGATTTAATTTTAGAATAAACCTAACCCTAATACTAACCCTAACCATAATTCTAACCTTAACCCTTACCTAATCCTTATTTTAACCCTAATCCTAATTATAATTGTAACCCTAACCTAATCCCTATTCTGACCCTAACTCTAATAATAGTAACCCTAACCCTAATTGTAACATTTATCCTAAATAAGGATGTCATAACCCTAATTCTATCCATAATTCTGATTGTCAGGCCAACCCTTTGATTATATATCCATCCTAATTCTAATTCTAAGCCTTATTTTAACCCTAACCCTTATTTTAAGGAAATTGTAATTATAATGAAACCCACTATCGTAATTCTAACTATAACCCTAATCCTAACTATAACCCAAACCTGAACTATAATTATACTCCTAACCCTAACCTTAAGCTAAACCCTAATTGAAACCCTAACCTATTTTTTTAAATAACCCTAACTATAAGTAAAATTCTAAGCCTTACCCTAATTATATTTGTAAACCTAATTTTAATTGCGATCGTAATTGCATCCCTAAATTGAACCCTAATTGTAACTCTAACCATAACCCTACATCTAACCTTAACACTACTTCTAATCCTAACACTAATTTTAACGCTAACTCTAATTATAACAAATCCTATAACCCTAATTCCCTACCTAACTTTGAACCCAACCTTGATTATAACCCTAACCCTAAATATGACCCTAACACTAACCTTAATCCTAATTATAATTATAACCCTAACCTAAACCTTATTCTAACCCTAACACTAATAATAGTAACCCTAACCCTAATTGTAACGTTAACGTTAAAGACATATGTCATAACCCTAATTCTATCCATAACTCTGATTGTAAGGCCAACCCTTTGATTATATATCCACCCTAATTCTAATTCTAAGCCTTATTTTAACCCTAACCCTTATTGTAACCGTAATAATTTTTTTGGTTATATATTTGCACTAATTGAAACCATAATTATAACGAAACCCATTATCCTAATTCTAATTATAACCCTAATTCTATCTATAACCCTAAGCGTAAATATACTCCTAATCCTAACCTTAAACTAAACCCTAATTGAAACCCTAACACTAAGTAAAATTCTAACCCTTACACTAATTATATTTGTAAACCTAATTTTAATCGTGATTGTAATTGTATCCTGTAAATTGAACCATAATTGTAACTCTAACTGTAACCCTACATCTAACCTTAACACTACTTCTAATCATGGCACTAATTTTAATCATAACCATAATTGTAACCCTAAATCTAATTATAACAAATTCTATAACCCTAATTCCATAGCTAACTCTAACCCTAACCCTGATTAGAACCCTAACCCTAAATATGACCCTAACACTAACCTTAATCCTAATTATAACTGTAACTCTAACCCTAAGTAAAATTCTAACCCTTACCCTAATTATATTTGTAAGCCTTAATGATTTTAATCCTAATCGTAATTGTGTCCCTAAATTGAACCCTAATTGTAATTCAAACCCTACTTGGAATTCAAACCCAAATTGTAACTATAACCCTAACCCTAACCTTAATTAAAATTAAATTTAATTCAATTTTAAATTATACACTCAGTTGGAAATTGTATTTTATTTATGATTTTAGTTGTTCATTTATAAAACCCATTGTGAAATATCCCAAATTTTAAAGAAAACCCTAACCCTAATTCTAACCCTAACCTTAGCCCTTACCTAATCCTTATTTTAACCCTAATCCTAATTATAATTGTAACCCTAACCTAATCCTTATTCTGAACCTAACTCTAATAATAGTAACCCTAACCCTAATTGTAACATTACCCTAAATAAGGATGTAAATAGGTAACATAGATGCAATTATTGGTGATGCCCCAAACTTCAATATTTTTTGTTGACCTAGGCATATGGCACCTGCCACTTCTTACTCAAAACAGATGGAAAATACATCAAGATAGTGAAGTCTTGAATTTTTATTTAACAAATTAATAGACATGAGAAAGCTCTGACAATGGGGGAATTTTTTTTGATACAACATATGTTGGAATCATATGATTGGACATGTATATAGTAGACAAAGATGAATGTGAGAGAGGATTGTTTTCAGCTAAGACAAAGTTGAAATTGTGTAAAGATAAAAATACCCCTAAAATAGAGACACCTTATGCCCTAACTGCTACAAATTTTATGACTTGTGCCTTAGTTACTAAAGATTTTAGAGTTATTGTTCTAGCAATTGGTGTACAATACTAAGAAGGCAATTTCAAAGTCATAGACCCCATAATCCAACTGTAATTATAGGAGGAATAATCAATGTGAAGAAAAATATTTAGATATTTTACTCCAGCTTTTTAAAATGATCTATTTTTCATATTGTTTCCAGTCATTAGATGATTTGTTTTTCATATTGTTTATGAAGAGACCTAATGTCTCAAGTTACTACTTAGAACCTCATTCATTCGTTGTTTTTGTTTCACTGATGGTAGTGAGCTGTTAGGTAGACTTTTTGTATTGGCGGGAGTGAGGAGTCTTTGGCTAATATGCAAGGTTTCACCAATGAAGGGTTAGCTATCGAGTTGACATGCTCTATAGGGTTGACATGCTCTAGCTTCTCTGATCGATATGTGTCATACCGATGTGATATGTCTATCGACATAAGGTTGGCCATCCGCTGAGCCTATGGTAGTTACTCCGACGATCTTTTTTTATGCCGATGAAGGATGAAGGTTTGGGCATCAGTGGGACAAGGAACCATCAGTGTGAATGGTGGAGTGGTCTCCAATGGCTTGGGCTATTCCAATGAGGCTTAGATTGGCATCGTCGGCAACAAAATTGCCGACAATAGTCTTACAAAGTGTTCGGGTATATAAACCTGAATATCAAACTTGAACTGGTGAATTTGGGACTAAAGGTCTCACATGAATATGAACAGTTGTACGACGGTTGAAAGATAATGATGTTGGGTTAGTTGGAATGAACAACTAGGGCAGAAGTTCAAAAAAATTTTTGCTCTTGAAGACTGTGTAAATATACAGATTTGGTGAGGTAGTCTAGAGATGATTAGATTCGATCAAATTGTTCATTCTGTAGATGTACAGAGGAAGTGAACTGTGTGTATGATTTGAGAATCGATACCTGAGCGAGAAGGTTGGGACCTGTTGATGATTGTTTTTACACATTCATAACAAAAGTTAAAATTCACAAAATGAACCTAACTGTCTTGAAAGATATGAAGAAATCAATTAAGATTTGCTTAATCCCAAGTTTCTGTATGGTCAGGTCTTGACCTGTTGAGACAATTCAATAGGTTGATGTGAAGCTATAATATGCAAGGGGCCTTACGTGATTTAGGGTTTCTTGATGGTTTACTGGACTCAAACTATGCAAAACACTACAAATATCATCATTTTAGTCATTCTTTTTTGCATAAACTTGTTACTGTATTACAAAGCTCTGTATGATTTATATTATTGCAAGCTTTTCCTTTCCAAATATTATGAAAATTGTCTACTATCAACTCTGCTGTTCATGTTTCTTTTTTCAAATATGAGACAATTTCCTTTAAATTTCTGTGTTTTAAGCTAAGTATTTCAGATGGGTTGGGAAAAGTTAGAGCAATTTAAACTAAACTTTATTCTACTACATGATCTAAATGTTCTGTTATGCACTTTGCAAGTAATGCAGCAAATTGATCAAATCCACAGATTAAACCTTAAATGTAAGCCTTGACTATTTTCACAGACATACAGTCAAGATTTCAAGCTTTAAGAGATATTGTTTCAACTACAAAGAAGAGCCAGAAGACACTCAGAAAATAGATGTAGAATCCTAGATTCATTTGTATTCAAAACACACAGTCATATATGATTTACAATGTATGAATGACTCTTAGCTTCATTAATCAAATTACAGAAAACTTACAAATCTTTATAGATACAGTAAGGAAGCAGGATGTTCCACATGTTCCTTATTGCAGACACAGGCGACCTCCTTCTACTTCTAAACTAAAAGGTCACTCTATTCTAAATGCTGAGATAAATTACAACTGCTAGCTATTTTCTAAAAATCCCTGTGTAAAGTATTACAGTGTAAAGGGGGCAATATATAGCTATGACCATCCCCAATACAGGTCCAAAACCCTAGTTAATCAACAGTCTGTACTTCAAGCTGCAGCATCAACGGTGGAAAAATCCCACCCAAAAATATCTCTAATCAGCATACTCATCCTGGGTGTAAGATGCCCTTTTGGAAACCCTAACAACTCAAAATATCCTCTGTTGTCTATTTAATAATGTTTTCTCTCCAACTGCATTTTGTCTTCTCATTGAAGGCCTTTACTTCTTTTTGTTTCTTTTGTGATCCACCGCCATTCTGTGATGTCATTGCCATTAAGTTTCACCTACGTATTTCTTCTCATCGCCATCCTTATCTCTTTTTTTGCTTCCTTGGTGATCTGATCCGCCACTCTGGTGATGTCATCACCATTAAAGCTCTGTCTTTATATCCACTTGCATGCTGCCACTATGCCAGCAACTCCGTGACTTTCAACTACCTCGAAATAGCTCCAACATCCTGCAACAAACAAACAAGATTTAAGCACCATTAGTTAATAAACTAGAAGGTAGATAATCATTAAATCAGGCCAAAAATTACAAACACAGATAATCAGGCTATGAATCCGTGAAAATCCGCATGTCCAAATGCATACATAGTGTTAAAAACGGCTGAGTCAACCATCGTTGACCAAAAACATGCTATCGGGCTCTAAAATAACTTCAAAATCTTATTGCTTTGCTTTCCCACCCTTTTCCTTGTATATCACATGTTCAATTCCTTTGTATATCGGGTTGTATACTATGAACATACAAGCATTAAATCATACAACGAATTATCTGTATTTAAATTTCCCTTCGAATCCGGCTTGCACTTTTTGTTCTGCATTTCAGTTTGTATACCGCAACATACAAACACATATGCATACAAAGAATATTATGTTTTTAACTCTCTTTTGACCTTTGACACTTTGTATCTATCGCGTTGTATGTATCGTAATGCATCTCGCATATACAAACCCCCAAATATACAAAGAGTTCCTTGTATTTAAATCCTTCTTCACATCCGGCTTGTATATCGGCCTTGCATCTCCTAAACATACATTGTAATTCATACAACCCGATATACAAGTGGTGGGGTCCACCTCACCTTCCTCTTTTGTATCTCCATAATGCATAAAGCACTTGTATCGAAACTATACAAGCCTAGACGCATACAAACTCTTTTGTATGTCTTTTTCAGGCTTCAACTTTTATACACCACACTTTACTCACCTATCGGGTCCGCGCATGCGTATAGTGCAATGTATCTTTTGCTTTGTATGTCCCAAAACATACAATCACATTCAAACATTCAAAGACTTTTCCAAATTTAATTCTTTTTCGCATCCGGCGTTTGTATGTTTATCGCAATGTATATCTCGATATACATTTAGTAATGATGCATCGGTTTAACTCGATTTTAATCTTTTTTGAATTTCGGCACTTGTATGTTTCCGAAACGTATGTTTCGAAACATGTATATGCAAAGCATCGAATATATATCGATTATATCCCATTTAATAACCTTTCGATTTTGTAGTATGCATAAAGCGTTGTATCTCACCGAAACATAGAAGCCCTGCCAGACATACAAACATAAGATACATGCAATGGACGTAACCGTTTATCCATTCCAACTCTTAATTGTTTCGGGTCCACCTTGTATGTATACATAGAACTTTTATCAAAATGCATACAAGTAAAAGGATATACAAAGAACTTTGCATAATGAGACCTGATATACAAAAGACATTGTATGCAACATATAAACGAGCCGACATACAAATGGCCTTTTATATGAGACCCGATATACAAACAACTTTGTATATGAGCGACATGCAAACTTGATGACCCATGCGACTATGTATAAAAATGACCTTGCATATACAAAGGACTTTGTATATGGAAAGCGATACACAAAGGACTTTGTATATAAGCGAACTTGTATACAAAGGGCCTTGTATACGCAACCCAATATACAAAAGACATTGTATATGCAACAACAAACCCTTCCCTTGTACATTTTACCAAAATACTCATAACTTGCAAAATAATTGGAATTTTAACATGGTTCAAAAAGCAACCCTAGCTCATTTTTCGCAAGGAATTCACCCATATTCTACTTGGTACTGAAATGCATTTTTTCTCTAGTTTTAAGAAAGTTTGCAATTTTTACCCTCTTTTTCCCTTTACCACCAAACAGACCCACACAAACAAAAAAAAAGCAAAGCCACAACAGGGGTCCTCATTTTGCTAAGGAGTAAAATGGGGTGTGTTGTGAACATCACAACAGGACCTTTATTGTAACCTTTCTAAGCTTATTGTAAATAAAGATTGTCTCTCTTGTGGTGGTGGGTTTTTTACCCGAAAGGGTTTTCCCACATACATCTGGTGTTGTTCTCTATTGTCTTGTATGTTTATTTTGTATTTTTTCTGGTGTGTTCATCTTTGTATTTGAATTAATAGTTACCTGTCTGCATTATCCCCTTTGAATTGACATTAGGGAAGCTGTATTCTGCACCTGTGCTTTCCTTATAGTTTCTAGTCATTATAATTATTATTCAGTACCCATAAAAGGCATGATAAGCTTCAACCTCCAATGCCAAGATCAGATTCATCACAATTAAACTGTCAAACTCTTCTAGGAGATATTTGTTATCTTTCCTGTTTATGAGTTAAATTTTGTTAAAAAAGCAAATGCAATTACATTTGATACATAAAAATTACATTAAAAATGAAAATTCAATTACTTTAACGCATAAGAATGTTTGAGGTATAATTGTTGGACTGTGTTGAACCCTACAGAGCAATATAAATAAATAGAATGGCAGAGATAATTAATTGGAATCTATCATAGGCCTTGAGATAGCAAATTGTGTTGCGCCATCTAGACCTAACTAAAAAAACAAAACAAATATGATATGAACCGAATAAGCTACATTATTCAAAAGCTCTGAATGTAAAGTTCTTTTTCAAACAAACTTCGACTTAAAATGTTTATTGTTTCATTTTGTTAATTTGTATGTTGACTTGTGTGAATCCTCAATTCAGCTGTAATGTTTCATAATATGGTTATTTAATGAATATGGTGAATGCCTTCTAATATGAATATCTGAGATTTTCCATAGTTTAAAACTTCACCTATTTTTAATAACCATCCCATTCCGTCCCCTACAAAAAGGCCTCCCATCCCTTGCTATCCCTGAAATGCATTTCCTCATTTCCTGCCATCCCCGTTTCCTAGAAACTTGGTGTAACACAGATATGCATTGGTTGCTTAAGGCTAGACAATCACAGTGACCCAAGGAAAACACCTCATGGTGGGAGGAGTTATCCCAACCTTGTTAGAAGTAATAATGCCCAACGATAGTCTCACTCTCACCTTTGCATACAAGGAAAGTTGGTTTTTCTTACCCAATGGTTTGGTTTGGTACCAACACTGCAAGTCTGACTGCAAACCTTGTTGAAGCCATCTTGTGATAGGTTTTTCTTACTTTAGCATAAATCTAGTTAGCTGCAATAACCATTATGATGTGGAAGTTGTCATGAAACATGTTTGTACTATCATATATATTCTCTATAGTATTGCCTTGGAAGCTTTTGTCAAGTAGAACACAACCCACAAATAAAAAAGAATTGGTGCCACAACTTATTGTCCGGTCGACTTTGTTTGTCATCATATAGTTTGCAAGAAACTCAAGAGAGCTGTGTTACAATAATGGTTATCCCTTACAATACATAGAGAAACATGGCAGAAATATTTATTAGACAAAATTGTTTATATTTATATTAGACAGTGGTATTCAAATACATGATATTATGTTTGATAGTTAAAATCTAAAATCTTTAAAAATTGTTTATACTATAATTTGTATTGATTCTTCAGACCTCCTATAAAATCTGTGTATAGCATTTCCATTCAACAACAAACATGCCACCCATCTAGATCAAATGAAATAAAATTCTAAGTGAAAACCAGTAACAGATAAGGATTCCACTATCAGATCCATACAGAGATGAAACACTTCCCATATTTATGATTTATTTCAAACACATCAATCTAGGCATTTAAAGATGATGCAGAGTTGACAAACATTAAGCATTGTAGTAAACAAAACTTAAGAATAGCTTCCCAGGAAAATAGGCATGTGGTAAGTCATAGCCACAGGGGTATCATGCTTCTTACATGTTTGGAAACCAAAGAAAGCATATTACCTTCAAGTAACTAAATACTGTGAGTTTATTTCCACATGTTTGTGAATGTGTTCAATTAACACATTACAATAAAAGTGGTTCATTTCTCTTCCAAAACTCTACTGAATGGAGTGTAAAAAAAGTTAAAGCACATAGAAAATTGGCCTCTTAATTCTGAAAGAATGTTAAGAATACGAATATATATTGAAAACCCCCAAAAATACAAACATACACTGTATCAGTTTTATTCCTGACTTGAGACAAATTATACAATTGAAAAAACTAAAAAATACAAACAAACATAGTGTCAGTTGTATTCCTCCACAAATTGCAGCTAACTTAATAGTCTTCACGATAAAATATTTGTAATCAAAATTTTCAGCAACCACATCAAAAAGCATAGTGGGCTTGGTAAGAAAAAAAGAGTAGTCCCTAAATTTTTAAGGAGCAACATGCACTATGCAGTGAGAAAACCCTTGCAGCAAGAATTTGAGGCCCTCGTAGGAAAACACGTCAAAACAACAATGCAACCTCTCGGCCAAAACTTATAAACAGTCCCTACAAATCAATATTTTCTTAATACAATAAATAAACTATACTTTTATAGGTCCTTCCGAAGAAAATTCATGGCAAACAAGACAAAATCACAATTGTATAGCGCTTTGGGAATCACTGTTGGGCTTTGTAACTCAAGTAGGCTCCGCTATGTCCGTTATAGAGTGACCGTGTGCAGAAAAACCATTCATCAAAATAATTAAACAAGAATTCACTCCACACACCATAAACCCTTACTTAATCAACCACATTTTAAGCATTATTAAGGTTCTACTAAGAAAATCACATCAAATTTTCTTCACAAATAAACTTTGTTGTTTACATCCTTGTAAAATTGAACAAACCCCCTAAGTATTGAGGGATATATTCACTGTTAGGAAAAACAGACTAACAAACCTCCATTAGTGCAAAGTCTCCATTGCTTTGCAATCCAAGGCGTAGAAAGAATTTTCCACAATCCAATCTGCTGCCCTCACATTAGCAAAACACTCTACTATTTCATTGCCCATAGGATGTGGAGGGATAATAGAGGCTAAAAGATCTGTTGATTGTAGCGGGAGAGACCTAGCAATATAATCCTTCCACCCTTCCAACCCTACAACGACAAAACCAAACAATCATTTTTTTCTTCCCATGAAGTCATTCAACTGCAACTATTACCTTGGAGATGGTGATAATAAGATTGTTGTGTTTTTTTCCCCCAGAAATTCACTGTCTCGTGAAACATGGGGGTGTTTGTTACCACTGTGGCACATATTGACGTCGCTCTTGACATGGCTGGGATTCAAACCTATGGTCATAAATGGAATGAGAAAACATGCATTAGGGTGGATCCTAACTGTCGAGCATTTTCTAAATTCTTGGAACAATAGAAGACATCATTCAACTACCACTGATTTCATAGAAATGAGCTTGCATGCCTAATATTGTGCTTGGATTAGGGGCTTAACGAATGGATAACTGACGCCGATCAATTTCCTAACTACCCACATGCCACTATTCTCTCCTCCAAGGAAATCTGATCGTGCCAATATTCTCGGGAGGTGATGGGATGCTCAAATTATTTTAAAAACTTTATAGTTTTTATTTTATTTTATTTACAATATGACAGCTGAGTAAACGTCAATTTAAATCGGCGAAATAAAAGTTACAATCATGTTGTGGTTGTATAATGCCTCTCGGCATAAAAATAACTACTTCCTGCTTCATTCATCGACCCTTTTACATCATTTCACAATCTGTATAGGAAGTTTAAATTAGTTTTGAAACTTAATAAGATTACCGATAAGGTCGACTATAATCTTCGTCGGTGTCTTGGTGTGGTTTCCCAACCTTTATCAGCAACTTTCATGAGTTTTAAAACATTTTAACATCTCCGAGAACAAGTTTCAAAATCTTGTAAATTGTCCAACATGCAGATCAATTACTTGTTTTAGTTGGCTCTTTATGGGCAGTATAGGAGGTTTTCAAAACCTTATCAGGGATAATTAATACTTTCAAAAGTGATAGTATTAGCCAATGATAACAAGGACTTTCCTTTGTGACATTTGATAACTAATAACTAACTTTTATTAGTTATGTTTTAAACAAACCTTTATCAGCTCCATGTTAGTCACGTAATTTTTTGAACACTTCACAACCGACCACTTTTGAGTTGTAACTTGTACTCTTTGAATAGTCATCGGTGTAAAATGATGAATTTGAAATATTCTTTTACTTCTTCATCGAAACTCTTTTAACCACAGACTTTTTAAGTTGCCAATGTTTACTTGCAGCTTCTTAATATTTATATGTATTATCTTTATTGATAATTTAAGAATAATTTTTAACTTCTACCGAACCACCAATATAAGAATGATATTGTGGAAACCAAAATTATCTATCACACCCTTATGTAAAATGAGGGGTGAGAATCCCAATGCCAATGCAAGTTCCAAAACTTGAAAAGTATCCAACTTTATTGCGTGAAATCTTCATAAAACTTGTCTGAGGCCTGCGAACGTGACAAAGGAGAAAAACAACATAACTTTTGACTAAGATAGTATTTTCTCACATAATCTTGGCAGATTGTCAATAATGATGTCATGAAAGACCCCATCAGATCATTTTGCTTTTGCCTTCATAAAAACTCCCATTTTAATCGTTTATGTAAACTACCGACAAGAAATCAAAAGTTTAAAATCTCCCAAATCATGAGACGTCTTGATTTGGAAACTTGCCAGATTAGGCAAAATGGAGTTGTGAACACCGCCATAAAAATAAAATTTCCCCATTTATCACAAATCTTGATATTTAATTGTTTACATAAAATTTGTCAACCTGTATGACATTTTTGGGAGCTCAAACTGGAACGATGGGCGATTCTCTTTCAGATTTGAGAACTTATTTGATTCTTTAGGATAATTAGAGCACTTATGAGTATGAGTGATTCAATGTAGGGATTTTGACACAAAAATGTTAAAAATTGGCAAGTTGAAAACGAGGCCAACAAGTTGCAGTTTTGCTAAAGTTCTATATGAATCTTTTATAGTAATGCACATGACCCAAGAAGCTTCTAACATCGATTCAAGGTTTTTGGGGCTCCAATTGCATTGTGAATTCTATCTTTTTCAAGTCCACCTTTATGCCTTTAACATAAATGTGATGGCCCAAGACAAATCCTTGATCAACCATGATGAGGCATTTCTCATGTCTAAGAGATAGTTGATGCTCTTCACATCATTTTAAGACTTTATCTAAGATTTGAAGGGCCTTATTAATAGTGCTACCATGGACAATGAAATCATCCATGTAAACCTCCATGCAGTCATTCACTAGTTCAACAAAAATGGTAGGCACAACCCATTGAAAGGTAGTCGGCATGTTAAAAAGTCCAAAAGGAAGAACTTTATAAGTGAAGGTTCCTCATGGGAAAGTAAACATGATTTTATCTTGGTCCTTTATAGCTACCTAGATTTGGTTGTAATTGTTGAATCCATTGAGGAAGGAGAAGTAGGTTTTCCCAGCCAAGTTATCAATAACTTGATCAATAATAGGAAAGGGAAAGTAGTCCCTATAAGTGGCTTTGTTTAGTTCTTTGTAATCCATGCGAACTTGCCACTTTAAAAAAAGGAACAATGAGTGGTGACACCCATTTGTTGTCTAAAATTGGATACATGAATCCCACTTGCTCTTGGAGTTTTTCTATTTTAGTCTTAACTATGTCTCTCAATGCATGGTTGAGTTTGCGTTGTGGTTGTCTTACTGGCCTTACATCCTTTGTATAAATGTGATGAGTACAAATGCCTGGGTATATCCCCTTCATGTCTTTGTAATCCTAGGCAAAGGATTTGGTATGAGAGATAAGGATGTCAATAATTTAAGTTCTTGTTAATTAGTCAACTAGTTTATGTTCAAAGTCTTCCTTGGTAGGATCATGATTTGTTTTGTTCCCGGATGGTTAGAGGAAACCATTTTAGTTTCACTCATCAATGTGTTTAGAGGGAAATAATGTGGTTGCAACATGTGAAAGGTAGTGATGTCCTTGTAGAAATTGTCACCTCTTGGAATTACATTTGATAAAGGATAATGAAATGCCTTAAGAAAGTCCTTTTGGTTATCCTAGGAAATTCAATGATACTCATTTATAGAAGAGATTGTAGATCTACATCCTTGTCAAAATTCAAATCATTGCTTGATTCTAGGTTGTCATATAAATTTGGATCATCCTCTAATTCTTCTGCATACTATTTTATGGTGAACATGCTAGGGAGGCAATGTTTTCTTGGATACCAATTTGATTGGGTTCATCAAATTAAACATAGTTGTTAAGAATTGGGGATGGTTTGGAAAGGGGATATAAGGATAACTTCTTAACATTAATCCCATTTGATATCATCGTTCCCCTAGATTTGTAATCTATAAGGATAACTGTTGCTAACCATAGTCTACCTAGTATAAAAGTATAGTCATCCTTCAAAGTTTGAGATTGGAATATTAGGAAGTCTACCGGATATTCCTAGAACTCAAATGTAATAGGTATGTTTTCCATAACACCTTTTGGAATTGCAACTGATTGATAAACCATCCATAAAATGGTATTTGTGGGTTGCAATCTTGTGAGGGACAAAGTCTCCATGACTTCCACAATAATAAAATTAACATTTTCTCCAAGGTCCACCAATGCATTAGAAATTTCCATACCCCAATAGACACAGTAATCATAGGGCTACCTAGATCACCGTATTTAGGTGGAAGAAACTTTTCTAAAAGCAGGTCAGCTAAATCATTATCTACTTGGATAGTATTGGGTTGCTTCCTCTTCTACTTGGAGTTTTTTATAGAGTCATTTGACGAGTTGATTAAGCTCCAAAATCTCCTTAATGGCTTGTAGTAGGTAGAGGAACTTAAATGTTTATCCTTTTTAATTCTTGAATTAGGCTAGAATAAGTTAGGAGTATAGATTCTAGAGGAGGCTTCAATGTTTTTGTCTTCAATCTTTTGGAAATATGGCATGCTCTAAAATAATTTTGGATTATGGCTCTAGAAGAGTGTTATATGCTAGATTGTTTTTTATTCCAAAGTTGGGTTCCAAAGTAGCTCCAAAAGGTACCTTTGAAGGGCCTCTTAAAGGATGCTTTGGAATGGTTCTAGGAGGCAACTTTGAAGAGCCTTTAGATGGATGTTCCAAAGTAGCTTTGGGAGGTGACTTTAAAAGGCCTTCTAAGGGATGATCTAGAGTAGCTCTGGAAGGTGACTTTGAAGGGACTCTAGAAGAGCGCTTTGGGTTGACTCCAGGAGGCACCTTTGAAAGATATTTGAAAGAAGACTGAGGTTTGAAGTTGATGGACTCCATTACATTTCTAGGGAATATCACCTCCTCGTTGTCTGCAATCTCTATTATAGTTGGTTGAGAAGGTTTGCAAGGTGTTTTCCCTTATCAGAACTAAATACTTCCACAGTGTATGATGTTAATCTCAACCATATTTTATTGCTTGATAGAATAGATAGGAGCAACTTGTTTGTTATTTTTAGGATATACTACTAGCTAGGTAGGAAGTTTAAGTTGTGTGACTATATCTATTTGAGATTGATTCTCTATGTTTTGGGATGGAGGCAACAAGGTTGTTGTTGGTTCTGCATGTGTCACGGTCCTTGGTAAAATTGATTGTATGCTTAATTCTAATGAGGTGTTGCATTAGCGGGTTTCCATGGTTGTTGTGGTTGATTAGGCCATTGGAAACCAGATCAAGGTTGATTGGTCCATTATTTGGGTTCCCAAGAATAAGCCCCCAATTGTTGTGGTGCTTGAGAACTGGGCCACAATGCAGACTAAGGGTTATTATTCCATTTTATAGGTGGGTGCAAGTAGAGTTGATTAGAGGCTAGATTATATGGGAAATTCCTACCATGTCTTTGCCTTGTGTAGTTTAATTCTTCCTCAATAGGAGGAGTCTTTTTCTTAGAGTTTTAATTGCTTGTAGGAGTTTCACTAGTTGATGGGATGATTTTTGTTGAAAATTTAGAAAATGTCTATTTATCCAAGGGGCATTCTCTCAAAAGATGCCTGTTCCTGCACCTAGGATAGTAAATAGAAAGAGTTTTAGTATTTTTGTTTCTGGCTTGCATTCTATCTAGGGAAGTATTTAGCTAGACTAAAATATCTATTTTCAAGTTTGTAAGCTCTTCCATTAGCTGTCCTATTTCATTATCTCCCTTTACTAGGTGAGACTTTCTAATTCCACCTTTTGTTCTTAAGTAATTTTTGCACATTTCAAAGATGTTTGGGAGACTTAACTTTGTGAGATCCCCTTTTCCCATAAGATCAAGGGAATGCCTCGATTCCTCTTCTGGACCTCTCAAGAATATTGTCTTTATAGGTTTAGGGCTCAACACATGTACACACCACCTTAGGAAAAAGAGGAACCTATCTAAATAGTCTTCCATACTCTCATCCTCTTTTTGTTTTAGGCAAAAAAGCTCCTCTTTTCTATCCCTCACTAACAATAGTCTTGCTATTTATCTATAAATACCATTTCCATTGCATCCCATAAGTTAATGGACCCAAAGGTTATTCCCATGAACCAACACATTGCCAAGACCTTTAATGTGGGGTGAAACAACTTGAGTTTCTGATTGCTAGTTTTATATTCATAAGATTTCATAAGAGTTTTTGTAGGGATTAAATAGATATATAATTATGGAGATAGAAGAGAATAAAATAAGAAAAGCAACATCATGCAAAGACATGTAAAGTGATGTCCTAGTTCAACTGAAACCTCAACTAAAAATTAAATACAGAAGTTTGTTAATCAATTAATACAGGAGAGTGTTTGAACATAAAAGGTGGAAGATAATTTCCAAATGACTACTCCTACTAGGAGTCTATTGCATAAGGAGTTATTTCTTATGATTAATGTTTTGAAGGATGATTGATAGCTGTATCATTTGACTGCTACATGCAAGAGAACAAGGCATGATCAACTATAATTTTGTTGCTAGTTATGATCTCTTTTTTGAGTCTTAAGGTTCTAGAGAAGGGTCCTTAGAGACATGCCTTAAAAGGTAGCTAGGATTGAGGGACATATATTTTTCATGGGAGATTCTTCAAAAAGGTTTAAATTTATTGGAGATTAGTCGCTACATCCAAGAGATGTTTAAATCAAAAAATAAAACTAATACGTGTTTTCCATGAATGATAGTTAGGGGAAAAGACCCAATAGGTGAGATAGTTCCAATGGTTGCGATAATATTTGTGCATTTAAGGCCCAATATTTTTAAAAGTTTAGTACTAGTAGTTGTGACTTTAAGGTTGTTAGTGTTACTATAAGTACTAATAATTGAATGAAATGTGCCCTTTAGATTTAAAAAGAAACCAATCATGTGATGCCACATCAGCGCACCAACAAAACATGACTTGATGCACACCTATTGGTCCACCTTTTTTTTGGGGAACTATTTGACACCTCAACAAAAAGCATGTTGATGTGCCATCATATTTGATGATGTGGCCCTGAAACCTTAGTTATAAGCAAGGGCCTCGCCAAGTAAACTACTATAAATTTTTTGGAGTGATTCAAAATTGCCATGTATGATTTTGAGAGGCGTGAAGTTAGGGTGCTCAACTACTCGGTCCTCTCTCGTAGACGAATTCAATTTGATTTCAGGAATCAAAGTAGACATGTTTGCAATTTTTTTTGAAAAAATACCTATTTAGGTAACCAAAAAAAGACAATTTTTTTTTGAAAAATTACCTAATTAGATAAATAAAATGCAATTTAAAAAAAAAAGTCTAATTTAGATAAACAAAATGTAATTTAAAAAAAAAATGCCTAATTTACTACATACACAAAAGGCAATTTTTTTTTTTAAACTTTAAAAGGAATGCATATATTACTTTAAAAAAAAATGGAAATATTAAAACCTTATTAAAATTTATTAAAAAAACTGAATTTATTAATATTTATTAATAATACTAAATTAAAAAACTATAATAAAAAAATTTAATTAAAGAAATGTAATAAAATAAAAAACAATATGAAAAAACTTAATTAACAAGTTTCTATTAATATTAAAAAAAGATTATAAAGCCGCAAGCACGGGGTTAAAAAGGTTAATTTTTTTCGCAGGGTTTGAAGATGCTGAGCGAGGGCACGAGAGAAGGTCTGATGGAGTAGCAGAGAGGGCCAAAAAACGATCCAAACAAAAGTTTTGAAATAAAACAGTGAGGGCAAGGAGGCGGCGGAGGGCCGTGGAGGCCACAGAAGCCCCTAAAGAAATTTTTTATTATTTTTTTTATTTACAAAAATTTAATTTGTTAAAAAATTTTAAAACTTTGAAATTTTTTTAAAGCTTGAAGAGTTTTATTTAAAGTTTTAAAAAAAGATTTTGAAATTATTTAAAACTTTTAAAACTAACCTGCATGTAGGAAGAGCGAAAAACCTGATTTAAAAAAAAAAACAAAAATTTAATAAACAAAAAATAGAATAGATTTTTTTCAAACCCTAGAAAGTATTTTAATTTTAAACGGAAATGAAATTGCAATTCTAGAAAGCAGAGGTGGCGCCCTGAAATATTTTAAACTAGATAGAAATAAAAAAGATTAATTTTAATTGTGACCAGGGCTTGGGGCCCAAAATAATTAAAAATTATTTTGTTAACACAGATCTAAACAACTTTTTCCTGCACAACAAAAAAACTTCTCTTCTTCTCCTCTCTGAGTTCTCTCCGAGCTTCAAAATAAGGATGGCACCTTCAACAATTCCACTCACAATTTGTATTAGTAAAAAATCTGCTCTGATACCATTGAAAGGAAATTAAAGAGCAAGGAAAGGACTAATCAAGTATTTGAGTATTGTTTGAAGTAATTTTACCATTCAAAGAACACAAACCAGAATCATACACCAAGATCAACAATGGAGATAAGAGTTTTGAAGGGGGAAAAATAAAGGAAAACCCCCAATGTATGGAGATGACAAGAAGCCTTGAAAAATTACAAAGAGAGAATTCAGTGAATGTGAGAATGATAGGTTGGAAAATATGAGAGAGAAGCATCTCATAGAGGGGAGAAGAGGAGTTGCATGTAACTCCCATATGCCATCTATCACATAAGTGTGTGCAAAGTGTCAACCTCACAAGGAGGTAGCTAACTCCTAAATATTCCTCCAAGAGGAATGTGTACGTGAGTCATCCTCACACGTGTGAGGATACTCACATGAGAAAATACTTTGTATTATAAACACAAGTATTTAAGAGATGAAAAATAAATAATAATCTTTACCTTTACCAAGTAAAGATTAATATTCTAACAGGTTGTGGTAGTGGTTTTGTTTATGGTTTCTTTATCTTTAGTTAAAGTTTGAGGTTGATTGGATAAGTAAAAGTTGGTAATTTGGATTGAGAAGTATCTACAGGTTGATAGTGTGTTTAGTTATAACTATTTCTATTTGTTGATAGTGTGTTCAGTTGTAACTATTTCTATTTGCAAAAGGTTTATTTTGGGTTTGTGACAAAGGAGAATATTTGGGAAGGTTGTAATAACCGTTGTGGAGATATGTGGTGTATCTCGTGGAGATTCTCCATTGTTTAACCATTGTAATTTGTAAGTTTTTTATTTTCAACCGACAACGCATTTCATGTAGTTTCAGGCTTTGCGCCATCTTGAGACAAATGCGGATCATGTGAGGAGCTTGAGGATTATATATATATATATATATATATATATATATATATATATATATATATATATATAGAGAGAGAGAGAGAGAGAGAGAGAGAGAGAGAGAGAGAGAGAGAGAGAGAGAGATTTGTATCGGTTGAAAGCAAGCGAAGAAGACTAAGATTAAGTATAAGTGTTGAAGGTAAGTTCAACAATGAGGGAGTGAGATTTGAGAGGTAGAGTGTGGTAACTAGGAGTATGATGTGGGGTACAATATGAAAAGATCGAATGTGACATGTAAGAATGTTGTCTAGTGGTGAGAACTAAATGTACTTGTACTTGAATCATTGTGTAGCCCATGCAACATGTTTGTGGTAAAATTTTGAGGTTATATTATACTAGAAATCATTATGTGACTGCTTTCAACAAGTCTAGAAGTGGTGTTTCCATAGTTTAGTGAGTGTTTTGCATGTAGGGAGCCCATGGGGCTACTATCCATCTGTGTGATCTTGTTGTAATCAAATGGTTGCAGCCTGACACGTAAGAAGCCCCATTGTGGAAAATCTTGAGGTTGTAATTAATTGATAATCATAAAATGTGGTGTTTTATGTATCTTGTGATGGTTTGTGGGTGATTTATTGTTGTGAGTTTCATAGTTGGACAATCCTTTGTTGGACCCTCCTACCATGACTGCATCAGTTTTTTCTGTACCTTCAATTCATTGTGTCCTTTGTACATAACCAATTTGAGGGAGAACATATATTACATTTCTTATTGTTATGATCATAGTGATATATTTATGACAGTTGTGATCATTTCCCAGTACCATACAAAGCTTTATCACCATATCCAAATGAAGCATGTTTCCACATAATCAAAACCCTTATCATGTTATCTTCAAAGTTAGATCTTATTTTGCATGGTCTAGGTCCTTTGAAACCTTATCCACTTAGTTGGAATCCTTCACATTTGTTTGCTTGGCCAGAGCCCTTATCCATTTTCTAAGAGTCCTTCACATTTGTTTTCTTGGTTGGAGTAATACCACTTTTTGCTTAGTTGGAATCTCACCCTATCCTTTTTACTTTCTTGTAAAAAATTTAGCAAGTTGTGCTTTCTCATTTTGAATTCTTGACAAATGCTACTCATTTAAAAAACTTTTATATGCTTGTAGGTTCTCAAAATGTAGCACTCATTGCAAGGAGAGTACACACAATTGACATCCATGATCTGCACACTTTCAGTAGATCTATATCCTTTGAGTGTCTAAAAAATATTTAATTTCCATGTTAACTACTTGATTTTACTTTGATATGTATTCTCATAGTAGTTCATACATGTAAGTCAAAGTGGAGACAAAATGTAATGCTGAAAATCACATCCCCATTCCCTTTTCCCTTATGTTTTGGGCTCACAATGACTAGGTTGTTCTTTATGCACCAACTAGTGTGTAAGATGGTGTATTTCAAATAGAAGCTGGCAAATGGCATTATCCTACCCCTATCCTATTACCACTCATCCCCAGAAATTAATCCCAAGCCTAGATCCCGCATTTTTCACCCTAGTTCAAGTCTACGAGTGCAAAATTGATCTAAATCATTTCCACGTCTGCATCTAAACCTCAAATTTTAAAATTTCAAACCTTGTCAATATTTTCATTTGTTATTATGAGTTGAATAAAGTGTGAATTATTCCAACTTGATCACTAGGGCGGTGTATTTAAGGACAAACCCTAATTCAAAAAGAATCATCTAGGATTTATCTAGCACATATCTAGAAATCTTTTAAATGCATCTAGAATTCAATTACACATGTAAAAAAAGATTACATCATCATTGCATCATCATCCTATGAGCATATTGTGTGTTTGCTTGTTCTTGACCTTGCTTTATCATCATCAAATCAGTCCATCCAAGTGTCTAATTGAGGAGAACATGACCATTGTAATTCAACAAATTTCTTAGAGGTGTTCCTTATCAAATTCAAAGCACATAAATAGAGGTAAACATGTTTCTATCATTAGTTCTCAACTAGATCAAGTCTGTGAATCATGCATGTTAATTATGTATAGAAGTTTAGATTTGCACTTGTGGAGATCATTTCCACACCTGCATAAATGAATGAGAATGATGCACAATCAAATTTCTAAATCAATGACAACCATCTAATTATAGGTATTAAATTCGGCATCATGGTGAATGGATTTCTCACATTTGCATGATGGTATCTTCATTGGACCTAAAGCTAAGTACCCTTGCATATAATTTAATTAATTTTCATATTTATTATAACATTTATTACAATATCTAATATTAGTCCTAGCTCATATATAGGTTGATTGTTTATATAATTGCTCTAACTATTTAATTAGCCTAAATATTAATGTGAGGTGTTATTTTCCCTTACAAATAAAAAAACTTGTTTTAATAGGTTTAATCCTTAGTATTAAATATTATAAAAGAAAATAAACTTTCCCTAAGATTAGTCTACGCTAACCCAATAGAATGCACACATAAGTACAATTAAACTAGACTAATTAATTACGAGGGAGGATTTGAATATTGTGATACTATGCGACAATTATTAAATTTGAGAATGTAAATAGAAATAAGTGTACTTAGCTCTATAACTGATGAATGCAACAAGTCTAATGTGGATCTGAATTTGATGTGTCTCAAGATCAAGAACAATGAGTAGTTGATTGGTAATCACCTCAAAATCATAGTATTCTTTTGATATTGTATAGAGATGAATTCAGTGATTAGGTACAAATCTACAAATGTAAACTTGTCTTACAACTATGAACTTGTCTTGTGTGATTTGCAGACAACTTTGGTTCAATTCATGTAATGTGTCTTGACTTCCTCTATCCTCTGATATCTAATGGACTGGGGGTTTTTTAAAATACTTTTTTAGAGTTGTTGTTATGTTACTAGGGACATGTTTTTCTAGGTTAACCCTTAGAAATGTGTATGAATAATTAAAAACATCAATCTCCAATCGTGCAAATGTTCCTTTGAATGCTCGTGCAGAAGTAGATTTCTTTTACTACACCACTTGGTGTAGTCGAAACTAAACTCTCTAATGAAAGGCATTTGGTTTTACAACATTTCTTATACTCAAAAATTTCCATAACAAAAGAAAACTTGACATTCAAATTTTGACCATTCAATGGGCTTAAACAACCACAAAAAATAAAAGAGAACAACCAAAATTATGATTTCAAGAGTAAAATTTCTTATAGATTGCCAACATGAATCAACACAAACATAACTTACAGCTATAACCATAGACTAATACTCAGACTTCATGGAGATTGATGCAAGAGATGTCCCATCCCATCAACAACACGTCTTAAAAACTCTAAAGAGCTACTATAGCGATTAGCACTATGCTCAAGCACCAAAACTAACTAAAGGATTACACATCAGAGTCATTTGAATAGCGACCCTTACAAAAGGGGTAACAACTCACACAAGGTCGATGACAAAATTCATTATTGAAAAATCACAACTCTCAGATGCTTAATATAGGGAGTCACCAACATTAACACTATCCCCCCAGATTGACCCACATCTAGGTATGAAGTAATAGATTTTGATGACTGGGGGATAAGCCAAGGATTGTGGGCCCCAACGACAACCCTCTTAGGAAACAGGATTTTAGTCGACCAACAGAGAAATACAAATGTGTGGGTCCCAATAACTTGGAATAAAGGTGTATACTTTAGAATGTGGGCCCCTAGCAGAGAAACTATAAGGAAGCGCTCAATCTTTGAGTTGTCTTTTATGAAATATTCAAATATGTGGGTGCTAATTGGAAGGGTGTTCAATGCTCCTACAACACCAATTCAAATGTGTAAATGTGAACAATGTGTGAGATTAGGAGATGATTAGAATGAATGCATTTAATGTCTTTATTTACAAGGGCATAGCAACACATTGTTGTAAAATTGTGTTTAGTCAACGATAGGTAGAAAGTGTATAGGTGGGAGTTGGCCAAATTTGAATTTAATTTTTTTTATTTGGGCAAGACGAGTCCATGGTCGTGAGGAAGTCCCCATGACCGTAAACTCATCTCGGAACATAAAAGAGGCTAGATCACAGTGCATAACGTGTACATGGAACTCTATGTATGCGTATGTGTGATGAATACGTGGATAGGGCAAATGTATAAGGATTTAGGGTAAGTGTATAGGAATGTGTAATGGATAGGTAGATAGCATAGGGTAGGGAACCTGACTTTGCAAAAAATATCGCCAGTTGTCAATATGTCTATGTATCAAAGCACTCCCCTCAAAATAGGCACAAAACTAAATGGGAATGACATGGATATGCAAATTTCACCATTACATTTTGTCCCCACTTTGAGGTTTATGTGAATCCTAGAATGATCATGCATCTAACAGTATGTAGCACTCACAAACGTGCATGCAAAGTAAATATCTCAGGCAATCAAAGGATATCACCATAAGGTCCATATAAAGTAATAGCTCCTACTAATTTATGATTGTGCATGTTTGCGTCACAACCCTTATTTTCTGATATTTAATAAATATTATTAATAATATTATTTAATCAAATGTTGACTAATTACTACTGTGTTTGTGATAGAAACACTCTCTTGACAGAGGGAGAGTATCATCAAGGCAAAGGGAATTTAGCCGACCGAAGGTGAAATATGGTGAAGCAAATCTGCACACACCACATAGATTTCATATAGATTAAATATTGCATTGAATTTTAGAATACTTTATTCATGGAATAGACTATGTAAATATTAGTCGCAAATAAATTTAATTACATGTAAATTGCTAATTAGAAATATATGGATTTTCAATTATGCATTTCAAAAAGATCCTCTTACTTCAAAATTATTTGCTTGAGTAATTATTTTCTATTTTTGCCACAAGGATGAAGTGGCAATGAAGGAATCCTGGGGAATTGATTTTTTTTTTCCAGTTTTCTAAGATTGAGAGACCAATTTTAGAAAAAAAGAGAGATAGTGAGAGAGTGGAGTTATTTGGAATTTATTGCTTGTTCTATTTTGTGACTGTGAGTTATGGAGAAATTGAATGCATTTGCTTTCAATTCTTGAGCGTGCATTTTCAAAAGATGCTTTGTATAATATTTAAAGGGAAAAAGAGAAGGGGGAATGGTGAAGATGGTCTATGGCATCCTCATCAATTCTTTGTTTTCCTGCATTGAACACATGAAACGAGATGGAAGAAAATAAGTAGGTGTTCGGTAAGAGGAAAATATATTTTTCTGTAAATTGATTTGATTTTTTTTATATTGATCATTGTTCAGAGTCTCATTTTATTTCTTGGAGAACTGTGAGATTATATTCACCAAATGTTTGTATGAGAGACTTTTTTTTGGTTTTCTAAAGGTAGATTAGTTGAATACCCTGCTGTATTGAAACATTTCACTGTATATTATTTTACCTTGCGCATTGATCCTAGTTGCTGCATTTAATATTTATATAGCACATAATGCCCCACCAAGGAACCTAGAGGATAACACAACTAAGCTTACAAAAAGGTCAAATATATATTTTTTAAAATGAAAGAAATAAAAATAATCATATATTTATTCATAACATTTAAATTAAGTTTTATCCTCTAGGGTTCCACGGCTACATTACTAACGAACTAAAACAAGATCTAACCAACATTATGAATTAACTAACAAACACAGTTCATTCTAAGTCTAATTGCATCAGATGAATACATACATACAATTTCATATTAGATCATTAGATAAATAACATCAAGATCCTGCACATAGGATCACAAGTACATAAACAAGTTCCTTTAGAAGAGAGTACAACATTACATTGTTTACAATATCGCTATCCAGATTACATTGGAGTACATACATCAAGATAACAATACATGATTCAATTCATATACATGACTAGAAAAAGATCATAAGTATCTGTCTCCTCAAGCTAGAGTAAGATCTAAAATTTGCCATTAAAGGTACATCCTTCTCACACATGAACAACAACAAGGGAAACCAATGGAGATAAAAGCACAACCACCTGACCATGTGGAACCCTAAGGTCCACCCCCCGTGCTAGGAGATAACATAAGGTCCCACTACAACAAACAGTCAGGTAAATAGTAGACTATAAGGAACAAGGACTACACATGACTCCTACAACACAGGTCAATATCACAAGAAACTCAACAATACTTCCAGAGGCAACCACACACAAATGGGAAGATCTCAACTAGGGAATGCTAGGCTGCAGTAGGGCTGAGTGTCATCGCATGGTCCTAACATGGATTATCCTGATAGTCTATAGCTAGACGCCGGCCCCCATCCATGGGTTATCCTGACAGTCTCTCGCTAGGCGCCGACCCCCATCTATGGTTATCCTGACAGTCTCTTACTAGAAATCAGCCCCAGAGGGTGACACATGTAGAACCAACATTCCTTTCGTGAGGACAAGGAAGTTGACTTGCCAACCATGACCTTCTCATCCCATCCTTAGCCTGAACGAGCACTACAAGCATGGGTGAGGCATCCAATTATCTTTATTAGTGTGGAAACTACCCAACCCTCTAAATTTATTATTAAGTTATCACTGGATTAACAACTTCCAATGGGTTATCCTGACAAGCCACTTTGGGCGCTAACCCCACATTGAAAGCCACTACCCCTTCACTGCATCTAGATTCACAAAGCCCAAAACATAAAACAAGCATGAACTATCACATTTCTCAAAATATACATCATTTCACATTACACAGAGCAAGGTATTCCCATCTTGCATAATCATCATAATCACATGAATAAGTACATTGGGCAAGGCACAAACCATCTTGCACATATATCATACCAACATGAATAGGAGACAATATTTCAAGAATGCATTTTATCCAACTCACATGATGCACACATAGCCAACCCCCACACAATCACACCCTCCTAGGCCTCTAGAAACAACTTCTCTAAATGACACAACACTTGACACCATTAAAAACACAATGGTTTCACATCACATTCACTCTCAAAGCAGATCATAAACTAAGATCCTTCATCAATACTTCAATTACAATATCACAAATGCAACATATAATATGATTTACTAATTATGGGTCTTAAGGAAAGTAACATTAATCCAAGCATGATCAATCACCTAACAATTATAAAGTGAATCTATCTCATCAATACATAACTGTAACTTTCTAACCACCAGTAGCAGTTACAATATGATCATAAGATATACGTGTCCATGAGTAACAATATTTTAACTAATAGTTCCCAAGACTTATTTTAGTTTCATTTAATTAAAATGATTGCGAACAACATGCAAATAACCCTAAGGCATACAAATTAAACACAACAATTATTTAAATGCAATCCTTATCACAGTGAGGGACTATCACCACAATTAAAATCATGCAATAGAGTATTAATAACCATAACACATGAATGCTATACTGATGGCTACAGAATCCACTATTTACATTAATATAGATTTCATTAATAATCTAGACAATTTTGAAAATACTATTAAATATGACTGTATAAGCAAGACTAAAAGCCTATAATATTAAAATGCTATAAATATCTTACACTAGTTAGATTCACAAGATACAAACCCTGAAGCTATAATGAAAGAACCTTGTTCTAAGGTTAGCTTGAGAGGAAAGGAATACAGAACAACAAAACATTCCTATAGATCTAACATCTTCATCAAATCTACCACACTTTTAACCACATGCATATGATAGGATCATAACACATTTAAAGGATGGTTCAAACCAAGTCGATAGGGCACAAGTAAAAGAACAATTTTTTTCTAGGTTTTACCAAATTTAGTTCAACACACGAATAGGAAGAGAGAAGCTTAGGTTGCTATGGGAAAGCTTAAGTGTCAACTTGATCAATCTTCTATAAACCACTACTACATTGGTCCTATGAATACCAAAATGATCATACCTAATACATAGTTCTTCTAGAGGTGTCTATACCTCATAATGATTACCAAGCTTGTTAAAATCCCTTACCCAACACTAGTATTAATAGAATAAACCAATACAAAGCATTCTAACCTGCTAACATACCAAGTCTAGGATTACGAAAGGGTTGATTGAGTTCAAGACATAAATATGATACATACATTTTCTCAACAACAAGGTTAATAAGAACGTGACATTTCTTAAGCACAAATTATAAACATGCCCTATACAACTAATGAGCCACAACATCCGTAAAGGACTTTATTATCACATCAAAATTCACTTACAACATTGCAAACACATGAAATCAGGACATACTAATCTATGCCTCAGGAAAACCTCGACAACATGACCCTATTACGACCACTGATACAACTTACACAAGTTCCATTTACCTTATACAATTCCACTCGTAATCAATTAATTTCTAAAACAAACTTATAAATCAAATCTTGAATACATTGTTTACAAACCAAATTCCAACCTATTAATCAATTTTCAACTTAACAATACTATTACAAAGAAATTGTAGTAAAATCAATATTAAATTCATCAACAATAATTAAGAACCATGTCAACTCTCATTTAATCATATTAAACAAAATATAGTAATGTATATATATATATATGTATGTATGTATGTATGTATGTATGTATGTATGTACTTTTGTGTAACAATTAATAAGATATCAGTCGTAAGGTTTATGCAATTTTGGTTAGACAGTTATACAAAAGACCGAGGCATAGACAAGGTCTGTGAACTGTTTGACAGTTGTCTCAAAGAGATGTCATCTCTTGGATCGAAATGATTGCAGGATACACAGAATGGATTTGTAGATTTAATAACAACAACAAAGATGGCATAGGAATTGTCTATCACTAATTGATACATATCTCTGAATTGACAAACTGGGTAATGCTAATTTTGGGATATGATTTTCATAGATAAGAGCTGAATCTTATATAAAATTTTTAGTGAAACCCAGTTTGAATATAAAATGTTATTGGTGACACAACTAACTATTTTAACAGAGATGAAATGGTTGAGAGGTAGACAATCACAAAATATTCATATCTCTAAAATGACAAACTGGGTAAGGCTGATTTTTAGATATGATTTAGATAACCAGGTCGTACACCATATATAAACGATTTAGAAGAACCCAGTTCGTAAACTAAAGTTATGGCTGACACAACAAACTATAAAAACAAAGATGAAATGGGTGAGAGATAGGCAGTCACAAAATATTCATATCTCCAAAATGACAAATTGGGTAAGACTGATTTTCAAATATGATTTAGATAACCAAGTCATGCACCATATAAAAAAAATTTAGAGGAACACAGTTTGTAAAAATAAAGTTATGGTTGACGCAATAGACTGTAAAAATAGAGATGAAATGGGTGAGAGATAGACAGTCACAAAATATTCATATCTCCAAAATGACAAACTGGGTAAGGCTAATTTTCGGTATGATTTGGATAACTAGGTCGTGCACCGTATATAAACAATTTAGAGGAACCAATTTCATAAAAATAAAGTTATGGATAATGAAAAAGATTGGGTTCAGAATATGTAGAAGAGAATTCACAAAATAATATAAAGCTTGCATATTACAAATTCATTTCACTAAATCTAATGCAACAATAAATCAGATTCATATCTTAGTCCATACCTGAAATATTACTTCTATCACATCTTCACAAAATTCCCAGCTCACATCCATTTCCCCCCCAAGTCTCTTCTTCTAGAAGATATGTTTTATGGTGCCAAAAGAAAAATGAAAACTTTTTGAGAGAGACAGAGAGATCATGAAAACATAAAACATATTCTGCTATTTTAAATGCACGCTCCTCCCTCAAATTATGTCTTCATATTTCAAAATAAAGTTGAGCATGCATAACCACCCCCATAATTTCTTCCAGAAGATTCTCCTTATTAAAGGCAATAAATTCTGCCTTCATTACTTTCTTACAATTTGCTATTTTTAACCAGACAAAAATAGTTTCTTTCTACTTTTCTAAAATTGGTCTCTCACTCAAAAGAAACAATTATTTCTAAGATTCCCTCTTGAGGTGCATAATTGCCACTTCCTCCAAGTGACCTAAATGGAAAATAATTACTTAAGACAATAATTTCTCTTTGATTTTATTTATTTTAGAATTTGCTATATATATAAGTTTTTATGACAACTCATAAATATTATGAATTTATTTTTATTGCCACTAACAAAACATTTACTTGTTTATATAATATTTTCATTTTAATTTTATCAATTATATTCCCATTTTAATAACACTTTATTTTTCCTCATTATAATTATTATTATTTATTGACCGTAAAATAGAATATAATATAATTTCCCATAAACTTAAATTTACATAAAAGCATCTATATTTATTTATTTTTCAAAAGTGCCTTCTTAACTTACTAATTTTATTTTAATGCAACAATTAACCTAAGCATTAATAAAACCATTCCAAACAAAATAACCCAAATGCCAAACAATACCTGACACTATGCACGATCGAAAAACATGACCACAACAATTGACTATCATGCCCATACAGACAACACTGACTCGGTGCAAAAATGGATACTCATCCTTTTTAAGGATGATGGCTAACTAGGGGACCATATGTTATCTCCGTTAAATAGTTCCATTAGTTTTAAGGCACGCTAAGACATGAAAATTCAGGTGGAGTCGATGCCTGATACTTGCAACCTATAATACATAACACGATCTATGCACAAGTATAATAAATATCAAACAGTCACGAAGTGAAAGAGAATCCCAACGTCGTCAGATGCTCATGAATAAGTGGTACGACATTGTCTCTTTTCACACCACACAATAATCAGATCATCCTATAATACAAAATCAATCACATAAAAATCAATTCTAACTTATGACAATCATAGTAAGATCAACATCATAATCACCTGAATGTAAAACAATGTCCGAGCATATGAATTATCAGTGTCAAAAAAAAGATTATCAATAAAACATGCTAACTATCATATGAAACCACACATAAGGATAATCAGGAATGTCACCAATATGAATGTAGCATCTACCAACATCATATAATGTATAACATCAACTATCTAACATACCCTAAATATTCTATTATTTTACCTTCATCTTCATGCTCCTTAGCAAGACTATCTACACATCCAAGATGAGAATGGAGGGGCACTACATCCTCCCCCCTAAAACTTGAGTTACTCCTGGAAGTCATAGACTAGGATGGAAACATAACATATTAGTATTGCAATTTCTATTGCCAACATACGCATCCATATTAAGCCAATGTTCATAAGACAGGCACAATCATTCAATAAAGACAAGAAGGACATCAATTCCTCACCTTAAGACGTATCATGTGATCTACTTATAACCAATCACACATATTTTGAGAATTTCAAAAGATTTAGGGAATTGCATTCACATATTAACAAGGAAAAATACATCTCATCTCTTATTTCCACTATGGTTCCAACTAATTACCAAACATGCAAGTACAATTCTCTGTGGAGTCTTCCCTTGTACATACTATTAGAGGCTTGAAATGAACATGATAGAAACAACACTTAGCATGAAACGGGGCCAACAAAAACAAACATTCGGAATAGCCACCATAGAAATTAAAAAAAATGCAAACCCAAGTGGGGAAATAATCAAATTCAATCTTAAGTCATAAAATGCTGGCAATTTTCAACAATAAATCAAGTATAAAGAAAAGAGTTTTGGTGACCACTCCTATCATAAGAGAGTTCAAAGAAAACAAATTCACTGTTAGCCCACCAACAACACATGAAGCAACTATCAAAAATTCCAAAACAACCAATATTACAAACAAATCCACATCATGATGTGACTAATTTTAGCCACAAAAGAGAGTATCCACTACACAACACCCCAGGACTCAAAGTCCAGAATGCATTTGAGAATGTACACCAAACACACGGACAACTAAGTTTTCTGCATCTTCATATCTAAGCAAGTTTTATACAAAAATTTAAGGTAACACAGTTGCTACTTATATACAAAAATTTTCTATCATTAATGCAGTACAATTTCTTTTTTACCAAGCTATGAACATCTGCAATTACATCCTTGCGCAAGAAGATATTTACAAAGGGAATGTATGATGTCACACAGAAGAATAATTCAAAACTCTAATTGACTTACAATATCACATTCATGATCTCATGGGTCCAACACAATCTCCAATCTGATCTCTTGCACACGGTTCTTTCACAGGCATACACAATGATAACTTTCATAAAACACAATAGAACTTCCACATGAGGTCATGGCCAACTAGAAAATAGTTATCAGATTATCAAGCAACCACTTCAAGATACGCACACACGACAACTCCACATAATCCACATGACGATGCATGATGCCACCCAATGGTTAAATCACTCCAATACTTACACATATACAAAAATAATGCAATTAACATAAAGATGATATGGTGCTTCCACACCTATAGCTAAACATAACCCCCAAGTATGATTACTTCACCAAACTAGGGAACCCAAAACACCATTGACCTTTCACAACACCCCAGATAAAATGGGTATAGGATATTCACATCACTAGAGGGGCAATTCCACTCTCCTAATTATGTTCTCTAACAATAACCATGTTTCTTTCTTCTAAAGCACTAGAGACCACAAGATGAACTCAAGGCCTCAACAATTCAGCAAGCACTAGCATTTAGGAAATGTATATTGTCAGATATATCATCTAATTTTTTGAAAAGGAGAGAGAACACATAGCAGGCACATAAGTAAAACAAGGCATAAAGAATTTATTTCTTCCAGAATCAAAGAACAAGTCTGTAAATTTATCAACCTTCTAACGTCATACTAAGGCACATAGGTGTGAGGTACTATTATCGACTCGCCACAAGGAGAAACATGCTTAAGTTAGAGCAACAACAACAATCCAGAGATCCCAGTGTTGCAACCTAGGCTCTGATACCAAATGTAACGCCTCGCCAAGGAACCCAGAGGATAACACAACTAAGCTTACAAAAAGGTCAAATATATATATATTTTTTAAAATGAAAGAAATAACAATAATCATATATTTATTCATAACATTTAAATTAAGCTTTATCCTCTAGGGTTCCACGACTGCATTACTAACGAACTAAAATGATATCTAACCAACATTATGAATTAACTAACAAACACAGTTCATTCTAAGTCTAATTGCATCAGATGAATAAACACATAAAATTCCATATTATATCATCAGATAAATAACATCAGGATCCTGCATATAGGATCACAAGTACATAAACAAGTTCCTTTACAAGAGAGTACAACATTACATTGTTTACAATATCGCTATCCAGATTACATTGGAGTACATACATCAAGATAACAATACATGATTCAACTGATATACATGACTGGAACATGATCATAATTATCTGTCCACTCAAGCTAGAGCAAGATCTAAAATTTGCCATACAAGGTACATCTTTCTCGCACATGAACAACATCAAGGGAAACCAATGGAGATAAAAGCATAACCACCTGACCATGTGGAACCCTAAGGTCCAACCCCTATGCTAGGAGATAACATAAGGTCCCATTACAACAAATAGTCAGGTAGACAGTAGACTATAAGGAAAAAGGACTACACATGACTCCTACAACACAGGTTAATATCATAAGCAACTCAACAATACTTCTAGAGGCAACCACACATGAATGGGAAGATCTCAACTAGGGAATGCTAAGCTGCAGTAGGGGTGAGTGTCATCGCATGGTCCCGACTCCTAACATGGGTTATCCTAACAGTCTCAAGCTAGACGTCGGCCCCCATCCATGGGTTATCCTGACAGTCTCAAGCTAGGTGATGACCCCCATCTATGGTTATCCTGACAGTCTCTCACTAGACGTCGGCCCCATAGGGTGACACATGCAGAACCAACATTCCTTTCGCGAGGACAAGGAAGTTGACTTGCCAACCACGGCCTTCTCATCCCATCCTTAGCCTGAACGAGCACAACAGGCATGGGTGAGACATCTAATTATCTTTATTAGTGTAGAAACTACCCAACCCTCTAAATTTATTATTAAGTTATCTCTGGATTAACAACTTTCAATGGGTTATCCTGACAAGCCACTTTAAGTGCCGACCCCACATTGAAAGCTACTCCCCCTTCACTGCATCTAGATTCACAAAGCCCAAAACATAAACCAAGCATGAACTATCACATTTCTCAAAATATACATCATTTCACATTACACAGAGCAAGGCATTCCCATCTTGCATAATCATCATAATCACATGAATAAGTACACTGTGCAAGGCACAAACCATCTTGCACATGTATCATACCAACACGAAAAGGAGACAATATTTCAAGAATGCATTTTATTCAACTCACATGATGCACACATAGCCAACCCCCACACAATTACACCATCCCAGGCCTCTAGAAACAACTTCCCCAAATGACACAACACTTGACACCATTAGAAACACAATGGTTTCACATCACATTCACTCTCAAAGCACATCATAAACTTATCCTTCATCAATACTTCAATTACAATATCACAAATGCAACATATAATATGATGCACTAATTATGGGTCTTAAGAAAAGTAACATTAATCAAAGCATGATCAATCATCTAACAATTATAAAGTGAATCTATCTCATCAATACAGAACTGTAACTTTCTAACCACCAGTAGCAGTTACAATATGATCATAATATATACGTGTCCACGAGTAACAATATTTTAACTAATAGTTCCCAAGACTTATTTTAGTTTCATTTAATTAAAATGATTGCGAAAACAAATTAAACACAACAATTATTTAAATGCAATCCTTATCACAGTGAGGGACTATCACCACAATTAAAATCATACAATAGAGTATTAATAACCATAACACATGAATGCTATACCGATGGCTATAGAATCCACTATTTACACTAGTGTAGATTTCATTAATAATCTAGAGAATTTTGAAAATACTATTTAATATGACTGTATAAGCAAGACTAAAAGCCTATAATATTAGAATGCTATAAATCTCTTACACTAGTTAGAATCACAAGATAAAAAACCTGAAGCTACAATGAAAGAACCTTGTTCTAAGGTTAGCTTGAGAGGAAAGGAATATAAAACAACAAAACATTCCAATAGATCTAACATATTCATCAAATCTACCACACTTTTAACCACATGCATATGATAGGATCATAACACATTTAAAGGATGGTTCAAACCAAGTAGAAGTATCATGGCTAAAGCACCTCAAGAGTGAACACTAATAGGGCACAAGTAAAAGAACAATCTTTTTCTAGGTTTTACCAAATTCCGTTCAACACACGAATAGGAAGAGAGAAGCTCAGGTTGCTATGGGAAAGCTTAAGTGTCAACTTGATCAATCTTCTATAAACTACTACTACATTGGTCCTATGAATACCGAAATGACCATACCTAATACAAAGTTCTTCTAGAGGTGTCTACACCTCATAATGATTACCAAGCTTGTTAGAATGCCTTACCCAACACTAGTATTAAAGGAATAAACCAATACAAAGCATTCTAATTTGCTAACATACCAAATCTAGGAATAGGAAAGGGTTGATTGAGTTCAAGACATAAATATGATACAAACATTTTCTCAACAACAAGGTTAATAAGAACGTGACATTTCTTAAGCACAAATTATAAACATGCTCTATACAACTAATGAGCCACAACATCCGTAAAGGACTTTATTATCACATCAAAATTCACTTACAACATCGCAAACACATGAAATCAGGACATACTAATCTATGCCTCAGGAAAACCTCGACAACATGACCCTATTACGACCATTGATACAACTTACACAAGTTCCATTTACCTTATACAATTCCACTTGTAATCAATTAATTTGTAAAACAAACTTATAAATTAAATCTTAAATACATTGTTTACAAACCAAATTCCAACCCATTAATCAATTTTCAACTTAACAATACTATTACAAAGAAATTGTAGTAAAATCAATATTAAATTCATCAACAATAATTAACAACCATGTCAACTCTCATTTAATCATATTAAACAATATATCAATATATATATATACACACACACACACACACTTTTGTGTAACAATTAATAAGATATCAGTTGTAAGGTTTATGCAATTTTGGTTAGACGGTTATGCAAAAGACTGAGGCATAGACAAGGTCTGTGAACTGTTTGATAGTTGTCTCAAAGAGACGTCATCTCTTAGATTGAAATGATTGCAGGATATGCATAGAATATATTTGTAGATTTAATAACAACAACCAAGATGGCATATGAATTATCTATCACTAATTGATACATATCTCTGAATTGACAAACTGAGTAATGCTAATTTTGGGATATGATTTTCATAGATAAGAGTTGAATCTTATATAAAAATTTTAGTGAAACTCAGTTCAAAAATAAATAGTTATTGGTGACGTAACTAACTGTTTTAACAAAGATGAAATGGGTGAGAGGTAGACAGTCACAAAATATTCATATCTCTAAAATGACAAACTGGGTAAGGCTGATTTTCAGCTATGATTTAGATAACCAGGTCGTGCACCATATAGAAACAATTTAGAGGAACCCAGTTCGTAAAACTAAAGTTATGGCTGACGCAACAGACTGTAAAAACATAGATGAAATAGGTGAGAGATAGATAGTCACAAAATATTCATATCTCTAAAATGACAAACTAGGTAAGACTGATTTTCGGATATGATTTAGATAACCAATTCATGCACCATATATAAAAAATTTAGAGGAACCCGGTTCGTAAAAATAAAGTTATGGTTGATGCAACAAACTGTAAAAACAGAGATGAAATGGGTGAGAGATAGACAGTCACAAAATATTCATCTCTAAAATGACAAACTTGGTAAGGCTGATTTTTGGATATGATTTGGATAACTAGGTCGTGCACCATATATAAATAATTTAGAGGAACCCAGTTAGTAAAAATAAAGTTATGGCTAACGCAAAAGACTAGGTTCAAAATATGTAGAAGAGAATTCACAGAATAGTATAAAGCTTGCATATTACAAATTCATTTCACTAAATCTAATGCAACAATAAATTAGATTCATATCTCAGTCCATACTTGGAATATTACTTCTATCACATCTTCACAAAATTTCTAGCTCGTATCCATTTCCCCCCAAGTCTTTTCTTCTAGAAGCTATGGTTTATGGTGCAAAAAAAATGAAAACTTTCTGAGAGAGAGAGATCATGAAAACATAAAACATATTCTGCTATTTTAAATGCACACTCCTCCCCTAAATTATGTCTTTAGATTTCAAAATAAAGTTGAGCATGCATAAGTACCCCCATAATTTTTTCTAGAAGATTCTCCTTATTAAAGGCAATAAATTCCGCCTTCATTACTTTCTTACAATTTGCTATTTTTAACTAGACAAAAACAGTTTCTTTCTACTTTTCTAAAACTGGTCTCTCACTCAAAAGAAACAAATATTTCTAAGATTCCCTCTCGAGGTGCATAATTGCCACTTCCTCCAAGTGGCCTAAATGGAAAATAATTACTCAAGACAATAATTTCTCTCTGATTTTATTTATTTTAGAATTTGCTATATATAAGTTTTTATGACAACTCATAAATATTATGAATTTATTTTTATTGCCACTAACAAAACATTTACTTGTTTATATAATATTTTCATTTTAATTTTATCAATTATATTCCCGTTTTAATAGCACTTAATTTTTCCTCATTATAATTATTATTATTTATTGACCGTAAAATAGAATATAATATAATTTCCCACAAACTTAAATTTACATAAAAGCATCTATATTTATTTATTTATCAAAAGTGCCTTCTTAACTTACTAATTTTATTTTAATGCAACAATTAACCTAAGCATTAATCAAACCATTCCAAACAAAATAACCCAAATGCCAAACTATACCTGACACTATGCACGATCGAAAAGTATGACCACAACAACATCGACTGACTATCATACCCATACAGACAACACTGACTGGGTGCAAAACTAGATACTCATCCTTTTCAAGGATGATGGCTAACTAGGGGACCATATATTATCTCCGTTCAACAGTTCCATTAGTTTTAAGGCACTCTTAGACCTATCAATTCAGGTGGAGCCAATGCTTGATACTTGCAACCTGTAGCACACAACACGATCTATGCACAAGTATAATAAATATCAAACGGTCACGGAGTGAAAGAGAATCACAACGTCGCTGGACGCTCACAAATGAGTGGTACGATATTGTCTCTTTTCACACCACACAATAATCATATCATCCTATAATAGAAAATCAATCGCATAAAAATCAATTCTAACTTATGACAATCATAGTAAGATCAACATCATAATCACCTGAATGTAAAACAATGTCAGAGCATATGAATTATCAGTGTCGCAACAAGGATTATCAATAAAACATGCTAACTGTCATATGAAACCACACATGACGATAATTAGGAATGTCACCAACATGAATGTAGCATCTACCAACATCATATAATGTACAACATCAACTGTCTAACATACCCTAAACATTCATATTATTTTACCTTAATCTTCATGCTCCTTAGCCAGACTATCTATAAATCCAAGATGAGAATGGAGGGGCACTACATCCTCCCCCTCTAAAACTTGACTTACTCCTGGAAGTCACAGACTAGGGTGGAAACATAACATATTAGTATTACAATTTTCTATTGCCAACATATGCATCCATATTAAACAATTGTTTATAAGACAATCACAATCATTCAATAAAGACAAGAAGGACATCAATTCCTCACCTTAAGACATATCATGTGATCTACTTATAACCAATCACACATATTTTGAGAATTTCAAACTATTTAGGGATTTGCATTCACATATTAACAAGGAAAAATACATCTCATCTCTTATTTCCACTATGGTTCCAACTAATTACCAAACATGCAAGTACAATTCTCCGTAGAGTCTTCCCTTGTACATACTATCAGATGCTCGAAATAAACATGATAGAAACAACACTTAGCACGAAACGGGGCCAACAAAAACAAACATTCAGAATAGCCACCATAGAAATTAAAAAAAATGTAAACCCAAGTGGGAAAATAACCAAATTTAATCTTAAGTCATAAAATGCCGGCAATTTTCAACAATAAATCAATTATAAAGAAAAGAGTTTTGGTGACCAGTCCTATCATAAAAGAGTTCAAAGAAAACAAATTTATTCACTGTTATCCCACCAACAACACATGAAGCAACTATCAAAAATTCCAAAACAACCAATATTACAAACAAATCCACATCATGATGTGACTAATTTTACCACAAAAGGGAGTATCCACTACACAACACCCCAAGACTCAAAGTCCAGAATGCATTAGAGAATGTACACCAAACACACGGACAACTAAGTTTTCTACATCTTCATATCTAAGCAAGTTTTATACAAAAATTTAAGGTAACATAGTCGCTACTTATATTCAAAAAATTTCTATCATTAATGCAGTATAATTTCTTTTTTACCAAGCTATGAACATCTGCAATTACATCCTTATGCAAGAAGATATTCACAAAGGGAATGTATGATGTCACACAAAATAATAATTCAAAACTCTAATTGAATTACAATATCACATTCATGATCTCATGGGTCCAACACAAGCTCCAATCTGATCTCCTGCACACGGTTCTTTCACAGGCATACACAATGATAACTTTCATAAAACACAACAGAACTTCCACACAAGGTCATGGCCAACTAGGAGATAGTTATTAGATTATCAAGCAACCACTTCAAGATACCCACACATGACAACTCCACATAATCCACATGACTCACGATGCATGATGCCACCGAATGGTTAAATCACTCCAATACTTACACATATACAAAAACAATGCAATTAACATAAAGATGGTATGGTGCTTCCACACCGATGGGTAAGTGCAAGAAGATGGGGGGCCAAAAAGTGGCCAAAAAAATTTCAAAAAAATTTAAGTCATAACGCGATTGCGTTATAACCTATTATAAATTAAAAAAAAGCATTTTCATTTCATTTCGTTCTGATTTTCTCCTCTGGCTGCGGCTTCCAAACCCTAAAAAACGCGCTCGCATTCTACAAAACGCCAATCAACACAAAAAGCTTGTCGATTCATCGTCAAAATGCCACCGCGACGTCGAGCACACCAAAGGGGTGAGTTATCTTTGTTTTTTTGTTTGAATTTTTTTCTAAATAGGTAGGTTTTTGTTGATTTTTGATGTATATTTCGTTAATTGTCAGGAAATGTTAATGCACTTCCTCCTCCTCCTCCTCCTCAAAATCCACAAAATCCTAAGGAGGAAATACCTACAGAACAACAACCTCCTCCATTCATTCCTCAACATGCCTCTGGAACACAAGATAATATAATGGGGTAAATTGAAAACAACAAAAAACAAATTGAAGATATAATTGCAAGGTTGAAAGATCCTTCCACTTCAACCTTGCATAGGTCCATGCTTGCTGAATCTCTTGAGTCTATGTTATCAAATGTAAATTCAATTAGCAAGCAAATAACTAGTTAGACCGATAAAAAGAGAGAGTTTAGAGATTACTATGTAGATAAATTGTCATACCAAGATGTCAAAAAATTACAAATTACAAAATTAGACTTGTGTTCAATTTTCACAAACCCACAAACAAATCAACCTCCACCCATTACATGCAAGAGGTTCCCTATCCATTGGTGCAACAACCAAGCGATAAGGGACAATTTCGGGCAGAGGTGGTGGATGGTTTTTGACCATCCTCCATGCAATAATAATGAGGTCCCGCAATACTTTTTGAGGAAACTCTATTGCGAGTTTGTCCTCAATAAAGTGCCAAACTATTTTGATATGCGGGACTTCCAGGGTAGAGGTGGGGGCTCAGCACAGGATAGACCAGGGGCACGTCTTGACCCACAGTGGGTAGTGAGACGAGTAATCAGTAGACCAGCCCACGAGCATGTTTCTATCCCTTCCATTGTGAAGGAGAGTGTTGAGGTCGATACACTGAGGTCAATTAGTGCCTTGACCCAGAGCATCATAGAGCATGCCGATCCTGCAACACAGAGTGGGTTGGGAGATAGTGCGAGGAGTAGGGTCCCACCACATACTTGCCAGGCTTGCGGGTTAGCCTGTGGTTATGACCCCATGGACAGTCAGGACGCAGGTGCACAGGCTACATCTGCAGCTGAGCAGATGGTGATGACAGATACCCTCCTGAGTGAGACTTTCGGCCTTGATACTCAGGTAAATATTAGCAAGTTTATTGAATTTAATTTATTAAATTTCATTTTTGAAATATAAGATCAACTAATTTAAATTGATGATTTTAATGAAATTTTAGGGTCATAGCGTTAATGCAGTTTTCAGTGGTTCTCCACCTACATTTTTCACTAGATCATCTACTGTCGAGGTATGTGACTAGTAAACAATTATAAATATTACATGTGAATAGCATCGTTATATGAATTGTATTCTAATTTCTGATTTTGGATGTTGAATAGGTTAACACTGTAGATTTCATGGCAACACCTGCCAGCAGTGGTGGACTTCAAAGCTTTACGGAGGTGATAAAATAAATAGTTTAATGAATGAATTGTACTTACTAAATTTTTGTATGTGATTTGTGTGTTTTATTGTGTGTACTTCCATGTTTAGATGAACGTGTGTGTATGTTAGGAGCCATGATTTGCATCACTATTATAGTTTTTGTAATTGAATAATGTTGTTTTATTTCTAGATGATGCAGGCTGCGGATACACCTCCCCATGTTCATAGGGCAATGGAGCAGGGTGTGGCCTCTGCGATTCATAGCTCTATGGCATTGACAGGGGTATGAGGTAGATTAGTAAATTTCAATTTACATTCATTGTTATAGTTGTCTATTTTTGAAAAATCAAAAGATTATTGATTTGAAGTTTAATTTCTATCTGGATGGTTTCTATAGGACATGACATCACCAGAGCCTATTCCTACTACTGAGGCAAGCGAGGAGACAGATTATATGTTAGCGGTAAGTGATTATTTTGTTAAATGTTTCATTTTTTTATAACATGTAATTTCTATATATTAATGTCTATACTTTTTTTTTGTAACAGGTAAAGGTGCAGGAAGAACTAAATAGGAGGAGTAGCCCTCGGGTTCGTAGTAGACCACCCACATGCATGTCTCCATCCCCTAGAAGATCAAAGGCTGCTCGTGATTTATTCTCTTCACCAGCCAGAGGGGAATGACTTTTTATTGTGTTCCTCTATTGTATGCCTATATGGCATTTGTGGACATATATTTTGTATTGTACATAGTTGACATTGTATGCCTATATGGCATTCTTGTAAGCCTATATGGCTATTTTGTATATATGTTATACTTATATCGACAGATATTGATGTATGCGTATATGGATATTTGGTTAATACAAATCTTTTTTATTGATGGCGTCCATACTTGCATTATAAATCCACTTTTGAATGGATATTTGTAGATGGCTACTTCAAATATTTAAAGTCCGATTGTATTACATAGGATGTTTGCATTTTCTTTGATAGGCTTGATAGGCCATGGATTACATGATGGTGTTTGATGGAAAAGTATGGTACTAGAAGACTCTAGTTCATTCTTAATAGGCTTGTGATTGATAATATCTTTGCATGATTGCACTTGATCTTGGATCATGGGCATGTTGTTAGGATTTTGATTGCATTGTAATGTTTGATGGATAGGCATGGTGTAAGATACCCAACTAGTTCTACGAAAATTTTTCCTTACTTAAACAATTTTACTTGCTATCAATTCATCAACTACTTCAACAACACAAAGATATACATCAAAGATAACTACTTGAATGAATCAACCTTAGAGTTGGGTACTTGTCTAGTTATTTGACTCAATCAACTTGCAATGTCTTATTACATGGATAATGCTTTCAATAGCATGAAGTTACAACTTATTCAATGGAGATACAAAAGAAAGGCCTTGAAGCCTTGATGTTTACAATGGCGTCTACACTTGATCAACTCAATCAAACTCAATGATGTCAACTGAATGTCAAAACCTCACAATATCACAAGGGAGCATCACCTTGCTTGTTGCATGGATGAACGTCATAGTTGTAAGACTCTTAGGGTTAGGCGCCAACTGAAGGTAGTAGAGACCAGACTAGGCGCCATCCTAAGCTGGGCGCTTCCTTGAGGTGGTAGAGACATGGATGAACGTCTGGTGGCGTTGGATGACTCTATATTGACACTCAAATTCACTTAGGCGCAATATTAGTGTTCTTCTAACTAGGCGCCAGATAGGAGGATTCTCAGGGGTTTTGGCACCTAGGTTACAACTTGTCAATTTCTCAAAGAATCTTTGAAACACTTGACTTCCAAGGATTATCATCTTACCCTCTGATGGAGCGCCTTGTTCCAAAATTGGTCTTGGGGACTTGCATCTCTCTTAGGCGCATGTTTGGAGTAATGTCAACTGGTATCAGCACCTATTATCTCAATTCACACTTGACATCAAACTTTTGAAGCTCTTTTACCCTAGTGCCTTTATCTTCTATCAAGTGCCTAACATTCTGGAGGTGAATTCCATCTTAATCCAAGTCTTCAAGGTACTTCCAAGTTTAGGTGCCAAAACAGGGTTATGGAGGAGCAGAACCATGCCTTAGGAGGATGACTGAACCCTAGGCGCCAATTTGAGGTTGCAAGAGCATAGGTATGCGCCAAGTAGAGTTTGATGCTCAAAACATTAACATTATTCAGTGAAATCCTTTTTTGACTCTAGGCGCCATTTGGAGGCTAGAAAGAGGGAAGTTGACACCAACTGCATTAGGCGCATTTCTGAGGTGATGGAGACCAATAAGTGTGCCTTGTCCTCTGGCTCTATTCCTTGTTAACTTTACAACTTAGATTATCTGAACAACACTGAGAATGCTTCCCTTCTTCCTGATACAAGTTGAAAGATCCACTGGGCGCTATTTCAGGTGTCTGGAGAGATCATCAACCAAGGGCGCTAATAGAGCCTTTGGCAAATGGAAAGAGCGCCTTACTTAGATTTGATTTCTGGATGCCAGAATTGAGGAATTTTGCGCCTTGGCTAGGAGTTTCTCATTTCAATCTTGATTATTCATCTAAGTGACTTTCCTTAGCTCCCAAGCCTTCAATCTATCCATTACCCCCTGCTAGGCGCTCAAAATAGAGTGTTAACGCCTTATGAAGGTTAGGCGCATTCTGAGGGTGGGGTAGGCAAGTGAGGGTGCCAGACTAGGCCTTGAGACTTCTCTCCTCATCAAAGGCTTTCAATCCTAGGTGCCAGATCCAAGGAGTTCCAACCAACACATGCGCCTAGTGCTGTGAGTTCACCCAAAGGACATCTTTAACTTGAAAACTTTCAATCTTCATCCATCTATGCTAGGCACTCAATTCGAGGATCCCTAGAAACATGTATAGGTGCCTTAAGGTTCTTAGGCGCTTAATTTGGATGATCCTTGTGCTAGGCGCTTAGTAAGGAAAACTGGAGTGAAATGGGCGCTTAGGCTCCCAAGCTTCCATACTTAGTCAAATTTTAGGGTTCTGACCTTGTTCCTGCAAAACAAACAGATAGAGTTAGTCTGAAACCAATTCATTCCCTCATCATTTGGAATTAGCCTCCGGGAATGAGGAATAGGCTAATCCATTATACACTTGATGATCAAGCCGGGAACGGGGACATGACACATGGTACTAGGCTAATCATTTTGGGTTTTGCATGAGCCTCGGACAAAGTAGTGGGATGACTTGAATGCATATTGCCTATATCCACGGGATGACTTTGTTATTTTTCCTTTTCTATGCTCATTTGCGCATTGGTATGTTGCATTGGGATGAGAGGATGGATGTTGCTTTGATAGTGATGTGTATTCGTCACCTAGTGATGGATGATCTTATATAGTGGTTGGGTGTAATGGTTATCTTCATGTGGTTGTAGATGTTGATCCTTAGTTTAGAGGTGTTTGGTAGTGTGTCTTGGTGGACTCTTGATTCTAGATTAGAGTATTAGCATGATACAAGTTCTCTTGAGACTAGGATGTCTGTATTGGTGCATGTGATCTTCTAGGAGGAGATGTTAGATCATGATGTCATGTTTGGATACCTAATTTTGTAGTTGGATTTTTGACAGTGGTCTTGTTGGTTCTCTTGGTATTGAGTACATTGGTCATGTGCTTGGGAGCTTCATGATAATGTGGTGTTGCATTTGGAGCTTAACATGGATTGATTGGTTGTAGGTTCTCATACATACTTCGAGACTTGGGTGAGGCTAGAGTTCTCTTGGGATTAGAGACACTTGTTGAGATGGTTACCCTTTAGAGGTTTTAGCAGGAAGACCAAGGAGACTTTCACTTGGATATGGGCATGAGTTAATTATGGACCTAGAGAAGATTCTTATTGGTTCTAGAGGGTTCATTCGAGGGGTGTCTCTAAACATGCTTTTTCTCAGGCGCTAAACTGGAGTTGTCTAGATGCACAAGTGCGCCTCCCTCAATGAAGTTCCTTTTGTTAACTTAGTTCATCCTAGTGACTGAAGGGGTTGTTATATTCTTTAGGCACAATCTTTCATAGACTAAAACATTCACTCCATGTTAAGGCGCTCAAAGGAGGCTCTGGAGATGGAAAATAGCACCTTAACTCACTTATGTAAATTTTGGACTTTTAGGCAATTGCAAGATATCTTGGAGGGCTCAATTCTTCAAGGCACCCATTTTGTTCACCACTTGTAGCATCACTTGTTCAAGGCACATGTGTGATTTGGTCAAAAACAGGCACCTAGAGTGAATAGGCTTTCATCCTGACTTAATACACTGTCTCCTTCTGACGATTTTTGGAGCAGCAGAAAACCTTTCACCACGGGCAAATGCCTCAGAGCTATAAAAAATCGAGAGAGGTTATTGTAGAGGCACTCTACATGATCGCGTTGCCTTAGACGAAATGTTTCTAAGTGACACAGTTTTCAAGTAACATCTCGTCAAAGATTGCTACCTTTTTGCACTTTGGACTCTTCAGGGATATCGTCGGTACAATGTAGCTCCGACTGTTTCGACATATTTGGGTGAAAAATAGGACCATGCCTAGCGTAAATGTACCCATTCGGACGCGTTGGAATAGTCAGTTTGGTTGCATCAGGAGCAGGATGAAAGTTACACCCCTTTGCAACTTTACACTGCCTCCTTCTGACAATTTTTGGGGAGCAGAAAACCTTTCACCACGGGCAAATGCCTTAGAGCTATAAAAAACTGAGAGAGGTTATTGTAGAGGCACTCTATGTGATCTCGTTGCCTTAGACAGAATATTTCTAAGTGACATGGTTTTTGAGTAACATCTCGTCAAAGATTGCTGCCTTTTTGCACTTTGGACTCTTTAGGGATATCGTCGGTACAATGTAGCTCCGACTGTTTTGACATGTTTGGGTAAAAAATAGGACCATGCCTAGCGTAAATGTACCCATTCGGACGCGTTGGAATAGTCAGTTTGGTCGCATCAGGAGCAGGATGAAAGTTACACCCCTTTGCAACTTTACACTGCCTCGTTCTGATGATTTTTGGGGCAGCAGAAAACCTTTCACCATGGGCAAATGCCTCAGAGCTATAAAAAACCGAGAGAGGTTATTGTAGAGGCACTCTACATGATCGCGTTTCCTCAGACGGAATGTTTCTAAGTGACATGATTTTTGAGTAACATCTCGTCAAAGATTGCTGCCTTTTTGCACTTTGGACTCTTCAGGGATATCGTCGGTACAATGTAGCTCCGACTGTTTCGACATGTTTGGCTGAAAAATAGGACCATGCCTAGCGTAAATGTACCCATTTGGATGCGTTGGAACAGTCAGTTTGGTCGCATCAGGAGCAGGATGAAAGTTACACCCCTTTGCAACTTTAAACTGCCTCCTTCTGACGATTTTTGGGGCAGCTTAAAAACCTTTCACCACGAGCAAATGCCTCAGAGCTATAAAAAATTGAGAGAGGTTATTGTAGAGGCACTCTACGTGATAGCGTTGCCTTAGACGGAATGTTTCTAAGTGACACAGTTTTCGAGTAACATCTCGTCAAAGATTGCTGCCTTTTTGCACTTTGGACTCTTCAGGGATATCGTCGGTACAATGTAGCTCCGACTGTTTTGACATGTTTGGGTGAAAAATAGGACCATGCCTAGTGTAAATGTACCCATTCGGACGCGTTGGAACAGTCAGTTTGGTCGCATCAGGAATAGGACGAAAGTTACACCCCTTTGCAACTTTACACTGCCTCCTTCTGATGATTTTTGGGGCAGCAGAAAACCTTTCACCACGAGCAAATGCCTCAGAGCTATAAAAAACTGAGAGAGGTTATTGTAGAGGCACTCTACGTGATAGCGTTGCCTCAGACGGAATGTTTCTAAGTGACACAATTTTTGAGTAACATCTCATCAAAGATTGCTGCCTTTTTGCACTTTGGACTCTTCAGGGATATCGTCGGTACAATGTAGCTCCGACTGTTTCGACATGTTTGGGTGAAAAATAGGACATGCCTAGCGTAAATGTACCCATTTAGACGCGTTGGAATAGTCAGTTTGGTCGCATCAGGAGCAGGACAAAAGTTACACCCCTTTGCAACTTTACACTGCCTCCTTCTGACGATTTTTGGGGCAGCAGAAAACCTTTCACCATGGGCAAATGCCTCAAAGCTATAAAAAACTGAGAGAGGTTATTGTAGAGGCACTCTACGTGATAGCGTTACCTCAGATGAAATGTTTCTAAGTGACACGATTTTTGAGTAACATCTCGTCAAAGATTGCAGCCTTTTTGCACTTTGGACTCTTCAGGGATATCGTTGGTACAATGTAGCTCAGACTGTTTCGACATGTTTGGGTGAAAAACAGGACCATGCCTAGCGTAAATGTACCCATCCGAACGTGTTGGAACAGTCAGTTTGGTCACATCATGAGCAGGACAGCAAAAATGCAAAAGTTGCTTTGTGCAACTTGACAACATTGACACTTTTTTGCAACATGACTCAAAGACTCAAACTGACCCCAAATGACTCAAAGTGACTTAAAATCACCTTGATTTGGTGCCCAATGTACATTATAGAGGTCAAGGCGCTCCTTATCATTCAAACATCTTAGATGAGCGCATAGGAAAGGAAAAAGCTCTAAGTTTCATCATCTTGAGTGCCTAATATCAAGAGACTCTAATGGCTCAAACCTTAGCATGGAGTCCTAAGGCACATTTCATGTCTCCTTTCATCCAGTTTGGCGCCCTTATGTAGATTTTTCAACTTGATTTGGTGCCCTATATGTGAAGGAAGATCTAAAGGCATGAAAGTGGATGTCATATTGCAAGAGTTTGGATCATCAAAATTGAAAGAAATAAGTCTATTAAGCTTGGGCGCCCTTGGTCTTCTTTTCATTCATTATGAGCGCCTTGGGAGAATGGTATATAGGTCATCATCATGATTGGGCACCCTGGATCCAGAGTGTTGGAGAGATCATCAAATGGTGTCTAGTAGGGTGAGTTATGAGTTTGGTCGCATCAGGAGAAGGACACCAAAAATGCAAAACATGATGATGTAAAAATGTGTACATATGTGTAAAAATGTAGGAGGAAATAAAAAAAAACAAACCTTACAAATTAATGTGCATACTTACAACTCAATGTAACATAACTTTACAAAATCAATGTGAATACTTACAAATTAATCCAATGAACCATCTAGGTCTACTCTACTCTTTATTGTGTCAAGTATTGCTTCATGGTCAGACTCACGCACCTTCCACAATATTTTGTTCAAAGGTCTACCCCGATACTTTATCAAATGAATATTGGATGCCACGACAAGGTTCGAGTAATGAAGAATCTTCTGATGCATGTCAAAGTCCTGAAATAGCCAAATATTAACACTCTTATGTGGGTACCTTCTAAGCCATGTTCCAGTAATAACCACTGATCCTGTAGGGTATTCGATGTTTTCTCCATCTGTAACAGGGGCCTCTAATTTCTTTTTAACCTCAACACAATGACATAAGTAATAATCTGTTCCCTCTTCATTATCTTCATCTGCAATAACTACATATACGTGCCCTACATTGATATGTGTAGCAAATTAGATGAAATTAGTCAACATTACAAAAACACTACAAAGTAAGATGACATTACCTGGTTGAACTAGATGAAATTAGATGCATATACGTGCCCTATATTACCTGGTTGAACTAAATCTGATATGTGGTCAAAGTCAACTGACGATTCCATTTGTGTTAGTTCCAGTGTTGTCGGGGGTCGATACGTGTCAAGTGGGCTAAGATAACTTAACTGCCATTCGTCAACCCACTCCTTTGACTCGCACTCATCCCAGACTTGAATTGTACAGGAAGAACAAAAGCATGACATCTTTCGTGTATGGATACTCCATGAACCTGCAATTGAGCTTCTGAAAGAGTGCATCTCATTTGATCCTGTCAGTGTACAACAATCCTCATATGGTGCAATGTTAGTATCATCTATCAACCAAAAAAATCTACGAACTAAAGACTTACCTTCATTACCTGGACCCATGGAAGCATTACACCACTCGACAATCAATTTTGCATCTGTCAACTTTGTATTGTCTTTATACTTTAACTCTTCTCGTGCTATGGCTCTTTTGATACATGCTCCTGCACCATCATGCTCCCCCTTTCGATGCCCGGCCTCACAAAAGTTCCACATATGTTGAATACCTATAAAATTATGCCTCCTACTCAGCTAATAGAAATTCCACGAGTTCTTGAATTGTGACGCACAATTATCTGACCATATGATATGCTGACTGAATGATATGCCCTTTCTAGCCAAATCATTGTAGAACACCTGAAAGCAACCTTGCACGAACTCCGTAGAATGCATGCGATCATCACTAATATAGAAATTATACTCCCTTATGATCTTTCTGTCATCCTCTGTACTATCATTCGCATGAATGAATGCGATGTGCACAAATATAGAAACCTGTGTGGAGTTGTAATATTGTGATTGCACCTCACGTTGTGGCTGTAGACTGTAGTTCTCTGCAAAGTCGACGAATGAAACAATGCTACCAACCAAAAATGTGTCCTTGCATAACTTGAATTGCAAGTCCAACCATCGAGCTCTATGGGCATATCTTGCATACTCATACACTATGCTGTCACGAAATATAGGTATAAACTGATACACTGGAATCTTTTCAATAACTAATTCACACCTCTTTGCTTCTTTACCATCTTTTGTATTGTATGCCACTGTTTTATACTTGCCAAACTCTACTAGTTCGTTTCCAACCGCATGTGTTATTTCCATATGTTCACATATTGGCAAATGTTGCAAGCCACCGCAACGATGACATGTGCCATCCAAGCATAATTTCTTGTAGAATATTTGACCTTCCTCTCTTTCACATAAAATTCTTGATATGAAGTCTCTTGAAGATGTTGGTGGGGCACATATGGTACAACCCTGCAAATCATTGTTAGTATGCATATCTAAACATATAGACCTATAAGCATCAAAATGGTTAGAAAATTCAATATGTAATCTACAACAACAAGTAGTGCGTGTGTGATTTATCTTAACATAGAAAGGTTTTAGCATTTCAAAATATCTTTGACAAATTTTAATTTGAGGATACTTCTCTAGAAATTTACCATAAAATTGTGTTTGAGTCTCATCCAAAAAATGCTTTGGATGTGGCTCGCGGTTTTGACTACCGATTCTCCTTCTTACCACATCCCTTTGATTCGGAGATACCCTTGTGTAATTCTTCCAAAAGTCTTCAATTAGTGATCTCAATGCTTCAACAATTGGTTTATCTTTTCGTGGTAGTCTCCCCGAGAACGCCCATAATTCATTGGCATTAGTGTCCTCAATTCTTTGGTGTCTTCCAACGACTCTTGATAAAGTTTTCCTATTAATTCTCAATTCTTGACTTGTCTTTCTAATGAGACGAGCTTTCCTCGTTTGACTACTTACTATAGTCGATGTAATCACACGCCGTGTTGCATTACTATCTTTTGTGTGTGAGGTGTTACCCACACTCTCATACGCACTCATTAGATTCTTGACAATAGATTTTTCACTTGAAGCCTCTGATGTTCTCAACCCAAGAATCTTCATGATAGACCTATACTTTATACTTCGCATCATTTCAATGAATAGTTGACATCTTGCAGTCTCATTTAACTTTTCAAAGAACAATCTCCAAATCTTATTAGCATATCTTCTACAAGTGCGTTTTGGAATCTTACCTTCCATTGGCTGCAAAATATTCTCATCAATATCAATCAAATACTTTGGCTTTCTATGCAAAATTCTAGGTGGTGTCAAGTTAGGTAAATTCATCTCAACATTAGGAATTTCATCAATATTTAAATGAGATGGGTTAGATGGCATACCTTCGATCGAAGATGGAATAGATGACATACCTTGATGTTGAGGTGGGAATGATGGCGTACCTCCTTCATCACATGTGAGTGATGATGTACTCTCAACTTGAGATGTGGTAGATGGTGTCCCTACATGTTGACTTGCGGTAAAGGACGTGTCTCCAACTATGGTATTCAAATCTCTCATACCACAAAGTTTTTGCATTCGTTCTCTTTGTGCCGCCAATACCATATCTCTTTGTGATGGTTGTGGTTCCTCTTCAATTGGTATGTCTTCATTTATAGTGTCCAATTTCCTCTTCTCACGAAGTTCCCTCATAGCCATTGCTTTCTTTGCATTCTTAGCTTCTATCTCTTCCTGTGTTGGTTTAATTCTTGATCATTTCCTCGGCATGACAGAGAATTTGTCTGTAGCATGATAAAGAAACCAATATTAGTTCCTAAGAAATGAATACATGATAATAGTGGGATTGTATTTTTTTTATGTTGTAAGGATTTATTCTTGTATAGTTTGACATCATGGTATGAACTAAGGTTTGTTTATTACACATAATTATTAAAGAGCCCAAGTGTAGAAAATATACATGGCATCATGTGAGATTGTAGGTTGCTTTCTTGATTGGGAATGTGTCTATTTTAAACATGTATGATAAAGCATGATAAATTAATTCAATCCGAAATAAGGAAAATGTAAAGAACATGCATGTAAAGACTTGACATACCTAAAAAATAAAGATTTGAATGGAGAGAGTACCCAATTATGCAGTGTTTTTATCTTCTTGCATCAAACTCCTCAACAATTTGAGTTTTTCACCACTTGCTTCCTTTTCAATGTTAAATTCTTAAAATTGAATCACAATTAACATTGCAACACTACAAAAATTGAAACTTGAATAGATATATATCAAACTTGGTGTGAAAACTATGTTATTTCCTCCTTCTCAAGTTGGCAAAGCAGAAAAGGTGGTGGAAAGATCATGCAAAGGTGGTACAATGTGTCAAATGTGCATGTGAACTTCCCAATAGCATGAAAGCACTTCTTTTTTGTCGGAGCACGTGCATAATCAGTAAGAAAACAGAGCATGTGGGCCTGGATCACGGGGGTAACCACTTTTTTACCGTTTCAATAGAAATACAAAACGTGAGCGCGTTATAACGCGCTCGCGTTTTGTCCTGCTATAGATTCATCACATCCTTTGCATTGATCACATCTTTTTCTTGCAAGGGATTGCCAGATGCTCCGCCATATGATAGGCATAACAATGAAGGGGCAAGCCCTCATAATCAATCTCGTGATAGAAAATGCCCTCAACCCTCAACATCAAACCCTAATCCCTAAACCCTCAACTCTGATCCCTCGACCCTCAACCCTCAATGTCAAATCCTAATCCCTCAACCCTCAACCCTATCCCTAAACCCTCAACCCTCAACGTCAAATCCTAATCCCTCAACCCTCAACCCTATCCCTAAACCCTCAACCCTCAACGTCAAATCCTAATCCCTCAACCATAATCTGTCATCCCTCAACGTCAAATCCTAATCCCTCAACCCTAATCCATCATCCCTCAACTCTAATCCCTCATCCCTAAACCCTAAATGCTATCCCTAATCCTACACCCTCAACAGACTCGATACTATACCTTAAACTCTAATCCCTTATCCCTAAACCCTCCAACCCTATCCCTAATCCTTACAACCCTCAACCCTAATCCCTCAACCCTTAACTTTGATCCATCAACCCTCAACACTATACCTTAAACCCTAATCCCTTCAACCTCAACCCTATCCCTAAACCCTTGACCCTTGACCCTCAACCCTCAACCCTCGACGTCAAACCCTAATCCCTCAACCCTTAACTCTGATCCCTCATCTCTCAACCTAACCCTAAACCCTCAACCCTCAACATCAAATCCTAATCCCTCAACCCTTCACTCTAATCCCTCAACCCTAAACCCTATCCCTAAACCCTCAACACTATACCTTAAACCCTAATCCCTCAGCCTCAACCCTAAACCTTATCCCTAAACCCTAATCCCTCAACCCTCAACCCTAATCCATCATCCCTCAACTCTAATCCCTCATCCCTAAACCCTAAATGCTATCCCTATTCCTACACCCTCAACAGAATCGATACTATACCTTAAACCCTAATCCCTTATCCCTAAACCCTCCAACCCTATCCCTAATCCCTAAATGCTATCCCTAATCCTACACCCTCAACAGACTCGATACTATACCTTAAACCCTAATCCCTATCCCTCAACCCTTAAAACTTAAACCCTATCCCTACACCCTGAACACTTGACACTATATCTTAAGCCTTAAACCCTCATCCCTAAAGCCTCAACCCTCAATCCTTAAACCTTCAACCCTAAAACCTATCCCTAATCCCTCTACCCTCGACACTCTAACCCTAACCTCGACATTAAATGCTAATCCATCAACCCTAAACCCTAATCCTAAACCCTCAACCCTCAACCCTCAACACTATACCTTAAACCCTAATCCCTCAACCCTCAACCCTAAACCTTATCCCTAAACCCTAATCCCTCAACCCTCAACCCTAATCCATCATCCCTCAACTCTAATCCCTCATCCCTAAACCTTAAATGCTATCCCTATTCCTAAACCCTCAACAGACTCGATACTATACCTTAAACTCTAATCCCTTATCCCTAAACCCTCCAACCCTATCCCTAATCCTTATACCCTCCACACTCTACTTTAACCCTAATTCCTCAACCCTCAACCCTATCCCTAAACCCTTGACCCTCGAACCTCAACCCTCAACCCTCAACATCAAACCTTAATCCCTCAACCCTTAACTCTGATCCCTCGACCTTCAACCCTAACCCTAAACCCTAAACCCTCAACGTCAAATTCTAATCCCTCAACCCTTCACTCTAATCCCTCAACCCTAAACCCTATCCCTAAACCCTCAACACTATACCTTAAACCCTAATCCCTCAACCCTAACCCTAAACCTTGTCCCTAAACCCTAATGCCTCAACCCTCAACCCTAATCTGTCATCTGTCATCCCTCAACTCTAATCCCTCATTCCTAAACCCTAAACACTATCCCTATTCCTAGACCCTCAACAGGCTCGATACTATACCTTAAACCCTAATCCTTCTACCCTTGACACTCTTATTTAACCCTAATCCCTTGACCATTAACCCTATCCCTCAACCTCAACCCTCAACCCTCAACCCTCAACTCTCAACATTAAACCCTAATTCATCAACCCTAAACCCTAATCCCTCAAACCTAAACCCTATCCCTAAACCATCAACCCTTAACACTAATCCTTAAACCCTAATCCCTCAACACTCAACCCTAAACCCTAATACCTCAACCCTCAACCCTAATCCATCATCCCTCAACTCTAATCCCTCATCCCTAAACCCTAAATGCTATCCCTATTCCTAAACCCTCAACAGACTCGATACTATACCTTAAACTCTAATCCCTTATCCCTAAACCCTCCAACCCTATCCCTAATCCTTATACCCTCCACACTCTACTTTAACCCTAATTCCTTGACCCTCAACCCTATCCCTAAACCCTTGACCCTTGAACCTCAACCCTCAACCCTCGACATCAAACCCTAATCCCTCAACCCTTAACTCTGATCCCTCGACCTTCAACCCTAACCCTAAACCCTAAACCCTCAACGTCAAATTCTAATCCTTCAACCCTTCACTCTAATCCCTCAACCCTAAACCCTATCCCTAAACCCTCAACACTATACCTTAAACCCTAATCCCTCAACCCTAACCCTAAACCTTGTCCCTAAACCCTAATGCCTCAACCCTCAACCCTAATCTGTCATCCATCATCCCTCATCTCTAATCCCTCATTCCTAAACCCTAAACGCTCTCCCTATTCCTAGACCCTCAACAGGCTTGATACTATACCTTAAACCCTAATCCCTCTACCCTCGACTCTCTTATTTAACCCTAATCCCTTGACCATTAACCCTATCCCTCAACCTCAACCCTCAACCCTCAACCCTCAACTCTCAACATTAAACCCTAATTCATCAACCCTAAACCCTAATCCCTCAAACCTAAACCATATCCCTAAACCATCAACCCTCAACACTAATCCTTAAACCTTAATCCCTCAACCCTCAACCCTAAACCTTATCCCTAAACCCTAATCCCTCAACCCTCAACCCTAATCCCTCATCCCTCAACTCTAATCCCTCATCCCTAAACCCTAAATGCTATCCCTATTCCTAAACCCTCAACAAACTCGATACTATACCTTAAACTCTAATCCCTTATCCCTAAACCCTCTAACCCTATCCCTAATCCTTACACCCTCCACACTCTACTTTAACCCTAATCCCTCCAACCTCAACCCTATCCCTAAACCCTTGAGCCTCGAACCTCAACCCTCAACCCTCGACGTCAAACCCTATTCCCTCAACCCTTAACTCTGATCCCTCATCTCTCAACCCTAACCCTAAACCCTAAACCCTCAACCCTCAACCCTCAACGTCAAATCCTAATCCCTCAACCCTAAACCCTATCCCTAAACCCTCAACACTATACCTTAAACCCTAATCCCTCAGCCCTCAACCCTAAACCTTATCCCTAAACCCTAATCCCTCAACCCTCAACCCTAATCTGTCATCCCTCAACTCTAATCCCTCATCCCTAAACCCTAAATGCTATCCCTATTCCTACACCCTCAACAGAATTGATACTATACCTTAAACCCTAATCCCTTATCCCTAAACCCTCAAACCCTATCCCTAATCCTTATACCCTCCACACTCTACTTTAACCCTAATTCCTCGACCCTAAACCCTATCCCTAAACCCTTGACCCTCGAACCTCAACCCTCAACCCTCAACGTCAAACCCTAATCCCTCAACCCTTAACTCTGATCCCTCGACCCTCAACACTATACCTGAAACCCTAATCCCTATCCCTCAACCCTTAACCCTTAAAACTTAAACCCTATCCCTACACCCTCAACACTTGACACTATATCTTAAGCCTTAAACCCTCATCCCTAAAGCCTCAACCCTCAATCCTTAAACCTTCAACCCTAAACCCTATCCCTAATACCTCTACCCTCGACACTCTAACCCTAACCTTGACATTAAATGCTAATCCGTCAACCCTAAACCCTAATCCTAAACCCTCAACCCTCAACCCTCAACACTATACCTTAAACCCTAATCCCTCAACCCTCAACCCTAAACCTTATCCCTAAACCCTAATCCCTCAACCCTCAACCCTAATCCATCATCCCTCAACTATAATCCCTCATCCCTAATCCCTAAATGCTATCCCTATTCCTAAACCCTCAACAGACTCGATACTATACCTTAAACCCTAATCCCTTATCCCTAAACCCTCCAACCCTATCCCTAATCCTTACACCCTCCACACTCTACTTTAACCCTAATCCCTCGACCCTAAACCCTATCCCTAAACCCTTGACCCTTGAACCTCAACCCTCAACCCTCAATGTCAAACCCTAATCCCTCAACCCTTAACTTTGATCCCTCGACCCTCAACCCTATCCCTAAACCCTAAACCCTCAACTGTAATCTGTCATCCCTCATCCCTAAACCTTAAATGCTATCCCTATTCCTAGACCCTCAACGGGCTCGATACTATACCTTAAACGCTAATCCCTTATCCCTAAACCCTCCAACTCTATCCCTTATCCCTTAACCCTCATGATTAATAGCCTTGAACATAAAAAAATTTGAGTGGGACATAACGCGAGCGCGTTATGTCAAACATGACAAAAGACAGACTTGCGGGAAAAAAATGCAAGGCAAAACATAACGCGAGCGCGTTATAACGCGCTCGCGTTATTTCTTGCTTTGGGAATCCCAAGCCTTGGGCTTGGGATTTGCTTTGGATTTCCAACCCAAAGGCTTGGAGTGCCTTATGAACAGTCAGACGTGTTTTTCTATATTCTTCAAAATTTTACATAATTTCGTTCGTGCTAACCCTCAGATTTGCACGTGTTTCAAGGTTGAACAAATCGAACACATGGGTAATGTTAGGCTTTCTCTTAGCTATTTGACGATGTGATTTTTTTCACATTTTAACAATGTTAAGCCTTTCATCTTTAATTTCTTTTGTTTGTGTGTTTGTTTTTAGGCAAAAACCACTGTTTGGTCTTTTTTTCATTGTAAAATAACTATTCATTCAAATTTCAAAAAAATTACATATTTAGAAGCTAGACTCCATTCTACAAATATTAAAAAAATAAAAAAATGATTTTCAATTAGTTTTCAAAATTTATAGGGGTAGCACGGCCAAAATTCTGTTTTTTAGGATGTGTCCACTTTAAAAATTAGTAAAAAATCAAATATTCATCAAAAAATTATTAGAAAAATTGGGCATAAACTACATGCTATTAGCTAATTTCTCACTAAAGTGATTTTAAAAATACCAAAAAAAAGTTGACCTTTTGAGGGAGCCACAAAACATGCTATGTTATGTTTTTTTGACAGAAACAACACCAATTTCTGTGGCTCCCTCTTTTGAACCCCTTAATCTATGCCATTTTCAAAACAAAATAGTAGTTTAGAAAGTAGACTCGGAGCACTACAAACATTGTTTTGGTTGCATCTCCAAATTTTGAGTGTAACTATGCTCAATTTCTCATCCAAGGCCAGTATTTCCTGATTTCAGAAAAAAAGTGGCCACTTAAGACCCCTTTTTGGCCCCCCATCTTCTTGCACTTACCCCTATAGCTAAACATAACCCCCAAGTATGATTACTTCACCAAACCAAGGAACCCAAAACACCACTGACCTTTCACAACACCCCACATAAAATGGGTATAGGATATTCACATTACTAAAGGGGCAATTCCACTCTCCTAATTATGTGCTCTAACAGTAACCATGTTTCTTTCTTCTAAAGCACTAGAGACCACAAGAGGAACTCAAGGCCTCAACAATTCAGCAAGCACTAGCGTTCAGGAAATGCATATTGTCAGATATATCATTGCATTTTCTGAAAAGGAGAGATAACACATAGCAAACACATAATTAAAACAAGGCATAAAGAATTTATTTCTTCCAGAATCGAAGAACATGTCTGTAAATTTATCAACCTTCTAACGTCATACTAAGGCACATAGGTGAGAGGTACTATTACTGACTCGCCACAAGGAGAAACTCGCTTAACCTAGAGCAACAACAACAATCTAGAGATCCCAGTGTTGCAACCTAGTCTTTGATACCAAATGTAACGCCCCGCCAAGGAACCCAGAGGATAACACAACTAAGCTTACAAAAAGGTCAAATATTTTTTTTAAATGAAACAAATAACAACAATCATATATTTATTCATAACATTTAAATTAAACTCTATCCTCTAGGGTTCCACGACTGCATTACTAACGAACTAAAACAAGATCTAACCAACATTATGAATTAACTAACAAACACAGTTCATTCTAAGTCTAATTGCATCAGATGAATAAACACATACAATTCCATATTATATCATCAGATAAATAACATCAAGATCCTGCACATAGGATCACAAGTACATAAACAAGTTCCTTTACAAGAGAGTACAACATTACATTGTTTACAATATCACTATCCAGATTACATTGGAGTACATACATCAAGATAACAGTACATGATTCAACTGATATACATGACTGGAACATGATCATAAGTATCTGTCTACTCAAGCTAGAGCAAGATCTAAAATCTGCCATACAAGGTACATCCTTCTCGCACATGAACAACAAGGGAAACCAATGGAGATAAAAGCACAACCACCTGACCATGTGGAACCCTAAGGTCCACCCCCCGTGCTAGGAGATAACATAAGGTCCCACTACAACAAATAGTCAGGTAGACAGTAGACTATAAGGATCAAGGACTACACATGACTCCTACAACATAGGTCAATATCACAAGCAACTCAACAATACTTCCAGAGGAAACCACACACGAATGGGAAGATCTCAAGTAGGGAATGCTAGGCTACAGTAGGGGTGAGTGTCATCGCATGGTCCTAACATGGGTTATCCTGACAGTCTCTAGTTAGACGCTGGCCCCCATCCATGGGTTATTCTGACAGTCTCTTGCTAGGCGTCGACCCCCATCTATGGTTATCGTGACAGTCTCTCACTAGACGCCGGACCCATAGGGTGACACATGCAGAACCAATATTCCTTTCATGAGGACAAGGAAGTTGACTTGCCAACCACAGCCTTCTCATCCCATCCTTAGCCTGAATGAGCACTACAGGCATGGGTGAGGCATCCAATTATCTTTATTAGTGTGGAAACTACCAACCCTCTAAATTTATTATTAAGTTATCACTGGATTAACAACTTCCAATGGGTTATCCTGACAAGCCACTTTGGGCGCCAGCCCCACATTGAAAGCCACTCCCCCTTCACTGCATCTAGATTCAAAAAGCCCAAAACATAAACCAAGCATGAACTATCACATTTCTCAAAATATACATAATTTCACATTACACAGAGCAAGGCATTCCCATCTTGCATAATCATCATAATCACATGAATAAGTACACTGAGCAAGGCACAAATCATCTTGCACATGTATCATACCAACATGAATAGGAGACAATATTTCAAGAATACATTTTATTCAACTCACATGATGCACACATAGCCAAGCCCCACACAATCACACCCTCCTAGGCCTCTGGAAACAACTTCCCCAAATGACACAACACTTGACACCATTAAAAACACAATGGTTTCACATCACATTCACTCTCAAAGCACATCATAAACTAAGATCCTTCATCAATACTTCAATTACAATACCACAAATGCAACATATAATATGATGCACTAATTATGGGTCTTAAGGAAAGTAACATTAATCCAAGCATGATCAATCATCTAACAATTATAAAGTGAATCCATCTCATCAATACAGAACTATAACTTTCTAACCACCAGTAGCAGTTACAATATGATCATAAGATATACGTGACCACGAGTAACAATATTTTAACTAATAGTTCCCAAGATTTATTTTAGTTTCATTAATTAAAATGATTGCGAACAACATGCAAATAACCCTAAGGCATACAAATTAAACACAACAATTATTTAAATACAATCCTTATCACAGTGAGGGACTATCACCACAATTAAAATCATACAATAGAGTATTAATAACCATAACACATGAATGCTATACCGATGGCTACATAATCCATTATTTACACTGATGTAGATTTCATTAATAATCTAGACAATTTTGAAAATACTATTAAATATGACTGTATAAGCAAGACTAAAAGCCTATAATATTAGAATGCTATAAATCTCTTACACTAGTTAGAATCATAATATACAAAACCTGAAGCTACAATGAAAGAACCTTGTTCTAAGGTTAGCTTGAGAGGAAATGCATATAGAACAACAAAACATTCCTATAGATATAACATCTTCATCAAATCTACCACACTTTTAACCACATGCATATGATAGGATCATAACACATTTAAAGGATGGTTCAAACCAAGTAGAAGTATCATGGCTAAAGCAACTCAAGAGTGAACACTAATAGGGCACAAGTAAAAGAACAAATTTTTTCTAGGTTTTACCAAATTTCGTTCAACACACGAAGAGGAAGAGAGAAGCTCAGGTTGCTATTGGAAAACTTAAGTGTCAACTTGATCAATCTTCTATAAACCACTACTACATTGGTCCTATGAATAACAAAATGATCATACCTAATACAAAGTTCTTCTAGAGGTGTCTACACCTCATAATGATTACCAAGCTTCTTAAAATCGCTTACCCAACACTAGTATTAACAGAATAAACTAATACAAAGCATTCTAACCTGCTAACATACCAAGTCTAGGAATAGGAAAGGGTTGATTAAGTTCAAGACATAAATATGATACGAACATTTTCTCAACAAGGTTAATAAGAATGTGACATTTCTTAAGCACAAATTATAAACATGCTCTATACAACTAATGAACCACAACATCTATAAAGGACTTTATTATCACATCAAAATTCACTTACAACATCACAAACACATGAAATCAGGACATACTAATCTATGCCTAAGGAAAACCTCGAAAACATGACCCTATTACGACCACTGATACAACTTACACAAATTCCATTTACCTTATACAATTCCACTCGTAATCGATTAATTTCTAAACAAACTTATAAATCAAATCTTAAATACATTGTTTACAAACCTAATTCCAACCTATTAATCAATTTTCAACTTAACAATACTATTACAAAGAAATTGTAGTAAAATCAATATTAAATTTATCAACAATAATTAACAACAATGTCAACTCTCATTTAATCAATTTAAACAAAATATAGTAATGTATATATATATATATATATATATATATATATATATATATATATATATATATATATATATTTGTTTGTGTGTGTGTGTGTACTTTTGTGTAACAATTAATAAGATATCAGTTGTAAGGTTTATGCAATTTTGGTTAGACAGTTCTGCAAAAGACTGAGGCATAGACAAGGTCTGTGAACTATTTGACAATTGTCTCAAAGAGACGTCATCTCTTGGATCGAAATGATTGCATGATACGCACAGAATGGATTTGTAGATTTAATAACAACAACCAAGATGACATAGGAATTGTCTGTCACTAATTGATACATATCTCTAAATTAACAAACTGGGTAATGCTAATTTTGGGATATGATTTTCATAGATAAGAGTTGAATCTTATATAAAAATTTCAGAGAAACTCAATTCAAAAATAAAGAGTTATTGGTGACGCAACTAATTATTTTAACAGAGATGAAAGGGTGAGAGGTAGACAGTCACAAAATATTCATATTTCAAAAATGACAAACTAGCTAAGGCTAATTTTTAGATATGATTTAGATAACCAGGTCATGCACCATATATAAACAATTTAGAGGAACCCAGTTCATAAAAATAAAGTTATGGCTGACGCAACAGACTATAAAAACAGAGATGAAATGGGTGGGAGATAGACAGTCACAAAATATTCATATCTCCAAAATGACAAACTGGGTAAGGCTCATTTTTGGATATGATTTAGATAACCAAGTCATGCACCATATATAAAATATTTATAGGAACTCAGTTTGTAATAATAAAGTTATGGTTGACGCAACAGACTGTAAAAACAGAGATGAAATGGGTGAGAGATAGATAGTCACAAAATATTCATATTTCCAAAATGACAAACTGGGTAAGGTTGATTTTCAGATATGATTTGGATAACTAAGTCATGCACCATATATAAAAAATTTAGAGGAACCCAGTTCGTAAAAATAAAGTTATGACTAACGTAAAAGGGTAGGTTCAGAATATGTAGAAGACAATTCAGAGAATAATATAAAGTTTGCATATTACAAATTCATTTCACTAAATCTAATACAACAATAAATCATATTCATGTCTTAGTCCATACCTAGAATATTAATTCTATCACATCTTCAAAAAATTCCCAGCTCGCATCCATTTTCCCCCAAGTCTTTTCTTCTAGAAGCTATGGTTTATGGTGCCAAAAGAAAAATGAAAACTTCATGAGAGAGAGAGATCATGAAAACATAAAACATATTCTGCTATTTTAAATGCACACTCCTCCCCCAAATTATGTCTTCAGATTTCAAAATATAGTTGAGCATGCATAACCACCCCCATTATTTCTTCTAGAAGATTCTCCTTATGGGTAAGTGCAAAAAGATGGGGGGCCAAAAAGTGGCCAAAAAATTTTGAAAAAAAATTTAGGCATAACGCGAGCGCGTTATAACGCGCTCGCGTTATAAAGCGCTTCATATATAAAAAAAAACGCTGTCATTTCATTTTAGTTCATTTCATTGTGAGTTTTTCCTCCGCCCGCGGCTTAAAACCCTTCAAAAACGCGCTCGCGTTCTACAAAACACCGTTCAACACAAAAGATTTGTCGATTCATCGCCAAAATGCCGCCGCGACGTCGAGCACGCCAAAGGGGTGAGTTATCTTTGTTTTTTTGTTTGAATTTCTTCCTAAATAGGTAGGTTTTGTGTTGATTTTTGATGCATATTTTATTAATTGTAGGAAATGTTAATGCACCTCCTCCTCCTCCTCAAAATCCTCAAAATCCACAAAATCTTGAGGAAGAAATACCTGCAGAACAACAACCTCCTCCATTCATTCCTCGACATGCCCCTGGAACACAAGATAATATAATGGGGGAAATTGAAAACAACAAAAAACAAATTGAAGATATAATTGCAAGGTTGAAAGATCCTTCCACTTCAACCTTGCATAGGTCCACGCTTGCCGAATCTCTTGAGTCTATGTTATCAAATGTAAATTCAATTAGCAAGCAAATAACTAGTTGGACCGATAAAAAGAGAGAGTTTAGAGATTACTATGCAGATAAATTGTCATATCAAGATGTCAAAAAATTACAAATTACAAAAGTAGACTTGTGTTCAATTTTCACAAACCCACAAACAAATCAACCTCCACCCATTACATGCAAGAGGTTCCCTATCCATTGGTGCAACAACCAAGCGATAAGGGACAATTTCGGGCAGAGGTGGTGGATGGTTTTTGACCATCCTCCATGCAATAACAATGAGGTCCCGCAATACTTTTTGAGGAAACTCTACTCCGAGTTTGTCCTCAATAAAGTGCCAAACTATTTTGATATGCGGGACTTCCAGGGTAGAGGTGGGGGCTCAGCACAGGATAGACCAGGGGCACGTCTTGACCCACAGCGGGTAGTGAGACGAGTAATCAGCAGACCAGCCCACGAGCATGTTTCTATTCCTTCCATTGTGAAGGAGAGTGTTGAGGTCGATACACTGAGGTCGATTAGTGCCTTGACCCAGAGCATCATAGAGCATGCCAATCCTGCAACACAGAGTGGGTTGGGAGATAGTGCGAGGAGTAGGGTCCCACCGCATACTTGCCAGGCTTGCGGGTCAGCCTGTGGTTATGACCCCATGGACAGTCAGGACGCAGGTGCACAGGCTACATCTGCAGCTGAGCAGATGGCGATGACAGATACCCTCCTGAGTGAGACTTTCGGCCTTGATACTCAGGTAAATATTAGCAAGTTTATTGAATTTAATTTATTAAATTTTATTTTTGAAATACAAGATTAACTAATTTAAATTGATGATTTTAATGAAATTTCAGGGTCATAGCGTCGATGCAGTTTTCAGTGGTTCTCCACCTACATTTTTCACTAGATCATCTACTGTCGAGGTATGTAACTAATAAACAATTATAAATATTACATGTGAATAGCATCGTTATATGAATGGTATTCTAATTTCTGATTTTGGATGTTGAATAGGTTAACACTGTAGATTTCATGGCAACACCTGCCAGCGGTGGTGGACTTCAAAGCTTTACGGAGGTAATAAAATAAATAGTTTAATGAATGAATTGTACTTACTAAATTTTTGTATGTGATTTGTGTGTTTTATTGTGTGTACTTCCATGTTTAGATGAGCGTGTGTGTATGTTAGGAGCCATGATTTGCATCACTATTATAGTTTTCGTAATTGAATAATGTTGTTTTATTTCCAGATGATGCAGGCTGCGGATACACCTCCCCATGTTCATAGGGCAATGGAGCAGGGTGTGGCCTCTGCAATTCATAGCTCTATGGCATTGACAGGGGTATGAGGCAGATTAGTAAATTTCAATTTACATTCATTGTTATAGTTGTCTATTTTTGAAAAATCAAAAGATTATTGATTTGAAGTTTAATTTCTATCTGGATGGTTTCTATAGGACATGACATCACCAGGGCCTTTTCCTTCTACTGAGGCAAGCGAGCAGACAGATTATATGTTAGCGGTAAGTGATTATTTTGTTAAATGTTTCATTTTTTTATAACATGTAATTTCTATATATTAATATCTATACTTTTTTTTGTAACAGGTAAAGGTGCAGGAAGAACTAAATAGGAGAAGTAGCCCTCGGGTTCGTAGTAGACCACCCACATGTATGTCTCCATCCCCTAGAAGATCAAAGGCTGCTCGTGATTTATTCTCTTCACCAGCTAGAGGGGAATGACTTTTTATTGTGTTCCTCTGTTGTATGCCTATATGGCATTTGTGGACATATATTTTGTATTGTACATAGTTGACATTGTATGCCTATATGGCATTCTTGTAAGCCTATATGGCTATTTTGTATATATGTTATACTTATATCGACAGATATTGATGTATGCGTATATGGATATTTGGTTAATACAAATCTTTTTTATTGATGGCGTCCATACTTGCATTATAAATCCACTTTTGAATGGATATTTGTAGATGGCTACTTCAAATATTTAAAGTCTGATTGTATTACATAGGATGTTTGCATTTTCTTTGATAGGCTTGATAGGCCATGGATTACATGATGGTGTTTGATGGAAAAGTATGGTACTAGAAGACTCTAGTTCATTCTTAATAGGCTTGTGATTGATAATATCTTTGCATGATTGCACTTGATCTTGGATCATAGGCATGTTGTTAGGATTTTGATTGCATTGTGATGTTTGATGGATAGGCATGGTGTAAGTGTAAGATACCCAACTAGTTCTACGAAAAATTTTCCTTACTTAAACACTTTTACTTGCTAACAATTCATCAACTACTTCAATAACATAAAGATATACATCAAGATAACTATTTGAATGAAACAACATTAGAGTTGGGTACTTGTCTTGTTACTTGATTCAATCAACTTGCAATGTCTTATTACATGGAAAATGCTTTCAATAGCATGAAGTACAACTCATTCAATGGAAATACAAGGACAGGCCTTGAAGCCTTGATGTTACAATGTCTTCCTTATTTGAGCAACATTTGAAGATTTGGAATGTTCAACTCATCACCTCACAAGGTAGGCGCATATTTGAAGGATTTACAGGTTTTTCTGACTTGGGCGCCAAGTTGAGGTGACCTCCTCCTGAAGTTGCGCCTTGTCAACATTAGGTGCCAATTAGAGTTTATGGATGCTCTGGATTGTTTCCAAGAGTAGGCGCCAAAACATCATCATTATGAAAGTGTTTTAAATGCTACGCGCCCAAATCAGCCCTCTGGAGTCTAGGCGCTCCTTTCATGCATTCTGTGTTCTAGGCGCCAATTGAAAGGAGTGGAGAACAGGGCAAGCGCCTTCCAAACTAGGTGTTTCCTTGAGGTGACAAGGACTTAGAAAGTGCGCCTAAGGTGAGTGCCTTGAGTGAAAAGGTCTAACAAACATCTTTGAACCCCCTTTCAAGGTTAGGCGCATTCTGGAGGTGGAAACAAGTAGAAGGTGCGCCTTAGCTTCCTTTGTCAATTCTTGCAAGTCTTTGTTGATTAGGAAGGTGGAATGCTTCATTGTAGAATGAGCGCCTATCTTCTAATGTCCAAACTACTTCTTCTGGCTCACTCTGTGGCTAGGCGCCAGAGCTAAACTGTTCACACAAGGGAGTGCGCCTAGACTCACTTGATGTTTTCTTACTACTTCAACCCCTGGAAGATGTTCCAAGGTGTTCCCTTTTACAAGCACCTGACCTCCCAAGTTCCTTCATGTGCTATTCCTTGAAGGCGCCAAAACTGAGCTCCAGTGCCATGGGATTGTGCCTAACATCTTTGAAGAGTTTCTAAGCCTTTTGCAAGTTGATATCCCAAACTCATCTTCTAGGCGCAACAGGAGCTTTCCAAAGGAGTTTCCAAGTTTTAGACGCCAAGCGAGGTCATGGGTGAATGGAACTGCGCCTTAGGAGATGACTGGATCCTAAGCGTCAGTCTGGAGTTACAGTGGAATTGATATGCGCCTCAACTAGCTTAGGCGCCCATTTGAAGTGATTCCTTTAACACTTCTCTGTCAATCTCAACTGCAAGGATGATCTCCTAATCCAATTTTGATCCTCTGGAGATGCAAATAGCTTTACATTTCACTAGGTTCCATCAATGATGATCATCAACCAAAGCACATTTCAAAGGTGAGATAGGCAAGTGAGGCGCCAAACTAGTCCTTAAGACTTATCTCCTTCTATCAAGTCAATTTCAACTATGTGAGAGAGTTCTATTCTAGGCGCAAAATGGAAATGTTTCATCAATTGGTGCATCTTACAAAGCTCCCAATTCTAGGCGTCAGAGCCAAAGAGTTTTTCCCAACACATGCACCTGGGCTAGGAATTCACGTAAGAGACATCACTTAGCTTTAAAACTTTCAATCTATAGCCATCTGGGCTAGGCGCTCCAATGGAGGATCCTTGAACTCATGCATTGGCGCCTTCTAGTTCTAGGCACCCATTTTGGATGATTCATCCTGATACTAGCGCCCAAAATGACTAGACTCTCTTCATTATCCAATTCACTTAGAAGACTCAAGTTGGAGACTTAGTTGTCTATCCATGTTCTCCGGAAGATTCATTGTACCTCTATGCACTATCTCCTTCAAGGCGCACATTTAGCTCCAAAACGCAAATTTCCATCATCAACCCATCAAGGTGCATCATCTTCCCTTTGTATCCCCTTCAAGGCGCAGACATTCACTTCTTCACACTCAAACTCACTCTCTGGCGCCAGAATAGGTGTATAACTTCAAATAAGGCGCTAATCTTAGGTTTCTAAGTACTTAGTTTGATCTTAAGGCTATCCTTCCTCTAAGCACTCTCTTCAACTCCCTCACTGAAGGCCCTCTATAAGTTTGGGCGCATTTCATCCCAAGGCGCTTCAACATCATCCAAGGCGCAAATTCACTCTCCAAGACAAGGTGCAAAAAACCCTATCCTAAGGCGCTCAAATCTTGCTTCTAGACCTAGGCGCACAAACATGAGATTAAGGATCATTCTGGCCACCATCACTTCCCTAAAGGCGCAAAATTGGTGTAGATACATTCCATTTATTAAGGATCATTCTGGCGCCCAAATCTTGTCAAAGCAAAGGATCAATAGGTTCTCTCTAAGTCGCACTCCAGGGTTTGATCTTGCAAGACTTCTCACGTCAAAATTTTGACCAAGACACTCAAGGCACTAGTCTTTATCATCTAACCCTACAGTGCACTTACTCATTATGATATACTCCTCAACTTTGTATTCAACCTTGCCCAAGGCGCATATTCACTATAAGGCATTCTCACGTTGTCAAGGCTCAGAGGGCTTCAACTTGCTAAAGGGTAGAGGTCTAGGCGCATATCTGACTTGAAGCTCAAGGCGCTCCAACCCTCTTGCTCTGGAATTCCTTCTAGGCACTAAGTGACTTCTCCAATTCCTTGAAAACATTTGAAGTGTTTTACCTTCTCAAGGTGCTCCTTCGAACTTGACTCCAAGGTGTTATAATCTCAAAGGTGCTGACATCATCTCAACCAAAGGCGCTCAATGATTCATCCCATATCTAGGTGCTAAAACACTTAATCAACCAAGTCATTCAAGGCGCCATTCAGTAAACTCATCTTCCATGATATTCCTATCAAGGCGCATATCACTTCTCTCATGGGCTTTAGGCGCTCAGTTGAGTGTTTCAATACTATTTAGGTGCCAAATTCATTTTAATGCACCAAACACAAAGAGCTTTCAAACACTGGACGCTCACAAAGAGTCTTCCAACCTTGGGCGCTAAATTAGGTCTTTGCAACTATCCAAGGCGCATATCTTCGTTTGAACAACTTATGGTGCCAAGACAACTTCTCATTAGGGCGCTCAAAACACTTGTGTTTACATTTGAAGTGCTTTACCTTCTTAAGGTGCTCCAGACTAACCTGACTCCAAAGCGCTCCATCATCATCCTTAAGGCGCCAAAAACATCATCCAACTCCTTAAGGCACTTCACTGTGAAAGTCTGAAGGCGCTCTACCTAGACCTTTCCCCTAGGCGCCAGAACTCCTAAGCACTCACCAGATAACTCTCTTCTTCAAGGCGCAAATCTTCCTATACTATGATTGCCTCTGAAACGCCGATTAACGTGATGTGAGGGTGCAAAGGCTACTCCAATCCTCAGTGAGCGCCTAGTTTAAACAAGGAGAAATAAAGCATTCAAAACTATCCAAACGATCATCCCCTTCCTAATGTCTTCACTGCTCCAGAAAACCTTGGCCAAAATGACACATAACAACTCCTATGAGCGCCCTTATGCCCTAGGATCATCTAGTTTGTGCGTCTTGTAATGAGTAGTTCATGTAAGTTTGGAATGAGCGCCTTGAATAAGTGTAAACTAGCCTAGAGAAGGGTATGTGCGCCTTGAGCATTCCAGAGATAACTGTGCGCCTAGAACAATATGAGTGCTCATGATGATGATTAACGCCCTAATGAGACTATGAGCGCCTTGTTCAGGAGATACCTTGTTTGATCATAAAATGCACCTTGAGTCTTGAAGGTTTTGAGCGCCTAGGTGATTTGGATGTTGAGATGTTGGTATGCGCCCAAGATTGAGGTAAGTGAGCGCTTGTAATGGAGGAGAGCAATGAGATGAGGTTTAGCGCCTCCAAGTAAGGTCAGAGGTGAGGTTAGAGGTGAAATGCGCCTTTGGACCATTCTGGCGCCTTGGATGAAGAACCTATATCTTGAGCCCAAGAGGTAAAATTTGCGCCTTAGTGGATTTGGAGAGTTACAGAGATTAGAGAAAAGCGCCTTGAAGACAGAGTTGTTCAAGGCGCATGTGTGATTTGGTCAAAAACAGGCGCCTAGAGTGAATAGGCTTTCATCCTGACTTAATACACTGCCTCCTTCTGACGATTTTTGGGGCAGCAGAAAACCTTTCACCACGGGCAAATGCCTCAGAGCTATAAAAAACCGAGAGAGGTTATTGTAGAGGCACTCTACGTGATCCCGTTGCCTCAGACGGAATGTTTCTAAGTGACACGGTTTTTGAGTAACATCTCGTCAAAGATTGCTGCCTTTTTGCACTTTGGACTCTTCAGGGATATCGTCGGTACAATGTAGCTCCGACTGTTTCGACATGTTTGGGTGAGAAATAGGACCATGCCTAGCATAAATGTACCCATTCGGACGCGTTGGAACAGTCAGTTTGGTCGCATCAGGAGCAGGACGAAAGTTACACCCCTTTGCAACTTTACACTGCCTCCTTCTGACGATTTTTGGGGCAGCAGAAAACCTTTCACCACGGGCAAATGCCTCAGAGCTATAAAAAACCGAGAGAGGTTATTGTAGAGGCACTCTACGTGATCCCGTTGCCTCAGACGGAATGTTTCTAAGTGACACGGTTTTTGAGTAACATCTCGTCAAAGATTGCTGCCTTTTTGCACTTTGGACTCTTCAGGGATATCGTTGGTACAATGTAGCTCCGACTGTTTCGACATGTTTGGGTGAGAAATAGGACCATGCCTAGCATAAATGTACCCATTCAGACGCGTTGGAACAGTCAGTTTGGTCGCATCAGGAGCAGGACGAAAGTTACACCCCTTTGCAACTTTACACTGCCTCCTTCTGACGATTTTTAGGGCAACAGAAAACCTTTCACCACGGGCAAATGCCTCAGAGCTATAAAAAACCGAGAGAGGTTATTGTAGAGGCACTCTACGTGATTCCGTTGCCTCAGACGGAATGTTTCTAAGTGACACAATTTTCAAGTAACATCTCGTCAAAGATTGCTGCCTTTTTGCACTTTGGACTCTTCAGGGATATCGTCGGTACAATGTAGCTCCGACTGTTTCGACATGTTTGGGTGAGAAATAGGACCATGCCTAGCATAAATGTACCCATTCGGACGCGTTGGAACAGTCAGTTTGGTCGCATCAGGAGCAGGACGAAAGTTACACCCCTTTGCAACTTTACACTGCCTCCTTCTGACGATTTTTGGGGCAGCAGAAAACCTTTCACCACGGGCAAATGCCTCAGAGCTATAAAAAACCGAGAGAGGTTATTGTAGAGGCACTCTACGTGATCCCGTTGCCTCAGACGGAATGTTTCTAAGTGACACGGTTTTCGAGTAACATCTCGTCAAAGATTGCTGCCTTTTTGCACTTTGGACTCTTCAGGGATATCGTCGGTACAATGTAGCTCTGACTGTTTCGACATGTTTGGGTGAGAAATAGGACCATGCCTAGCATAAATGTACCCATTCGGACGCGTTGGAACAGTCAGTTTGGTCGCATCAGGAGCAGGACGAAAGTTACACCCCTTTGCAACTTTACACTGCCTCCTTCTGACGATTTTTGGGGCAGCAGAAAACCTTTCACCACGGGCAAATGCCTCAGAGCTATAAAAAACCGAGAGAGGTTATTGTAGAGGCACTCTACGTGATCCCGTTGCCTCAGACGGAATGTTTCTAAGTGACACGGTTTTTGAGTAACATCTCGTCAAAGATTGCTGCCTTTTTGCACTTTGGACTCTTCAGGGATATCGTCGGTACAATGTAGCTCCGACTGTTTCGACATGTTTGGGTGAGAAATAGGACCATGCCTAGCATAAATGTACCCATTCGGACGCGTTGGAACAGTCAGTTTGGTCGCATCAGGAGCAGGACGAAAGTTACACCCCTTTGCAACTTTACACTGCCTCCTTCTGACGATTTTTGGGGCAGCAGAAAACCTTTCACCACGGGCAAATGCCTCAGAGCTATAAAAAACCGAGAGAGGTTATTGTAGAGGCACTCTACGTGATCCCGTTGCCTCAGACGGAATGTTTCTAAGTGACACGGTTTTTGAGTAACATCTCGTCAAAGATTGCTGCCTTTTTGCACTTTGGACTCTTCAGGGATATCGTCGGTACAATGTAGCTCCGACTGTTTCGACATGTTTGGGTGAGAAATAGGACCATGCCTAGCATAAATGTACCCATTCGGACGCGTTGGAACAGTCAGTTTGGTCGCATCAGGAGCAGGACGAAAGTTACACCCCTTTGCAACTTTACACTGCCTCCTTCTGACGATTTTTAGGGCAACAGAAAACCTTTCACCACGGGCAAATGCCTCAGAGCTATAAAAAACCGAGAGAGGTTATTGTAGAGGCACTCTATGTGATCCCGTTGCCTCAGACGGAATGTTTCTAAGTGACACGATTTTCGAGTAACATCTCGTCAAAGATTGCTGCCTTTTTGCACTTTGGACTCTTCAGGGATATCGTCGGTACAATGTAGCTCCGACTGTTTCGACATGTTTGGGTGAGAAATAGGACCATGCCTAGCATAAATGTACCCATTCGGACGCGTTGGAACAGTCAGTTTGGTCGCATCAGGAGCAGGACGAAAGTTACACCCCTTTGCAACTTTACACTGCCTCCTTCTGACGATTTTTGGGGCAGCAGAAAACCTTTCACCACAGGCAAATGCCTCAGAGCTATAAAAAACCGAGAGAGGTTATTGTAGAGGCACTCTACGTGATCCCGTTGCCTCAGACGGAATGTTTCTAAGTGACACGGTTTTTGAGTAACATCTCGTCAAAGATTGCTGCCTTTTTGCACTTTGGACTCTTTAGGGATATCGTCGGTACAATGTAACTCCGACTGTTTCGACATGTTTGGGTGAGAAATAGGACCATGCCTAGCATAAATGTACCCATTCGGACGCGTTGGAACAATCAGTTTGGTCGCATCAGGAGCAGGACGAAAGTTACACCCCTTTGCAACTTTACACTGCCTCCTTCTGACGATTTTTAGGGCAACAGAAAACCTTTCACCACGGGCAAATGCCTCAGAGCTATAAAAAACTGAGAGAGGTTATTGTAGAGGCACTCTACGTGATCCCGTTGCCTCAGACGGAATGTTTCTAAGTGACATGATTTTCGAGTAACATCTCGTCAAAGATTGCTGCCTTTTTGCACTTTGGACTCTTCAGGGATATCGTCGGTACAATGTAGCTCCGACTGTTTCGACATGTTTGGGTGAGAAATAGGACCATGCCTAGCATAAATGTACCCATTCGGACGCGTTGGAATAGTCAGTTTGGTCGCATCAGGAGCAGGACGAAAGTTACACCCCTTTGCAACTTTACACTGCCTCCTTCTGACGATTTTTAGGGCAACAGAAAACCTTTCACCACGGGCAAATGCCTCAGAGCTATAAAAAACTGAGAGAGGTTATTGTAGAGGCACTCTACGTGATCCCGTTGCCTCAGACGGAATGTTTCTAAGTGACACGATTTTCGAGTAACATCTCGTCAAAGATTGCTGCCTTTTTGCACTTTGGACTCCTCAGGGATATCGTTGGTACAATGTAGCTCCGACTGTTTCGACATGTTTGGGTGAGAAATAGGACCATGCCTAGCATAAATGTACCCATTCGGACGCGTTGGAATAGTCAGTTTGGTCGCATCAGGAGCAGGACGAAAGTTACACCCCTTTGCAACTTTACACTGCCTCCTTCTGACGATTTTTGGGGCAGCAGAAAACCTTTCACCACGGGCAAATGCCTCAGAGCTATAAAAAACCGAGAGAGGTTATTGTAGAGGCACTCTACGTGATCCCGTTGCCTCAGACGGAATGTTTCTAAGTGACATAATTTTTGAGTAACATCTCGTCAAAGATTGCTGCCTTTTTGCACTTTGGACTCTTCAGGGATATCGTCGGTACAATGTAGCTCCGACTGTTTCGACATGTTTGGGTGAGAAATAGGACCATGCCTAGCATAAATGTACCCATTCGGACGCGTTGGAATAGTCAGTTTGGTCGCATCACGAGCAAGACACCAAAAATGCAAAGGTTGCTTTGTGCAACTTGACAACATTGACACTTTTTTGCAACATGACTCAAAGACTCAAACTGACCCCAAATGACTCAAAGTGACTTAAAATCACCTTGATTATAGAGGTCAAGGCGCTCCTTATCATTCATTCATTATGAGCGCCTTGGGAGAATGGTATATAGGTCATCATCATGATTGGGCGCCCTGGATCCAGAGTGTTGGAGAGATCATCAAATGGTGTCTAGTAGGGTGAGTTATGAGTTTGGTCGCATCAGGAGCAGGACACCAAAAATGCATAACATGATGATGGAAAAATGTGTACATATGTGTAAAAATGCAGGAGGAAATAAAAAAAGACAAACCTTACAAATTAATGTGCATACTTACAACTCAATGTAACATAACTTTACAAAATCAATGTGAATACTTACAAATTAATCCAATGAACCATCTGGATCTGCTCTACTCTTTATTGTGTCAAGTATTGCTTCATGGTCAGACTCACGCACCTTCCACAATATTTTGTTCAAAGGTCTACCCCGATACTTTATCAAATGAACATTGGATGCCACGACAAGGTTCGAGTAATGAAGAATCTTTCGATGCATGTCAAAGTCCTGAAATAGCCAAATATTAACACTCTTATGTGGGTACCTTCTAAGCCATGTTCCAGTAATAACCACTGATCCTGTAGGGTATTCGATGTTTTCTCCATCTGTAACAGGGGCCTCCAATTTCTTTTTGGCCTCAACACAACGGCATAAGTAATAATCTGTTCCCTCTTCATTATCTTCATCTGCAATAACTGCATATACGTGTCCTACATTGATATGTGTAGCAAATTAGATGAAATTAGTCAACATTACAAAAACACTACAAAGTAAGATGACATTACCTGGTTGAACTAGATGAAATTAGATGCATATATGTGCCCTATATTACCTGGTTGAACTAAATCTGATATGTGGTCAAAGTCAACTGACGATTCCATCTGTGTTAGTTCCAGTGCCGTCGGGGGTCGATACGTGTCAAGTGGGCTAAGATAACTTAACTGCCATTCGTCAACCCACTCCTTTGACTCGCACTCATCCCAGACTTGAATTGTACAGGAAGAACAAAAGCATGACATCTTTCGTGTATGGATACTCCATGAACCTGCAATTGAACTTCTGAAAGAGTGCATCTCATTTGATCCTGTCAGTGTACAACAATCCTCATATGGTGCAATGTTAGTATCATCTATCAACCAAAAAAATCTACGAACTAAAGACTTACCTTCATTACCTGGACCCATGGAAGCATTACACCACTCGACAATCGATTTTGCATCTGTCAACTTTGCATTGTCTTTATACTTTAACTCTTCTCGTGCTATGGCTCTTTTGATACATGCTCCTGCACCATCATGCTCCCCCTTTCCATGCCCGGCCTCACAAAAGTTCCACATATGTTGAATACCTGTAAAATTATGCCTCCTACTCAGCCAATAGAAATTCCGCGAGTTCTTGAATTGTGATGCACAATTATCCGACCATATGATATGCTGACTGAACGATATGCCCCTTCTAGCCAAATCATTATAGAACACCTGAAAGCAACCTTGCACGAACTCCGTAGAATGCGTGCGATCATCACTAATATAGAAATGATACTCCCTTATGATCTTTCTGTCATCCTCTGTACTATCATTCGCATGAATGAATGCGATGTGCACAAATATAGAAACCTGTGTGGAGTTGTAATATTGTGATTGCACCTCACGCTGTGGCTGTAGACTGTAGTTCTCTGCAAAGTCGACGACTGAAACAATGCTACCAACTGGAAATGTGTCCTTGCATAACTTGAATTGCAAGTCCAACCATCGAGCTCTATGGGCATGTCTTGCATACTCATACACTATGCTGTCACGAAATATAGGCATAAACTGATACACTGGAATCTTTTCAATAACTAATTCACACCTCTTTGCTTCTTTACCATCTTTTGTATTGTATGCCACTGTTTTATACTTGCCAAATTCTACTAGTTCATTTCCAACCGCATGTGTTATTTCCATATGTTCACATATTGGCAAATGTTGCAAGCCACCGCAACGATGACATGTGCCATCCAAGCATAATTTCTTGTAGAATATTTGACCTTCCTCTCTTTCACATAAAATTCTTGATATGAAATCTCTTGAAGATGTTGGTGGGGCACATATGGCACAACCCTGCAAATCATTGTTAGTATGCATATCTAAACATATAGACCTATAAGCATCAAAATGGTTAGAAAATTCAATATGTAATCTACAACAACAAGTAGTGCGTGTGTGATTTATCTTAACATAGAAAGGTTTTAGCATTTCAAAATATCTTTGACAAATTTTAATTTGAGGATACTTCTCTAGAAATTTACCATAAAACTGTGTTTGAGTCTCATCCAAAAAATGCTTTGGATGTGGCTCGCGGTTCTGACTACCAATTCTCCTTCTTACCACATCCCTTTGATTCGGAGATACCCTTGTGTAATTCTTCCAAAAGTCTTCAATTAGTGACTTCAATGCTTCAACAATTGGTTTATCTTTTCGTGGTAGTCTCCCCGAGAACGCCCATAATTCATTGGCATTAGTGTCCTCAATTCTTTGGCGTCTTCCAACGGCTCTTGATAAAGTTTTCCTATTAATTCTCAATTTTTGACTTGTCTTTCTAATAAGACGAGCTTTCCTCGTTTGACTACTTACTATAGTCGATGTAATCACACGCCGTGTTGCATTACTATCTTTTGTGCGTGAGGTGTTACCCACACTCTCATACGCACTCATTAGATTCTTGACAATAGATTTTTCACTTGAAGCCTCTGATGTTCTCAACCCAAGAATCTTCATGATAGACCTATACTTTATACTTCGCATCATTTCAACGAATAGTTGACATCTTGCAGTCTCATTTAACTTTTCAAAGAACAATCTCCAAATCTTATTAGCATATCTTCTACAAGTGCGTTTTGGAATCTTACCTTCCATTGGCTGCAAAATATTCTCATCAATATCAATCAAATACTTTGGCTTTCTATGCAAAATTCTAGGTGGTGTCAAGTTAGGTAAATTCATCTCAACATTAGGAATTTCATCAATATTTAAATGAGATGGGTTAGATGGCATACCTTCGATCGAAGATGGAATAGATGACATACCTTGAGGTTGAGGTGGGAACGATGGCGTACCTCCTTCATCACATGTGAGTGATGATGTACTCTCAACTTGAGATGTGGTAGATGGTGTCCCTACATGTTGTCTTGCGATAAAGGATGTGTCTCCAACTATGGTATTTAAATCTCTCGTACCACGAAGTTTTTGCATTCGTTCTCTTTGTGCCGCCAATACCATATCTCTTTGTGATGGTTGTGGTTCCTCTTCAATTGGTATGTCTTCATTTATCGTGTCCAATTTCCTCTTCTCACGAAGTTCCCTCATAGCCATTGCTTTCTTTGCATTCTTAGCTTCTATCTCTTCCTGTGTTGGTTTAATTCTTGATCGTTTCCTCGGCATGACGGAGAATTTGTCTGTAGCATGATAAAGAGACCAATATTAGTTCTTAAGAAATGAATACATGATAATAGTGGGATTGTATTTTTTTTATGTTGTAAGGATTTATTCTTGTATAGTTTGACATCATGGTATGAACTAAGGTTTGTTTATTACACATAATTATTAAAGAGCCCAAGTGTAGAAAATATACATGGCATCATGTGAGATTGTAGGTTGCTTTCTTGATTGGAAATGTGTCTATTTTAAACATGTATGATAATGCATGATAAAGTAATTCAATCCGAAATAAGGAAAATGTAAAGAACATGCATGTAAAGACTTGACATACCTAAAAAACGAAGATTTGAATGGAGAGAGTACCCAATTATGTAGTGTTTTTATCTTCTTGCATCAAACTCCTCAACAATTTGAGTTTTTCACCACTTGCTTCCTTTTCAATGTTAAATTCTTAAAATTGAATCAAAATTAACATTGCAATACTACAAAAATTGAAACTTGTATAGATATATATCAAATTTGGTTTGAAAACTATGTTATTTCCTCCTTCTCAAGTTGGCAAAGCAGAAAAGGTGGTGGAAAGATCATGCAAAGGTGGTACAATGTGTCAAATGTGCATGTGAACTTCCCAATAGCATGAAAGCACTTCTTTTTTGTCGGAGCACGCGCAGAATCAGTAAGAAAACAGAGCATGTGGGCCTGGATCACGGGGGTAACCACTTTTTTACCGTTTTAGTAGAATTACAAAACGCGAGCGCGTTATAACGTGCTCGCGCTATAACGCGCTCGCGTTTTGTCATCCTATAGATCTCTAAACCCTAAACCCTCAACTCTGATCCCTTGACCCTCAACCCTCAATGTCAAATCCTAATCCCTCAACCCTATCCCTAAACCCTCAACCCTCAATGTCAAATCCTAATCCCTCAACCTCAACCTTGTGCCTAAACCCTAATCCCTTCAACCTCAACCCTATCCCTAAACCCTTGACCCTCGAACCTCAGCCCTCAACGTCAAACCGTAATCCCTTGATGCAGAGCGAAACAAGTTGAACATTAACACAGGTGAAAAAATCCTTGAAAGTCCACAAAATAACCTTTACAGTGTATATCGGCAAGACAATTTAAATGTCACACCGAAATGTACCTCAACCCTCAACCCTCAACATCAAACCCTCGAACCTTAACCCTTAACATCAAACCCTAATCCCTCAACCCTTAACTCTAATCCCTCGACCTTCAACCCTGATCCTAAACCCTAAACCCTCAACGCCAATTTCTAATCCCTCAACCCTTCACTCTAATCCCTCAACCCTAAACCCTATCCCTAAACCCTCAACACTATACCTTAAACCCTAATCCCTCAACCCTAACCCTAAACCTTGTCCCTAAACCCTAATCCCTTCAACCTCAACCCTATCCCTAAACCCTTGACCCTCGAACCTCAGCCCTCGACGTCAAACCCTAATCCCTCAACCCTTAACTCTGATCCCTCATCTCTCAACCCTAACCCTAAACCCTCAACCCTCAACATCAAACCCTAATCCCTCAACCCTCAACCCTAATCTATCATCCGTCATCCCTCCACACTCTACTTTAACCCTAATTCCTCGACCCTCAACCCTATCCCTAAACCCTTGACCCTCGAACCTCAACCCTCAACCCTCAACGTCAAACCCTAATCCCTCAACCCTAAACCCTATCCCTAAACCCTCAACGCCAAATTCTAATCCCTCAACCCTTCACTCTAATCCCTCAACCCTAAACCCTATCCCTAAACCCTCAACACTATACCTTAAACCCTAATCCCTCAACCCTAACCCTAAACCTTGTCCCTAAACCCTAATCCCTTCAACCTCAACCCTATCCCTAAACCCTTGACCCTCGAACCTCAGCCCTCGACGTCAAACCCTAATCCCTCAACCCTTAACTCTGATCCCTCATCTCTCAACCCTAACCCTAAACCCTCAACCCTTAACATCAAACCCTAATCCCTCAACCCTCAACCCTAATCTATCATCCGTCATCCCTCCACACTCTACTTTAACCCTAATTCCTTGACCCTCAACCCTATCCCTAAACCCTTGACCCTCGAACCTCAGCCCTTGACGTCAAACCCTAATCCCTCAACCCTTAACTCTGATCCCTCATGTCTCAACCCTAACCCTAAACCCTCAACCCTCAACATCAAACCCTAATCCCTCAACCCTCAACCCTAATCTATCATCCATCATCCCTCCACACTCTACTTTAACCCTAATTCCTCGACCCTCAACCCTATCCCTAAACCCTTGACCCTCGAACCTCAACCCTCAACCCTCAACGTCAAACCCTAATCCCTCAACCCTAAACCCTATCCCTAAACCCTCAACGCCAAATTCTAATCCCTCAACCCTTCACTCTAATCCCTCAACCCTAAACCCTATCCCTAAACCCTCAACACTATACCTTAAACCCTAATCCCTCAACCCTAACCCTAAACCTTGTCCCTAAACCCTAATCCCTTCAACCTCAACCCTATCCCTAAACCCTTGACCCTCGAACCTCAGCCCTCGACGTCAAACCCTAATCCCTCAACCCTTAACTCTGATCCCTCATCTCTCAACCCTAACCCTAAACCCTCAACCCTCAACATCAAACCCTAATCCCTCAACCCTCAACCCTAATCTATCATCCGTCATCCCTCCACACTCTACTTTAACCCTAATTCCTCGACCCTCAACCCTATCCCTAAACCCTTGACCCTCGAACCTCAACCCTCAACCCTCAACGTCAAACCCTAATCCCTCAACCCTAAACCCTATCCCTAAACCCTCAACGCCAAATTCTAATCCCTCAACCCTTCACTCTAATCCCTCAACCCTAAACCCTATCCCTAAACCCTCAACACTATACCTTAAACCCTAATCCCTCAACCCTAACCCTAAACCTTGTCCCTAAACCCTAATCCCTTCAACCTCAACCCTATCCCTAAACCCTTGACCCTCGAACCTCAGCCCTCGACGTCAAACCCTAATCCCTCAACCCTTAACTCTGATCCCTCATCTCTCAACCCTAACCCTAAACCCTCAACCCTCAACATCAAACCCTAATCCCTCAACCCTCAACCCTAATCTATCATCCGTCATCCCTCCACACTCTACTTTAACCCTAATTCCTCGACCCTCAACCCTATCCCTAAACCCTTGACCCTCGAACCTCAACCCTCAACCCTCAACGTCAAACCCTAATCCCTCAACCCTAAACCCTATCCCTAAACCCTCAATGCCAAATTCTAATCCCTCAACCCTTCACTCTAATCCCTCAACCCTAAACCCTATCCCTAAACCCTCAACACTATACCTTAAACCCTAATCCCTCAACCCTAACCCTAAACCTTGTCCCTAAACCCTAATCCCTTCAACCTCAACCCTATCCCTAAACCCTTGACCCTCGAACCTCAGCCCTCGACGTCAAACCCTAATCCCTCAACCCTTAACTCTGATCCCTCATCTCTCAACCCTAACCCTAAACCCTCAACCCTCAACATCAAACCCTAATCCCTCAACCCTCAACCCTAATCTATCATCCGTCATCCCTCCACACTCTACTTTAACCCTAATTCCTCGACCCTCAACCCTATCCCTAAACCCTTGACCCTCGAACCTCAACCCTCAACCCTCAACGTCAAACCCTAATCCCTCAACCCTAAACCCTATCCCTAAACCCTCAACACTATACCTTAAACCCTAAACCCTCAACGCCAAATTCTAATCCCTCAACCCTTCACTCTAATCCCTCAACCCTAAACCCTATCCCTAAACCCTCAACACTATACCTTAAACCCTAATCCCTCAACCCTAACCCTAAACCTTGTCCCTATACCCTAATCCCTTCAACCTCAACCCTATCCCTAAACCCTTGACCCTCGAACCTCAGCCCTCGACGTCAAACCCTAATCCCTCAACCCTTAACTCTGATCCCTCATCTCTCAACCCTAACCCTAAACCCTCAACCCTCAACATCAAACCCTAATCCCTCAACCCTCAACCCTAATCTATCATCCGTCATCCCTCCACACTCTACTTTAACCCTAATTCCTCGACCCTCAACCCTATCCCTAAACCCTTGACCCTCGAACCTCAACCCTCAACCCTCAATGTCAAACCCTAATCCCTCAACCCTAAACCCTATCCCTAAACCCTCAACACTATACCTTAAACCCTAAACCCTCAACGCCAAATTCTAATCCCTCAACCCTTCACTCTAATCCCTCAACCCTAAACCCTATCCCTAAACCCTCAACACTATACCTTAAACCCTAATCCCTCAACCCTAACCCTAAACCTTGTCCCTAAACCCTAATCCCTTCAACCTCAACCCTATCCCTAAACCCTTGACCCTCGAACCTCAGCCCTCGACGTCAAACCCTAATCCCTCAACCCTTAACTCTGATCCCTCATCTCTCAACCCTAACCCTAAACCCTCAACCCTCAACATCAAACCCTAATCCCTCAACCCTCAACCCTAATCTATCATCCGTCATCCCTCCACACTCTACTTTAACCCTAATTCCTCGACCCTCAACCCTATCCCTAAACCCTTGACCCTCGAACCTCAACCCTCAACCCTCAACGTCAAACCCTAATCCCTCAACCCTAAACCCTATCCCTAAACCCTCAACACTATACCTTAAACCCTAAACCCTCAACGCCAAATTCTAATCCCTCAACCCTTCACTCTAATCCCTCAACCCTAAACCCTATCCCTAAACCCTCAACACTATACCTTAAACCCTAATCCCTCAACCCTAACCCTAAACCTTGTCCCTAAACCCTAATCCCTTCAACCTCAACCCTATCCCTAAACCCTTGACCCTCAAACCTCAGCCCTCGACGTCAAACCCTAATCCCTCAACCCTTAACTCTGATCCCTCATCTCTCAACCCTAACCCTAAACCCTCAGCCCTCGACGTCAAACCCTAATCCCTCAACCCTCAACCTTAATCTATCATCCGTCATCCCTCCACGCTCTACTTTAACCCTAATTCCTTGACACTCAACCCTATCCCTAAACCCTTGACCCTCGAACCTCAACCCTCAACCCTCAACGTCAAATCCTAATCCCTCAACCCTAAACCCTATCCCTAAACCCTCAACACTATACCTTAAACCCTAATCCCTCATCCCTCAACCCTAAACCTTATCCCTAAACCCTAATCCCTCAACCCTCAACCCTAATCTGTCATCCCCCAACTCTAATCCTTCATCCCTAAACCCTAAATGCTATCCCTATTCCTACACCCTCAACAGAATCGATACTATACCTTAAACCCTAATCCCTTATCCATAAACCCTCCAACCCTATCCCTAATCCTTATACCATCCACACTCTACTTTAACCCTAATTCCTCGACCCTCAACCCTATCCCTAAACCCTTGACCCTCGAACCTCAACCCTCAACCCTCAACGTCAAACCCTAATCCCTCAACCCTTAACTCTGATCCCTCGACCCTCAACACTATACCTTAAACCCTAATCCATATCCCTCAACCCTTAACCCTTAAAACTTAAACCCTATCCCTACACCCTCAACACTTGACACTATATCTTAAGCCTTAAACCCTCATCCCTAAAGCCTCAACCCTCAATCCTTAAACCTTAAACCCTAAACCCTATCCCTAATCCCTCTACCCTCAACACTCTAACCCTAACCTCGACATTAAATGCTAATCCGTCAACCCTAAACCCTAATCCTAAACCCTCAACCCTAAACCTTATCCCTAAACCCTAATCCCTCAACCCTCAACCCTAATCCATCATCCCTCAACTATAATCCCTCATCCCTAATCCCTAAATGCTATCCCTATTCCTAAACTCTCAACAGACTTGATACTATACCTTAAACCCTAATCCCTTATCCCTAAACCCTCCAACCCTATCCCTAATCCTTACACCCTCCACACTCTACTTTAACCCTAATCCCTCGACCCTAAACCCTATCCCTAAACCCTTGACCCTTGAACCTCAACCCTCAACCCTTAATGTCAAACCCTAATCCCTCAACCCTTAACTTTGATCCCTCGACCCTCAACCGTAATCTGTCATCCCTCATCCCTAAACCTTAAACGCTATCCTTATTCCTAGACCCTCAACGGGCTCGATACTATACCTTAAACGCTAATCCCTTATCCGTAAACCTTTCAACTCTATCCTTTATGCCTTAACCCTATGATGAATAGCCTTGAGTGTAAAAAAATTTGAGTGGGACATAACGCGAGCGCGTTATAACGCGCTCGCGTTATGTCGAACATGGGAAAAGACAGGCTTGCGGGAAAAATGTAAGGCAATAAATAACGCGAGCGCGTTATAACGCGCTCGCGTTATTTCTTGCTTTGGGAATCCCAAGCCTTGGGCTTGGGATTTGCTTTGGATTTCCAACCCAAAGGCTTGGAGTGCCTTATGAACAGTCACAGACGTGTTTTTCTGTATTCTTCAAAATTTCACATAATTTCGTTCGTGCTAACCCTCAGATTTGCACGTGTTTCAAGGTTGAACAAATCGAACACATGGGTAATGTTAGGATTTCTCTTAGCTATTTGACGATGTGATTTTTTTCACATTTTAACAATGTTAAGCCTTTCATCTTTAATTTCTTTTGTTTGTGTGTTCGTTTTTATGCAAAAACCACTGTTTGGTCTTTTTTTCATTGTAAAATAACTATTCATTCAAATTTTAAAAAAATTACATATTTAGAAACTAGACTCCATTCTACAAATATTAAAAAAAATAAAAAAATGATTTTCAATTAGTTTTCAAAATTTATAGGGGTAGCACGGCCAAAATTCTGTTTTTTAGGATGTGTCCACTTTAAAAATTAGTAAAAAATCAAATATTCATCAAAAAATTATCAGAAAAATCGGGCATAAACTACATGCTATTAGCTAATTTCTCACCGAAGCGATTTTAAAAATACCAAAAAAAAGTTGACCTTTTGAGGGAGCCACAAAACATGCTATGTTATGTTTTTTTGACAGAAACAACACCAATTTCTGTGGCTCCCTCTTTTGAACCCCTTAATCTATGCCATTTTCAAAACAAAATAGTAGTTTAGAAAGTAGACTCGGAGCACTACGAACATTGTTTTGGTTGCATCTCTAAATTTTGAGTGTAACTATGCTCAATTTCTCATCCAAGGCCAGTATTTCCTGATTTCAGAAAAAAAGTGGCCACTTAAGACCCCTTTTTGGCCCCCCATCTTCTTGCACTTACCCTTATTAAAGGCAATAAATTCTGCCTTCATGACTTTCTTACAATTTGCTATTTTTAACCAGACAAAAATAGTTTCTTTCTACTTTTCTAAAATTGGTCTCTCACTCAAAAGAAACAATTATTTCTAAGATTCCCTCTTGAGGTGCATAATTGCCACTTCCTCCAAGTGGCCTAAATGGAAAATAATTACTCAAGACAATATTTTCTCTCGGATTTTATTTATTTTAGAATTTGATATATATATAAGTTTTTATGACAACTCATAAATATTATGAATTTATTTTTATTGCCACTAACAAAACATTTACTTGTTTATATAATATTTTCATTTTCATTTTATCAATTATATTCCCATTTTAATAACACTTTATTTTTCCTCATTATAATTATTATTATTTATTGACCGTAAAATAGAATATAATATAATTTCCCATAAACTTAAATTTACATAAAAGCATCTATATTTATTTATTTATCAAAAGTGCCTTCTTAACTTACTAATTTTATTTTAATGCAACAATTAACCTAAGCATTAATCAAACCATTCCAAACAAAATAACCCAAATGCCAAACAATACCTGACACTATGCACGATCGAAAAGCATGACCACAACGACTGACTATCATGCCCATACAGACAACACTGACTAGGTGCAAAATTGGATACTCATCCTTTTCAAGGATGATGGCTAACTAGGGGACCATATGCTATCTCCATTCAATAGTTCCATTAGTTTTAAGGCATGATCAGACCTGTCAATTCAGGTGTCGATGCGTGATACCTGCAACCTGCAACACACAACACGGTCTATGCACAAGTATAATAAATATCAAATGGTCACGGAGGGAAAGAGAATTACAATGTCGCCAGACGGTCACAAATGAGTGGTACAACATTGTCTCTTTTCACACCACACAATAATCAGATCATCCTATAGTACAAAATCATTCGCATAAAAATTAATTCTAACTTATGACAATCATAGTAAGATCAACATCATAATCACCTGAATGTAAACTAATGTCAGAGTATATAAATTATTAGTGTCACAACAAGGATTATCAATAAAACATGCTAACTGTCATACGAAACCACACGTGAGGATAATCAGGAATGTCACCAACATGAATGTAGCATCTACCAACATCATATAATGTACAACATCAACTGTCTAACATACTTTAAATATTCATATTATTTTACCTTCATCTTCATGCTCCTTAGCCAGACTATCTGCACATCCAAGATGAGAATGGCCATTTAGGTTAGTATTTCTTTAATTCCATTGTGTGTGCACACCTTGCACTTGCTCTATGTTTCCTCAAATCTTTCATTGTGACTGATGGGCGACTGCAACTCCTTGAATGAAGACATTTTCTTGGTGCCTGTAGGAATATATATGAATATGGGCGTTATTTTTAATCCTAATAAAAAATGCCCTAGGTGATATATTTTCTTATGTTATGCTTTAATGGATGTCCATACCTTGATTCCAAACTGACTATATCGACCTCAAGAAGAAAGGATTTTTGTCTAAGGGTTTCCATTTGAGGTTTTTTAATGTACTTTCTAATGTCAGCTTGTTGGATGAAATCTATCAACTACCCCAACAATTGAAACCTTTCAATCTCTGCATACCAAAACTCCATTTACCCATCGCAGCATTCCATGAGGCCACATTACCTTGGGACAACCTTTCAATCTGGCTTGTGCCTATATTCTTGTAGGATTTTATAAATCTAAGTAAACATTTGTATAATATTTTGTTGCTTTCCTAAAACTTTGAATTATACCTAGGATGAACTTCTGCATGTTTGACATGTATGAAGAATTCTAATCTAAAACTGGGCACTTGCAATTACTAACAAAAGCCTTCCTACCGATATGCTTGCTTATAGATCGCATATGAAATTTGGCTAGGGAGTTTCTTTTTGTGTGTGTCACTTCTTTCTAATCCTACATGAATTTTGTTCCTCTTTTAATCATCTACACAAGAGTGCAATGCGAAGTTCACTCTACACCTGCCAAATGCTTTTGCATGAAAGTCTCTAAAGACTTTTTAACAAAACATTTTTGTGTATATTCTACAATCATTGCATAAGACGACATTTCCTTGAGACGTTTGGGTAAGCATACCATGCCTAAAATTATTCTTATCTTGCATCCCTGTAGTTATGATTTTGTTTTTCTTTTGCTTGAAAGTTTCTAAAGTGTTTTCAACTAATCCATTTTGTGCATATCTCATAGACTTTGCATGTCACAAATGACTTCTCTTTGAGGCATTTTGTCTGTTAAGTGTGAAAAAGATGAATGATGAAGTCTAGCATGTACACTAAATCAAACCATCTTCCACAATAACATTCAAGGACAAGACCAAGCCAAATCACTACCAAATGGAGGTGGACTCAACTACAGATCTTGTTCTCAAGAGTGCTATGGAAAGATCAGATTTAATCAAGCCCTTTATCAAACCCTAGGTCAAATATGCGTTAAACCCTAGTTCTATGATGATCAGAGCATAATAACAAACAATGATAGATACGTACAATCTGAAAGAAGCACTAAGATCAATGAACAGAGGAGAACCTGATTCTAGAAGTAGAGGTGTCAAAGGACGAATTCACGGGCGCCCAAGTCCTAGAAGTGAGAATCTGTCGAAGGTCTAAACTAAGAAAATGTTGTAAAGACTGCCCTGAAGCCAGATCTGGACCTTGAAATGGGTGGAGGACAATTTTGTGGGTGCCCAAGTCCTGTATAGAGGAATATTCCCAAAATATTATCAAATCTTGAAACCCTAATCCTTACTCAATCTTCCCGTGTCTTCACTTTTTTAGATCTCGTACTTGTACAACAACTAAGACAACTCATAGATACCTAGGTAGTAGAAGTAGAAAATCTAGAGGTGACAATCAGAGATCAAGTATTGAAGGAAACAAAAGCAAAACACATGGAATAAAAAAGGTAAAAAATTGTTGCATCCCACAAACGCCTCAAGAATCAAATCAATATTCTTTAGAACACCACTAGTGACATTAATACCCTCTACCATTTTTTGCTTACAATGGCCAACACTGACAAAAACCCTAAACATTCAAATAGACCACATAGAAACTTAAATTTTGCAGGCATCCACTACATATGATGTCATGAAAGATATTGAAGTCAAGAGTAGAGTGCAGATAGAAACTATGCACACATAATTGTAGAAAATATAGGATCAAAGGTCCAAGCAATCAAAGCACAAATTAAGTAGCTTCGAGAGGTGGTTAGCTTGAGACTTGCACATATTTATGAACTACTTAAAGAAGCAAATAAATTCTCAATGTAGATGCAAACAACAACCACTGCAGTGCTCAGATGCAGAAGGGTCCTTGATCCAGATTACTAGCCAAATCTAAGTATTATAGCGGGCCAAGGTTCAGTGGGACACAACTTTCCAGTAGATGAAGGAGATATACAAAAACATTTTTCTAGTGAACCACTAATCCACTACATCAATTTTGGACTTTTGAAAAGTCGTAATGTCTCGAGGAAAAGACATTGATTCAAAAGGGGGGTTGATGTTAGCAGGATAAAGAGAAAAGGGGATAGAAACACCTATAGGCCACGACATCTAACCACAAAAGGAATGTGGAGCTCTAAGCTGACCTCTACACAAGACTGAAGAGGCATGTTAATGAGTACAAGGGACACATCCATAATGTAATAGCATGCTTATATAGGACATATATAGTATAGAAAGAGGAGTAGTAGATTATAGAAGGATGATAAAACCTATGAGAATAGAATGTGTATTATAAGGGAAATTATACTTTTACAAAAGAATATAGAAGATACAATATTGTAAATTGATTCACTGATGAATGAAATATACAACAAGTGATTGGTCTAGTATTATGTGATGTTAAAGGACCTATAATTATATTTTAACTATTTACTATTGCTCTCTTCTTACCACATTCTAGCAAACTACCCCTCATAACATTTGATTGTTCTTATATTGTAAGTATTGAGGTGTAATACAATATATCTAGGAAACTAGGACTCAGAACTTTGGCCCGTGCATCCATAATTTCCCCACCAGCATATATGATTAAGGGTGTCAATAGGGATTGCCGCATAGTCTTGAAGAGAATGTGAGTTCCTATAGATTGAGCTTTAATGGGAACCTAAATGGGCCATTTTTCTCTAATAACTAGGATATTTCTACTGTAGTCTTGGTTGAAATACTAGTAACAACAATTTATTACTAGTTAGTATGGCCAAGGTCATACAATAAGTTATTGGCTCGCAACAATTCCAGGGTGATCATGTGCACGATGACAAACTGTTTGAGGAATTTCTTTCCACATCCATCTTGATCCTTGGAAAAAGAAGGTGGAGGGAAAAAACTAGCGGATACCTTCATCAAGAAGGTAAATAAAGGAGTCATGGACAAAGCCATTGCAATATACAATGAAAACCTGAAGAAGGACTGATCAGTGGGGTGTTTGAAGCTGAAGCTGTCAAACTTCATTAGATCATAGCTAAAGTTTTAAAGTTGTTCTGAGAAGGATTGATGGTGCAAGAGCACCTAATCGACAATGGCCTCCATGAGGCATTTAACTTCATGATGTGTCTGATGTTCATTTTTGTTATTTCTAATAAGGTCCTAGAAGACCATTCATGTAATAAGGTTTGTTTGACCAATGCATGTCATTTTAGTTTGTATCTAGGTTCATTTTGTAATTCCCAAGGACACTTGGCAATCTGTAATCACAAAGGTTGTTAGGCAGTTAGGAGGTTGTTAGACGGTTGTCTCCCAGCCACTTGGAGTCAGGTTGGTACTATTGGGTTGGTACTACTCAGGGGCGAGTAGATAAATGCCCAGAGGAGATCGAATGTAATCAGTTGTAGTTCAGATCAGATCAGAAAGAAGTGTGATTTGCAATTGTAAAACATAGCATCTGTGTGTGTACATTTCTGAAAGGCATAATAAACAAAGTTCTATTCTGTGCATCTTTCTGTCATTCCGGATTCGTTAGGTTTTCTCTGTATAAATCAAATTATTATTTTGTGGTCGATATGGACTCTTAGTCCATTCCACTGGTTAGATTTCTTCGAAATCAATGGAATGGCTATACAGTTCTTTTGTTCATTTGGTTTTGTGTCTGCAGGATCGCGTACAACGGTGCTGATAGATCCTACCATCGTCATGTGCTAGGTTGGCAGAGTAAAAGATCTGTGTAGTTGTGAAGTTGCAGAGGGTCGAGACCATCAGAGGAGAATCGACAGTTAGGCTGAAGGTGCTTTGTATGATCGGCACATGAAGTTGGGCGAAGATCTGTTGAAAAGTCCTTTAGAAAGAAACCTTGTTTAGATGCATTGATTGACCTTTGATCGTCAGTGATATGCCTGATCATGCTTTAGATGACCGGTTGTGAACGGTTAAGTTTTGCATCGAGAGGACTGGAGGTGTCAGAGAGAGAAGGTTGAAAGCTTCCAATCTTGGAAGTCTGGCCGATAGTGTTTCGGTATACCAAGAAGGTCAATGGTCGGTCCCACCGAATGCATATCTTGAATGCATGTTGAGAATGCATCTTTGGAATGTACATTGCGTATATACATGGTGACAGATACAAGAGGTGACCGGTAGCAGTGGTGAAGGGAACCGGTGATAGTAAGTCAACTAAGGCATATACAAGTTGAGGCATATTGGTCAGAGCATCGATGTTGGGAGATAAGTTTAAAGCTACGCTGATGGAAGAAGTCTCGTCGAAGGAGGTGTCGGGGACACATCGGTATGAGCTAGGTCCATGGTAAGACCTGGGAAAGTCTTTCTGACGTCGGTTATCTCGCCGATGGTACTGAATGAATGTGGTTCGGTAATGTGTGGTCTTTGAGGTGGGTTTTTAAAACTGTTTGAACATTAATCTATTTGAACTGTGGGTATGATGGGTATTTCACCCATGTTTTGAGAGCTTCCACTGTGTACTCTGCATCAATTGAAGAAGAATAATATGGAGACGTTCAATTTTTATCTCAGTAACTATGTCGATTTCCTGTCACCTGCCCACATCGAATGTGCTAGCGAAGTCTCTCAAGGACTTCGTTTCCTCATGCATAAGAAGTAATAGCTTCTTGTTGTCTATGATATGCACGCTCTTATAAAGAGCCTTGTTGTTCGTAACTTTTTAGCTGATATCTATATAACAGAGTTACCATATAAGCAGCGGCTTATTTATCCAAAATAGTAATAATAAGAATAATAATAATTTATTATTACAATAATCAAAATTCAATATAATATTCATACTATTAAATAAATAAATAACTAATATGTTAGTTTAAATATTCCCATATATAACAACTAATAAGTAATAAATATACATAACTTTAATATGCTTATATATAAATATCTAAAAACCAAACTTTAAAATACTCTAATAAATGAAAGATATATTTATGATTTGAAAGGCCTCAACTCCCAAATTAATGAATTTCAATGCAAGTTATGAATTTCATAACAATAATTTAAGAAAACTTTATATAGTTGGTTAACCTAAAATATTCATGATATGAATGGCTTGCAAGTTACCACAACAATTATTTAAGACAAGTTTATACCGTTGGTAAGTTATGATTAAAGTAGCATATATTTGTGATTTGAAAGGCTTGTAAGACCAAGTCAAAGAGTTTCACTATAAATTAGAGAATTCCACAACAATTATTTAGAAAAAGTTTATCTGGTTGATAAGTTGTGATTAGCATATCAACCTCCAATACAGTGTACCAATACATTAACAATATGAACCTCCAATACAGTGTACCAATACATTAACAACAATGTACGGATGACTAGCAAAATTCCACGACAATTATTTAGGAAAAGCTTTATACGTAGTGGTCGAACGGCTAAGCGTATATTTAGTCTTGCAACAATTAATTATGACGACATGAATGAAGTTGGTGAATGTGTGACATTGTCGGATTAAACTACATAAAATTAAATGATAAAAAGGAGTTGAGAAATCCGCAGAGGAGAGAAAAAAATCTGTTCACGCTGTCTAAAACGCCCAAATCACTCCTTTCGTTTAAAGGAAATCTAAGGTAATGTAACTTACATCTCTTCTTCAGACATAGGCTATGAAATTATATGCTACATCTGCGTAACAATTGTTCTGATAACACAATCCTCTAAACTTGAGGCGAATGGCATGACATCAAATATAAAAAGGAAGACCTAAATTTTCAAAATAAGAAAAATTATTCGATAGAATAACGCAATTTTACATAACAGAAATTACCAGACCTGCTTACGATAGCAACAAACTCAACTCTAAAACTAATACAATTAGTCATTGTGCTGACGAGGAACCAGCCTTACTAATTGATCTTTTCGGTTCTGTAGAAAAGAGTAAGCTTTCTGATATTCCAAAACAGCCCTGATGAGGTGTTTGAAGGAAAACCCGGGCCAGAGAATTGGAGTAGCATAAAGCAAGGAAAAGGAAGTTTGCCAGAGAAAAAAGTTGCTTAGCCTGGTCTCTCCAGAAGTCCTAATCAATGGCTTTGCTCCAAAATGATCATTTCATCTACAAGAAGATGCACAAGCAACAAGGCCTTCTGGAGGAGAGAGAAGGAACGGTTCTGCCAAATGGGGCAAAGGACTGGTGGTAGAATTATGACAGATGAGAAGTAGCCGAAGGTTAATCATGATATATATATATAGTATGCAATTATTGGATTTCTGGTAATTGCAGGCATGGTGAGGATAGCAAGTTTTTGCATTCCTTTGTTGTTGGAGATGTCACCTTTTTACCCCTGTTGGCTGGTCATGAAAAGGTTTGTTAATGTGCATTGCGAGGAATAATTTTGACTGATTTGCTTTCTTTTCCATGGAGCTTGATTGCTAATAGTTTGGATACTTGCTTATTGCAGGCTGTTCAAGGGATTGTGTTTTGCTTATACCAATGCAAATGGTGGCTTGCCTAAAACTCTCAGCGGACATTATTTTGCTTAAAAAAAAATTGTGGCCACAGTAAAGACTACCATGGTAATCCCAACAGACGAGGAGGAAGTTTGGGTTTAAATCCCAATGAAGATGACAATGGCAATGGCAGGGGTTGTTCTCAAAGGCCACACGTGGAGGCCCTTGGCTCCTCCATTCTTGGTGTTATCTTACCCCAATGGTAATTTTCTGATGTTGTTTTAGCACCTACTCATGCAGTTGCCATGATTGCATGCCTCACAAGTTCTGGTTACTTAAGTCTCCTATAAGAAAGTGCAGCCATTAAAATTTAGAGTGTGTTTCAAGGCTATCTGGTACAATTTGTTGTCCACATATATCAAACCTTACTTGCATTCACAAACAATTTTGAACCACTTGTATTGTTTAGCTGTTGGCATTTGAAATCTCTAGAGAGTATAGATCCTTTAATAGCCACAACCCATGAGGCTTCTATCAGATTTAGTTAAACTATTGTTCAAAATAAAACATGATAGATGTTTTACATTTCATTAAGCATTTCTAATGAGTTGGATTGTAAGTTAATACTATATTTGTAAAGATTTTGTTCAACTATTGTTCAAAAGAAAACACAATAGAATTTTTACTTTTCATTGAAAGCCTTTTTAGTTAGATTGCAAGTCAACACTATATTGTGAATTTATTAACATTTTACCTGTTGAATAAAATGTGAACATTCAATTTCATCCCAATTATTGAATCTTGAGTTTACTAGTGATTTGGACCGAGTCCTTTTCACCTCAGTTGATCATTCCATTTTGGTTTCAAAATATACCCAACATCAACACTGTCAAACTCTACAACACTATCAAGCTCTACAAGTGACTCCTCATGGTAGATTAAGAATAGATTGTGCATTGATAGAATACCAAATCAAAAATTCAACTTCTACTCCGAAAATATATTATATGACTATTTACTATAGATTGAAGCAGAGCATTTTATAGTCAGCTTACAAGGAAGACAATTTATTAATTTACCCTTGCAATCCAAGTGCTTGTTCGCTAACACTTCCAAAGAATTATTTCCTCATTAAATAGAAAATGGGGACAGTTTCCCCTAAACCAAGGAAATAATGAGTCCCTGTTCACGTGAGCTTTCAGTCTCACCATTCGTCTTATGCTTATCATGTATAATAATGGTAGCGTCTAAATTTAGTTATCTTTAATATCAATATTAGTATTTCAAGGTTGTCTTATGATACAATTTATGCCACATGCTACATGCCATAAATGGTAATGAATAATATCCATCACATTTAGGTAGAATTACTTTCTATTGAGCTATGCATCAGGATAAGATAAATTTATATTTGTTGGATGTTTGTTCATTAGGATTTACATTTTTAAAATATATTCATTCGATTGCTTGTTTTATTTTCCTCACAATTTAAAATGGTCTCCTTTCATTCATACTCCATGCCCTTTTCTCCTTTTATTCTAAATTTCAATGGTTATGTCTTGCAAGGTATTGTAGGAGCAAATAAAGTAGTTGGGGTCTTTTGTAGGAGCTAATAAAGTTGTTGGGGTCTTTTATAGGGCCAATGAATATGCTTTACAGAATCCAAACTTCCTTGGTTGCATAGAGAATTCTCTAGGTATAGAATAATGACTACTTTGTAACGAATTTTACAAGAAGTTATGTGGTGTCAATGGAAAAACATAAATGCGTACACATTTTCATATTGATGCAAAATTTTCCACCTAGGTATAAGCAGAATGTGGTTGCTATTGTTTTTTACAAGCATATGATCTTGAAGGGAAAACTATAGGCATTGTTGGTGCTACTTGAATTGGCAAATACTTACTCAAATGATTGGAGATTTATTCAAACATGTTTCTAATTGCATTTTAAAAAATTTCTAATCTTTTCCACTAATAAATGCATATAATGAAAGCTAGTTTGTTTGTTGACCAAATGACTTAATCATTAATAGAGTTGACATGCTATACAAACTTAATTATTCATGTATGTAAATCTTTTATTACATTTAAAACTCTTTTTTGGCAGTTCCAGAGTGATCTACTTATGGTTCTAAAATGCACAAACTTTCTAATTTACCTTCACATGAATCCAAAATTGCTAAAAGAAAAAATTAAGTTTAACTATGATAAATCATCAAGTAATTCCATTTGAAATGCATTGTTTTGAAATGATTAAGTATTCAAACTATCTTAACATCAATTATTAGAATAATCAATACAACCATTGCAACTAATACATTTAACACAGAAGATCACACAAGTACATCACTACAAAATAAAGTATTTCAGCTACTAATTGAAATAGAAACGATTAATTTTATTATAATATAGCAAGTTTCATTCAATGGATATATAATACAATAATTCATTTTGTTTCCACAATTATATCAATATCATTAAATTGGTTTACATATAATTGTACAAATTACAATTTCAATGTCACAACATTCATAAACAATTGTGTCTTTGTGTTCAAGATTTCTGGCATTCTATCCTGTTGTGCACATGTTGTCACAATAGTGTATCACACTTATGGTGCATCCTAATTTTTGTTTGAAATCACATATTTTTTTAGAAAAATTAACGATTTAAGTTGTGAGGGGTTCCATCTAAAGGGGTTTAATTAAAGGAGGTTAGATCAAACCCCTTAGAAATAATTCCCTAGTCTTAAATCAATCCCTCAATGGAGTCTCCTTCACACCTATCAAAATGCTGACAAAAAAACTAATTTTGTTTCACCTTTTAGGGGATCAAATGAATTCATTTAAAAATTCTATTTTGTAAGTATGTAACCCTTAGTATAAGCTTGCAAAAAAGTATGATATTGAATATATTTCATTTGATTATTATATTTATTTTCTATTTTCTAGTGAACATAGGTTTTTCACCAAACATCAAAGTCTATATTCCACACCTGTAGAAAAATAAATAAATAGAGAAAAAATTCTAAAAAATATCTACACACTAGGTATTAATGTCCTCATTTCAACAAAAAAAGAAGAACTTAATTTGGATACATACAGAAAAAGTTATATTGTATGATATAAACCTATATCTGAATTATAATTAATCTCACTTCAAAAATTAGTTTAAAAAAATATGCAACAAAAAATTATGAAAAAAATCCATGCACTAGATATTGGGGTTACAAATCTATGTTTAAAAATTATAATTTTGTCATTTCTATAAAAAAAGTTATGTTGTATGGTATAAACGTCACTTTTTAAAAATGTTGTTAACTATAAAAACAAGTTATTAAAAGTTACGTAAAAAATTCACAAACTATTTTTTAAATTTTTTTAAAAAATACATTTAGAATCTACACACAAAATCTTAAAAATCACTAGTTCACATCATCTTCAAATTCTTAACGGATCAGTTGCTATAGGTGTCAAAAAGTGAAAAATTGGTTAAAGATGGTGATTTCAATGTCCCACTTTGGCCAAAAAGTGGGACACAATATTGTGGGATGACAACGTCGATGTGGAGGGAGAGCATCATTTGGATGCTTTGCCTCATAAACTTGTACTATTGGACAAAATCTTTTATTTATTAATTATTTTTTCAAATATGCAATTTTTTGTACTATTGGACATAATTTTTTATTTATTAATTATTTTTTAAACAAAGAAACTCATAAACTTGAAATAACATATGTTACTATTTTTGTAATACCCTGCACACAAGAAGAAAAGGGGTTTGGGGGTTATGGTGTTTAGGAACTTGCCGAGCAGTCAAATCCCAGGATAGCATTCAAGCTTCCCAACACTGTTATTTGATAGAGAGTGTGCCCTTGCAGGGCAGAGGCTAAACATGAAATCAATATGATGAAATCAAATGATGATGAACACAAATGATATCACTTATGCGATGAGACCCTTAGGAAGATGAAAGATCTTCAACTCATAAGGAGAGATAGATGATAACTTCAAACCTGCAACAACACACAATGACAACACAAATCTGCTCTAGAATCACAATGAATGCTTTGAATGTTCTTTCCTCCAATGCTTCAAGTTGGCTATTGTTATCTAAGTTTATAATGAATTAAAAACACACTTATATATGCTTCCCGCTAACATTTGTGAAATTAACCAAAAGAACCAACAAGGAGAAACCCATTTAAAGGTCCTATACTGACATACATTATAATTTGCCCTCACCAATCAAGGATGACTTGGGCGCAAGTGCCCAAGTCCCAAAACACCTTTTTGGTATGGGGTAAGGAAGAATATGGGCCCCTAGTTCCCAATTTGCATTGGTTTCGAGGGATTTTGTATTGGGATGAATATTAAGGATGTATAATGTCATCATGGGGACCTAGGAGCTAAACAAGGAGGTAAAAAGGCAAGTGTCCACTTTTTACTCCATAACATTGTCAAACAGATATCATTCATTGTTTGATCTACTTCATTGGGTTTTATGTTTGCCGATGGCATCCACTTGAAAGTTGCTTAAGGCTTTTCAATTAATCAATTTTCTTCACATTCTACAACCATTATAATTCCATGAGATAATATTTCTTTGAGACATACTAGCAAAAAATTTCATGTCTTGTTTATCCTTTTAATCTTACTTGCATGTCACCCAGAGCATTTTTATTGTCTTCCAATAATCTGCCTACCATTATGCTTGATAGAAACCCATAACTTCAAACAAGGAGGTCACTAGTAGAAGGTCATGGATCTGACTTAGTACCTGTCAATTGCTTAAAAGATCTTAGAACGTTTTCAACCATCTATTTATCTAATTCTTTCATTTCATATCTATTATTAAAGTTTAATAGAGTATGTTATGACAAATGTATCTTGGTCTATTTATCTCTGGGTCCTTATTTGCTCAGTCAACAACATTAGTGGGCTAGGCCTTACCTTTGACGGTACTTGGTTGATGTTGCTACCTTCTCATCTTTTCTCTTAAGCTAAAATTTATATTTTGACAATTGTAAGTAGTTTGTACTTGTGTAGTATGAAAGAAATGTCATATTAATTTTCTTAAATATAAATAGATGATATTTGATAATGTTGACATGAATTTTTAGAAGTAAGAAGATTGAATTATGTTTAGAAGTTTTGAATTTGAATTAGGCTTGATATTACTAAGCTTAATTATTAATCAAACCATCTTGTTCTACCATGTCATATGATGATAAGCTTATATAACCTTGTAAGGTAATAGCTATTACTTATCGTAAATCAAAGATTGTGTAAGTTTGTGCATAGTATCTTAGGAGAATGGTTAGATTGATTGATTTAGATGATAGTCTAAGTTACTTAACTAGCATCTTGTTAGTACCTTATATGGGTTTCTTTTGCTATTGAAATGAATGATTCCTCATGTTCTTAGAATTTGTTTTAATGTTTTTATTGCTTGCCTAATTACTTATGATACATATTAAATTAGGATCATAACTCTAGTTTTTTTTATTATCTTATAGAACACTTTCAAAAGTATAGTATCTATACCTTGACTAGGTATGCATTAATTATGTGTGTTGCAATAATCTTATGAACTTAGCATCAATCTAGTAGACCTAACCTTATTGAATTATTTTTTTAGGGCCATTACTTTAATTTCAATATGGTAACCTAATTTATTTTAATGCTTTCTCATTAGATAGCATGATGGGAAGATATGGATGATTTAGGAATATATATGTCTTTTGATCGTAGTTAAAATCAGCATAGATGTGTTTGTTCCTTCTCACTAACATATGTACATGGATAATGATTAATGGGATGAGATTACATTTAAGTGGTATAGATCATTATTGATTGATTTATGTAATGTGTATGAAAATAATATGAATATTTGTATAGAGTGTGGTAACTTGTAAGCTTGTTGAAGGGTAAATGCAAGAAGTTGTGTCCACTTAAGGTGGAAGTTTCGGGGTTAGAAAAAAATCCGAAATCGGGTTAACCAAAACGGGATCTCGCTTTTTATGAAACGGGATCCCGTTTTGCTTCGACATCCTGAGCCAAAAGCGGGATCCCATTTTCTAGAAACGGGGTCCCATTTTGAGTTTCATAAAAGGTTAATATTTTAACCTTTATGAAACAGGATCCCGTTATTTAAAATTTGAATTTTAAGCTCAGGTTTTGCTTTGTAACCCGGTTCGAGAAATGCTTTGGGGACCCGAACCTGACCTTTGGACCTAGTTTGACCTGCAACTTGAAGGTCCTTGAAGGTCCTGTCAATGTCACAACAAAATAGTGACTTTGGGCATATATCTGAAGATCTATTTTGCAGAATATTTTGATAAAATTAAAACCCATTATAGATGAGACAGTGTAGATTCCAAATATATATATATTTTTACAATTGGATTAATTTTTATATTTTTTAATCAATTTTTGATGAAATAGGTCCATAAACTTGAATTATCATGGTTTTTTAGTATTTTAATAACTTTTTATTAAAATATTTTTTTGTAAAAAAAAATTGTAGGAAAACGTACTTTAGACAATTCTTTTCAATTTAAAAAAAAATTCAAAAAATGTTAAGTTTAGGTCATCTTATGCATGACGTACACGATGATTTTTTAAAAGACCAAAAATGGCCAATAAAAAATTAATTAAAAAAAATTCAATAAAAAATTACAAAAAAAATGGAAAACGTGCTTCAGTGAGTTACAAATCTTTTCCCAAAAGGATTTTGAAAAATATGATTATTTAGGTCAAAATATGGATGATGTACATGTATATGGTATAGTAAAAAAAAAGTGACTTTTAAATAGTGGTTTTTAGAAACGCCTATTCAAAATCAATTTCTATCATCTGGGTATTGAAAAAAATTATATATTTAGAAACTAGACTCCGAGTACTACATTTCATATTTAGTGAATTTTTCCAAGATTCCACCTTTAAGTGCTTCAAATTTTAGGTCAAATGTGACAAATTCTGAAAATCAGGGAAAACAATTCCACTTTTTGGCCAATAAGTGGACACAACTTGCACACACCCTGAGATCGATTCCTCTTGTTTGTTTTCATTGAATTCTTGTGAATGTTGAGATAGTTAGACCTTTAATTTCATATTCCTCATAGTAAGAAGTGAAGTTGTGAACCTGAATTCTATGCATGGGAAGGTGACTAAATTATGTGAATAGCATCTTAGACGAAAGTTTAGTAGATTTATCACTATGTATCTGACTGTTAGAGACTTATCTTCGCTCTATATATGAATATTCGTCATTGGATGATGTATGGTGTGATTGCAATATGCATTTTCTACTTCTGTTATTTTCTATTATTAGAGTTAGAGAAAGAGCATGGACAAGTGTTGAATATGGAACTATAGAGAAGGGTAGGTTACTACTTGCAACCTATCTAGCCGAACATGGCTCAAAAAGGTTCTTTGGCCAAAGCTTGTTAATCAATTTAGTAGTTACTATTTGCTTTAATTTTCACTCTCTGCCATATTATGATATAAGTACATATGCATTTTATACATGCTATAAATGTTAGATATATCATGCTGCACCAGATTCTTTCATGCATGTCAGCTTTAGTTTGCTAGACCCCTCGCGAAGGGTTGGGATTCTCCATTCAGGAGTAAGACCAAGGAGGTGTGAGCCTTGTGGCTAGGTGGTAAATCACCTTGATGATGCTCTCTCTCCACCAGGTTCAGTGTCAAAGATATGGTATGGTATCGAGGACATTGTATGGTGACAATTATTTGCTTATAAGCCTATTTGGCTAAATGTTGTTAAGGACTTAGTCCTATTTATAAGCTATTGTAATGTTCTTTAATTATTGATGAAAGTTATTTATTACGTGAGTTGTATTTTATGGGAAAATTTTTAATTCATTCCCTATTTCTACATTAATTTATTAGTAAAATCTTGTTTTATTCTTGTTAAATTGACTAGATGTTACATGTGGTATCAGAGCATACTAGGTTCAACACTAGGGCCTAGACTCTTCTACGCTTGAGGTTGCATTATATTCATGTAAACCTCTTTGATGGTCTGATAGTATAGGTGCATTGAGTGATTTGAAGACACTAGTTTTGGGTCAAAGATTCCATAGATAAGTGTTTGATGGAAAAGGGGAGGGACCTAATTAATCATGTGTTAACTAAGTCAATCCTTTATATCAAACATTGGAACACAAACCAAGCTTGGCTATAGTCCTGAAGGAGAGCCATGCTACAAGGGTTTTTCTCCTTGTTGTAATTAGAAAGATTGAGATGAAATATGCTAGATGTAGGGTTTATACAATGGAATATGCCAAAACAAAAATAACATACCTGTCAGAACTGAAAACCCAGAAAACATGATCTAGAATGAGTAGTGCAGAGCTGTCAGAGGTAACTACCAAAAATCAAGGCAGAACTGGGAGGACTATTTCACCCAGGCGTAGGTGTCCTAGGGTTTTAGGCCCTCCAAAGGTGGTTTCTAAGAGTCGGGATCTGTATTCGTCAATCTACTTCTTGATTTGTTGTACTTGTCTTTGATCTTCCGTAATCTACACAAACACAAGAGGGAAAATAGTTTGGGCCATTTTAGGGGCTTTCCTTAGTCAAACCCCATGAATGGTGTTTCCACCTCCACAACAACCAAGATGATGACGAGAGAGTGCATGTCCTTATGGGACAAAGGCAAAATCAATAATAAAATAATGTTGTAATAAAGTACCTTTACCACAACACAAACCCTAGTGGGATGACTCAAGATCATTACAAGGATGAAGATGAAGAAAGGAGATTCCCTTAGAACTTGCAATAATTTCATAACTCTGTAATAGAGAGTATCACATAAATCTGCATAACAATCACAATAGAGCTTTGATCACTTGAATATCACTTTTGTTCATATCAATTCCTAATTCTTTACTAATGTTCAAATAAGAGGGATAAACTTGTATATATATGCATCTTAATTAACTTTTAGGAAAACCTTTTGAGTAGAGTTGACAAAGTGTAACATTTGGAGTAACAAGGCTGACATCCAAGGCCACTCAAACTTTTATTTTTTGCAAATATCAAGGACACTAGCTCTTGGGTGCTAGTGTCCAGGTGTTTGAGGTCCTCTCAGGGCCTAAACCTAGAGGATAATGCCTAGAAGTAGCATCTGCTTCAGAATCCAGTGTCCTTTCCACATAAGTCTACATATTAGTCTACAAGGGTGATAAACCTAGTGTAAATCACCAGTGTCGATAATTTACAACATAACATTTAGCCCCCACTTTAGAGTGGGTATGATCTTATGTTCATACACACAATAAAGTATGAAGAAAATAAGCTTCTTAGCTAGAATGTCGAAGCCATTAGAATAACACCAAGTTGAGGACTATGAAAGCCCCCAATCTTAGGATTCTAAAGGTCTACAAAGCATAGAAAGAAGAGATTACATACACACCATAATTCACACATACAAAGACTATTCATAAAGCATACAATAATGAATACACATAAAACATGAAGCATACACACAATACATGTGGTAGAGATAAAGCATACATGAAGTAAACATGCGAAGACACGTAGTAGACATGGAAAAAGAAGAATATACAAGTTAAGTAATACATCATACATATAAGTAAGGAAAAGTAAACAATCACAAAGAGAACATGATGCAGACACTAGTTTGCTCTGTCACTAGGGGTCATGCAAATATGTTCTTCATGGATCACCTGGGGCTAGTAAGGACCACCAAATTACTAGGTGATCATAAGTGTAAAGTCGCATGAAGCACACATGCTAGCAAGTTGCATTATGCTAGGTGGCTCATGGACAAGAAACCAAAGGAAACATCATAGGCTAGTAAGGACTGCCAAATTACTAGGTGAGTTCCATGTCAAGTGAAGACATCACAGGCTAGTGAGGACCACCGAATCACTAGGTGAGCTCCATGCCAACCATATTAGAGATTACAGGCTAGGAAAAGCGTGATGTTTGTTGGGTAAATCTAGTGAGGTGCTACAAATATGATCAACAAGTATTTCAATAGTAAACCAACCACATGGTGCATGAGCAGAGGATATAACCTTGTGTTTCAGGATGGTGGCTGTGAAATCATAAAAGAAAGCTCCAGAACTTTAGTTGCTATAGGAACAAGGGCAAAAGGAAATGTATACCAGCTCAAAGGCGCTAATGGTATGTGCTTTATGACTCAAATTAATGAAAGTTGGCTATGGCATAGAAGAATTTATCACATCAATTTTGATAGCCTAGTAAGGATCAACTCTACTCAAGCTGTGAGAGATCTGCCACGAATTACAAAGCCCATCAATGAAATTTGCAAGAAATGTCAGATTGGGAAGAAAACAAGGAAGAATTTCAAAATCAAAGAGTAGAACTGGAGTTGGTACATACAAATCTGTGTGGATCCACAAGACTAGGAAGCTTTCAAGGTGACAAGTATTTCATGTTGTTAATGGATGATTACTCTAGAATGATTTGGGTAACCTTTCTCAAAGAAAAATCAGAAGCTCTAGATAAGTTTAAAGCATTTAAGGTTATGGTTGAAAATGAAATTGATCTAAAAATCAAGTGTTTGAGGTTTGACTGAGGTGGTGAGTTCACCTCCAATGAGTTTAATTATTTTTGTGAAGATCATGGAATAAAAAGGCATTTGTCAGCCCCTAGGACTCCTCAGCAGAATGGAGTTGTGGAAAGAAAGAATAGGATAGTTTGGGAAGTAGCAAGGACAATGTTGAAAGAAGTAAATCTACCAGATATCTATTGGAGAGAAGTTATTCACACTGTAGTCTACATACAAAATAGAGTGCAAGCAAGGTCAACAGTTCAAAGACTCCGTATGAACTATGGTATGGAAGAACTCGTACTGTAAAATATTTTAGAGTGTTTGGAAGCAAGTGCTACATTAGGAGAGATGAAGAAAACTTGGGAAAGTTTGATACAAGATCAGATGAAGGAATCTTCCTTAGGTATTCTACAAAGAGAAAGGCTTATAGATGCTACAACAAGAGGCTAAATAAGTTAGCTAAAAGTGCAAATGTCAAAGTATATGAAGAACCACATCAAATCTCAGTGCTAATAGAAGGATATGAATCTGATGAGCTTTCTTGCAGAGAAGAAGAAAGAGAAGAAGAAAAGGAAAAGGAAATGCAAGTTGATCAAGAAGGTGCTTCGAAAAGGATTCCTAAGACTCCCAAGTATGTGCAGAAGAATCATTCTGAAGATCAAATCATTGGAGATAAGAACAAAGGTGTATTAACAAGAAGGAAAATTGCTGTGGTAGATGAATAGGTAAATTTGTGCTTATTGTCTAAAATAGAACCCAAAACAATGATTGAAGCATGCAAAGATGAACATTGGATCAAAGCTATGGAAGAAGAATTGATGTAGATTGAGAAAAATCAGACTTGGGAAATTGTCTCAAGACCAATAGACAAAAATGTAATAGGAACTAAATGGGCATTACAGAACAAATTGAACAAGAATTGAGAAGTAGTCAGAAATAAGGCCAGTCTTGTGTGTAAAGGCTACTCACAAGTAGAAGGAATAAATTATGAGGAAACATATGCTCCAGTGGCAATAATAGAGATCATTAGAATGTTCTTGGCCTTTAAAGCTCATAAGGATTTCAAATTTTATCAGATGGATGTGAAATCTGCATTCTTGAATGGGGAATTGGAAGAAGAGGTATACATTGAACAACTGGAAGGCTTTTAGTTATTAGATGGTCCAAATATGGTCTGCAAATGGAAGAAGGCATTGCATGAACTCAAACAGGCTCCTAGAGCTTGATATGCAAGATTGGACAGGTACTTGTTACAACAAGGATTCAGAAAGGGCACTGTAGACGACAATTTGTACTTCAAAGTTGAAGAAGATCAAATCCTGATTGTGGAGGTATATGTTGATGATATAATCTTTGAAGGAAATGAAGGTATGTGCAAGAGATTTACAAAAGAGATACAAAAATAATTTGAAATGTCAATGTGTGGGGAAATGATTTTCTTTCTTGGATTACAAATCAATCAATCAACAAAGGGTATTTCATTTCATAGTAAAAGTATGTTAAGGAAATGTTGAAGAAGTTTAGAATAGAAGACTCCAAACCGGTATGTACTCCCATGACTACACAATATGGGGATAATAATATGTATCCTTACACCAACAAGAGTGTCAAGGGTCATCCAAAGAGAGATTAAAAAACATACACATCAAACAACACAATACGAGGATAACAATACATGCAATCAAAACATAGAAGAGAAGGGGTCACACTTGCAAGTTAGACTAAAGCAAATATGTTGCAAATATGTGTCTAAGTGATGTTGTCATTGATGTCAACATATTCTTGTTGTTATTGGTGTCAACTGTGCCTTATTTTGTTGCCTATTCAGGAGACTGGAATGTTGAGGATATTGAGAAAATTAATGAAGACTCAAGGTTCACAGACCTTATGGCTATATAGAGGATTGTCAGAGGTTGCTCTAGTCAAGAATTGAGAAGTCCACATGAAGATTTGAAGAAGTTATGGCCATCTGAATAGAATTGGATCTTGTAGTATTTAGAAGAGACAGAGTGACAGCAATTTGGTCTGGATTGCTCCACAATGAAATATTATGATCTGTGAATCTGAAGGCATGTTTGGGAAGTCAGTGTGTATCATCAACTCTAGTGGTTCGTGGTTTGGAGGTCCGCAAGCCATCCTTCTAGTTTGACAATCATAGCAGACAGTGTTCTTGAGGTTCCAGAGGAAGATACAAATGATTCTGGTAATTTGGTTTAGAGTGGATGTTATTAGTGAGTTCAATGTGCTTGTGGAAGTCTCTAAATCATGTGGCTACTATTTTGGAGGTCTGCATTGGAGTTTGAGCTTGTTATTGATGATTTCCTCTTTGAAGTTGTTGTTCTTCCCAGCCTTGGCCGATTGGATGTTCCTAGCGTGTTGCAGATGATCTAAAGATCATTTTATGAAGCATGGCATGTTAGTAGAGGAAGATTCAAGTCTTAACTATGGTTGGCTAATAGTGTAAAGATCTGTGTTAAGTTTGGCCGGCCTTGTTGATCATTCCAAGATTGATGAAGTGTATAAATACTTGTTGAAGAGTTGTTAAACAATCATCCTTGAGCAAAATAAATTAAATCCAAATAAAGGATCAGAAGCATAGTAGAGAAGAAAAGGAGAGAGACTAGTATAGAGTGTGAAGATAATAAAGAAGAATTTGGGGCAAAGCAGAAGTTTTTGAGCATTCATTGAAACTGAACCAGGCATGAAGTAGATGCTATTTCTCAGTTAATTCTTTTTGTTCTAAATAAATTTTGTAGGCAGTGAGCCTCTCTTTTTGAGCAGTGAGCTCTAGGTAGTGTGCTTGAAGGCATGTGCCTTCTATTTTTCTAAAGTACTTTTAACAGGGTACAAATCTTTGTGGGTTAACCCCCACCGTGGTTTTTCCCTTCACTGGGTTTCCATGTCATAATCTTGGTGTCAAGTGTGTTGATTATGTTTCTACTCATATATTGTTGATCTATGCTTTAATGTTTATATCATTGATCTGGTAGTAAGATAATAAAGAAGGTTAAAAGTAGAAAATTTTTATATTGTGTGACAACTGATTCACCCCCCCTCTTAGTTGTCCGGTCTAATTCCAACAATTGGTATCAGCCAGCTCCTCTTTTAAAAGCCTGACCGCTTGAGGAGATCTAGGATGTCGACCTACAAGAAGGATAGTCTGAGATTTGATGGAACAAATTATTTTATTTGGAAGAATCGCATGGAGTGCCATTTGCAATGTATGGGCGATGCCTATTGGGCGATAACCAGTGTTGAGTATAAACCTCTGACGAAAGGTCCTTCAACTCCAGATCAAGTCAGAGATGCTAAAAATAACCTTCAAGCTAAAGAAGCCTTGTTGAGTGCCTTGACTGATTCAGAAATGACAAATGTCTTTGGTCTAAAAACTTCTTATGAAATCTGGAAAAAGTTGGAGAATCTATATGAAGGTGATAAATTTGTCAAATGTGCCAAGCTACAAAGTCTGAGAGGAAAATTTGAAACTCTGAGGATGAGAGAAGATGAAAACATCACAATCTACATGCAAAAGATAAATGAACTTGTGTGTGGTATCAGGTGTGCTGGTGGAACTTTGGAAGAATCAGAGATTGTATCAAAAGTGCTCAGATCTTTACCTGATTCGTACAGACATAAGGTTGTTGCTATAGAGGAGATCAGGACTGTCTCAGAAGTTACAAGAGATCATCTGGTTGGCAAAATTTTAGCTTTTGAACCAAGTGAGCTTGGTGATTCTCTTCCCAAGTCTGAATATGCATTTAAGGCCAGTGTATATGGAAAACAAAGATATGATCTAGGTGAAAGCTCTGTTGACTTATTTTTCCTCTGTCCAAGAGTTAAATACTTCACCTTATATATTCCTTGAATATCCTTTAGAAATGACCCTACAAAGCTTAAATTCTTCAAAAAAACCCATGTTGTTCCTTGCAAATTTTCCCAAATCTCACCTTGAAAATCCTTGCAGAAAACCCAGAAAAACCCAAAAATCTTTTGTCCCCAATTATTTTCTATCGCAAAGATTTCTTAGTTTTATACTTAACCATTTTTCATGTATATGATGATGACGTCATCCTTGTTTTAGTGTTTTCTATCATTGGGTTGAATTGCATCTCAGATACATTTTTCCTTGTATCTTGGTCATGTACAATGTTATTGTACATCGGGTTCGTTGTAGGCTATGTTGTATGTATTTTTGTTTGTATGTTGTGCATACAAATGCGATGTACAAGGGAAATATACAAAGGAAATGTACAAGCGAAACATACAAAGCAAATGTACAAGGGAAACATAGAAGGGAAACATACAAAGAGAATATACAAAGGCAATATACAAGGGGTAGACATGTAAAGGATTTTTGGCATGACATGCTTATCGGTGGCTCAACTCATAGTCTCTCCGATGGCTGATGAAGCATATGCAAAGATACATCGGTGACATGCAAGGGTCACATGCAAAGGCAACATGCAAAGCAATATACAAAGGAAGATGCAAAGGGAATACATATAAGCTGGACCCGACTGCGGAATTGAATATGGCAGATAATCATTTGGGGTCCGCAGTTGTATGTTGAAGTGCATGTATATGCCAATATGCATATGCAAGGATACAAGGGCTAGACCTGTTTCAATGATCCAATCTGGTTGATAATCCTTTGAGTTCCGCATTGTATGTACATGCAATTGTATCTCATATATAATCGCATATATAAAGACACATACAAAGGGTTTTCGGCGAAACAATGCTTATCGGTGGCTCATGCAAAGGTCTTTCCGATGGTCGATAAGGAGGTAAATGTGTAGCGGTGGGTCCCAGTTTCAGCTCAGCAACCAATGGAGTGATGAAACGTGGCAAGGGCATACATACAAAGGTGATGCAAAAGTCAAGGTCCGCTTTTGTATGTTGGCAATTGTATGTATATACATTTGCATATACAAGGGGCAGACATACAAAAAAACACATACAAAGGGTTTTTGGCTACACTTTGCATATCAGAGACTCAACTCATAGTCTCCCCGACAGCCCAATATATACCACAGTTGTATATGCAGATGCAAAGTGATACACAGATGCAAGATGCAGTTGACCGTAACTTTGACTGCCCATATCTTCCACATTCTGGCAAATTTCAACATGCTTCAAAAGGCAAAAGTGCTTATTTTTGCCTCCTCTTTCATGTGGTAGGATTTTAAGTGAAATATTCTCACTTTCAAAATATGACCTGGATTTGCATGCTTGGCCGATAGGACGTCTTAGTGACCATTTTGGTGTGTGCAGAGGTTGATATTTTCACAGTAACTCTGGTTGGTGAGTTTTGCAGGTGGTTTCATGATAGATGGCTTCACTCTTCAATGCATATGGGCTCTATGTCTTGCTGGTAGATCTTTATATGTTTGGCGATAACTTTGGGGCTCTTCTCTTCAATGCCCTGTCCTATCTTGCATTTGGGCAGCTATTTTCTGATGGCTGTGGACCTGCCAGCAACAAGGTTCATGTCCCTTCACCATGCCCCTGCCCATGTGTCCCTATTCCTGCATTGATGATACATTTTGCTTTCCTGGGATCCTGTGGAGCTACCTCAGTGTCCCCTGCACAAGAACTTGATCTATAAAATGTATTGTAACCTCATTAAAAAAAATAGAGGATGGTTTTATTTTGGGCTGTTATGCTGCCAATTTTTCTGTAGTCAGACCTCTTAGTGTAATTACAGGGTATGGGAATGTGACTCATTATGCCTGAATCTGGCCTCTATTGTTTTCCTTTTTATCCACCAATGAATGTGATTAGCTATATTGGGTCTACTTCTGTTACTAAATTTTCTGTAATGTAATGGTTTCTGGCCTTCATGATCAATATATGCATGATTTCTTGCCTCTCTTATGTCCTAATTTCTGTGTTTTACTTGAAGTTATAATCTATTGTGTGAGTAAAGAGGCTCCTCTTTAGGTTAGATCTTCATATCGAAGCCTCAATCAGCCCTATAAGTCTATGTGAACTCCCTTCATGATTGAGATCATTGTTATGTCTCTCTTCCAGAATCATTATCACTCACTAAATCTGGTGTATCACTCTTTCATTTTAGTTTCCTTCTAACCCTTTTCCTCTACAAGCATTAGCACTAGGGTTAGATCTATTTCTCTAAGGATTAGGCTTAGAGAGAGGAAGCCGACCTTCTCCGGAGGTCTGATCTCAGTTCGCAAGGTCCCACACTTCGAGATCATTCCCATTGTGTCATTAGAATGCTTGGACTCTCTCCAAGTAGGGTGCAATTCTAAGTGACAACAGTTTTTGGCACGCTCGGTGGGACCAGTTCGATGAATTTCTCATTAAAGTACTAAGAGATTTGGTGTTTCTCCTGGTATTACCAACCTTTGGAGGTAATACAAACAACACCATGGAGACTCTAATCAAGAATCAGCTGGTTTCAACAGTCCAAGTACATGCAGCTAATGAGGTTGGTGCTACCTGTTAGCTTTCTATCATTTGAAAGTATTTTTTAGCACTTGGTGACTCATTTCTTAGTGTTTCAATACCCTGTGGTCCATATTCATTCCTAATTTGTTATCTAGACTTGCATATGCTTCATGCTTTAGCCTTGCAATGTCTAGTTATCAACATCACAATGGTTTTTCTCCTCCATTTCGTGAAATTTAAGACTTTTGGCCTCCAAATAGCTCTTTGCCTCATTATAATCAGCATTACCAGCAGGAGCATTTTCAAACCACTCTTGCTTATCCTTTTTTGTAGCCTGTTCATTCCTATAGTCAGCCTTGTGAAACCCATTCTACTCTAAATCAAACGTGTAATCTCCCTAGTCAGTCCCAAAATGATGCTGATTTGGGTAGCATTAACAGTTTGTTACTGGATCTCCAAAGGCAAATTTTAGAAATAGATAGAGAAACACAATATAACATGCAACAAGAGGAGTTGTCCTATCAAATTTCTTGTTATCAGCAGGAGGCAGAAAATAGAAGAGTGTATGAAGAGGAATGCTTGAACATACAACTTGCAACCAAGGAGAAACAAATAAAATAGTTGCTTGCTCAAGTGCAAGAGCTCAAAATCCAAGCAATCCCCTCCATTCCCAGTTTCAAACATCCTCTCCCTTTCACACCTGCTCAACTTGCTGCGGAAGAAGCCCGAAAATTTAAGATTCCAAGCTTTAGGCAGGATAATCCATCTGTGCCTCTAAAACTATTTCCCAGTTTTAAAATCCCAAGTTTTAGAGGTCCTCAGCCTTCACAGGAGCCTGTTCGGCCTATAGAAGAGCAACCTAGACTCCACAAGTTTCCAGGCTTCAAAGCCTATATCCCTCCACAAGCCCTTGTTCCTGTGCAAACTCAAACTAACACTCCCCAAAAACAAATTTGTCCAGAACCCTCTCCCCTCCAAGAAATTCAAGAAGATATTCAGGCCTCTTTCCCTGATGCCTTTTCAATCCTCAAGGGTGGACCTATTGTCTACCAAGATAATTGGAAAGATGAGCCAAAAGAGGAGGTGGAAGAAGATAAAACTAATGAGGAGCATTTTGTTCCTACACTCATAAAAATAGAATTGTTTGAATCTATTGCACCTGTGAGTACTGTTAACCCAAATAGGGGATTGAGTCCTCTAGAATTTAGTTCTTTTGAAACTGTTTCTCATGCATCCAATCAAGCAAACAAGGTTGAAATGCAAAGAGTGCATGGGGAAAACCTTCAGTTGCAGAGGCAACTTAAACACAATCCAGTGGAGTTACAGTCAAAGGATGGAGGCATAGGGGAAGAAGTTGTTAAGGTCACTTCAGAGGTGGAAGATGCTTCCCTACTTCATGAGCTACCTGATTATGTTGAAGATGAGGCAGAGGATGATAGTTTTGATATGCTTAAGGAGCTTCCATGCTTTATTTAAAATAATGAGGAGACTAAACATGGGTAAGAGCACATTGAAGATTTGTTCTTTATTATCCAGCAGGGATATCAGCTTCTGGGTGGGGAGGTTTTCTCTTTTAAGAATGTGCATGGCTCATTTTCTAAGCCTAAGTTAGAAAATCATGATCATCTTGTTCATGAGGTGGAGACGACCATATCTCTAATTGAGATACAAGAGTTAGAGTTTTCAGACTAGCAAGAAGAGAAAGAATTAGAGCAGAGACATGAGATCAACCATGATGATTTGCATGTCACTTTAAAGGGATGCCCAATCAGGCATCTAGCCCAGCTGGAGACACATCAAGAGGAGTCACCACTTGTCATGCTTACCTCTAAGCATGAAGTTGAGCATCAAAATGGGTGGGATCGGCCTATTTATTCACCACAAGTTAGTGGCATCAGCAATCAGTCCAGGTGGATAGGTGAGTTTATCTCCATTTTGTGGGGGATGTTTTATCAATTTGTCATATGCACATCCCTCCCCTGCCATTTTTTAACTACCTGCATGCATGAGAAACATTGTAAATTGTTAAGGAAGGGTAGTTACTTTCAAGAACCAATTAATGACTTTGTTTAAGGTCATCTCTAACTGGTTAGTTTAGGATTAGAGTAGGTTTTATTTTAGTTTTAGGTTTCCTTTTAATAAGTGCCCTTACACTTTGCTATATTCTCATTAGGAGATACATGCTTGCTTGTTGTTGTTTTTTGTTTTGGCTTGATAGCTTGCTTAGTGTTCTAGCTCCTCTATTTTTGTTGCAGTCTCTTATGACTCCATGTCCAATGGCTGTATAAGGCCACTGATCAATTTGTTTAGTAGGCAAACATCCCGTAGAAGTCACCAAAATGTTGACCTATTTTTCCTCTGTCCAAGAGTTAAATAGTTGACCTTAGATATTCCTTGAATATCCTTTAGAAATGACCCTACAAAGCTTAAATTATTCAAAAAACCCATGCTGTGCCTTGCAAATTTTCCCAAAATCTCTCTTTGATAATCCTTGCAAAAAACCCAGAAAAACCCAGAAATCTTTTGTCCCCAATTGTTTTGTATCGCAGAGATTTCTCAGTTTTATACTCAACCATTTTTCATGTATATGATGATGACGTCATCCTTGTTTTAGGGTTTTCTATCATTTGGTCGAATTGCATCTCAGATACATTTTTCCTTGTATCTTGGTCATGTACAATGTTATTGTACATCGGGTTCGTTGTAGGTTATGTTGTATGTATTTTTGTTTGTATGTTGTGCATACAAATGCGATGTACAAGGGAAACATACAAAGGAAATGTACAAGGGAAACATACAAAGCAAATGTACAAGGGAAACATAGAAGGAAAACATACAAAGGGAATATACAAAGGCAATATACAAGGGGCAGACATGCAAAGGATTTTTGGCATGACATGCTTATCGATGGCTCAACTCATAGTCTCTCCGATGGCTGATGAAGCATATACAAAGATACATCTGCGACATGTAAGGGTCACATGCAAAGGCAACATGCAAAGCAATATACAAAGGAAGATGCAAAGGGAATACATACAAGCTAGACCTGATTGCGAAATTGAATATGGCAGATGATCATTTGGGGTCCGCAGTTGTATGTTGAAGTGCATGTATATGCCAATATGCATATGCAAGGATACAAGGGCCGGACTTGTTTCAATGATCCAATCTGGTTGATAATCCTTTGAGTTCCGCATTGTATGTACATGTGATTGTATCTCATATACAATCGCATATGCAAAGACACATACAAAGGGTTTTCGGTGAAACAATGCTTATCGACGGCTCATGCAAAGGTCTTTCCGGTGGCTGATAAGCAGGTAAATGTGCAGCGGTGGGTCCCAGTTTTAGCTTAGCAACCAATGGAGTGATGACACATGGCAAGGGCATACATACAAAGGTGATGCAAAAGTCAAGGTCCACTTTTGTATGTTGGCAATTGTATGTATATACATTTGCATATACAAGGGGCAGACATACAAAAAGACACATACAAAGGGTTTTCGGCGACACTTTGCATATCGGAGACTCAACTCATAGTCTCGTCGATAGCCCGATATATACCACAGTTGTATATGCAGATGCAAAGTGATACACAGATGCAAGATGCAGTTGACCATAACTTTGACCACCCATATCTTTCGCATTCTGGTGAATTTCAACATGCTTCAAAAGGCAAAAGTGCTTATTTTTGCCTCCTCTTTCATCTGGTAGGCTTTTCAGTGGAATATTCTCACTTTCAAAATATGACCTAGATTTGCATGCTCGGCCGATAGGATGTCTCAGCGATCATTTTGGCATGTGCAGAGGCTGATATTTTCACAACTCTAGTTGGTGAGTTTTGCAGGTGGTTTCATGACAGATGGCTTCACTCTTTAATGTGTATGGGCTCTGTGTCTTGCTGGCAGGTCTTTATATGTTTGGTGATGACTTTGGGGTGCTTCTCTTTAATGCCCTGTCTTATCTTGCATTTGGGTGGTTATTTTTTGATGGTTGTGGACCTGCCAACGACATGGTTCCTATCCCTTCACCATGCCCTTGCCCATGCGTCCCTATTCCTGTATTGATGATACATTTTGCTTTCCTGGGATCCTGTGGAGCTACCTCAGCGTCCCCTGCACAAGAACTTGATCTATAAAATGCATTGTAACCTCATTAAAAAAAATAGAGGATGGTTTTATTTTGGGCTGTTATGCTGCTGATTTTTCTGTAGTCAGACCTCTTAGTGTAATTATAGGGTATGGGAATGTGACTCACTGTGCCTGAATCTGGCCTCTGTTGTCTTCCTTTTTATCCACCAATGAATGTGATTAGCTATACTGGGTCTACTTCTGTTATTGAATTTTCTGTAATGTAATGGTTTCTAGCCTTCATGATCAATATATGCATGATTTCTTACCTCTCTTATGTCTTGATTTCTATGTTTTACTTGAAGTTATAATCTATTATGTGAGTAAAGAGGCTCCTCTTTAGGTTAGATTTGCATATCGAAGCCTTAATCAGCCCTATAAGTCTGTGTGAACTCCCTTCATGATTGAGATCATTGTTGTGTCTCTCTTCCAGAATCACTATCACTCACTAAATCTGGTGTATCACTCTTTCATTTCAGTTTCCTTCTAACCCTTTTCCCCTACAAGCATTAGCACTAGGTTTAGATCTATATCTCTAAACATTAGGCTTAGAGAGAGGAAGTTGGCCTTCTCCGGAGGTCTAATCTCAGTTTGCAAGGTCCCACACTTCAAGATCATTCCCATTGTGTCATTAGAATGCTTGGACTCTCTCCAAGTAGGTTGCAATTCTAAGTGACAACAAGCTCTTTTGCAAGATCAAATAGATTCATGAAGACAAGAAAGGATCTTGAAGATGTTGAAATTGAAACTGCAGATCTTAAAGCTCTTCGTGCCAAAAGATTGCCAAGAGGATCCAGTAAGTATGAAGGAAAATTGTCACTCAAATGTTTCGCTTGTAATAAGATTGATCATTTTGCCTCAAGATGTCCAGAGAGGTTTTCAAAACCAAACCCTAACAGATACAAAAATTAGAACAAATGTTACTATGTCCAAGAAGCTGGAGAAGGAGCCACAGACGATGAATCTGATCATGGAGGTTCCTCTGAAAATAATTAGGTGTTCATTGCCATCAAAGAAGAAGATCTGGTGTCTACTAAATCTGCTAGCTATGAAAATATGGAAAGTGCCTTGGCTGCTCAGGTTATTGAGAAAGATGAATGGGTGATTGATAGTGGATGTTCTCATCATATGACTAGAGACAAGAGTAAGTTTGTGAATTTTTAAAATTATGAAGGAGGGCTTGTGAAATTTGGAGATAACTCAGCTGGCAGAATCCAGGGCAAAGGTTCCATCTCTTTTGATGGTAAGAATAGCACAAATGATGTTCTATATGTGGAAGGACCGAAACATAATCTTCTCAGTGTTGGACAATTGGTTGATAAAGGTTATGATCTTTGATTCAAGGATGGAAAGTGCAGAATCTTGGAGAGTTCCGAAACTGAAATTGCATCTAGTACTCAAACTAGAGGTAACATCTTTCATTTAAGTAGCTCTGGCAAAAGTTGTTTGATTGCTTAGATAGATCAAAGTTGGTTATGGCATAGGAGGATGTGTCATGTGAATTTTGATAACATTGTCAAAATAAGTACCACTCAGGCTGTAAGAGATCTTCCAAAACTTGTGAAACCTAATAGCTTGTGTAGAGAATGTCAATTGGGAAAACAGAGCAAAATTTCATTCAAAAGTAAGGAACAAGCTTCAAGTGGATGATTGGAACTGGTACATACTGATCTCTGTGGTCCTACTAGAATTAGGAGTGTGCAAGGAGATAGATATTTCATGTTACTGATTGATGATTACTCTAGGATGATGTGGGTAACCTTCCTAAAAGAAAAATTAGAAGCTCTTGACAAATTTAAGGTGTTCAAAGTGATGGTGGAAAATAAAATTGGTGAAAAATTGAAATGTCTGAGATTTGACAGAGGTGGAGAATTTACTTCCTGTGAGTTTGATGCCTTCTGTGAAAAGCATGGCATAAAAAGATAGTTATCTACTCCTAGGACTCCCCAACAAAATGGAGTTGTGGAAAGAAAGAACCGGACCATTCAAGAAGCTGCCAGGACCATGATGATGGAAACAAATGTTCCTCAAGTTTATTGGAGAGAAGAGGTAAGGACTGTTGTCTACACTCTTAACCGGGTGCAGATCAAAGGCAATTCTGGTAAGACCCCTTATGAACTATGGTTTGGTCATCCTCCTACTGTGAGATATTTCAAAATTTTTTGTAGTAAATGCTATATCAAAAGAGATGAGGATTTAGGCAAGTTTGATACAAGATTAGATGAGGGAATATTTTTGGGATACTCTATTCAAAGTAAGGCTTACTGATGCTTTAATAAGAGGTTGAAAAGGATTGTTGAAAGTGCTAATGTTAGAGTTGATGAGAGCAAGGAAGGACATTCTAGGTTCTACGGATATGATTCAGATGATCAAAATGAAAGTCAAAGTCAAGGAAAGTTAGTTCAAACTCTGAATCAGATTTAGATTGATCCAGAAATTCTAGAAACTCAAGGAATTAATACAGATGTTGAGGAACAAGCTCAAGAAATAGAAGCTCAAGCAATTCCCAAAACCCCCAGGTATGTAAGAATGAATCATCCTGAAGATCAAATCATAGGGGATAGAATTAAAGGTGTTCAAACTAGGAGAAGAGTTGCTGAAGATCAAGAAGAGATTTGTTTGATTTCAAGGATTGAACCTAAATCAGTTAGTGAAGCCTGCACTGATGAAAACTAGGTAAAAGCAATGGAAGAAGAATTAATGCAAATTGAAAAGAACCACACTTGGGATCTTGTTTCTAGACCCGAGGACAAAAATGTGATTGGAACCAAATGGGTCTTCTAGAACAAACTAAATGAAGATGGTGAAGTTGTAAGAAGCAAAGCAAGGTTGGTATGCAAAGGCTATTCTTAAGTAGAAGGAACTGATTTTGAAGAAACTTTTTCTCTGGTGGCAAGAATAGAGGCAATCAGATTGTTTCTTGCATTTTCTTCTTTCAAAGATTTTAAAGTGTATCAGATGGATGTCATATCAACATTCCTAAATGGAGATTTGGAGGAAGAAGTCTACATTGAGCAACCGGAAGGATTTTAATTGTCTGATCAGGGAGACATGGTTTGTAGACTAAGAAAAGCCTTGTATGGACTCAAGAAAGCTCCAAGAGCTTGGTATGCAAGATTGGATAAATAGTTTCTTAAGATAGGTTTTAGAAAAGGTACTACTGATAGTAATCTTTACTTCAAGATTAATCATGAGGACATCTTGATTGTTGAGGTCTTTGTTGATGATATCATTTTTAGTGGAAATGAATGTATGTGCAAAGCATTTGCTGACCAGATGAAAATTGAATTTGAGATGTCAATGTTTGGAGAGATGAATTTCTTCCTAGGTCTGCAAATTGTTCAGTCAAATAAAGGTATCTTTATATCTCAGTCCAAGTATGTGAAAGAATTGCTGAAGAAGTTTGGAATGGAAGATTCAAAGCCAGTAGGTACACCTATGGTAACCAGATGCAAGTTACGTAAAGGTGATGATTCCCCCAAGGAAATCAGAAAAGGTATAGATTAGTGATTGGAGAATTGCTCTATCTAACCCAGATTGGACCTGACATCATGAACGCCATTGGACTTGTTGCTAGATTTCAAGCTAATCCAAAAGAATCCCACATTGTGGCAGTCAAAAGAATTTTCAGATATCTCAAAGGGACTATTGATTATGGATTGTGGTATCCAAAAGATAATGATTTCACTCTTTATGCATATACAGATGTTGATTGGGCAGGAGATGTGGATGACAAAAAAAGTACTAGTGGTGGTGCTTTTTTCTTGGGAAGAAGATTGGTCTCTTGGATGAGCAAAAAGCAAGAGGCAATATCTCTGTCTACTACAGAAGTAGAATATATAGCAGTAGCAAATAATTGTACTCAGGTTCTATGGATGAAGCAAATGTTGAAGGACATCAGAGTTGTGTTTGAGGAGCCAGTCACAATCTTTTGTGATAATTCTAGTGCAATAAGCATCTCAAAGAATCCAGTGTTGCATTCAAAGACAAAGCATATATCTATCAAGTTTCATTTATTGAGAGAGAAGGTAAATGAGAATGAAGTCAAGTTGGAGTTTGTGTCATCCAAAGATCAGATTGCAGATATCTTCACTAAGCCTTTTCCCAAGGATACCTTTGAATATCTCAGAGGGAAGTTAGGGGTTATTACCCCTCTGAATCAGAACTAAGATGCACTAAGGTGCATCAGTCTGATGGAATTCTCAGTCATATCTTGAGATTCGGATTGATGATGAGAAAATACTACTCTAAGGAGTAGTCAGTATGCAAACATTGGAGATTAGTCTAAAATAAAAAGTGGGAGTAAAGGTTGCAAATATGTGCCCTTTTCCATTGATGTCAAAGGGGGAGAGAAGACATGTGAAAAACTAATTGTTGATGACAAGGGAGCAATGAAGGAAATAGTTGTAGAAGTCAGGGGGAGAAGTTTTTGTCATGATGGTTGAATCTGTTTTTCACAACATATGTTGCCATCAATGACAAAGGGGGAGATTGTTGCAAATATGTGTCTAAGTGGTGTTGTCATTGATGTCAACATATTCTTGTTGTCATTGGTGTCAACTGTGCCTTATTTTGTTGCCTATTCAGGAGACTGAAATGTTGAGGCTATTGAGAAAATTAATGAAGACTCAAGGTTCACAGACCTTATGGCTGTATAGAGGATTGTCAGAGGCTACTCTAGTCAAGAATTGAGAAGTCTACATGAAGATTTGAAGAAGTTATGGTCATCTAAATAGAACCAGATCTTGTAGTATTTAGAAGAGACATAGTGACAGTAAGTTGGTCCAGATTGCTCCACAGTGAAATATTATGATCTGCGGATCTGAAGGCATGTTTGGGAAGTAAGTGTGTATCATCAACTCCAGTGGTTCGTGGTTTGGAGGTCCATAAGCCATCCTTCTAGTTTGACAGTCATGGCAGATAGTGTTCTTGAGGTTCTGAAGGAAGATACAAATGATTCTGGTAATTTGGTTTAGAATGGATGTTATTAGTGAGTTTAATGTGCTTGTGGAAGTCTCTGAATTGTGTGGCTACTATGTTGGAGGTCCGCATTGGAGTTTGAGCTTGTTATTGAAGATTTCCCCTTTGAAGTTGTTCTTCCCAACCTTGGCCGACTGGATGTTCCTAGCGTGTTACAGATGATCTAAAGATCATTTTATGAATCATGGCATGTTAGTAGAGTAAGATTCAAGTCTCAGCTATGATTGGCCTACAGTGTAAAGATCTGCGTTAAGTTTGGCCGACCTTGTTGATCATTCCAAGATTGATGAAGTGTATAAATACTTGTTGAAGAGTTGTTAAACAATCATCCTTGAGAAAAATAGATTAAATCCGAATAAAGGATCAAAAGCAAAGCAGAGAAGAAAAGGAGCGAGAGCAGTATAGAGTGTGAAGATAGTAAAGAAGAATTTGGGGCAAAGTAGAAGTTTTTGAGCATTCATTGAAACTGAACTAGGCGTGAAGTAGATGTTATTTCTTAGTTAATTCTTTTTGTTCTAAATAAATTCTGTAGGTAGTGAGCCTCCCTTTTTAAGCAGTGAGCTTTGGGCAGTGCACCTGAAGGCATGTGCCTTCTATTTTTCCAAAGTACTTTTAACAGGGTACAAATCTTTGTAGGTTAACCCCCACCGTGGTTTTTCCCTTAAGTGGGTTTCAACGTCAAAATCTTGGTGTCAATTGTGTTGATTATGTTTCTACTCATATATTGTTGATCTATGCTTTAATGTTTACATCTTTGATCTGGTAGTATGATAATAAAGAAGGTTAAAGGTAGAAAAAAGTTTATATTGTGTGACAACTGATTCACCCCCTCTCTCAGTTGTCTGGTCTAATTCCAACAAAATCATCCTCCTTCCAATCTTGCTCATCATAAAGAGATGGTGAAAAATATTTGAGAGGGACTATGGCAAGTGTGGTGTAAGGTGCTAGAGTCATACCTGGTTCACCATTATCTTCTATATCACTATCAGAATAAGCACAATAGGTGAATTAACATGGGCCACTGTAGGTTGTGCATTAGTATCATTCATATGAGTAGATGAAGAGTCAATAGATATATCCTTTGGATCCATTGGTGGCTGACGCTTGTGAGAAGGAAGGTTCTCCTCTTATGCATCAAGTTGGCGAGCCAAAGCATGATGTCGCTTATGTTATTTTGCATTTTGATTTCTCTTTGTTTGATTTGTAACATTTGTTAGCAGAACCGTGATATCTTCCAACATGGGTTCCTTTTCTCCCTTTGCTCAAGGAGCATGAGGAGGAATGGAAAGAACTTCTAAAGGTTGGGAGACCATGGGGAGGGTCTCTCAAAGAGGGCTGCTCTTCTCTCAACCTACAGAACAAGTGGAGGTACTAGAGCATCCTCAAATGATTGAAAAACCACAGGAAAAGATTTCACGCAACTGATTGCTTTCCATTAGTCTCCAAAGAGGCGGGAGGAACAAAAACACTCCTCAAATTGTGGGGAGGTCTCGATTGTGTTGGGAATTTGTCTTGTGGTCCTAGATAGGATGGTAGAGATGGAACCACATCATAAATGCTAGATGCTTGGGAATGGGGAGGATCCTTCGATTCGAGATTTCGTTCATTCAATTCCTATGTGGTAAGGGGAACTACTGGCACAACCATAGAAGATCGAGAGTCTCCAAGTATACTAAGAGATAATTCAATAATTTTTTTTGCTTTAGACTTTTGATAAGATAGAAAGAAGATATCATCACGAGGTTGACTAAAACCCATTGGCTATGGCCAAAAGTAATCAAGCGAAGAGTGTCCATGAAGGGCCAAGGGTTGGAACTCGCTATGATGTACAACATGCACCTATCCTTAGAATGAAAAATTTAAGCATTTATGAACTATCGAGGGGACCACTTTGATGGAGGTGAGCCATGGGTGACCCAACATCACATGAAATAAGTCCAAAGTAGGAATGATAACAAGAGATACATCCAATGTTCTTGGCCCAACCTTGACAGGGAGAGTCAAGGCACCAAGAGTTGGACAAATAGATCCATCATGTGCTCTAATTGAGATTTTAGATATATCTTACTTGTATCGATGTAATTCATGCATAAAGAGGAACTCTTCAGTAACCATATTAACCATGCATACAAGATCAATGAGTACTCCCCTTATGGGCTTGTCATTAATCTTGGCAGTATTGTAGAGAGGTCCCTCAGGTGCTTGAATGGAAGCATCATGAGGTGTAAAAGAGATAGAAGGTTTAGGTTCCACTCATTCTTGATGAGGGAGAGCATCTACCATACCAACCACACTATCAAAATCTTTATATTTATGATCAAATGATGTAGAAGTAGGTATTGTATCGATGTATGTTTCTATAATGTTTTCTTGATGATGAGGTAATGGATTTGTATAGATTTGTAAATTTTGATTTGGAGGAGCAATCGACTTATTCCCTTTGTCATTTTCACCCGCTACCTGGATAACATTAGAGTCAATGAGGTCTTGAACTTCATGTTTAAGATGCATACATCACTCGATGTCATGTCCAGGGGTATGATGAAATTGGAAAAAGGCCTTCGGGTTAAAAGAAGGCGATTACATCTTACAAGCATCAATATGTCGAATCGAAGGAAACTTGAGATTATTATTTAGGAGTTGCAACATTACTCAATGAAGAGACTTTAAAAGTTTTAAAAAAGTGTCCCGTCTTTGGTTTTAACTTATAAGCAGTCGAAGAAGAAGGTGTTACGGCTGCAACTTGTGTCTGAATGTTGTTTGAAGATGAGTTGATTTTTAGGAAGTTTTTGTTTTGCTTTTTGAATGAATGATAATGCAGTGCAACGACTTTTGATTTACCAATAGGAGCTGATGAGGTAGCATCCTCATACTAACTAATTGACAATTGATAATTGTGGAGAGCTGTGCAAAGATGTGTAAAAGAGCTATAATGCATTAACAATATCTTATCACAGATGTGAGGTTGTAAGTTTCCAATAAAAACTCGTTGCACATCAGCATCCAGAAGAGAATAAGGTATTTGCGAGAAGAGGGCTTGGTAATGCCTAATGAAATTAGTCAATTTCTCTTTCACTCCTTGCTTGCACTGAACCAAATCAATCAAGAAGGCTTGATGTCCAATGTTCTCTTGAAAGTGTCGTAGAAATTGATTGATAAGTTGTTGAAAAGAATTGATGAATTCTTGGGTACATAACAAAACCAATCCAAGGCTGTATCTTTAAGTGACTGAGGAAAGAGTTTAGCTAAGATAGCATCATCAAAGAGAAAATCACTACACAAAGTTGTAAAGGCCGACACACGACTATTAGGACCCCCCTTTCCATTATACTTCTCAAAGTGGGGGGTTTCAAATTTCTCAGGTATAGGTGTTTTTAGGATGGTAAAAGACAATGGACTACAGGTGTAGTAAGATGGAATAGAAGGATGAGACTGACCTTGACTTATACTTGCTAATTGTTGTTGTAAAGAGTTGACATTATGTAAAAGCTGATTAATTATGAGATCAGGTTGTAGAGTATCTTGAGATAGGATAGGATTTAAATAGTCAAGGCTAGGAAGAGGTGATGGCATTGTGTGATTAGACTTTTGGTAAGTGAGATTTGACTGAGGTTGACCAAAAATAGGTGATGACATATTTGAAATAGCATTATGATATGTAAAGGGGACAACACTATAGTTGTGTATAGGATTCCCATTTGATAATCCAAGACTTGTATTAGCACAACTACCAGGATGTGCAGTGGTGGTGAGAAGAGAAGTAAATGTTGATATAGAGAATGTCGGTATGGGTAATGACATTTGTGTCCCTATTTTTTTTTAGAGGACATGTTAGTGATCATTTCTGAACAACCAGCTGACGACATACTATTTTTATCCACTATGTGAGCTAAGATGCGTAAAATTTCTATACCTTCTTGATGTTGGAAGCTTCTAGTGTTGTCATTGATGTCAACCTCCAACAGATGGTTCACTTGGTTTCCAAGTGCTTTTGAAAAAATTTGAATAAAAAGGTATGCAGTGTGATAGAGGTATGTTCAGTATTATGCTCCGCATTTCTTTATGGTTGAAGATATGCTTGTGTGGTTTGGAAGTGATAATCAAAGATATTCAAAGGTGTTATATCCAGAGTTTCAAGTTCCAAATCATGCGGCAGTGGAAGATATGTTTAGCAGAGTGTTTTGACTGTGAAGAAGGTTGTTTGGGAGAAATGAGATTGCTTCGCATTTCTCTGCGTTAAGGTTTCTTGTCTTGCAAATCTGGGAAGGTGCTTATATTGTCTATATCTACCTTCCCTTGAATTTTCTAGTGTTGGGGTGCTTCGCAAGTTTAGTTCTTGTGTTGGTCGGTAGTAGTGTATCCTAATGTGCAAAATAAAGACATTCTTTGTTTCAGGCAGTTGCAGTAGTATTGCAAAATATTCTGATGATGTTGAATATTCTGGAAATGTGTGTGGATGCTATGGAGTGTCTCTCTGTGGTCTGCATGTTGATTTTGGACTTAGAGAAGTGTGGATGTGGTCGTTAGCTTAGGTTTGGCCAACCTGGATAGCTAGCGCTATTTGCGGAGGTACTTCGTGGATTGTGGATGTGATGAACAACATGGTGATATAGATTTGAGTCCTAGTTAACCCTTGACATGGTCCACTTTCACTTCTTTCCACCGTGGAAGTGTTTTGTGCTGACCTATTTGGTGTTGCACATTTGAGGTGCATACGTTTCATTAGGACCAACCTAATTGAGATTGTTTTAGGTTGTGGATGATATAAATGCAAGATGAAGATAAGTGGAGCAATGTAGAGAAGATGATGTGAATGTGAATCAAGGGTGGTGAATTTAGTGCGAGCTTAAATGCTTATGACTACCAAATGTAGTGAGTAGAAGGTGTCTACATTTTTAGTTTGCTTGAAGTTGCTGGAGGCAGTGAGCCAAAGGTTGTGGATGGCATGAAGTGGCAATGGTGGATTTCTCCTATTGCTTTGAGATAGTGAATCTCTTTGTAACTGTCTTCTTCTATTCTTCTCTCTTTTGGATAGTGAGTCCTTCTGGCAGTGAGCCTATTTTTTTTTTGGTGTTTCTATTCATATATATGTGAGCTAATCCTCACCATGGTTTTTCCCTTCTTGGGTTTTTGATGTAAATTTGGTGTTCTTATGTGTTTAAATGTGTTTGTATTGATGCTCCAAATGTTTACATTTTGCTAATGCATAATAAGAGGTTGATGTTTGGAATTACTTTGAGGGTTTAATGTTTTAATACACAACTGATTCACCCTCCCTCTCAGTTGTCCAATGCATTCTAACAATTGGTATTAGAGCAAAGTTCCTTGAAGAAGCTTAACCACTTGGGGTAGATCCGGATGGCTCACAGGAAAGGTATGGAGGTTCCAATTTTTGATGGAACAAATTATGCTTTTTGGAAGACTAGGATGGAAAGCTTTCTTGTCTCATTAGGATATGGCATATGGAAGATTGTTGACAAATAATATACTATACCTACTAATGGTCCAAAGGATGAAGATGAGATTAAAGAATATGAGAACAATGGCAAAGCAAGGAGTGCTCTTCTGAACAGTCTTTTTGATTTTGAATTAGTGAAGGTAATGAGCTACAAAACTACACATGAGATCTGGAAGAAGCTGGAAAGTATTTATGAAGGAGATGACAAGGTCAAGCAAGCAAAGATGCAGAATTTGAAGGCCATGTTTGAAACCCTAAAGATGTCAAAGGATGAAAATATTGTAAGCTACATGCAGAAAGTGGATGAAGTTGTCAACTCCATCAATGGTCTTGGTGGAAAGGTAGAGGAAAGTGAAGTGGTAAAGAAGGTACTCAGAACTCTTCCAAAATCTTATAGTGCTAAAGTTTGTACTATTGAAGAGACTTGAAATTTGTATAATTATTCTAGGGATCAAATGTTTGGTACTTTAACTAATTTTGAGATAAGAGAATTTGGTCAAGATGAATCAAGAAAAGAAACTACTTTTAAGGATAGCAAGACAGAAAAGAATGTTGAATTAGATCCAGATGAATTTGATGAAGTGGAAGCAAATTTTGTAAGCAGTTTGAAAAAGGGCTCTAGAAAATACAGAGGTAAGTTACCCTTCAAATGTTTCAGCTGTGGAAAGATAGGTCATTATGCTTCAAAATGTCTGATCAAAATTTCAAATGACAAATACAAGGATAACAAAGGTAAATCATTCAAGATAAGTTATTATGTTGAAGAAGATAATAGCATATTTGATGATGAGTCTGACTATCTGGATGATGAAAGTAATGAATGCTTATTCATGGCTTTGAATGTTGGAGCTAATCCTAAAAGGGGTATGAAGGAAATTGCTCTACAAACAGAGCACAATATCAAAGGATCTTTGGTAACTGCTTTTCATGCAAGAGAGAGGAGAACCAATGGTTAATCGATAGTGGGTGTTCAAATCATATGACAGGTGATAATAATAAGTTTGTGAAGCTTGATAAGTTTGATGGAGGCTTTGTTAAGTTTGGAGATGATGCATTTGCTAAGATCTGTGGAAAAGGTTCAATCAGTTTTGATGACAAGCACAATACAGATGATGTTCTTTGTGTCAAGGGTCTCCAACATAATCTTCTAAGTGTAGGACAAATGTGTAGTAGAGGATATAACCTTGTGTTTCAGGATGGTGGCTGTGAAATTAGAAAAGAAAACTCTAGAACTCTGGTTGCTATAGGAATAAGGAAAAAAGGAAATATATATCAGCTCAAAGGTGCTAATGGTATGTGTTTCATGACTCAAGTTAATGAAAGTTGGCTATGAAATAGAAGAATGTGTCACATCAATTTTGATAGCCTAGTAAGGATCAACTCTACTCAAGCTGTGAGGGATCTGCCAAGAATTACAAAGCCTATCAATGCAACCTATAAGGAATTTCAAATTGGAAAGAAAACAAGGAGAATTTCAAGATCAAAGAGTATTCTACCACTGGACCTCTCGAGTTGGTGTATACAAATCTATGTGGACCTACAAGAGTAGGAAGATTTCAAGGTGACAGGTTTTTCATGTTGTTAATTGATGATTACTCTAGAATGACTTGGGTAACTTTTCTCAAAGAAAAATTAGAAGCTCTAGATAAGTTTAAAGCATTTAAGGTTATGGTGGAAAATGAAATTGATCTGAAAATCAAGTGTTTGAGGTCTGATAGAGGTGGTGAGTTCATCTCCAATGAGTTTAACTATTTTTGTGAGGATCATGGAATAAAAAAGGCATCTGTCAGCTCCTAGGACTTCTCAACAGAATGGAGTGGTGGAAAGAAAGAATATGATAGTTTAGGAAGTATTAAGGACAATGTTGAAAGAAGCAAATCTATTAGATATCTATTGGAGAGAAGCTATTCACATTGCATTCTACATACAAAACAAAGTGCAAGCAAGGGTCAATAGTTCAAAGACTCCATATGAACTATGGTATGGAAGAACTCCTACTATAAAATATTTTAGAGTGTTTGGAAGCAAGTGCTACATCAGGAGAGATGAAGAAAACTTGGGAAAGTTTGATACAAGATCAAATGAAGGAATCTTCCTTAGATATTCCACAAAGAGCAAGGCTTATAGGTGTTACAACAAGAGGCTAAAGAAGCTAGTTGAAAGTGCAAATGTCAAAGTGGATGAGGAACCACATCAAAGCTTAGTATTGATAGAAGGATATGAATTTGATGAGCTCCCTTGCAAAGAAGAAGAAATAGAAGAAGAAAAGGAAGAGGAGAAGCAATTTGATGAAGAAGATGCTCTGGAAAGGATTCCTAAGACTCCCAAGTATGTGTAGAAGAATTATTTTGAAGATCATATTATTGGAGATAAGAACAAAGATGTGTTAACAAGAAGGAAAATTGTTGTGGCAGATGAAGAGGTAAATTTGTGTTTGTTGTCTAAAATAGAACTCCAAATAGTGATTGAAGCTTGCAGAGATGAACATTGGATCAAAGCTATGGAAGAAGAATTGATGCAAATTGAGAAAAATTAGACTTGGGAAATTGTCCCAAGACCAGCAGACAAAAATATAATAGGAACTAAATGGGTATTCTGGAAAAAATTGAATGAGAATGGAGAAGTAGTCAGAAATAAGGCTAGGCTTGCATGTAAAGGCTACTCACAAGTGGAAGGAATAGATTATGAGGAAACATATGCTCCAATAGCAAGAATGGAGGCCATCAGAATGTTCTTGGCCTTTATAGCTCATAAGGACTTCAAAGTTTATCAGATGGATGTGAAATCTACATTCTTGAATGGAGCATCAGAAGAGGAAGTATACATTGGACAACCAGAAGGCTTTCAGTTATCAGATGATCCAAATATGGTCTACAGATTGAAGAAGGCATTGTATGGACTCCAGATTTTGGCTTATGGTATCCCAAGGATACTGATTTCTCTTTGAGTGCATATATAGATGTAGATTGGACAGGATGTACAGATGATAAAAGAAGTACAAGTGGTGGTGCTTTCTTTCTTGGAAGCAGACTATTCTCATGGTTGAGTAACAAGCTGGGTTCAGTATCATTATCTACTGCAGAAGCAGAGTATATTGTAGTAGCATCTTGTTGCACACAAGTGTTATGGATGAAGAAAACATTCAAGGATATCAAAGTATCATATGATGAACCTATTCCCATCTTATGTGATAATACAAGTGCTATCAACATTTAAAAGAATCCAGTAATGCATTCAAGAACAAAACATATCTCAATCCGGTATCACTTCCTAAGAGAGAAGGTTGCAGAGAATGAGGTGAAATTGGAGAATGTGCCTACCAAGGATCAAGTTGTAGATATCTTTACAAAGGTTCTTCCTAAGGATACTTTTGAGTATCTCCAGCAAAAGTTAGGGGTTATTGCCCCACTTTCTTTTAAATAGATGCATAAGTGTGTGCATTTGTCTAGGAAGCATTTCAAGACACATTCCTAGACCTAGACCGGTGTTGTAAGCTACCTCTTAGGGGGAGCTGGTTGATGCAGTCAGATTGAGCATATCTTATATCCCTAAGGGGGAGAGTGCAGTAGCAGAGAAAGAGTAGGTGCTTGCTGGTGTTGCAAATGTTTCTCTTTACCATTGATGTCAAAGGGGGAGAGAGTTGAAGTGATTGAAAAACCATTGTGTAGGAAAGATTGTGCAAAAAATTGTGTGAAGAGTAAGAGTTGCTCCAATCAGGGGGAGTACTACTGGTTATAGAGCTACTGATTGATTGTTCTTGTTGTTGATGGTTTTTCAAAGAGTTGGTGTTGCCATCAATGACAAAGGGGGAGATTGTTGGAAGCTTGTTGGTGTTGTCATTGATGTCAACCTCCAGCAGATGGTTCACTTGGTTTCCAAGTGCTTCTGAGAAAATTTGAATAAAAAGGTGTGCAATGTGATAGAGGTATGTTTAGTATTATGCTCTATATTTCTTTATAGTTGAAGATATGCTTGTGTGGTTTGGAAGTGATGATTAGAGATGTTTAGAGGTGTTATATCTAGAGTTTCAAGTTCTAGATTGTGCGGCAGTGGAAGATGTGTTTAGTAGAGTGTTTTGACTGTGAAGACGACTGTCTGGGAGAAATGAGATTGCTTTGCATTTCTCTGCGTTAAGGTTTCTTGTCTTGCGGATCTAGGAGAGTCCTTATATTGTCTGTATCTACCTTCCCTTGAAGTTTCTAGTGTTGGGGTGCTTTGCAAGTTTAGTTCTTGTGTTGATGTTCAGTAGCAGTGTATCCTAATGTGCAAAATGAAGACATTCTTTGTTTCATGCAATTGCAGTAATATTACAAAAGATTCTAATGATGTTGAATATTTTGGAAAGGTGTGTGGATGTTGTGGAGTGTTTCTCTATGGTCTGCATGATGATTTTGGACTTGGAGAAGTGTGAATGTGGTTGTTATCTTAGGTTTGGCCAACCTTGCTAGCTAGCGCTATTTGTGGAGGTACCTCGTGGATTGTGGATGTGATGAGCAAATTTGAGTCCTAGTTAACCCTTGACATGGTCCATTTTCACCTCTTTCCACCGTGGAAGTGTTTTGTGCCGAAGTATTTGGTGTTGCACATTTGAGGTGCATACATTTCATTAGGACCAACCTAATTGCGATTGTTTTAGGTTGTGTATGATATAAATGCAAGATGAAGCTGAGTGGAGCAATGTAGAGAAGATGATGCGAATGTGAATCAATGGTGGTGAATTCTGTGTGAGCTTAAATGCTTATGACTACTGAATACATTGAGCATAAGGTGTCTACATTTTCAGTTTGCTTGAAGTTGCTGGAGGTAGTGAACCAAAGGTTGCGGATGGCAAGAAGTGGCAATGGTTGATTTCTCCTATTGCTTTGAGATAGTGAATCTCTATGTAATAGTCTTCTTCTATTCTTCTCTCTTTTAGACAGTGAGCCTTTCTTTTGGTAGTGAGCCTTTCTTTTGGGTACTGAACCTATTTGTTTTCAGTGTTGCTATTCATATATATGTGATCTAATCCTCACCATGGTTTTTCCCTTTTTGAGTTTTCCATGTAAATCTAGTGTTCTTATGTGTTTGAATGTGTTTGCATTGATTCTTCATATGTTTACATTCTGCTAATGCATAATAAGAAGTTGATGTTTGGAATTGCTTTGAGGGTTTAATATTTTAATACACAACCGATTCAATCCCCCCCTTAGTTGTCCTATGCATTCTAACACTTGACCTTCAAGTAACAAATTTCTTAGACCTTCAACAAGAGGCACAACTTCCTCAGCGAAGTGTTTCGTGCCTACAAATTGCTGAAAACGAGCCAACTCAATGCCTAGTTTATGAATTTTTGTTTCAGAAATATTAGCTATGAGGTTGTCTATGTTTATAGGGTCATGAGAATTTTGTACTTCAGATATCATAGGTAAAGTAGACATATCATCTAAAGATGATGAATTTCCATGTGTAAGTAAGTTAGCAACATCAGATTTTGATGTGGGAACATCAAAGCTATTAAAAGCACTAGATCCCATGATTCTATAACTTTTGCTCACAAGGATGTTAGATTCAAGACACCGGGTCACAAAAAAGACTTCACAAGCTTTGTGATACACAAAGTGCACTTATAGAGGAAAGTATTGAAAAGACAAAATATGTAAATGATGTGATAGAAGAAATAGTTTTTCTTTAGTTTTCTAAGTGAATCAGTGTTTCCAAATGATTAACCATATGTCACAAATATATACAATAAATGTTTAATCAATTCAAAAACCAATTAACACAATGAAGATGTATAAATTATTTCTATCTAAATAAACAATTAACTAATCAGATCTGGAATAACAAATAGATCAGATTTGAAAAAAAAGAAGGTTACAAAAGTTCAAAACTCATTGGGTTCACAAAAATGTTTGATGGAAAAGAGGAGGGACCTAACTAATCATGTGTTAAATAAGTCAATCCTTTAGATCAAACAAGATCTAGAATGAGCAGTGGAGAGCTATCGGAGGTCACTATTAGAAATCACAACAGATCTAGGAAGACTATTTCACCTAGGTGCAAGTGTTTGTTGGCCTATTTTCTTTCACAGCCAAATAGTCCAAACCCTTAAGCCCTAAGTGTTTTCCTTCCCCTTAAGGCCTAGGTTTTATGGTCATATCTTACTTTATGTTATAATCCATCATTGACTGTCTAGCCTAGGTTATCAGTTGTTTAAGTTATAACTTTGAGCCCTTTATGTTGTGAAGTGACCGGCCATGAGTCCTAAGGTCTACCTTTTATCACTCGCCGACTTCATTTCTTAAGTCTTAAGTCCTTTTGGGCTTGAGGGTGCCACATGACAGTCTTTCGTGCACCCACAGGATGCTGAGGCTGACGTCACATTCCTTCTACGTGGCTGTGAAATGGGACAACTATAAAGTTTGTCATGGCCTATAGCCACATGATTATTGATTCAGGTTGAATAGTGGAGATTGCACCAAGTGTCGAAGGATGAGATGAAGAAGTGGGGCCACAACATTGAAGATCAGATGGTAGCGTGGTGTCGCAGGTGAATCTTGTCCACAGGAAAGATTCTGTACATGACCGTGAGATGTTGACATGTGGCATGTTGGCACCTTCTCTTCTAGATCTTTCAAGTGGGGCCACATTATTAAGGATCAAATGGTAGCGTAGCATCGCAGGTGAATCTTGTCCGTAGGAAATATTTTGTGTGCAGCCACGAGATGGTGACACGTGGCCTATTCCTTTGTTCTTTTGTGGGCAGTGGCAGACAGCTTTTGAGGCATGCCATGTGTCAGCCTCGTGCTCTTCCAAAGTAAAAAAAGATAAAAGTTTCCCTCAGACGTGCACCATTGTGCCACGTGTCTACATGGTGTAGAACCATAGCAAACATAAAAGAAAGTTGCTCTTCTTCTACGTCATTGCGCCATTTAGACATGTGGCGCATTGGCATTTCTCCACAGGATCTTTCAGGGTGGGCCCCTATATGCTGAAAACACTTCTAAAAGGAATGACTCATCTATATGCTCAGCCCCACCAAGGCAATTTTGCATAGGTTTCTTCTTCACTGAGCTTTGCCTTGGCTCCTTGCAAGGCGACGAAATTGCCACATAGACAAAATCTTTGGGCCTCGATGTGGAATCAAAAGGGAAAGTGATGGCTATTGATTCTAAAAGAAGATCCATCTATAGTCAGGATTCAAAGGGAGTCTTTCAGGCATCCTGAAGGCAGGAAATCTTGTCGATCATGGAAGCAAACGGACTCAGCTGATAGAGCATTTTAGAGATCAAAATTTTAAAGGATTAGGAGCCGACGAAGATAGAGATTTAAAGGTTAAAAATTTAAAGTGTTGTAAAAGCTTGGCTCGGGAGATTTGTCTCATATGCCATCAATGCAGACCCTAATGCCTCTTAGCTGTCCCTTTTTATATATTTGTTGCATTTATGGTTGCAAGTGATGAATCGACTAGGGCATTGAGGAGACAAGATATCTCCCATCTGCCTTAGGGCTCTTGATATTTTCTGCATTGAATTCTTGCAGATAGGCCATGCTTTTGTAGGGATATCTCCTGTCAGAGTCCATGGGAGTGAATTTATTGTGGCAGGTGACTTAGGTCAAATGAAAAATCAAATGCTATATATATATGAGAAACAAATGTATTAGGGGGTTGGTTGTTGTTCTAGGTTGTTGTGCTGCCGGACTTTTTGTTGTCATAGGTCTTGTAATGTGATTGCAAGAACTAATAGAATATGATGAATTGTACATAAAGCTAGGCCTTTGATGTCTTCTAGTTGGTTCACCAATGAATGTAATTAGTTATTTTGTATCTATTTCTACTACAAATTGTTCTACTTTGTAAGGGTTATTTGACCTCTATGATCAATATAAACTGAATATTACCTCTCATTGTTCTTGCATTGTGTTTATTTGATAGATTTAAACTGTGCTTGTGGATAAAACAATCCCTTCCATAGTTTTGTCTTTCTTCCCTAACCTTTGTTTGAACCTGCATGAGTCTGTGTGATTTTCCCCCAGCTTTGAGATCATTACTATGTCATGTCAGTGCAATCCAACACACTAAATCTTTGATGAAGGGGGTAAATCATAAAACATGCAACAACAAAAATTACACACAGAAATAGAACTTTCTTTTATTGATTTGGACAACTTATTACATTACAGAAGCTCAAATACAATCAGAGGAATCAACACCCCACAGGCTGCAACACATTACAACTTCCTATCACAAGACTCTGGAATCATCTGCCTTCTGTAACTCCAAATCAGCTAGGGTTTCTATTTTCCCACCTATTGTTGACTCTACACTTTCCCCTTAACTCTACTACCACCCAGGGTTCCCAAAAATGGTTATTAATACCCTTTTTGGTGGCCAACAACCTAATTTCAAAATTTGCATCTCCCTCCAAAAATAGGTCAACTTCCGGGAGCCATAACTTTTGATCCGGGTGTCTGACTGACAAACCATTTTATGGGTCGAAAAGATCGCAGAGTGCTCTACGCGCTAAGAACTAGGTTTGCTAGTTTCAACTATTTTTGAGTTTGTACAGGACCGTTTAGTGCCTCAAACCTGAGTTTGAATAATTTTCAAGCATTTTTTTGAGAAACAAAAACTTTAATATCTTTCAGCTTGCAAATGATCTTTGCGTGATTCCTTCGCCAAAGGTCTTATTTTTCCATTATGAAGCTTCCTGTAAAATTTCACTTCATTCCATGCCCAAATGCAAACTTTCTAAAAATAGCAGTTTGGAAAAACTGAAAGTTCTACATCATTATTCAAGCGATTATGGAAATAGACCCAAAAAATTTGAAAAGAAATGGAAAGAACATCAATAATTTTGAAACACATCTCTTTTTTTTGGGTGATGCAAGATTGCCCTTACACCACTGGATGCTCATGTATTAGACACCCAGGGTAATTTGAGAAGTGACCCTGTCACGTCTCAGGTGTTTATGCGAGGAAAACCCAAATGGTCAACCTCTGCCTTAGACAACCAAGAAGAATCTTCAACATGCCTTCCTTCCCATTTCACTAGATATTCTTCATATTACCTATTCTGAGTTCTTCCTACACGGCTATCCAAGATCTCTTCTATCTCCTCTATTGAAGTAGATGCCAGAATACTCCACTATTCTTCTGTTGGTCCATCCTCTATTCCACCTTTATGATATTCTGATAAATCAAAAACGTTGAAAACAGGGGAAATGTTGATCTCACTTGGCAACTCTACCTCATATGCATTTCCTGAATCATGTTTCTTCAAAATTTTGCATGGTCCAAATTTCTTCATTTTCATCTTAATGTATGTTCCAATTGGGAACCTTTCTTTTCTCAAGTGAACCATGACTTCATCTCCTACCTAGGTCTCCTTATATCTCCTCTTTTGATCTGCCTTAGCCTTGTACTGAATATTCATCATATTAATGTGCTTTCTCACCTCTTCATGCAAATTCTTCAGATGTTCTGCAAAGTCTTCAGCTTCAACACTTGTCTTTTCTCCTTTGTCCAGCTTTCGTAACTCAGAAGCATTTCCTGGGCTATTGCCATATACAATCTGGAATGGTGATTTACCAGTACTCCTATTGATAGAATTGTTGTAAGCAAATTCAGCCTGTGGTAAAATCAAATCCCATCCCTTGGGCTTATCTCCTACTAAGCATCGTAGCAGGTTACCCAAACTCCTATTCACCACTTCGGTTTGTCCATCAATCTGTGGATGGTGTGCAGAACTAAACTTCAAATCTATCTTCAGCTTCTTTCATAATGTCCTCCAGAAATAACCAACAAACTTGGTATCTCGATCTGAAACTATGCTCCTTGGTAGACCGTGTAATCTCACCACCTCCCTGAAAAATAATTCAACAATATGAATAGCATCATTAGTCTTCTTGCAAGGAATAAAATGTGCCATCTTTGAGAATTTGTCCACCACCATAAAAATGGAATCATGTCCTCTTTATGTCCTTGGTAAACCAAGAACAAAATCTATACTAATATCATCCCATGGCTTCTCTGGTACAGGTAGTGGTTGATATAGACCCGTGTTCTGACTTACTCCTTTCACCATCTGACATACTCTGCAACTTTGCACAAATTTCCTCACATCCTATTGCAACTATGGCCAATAATAATTTTCACCAACAATATCAATGGTCTTATCTCGACCAAAGTGTTCGGCCAATCCTCCACTATGCTTCTCCTTAATCAGGTTCTCTCTCATGGAACTCCTTGGAATGCACAACTGGCTTCCTTTAAACAACATGCCATCTTGGATTATGAAATCCAACCATTTTGTCTTGTCCAAAGTAACAGGTTCCAAACAAGCTTTCCAAGCCTCTGCAAAATTTGGATCTTTAGGATACAAACTTTTGAGCTCATCAAACCCAACAACCTCTATCTTCATTTCTGTCAACAAATTTTGCTTTCTGCTCAAGGCATCTGCAACTCTATTGGACTTCCCACTCCTCTGCTTCAAAACAAAAGTATAACTTTGCAAAAACTCAACCCATTTTAAGTGCCTTTGATTCAACTTTCCTTGGCTATTAAGATACTGTAAAGCCTGATGATTAGTATATAAAAAAAACTCTTTTGGTAACAAATAATGTCTCCATTTCTTCAAAGCCTGAACTATAGCATAAAATTCCTGATCATAAACAAAATACTTTTTCTTGGCATCATTAAGATTCTCACTAAAATAGGCAATGGGCTTACCTTCTTGACTCAAAACAGCTCCTATAGCACTACCACTAGCATCACAATCTACCTGAAATACCTTATTGAAATATGGAAGTGCCAAAACAGGTTGCTCTATGACTTTCTACTTCAATGTATCAAAGCTTTTGTCTGCTCCTTTAGTGCATCTAAACTCTTTTCTATCCCCTCTCATTGTCTCAGTTAGGGGTGTACAAATACTACTAAAATTTCTGATAAACTTTCTGTAAAAACTTGCCAAACCATAAAAAGATCGTACCTCTGTGGCACTCATAAGTGTAGGCCATTCAATGATAGCCGTTACTTTTTCTAGGTCCATCTTAAGACCTTCCTCTGAGACAACAAATCCCAGGTATACCAACTCCTTTGCAAAACTACATTTCTTCAGATTAATTAGCAACTTCTCCTCCCTCAGCTTCGCTAAAACTCTTCTGATATGCATCAGATGCTCATCCCAAGTTTTACTAAAAATCAAAATATCATCTAAATAGACAATAACAAAACTCCCCAAAAATTCTTTCAGTACCTCGTTCATGAGCCGCATGAATGTGCTCAATGCATTGGTTAGCCCAAATGGCATGACTAACCACTCATACAAAACCTCCTTTATCTTGAAGGCTATCTTCCATTCATCTCCTTCTCTGATTCGGATCTGGTGATACCCACTCTTCAGATCAATCTTTGTGAAGTACTTGGCTCCACTCAAACAATCCATTATGTCATCCATTTTGGGTAATGGAAATCTATACTTGATCATGATCTTATTGATGACTTGAGAGTCTGTACACATTCTCCACTCTCCATCTTTCTTTGGTGCTAGTACTGCAGGTACCACACATGGACTTAGGCTCTCTCTTATCAATCCCTTCCTCAACAACTCCTAAACTTGTCTGTTCAACTCTTCACTCTCTTCTGGAGTCATTCTATGGGCTGCCTTATTCGGCAAACTGGCTCCTGGTATCAAATCCATTTGATGACTTATCTTCCTCACTAGTGGTAAACCTTCTGGTACATTATCAGAGACAATATCTTGAAATTATTCCAACATTTCTGAGACTTCTGCTGGTACATCTTCACATTTCTCTTGACTAATCTTAGGAATCAATGCAAAGCAATGACGCTCATGCTTCATACCCTCCAAAAATTTTCTACCATCTACCAAGAAAATTCTGGCAGTACTACATACCTTTTCTTCCACCTCCTTCAAGGGCTTCAACTTATGACGAACTCCATCCTTTGTTACGGAATATGTGTTTGCATGGCCATCATGGACAATGCTCCTATCATACTTCCATGGCCTCCCCAACAACATATGACATGCATCCATTGGTATGATATCACACAGCACCTAATCATGGTAGTCCCCAATCTTGAACTTCACTAAACACTGCTCATTGACCAAAGCTCAATGGTCCTTCTGCAACCATGCAATCCGATATGGATGTGGATGCTTTCTTCTTGTCAACTTTAACTTATCAACCATCTCCTCTGAAACAAGATTGTCAGTGCTTCCACTGTCGATAATAATATCGCAACACTTACCTTCACATTTGCACCTTGTACAGCATAGGCTATTCCTCTGATTGGGTTCTTTCTCCTCATTCAACAAAGTTCTTCAGACAACCAGGGTTTCTCCCCTTTCAGCATCTTCAGAATGCTCAGACTGTGCATCTTCATCTACATGTGCAACTTGTGCATTACCTTCAGGTCTTCTATTTGTCCTTCCTTGATGTTGCAGACACTCGTATGCTTGATGCCCTTCTTCTCCACATTAGAAATAGGTTCTTCTGAAACCTCCTCTTCCAGGTCCTTTCCCAAGTCGGCGTCTTCCTCTTCCTCTTTGCTCTCCATTGTTCTAGTCACGAGGGTGGTAGGTATTATCTCCTCTCTGATTTTGACTGGTGCCAGGTTCTTCACTTTTCTTTGAATCTTCATTTCGGCCCCCATAGGGTCATCCACCAGTCCTTCCGCCTTGACCTCTTCCCCTTTGCTTGCAGTCAAATCTTTTATTCATCTTCTCTTCCACATTTAGGGAAAACTGGTATGCATCTTCTATGGCGGTCATTCTAACCAGGCTCAACTCCTCTTGAATACTTGGTCTCAACCCATTAATGTAATGGGCTACCTTCTCCTTATTGGCCTCTGGATGACCGGTTTTGATAGTAATCCTATAAAACTCCCCTGTATACTCCTTAACAGACTTGTTACCTTGCTTCAATCCTTGCAGCTTCTTCAAGAACTCCATCTCATAGTTCACAAGAATGAACTACTTCTTCAGTTTCTCCACCATCTGATCCCATCTGGTGATCTTTCCTTTTCCTCTTCTGTTCCTCTCTAACTAGACCTCCTTCTGCCGAATATTTGCATGGCTCTTCAACTTTGTTTTTGCAAACTTGATCCGATCTGGGTCTTCCACATCTTCATACTCAAAATACTCCTCCATGTCATTGATCCAATCAATGAGTTGTTCCAAATTCAAATCTCTAGAAGAGGTAGAAACTTTGATCCTGGGCCTCTTTCCAATCTTTGAAATGGCCCTCAACAACCTAACTTCTGCAGGATCTCCTGCAGTTTCTTGTTCTTCCTCAGATAGCTCTTCTTCAACTTCATCCTCGCTTTCTTCTCTTGTTCTCGGATCAAACCCTCTCTGCAGCTCCTCTTGCAATGCATCGATCTGCCTTTACAGGGCTCTAAAACCCTCTTCTGTCAAAGAATTCCTCACAATATGATTTCTTTGTGGAGGCATCTTGATCTCCGCAGCAAACCCACAACCTCAGGTCCTGGTGCAAACTGCCTCACGGTCGGTGATCTATCTACACACTCAAGAACCCTTGCTCTGATACCACTTGATGAAGGGGGTAAATCATAAAACACACAACAATAGAAATTGCACACAGAAATAGAACTTTATTTTATTGATTTGGACAACTTATTACATTACAGAAGCTCAAATACAATCAGAGGAATCAAACCTCCACAGGCTACAACACATTACAACTTCCTATCACAAGACTCTAGAATCATTTACCTTCTGTAACCCCAAATCAACTAGGGTTTCTATTTTCCCCTCGACTCTACACTTTCCCCCTTAACTCTACTACCGCCCAGGGTTCCCAAAAATAGTTATTAATAGCCTTTTTGGTGACCAACAACCTAATTTTGAAATTTGCATCTCCCTCCAAAAATAGGTCAACTTCCGGGAGCCATAACTTTTGATCCGGGTGTCTGATTGATAAACTGTTTTATGTGTCAGAAAGCTTGTGGAGTGCTCTACATGCTAAGAACCCACTCTACCAGTTTCGGCCATTTTCAAGCCTGTACGGGGCCATTTAGTGCCTCAAACCTGAGTTTGAATAATTTTCAGGCGTTTTTGAGGAAACATAAACTTTAATATCTTTCAGCTCGTAAATGATCTTTGCGTGATTCCTTTGCCAAAGGTCTTATTTTTTAGTTATGAAGCTTCATGTAAAAGTTCACTTCATTCGGTGCCCAAATACAAATTTTCTAAAAATAGCAGGTTGCTATTTTTAACAGTTTGAAAAAACTGAAAGTTCTACATCATTATTCAAGCGATTATGGAACTAGAACCACAAATTTTGAAAAGAAATGGAAATAATATCAACAATTTTGAAACACATATCTTTTTTTTTTTTTGGTGATACAAGATTACCCTTACACCATTGGATGCTCTTGCATCAATCTTGGTGCATCACTTTTTCTCTTCAGTTCCCTCTACCCCTTTCCCCTACAAGCAGTAGCACTAGGTTTAGTTAATTTCTCTGAGCTTTAAACTTAGAATGAGGAACCAACCTTCTCTGGAGGTCTAATATCAAGTTGCAAGGTCCCACACCTTGAGATCATTCCCATTGTGTCATTAGAATGCTTGGACTCTCTCCAAGCTAGGTGCAATTCTATGTGAACAATTTTTGGCAAGCGCGGTGGGACCAACTGGATGATCCTTATCATCCATTGAAGAGTTCTGGTGTGCTGTTCATTGCATCTTGCCTTTTAGAGCAGTCTCTCTAACGCCATGGCGACTCTACTAATCAAATCTATTGGTGAAAGCAGCCCAAGTGCCTAAAGAACTTCAAGAATCAAGATTTTGATGGTATTCCTAGTTTAACGTGCTTTTAGAAGCATTTCAATCACTTGGTGACTCCTTGGTATGAACGTATTTCTTTGAAGGGAAGACCTGTTTGCTCTTACTTTTCATGATTGTTTGAATGTTTCCTGGTTCTTAATGCTTCAAAATGTCAAATTTTTGTGGAAACTATGGCTACTCCCCTCCATATAGCTAGAATGCAAATTATATGCCTCCATATTAGCATTTTCAGGCCCAAAACACCTTTGGTTTTATGCCATACACCCCTACTATGGCAGAATACCAGTATTCTAATGATGCTTACCTCCCACCTATCCCTACTTAGTCTTCTTGGCAGACTAATCATATATATTTTCAACCCCAAGAAGACCTATTCATCCCTAATCAATATGATTGCCCTCCTAACCCATCTCAAGTGGACCATGATTTTGATAACATGAGTCCCATGGACATAATGATGGACCTACAAAAGAGGTTGGAGGAGATTCAGAGAGTAGTAGAGTATAACCAGCAACAAGAGGAGCTTGCTTGTCAGGCCCAGCAGCAACAAGAAGCACAAGAAATGGTTTTTCAAGAAAACCTTGCTATGAGGATTGCAGCTCAAGAGCAACAGATGAGGTAAATAGCCCAATCAGTTCCATCCTTTCCCAGCTCCAGGCAAGAGAGTTCCTCTATATCCTTTCTTTCCAATTTCAAACCCCCCTCATCTATCACTATAGTTCAGCCTGTAGTAGAGCAACTTCAACTTTAAAAGTGCCAAGGTTTTAAAGGCTCTCTCCCTCCACAAGCCCCTGTTCCTATGCAAACTTAGTTTATCACTCCCTAGGATCAAATTTTCCTAGAACCCTCTCCCCTCCAAGAAATTCAAAAAAACATTCAGGCCCCTTTCCATGACACTATTTCAAATTTTAAGGGTGGACCCGTTGTCTGCTGGTCTAATTGGGAGAATGATCCAAAGGTGGAGGTGGATAAAAAAGATACTAATGAGGAATAGCTTCTTGTTGCCATGCTCACAGTGGAGGAATTGCTTTAACCTATTGTACCTATGAGTACTATTAATTCAAATAAAGGGTTGAATCCTCTACACTTTGGTTCTTTTGAAGCTTTTTCTCATGCATCCAATCAAGCAAACAAGGTTGAAATGCAAAGAGTGCACGGGGAAAACCTTCAGCTATAAAGACAATTTGAACAAAATCTAGTGGAATTATAGTCAAGTGATGAGGGTATTAAGGATGAAGCTGTTATAGAGATCATTCTAGAGGTGGATGATGTTTCCTTGTTTCATGAACTTCCCAGCCACATTGAAAAGAGGATGAGGACAGGCAGGTGCCAACAGACCTAGAACAACATGGAGGTAGTGAACATGATTATGAGCTGCTGACATGTGAGGAGATACAAGTAGGCATTCCTACAATAGAAGGTGCAGAGGCTAATAATACAAACTTGTTTGAGGAGCTCCCATATGTTATTGAAAATGACGATGAGGAGATTGAACATGGGCTAGAACAAATTGAAGATTTGTTCTTAATTATCCAATAGGGATATCAACTTCTTAGTGGGGAAGATTTCTCTATTGAGCATGTGCATGGCTCATTTTTTGAGACTAATTTAGAAAATCATGAGCATCATGATCAAAAGGTGGAGGCAACCTTATTTCTAGTTGATATACAATAGATAGAGCATTCAAGCCAACAAAAGGTTGTAGGATCAGAGCATGAACATAAATGCAACAATGATGGCTTGCATACCATTTAAGTGGGATGCCCTATCAGGCATTTGGCCCAGCTAGAGAAATATCAAAAGGAGACCCTACCTATCATGATTACCTCAAAGCATGAGGTTGAGCATCAAAGAGGGCTAGATTAGCCCACTTATCCACTTCCAAGAAACTACATTTCTGATTAATGCAAGTGGATAGGTGAGTTTTTCTTTGTACTTGGGGAAGTTTATCATTATCTGGTTATATGCCCATCCCTTCCCCACCTCTTTTTAACTGCTCATATGCATGAGAAACATTGCAAATTGTTAAGAAAGGGAAGTTACTTTCAAGAACCTATCAATGGCTTTGTTTGAGATCATTTCCTTGTTAGCTTAGGATTAGAGTAGGTTTTATTTCAGTTTTAGGTTTACTTTCCCTAAGTGCTTTTGCACAGGCTACATTGTCATTAGGAGACTGCAAGCCTTCTTCTTTTGTGTTTTGGGAGGCAAGTTTTAGTTGTTTTGACCTATTGTAGTTCCTCTTTCGGACTCCATGCCCAAAGGATGCTTAAGGCCACTAGTTTCCATTTGTTTAGTAAGAAAACACCCCTGAGAGGTTGCCAAAATGTTGGCCTATTTTGTTTCACATCCAAATAGTCCAAACCATTAATCCCTAAGTGTTTTCCTTCCCCTTAAGGCCTAGGTTTTACGGTCATATCTTACTTTATGTTATAATCTATCGTTGACTGTCTAGCCTAGGTTACGGGTTGTTTAAGTTATAACTTTAAGCCTTTTATGTCATGAAGTGACTAGCCCCAATTCCTAAGGTTTACCTTTTATCACCTATCAACTTCATTTCTTAAGTCTTAAGTCCTTCTGGGCCTGAGGGTGCCACATGGTAGTATTTCGTGTGCCAGTAGGCCGCTGAGGCTGACGTCACATTCCTTCCGCATGACTGTGAAATGGGACAGCTATAAAGTTTGTCGTGGCCTATAGCCATAGGATTATTGATTCAGGTTGAACGGTGGAGATTGTGCCAAGTGTTGAAGGACAAGATGAAGAAGTGGGGCCGCAACATTGAAGATCAGACGGTAGTGCGGTGTTGCAGGTGAATCTTATCCGCGAAAAGATTCTGTGCACGACTGCGAGATGTTGACACATGGCTTGTTGACACCTTCTCTTCTAGATCTTTCAAGTGGGGCCACAGTATTAAGGATCAAACAATAGCATGGCATCATAGGTGAATCTTATCTGTAGGAAATATTCCATGCATGACTGCAAGATGGTGACACGTGGATTGTTCCTTTGTTCTTTTGTGGGCAACGACAAGCAGCTTTCAAGGCACACCATGTGTCAGCCCCATGCTCTTCTAAAGAAAAAAAATACAAAAGTTTCCCTCGGACATGCATTGTTGTGCAACATGTCTGCCTAGCATGGACCCGCAACAAACATAAAAGAAATTTGCTCTTCTTCTGCACCGTTGTACTGTTTGGACACATGGCACGCTGGTGCTTCTCCACAGGATCTTTCAGAGTGGGCCCCTTATGTCAAAAACACTTCTAAAATGAATTACTCATCTGTATGCTCAGTGCCACTAAGGCAATTTTGCAGAGGTTTCTTCTTCACTAAGCTTTGTCTTGGCTCCCTGCAAGGCCACGAAATTGTCACATAGACAAAATCTTTGGGCCTCAATGTGGAATCAAAAGGGAAAGTGATGGCCGTTGATTCTTAAAGCAGATCCATCTACGGTCAGGATTCAAAGGGAGTCTTTCAGGCATCCTAAAGGTGGGAAATCTTTCTGATCATGGAAGCAAACCGACTCGACTGATAGAGCATTTTAGAGATCAAAATTTCAAAGGATTAGGAGCCGACGAAGACACAGAGACTTAAAGGTTAAAAATTTAAAGTGTTATAAAAGCTCAGCTTAAGAGATTTGTCTCATATGCCATTAATGTGGACCCTAATGCCTCTCAGCTACCCCTTTTCAGATATTTGTTGCATTTATGGTTGCAGGTGATGAATCAGCTGGGGCATTGAGGAGACAAGATATCTCCCATCTGCCTCAAGGCTCTCGATATTTTCTGCATTGAATTCTTGCAGATAGGCCATGCCTTTGCAAGGATACCTCCTATTAGAGTCCATGGGGGTGAATTCATTGTGGCAGGTGACTTAGGTCAAATAGAAAATCAAATGCTATATATACATGAGAAACAAATGTATTAGGGGGTTGGTTGTTGTTTTGGGTTGTTATGCTGCTGAACTTTTTGTTGTCACAGGTCTTGTAATGCGATTGCAAGAACTAGGAGAATCTGATGCATTGTGTCTGAAACTAGGCCTTTGATGTCTTCTAGTTGGTTAACCAATGAATGTAATCAGTTATTTTGTATCTATTTCTACTGCAAATTGTCCTTCTTTGTAATGGTTATTTGACCTCTATGATCAATATAAACTAAATATTGCCTCTCTCATTTTTCTTTCATTGTGTTTATTTGATAGATTTAAACTGTGTTTGTGGATAAAACGGTCCCTTCCATAGTTTTGTCTTTCTGCCCTAACCTTTGTTTGAACCTACATGAGTCTGTGTGATTTTCCCCCAGCTTTGAGATCATTACTATGTAATGTCAGTGCAATCCAACACACTAAATCTTGATGCATCACCTTTTCCCTTGAGTTCCCTCTATCCCTTTTCCCCTGCAAGCATTAGCACTAGGTTTAGTTAATTTCTCTGAGCTTTAGGCTTAGAATGAGGAACCAACCTTCTCTAGAGGTCTGATCTCAACTTGCAAGGTCCCACACCTTGAGATCATTCCCATTGTGTCATTAGAATGCTTGGACTCTCTCCAAGTGGGGTGCAATTCTATGTGACAATAGTTTCCTAGGGTTTTAGGCCCTCCAAAGGTGGTTTTTGAGAGTCAGGATCTGTATTCGCCAATCTGCTTCCCAATCTATTGTACCTATCTCTGATCTTCCATAATCTACACAAACACAAGAGGGAAAATGGTTTGGGTCATTTTAGGGGCTTGCCTTAGTCAAACCTCGTGAATGGTGTTTCCACCTCCACAACAACCAAGATGATGATGAGAGAGTGCGTGTCCTTACAAGAAAGAGGTAAAATCAATAATAAAAGAATATTTTAATAAAGTACATTTACCACAACACAAACCCTAGTGGGATGAATCAAGACCACCACAAGGATGAAGATGAAGGGAGGAGCTTCCCTTAGAACATACAATCATGTCATAAATTTGCAATAGAGAGCGTCACATAAATCTGCATAACATTCACACTAGAGATTTGATCACTTGAATATCACTTTTGTTCATATCAATTCCTAATTTTTTTCCTAATGTTCAAATAAGAGGGATAAACTTGTTTATATATGCATCTCAATTCACTTTTAGGAAAACCTTTCGAGCAAAGCTGACAAAGTGTAACATCCAGAGTAACAAGGTCAACATCTAAGGCCACTCAAACTTTTATTTTTGCAAATGTCAAGGACACTAGTGCTTAGGCGCTAGTGTCCAGGTGTTTGAGGTCCTTTAAGGGCCTAAACCTAGAGGATAACACCTAGAACTAGCATTCACTTCAGAATCCAGTCTCCTTTCCATAGAATTCTACATATTAGTCTACAAGGGTGCTAAACCTAGTGTAAATGACTGGTGTCAACAATATACGACATAACAATAAGTTGGAATCTTGTTGTTTCTTAGATGGTTTAGTTTGAAATCAAGCAGAAGTATAAACATTGTTTGATCGAGACAAGTGCTTTAGGGCCTCATGTTTTCCTTGCTTTAGTTGTATTTTCCTTAAGACTCTCTAGTGAGGGAAAAGACAAGGTGTAAGCTAAGAAATGGAATCATTTCAGACCATGGAAGATACTAGGAATTCTTTTTTGATACTTGAGCAAAGATGGAAGATAAGAGGGTCCCAAAGTAAAATTAGGAGAAAGAAATCTAAGATAAAAAGAATGGTGTAGAATTAAAACCAAATTAAGGAATTGCACTTTCTAAGTTTGATGGCAAACCATAGGGGATAGTGTGGAAGCTTGAATAGAGAAATGTATTGAGTTGAGAGATCTCTTTGATGACATAAAAGTAGAATGGACTAGATTTGGGAAGAAAAATCAAAAGGAACAAGGATACGATGATGATGGTAATAATTTGGGTGAGATCAAAATGACATAAAAAAGGATGTTTGGTGAAACATGTATGTACTCAATTTTCAACAATAAAGAGATGAAAGAAAAGCAAGTTTGGGCAAGATGATTTTCGAGTGATGCCTATTCAAATTTCAATCTAGGAAGTGAGCTTGAACTTTGCAACCTTGTGGAAGATAAATAAATTTTCCTTTAAGGTCTTCGTCGATGACCTAGGACAAGGAATTGATTGGTTGAGTCATCTCCTTTTGTCTAGTGGACAAGGTAGAAAATATTAATGTTTGTGTTTGATGGGATCATTTGAGTCCCGAATTATATTTATAAATGTTTCCTTTGTGCGAGTAATGCACTTTTCATGTTTTGTGTGAGTGATGTACTTGTGTAAGTGATTGTATTCACCTTTTATGTAGATTATTGCCTTTGTGCAATAAATGCACTTTTCATATTTTGTGTGAGTGATTCATTTGAATAATGATTAAATTCATATTTTTTGATGCACTTGAATAATGATTATTTTCATATTTTGTGATTAAAGCACTTGTGATGTGATTGTATTCATGCTTTGTGTAAAATTAATGCTTTTGTGCGAGTAATCCACTTTAAGATCGTACTCTTACTTTGTACAAATAATGTACTTTATGGGATTATAGTACTCTTACTATGTGTGAGTGATGCACGGTGTCTAAACATACCTTATGTGAAATATGCATTTTAAGAAATGATTCCTCATGTGTTCGATATGAGTAGGAACTATTTGGGTCATTCTTTCGGCTTGGAATTTTGTCTTGACCTTCTCTATCAATTGAAATGTTTGTGACTGCATTTTGAGATTTTGACTTTCTTTGACTTGAAAGTCTTAAAGTCCTTATTGAAGCATAGTTTTCATTATGCAACAACTAGTAGAGCACCTTGAACATTTGAAGCTATGCAGTTTTGTTCCTTTATGCATTTAAATCTAAATTTAATTGTGTGCAGTTAGTAGAAGCACTTTTTGCAGTTTAGTGTTGATTATCCTTTCCTTTAAAAGTTAGTCACCTTATATAATGTTGACCTTGATCTTCTATGATTTGGTGTTGAGATCATGTTGATCCATTTGACTTTTGCTCATTCTTTGACTTAGTATTGAAATCATAATTATCTAATTGACATTGATCTTCTTGATTTAGTGTTGAAATCATATCGATCTACTTGAATTTTGGTCTTTGGTGATTTCCTTATCTTATTGATGACCCTTTTATCTTGATCATCTGTGAAAGTCATAATATGATCACCTTTCCAATGTTAACAATTTTATTTTCGATAAAGAGAACATGATAATCTTTATAATCTTTGACCTTCTTTCATTTAGTCAAATTATTTATATTTAAAGATTTAGTATTGAACAACTTATTTTTATTGTTGGTTCTTCAGTGATTTTATTATGATGTTGATCATCAGTGACTTAGTGTTGAAATCCAAGTTGACCATTAGTGGTTTAGCATTGAATCATATTGATCTATTTCCATTTATTGTTGATCTTCTTATCTTTGATGAAATCATAAGTTAGTGATGTAATCATGTTGAAAGATTTAATGTTGATGATCCTCTATGTTAAATTAACTACTTAATGTTTAACATCTCTTTTGATTTAGTGAAATGATCCTTTGATAATCAAAAATATTGTTGAGAAGATACTCTTGATAAATAGAGTTGATTCTTCCTTTATGTGTTTGGAGTGTTTATTGTTCAAGTGTTGCATGCACGATTGGCATGTTTGACAAGATGAACTTAAAGGATTTTATTTCCTATCCTTATAGGAAAGAATTATACCATTTGGGTAAGATTGTATGTTAAAGTCACTTGTATACAAATGTCTTAGGTTTTGATAAGACTTATTTAACTTATTGCATGATGATAAGTTAGGATCTTGAGCCATGTCCAATAGAGATAAGAGAACATAGATCCTAGAATAAATGTGAGTGGAATTCTTATGAATTATGACTTGAGATATTCTTACTTCTTTGTTAAAGTAAAGTATATGATGTCTAATGTAGACTAGGCAACATTATATGTATCATGTCTGAAAATGTCGATTAATGTCTCATTCTACTAAATTAACTAAAGGGGATTGATGAAATCATGTTTGAGCTAATGAAGTAGCTAGGCATTAGCTAGCTTTGTTAAAAAAAGGTATTTAATTTTTACTCACTAATGCTCTAACAATTGAGCAAGTGTTGGATCGTAGACACAGGGACTATGATATTATGAGCTAATAGGTATATTGGAGGTAATCAACACCTTGATCGGGTAGACAAGCTGTAACACTAAGGTATAGCAAGGTTACAAAAAGGTATGGAACTTTCTTATGAGTTTGGTACAAACTTAACTTGATCATTGGGGCGATGACTCTTCCAAGAGGAGAAGGATGTCACAACCCTTATTTTCTGATATTTAATAATAATAATAATAATATTTAATATTATTTAATCAAATATCAAATAATTACGATTGTGTTTGTGACAGGAAGATTCTCTCGACAGAGGGAGAGTATCATCGAGGTAGAGGGCGTTTAGCTGACCGAAGATGAAATGTGGTGAAGTGAATTTGCATACACCACATAGATTTCATATAGATTAAATATTGCATTGCATTTTAGAATGATTTATTCACAAAATAGACTAAGTAAATATTAGTCACAAATAAATTTAAGTGTGCAAATTGTTAATTAGAAATATATGGATTTTCAGTTATGCATTTTGAAAAGATCCTCTTACTTCAACATTATTTGCTTGAGTAATTATTTTCTATTTTCACCACAAGGATGAAATGGTAATGAGGGAATCTTGGGGAATTGATTTCTTTTTCAATTTTCTAAGATTGAGAGACTAATTTTAGAAAAAGAGAGAGATAGTGAGAGTGGATTTATTTGAAATTTATTGCCTATTCTATTATGTGACTGGGATTTATGGAAAAATTAAATGCATTTGCTTTCAGTTCTTGAGCGTGCGTTTTCAAAAGATGCTCTGTATAATATTTAAAGGGAAAAAGAGAAGGGGGAATGACGAAGATGGTATGTGGCATCCTCATCAATTCTATGTTTGCTTGCATTGAACACATGAAAGGAGCTGGATGAATATGAGCGGGTGTTCGGAAAGAGGAAAATATATTTTTCTATAAGTTGATTTGATTTTTTTTATATTGATCATTGTTTAGAGTCTTGTTTCATTTCTTGGAGATCTGTGAGATTATATTCACTGATTGTTTGTACGAGAGACTTTTTGTTGGTTTTATAAAGGCAAATTAGCTAAATACCCTATTGTATTGAAACACTTCGCTACATATTTTTTTACCTTGTGCATTGATCCTAGGTGTTGCATTTAATATTTATCTAATTACTGATGGTTATTTAGGTAGTGTTTCTTTAGTTCCATTATGTGTGTGCACCTTGCACTTGCTCTATGTTTCCTCAAACCTTTCATTACGAATGATGGGTGACTACAACTCCTTGCATGAAGATATTTTCTTGGTGCTTGTAGGAATATATATCAATATAGGTGTTATTTTTAATTCTAATCAAAACTACCCTAGGCAATAGCTTTTTCTTCCATTATGCTTTGATGGATGTCCATACCTTGATTCCAAACAAAATAAATTGGCACAGGAAGAAAGGATTTTTGTCTAAGGGTTTCCACTTGAGGTTTTCTAATGTAATTTCCAATGTCACGGCTTGTTGGATGAAATCTGTCAGCTATAACAACAATTGTAACCTTTCAATCTCTACATACCAGAAATCCAATTATGCATCACAACATTCTATGAGGAGAGACAACCTTTCAATATGCCTTATGCCTATAATGGATAGATATATATATTCTTGTAGGATTTTATAAATAAATCTGCGTAAATGTTTGTATAATATTTTGTTGCTTTCCTAAAACTCTAAATTGTACCTTGGATGCACCTCTACATGTTTGACATGTATGAATAATTCTAATCTAAAATTGGGAACTTGCAATTACTAACAAAAGCTTCCCTACCGATATGCTTGCTTATAGATCACATATGAAATTAGGCTAGGGGTTTTCTTTTTTTGTGTGTCACTGCTTTCTAATCCTACATGACTTTTGTTCTTATCTCAATAATCTACACAAGAGTGCAATACAAAGTTTAGTCTACACCTGTTGAATGCTTTTGCATGAAAGTTTCTAAAGACTTTTAAAAAAAAATGTTTTTGGGCATATTCTACAATCATTGCATAAGATGATATCTCCTTGAGACATTTTGGTAAGCATATCATGCTTAAAATTATTCTTATCCTTCATCCCTGCAGTTATGATTTTGTTTTGATTTTACTTGAAAGTTTTTGAAGCATTTTCAACCATTCCATTTTGTGCATATCTCATCGTCTTTGCATGTCACAAATGACTTCTCTTTGAGGCATTTTGTCAAACAAATATCATGCATTGCCTGATCTGCTTCATTGGGTTTTATGTTTGTCGATGGTGTTGGAAGAAATTAATCTTCTGTCAGTGCATTAACTTCAGCCTGCCCCTGCATCAAACTTGGGGATCTCCCAAATCGACCCCAGCACTGTTTTCACCTGCCAGCATTAATTCGGTAGGTGATTTTGAATTTGAAAAGGGAGTTGAGCACCAGTTTTTGGCATGAGACAAATAGGAGGGAAAGTGTGTTGACCGTAGAGAATGCAAGAGAGAGCCTGCAACAGCAGAGGTGCAAGAGAAATGTTCTAGAAGAGAACAACACAGTGAGAGCAGAAGGAGAATATTGCAGATGATAGAAGGTTCTGTGTATATCAGCATAGAGTACGCACAGGCAGCTACGGAGTTCCTACAGGCAACTCTAGAGAAATAGTTTGCAGCTCCAGTGATTGGGGCATATCAGAAAAATAGAGAAGCAGCTCTGTCATTGAATCTGTATGAAGTTTGGATGTATTTTAGAAAAGGAAAATATATAACATATATTACTGTCATTTGTGTTTTATCTCTCTTCTCTCTTCATATTTCTGTGTGTTTGTTCTTGCTGTCCTTTTCTTGTTGTAGCATTGGCATTAGGACAGCAGTCTGCCTCCCCTGCTCCCCTGCCAACAAGTGGTATCAGAGCCTTATTTTTATGGGCAGTTAAAAACTTTTTGTGGGTGTTCTTATATAAGCCCTAGTTTGTCTAGGCATCATCAACCTTCTTAGATTTGAGAAGCATGGCAGGTGGGGACAACAAAGGATGGCAGAAGCCACCTACATTTGATGGGTAGAATTATGATATTTGGGCTAAGAAGATGAAGACAATACTGGTTGCTAATGACCTATGAGATTTGGTCATTAATGGGTTCACAGACACCATAGACCCAGCAGCCTATGCAGCCCTATCTAATGCTCAAAGAAACCAATTGAAGGAAACACGAATGAAGGATGCAAAAGCCCTCAGTCTAATTAAGGCAACCTTGACAGAGGCTATTTTCCCCCACATTGTAGTAGCAAACTACTCAAAAAAGGCATGGGAAATATTACAGAACAACTATAAGGGAACTAACAAGGTAAGATCAGTCAAACTCTAGTTGTTTAGAAGAGATTTTGAGACCCTATAGATGAAGGAGAGTGAGTCTATTTCAGACTTTCACACTAGAGTTTCTACCATGCTAAATCAGCTGAGGATAAATGGAGATACCATGGATGAACAAAGGATTGTTGAGAAAATCCTAAGGAATCTACCTTCTAGATTTGACCCTATTATCATAACCATTGAAGAGACAAATGACTTGTCCAAGATGACAGTGGATGAGTTGATGGGTTCTCTACAAATCCATGAGAAGCAGTTGAATAGATCTGCTCCTTCCCTTGAGCAAGCCTTCAAGGCTCAAACCAATGCAAGAGGTAGGGGAAGATGAAGAAATAGCAGAGGTAGAGGTTAAAGAGGTAGAGGAAGAAGCAACTCTAGAAGAGGAGTTTCAAATAGCCAAGAAGAGGCAAGCAGCTCACAGCCAAGCTATCAAGAAAAGAAGAAGAACAATAGTTCTAATCAGAGGTATGACAAAAGTAATGTTCAATGTTATTATTGTCATAAGTTTGGTCATTATGCTAGTGAGTGTAGAAAGAAACAACGTGATCATGGAGGCCAAAATGCTAATGTAGCAAATGAGAACAAGGCTGAAAATAAAAAATAGTCTAATGTTTTTATTGTTTGTAACCTTGCTGAGAGAAGTAGTGATGAAGTATGGTATCTAGACAATGGTTGTAGCAACCACATGAGTGGAAATAAAAACTTCTTTGCCTCCATAGATAGCAGCATCAAGACTGAAATAAAAATGGGAAACAATGAGCAAGTTCCTATCATGGGAAAAGGTACAGTCAACATTCAGTCCAAGAATGGTGAAAGAAGGAAGATCCAAGATGTTTATTATGCCCCAGTCATAAAGCATATCCTATTGAGCATTGGACAGATGGTCCAAAATGGTTATAAAATCCTGATGGAAAATGGAGAGTGCACAATATTTGACAAAGGAGGTAGTAAAAAAGTGATTGCAATAGTGCAGACAACAAGAAACATAATGTTTCCTCTTAGGATACACATAGAGTCTCCAGTGCCATCTCTGGCACTATCTCTGGTGCAGTTTCCAGCACTATCTCCAGCGCTCACAGCAGTGGGACAATAATCTGCCTTTAGGACAGTCATCAAAGACCCATCCAAATTGTGGCATTTGAGGTATGGGCACTTAAGTTTTTCTGGTTTGAGTTTATTGCCCAAGAAAGGCATGGTTAGAGGGCTACCAAACATTGTAGAGCTCAGTGGAAAATGTGAAGCCTGTATTTTAGGAAAGCAGCATAAACAACCCTTTCAATCAGGGTATTCTAGGAGAGCAAAAGCACCATTGGAGTTGGTGCACTCAGATTTGTGTGGCCCCATGAAGACCCCCACACTAGGTGGGAATGTATATTTCATGACCTTCATTGATGATTACAATAGGAAAATCTAGGATTATTTTTTGAAGAATAAATCTAAAGCATTTGAGAAGTTCAAGTGGTTTAAGGCCTTGGTTAAGAAGCAAAGCGGCCACTATATCAAAGCCCTAAGAACAGATAGAGGGGGAGAGTATATCTCTAAGGAACTTTTGAATTTCTGTAGAAATGAAGGCATACAAAAATAGTTTACAACAAGGTATACTCCACAACAAAATGGAGTGGCTGAAAGAAAAAATAGAACCATTCAAGAGATGGCAGCAAGCATGTTGAAAGCAAAATGACTATCACATGATTTTTGGGGTGAGGCTATAGCAATAGCGGTTTACCTATTGAATAGGTGTCCTACAAAGGCCATTCGTGATAGGATTCCACAAGAGGTGTGGACAAACAACAAATGGAGTGTTGAACACCTAAGAATCTTTGGGTGTGTGGCATATGTATTCATGCCTAAAGAGAAGAGGCAAAAATTTGATGATTAAGGTGAAAAATGTATCTTCATAGGCTATAGTGAAGAGTCAAAAGCCTATAGACTGTATAATCCCATCACCAAAAAGGTTGTGATCAACAAGGATGTTGAGTTCATTGAGAATGAAGCATGGGATGGAATGGTGGACATCACCATGGGTATTTCAGTTACAATACCCCTTGAAGATGAAGAAGCTCCGGAGGACAACAACTCTACGAACAACAGCTCAAGGAGAAACTATCGTAGAGCATTGGAGAACAATAGCTCTAGAGGTGTTCAATAGAGCAGCTCTGGAGGTGGACAACAGCACAGTAGCTCTGGAGATTAGCAGCTCTGGAGGTCTACAACTCTAGAGATCTGCAGCTCCAGAGTTCAGCAGAGCAGTAGCTCCGGAGGGCAGCAGTACAGTAGCTCTGGAGGTCAAAACAACAACAACTCTGGAGGTAATTCAGACCCCACACTCGCATCATTGATGCCATGGAGAATAAAGAGTGTGAAGGAGATTTATGACAGCACAAGGTATGCTGATGATGATGAGAATTTGAATTTTGCATTATTCTCTTACAGTGATCCAATCCATTTTGAAGAAGCTATGAAAAAAGAGAAATGGTATAAGGCCATGGATGAAGATTTGGATGCCATAGAGAGGAATGACACATGGCAGCTAACTGATTTACCCAAGGGTAAACAAGTGATTGGAGTTAAGTGGGTCTATAAGACCAAGTCTACTGCTGAAGGAAAGATTGAAAGACATAAAGCAAGGCTAGTTGTCAAAGGGTACAAACAATAGCCTGGAAGTGATTATGATGAGACATATGCACCAGTTGTAAGGCTAGAAATAGTTTAGGCAGTCATAACAATAGCAGCCCAACACAAGTGGAAGGTGTTTCAAATGAATGTAAAGTCAGCCTTCTTGAACAATGTTGAAAGAGGAAGTGTATGTGGAGCAGCCACCTTGCTAGGAAGTCCTAGGGCAAGAGGACAGAGTATATAGGCTCCAGAAAGCCCTCTATGGGTTGAAACAAGCACCTAGGGCATGGTACAGTAGAATAGACTCATATTTAGTGAGTAATGGCTTTGGAAAAAGTAGCAATGAGCCCACTCTTTACATCAAAGCAGCTGAAGGTAACATTTTGATTGTTGTTTTGTATGTAGATGATCTGATTTTTAGTGGCAATAGTGATCTTTTCATTGCTAATTTTAAAGAAGCAATGGAGAATGAGTTTGAGATGACAGACTTAGGTCTGCTAAAGTTTTTTCTTGGCATTGAGGTTAAACAAATAGAGCATGGCATATTTATTTCGCAAACTAACTATGCCAAACAGATTGTGAAGAGATTTAAAATGGAGAATAGTAAACTTGCCTCTACACCAACAGCTACAGGTCTGAAATTGAGTAAAGAGGACAGCAACAGAGCTCTAGAGGTTCAACTCTGGAAGGTATGTGTAGCTCCAGAGATGCTCTGGAGATGCTTCGGAGATGCAGAAATAGTGCTCTGAAGATGTAGGAAGTCAGCTCTGGAGATGTAGAAACAGTGCTCCGGAGATGCAGAAAAGAGCTCCGAAGGTGATACAGAATGACAGAAACAGCTCCGGAGATCTACTCCAGAAAGGCAAATGCAAAGGTGTAACTCTAGAGATCAGTTCCGAAAAGAAAATTGTTGAATGACATCTGACTTCAGATTAAGGGGGAGTGTTGGAAGAAATTAATCTTTCGTCAGTGCATTAACTTCAGCCTACCCCTGCGTCAGACCTGGGGATCTCCCAAATCAACCCCAGCACCGTTTGCACCTACCAGCATTAATTTGGTAGGTGATTTTGAATTTGAAAAGGGAGTTGAGTGCCAGTTTTTGGCATGAGACAAATAGGAGGGAAAGTGTGTTGACCGTAGAGAATGCAAGAGAGAGTTTGCAGCAACAGAGGTGCAAGAGAAATGTTCCAGAAGAGAACAACACAGTGAGAGTAGAAGGAGAATATTGCAGAGGATAGAAGGTTCTATGTGCAGAAGCACAGGGTACACACATGCAGCTATGGAGTTCCTACAAGCAACTCCAGAGAAATAGTTTGCAGCTCCAGTGATAGAAGCATATCAAAAAAATAGAGCAGCAACTCTGTCATTGAATCTGTATGAAGTTTGAATGTATTTTAGAAAAGGAAAATATATAAGATATATTACTGTCATTTATGTTTTATCTCTCTTCTCTCTTTGTATTTTTGTGTGTTTGTTCTTGCTGTCCTTCTATTGTTGTAGCATTGGCATTAGGACAGCAGTCGACCTCCCCTGCTCCCCTGCCAATAGATGGCACCCACTTTAAAATTCCTTAGGTATTTTCAATTAATTGATTTTCTACACATTCTGTAACCATTATAATTCCATGAGATAGCGTTTCTTTGAGACATACTAGCAACAATTTTCATGTCTTGTTTATCCTTTTAATCTTACTTGCACATCGCCCATAGCATTTTTACTGTCTTCCAAGAATCTGCCTACCATTATTGGTGCAGGAGCACCTTCCCTATGGTGCAGGAGTCATGTTTTGTTTTTTGTTTTCTATAAGGCTTTTTAAGCCACATCATGTTTGTAATAAGGATTTTATGTCAATTTGGTCACTAGACCTATGTAGACCATGTTTGGTCAAGTTTGATGTAATAACACAATAAAAACATGTAGTTTTCTTGTGAGATGAGAAACCCAACGGCTAACTGTCTTTCAAATCAGTTTGTATGATTGGGAGGAATGTTAACTAATGTCTCAAGCCTTCTATAGGTCAAGTATGATGTAACTTGCAAGCATGCATGAATGAGTGAAGATCTAGATTTTTGGGTGTGTTGAAACATTGTTCTTTTTGAGTATTTCTCTACAACAGTCATTTTGTACGGCCTGTACGGATAGATGATTGCCTAAAACTAACTAGAAGTGTTCATGTATTGAAGTAACTTTCATTTGGAAGTGGTTTGGTGTCTTGAAGTGTCTTAGTCAGTGATAAATTGTTCTTTTTGCAAAGACTGGTCTGAAAACCTAGAAACTAGGGTTTTGTGAATAGATGGACTGTATTACCTCTGTCCGCTGAAAGAAAGATTCTCATTTTCAGTGTGATGGAGGAATACAGTGTACATTTTGTGTTTTCTACGGTTCTTGATCAAACACCCACGGATCCAAGGAGTTTGGCGTGAGTTTGACTAGGCATCTCTATGTGACTAGTCATTGAAAAGTGTTGTTATGTGAACAGTTAGTGAAGTGGCCAAATTGATGGTGACCAAGTGTTTGTAGAGGATTTTAGACTCCTCCCATTCTGTTGAATTTGTTTCTGTATACTGGTTTGGTGTCTGCGCAAGTTACACAGTAATTGAAGTTGCCATCGGCATAACACGGCCCTCGGGGAAGCTTTTGGATGTTACACTGATTAATAGTGTTAGATCGATAGGAAGTGTATCGGTGAAGAGCGAAGGGAGTCTCACCGAAGAAACATACATTGGTGTAAGTTTTGTATTAGTTCACCGAATGTATATTGCAAATGCATATCACAAATGTATGTTGAGAATGTATGTTGGGAATGCATCTTTCGTTGGATACAAAAGGTGACAGGCCGTAACGGTGAGATCGGGGTAAAGAAACATTAGTTCACCAGTAATAGCAAGTCAAGCAAAACATATACAAGTTGGTGTATCGATGTATCAAGAGGACACACAAGGAGGTTGCCGACGATTGAAGTCTTACCGACAAGGTCATGACTAACTGCCACTGTTAAGGTGAATGGAAGCTTAACCACCATCGGGGTATCGACAAGAGATTAGAAGACACCGCCAATAGAGGAAGTCTCTCCAAAGACAAAGTGGAGTTAAGAGATCGGGGAGAGTTAAGAGATCGGAGAGAGTTAAGAGATCGGGGAGATATATAGCAAGGTGGCCGATGGTGTATGTTTGGCTGATAGGAATAGATCGCCAAGACATAGGCCACCCTCTCACCGATACAGTTTGTGACAAGTTGTTCGCTTCCTCTGAGCGCTCTGCATCAATTATGCTTGATACAAACCCATAACTTCAAACAAGGAGGTCACTGGTAGAAGGTCGTGGATTTGACTTAGCACATGTCAATTGCTTAAAAGATTTTAGAACCTTTTCAACCATCTATTTATCTAATTCTTTCTTTTCAAATCCATTATTAAAGTTTTATAGAGTATGTTATGATAAATGTATCTTGGTCTATTTATCTCTAGATCCTTATTTGCTCGATCAACAAGATCAATTGGCTAGGCCTTACCTTTGACAATACTTGGTTGATGTTGCTACCTTTTCATCTTTTCTCTTAAGCTAAAATTTATAATTTGACAATATTGTAAGTAGTTCATACTTGTGTGGTATGAAATAAATGTAGTATTAATTTTCTTAAATATGAATAGATGATATTTGATAATGTTGACTTGAATTTTTAGAAGTAAGAAGATTGAATTATGTTTAGAAGTTTCAAATTTGAATTAGGCTTGATATTACTAAGCTTAATTATTAATCAAACCATCTTGTTCTACCATGTCATATGATGATAAGCTTATATAACCTTGTAAGGTAATAGCTATTACTTATCGTAAATCAAAGATTGTGTAAGTTTGTGCATAGTATCTTAGGAGAATGGTTAGATTGATTGATTTAGATGATAGTTTAAGTTACTTAAGTAACATCTTGTTAGTACCTTATATGGGATTCTTCTTCTATTGAAATGAATGATTCCTCATGCTATTAGAAGTCATTTTAATGTTTTTACTGCTTGCTTAATTGTTTATGATACATATTGAATCTAATTTTTTTTAATATCTTTTAAGACACTTTCAAAAGTATACTATCTATACCTTGACTAAGTATGCATTAATTATGTGTGTTGCAATAATCTTATGAACTTAGCATCAAGCTAGTAGACCTAACCTTATTGAATTATTGTTTTAGGGCCATTACTTTAATTTCAATATGGTAACAATTTATTTTAATGCTTGCTCACTGGATAGCATGATGGGAGAATTTTGATGATTCAGGAATATATATGTCTTTTGGTCATAGTTAAAATCAGCATAGATGTGTTTGTTCCTTCTCACTAGCATATGTACATGGATAATGATTAATGGGATGAGATTACATTTAAGTGGTATAGATCATTATTGATTGATTTATGTAATGCGTGTGAAAATAATATGAATATTCTTGCAAATGTTGAGGTAGTTAGAGCTTTATTTTTTATTCCTGAACTGTCATATTTTAGCCCTAGGTCAAAATAGCCCAAGAATATCCTGAATTCTGCAAAATTGTTATAAATTTTCCTTTAATATATCACAGGCCTTTTGTGTGTTTTGCCTTGTGAAATTCTCCCGAAATCCCAAAATTTATAAGTTTTTTGCCTTAGCCTTTTTTGCCTTATCAACAAACTTGAAAGCTCACAAACTAGCAAGTTCATTGATCGGCGAATGGCTGATAAGGTGAAAAGGAGAAGGTGAGGTAAAAGATAAAGAAATTTTTTTATAAGGAGAAAGAAGGCAAGTGGGAAAGATGAAGTTCCTATTGACGAATTAGTCGGTTCGTGAACCTACCGGTTCATCAACCAACAAGTTTGCTAACAAGACAAATCATTGATTAGGTGAAGGAATGAAAGGATGTCAGAAAAAGAAGAAAGAAGACAAAAGTTAAGTTTATTGGTGAACTTAATAGTCCATGAACCACCAGGTTCACTGACCAAGAAGTTCATTGATAAGAATTTTCAGCGACAGGATGGGATGAAAGATCAAGTGAAAGACAAAGAGAAAAAGAGAAAAAGGTGAGGAACAATGGGCTAAGTGAAGGAGTTGGCAAAGTTGGAAGTTCGCAAACAGCCAGGTTCACCGACCAAGATTTTCACTGACAAGAAGTTGGCGATGAAGAAAAGGAGAGAAATTGGTGGATCGACAAGTTTGTGAAATTGTGAACTTGCTGATTGGTTCACGATTTCTTAGGTTCACTAATAGGGCAATCGTCGATATGGAGCCCGATGACATAAAGTGAAAATTAAAATGTCAAAGAAGGCCAAAGTAAATTCAAAAGTAAACACTTATAAAGTGTTGTAAAAGCTTCATGAAAGGCACAGTTTCCTAGGTGCCTAAAATCACGCCATTGTTACAGGATGAAGCAGGTGGATAAGTACCCATAAATTAATGTTGTAGGCCAAGGATGGATACGGGTAGCTAAAATAGTGCAAACCTTCAAATGCACAAGCACCTCAATTCAATGAGGAGGATAAAGTGTTTCATTGGCCAATAATTTGCACTTCCTTTCACTTCTAGAGATGACGCATAGGGCATGGGTGCCCTTCCATTCAGGAAGGTTTTGACAAGGTCTCTGAGGCTAGATTTAATGCGGCATGGGACAAGCATGTTGACTGGTTTTCTCACACCTAGGGCATCAAAATGAATTGTAAAACCTATATATGCATATGTAAAAGATGTATTAAGGGTTGGTTGTTCTCCTGGTTCATCACACAGGTAGAGGGATTCTTTTGCAGTAGCAAACCTTGTGATATCTTCCAGAACTGAGTGGATTTGATTCATTGTGCTCTATTTTGAGCCTTTGATGTCTCCATTTTTAGCTCACCTTTGAATGGGAATTCTCACTTTGTGTTATATCTTTTGTGTAATGAATCTTTCTTCTTTTGTAATGGCTTTCTAGCCTTCATGATCAATATAAACTATTATTTTGCCTCTCTCTAAAGATTTATGCTATATTTATTTGAATATGGTAGGCTTATTATGTAGATAAAGTGGTCCTTTTTGTAGCTATGGTCTTCGACACTAACCTTTGTGATAGATTTGATGAGTCTATGTGATTCTGTTTCAGTTTTGAGATCATTGTTGTGTTAATTCAAGTTCAACTTAACATTAAATTATTTGGGTGCATCATCATTTTCTTTTTTGTATTCCTTCTTCCCCTTTTCCTTAGTGATTAGTAGCATAGGTTTAGTTATTTTTTCTATAAACCTTAGGTTCAAAAGGAGGAACTAGCCTTCTCTGGAGGTTTGGTCTCATTTGCAAGGTCCCACACCTTGAGACCAATCCCATGTTTCACTGAATTTTTTGGAACTACCAAAAGCTTCAACAACAAGGTGCAAATTCAGGTGATAACAATTATGGCACATCCAGTGGGACCAATTTGATGATCTTTATCATCCATTGAAACATTTTTGTGTGCTCTTCAGTGCATCTTGCCATTTGGGGTGGTTTTCTTCAACACCATGGTGACTCTACTAATCAAATCTGATGGTGAAAGGAGCCCAAAAGCTTCATCAAAGGTCAGAGTTTGGTGATGCTCATGGTCTTTTCCAAGCTTCAAGGTTCTCAAATCACCTGGCGACTCTCTTTTGGTATGTACCCAATATTTCAACGCACCCCTGTTAGCCTTGTTCCAGAAGAATATTTTGATGTATCTCTGCTTTCCAATGCTCTAGTATGTCAAGCTATTATGGATGTCATGACCTTTTCCCTCCATCAAGAATAGGCTTCCATATACCCATCATAAATTTCACACCACTATCATGGCTCTGCCAAGAAACAGAACCTTTGTGGCCTTCAATGGTGGAAGTCCTCTTTGTTGGAAATGTCATTGATGTCAAGAAGGTATTCATTATCAGATGAGAGTATAGGAAATGGTTTTCATTGATGTCAAGTGCATAGACAAGTTGGTTTTCATTGATGTCAAAGGTGCATGGACAAGATGATTGTCATTGATGTCAAGTAGCAATATCATTGTATACAAGGTAATTGTCATTCAGTGGCATATTTAAGACAAGTTGGATAAAATATTTGGAGGATCACATTGGAGTTTCTATATTGGGTTGATCTATATCATGGTCGACTAATAGTGAAGATAGTGCTAACAGAATGCTTAAATTAAAGATTTAAACATTGGTTATTTTATTGGCTGACTCTATGAAGACGAAGACATTTACATGGAATCATATGTGAGAAGGCAATTTGTTTATTCAAAGGAGATACATAGGCCAAAGGCAAAAGACCAAAAGCACAATCATTGATGTCAAAGAAAAATAGGAATAGTTTGTTATACATTCCCGTTGAAGAGAAATGATGAAATTAGAAGACTAACTTAGAGATATGTATATGTTTAAATTAAAGATTTAAACATAATATGAAAGATGTTGGAGAAATTGTGAAGAGTCTTATTAATGCTGGCTAACCTTTGAAAAGAAAAGAATAAGTCATAATGAATATGGGTCGACCCATATGCCTTGGCGCTAAAGATGGAATTCAAACATAAATTAAATCATGTTTCAATCTAGTTAACCTCCCTCTAAGGATAGCGATGACATATATAAGACAAATTATCTTATGCTAAACATAAAAGATGATGTGATTTGTTATGCCTAAAAGTAGCGATTAACGTGCTATTATATGGTGCGATTTCACTTTATGAAAGGAAGCATCTATCATATGATATGGAGCGATCTTACAAATCAAAGGGTAGTGATTATATTGTTCAAGAGGTGTAATTTGTTAAGGCATGAGAAGCAATTTACTATCTGTCATGAGATGGTGTGATTTGCATGAGGTATGAGATACAATTTGTTGCATATGTTGTCATTGATGTCAAAGAAGTAGTGATCAGAGGTGTTGTGATGTGGAAGGCATATTGTTGCATATGATGTCAAAGGAGTGGATGTCAAAGGAGTGATGATCATGTTGCAAATATGTGCCTAATTGGTGTTGTCATTGATGTCAACATATCCTTGTTGTCATTAGTGTCAACTGAATCTTATTCTACTACTTGAATAGAAGACTTGTATGTTGAGGATATTGAGAAAATTAGCTTCTCCAAAAGAAACAAGTGAGTTACATATCTCTCTGTCAAAGACAGTGAAGACAGTGTAGTTTAGTGAAGTAGATTGCTCGACATTCCAAGTAGGATGAAGATCAGAGTCTGTGGATTAAAGGGTTTGTAGAGGATTGTCTGAAGTTGCTCCAGTCAAGATGTGAGAGGTCTGTATAAAGAATTGGTGAAGTTATGGCCATTTGAGTAGAACCAGGTTTTACAGTTGTTCAGAGGCGACACAGTGACAGAAATTTGGTCCGGATTGATCCACATTGTAATATTATGATCTGTGGATCTAGAGGTATGTTTGGGATGTCAATGTGTATCCTCAACACAAGTGGTTTGTGGTTTGGAGGTCTGTGAGCAATCTTTCTAGTGTGACAGTCATGATAGTTAGTGTTCTTGAGTTCCCAGATGAAGGTGCAAGTGGTTCTGGTGATCTGAGGTAGTGCGGTTGTTCCTATTGATTTCATTGTGCTTGTGGTGGTCTCTGAATTGGGTGCCTATTGTGTTGATAGTCTGCATTGAGGATTGAGCTCGTGGATGAAGATTTCTCCTTGGGTGTTGTTGTTCTTTTCAGTCTTGGCTGACCAGATGCATGGTGCATTTTGTAGATGATCTAAGAGAAGTTTTATGGAGCGTGGTGTGATGTTCAAGGAATATTTGAGTCCTATCTATGTTTAGCTAATAGTGTGATGATTTGCATGAAGCATGTCAATTCTTGTGATTGTAATTGCTTGTAATACCTATCTTGGAGAATGCTCTAGATAGATGATTGTTTGGCCGACTTTGATGTTCATTCCAAAGTCAATGACATGTATAAATAAGTGTTGTGAAGTCATGGAAATGATTTGATGTGAGTGAAGATGCGGAGGTAGCGAGGAAGTTTAAAGGGGGCAGAGCAGAGGTGTTATGAGCTTCAATGGAACTAACCTTGGCATGAAGAAGATGTTGTTTTCTCAGTTCAATCTTTCTGTGTTAAACTTGTGAATGTTTCTATAGGAAGTAAGCTTCTTTGAGCAGTGAGCTCTGGGTAGTGCACCCGAAGGCAAGTGCCTTCCCATTTTATATTCTTTTAATAGAGAATAAATCTTGTGGGTTAACGCCCACGGTAGTTTTTCCCTTAACCGGGTTTCCATGTAAAAATCCTGGTGTTATGTGTGTTGATTATGTTTTTGCTCTTGTGTTGTTGATTCATGCTTTCATGGTTATATCTTTAATTTGTTAATAATTGGTAAATAAGATTAAATGTAGCAGGAGTTAAAAGTTTTGTGGCAACTGATTCACCCCCCCTCTCAGTTGTCTGCCCTAATCTCAATAATTGGTATCAGAGCCGGTTCCTCTAAAAGAAGCTTGACCGCTTGAGGAGATCCAGGATGTCGACTTACAAGAAGGATAGTTTGAGATTTGATGGAACAAATTACTCTCTTTGGAAGAGTCTCATGGAGTGTCATTTGCAATGCATGGGTGATGCTTATTGGTTGATAAAAAAAGATGAGTATACGCCTCCGGAGAAAGGTCCTTCAACTTCAGATGAACTCAAAGATGCTGAAAACAACATTCGAGCTCAAGAAGCATTGCTAAGTGCCCTGACTAATATAGAAATGACAAATGTCTTAGAATTGAAAATAGTTCATGACTTCTGGAAGAAATTGGAAACTCTGTATTAAGGTGATGAATATGTCAAATGTGCTAAGTTATAGAGCCTGAAAGGTAGATATGAAAATTTGAGGATGAGTGAAGATGAAAACATTACTTCCTACATGCAGAAGGTGAATGAACTTGTGTGCAGTATTAGGTGTGCTGGTGGAAAATTGCAAGAATTAGAGATTGTTAGAAAGGTGCTCAAATCCTTACCTGCTTCATACAAGCATAGAGTTGTTATTAAGGAGATCAGGACTATGACAATTGTTACAAGGGATCAGTTGGTTGGTAATCTTTCAGCATTTGAAATGAGTGAGTTTGGTGATTCCCTTCCTAAATTAGAATCTGCTTTTAAGGCCAGTGTTTCTAGGAAGCAAAGATTTGATCCAGGTGAAAGCTCTTCAAGAAAACTAACTAGATGTGAGAAGACAAGGAAGGAACTTGAAGAAGATGAAACAGAGCTTGAAGATCTTGAAGCCCTTATTGCCAAAATACTACCAAGAGGATCTGGTAAGTATGAAGGAAAATTACCTTTCAAATGTTTTACTTGCAATAAGATTCATCATTTTGCTTCCAGATGTTCAGAAAGGGTTTCAAAGCCAAACCCTAACATACCTAGGTTCCAGAAGAAATGCTACTATGTACAAGAAGCTACTGATGGAGTTATAGATGATGAATCTGATAAGGGAAGTACATCTGGAAATGAATGGGTGTTCATTGCTATCAAAGAAGAAAATCTGGTGACTACTGAATCTGCTAGCTATGTGAATGTCGAAAGTGCCTTGGCTGCTCGGGTTGAAGAAAAGGATGAATGGGTAATTGACAGTGGATGTTCTCATCATATGACAGGTGATAAAAGCAAGTTTGTAAGTATGGAAAGGTATGAAGGTGGAATTGTGAAATTTGGAGACAATTCAGCTAGTAGAATTCGTGGCAGAGGATCCATCTCTTTTGATGGTAAGAACAACACTAATGATGTTTTGTATGTAGAAGGGTTGAAGCATAATCTTCTCAGTGCTGGATAGTTAGTTGACAAAGGGTATGACCTCCGATTCAATGATGGAAAATACAAAATTTTGGAAAGATCCGAAACTGGGATTGCATCTCGTACACAGACTAGAGGTAATATCTTTCATTTAAGTTGCACTGGTAAAAGATGTTTGATTGCTCAGATTGATCAGAGTTGGTTATGGCATAGGAGAATGTGTCATGTAAACTTTGATAACATTGTCAAGATAAGTACTACTCAGGATGATCTTCTAAAGCTTGTAAAACCTGCTAATAGCATGTGTAAGGAATGTCAGTTGGGCAAACAAAGCAGAACTACATCCAAAAGTAAAGAACAATCTTCAAGTGGATTGTTGGAACTTGTGCACACTGATTTGTGTGGTCCTGCCAGAGTTAGGAGTTTGCAAGGAGATAGATATTTTATGTTGTTGATTGATGATTACTCCCAAATGATGTGGGTCACTTTCTTGAAAGAAAAATTAGAGGCTCTTGACAAATTCAAGGTGTTCAAGGCTAGGGTGGAGAATGAGATTGGTGTGAAGGTAAAATGTTTGAGATCTGACAGAGGTGGAGAGTTTACCTCTGGTGATTTTAATGCATTTTGTGAAAAGCATGGAATAAGAAGACAGTTATATGCTCCTAGGACTCCTCAGTAGAATGGAGTTGTGGAAAGGAAGAACCAGACTATTCAAGAGGCTGCTAGAACCATGATGATGGAGGCAAATGTTCCACATATCTATTGGAGAGAGGCTGTGAGTACTGTTATCTACACTCTTAACCAGGTGCAGATCAAAGGTAATATTGGTAAAACACCTTATGAAGTTTGGTTTGGTAATGCTTCTATTGTGAAATACTTCAAAGGTTTCAGTAGTAAATGCTATATCAAAAGAGTTGAAGATCTAGGCAAGTTTGATGCAAGGAGTTATGAAGGAATATTTTTGGGTTATTCTAACCAAAGCAAGGCATACTGGTGCTTTAACAAGAGATTGAAAAAGATTGTTGAAAGTGCTAATGTCAAAGTAGATGAGAGCATGGAGAGACCTTCCAAGTCTTATGGATATGAATCAGATGATGAAAAGCAAGTTTAAGCTCAAACTCTGATTCAGATTGCTCTGGAAAATCCAATGACTCAAGAAGCTAGTGAAAATGCTGAGGAAGAAGTTCAAGAATCAGAAGCTCAAGAAAATCCCAAAACTCCCAGGTATGTAAAGTTGAATCATTCTGAAGATTAGATCATAGGAGATAGAAATAAAGGTGTTCAAACTAGAAGAAAAATTGTTGAAGAATAGGTGGAGTATTGTTTAATTTCAAAGATTGAACCAAAATCAGTGAATGAAGAATGTAATGATGAAAGTTGGACAAAAGCAATGGAAGAAGATTTAATGCAAATTGAAAAGAATCACACTTGGGATCTTGTTCCTAGCCCTGAAGATAAAAATGTAATTGGAACTAAATGGGTCTTCTAGAATAATTTGAATGAAGATGGTGAAGTTGTGAGAAACAAAGCAAGATTGGTGTGCAAAGGATATTTTCAGGTAGAGGGAATTGATTTTGAAGAAACTTTTGTTCTAGTGGAAAGAATCGAAGTAGTCAGATTATTTCTTCCCTTTGCTGCTTGCAAAGATTTCAATGTTTACCAGATGGATGTCAAGTCAACATTCCTGAATGAAGAGTTGGAAGAAGAAGTCTACATTGAGCAACTAGAAGGATTCCAGTTATCTGATCAAGGAGATATGGTCTGTAGATTGAAGAAAGCATTGTATAGACTTAAACAAGCCCCAAGAGCCTAGTATGCAAGATTAGATAAGTATCTACTACAGTTAGGCTTTAGCAAAGGCACTGCTGACAGTAATCTTTATTTTAAAATTGATCATGAACACATCCCGATTGTTGAGGTATTTGTTGATGATATCATCTTTGGTGGAAATGAGAGCATGTGTAAAAAATTTGCTGATCAAATGCAAAGTGAATTTGAGATGTCCATGCTTGGTGAAATGAATTTCTTCTTAGGACTGCAAATCATTCAGTCAGAAAAAGGCATCTTCATATCTCAGTCTAAGTATGTGAAAGAGTTGTTGAAAAAGTTTGGAATGAAAGATTCAAAACTGGTGAGTACTCCTATGATAACCGGATGCAAGTTGAGTAAAGATGATGATTCCCCTAAGGCAGATCAGAAAATGTATAGATCAATGATTAAAGGACTGCTTTATCTGACTTGTACCAAACTTGATATTATGAATTCAGTTGGCCTTGTTGCTAGATTTCAAGCTGATCCTAGAGAATCTCATGTTGTAGCAGTCAAAAGAATCTTTAGATATCTGAACGGAACATCTGATAATGGCTTATGGTATCCTAAGGGTGATGATTTCACTCTTCATGCATATACAAATTTTGATTGGGCAAGAGATGTGGATGACAAAAAGAGTACTAGTGGAGGTGCATTTTTCTTAGGAAAGAGATTGGTTTCTTGGTTGAGCAAAAAGTAGGAGGCAATATCTATGTCTAATGTAGAGGTAGAGTATATAGCAGCAGCAAGTAATTGTACTCAAGTTTTGTGGATGAAACAAATGTTGAAGGATATTAGAGTTGTGTTTGAAGAGCCTATTACAATCTTCTGTGATAATTCAAGTGCAATAAACATCTCAAAGAATCCCGTGTTGCATTAAAAAACAAAGCACATATCCATCAAGTTTCACTTTTTGAGAGAGAAGGTGAATGAGAATGAAGTCAGATTGGAGTTTGTTTCATCAAAAGATCAGATTATAGACATCTTCACTAAGCCTCTACCTCAGGACACTTTTGAGTATCTCAGAGGGAAGCTAGGGGTGATTACCCCTCCTGTTCAGAACTAAGAGGCACTAATGTGCATCAATCTAGTGGAACTCACAGTCATATCTTGTGATCTAGATTGGTGTTAAGGAGATGCTACTTAGGGGGAGTAGTCCGTATGCTAATTCTGAGTTTAGTCTGGTTTTATCTACGAAGAAAAAGAGGGAGAGATGATTGCAAATATGTGCCCTTTGCCATTGATGTCAAAGGGGGAGAGAAGTCATGTGAAAAAAATGAAAGTAAGTAGTTGCTGGTGAAAGGGGGAGTAGTGAAGAAAGTGATTGTAGATGTGATAAGAGAAAGGGGGAGAAGTTCTTGTCTTGATGGTTGAAACAGTTTTTCACATCGTATGTTGCCATCAATGACAAAGGGGGTGATTGTTGCAAATATATGCCTAATCGATGTTGTCATTGATGTCAACATATCCTTGTTGTCATTAGTGTCAACTGTATCTTATTCTATTGCTTATTTAGAAGACTTGTATGTTGAGGATATTGAGAAAATTAGCCTCTCTAGAAGAAACAAGTGAGTTACATATCTCTCTGTTAGAGATAGTGAAGACAATGCAGTTTAGTGAAGTAGATTGCTTCACATTCCAAGTAGGATGAAGATTAGAGTCTATGAATTAAAGGGTTTGTAGAGGATTTTCTGAAGTTGTTCCAGTCAAGATTTGAGAGGTCTGCATGGAGAATTGGCAAAGTTATGGCCATCTAAGTAGAACTAGGTTTTGCAGTTGTTTAGAGGTGACAGAGTGACAAAAATCTAGTCCAGATTGATCCGCATTGGAATATTATGATCTACAGATCTAGAGGTGTGTTTGGGATGTTGGTGTGTATCCTCAACTCAAGTGGTTTGTGGTTTGGAGGTCCACAAGTAATCTTTCTAGTGTGACAGTCATGATAGTTGGTGTTCTTGAGTTCCTAGATGAAGGTGCAAGTGGTTTTGGTGATCTAAGGTAGTGCGATTGTTCATGTTGATTTCATTGTACTTGTGGTGGTCTCTGAATCAGGTGCCTATTGTGTTGATGGTCTGCATTAAGGATTGAGCTCGTGGATGAAGATTTCTCCTTGGGTGTTATTGTTCTTTTCAGTCTTGGTCGACCGGATGCATGGTGCATGTTACGAATGATCTAAGAAAAGTTTTATGGAGCTTGGCATGATGTTCGAGGAAGATTTGAGTCCCAGCTATGTTTGGCCGATAGTGTGATGATTCACATGAAGCACTTCAAGTCTTGTGATTGTAATTGCTTGTAATACCTATCTTGGAGAATGCTCCAGATAGATGATTGTTTGGCCAACTTTGATGTTCATTCCAAAGTCGATGACATATATAAATAAGTGTTGTTAAGTCGTGGAAATGAGTTGATGTGAGTGAAGATGCAGAGGTAGCAAGGAAGTGTAAAGGGGATAGAGCAGAGGTGTTATGAGCTTCAATGGAACTGACCTTGGCATGAAGAAGATACTGTTTTCTTAGTTAAATCTTTCTGTGTTAAACTTGTGAATGTTTCTGTAGGTAGTGAGCCTCTATGAGCAGTGAGCTCTGGGCAGTGCACCCGAAGGCAAGTGCCTTCCAATTTTATATTCTTTTAATAGAGAATAAATCTTGTGGGTTAACCCCCACCGTGCTTTTTCCCTTGACCAGATTTCCATGTAAAAATCTTGGTGTTATGTGTGTTGATTATGTTTCTGCTCTTGTGTTGTTGATTCATGTTTTCATGGTTATATCTTTAATCTATTAATAATTGGTAAAGAAGATTAAATGCTGCAGGTGTTAAACGTTTTGTGACAATTGATTCAGCCCCTCTCTCAGTTGTCTACCCTAATCTTAATAGATCATAGGAGCAATCAAAGGAGTGGTTATTAGAGGAGGTGTGATGTGGAAGATATGGTGATGAAAGACATGAGCATGTTGTTGGATTAGTATCATCTGTACATAGTTGTACCTTATCTTCTGAAGTTCATGGACAGGTGAAAGTTCTCAAGTTGAAGGATATGTTGACATGAAGAAGTTGTGACTTCTTGTTTTTGGTGAAAAGAGTTATGATTGTTGTTTATGGTATTGTGAATTTTGCATTAGTGCCTCTTGATGAAAAGAATTGCATGAGATATGAAGGAAAGTGTATAAGATAACAAACTGTCAAAGGCACAGGGATTGTACTATAGAAGCTCAGAAGATTATACCGCATTCTACCGTAGATGAAGATATGGCCTCGTGGCTTGGAGGTTACTTAGAGACAACTATCAGGTATGCATGATCCAAGTTTCAGAGCATAAAGTTACTGCAGAGTTTTTCAGAGTTAGTAGAGTGAGAACAAGTCATGTTCCTATGAAAGGCCATCAGAGACAAAACTGAAAGCCACGCATTTCACCTCATCTACATATATGACTTAGAAGTTTGGAGATTAGGTAAAGAAAAGTTACAAGAATGACATGTTCAGGTTTCAAGTGTTATGGAGTACCACAAGTATGTTTTTAAATGTTCTATGTCAAGACAATGGTGTTACAGTGTTGCTATAGTCTCAAAGGTACAGAAGAATACTGTGCATTTCTTAACACTAGAAGATACAACCTGGCAGGTTGAACCATATGTGAATAATGATGTCTTTCATAACATATCCAAGTTTTAGAATATAAAAAGTACCGCAAGTATGTTTAGCAATGTTCCAAGGTAAGACTGTGAGACAATCAAGTGTAGGGCTAATAGGTTTCAATGTATGATCACTTCCACCAGCAAAAATATGCTTGAACTAGAAAGAAAAGTTAATGAGGAAGATGGTTAGGACCCATAGTTCTTATTGTGTGAATTGCTTATTGTTATTTTGCTTCTCCGGTACTGCATTGGGTCTGGAGCTAATGTATGAAAGGATAAGTGTTTGCAGTGCCAACAGGATGTGATTGAGTGTTTGCGCCTTATGTATGGAGGTATGCGCCAGCATAGAAATGTGTGTAAAGGAAAATTGGGTCCAGTATACCCCTTGGTATGAACCTTATAGTGGGATTTCACTCCTACATTACCGCAGATGATTTAGAAGCCGACAAGCAAGGTCGTTACACGTTTCAAGATACACATTATATGAAGGCCAAAAAAGATGTTTAGAAGATATGTAGAGGATATATATATGAAAGATAGAATATTGTTTCAAGGTGAAAGTGTGTGAAAAAAAGGTGAATGATCTAGAATTGAAGAAGTAACCCTAGAGGCTATGATGCATGATTTATAATAGAGTCAATAGTGTATTGCAGAAGTGTTTTGAGTTTGGAAAATAGCATAGATGATAGAGTAGAGGTGTTGAGGTTATCTAAATCAAAGAGTTAAAGGAGATGATGCTACAGAGGTGATTGAACCATCAGAATCAATCAAATGTTTTGGAACAAAGGTTGGAGCTTTATTTTGTAAGAGTTGTAGCTCTTCAGGGAGTTGTTGCTTCCTTTGGGTTGGAGCCCATAAAACTTTGTAGTAGGGAGTTGGTGCTTCCTTTAGGTTGAAGCCCATAAAACTTTGTATTAGGGAGTTGGTGCTTCCTTTGGGTTGGAGCCCATAAAAATTTGTATCAGAGAGTTGGTGCTTCTTTTGGGTTGGTGCCCATAAAATTCATTGTAAATCTCTTTTTATTTGTGAGGCTAGATTTGGACAATAGATTCAAGCAGCTTGCTCACTGTGGCTTTTCCCATCTTGGGTTTCTGTGTAAATCTAGTGTCATGTGTGTATGTGCTTTTTTGATTCATTTGGTTTAAATGTTTAGTTTGGATTGATTGCATTTAAAGGGAAAGAATTTGAATAAGTACTGATTCACCCCCCCTTCTAAGTACTTTTGTGTGTTCAACAATTGGTATTAGAGCAAGGTTCCTTGTTACAACTTAATAGTTGAAGGTAGATCTTGAATTAGAACACATGGCTCAAGAAAGATCTGCTTCTAACAGAGCATCTCTATTTGATGGAACTAACTATGCCTTCTGGTGTGTAAGGTTGGAAGCTTGTCTTACCTCTCTAGGGGGTAAGTGCAAGAAGATGGGGGGGCAAAAAGGGGTCTTAAGTGACCACTTTTTTTCTAAAATTAGGAAATGCTGGCCTTGGATGATAAATTAAGCATAGTTACACTCAAAATTTTAAGATGAAACAAAAATAATGTTTGTAGTGCTCTGAGTCTACTTTCTAAACTACTATTTTTTTAAAAAAATGGTATAGATTAAGGGGTTCAAAAGAGGAAGCCACAGAAATTGGTGTTGTTTCTGTCAAAAAAACATAACATAGCATGTTTTGTGGCTCCCTAAAAAGGTTAACTCTTTTTTGGTATTTTTAAAATCACTTCAGTGAGAAATTAGCTAACAACATGTAGTTTATGCTCAATTTTTTTGATAATTTTTTAATGAATATTTGATTTTTTACTAATTTTCAAAGTGGACACATCCTGAAAAACTAAATTTTGGTTGTGCTACCCCTATAAATTTTGAAAACTAATTGAAAATCAATTTTTTTTAATATGTGTAGAATGGAGTCTAGTTTCTAAAAATGTATTTTTTTTGAAATTTCAATGAACGGTTAATTTACAATGAAAAAAGACCAAACATTGGTTTTTGCCCAAAAACAGACACACAAACAAAAGAAATTAAAGATGAAAGGCTTAACATTGTTAAAATGTGAAAAAAATTACATCGTTAAATAACTAAGAGAAAGCCTAACATTACCCAGGTGTTTGATTTGTTCAACCTTGAAACATGTGCAAATATGAGGGTTAACACGAACGAAATAATATGAAATCCTGTAGAATATGCAAAAACACATCTTTAGATGTTGGGAAGGCACTCCAAGCCTTTGGGTTGGAAATCCAAAGCAAATCCCAAGCCTAAGGCTTGGGATTCCCAAAGCAAAATATAACGTGAGTGCGTTATATAACACAATCGCATTATGTTTTGTTTTGCATTTTTGCCCTTTTTGCAAAAGTTTGCCTGATGTTTGTCATGTTTGACATAATGCGAGCGCGTTATAATGTGCACATATTATGTTTCCCTTGGAATGTTTTATGTTCAAGGTTATTAACCATGTATGCATGTATACTTGTATGTATGTATGTATGTATGTATGCCTACATGTATGTATGTATGTATTGATGTATGTATGTATGCCTATATGTATGTATGTATACTTATATGTATGTATGTATGTATATATATATTCTTGTATGTATGTATTTATGGTTGTATTTATATATGCATGCTTATATGTATGTATATATGTATGCATGTTTGTATGTATGTATGTATGTTGAAGGTTTAGAGTTGAGGGATTAGAGTTTAGGGTTGATGGCTTAGGGATAAGGCATTAGGGTTTAAGGTATAGTGTCGAGGGTTGAGGGTTTAGGAATAGGGATAGTGTTTAGGGTTTAGGCTTTAGAGTTTAGGGTTGAGAGATTAGGGTTTAGGGTTGAGGGATTAAGGTTTAGGGTTAAGGGATTAAGGTTTAAGGTTTAGGGTTGAGGGTTTAGGGATAGGGTTTAGAGTTTAGGGATAAGGGATTAGGGTTTAGGGTTGAGGCTTGAGGGATAGTGTTTAGGGTTGAGGGATTAGGGACAAGGTTTAGAGTTTAGGGATAAGGGATTAGGGTTTAAGACCTTGCAGGATTAGGGTTTAGGGTTGAGGCTTTACATATAGTGTTTAGGATTGAGGGATTAGGGTTCAGGGTCGAGAGATTAGAGTTAAGGTAGAGTGTTGAGGGTAGAGGGATTAGCGATAGGATTTAGGGTTGAGGGTTGAGAGTTTAGGGATAAGGGATTAGGGTTTAAGGTATAGTGTCGAGGATTGAGGGTTTAGGAATAGGGATAGCGTTTAGGTTTTAGGGTTGAGGGATTAGGGTTTATGGTTTAGGGATAAGGGATTAGAGTTGAGGGTTAAGGGATTAAGGTTTAGGGTTGAGGGATTAAGGTTTAAGGTTGAGGGTTGACGGTTGAGGGTTTAGGGACAGGGTTTAGAGTTTAGGGATAAGGAATCAGGGTTTAGGACCTTGAGGGATTAGGGTTTAGGGTTGATTCTTTACGAATAGCATTTAGGATTGGGGGATTAGGGTTGAGGGTTTAGGGATAGGGTTTAGAGTTTAGTTATAAGGGATTAGAGTTTAGGATCTTGAGGGATTAGGGTTTAGGGTTGAGGCTTTAGGGATAGCATTTAGGGTTGAGGGATTAGGGTTGAGGGTTTAGGGATAGGGTTTAGAGTTTAGGAATAAGGGATTAGGGTTTAGAGTTGAGGCTTTACATATAGCATTTAGGGTTGAGGGTCGAGTGATTAGGGTTAAGGTAGAGTGTTGAGGGTAGAAGGATTAGGGATAGGGTTTAGGGTTGAGGGATTAAGGTTTAGGGTTGAGGGTTTAGGGATAAGGGATTAGGGATTAAGGTATAGTGTCGAGGGTTGAGGTTTAGGAATAGGTATAGCATTTAGGGTTTAGGGTTTAGGGATAAGGGTTTAAGGTTTAGGGATAAGAGATTAGGGTTGAGGGTTGAGGGATTAAGGCTTAGGGTTGAGGGATTAAGGTTTAAGGTTGAGGGTTGAGGGTTGAGGATTGAGGGATAGGGTTTAGAGTTTAGGGATAAGGGATTAGGGTTTAGGACCTTGAGGGATTAGGGTTTAGGGTTGAGGCTTTACAGATAGCATTTAGATTTGAGAGTCAAGGGATTAGGGTTAAGGTAGAGTGTTGAGGGTAGAGGGATTAGGGATAGGGTTTATGGTTGAAGGTTTAAGATTGAGGGATTAGGGTTTAGGGTTGAGGTTTTAGGGATAAGGGATTAGGGTTTAAGTTATAGTGTCAAGGGTTGAGGGTTTAGGAATAGGGATAGAGTTTAGGGTTTAGGGTTGAGGGGTTAGGGTTTAGGGATAAAAGATTAGGGTTGAGGGTTGAGGGATTAAGGTTTAGGGTTGAGGGATTAAGGTTTAAGGTTGAGGGTTGAGGGTTTAGGGATAGGGTTTAGAGTTTAGAGATTAGGGATTAGGGTTTAGGACCTTGAGGGATTAGGGTTTAGGGTTGAGGCTTTACATATAACATTTAGGGTTGAGGGATTAGGGTTAAGGTAGAGTCTTGAGGGTGGAGGAATTAGGGATAGGGTTTAGGGTTGAAGGTTTAGGGTTGAGGGATTAGGGTTTAGGGTTGAGGTTTTAGGGATAAGGGATTAGGCTTTAAGGTACAGTGTCAAGGGTTGAGGGTTTAGGAATAGGGATAGCCTTTAGGGTTTAGGGTTGAGGGATTAGGGTTTAGGGTTTAGGGATAAGGGATTAGGGTTGAGGGTTGAGGGATTAAGGTTTAGGGTTGAGGGATTAAGGTTTAGGGTTGAGGGATTAAGGTTTAGGGATAGGGTTTATAGTTTATGGATAAGGGATTAGGGTTTAGGACATTGAGGGTTCAGGGTTTAGGGTTGAGGCTTTACGGATAGCATTTAGGGTTGAGGGATTAGGGTTGAGGGTTTAGGGATAGGGTTTAGAGTTTAGAGTTTAGGGATAAGGGATTAGGGTTTAGGGTTGAGGCTTCAAGGATAGCATTTAGGGTTGATGGATTAGGGTTGAGGGTTTAGGGATAGGGTTTAGAGTTTAGGAATAAGGGATTAGGGTTTAGGACCTTGAGGGATTAGGGTTAAGGTAGAGTATTGAGGGTAGAGGGATTAAGGATGGGGTTTATGGTTGAAGGTTTAGGCTTGAGGGATTAGGGTTTAGAGTTGAGGGTTTAGGGATAAGGGATTAGAGTTTAAGGTATAGTGTCGAGGGTTGAGTGTTTAGGAATAGGGATAGCGTTTAGGGTTTAGGGTTGAGGGATTAGAATTTAGAGTTTAGGGATAAGAGATTAGGGTTGAGGGATTAAGGTTTAGGGTTGAGGGATTAAGGTTTAAGGTTGAGGGTTAAGGGTTTAGGGATAGGGTTTAGAGTTTAGGGATAAGGGATTAGGGTTTAGGACCTTGAGGGATTAGGGTTTATGGTTGAGGCTTTATGGATAGCATTTAGGGTTGAGGTATTAGGGTTGAGGGTCGAGGGATTAGGGTTAAGGTAGAGTGTTGAGGGTAGAGGGATTAGGGATAGGGTTTAGGGTTGAAGGTTTAGGATTAAGGGATTAGGGTTTAGGGATAAGGAATTAGGGTTTAAGGTATAGTATTGAGGGTTGAGGGTTTAGGAATAGGGATAGCATTTACGGTTGAGGAATAGGGATAGCATTTAGGGTTTAGGGTTGAGGGATTAGGGTTTAGGGTTTAGGGATAAGGGATTGAGGGTTGAGGGATTAAGGTTTAGGGTTGAGGGATTAAGGTTTAAGGTTGAGGGTTGAGGGTTTAGGGATAGGGTTTAGAGTTTAGGGATAAGGGATTAGGGTTTAGGACCTTGAGGGATTAGGGTTTAGAGTTGAGGCTTTACGGATAGCGTTTAAGGTTGAGGGATTAGGGTTGAGGGTCGAGGGTCGAGGGATTAGGGTTAAGGTAGAGTGTTGAGGGTAGAGGGATTAGGGATAGGGTTTAGGGTTGAGGGTTTAAGGATAAGGGATTAGGGTTTAAGGTATAGTGTCAAGGGTTGAGGGTTTAGGAATAGGGATAGCATTTAGGGTTTAAGGTTGAGGGATTAGGGTTTAGGGTTGAGGGATTAGGGTTTAGGGCTGAGGGATTAAGGTTTAGGGTTGAGGGTTGAGGGTTGAGGGTTTATGGATAGGATTTAGAGTTTAGGGATAAGGGATTAGGGTTTAGAACCTTGAGGGGTTAGGGTTTAGGGTTTAGGGATCAGGTTTTAGGGTTTAGGGATAAGGAATTAGGATTGAGGGTTGAGGGATTAAGGTTTATGGTTGAGGGATTAAGGTTTAAGGTTGAGGGATTAAGGTTTAAGGTTGAGGTAGAGGTAGAGAGCTGAGGGGAGAGATAGGTGAGAGATAGAGAGGTGAGGGGGAGAGATAGGTGAGAGATAGAAGAAATACATGGAGAAATGAATAATATGGATTTTTCTATAGCAGGCCAAAACATGCTCGCGTTATAACGCGAGCACATTTTGGATTGCTATAGAAATGGTAAAAAGTCATGGACCCCCATGATCCAGGCCCACATACTCTATTTTCTTTTGTTTATGTGTGTGTTCTGACAAAAAAAAGCATTTTCATGCTATTGGAAAGTTCACATGCACATTTTTCAGATTCTACCACCTTTGCATGAACTTTCCACCACCTTTTTCTTCTTTGCCAACTTAAGGAGGAAATAACATAGTTTTCACATTGAAATTGATATATATCAATTCAAGTTTCAATTTTTATAGTGTTACAATGTTAATTGTGATTGAATTGTAGGAATTTAACATTACAGATTGGTTAATAGTATTGTTATTACTAATTCTATTTGAGTGTTATTCAATTTAACATTGAAAATGAAGCAAGTGGTGAAAAACTCAAATTGTTGAGGAGTTTGATGCAAGAAGGAAAAAACACTACATAATTAGGTACTCTCTCGATTTGAATCTCTATTTTTTAGGTATGTCAAGTCTTTACATGCATGTTCTTTACATTTTCCTTAATTCTATTTGAATTACTTTATCATGCTTTATCATACATGTTTATATCACTTGTATGGTTTACATATTTTGTGTTTATATTAGTCTCACTTTTTTTATTTTATAGTTCATCTGCCTTGTCTATTCTTCCACATTTTTCATACATGTCTTACATTTTGCATTTATAGTCCATCATAGTTCTTACTATTGCAAGTATGGGCCTAACCGGTGTTGTCATTGATGTTAACATACTCCTGTTGCATTGATGTCAAGGATTGGATGAGCTGTGTCTTGAGGATATTGAGAAAATTAGCCCTATCAGAAACTGAGAAGGATAGTGAAGACAGTGAAGTTCTATGAAGTAAAGATCCCAATCAGTTAAAGATTAGAGTATGCACATCAAAGGGTTTGCAAATATGTGCCTAAAGGTGCTCCAACCAAGATTTTAGAGATCCGTATGAAGATTTGGAGAAGTTATGGCCATATGAGTAAAACTGGTTCTGGCAACTGTTTAGAGGTGACAGAGTGGCACAAATAGGTCTGGTGAGATTTGGAAATGCAATATCTTGTTCTGTGGATCTGGTGGCATGTTTGGAAAGCTAATGTGAATTGACAACTCAATTGGTTCGTGGTTTGGAGGTCCACAAGAAATCCTTCTAATGTGATAGTGATGACCGACTGTGTTCTTGAGGTTTTAGATGAAGATGTGAATGATTACAGTAAGCAAAAGTGATGTGGATGTTCATGGTGATTCAAGCAAGCTTGTGGGGGTCTCTATATTGTGTCCAGTTTGTGTTGGTAGTCTGCATTGAAGATTGAGCTCGTAATTGGAAATTTACCTTTGGGTGATGGTGTTCTTCCTAATCTTGGCCAACCGGATGATTTGTGCATGTTGTAGATGATCTTGAAGATGTTTTGTTAAGCATGGCATGTTCCTCAAAGAAGATTGAAGTCCCAAATATGTGTGGCCGACAGTGTAGTGATGCACATGAAGTTTTTGTAACAAGTCAAATTGTATTTTTGTAATTGCTCTGTAATAACATAAAGTATGTGTTGTGCCAACTTTGATGATCATTCTAAAGTCAATGTCATGTATAAATAAGATTTGTAAAGTCATTTAAAAGTATCTATTTTCGTGATGAGAAAGTGGTAGAGAAGAGGAGCGAAAAGCAGAGCAGAGGTGTTGAGCTTAAATGGAACTATCTTAAGCATAGTGAAGATGCTAATCTCCAGTTCAAGTATGTAATATTTATATTCTTCTGTAGATAGTATGTCTCCTGTAGGTAGTGGGCCTCTTGTGAGCAGTGTGCTCAGGCAGTGAGCCCTAATTGGCAAGTTCCATTTTTCTTATTCTTTTATTAGAGAATACAATCTTGGGTTAGTCACCCCATGGTTTTTCCCTTAATCAGGTTTTCCACGTTAAAAATCTTGGTGTTATATGTGTTGAATGTGTTTCTACTCTTGAGTTATTGCATTATGCTTCCATGATTGAATCTTTGTTATGCTGCTAAAATATAAGAAGGTTTTAAGTAATTAAGGAACAAAATTTTGGTGACAACTAATTCACCCCTCCTCTCAGTTGTCTATCCTAAAACCAACACTTACTACCCAAAGAGCTTAGTCATCACACACAATTCAAGTCATGCATTTATAGCCCATAGAGCTCAATGGTTTGACTTGCAATTCAAGTCATGCAAGGAAACATTTCTATTTGGTAGCATTGTTTCAGTCATCAACTTTGCAGAGAACTACAGTCTACAGCCACAACATGAGGTGCAATCACAATATTACAACTCCACACAGGTTTCTATATTTGTGCACATCGCATTCATTCATGTGAATGATAGTACATAGGATGATAGAAAGATCATAAGGGAGTATCATTTTTATATTAGTGATGATCACATGCATTCTACAGAGTTTGTGCAAGGTTGATTTCAAGTGTTCTACAATGATTTGGCTAGAAGGGGCATATCGTTCATTCAGCACATCATATGGTCAGATAACTATGCATGACAATTCAAGAACTCACAAAATTTCTATTAGCTAAGTAGGAGGCATAATATTACAGGTGTTTAACATATGTGGAACTTTTGTAAGGCTGGGCATGGAAAGGGGGAGCATGATGGTGTAGGAGCGTGTATCAAAAGAGCCATAGCACAAGAAGAGTTAAAGTATAAAGACAATGCAAAGTTGACAAATGCAAAATCAATCATCAAGTGGTGTAATGCTTCGATGGGTCTAGATAATGAAGGTAAGTCTTCAGTTCATAGATTTTTTTGGTTGATAGATGATACTAACATTGCACCATATGAGGATTATTGTACACTGACAGGATCAAGTGAGCTACACTCTTTCAGAATCTCAATTGCAGGTTCATGGAGTATCCATACATGGAAGATGGCATGCTTTTGTTCTTCATGTACAATTCAAGCCTGGGATGAGTGCGAGTCAAAGGAGTGGGTTGACGAATGGCGGTTAAGTTATCTTAACCCACTTGACATGTATCGACCCCCAATGGCACTGGAACTAATAGAGATGGAATCATCAGTTGACTTTGACCACATATCAGATCTAGTTCAACCAGGTAATATATCTACTTGCATAGTTTTTGAAATTCCTAATGTTATCTTACTTTGTAGTGTTTTTGAAATGTTAACTAATTTCATCTAATTTACTACACATATCAATGTAGGGCATGTTTATGCAGTTATTGCAGATGAAGATAACGAAGAGGGAATAGATTATTACTTGTGTCATTGTGTTGAGGCCAAAACGAAATTGGAGGCCCCAGTTACAGATGGAGAAAACATTGAATACCCTACAGGCTCAGTGGTTGTTATTGAAACATGGCTTAGAAGGTACCCACATAAGAGTGTTAATGTTTGGCTGTTTTAGGACTTTGACATGCATTGGAAGATTCTTTATTACTCAAACTTTGTCATGGCATCCAATGTTTATTTGATACAATATCGGGGTAGACCTTTGAACAAGACCTTGTGGAAGGTGCGTGAGTCTGACCATGAGGCAATACTTGACACAATAATGAGTAGAGCAAACCCTGATGGTTCGTTGGATTAATTTGTAAGTATTCACATTGATTATGTAAAGTCATGTTACATTGACTTGTAAGTATGCACATTAATTTGTAAGTTTACATAGGTTTGCCTTTTTTTATTTGCTGCTGCATTTTTACACATATACAGTGAATATTGTGATGAATATGTTTGTCATTGATGTCAAAGTCCTTGGATGTTAGTAATTGAGTAAGGAATGCATGATTGTGCAGGTCTATTGGTTGCCTATTGTTTGATGATACCATTATGCTTTGAGGATATGTTGTTGCGTTTTGTGATATAAAGACACACGCTTCTTCATAGAGCATGTGATGTGATGCACAGAATTGTATGAACTTGACAAGCAATGGTATGAACTTGATTGTTTGCTATGGTATACATTTGATGTTTGCATCATCATCATGTTATGCTTCATGGGGTTAGACCTAAGTGATGGATGAAGTTGATCCTGAGAGTAATGTATAAAATCTAGGTGTCTCTAGGTGTCTTGGTTTCTAACTAGATAATAGGTGTCTCTACTTGTGTCTTCGGTATATACTATATGTCAACTAGGTAGATAAAGACTAGAAAAAAGGTATTTAATCTAATCTAGGTGTCTTAGGTAGATACTATATATCAATGACCTATCTAGAGACTAGAATAAGGTATAATATAGAATGATCTAGGTGTCTTCTAGGTAGATACTATATATCAACTACCTGTCTTGAGACAAGAATAAGGTATAGTTTAATCTAGGTGTCTTAGGTAGAACTATAATCTAGGTGTCTTAGGTAGAACTATAATCTAGGTGTCTAGGTGACTTAGGCCTAGACTACGATAAGGTATAAAGACTAGGTGTTGTGGGTCTACTATGTCTATAAAATCTAGATACATACTATACAATAGGTGTCTTAGGTGTCCTACGTCTACTAGAATACATGTGTCTTAGGTCTTAAGTGAGGCCACATGAGCTTCCACCTTCACGTGGTTGGCCTTGTTAGTATAGAATATTTATATTTCTTGAAGCTAAGGGAAGCTCTTTTTCTTAATAGGAAAACTTTATTGGCTTCAGTGTCCTCATGATGTTGATGTTGATCACAAAATATGGTGTTAAGGTCATGTTGATGTTGATTGATGAGTTGTGGTTGTTGTTGGAAGTTTTGGAAGTCTAAAGGATGTCATAGTGGTAGTGTTCATATCACAACTACATAGGTTTAAACATTCAAAACTAGTTAGGGTTTTTAAGTTAAAGATATTAGTTATGTTTTAAACCCTAAGTGTATTGTCTTTAAAGACCTAGTTTGGTAAGTTTTGTTTATGTTATACTCTCTGTTTAATCTATCTTAGATAACCTTCTGTGTTCTTCATGTGATCTTTAGCACTTAGGTTGTATTATGTTTAGGGTTATCTAGTCCTCAACCTCGTAAAAACCCTAGTCTTTACTTTGCTCTAAAATCTAAGTTAATACCTTACACTCGTACCAGCGATATCCCTGAAGAGTCCAAAGTGCAAAAAGGAAGTAATCTTTAACGAGCTGTTACTCAGAACCAAGACACTCAGAAATATTTTGTCTAAGGCAACGTGATCACATAGAATCAATCTACAATAACCTCTCTTAATTTTTGATATATATGAGGCATTTGCCTGTGGTGAAAGGTTTTCTGCTGCCCCAAAAAATCGTTAGAAGGAGGTAGTGTAAAGTTGCAAAGGGGTGTAACTTTCGTCTTGCTCCTGATGTGACCAAACTGAAAGCTCCAATGCATCCAAATGGCTGTATTTAGGCTAGGCATGGTCCTATTTTCCACCCAAACATACCGAAACAATTCAAGCTACATTGTACCGGCGATATCCCTAAAGAGTCTAAAGTGCAAAAAGGTAGCAATCTTTGATGAGATGTTACTCAGAAACCCTGAAACTTAGAAACATTCTGTCTAAGGCAACGTGATCACGTAGAACCCCTCTATAATAACCTCTCTCAGTTTTTGATATCTCTGAGGTTTTTTCCCATGGTGAAAGGTTTTCTGCTACCCCAAAAATTGTCAGAAGGAGGTAGTGTAAAGTTGCAAAGGAGTGTAACTTTCGTCCTACTCTTGATGCGACCAAACTGATAGTTCCAACACATCTAGATGGGTATGTTTAGGCTAGGCATGGTCCTATTTTGCACCCAAACATGCCAAAACAGTTCAAGCTACATTGTACCGACGATATCCTTGAAGAGTCTAAAGTGCAAAAAGGTAGCAATCTTTAACGAGCTGTTACTCAGAAACCCTGACACTTAGAAACATTCCATCTAATGCAATGTGATCATGTAGAACCCCTCTATAATAACCTCTCTTGGTTTTTGATATCTCTAACGTGTTTGACCATGGTGAAAGGTTTTCTACTGCCCCAAAAATTGTCAGAAGGAGATAGTGTAAAGTTGTAAAGGGGTGTAACTTTTTGCCTACTCCTGATGCGACCAAATTGACAGTTCTAACGCATCTGGATGGGTACATTTATGCTAGGCATGGTCCTATTTTGCACCCAAACATGCCAAAAGAGTTTGAGCTACATTGTACCGGCGATATCCCTGAAGAGTCCAAAGTGCAAAAATGTAGCAATCTTTGACGAGTTATTACTCAGAGACCCTAACACTTAGAAACATTTCGTCTAAGGAAACGTGATCATGTGGAACCATTCTACAATAACCTCTCTCAGTTTTTGATATATCTGAGACATTTTTTCGTAGTGAAAGGTTTTCTACTGCCCCAAAAATCGTCAGAAGGAGGTAGTGTAAAGTTGCAAAGGGGTGCAACTTTCATCCTGCTCCTGATGCGACCAAACTAACAGTTCCAACACATCCATATGGGTACTTTTAGACTATCCATGGTCCTATTTTGCACCCAAACATGCCGAAACAGTTCAAGCTACATTGTACCGGCGATATCCCTGAAGAGTCTAAAGTGCAAAAAGGCAGCAATCTTTGACGAGCTGTTACTCAGAAACCCTAACACTTAGAAACATTCCATCTAAGGAAACAAGATCATGTAGAAGCCCTCTACAATAACCTCTCTTAATTTTTTATATCTCTAAAGAGTTTGCCCATGGTGAAAGGTTTTCTTCTGCCCAAAAATCGTCATGAGGTATTGTAAAGTTGCAAAGGGATGTAACTTTCGTCCTACTCCTGATGCGACCAAACTGATAGTTCCAACACATCCAAATGGGTACTTTTAGGCTAGGCATGGTTCTTTTTTGCACCCAAACATGTTGAAATAGTTTGAGCTACATTATACCGGTGATATCCCTGAAGAGTCCAAAGTGCAAAAAGGCAGCAATCTTTGACGAACTGTTACTCAAAAAATGCATCACTTAGAAACATTCCATCTAAGGTTATGAGATCACATAGGGTCCCTCTACAATAACCTCTCTCAGTTTTTTATATCTCTAAGGCATTTGCCCATGGTGAAAGTTTTTCTGCTGCCCCAAAAATGGTCAGATGCATACAGTGTGAAGTTGCAAAGGGGTGTAACTTTCATTCTGCTCCTCATGCGGCCAAACTGACTATTCCAACGCATTAGGATGGGTACGTTTAGGCTAGGCATGGTCCTTTTTGCGCCCAAACATGCCGAAATAGTCCAAGCTACATTGTACTGGCGGTATCCTCACACATTGCCTTTGGTATAATTGTTATAGTCTTCACATGTCAACATGCATCTTGTGGCTGTTAACATACTTGTTCTAGCAGTCAACACAATCATATATGAACTTCTTGTTGTTTTATCTTGGTTCACCTTGACTTTGTTATCTAGTACTATCTCTGTAGGGTTTTTTTTAGTCCTTCAATGCATTGTTCCATCACTGCAATCTTAGACCCCTATTAGGCTTGAAATAGACCTCTTGTTAGGCTACTCTCCTAAACCTTAATATCATCTTCATGTGGTCATATCCATGTTGTTCAACCCTCATCTTCTTCCACCTTTAGGTCACTGTGTTATTAGGCTTGAACTTAGACTTCTGTGATATTTGAAACCCTCTACACTTCATGGCTCTATCATTATGTAATGATCTACACTACACCTATCTTGATTATCATATTTCATAGCAATCTTGCAAAGAGTTGGGGTAGTGGTATGCAACCTTCTACGAGATCAATACAATGTCGTAACAAGGCTTTCAAGCTTAACAAGTTTTGGGGTAGGGAATTGCTTTATGGAATTACAGTCAAATTGGTAAATGTGATGACATGATACATATTAACATGGTGAGATGCAAAGTATACATTTATAATATTAACCACATATGGAAGCCTATAGCCCCAATGTTATGTTGCATACTCAAATTAGGTAAGACTCAATGTACTTTCATAACCTTGCCTTATATGCAAGAGGAATTACATTTAATAACCACAATGGTCATCATATGATTTTGACTATCTTATTCAAGACAACAAACATACTCTTTGCATCCCAATATGGTATAATAACAAGGAATTAAGAAATATTTTCAATTGAGTAACTCATAAAGAATATGGATCAGCATACCAAGGAGCAACCATAAGAACATCCTTTTGGAACATAGGGAATTGAAAATATCTATGTTACAACAATCAACTTTTTTTCAATATACCAACATGAGATATTTGTAGAGTATTATTTTGGTTATATGATGCACCCAAATAGGGATAGCAAGACCAAATTATGGTATTATCATGCCTTTTGGTCACTGAAATAAAACAATAAGTACAAAGATGTTTCACAAGAGTTTGACAACATATAATGCAATAATTACAAAAGTACTAGTAATATTTATAATTGTTTTCTAGTTACATACCTTGATAGTAGATGTCGTAGTGTAATATGGAGGAGGAGAACTACTGAAGATAGAATGAACGCTATGACCCTGAAATTTCATTAAAATCATCAAACTAAATTAGTTAATCTTGCATTTCAAAACTAAAATTTAATAAATCAAATTCAATGAACTTGCTAACATTTACCTGACTATCAAGGCTGAAAATCTCACTCAGGAGGACATCTATCATCACCATCTGCTCAGCTGCAGATGTAGCCTGCACACCTATATCTTGACTATCTATGGGGTCATAACCACAGGCTGACCTGAAAGCCTGATGAGTATGGGGTGGAACCCTACTCCTTGAACTCTCCCATGGCCCATGCTCTGTTGCAGGACTGGCATGCTATATGATGCTCTGGGTCAAGGCACTAATGGACTGAAGTGTCTCAACCTCAGCACTCTCCTTCACAATGGAAGGGATAGACACGTGCACATGAGCTGGTTTGGCGAGTGCTCATCTTACTATCCGCTGTGGGTCAACACGTGCCCCTAGTCTATCATGTGTTGACCACCCACCTCTACCCTGGAAGTCCCGCATATCAAAATAGTTTGGCACTTTATTTTTTACAAACTCACAGTAGAGTTTCCTCAAAAAGTATTTGACCACCACATCTGCCCAAAATTGTCCCTTATCGCTTGATTGTTGCACCAATGGATAGAGAACCTCTTGCATGTAAGGGGTAGAGGTTGATTTGTTCGTGGGTCTGTAAAAATAGAACACAAGTCCAATTTGTAATTTGTTCATTTTTTACTTGCTCATATAACAACTTGTCTACATAGTATTCTCTAAATTCTCTCCTCTTTTCAAACCAACTAGTTATTTGCTTGCTAATTGAATCTACATTTGATAACATAGATTCAAGAGATTAAGCAAGTGTGGATCTATGCGAGGTTAAAGTTGCAGGATCTTTCAACCTTGCAATTATATCTTCAATTTATTTTTTATTGTTTTCAATTTGTCCCATTAAATTTTCTTGTGTTCTAGGGGAATGTCGAGGAGTGGATGGAGGAGTTTGTTATTCAGGTGATTCAAGATTTTATGATTTTATGGATTTTCAGGAGGAGGAGGAGGAGGTGCATTATCATTTCTTTTAAATTAAAGAAACTTACATAAAAAATCTACTTAAACCTACCTATTTAACAACAAATTCAGACAAAAAACCAAACCAAATACAACTTACTCCTTCAGCCCCCCTGACATTGTGGTGACATTTTGATGATGAATCAGTGATGATTTGGTGATGAATTTGACCTCCAATAACACGAGCACACTCTTAAGGGTTTGCAGGCCGCGGGTAGAAGAAAATGAAATGGGAAAATAAGGAAAAATGATAGGTTTTTTTAAATAGGAAAGAATAACACAATCGCGTTATAAGCAAGCACATTATGGCTTGGTCTTCCCTAGCCTTAGGCTCGGCATCACCAAACCATAACGCGAGCGTGTTATAATGCGCTTGCGTTATGGCCTAAAAGTTTTTTTAAAAATTTTGGCCACTTTTTGGCCCCCCAACTTTTTGCACCCACCCTAGGGTGTGATGTTTGGAGAGATACAATCGATACTTATATTGATCCTTCTTATCCTCTCACAAATCAAGATGAGAAGAAGGCCCATGAAAACAATGCCAAAGCTAAGAATGTTATCTTAAGTGGTCTAACCAACTCAAAGTGTTTCAAGGTAATGAGTGCAAGAGGGCCAAGGATATATAGGATAAACTCAAAAATCTCTACGAAGGGAATGATAGAGTAAAGCAATCAAAATTACAAACTTACAAAGGAAGGTTTGAGAATCTGAGAATGAAAGAAGAGGAAAGCATTGTTGACTATTTACTCTGATTAGATGAAGTTGTCAATGGAATCAGAGGGCTAGGTGAAGAAGTGAATGACTCAGTGGTCTCTCCCTCACAAATTTGACTCAAAAGTTTTTGCTATTGAAGAAGCCAAAGATCTGAACACATTTACCATGGATGATCTGTTTGGGCCCTCACTGCTTATGATATGAGAAATGAAGTCAAAGATACATCCAAAAGGGAAGCTGCTTTCAAAGCTGTAAAGAAAGAAGGAACATTCGGTCCACACAGTGAGTCTGAGGAAGAAGAAGAAAACTTTGTGAGAAAGATAAACAAGGGTTTAGGAAAGTATAAAGGTAAGCTACCTTTCAAATGTTTTAAATGTGGAAATATTAGTCATTATGCATCTATTGGTTAATAGTTCTATCATTGCAAAAACACCCTGATTCGCCCAATAGGTAGCAACAAAAGAAACCAACAAATGGAGTAATCATTGAGAGTGCAATGATTATCCTCTGCATTTGAGAGGGGCAGCTCCCTCGTATGATTTAATTAATTTTTCTGGGTATGCTTTTAACTGAAAAGTAGGAAAGGAAAACTAATATCTATAGATAAACATGATAGAGATATGATAGACAAGTATAGAATAAACATAATATAAATTAGATGACACACAGATCACCCACTTCACACCCACAAATGAAAGTTAGGAAAATGAACAGTAGATTCCTTTAAATGACATGAATAATTCTAGACTCAAAGATCTTAAAATAAACACATCCATAACCTAATATAACAGGTGAAAAATATCTAGGAGTGATTGCAAATCACAAAAGAAATTGGCAATCAAAAGGAAATACAAATGAACACACGGTCTTAGAAAATCTCCTTTATTTCCTTGTCAAAATTAGAGGGTTTAAAGACTCTTTTTCCTGTACAAAAGGTCATGCTCTCAAAAGAAACATAGTGCTATCTCCCATTTTACAGAATAATGGATAACAACTATCCTTCCAGAGATTACTTTGATCGAGTCTCACTCATGTCTCGAAGGACAAGGGGGACCAAAAATCTAGCTGGCAAAAAAGATACAGAAAATAAAATTAGACATCTAGTCACTACACCCCTCCAGCTCTCATAGGAGCTTCTGGTTGAATAGCAACAAGATCCCCTACAAATGAATAGCCCTTCAATTTTTATAGACTCTCCCCAGATGGAAGCTCAAAAACCTATTTCTCCCGCAAAGAAATATTACAAAATGATAAAGAAAACTGAAGGGCACCGATGACTCCTTGGCTTCCCTTTCACCAGATAACCAAAAGCCATTCTTAAGAAATAATATAAAATAAAAAAATCTAGCCAAAGAGCCCCAGATGACTCTTGAAATCCCACTCCATCACTGTCTCTTATCTTTCTTCTCTCTAGGTGTTCCTGGAGAAAATCTATTACTTTGACTAGGCTGCAGGCCAGGGTCATTTGTTTGAGAAGCAAGGTAAACAAGCACAGTTACAAAATTACCAATAAGAGGGTGAGTAGCAGCTTGTTTACCAAGACACACTGCTGCAACAACAAGAGCTTGATACAACCCACGCATTGGATAATGACTTTGCAACAAAGGACCCGCCATCTCTAAAGACCATTTGCACATATGTCATTTACACCAGGAGCAAGTGAATAATAGAGCCTCAGATGTAGGCATAAATATGAGGAGCATGGCATATATACAAATTGCTTATCTGCATCTGGCCGCTCATCCTAGTCATTCAATAACTTCACCATCTCTTCATTTCAAACGACTCCACCTCCATGACATCTATGACAAGTGTTGTATATTTCTTCAACCTTTTCTACTCTGTCACCTGTTCCTCTTTGATGGAGATCGATATCAGGATAAGGCTCCCAGCTTAGCGTGCTCTTGTATGCTTTCACATTTTGTTGCTTCTATTCTGCACAAGCTAGGAGCGCACTGGCAAAGTCATAGCCCTTGTTCCGTTTCAAAACAGGAGTTAGAATCATTCTTTTTGGAAGATTACTAGTTGTATATTTTGTATTAATATCTTGACCATTATTTACATCCATTAGATATACATGCTCACCACTATAACTAAGAAGTATCTCATCCCCATACAGGCTGAAAATAACATGAATAATGTAAATTTGAAAGATTAGAAAGGTGAACTGGACAGAAGTAATGCACACAAGGTGGTGGTTTTGATAATTCTATGTCAAACGACTTAATAGAGGTAGCGTGTGCAGATAATGAAGACCAGCAAAATTATCACTGCTACCAACAGTCACTACACTCGCTTCCATTATGTTGTTTGAGCTGCCTAGCCAGAGGTATCGTTTAAAAAGCTGCATGCCAACTGCATTTGCTTGAAAGTTCTTAATGCCTTTTTTTAACATGTCCTCTTTGTGCTTATTAGACTATCCCGTCAAAAGCATTTGGATGAAAGTTTCCTAAACCTTTTCAACCAGTCCATTTTGTGCAAATCCCGTAATCATGGCATTCCAATGAGAGAACAATCCATTTCAAAATGCTTTGTCTATTCTGTGAGAGGTCGCAGCCTTATCTATGTCGTGTTTTGCATGCATGTACATTTCTAATGATAATATCTGACACAAACCCCATTGCTATCATGCTTTATTGCTTTTCTATTTTTGGCTCGAGTGAGGAGAAGATCTAGGAGAAAGTCACGGGATTCAGAGTTACACTGGTACCTCTCGCAATGATAGTATCCAAAAGATAACACTTCCCAGTGTCCACTTAAGCATTTCTAATCTTAGCACCTGCCAGTTGTGCCAGTTTGGAAGTTTCTAAAGATGCTTTGACAAATCCATTTTCGTGCCCCTTGTATGAGAAAGCTGAGTCTTTAGCCATAATATCTATTTTGTGCACATCTTCCGATCATTACGTTCTAAATATAGTATATGAGAAAACTTTCACCTCGATGCGCCACTGCTGTCTTGATAGAGGATAGAAAATCATTGGTGAAGGGTGTCAATAAACGTTGCAAAGGCCGATTGCATTTGTATGAAAGTTTCATCACATTTGTTGTCCATGCTTCCACAACCAAATTTATTTACACTGTCATTTATATACCTTTCAATCTCACTTAACCATTGTTTGACAAGGCTATCCACAACAATGACACCATGAGCTTCACGATAATAACTACTGGCCACTGTCTTGAAGTGTTCTTGCTTTACAGTATCCCATTCGTGCATATCCTGAGATCATTGCATTCCACTAACAACGTTGCATTTGACAAAATCCTGCGGTCACCATATTTAACGTTCTTCTTTATGACACAGGTTGAAAGATGCTTGCAAATGGTTGCATAAATCATTGTCTCACGGCCATGCTATCTTGTTATTATTCTTTGTTCACCAAAGCACTGTTTGCTTCCTTGTAAATAATGGACCAATCCCTACATGCGTTAGAGTATCACTATTTTCATCATACATCTGTACTTCTCAATCAATAAACTCTGCATATAAACTCTTCGCTAGATCGAGAGATACCTTAATAGATATGGGAAATTGAAGGGACAAAAATAGTGCCACTAGCAAATCAAACCTTTGATTTCAACCTCTTGTCCATCGGCCACAAAGAAACCAAAGGAACCCAATGACTATGATAGAAAATCAGAGCAAGTTCGAGCCAAGCTAAAGCAAAAATCCTTTTATCAGCCATCTGATATGCCAAAGACAAACTATCTTCCGACCCCTTTAACTACAATATCTGACAAAATCTGCATTAGACCTCTTTTCTGGGTGTAGTCAGAGAGACATAATAGTTGCCACATACAATATCTACACTAATTGGCATTTGTGTTTGATAATTTGAAACAATGTTGAACTATCAAATTCGATAGTTATCTCACCCATAGAGAAAACCATTGCTAGACTCATAAGACTCTTTCCCATGGTCTGAGTCATTATCTACAATGGGTTACCTGTAATGTTCTCCAAGACCAGATGTTCATATTCTATCTCCTTTGATGCAAGAGGACACTTTTCGTAGTGATAACCAATCACCACCACAAGTAAAGCTCTAACTGCAACCTACAAGTACATTTTTGGAAAAGCTCTGTATTTGCATATTTTGAACTAGAAAGTCTTCTTCATGGTGATATTGTGTTCTTTCTTATTACGACTCAGGAGTCCATTATTGATATACTGGGTAGCACATCGATACCAAGAACATTCAAGAGTAGATACAACATTAATAACTCAGAAAAACTGTGATTTGGAGTAGACCACATGACAATCTTAGAATAGGGAAAAAGTTTAAAATTTTCATGTTCAAAAATATGGACAACAACATCTAAATGTTCTTTTGGAGAAAATGAAAATAGCAGCAAGGGCTTCAAAAGGAACAACTTCAAAATGAACCTCCTTTCCAAAGAAGACTACAGCTCTTCAAAAGAAGAAAATCACTACTCATCTATGATGAAAGAGAAGAATCCTTATTCATGGCTATGGAAGTCTCTGACATTTCTGACAAGACTATTGATAAAGAAGAATGTGAAGTTGATTTTGAAGGTGAACTTATTTATTCTCTTGAAGACTTGAAATGTGTAAGGAAAGAGAACAAAGGACAAAAAGACTTAATTGAAGCCAAGAAAAATGAATGCTCAAAACTTGAGGAAGAAGTCTTTTCTCTTAGAAAAGAATTGGAGAAAGTATATGATTAGCTAGACAAAAATATCCACTTTGGAAAAAGGTCTGGAAATTAAGATGAACCTGAAGAAGCAGATCGCATTTCAGTCATGTCTCAACGAAGAAGTTATTGAAGACCCTTCCATACAAGACAAATCTTTATAAACAGGTTCAATCATGCCTTTTTTAGTTATTACTTTATCTACAATAATATGGTATTATTATTAAGGCTATAGAATGCAAGTCTAGAATGAATAGAAGAAATTTTGTAAGTAGGAATCCTCTTGCTTCACTAGTAGATGTCAATGTGATATGTTATATCTGCAACAATTTTGGATACATAGAAAGATATTGCAGAAGTGGATTAGAAAAATCAAAAACTCAGATGGCAGATATTAATAAGCAAGAAAAGGAGAATGACACTTCCAAAAGACAGGAAACAAATAACGAGGTTGAAAATTCAATGATTGTCTGAACAACATTTCATGCCCAAGAGAAAACAAACCCCTTGGCAATAGACAGTGGATGTTCAAGCCACATGATAGGTGATATAAGCAAATTCATCAATCTTCTAAAGTGGAATGGTGGATCAGTCATGTTTGGTGATAATACATCTACGAAAATTTGTGGAAAGGGAATCATAAGCATTGATGGAAGATATAAAATAGAAGATGTTCTATATGTAGAAGGTCTCAAGCACAATCTTCTCAGTGTAATTCAGATGTGTAGCAAAGGATATAATCTTATATTTCTTGCACAAGGATATTAAATCAGAAGAGCAAATACTGGTAAACTGGTGGCAGAGGGTTTTAGGATAGAAAATAACATGTACAACCTAAGTGGTGTTAATGAAATAAATTGTCTTCTAGGATAGATAAACGAATGTTGGTTATGGCACAAAAGGGTGGGACACATCAATTTTGACAATCTTGTGAAGATTGGCTCCACTTAGGCAGTAAGAGACATGCCAAAAATTTCAAAGCCTACAAACATCCTATGTAAAGAATGCCAGATTGGGAAACAGACAAGGACAAGGTTCAAGAACAAGGAGTATTCTTCTACAAGACCATTGGATCTGATTCATATTGATCTGTGTGGTCCTACCAAGTCAAGGAGTCTCCAAGGTGAGAGGTATTTTATGTTGCTTATTGATGATTACTCTAGGATGACATGGGTTATATTTTTGAAAGAGAAATTAGAAGCTTTTAGTAGGTTTGAGATTTTCAAGTCTATGGTTGAAAATGAAATGAATTCTAGAATCAAGTTCTTAAGGTCTGATAGAGGAGGTGAATTCACATCAAATGAGTTTGAGGAATATTGTGAAGAACATGGAATAAAGTGACAGTACTCTGTTGCAAGGACTCCTCAGCAAAATGGAGTAGTCGAAAGGAAAAATATGACAGTTCAAGAGATGGAAAGAACTATGCTCAATGATGCAAATCTTACTGACAGGTACTAGAAAGAGGCAACCCACACCACAGTCTACATTCTCAATAGAGGACAACTAAGGGTAAACAACATCAAGACTCCTTATGAGCTATGGAAAGGCAGACCTACTTCAGTCAAACATCTCAGGGTGTTTGGAAGCAAGTGCTATATCAGGAGAGATGATGACAACCTAGGAAAATTTGATTCAAGATCAAATGAAGGTATCTTCCTTGGTTATTTATCTAGAAGTAAGGCATATAAGTTCTTGAACAATAGGCTGCAAAAGATTGTTGAAAGTGTAAATGTGAAGGTTGATGAAGATCTACGTCCATCCACATATGGTCAAGAAGATTGTTATTCAGAGGGATCAGCTTGCATAGAAGAGGATGAAGTTGAAGAACAAGAAGAAGAAACAGAGGAGAAGGCCACAGAGACTCCTATTAAGTATGTTTAGAGAAACCGCTCAAAAGATCAGTTAATTGGAGACAAGAATGAGGGAGTGCAAACTAGAAGAAGATTTGCAAGGACAAATGAACAGGTAAAATTCTCTTTGTTGTCTAAGATGGAACCTAAAACTTTTATTGATGCTAGCAAGGATGAAGGATGGATCTAGGCAATGGAAGAAGAACTCAATTAGATAGAGAAAAATCAAACTTGGGAATTGGTGCCAAGACTTGCAAACAAAAATGTGATAGGCACAAAATGGGTGTTCAGAAATAAATTAAATGAAGATGGAGAAGTGGTTAGAAACAACGCGAGGTTGGTCTACAAGGGTTAATCACAAGTGGAAGGAATTGACTTTGAGGAGACATTTTCTCTTGTGGCAAGAATGGAAGCAATCAGGATGTTTCTTGAATTTGCAGTTCACAAGGACTTCAAGGTATATCAAATGGATGTCAAATCTACTTTCTTGAATGGTGACTTAGAAGAAGTTTACATAGAGAATCTTGAAGGATTCCAGCTATCTGAAGATTATAATATGGTATGTAGACTTAAGAAGGCTTTATATGGTCTCAAACAAGCCCCTAGGGCTTGGTATGCAAGGTTGGATAAGTATCTACTCCAACAAGGCTTCAAGAAAGGTACAACAGATAGCAATCTATATATCAAAATTGAGAATGAGCACATATTAATAGTAGTAGTATATGTTGATGATATTATCTTTGGTGGCAATGATGAAATGTGTAAGAAGTTTGTAGAGGAGATGCAAAAGGAATTTGAAATGTCTATGATAGGTGAATTGTCATTCTTTCTTGGACTCCAAATCATTCAATTAGATGAAGGTATCTTTATTTCACACGAAAAGTATATCAACGAGATGTTGAAAAAGTTTGGTATGGAAGACTACAAACTAGTGAGTACACCTATGGTAACAGGTTGTCATCTAAGTAAAGATGATGAGTCACCTCAAGTTGATCAGAATCTATATAGTTCTATGATTAGGGGCCTACTGTACTTAACAACACCTAGGCCTAACATTATGCAAGCTATTTGTATGGTTGCAAGGTTTCAAGTTGATCCAAAAGAAACACATGTGAAGGCAATCAAAAGAATTTTTAGATATTTGAAGAGCACTCTAGATTATAGATAATGGTATCAAAAAGGTAATGACTTCTCACTGACAACATACACTAATGCAGATTGGGTTGGTAGCATTGATGATAAGAGAAGTACCAGTGGTGGAGCATTCTTTTTGGGAGACAGATTGGTCTCATGGTTTAGTAAAAAATAGGATTCAGTTTCTCTATCAACAACAAAAGCAAAGTATATAACTACAGTATCATGTTGCACTCAAGTCTTGTGGATGAAGCAAACATTGAAGGATATCAAGGTAATGTATGATGAGCCCATTCCTATCCTATGTGACAATACAAGTGCCATCAATATTTCAAAGAATCCAGTGATGCACTCTAGAACCAAGCACATATCCATCAAGTATCACTTTTTGAGAGGAAAGGTTGCAAATCAAGAAGTAAAATTGGAATATGTACCTACAAAGGATCAGGTTGCAAACATCTTTACAAAAGCACTTTCTAAGGACACATTTGATTATCTCAGGTAGAGTTTAGGGGTGGTTGCTCCTCCTAACTAGATGCATAGATGATCCATCTGTCTAGGGGGATTAGTTCAAGGTATATTTATTATCCCTGGATTGATGGTAGCTACCTCTTAGGGGGAGTAGGTAGACAAAGAGACTACTGAGAATGACAAGAATTGTACCGATAGGGGGAGCTTATATGAAGACCATTGGCCCTATTCCCTTGATGTCAAAGGGGGAGAAAAATTGCATATCAGGATTGGTGTTTCCATCAATGACAAAAGGGGAGATTATTGCATATGTTGTCATTGATGTCAAAGAAGTAATGATCAGAGGTGTTGTGATGTGGAAGGCATATTGTTGCATATGATGTCAAAGGAGTGGATGTCAAAGGAGTGATGATCAGAGGAGTAGTCAAAGGAGTGGTGATTAGAGGAGGTATGATGTGGAATATATGGTGATGAAAGACATGAGCATGTTTTTGGATCAGTATCATCTATACACAGTTGTACCTTATCTTCTAAAGTTCATGGACAGGTGAAAGTTGTCAAGTTGAAGGATATGCTAACATGAAGAAGTTGTGACTTCTTGTTTTTGGTGAAAAGAGTTATTATTGTTGCTTATGGTGTTGTGAATGTTGCATTTAGTGCCTCTTGATGAAAAGCATTGCATGAGATATGAAGGAAAGTGTATAAATTATCAAACTATCAACGACACAAGGATTGTACTGCAGAAGCTCAGAAGATTGTACCACATTCTACTGCATATGAAGATATGGCCTCATGGCTTGGAGGTTATCTATAGATAGCTATGAGGTATGCATGATCCAAGTTTCAAAGCATAAAAGTTACTGTAGAGTTTTTCGGAGTTAGCAGAGTGATAACAAGTCATGTTCCTATGAAAGGCCATCAGAGACAGAACTGAAAGCCACTGCGTTTCACCTCATCTATGTATATGACTTGGTGGTTTGGAGATTAGGTAAATAAAAGGTACAAGAATGACATGTTTAGGTTTCAAGAGTTCTAGAGTACTGCAAGTATGTTTTTTAATGTTCTATGTCAAGACAGTGGTGTTACAGTGTTGTTGTAGTCTCAAAGGTACAAAAGAATGCTCTGCATTTCTCCACACTAGAAGATACAACATGGTGGTTTGAAACATATGTGAATAATGGTGTATTGCATAACATATCCAAATTTCAAAATGTAAAAAGTACTGCAAGTATGTTTAGCAATGTTCCAAGGTAAGATTGTGAGACAGGAAAGTGTAGGGATAACAGGTTTCAATGTTTGATCACTTGTGCCAACAAAAAGATGTTTGAACCAGAAATAAAAGTTAATGAGGAAGATGCTTAGGACCCATAGTGCTTATTGTGTGAACCACTTATTGTTATTTTTCTTTTCCGGTACCACATAGGGTCTGGAGATAATGTATGAAAGGATAAGTGTTTGCAGTGTTGACGTGATGTGATCGAGTGTTTGCACCTTGTGTATGGAGGTATGCGCTAGCATAGAAATGTGTGCAAAGGAAAATTGGGTCCAGTATACCCCTTGGTATGAACCTCATAGTGGTATTTCACTCCTACATTACCGCAGATGATTTGGAAGCCGATAAGCAAGGTCGTTACATGTTTCAGGATACACATTACATGAAGGCCAACAAAGATGTTGTTTAGAAGACTTGCAGGATATATATATGAAAGATAGAAGATTGTTTCAAGGTGAGAGTGTGTGCAAAAAGGTGAATGATCCAGAAATGAAGAAGTAACTCTAGAGGCTATGATGCATGATTCATAACAAAGTCAATGGTGCATTTCGGAAGTGTTTTGAGTTTGGAAAATAGCAGAGATGATAGAGCGGAGGTGTTGAGGTTATCTAAATCAAAGAGTTAAAGGAGATGATGCTACAGAGGTGATTGAACCATCAAAATTAGTCAAGTGTTTTGGAACAAAGGTTGAAGCCTTATTTTTTAAGAGTTGTAGCTCTTCAGGGACTTGTAGCTCTGTAGGGATTTGTTGCTTCCTTTGGGTTGGAGCCCATAAAACTTTGTATTAGGGAGTTGGTGCTTCCTTTGGGTTGGAGCCCATAAAAATTTGTATCAAGGAGTTGTTGCTTCCCTTGGGTTGGTGCCCATAAAATTCATTGTAAATCTCTTTTTATTTGTGAGGTTGGATTTCGATAGTAGATCCAAGCAACTTGCTCACCGTAGTTTTTCCCATCTTTGGTTTCCACATAAATCTAGTGTCATGTGTGTATGTGCTTTTATGATTCATTTGGTTTAAATGTTCAGTTTCGATTGATTGCATTTAAAGGGAAAATTTTGAATAAGTACTGATTCACCCCCCCTCTCAGTACTTATGTGTGTTTAACATAATTTTTTTTAGAGAGGTGTATTTGATGAAAGGTTGTGACTAGTGGCTAGATCGCCTCACTTGAGGAGATATAAAAGCAGAGAGAAAAAGGTGATGGTAAGACAAGAAATGTAATGATTTATTTATGAGTTTAGAGTAGATATAAAGGAAGAGAAGGGGTAAAAAAATGAAGAGTGTTTCTGATTCATATTGACAAATTATGTAGCCTATGTATGAAGGACATATGTGAGAATTAAGAGCAGAAATTTGAAGGAAAATATTGTCATATCCATGATCATTTTTTGTGTAAAGAAGTTGTGCATGATTTGGATCAGATTTGTGAGGGAAGAAAGTATATGTGTGTGAACCTGATTTGAAAAGGAAAGACTTGCATACAGAATCATAAGTAGTGATTAGATTGTGAGTAAAGGAGAATGATATCATTCACTGAAGAATTTGTAGGTTGGTGCCTAGAGATTGGTGTCTCTTATTGAGTTGGTTCTTAGCTGTGAGGGTTGGTGCCTACAAATTCTACAAGCAAGGATTGGTGTCTCCAGTGGGTTGGTGCTCATAGAAGAAGAATTATAAGAGAAGTAGGTTGGTGCCTATAGAAGAAGAGTAATATATATAAGCAATATTTTGTTGTGGTTTTCTCCCTTAAGGGTTTCCACATAAATTGTGTGTTCTTAATTGCTAGATCTTACATATGTGTAGTTGTTATGATTGATTAAGTTTGGAAAAGTAAAAGTTTGCAATATACTGATTCACTCCACTATTAGTATAACCTTGTACTCATCACTCTTGACCTTGCACAATATGATGACATCCCAGTTTCAAATCTAAAGGCTATTCCTTTTTTTACTGGTGAGAATTTCACTACTCCTGTCAAGCATATCCAAGACCTTGCCAATGTATGCTTTGTTCACAATGTTACCCAAGACAATGTCATTGTAAGTCTCCTTGCTTCTTTCTTGAAAGGAAAATCTCTCCAGTGGTATAGGAGATTACCAGAAAACTCTATTCATGAATGGGATGAGTTAGGAGATAGGCTTTGTCAACGTTTTGAAGATAATGATGATCATTTGTCCTAGATAGAGCAATTGGCCACTATTAAAAGGGTTCCTTATGAACTCATGGTGGATTTTAATTTCACGTTCCAAAAGACTTGGTATAGAATCCCACCATTAGTGAGACCTTCTCCTAATGCCTCCTTCTTGTATTATTTGAGATCCCTGAACAGTGATATCGTTGTCATGATCCAGTCTCTAAGAGGGAATGTGCTACTTGATGCCTATGAGGTAGCTATTAGGGTAGATAGTTATTTGATTCTAGCTAGAAAGATTTCTCCCAGGCCTCCAATGCAATTATTCACATAATCCCTAGTCATTCAGCTAATTATGGCACCAATTCCTACAGCTAATGGATCAAACCAAGCTTCCAATCAGCCTTATCAACCTATCGGGCAACCTTGTCGGGGGAGCAGTCAAAGACAAAATCAATTGAGCTATGTTAGGCCCTTGAACTCCATAAACTCAGCTATTGCAAGTACATTAGGAGTACTTGTTCTAATTCAGAAAAACTTGGTCAGCATTATGAGTGACACCATCCATGCAATCAGTCTCGTAGCCAAAACACAGGCTGAAATGGAGAATTTAATCAAGCCTCGATGGTCCAAACTCCACTAATAGCTCCAAAATAGCATATTGGACCTAGTTAGTAGGTTATGGGAGGACAAAGGCAAATGCATGCTAAATTTGTGTTTTTGAATTGGCAAGAGCATAAAGGCAATCCTAGTTTGAGGAAGGAAGTATCTAAAGAAAAGGAATTGCAATAGCATGAGGGAATTGGAAATGATGGCAAGTTGCCAGCACATGGGGCCAAAAATGACAGTGAAGTTCCAGCTCGTGAAGAAGAGCATATAAGAAGTCCTATACTAAAGAGTGTAGAAGATGAGGAGGAGGCCCATTTCTAGGATGAGCTTGATGTTTTTTTTCTCAAACCAGGATGGTAAATCAATTCCTCTGGGTGAGGTAGATCATGAGCAGTTTGAGTAGATTGAGGAGGTAGTCATTCCTCCAATTGATATGCAAGAGCCAGAACATTCATACCAACAACAGAATGATGAAGAATCAAAATAAAGGCATGAGATCAAATCTATTGATTTGCATGTCATCTCAAGGGGGTGCCCTATCAGGCATCTAGCACAGGTAGAGAATATGTGAAGGAGTCCCTACCTATCATGCTTACTTCAAAGTATGATGTTAAGCATCAAGAAGGGATAGATCAACCCATTTATCCACTTCCAGGTAGTTGTACCTCCAATGATGTAGGAGTATCCCAGGTGGTAGAGCAATCTTGCATCAACCAAAAATATTTGTATTCTTTCTTTATTTCTTTCATTTTCTAGTTCATTCCAATTTAGACAGTCAGAAGTAGTTTTAGTATTTTGTACCACATTTTTATGTATTTACATTTCATAGCTTGTAGAGCAGGACTTAGCATCTAGACATCATCATGCACATCATATCCAAAATTCAGCTCATTTGGATCAATTACTGGAAAGTTATTACTCTCAGAAGATCAAGTGTTTTCTCAGAACATAACGTTCAGACAATCTCAGACAATTAGCTTAAGGAGAAGGCTTGCAGAGCACTTCCATGAATTGCAGAGCTAAATGAAACATCATTCAAGGTACTTTGGGACATGGCCAACCTTCCCTGAGATTCGTACCTTGTTTCATTCACTTGCAGAGGAGTACAAGTTACTTAAGGCCGACCTATCTGTTTTCTACATGTTACACCTTCATTGGAGAATGTAACTTATTCCTTGGCTGACACAAAGGAATCCATGAGCTTGAAGATGATATATATACATGTAATAGATGCAAAGGAAAGTAGTTAGCATAATTCATGAGATCTATAGTTTGGAATTCTCTTCGAAGAGGCACTTTATTACCATATCTTTCTTTTCTGTAATCAGGCCAGTGAACCCTAGTTTGTAAGCCCGCCTATTGCCGACATGTTAGCATTTTGGATCTTTGAAATATTAAGTATCTAAATCTGCATCTGTATCCTATATTTGAGTTGCTTTCATTGTGTTTACTTTTGTTGCACAGCCTAGACAGTTCACTTTGTGGACCCTCCTAACCATGACTGCACCAAGTGGTATCAAAGCAAAGTTTGAATCCTTTGGGAGTAAAGTTTGTGAAGGCATTCTATAAGATCTTGTTGTGAATAGATTTCCAAACCTGAGGCAGACTACTTGTGTTGTCAACTGATCACCAATTGTGAGGTAGTTATCACCTTGTAGCCCGATCGCCAAATTTGAGCTAGTTACACTTGATCCTAGGAAGAGATGCTGCCGAGGAGAATATTGTTGTTGGTACTATGGCTGGAAGAATAGATGAGATGATGGAGATGATGGAGATGATGGAGATGATGAAAATAATGTGAGTTTGATTGGATGTTGTTGAATAAGATAGGCGAAGAGGACTTAACCCTAGACCTAATGTTGAAAGTGATCTGATGAAGAATTTTAGTTCGCTGATCAAAATGAAGAAACCCTAGAAGAAGAGAAAGAATCAGATCAAGTAAACATGTTGAGAGCTATTTCAAATATTGGAAAGAGACCTAGAGTGGTTGTACCAAACTATACTGGCAATTTGAATCCAAAGGAATTGATTAACTGGATAAATGACTTGGAGGAATACTTTAAATATGAAGAAACTGAAGATTGGGAGAAGGTGAGATTTGCAAAGACTCGGTTGAAAGGACATGCTTCTATTTGGTGGAAAGTTTAGTTGGATAGAAATAGGAGAGGAAAAGAAAAGATTATAAAATGGGATAGAATGGTGACAAAGTTGAAGAACCAATTTATACCTATTGACTATGAGTTGGAATTGTTGAAGAGATTGCAAAACCTGAGACAAAACAAGAAATCTGTGAAGGAGTATACTGAAGAATTTTATAAGATGATTATAAGGATAGGACATAGTGAAGCAAGCAAAGAGAAAGTGGCAAGATACATAAATGGATTGAGATTAAACATTCAAGAAGAACTGAGTTTGGTGAGCATGACAACAATAGAGGAAGCATATCAGTTTACCCTAAAAGTTGAAGAAAAGTTGAACATGAAGCATGAGCAGAGACAGAGAGGTAGAGAACGTAAATTTTAGAGAGGTAGAACATTTTCCAGAGGGGAAAGATCATATGCAAAGCAAAAAAGAAAAGATAGCACATTCAAGAAGGAAGAGAGATAGTAATACATACTGGAGAGATGATAGAACTTTCTACCATAGAGGGAAAGTTTATTCTGGACCAGATGCAAATCAGGAGGTAAATTTTGTAAGGTTATAATTGATAGTGGTAGTTCTAATAATTTGGTTTCAAAGGATATGGTGACTAAGATGAACCTGGAGAGATTGAAAGGATTCAAGATGATCATAAGGTACTAGTGAGTGAACAATGTTTGGTAAATTTTCATATTGGATCTTATCATGATGAAGTATTGTGTGATATTATGCCTATGGATGTATGTCATATATTGTTGGGTAGAACATGGCAGTATGATAGAAAATATATATATGACGAGAGAAAGAATACCTATACTATAACATCAAATGGAAAGAGAATTACCTTGATTCCTTTGGAAGATGAGCCTTAAAGTAAAGTGTGTGGAAATGTTAGAATCTGTTTCGTTGATGGAAGGAAATTTTTGGATGGTTTGAGACATGAGAATATGTGTTATGCTTTGATCCCTAAGAAGCCTGGAACCCTAAGGATAGAGACTAAAGAATCACAACCAGAGGAGATAACTAAATTGCTGACAGAGTATGATGACATCATATCATATAATGTACCTGAAGGATTGCCACCAATCAGGAGTATCAGTTATCACATGGATCTTATACCTGGAGCTAGTTTGCCTAATAAAGCAGCACATAGAATAACACCAGCAGAGAATGCAGAGTTGAATAGATAGATACAGTAGTTGTTGAGGAAAGGTTTAATCAGAGAAAGTTTGAGCCCTTGTGTAGTACCTGTAGTGTTAGCACCTAAGAAGGATGAAGAATGGAGAATGTTTACAGACTCTAGAGCAATCAACAAGATCATAGTCAAGTATATATTTCCATTGCCTAGGATGGATGACATTATGGATTGTTTGAGTGGAGAAAAATATTTTACAAAGATAAACTTGAAGAGTGGATACCATCAAATTAGAATCAGAGAAGAAGATTAATGGAAGACTACTTTCAAGACAAATGAAGGATTGTATGAATGGTTAGTGATGCCTTTTGGATTGACTAATGCACTGAGTACTTTAATGAGATTGATGAATGAAGTCTTCAAGAAATTCTTAGGTAAGCTTGTTATTGTATATTTGGATGATATTCTAATTTTTAGTAAGACAAAAGAGGAACATTTGTGGCACCTGAGACAAGTATTGTAGAGGTTCAGAGAAGAGAAATTGTTGATAAACATCACGAAATATAGTTTCATGAAGGAAGAATTGGTATACTTGGGATTTGTGATTTTTGTGGAAGGATTGAAGATGGACCCTAAGAAAGTTAGAGAAATTGTTGAATGGCCAACACTTGAGAGTATCAGAGAAGTCAGATCATTTCATGGATTAGCTAGTTTCTACTGGAAGTTCATTAAAAAATTTAGTTCAGTATGCACACCTATGACAGAGACAATGAGAGGTGATAGAAAGGACTTTAAGTGGACATCAGGAGAAAATAAAAGCTTTGAATTGTTGAAGGAGAAAGTGACAGAGCAACTAGTGTTAACATTACTAGATTTCACTAAAGTATTTCAAGTAGATTGTGATGCAAGTGGAAATACAATAGGAGCAATGTTAAGTCAAGAAGGTAGACCAGTAGCATATTTTAGTGAGAAATTGAATGATGCAAGAAGAAGATATTTAGTTTATGATTAGGAATTCAATGCCATAATTCAAGCCTTGAAGAAGTGGAGACACTATTTGTTGCCTAAGGAATTTGTGTTATATACGGATCATCAAGCTTTGCAATATCTAAACAGTCAAGGGAAGCTGAATTAGAGACATATGAGATGGGTAGATTTCATGTAGAGTTACACCTTTGTACTGAAGCATAGGACTGGGAAGTCAAACAAAGTTGCAGATGCTTTGAGTAGAAGAATGAATTTGCTGACAGAGATGAGAGTAGAAGTGTTAGGTTTTGAAGAGTTGAAGTGTATGTATGAAGAAGATCTTGATTTTGTGAAACCATGGAAAGTATTCAAGGAACCTATTGTGACAGATAGAAGTAAGTGGTTGGATTATTCTGTTCAAGAGGATATGTTGTTCAAAAGAAATTAGTTCTGTATACCTAGGAGTTCAATGAGAGATAATTTGATAGAGGAAAAGCACAGTGGTGGATTAACCAAACATTTTGGAATTGACAAGACAGTGGCTTTGGTAAGTGAACATTACTTTTGGCCTCAGATATATAAGGATGTTAGAAAGTTTGTGTAGAGTTGTAGAATTTGTCAAGTTGCAAAAGGTAGTAGTCAGAATACTAGGTTATACAAATCTTTGACAGTCCTAGAGAGACCTTGTGAAGACATAAGAATGGATTTCATATTGGGATTACCGAAGACACAGAGAGGACATGATTCTATATTTGTAGTGGTGGATAGATTTTCAAAGATGGCACATTTCATACCTGTTGATGATGATGATGAGTCATAACAACATGCATAAAAATTTGTACATCAAACCTTTATTATCTTGTAAAGTACAATCAACTTAAGATAAGTTGATGACTCCAAGTCTCTGTTGATCAGGTCATGATTGTCTGACGTTACTCAGAGGTTGATGTGACATTCTGTTTTCCATTTCAAGGGGTTTTACATTTGTCTTGATGATCAATATTGTTCTGTTTCCTGTAAATTTACTCCACAAAGAGATTATTTCTACTCTATTTCTAAAGATAATGATGTATTTGCAAGTTTGATCAATTCTTCTAATTATTGATCATCATGAACCTGTTCTTTCTTCTACACAGTATATTTATTCAAATGATGTGTCTGTAAATGGATATTTGCATGTATCTCTTGGATATTTGTATGAATTTGCATGATATTTGTCAATTTAACATGCTTTTACTCTAAATATGCTATGTATTTCAAATTATCTATGGGATATCGACATATTTCATGTTATTTGCTTCTAATTCTATATTATTTGCAATTATGGTGATGAATTGTTATGAAATTGAAAGAAATTTAAAAGGATGCTTCTAATTTTGGTGAATCTTTAGCCATTGAACCACATACATACAAGATACATTCATGAGGAGAAGAAATCAAACCATATTGTCACCAGGATGTTCCACAGCTAGATATGGATGATGCTAACTTCAAAGGATAAGGAATGAAAACAACACATGTAGACTGACAAGCACTCCAAGGGATGCAGCTAATCAATGCGTGTATCAAGATTTCAAACATAGATTACTCAAAATTTATGATGATTTGTAATCAAATTGTCTTCTCTTTAATTCAGTATGCATAACATGTACATTTACAACAACTTTGAAATGAGTCCTGATATTTCAGCAATCAAATTTCAATTAAGTTTCCGAATGTTCAAAATATGGCACCCCTGCACCTTTTATAGAATAAGGTGAGGGAGCAGTTACAAATGACCTACGCTCAGGATTTGTCAATTAAGATCTATGGTCAATAACAACTCTTGACTCAATCAACCTTTCCTCGTGGCACAGGTTGCCAGCTGGCAACCATCTAGATGACCCATTACCTTATGAATGCCTTGTGCATATGTCTTCTTTGTGATGCATCTTCAATCATGCTTCGGGCTCTTCCTCTTTATCTTCTTCTTCTTCATCATGATCATCATCCTCATTACTTTCTATATCGCTATCACCCTGATGAACATCATCCTATATATGGACCTTCATTGCCGTCCTGATATTATCATAGGCTTGTACTATTTTATCTACCTCCCTGCCATCTTGGGTTTTGGCTTTCGTTATGGCATGCTTATGAGACTGGAATTTAGCTTTGATCGCATCCAGCTTACCCTTTTTGCTGTTTAAAGTCTCATTGTAAGTCTCCACCCTGACCTTTACTCTCATGATCTTATTCATCACCTCTTCCGTCAGGTGGGTGAGGGGGTCATCTGCCACCGGCTGAAAATTATCATGCAGTGCCTTGATGGCAAAGTCTGCATCTTGGTTTTCAATCTTCCCCTCTACTTTCCCTTCCAAAGCTTCCAAGATCTCTGCTTCATCTGCCATCATGTTGTGCAACTTTATACTGATATCCCTGAGCTTGCCATTGCATTTCTTCAGGATATCACATTTGAACCTGATATCTTCATACCATATGTCTATTAGCAGGGCAGTGTTATTATTAAGCACTCCATTATTTATTAGGATCTGAGGATCAATCCTCTTCATCTCACTCAAAGTAGTTAGGTCTTTCTCCAATTGGAATGACCGTCTCCCTGTTTCATTTTGCATTTTATCTACTTTTCTCTTCAAACTGCTTAAAGAATTCCACCTCTATAAGGAGGTTCTCAAAACTTCCTCAGCTCCTGTGAGGGCTGATAGCATCCACTTTTCCATAATCATGGCTTCGTGTTTCATGAGGTCCAATTTGTTGACCTCCTCCTAAGATATGATAGTCAATGGGACTGCTGAATCAACTGGTGTACTATCAGGGTTAATCAACCCCTTTATATATGAATGCAGCTAAGCAATGTGCTCTTTATGCTATTTATTTTTCTCTTTCTCCTTTTTTACCCTTTGGGTCAAAGAATCAATGATGTCCTTCCCTTCCTGACCCTCCTGGTCTTCGTTAGGAAAACCTAAATCAACAGTTGTGATTTGGAACTCTACAAGGGTGATCTTTCCCTTCTCTTTCTCTATAGTGGGAAGTACTACTTGGGTTGTCCTTCTGCCTGTAGCAGGATCTCTTCTAATAGCTGATGTCAATCTGGCTTTCCTCTTGGGCTTCATTATTGTCTCTACAAATAGGGTAGAAACATGAAATTCTTGAATTTTAGACCCTCCTTCCATACCTATTTCCCAGCCACTGAGGTACTTCATCTTTGAATCCCTGACGTCCTTTGTCATCACCATGTCTGCCATCATCTCCAGTATCTATTTCTATTCTAGGTAGAGAAGGCGACTTCCTAATTTCTTCCTCATGGAGTTCCTCATGAGGGGGATCTTGTTGCATCTCCTCTTGTTGAGGGGATTCCTTTTGTAGGGGAGGATCCTATGGAATGTCTACATGATGATCCTGCACTCCCTCTTTCAGAGTCTCATCCACCTTAGTGTTTTGCTCATCTTGAGGCATATTAACATCTGTGGCTGATGTCTGAGTGTTTGGCCTTGGTGCATCACCCTAATCTTGGGTCACATTTTGTTCCGTACCTGATGCACTGATATCCTGTGTCTTAAGGTCCTCATGACCTGATTTATCTTTTTCTCCTATATCTCCTTGAGTCTGGGCGGCATCATCACCTGATGTATCTTTATCACCCCTGCCCTTTTGTTGGACTTCCACTATCTTTGGCTCAGCGGGTATCTCATGTTGTTGCTGGCCCATATCCAGAGCATTGCTCTCTTCTCCTACCTGCTTGGCTAATTCAACTTTCTCTGTCCTATCAGGTGCACCTGCCTTATCTTTGCGGCTTACATCCTCCCTGTATGTCAAATCTATAACTATAGGGCTAGTCACCTGATCGACCAATTTGTCAAGCCCGATTTGCTGGGCTGCCCTTTCTGGGCTACTTTCCTTTTCCTCCTGAGTTGTTTGCTTTACCTCCTCCAATACCGCCATCTGTACTAATGGGGTCCCATGTGGAGTCATGCGGGTACTAGAGGCGAGAGTCTCCATTCTCTGAGAAGCTACATTATGCACTACTTCATCATCTGATAGGTCCATGGTGTCCTCCAAAGAGAAAGGACCACCTTGACCTGCCTTGGAAGCGTCTTTTGCTTGTTCCTCTGCTCTCTCAGTCTTAAACTGGATTATAGTGGGAAGTGGCACATCATGTTGCAGCTCCTTCCTAAATTCTTCACCACCAGCTCCTCTTAATAAAATGGGATTAGCCCTCATATCACCCCGCATAGATATTCTTTGCTTCTTGGGTGGTGATGTCAGTGGCAGTGCCCTCCTCTTCCTTCTGACCATCATTGGGTCATCACTTGCAGGCTCTTTTTCTATATGTACCTCCTCAAAAGGGATATCCTCTTCTACATCATATTGTGAGGTTTGGCCTTCTTCTTGTACTTCTGCAGTTTCTACAACTAGCCTCAGGATTCTCTTTGTCTTTGGTTTATCCATCAGAGGCGGTGCAGATGATGCAAACGCTTGTCCTGATGTTGATGCACCTGCAACTGGTATGGCAACCCTTTCAATTATCACCCCTTTAGGCTCATATTTAGTTTTATTTCCTCTAGGGGGACCTTTCCTCTGTTTTTGGGTAGGTAGCCTTTCTCCATTGGACTTTCTCTTCTCATTGAGGAAGTCATCATACTCCACATCAGTTAATTCTTGCCTTTTCTTCTTGGCATCTACAGTAAGGGCCACACCCCTTTTCTTCAATCTATTTATTTGCTCATCTACCCATGCTTGGGTTAACTGCAGCACCCCACCTGTAAACTAATACAAGGAAATATCCTCTGGCTATGTTAGATTAGGGGCTGAGAGGGTGTCATTGTAAACCTTCTTGTCTTCATATTCATTTGACATCATTTTTCCATCATCTTTCTTCAGTTGTACTGGCATTGGGATGCAGTCATATGTCCTTATCTAATTCAAGGTGAGCCTCTGGTATTTTCTTCTTCTCACCTCAGCTTCATCCTCACAATCTGTCCAGAAATCCTCCAGATGTTTCTGGTGAATAGGCTTTCATGTTATTTTCTGCATCCTGCCATAAGGGTCATAAGATCTAGCCAATGGAAATGGCTGCAGATACATCATTTTTAGGCCTCATATTACATGTTCTATGCTCTGTGAATCTAAGCACATATACCAGCCCATAGACACTAGAAAGAGTACTAGAGGTATCTTCTTTTGTGCTTTATATGCCTCCACTATGGTAGACACTTGTCTAAGAAACTCCATCAAGACCACCCCATCAGTAGGGTACCTTGGTAGCATAAGGGGCTATTCTACAAATCTTTCTATTCTTAAATAGGAGAAGGCGGCATACTAGATGAACCAGGCCCCATGTCTGTAAACAACTTCCTGAGCCTCCATGCTCAATCTCTTGGTTTTGTCTTCCTCCATTGTTCTGACTAGATGCATAGAGATTGCATCATTCACCAATTTTTAATCTAGGAGGTAGTTCTTTCTCTGTAGCTGAGGATAGTGATCCCATATGTGGGCATCATCTACATCACCACCAGCCTTGCCCACTGTAGTCAATGCATCAAAGGTTCCCTTGTAGGCACATGAGTACACAACATATGAGGTCATGTGGAATGAGCATTCCTAACCTCCCAGATTCTTCATCTCTTCATCCAATGCATCACTGATGACCTTGGCCCATAATGGCTTGTTATCTGTATAAAGGACCATCTGGATGATTCCAAACATCTAATTCTTAAAATTTTCAGCATGAGGCATACCTGTCATCCTGCTGAGCAGGGCAATCATGTACTGGTACTCATCATCAAAATCAAACTTATACAAGTGTACGGGCAGTTTAGCTGAGGTAGTGTAGGTGTTGCTCTTTGACCTCCACTGGTACATCCTCTTCCTTGCATGCTTCTTATTGTTATTATACTCTATCTCTAGTTTATGTAGATCCAGACTAACCACCTTCTTTCCAACTAGCAGGTTAAACGTAGAGGTGATGCCCTTAATTGAAAAGTTAGCATATACCCTTCCATGTTTCTCCACCTGCCTGGTTTGAGGGTTATAGTTCCTGGTGCATTTCACTACCAGCTATGGGGTGTCCATGGTATATGGGAATCTGGCTGCATGTCACATTCCTGAGACATATATTGCATCTAGAAGGGTATTGTCTTTATCATGATCTATTATGGTGGACCATACCACCATGTCTGTATCTCCTTGGTGAGTGTCTCCAATGATGTCATACTTGAATTGTACCCCTTCAGGCTGAACAAACATCGGTTTAAGAAATTCTGAATCAGACCTGTTCCACCTAAGATCTGCCATGGGCTCCTACAATAAACATGCCTTGTCTTTCCATACGATATCTATATGCGTTCATACAACATTATATATCTCTACAGCATCATGCATACTCTATTTATCATCTTTACTACATCATGATGTGCACACTTACAAATTCAAACCACAAGAAGGAAGCATACTACCTGAATGTGCAAAAAATGACAACAAGAGGGTTTTCAATTACTTACCTGATAATGCTTTCCTCCTGAGTTAGATGGGTGATTATGGAAAAAGGGTCGCAAATGCTGATGATTGCCCGTCCCATTACACTGCAAGCTCTAGTCCATTCACAAGTAGCTTGTATGAGGGTTTGACTTCTCTGCTCTGTAATTTCTCATTTTTCGCAAGTTAAATGAAAATAACCTTGGAAAGATACATTTAAACACATCTGTAGGGTGAATTAGGGTAAAACTGAGTCGGGATGGCTTAATCCCTTGATCTTCTGTAGAGAATCCATGGATGATGCCAAGTGTTTGAATTGTATTCACAATCGATGGGAACCTATCTACTGCATTTATGTGCATTTAATGTCAGGAAATGAGGGGTGATCTTCGAAAGATCAGGTGATATTCAAAATATGACCCCCTCTGGATAAAATGACCCCCCGCCTTTGAGCAGCAAAACTAATGCAAAGGAATCGAGTGATGTGGTCAACGTTGACCACATGTAAATCGGGTCATGAATTTAAGATCAGGGGATATTTAAAATATGACCCCCGCAACAAAAATGACCCCCCTGGAAAAGATCAAGGTGACGTCACCATGTTGATGACCTTGTTTAAGCGTTATGTTGTAATGACGTCACCGTCATGTTATTGAATATGGTGGGCATCAGATATATACCTCCGTGGGGTAAAATAGAATGATGACTTCATCACCAGGATGATATACTTTGTTCTTTGGGTTTTGATGACATCATCATCATATTGGCATAGGGTGACATTTTGTGATGAGGGTGATATTCGTAAGATGACGGATATTAAAAATATGACCCCCGCGAAATATATGAAATCGTTTGGCAAACAGATAATAGCTACTACGTAAAATTAACGTCCAGACTCTGTGGACCAAGAGATTATCAGGTGATAAACTTATATCAGGGTGATATTATATAATGTGACTAATGTTTGAAATATGACCCCCCTCCTCAGAATATCAGGTTTGACTGAAACTTTGACTTAACATAACTTTCTCCCCTTAGAGAATTTTAGGGTGATCCAAAAGGCAAACCTGCTTGGAATTTCATGAACTTCCCAACCATGAGGTTAATAATATGAAATATTGCCTTTGACAAATGACCTCATCATGGTGACCTATCTACCCCCTGTAGGGTTACTTGCATGACTAATTTTACCAGACCACCCAAAGCAGAAAAACAACAAGCCAAAGCAGCAAAAAAAATTTGGGTCCCTGTTTTGTTGAGTCAAAATGGGGCGTGTTGTGTAACCACATAACAATACCTTGCAAGAAGACAAGTGATGCAGTTCATGTGGCTGACCTATTTTTCAAGGAGATTATGAGATTGCATGGATTACCTAAGTGCATAGTTTCAGACAGAGATATAAGATTCCTTGGATACTTTTGGAGGACACTTTGGAAGAAGATGAAGACAAACCTAAAGTTCAATTTAGCATTTCATCCACAGACTGATGGATAGACAAAGGTAGTAAATAGGAGTTTGGGTAACTTGTTGAGATGTTTGGTTGGAGAGAAGGTAGGAAGTTGGGATCTCATTCTATCACAAGCATCATTTGCATACAATAATTCAATGAATAGGAGCACATAAAAGACACAACTTAAGATTGTGATAGGAACTAACCCTAGAGGAGTAGCAGAGTTGATAGATATCAGTATAGAGAGTAAAAGAAGTGTAGAGACAAAAGAATTTACAAGACACATGGAGACAGTGCATAATCAAGTTAAGAAGTATTCAGAGGAGGTGAACAGTAAGTATAAGGAGCAAGCAGAAGAGAAGAGAAGACACAGAATTTTCAAAGGGAGATGAGGTAATGGTATATTTGAGAAATGAGAGATTTCCAGTAGGCACCTATAACAAGTTGAAGATGAAGAAGTTTGGACCTTGTAGGATACTTAGAAAGTTTGATTCAGGAAATGCATATGAAGTGGAGCTACCAGAGACATTGGGCATATCACCTATTTTCAACATGGCAGACCTATATCAGTATCATGAAAGAGAGTTCAGTGATAGGATTGGAGAAGACTTGAAGAAGCAGTTACCACAGCAAACACTAGAGCAGATTGAAGACATCTTAGACAACAAAATTAGACGCAGTACCAGAGGAAAGCAATACAAGGAATATTTGGTAAAGTGAAAGGCAGACCGAAAGAAGATTCATCTTGGATTTCTCAGACTGAGGTGGACCGTCTTGGTTTCCCTCTAGCCCCAGCAAAGTGAGGGACTCACTTTTTCAACAACCCCGTGTGTCTAATGCAAGAGCATCCCACGTTGTAGAGCAATCTTGCATCAACCAAAAAAATTGCATTCTTTCTTTATTTCTTTCATTTTCCAGTTCAGAAAATTAGAAGTACTTTCAGTATTTTGTACTGCATTTTACCGTGTTTGCATTTTAGAGCTTGCGGAGTAGGACTTAGCATCTAGACATCATCATGCACATCATATCCAAAATTCAGTTCATTTGGATTAGTTACCAGAAAGTTATCGCTCTCAAAAGATCAATTGTTTTCTCAGAATAGAGCATTCAGAAAGTCTCAAACAATTAGCTGAAGGAGAAGGCTTGTGGAGCACTTCCATGACTTGCAAAGCTAAATTAAACATCATTCAAGGTACTTTGGGACATGGCCAACCTTCCCTAAGATCCATACCTTGTTTCATTCACTTGCAGAGGAGTACAAGTTGCTTAAGGCTGACCTATCCATTTTCTGCACGTTACACCTTTATTGGAGAATGTAACTTATTCCTTGGCTGACACGGAGGAATCCAAGAGCTTGAAGATGATATATATACATGTAATAGATGCATAGGAAAGCAATTAGCATAATTCATGAGATAGATAGTTTGCAATTCTTTTCGAAGAGGCACTTTATTTCCATATCTTTCTTTTATGTAATCAGCCCAGTGCCCTAGTTTGTAAGCCCACCTATTGCTGGCATGTTAGCATTTTGGATCTTTGATATATTGGGTATATGAATCTGCATTTGCATCTTATATTTGAGTTTCTTCCGTTGTGTTTACTCTTGCTGCATGGCTTGGATGGTTCACTCTGTGGACCCTCCTAACTGTCACTACACCATCCAATCAATTTAGGTGGATAGATGAGTTTTTCTTTGTCCTTGGGGAATCATTTTACCACTTTGTCATATGCCTATCCCTTCCCCACCTCTTTTTAACTACCCACAAGCATGTAAAGCATTGTAAATTGTTGAGAAAAGGCAATTATTTTGAAAAATCAATTAATGACTTTATTTATGTCAATTTCTTGGTTGGTTAGTTTAGGTTTAGAGTAGTTTTTGTTTTGGTTTTAAGTTTCCTTTCAATAAGTGCTCTTGCATAGGCTACATCCTCATTAAGAGGTTGTTTACCTCATTGTTTTTGTGTGTTTTCTATTTAGTTCTAGAGGCATGCTCAATTTTGTGTTGGTTTGGCCCATCCCTATTCATTTATTGCAGTCCCCCTTGACTCTATGCCTAATGGATTGCATAGGCCACTAGTTCTCATTGTATTTAGTAGGAAAACACCCCTGCAAAGTCACCAAAATGTTGTCATATTTTAGTCCCAGGCCAAAATAGCCCAAGAATTCCCTAAATTCTACAAAATTGTTGTAAATTTTCCTTCAATATATCATAGGCCTTTCGTGTGTTTTGCCTTGTGAAATTCCCCCCCAAAATCCCAAAATTTCTAAGTTTTTTGGTCTTATCCTTTTTTGCCTTATCAACAAACTTAAAAGCTCACAAACTAGCAAGTTCGTCGATCAACAGGTTCGTCGATTGGCAAAATGGCCGATTAGGCAAAAAGGAGAAGATGAGGCAAAAGATAAAGAATTATTTTTCTAAGGCAAAAGAAGGCAAGTGGGAAAGATGAAGTTCCTATAGCGAATTAACCGATTCGTCAACTGATAGGTTCGATGACAAGCCAAATCACCAATTGGGTGAACGAATGAAAGGAAGTCAACAAAAGAAGAAAGAAGACAAAAGTTAAGTTTATTGACAAACTTAATGGTTTGTGAACTGCCAGGTTTGCCAAGCAAGAAGTTTGCCGATAAGCATTTTTAGTGATAGGATGGGATGAAAGATCAAGTGCAAGACAAAGAGAAAAAGTGCAAAAGGTGAGGAAAAATGGGCTACGTGAAGGAATTGGCAAAGTTGGAAGTTCACGAACCACCAGGTTCGCCGACCAAGATGTTTGCCGATAGAAGAAGTTGGCAACAAAGAAACGGAGATAAATCGATGGATCGGCGAGTTCACGAAATTGTGAACTCGGTAATTGGTTCACGATTTCTTAGGTTCACTGATAGGGCAATTGCCGATATGGAGCTCGATGACATAAAGTGAAAACTAAAATGTCAAAGAAGGCACCAAAGTAAATTAAAAAGTAAACACCTTTAAAGTGTTGTAAAAGCTTCCTGAAAGATGCAATTTCCTAGGTACCTAAAATCACGCCATTATTGTAGGATGAAGCAAGTGGATAAGTACCCAAACATTAATGTTGCAAGCCAAGGTTGGATACAGGTGGTTGAAACAGTGCAAACCTTCAAATGCACAAGTACCTAAATTTAATGAGGAGGATTAAGTGTTTCAATGGCCAATACCTTGCATATCCTTTCATTTCCAGAGATGATGCACAGGGCATGGGCACCCTTCCAATTGTGCAGATTCTGATAGGGCCTCTGAGGCCAAATTTAATGCAGCATGGGCAAAGCATGTTGACTGGTTTTCTCACGCCCAGTACTGCATAGTGAATTGTAAAAGCTATATATGCATATGTAAAAGATGTATTAAGGGTTGGTTGTTCTCTTGGGTCATTACATGGGTAGAGGGATTCTTTTACAATAGCAAACCTTGTGATATCTTCTAGAAATGAGTGGATTTTATGCATTGTGCTCTATTATAAGCCTTTGACATATCTATTTTTCACTCACCCATGAATGGGAGTTATCATTTTGTGTTATATCTTTTGTGTAATGGATATTTCTTCTTTTGTAATGGCTTTCTAGCCTTCATGATCAATATAAACTATTATTTTGCCTCTCTCTAAATATTTACATTATGTTTATTTGAAGATGGTAGGCTTATTCTATGGATAAATGGGTCCCTTTTGCAGCTATGGTCTTCTACACTAACCTCTGTGATAGCTTCTATGAGTTTGTGTGAATTCTGTTTCAATTTTGAGATCATTGTTGTGTTAATTTAGGTTCAACTAAACACTAAATTTGGGTGCATCACCATTTTTTTTTGTATTACTTCATCCTTTTTTCCTTGGTGATCAGTAGCATAGGTTTAGTTATTTTTTCTTTGAATCTTAGGTTCAGAAGAAGGAACTAGCCTTCTCTAGAGGTTTGGTCTCATTTGCAAGGTCCCACACCTTGAGACCAATCCCATGTTTCACTGAGTTTATTGGAACTGCCAAAAGCTTCAACAACAAGGTGCAAATTCAAGTGATAACAATTCCTTATAGTAAGAAGTGAAATTGTGAACTTGAATTCTATGCATGGGAAGGTGACTAAATTATGTGAATAGCATCTTAGATGAAAGATCATTCGATTTATCACTATGTATCTGATTGTTAGAGAATTGTCTTTGCTCTATATGTGAATATTCGTCATTGGATGACATATGGTATGATTGCAATATGCATTTTCTACTTTTGTTATTTTCTATTATTAGAGTTAGAAAGAGCATGGACGGGTGTCGAATATGGAACTATAGAGAAGGGTAGGTTCCTAGTTGCAACCTGTTGATGGTGGTTTTAGCACACAACAATACAGATGAAATACTAGGGTATCTCACCTCTCTTGAAAAAGGTATCCTATCCTAAATAGGATCGCCCCAAGGTTTATACAGCTAGATCTTAGCTTGCAGGAATAACTTCAGTGGAATGTATTAGTTGTACCAACTAAGGGGACTTACATGTAACTGATAAGGTTTGATGAAACTATAACAGCAAAAGGTGCAAAACCCTATGGAATTCTCAGCAGATTTGGAATATGATTGCTGCTCAAAAACCTAAACCTATCAATTGTTTATAAAGAAAATGTAAAAGGATAAAGGGTTCATAAAGAAGGTGAAATCCTAAGTGAGAATCACAATGAAGGAAATGTTGTTGATAGACAAATGCTTTTAATAAACCACTTTCCACTTCACCAGGCTGTAGAAACCACAATTTTGTAGAAAATGATGCAATCACCAAAGGAATCTTAAGATTGTCAAATCACATTCATTCATTAAATACCCTAACAATGGTGTAATTTAACCCATGAAATGTAATCAAACTGAATTCAATAGAAGGGCCCAGGCTAACTATGCATAGTAACTTACAATCAGCAAGTACCAATAGTATGGACCAAAGCACTCATTAGATATCTTCAACACTCACTCAACATTGCAATAGCACATTTAATTAATTCTAGATTTGAAGTGAACCATGAAAACCAAAATAGACAACACAATACACAAATTTTAGTAACCTGCAAAGCTTGCTTTGTATTAATCAGAATTTTGGCATAGTCTCAACAATTCACTATCAAGAGTTTGTTACAATGAGGAAAAGGATGGACCTTTTTATATAGGAGGCACCATACCAAGTTTTTGATGGACGGTGGAGATTATCTCAACACCAAGGGCCCATATTTACATTACATTAAATGAGATACTATAGTTTGTTACATTTTCATGTTTACATTTGTCCTGATGGAAAAAGATGAAATACAGCCTCAAAATACATTGAATATAAACAAAATGAATACCCATTTGGCTGTACAAGACAAAGAGCCAATTTTCAAGAAAAGATAAAGTCATGTGACCCACAAAAACTGTAGCTAAAGTGGAGTGATGGGATTTCAAATTCTTGCTAGAATATTCTACTAATCCTTATCATCTAGGTTGACTTTACTCTTCTCGGCTTCTCTGTTGTTGTATGTTGTAAGAGCTAACAATGTTGGATTTATATTGGTTGGATCTAGATCCTTGATATAATCTATTCTAAACCTTAGCCAGTCAACCTCCTGTGAAAACTTGTAGTACACTGCATCTCTTGATCTTCTATTTCTTTTAAATTCTACAAATATAGCTCAGAGATCACTAAATTTCTCTAATTTTCTAATCATATTAAGAGGTGACTCTCCGTGAATAATATGATGCAGCTTATCTTTACATTCTTGCATATTTACTGGGCCAGGTCGTCAAGGTCAGAATTTGTACATGCCCTCAATACATCATTTATTTTATAAACCACCTCCATAATCTAGGCTCTAGCCATACCAAAAGAATCTCTGGCCTTATCAAAAACTTCCTTTCTCAGTTCAATTAATTCTAACCATTGCTCAGGCTTATCTAATCTGTCCTAGGTCAAAATGCCTTCTGCTAATAAAACTTCATTAGGAAGATTAGCCATGGACTGCACTCTAGGATGTATATGTGAGTAGTAGTCTTCATAAGTAGTACAATCAGTATTAATTTCTTTCCACTCAGACTTCAAGATGCAAAAATCCTTATGTAATTCAGTTGCAAAAAGAATCACCTCACAACTTTCTACGTAAACTTTATGAAACCATTCATCTGTGGCTACTGCAATAGTCTTAATTTCATCAAAATTTGACAGCTCCTCTTTGGAAAGAAGAGGATTTACTACCTCAGGTTCCCCATCTACATTCATTGGTTTCATCAAGAACTTTATGCAGGCTCAGAATTCTTCATTTTGCTGCCTCAGTTGTTGCTTGGTAAGCTCATATTTGTTCAACCTATTAAGAATGCTAGAGACAGACCCTTTGAACTCTTCAATTTCTTGTTCCTTGGAGGCTGGACCTAGATTTATTGTTGCACCTATGTAATCCTCTAGTCTTATATCCTCCTTATTTGCTTGTGCTGAGGAACTACCACCTCTACAACATGAGAACTGATGTATCCTTATAGATTCTGGACTGGACTTTGGCCTTCTTCTGTTTCTTAGGCTTCTCTAATCTGGCCAAAAAAGTGTCCAAGTCTAAGGACATTATCTCTACCTCAAGAGGTTTATTGCTTAATCTTTGTTGCAACCAATCTAGTGCAGTAGAAGAATGTTTAGGAGAGTCAATATGACTATCTCCCTTATTCAAGGGATTATCCACATTAGTATTCTCCTCCCCCAAGGCCTGATCTGTTCCCCTGTCATCTGACTCATTCTGATCTAGTGTTTGTTCCATCTACTCATCAGGTTCAACATTTTTGATTGGTGATTTGTGTTGCTCCAAATGTTGTAGATTTTCTATTAGGGCATGTTGTGCAACTTCCAAAATTGAATCACTAACCCCTTTGTCAGGACTATCCTCTATGTTTATGATATCTGTAGTACTAGAATCTGTAAGGAGGTTTTGTACAGTATCATCTTTATTTGTATCTTCATGTGAGTCCAACTCTGCACATATTTTCTCAATACTTGGCAGTGAGGGAACTGGAAGAGGTGTAGGCATTGGCACTTTTTTGGGATCGTTGAATGGTTTAGTCAAAGAATCATTAATAGCCATCAAAGAATTAGTTGCAGCAAGAGGTAGATATAATTTAGAAATATTGGCAAATGATGCAAAGCTAGTAAAAGAAGAGGGGGGGAGGAGATGACAGTACAGAAGAGATGGAAAATGGAGTGGAAAGACCAAGGGATGGAAAGGTAAAAGATGGTGGTGACAGGATGGTAGAAATGGGAGGTAGGGATGAAGATGCAAAAGAAAGAGAAATTGGAGAGGAAGCAAGAGCAGGAAGACTTAAGGATGTAATGGCAAGGAAGGTGGAAGGAGCAATAGATGAGATGGGAATAGTAGAAATGGAGGGCAAGGATGATATGGAGGGAGTAGGTGAAGATAAGATAGTGACAGTTGCAACGATGGATGCAGGAGTGGAAGGAGCTAGCATTGGAACATTTGCACCAATTGGTGAAGCAAGGGAAGTTGTATCCACAACAGAGGCAATAGTAGATGCAGTAGTGGTTGATACCTTTGGCTTCGTTGCCTTTGAAGTCTCTCCTTTTCCACTTGGCATATCTTTTCTTTTTGTCGCTCTTGTTCTAGTAGAGGGAGGGAGTTCTTTCTTTTGTGTTTAGGGGCATCTTTCTTGGCCTTTCCTTTCTCTGCCAAGGGAATAATTTCCTCACTATCTTTGTCAGCTTCTTTAGTTGCTTCCCGTCTTGTAGCATCTTCTAATTTTATGGATTGATCTTCTTCATCACTGCTAACCCTTTCTTATTCTTTATTTGCATAAGTTAGAGCTACCCCATTCTGATTCAAGGTTGCAACTTGAGCTTGTACCCATGCTTTACTGAACCTAATTGGCTCTCTCATTGTTATATCTAGAGAGCTTTCCTTTGAATCTACCAAATTTGGAAATGGAATAGGTTGATTGAATAAAACTTCCCAGGGGCCTCTTTGGATTACATCATTATCATCTACCAATTGGTTTGGAACTCTTATAATGTTAAACCTTTTGATAAAGTCAAGTGACAACCTAGAACATTTTCTCTCTTAATACCTCATAGTCATCTTGATAGTTAGCCCAGAAGTCCTCCAAATGCTCCTTGTGAAATAATCTTTTGCTTACATACCTTTCCATAACACCAAAGGGATCAAAATGTCTCCTTTTATGATAGTAGTGGAGATTCAACAATTGTAATTCTGTATTTGAATGCTCTGCTGCCCCTAGAGTGATGCATGAATAATTGCCCCTTCCTAGAAGTATAGGGAACTTGATTGATGCTATGTGCAAGTGTTTCAAACTCTTTGCATGAGTGAGTAGTTGTCTTGTGAGTTCTAAGAGTACCACTTTATCATTTGGGTACCTTGAGACTTTGTATGGTACCCCAGTGAAACCTTGTATTCTTAAATAAGTGAATTTTTGAAACTAGATATACCATCTTCCATATGTTTGCACAACAACCATAGCCTCAAGAGATATCCTTCTTACCATGTCATTTTGTAAAATCTGAGTAATATACATAGTGAATGCATCATTAACTCTCTTATGGTGTACCAAGGATTGAGAGACTTCTAATTGAGTATAACACTCGTAAACCTTGACTTGACCATCTCCATTGCCAACTTCTCCCAACCTAGATTGTCCAGGATATACTACAGTTTTGGCCCCAAAGCATACACAATATATGAAGTCCATCTGAAGGTTTCATCTGTCCAGATGTTGACAAAGGCCTCATGAATATTGTTACTTAAAATTTGGGCCCAATGTATCTTTTTCTCTCCATGCAAGATTTCCTCAATGTATGCAAACATCCACCCCTCAAATGCAGAAGCAGTGGGCAACCCCATAATCCTACTTAAGAGTGTCACCAAATCTCCAACCTCCTCTTTAAAATCACTTATGTACAGTGTGTGAGGTAGTTTTGACAAGACTGGCCTCTTATTCTTCATCCACCCTTCATTTATCTTCTTTCTACAAGTCTCTGGGTCTTTCTTATACATCTTTTTTGCCTCTTCCTTGTCCACCATAGTGAGCTTTGGGAAAGCAGGGATGTCAAAAATCTCTGCTAAAGACAGGGCACTAAGATCTACCAAAATCTGCCCACCTAGAGCTTGTATAGTCCTAGTGGCCTGATCATAATTGTTAGCACAAGCTACAATTAACTCTAGACATTGTACTGATGTTGGGAAGACAATAGCTTCTGCTATCCCATTTTCTCTAATCTTCCTAGCCAGTGGAGTTGGGTTTGGGCCTAGGACTTTGATCCTAAATTCTCCTATGTCTATATGGCCAAGGTCAGTGTCTCCAATGTTCTGCCATGCTGAGGTGATCTTCATCACTGGGGGGATTCCCTTGAACTCGTATTTCATGTTGACTACATGAGAAGAAATCTAAACTGCAGGACAAGACCTAATAAGTATATCTTGTAGTTTATTGTCCTAGGAGTTCTAGACTTAGGTTTCTAGATAGTTGGATGATTACAATTTATATCCTAAGTCAAGAATTATCAAAGAAAACCACTGTTCATGCCCAAAAACCCTTAAAATTTATTTGAGAAGCTTAAGATATGCATGATATTCCATCTTCTAACATTTACTACACAAACTTACCAAAAGAAATAGTGAAAAGCAATCTAGTAGGCTTTTATGGCCTCACTAGATATGTGCAATAAATGCTAATCTAATGTGCATAATTTCCCAAATTCAAACAAAACATGCAAATTATCATTACATCATGTATCTTATTAAATCTCCTCATAAAACATGCCTTTTCTCCTTAGAAGAATCTTCAAATTTGCTCATTTACACAGTTAACGGAGGTTTGCACCCACAGGACATAGCGGAGCTTTGGCAGGTCATAGGATGTGTACAGAGGGCATGAATTTTAGTGCAATTTCTCTTTAATATCTCCAATGAGGTTTTTGATAGTCAGTGGACATAGCAGAGAAATCAACTAACATGGGATCGACAGAGTTTTTTGTGGGTCATAGGATGTATCCGGAAGGCATTGATTCTAGTGCAAAGGTTATGCAATGTCCTTGGCAGGGGTTAATCGCTTGACGGGATAAGCGAGGATTCATAAGGTCACAGGAGATGTCACATGAAGGACACTTTTAGTGCTAGTGGGTCAAAGCACCTTTGGAAAGGAATTTGTAGGCAATAGGATCTGCGGGCTTTTCAATGCCCACTGGATATGTCCAGTGGTGAGTAGTTTCAGTGCTCTGGTTTATTCAATTTTTAGTGCAAACACTGCTTCAACCTTCATCGGTGGGGTTTTCGGTCTACACCAGGTCGGCGGGGTTTATGCCCCCTACTAGATATATGCAATGAGAAGGATTTTTAGTGCAAGTCGAGAGGTGAGAGTTTCAGTGCAAAGTTATTCTTCTAAATCAACGGGGTTTTCAAAGTTTACCAAATATATGCAGTAGTCAGCAATTTTTGCACATATCTAATGAGGACAAATTTTAGCGCCGACTTAACTCCATATCTTATTGTAGTTGGCAGAGTTCTGAGTGGCTAGGGGATGTGTCTAGTGATGTCTAAATTTAGCGCAAATGCAATGGCATCATGTTTCAACGTTGAGCTCACTTGAATATTTCATTTTACACAAAGTTTGGTTAAGGGTGCCTGCAAGAATCTGGTAATTATAGAATATATCCTTAACAGTTGATTTCTGCATAGTTTCAATTTAGGGTTTCAATGCAGTGTGCCTTAAGTCAAATTTCTAGGGGTTTGAATGCTTCTTACTCTATGATTTTTTCTAAGGCACAAACTAAGGATTTTGGGTGAAGTACTCAACTAAAAACATTCACACCCTTGGGGGGAAACCCTAAACTAGCATACGTACATTTGAATATGTGTTTGTGTTAATTCTTAATTCAAACTCAAAGTCGACAATCCAAAAGATATGAATGAAAACTAACAAAGTAAACAAAAGATCCTAAGCATGGATGTTCAACCTAATTAAAACCCTCAATCCACAACACTAAAATGTAAAAGCAGTGTAATGATGGTGCTGACCTGAAAAATGTAGAACTGGGGAATGGTGACTATGCGCGTTGCCTTCCAATGATAAGAAATTACTTGAAATCTACAGGAACCACCACTAATTGCTTAGAGGAAAGCTTGAAATTGTTATATGTGCTACAGGGATACAAAAATATTGAAGAGTTGAGCACGAAATAGGTTGAAATGGGCAATTCCAAGGATTTTATTACACTGGACAACAACCATTAATGGCAAAGTACGGCAATAGCATGTCACGCACCCGTCGTTTTGCAAAGTTTTGACATTATTTGGATCTTGCGGGAATTTCATCAGAGATCAGACATATCCGGTGAGACATAATTTGAGTGCAGATCTAGTTACTTTCACATTTAGCGCAAAATTCAGATGGATACTCTTTAGCAAATTTTTTGGCACTCATCCAACTAGAGGGGTTTTCATGGTCAACCGGACGTGTCTAGTGAAGGATGATTTTTCGTGCAAGTCTGATGTCTTAAGTTTTTAGCATAGCCTTGTTCATTGAATACTAGTGCGGATATCTGGTGTCATCAGATATTGGCGCAAAGTGCAGTGACAACCTGTTTTAGTGCAAGAGGTCTTAAAGCCTTAAGATTTGGTGACAAAGGGACTTGTCTTGACCTGATCAGATTTCTTTGAAAATTTTTAAGCATGTTTTCACCAAATGAATGAGAATTTGACCCTCTTGTGGACATATTTGACCTTGCAATTTGAACATCACCCCAAAAGGAACTAACAAAAACTAAGCCAAACTTCAAGCAAAACCAGAGAAAGGGGGTCTCCATTTGATAAAATGGGGTGTGTGTGCAAGGCACAACACAACCTATCTAGCTGAACATGGTGTTGGTAATCATTTATGCTTAGGGTTCTAAGTTGGAGCATTTGCAGGCCCTTCCCAAAAATCCAAAGAGTTTTGGCCTCTGCAGTTCTAAAAAATGCAAAAAATTAGTTAAGGTGCAGGTGTCTTTGTATATACAAGGGTTTTTTATATATACATACTGGTGAGATATGCATTGGCGGGTGTAAAATCTCCATTGCCCTTTGAAAAAATTAGTTAGATGCATTTCTGAATGCGTATCGGGCTCTAAATGTGCATATACAAAGGGGGGATCTTTCACAGATTCCTAGGAATATTCCCACTTTGTATATCGGGTTGTATGTAATGGTGCATTGAAAAGTATACAAGGGCGCAGATGCATTTACTACAGTGCTGGAGATACAAGCGAAAAATATACATTGTAGGCATATTCCAGGAAAGATTCGTTGTTTGTATGCAGAGGAAATATACAAAGCAAAATATACAAGGGCGTGCTAATATGCATTTGTTACAGTGCAATGGGGAAGATACATGTGGTAGGGCTCGCAGGTATATACAAACGAGTTTGTATATTTGGCATACAAAGGAAATATACATTTGATGAGATGCAAGTCGGATTCGAAAGGTTCTCCAATCTGGCTGATAAATGAGTTAGAATCCGTGACTTGTATATTTGCTTTTGTATGTGCAACATACAAAATGGAGGTACAAACGAAGACATACAATCCGGACCCGATGAAGATTTCAAGTTGCTTCATAAACATTTGGGGTCCATGGCATGCATGTATATGGCATTTGTACATGCTGATATACAAAGAGGATATGCGAGGAAAGATGATGCAAAGCGGACCCGATAGTTGATTTTCAATTTGTTCTATGATGTTTTGGGGTCTGCCTTGTATGAAGGGTGATTGTATGTATATACAATCCCACATGCATTTTGCATATACAGGGGGCGAAAAGGTAAAATGGTAAAGGAAAAGGGTCAGTGATAGAAACATGAGGTGCCTACGTGGCACGATTTCACTGGCCGATGACTTGGTCAATGTGTTTTGAGCCGTTTATCTCAGTGATGGAATCAGAATCGACGGCTGGTTTTGTCTTTTGCTGCAGCGATAGTTTTCTTTGTTTGCAGCCCATTTTTGAGTAGGAAATCTTCAGATGTTTTCATTGCTGCATCTCGTGAGTAGTTGGAGCTTTAATGGCGGTCCTACAGAGGATGATTGATGGAGTTGATGGGTCAACAACCTGATTGATGAAGAAAATCTTGGAGCGGCAGCTCAAATCCTGAGCGTACCTGCTCCTTCCTCTTTGTCCCTCTGCCGCATTCACTTCTAAGTGTTATTTTGATCATGCATTGTATCTGGCAAATTTTTGATTTACCTTGTAATTAATTTTGCTGAGTACACAGTTTTGGTATAAAAGCCAAACTATATTACTCATTGTGGTTGGTTGGAGATTTGGGCAATTTTGGGGGAAAGATAATGAAATACAGAGCATTTCCTTGCTGTTCTATCTCATTTTGGAGTTTATGTATTGCATCTTTGATGTATCTTGCACATATGTTCAGTTTTAGTGTCAATTTTATATGAAAAATGCTTCTTGCATGTGTTTTGTTGTCTATCTCCACTTGTTGTATGCATCTTTTCTTCTAAATTTGGTTGCTAAGGGTTTTTCAAATTCTAGAATACAGATTTATGTATTGCATACTTGATCTCTAACTTCCATTCAAGGAGTGGATTAAACTGTTTTAGGTTAAGGTATGGAGAAGAGTGTATGTCAGCTGGGATATCTGTAAGTATGGACAGTCAAATACTTATCCTTGGGTGATGTTTGTAAGGCAAGCATCAGTCCTAACCCCTTGAAACTCGAATGCTAGTTGCAAGCCATTCTTATGTATATGTCTATTTGACTCATTGCCCTGAGATAGGCACTGGTCTAATCTTGTGAAGTAGTTATGATCCAAAACCCCTGTCTTGCATCCAAACCATAATTTCAAACCCTTCCATAATTTCAACCTATTAGTTGTAGGAGTAGGATTAGGAAACCCCCGCATACTCTCATTCCTAACCAGACACATATGTCTAAGAATGTTGCCAACCTTGTGATTTGTCACACAAATCTTGGTCCCAAAATGAAAGTATTCTGCCTGTCATTAGAAAGCTAAATCTTTATGTCATTTGGAGAGTAAATGTTACATCTTTATCAAATAGGGACACCCCCCTTGGTGCGGTAGAACCAGAAGTGAAGGGGAGGCAGCTCACGCAACCTCCCGTTTTTGTTGGCCGAATTAGCTTGTGCATAGGAACTGGCAAACCCTCTGCCAATTCGGGAGGTAACAAATTATGGCGACTCTACTGGGGAGACAATGTCATATCCATGAAAGTTTGAGTCTAAAAGATTGAAAAATTAGACCTGGAGGTGCTTTGTTGTAGCAAAGGAAAAAGTTGTATGTGTGACTCTGCTATGGGAGAACCCAGAAAGAAAAAAATCAATCTTCAGCTTCAGCCTATTTGAAGCTCATTCCTCTGCTAAGGAGGTGGCGACTCTGCATAAGAAAGAACCTGATAAGAGGACACTAGAGGTGTTAAATTTGCAGTTGCTGTAACATATCTAGGTATTTGTATAAGTTTTAAAAGTTCCCTATTTGGTGAAATAGCACTGGTTAAAGGGGGAAATATTGGTGACTAGATTGCATACTTTCATGAGAACCTAGTTTGCATTTCAAAAGAAGTATGCAATATTGTTCAAAAGACTCATATAGAGGACTTTAGGAAGGCTAAAATAGCAATTTGTATTTTAAAGGTCTAAGGTCATACTGTGATTGAAAATCTGAGTAGAAAAGAGGGTTGCAGAAACGCATAATGATGTATTATCAGCCCATGAACCCTAGTGAGGTGTCAAATGCAATAATGCATAATAATCAGTCCCAACCATGTAATAAAAGAAGTTTCAGCCTTCACAGATATAAGCCCATAAATTTTGATGGCATTTGTGGCTACCCTAATGCTTTTCCATCTAAAATCAGAAAGTATTTGCCCAAATTCAATGGTGCAAAGGATGAATCAGCTGAGAAACACTTGCAGCAATTTATAAATGTTGTAAATGATTTTGAGATTGACCGTGAAGATGTAGTTATGAGATTATTTGTTCAATCTCTAGATGGAGATGCAAGGGACTGGTTCTCCTATCTTCCAGCTTACTCTGTCAGCTCTTGGCATGATTTTAAATCTGCATTTCTAGATTAATATGGTGAAAGAATTTCTGATTATGCAGTTATTAGTGATTTTATGTATATCCATATTGAAGAGGATGAGTTGATTCCAGCCTTTAACCTCAGGTTTATGAGGGCATTGAATAGAATTCCAGAATGCATGAGACCTAATGATGCATTGTCCCTAGTTGTCTATTTGGGAGCATTTGATAGGAAAATGAGCTATAGATTGAGGGACAAGGAGCCCACCACATTGCATCAGGCATGACATTTTGCAATAGACATTGAAAATAACTGGAGGTATGGTATTCAAAAAGGGTATTTCTCTAAAAAAATTTGCTGCCCTGTAGTCACCAATGTTGATGAGGGATATAGCTTAATTGTTGGAAATGAATGTCAAAGTATTCACACCCCTACTGTCCCAGTTTTTGCATCATTCCAAGTTGATGATGTTTCTGTTATAGAGGAGGAGGTCCTAATTTGCCCAGCAAATGAAGTTGATAATAATAATTTTTCAAATAATATTTGCATTCCAGTCCTAAACAAAGAGCATTCATGTTTAAATGATCCAGTTGTGCAAAGTAGTGATCATATGGATCAAGAGTCAATATCAGTTTCATTAGGAAGCATTAGAGGACTAGAAAATGATGTAGATAGTTCAACTTCAGAGTGCATTGAAGTAGCAAAAATTTTGTATGTGGGGCAATCAGAGATTAAAGATGATAAAGATGATATCTGTGATCAATTCATTGATCAGGTTTGTTCTTCTTATGACTTTAGATTTGATAATGAAAAAGAAATAGATTGTCATGAAGAAGAAATAGAGACTTTTGTAATGAGTGTGAATCCCCTCTATGATGAGCCTGTGGATGCATTTGATGTTGTGAGTTATGACATTCATTGGTGCAAAATTAACCCTCTATTTGAAAATGATAATACTGATTTGCAAATTGTGGATGATAAATGCTTAGCATCAGTTGTTTCAGACATGTGCAATGATGGCTGTGTGGATTAGGTTTTGCTTTCAATGTCAATAAGTGATATGAATTACATTGGGGGTCTCATATTTTCTAAGTGTTTTCAGTTTTTGGATCAGCTGGATATGTGTTTGGTTATATGCAACAGCTAGGTGGATAATGAATATTGCCAAATGCAATATGAGGACATACTGCTTGAGGATCATAACATACATATGTTACCTAATGCTGAAGAATATTATAATGTGTATGGTTATATGTCTGGTTGTAAGGTGCAGAGTGACAGAGGCAGTACTGACAGTGGCAAGTTTTCAGAAATGGTGAAGCATGTAATTGATAGGATCAGCATATGGGCAGATTATTTTAACGTTTTCAGCTGTGGTCGGGATTATTCAATTTGGAATCAGGCATTTGACAGGATAAAATTGTGGTTCTTCCTTTTTGGCTGCCCGGGGCCACCAAAATAATGTTTGAAAATATAATTTATGTGCAGGTTGGTGCAACGGTTGACTTTGTTGCCCAATGCATAAGGCCTAATCTACGAAACCAGAGATTCTGAGGTTCTCGCCATGCCTGCAAGAGGCATGCATCCCCAATCGGAGCCTATGTTGGTAATCATTTATGCTTAGGGTTCTAAGCTGGAGCATTTGCAGGCCCCTTCCCAAAAATCCAAAGAGTTTTGGCCTCTGCAGTTCTTAAAAATGCAAAAAATCAGTTAAGGTGCAGGTGTCTTTGTATATACAAGGGTTTTTATATATACATACTGGTGAATTATGCATTGGCGGGTGTAAAATCTCCATCGCCCTTTGAAAAAATTAGTTAGATGCATTTCTGAATGCATATCGGGCTCTAAATGTGCATATACAAAGGGGGAATCTTTTGCAGATTCCTGGTAATATTCCCACTTTGTATATCAGGTTGTATGTAATGGTGCATTGAAAAGTATACAAGGGTGCAAATGCATTTACTACAGTGCTGGAGATACAAGCGAAAAATATACATTGCAGGCATATTTCAGGAAAGATTCGTTGTTTGTATGCAGAGGAAATATACAAAGCAAAATATACAAGGGCGTGCTAATATGCATTTGCTACAGTGCAGCGGGGAAGATACATGTGGTAGGGCTCGCAGGTATATACAAACGAGTTTGTATATTAGGCATACAAAGGAAATATACATTTGATGAGATACAAGTTAGATTCGAAAGGTTCTCCAATCTAGCTGATAAATGAGTTAGAATCCGCAACTTGTATATTTGCTTTTGTATGTGCAACATACAAAATGGAGGTACAAAGGAAGACATACAATCCAGACCCAATGAAGATTTCAAGTTGCTTCATAAACATTTGGGGTCCGTGGCGTGCATGTATATGGCATTTGTACATGCCGATATACAAAGAGGATATGCGAGGAAAGATAATGCAAAGCAGACCCAATAGTTGATTTTCAATTTGTTCTATGATGTTTTGGGGTCCGCCTTGTATGAAGGGCGATTGTATGTATATACAATCCCACATGCATTTCGCATATACAGGGGGCGAAAAGGCAAAATGGTAAAGGAAAAGGGTCAGCGATAGAAACATGAGGTGCCTACGTGGCATGATTTCACTGGTCGACAACTTGGTCAACGTGTTTTGAGCCATTTATCTCAGCGATGGAATCAGAATCAACGGCTGGTTTTGTCTTTTGCTGCAGTGATAGTTTTCTTTGTTTGCAGCCCATTTTTGAGTAGGAAATCTTCAGATGTTTTCGTTGCTACATCCCGCGAGTAGTTGGAGCTTTAATGGCGGTCCTACAGAGGATGATTGATGGAGTTGATGGGTCAACAACCTGATTGATGAAGAAAATCTTGGAGCGGCAGCTCAAATCTTGAGCGTACCTGCTCCTTCCTCTTTGTCCCTCTGCCGCATTCACTTCTAAGTGCTATTCTGATCATGCGTTGTATCTAGCGAATTTTTGATTTGCCTTGTAATTAATTTTGCTGAGTACACAGTTTTGGTATAAAAGCCAAACTGTATTACTCATTGTGGTTGGTTGGAGACTTGGGCAATTTTGGGGGAAAGATAACGAAATACAGAGCATTTCCTTGCTATTCTATCTCATTTTGGAGTTTTTGTATTACATCTGTGATGTATCTTGCACATATGTTCAGTTTCAGTGTTAATTTTATATGAAAAATGCTTCTTGCATGTGTTTTGCTATCTGTCTCCACTTGTTGTATGCATCTTTTCTTCTGAATTTGGTTGCTAAGGGTTTCTCAAATTCTAGAATATAGATTTATGTATTGCATACTTGATCTCTAACTTCCATTCAAGGAGTGGATTAAACTATTTTAGGTTAAGGTATGGAGAAGAGTGTATGTCAGCTGGGATATTTGTAAGTATGGACAGTCAAATACTTATCCTTGGGTGATGTTTGTAAGGCGAGCATCAACCCTAACCCCTTGAAACTTGAATGCTAGTTGCAAGCCATTCTTATGTATATGTCTATTTGACTCCTTGCCCTGAGATAGGCACTGGTCTGATCTTGTGAAGTAGTTATGATCCAAAACCCCTGTCTTGCATCCAAACCATGATTTCAAACCCTTCCATAATTTCAACCTGTTAGTTGTAGGAGTAGGATTAGGAAACCCTCGCATACTCTCATACCTAACCAGACACATATGTCCAAGAATGATGCCAACCTTGTGATTTGTCACACAAATCTTGGTCCCAAAATGAGAGTATTCTACCTGTCATTAGAAAGCTAAATCTTTATGTCATTTGGAGAGTAAATGTTACATCTTTATCAAATAGGGACACCCCCCTTGGTGCGGCAAAACCAGAAGTGAAGGGGAGGCAGCTCACACAACCTCCTGTTTCTATTGGCCGAATCGGCCTGTGCATAGGAACTGGCAAACCCTCTGCCGATTCGGGAGGTAACACACGGCTCAAAAAGATGCTTTGGCCAAAGCTTGTTAATCAATTTAGTAATAGTTACTATTTGATTTAATTTTCACTCTCTGTCATATTATGATATGAGTACATATGCATTTTATACATGCTAGAAATGTTAGATATATCATGTTGCACCAGATTCCTTCACTCATGTTGGCTTCAGTTTGCCAGACCCCTCGGGAAGGGTCGGGCTTCTCCATTTAGGAGTAAGACCAGGGAGGTGTGAGACTTGTGGCTGAGCGGTAATTCTCCTTGATGATGCTCTCTCTCCACTAGGTTCAGTGTCGAAGATATGGTATGGTATCGAGGACATTGTATGGTGACAATTATTTTCTTATAAGTCTATTTGGCTAAATGTTGTTAAGGAATTAGTTCTATTTGTAAGCTATTGTAATGTTCTTTAATTATTGATGAAAGCTATTTATTACGTGAGTTATATTTTATGGGAAAATTTTTAATTCATTCCCTATTTCCACATTAATTTATTAGTATAATATTATTTTATTCTAGTTAAATTGACTAGATGTTACAGTTTGCCTTATGTGTATGTATTCTACATAAAATGAGTCTCTATAAGCACTTGTAACTATCTGCAAATCTAACCATGAAAATATCAGTGCCCGGATATGTCCCCCAATCCCCTATTTCCCCCCTCCCTACATCGACAACTGGTTGATCCAAATTGTTGTAATAGGCAAAAATATTACATGAAAAGTAAATGTAATCTAAGCATGTAAGCATATAATCATGTAGGCATATAATCATGTAATCATATAAGCATGTATAGGAATGATTGTAAAGAATGCATCATGCAATGCTCATATAAATGTGTCAAAAGATAAGGATGCTACACACATAGGCTAGAGAAGATATCAATGAATAATATTGTTTCCCCCAACATGGGCAAAGAACAGTGGTGTAACCCTTGGTGGATAGAAACACCCATGTAGGTGCAATGGCATGAATTCACAACAATTTGTAAAGGGGAAGCATGTGCTCCTGAATATAAAGATATATCCATGAAGCTATACTATGTAAAGAGGAAGTGCAATGCTTCTGAATGGGAAGGCTCAATGCCCTCCAATGTGATAAAGAGAGAAGTTGCAATGCCTCCCAATATGATAAAGAGGGAATATGTAATAAAGAGAGAAGTTGCAATGCCTCCCAATATGATAAAGAGGGAATATGTGATACCCCCAACGTGAAGGTGTGATTACCCCAAATGTGATACCTTTGCTACTTAGGAATTAAATGAATCACACGAGTGCAACAATGTAAGATGTAAGTGTGAAATCTCAAATCGATGAATAAGCCCCATATGGGCAAGATAATGCTATAAGGTGTAAGAAAGTGTAAAGGGAAAGGCTTTATGCCCACCATGTGTACAGATATGGCAATGATGGCTCCAATGTAAAAGGGGTGGGATGCATGATGCCCCAATAAGTCAATGATAGCATAAAGGTAAGAGATGGCGATGGATGATGCCCCCAATGTAACTCAAAAGATGTATCGATGTAAACTCATAGTCATAGTGTAATAATCGAATAAGATAGCCCTAAATGATCTAGTAAACATTGTGTGATAAGTGATAATGTGAATCATGTTGAATAGATAAGCGTGAAAGCATGTGCGAAATAAGATCTAATCAAAGGCAAGTGTGAAATTGTAACTTTGTCTTTCAAGAATATGTCTCATGTTTTGAGAAAGATAATGCAAGAAGTGTGTGTGGCATAAACCATGAATAATAAAATCAAGGATAAATCAATATTTGCAATCCTAGAATATGTCAATATGTATAGATAAGTGTCATGGTTCAATGTATGATAACGTTCATAGCTAAATGTGAAGGTGCAAAAGAGGAATGTTTAAGGATGTCATCATCAAAGTACATGTATAGCTAAATACTCCCTATATGGGCAAAGTAACGTGATGAAGTTTGGGATATTAAAAGGGGTATGAAAAGTTGATTAATGGGTAGCAACCCAATTGCACATGGCAGTCAACAATAATATTTTTTCAAGTGCACAATGTTAGTCAAGTCTTTTACCAATTTTTTGTCGAGTGGAAAGGCTAAATGCACTAGTGTGATCCCGAGTAGTAATGATGAACAAAACAATTCAATTAGATCAAAAGTTTCCTCTTAACTCCTTATCATTTGGATTATTTCAATTCGCATGAAGAACCAAATCTCCAATTTGAAAGTCTCTTTAAATGATTCCTTTATTATATATCTTTCTTATTATCTTTGGTATATGTATAAGTTATCTAATATGTTTACTTGTCTCTCATAAAGGATTTTGAGCTCTTGTAAATGGTGTTCCCAATATGTATAATCATCAATAATATCACAGAGAGAAACACATAATGATGGAATCTCAAGCTTGAGAGGCATTGTATCCTCCATATCATATACTAGCAAATAAGGAGTAAATATAGTAAGAGCACATACGATAGTAAGATATGCCCATAACATGAGAACATGTGTATGCCAACTAGTATCATTTTTATCAACTATTTTCCTTAAGATTTGTTCAATTGTTTTATTAGTGACCTCAAATTGTCCATTACATTGTAGATAATATGGTGTCAAAAACTTCTACCATATATGAAATTGTTCTAAGAATTTCTTTACCTCTTTGTTTTTTATCATTATCCATCACAATAATGCATGGCAAGTTGAACCTAGAAATGAAATTGTCCATTATGAATTTGAAGATATTAGTAGTCGTGGTGGATTTCAATGGTATTGCTTTGACCCATTTTGTAAAATAGTCAATAGCACTGATAATGAATGTATATCCTTCATAAGAGGTCAAGGAAATCTTATCCACCAAGTCAAGCCCCCGTGTAGGAAATGGTTGTAGTGATGCACAAGGGTGAAGTTTGTGGGCAAGTGCATGTTCTAGGTTACTATGTTTATGACTTCTAGTGCACTTTTGGACAAAATGATGTGATTTTTCTCATTTACCTCCAATAATAGCCCATTCATAAGATCTTTTGTAATAAGAATTTGCACTAACATGCTCCCAACATTTTCCCAGGCCTCTTGAAGGGAAATAGTTTTTTGGTATCTTTAAGGCATCAAGGCAATAAACCATTACAGCCCCATTAGTAAAGTACTTCTACAATCAATAGATATTTGACAACATACTTCTGAATCTGATTGGGATATTCTTAAAATAGTGGGGTGGAAATGCCCCTAAGTCTAAGTAAACATATATGTCATGGAACCAATCAACAACCATGAATACAAAAAACATGCAAGGTGTACCATGAATAACAGGGTTCTTTAAACTATTTATAACTAAGTGAATTGAAGACTCATCTTCCATAGTCATCAAGGAGGAAGTACTAGCAATAACATTTGCATGTTGATTGTCTTTCTATGGTATAGTGTTAATAGTGTATAAATAGAAAGATGAAAGTAGTTGCATGGATAGCTCATGATATTGTATTAATTTTTCTTTCTTGGTCTTATAATCACCCCTTATTTGTCAAGCGACAAGTTGGGAGTCACCAAGTATCTTGATAGATTTAACTTTGAGGGATATGGTGTCTTGCAACATAGTGATCAATGCCTCATAATTGACCACATTATCAGTACATGGAAAATTAAGCCAAAATGATGATGATGATATGAGGTCACCTAAAGGAGGGATCAAAATCACTCCCACCCCCAAACTAGTCATGCATCTAGATCCATCAAAAAACACGGTCCAAAAGAGGTGGAATCAACCTATAAAATGTCATCATAATCAAGTATCTAGTGGTGCACGAATAAGGGAAGGTGCTGCAACTAGTTGATCAACAATGACTTGTCCTTTTATAAACTTTTGGGAGATGAATTTGAGATCAAACTCAAAAAGAAACATCATCCAATATGTATCACGACCCAAAATGATTGGTTTTTGACATGTATTTTGAAGGAGCTTATTTTATGATGACATGTCTCAATATGAATCATGTAATGTCTAAGTTTTTGTGATCAAAATGCGACGAAGCATGATTTTTCCATAGGTGTCTATCATGTTGCATACTTCAACAAAATATGATATGTAATAAACCACATGTTTTTTATTGTTTTTGTTTCTTTGAGATAATAAATCTTTGATAACATAATTCATGGCCAATAAATATAACAATAAAGGTTTGCCATGGATAACAAGCATAAGAAGTGGAGGTTTCAACAAGTGTTGTTTCATTTCCTCAAATTCCTTTTGACAATCTTCAATCCATTCAAATTGAAAACCTTTCTTTAATATCTTTGTGAATGATAATGTCTTGTCCACTAATTGGATGTTAAAGTGTCTCGTGGCTTGTATTTCCCCTTGAAGACTATGAAGTTGTGACAAATTCCTCTAAGGAGGCATGTTAAAAATTTCATTAGTCTTCTCAGCATCTATGTGAATGCTCCCTCTGGAATATAATGAATCCTAATAGGCAACCACTATCAATTACAAATACACATTTTTAATGATTTAAACTTACTTTGTATTGTCCCAAATGTTCCAATATTGTCCTCAAATCTTGTAAATGATCTATGCATCATTTTGAATTTGTTAAGATATCATCCACATAGTCCTTTAATACCTTATGCACAAGATCATGGAAAATTAGTATCATGGCCCTTTGACATGTAGCTCTAATGTTTTTCAATCCAAAATGCAAGACAACATAACAAAATGTTCCCCAATGTGTGGTAAAAGCAGTCTTATGTTGATCTTGAGGATTAATCATGATTTGATTATATCCTGAAAATATGCCCATAAATGATAACAACTCATGTCCAATGCTTGAATCTACAATCATATCAATATTAGAAAAGGAAAGTCATCCTTAAGAAATACTTTGTTAATATCTCTAAAATCAATACAAATGTGGATATGACCATCAACCTTTGGAACAAGCACCATGTTAGAGAACCAAGGTGAGTAATCAACTGGTCTAAGCATATTTTCTAATTCTCTTTTAACCATTAAATCAACATTAAGATGCATCTTCCTATTTTTTTGATTAATAGGTTTGGCATTAATCTCTAATACAATGTTATGCATCACAATATTAGGATTAATGCCCATCATGTCCTAATATGACCATGAAAATATTTCTTCAAATTCCTCAAGTAATATGGTCATATTACATTGTTCACATTGGCCTAGACAATGCTTTAGCTTAATATATTTTCTTTATTGTTTTGGGTCCATCTCTATGTCATATGTACCACCAACCATAAGTGTGATACAATCTTCAATAAATGGTTGAGTAGGTATAATATCAATATCACTTTCTAGAGATAAAGAATCTTCCCAGAAGTGTCAACAAACCTCAAATACATGTGGCAAAACTCTATCATGATGATATTTAGGTAAGCCCTCATAAACACCCAAGTATTCAACTAAAGCTTTGTCATTCACAAAAGTGTTTAAAGGAGGAAAATATCCATGAAACTGTTATAGACTAAGTATAAATTAATGTCACTAGTAACACATGAATAACCAATTCCCTTAATGTCATTCTTTTCAAGGATCTTAATAGGTTTATGAATACCTTGTTGGTTCAAACATAAACCTTTTCCATTATAACCAAGCTTTTGTAGAATATTGAATCCTTTGCTATAATAACAAGCCAACTTAAATGACGATAGGCATTCTTCTTAGTGGCAACTAGTTTTGGATCCATGAGACACATCCCCTTCATTAGAATAAGTAGCTATATGTGAATTAGAAGGCAATGTAGCATGTGAATAAGGATTGATGAGCAAAGAGGAAGCTTGGTCTTCATTGTTTTTCTTTTGTTTTCTAGGACTTGATATTTCAAATCCAATGAACCCCAATCATCTTCAAGACCAACATGAGAAACAAGTTGATTAGGAGCGATTGTTGGAGACCTCATAGACATGACTAATTTGTTGGAGATATCAAATTTTTATTCTTTAAATAACTTCACAAAATTTGCATGGATTATCATCATTTGTCAACATAAATTATTTGTTTTGATAAATAATCTTGATTTTTTGAAGAAGCATGTATGGATAGCATCCATTACATGAATTCATTAGTGCCTTAAAATAATATTATACAACAATGATCTAGGCATCACATGGAATGCAATCTCAAGAGTAAAAGGCCCTAAAGTAATAGGCAAAGTCACATAACCAAGGGATTCCCACATGACATTGTCAAACCCTTTAATGTTTACCTCAAATTTTGGGAGATTAGAGTAACTAACTTGATTCACATATAGAAATTGTTGATCTTAACTATGAATTAGAGGTATTTGTTGATTACATGAGTTGCATAAGAACAAACTAATGCTAAGTTTTAATTGTAACATCTTTCCATCATAGTTATTGCTATGTTAGTAAGTGGCTTTGGCAATTGGATAATTTCAGTATTTGATCTGTAGCACATTGTTGGTTAGATCATCTTGATTGATCCTCTAGTAATATTAGTTATTTTGGCTAACTCAATAGTCAATCATTTGTAATACCATTCTATGTGGTTCTCACCAATATAGCTATTGATTTCTATAGTTGCTTGCATGGGTTGTGCAGGCTGCCACTAGCAATACAAAATTTACATTTGATATTCCAATCATCATATGCTATCACCTACCCATTTTAGGATCTTGGTGATTAAAAAGTGTGAGAGTTTATGCATTTTCATCATAAAACTATAAAAATTGAAAAAAATCAATTTCTGGACATAACATTTGAAGCATTAGACTTGGGAATGTCTGTCTACCTTCTTCATGGGTCAAAAATGTCACCTTTATGATGTCTATCTTGAGTGCATTGATTAATTTGGTCATGGGAGGCATTATATTTTTACCAAGACCACAGTTTTGTTGGTTGTTTGTTTTGGAAAACTACTTGTGGTTTTCACTCATCGATTCTCTATAAATTGGATGCATTAGATGGAGGTTCGAGTATGATTATTTGTCGATGTTGTTGGAATGCTATCAAATCAAAGAGCAAGAGTAGATTGCATTGATGTAACTCTATCATTGTGATTAATACAAACTCAATGTCTCTTTGGTGGTGAAGTTTTTTTCCCGAAAGGGTTTCTCCATGTACAACTAGTGTTATGTGTGTTTGTTGATTTTAATTTTCTATTATATGTGTTTCTTGATGTTTCATTTCAAATATAATAGTTAATCACAAATTTATCTATTTTGGATAATCAAATTTGAGTACTTTAAGCATATACTTCCATTGTAATTTTTCACTGATTTCTCAACATTTAGTATCAAATATTACAATTTTGATTAGAGGGATGCCTTTTTGGAAGTGTTGTTAGGTTTTTTGTTTCAATGGGAGTATCTAATTTAGTGGGTTTTGCATATTTGTTTGTAATTGAATCCATGGCTAACACATCTTAGTTAGAAAATGAGAAATTTAATGGTTCTGGGTATGAGCTATGGATGGAAGTTGAAGATGAAGGATCTCTTGGAACAAAGGGATCAATTGAGAGTTGTTGCAAAAGAAAGCCTGCAAGTATGTCTGATGAATATTTTAAAAAGTTGGAGAAAAAGGCATATGGAACCATTCTATTATGTCTTGCATATTTCGTTCTCTTGAATGTATCAAAAGAGGCTACAACATTCAGCTTGTGGGAGAGAATAGGTGATATTTACAAAAAAAAAATCTTTTAGATAAGTTGAACCTTAAAAGGAAACTTTATTCATTAAAAATTGAGGGGAACTCAGTTATAAAGCATCTCAAAGCTTTCGATTTAATTTTGAGTTAGCATCGTTCCATTGATGTTGTTTAGGGTAAAATTGGATTTGTTGATCTTTTGTGGTTTAGATGTTAAAATCCTCCTTTCACTCTAACATTGAAGGATCTAGGGTCGAGTGGTGAGCACTATCATACCCTAGGTCACTTGCAAATGAGGGGAAGCTTGGATTAGGGAATTAATTATCAATTTTTCCTTCTCCTATGCTCAATTGACCATTAAAACCCTAATTATGCAAATACGACAACAAATTAATGAATTACAGAAAAACCTCTTGCAGACAGGAGTAAAATGCCAAGTTATAGAATATCTAGTTTCAGGGCTCCAAAGTGAAATAGTCAATGACACTAGAGTGGGCGCCCAAGTCCAAGGTACCTACTTTTTCAGGGAATCTAGACCTCCTTCAAACACTGATCAGCCCTATAACTTCTATTTTCTAGAATCTATCTGTGAAGGACACTAGAGCGAGCACCCTAGTCTCAGAAGTGCTCCTTTGTCCGTCTTTCCTTTAGATCCTAAATCTCTGATGTCTGTCAAGCCTTCCTGCAACTCCACTTTTTTCGGATGTGACACTTGTAACCTGCAATCACAAGACTTGGTGTGGGGCTTGTCGTGTTTAGAGGTTTGCCTCAGTCAAACCCTGGAGGACACTTAAGTCTTCAAACACCGTTGTTAGATAAAGAGGGCATGCCCTTGTGAGGCAGAGGCCAAAAACCAAAGGAATCAATGATAAAAACACAATGATATGTCACCTTGTAGTGAAGCTTTCATGGAGGAAGATGCTCTTCATGCCATGAAGGAATTGATGCTCAAATCTACAAATATCAACACACAAAACACACAAGTCTGCTCTTGCAACACAATAGAAAGCCTTGAATCACTTTGAGAACACAATAGCTTGCTAGTAATCATCTAGTTTACAAATGAATGCCTAAACATGCTTATATATGCACCTACAAGCATTCTCGCTAAGATTTTAAAAATTAAACTTTACCATGTCGGCAAAATAACCACCTAACGGTCATAAACTGACACCCGCAAATTGGGGCTGTCCTAAAATAGGGCAGGACTAGGGTGTGGGTGCCCAAGTCCTCCCCCCTATTTTAGGCAAGGTACAACTCAAGGGGTCCTCCTAGGTCCTATTTTCCATGGGACTTAGGTCTCATTCCATCAGGATGCTAAAATATGAACTAAAATGTCCCAAATGCACTCTAAAGACCTGGGAGCTAAACCTTATGAGGAAAAAGCCCTCAAGGGGACATTTTCTGACATTACATTTAGCCCCCACTTTAATGTATGTATAAACACAAGGCCAATACATGCATTAAAGTAAGGTCACAAACACAGTAAACACACCAAGCACGGAGAAGACACGCCTATCACATAGAAAACAGTAACAGGCACGCAAAACATGGAGAAGATAGTTACAGTCATGCAAAACACAGAGCAGACAGTTAATGCATAGAAGACACATTAATGCATGGAAGACAGAAATGATATATTTTCTTTTCTTTTTCTCATATATATGAAATGCAAATGCAAATACTGGAAAGTAAACAAACCTCCCATAATACACGATGCACCACTTAAGGGTGCAGATCTCTGTATATGGGGCAACACACAAAGACATGCAAAACCTCCCAAAATACATGAAGCACTCCCCAAGAGAGTTGGGCACTGCATATGGGGCAACAAAAATGCCATACAAAATAAGCACGCCAAAACACACACACTTGAAGACACGGAGAAAACACGACAGACAAGCAATGGTGTGTTCCCTATTTCTAGGCTCATCACCATCTCAGGCACATTATAGGCACACACCGACGATTGCGCTTCACCACAACAATCACTGAAGACACGCTTAAGGGTTGAGTTAGTCACAGAACTGCTCCCCGCCTCCGCAAAGGACTTTTGAAAATGACGGGATGATGCAATCTGCTCCAAGAAATACACCATCACCACCTCTGCAGAGGGCTTAAGGAAAAAAGGATATGCTTGATATCCCACCTCCGTAGAGGGCTTACATGATTGATTGATTGATTGCAAACAAACTCAAGATGCACGATGCACTGCTCAAGAGTGCAGGTCACTGCATATGAGGTCAAACACATTGCTAACATCTATAAAAGACAGCTTACCTTATATGCCCCCACCTTAAGGTGGTTGATATCAGTTATCGATATCAAGCACGTTAAGGTAGGAAGAAAACACACAAGGGAACACCAACTTTCGCAAAGCCCATGCCCCCCGGAGGTGACATGTACTTTACGATCGCCAAATGTTCCCACAAACACATCCCTGCAAGAAACATGTTAGTGTCTACAACATCATGATAAACAACAACATCAATGCATATGATTAACCACACAAAGAGCCAAGGTTATAGAATGAATTCGGAGTTCGAGGATAACCAAGGGCTATATCTCGAAGCTCTCTGAATCAAGTACCGCCAAGGCTAGATTCAAAGGCAAACAAAGGTGCATAGAGTAGCAGTATTGTTAAGGTTTGTAAATGCGATAGAAACATCATGAAATTCACTACGCAGAAAGCATGAGTGCTTCCACTAGCCAAGCATTGGATAAAATATACAACCCCATCATCATATTAGGAACTATAGTCCATTTTTTATTGCTCTCAAAAGGGACACCAGGTCTGCATCAGTATAAATGTTTGTCGTCATTCGCCCGCTAGCTGGAAACACTAGAGGAAGGGAAATAATAAATAAGAGAGGAGAAAACAAGTGTCTTAGGGACAGTCACGTAGGAGGGTGCCCCCAAGTCACCAACCACGATGCTATGTCCGTAAGACACAACACACAACCATAAAACTAGAGAGAGGCAATTTAGAAGAATCATGATACAAATAGAAGGTCACAATAGAGGCGGTCTCCTGGTATCTTGAACCTTACGGGAGAATCTGAGGTCATCTCAGGAGGCCTAAACAACACATAACACATCACCGGGCAAACACATCACGAGAGAGATAAAGGGTTAGAGATACTTACCTGTAGGGCCCCTGCCGGGCTAGAAATTGTCTATAAGCAAATCGTCATCGTCGTCATCCCATTCCCTAATGATGGATGATAGTGGGACATAAGGTACCATAGCCAAGTTCATATCTTGTTCATCATTAGGATCATCTTTGTTTGATTGAATGTTGGGATCAATGTTTTCTTGTTGAGAGGTAAGGTTTATGGCATAAGCTTGTCTTCTTTTTCTTCTTTCTCTTGCTTTTCTATTTTGTTTTGTTTTACCACTTATTTTTTGTAAGATAGGGCTATATTCTTTCATAGGTTTGTGCAAATTGGAAGATGAAGCACCGGGATCAAACCTCATTTGTTGCGGTGGAATACTTTGTTGTTGACAATAACCTCCCGATCCTTGTAAGGATTTCGGGGGAGGAACCTCAGCATAGGGACCTTGTCCTTTTGGTCTAAAGTTCTCTTCACATGCGGGTTGTTTCTCTTTTGTCATTTCTTGTGTAGGAGGACTTGGTACTTCAGTTTTATCCCAAAGTAATTCAATTTGTAGTGTTTTTCCTGAACCAAAGGTTTATACTTATTTCGAGGGACGGTGATTATACGGCCATCCAGAGGAAATTTCAGACAATGTGTATTGTTGAAGGGATAGCTTTCATTTATTTTAGCCAGGAATGTCCCAATTTAATGCAAAAGAGGTCAGAAATGGGGAGAACATCAAACCATTGTTTGACATGTTTTCTAGATAATGTTACTAACAAAGATATCTTACCCAAAGGCTTGATAAAGGTTCCCTTATGCGTCTTAATCATCATGCTCGAGAGGTCATAAGAACCTTGCATTAGTTGATGTGAAAAGAGAAACTCCTTAGTGGAAATATTAGTCATACAATTAGGATCGATAAGAGTTCCATTCACTGGGTTTCCTATTATTTTCACGGTGATGTAAAGAGGTCCTTTTTCTCCAGTCATTCTATCATGAGGAGTAAAGACAATTTCAGGTTTAGGAACCTTTCTTTTCATGTAAGGTCTAGGAGGGAACCTATTGTTGATGTTATGATTAGATGCCATGATTTTATGCTCAAACTAATTCCAAATCATATTTTGAAAGCTTTTCAAAATTGGTGCAAAAGGTAAGAGCAAAAGTAGCCAAAAATGCTTGATTTTTTTATGCTTTTCAAATGCAAATGAATAAAACAAAGGATGCTATGAGGAGTTCAGTCAAGGGAAGCAAGTTATATGTCTGATATAAGTCCAAAATAGAAATATAATCACTCTCAACACACTCTTGATGCAAATCTCAGATAATGCCAAGTCAAAATATAGTGAAAATATGTCAAAATAGGCACTTTTTTCACCAAAACACAATGCAAAAGAGAAATCAAAGGGTGTTGTGAGGAAAATGATGATGGAGATAAAATAAAATCAGTAATAACATCCACTTGGTACTAAAATACCCAACACAACACGATTTTGGTTCCACTTAAGGTAAAATCCTAGTGAAAATATAGCAAAATATGCAATTTTTCACGGTTTTTCAACTCCAAGACCTAGCAAAAGGGGTGTTGTAAGAAATGTTAGGAGGTAAAGAAAAGAATATAAATAATATCAGTCACCTCAATCAATAAAATTGATCACAACACGCTTGGAGTGCAAACTAGGTCAAACCCTAGGGCCAAAATAGCCAAAATGTGTAGTTTTTCGCCAAATTTTCACTACAAGAGCCCGTTAAAAGGGTGTTGTGAAGCTTTTTATGAGGGGAAGAAAATTATTACCCTGATAACAGAAAATTAATGCAAAAATAATTTTCACAACACACGTATGGTGCAAATTTATGAAGTCGATAAGGCCAAAATTGGTGAAAATCGTTCTTTTCGAGGCCCTAGGTTTAAGATTTTGGAACAAAATGCTATGCGAATGGTTTGAAGTCTGATTTTTTATGGAAATTACATATTCTCATATCTGAAAATAATTTTCAAGCTTAATCATGCAAAATTTCCATGCCAATTTAATGAAAATGCACCAAAATTGCTAGTTTTTGTTGAAATTTTCAATGCAAAAATGCAAATAATTTAAATTTAAATGCAAATTTACAATAAAATGCAAGACTACAGCCAAATGCAAATTTGAATGAGCCTATAAAATTAGTACAAAAATATGATAAAATATTTTGCCTATGAACCCTAGATTTTGGAATTACTAGGTTATCTAAAAATTATCAAAATTTCCACAAAACCCTAGCAATTAAATGATGAAAATGCAAAGAAAGATTTTGAATTTTTGTATTTTTCTATATTTTATATGATATCTGATGTAAACTCATGAATTAGGAAAATTTAGGAAGAATTGACACAATTTAGTAAGCCAAACAATGCAATTTTTTTGTATTTTTCCAATTTTTCATTTTTTTTGAAATTTTCTCAATGCAATAAATTAAATGACCAAATGAATGATTGAAATCACACCAAATCTAAAGACAAACACTCAGCAAGTTGCAATTTAATTTCAAAGACACGGGTTCACCAAAATATTTACGGTAAAATTGGATTTGTTGATCTTTTGTGGTTTAGATGTTAAAATCCTCCTTTCACCCTAACATTGAAGGATCTAGGGTTGAGTGGCGAGCACTATCATACCCTAGGTCACTTGCAAATACAGGGAAGCTTGGATTAGGGAATTAATTATCAATTTTTCCTTCTCTTATGCTCAATTGACCATTAAAACCCTAATTATGCAAATACGACAACAAATTAATGAATTACGGAAAAAGCTCTTGCCGACAAGAGTAAAATACCAAATTACAGTATACCTATTTTCGAGGCTCTGAAGCGGAATAGTCGGGGACACTAGAGCAGGTACCCAAGTCCAAGGTACCTACTTTTTTAGGGAATCTAGACCTCCTTTGGACATTGATCAGCCTTGTAACTTCTATTTTCTAGAATTTGTCTGCGGAGGACACTGGAGCGAGCGCCCTAGTCCCGGAAGTGATCCTTTGTCTGTCTTTCCTTCAGATCTTGAATCCCTAATGTATGCCAATCCTTCTTGCAACTCCACTTTTTCTATATGTGACACCTGTAACCTACAATCACAAGACTTAGTTTGAGGGTTGTGGTGTTTAGAGGTTTGCCTTAGTCAAACCCCAGAGGACACATAAGTCTCCAAACACTATTGTCAGATAAAGAGGGTGTGCCCTTGTGAGGCAGAGGCCAAAAACTAAAGGAATCAATGATAAAAACACAATGATATGTCACCTTGTAGTGGAGCTTTCATGGATGAAGATGCTCTTCATGCCATGAAGGAATTGATGCTCAAATATGCAAATATCAACACACAAAACACACAAGTATGCTCTTGCAACACAATAGAAAGCCTTGAATCACCTTGAGAACATAATAGCTTGCTAGTAATTATCTAGTTTACAAATGAATGCCTAAACATGCTTATATATGCACCTACAAGCATTCCCGCCAAGATTTTAAAAATCAAACTTTACCATGTCAGCAAAATAACCACCTAATGGTCATAAACCGACACCTAAAAATTGGGGCTGTCCTAAAATAGGGTAGGACTAGGGCGCGGGTGCCAAAGTCCTCCCCCCCTATTTTAGGTAGGGTACAACTCAAGGGATCCTCCTAGGTCCTATTTTCCATGGGACTTAGGTCTCATTCTATCGAGAGGCTAAAATATGAACTAAAATGTCCTAAATGCACTCTAAAGACCTGGGAGCTAAACCTTATGAGGAAAAAGCCCCCAAGGGGACATTTTCTGATGTTACAGATGTTAAGATAGATGAGGAGGACAAGTGTATTTTACTACTATGTTCTTTTCTCAAACCTTAGAAAAATCTAATCATTGAACTGAGTGGTTCTATTTCAAATCCTAAGATGGATGCCTTGATTTCTACTTTTCTTAGCGAAGAGATCGGGAGTAAATCCATGGATAAGTGCTCAAAAGATGCATTACATGTTCAAGGAAGGCCTATGGATAAAGGCAACTCAAAAGGAGAATAGAATAAATCTAAAGATGGTCCAAAACCCCTTAGAAGAGCAAAGTGAAGGGTTTGAACTACAGAAAGCAAGGCCATATGAAGAAGGAATGTAGAAAAAAGAACTTCAATGATTCCTCCTGCAATGATTACAATAATGATGCTTTATTCATTTCTACTAATATTGTTAGTGATGACTCTTGGCTTATTGAATTAGGTTGCTCCTACCATATGACTCCCCACAAAGAGTGGTTCTAATCTTCCTGAGCTTATGATGTATGAAAGTTATTATTTGGTGACAATAGTTCGCATTGGATTGTAGGTCGTGGGAAGGTACAGCTTGTGTTTTAGTGATGGGAGGGAGAAAACTCTAAATGGTGTTTTGCATGTTCTAGGTTTGCAAAAAATATTCTTTTGTATCCAAGTTGAATGATTCTAGAGTGAATGTGACATTTGATAAGTCTGGTTGTAGGTTGACTACAAGAAAATCGGTGATAGTGAGAGGCTCACAATGTGAGATTTTGTTTAAACTTGATGCTTCCACATTTTGTAATTTTGCCAATGTAGTTGGCACTTTTGAAAATGCATATATGTTGTGGCACCAATGTTTGAGCCACATTGGTGAAAAAGATCTTTGAACAATTATTAACAAAAAGATGGTTGACAATTTTTTTGATAATTCTGATAAGTTTGATTTTTGTGAGCAGTGTGTGTTTGGAAAGCATAAGTTACTTTTCCTATGGGAAGTACTAGAGAAAAAAGTCTTTTAGAAGTTATTCACTTGGATGTGTTTGGTACAGTAAATGTTGATTCTATTGGTAAATCATGATATTATATTTCATTTATGGATGATTACTCAAGCTACACCTAGGTTTATTTTCTTAGATCTAAATCTGATGTTTTCTCTAACTTTAAGGTATTAAGGCACTTGTTGAGAAATAGTCAAATAGGAAAATAAAGGTGTTAGAGATCTGATAATGTAGGTGAATATTGCTTTAAAGAATTTGATGATTTGTGTAGACATGTAGTGTGAGACAAAAGACTACCCATTATATGTCACAACAAAACAAGGTTGCAGAGAAAATGAATTGAACCTTGATGGAAAGAACTAGAAGTATGATGAATGGTACACAATTAGATCAATGATTTTGGGCTGAGGCTGTGAGTTTTTCTTGCTACTTGATTAATAGATCTCTTTGTTTGGCTCTTGTGGACAAAACTCCTCATAAGGTGTGGATAGGTAAGAAACCCTTTATTTCACATTTAAGGGTATTTGGTTGTGAGGCTTTTGTTCATGTGCCATAAAAAGAAATCTAGGTTGGATCCCAAAGCTCAAGAATATATATTTGTTGGATATAGTGAGAATATTAAGAGTTACAAGATTTGGAATCCTCTAATCTTGAAAATAGTATATTCTAAAAATGTGATCTTTAGGGAACTTAAAGTTAAGTCTAATCAAGTACAACCAAAAGAATGTTGGCAATATGTGTTGTCATTGATGTCAACACTCAGAGTGATGTTAGCACTCAGTTTGTGGTTGTCTAATGTGATTGATGTGAATGCTTGATGATGATATACTATGTTGTTGATGTTCATGGTTGGTTGTTGATGTTCATGGTTGGATGTGATGCCTTGATTAGTGTCAAGTAAAGTTGTATTGAACATGTTTGTGGTTAGCAAAGATGATTTCATGATGAAATATTAAGATGGGAATTAGAAGCATTAAGATGAATGATGATATATTAAGATGGGAATTAGAAGTTGTGTTGAGGATGAGAAGATGATGATGATGACCTGTATCATGTTGTATGATCCTCCATGTTGTTCCTAAGGATGTATGTGTTGATATAAGAAGATTCTAGCCTTCGAAAGTTAGTGAAGGTTTCTACTACAGGGAGTTGCCTGGAAGACTACCTGGTAAAATGCTTCACATTCCTCTGCATTTGAAGATATGGTCATGTGGTTCAGAAGTTAAGTTCAGTATGCTATAAAGGTGTCAAATCTAAATTTTCAGATTATTTTCTCCTCCGTAGTGAAAGTTATAACCGACAAGGTTCCGGTCTGTGCCCTGGCAGAATGAAGTGATGATGAAGGATTTTCAAAATGTTTCGCATTCCTCCACAATGACAGTTTTGAGGATATATTCAGAGAAGTGTCTAAGTGCATCCATATGAGTTTCAGACATTTTGGAGGTTCGCAAGTTTAGTTTTCAAATGACATATGTGATACAGATAGTTCTGAATGCCTGACTGTTCCCAGGTCACATAATTGAAGGTGTGCGACACAAAATCTTTATTGTGCAAAGTTCAAGGAGTGTTTGGAAATGTTGTGTAGGTCCTACCGACTCATCCAAAAGAAGAAAAAGTAATTTTTAATCTTTCATGAATACCGTCAAGAGTGTGAAGAGTGATGTGCTACAAACTTCATGTTTTCTTGCTTAAGGGTGACCTATTTCAAATTTGTGAAGTGTGTAGATGTTATTCCTTGAAGGATGATGCTATGAAGGATGTTTAGGACCACACTAAGCATGTTTCTCTTCCTAGAGTGGTGTGTAGTTCATGTTAGGGGTTGCCTTGTACATGTTTCATGTTGTGTGATCTCTAGCCGAATTGTAAATTGTAATATTATTATTGTATTGGCCAACTTGTAATGTAATCAATGTAATGCCAACTTGTAATGTAATCAATGTAATGTCATGTATATATTGTAAACCTAGTTGATATAGTTAAGGTATGATTGTGAATATCAATTTGTGAAGAGCAAAATATGAATATGATGTGTGACTGAAGGAGACAGAGAAGAAGCAATAAGGTCTATCCAGGTTTATCTTAAAGACATTTTTATGACAGGAGGGAAGTGAAGAGTGTTCCTAATTGATCCAATCATTAGAATAAGAGTGAAGAGGAAGAATTGTAATCATCAAAGGTGTGAGCTTCATTGTTAGTTTCAGGCAGTAGGACTGTCATGCTATAATCCTTATTGAGTTCATTCTTAGTTCAAGGAGTAGTTGCTTCCTTGGGTTGTAGCCCTAAAACAAAGTCTGGAGGGAGTTGTAGCTTCCTTGGGAGTGACCCTAAAACAAAGTCTTCAGGGAGTAGTAGCTTCCTTGGGTTGTATCCCTAAAACAAAGTCAGTAGGGAGTAGTAGCTTCCTTGGGTTGTAGCCCTAAAATAAAGTTGTAATTTTGAGATTCATATATTGTGAGCTAATCCTCACCTTGGTTTTTCCCTTGTTGGGGTTTTCTACGTATATCTAGTGTTATGTGTTGATGTGCATTGTGTTGATTTTTCATGTTTATGTTAATGATGTAATGTTTAATTGAGTCTGCTCCGAAGGATTTGAAGTTTGATTAGATACTGATTCACCCCCCCTCAGTATTTGGGTGTGTTCAACAATTGGTATCAGAGCCAAGTTACTCAGAAGGAGCTTAACCACTTGAGGAAGGTCCAAGATGGCTCCTAATGGATCTCACAAGGTACCTATGTTTGATGGAACAAATTATTCCTTCTCAAAGATAAGGATGGAAAACTATTTATCTTCTCTAGGTATGGTATTTGGCAATCTGTCAAGAAGGGCTACACTGCTCCTGCTAGTGATCCTATAGATGCAAATGAGATTAAGTTGTATGAGAACAATGCCAAGGCAAAGAGTGCTATCATAAGTGGGCTATCTGATTTAGAACTTGTGAAGGTAATGGGATGAAAATCTACTCAGGATGTCTGGAATAAACTTGGCAGCAATTATGAAGGAGATAGTAAAGTGAAGCAGGCCAAGATGCAAATCTTCAAAAACAAATTTGAGACCCTGACGATGTCAGAAGAAGAAGACATTGCCAGTTATATGCTCCAGGTAGATGAAATAGTTAATGGCATCAGAGGACTTGGTGGAGAAGTGAAAGAAGATGAGATTGTGAAAAAGGTTCTAAGATCTCTCCCTAAGTCCTACAGTCATAAGGTATCTGTTATTAAGGAAACTCAGGATATGGATAAATATATAGTAGATCAATTTTTTGGCTCTCTCACAACCTTTGAAATGAGAGAATTTGACAAAGGTGCTCCAAAGAAGGAAGCATCATTCAAAGCAAGTAAGAACACAAAAGATAAAGCAGCTGATCAAGATGATGACCTTGATGAGGTAGAGGCAAACTTTGTAAGAAGATTGAATAAGGACACCAGGAAATACAAAGGTAAGTTACCTTTCAAATGTTTCAATTGTGGAAAAATTGGTCATTTTGCTTCTAAATGTCCTTTTAAAGAATCAAGGGGTAGTAACAAGAGTACCAAGTTCAAAAGAAGTTTGTGTTCCATAGAGAGCAGTTGTTCTTCAGAAGATGAGGATCATGATGATTCAAATGATGAAACACTTTTCATGGCCTTGAATGTTGGTGACAAAAAGGATAATTTTGGGAATTGTGAAAAGTATGATACCTTGTAGAATGATCAAGATAATGAAAAATCAATGGTTGTGTGGATTGCCTTTCATGCAAAAGAAGAAGCCAATACTTGGGTAATTGACAATGGCTACTCTAACCACATGACTGGTGACAAGGAGAAGTTTATCAACCTTAAGAAGTGGAATGGTGGAGCTGTTAAGTTTGGTGGTGATGAGTCAGCACAAATATGTGGAAAGGGTGCTATAATTATTTATGGGAAGAATAGGATTGAGGATGTCCTCTATGTCAAAGGTTTAAAGCATAATCTTCTCAGTGTCAGTTAGATGTGTAGTAAATGATACAATCTTACTTTTCATGCCAAAAGATGTGAAATTAGGAATGCAGGTTGATGGGTTGAAATGTTGACCTCTTTTTATGTTGTTTTTATATGCTTTTAGAACTTTTCCATATGATCCTCCAAACACTTTACCAACATCACCATCATTATATGTCATCTTTTTATATACTTTGCAAGACTTTGAATCTATATTATTAATATGGAATATGGTGATGATATTATCAATTGAATGATTTAAATATGAGTATGCATGCAATATAGATGAAGGTTATTTGTGTTCATATGTTTTGTGAATTAACCACTATGCAGCAAGAACATGGCATCAAGGACATGAGCATTTGCAGTGAGTTGCAGGATAGGAGAATGAAAGGAAGTAAAGTTAGGACACCAAAAGTGCAAGCAGCTGGAGGATGAATGTGAACCATCATGGATTGGAATAAATGCAAAAGAAGTAGACTTGTTTCAAACGCAGCTTATGTGTGTTCTTCATGTGAGTCATTGCATAAGAGTTCTTGTTTGAATAGGACTCTCCTTCCTCTGTTCGATTAGATTAATAAATCAATCTTAAACTTGTATCCTAGTATCTAGGAATGGATTGATGGTTGAAGTTAGTTAGTAGTTGCATAAACTCTTCCATTTCTATATAAGATAAGAGGGATGAGTTTGATGTCAAGGGAGTCACTTTATTTTCCAGTTACTCAGTTGTTGCTCTATTTTTCTATATTTTAAGATCCATACATGTTTTAAAGAATGTCATTATTGAATACAATCTGAAAGAGATTTTGTTTATGATATGAATTGAATGGAACTATGTGTTATGAAGATTCATGAGAATCTAAATTAGATTTGATTTCTAGTTAAGTGAGTCAATCCCCTAAGCTGGCCACTCAAGGTACTGATCCTCACTTCATTTATTTCCTCATTCCTTTATACATTCTTGTTAAATCTATTTTTCATTTGCATATAAATACATTACGAGTCAATTAGAATACTTTGATTGTCAAATTACAGTAGTATGGTTCATGAACAAATGAATGCTTTGTCTACTTTAAGTCCTCCAGAGGTTAGCATGAGCTCTCTTATCATTTTGCATGTTTTGGATTAGTTCTGTAATTTTTTGTTGTTAACAATTATCTACAGCTTATGCTAAAGGTACCCATAGCCACTATATTCTGTAACCATTTTTCCTATTTTTGCATTTCTGTGAATTCCAGCAAAGTAAGTAGGTTTACATAAGATAGTTTAGAAAGAATATGAGCCCTAAAGGCACATATAGTGCAGTGCCATCATAAGCTTACGCTCCTTGGTTGATAATTTAATGTAGGAAGTATACTGATAGAGTGGACTATTCAGATAGGTTTACCCCTAAATTATGTTAAGTCTATAACGCATTAGTTTTCCTCTACATTTTTGGTGCCATTGTTGGGGATGGTGCTACCTTCATAGGCTCATTTTACATGCTTTCATAGTTTAAATTTTGATTCTAGCATTAGGGTTAATAAATTCACTTTTCAGGAAACACCAAAAATTATACTAACATTGTGCAAGACCACTAGAATATAAAGCCAAATTCACTATATACGGAGGTAGAGAGATAATCGAGGTAGATTCCTCCCTTCAAATTTTCAAGATAGAGAAGACCCAACTGACTTTATCAATTATACAGTAGAAAGTGTTGAAGAAGAAGAATTTCCTCCTACATCTTCAACACCTTCTACATCTTCATTAGCCTCTTCCATAACTATAGAAGGGACCTTCTAAACCATGGCAAATGCTACAGTAGAGGATCCACCATAGAAAGAAACGTTCGAGTTTCCTATCACTGATCAGGAGAGGGCTATAGTACTGAAAAATATTCCACCATCAGCATTACCAATCTTCTATGGCCTGATGAGAGAGTCCCCAGATACGTTCCTGTTAGAGTTTAATATCTTGTATAGGAGCTATGACTACACCTTAGATGCTCACAGGCTGAAACTCTTTCCTGCCACCCTTAAGGATGTAGCCTTGAGATGGTTTATGGGGCTAGGAAAAGATGTCATTCCAGACTGGGATACAATGAAAGAGAAATTCTTGGAGAAATACCAAGATTACTACTAAGGACATGACAAGAGGAGAGATGACATCTTCAGGATGTCACAAAAGGAGGAGGAGCCACTAGAAGATTATGTTGAAAGATTCCAGTTTGCTCTGAAAAAAAAAAACCCAAAATAGATTGTCTGAAGAATCATTAAAACTAGTTTTCTTGAGAGGGGTTAAGGATGATTGCATGGATGCTTTGAATCTTATTGGGCAAGGTGATATTTCTCAACTAACTTTTGAGTCAATTTGTAAAGTTTGCTGAAAATTATTCAAGGACTTTCACTAGACGACCAAGGGGAGAAAGGACATCAATTGCAAACAAAGCAACCAATGGAGTTTCAAGAGTGGAAATCAGTACCTTGCTGTCCAACATGAAGGAAGACATAATCAGCCATATGGCCACATAGTTGGACACTCTTCACATCAAGAAGAAACAAGAAGAAGTTGATGCAATGCTTACTGAGTATTGTCTCAGTTGTAGGCAAAGAAAGACCAATTGTAAATGCAAAAGGGTGGCAAGAATCTAGCAAGAGAAGGTTGAAAGGCTAGAATTTCAGACATTTGAAGGAGAGGATGGATAATTGTTCTTCATAGCTCAAAGGAGACCTTGGCAGCAAAGACAAGGTATGCCCTCTAATCCACTAAATTTCAATTCACCCTTTCCTACTGCAAACCAACATTTCTCTGCTTAGAACACTCAGCCATGGCCTAGTAATCAAAATCTCTAGCAAAATCCACAATGGCCTACTCCACAACCTAGTTGGAACCAATAGCAGCCAAACCCGTGACCCCACCAAGGTTTTCAAGGTTCTAACTATAACCCCTAGTGGCCTACACAGCAACCTCAATGGCAGCCTCAATGGAACAAGAACCAACAATGGCAGCAAAATGCAAATTACCGGCAACCTATGATTCCATCTCAACCACAACAGCCAGCCATAATGCCTCCATCAACACCTCAAAATCCACCTCTTAGACCTACCCAAATCCCTGCCCAACCTGCACCTAATCCTAACAACAAGCCTGTTCATCAGGATTATACTAACGAGGTGATGCAATACCCCACCTATGGAGTAGAAGTGAGTAATGTTCATCTCAGATCAGGGAAGCAACTTGCGAGCCCTTCATCTCCCCAAATTACAAAACTTGAAGATGAAGAACCCACAGAGGAAGCCTCAAATAAACCACCGTTGGAACCTGAATCAACTTAGGGACCTCACACCATTTCACATCCTAAGCCTCCTTTCCCTAAACACTTGGCTATCCAGAAACAACCAGCACAGTCTGAAAATGACCTCATAGGCCAGTTACAAGATATAAGCATAAAGATTCCCTTAATCCAAGCCATCAAAGATATTCCCATATATACTAAGACTATCCAAGATCTCTGCATAAAGAAACTGGGAAGGAAGAGAATAGATCCAAAGACAGATCATGTTTTGGGTAACCTGGCTAACATAATGTTGGGGAATATAATTGTTCCCAAATATACAGATCCAGGTAGTCTAGTAGTAGATGTCAAAATCAATGGGACTTTGATTAAGAATACTCTGATAGATTTAGGTGTTGTAATTAATGTAATGACTAAGGAGACAATGCAGACACTCCAGTTGAACAACCTTAGGCCTACTCAGACAGTCTTGCAATTAGCTGATAGGTCTACAGTTAAACCGGAAGGAGTCATTGAGGATTTGGTAATTGCATTAGATTCCTGGGAATACCCTGTTGATTTCATAGTCCTACAGTCCAAGGTTAATCTTGTTGGTTATCCTCTTATACTAGGTAGACCATGGCTTGCCACAGCAGATGCATTTATAGGTTGCAAGTCTGGTAACATGATCATATCCAATGGGACTGTGACCAAGAAATTGGTTTTATATCCACCATCCCAACCATACCATGAGCTTGAGCAGACCATTTGGCCTACCCTGGAAGAGGACAACTATTCCCTGCAAACCTTGATGACTATTAAACGCAGCCCCTTACTGGATATTCAAGATGAAGATGAGTTGATAGCTCACATTATACAAAATGACTGTAGAAGGCACCCGCAATAGCAAAACTATTTATCTTGCTTGCAAGATCCCTTAGGAAGCATAATACCTACTAGTTCCTTAGAGGAGGTATCTCAATTATCTCATACTTTATTACCCCAGCAATGCTTGCCAGTAATACCTAGCCTTGATTTATCCTCTATGCAAGAAATGTCTAAGCTATTAGAAATCAAGATAGGAAAATTGTTGACTGTAAATAATGCATTGACTAATGAGCAGCAGTAATCTCTGCATGTAATATTACAAACCCACTTAGCAGCATTTGCATGGGATTACAGTGATATGAAAGGCAAAAATCATGCTTTGTGTATGCATAAAATTTACATTGATGATGGTCATAGACCTATAAGACAATAGTAAAGACACATGAACCCTGCTCTCAGAGAGATAGTGAAAGTAGAACTTCAAAAGCTTTTAGATGTAGGGTTTATATACCCCATTTCAGATAGTGAATGGGTTTCACCATTGGTCATAGTGCCCAAGAAAGGTGGCAAATGGAGAGTTTGTGTTGATTACAGAGAACTAAATGCTGCCACCAGGAAGGATCACTTCCCATTGCCCTTCATTGATCAAGTTCTTGACTCTTTAGCAGGTAAGAAATATTTCTCATTTCTTGATGGTTTTAGTGGCTATAACCAAATCAAGATTGCACCAGAGGATCAAGATAAGACAACATTTACATGCCCTTAGGGGACCTATGCATATTATGTCTTGCCTTTTGGTCTGTGCAACGCTCCAGCAACATTTCAAAGAGTAGTCCTCAGTATTTTCTCTGATTTTGCCCATGATAGCATGGAAATTTACATGGATGACTTCACCACATATGGTGAAACATATGATAAATCTTTACACAACTTGGAGAAAGTTTTAAAGAGATGCACAAAGCACAATCTATCTTTGAGCAATGAAAAATCTTTTATGATGATGACACGGGGAGTAGTCTTGGGACATTTTATCTCAAATGCAGGAATACAAGTTGATACAAAGAAGATTGAAATTATATCTACCCTGCCTATTCCACAAAGACATAAGGATGTAAGGAGCTTCCTTGGACATGCAGGCTATTACAAGAGGTTTATTCAAGATTTTAGCAAAATTGTTGCACCTCTATTTACTCTGTTGACAAAAGACATTGAATTTGAATGGACACCAGACTGTTAGAATTCCTTTAAAAAGCTAAAAGCATCCTTGACACAAGCTCTAGTTCTCATAGGTCCAAATTGGACACTACCTTTTCACATCCACACAGATGCATTAGACTTTGCCATTGGAGCAGTCATAGGCCAACAAGAAGGAACTAAAGAGTATGCAATATACTATGTAAGTAAAAACCTACAGGGAGCTGAGTTGAACTACACTATGACAGAAAAGGAAATGTTGGCATTTGTTTATGCCATTAACAAATTTAGACACTACACTACTAGTTATAAAATGTTCATACATACAGATCATACAACAATCAGATATTTGATGAATAATCCAATAGTGGGTGGTAGACTTGTAAGATGGTTGTTGTTATTGCTAGAATTTGACATAACAATTGTTGACAAACTAGGAAAAGCTAATGTAGTTGCTGATTTTCTATCTAGACTACCTACACAATCATCAGAAGGAGTGGTTGATGACTCTTTTCTTGATGAGCATTTATTTTTCTCTAACTATACACACTCCATGGTATGCAGACATAGCTAATTATTTGGTTACAGGGCAGATTCCAGGTTACTTTTCTCCGAGGGAGAAAAGGAAGCTAGTTCACAAATGTTTTCCTTATTCTTGGATCTCTGGATTCTTGTTCTACACTGGTCTAGATAACATTATGAGAAGATGTATCAGATAAGATGAGGTGTTTGATATATTGAAGGCTTATCATGATGAACCCTGTGGTGGACATTTTGCAGCCAAAAGGATAGCCTTCAAAATATTGACAACAGGATATTACTGGCCAACACTTCATAAAGATGTTGTCAAGTATACTAGAAGCTGTGATCAATGTCAAAGGATGGGGAGACCTACAAGAAGTGATGAAATGCCTTTGTAGCCACAAATAGCATTAGCTCCTTTTGATAAGTGGGGGATGGATTTTGTTGGTCCTATCTCTCCTACTTCAAACAACAAGGAATATATACTGGTATGTACTGATTACTTAACCAAATGGGTGGAAGTTAAAGCCTTGAAGTTTGCTAGAGATGGCAATGTGGCAAAAATTTTGTATGAGGAAATATTCACTAGGTATGGTGTACCAAGGAAGATAGTGACTAATCAAGGCCCACAATTCACATCAGATTTAATCACCAGACTGGTGGAGGAATATTAGATTAGACATAAAAAGTCCACTCCCTACCATCCTCAGGCTAATGGTCAAGTTGAAGTCACAAACATAGAAATTAAGAATATATTGACAAAGACAGTACAGCTTCACAGAAGAGATTAGGTTTCTAGGTTACTCGAAGCTATTTGGGCATATAGAACTACATGGAAGACAACTACAAGATTCACTCCTTATGAATTGGTTTATGGCAAGACAACAGTCTTGCCTATAGAATTTGAGTACAAAACCCTAAGAAAGCAGTAGAATTAGGGATGGATATGACAGAAGCTCAAAAGGACAGACTACAACATTTGAATGCTCTTGATGAAATCAGATTAGAAGCCATCCACCACATAGAGGTTATACAGAAACAAAGATTTAAATGGCATAACAAGTATATCAAGACTAAAGAATTCACTGTTGGTGATTGGGCCCTTCTCTATGATTCCAAATACAAAGATTTCAAGGGCAAGCTTCAATCTCGGTGGTTGGGACCATATGAGATTAAACAAGTCTTCCCTAATGGTGCAGTCCAATTACAGACCATTGATGAGGTCTGATTTTCATTGCTAGTAAATGGACACAGGCTGAAACTGTATAAGAAACCACTTCAGAAGGATGATTTTCTCATTTCTCTGGCCACTCAGTATGGTACTCATGGGACTCTTGATGAAGGTTTGTGACACCAACTGATACACCATCAGAAAATGATCCACCAATCCTGTCTAGTGATGCTACTCAACCCCTATTGCTGAGACTTAATTTTTCTTGCTTTATAATCCACATGCATAGACAACACACTATCCATGATGAGCATAGTTAACTCTAGAGGGACCTATTTTTCACTTTCAGTTGGGACATGTTACAGTTGGGACCTAACATATGGCATATGTAACTATTCAATCAGGACCTGTGCTGGAGGCACCCGTAGCAACTCATGTCTACAAATGCCTTCACTACTTTGGTGAATAGTACATCATTTTCCTGCTCATTCCATATCTTCTAACATTGCTTCACTCATTTTGAAATAAATCAATTGCCACTGCAAAAAGTGTCAACTCAAGCTCATGAGTTATTCATTCCCGCATTACGAGCTGTAACCTCACATCCATTCTGTCGTACCCTTCGCCTTGCCATTCACCTGCATGCATGTCATCTTGCTCATAACAAATAAACTTCCAAGTACATGCTCTCAAATTCCAAGGTATGTTGATCATTTATTTCCATAATGTGTGCACATAAGGTAACTTTCAATGATTAACTTAGCTTTCTTTCTATATTCATTATTATTTTTTATTTATTTCATGCATGCGAAAATATTTTTCACCATTCTAGTTAATAAATACTCTTCCTTTCATATCAATTGCCACGTGAAGTGAGGTCACTTCACACATTAGTTGGGGGGAGTGGTTTAATTTTTCAATTTTTGCCATTTTTTATCTTTAGAGATACTAGATAGAACATCCTATGCCATTTTCTAAAAAATAGTAAACCTCCCTTGTTTCACCCAAAATATGAATATGAACTTGTCACCCTAAGAAAGTTACAGTGGGAAGAATAGAAAAGGATAGTAAATTGTAGATTGGTTCTCTTCAAGGTGGTGGAATTGGAGTTTAGCAAAAATTAACACTTCAAGAGGTTGCACAATGTAGAGATAATGGGGGGTGATGTGGTATGATGAGAGCCATCTGCACATAAGGAAATATTAGAGGATGTGTTGGTGCTACTACTCTTCACCAAAGTAGGATGGCTGGACTACTTTCTGAAGTTGACAGAATATGATAACAAAATGACAAAGGAATTTGTAGCTACATTGTAGTATGATGAGGCAATGGTCAGGGGATTGATTGTAGATGCTTTTGAGATGGCCATTGCCCAAGTCACAAGATTATTGTGCACAGGGTCCGAGTATCCAACTCGTGCTGATGCAGCTACAGCAAGGGAAGAATTCTGCAAGTGAGGAGAGCACCTGGACTCAACAACACAAGGTACAAAGAGATTATCCCTTCCATTTTTCTAGGGAAAATGTGTTTCATATTGTTGTCACCCAGATTTGCACCCTTGTTGCAGTTGTAAAACCTTAGCAATCTGGGGTAACATGGGAATGATCTCGAAGTGTGGGACCTTACGAGTTGAGATCAGACCTCCAAAGAAGGTTGGTTCCTCTTTCTAAGCCTATTACTTAGAGCAATGCAACTAAATCTAGTGCTAATATTTTGCAGGGGAAAAGGGTTAGAAGGAAACTAAAATGGAAAGGAGTGATACACCGGATTTAGTGAGTGATGGTGATCTTGGTGTAGACACAACAATGATTTCAATGATGAAGGAGATTCTCACAGACCTATGACTGATTGAGGCTTCGGTATGAAGGTTAAACCTGCAGAGGAGACATTTTACTCACAGAACAAACTATAACTTCAATTAAAACATAGCAATCAAGACACAGGAGGGGCAAGAAGTCATGCATATATTAATCATGAAGTCTAAAGACCATTACAATACAGAAATGTCTAGTAGCAGAAGAAATCTAACTACAAAAAATTTGGCAGCATAACAACCCCAAAAAATAAAACCATCCTCCTCCAAAAAGAGGCTACATTGCATTTATAGGTCGGACTCCTGCACAAAAAAGTAGGGAGTCATTGATCCACGGATCCGAGGTCATTAATGCCAGAACAAGGGTGCATGGGCAAAGGTGTGGTGAAGGGACAGGGACCATGCCGCTGCCAAGACCAAAAACATAGAAAATGGCTGCCAGAACACAAGATAGGACAGGGCATTGAAGAAGAAACCCCCAAAGTCATCGCCCAACACATGAATAATGGCCCTGCAAGACATAGAGCCCATGCGCATTGATGAGTGGAGCCATACACCATGAATGCACCTGCAAGAATCACCAACCGGAGCTACCGTGAAAAAGAATAGCCTCAACACGCCAAAATGACTATTGAGATGTCTTATTGGTCGAGCATGCAAAGCCAAATCCAACTTTGAAAGTGAAAATATCCCCTTCAAAAGCCCGCCAAATGAAAGAGGAGGCAAAAAAAAGCACTTTTGCCTCTTGCAGCATGCTGAAATTTGCAAAAACAAGGGAGATACAGGCAGTCAAAGCTTCGGTTATTTGCATATCTGTGCCTATATATTGCTGTATCTCATATATACAATGGTAACTGCACTTTGTCTCTACTTGGTGCAAGCGCGCCTTTTTCCTCTTTGCATATTCAAACCAATTTGCATATGCCTGAAATTCCCTTTAAAAATGCATTGTATGTGCAACGGCCCTTGTATATGCATTCACCACCCTGCCACATGGCACCACCTGATTCACCACCGCATGAAGCTAGGACCCATCGCTGAGAAACCGCATCCTCCATCGGCCTTCAGAAAGATCTAAAAATGGGTTGCCGATGTATAATGTCTCGCCAAAATCCCTTGCATGCAACCTTTGTATATGCCTTTGTATATCGGATTGTATATGCAAGCATACAATCGCAAATATACATACAATGTGGAACCCAAGCGATTATCGGCCTTATTGGAACTTTGCTACAGGCCCAGCTTGTATCTCCTCATCTTCGCATATCAGCCTTGTATATCGCATATACAATGCGAATATACAAGCAAAACATACATACAATCGGACCCCAGCCTTTATCAACCAGAATGCATATCATTTTGGGTCTGGGCCTTGTATGTATGTTCTTGCATGTTCGATTGTATGTGCAAACATACAATCGCAAATATACATTTGGTGGACCCCACCCTTTGTATCTTGCCTTTACCTGCGACTTGTATGTCTATCAGCCAATGAACATTCACTCCTGCATGTTATCTTTTGCATGTATGTCGGCCTTGTATCTTTGCCCTTGCATGCGACTCTTTGTATATTGCAAATGTATGTGCATATACAAACAACTGTAGCTGATGCATCTAACCTTTGTATATCTTCCCTACATGTTGGATTTGCATGTTGGCGATATACATTCCACTGTTCATGTTTCTCTTGCACCTCGCCGATATACATTCCACTGTTCATTCCCACTTGTATGTCAACCTTGTATGTTTGCCGATTCCATCCAGGCCTTTGCATATTGCGAATGTATGTCCCAAACATACAATGGTGAAAAATACAAGGAACTGTTTCCTTTGCATACTTTCTTTGCATATTTCAACATACAATGGTGAATGTATATGTGGATATACATTCAAAAAAGCATATTAAAATACAAGCATGAAACTAAAAATACTTGAAGCTAAAAGATTTCTGGGTTTTTTTGGATTTTTTGCAAAGACTCTCCAACCAAGATTTTGGGAAATTTGGCAAGGCAAAGCATGAGTAATTGAAGAATTTGAGCTTTCTCTCCTTCCATTTAGGATTTCTCTGATCGGATTTCTTCAATAGAAGGAGGGAAACAAGAATATTTTGGGGCTAGGCAAAATATGACAACACATATATCATTAAATACATTACCTATGATGGTCGGCATAATGTGTTGTATACTGTGCATTTTAAGTTGCTTAATCATCTACGCCATGATAAGCTAGTCAACATTCCCAATTTCTTGTATAATATGTTGAAAAGGATGGCATCTGAATATTAGAAAAAGCAAGCAGACACCACATTGTCCCATCATTGTTTAATATCCTTATTGATAAAGAGGAGCCTAAGAATTCAACACTCACAGGTTGATTGGGAGGCTTTTAAACAATGTGTAGATATCACAACATTGTGGGAAGAACCTGAAGCAGAGAATGAACCCCAACATGAGCCTAAACCTGAGATTGAGCTTGAGAAAGAGGGGCAATAGGAGGACAACACTCCAGAGGATAGGCCAATGGTAGCAGAGGAACCCTCATCTTCTAAACCTAAACATATGAGAGGCACTGATTCAACACCTGTTAAGAAAAAGAGAAACAAGAAAAGTGTTGAGAAGCATAAAAGCACTAAGAAGGAACAAGATGTGGGGGAAAAGAAGAAAAAGAGGAGTAAAAAGAAAAGGAAAAATGAAGTCAAACAGGAGACTGCTACTCCCAAGTGCTCAAGAAGGTTGAAGAGGCAGAATGTGAAGGAAATAATTGTTAAGGAACAGGGGTAGTAAAAAGGTGAAGGACAGCAACACAATGATCCAACACCAGTGAATTCAGATTTAGATAAAGGAGGAATTGCCCCTAAAGATGTCCCTACTGATGCTCCTGAGGATGTCTCTGCTGATGCTTTTGAAAATTTTAATGTGTCTGCTAAAAAGAGAAGGTATGTTTCTTCATCTTTTGATTCTGATTCAAGGGATATGTTTATTGCAAAGAAAATGGGAAAGTCAGTTCCTACCAGTTCTGCTAAGGAAATTTTTGATATAACTGGGAATGATAATGATGAAGGTCTAAATTTTGAAAAAAAAAAAGAATTGTTGGAAGACATGAACATAAGAAAAGAATTGCAAAAAGCTCTTGATAGGATAAAACAATTGGAAGAGCAGGTGAAAGGGTACGAAGAGAAGGACAAAGAAAAGGAGAAAAGAATATAAGAGTTGGAGGAGAGAATTCAAACCTATGGCCATGGAACTAATCTGGACCTGCTAGCACAGATGGCTATGAGTAAAACAAGTACTGAAGGAAATGAAATACTCACTCCACAACCTCCTGTAACAAGGACTCCAGTGTACCACACCACTTTGTCTTTGGGTTTTGAATTAATGAAACGCACAAATCCAAACAAGAAAAGGAAAACTGGGAGAAGGAAAAGCAGAATCTCAATGCATCAATAGAAGATAAGAATTTGGTGATAAAGAGGTTGGAGGATAAGCTGACAAAGGTCATTGACAGAGCTATACAGATCATTGGGTGTAGACGTCCACCTAGGGTATATGTATTGTCCCTAAAAGAAAAGTTTCTCAGTTTCCAGTTTAATAGGTTCATTAATAATCAGCCTGCTTTACATATGAGGCATATTTTTTATAGTTATTTTAAAGAAGTCAGTTTAGAGGAGCAAGACCAATTGTGTGAATATTGTTTGCATAACTACTTAATGACAAGGGATACAGAATGGAACCCTTCAATTTATGTTGTTGATTTGCAGGTTAGGCCACTGTTATCATATCTCAAGAATGAAAAGTTCAGAGGGGAATTGATGGATAAGTATGAGGAACAAGAGCAAACAGTGGCACTGTAGGTCAGAAGGGAAGCATTGAATCCTGATGTAATCCTTACTCAATGGTTAACACTCCTCTCACACAAAAGTCCAGGAAAAATAATTATGGATTTAAGACTGCAAGATCACAAAAGGATATAGCAGTTAGTAGGGCCTATGCTTCAAAATTGTCTAAGGTATGTGCAAGATAGATGGAATAGTCTGACTCCAGCACTGCAGAGGAAAGAGCCTCACTCTTTTCATAATTTTATGAATATGTTTGAGAGACTGCACAAGTATATCAAGATTTCAAAGAAAATAGGAGTGGAATGGTTGCCACTTACTTTTCATCCTCCTATTCTCCTTTATCTATTACCACACTGGACAGGGGAAAAGGGTGATGAATTTAGGAATGTAGAATCAGTCAGGTTGGATAGGCTTGCTTGTCACAATGGTTTTTATCTTAAGCAGGGAGAGGGAGTCAGAGAAATAATGGACCTGAGGTAGATTACTTTGCACTACAATCTTCTTCCCTAGATGATTAGTTCAGTGATTTTGCTTGAGGGTAAGCAAAAGGCTAAGTTGGGGGGAATGATGGGTTGAAATATTGACCTCTTTTTATGTTGTTTTTATATGCTTTTAAAACTTTTCCATATGATCCTCCAGACACTTTACCAACATCACCATCATTATATGTTGTCTTTTTATATACTTTGCAAGACTTTGAATCTATATTATTAATATGGAATATGGTGATGATATTATCAATTGAATGATTTAAATATGAGTATGCATGCAATATAGATGGAATCCTATGGTTTAATTATGAAGGTTATTTGCGTACATATGTTTTGTGAATTAACCCCTGTGCAGCAAGAACATGGCATCAAGGAAATGAGAATTTGCAGTGAGTTGTAGGATAGTAGAATTAAAGGAAGTGAAGTTAGGATGCCAAAAGTGCAGGTAGATGGAGGATGAATGTGAAACATCATGGACTGGAATAAATGCAAAAGAAGTAGACTTGTTTCAAATGCAGCTTATGTGTGTTCTTCATGTGAGCCATTGCATAAGAGTTCTTGTTTGAATAGGACTCTCCTTCCTCTATTCAGTTAGATTAATAAATCAATCTTAAACATGTATCCTAGTATCTAGGAATTGATTGATGGTTGAAGTTAGTTAGTAGCTGCATAAAACTATCCCATTTTTGTATAAGTTAAGAGGGATGAGTTCAATGTCAAGGGAGTCACTTTATTTTCCAGTTACTCAATTGTTGCTCTGTTTTTCTATATTGGAAGATCCAAACGTGTTTTAAAGGATATCATTATTGAATACAATCTGAAAGAGATTTTGTTTATGATATGAATTGAATGGAACTGTGTTATGAAGATACGTGAGAATCTAAATTAGATTTGATTTCTAGTTAAGTGAGTCAATCCCCTAAGCTAGCCACTCAAGGTATTGGTCCTCATTCATTTATTTCCTCATTCCTTTATGTATTCTTGTTAAAACTATTTTTCATTTGCATATAAATACATTACGAGTTAATTAGAATACTTTGATTGTCAAATTATAGTAGTATGGTTCATGAACAAATGCATGCTTTGTCTACTTTAAGTCCTCCAAAGGTTAGCATGAGCTCTCTTATCATTTTGCATGTTTTGGATTAGTTCTGTAATTTTCTATTGTTAACAGTTATCTATAGCTTATGCTAAAGGTACCCATAGCCACTACATTTTGTAACCGTTTTTACTGTTTTTGCATTTCTATGAATTCCAGCAAAGTAGGTTTAGATAAGATAGTTTAGAAAGAATATGAACCCTGAAGGCACATACAGTGTAGTGCCATCATAAGCTTACACTCCTTGGTTGATAATTTAATGTAGGAAGTACAATGATAGAGTGGACTGTTCAAATAGGTTTACCCCTTAATTATGTTAAGTCTGCAACACATTAGTTTTCCTCTACATAGGGTCTACAAAACTAGTTGTGGAAGGTATCAAGACATATGGAGATATTTATCATCTAAAGGAGGTAAATGGAAGAACCTGTTTATTGGCTCAATCCAGTGAGTGTTGGTTGTGGCACAAGTGAATGGGACACATCAACTTTGATAATATGGTAAAGATCAGTTCTATTCATGAAATAAGAGATATGCCTAAGATAACCAAACCTGCAAACACATTATGTAGAGAATGTCAAATGGGAAAGCAGACATAGACAAATTTCAAGAGTAAGGCGTATTCTTCTTCAATGCCATTGGAGCTGATTCACACTGACCTATGTGGTCCTACAAGGATAAAGAGTTAACAAGGTGAAAGGTATTTCATGTTACTTATTGATGATTATTCTAGAATGACTTGGGTTACTTTCTTAAGAGAAAAATTAAATGCCTTTGATAAGTTTAAGGTTCTCAAAGTAATAGTTGACAATGAAATGGATGTTAAGATCAAACGTTTAAGATCTGATAGAGGAGGTGAGTTTACTTCAAATGAATTTAAAAAGTTGTGAAGATCATGGTATTAGGAGACATCAGTCTCCTCCTAGGACCCCTCGATAGAATGGGGTATTGGAAAGGAAGAATAGGACTGTGCAAGAGATGGCTAGGGCAATGTTGAAAGATGTAGATTAGCCTAATATGTACTGGAAGGAAGCAATTCACACTGTTGTATATTTGATCAACATAGTACAATTGAGGGTCAATGGCACTAAGACCCCTTATGAACTATGGTATGGAAGCCCTCCCTCTATTAGATACTTTAGGATCTTTGGAAGCAAACACTACGTCATAAGAGATGAAGAAGACCTAGGAAAGTTTGATTCAAGAAGTGATGAAGGGATATTTCTTGGCTACTCAACCAGAAGCAAGGCCTATAGATGCTACAACAAAAGATGATTGAAAGCACAAATGTCACTTGGTTGATGAAGACTTGTATCAGATATCACAAGAACTGGAGGACAACGAATCTAATATACCCCTCTACATTGAAGGAGAAGAAGAAGAAGAGGAGAAAGAAGAGAAGGAACAAGAATCAGAGCAGATTCCTAAGACTCCAACAAAGTATGTTCAAAGGAACCATTCAGCAAATCAGATCATTGGAGATAAGAATGAAGGTGTGCAGACCAAGAGAAGGTTTGCAAAGGCAATTGAGCAAGTGAATTTGTGTTTACTATCAAAAATAGAGCCCAAAACCTTTTTGATGTTAGCAAACATGATGGATGGTTGAAGGCAATGGAAGAAGAATTGAATCAGATAGAAAAGAATCATACATGGGAATTGATTCCCAGACCAGCCAATAAGAATGTAATAGGAACAAAGTGGGTATTCCAAAACAAACTGAATGAAGATGGTGAAGTTGTACGGAACAAAACAAGATTGGTGTGTAAGGGCTATTCTCAAGTTGAAGGCATTGATTTTGAGAATACTTTTGCTCTGGTAGCCAGAATGGAGGCAATCAGAATGTTTCTTTCCCTTGTTGCTCACAAGAATTTCAAAGTTTATCAGATGGATGTCAAGTCAGCATTTTTGAATGGTGATCTAGAGGAAGACATATATATTGAGCAACCTGATAGTTTTCAGTTATTAGAAGATTTAGACATGGCGTGTAGACTCAAAAAGGCTTTGTATGGACTCAAGCAAGCTCCTCGAGCTTGGTATGCTAGGTTGGATAATTACTTACTTCAACAAGGATTCAAGAAAGGTACCACAGATAGTAATCTTTACATTAAGGAAGAGGGAGACATGATTTTGATAGTTGCAGTATATGTTGATGGCATCATCTTTGGTGGAGATAATGATATGTGTAAGAGGTTTGCATAGGAGATGCAAAAAGAGTTTTAGATGTCTATGATTGGTGAGATGTCTTTCTTCCTTAGGCTTCAAATTGTTCAGGTAGATTATGGTATCTCTATTTCTCAAGCTAAGTATGTTAGAGAGATGTTGAAGAAGTTTGGTATGGAAGACTCCAAACTAGTAAGTACTCTTATGGTTACTAGTTGTCACATGAGCAAGAATGATGAGTATCCGGAGGTTGATCAGACTCTTTATAGAGCTATGATTAGAGGATTATTGTACTTAACTACTTCTAGACCGAATATTATGCATGCAATTTGTGTGGTTGCCATATATCAAGCTAATCCTAAGAAAACACATGAGAAGGCAGTGAAAAGAATATTTAGATACTTGACGGGAACTCTAGATTATGGCTTATAGTATCCAAGAGGTAATGACTTTGATCTGAGTGCTTACACTGATGCTGATTGGGCCGGTTGTGTTGATGAGAGAAGAAGTACAAGTGGTGGTGCTTTCTTTTTAGGAAACAGATTGGTTTCATGGTAGAGCAAGAAACAATATTCGGTATCATTATCAAATGTCGAGTCAAAGTATATTGTAGCATCATCTTACTGCACACAAGTGTTGTGGATGAAGCAAACTTTGAAGGATATCAAAGTACTGTATGATGAGTCTATTCCTATCTTGTGTGACAATACTAGTGTTGTAGACATGATATTTCCACAGTCTGTGATGATAGAATTTTAATGCTTCTGGAAAAAACTATGTTTGCTTTGTTTGTCTCAACATTTCAGATCACACTCCATGATCCATCATTAGGAGGAAAGGAAGAGAATGTGATCCTAGATCATGGAGTGTGATCTGAAACATTGAGACAAACAAAGCAAACACAATTTTTTCCAAAAGCATTAAAATCTAATACTAGTGCTATCAATATTTCCAAGAATCCAGTGATGCATTCTAGAACCAAGCATATATCAATCAGGTATCACATTTTGAGAGAGAAGGTTGCAGAGAAAGAAGTGAAGTTGGAATATGTTCCAACAAAGGATCAGATTGTAGATACTTTTGAATATCTATGACAGAAGTTAGGGGTAATTGCCCCTCCTTCTTGCTAGATGCATAGTTGGTGCATCTGTCCAGGGGGAGTTCATGATATATCTTTTTCCTAGACTAATGGTGGCTACCTCTCAGGGGGAGTAGGCAATGGTTGTTACTGACAGGGGGAGAAGGTTGAAAAGGAGAGCTTGTAACCTAAGAAGGAGAAGAAGTTGTCCTTTGTCCTTGATGTCAAAGGGGAGAGAGAGAAATGTGCACCTAAGGGGGAGAATGAGCAAGTGTGTGTGTGTTGCCATCAATGACAAAGGGGGATATTGTTGGCAATATGTGTTGTCATTGATGTCAACACTCAGAGTGATGTCAGCACTCAGTTTGTGGTTGTCTGATGTGATTGATGTGAATGCCTGATGATGATATACTATGTTGCTGATGTTCATGGTTGGTTGCTGATGTTCATGGTTGGATGTCATGCCTTGATCACTGTCAAGTAAAGTTGTATTGAGCATGTTTGTGATCAGCAAAGATGATTTTGTGATGAAATATTAAGATGGGAATTAGAAGCATTAAGATGAATGATGATATATTAAGATGGGAATTAGAAGCTATGTTGAGGATGAGAAGATTTTTTTGATGACCTGTAGCATGTTGTATGATCCTTCATGTTTTTCCTAAGGATGTATGTGTTGATATAAGAAGATTCTGGCCTCCAGAAGTTGGTGAAGGTTTCTACTGCAGGGAGTTGCCTGGAAGACTGCCTAGTAAATTCCTCTGCATTCCTCTGCATTTGAAGATATGGTCATGTGGTTCAGAATTTAAGTTCATTATGTTGTAAAGGTACTAAATCCAAAGGTTTAGATCATTTGCTCCTCCATAGTGAAAGTTATAAGTGACAAGTTTTCGGTCTATGCTCTGGCATAATGAAGTGATGAAGGATTATTGGAATGCTCCACCTTCCACCACAGTGATAGATATGGCTATGCAGTTTTGACGATATGTTCAGATAAGTGTATGAGTGCATCCATATGAGTTTCAGACCTTTTGGAGGTCTACAAGTTCAGTTTTCAAATGATAGATGTGATACAGATAGTTTTGGATGCCTGATTGTTCCTAGGTCACATGATTGAAGGTGTACGGCACAAAATCTTTGTTGTAGGGAGTTCAAGGAATGTTTGGATATGTTGTGTAGGTCCTGCTGACTCATCTAGAAGAAGAAAAAGTAATGTTTAATCTTTCACGAGTACCGCCAAGAGTGTGAAGACCGATGTGCTACAAACTTCATATTTTCTTGCTTGAGGGTGACCTATTTCAAATTTGTGAAGCGTGTGGATGCTATTCCTTGAAGGATGATGTGAAGGATGTTTAGGACTGGACTAAGCATGTGTTAGGATCCACAAGGCGTGTGTCTCTTCTTGGAGTGGTGTGTAGTTCATGTTAGTGCTTTCCCTCTACATGTTTCATGTTGTGTGATCTTTGGACGACTTGTAAATTGTAATATTCTTGTTGTATTGGCTGACTTGTAATGTAATTAATGTAATGTCATATATATATTGTAAACCTAGTTGATCTAGGTAAGGTATGATTGCGAATATAAATGTGTGAAGAGCAGAATATGAATATGATATGCATTATGATGTGCAACTGAAGGAGAAAGAGAAGAAGCAATAAGGTCTGTCCAAATTCATCTTGAAGATATTTTTGTGGGAGGGAAGTGAAGAGTGTGCCTAATTGATCCAATCATTAGAAGAAGAGTGAAGAGGAAGAATTGCAATCATCAAAGGTGTGAGCTTCATTGTCAATTTCAGGTAGTAGAAGGATTGTCATGTTGTAATCCTTACTGAGTTCATTCTCAGTTCAAGGAGTAGTTGCTTCCTTGGGTTGTAGCCCTAAAACAAAGTCCGGAGGGAGTTGTAGCTTCCTTGGGAGTGATCCTAAAATAAAGTCTTCAGGGAGTAGTAGCTTCCTTGGGTTGTAGCCCTAAAACAAAGTCAGCAGGGAGTAGTAGCTTCATTGGGTTGTAGCCCTAAAATAAAGTTGTAATTTTGAGCTTCATATATTGTGAGATAATCCTCACTATGTTTTTTCCCCTATTGGGGTTTTCCACGTATATCTAGTGTTATGTGTTGATGTGCATTGCGTTGATCTTTCATGTTTATGTTAATGCTATAATGTTTAAGTTTTAATCTGCTCTAGAGAATTTGAAGTTTGATCATATACTGATTCACCCCCCTCTCAATATTTGGGTGTGTTCAACAAAGAAAAGGAAGGAAAACAATGCATTTTGAGATTAAGGTTGATATGTGAGAAGATGCACATGTTGAAGAATAGAATGATGGATTTGAACAGACAAAAAGGATTCAAATGAGAGTTCTGGGCAGGTTGAGCATATAAAGGAACAAACAAAATCCCATACTTCGCCCTTAAGGAGATCCACAAGACAACAACACCCAATTGATAGTTATAGCCTAAGTCACAAGGTTTGAGTTCAAGTTCAAGTTCGGCAAGGATGAAATTCAGAATAAATTCAGCAAGGATAAATTTGGACAAAAAAATTGTGAGTAAATTCACCAGTCTCCCACCTCACAAACTAGCTCATGAACCAGCACCCAACTCATGAACCAGCAAAACCATCCTCAAGTTGTTGTTGAGCACTAGCAGGGAGTCGGGAGTTGTTGCTGAGTAGGAGATGTTTGAGGGTAAACGGAAGCATGGCAATGAAAGAATAAAATGAGCACATTTGACCATTGTTTTAAAGTGAAAAAAAGGGGTAAAAAACCTAAAAAGCACTTTATATAAATATATTTTATTCAAAAACTTAACCATATGAATTTCTAGCGAATTTCAATGATTATCTTAGAGGTTTTATAAATCTGCCAATTTTTTAATCTCATGGCCAAAATTTAGTGAATCCTATGACTTAGGGTATAGCCCACTAGATTGTGTATTTGTTTTATCTTGTACTAATGATGAACCTAGATCTATCAGGGATGCTCTCTCTTCAAAGGTATGTGAGTCTTGGAATGATGCCATGCAAGAGGAGATGATGGCACTTGAAAAATGTGACACCTAGGATCTAATGAGTTTTCCCTAGGGAAGGAAGCCCAATGGTTGCAAATGGGTGTTTAAAAGGAAATTCATAGTGGATGGTAAGTTGGAAAGGTATAAGTCTAGACTAGTAGCAAAGGACTACTCCCAAAGAGAGGGAGTTGATTTTGGTGAAATTTTCTCTTTTGTCACTAAATTGTTTTCCACTAAATTCTTGTTTTCTATTGTTGTTGCTTGTGATTTTGAAGTAGAACAAATGGATGTCAAAACTACTTACTTGCATAGGGATCTTGAAGAGAAAATTTACATGTAACAATCTAATGGATTTTTTAAAAAAGAGAAAAAAATTGATTTGCAAGTTGAAACAGTCATTGCATGGTTTGAAACAATCGCCTCAAATGTGTTATCAGAAGTTCAATGGTTTTGCATTGAAGTTGAGTTTTGTTAGAAGTGAAGAAAATCACTATGTTATATTAAATTTATTGATGATCAATTGCTAATTATTGTCTTGCATGTTGATGAAAAATTGTTTATTGGAAACAAAACAATGATTATGGAGCTTAAAACTCAACTTTATGATGCATTTGACATGAAGAATTTAAAGGCAACAAAATTCATTCTGGGAGTAGAAATCAACAAGGACCAATTTCATATAAAGTTTTGGCTTCACCAGAGTATGTTAATACTATTTTGTAGCAATTTTCTATGTAGAATTGCAAACCAATGAGTATTCCTTTACCTATAGGCACTAAACTTCCATTGAATCAATGTCCTAAGTCAGATGATGATTTAAAGGACATATAATGTGCCTTATGCTAGTGCTATTGGTAGTCTAATATATGCAATGGTATGTATTAGACCGGATATTGCCCAAGCGATGGGAGTTCTTAGTAGGTTTATGTCTAACCTTGGTAAAGAGCATTGGACTTATGCTAAGAGGGTATTTAGATATATGCAAGGAACTTCTGATTATTGTTTATGAACATTATCATGGTTCTAATGATGTGAGAAAATTATTGGACATACAGAGCTTTGTTGATTCAGATTGGGCAAGTGACTTGAATAGTCAGAGGTCTACTAGTGACTAAGTGTTTTCTCTATTTGGCAGTGTTTTCAATTGGACAAGTAAGAGACAACCTATGGTTTCATTGTCCACTACTGAAGTAGAGTATATGGCTGCTACACATGCTTATAAGGAGGCAGTATGGTTATAGAGGTTGTGTTCAAGATTTGGTTTTAATTGTAAGGTGGTTAAGATTAGATGTGACAATCAGAGTACTATTTGTTTTGCCAAGAATCCCATGTACCATGCTCGTACCAAGCACATTGATGTTTAATCACTTTATTTGTGAGATAGTGGAGAATGGTAAGCATGATTAAAATAGTTGACAATTTGGATAATGTTGCAGATTCACTTACAAAACTAGTGAATACGAATAAGTTCTCTTGGTGCATGGATGCCATGAACCTTGCATCATGTACTTGATTCATTTTATGTTTTTTGTTTACATTGCAATGTATAATATCAAGTGGGAGAATGTCAGGATTAACTAATATTAACCTTGCAATCCTATGTATTTTCTATGTGTCTAACATATTGGGAATGGGTACTTGGACATCCATGTAACTGGTTGAGAGATTATTTGATTATTATTATTCTCTAGGATACTTGGAATATTGTTGTAATGGCAATGAATAGGGGAGTTACAGTTGGAAAGTCAACAATGGGAGTTATAGTTTCCATTCTTACATGCAAATGGACTCTCTCTTTGCTAGGGAGTTACATTTTGTGAAGAGTGGAGAATCTTGTTATGACGAGTGGGGTCCACATTAGTTGGCCACTCCATTTTGGAGTGCTAAACTTGGGAATGTGTGCCCACCTTCTTCATGGGTCAAAGATGTCTTTATGATGTCTATCTTGAGAGCATTGATTAATTTGGTCATGGTGGGCGTTGGATTTTTGCCAAGACCATGGTTTTGGTGGTTGTGCATTTTGGGAAACTACTTGTGGTTTTTCTCTCCTTGGTTCTCTATAAATTGGATGCATTAGATGGAACTTTGAGTATGGATATTTGCAGGTACTATTACGCTCTTAGAATGTTATCCGTTCAAAGAGTTGGAGTAGATTTTTTTGATTTAACACTTTCATTGTGATTGATACAAGCTTAGTATCTCTTTGGTGGAGCTTTTTTCCCAAAAGGGTTTCTCCACATACATCTGGTGTTATGTGTGTTCACTGATTTTAATTTTTTGTTATATGTGTTTCTCCATGTTTCATTTCAGATTTAATGGTTAATCACATATTTATCTATTTTGGATAATCTGATTGAGCACTTTATGCATATACTCTCACTATAATTGTTCACCGGTTTCTCAACATTAGACATATTCTAGAATCTAACAAATCCACAAGATCTCACAACAAATGCAACTAATTACTTTAGTAATTTTCTTCAAGAGGATCACCATATACGAACAAGATTAGGAAAAGCTTCTTAGAAATATTCCTAAAGTCGTATAAGGGAAGGATAATGACTTGATTACCAAAAGAATGCTAAAACTGGACTGAAGAGGATTCTATTCTCATTCAATAAGGATAAATCACTAGGACCTAAAGGGTTCTCAACACTTTTCTACCAAACATTCTTGAATGTCATCAAGGATGAATTCCTAGTAGTAGAGGAATCCATAAGTAACAACAAAATGCTCACTTAAATGAATTCCACAAAATCAGATCTAGTACAAAAAATAGCATTAGCAACTTCCTATGATCATTTCCATCCAATAGCACTCTGTAATATGGTCTACAAAACTATAGTCTATTAGATCAAATATTGTGTTAGAAATGATGTTAAACTACACTTTGTACACAAGTATTTATTGCTTATGTTACTGATGCAATAACACCACATTAGTATGTCTAAAAAGCAACTCATAGTGTAAGTTACAACCACTAATGTAATGTCTCTGTCCAATGAAAATGCAAGCATACAAACGTTGAAGTGTGTGCCATCCAATTCTCTCAAACTCCATGCATTCATTCTTCCAAAATTTGGTATAACAACAAGGACACCTTAGGAACGGTACACTAATTCAAAGCAAGGAAGCTAGGAGAGAGTACGATAAACCAATCTCAGAGAAGAAGATTTAAGATGAGATTGATGGGAAAAAGGACAAAGAAATATGTTATTTTCTATTAAAATAATGATAGGCAAAAATCAGAAATATGTATGGAATTTGTACAGTATGGTACTAATGAATAGTAAACATTACAGTATGGAAAAACATTGATGTCAAAAAATTCAGGTATATTTTTTTCTTTTATAATTTTTAAATATATAAAATAAGCCCAATATTCTGCAAAAAAATTGTTAAAACCTACATTATACCAGTCTGCAATTGCTTATTTTTCTATCAAAATCTAGGACTTTGTCTTGTAACTTGACACCTAGCAATGGCCAATATTCAAAATCTTGTTTGCCCAAAGCCCAAAAATTGATAGGCCAAAATTTTAATGTCTAGAGTCAAAATATTCACCATTGCCAATTAAATGAATTGTGATAGAATAATCCTAAAAACATAAACCAAAATAGCTTCAAATCTTGCGAATTTTGATAAGTGTGATAAAGAAGCATTATTGTTGTTAAAATTGTCAATTTCTAATGACTTGTACCCAAAGGGTTGGAATGCCACTTTTGTTGGTGATCTTTGGGAGAGTCTAAAAAGCAAATATCAAACTTCTGGAAAAGGTAGAGTCCTATATTTAAAAAATATTTTTCTTTCCACAAAGTTGGGTGACAGTCAATCACTATCAAAGCATTTACTTAGAATAAAGGACCTAAGAGATCAAACTCTCCAATGTCAATAAACCTATAGATAAAGATGATACGGTTGTTCTAGGCGTTAATAGTTTGTCACCATTATTTGAAACTTTTGTGGAATCTTTGTGATTGATACCAATGAGTCAAACATTCACTTTGTTCTTTTGATGCAATAGTTATATATAATACCACAAAAATAATGTACACACTATACAGAAAAGAAAAAAAAGGTGGCATGGGATCATGCCTCAAAGTCACACAAACTAGGCCCAACCTAGGATGATCATTCTCTCATGCAGAAAAAAAAAAAGAAATCAAATGCTTAACAAAGAATATTGTTAAAACAAAATATTATAAAAACTATGGAGCAAGAGCAATAAGACTATGTAATGTCCCCTTTTCGCTCGTAATCAGTTTGGTGACCATTAGCCTATTTCCTAATGTTTCCCATAGGCTAATTGCATGTTTCAAAGGGAATTTGTCTTTTTAAATGATTATTTTAAGTTGTCTAAGGTTCTAACTTTATGTTTTAAAGTTGACAACTTAAAGTTGTTTAAAAAGTGACATTTTTGGACCCCAAGGTGAGTGCTAGACTTGAAGGAGGACTTAATTCATAAAGTGGCATCCCATTTGAGATTTAAATATTATTTCTTAAAGGTCAAAAAGCAATATTTTAATATTTATTCTTGGGCACCCTATTTTGTGCTTATAAATGGGGTTTGAGAGCTCATTTGGAGTTTACACACTTGAATATCATTATTTGCTTCTTCTCTATGTGAGAACCTATGAGCTTGGAATTTCTTGGGGTTGATTAACCTCATGGAATAACTGGTTTCGGTAGTGAGAAACCTACCCTAGCTGGTCAAGTGTGATTTTACATCAGAAATCACTTGTGTGCTGCAATGGAGTCCATGAATTTTGATGTGTTTTAAGTTCATATTTTGGAGTGATTATTTGATGAGTATTATTGAAGAATTTATCATTTTGCAAATGCTAGAACAAGTTCCATAGCCAGTCGTACATGTTCTGCACAAGGTCGTACCATCTGGAGAGTCGTACCATGCTGGGTGTGAGGTTTGTGGAATAAATTAATTATTTTCTAATCTGTTTGGGTTTGTATCTTAGGCGCAATACCTCTGAGCATATTTTGGAGGTGTTTGGAGTGGACGTGGGCAAAAAAGAAAGGTTATTGCAAGTCGTACTTCCTATGTGGAGGCCGTACCATTGCATAAGGGAGACATTTGGAGTTAGAACTAAAAACACCTATCATTTGGGGTCTTTTTATGCTTTTTTAGAGGCACCTTGGGCATATTTGTTGTTCGCGGTGTTTTGGTGCGGTGGTTTGTGGTTTGTGAGGAGTTTTGGATTGTTAGTGGAGTTTTATGTGCATTTCTAGTTTGTTATTTTGCATATAAGACCTGAGTATCTGTTGTTATAGTGTTTCCAGAGGGTCCTACAATGATTGTTTGGGTTTCAATCATCAACTACAACTTCTAAGATTTGAGGGGCTGATTCCTTTTATAGTTCGAGTGATTTCTAGACCCTCTATATTCTTTTTTTAATGCTACAACAATGTTTATCAAATTTAAATCAAAATTTAATAAGATATTGCAGCTCTCTTTAATTGTCTTCATTTCAATAGTTGCAATGATAAATATTGTAAAACAATGGATGGTAGTACCGCTAGTGCATATGCATAGTGTGCATGTCATTTTGTAATCAACTAGACGATTTACCAATAGTTCGTATAGCATGTTGCATTTACAAACCCATTTTGGCATTGAACGAGCTTATCGACCATTTTGGTCTTGATACAAGCTTAGACATTCTGCCAGGGTTCTCTATACACACTAGTCCTGCTGAATAAGTGGTTGATAGGTCAGCTTTGCCGCATTGCATCTGTTTCTAGTCAGCTTGTCGCCTTGCATCCTATCTCTGCGTTCAATCAGCTAGTTGTGTGATTCGAACACCGTATGCTCTCACCTTGCCCACCTCAAGATCTAGGTGATCTAAAAGTGTATCAAAGACTGCATGTGCTTTGATTTCAATTGAAATATTTTTGAAAAAACTAGGGTGGTCATTACAGTGGTATCAAAGTTGGTTTTCTTGCCAATCTGTGAGTTTGCCAACCCTACATGCAACACATTGATGATAGAGAAAGAAGGTATCTTCAGAGAGAAGAGAGAAAATTGTTTGAGCAGTATTACAATAGTAATTCAAGAGGCTTGAAAGATCAGTGTCAGTTCCCCCACATCCAGAAGAGTCTACTATTTCAAACGCCATAGCAGCCAAATAGATAGCAGCATTGAGGACAAAGGGTTTTGTTGAAGAGGTTTCAGCCATGGCAAAAAAGGACAAGGATGTTCATCCTCCTAATAGTCCAGGTGCTAGAATCAAAAACAAATTTTATACCATGTTTGATATGATGGCTCAACTCCTTAGCAGAATTTACCGAAATCAAAATAATCTGCAGAGGCTAAATGGTGACGCTAGCAGTTCCCAAAGCAACACTCCCAGAGTTAAAAATGTTGGGTATGCAAGAACTTTTTCTGGGTCAGTTGTCTTGTCTTCCATCTCCTCTCTTCTTCTTCTGGTTCATGAACTGATCAAGAGTTATGATCTAGCGGACCTCATCAGGAAGGGACCTATATTCATCATAGATGGTCATGACTTCATCTATGAAGGCAACTTGCTCATCTTGCATAGGTTGAGCCTCCTCCCTTTAAGTAAAGACAGGTTGAAGGGGTCTAGCAGAGGCCAAGGAGCTCAGAGAGATTTCCAACAAGCATTAAGAAAAGTTACCCTAGATCACTATGATGGAAGTGAAAATAGTGAGGCTATCAATTTTGCTACACAACATTTGGATGGCGCAGCCCATAGGTGGTGGTATCATGGATTGATGACACAATGTCACAATCTCATCACTACATATGATGAGTTCACCAATAGACTCATCGAGAGATTTGATAAGAAAGATCCAGAAAGGAGTTTCAGAGATTTGGCACTGTTGAAACAACAAGGCACCATTGATGCCTACATCACTAAGTTTCAGAAACTTAGTTTCATGGTTCCTGATGTGTTCGAGAGGAGGCTCATTTTCTTTTTTGTGGAAGGACTCTCATAACCAATCAGAGGATGGGTCAAGTCACTTGACTCACAAACTTTGCAAGATGCCATAAAGAGAGCTTGGAACATGGATTTTTTAACTCCAAGGACCAAGGTTCCGTCAAAAACTTTCCCCTTCAAAAAGGACAAAAGACAATTTTCAAAATTTCCAAATCAGCAGAAGGCGCCTTTTCAAAAAATGGATGATGACCTTATAAACAAGCTCAAAAGAAAGAAATTGTACTTTACTTGTAAAGAGCCTTGGGCCCCCTATCATAAGTGCTTCGAAAAATGTCAAGTGCACCATCTTGAGGTATATTCGGAGGATAATTCTGAATCAAAAAAATCAAATCAGCAAGCTGACTTTGAAGATTGTGAAGAGGTTGAAGTACTTGAAGAGGTGGAAGAAGTGAAGGAAGATAACGGAATACTTGCACAACTCTCTAGCACTCAAAATATTAATCCTTTCAGAGTTCGTGGAGTTCTTTATGGGCAGCATATGATTGCACTCATAGATACTGGTGCCACGCATAATTTCATTGATGAAGGACTTGTGGCAAAGCATGGATTGAAGACAGAAGAGTTTGAGGGTTTCAAAGTCATGGTGGTTGATGGCTTTACTCTCATAGGCACTAGAAAGATCCCTTAATTAAGCATTCAATTGGGAAACTATGAAGTCAAGGATGAGTTTTTTGTGGTAAGAATTGGTGATACCGATGTGGTGCTTGGAATCCAATGGCTTAAATCTTTAGGGGAGATCTATTTGAACTTCCAAACCATAGAGTTGAAGTTCGAGTTAGAAGGGAAGAAGGTTGTTCTCATAGGCATGTCTAATGGCGGTCCTAGAGTTGTCGTTTCCAAAAGAATGGAGTGTATATTAAGGCAAGGGCAAGCTGAGTGGGTAGCAGAGTGTGTAGTCATTGTTGGCAATATTGTCATTGATGTCAAAGAGATTGTTGTCATTGATGTCAAAAGGCGTATGAGGGATTAGCTATCTAAGTTTGTTGTCATTGATGTCAAGAAGGAATTCGATGTCAAAGGTGTATGGAAGATTGTAGAAGGTATGTCCAAGATTGTTATCATTGATAAAGGAGTCTTCACCAAAGTCATCTGACTATACTAGAAGAGTTGCAAAATGTAGAAGAGACTTTGGAAATGAGCACAAAGGCATGTGCTATGAATGATGAAGGGAAGTTGGTTTCTAAAGAAGAGAAACAATGTGTCTATGAATAAATTATGAAGATCATATTGAAGTTTAAATTAAAGATTTAAACTTAATTATGTAAGACATTTGATGCTAGCCAACTTATTAATAAAGCACCTTAAGATAAGAATGAAGCAACCAAAAGAAACATTGTAGGCTATCACAACGTGATGGCTACCTACCTGAGGATCAAGGAACCTACCTTTAAGGAACCTAGCCTTGAGTACAAATATGATATGGCACCGATCGAGGTTGTGACAAAGAAAGAGGAAGACTATGATAGGAATATTGGAAAGAGCAAGCTCAAAAGTGGAGTCAGCATGGTCAATAAGGTGGATAGTCAAGTGGAACATGAACCAAAGAATAGTAAACCTATATAAAATGAATGGGTTATCATATCAGAGACAAAAGACGAAGGCAAGAAGAGAAAGATGATGGTGAATAGACGGACAAGTGAGAAGAGGATGATGGTAGAAAGTATGAAGGATGAGGAAGTGACAAAATACTATGAGATGTTGAAGAAGAGATTAAGATAAGAGGAGAGAGAGACAGTTGGGAAGCAAGTTTAGATAACCTCGACACCTCACATTTCACAGCGATGTCGATACTTGAATACAATGGAAGTGCTTTGGTTATATATAAATAGAGTGAATTTAATATACTAAGAAGTAACGATCGTAAGATATTAAAGGCAATTATTATTACTGTGAAGCAAATGTATTAAGTGTGCAGCGAATGTATTGAGAATGCAGCGAATATATTTAAGAGGCTAACTACACAAATTAAGAAGCCAAAGACAAATGTAATCAAATGATTAAAAATAGAAAACAATGATCATTATGTATCTTGTAAAGGAAACAAAGATATGTTATGTTAAATACCCAAGCCTTAAGCAAGTTAGTAATTAAAAGGAAGGGCCGGCCCTCCTAGATGAAGCGCTCCTCACATGAGGACAAAACATCCCACATAAAGACAAATTTTGTCTTATATAAACAGAGTTATGAAAAGGTTTATTTGTTAATGAGAGTTGCCTCTTTTTTGAAGAGGTGTGTGGTTTGAAAAGAGTTGTCTCCCTTGGTAAAAGACGTATCCATTCATGGAAGAATTGAAGGTATATATGCAAGTTTTCAATTGTGAACATTGATGGGAGTGTGAAGAATAAAGAGTATATCAGAAAGACACTTTCAGATCTACATATGAGGAGTTAGAGGAAGATACAAGAGAAGAATATTATGCTGATATAGAAGAAGATTATGCAGATATAGAGGAGGGTGTTAATGCAGATATAAAAAATATATATCCAAAGATAAAGGAGAAGATTGTCCATAGATAAAGCAGAAGATAGTGCAAATATAGAGAAGATTATGCAGATATAGAGGACGGATTTATGACAGATCTGTAGAGAAGTGTAAAGGCAGATTTGAAGAGAACTTGTAGATTTAAGTGTGATTGTTCATCGTCCATTGAAGAGGACATTCACAAGAAGATATTGATCCTGATCTGTAGAAAGTTGGTGCCTTGACAAGAGATGGGTGTCTCTTACTGGGTTGGTGCTCAATTGCAGGGTTTGGTGTCTCTAGTGGTTTGGTGCTCACAAATTCTACAAGTAGGTATTGGTGTATCTAGTGGTTTGGTGCTCACAAATTGTACAAGAGGGGATTGGTCTCTCCTGTAGGCTAGTGCCTACAAAACGTGTAAGAGAAATATATATATATATATAAGCAATATTTTGTCGTGGTTTTCTCCCGTAAGGGTTTCCACGTAAATCTTGTGTTCTCCTTGTGTTGCATAATTGATACGCCTTGTGTGACTGATACTAAAGGTAACGATTATTATTGTGAAGCAAATGTATTAAGTGTGCAGCGAATGTATTGAGAAGGCAACGAATATATTTAGGAGGTTGACTACACAAATTAAGAAGCCAAAGACAAATGTAAGATATTAAAGGCATCGATTATTACTGTGAAGCAAATGTATTAAGTGTGTAGTGAATGTATTGAGAAGGCAGAAAATATATTTAGGAGGCCGACTACACAAATTAAGAAGCTAAAGACAAATGTAATCAAATGATTAAAAATAGAAAACACTGATCATTATGTATCTTGGAAAGGAAACAAAAATATGTTATGTTAAATACCCAAATCTTAAGCAAGTTAGTAATTAAAAGGAAGGGTCGACTCTCCTAGATGAAGCGCTCCTCACATGAGGAAAAAATGTCCCACATAAAGACAAATTATGTCTTATATAAATAGAATTATGAAAAGGTTTATTTGTTAATGAGAGTTGCCTCTTTTGTGAAGAGGTGTGTGGTTTGAAAAGAGTTGTCTCCCTTGGTAAAAGACATCCATTCATGGAAAAATTGAAGGTATATGTGCAAGTTTTCAATTGTGAACATTGATGGGAGTGTGAAGAATAAAGAGTATATCAGAAAGACACTTTCAGATCTGCATATGTGGAATTAGAGGAAGATAAAAGAGAACAAGATTATGTTGATATAGAAGAAGATTATGCAGATATAGACGAGGGTGTTAATGCAGATATAAAAGAAATCTATGCAGAGATAAAGGAGAAGATTGTGCAGAGATAAAAGAGAAGATAGTGCAGATATAGAGAAGAATATTATGCAGATATAGAGGGATTTATGACAAATCTATAGAGAAGTGTAAAGGCAGATTTGAAGAGGAGAACTTGCAGATTTAAGTGTGATTGTTCATCATCTATTGAAGAGGACATTCACAAGAAAATATTGATCCTAATCCATAGAAAGTTGGTGCCTTGACAAGAGATTGGTGTCTCTTACTGGGTTGGTTCTCAGTTGCGGGGATTGGTGTCACCAGTGGGTTGGTGCTCACAAATTCTACAAGCAGGGATTGGTGTCTCTAGTGGGTTGGTGCTCACAAATTGTACAAGAGGGGATTGGTGTCCCCTGTAGGTTGGTGCCTACTAAACGTGTAAGATATATATATATATAAGCAATATTTTGTCGTGGTTTTCTCCCATAAGGGTTTCCACGTAAATCTTGTGTTCTCCTTCTGTTACATAATTGATAGGTCTTGTGTGATTGATATTGCTATGGTTGTTAAGATTTGAAAAAGTAAAAGTTTGTCTTATACCGATTCACCTCCCCCTCTCAGTATAAGCATGTGTTCTTCAGTCATGCCCACTATCGTTCATGAGGAGAAGAGAGCACATCATCTAGATGTGCAAGCACTACTCAAAGCATACCAAAGTTTTCAGTGGGTTGTTGTAATGTCCCCTTTTTGAGCTAAAGTGACTTGAAGCTTGGAAAAAGGGAGGTCGGCAAATAACTTAAAGCTTGGAGAATGGAAAGTGGGTTTTTAGTGGCAAAAATGATTTTTCCTTGGTAAAATGAAGTTTGGAAATGATTTTTTATATTTTAATAATATTAGTGGAAAAATCAAAATTAATTAAATATTTAGCCAAGGAGAAAAATGAAAATTAATTAAATATTATGCCAAGAGGAAAAATGACGTAAAGGTGGAAAAATGGAATATTGGAGTGAAGAATAAATTATAATATTTTATTATTAAAATACTATAATAAATCCCACAAAATCGGTGCTTAAGGAGGAAAAATCAAAAATTATAAAATAATAATATTTTATTATTATTTTCTCTCTCCTAGCCGCCGCCACTTGGAGGAAAATAAAATAAAATAAAATAATATTATTTTCTTATGGCGATGGACTTGAAAAATATTATGTTTTATTGCAATTGGGTGCCCAAGGTGAAAAGGATAAAAGGAGGTCATTTGGAGTGTTTTTCATATCATTCTATCATTTGGCATTTTCACTATTTGGAGAGTTTCTCTTGGCTGTAATAGAGTTTCAGCATTATCTAAGGACGAAAACCCTTGGATTTGAGTGGTTTGGACAAAAACTCATCCCACAATGAGAGATGGATTCACCTAGAATCCATTAATGACCATATTGCAGGTTTTCGAGGAGTCAAAGGCTTCAAATCAGTTAGGGTTTCAATGGAGTTTATTTGTTTAGCTAGGGTTTGAAGATATCAAGCATATTGGAGGCTTTATTATTTAGATTTGAAGGCAATTAGAGGTTGATTTCACTATTTGGTTTCATGGCTATGTTGTATTGATGATATTTCATGTTTTAGTGGCTTCATTGGAGGTGGAATCACATATCTTGCAATTTGAATTTCATATTAGACTGTTGTAACTTCATATCAAACCTCAGATCGGGCATTTCCAGCCTTGTATTGAAGTGAGTTTGTCATATTTTCATCATAGGAGGATAGCGCTTCAATTTGGCATCAATGGGCTAGGGTTTGATGGAGTTTCCAACATGTTTTTGTGAGGACTTATACTACAAATTTCATATCAACATATAAAGATTTCAAATCAGTCCATACAATTTGGTTTTGGCTTCATATCATCACCTGGATTGAGCATTTCTAAGGTGGCTAGCATTGGAGGTTGACATTGCATCATTGTTATATCATTGTAGGTTGGTTTGGTTCATGATTTGATCATTCATGCAAGCATGTGTAAGTCTGATATAAAATCAGACCTTCATCTTTTGTAATCAACCAACATCAATTCAAATAAAGTGGCCAATCATTCAACCGGATATGTTCTATTGTGTTTTTGTGAATCTATGTGAATTGTTTTGATTAATTTCAGTCATCATTGCATGTTGTTTGAATGTCATATTGCAACCTTTCCATCTACAAATCATATCAAACACATTGGTGAAAACTAAACATCAAAACCCTAAGCGAAACTTGAGAAAAACAAATCAGAAATTTCAAGACAACGGGCTTATTTTCAGTTCGGATCTAGACAGGGTTCTTATAGTTGCCACTTGGGAGGCCTCCTAATAGAGACATTGAGCATGTTATTGAGATGGAAGAGGGAGCCAAACCTATCATCACCACTCCCTATGAACATCCTAAGTGGTTCAAAGATGAAATAGAAAAGGCAATCAAGGAGCTTCTTGACATGGGATTCATCTACCCAAGCAAGAGCCCATTTGCTTCATCAATTGTATTGGTGAAGAAGGATGGTACTATGTGCATGTGCATAGATTACTAAGTTGAATAAGAAAACAATCAAGAACCAGTATCCCATACCCAAGATAGACAAGCTCATTGATGAGCTACATGGCGCAGTCTATTTCTCCAAAATAGACTTGAAATTAGATTACCATCAAATCAGAATGTGTGAGGAGGATATAGAGAAAACTGCCTTCAAATGCCACTTTAAGCATTTTGAGTTCCTAGTTATGCCTTTCGGCTTAACCAATGCTCCTACAACATTTCAATCCTGTATGAACCAAATTTTCAGTGAGCAACTTCAGAGGTTTCTTTTAGTGTTCTTCAATGATATATCCATTTATAGTAAAACTTGGGAGGAGCATATGTGTCACTTGGATGAGGTGTTGGGAATCCTTGAGGCAAAATCTTTGTTTGCCAAGGAGTCCAAGTGTGAGTTTAGCATGACTGAGATTTTGTATCTTGGTCATGTGATTAGTGCAAATGGAGTTAGTGTTGATCAAGAGAATATTCGTGCCATTTTGGATTGGCCTCCACCAAAAAGCCTTCATTTGAAGGGTTTTTTCGGACTTTGTAGTTTCTATAGACGCTTTGTGAAGGGTTTCTCGCAGTTGATAGCTCATCTTACTGATCTCATGAAGAAAGGAGCATTCATGTGGTCAAATTTAGCGCATAAATCCTTTGATCTGTTTAAGGTGATCATGAGCAATTGTCCTATTTTGGCTCTCCCTGATTTCACCAAGCCGTTTGAACTTGAGTGTGATGCTTCTAGTGAAAGCATTGGTGATGTCTTGATGCAAAACAAGCACCCAATCGCATTTGAGAGCAGGAAGTTGTGTGGAAGTGAGAAGAATTACTCCATTTATGACAAGGAAATGCTTGCAATCATGCATGCATTAGTGAAGTTTCGTCAGTATTTGGTTGGAGGAAAGTTCGTTGTCAAAACCGATCACAATAGCCTTAAGTATTTTCTCAACCAAAAGGATCTCAGTGAAAGGCAACAAAGGTGGGTGAGTAAGCTTTAAGCTTACGACTTTGACATTGTCTATGTCAAAGGGAAGAAGAATGTGGTGGTCGATGCCTTGTCTAGAAGGCCACATTTGCACTCAATCATGGAGATCACTGCTGATTGGAAGGATCAAATCCTTGTGGAATATGCCAAAGATCATTTCACCACGAGCATCCTTGAAGGCACATTGCAAGATGAGAAGTATAAAGTAATGAATGATTTGAACATTTACAAGGAGAGAATATTTTTAGTGGCTAATTCCATGGTTAAAGAGAAGATTTTGAGAGCATTTCATGATGCTCCATTGGCTAGTCACCAAGGTTTCTTCAAGACATACAAACAGATCCATGAGATATTCACATGGAAGGGGTTGAAGAATGATGTTTTAGATCATGTTAGAGAATGTTCTATGTGCCAACAGAACAAAAATGAGCATACATACCTTCTGGTATGTTGCAACCATTACCCATTCCCCATCAGAAATGTGAAAGCATCTCGATGGACTTCATCACCGAATTACCTAAAGTGCAAGGGATGGATTGCATCTATGTTGTAGTGGACTGCTTGACCAAGTTTTCTCACTTCTTTGCCATTTCTTCAGAGTTTAGAGCAACCCAAGTGGCTGAGTTATTCTTCAAAGAAGTGTTCAGGTTACATGGCTTGCCGAGGAACATTGTGAGTGACAGGGACATAAAGTTCCTAAGTCTGTTTTGGCAAGAATTGTTCCGTTTGAGTGGGACTGAGCTCACTCCTAGCACAAGTTATCGCCCACAAATTGATGGGCAAACCAAGACAGTCAACAAGTGGGTGGAAGACTACTTGAGAAACTACGTTTTGGGGCAACAGAAGGCTTGGGTTGGATGGCTGCATTTGGAGTAGTATTGCTATAACTCTAGTTTCCATATGTCTATTAAGATGTCTCCTTTCATGGAACTCTATAGTTATGAAGCACCTAGCTTCGTTGACTTGATTTTTGGTGATTGTAGAGTCCCCCAAGCAAAAGATGTGTTGCAACAAAGTCAGGATATCTTGAAATCATTGAAGGACAACATCCGACACGCACAGAACCAACAAAAACTATATGCGGATCAGCACCGTATTAAGCGGACATTCAAGGTTGGTGACATGGTCTACTTGAGATTGCAACCATACAGACAATCTACTCTCAAGAAGAGTGGATCAGAGAAGTTGAAGCCACGGTTTTATGGTCCTTTCAGGATCAAAAGGAGGGTAGAAGTAGCTTATGAGTTGGAGCTCCCTGTGGATAGTAAGCTTGGATGAGGAGGGTAAGCTTGTGTTGGTCCCAGAGAAAGTTTTGGAATTTAGAGAACGAACTGTGAGGAAGAGGGTCATTAGTGAGTACTTGATCAAATGGAGGAACCTACCGCTTGAGGATGCTACTTGGGAGAGTGAGCAAATTTTTCAGCATCCAGAGTTGCAATTGCTTGAAGGCAAGCAATTTTGGGAAGGGAGGACTGTAATGTCCCATTTTCACCAGTAATCAGTTTGGTGACCATTAGCCTATTTCCTAATGTTTCCCAACGGCTTATTGGATGTTTTAAAGGGAAATTTTCTTTCTAAATGATTATTTTAAGTTGTTTAAGGTTCTAATTTTATGTTTTAAAGTTGACAATTTAAAGTTATTTAAAAAGTGACATTTTTGGACCCCGAGGTGAGTGCTAGACTTTGAGGACTTAATTCATAAAGTGGCGTCCCATTTGAGATTTAAATATTATCTCTTGAAGGTCAAAAAGCAATATTTTAATATTTATTCTGGGATGCCCTATTTTGTGCTTATAAATGGGGTTTGAGAGCTCATTTGGAGTTTACACGCTTGAATATTTTTATTTGCTTCTGTGTGAGAACTTGTGAACTTGGAATTTCTTGGGGTTGATTAACCTCATGGAATAACTGGTTTCGGTAGTGAGAGATCTATCCTAACTGGTCAAGTGTGATTTTACATCAAAAATCACTTGTGCACTGCAATGAAGTCCATGAATTTTGATGTGTTTTAAGTTCAGATTTTGGAGTGATGATTTGATGAGAATTATTGAAGAATTTATCAATTTGTAGATGCTAGAACAAGTTCCATAGCTAGTCGTACATGTTTTGCATAAGGTCATACCATTTGGAGAGTCGTACCATGTGGGGCATGAAGTTTGTGGAATAAATTAATAATTTTCTAACCTATTTGGGTTTGTATCTCAGGCGCAATACCTCTGAGCATATTCTAGAGGTGTTTGGAGTGGACATGGGCATAAAAGAAAGGTTATTGCAGGTTGTACTTCCTATGTGCAGGTCGTACCATTGCATAAGGGAGGTGTTTGGAGTTAGAACTGAAAACGCCTATCATTTGGGGTCTTTTGATGCTTGTTTGAAGGCACCTTGGGCATTATTTGTTGTTCGTAGTGTTTTGGTGTGGTGGTTTGTGGTTTGTGTGGAGTTTTGGATTGTTAGTGGAGTTTTATGTGCATTTCCAGTTTGTTGTTTTGCATATCAGACCTGAGTATTTGTTGTTACAGTGTTTCCAAAAGGTTCTATAGTGATTGTTTGGGCTTCAATCATCATCTGCAGCATCTGAGATTTGAGGGAGTGATTCCTTGTGAAGGTCAGGTGATTTCTAGACCCTCTATATTCTATTTTTAATGTTACAACAGTGTTTATTAGATTTAAATCATAATTTAATAAGATATTGCAGCTCTCTTTAATTGTCTTCATTTCAATAATTGCAATGATAAATGATTGTAAAACACTAGATGGTAGTACCGCCAGTGCATCTGCATAGTGTGCATGTCATTATGTAATCAACTAGACAGTTTAACACTGGTTCGTATAGCATGTTGCATTTACAAACCCATCTTGGCATTGAACAAGCTTATCGACCATTTTGGCATTGATACAAGCTTAGACATTCTGTTGGGTCCCACTGAATAAGTGGTTGATAGCTCGGATTCGCCACCTTATGTGTGTTTCTGGTCAGCTTGCCGCCTCGCATCCTATCTCTGCATTCAATCAACTAGTGTGATCCGAACATTGTATGCCTCACCTTGCCCACCTCGAGATCTGGGTGATCAGAAAGTGTATCAGAGATTGTTTGTGCTTTGATTTCAGTTGAAATATTTTCAAAAAAACTAGGATGGTCATTACAAACTAGAGGTATGATACGAACCCAGTCATTCTACCTGGAGCCCCACCCCCCATCTGGTAAATCCTAGCCATCTAAATAGGCTCCCAACTAGTATTAGCATTATTTTCTTCATTATGCTCCCCTACTCAACTTGTTGACCATTAGGATTCTCCCGACAAGGTGAAATAGACAAGGCTAAGTGAGGATGCTTGTCTTCTCTACCAAGCGAAGCCCACCCATGTCGCTAAGAAGACACAAAAGAGGGGCAATGACCAGCCTGCAAAGGAGGAGACCAGCCAACATGGATTTGAGAATGTCAACAAGAGCTATCACTAGAACTTCACCTTTGGCCCCTATGCAAAGAACAACCACCAAGTGGTGAAGCTAGAGGAGAATGAGCAATTGTGCACAATGTGTTGCCCCAGTGGTCCAAAAGAGTCTAAAGATGGGCCACCTCCAAATGGCCTAAACTTTGAAGGAAGCCTAGGTCAATCCCCCAAAAGAACATTGTGCCAAGTAAAGACATAGGTCAAAGTTTTTAAAAGTCATGAATCCATGACCAAGCCAACTATGCTCTAGCACATAATCAAAACAAATGTTTGATGGTCTCAAATTGACCATAGCAAGAGCACTTATGGATTGAAACTTCAAATGAAATAGGCACTTATTAATAGACAAGCCTTGGAAAAGAATACAAAAGCAAAGTGGTTGAGCTTGGGCTCCAAAATGGCATTTCAAACAATTTGAAGTCTCCTACTCCAAGTCTGAGAAGGGAATGATGAGACCATCTCTCACTCAACTTCTGTATCATAGGAAATTGGAGAGAGAGCCGTTTGTATCCTTTACTGGGAGAGTAGTTGCAAAATGGCATATCAACATACTATTTCCAATCCTTCCACCAAGCCCAACTAGACTAAATAGCAATTTTGTGTTGCATACGTGGAGACAACCTCCAAAATTTCTTGAAAGGAATCCTAATCTTTATTATTTAAATTATACTTGGCCTTGGCCTTGGAGTGGGAGAGCCAAAAGAAGATGGACTTGGAAAAGAGATCTTGAATAGTCTAGATCCCTTATCCAAAAAACTTGAGGGGAATGAATCCAAGGAACCTCTTCTAGTGGAATATTGTGGAAGGTGATGAATGCAGATCACCAAAGAGAATGTTAATTCATGGAGTGTCCATCTTGAAATCCATTACCATTCCATGGATGCCAAGATTTAATAGCCTCCCAAGCTTTCTACATGCTTTTGGCAGCAAAAATCCCTACAATCTTGAACAAGATTGCACTAATCTAAAGAGAGTGAAACCCCAAATTTCTCTAGGTTGTGTGGCCATATGGAAGGCTTGAGAAAATGCAATTTCTCTAAAGAATTTTCTAGGATTCAATCCCTTCAATTCCCCTAATAATCCACTTTGTGCAAAGAGCTATGCCTTGATGTTGAACATCAATCAAGCCCAAACCACCAAAATCCTTAGTAAAGCAACAAAAGTCCCAAGCTCCTCGATAGAAACCTTTGCCCTACTCAACACTAGCCTAGAGAAAATCTCTATGTGAATTTTCCATCTTGCAATCAGAGGCCTTTTAAAGGAACCCAACAAGAAGAATAATGAACATCTGTAGCTGAGAGAATCTTGGAGCAAATCTGGAATTTGCTGGCAAGAGAAAGTAGCTTAGTGATCCACTAAGCTATTTTTTTCCTCAATTCTCTCAATGATGTATTGCCACAAAGAAGTAGGAGAGGCCTAAAATGCAAAGGGAATAACTAGAAATTTGGAAACTTCTCCATTATTAATCTACATCCATGTATAAGCTTAACTAGGCTAGAAGAGGCGAGAATGATTGTCTGTAACTCTTGGTCTTGTGCCACTAAATACTAGATATGTCTAATTTTGGACAATTTGAGAGCACACTTGTTACGTGATATAAAGGTAAAGCAAAGAAAACTTTGACTTTTGATTTACAATCCAAACACAAAGACAAGTGTTCTTATTGTCATAAGTTTGGGCATATCAAAAAAGAATACCATATGATCCATCCCATAAGAAGTCTTAGGCCTAGGCTAATATGGCAATTGAGACAGAGCAAGAATCCGAGGAAGAGTATGCTTTTGTGGCATCTTTCCAAGGTAACAATGATGCAAGTAGTTGTTGGTTCTTTGATACTAGTGTATCTCAACATTTCACCTACTACAAAAATGGCATGCCGAGTTTAATATTAATTTGTGTTCTAAAGATTCTATTTCTTTGGGTGATGGTAGAACACATGCAATAAAAGGGATAGAAAATGTTTAGATTCTTCTCAATGATTTAATAAAGTTCATGTTAACGGATATTAAAAGTCTATTCCAAATATGAACAAAAATCTATTGTCTATGAATCAACTAATAGAAAATCCTAGCATTGTTGTAATTTTTTGTGCAAAGAAGTGTATTATAACTGGTATCAAGCAAAACAAAATAATTACCTTAGGCAACGGGCAAGGTGGCTTGTACAGGCTAGTTGATCTTGTTGTAGTTAATTTGCATGCCTTGGCTATGGAGGACAATAGTAGCATTTAGTGGCATGAGAGATATAGATATCTCAATCTTCAATATTTAGCCAAACTAAGCAAACCCAATATGGTTCACAAACTTCCATCTATCTAGAAGAAGCAAAATATACGTGCAAGGTATCTAGCTAATAAGAAGATTTGGAAGTAATTTCCTATTTAAGGGGCTTGGCATGCAAAGAGACTTTTACATCTCATTAATGCAAATCTATGTGAGCCATCCTATTAATCATCAACAATACTCAGCATGAGATATTTTTTGTTTTTAGTTAATGATTTCTCAAAGAAAATGTACCTATACTAAAGAAAAAAGTTACAAAAATAGTAGACGCCTCATACAACACTTAATAGAATGGGGTGGTTGAGAAGAGAAATATAAGTATCGTAAAGATGGCTCGATGCATGATGCATACTAGAGGTGTGTCATACACCACTAGATAGAAGTAGTGAATATGTCAATATATCTCTTGAATAAAGTTTGTGCAAAGCCTTGTAGGATGACACACCTAAAGAATCCTGATCCAAGCTCAAATCAAAGGTAATTTTTCATGTTTTTTATTTAGTTGCATATGTTTTGGTACCTAGAAGCAAAAGGGGTAAACTAGATTCTAAGATCTTAGGATATTTATTTGTTGGGTATGGTGAACAATCTAAGGCATATACGCTCATTGGTATTTCTACTAGCCTTTCTTTGATTGTAACCCTAACCAACAAGATGTCAATGATTAGTCTGCAACTAGTGGTGTGGTTCCTTTGAAAGATGAAGTCTTTAATTCTTGTACTCCACCACAATTACCAATGGGTAAGCCTCTAGCTAATATTTCTCCTACACCATTGGTATATCAGAGGCAAACACTTAAGTTTACTTTGACTCCAAATGTGGATGCTTTGCCATAAGAATTGTGAATCACACAATAGCAAAGACCCAAGTGGTATTATTCCACTCTTCAGGTTGTACAAGAGGATGAACTTCTTCAATTTGATGTACAACCCCAACAAAAGGGAAAATAGATCAAATAGATCATTGCTTCATATGTATATTTTGTTCTCTTCTAACCTATCCAAGGTGCCCGAGCCACAATGATATGTAGAAACAAAATGTACAATTGAATAGGAAGTTGCCATACAAGTTGAATATGATGCCTTAATTCAAAATTATACGTAAGAGTTGTCACCTAAATTGTCACCAAGTAAAAAGCCCATTGGATGGAAATGGGTATATAAGATTGAATGTAAAGTCAATGGTACTTTGGACAATTACAAGGTCTATCTTCGTGCAAAAGGCTATTCACAACAAAAGGGAATAGACTACAATGAGACTCTTGGTCCTATGGTAAAGATGGTCACATTTCAATTGCTCCTCTCCATAACAACCCAGATTGGTTCAAAGGTGTATCAGATGGATGGGATGAGCACCTTCTTGAACGAGGATTTAGACAAGGTTTACATGGTGCAGCATAAAGGATTTCAGGTACCTAGTACCAATCATTTGGTTTGTTTGCTTCTTAAGTCTTTGTAGGAGCTTAAGCAAGCTTCATGAGCACAATATAAATAAGTATTGATCAACATCTTCAAGATTCTAGATCTAGAAGAATTATATTTAATCTGAATCTCTACGTCAAGTGATGGTGATGATATTGTGATTCTTGTTGTCTATGTTAATGATCTTGCCATCAAAATTAGTGAGACCACTGCATTATAGTGCATAAAATCCGATCAATGTTCTACTTTTGAAATGATTGATCTAGGCCTCCTAAATATTGCTTTATGTTATGACACTACATAAACTAATAGAAATACTCCATAAGAAATCTCACAACGCGAGATGTTTATGGGTCAAGATGCCCTAATATATATTATACTAAAAATAGAATAAACCCTTGAGGTAGGAAAACACCATACAATACCCCTTATGGAAGAATCCACTCCACGCTATATCTCCAACATGAGATCCAAAACACATACAATACTCTTCACTTATGAGTCTCTTGTCTAAGCACCACAGTATGTAACATTCACCTACCTATAACTACCACTTCTCCACACATTTGGGATAAATGCTTATATTCTAAAAGCATACACACCCAAGCCTTTATTTATTAATACCTTTTACATCGCCCAATATAACTAACTAAACAAATGTGTGCCACATGTCAGTATCTCCATCAACCTATATACATTATAATATCATATCCATAACACTTAGGTGTAGAGTTCTAACAACATGACCAATTCATTTTCATGGCTCAAATCAAGCATGCTACAATTCTTTTAGAACAATTTTGCATGATTGATTACAATCCTTCCTCTACACCTACGGAGATTACGCTGAAGTTGGTAGCCTATGATAATGATTCATCGGTCAATGAATCACCCTAGAGATAATCAGTGAGCAGTTTTATATCTCTTACATTCACATGATCGAATATTTGTTTTGATATTAGTTCTCTCTCTTGGTTTTTAGCTCAACCAAAGCGTGTTCATTGGTAGGCAACAAATTGTGTATTACGATATGTCAAAGGTACTCTTGACTTTAGCATTATCTATCAGAGGACAAATGACTTCAGGTTGATAGGATGTACAAACTTTGATTGGGCCAACTTAGTTGATACTTGGAGATCAACTACTAGCCATATTTTCTCTTTGGGCTCAAGAGTTGTTTCACGGCAAAGTAAGCTTCAATAAACTATAGCTTTATCTTCCACTAAAGCAGAGTACAAAGTGAATGTCAAACCCAATTGTGAAGCAACATGGTTACACCAAGTTTTGAGTGATCTACAACTTCCTCAAATTATACCAACTCCACTTTTTGTGGCAATCAAGGAATCTTTAAGTTAGTGAAGAACCCAATTTATCATGCTTTCTCCAAGCACGTTGAGATTCATCATCACTACATTCGGCAATTGGTTGGCATTGATGATCTTTCTCTCTACTATTGCACATCTCAAAAACAACCTTTGATTTAATGACTAAACCTCTTGGTACTATTGTTTTTGTCAAATTTTGGGACAAACTTGAAGTTCTCTCCAATTTAGTCATTAAGGGAGGTGGGGAAGGGGGATTTTAGATATAATCTAATGGAGGAGTATTAGATATGATATAATGTTAGACATAACATTAGTGAAAGGAAGCAAGGTATGTGGAAACGCTTCCTACAATAATATTAAGGGGAGTATTGTGCAAATTTTCAATCTTTGCAATTATAGAAAGTAGAGACACATATAAACATAAAATAAACAATATACCATAACACAAATGTACATAGGGAAAACCCTTTCGGGAGAAAAATCCCACTCCAAAGCAGCTCAATGTATTATTCAGTAAACAACATGGTTACAATACACTTGCAAAGCAAGCCTTTAAAGGAGTATCACCAACATTCAAATCTGGAGTTATTTTGGCAACATTACGGTACCTACAAATTAACCCATACAAACCACAATTCCAAGCACCAATAAATAAGCAAGGATTCAAATTAGAAACCACAAAAGGTTTTGGAAAACCATTAGCAATACCAAAAGAGGTATGATGCCCAACCAAAACTCCAAATTCCAACACCCTCCTTGGTAAAAGATCCTCTAGGCTATTTTTAGTCTATTCTCTTACACTCTTACATTGTCATGAACTGTCATATTTGACTACCCAAACTTGGGTGCCCCAATTTGTCCTTATTCAACCCATTCAAAGATGTTCCATGACAAGTGTCCAAACTTGTCATAATGCTGGTCAAATTCTAATGTAGCCTCCCTCTTACATACTCTTACGCATCATAAGTAACTCCCATCATAATGATTTTACAACTCCACAAGATGTCAACACATGGCCAAACTATGCCACCTCATAGTGGGACACCTACCTCCTCATGTGAAGGCAAAATCCACTAAAGACAAATTCCATGTCACCTCCAAATGGGACGCCAACTCTCCCACAAGAAGACAAAATACACAAAAGACGAAATAGTGAATGCATACAACAGTATTAAAAGTGAACTTTAGGAATGCAAGGTTGAGGCACCTTTTCCCAATAGTCAGACTACTAGACATAATGTTAGACTACACTGTCTACATAGGCATTTATTGTTTATGTTGGTGATGGAATTACCACATTAGTTATATATAAAAATTAACTTTAAATACAAGTTACAACCACCAATGTAACTTCTCCATTCAATAATAAATACAAGCTACACATTGAAGCGTGTGCCATCCAATTCTCTGAAACTCCATGCATTCATCCTTCCAACATTGCCAAAGTCGTAGCAAACAAGCTGAAAGTAATTTTTCCCAAAATGACTTCAAAAAATCAATCAGCTTTTGTCCCTAGGTGACAAATTACTTACAATATAATTGTTGTCCAAGAGATGATACATTCAGCAAAAGCTCAAAAAAGACCAGGTGTACTCATAAAAGTGGACATGTCCAAAGCCTTTGATAGATGCAGTTGGTCCCTAATATTGAAAACACTAAGAGCATATGATTCAATGACATATTTATTGAACAGATACGCAGTTGTATCTCAACTACCACATCCAGAATTACAATAAAGGACAAAAAGGAAATTGGTTCCACAGTTCCACTAGTCTGAAAAGGTCTAAGACAATGTGACCCTCTCAATTTTTATTTCTTCATTATAACGAACAAGAATCTTCTTCGACTTCATGAATGAGAAAAGGGAAGGTAAAATACATTGGCTTCAAACTATTGAAGGAGGATAAAAGGTATACAGGCTTACCAGTTTTCAGATGACACGTTCCTATTTCATCTCTAACATTAAATGGAATCCACCAGCTCAATCAAATTTTAAAACACTATCAAAGAGTTTAATGACATCAGATATATCAGTCTAAATCTACCTTAAATCTTTTGCAATATCCACCTACGAAGAACAAAAGAGATACATAGCATCCTTGGATTCAAATAAAATTTACCTATAACCTACTTAATCTTTCCGGTACATTCATTTCAAAGAGCAGCTCTATGTGAAAAAGTCAATAGAAAACTTTCAAATAAATCAAGCAAATGGTCCAACAGGTTTTAATCCTTTGTAGGAAGAGTCCAATTAGGTATCCTTCAATCTATCCTACTCTACATAAGGCACCTTCTCCATCTTATAGGCAATACTGAGAACATCAAGAATATCCAAAGGAATTTCTTGTGACGAGGAACCGATACAACTTCCAAACACCCATTTAGATGCTTGGAATACTGTCACAAAACCTAAGAAAGGTCTAAATATCAAGGGCTTGAAAAGCTTCAATCAAGACCTTGCAATGAGACTTGCCTGGATACTCTTTAATAGATCTCTAGTATCTTAGTTACAGATTTTAAAACACAAATACTTCGATGCCAACACAAACTTACCAGTTACTGACACATATAGGATAGAAAAATGGTCTCCGTGCCATGGCCAAACACATTAAAAAAGGATTCAAAAACATGCAGCAAGGAATGACATGAAAAATAGGCAATGGAAAAACTGCAATATTTTAGAAAAGCAATTAGGATGACCAAGCTCCTAATGACAGAGAAGAATTGCAAAGCCTAAAAGAAGTGCTCCAATCACATGGACTGATCACAGTAAGTAAAGAATCACCTTCAACATAGACATTGTGCAGTATTATTGGAACATGGAATTATCTGAGATTTGTGAAAGAAAATATGCAACCTAGGTACAGACTCTCAAGAATATATTGAGCTCAAGACTAATCCACATTTCTCCTACACAAGCTAAAAATAAAATAGAGTTATACACAAATGGGAGGCCACACAGATGCATCAACTTACACCTTTATAACCAACAAGGAAACAATTATGACACTATATAGAATCATATCTAGCCAGCCCCTGGATGTCCCCAAATAATGCAATTTCTGTGTTGTGAAACAAGGAAAACTCCTAACAACCGACCAATTGAAAAAAAGTGAATGGGTTGGTTTTCCATAATTGTTTTCAAAATGAAGAGACAATATTGCCTATCTTCATCAGTTGTCATTTTGCCAAGCAAATTTATATCTCTTGCAAGAAAATTGCTCCCCAAGACCACATAAAACCCATCTGCCTTTCTAAAATATGAACCCCATGTTCAACAACGGTGGGAGGACAACCTACTGGCCAAAGCGAAATCAAAGGAGCTCAGCTTTGATGATAAGGTAAATTCCACTTGGGGAGATTTTGTGGAGGCTGCCAAGGAGGAATTTTTTCCAAAAGATATATACAAAGAAAAGTACATCCAATGGTAACCCTGCAACCAAAGGACTTATCAATGCAGGACTACACTAACACTTTCCACATGTTATCTGCAAAACTCAGCATCAAAGACTCAAAGCACTAGGTTCTCAACTACCACAATGGCTTTCACCGCTACATCTAGAGAGAGATGGCAGATTTAGATATTGTAACCTTGAGGACTATCTAGTGTATAGGGTAAAGATTGAAGAAAAATTCAAGCCCCAAGGCAAGAAAGATGTAGGTGTCAAGCCAAGGGGAGACAACAACAAAGAAGTCTTAAGGCTAGCAACAAAACAAGGATGCTTCACCACATAAGGAAACACCAAAGAAAAATGGCAAGAAGACCCAAAAGGACACAAGCATGTGATGTGAAACTCACAAGAGCCCATGGCATGACCAGAATGATTGTCTTGCCAACAAGGCTCTTTTAGCGAAGTTACAAGACTTGGAGACAAATTCTACATCATTTGATCCATAGTTGAAAAACTTTGACTGAGCAATAACTCTGCTGACCCAAAATTTGCAATCACTCAGGACTAAGCAAAAACTCAGGGAAAAACTAGGCAAATAATTCGGCAAATTTTCCAAACATTAAAAAACATATAAATTTCTAAAAAAACTTCAAAAACATGCATACTACCGAATTTGGGGAACACATTACTGATTCCCTTCATATATAGATCAATGTTAGAGTTCAATACACATTATAGACTAGTTTTTTTTTCTTGATATGTTAATTGCGGACTGGGGTCCACTCCTTTTATATAAAGGATCAAATATTTTTAAGGCAGTCTGAGCATCAACCCTTGGAAGGGGTGCTATAAAAATTACAAAAAACAGCTTCAACCAGAAACCATCACCATTGAAATCCCTAAGAACTGCTTCTACACACCGAGAGCTTAAACTATGTTTGTGACTGACTTTTTGCGCAACAACTAAAACTTGTTATGCAACAACTGAGATCTGTTGTGCAGCAACTAAAACTTGTTTCACAGCAACTGAAGACCGTTGTGCAACAACAAAAAACTTGTTACACAACAACTGAGGACTGTTGCACAACATCTACAGACTTGTTATGCAGCAACAGAAAACTACTGCGCAGCAACTGCAAACTTGTTATGCACCAAGAGAAAACCTTCTTACACAGCAACTACAGCCCTTCCCTACCACCAGTAGCTTCAGAATTGGCATGATTTTTAATTATCGCTAAATCCTTTCCATGAATCCGGGGAATTATCAATGGTAATGTGGTCATCCTGATCTATATTATTATTTTAAAGATCAAAAAAGAGTTCAATTCACATCACAATGTTATATGATTATAAATTACATATCCATATTAATATTTTACAAATTTCATCGGTGGAGAACATGGGCCCGAAAAAAAATTATATTTTGCTTTTTAAAACTAGGGCAGGGGTCTAGGAGCTGCAAGCCCCCAATAGGGTCAAGGGGCAGTACCCCTCTTGAGGGCCTAGAGGGAACACCCCCAACAGGGTCATTGGGCAACACCCCTCATGGGGTCCAAGGGCAGTGCCCCCGACACATTCCACCAAGCCCAAATTAAGGCCTTTAAGACCACACAAACCTTCATGGCACATGCTCAAATGCTTTAAAAAAATAGCTCAAACACTCAAAAAATAGATTCAAAAAATAGTGAAAAAATGAGTTCTTTTTTTTTTTTTTGCTAGAGAGACTTATTGCAACACAACCGAATTTTCCTCAACATTTTGGGAGTTACTGCCAAGTTATTGGCAGGTTTTTGGCAATTTTTCACCAATAAACTTGTTGCCGAGTTATACTGCAAGTAACTCGCAAGCCATTTTGACTTACGAGTACTTGCAAGTTTTGCGAGTTTTAGGCAAGCTCTTCAACTATGATTTGATCCATAAACCATTGGGTTTATAACCCTAGTGTTCAAGCAACAATGGATTCCTAAGCTAGCTCTGCTCTACAACTCTCAACATATGTTGCTCTATGACTAATCAACTCCTTGTAGTTTAAAAATTTGAAATAACAGAAAACGAATTAAAACAAATAAAACAGGGAACAACTATAGTCGGTCATTATTGTTAGTGGTAGTCGGCCGTAATTAGCCAAGTAAATAATATGTTAAATAATGTTTGGGCACAATTAGTTTTGGAGTGTTGTCGGTATTAATCCCGACGGTTGGATAGTTATGTAGTTGGTGCAACGGTTGATATCTCAACCAACCTTGGCAAGAGTTATATAAGTACTCGATACATGTAGTCGGATATGATGTTGGAGTTGATGTTGTTGTAATTACCATATTGTGCTGTACTGTTGATATGATCAATGGATGAATACAATGCCTTATTATGTGCAATGATGTCATAAATTCATGTTCTATGTTATGCACTATACTACTGCTTTATGATTCTATTTACTCCATGTCTGTCTGAAACACCACTTAGCGGGTAAACATTTGGCGTCGTTACCTGTTCGAAAACGGGTCAGGGGTGACAAGTTGAGTCGTCAGAGACATTAGTCGATGACAAGTTGTGTCGTCAAGGATAAATGAATCGGCAGGCATACTTGTGACGAAGGAAAGACAATGACGATGGCTGCATAATGGGTCAACCGATCCAATCAGAGGAGGAAACATACACTAGACGCCAAGTAGAAAGAACAGAGGAAGAATTACAAAGAATACGAGAGGAAAGTGACAACGAACGAGAACCAAATGATCGGGAAGACGATCTGACACAAAATCTGGTCTTCCTGTGGGACTTGTCAGTAAGACAACACATCATGAATGAAGCCATTCGAAAAGATATCCCCGAGGAAATCATCGAAGAAAATTTAGAAGTCAATTCGAAAGTGGACCATCTTCTCAATCGTATACCGAGGTTGTTGGCAAGGAATTTGTTGATCCTGCAAGACCTCCGAGAAGAAAGGGATAGAGAACAAAGACGAAAACAAATTCTTCGAAGATATGAAGAACGAATGAAACAAGAAGAGGAAGAGCGCGACACTAGCCATCGCCAAGCGCCGCACAATCAATGATCATACCAATAGCGATTCATGCCCATACAACTGAATAAGGCATTGTATTCATCCATTGATCATATCAACAGTACAGCACAATATGGTAATTACAACAACATCAACTCCAACATCATATCCAACTACATGTATCGAGTCCTTATATAACTCTTGCCAAGGTTGGTTGAGATATCAACCGTTGCACCAACTACATAACTATCCAACCGTCGGGATTAATACCGACAACACTCCAAAACTAATTGTGCCCAAACATTATCTAACATATTATTTACTTGGCTAATTACGGCCTGTTGATGGTTGTTTTTCGACAAGTCAACAATAGAGTGAAATACTGAGTATTTGACTCTCTCTTGAGCAAAGCCTCTCGGATGCTGAACTAAGTGATCAAACGAGATAACTCCAAGGTTCCTTCTTATAATGTTTAATTTCGATAAGAGACAGCTCAGCGATTTAAGTATGATTCTGCTGTTAAACACAAAGGGACTTACATAGACTCTTCTCCTTTCATTCGACTTATTCCTCCTTTGATGTGGATGATGTATATACAAGGTTTCTATGATAAAGAAAATGAAAAAAAGGGGGTAAGGGTTTAGGAGGCTAATCTAAGGACAATGAGATAATGAAACATGTAAAGATAGACAAACTCCTCATGAAACCAGACTTCGCTTCGCCATGAGAACCAACAACTACACGAAGCTAGTGCAATCTTCTAAGGAAACTCAAGGATTTTCATGTTGTAAATCTCCATCCAAACACCCACAGCTGGCGCAATTTGAACAAGCATTCGCAACCGAACTAAAAAAAATGAAGGTTCAGTCTAACTTTGCAAAGTGGATTGCCTTCGACAATACACGAAAAGTATGAACCAGAAGAATTCATCAAATATCTTTACGCATATTCATTACATCAATGCACTTCTAATCTATTTCTAAGCTATTTGAAACATCTCTTAATTCCATCAAGATTCAGGAAACCATGTTACTCCACAAGATAATACTTAACACCAAACAAGTAGCTCCAATGTCTTTGCATTAACTTTGAGGAATATTTACAACAATTTCAAGTTCTCTCAGAGAATTTTGAGAGTCTCTTCTATTCTACTCTGAAAATCTACTCTCTACTACTACTAATGATCTACTCTCTAATCTATATCTCTAATCTATATTTCTAATGAATTACAAATGAGGCAACAAAGCCTTTATATAGTGTCCAGAATACAATGAAGGGCTAAGATTAATTCAATAGCCAAGGGTCTAGATCATGCCACCTCAGAGGTAGTTACAACAACTTGCTATTTTTAGCAAAAAAAAGAGAGGCAATGAAGGCACGTTTTCCAATGTGATAAGGTAAGGCGAAAGCATTTAAAATATTCCTCCACATAGGAATCCCTTTGACTTCTTTTATTAAATGATACATTGCATGCATTAAATAATGCGGCTAATCAAAATTAAATGATGTGTACTCGCCACATAAGTGCCAACTCAGCATACTTTGAAAATTGTATCAACTTGTAATGATGTATTCAATGTGATTGTTTGAACTTGTATATTTAGGAATACATCTTGTGGATCTTGCCTTGTTCATTCTTCTTGTTAACTAGATGTATGATAGTTGTCGCCTCACTTGACTAACTTTATGATTCTTCTTCTTGTAGATAGATTGATGTGAATCTTCTTCGATGTATCTTCATGTAGGCTAGAGAGTAGATGATGACACTTGATTCCTTCATGAAGAGTAGGAGACTCTCTTGGACTTGGAAATTTGAAGAGTCTTGAAGTTTAGATGGATGAATGCCTTTGGAAGTTTCAATGAAGTGTTCCAACTCGATGATGTAGAAGATTTGAGGTATAATCCTTTAAAGTAGTGTTCCCTCCGCAAGGTGAAAGTGATTCAAACACTTGCTCTTGATGATCATGATATAGTTGATGAAATGATTCCTTGAAGATGATCTTGAAGCTCGAAGGAACTTGACGTAGGATCTTTCATGATGTCATTGATGAAGAGGACTTGAGATATATCTTGCTGTGACGCCTTGAAGCAGCTACCTCTTGAAGTGATGTAGATTTCTTAGAATGATGCTTCCTGGAAGATGATCTTGAATGAAGTAGAATATATGAAATGCTCCAACTTGATGATAACACTTTCCTTATGGTGGAGCAGCTACTTGATGTCTTCTCTACATGACAATTGGTTGACTTTACTCCTAGCATGAAGGTGGTTCCAGCTTCTTCTTCTTTGATGACTCTTTAGCATCATTGACATTCCTGCAAACTTGACGCGAATAAGTAATTGCAAACACAATCTTCACTTCAGCCACCTTAGTGGATTAAATTATGAAATTTTCCTTTATAATTATGAAATATTGCTATCTAGATTCAAGGAATCTATGAAAATCCATGAAAATCCACTTGTCCTTCTTGAATTTTACTAATATTTGAACAATTTTGATTCATCTAATGAAGGAAAAAGAAGAAAATCAGATCAGAAAATATTCAGATCAGACTTACTTGATGAGCTGTTTTGAATTGGATACCTTGCAATTTGATCCACCACTTGCTTAAATTTGATAAAATCAAATTTATACTTGTAAAAAAAAACCCTTGTTGCTGCTCCTTGAAGAAAAATCTGCCTTTGGAAAACAAATCTGCTCTTGAAAATGATAAAAATGAAAAGGAAATAAGATATATATACATAATTTGCTTTAAAAACTTTTCCTTTTCTCTAGGCCGACCTCCTTTACTATTGTGCACAATCATTTAATTTTGATTTGATCTTTATTAAATGAATGCAATTTTCACGTTTTCCGAAGGCAACAATTATTAAATGTTTGTAACTTCTCCTTGATGGCGCACTAGATAAGGCCTTGGTGATCTTCTTGTAGGTTGGAATTTTCCTTCTCTTCAAGCGCATGGGATCATGTTGTAGAATCCTCTTCTCTTATATTTCGCATTAGATCAGCATGATGTTGTCTTCTTCTGGGCGCACTAGATCAAATTTTTAATTCTTCTTCATATCCGTCGGAGTTGTGTTTGGGTTTCTCTTCATATTTCGCATTGGTTGAAAGTCTAAAATCCTCTAAATTTCGCATTAGTTTGAACTCGTTTTCATTTGCTCAAGGAATGGCGCATTGGATAGACTTATTGGAAGCCTTGTAATTTTGGCGCATTTAATGGATAACACGGGATCTTTGAAATCGAACTTCAATCTCTCTTTAATGTAGCGCATTAGATCATGTTTTGAGACTCCTTAAGGGAGTGGCGCACTAGATCATTAATTTAAATTCTTCTCCTTTATGGCGCATTTAATGGAGGATTAGAATCCTTATGATTTTGGCGTATCACTTAGGCAATTCGAGTTCTCCTTACATGGCGCACTGGATCACTAGTTAGGTTTCCTTCAAAATAAACTTCATCCTTCCCCGTTTATGTTGGCGCACTGGATCACTAGTTGGAGATCTGCAAGGAATGAAATTTCGTTGTCTCCATATAGGTAGCGCACTAGATCACTATTTCGACTTCCTCTTGTGGAGCGCTTAGATGAGAGGCTTGGAAGGTGGCGCATTGCTTGACTAAGTTGAAATCCTCAAACTTGGATGATTTTAGATTGCCTTTGTCTTGTGTGGTGTTTAGCGCAACGGTTGGGCTTGTAGGATCCTGTGGAGTTCTCACTCTACCTGAGCGTTGCACATTGAATGATCTTGTCATAGGCGCATTAGTTCAACTTTTGGGGATCCTGTGGATGGCGCTTTGGATTTGGATCCTTAAAACTTCATCTTTGAAATTGCTTGGGCGCAATAGATCATGCTTTAGAATCCTCTGGAGTTATCTCTCAAGAAGTCGCATTAGATAGGCTTTTGGAATCCTCTGAACTTGTAATTTGGTGAAGGGACTAACACTTATGTCGAATGTTTAGGTGAAGCGCATCACTTCATGAATTCAAATCTTCTAACCTCTAGACATTTCTCAAGTCAAAATCCTTAAATTTCTCTCTTCTTTCATGGTGGCGCATCACTTGGAGGATTAAAATCCTCTGACTTTGATCATCAAAATTCGCTCCAAGATTTGCTCTAAGACTTGCCTTTTCATTTTCGCACTAGTTCAAGACATTGAAATCTCCATTTTTCCCTTCGAAATGACGTTTTGGTTTGGGCGCAATAGATCGAGTTTTGAAATCCTCTGACATTTTCGCATTGGACCAAGGTGTAGAAGGGCGCATTAGATCGAGTTTTCAAATCCTCTGACTCAAGTGCCTTCTCCTTCATGATTTTGCGCCAAGATTTGCGCCACTTAAGTGTCCAGTCGCACTAGATCAGTGTTTTGAATCCTCTGAAATCGTCAGGCATTTTTCAGGATCGCGCGAGTAAAGGTATATTGAAAAATATATTTAAGTATAAGAAATTCATACTTTAAATATTTTTCAATATACCTTTCAGGATGTTTGAGATAGGTCCCGAATCCACCGGATTTAAGATGCAAAATATAGAATTTGGAGGATTCACCAGATCTCAGACTTAGCCATTTTTCAAGATTTTCAGGATTTCAGGCTCCAGGCTTAGTCTTTTCAGGGTCTCAAACATTCTTCAGGATTAACTTCAAAACTCAATATCTAGATAGGATTTGATCACAATTCTTCATTATTGCAAGTTCATCTACCCTTAATCGTGAACCAAAGATCATGGGCAAGGAAATTGTTACCATATCGGCAGAGGAAAATGAGTCAAATCATCATTAAAATCTCGTTGAAAACTCATTGAAAACTCACTGAAAGCTCAGAGCTCAAAAAAAAAAGGGGGTCCCTATTCCTAATGGGGCGATGTGTGATTTGGTCAAACCCAATTGAATGAAACTCCAAAAAGGGTATGCAACTAGCATTCCATCACTATTATGAGTGCCATTACATAGAGGATCTATGTTGATAATGGTTGTTTTGGATCTGTCCTAGCAATTTACAAACTTCTACACCTCTAATCTACTTCTGTGCATCAGAAACCCTACCTCTATCTCTTTGTTCCATTCGAATCAACAATAAGAGAACTTCCTTGAGCTAACCAGCCAACTAACTCTTTTGTCGACCTCCTTTGTGCCCTATAATTCTTCTTTGACCACCCCAAAAATGGAATGTGGATGATTGCTTGGCATAGCAATGGCTGCCCTTTGCATCTACCCTCATTTGGAAGATGAATGATTGCCTTGGATGGCAATGGTCATTCATGATAACTACCAAAAACTACCCACACAACCCATGCAGTAATAAAACAACCACCATCTCAGCCATAATGGTTGCTAGCAAATGAAAGAAAAGTCGCTCACCAAGGGAAGTAAACCGTCACGGCTCTAAGATGGAGAAGGATCAATCACCAATAAAGACAAACAACCACTGCCCACAAAGAAAATAACATTCTGACACAAGGGAGAAATTGGGCACCACCCTAACACACACCATCCCACAATAAAAGGATCACAGTCGGCCAATATAAACACAAATTTGTTTTTTTCTAACAAACCAAAGGTGACCAAACTGTCCCTTTGCATTCTTCTACTCTAGAGTCTAAATGACCTCCCAGCTGTTGTTATTTGTCCAAGACTACCTTGCAGCAAGTATAGACATGGCTCATCAACTCCACACACTATAATGATATTTTGAACCACCACCAAGATGCCCATAGACCCAAATTCCAAACACACACTTGTTTTCCATCGTTTCCAACACACACAACATTTTTTAAAGCAATAAGAATTGCTCTCAATAACAATCTTGCAAAAGAAAGACATCCAAACAACCTATGCAAGACTAGTATCAAACCCATGAACAATCTTGTGACATTTGAACAACAAAAAAATACTTGTAGTATGTTATAGAACACCTACAGTAGTTTGACTTACTCTTGAAGCATTATTGAATGTGACCTTCCCTTTGCTACAATTACGCATTGTTCAAAGTGACCTTCCCTTTGCTGCAAGTGTACTTGTAGCATAACAAAACACCTTCAATATTGCTAGAGGTGACATATAGCCTTGCTGCAAATGTACTTGTAACATGTGCCTAACTTTGGAACCTTCCTGATCCAAATATCTTAATCAAATTTCAAATCACACCTCCCAATAAGGGAGCTTTTGATCCACAAATGCCTCAAAATTAACGAAGAAAGTTTGAGGACCCCTTTACCACATTAAGATGCCTTGTTGCTCGATACCACAAGACAAACAACACCCAAGTCTTTATGCTCTTTTGCTTCCAACTCACTTGTTGTTCTTGGCTTGCATGAAGCTTTATTTCAGCCCGTTCAGTTGTACTCTCAAACTCTAAAACTAAGAATCTCCCACTTGCATTGATCAATCATTTCCCCTTTGAAGTACTAGCCAAAGTAATCTTAGATTTGCCACTATAAGAGTTAAGAAATACTCTTTCCCTTCAAGACTAACCTATATTGGTTCTTCCTAAGGAAATAGACCACATCTCTTTCATATAGATATGGACTACCAAGAATCATGCCACAAATGTCCAAGGAAACCACATCAAATAAAACCTCATTAATAAAATCCAGACAAAATCCAAACCACGGTTTATTTTCCTTTGTAACTTTTACCTTTGCGTCGTCCTTCAACCAATCCAAGGAATAAAGACGTGGGTGGTTTATTACTTTCAGACCAAGCTCCTCAATCAACTTGCAATAAATCAGATTTTCTTGAGAGCATGAATTAGATAAAGCATCAAACTTTTTACCTTTGGCTTGTATCTTGATATGGAACAACTAAGTAAGCTCCTCTTCACTCAGAGTTCTTTCACTCACCAACATAATACCTTTGTTCAATGTAGGACAAGAAAGACACTTATCTCATTTCGTTTCTCCATGTAAATGATGTTCTTTCCTTTCTTCTTCCTCCCCAAGAAGGCATTAACTCAAGATGCAAACACCAACAACGTTCCTCTTCATGCCCATCCTTGTTGAAATGAGTGCAACGAGTTTTGTTCTTACCTTTGTCTTTTGTCTTTGACACAGAAGTACAATTCTTCTTGTCTTTGCCCTCTAGATTCTTCTTGCTACCATGCTGCTGCTCTTTACCTTGTTGCAAGCAGAAGGAACGCCCTTTTTGTCCAATTCAAGTTAATGTGCTTGGGCACATGCCTCGTTGATATTCTGGGGTTTGGTCATGAGGATTGTCCTTTGTACATGGTCAAACTAACCTCTAACATAATCAGCACCTTACACTACATTATGTCCTTCCCGAGCTGTACCACTTTTTTTCTAAATTCTCTCGTATAGGCTTGTATTCTCTACCCTTGTTCTTGCTTCAAACGATGTCATTACATCACCCACTCTTCTTCATGGCAAATGGGATAAAACTGCTTCCACAATAGTGATTTGAAGTCTTCCCACTTCGCTATTAGTGCAACTTTTTGAATCTCCAAGGAATGTGCATAGCTCTCATATCAAGTAAGAGCATGCCCTGCAAGTTTCAGCCTTGCAATAGATATTTGTTGTTGTGGAGATAAATGGTGCAAACCAAAATATACTTCCATCTAGGAAACCCATTGGTCCAATTTCTCTACACTGATTTCTATATCATATAGTTGGATATCATTTTCAGCCTCCACTTTGAAGAACTTATTAGATTTTGGAGTATCTTCTTGCTCAACACCTACTTTCTCATCTACACCTTCATCTCACTATCAAGGCAAGAATCATACTTTCCAGCCTATCTAGCTTTCCCTCAATCACTGAGATTTTAGCCACATCTGCTTCCAACCTCTGGAACCTTGCTTCTCCATCTTCTTCTCTTCCATTTTGTTGTTCCCACCCTTCTTAACCACTCCCTTATCTCAATCTTAGGCACAAAAGGTACTAAACTTCCACTTCCACTCAATCTTGTGTTGGGCATAAGCCAATTAAGGTCATAAAAATGGCAATTCCAGGTTATTCAAGCCCTCTCTGATACCATTTGCCCAAGGAAAGATGGACTCTAATAACTACGTGGTCCATAAACCATTGGGTTTGTAACCTAGTGTCGCATTAACAATGGATTCCTAAGCTAGCTTTGCTTTGCAACTCTCAACATACGTTGCTCTATGACTAATCAACTTGCATCAGTTTAAACATTCAAAATAACAAAAAAGGAATTAAAACAGATAAAATAGGGCACAACATGCAAAACACATAACACCAAAGTTCCTTTGGAGAAAACCCAATCGGTGAAAAACTCTAGAAAGCGTATGTAGCTTGCATCCCATCACTATTATAAATGCCATTACATAAAGGTTCTATGCCGATAATGATCATTTTGGAGCTGTCCTAGCAATTCACATACTCCTACACCTCTAGTCTACTTCTACGCATCAAAAATCCTGTCTCTGTCTCTTTGTTCCCTTCAAACCAGCAATGAGAGAACTTCCTTGAGCTAACCATCTAACTATCTCTTATGTCGACCTCCTTTCTGCCCTATAACCCTTCTATGACTGCCTAGCAATGGAATATGGATGGTTGCTTGGCATAGCAATGGCTGCCCTTTGCATCTATAATGCCTCTGGCGCTTGTGCCTTGTCATCTATTCACTTCTATTTTGGATATGTCATTGTTGTTAGCAATGATGTTTTATTATGCCATCAAGGTATGATGTTTTATTATGCCATCGAGGTACTTCCAATGGGGTTTTGTTTTAGCATCTAGACATTGTCTATGGATATATATATTGTGATTTTATATGTTGGACCTTTCAGTGTTACCATTCCACTACTTTGATATATGTATATATATTGTACAAATGTGTTCATTGAACATGGATTAGTATGTTGGATTATTGTTAGTTATTGTATCTTAATGATTATGGGTAATGATTCATGTTAGATGTGATGCTTAGTTGATTTACATGATGTGATGCAATGTTGGGTGTTTCTTCTTTGCTTTGGCTATTATATATGGTGCAGGTATGCCTGCTGTTTGACCAAAGAGTGCATGTATAGGGTTATTCCCCAACGGTGGTAATAAATGAGATGTTCGTATTGCATTAAAATCTATGTGTTAACCTTTATCTCGCTCAATTAGAGCATGAGATGGATCTTGTGTATCCTTGTATAAACCTAGTGAAGAGCACACAGTGATACTAAGAGAGGGGGGTGAATCAGTATGTAACAATCTTTTGATTTTCCAAACTTAAACCAATCACAATAAATCAAACATGTAAGATCTAGCAATTATGTACACAGAGGGAACACACAATTTTTCGTGGAAACCCTTGCGAGAGAAAACCATGGCAAAATATTGCTTATATATATTGACTCTTCTTCTGTAGGCACCAACCTACTTCTCTTACAATTCTTCTTTTGTGAGTACCAACCCACTGGAGACACCAATCCCCACTTGTAGAATCGGTAGGCACCAACCCTCACAACTGAGCACCAATCCAGTAAGAGACACCAATCTCTATTTGATAGGCACCAACCTCCGAATCCTTCAATGGATGATATGGTATGCTTCTCCACAAGATCTTCCTCTCACAAATTTGATCCAAAAACAAATCTGATCCAAACTCAAATCTGATACACACTCAAATAACAACCTTCCTTTTTCACAAAACTGATCATAATCATGGCAACATCTTCATATACATTTCTGCTTATATCATCATACTCTAATCTCTTAACAATGTGCTCTTAGTCTTCTCATATATTCAGATTCTTCACATATATTTTCATTTATCTTTCATATATGGGCTGCATATCCTCTTAGAATAAATCTGAATTACTCTTCATTTTCTGCCCATTTCTCTTCTTTAAATCTGCTCTTAAACTCAGAAAATATTCATTTCTTTACATCTTTTTACATTCCACCCATGGCATTTTATATCTACAGAACAGCAACTATCCCATGAAAGAATACAACCCTTGGCTGAAGATGCATCTCTTCAATACAAATGTAACTCTCCATTCACTTCTCTAATCGCACCTCTTTACTATTAGCAAACTGTACCTCTTCTTTTCTTAACAAATCATATTACTTCATCACATATGAATAAGACAAATTTTGTCTTATATGTAGGCGCTGTCTTAGTAATACTTTAACCGCTGCATTTTATATTAATAGTTGCTTTGTAAGTATTATTACTTCATACCATATAAATTGCTGCACTTCGCATTCATTAGTCGGACCTCTTCTAGTCTCATAATAGATCGCACCACCTCTTACAATGTTAATAAGACATTTTGTCTTATTAAACAGAGATCGCTTCATAGGAGGGAGTCGGCCTCAACCATGAGGAATCTAGTTTAAATCTCTTAAACTCCATTTCCTTCTTATGAGTCAGCCACATAATAAGTATATCTTTTGAACTGTTTTTCTTATAAATCATACCACACTGCTGATAAGGAGAGGAGTCAGCCACAATATCTTTTTGATTGCTCTACTTTGAATCATCAATACATACATATTATTTCAACGTCTTAATTTCCTTCAATACAACTTGAAGATAACGTTTGTTTATGTCCATTTCTTGAATACAACGGAATACCATATCTGCCATGCCATAACATGAAGTCGGCCCATTTACCAAGTTTAAATCTTTAATTTAAACTTAACCAATCTACTCCTTACCATTTTTACTCTTCACCAATTTCTTCAAAGGAGACGCCACAATAAAGAATAGTCGATCTTATCAATTTGCCTTTGCTTCTCATAACAATCACAGAATATAATATGATGATGATGATATATTGGTCTTCTTTAACATCAGTGACACCATTTCCAACAAACTCTTTGACATTAATGACGACCTTGTCCACCTTTGACATCAATGACAACATTTCCAACAATCTCCCCCTTTATCATTGATGGCAACACAAACATAATCCTTTCCTTTTGCATTGCTCCCCCTTACTTTATCTCTCCCCCTTTGACATCAATGGCAAAGGGAAGTTAGTATACCTCTTTTCTTCATGATATGATTCTCTCTTTTCTGTGAAGCTCCCCCTGTCTGTAAGGCTCCTCCTTTCCGTAACTCTTCCTTTTTCTATAGTTGTCTCTTTCTCTAGTAATTCTCCCCCTTTGATCAATGACAATGGAATGCTCATATAGAATATGTCTTAGCTGATCTAACTTAAATTGTCTTCTCCATGGAGCTAAAAAAAATAATGCAATGGTTAGCTCCCCCTGAACTCGTACTCTTCCTTATGAACTTGGAGATATCACTTGTGCATGAAGTGTAGTTTGCACAAGCATAGATTCTTCCTTCTTCTCGTTATCTATCTCTTGTTTCCTTCTCCATACTTTTGTATTTTCTTCCTTTCGATTATCCACAGCTTCCACTTTCATGTTTTGCCTAGGGAATTCCATAAAACCACTTCTACACAATTGTGCCATATGCCCATAATTGTTGCACTTGTAGCATATAACATTGTAATCTACCGAAGGAACAAAGGAATTATAGTTCCTTCTTGAAAATTCGTAAGTACTTCTACTCTTGTTCCAACCATCATTTCTTGCTCATGTTCTACAATCTCTTGCCTTATGACCAAAGTTGTTCATATTTGACAACCCATAAGAACTTCTATTCTTGTTCCAATCAGATCTTCTTGCATGTGTCCAACAATCTATTGCTTTGTGACCAAAGCTATTACATGAATAGCAATAACCATAAAATGAATGTTGAGACCTATTCATTTGCGCTTGCCTTGGAGGAAATGATCTTTGTGAATTTCTCCTTGTTGTCTTTATGAGAAATATTAGTTTTCTGTGGGACATTATTTTCCTTCCTCTTGTAGTTCTCATTATTGATGGAACTCTTGAGAATATCTACATAGCCTTTTGGTTTTTCTTCATTTCCTTTCTTTGGTGGCTCATTTGAAAGTTTATCTTCCTTTGCTTCATAACCAAGACTTGTCTTTATACATGATGAATTTTTCCCATTTATAATATCATCCAAGATCTCGATAGTTTTCTCAACCTCGAGGCTCTTGTCTGGCTTGGTAGTTCTCTCTAATTCTTTCCTTAAGTAACCAATTTCGGACTCATTGGGATTTGAGTTTTGCCTTCCTTGATAGTCAATACCATCTTCCGTACTCCTCATTTTTCAGGTTCCTGTTTGATTGAGCATTTGCTTTTTCCAAATCTTTTCTCAAAGAGACTATTTCGGATTCTAACTTTTCACAATTTTCTTCCTTCTTCTCTAATTGGACTCTCACTTCCTCTTTCATTTTGTATCCTTCTTTGATCTGAAATTTCAGCTCAACTATTATCTTCTCGGATTCTTCAAGGCTTCGTACTAACTGTACATTAGATTCATCGTTCTCTTGGAGTTGTAGCTTTAGTTTCAAGTTCTCCTTTCCAAGCTTCTTGATCTCACCGTAAGCATAATGGAGTTCGTCCTCAAGACAATCTTTGTCATAATCTTCTTTTGAATCTTTCTCTTCTTTTCTTTCGCCTTCGGTTTTAACCTGCACACATTCAAAAGCACAATGATTAGTTTTACCACAAATAAAACATGTATACTTACCTTTGTATATGTTGGATCCTTCTTCCTTTGCATCCGATTCATTGCTGGAGCTATCGCATGATTAAAGCTTTGAATTCTTCATCTCCTTTGATGCTTTGAATGTTTCCTCTCTTTTAGATGAATTCTCTTCTTCTAACTCCATATCTACCTTTTTGTCATAATTTTCTTCTTCTAAATCCATTTCAACATTTTCTTCCCCTTTTAACTTTTCTTTTCTTTCACTCATAAGGTTATCTTCTTTTTCAAAGATACCATCTTTCTTTTCTGTTGCCATGTGTATTCCAAGTGCTACCTCATCATTTTCATTTGGTTTTATTTGTGCTAGTTGATCAGCATTCTGCTTAGTATTTCCTTTTCCCTTAGTTTCTTTTCTTTTCATATGTGCTCTTAAGATCTACCTTCTAGCGGTTAGGCTATATTCGAAGGAACCCGCTCTAATACCAATTGATGAGCACACGGTGATACTAAGAGGGGATAGGGGGGTGAATCAGTATCTAACAATCTTTTACTTTTCCAAACTTAAACCAATCACAATAAATCACATTTAAGATCTAGCAATTATGTACACAGAGAGAACATGCGATTTTAAAACCCTTGCGAGAGAAAACCACGACAAAATATTGCTTTTATATATATATATATATTGATTCTTCTTTTGTAGGCACCAACCTACTCTTACAATTCTTCTTTTGTGACCACCAACCCGCTAGAGACACCAATCCCTGCTTGTAGGATCGGTAGGCACCAACCCTCACAACTGAGTACCAACCCAGGAAGAGACACCAATCTCTATTTGATAGGAAACAACCTACGAATCCTTCAATGGACGATATAGTATGCTTCTCCACAACATCTTCCTCTCACAAATTTGATAAAAACACAAATCTGATCCAAACTCAAATTTGATCCACACTCAAATAACAACCTTCCTTTTTCACAAAACTGATCATAATCATGGCAACATCTTCATATACATTTCTGCTCATATCATCATACTCTAATCTCTTAGCAATGTGCTCTTAGTCTTCTCATATATTCTTCACATATATTTTCATTTATCCTTCATACATGGGCTGCATATCCTCTTAGAATAAATCTGAATTACTCTTCATTTTCTGCCCTTTTCTCTTCTTTAAATCTGCTCTTAAACTCAAAAAATATTCATTACTTTACATCTTTTTACATTCCACAAATGCCATTTTATATCTATAGAACATCAACTATCCCATGAAAGAATACAACCCTTGGCTGAAGATGCATCTCTTCATTACAAATGTAACTCTCCATTGACTTCTCGCACCTCTTTACTATTAGCAAACCGTATCTCTTCTTTTCTTAACAAATCATATTACTTCATCACATATGAATAAGACAAATTTTGTCTTATATGTAGGTGCTGTCTTAGTAATACTTTAACCACTGCATTTTCTATTAATAGTTGCTTTGTAAGTATTATTACTTCATACCATATAAATCACTACACTTCTCATTCATTAGTCGGACCTCTTCTAGTCTCATAATAGATCGCACCACCTCTTACAATGTTAATAAGACATTTTGTCTTATTAAACAGAGATCGCTTCATAGGAGGGAGTCGGCCTCAACCAGGAGGAATCTAGTTTAAATCTCTTAAACTCCATTTCCTTCTTATGAGTCAGCCACATAATAAGTATATCTTTTGAACTGTTTTTCTTATAAATCATACCACACTGTTGATAAGGAGACGAGTCGGCCACAATATCTTTTTGATTGCTCTACTTTGAATCATCGATGCATACATATTATTTCAACATCTTAATTTCCTTCAATACAACTTGAAGATTACGTTTGTTTATGTCCATTTCTTGAATACAACGGAATACCATATCTGCCATGCCATAACATGAAGTCGGCCCATTTACCAAGTTTAAATCTTTAATTTAAACTTAACCAATCTCCTCCTTATCATTTTTATTCTTCACCAATTTCTTCAAAGGAGACGCCACAATATAGAATAGTCGATCTTATCAATCTGCCTTTGCTTCTCATAACAGTCACGGAATATAATATGATGATGATGATATATTGGCCTTCTTTGACATCAATGACACCATTTCCAACAATCTCCACAACAAACTCTTTGACATTAATGACGACCTTGTCCACCTTTGACATCAATGACAACATTTCCAACACCTAGATCCAAATCGGTGGCAATTATGGGATTTGTATTTTGTGAAAATCCGTAGTGTGTCAAAATCCTTTGCATGTGTTTAATTTTATCTTAGCACTTTGCATTTAAAGTTATCTTGAAATGCGTGCTTATTGTGTTTGCAGAAAATATATTTAATTATGCTTGAAAGGAAAAATCTATGGCATTTTATTATTCCTTGTGAAAAAAAAAGAATTCTGAATTTAATTGCTAATGGGAATTAAAATAAATTGGGTGAAGAAAAATAGAATTATTTTGTGAATGACAAGTATGTTAACTAAATTGCCTTAGGGAAATATTAATATTGTGGGGATTTCAATTTAATAGCTTTAATTTAATAAAGGTTGGATATTGTTATTGAGAAAATATGGAATTTCAAAAGGGCATGTTTTCAAATAGCTTGATGAGTGTGAAAAGAAAAGAAAATAGAAAGGGAGTTTAGGGAATTAGAGAAAAAGGAAAGGAAAAGGGCTTTTGATATTTATTCCTTGTTTTGTTCAAAAAAAACTTCTCTCAATTTCTTCTCTCTCTTGGAAAAGAAAGTTCTTGGTTTGCAAAGAAAGGATAGATTTGTGGAGTGCTTGGTGATTGGAGTTGCTTGGAAAGGATTGTTTGGAAGAGTGCTTGGAATAAAAGGAAAGAAGCTTGCTTATGTAAGGTCTCCATTGAAAGGTCTTTGGTCTCCCATTGCCATGCCCACACTAGGTGGTGCATATGGCCTTTTGCATTGTAGATATTAATTTGGTTCAAGATTTCATGTGTAGGTTGCATATTTAAATTGTAGGGTTTAAATTTGAAAAGTCCATTGTAGAGCCATTCCTATAGCAAACCTTTATCGGTTTCCCCTTCTCCCAATTTTGTTGGAAATTATGGATGTTGGATAGATTTTGCATCAAAGGGTAGTTTTAAATTTTGCATTTCCTTTCAAATTCACAGTATGAAATGTTGAAGGTTGCCGGTTTTGCAAGTTTGTTGTGTACTGGTAAAATTGCAATTTAGAAATTATATCATTGGATTATTTTATGGAATGATTGGTTTCTATTTTTGAATCACATTTTGCATCCCTTTGCCATATATTGGAAAATTGCCACCTTCATTTTGTGCCACACCCAAGTTGGGCATGATGAGCCTTTAGGATGAAGGTATAGGTTTGGAAAGGAGTGGCTCTCTCTCGTTTGTCGCAATACAAAAGGATCAATGGAACAAACGGGAGGAGAGTTTTTAACAAGTGATAACATTAATTTACATTGGGTAATATAAAAGAATTAATCAAGAGTTTCCCTTATGATGCGAATGCTTATGGAGATTCGATCATAGTGTGAAGGACATATTGCAACTCTAGGGGTTGGTGAATGTCATAATTTTCCCCATACTCGTCGTGCTATGTGTGATGGCACTCCTTGTCCATTTCCTAAGATTCTCATCCTTATGTTAGTCAGATTGTTCATTCGACAAGTATTGTATGCATGTCGTTTGACATGTGTGTTGCCATACTCCTTGTATTGCATGAGCATGTCTGTATCCTTGTGTCCATCTCTTAGTTTAGTGGGGTGGGCTTGAGGATACTACATGGGTGGATGGCGTTGTACCATCATTGGGGACTGCATGGACCTTCAAGTTAATTGGATTACGTGTCGAGAGCTTGCCCATTTTGATGGCATGGTGATTATTTAGAATTGATGTGTTTCTATTATTTCATTTCAGTTTTTGTTTTACTATCACATGGTGTAAATAGTGGATTTCACTTACTACCTAGTTTCTTGGGAACCATGTACTTCAAGAGATTTTCATGTGGCCAAGTCAAAGCTCACGACCGCACAAATATATCCTCGAGATCATTTGTAAACTACTCAAAAATTGAGGGATTTATGCCTCATATAATGTGGAAAAATACTTCTTGTTTTCCTTGCCTTGGTTCTTTTCAACATTTTGTTTTGCAAGTTGGAGTTACAATCCGAACTATAGTGCAAACCAAGGTTGCTAGTTCAAGTTGCTAATTGCAATCGATCCTTGAACCCCAAGGTGTAGTAGGACCAAAGCTCGGAAACCCGATGCACATCGCATATTACAAGTTGCATCCGACTTTCAGAGTCTGAGGTAGCAAATGGCCGGGAATTTGGAAGTCAACTACACCTTGCATAACTATAGGTTGTCAATGTCTTCCGAAGTCTGAAGTGTCGCAGAATCTGGAGTTCGATGTTCATTTGCACCTTGTAGACGTGCAAATTGCCAGTGAGTTCTGAAGTCCAAAGTGTTGTTGGATTAGAGCTTGGAACCCATTGCACTTTGCAGACGTGCAAACTGCAAGAGGTTTTCAAAGTCCAAATATCCTCTTAGCTGATAACCGAAGTTCATTTGCATGTTGCAGCATGCAAACTAAAAAAGTTGTCTGGGGCCAGATGTGGTTCTTAGGTCGGAGTCCAAGGTCGACATGTCATTTGCACATTGCACTATGTTGATAAAACCCGAGGCCGCAAAGGTGCAATTTGTAACTGCAACCTGAAACCTGAACCTGAACTATTGTGCAAAGTTGCGAGTTGCAACCCGGGTTTAAAGTCCAACCCACTTGCAAGTTCACTCTGGAACCTGAACTTTGGCAATTTTAGCCTTTTTGCTTGTCATAACTTCATGAAATCTGAGGGGTGGTTTAATAGAGGTGATATGAAGGTGTTCCTATGGTTTTAGAAATCTTGTCTCTCCTCCATGCCTCGTTTTCTATGACAACCATGGTGTCTTGTCGCATGGTATGGTTAAGTCTTCCACTTGTGTCACCTTGCTTATGCATTGGTGTGTGTGCCAAGAGTGTCATTAAGGTTGCATATGACACCTTGGGCATGTTAGTACGTTATGTGGTTACGCATTACCACTTTTGTTTCGCAAAGAAATTATTTGGTCGGTTTTTGTTCGTTGATGTCTTGGGCGAAAGCTTGGGGTATGTAAAATGCTACCCCAATTTTTTTTCAAAATTACATACAATGATATGACAGTGTTAGCATCAATTGCATAAACCAACTAAATGCCTCACACTTTCTGATCACCAAGATCCTAGGATGGGCGAGGTGAGAGCATACAGTGCTTGGCTTACAACTAAGCAATTATGCAACAAGTAAATACAATTCATCCGCTACAGCGGGCATCCACTTGTACAGTGGGGATTCACCACATTTCAGTGGGTATGATTACAAGAATGAAATTACAAATCATCCACTTATTCAGTGGGTATTCACCACTTATCCAGTGGGTAGGTAGAAGAAAGAAAAGAAGAGTTCAATTACTCCACACTAGCGGTAAACCATCCAGGGGTTATTATGTGTGTTTGTATTCAAATGAAATTACAATGGAAAACTCGATACAATCAATTTCATTAACACTTGATTAAAACTTGATGAAGATACCCCTAAAGAATCGTTGATTGAAGAAACTAACCCTGCACCTTTATTTGGCAAAAGATCCTTATAAGGACTGATCAAGATTGCAAATTCTGATGTATACTTGCTGATGACTGTTTATTACTCTTTGCTGACTGTAACAGACTGATACGGCAGCCATGAAGAGAGCTAGAAACACATGAACATCACACACAACTGATATCAACCTCTAACTGCCCACAAACTGATCTATAACCCATATTTATTAATTCTGAGCATTCAACACCTAACAAACAATGCAATCATTGACTGTAGCCAATAATCATTCCAGCCAGGGCCGTACGGCCATGAATGTAGTATATGTTCACCATAATCTATCAACAATCAGAAACTCACAACAAATACTCAGGAAAGAGGCGTTTTTGACCAACAATCATGTCCCGACTGATAACTTATCAAGAAACCTCCAATATTAATTTCTATGCAAATCGTACCACTCCAGCAGATACGGCCTTCAGCATGTACGGACTCTTCACACACAGTTCTATAAGGCTTTTAAACCACTGCAAATGGAATAATAGGAGGCACTAACATTATACAATAACACTCTCAATGATAAAGATTCATCAAACAGCTCCATTAATTTCTAATACAAATCATACTTTCCAGCAATGTACGGCAGTAAGGTACAGCCAAAGCAAAAATACCACTCAGCCACAATGTAATACTGAAAACAAACACTCTCACACTTAAATATATATAAAATCCACACCAAAACAAAGACTATAAATGCATATAACAAACTTCTCAAAACTCCTCCAATCCAATAAGCTCCATGGCAAACTCTGTATGAGCTTGCTCCCAATCCACCTTCAGCACAATGGTGATTCCTGTAATGAAACCACACCCAACCTCAAGAGGGTTTTCGTCCTCAAGAGCATTCCACAAGAGGGTTTTCGTCCTCAAGAGGGTTTTCGTCCTCAAGAGCATTCCACAAGAGGGTTTTCGTCCTCAAGAGAATAGGGAAGAACACGCAGGTTCAATCCAATAGAGTAACAATACAAATCCAAGCATGTTCAAACAATGAGCCCATACCTCCTTTTATAACCTTTTTGAGGGAAATAAAATATTATTTCCTTTATCCCTTCATATTTCTCCTCAACAAAATATAAAAATAACTCATTATATGTGCACAACTTAAAGTCGCCTTTTTAATTAAAAGCTCCTTTTAGCTCCAAAGACCCCTTTTATCAAAATAAATGAAATATTTGATTCACAAGGTCCCAAAATGAAGCGTCCATGATTTAAAGCTTTCCATCCCCTTTCCAACGAGCTATAACACTTAAGTGTTAAATGCACATTTCCCAACTTTTTTAACTTAAGTGCAATAATTAATTGTTTAGCTCATTAAATCAATTGATTTTATGGAAAATTCCAAATATCACCAAACCGCAAAGTTAAGCATACCAACATACTCCATGATGTTTGGGAAAATGAATGATGCCTTCCAGATGACTTTCTAAAAATAGATGGCTCCTCCAAGAATCTTGGAGAGCAAACCGAAAGCCCGATCCAAAATCCGAAAACATCACTGTCACCTTGGACCTCCACTGAGCTCAATGCCAAAGAGAAATAATCCATTTTCCAAAAGGAAACCCACTTTTATAATTAATATTACACTAAGTTGCAATAATTAAATATAACCTTAGGCAACCTTAGTGAAATATTAATTAATTATCAGAATAATAGTCCCAGGCCAAAATAAGCACTAGAAATGCACTGATAAATAACTTCAACCAATTCTTGATGAATTGAAGACTTGAGACACACACAACTACTCTGCAGATAGAACCACAACCACTCCAAGAACTTTGGAGTTCTTCCAACATGTCGGATAGCCTCGAGGAGATTAGGAACAAGCATAATGCACACAATAATCAATGCGCCAAAAATAGAAAATTACACTATTGTTAAGTGTAATGTTCCATGTTAAGTGTAATGCATGGTATGGTTAAGTCTTCCACTTGTGTCACCTTGCTTATGCATTGGTGTGCGTGCCAAGAGTGTCATTAGGGTTGCATATGACATCTTGGGCATGTTAGTATGTTATGTGGTTACTCATTACCACTTTTGTTTCGCAAAAAAATTACTTGGTCGGTTTTTGTCCGTTAATGTCTTGGGCGAAAGCTTGGTGTATTACAGCATCTACCCCTATTTGATGGATGTTTGCCTTGCATAGCAATGGTCATTCATGATAACAGCCAAATACTACCCACAAGAGCATATTGGCCACACAGCCTACACAGGTAACAAAACAACCACCATCTCAGCCATAACAACTACTAGCAAATGAAAGAAAAGTCGCCCACCAAGGGAACTAAAACATTGCAGCTCTAAGGTGGAGGAGATCGATCGCCAGTAAAGACAAACAACCACTGTCCACAAAGAAAAGAACAGTCCGCCACTAGGGAGAAATCGGGCACTACCCTAACTGATGCCACCCCACAATAAAAGGATCACATGTGGCCAATATAAAAACAAAGCTGCTTTTTTCGATAGACCAAAGGTGACCAAACCATCCCTTTGCATTCTCCTACTTAAACAACCTCCCAGCTGCTGTTATTCATCCATGGCTACCCTGCAACAATTATAGACATGGCTCATTGACTTCACATGCACGATGACAATGTTCCAGACCAACACAAAGACGCCCATAGACCTAAATTCCAAACACACAATTGATGTCCATCCTTTCTCACACTCATAGCATTGCTGAAAGCAATAAGAATTGATCTCAATAATGATCTTGTCAGAAGCAAGACATCCAAACAACCTACACAAGACTAGTATCGAACCCACAAATGATCCCATGCAATTTCAACAACCAAACAATACCTGTAGTATATTATAGACCACCTGCAGCAGCTCGACTTACACCTGAAGCATTGTTGAAAGTGACCTTCCCTTTGCTGCAAGTGTACTTGCAGCATAACAAAACACATTCAATATTGCTGAGTTGACCTACAGCCTTGTTACAAGTGTACTTGCAACATGTGCCTAACTATGGAACTTTCCCAATCTAAACATCTCAACCAAATTTGGGATCATCATTACCTTTAGATCTATTTGATCGAAGAGAAAGAGAGCAGATCATTAATACAGATCCACATGCTACAATTGCCATTGTAAAGGACCTACCCCCAAAGGACAAGGAAAACCTATTCCACTCACAAATATGGTTGAATAGGAAGCCCCTATATTTTATTGTGGACTGTAAAAGTTAGAACCTGATCTTTGTTGAGATAAACAAGAGGCTAAACCTATAAACAACACCTTCCCTACATCCATATACCATCAGATGGGTAAGTCAAGATCGGGACATTCATGTCAATCAACAATGTCATCTATTCTATTCTATCAAATCCCTCAAAGATGAGGTGGTCTTTGATGTGGCACCCATAGATGTATACGATGTTCTACTAGGTCAACCCTACATGTACAAGTATTATGGTGCCTATGAGACTAGACCTCAGAGCGCCATCATCAAATTGTGCAACAAAAAATCCAAGATACCAAAAGTGGTTCTTATTAAGCCAATTCCTTTTATCAATGCTGAGCAATGTCAATGTTTGATTGCTCAAACTTGGACATTCATCCTACTCATGATCAGACATGGTGAAGATGAGAACATAGCAGCAAGCACAAGAGCTACAATACCTACTTTAACAACACAATAGAAGCAAGTAGACCAAATTTTGCCAGGAGACAAAGATGTGTTCACGTCACCAAAATGTGTGCCTCTGCATTGTCAGGTGAAGCATTTGATTGATCTCATCCATAGAACATCATTGTGAAAAGGTCATTGTACAAACAATCAATTCTAGAGAATGAATCAAGCACTAAATTTAGGAGTTAATTTGAAAAGGCTGCACTCAACCAAGTGGCTCACCTTGTGGAAGCCCGATTATACTTGCCTAGAAGTAGGACGAGATGTAGCAACTTTCCATTGAATATCAGCCCTTGAACAAAATCACTATCAAGAATAAGTACCCAATCTCTCAGAGTGATGACCTCTTCAACCAGCTCAAAGAAGCCAAAATTTTCACAAAGATATATTTTAAATCAAGGTATCCCCAATGGCCCATCGAATCAAAACATCTACAAGGTTGCTTCCCAATCCAAAGAAGCCTTGTTCGAGCAATTGGTTATTCCCTTTGGTCTAACCAAAGCACCAACCACATTCATGCAGATGTTGAACGATGTACTCATACCCTTCATAATATCTTTTGTGGTCATCTAATTAGATGACATCCTTGGTGGAGACATGGGAAGAACACCTACAACATATTAGATGGGTTTTTTCCACCCTACATTTGCATAAGATCTATGCTAGTATAAAGAAGTTCTCATATAGATCACAAGCTTTTACAATTCATGTGGACTCAAGGCAAGTTGCAGAATGATCATCATCAAAGGTGGCCAATACACCTATAATGATTCCACCTCAATATCTGTGTAATGTCCCTTTTTGAGCTAAAGTGACTTCAAGCTTGGAGGATGGAAAGTTGTTTTTTAGTAGCCACGACTAATTTTCCTTGGCAAGACGAAGTTGGGATATGACTTTGTATATTTTTATAATATTTTTAGAAAAGTCAAAATTAATTAAATAATTTGCCAAGAGGAAAAGTGACCCACTTGGAGAGGAGAAAATTGGAGAAAAATAAGGAATAATGGAAAATAAGACAAATGACAATTAAAATAATATTTTATTAATTAAAATATTATATTTTATTCCATAAAGTGGCCGCCCAAGTGTGTAGAAGAAAAATAATAAAATAAAATAAAAGGAAAATTAAAATAAAATAATTTTCAGGTGGACTTCAAAATGGATAAAAATACAATTGATTTGGGCGCCCAAGTGAGATATTATAAAAGATGGAGTTTGGAGGTCATTTTCATCATTCCATGTTATTGTCATTTGATATTCTAGTGAGTTCTCTTGGCTGCAACTTTGTTTCAGCAAGCTTCTAAGGACAAAAACCCTTAGAATTTGTGGTTTGGACGAAAAACCAACCCACTTTGTGAGGTGGATCCATCCGGGGTTCATCATTGAGCATAATTTGCAGGTTTTCTACATGTTGGAGCTTCATATCAGCTAGGGTTTGGAAAGGAATTCATCATTTCAACTAGGGTTTGAAGTTCTATTGCAGGTTTTGGACAAATTATTGCAGATCTGAAGGTTTCTATTGCATATTTTCATCTTTTCATCCATGGATAGGGTTTGAAGTTGAGCGCCACCATCTAGGCTTGGAGCGAATTGGTTTTGGAGGCGATTTTTGGAGTTTGTTTGCTGTCAGGGTTTGAAAGAATATTCAGAATTGGAGCAGCAGCATAGCAGACCTGGTTCACCCTTATTTGTGAAGTGGATTTGGTGCTTGAAAACTTGATTGAGTTAGGGTTTCGCCCTACACTTTGGAGCACCATCACTTGGAGGTATTTTGGAGGGTTGTTGTGCATCAATTGTCATCATTTTGGATCAGCAAACCCTAGCCAATTAAGTGTAGACCTGTGCGTATCATTTGGAGCGGCCTTTGGAGTGGTTTGAAGATCATTGACATTAGGGTTTCATGCCCTAACTTTGGAGCCACATCTTGGAGTGTGATTCCATCTTTTTTTTGGAGGTCTTTTGCATTGTTTGGTATGTATAAACCCTAGGGTTTATAGCTGGGCATGTTTGGCTTGTTTGCCCATGATATTTTGATGTAATTTCAGACTTCATAATTCTGATTTATAACAGCAGACATCTGATTCAGTTTTACAGTCATTGTGGTTGCAATTTGGTGTGGATTCATTCTGTATTTCATTGTGTAATTCAACTATGTTGTTGGCAATCATATTGGCATGGTTTATATGATGTTTTGGCATGTTTATTTGGCTGTTATAAGTGTTGGTATAAGTCTGATTTAGAAATCAGAACTTTAGAAAACTAGGGTTTGAGCAGAAAATCAGAAATAAGGTTAAATTTCAGAACCCTAAATTCAGTTAATATCCTATTTGGGATATTTCAATCTGACACAAGAAAGGGAGTCCCAATTGGGTTGTTGACTGCCTGAGTTGAACTCAAATTGCAGCCTTGAAAAAAGTTTTTGACTCCCATGGGCATGAGACATCAAAACGGCCTCAACTGTATGTCAAAGATCCTGACTTCTCTGGCATACACCAAATGCTAACAACTTGGCAACGCATTCCTAATTACCACCTAGAGAACGGGCTCCTATGCCACATGGGGCACCTCCATGTTCCCAGAAGATGTTTTGGGAAGCTCAATTTAGTCAAGTGGCAAGTCATTGTAAGGAGAAATGAGAATGGCGACCTCCTAGTAGTACTTCTATTAGCCAAAACTACGTTACGGTGTCACTCTATACATTAGATGTTGGACAACCTGCTCCATTACAAAGCCAACCAGTCAAAAGCCAGCGATGTTCACACCCCCTACCAATTCTTGACAAGCCCTAGCATTTTATTTCCATGGTTTTTATGTTGGGTCTCTCTATGACTAGGCATAGTCATGATTGTGTATATGTTGTGGTTGATAGATTCTCAAAGATAGGAGATTTTTATGCCCTGCAAGAAAGTGGTCTCTGCAAAAGAAACTGTCAAGCTCTTCTGCAAAAATGTGTGTCCAATTCAGCCTACCACAGAGCATTGTACCAAACAAAGACAATAGATTCTGCAGCATTTTTTAGTTTAAACGATGGCCCATGATAGACACAAAATTGGCAAAGTCCACACATTCCATCTATAGATAAATGGACAAGCTGGTTATTAACCACATGATTTTGCACATTATACAAACGTATCACTCGAAGCACCCCTGCACAGAGGATGAGAGCTTGCCCTATATCCAACCCAACTACTATTAAGCTCTTCTAGGCTCCACGAGACATAGCTCATTTTTAATTTACCTTGGGTTCCAACAATTGGCACCTATTGATGTAGCACTGACTGTCATGCTGGAAGAGAAATCACTCCTTGCAAAAAAGCTATGTTACCAAATAGGCCTAGAAACTGCCCGGAAACAGGTACGAAACATTTCGTGTACGAAATTGGGTAGGGTACCCTGTGGAATCACACAGGATGCTGGTAAGTTTTTAATTTTTTGACCCTTATATTCTCTATGCTATTGCTCATTATCTCCAAGGTTTCCATAATAGCCTTAACACTTTCTGTAACTGTATGGATGTCTGCAACAGTCTTTCTTTGAATTTGGAGATTTCTATGGTATGCAGCAATCTTCATTTGATTATGACTGAGATGGTCATTGAGAGTACCAAGGAAGGTAGTCCAGGCTTGCAACACTTGCTTGAACTCACCAAGTTGAGATTGCATTTCCCTACAAAAGAAATCCAACTCCTGTCATCTATGACCAAGATGCTTGTTCACGATGTTGAAGACCTCTAATTAAGATATCATATCTTACATCAGCATGGAAGTGGAATATCTATCATGACATTCAAGTTTGACAAATTGGCATTCACACTTGAGTAGTATTTTATGGTTGTTTTGTTTATTATATGCATGTTATGTGGTTGTCTGAACTTAATTCCTGTTATAGGCTAAAATATATATATTTGTGATTTTTATAATTTTTGTGTACAAACATAACCAAAACGTACCCAACCCCCCCCCCAAAAAAAAATTGTCGTATCGGCAGTACCTAAATCATTGTACCTATACCCATCCTGGTAACTTAGCACAAAAAGAAATCAATAAAGCAACCAAATTTGTCAAACAAATTCTACACATTAAGCAGCAGGTTCAATAGATCTAGCAACAAATCCGTGAGAAATACAAGCAATGACATGATCAACATTGTGTCCCTCATCAATTTCAAGGTGGGTACAAAGTCTGGTTGCACCTTCAAAAGAGACACTTCAAGGCCCAAACAAAAAACTCAAGACCTTTGTGATATGGGTCATACACCATCATCAAGCAAGCAGGTGATATTGCATTTGAGCTCAGCATGCCACCTTATCTCACATTGTATTCAATGTTTAATACAAAATTCACCCATATCTTCCTCCACTCTTGGAGACAGTAGATGTTGCTAAATAGTTGTGAAGTGCATAATTGTACCTCTAAAGAGAAAATATAAATAAACCTATGCAAGAGAAGCAATACTAACAAAATATAATGCAACAAAAAGAAATAATGGCACACTCGCATTATAACAAGAGATTTTACCCTAGGACACTGTTTTGGGAAAAAATCCTAGCAAAAACAGCACTCACTGTATTAACTCAATAGTTCACAATACAATAAGGCATTTTGCACTTGTGCTTAACCCTAATCCATATGCAAGTATTTATAGGCACATCATTACAGGAAACTGTCAAGCAGTATTAAAATACAATAAGCATAAAACCATAAGCCAAAAAACCGTCTACAATGGCCAAAAAACTGTCCCTCCTTATCGTGGCAGGGTGTACAATCTACAAGGGGTGTAAAACATGCATGGTATACAACACAAATCCAGCAACCTTGACACTGAAAATCTAGTACCTTCTAGTTAAATCATGATACAGTAGTCAAAGAGATGAATTGGTGGATTCCACTCTATTGGGTGGTGAAAGAAGAACAATTCCTGCATCAAGGTAAGTGGTTCACCAAGAACCAAACTCACCAAAGTTCCATCATTTAGTGAACCATTATTTTCCATTGCAGCACAAGTCATTGACTCAATCTCTTTTATGTCTTTTTGTTGGTAATATTTGGAATGGAAAAGCTAATTGTATGCAATGATGTGGGAGTACTCTATCCACAATCTCATATTGTTTGGTCTTTATCAAGGAGTACTATCATGTACCATACCTTCATATACACACAAACATGAGAATTTATTTTTTTTAGATATAGTAGAAGGGGTTCTATAGGGACCCCCACCCATGGAATAAGTTTAAAATCTCAATTACATTCTAACAAAGAGCTACAAATACAAAAGTTCCTTAGAGAGCAACCCAAACATACGTATCACCTTCAAAACTATAACCACCATAACAAACCCAACACCAAGATCATACAAAAACTATAGCAACTAACCATGCCATTGTACAACACACCAAAATATTGCTTACACAACACCCCACTGTTCCCTTGCCACTAAGGAAGCGCTCCCTACATTAGCCACCTCTTCAATCTAGTGCTCTTCTACTTGCCCTGATCTACCATGACAGTGTCTTGCTAATGCAAGAAAACTAACCCCATAGCATATTTCTTTTCAACGATGGGATCAATGAGCAAGACATCAAAAAACAGGGATGATAAAGTCGTCACCAACCTCCAAATGACCACAATGGTAGTGAACGTGCAAACAAGCTAAAACTCCCCTACATTAGCACAAAATGGCCAGAGGACTCCAACTTCTTGATGCAGCTCCTCACTGGCAAAAACATTTTGTCACCCTTGAGCAGGAGTAGAGGCAAAACCTTCCCCTTCTACCCCAGCTACTAAGTGATTCCCCAAACCTATCGTCTCCTCCACATTGGCAAGAGCCAAACCAAAGAATTGATTGGGGATTAAAATTGTAAAAACCAAAACCTTACAAAAGCATCAAGAACAAAAATGGCAAGATTTGGAATAAAATCACCTCTTATGGCCAATTTGGAACACTTCCCAACCGCTAGCACTTCTTCACCCAGAACGCCCTTAATAAACCTTAGGGCCACTAGTTCTTGGCAAGTAAACATGCATTGTAGGCACCTATTCATTAGTCTCCCATATGCCAGCATCACTCCTTCATGTTCACCAAACTTCTTATCTGCCATACCTTGCCTAAGACTCCTCCAAAACCTTGCCAACCATTACTACCGAGGGAGATCTCTGCCTACTTTATAATTGCAACAGCTACCACTCTACATTCGCCATTAATGAGACCTACACACCATGCACCTCCCAATCAAACAAGACGAAATGTACTTGCCGCCTCCAAAACACCAAGTGCAAATAGTCATCCCTTACCAACCAACCAATGACACATGCATATTAATACATCCATGCACAACAATAATTCCTATAGCCATCGGGACCTTACAACTTAAGGCCAACACTTCTTAAGGCCCATTATAAGCTCAAGGGGGGGTTTGCTTTGTATATGAAACTAAACTTGGCCAAGTGTTTTCTCTCATAGTAAATAATGCAATTAGCGGATATTGATTTAGACCTTCATTGGCCAAGTAATCAGCAACCTATTGAATTTCCTTTTACAGTGTATATTGAATTTCCTTTTACAGTGTATGAAATTTCTCCTCTCAAATTTCTCCTTCAATCTTAAAACTTCAACATATTGATTTAACTGCCAGCTCAGAATTTTGCCTTTAATGATGGCTTGGATCACTACTATAAAGTCCCCTTCTACAATCAACTTGGGACAATTTAAAGAGATAGCCACCCCTAGCCCCAAAATCAAGGCTTCCCATTCAGATTCATTATTAGTTTGTATTCCTAGAAAAAGAGAGCCACCATAACTCACCCGCCCTAAATTATCCCTAATCACAAAACCACCACCAGCTGATCCAGGATTTCCCTTAGCTGCCCCATCAAAGTTTAATCTAGAAAATCCCTCTAGAGGTGCAGACCATACTTCCTCTCAAGGTGCTGCTAACTCTGGGGCTTTTATAATAGGATTGGTATGAATTCCACTTAACCCTTGAATGGGGGATGGAAAGAAAAGAGACCAAGCTTTTAGAGTCGCCATTTCATAAATCAACAATGGCTTCTTCACTTTTCTATTTGAGGCTGCACACTCTCTTATAGCAGTCTCACTTCTTGGCCAGCAGCATTTCAAAGAATATGATTTTTCTCTAAATATCCTCGCATTTATTTCTATCCATATTCCCCACATTGTGCATAATAAAACTATATTCCAAAGTCCTTACCTCACATCCAGCTACATATGAGTTGCCTAATTGAACGCGGAAGCACCCAGATTAACCCCAACTTGTAGACAACTTTGTTCCATAATTCTGCTGAAAAGGGACAGCATAAGAGTAGATGATTTACAAATTTCTCTTCCTTTTTGCATAAGCTGCAGCAAGGAGGACCTTTAAAACCTCTTTTCACAGATTGTCATAAGTTAAGATTTCATTCAAAGTAGCTAACTAGACAAAGGCATTGCTCTTAGGAGGAGCTAGCAAACACCATATTAGATTGGTGGGCCAATCCTCCAATACCAAAGTATTTCTTTGTTTCAAAAGCCTATCTCCCAAGGATCCATCATAGATGCCTGATTTATTGCCATTCCATGTTACCTTATCAGGGTGATGTAAGCAGTTAACTAATATTGGGTGGAGAATCAAAGAGAGCAGCACTTTCTGTACCTCTACAATAGGAGCGTTATCAAGGCATCTCCACATGTATAAGTTTGTTCCATTAATTTCTTTCTCCTACCAATAATTTTTTTACTTTCGAACCCCACGAGGGTGATAAAATCCTACAAGCTTCTTCCAAATTTGGGGACTGTGCTAATGGAGCTCTACCCATCCAGGAATCCTGCCAAAAGTCGGCATTCTCTCCATTGCCAAGATTCCATGATAGATACTTGCTAATCAAAGATTTTTCTTTCCTAATTAAACTCCATATTGAAGAATCATTAAGGTAGACGCTCCACTTTCAAGAAGTCAAAAATTTTCATATTTTGCAAGTATTTCATATGAAAGATTTTACTCCATTGAGCATCCGGATCTTCTAACATCCTCCACACAAATTTAGCACCTAATGTTATGTTTTGAGCTGCCAAATCCATTACTCCCACACCTGCTTTCGATCGGCAAACCTTTTCCCATTTAATAAGAGAGTATTTGAAGACATCCTCTATGCCTTGACAAAGAAATTTGCAGCATAACTTGTTGATTTTTCCTAAAATTTCCTGCAGTATAGGAAGGATGGATAGCTGAAAAATAGGAATGGCCTAGAGAACCGCTCTTATTTTCAGAATTCTTCCTGCCAAGCTTAGCCATCGCCCAATCTAGGCATTTAATCTAGTTTCAGTCACTATAAAATTTCTGCCCACAGAGAGGGTTTATTGTTGCCTACAAATAGACGGAGATCAAGATACTTACAAGGTAAAGGCACTATACTGAATTCTAATAGACACGCAATCCTCCCTTGAATCCGTGGAGAGGTATTGAAAAAGAAAATCTTCAATTTTTCTTTATTTATTTGCTGACCTAATGCCAAAGCATATACATGCAAAGTTTTTCTTCCAAGCTTGAGCTTCACTTCTTTCTGCCTTACCAAATAAAATAGTTTCATCAACAATTGCCCATGAGTAATCGGTTCCAACTGAGAGGATATACTGATACCTGAAATTTTCCCTTGCCTCTTGAACGTGCTGATCAAACACCCCAAGGACTCCATAATTATGAACATATATGAAGCTAGCAGATCTCCTTGGCATAGGCCTCTAGAGCTCTAAAATAAACCTAAATCCGTACCATTGATTAAAACTGAAAACCAAACTTCCATAATTATTTGGAAAATCCAATCTATCTAGTGCTTACAAAAGCCAAAGGCATTCAAAATATTTTTGAGAAACTTCCAAGACATACAATCATATGCTTTGGCAACATAGCTTTTGACCATGCTACTTATATCACTTTTATGCAAAGAGTGCTTTACTTCACATGCTGTCAATATACCATCTAAAATTTGTCTTCCACCAACAAAGCCTTCTTGTTCCTTTTCTATTAACTTGGGAAGGATCCCTTTTAAACACTTAGCAACCACTTTCAATAATATTTTGTTCATAGTATTACATAAAGCTATGGGACGATAGTTATTGAACATTTCCGCAACACCTTTTTTTGGAACTAGAGCCAAATAGGTGTATTTGAAATTCTTTAGAACTTTTCTAGTCCATAACGATTCATTAACTACCTCTACATCATTATGTTCTATAGACTCCCAAAAGAATTGAAAACCCCAACATGCAACCCATCCAGACCCGAAGAACTATTTTTTCAAACCAAAGACTGCGCTTTAACTTGCTCCTTGGAAAAATATGCCATGAGCACAACATTTTCTTCCTCGCTTATCACCAAAGGAATTTTTTACAAGGCAATTTTCTACTTCTAGATCATATTCAGCCATAGCTGTTAGAAGATTTTGAAAATCGGTTACTGCTTCTTCCACTATAGCATCTGCTCCTTCAATCTTATGACCTAAGGAATTCACTATTGATGAGATTCAGTTTGTTTGGCATTTTGCCACAATGACAGCATGAAAATAAGTTGTGTTCCTATCCCCAGCTGATATCCATGTATCTCTTGCTTTTAGTTTCCAGAATATTTCCTCCTTGGCTAGACATTGTTCCTAAAGAGCTAATAATGTTTTCTCTTCTTTTAACAGTGCGTCATCCAGCCCAGTATCTTGGATAGTTTTTGCTATGTATTCTAACAATGCTTCCACCACTATTTTGTCTTCAAAGATGTTTCCAAAAACCTCTTTATTCCAAGCCCAATATTTTGTTTGATATAGATAAGTTTGTAAGCAAAGCGAAACATAATCATACCTTGAATATGAGGGCATTCTTTCCACAAGGTGTCAATTGTTAGACCTTGCCAACGCGACCCTAAATTCTTCATAAGCTTAGAAAAGTTCTCTGAGAGTTTTGTTTCTTACAAGAATACAAAGTCGAGCTTTAGATTCTGTAACTAGCTTTTAACCAGCCTTCTCTTGTTAGGGATATTGATACCCCTAAAGTTCCATGATAAGCCATTCATTGTTGTTGTGGAGGGAACTTCCCCCTCTACTCTTTGCTTGAGCTTGAGAAAAGACCATCTAAAGTTTTTTGTGTGCCTTCTTCTACATCTATTTTTTATTTTACTTTCAACAATTTGGATTCATGGTTCCACCCCCTTTTCTTTTTTGGTAGGGATATGCCAACTATGGGATACCTTGTATACTGCTATGGGCTTCAATGGACGCCTCCCTCTCCAAGTTACCCAAAAAACAATGTCTATTGTATTCCTCTTCTACATCTTCCTCCTTATTAGCTGAGAAGAGACCCTCTTCCACCTACTCAAGTACATGCTCCCTTCCTTGAGATGTCTCCTTTCTCTTCTCTGCCAAAAAGTCCCCCAAAACTAGGGGCTTTGCTAGGGACAATTTTAATCATTCTTGATGTTGCAGATTTAAAAACTCTTGTCTTAATGAGGAAACCTGCTTAGGATGACAAACCCATGCAATTTGCCTTTGAGACTTGAAATCCTTATAAGAGATATTAGGACTCCTTGGCTTCATTAGGCATCGAAATGCTTCATGACCTATTTCATGGCAAGCAAGCATTGAAACATTACATCCTCATAATCTATTTCCTATATATATTTGGGACCTTGACCAAGTAAAAGCACTTTCTTCAAGAGAGGGAGATCTAAATCTCTAGTAATTTTTAATCTGGCATAAAGCGTATGAGATTTAGATAAGTGTTTTTCATCTATTTCTTTTAGTTCACCCAAGCTTTTGCCTATAGAGGATAAACAATCTTTACCCCAATATTCTAGGGACAGCCCATGTAACCGAATCCATATATCACCTAAAGAAGGGAAGGAGGCACTTGAAAACCTAGAGCACCATCTCTGTACTGTAACCGAATCCATGTACATCCTCTTCAAACAAAACCTTCTCACAGTCTTCGTCATATTCAACTTAGCCAATCAGTACATGACTTTTTAGGTATGCACTTCATAACACATTTTTTATGATTGCCTACCTAAGAGCAGGGCTGCTTATGCCTGAACCCCAACAAATAGAAACTCTCTCTCTCTCTCTCTCTCTCTCTCTCTCTCTCTCTGACACTGTCAATCTTAGAATGCAACATGTGATTCATGGAATCTTTCCATGGGCTTCTCTTTGATCCTGTTGTCAATGTAATAAGAATCTAAGCATATTTCCTTCCTCCTAAGCTTCATTAGGAAGATATTACCTGGCTAGTTGGATAGAAGTTATTTTCAACGTAGGATGTGTCATAATTGCATATTGTTTAAAATCATCATATGTTGCGGAATATACCTATCATTATGCTGTTCATACATGATCTTTCCATGTATACCCATACGTCATGATTGCATATTGTTTAAAATCATCATATGTTGCGGAATATACCTATTGCTATAAGTTATTTTCAATGTAGGATGTCTCATGATTGCATATTGTTTAAAATCATCATATGTTGCGGAATATACCTATCATTATGTTGTTCATACATGATCTTTCCATGTATACCCATACGTCATGATTGCATATTGTTTAAAATCATCATATGTTGCGGAATATACATACCATTATGCTGTTCATACATGATCTTTCCATGTATACCCATACGAACAAAACTTGGACATTATATCTAACATACATAAAAGATTAGATTGCCTTCACTCGATGTTTTTCTAAATCTTGTAGGAGATTAATAAGTAAAATTTCCCTAATTAAAATTTGAAAATGCATTATGAGGCAAGATACTTTAAAAAGTGACAAGCAACTAAACTGCTGATATTTGCAAGGTGCCATTTTAACACAAATAATAGTACCTTTTTGCTTGTGATTCCTAACCAAAAGATACTAAATATGACAAAATTACATGATCGTTTGCTAAGAAGCTATCTTGTTTCATCAATTATGTATTTGTATGATCCTTGTTGTGCATACCTACACAAGCTATGAGCTGATTTCTGAGAATTCTCAGTAAAATTCATTCAACGTAGATTTTGAATAAAGCCAAAATCAATATAGGGTTTTACCAAAAATAGAAAAGTTTAAAATCGGTAGCCTCCAAAGATAAAATAAATCAGTATTTCTCTCATCCAAAAGCCCCAGATGAATCACCTTTGTTAGTTTGCACATGCAATAGTTACAGTTACAATACACTCTTAGACTAGCCGACTACTCCAAAGTTTCACTCTGCTCTGGGAAAACAAGCAGATTCTATATTTTTCTGAGTTATGGCCAAATTTTGGACTAATCAAGTAATTTATATAAATCGATAATGGAAGTTCATTATTATTCTGAGTTACGAAGTTTAAATCAGAAATTTCTCAACTCTTTGTTGAGTTGTTGCCAAATTTTTTGACGAGTTTTTGCTGAGTTCCATGGCAACTGTTACTCTTTGCCTGGCTGAATTGTTCCTTGGTCGAAGTTGCTCCACTGTAAGATGTGCAACATTCACATAAGAGAAAAAGCCTTAAACAGGTAAAATATTTGAACAACATTAAAAATTAGTCAAACTAGCCACATCACAGTTCCTTTTAGGATTCTTTTTGCTAAAATTCAATCATTGAAATGGTTTTCCCATTTCCTCGTACACTGTAAAATTGCTGCTTGTCCTAGGATATTAATAAAACAATATAGGCACCAGAAGATTTCAGTACAGGGATAAGGACCCCATCCCCATTCCTGTACCAACATCCTCTAGTGACTTTAATTTTATATAACATAGTCTTACCCTTATTCTTGTATTCCCCTATCATGATTTGCAATGGCGTCCCCCACCCCTTCCCTGTTCCCGCACCCTCACAACTCCAAGTGACTGTGTGAAACAGAAAGGCATATGATTAGATAGATAGTGCAAAGACAATAAAAAGAATGATAACAAACAGGCATGAACCATAATTGCCATTTAACATAAAAGTTTAAAACAGAAGCAAATCAGAAATATTTTCACAAAAAATGGTCTCTATCAGCAGTAAAACAAACAAAGAACAATGCATTTAGAAAGGCAAGTATGTACAGATCTATGTTAACTTCAAGGATGACACCCCATGAACAAACACTGTTAAAGAATTAAAGGACATGGAAGACATAAAGGATCACAATTACAATATTAATAGCAACTTGAATAATATACTGCACGGTGAAGTTAAAGACAAAGGGAATGTGTATTTGAATGATACATTTCAACGGCTTTTACAGAAATTTTTGGTTTAAAGGATGTTAGAAGTAATCATTATCATCCTCACAAATATGTCTATAAACTATTTTTCATGGGTTGTTCATTGGATCGCTGTAGCCATTATTTGTAATGGTTGCATTAGGCATGAAACTTTGTGTATTTGTATGAGTGCAGACAAAGAAAGAATTTCAGCATTGCTTTTATCATCTTCCACATCCTTTCCAAGAAAATCAAATGCACAACATTTTCCATCATACAGGTCTAAAAAGAAATTGCAAGTAAATGAAACACAGAATGTTCCCATACCCGTTTGCTTTCCTCCATGCGTCTTTCTATCTCTGCTGTTTCTAGTTCCTGCACAAATGGCAAAAACTCTAATTACCAATTCCCCTTATGTATTATGTTGTGGCATTACACTGCAACAATGTATGCGGCAAAATTTATAAAACACAAAGAACCATGTCAGAAAAAGTCGAATTTCATAGTTTTGGTCTCTTAAATCCATTAATGGACAGAAGAAACCCAAGCATATGTGGTGAGACTAAAACCAGAGATATGACAGCTGAAAATAAAAACAAAAATGATAGCTAAAAATTCAAATATGATCATTTTTAATTACATGGATTTACACAGAGAGTCCCCTTAGCACTGAAGGTCAAGTGGCAATTTCAAGCGATCAGTAGGATTTGAATAAAACAGTTGGAATGATTTTGCAGGATTTTTGCTCCTTGTCCAATCTTTGTTAACAGACAAGCCAACAAGGATGAATGGGGATAACAGAAAACAACAAAGCCAACTAGTTAAACGAAAAAGAAGTGTCCTAATTACTTCTCTCAAATCTATTCTATATATGCTGCTCCGGGAAAAGGAAGAAGTCGGTGGGGCAAGCATAGAATCTCACTCTAAATCTACTGTGGGGTGGGGGCCACCCTATTTCTAGATATGGCAACAGTGCCCCCCCTTAAAGCTATTCAATCTTTTGATGGAAATGACACTTCATCTTCTAGAATTGCAGGAAATGATTGTTCATAGCCCAAGAATAAAAAGAAATGAGAAGGTTTCTTAGCTAGAAAGAACCAAGATTGTAACCTCTGTTCTATAAAATTTTGCTCGTAGCTAGACTTGGAAAAATGTCTACTTGAAACTATCACACTCAAGATGGGTGTATAGACTTTACCTAAAAACTACGATACAAAACTTTAGAAGGACTAGCTTAAAAAAAATCGACCTGACAATCAAGACAAGAAACAAGAAAAGGGACAAAAACATCTTTGCACTATTAAGAAGTAGAAGATAAATAAACCTAGTAGATGGATTGGTGCCATGTTGAAAAACAGTTTTAAGGGGAAAACTCTTTGTCCATCCTAGCTAATTATGAGATAAAAAGGAAGAAATGTCCTTGGAAAAGGAGGATTTGGAGAGGAAAACGGGGCAAATCTCCTGATTAAAAATTTCTAGATCCTATGGTACACACAAATCACTTACACAAATATCTTGCATTTTAAATCTTATTTCAGTTTTTCACATTCAATGTTTTTCACACAAATTGTCAAGTTTTACTAAAAAATGAGAAAAAGAACAGTTCAATGCTTTTCACGTCTACTTGGTTTCCAGTTTTATGCAATCAACTCAAGATTTTGATTGCTTTGCAAACACATTATTTTTCCAATTGTGTTAAGAAACAGACTTCAGCAATAGATTTTCACTTTATTCCATTTATAATCCAATTTCAATAGCCTCCTTGCATATCAGAATAAGAAGGGGTACAGATTATTGAATTTATGGAACAATATCCAGAAAGCAAACCATTCTTTGTGGATAAATGAACTAAGATCTAAAGAAAATGGGAATGCATCTAAAGATGAAACATAATTTATGTGGTAAAAGAACTCTATATTTGTGGATAAATGAACTAAGATCTAAAGATAAATGGGAATGGATATAGTGGTAAAATAACTCCATAGTCTTCCATAAGCCTCCAATTTATCTTAGAAAATTCAACAATTAATACTTCAACCTTACGTCATCCACATCAATCTTACCTGTGGTACAAAACAATCTGCATGATGCGGATCCCACACTACAGCATCCGAACATTCCCATTCATCACTCTGAACTTTTGATAGGGGCGCTCTGTAGAACATCAATGCATAAGCTAGAATAGTATAAATTTCCATATTAAAAACATGGAGCAGTACATGTTTTAGAAAGAAATTTTGTAGAAGTCCACCAATAGACAAGTAGCTTAATTGGAACTCAAAAAGTATGACCAACTACAATAGAGAAGCATGAAAAGTAAGATCACCTAATAAACTCACAAAACAATGAGAGTTCTTGCAAGCCTACAGAGAATGAAAGCCACACAAGTTCATATCACAAAACATAACTGTTGGCAAAATAGTAGACGTGTGATTAAAAGAGAGTAAACAACAGAAACTCAAATGGAAATACCTGCGCCATTTTCCACATAAAATGTCTGTTTCTGCATTTTGTCCACCCGGGCATGTGTCCCCTTTATAGTAAATGATGGCATTGCATTTAAGCCAATTTTCTTTCAACATTGGTGACAGAGAACTTGCAGGTTGCCATTTACTCTGAAATATCCACTATGACAGATAAAAACTTTCCAACATAGCACACATGCAGAAAATTGCTTTGGAACAATTTAAAATTAGCAAAATGCAAAAAGGTAACAACACTAAAGTATAAAACTTCATGGACATTATTGGAATCAAAGGTATTACATTCTTGAAGTTTGCTTCTGCATTTTCTCTCTCCATCTCCTCTAATGGGACTATGTCACCAACATATGGGCTTCCTGAATACCTGGAACCAAACAAATCAATTTTCAGGTACACAAAAACATGACACATTATCGTCATATTGGAAAATTAATTATAGCATATTATGTTGCAACTTACTCTAAAGGTTGGCCCATTTGCTCAGGGATGTCCGCCTGGTACTCACTACCAATACGAACTTTGTTATTGTACTCTACATTCTCATCAAACATTTGCTCAAAAAGATAAGAATATGCACACTTTTCCCGACAATTGAAACAATATTTTTTTCTTTCAATCTGAATTTTTTTTCTTTTAAGCTGACATTTTTTTCTTTCAATCTGACAAGTAGGACAGTACCAATCCTCAACATTCTCTGCTTTGAACTTACGTTTCAAACAAGAAATGTGAAATGATTCTTCACATTTATCACATATCAGAGTTTCCTGGTCTTCCAAACGATGGCATTTTTTACATTTTTTATCCATTGTACCATCACCTACAACACCTGGATGTTTTATATCTCCACGGGTTCGAGAAGAGGAACCAAGTTTTCCAATGCTCTTCAAAATTGACTCACACCATCTACCAATGTTCATGTCTGTACTCGAAATTAAGTTGCCTGGTGCAAATTTACCAGCATCAGCAAAGTCCTCTGTTGTAGTGCAAAATGATCTTCCTGAAGTAGAAGCATTATGATTCTCATTAGTTGACTGACCCTTGAAATGCCCTCTTGCAGATCCACAATAAGGCCGTTTATTATATTCCCTACGGTACACTTTGGCACATGCAGCCTTTTCGCTCTTTTCTTCTGCAGTACCTGATATCTTTGCACGTATATAGTTAGAATCCTCAACAGCTGACCTGTTATTTGTAAATCCAACCAGAGGATTGGCAGTAGGCCTGTCATTCGTCTGAATGAAATTAGTTTCAGAAAAAAATTCAGATTTCTGTGAGCGTTTTGTCCTCTTTTGAGGCAAACCCATGCCATCTGTATCACCAGTTGGTGGCGTGTTAGACACCGTTATGTTTAACTTTGGCTGAAGACGCCTGCTGGGACTGCGGTTCGAAGAAACATTGCTTCCAGAAGGCATATTCCCCAAGATGTTAGGATCAAAGGAAGCTCTTAAGGAAAATATAAATTGGATTGTGTTGCTTAAGAGTGTAACTGTAAAAACAATGAAAACAAATTGAAGTATGCATTTTGTTAATGAAAGACAATAAAATTCAATCAATATAGGATTGAGGAATGCTGAAGTTTCAATAAGGCATATCAATGGAGAACAAAATATTATATCAAGAACTCGAAGACAAAAACTATCCTAAATAATTTCCTGGATAGCTGAATCTGTATCTCGATGACAAGGATGTCTGTATTAGGTACAGGAAATAGAGAATACATTTAATTTTACAGAATAGGATAAAACTTAATCCATGTAAGACAAGAATAAATTAATAATAGCTAAATGTACTAAAAGGAACTTCAAAAACTAAAAATAAAGCATCCAAAACTAAATCTAGGAAGCAATAGAACAAAATAGGGTAGGCCCAAACCAATAAACCCTAGCCCCATCAAAATATACAAAAGCCATATAATGCAAATCAATCCTTTTAAAAGAAGGCCCGTTATCAAAACTAACCATCGACAAAACTAAGAGACGGGAACCAATTGAGAACAAAGCTCTAGTATACATCAGAATCAAGAGCAAAAAGAGGGCTAGCATTCTTTTAGTTTTTTATTATTCTACAGCACATTGCCTCGTTGTTTTGTTAAAAAATAGAACAATCCCACCCTTCAAAAGCACTCCAATCCCAGAATGTTGATAGTAAGTCAAACTTTGTAAGCTAAGAAGTCCAAACTGTTAATTTCTGTCCATGGAATTGGAGAATATGCAACCTTGTAAAGAAGCAACCATTATAGCAACCTAGCCTATAAATAATGTATGTGTCTCAATTCAAATGACTCATACTAAATACCATTTTAATTTAAGTTCTTGACATTTTTTTGAAATAGGTGCAATCTCAAATGTGGAATTTTAGCAGTCCAACATATAATATAAGATTGTATTTTAAGTTGTAGACTTTTAGTTGGTAAGTCTTTGGGCTTAACACTAAGCCATACTTATTAGGATACACAAGGTCAAAGCTTTGCTGCAGAGAAGCTCTTTGGCAAGGGTCATGCACTAGCTGTTGAAGGCTAGGCAATCTTGATAACCTAAGACTCACATCTAATTGTAAGGGAATCACCTTTATCGACTGTGGTATGGGTTTTGCCTATAAGGAACAATAAATGGAATATGCAAGGTTAGAATTGTGGAGAAATTCTCTAATAGTGAGTACACACTTATTGTCAAGCCAAACAAGACAAATCACCCCAACCTTGCAAATAATAAAGTCCAACAGCCGCCCAACAGGTTTGGGATGAGTGGTAAGGAATGATGAATTTCATACCACAAACCCAAGTTCAATTCCCACAACAGAGCACCTTTGGGTAGGGGATGCGTGGCCATGGGGACACCTTGAGGTAGGGTCGAACTTATGGAAATGCATGGATCTAAGCCCACTCCTATGTTTCACCATGGGGGCACTTTGAGGTATAGTTGAGTACAACCATATTAAGGATCCAAGCCCACCCCATGTTCTCTATACGCACTATCTCAATGTTTAAGTTCTATCATTTTAATGGTTTTAATGCCTTGAGAAGTGTGTTCAAGAAAGTGTGTGTAATGTATACCCTAGGACCAAGCCCCTATTTGTGTCCTAAAGGCTATGCGGCCATTAATCCCACAATTTACCCATCAAAAAAAATGTCCAACAGCCTTGCCTCTCTATAGCTTGGTAGAGGGATTTCCCTATACCATTCATAAGGAACCAATAAACTGGTGAGAAATCCCCCAGTAGTGTATATGCAAGTAAGCTAAGGAATCACACAACAAATTACCCTAGCACAATAAACAATTAAAATCCGTACGATATCACCTTTTTGTACCCTTCTAGATGATTTTTCCTACATGATCGGTAACGAAAAACCAATAGAATATGTAAGGTTAAGCCTGCAATGAAGCTCTCCAATAGTAGAAATGTGTCATTTGTTGGAGGGCTTGCAATCATAGCAGCTCCAAAGATTACAACTAATTGCAAGATGAATCAATCCAACCCCATGATTACTAAAATCCCAGTAGACAACTTGCATTTGTTATTCTCATTGAGGGTCCATCCTACCTCATTGGTAAGGAACTATGTTACCGGTTCTTCCTTGGGAACCCTTGGGTACCAGTCCAGTTCGGCCCTGGTCCGGATCCTGGTCCGGTCCTCCCGGGGATTCGGCCAGGGGCCTGCATTTGGACTGTGGGTCCATCCGGAACAAATCCGGGGGAACCCGGGGAGAACCCGGACAGAATTTGCTACTGACTGATGAGTATTTGTTATTTGTTTTGCCTGTCTTGATTGCCATCGTTGTTTCCTCTATGATCGCTCTTATAATAGAAGATTCATTGAAAGAATGCAAGCTTAATTAGGCATGTTCTGAGCATCAGAAACCCATTAATATGGACTAGCTAAACTACAGAACTTGCACATCACCATAACGTATGATTGAACAGTGAGTATCAGTAAGTCTAGATCTTCACTGGGAATCTTTTGAGTTCCCTAGTAATATTCAGTAATTGAACATCAAGACCTTTAAAATCTTTTAAAGAACTCTCGACTTTAAACACTATTTGGATTCACAATTTCTTATAGTTGCCATGTTGGTTTAAGGACAGTGAAAGTAAGCTGTGCACTCTCAGACAAAAAAATTTAATAGTTCTTTCTTAATGAATCTAAAGTCTCACAAGAGGTAATCTATGTGGATGTGGGATGCAGAAGCAACAAAAATGCAGGTGAATGAGTGCAAGCAAGAATGCATGTTGTTGACCTGATGTTACCAAAATTGTGATCAGAAAAAAATCAGAAAGAGACCAGAAACTAAAAATGGGAAAATCAAAAAATCAGAAACAAATCAGAACACTGGATGAACCCACTGACTAGAAATATGTCCTTCACTTATTTCATTAAAAAAATATTCTTGACATGGGCCATTACATCAACACGTGACAAGGAGATACAAGGTAGAGACAACATACACACATAGATATGATATTCGTGTTTGACTAATTGACATTGTAGTGTTTTTAATTTTTAATACTATGGAGGTTTTGTTTATTATATGATCATATTCACGATGCTATGGTATTCTGAACTTAATTACTGCTGCAAATATGAATATATTTCTGATTTTTATATGTGTTTGTATGGATGAACCCAAAACGAACCCACACCCAAATTTTTTTTTATTGCACCCGCAAACCGAACCCCCAAACCCGAACCAGTACCAGGATCGGTAACCTAGGTAAGGAACAACCAACAGAATATGCAAGGTTAAAACTGGAGAAGTTCTACAATAGTGGGTACACACTGTTGTTAAGAAACCCAGGTAACCCAAAGATTAAGACTAATCAACAAATGAATTACAACATCCTTGCAAACAATAAAATTCTAGTGTCACCAGTATGGACCTTGCTAGAGGGTTTGCCCTACCTAATAGGTAAGAAAAAAACAACGGAATAAGCAAGGAACAAACACTAGAGAAATTTTCCAATTGTTACACACTGATTGCCAAGCAATTCAAGTAACCTAGGATTGCAGCCAATCATCAAACTAATCACCCAAACCTTGCATATGTTAAAATCCCAATAATATAACTTCGCTGTACCGTTGTTGAGGGTTTGCCCCACCCAATTGATAAGTAACTAAGAATGCAATATGCAAGGTTAAAATTTTTAACTGTAAATGTTGGTTTTTAAGAAACTAGAGAGACAGAAGCAAAACACTTGTCAAATGGTTTCAGTGCAACTGATGAAGGTGCTAAACTCATAAGGAGATCACCAAAGTTATGTTTAGACCAGCCAAAGCTGGCATGTTAAAAGAGATGAGGCCAGGTGCATGTCCTAGTCATTGTGCAACTCAAAAGTGCTAGGTTGTATCAACCTTCCAAAAATCAAAAGATATAAGAAACATATGATCAGAAGAATGATATTCCAGTAACATGTCCTGCCCCTACACTTCCATTTAAACCAGACAACCACATGACAGCTCAATTTGTAAGGAAATGAAATGATTACTTGAAGTTCAAAACATAAGCATTGGCCAACAATCACTTCCCATCAGCCAATGGGTCTGTCTATCCAGTGGGTCTCTCTATAACTAGTAGCAAGGATAAAAATCATTAATCTCCCAATAGGGAAGAGAAAAAGCCAATGGTCTCTCCCATTGCAAGCCTAACATTAAAATGTAAACATCCACTTAGGCTCTTTGGTACCCTGAATAGGAATTCATTTTAGAACAAACATAAAGATTCCAGAGTTTAACAAAAAACAAAACCAAAATACAGTTTTCAAATGCCAAAAATGTAGATAAGCCCATCAGAGATGAATTCCCCTCCTCATTCACAAAATACAGCAAAAACAGAAACATGTCTTTTACATCATCAAGAAAAATCTATAATGGTAACAACATACCGGTTCAGAACAACAAAACAGGTTTTGAGCGTCAAGTCAAAATGTTCTTATGTTCCTCTAGATGAATAAATCCATGAGACAAATCATTGAAGTTCCCTCCAAAACTGATCTAACACAAAGCCAATTTGACAAAGCCGAAAATGGAGGACTTACCTAAATTACGAACTGTCCTTTTCTTCAAAAACAATTCACAACTTATACTCAATCTTGTGCCAAGATCAAATGATATATGCAATCAATTTTGACCCAGAGAATGTCCACCTTCCCACTAATATCTCCATGTGCCCAAAAAACACAACGGTTTGATTGGAATGGACCGTAATCATAAGTAAAGGTAGTGTGTTTTTTCTCCTATTAACTCAAAGATTAATAACAATAAAATGGGTTTGTTGTGACAAATAAATTATGGGTAAGTCCACAAGGATGCTAAATAAGGTACAAGAGTTAAAATGTGAGTGGAGGTTGGTTAATTGAAAATAGAGAATGTTTATCTAGTTTTAGATAGAAATAATTAAAACTATTAAAATAGATTAGAGTTACCGACAAATTATATCAAGAGAGATATTAATTACTAAAATTAGCATACTTATCTTTACAAAATCTATGTAAAAGACGCGGAGAGTGTCTCGAGAATGATATCTCTAGGTGTCTTTTCTATAGATTTTCTAAAGATAGGTATGCTAGTAATACTTATGTGTATGTGGTTACCTACAAATTATATCAACAGAGATATTAATTACTAAAACTAGCATACTTATCTTTACAAAATCTATGTAAATCGAGAATGATATCTCTCGGTGTCTTTTCTATAGATTTTCTAAAGATAGGTATGCTAGTAATACTTATATGTGTATGTGTGTGTGAGTGTAAGTAATGACCCATTATAGATATTAATTATTAAAACTAGCATACTTATCTTTACAAAATCTATGTAAAAGATGTGGAGAGTGCCTAGAGAATGATATCTCTGGGTGTCTTTTCTATAGATTTTCTAAAGATAGGTATGCTAATAATACTTATATGTGTGTGTGTGAGAGTGTAAGTAATAACCCATTATATTATATAAAGTATAAATATATATTTAAATATAAATGTATAAGTAATAATACAATACATAGAGAGAGGAATATATATATATAATCCTGTAGGTTATTAGAGAAGAATATAGGAATGTACTTTTATATATTATAATGATATTAATTTATTTTATTTTATTATTATTTTATTTTAGTTTATATATTTAAATACATAGTTACATTCAAAAAATAAAAGAAATATTACTATGTACATTTCTAAGATATAGAAGCATCCCTTAATCTCACCCACCCTTTTTTTCATATGGCTTCTCTAATTCTATCTATCTATCTATAGAAAGAGGGGTTTGTATATATATTATATGGAGGGTTTTATATACATACATTTCTATGTATGTATACACACATATACATAGTGAGGCATTCTAATAATATGAGTTTATTTTAGTGACCTAAGCGTTAATTTGAAGTAAATTTTTGAGATATAGAAGCATCCCTTAATTTCATCCAACTTTTTTTTCATATAACTTAAATAACATTATATTAAAGCTATTTTTATTTACTAATTTTTAAAATTATTTTATGTATTTGAAGAAAGCTTTATTAATGAAAATTAATATAAAAATAATGGTAGACACAACCTTATTTACTTTAGAGTTATTTTATAGTTACCTTATTTATTTAAGAGATTTTTGTTTTATTTTTATTTTTATTTTTATTTACTTAAAGTTATTTAATAGCTTTAGTTTTTATTATCTGTGTTTTAGTTTTTATTATTTTTATATGTACATTCTTTAATAGTTTTTGTTAACATTTTTTAACACGTTCACAACATTACACTCCACCCCTTGCTGCCACTGTAGTTACACCTCTGCATAATGATTAAGATAAATTGGGCTTATTTAGAAATTAAAAAATTAACATAAATATTAATTATTGAGATTGATAAATTTGTAAATTTAAATTTAAATTTGAATTTGAATTTAGGATCAAAGACAAGATATGGATGAAACCTAAGCTTTTTGAGGTCTAGAACTAGATTGTATCCTCAATCTAGACTACATAATGCAATCACATCTAATACAAGTGATTATGTCCAAAGAGCATGTTAATCGCAAAATTGTGTTCTAGCATTGAGTACCTATGTCTAAGAAAGTGTGATGCTAAAGAGCATTAATAGGAGTTTGCTATGTATAGAGGGAAGAATGAAACTTCCTTAGTGATAGCCAAGCCCCTAGGTTGATTTAATAATATTGAAGTTGCAAAAATAGAGAATATTGAATGTTGATGTGTTGAGTAAATTGAACCTGATATAAATTGGGACTGATTTCAATTGATTATATGATGAGTGTGATTGATTATTGATTGTCTTGATAACCCCTTGTGAAAGTGTAATAGGATGATGTCCTTAAATAAACAACCCTAAACACACAACTCGAGACCTTTTAGGACTTGTGGTCACTTAAGATAATTGGTTTTAAAAGGGACCCCTTTAAGAATATAAGCATGTGTGCATGATGGTTTAGAACAAAAAAGTAAAGGTAAAAAGGTTTGTACTTTTATCCTCCACGCAAACATTAATAACTAGCAGTTGCACAAAATTTATGCGCAACGAAATAGTCGATAGGGTCTGTCAATATCTCATCTATAACCGTAAAGTTGAAATGCAAGAATGTTCAGAAAGAACATATTTATAATTGTATATGATTAGGGTGTATCAATTTGTAATCATAAATTTGAAATGCAAACTTGCATGAAAGACATTGGGAAATAAATTGTAGAAATATTGAGAAATAAATCGACCAAAAAATTGTTGGCATGGCTTCAAGTGCCCTATTTAATGTGTTTATTGCATTAAGTTGGATACCAGCTGCCACTACTTGTTTTTAAAAATCGCATTATTTTTACTCAGATTAAAACAATAAAAATAAAAAAATAAACCCTAATTATAATCCTCCTCTTTCTCTATTCCCCCTTTCTCTCTCTCTCTCTCACCCCACATCCCTCCCCACTTATGTCTCTCCACTTCTTTGTTCCCCTCTCTCTAACACTTTAATGTAATCTTGTTCCTCAACCTAGTCAAACACATGGCTATCCTCATAGTGGTATATATATGTTGGTATATATATTTCCTTCACAATCCAAGTTCATTTACATTATCATGTTTTGCTTGTGCACATAACCCTAACCCTAAATATATTATATGCTAGTATTTCTAGTTAGATATAACCCTAATTATAAGATTGTATCCCTAACCCTAACCCTAATTCTAACCCTAATCATAATTTTATCCCTAGCCCCAACTGTAATTGGACAACTCTAACCCTAACATCTTTGTTGGTTAAAAATATTTACCCTAGTTGTAACCCTAACTCTAATTCTATCCCTAACCCTAACCCTAATTATACTTGTAACCTAACACTAATTATAACATTGACCCTAACCCTAATTCTAATCCTTATGCTAATTCTAATTATAACCCTAAACCTAATTCTAACATTGACCCTATTTTTATCTATAACCCTAGGGTGGGTGCAAAAAGTTGGGGGGCCAAAAAGTGGCCAACTTAAAAAAATAAATAGTAATAATGCGCTCGTGTTATGGCTTGGTGTTGCCAAGCCTACACCAAGCCATAACGCGCTCGCATTATGTGTTGCTTTATATAAAAAAAGGTAGTGTTCTATTTCATTATTTTCATAGCAAATTGCAAGAAACCCGTGGCTTGAAAAAAGAAAGGAGTGCGCTCGCATTATTTGAGGTCCAATCATCAACTATTTCTCGCCGATTCATCATCAAAATGCCGCCATGATGTCGAGGAAATCGAAGAAGTAAGTTTTATTTGCTTTCTTGTGTGAATTTGTTGCTAAATAGGTAGGTTAAAATAGTTTTTGATGTAAATTTCTTAAATTTACAGGAGTTGATAATGCACCTCCTCCTCCTAAAAATCTACAAAATCCTCCAGCAAATGAACAACAAATACCTACTGAAGAAGAACCCCAACCACAAACACCTCCATTTATTCCTGAATATGCCCCTGGAACATAAGAAAATCTAATGGGGCAAATTGAAAATAATAAGAAACAAATTGAGGACATAATTGCAAGTTTGAAAGAACCTACAACTTCAACCTTGCATAGATCTACACTTGCTCAATCCCTTGAATCTATGTTATCAAATGTAGATTCAATAAGCAAGCAAATCACTAGTTGGGCAGAAAAGAGGAGAGAATTTAGAGAGTATTATGCTGACAAATTATCATATGAACAAGTGAAAAAGGAACAAATTACAAAACTCAACTTGTGTTCTATTTTCATAGACCCACAAACAAATGAATCTCTACCCCTTACATGCAAGAGGTTCCCTATCCATTGGTGTAACAACCAAGCGATAAGGGACAATTTTGCGAAGAGGTGGTGGATGGTTTTTGACCATCCTCCATGCAACAATAATGAGGTCCCGCAATACTTTTTGAGGAAACTCTACTACGAGTTTGTCAAAAATAAAGTGCCAAATTATTTTGATATGCGGGAGTTTTAGGGTAGAGGTAGGGGGTCAACACAAGATAGACCAGGGGCACGTGTTGACCCACGGCGGCCAGCGAGACGAGCACTCACCAAACCGGCCCATGAGCACATTTTTATCCCTTCTGTTGTGAAGGAGAGTGTTGAGGTCGAGGCACTTCAGGCCTTTAGTGCCTTGACCCAGAGCATCTTACAACATGCTAGTCCTGCAGCACAACGTGGGCTAGGGGAGAGTTCGAGTACGGTTCCACCCCATACTTGTCAAACTTGCAAGTCAGCATGTGGTTATGACCCCACAGATAGTCATGACGCAAGTGCGCAGGCTACATCTGCAGCTGAGCAGATGGTGATGACAAATGCCCTCCTGAGTGAGACTTTCGGGCTTGATACTCAGGTAAATCTTAGCAAGTTTATTGAATTTAATTTATTAAATTTCATTTAAAATGCAAGATTAACTAATTTAGTTTGATGATTTTAATAAAATTTTAGGGTCATAGTATTGATGCAGTTTTCAGTGGTTCTCCACCTGCATATTACACTACGTCATCTACTGTCAGGGTATGTAACTAGTAAACAATTATAAATATTACATGTGAATAGCATCGTTATATGAATGGTATTCTAATATCTGATTTTGGATGTTGAATAGGTTAATATTAGAGATTTCACGGCAACACCTGCCAGCGATGGTGGACTTCAAAGCTTCACAGAGGTAATAAAATAAATAGTTTAATGAATGAATTGTACTTACTAGATTTTTGTATGTGACTTGTGTGCTTTATTGTATGTACTTCCATGTTTAGGTGAACGTGTGTGTATGTTAGGAGCCATGATTTGCATCACTATTATAGTTTTCGTAATTGAATAATGTTGTTTTATTTCCAGATGATGCAGGCTACAGAGACACCTCCCGATGTTCATAGGGCAATGGAGCATGGTGTGACCTCTGCGATTCATAGCTCCATACCATTGACAGGGGTATGAGGCAGATTAGTAAATTTCAATTTACATTCATTGTTATAGTTATTTATTTTTGAAAAATTAAAAGATTATTGATTTGAAATTTAATTTCTATCTAGATGCTTTCTATAGGACACGACATCACCACAGCCTAATCCTGCTACTAAGGCAAGTGAGGAGACAGATTATATGGTAGCGGTAAGTGATTATTTTGTTAAATGTTTTATTTTTTATAACATGTAATTTCTATATATTAATGTCTATACTTTTTATTGTAACAACTACAGATGCAGGAAGAACTAAATAGGAGGAGCAGCCCTCAGGTTCATAGTAGACCACCCACATATGTGTCTCCATCCCCTAGAAGATCAAAGGCTGCCCATGATCTATTCTCTTCACTAGCCAGAGGGGAATGACTTTTTATTGTGTTCCTTTGTTGTATGCCTATATGGCATTTGTGGACATATATTTTGTATTGCATATAGTTGACATTGTATGCCTATATGGCATTCTTGTAAGCCTGTATGGCTATTTTGTATATATGTTATACTTATATTGACAGATATTGATGTATGCCTATATGGATATTTGGTTAATACAAATCTTTTTTATTGATGGCATCCATACTTGCATTATAAATCCACGTTTGAATGGATATTTGTAGATGGCTACTTCAAATATTTAAAGTCCAATTGTATTACATAGGATGTTTGTTGATCCAATAAGCCAGCTATTGTTATTCAAGTATCACCTAAACCTCATTTTGGAACTAAAAGATAAAAGTTGTATTTAAAATAAAAATAAATCATCATGTTGAATAGAAAATATTCATGTTCTTTATGAGTTGCTCAATTGAAAATATTCAAATGAGTATGTTGATCCATATTCTTTATGAGTTGGTCAATTGAAAATATTTCTTAATTTCTTGTTATTATACCATATTGGGATGCAAAGAGTATGTTTGTTGTTTTGAATAAGATAGTCAAAATCATATGCTTATGAGCACCTAATGACCATTGTGGTTATTAAATGTAACTCCTCTTGCATATAAGGTGAGGTTATGAGATTACATTAAGTCTTACCTAATTTTAGTATGCAACATAACATTGGGGCTATAGGCTTCCATAAGTCATCAACAATCAAGGTTCAAGGTTGTCATTAAAGTCAAAAGGTCAAGGTTGTTTGTCATTGATGTCAAGGTTGATGCCATGATGTTGATAAGGTGATACAGTGATTCAAGGTAGGTGATGGTCATGAGGTGCATGATGTTGTGAATATGGTTTTCATGATAAGGTCTCTCAATTCATGTTGATGCTGCACAAGACAAACATGGTTCATATGATGCAAGGTTCGTGTTCATGTTCATGGTGGCCGTGGTTTTGTTCATGCAAGGTTTTGTTGTGAATATGGTTTTCATGATAAGGTCTATCTTGAAAGGTTGATATGATGCAAGGTTCATATTCATGGTGGATGTGGTTTTGTTCATGCAATAAGAAGTTAGAGAAGACACAAGCTTTCATAATCATAATCTTATTGAGAGTTAAGGTTTGCATATTGGGCATTAAACCCTCAAAAGAATCTACTTTTCTTAAGAATTTAAAACCCTTAATTCCCTGTCGTGTGTAAAGTGCACTTTTGTTTTAATTTAATATTGACTTATAATCAGAAGTTACTATCACTTAAATCAACCTACTAAAGGGTCTTTAAGTCATTAGTTCACCGGCCCTTCAACCTAATTCAATCGGCGTCTCTGGTGAACTCTCATAAGCTCGAGTGCCATATCATAATCGAAGGTCATATTAAATTGATATGAGGGCGGGAAAAAGGATTGGAAGGTCAGTATTTAAAAGGAATTTGGAATACAAACAATCATCTCTATGCAGTTGAATTTGATGGGTATGCCTTTATAAAAAGGCTAAAAGACAACTTTATGCAGGATATCATGGTATTTGTAGTGTTTGAAGATTGAAGACTAGTTAGTGTTTGTAGCTCAGACTGTTTTGGCATGTTTGGGTGCAAAAGAGGACCATGCCTAGCCTAAACGTACCCATCTAGACACGTTGGAATTGTCAGTTTGGTTGCACAAGGAGAAGAACAAAAGTTACACCTCTTTGCAACTTTACACTGCCTCCTTTTGACGATTTTTGGGGCAGCAGAAAAACTTTCACCACGAGCAAATGCCTCAGAGATATAAAAAATTGAGAGAGGTTATTGTAGAGGGACGCTACATGATCGTGTTGCCTTAGACAGAATGTATCTAAGTGACACGGTTTCTGAGTAACAACTCGTTAAAGATTGCTACATTTTTGCACTTTGGACTCTTCAGGGATATCACTGGTACAATGTAGCTCAGACTGTTTCAGCATGTTTGGGTGCAAAACAGGACCATGCCTAGTCTAAATGTACCCATCCAAACGCATTGGAACTATCATTTTGGCCACACGAGAAGAAGAACAAAATTTACACCCCTTTGCAACTTTACACTGCCTCTTTCTGACGATTTTTGGGGCAGCAAAAAACCTTTCACCATGGGCAAACGCCTTAGAGATATAAAAAATTGAGAGAGGTTATTGTAGAGGGACCCTACTTGATCGCTTTACCTCATACGGAATGTATCTAAGTGACATAGTTTCTGAATAACAATTTGTCAAATATTGCTGTCTTTTTGCACTTTGGACTCTTCAGGGATATCACCGATACAATGTAGCTTGGACTATTTCGGCATGTTTGGGTGCAAAACAGGACCATGCCTAGCCTAAAAGTACCCATCCAAACGCGTTGGAACTGTTAATTTGGCCACACGAGGAGAAGAACAAAAGTTACACCCCTTTGCAACTTTACACTGCCTCCTTCTGACCATTTTTAGGGCAGCAGAAAACCTTTCACCACGGGTAAACACCTCAGAGATATAAAAAACTGAGAGAGGTTATTGTAGAGGGGCCCTACATGATCGCGTTGCCTTAGACGAAATGTATCTAAGTGACATGGTTTCTGAGTAACAACTCGTCAAAGATTGTTGGCTTTTTGCACTTTGGACTCTTCAGGGATATCATCAGTACAATGTAGCTTGGACTGTTTCGGCATGCTTGGGTGCAAAACAGGACCATGCTTAGCCTAAACATACCCATCCCGATGCGTTGGAACTATCATTTTGGCCACATCAGGAGCAGGACAAAAGTTACACCCCTTTACAACTTTACACTACCTCCTTTTGACGATTTTTGGGGCAGTAGAAAACCTTTCACCATGGGCAAACGCCTCTGAGATATAAAAAACTGAGAGAGGTTATTGTAGAGGGACTCTACATAATCACATTGCCTCAGACATAATCTTTCTAAGTGACACAGTTTTTGAGTAACATCTCATCAAAGATTGTTGCCTTTTTGCACTTTGGACTCTTCAGGGATATCGTCGGTACAATGTAGCTCAGACTATTTCGACATGTTTGAGTGAAAAAAAGGACCATGCCTAGCGTAAATGTACCCATCCAGACGCGTTGGAATAGTCAATTTGGTCGCATCAGGAGCAGGATGAAAGTTACACTCCTTTGCAACTTTACACTACCTCCTTCTGACGATTTTTGGGGTAGTAGAAAACCTTTCACCACAGGAAAATGCCTCAGAGATATAAAAAACTAGGAGAGGTTATTGTAGAGGGACTCTACGTGATCGTATTTCCTTAGACGGAATGTTTTTAAGTGACATGATTTTTGAGTAACATCTCGTCAAAGATTGCTACCTTTTTGCACTTTAGACTCTTTAGGGATATAGTGGGTACAATGTAGTTCGAACTGTTTTGGCATGTTTGGGTGAAAAATAGGACCATGCCTAGCATAAATGTACCCATCTAGACACATTGGAATAGTCAGTTTGGTCACATCAGGAGCAGGACAAAAGTTACACCCCTTTGCAACTTTACACTACCTCTTTCTGACGATTTTTGGGGCAGCAAAAAACCTTTCGCCATGGGCAAACATCTCAGAGATATAAAAAACTGAGAGAGGTTATTATAGAGGAACCCTACATGATCGCGTTGCCTTAGACAGAATGTTTCTAAGTGACACGGTTTTCGAGTAACATCTCGTCAAAGATTGCTACCTTTTTGCACTTTAGACTCTTTAGGGATATCATCGGTACAATGTAGCTCAGACTGTTTCGACATGTTTGGGTGAAAAAAAGGACCATGCCTAGTGTAAATGTACCCATCTAGATGTGTTGGAAGAGTCAATTTGGTCGCATCAGGAGCAGGACGAAAGTTACACCCCTTTGCAACTTTACACTGCCTCCTAACGATTTTTTAGGCAACAGAAAACCTTTCACCACGGGCAAATGCCTCAGAGATATAAAAAATTGAGAGAGGTTATTGTATAGGGAATCTACGTGATCATGTTGCCTGAGACAGAATGTTTCTAAGTGACACAATTTTTGAGTAACATCTCGTCAAAGATTGTTACCTTTTTGCACTTTGGACTCTTCAGGGATATCGTCGATACAATGTAGCTTAGACTATTTTGACATGTTTGGGTGAAAAATAGAACCATGTCTAGCCTAAACGTACCCATCTGGATGCGTTGGAACTGTAAGTTTGGTCACATCAGGAGCAAGACACCAAAAATGCAAAAGTTGTTTTGTGCAACTTGACAACATTGACACTTTTTTGCAACAGGACTCAAAGACTCAAACTGACCCCAAATGACTCAAAGTGACTTAAAAACAAATTAAATAGTTTTAGAAAACCTTATTACATACAATTGACTCAATCAAAATAAAATTTTATTTTTTGACCCCTCTTGGAGGCATGCAAACCTAGGTGCCCCTACACCATTAGTGCAACTGAAGTCGATAATTTTTTCCTATTAAGAAAAAGAGCTTCCCTTAGATTCAAGAAATATAAATATTCTATACTGACAAGGCCAACCACATGAAGGTGGAAGCTCATGTGGCCTCACCTAAGACCTAAGACACATGTAGTCTAGTAGACGTAGGACACCTAAGACACCTATTGTATAGTATGTACATCTAGATTTTATAGACATAGTAGACCTAAGACACCTAGTCTTTATACCTTATCATAGTCTAGACCTAAGTCGACTAGACACCTAGATTATAGTTCTACCTAATACACCTATTATGGTAGACTTAGTTGACATATAGTACCTATCTAAGACACCTAGATTAAATTATAGAAGACACCTACCTAGAAGACACGTAGTTCATTCTAGATTATACCTTATTCTAGTCTCTAGACAGGTCTTTGATATATAATATCTACCTAAGACACCTAGATTAGATTAAATACCTTTTTTCTAGTCTCTATCTACCTAGTTGACATATCATAAATACCTACGACACAATTAGAGACACCTATTATCTAGTTAGAAACCAAGACACCTAGAGACACCTATATTTTATACATTACCTAGAAAAAAATATGGTGGAAAAGGTGATCCTAATACTCATGTGGAAGCGTTCACGGCTATGTGTAGTGATTTCTTCTTTGAAGAGGATTTGTTAGCAAAACTTTTCCCTCAATCTCTCAAAGATACAGCTTTAGAATGGTTTTGTTCTTTACCTCCGAATTCAATACATTCCTTTTCGCAATTAGGTGATCAATCTTTACAACATTTTCAAGCAAACATTGGAGCTTAAGTCTCTTTGATCGATTTGGTTCATTGCAATTAAGGTTTGAAAGAGAAATTAACTGAGTTTATTAGTCGGTATCAATCTCTCTATGCACAAATTCAATATCAGATGAAGGATGAGGATGTTCAAAAGCTTTTTATTACAAATCTACAACCTAACATCTGTGATAAGATTCTCTTGATGAAGTATAACTCCTTTCAACATTTATGTATCGCCCTTCGAGATTATCAACTCTCGTCTAGTTAGTATAAAAATCAAAACTCATCAGCTCAAGTTGGTCGACCCACAGGTGGGCCGTCACAAAACAACTTTAAGAGAAATAATAGGAGTTTCATCAAGGTTAATGGACTGAATTCAAATAACTTTTCCTAAGTGTCTGCTATCACTAATCCAAAGAAGGCACCATATCAGCAAAGAAAGTTCACTCCGATATCTAAGTCCTATCATTCTATCATGAATCAAGCTGTGAGTAATAATCTTATAAAACTTCCCCTGATTAAACCTTTGGATCCTAATAAAAGACAAGGACCTTATTTCGATGCTAATGCCTTTTGTCATTTTTATCGACAACAAGTACATGATACTGAATGATGTATGCGTCCTAAACATGAAATACAAGACCTCATTGACTCGAATGTTATATAGGTATCGGGTGTGAATGATAATGGAAATAAGTCAGTTGCTCCACCGAATCAAAATTTGCAAATATTTACTAATCCTTTTCCTAAGCATACCGATAACATGTTAGAACAAAATATAGTGGAAGTAGAAGATGATTATTTGGATTATGATAACATCGTGGGTATAATAGAAGTGGATAGGGAAAATACTAAAGTATTACCTTGTCCATGAAGGAATGGTATTTATGCTGAGGTTCCTCCTCTATTATCTTTACAAGGATCAAGAGATAACCAAAATGCATCAAAAAGACAAATAGAACAACCGAAACAAGAGACTGTAACAAACGAAATAATTGAAATAATACAAGATAGTCCTTATCACTATGGTAGATGAACTCAACAAAGAAAGCTAGCTAAAAATTAGAAAAGAGTATGAAGATTGTCATCAGTTGGAAATAATAGTGGTTCTCCTCCTCACAAGCAACAAAAGGTCTCACATACACAAGACTATGAGAAACAAGCATTACATGGATTTCATGACAACAAACAAGACTCTCATAAGAACCACTCAAGATTCACACAAAACTTGATAGAGCATCTCTTCAAGATGCTCGCAAGTTCCAAATTCTAGACAGGTTTTTCTCAACAGGTAAGTATCTCTAACCCTGGTGGTCACTTATGTTGTTAGCATGATCGACTCATGTATTTGACCTCCCCTTCGTGTTGTGTTTCCCCCGTGATGTGTTATGTGTTGTTTAGGCCTCCTAGGATGACCCTTAATTCTCTTGTAAGGTCAAGGACACTTCAAAACCACCTCTGTTGTGACCTTCTTCTATTTGTATCATCATTCTTATATATTGCTTGTCCTCTATTTTCACTGTTGTGTGTTATGTCTTATGAACATAGCGTTGCGGTTGGTGACTTGGGGGCATCCTCCTACGTGACTATCCCTAAGGCACTTGTTCCCCCTCTCTTGATATATTTTTTCCCTTTATCTAGTGTTTCTATCTAGCAGGCGAATGATCAAAAACATATTATACTGATACGAGCCTAGTGTCCCTTCAACGAGAAATCAAAAAATGGACCAAGTCCATAGATGACGATGGGGTTGATATATATTATCTAACGCTTGGCTAGTAGAATCACTCTGTGTGATCTTGATGTTGTCTTATCATACTTACAAACCATAACAATACTGCTGCTCTGTGCACTTTGTTTATCTTTGAATCTCGCCTTGGTTACACTCGATTTTGAGATTTCTGTAGTATAGCCCCACGGTTATACTCGGTCTTTGAATTCATAGTATAGCCTTAGCTCTCTATGTGAATGATCATATGCATTTATGTTTATCATGATTATATGGAAACCAACACTTTTCTTGCAGGAATGTGTTTGTGGGAACATCTGGTGATCGTAAAGTACATGTCACCTCCAGGGGGCATGGGCTTTGTGAGAGCTCGTGTTCCCTTGTGTGTTTTCTACCTACCTTAACGTGCTTGATATCGGTACCTGATATCAACCAACTTAAGGTGGGGGCATATATAAGGTAAGTTGTCTATTTTAGATACTAGTAAAATGTGTTTGTTCTTAGGTGCAGTCTTAAAGACTGGTGATGATGAGTCCCTCTTGCACTCTGAGATTTGTTTGAAATCTATTTCATTCATTTAAACCCTCTACAGAGGTGGGATATTGCGCATATCCTTTTTATCTTGGTATATTTCTCGAGGAGAGTGCACATCCAGTCATTTTCAAAAAGTCCTTTGTAGAGGCAGGGAGCGGTTCTGTGACTAACTTAACCCTTAAGCGTGTCTTCGGTGATTGTTGTGGTGAAGACCAATCATCAGTATGTGCTTAAGATGGTGATGAACCTAGAAATAGGAACACTCCATCGCTTGTCTACCGTATTTTCTCCATGTCTTCCAAGTGTGTGTCTTACGTGTTTATTCCCGAGCATAGTTTAAAGACTAGTGGCAATGAGTCCCTCCTATGCTTTGGGATTTGTATGGTGTGCTTGTTTTGTATGGCGTGTTTGTTCTCAAGTGTAGTCTTAAAGACTAGTGGTGATGAGTCCCTCCTACACTTTGAGATTTGTTTGGCATGTGTGTTGCCCCATATGTAGTTTACAGACTGGTGGCAATGAGTCCCTCCTGCATTATGGGTCGTGTGCTTACTTTCCTAGTACTTGCATCTGCATTTTATATATGAGAAAAAGAAAAAGAAAATCATCACTGTATTCAATGCACTCACGGTGTTTTACGTGTCTTCAATACTGTATTCTCTGTGTTTTGCGTGACTGTAACTGTCTCCTTTGTGTTTTGCATGCCTGTTACTATCTTCACTATGATTGGCGTGTCTTCTTTGTGCTTGGTGTGTTTGATGTGTTTGTTGACCATACTTTAATGCATGTATTGGTCTTATGTTTATACACACATTAAAGTAGGGGCTAAATGTTATGTCAAAAAAAGCAACCTTGGGGGCTTTTTCATCTCAAGGTTTAGCTCTCAGGTCCTTTAGAATGCATTTAGAACATCTTGCATGATTTTGATGACTCCCGATGAGAAAACCCTGAAGTTTCATGGCAATTGGGACTCAAGGGATTTACTTAACATAAATCCTACCTGAAATAGGGGGGAGAACTTGGGTGCCTCCACCCTAGTCCTGCCCTATTTTAGGTCAGGACCAATTTCAAAGTGTCGATTTATGACTATTATTTAGGTCCTATGCTGACACGGTAAGTTTAAATTACAAAATTCTTAGCAGGAATGTTTGTAGTTGCATATATAAGCATGATTAGGTTATCATTTGCAAACTAGAGGGAAATTTGATAAGCATGGTGATTTTGTGAAAGTTATTCAAGGCATTCATTGTGTTATAGAGCAGTATTTTGTTGTTATTATGTTTGTATTTATAGATTTGGCATCCATCTCCTCATGGCATGAAGAGCATCTTCCTTCCATGAGATCTTCACTACAAGGTGATATCAATTGTGTTTTCTATCATTTATTATTTGGATTTTGCCTCTATCTCACAGGGATACACACTCTTTATCAGACAACGGTGTTCGAAAGACTTGAATGTCTCTCCGGGGCTTAACTGAGGCAAGCCTCTAAACACCACAATGCCCAACCTATTTTTCTGTGATTGCAAGTTACAGGTTGCAAAAGCAAAAGAAGTGGAGTTGTAGGAGAGTAGTGCAGACTGTTGGAATTGCAAATTAGAGAAGAAAATAGGGACCTAGACTTGGGCACCCGCTCATTAGTCCTCTAGATCCCGCAATAGGAAAATCTTTGGGACAATAGGAGCAGGTTGTAGACAAGGTTTCCAGATCTCGACAAAAACTGTGGCACTAGACTAGGGCACCTGCTCATTAGTCCCTAAATTTTTTGCTTTCTAAACTTTAAAATTTGGTACACCTTTGATTGTCATTTGATATCTATGTGTGCGATCATTTTCCGTAATTTTTCTATTTGTTTACGAATTTATGAAATTAGGGTTTTGAGCATAATTGGGCTTAATTGAACAACAAATCATACAATTCCAATATTCCCCTATGTTCCAAGTGACAAGAATCCTGTAGTAGACTCCTCTACTCAGCTAAATGTCCTTGAATGTTTAGTGGTGAAAGGAGGATCAACACAAACCATTAAAATCAAATCCTCTTCATTTTTCACCTTAAACAGATGACTCAATGGTTGTGAAGAAAGTCCTAAGAACTCTCCCTCATAGATTTGATTTAAAAGTTTTTGCAATTGAAGAAGCCAAACATTTGAGGAAACTCACCATGGAAGAACTGTTTGGGTCCCTCACTGCTTATGAGATGAGAAATGAATTCATAGGTCCATGCTAAAGAGAAACTTGTTGGTGTTGTCAATGATGTTACCTCCTATCAGATGGTTCACTTGGTTTCCAAATGCTTTTGAGAAAATTTGATAAAAAGGTATGTAGTGTGACAACAATACTATCAGTGTTATGCTATGTATTTCTTCCTAATTGAAGATATGCTTGTGCGGTTTGGAAGTGTTGCTTAGAGGTCTTATATCCAGAGTTTTAGGTTTTGGATCACATGGAAGTAGAAGATGTGTTTGACATAATATTTGACTGTGAAAGAGGTTGTCTGTGAGAAATATGAATGCTCCGCATTTCTCTGCATTGTGCCTTCCCATCTTATAGTTTTGGGAGACTGCTTCTATTATTTGTATCCACCTTCCTTTGGAGTTTCTAGTGTTGGGATGCTCTGCAAGTTTAGTTCTTGTGTTGGTGATCGGTAATAGTGTGTCCTGATGTGTATAATTAAGATATTCTTTGATTCAGTTAGTTGTGATAGTGTTGTAGAAGTTGGTGATGATGATAAGTATTATGGGAAGGTGTGTGAATGCTTTGGATTGTCTCTCTCTGGTCCACATGATGTTCTTGGACTTGAAGAAGCATGGATATGGTCATTAGCTTAGGTTTGGCCGACCTGGCTTACTAGCGCCATGTGTGAAGGTACCTCATAGATTGTGGATGTGATGAGCAACTTGGTGATACAGATTTGAGTCCTATTTAACCCTTGATGTGGTCCACTTTAACTTCTTTCCACTACAGAAGTGTTTAGTGCCGACCTAAGTGATGTTGCATGTGTGTAATGCACATGCTTCATTAGGACTGACCTAATTGAGATAGGTCTTGGTTGTAAATGGTATAAATGTAAGATGAAGTTGAATGGAGCAAGGCATAGAAGAGTATGTGAATGTGAATCAAGGGTAGTGAGTTGTGTGCAAGCTTAAATGCTTATGACTATGGAATGTAGTGAGCAGAAGGTGTCTACATTTCAGTATGCCAAAAGTTGCTAGAGGTAGTGAGCCAAAGGTTGTACATGTCAAGGAGTGGCAGTGGTGGATTTCTCCTATTGCTTTGAGATAGTGAATCTCTTTGTAACAATCTTCTTCTTTCTTCTCTCTTTTGGGCAGTGAGCCTTTCTTCTGGGCAGTGAGCCTTTCTTCTGGGTGGTGATCCCTTGGCAGTGAGCCTATTGATTTTTAGTGTTGTTATTCATATATATGTGAGCTAATCCTCATCGTGGTTTTTCCCTTATTGGGTTTTCCACGTAAATCTAGTGTTATTATGTGTTTGCATTGATGTGACATATGTTTACATTCTGCTAATGCATTATAAGTGGATGATGTTTGAAATTGATTTGAGGGTTTAAAGTTTTAACATACCATTGATTCACCCCCCTCTCAATTGTCCTGTGCATTCTAACAGAATGAAGGAAAATATGATGTATGCAATGAAGCTGAGGAAGAAGAAGCAAACTTTGTAAGAAAGCTGAAAATGGGATCAGACAAGTATAAATGTAATCTATACCTTTAAAATGTTTTAAATGTGGAAGATTTGGTCATTATGCTTCTAAATGTCCTTTTGGAGAAAATGAAAATAGTATAAAGGGTTTCAAGAAAACCAATTTAAAGAGGAACCTCCTTTCCAAAGAAAACTATAGATCTGGAGAAGAAGGAGATCACTACTCTTTAGATGAGGAAAGAGGAGAATCTATTCTCATGGCCATGGTGATCTCAAATGGTTCAGTCAAGACTGAAGATGAAGAAGAATGTGAATTTTATTTTGAAGGTGAACTTATTTCTGCTCTTGAAGACTTGGATTGTACAAGGAAAGAGAATCAAGAATAAAGAGCTCTGATTGAAGCTAAGACAAAGGAATGTACAAAACTTGAGAAAGAAATTCTATCACTCAAAAATAAGTTGGAAAAGGCAAAGTTTGGAAATCTGGATGATTCTGAAGGTGGGATCTCATTATGCCTCAAGGAAGATCCTTTCATGCAAGACATTTCTCCATGAACAGGTTCAATCATGCTTTCTTTGGTTATTGTTTTATCTACAATAAATTTGGTCATAAGGCTATGGATTGCAAGTCTGAAATGAATAGAAGAAATCTTGTAAATAAAATCTTGCTTCTCCAGTGGATGTCAATGTGGTATGTAAAATTTCAAACAATGTTGGACATATAGCAAGATATTGCATGAGGGGTTAGCAAAATCAGAATCTCAATTTAAATAGATGTTGTTGAGAAAGAGGAGAGTGATTCTCTCAAAAGATAGGAGACATATAATGAAGTTGAAAATTCAATGATTGTCCAAACAAAATTTCATTCTCAAGGGAAAACAAATCTTTGGGTGATAGATAGTGGATGTACAAATCACATGACAGGGATAAGAGCAAATTCGTTAATCTTGGTAAGTGGAATGGTGGATTGGTTAGGTTTGGAGACAACTCATCTACAAAGATCACTGGAAAAGGTACCATAAGTATTGATGAAAAGTATCAGACACATGATGTTCTTTATGTAGAAGGTCTCAAGCATAATCTTCTTAGTGTGAGCCAAATGTGCAACAAAGGATACAATCTCACATTTCATGATCAAGGGTGTGGAATCAAAAGAGTAAAGTCTAAAAAATTGGTGGCAGAAAGATTTAGGATAGAAGCCAATGTGTATAATATAAAGGGAATTAATGAAATGAATTCTCTTCTAGGATAAACAAATGAATGTTGGTTGTGGTACAAAAGAATGGGGCACATCAACTTTGACAATCTTGTGAAGATCAACTCCATGCAAGTAGTAAGAGACATGCCCAAGATCATCAAGCTTGCAAGCACTTTATGCAAGGAATGTTAGATTGGGAAGCAAACAAGGATAAGTTTCAAGTCTAAGGAGTATTCTACTACACGACCATTGAAGCTGGATCATACTGACTTGTGCGGACCTACTAGGGTAAAAAGTATACAAGGTGAGAGGTATTTTATGTTGCTCATTGATGATTTCTCTAGAATGACATGGATTACTTTTTTGAAAGAAAAATTATAAGCTTTCAGTAGGTTCAAGATTTTCAAGTCTAGTTGAAAATGAAATGAATGTAAGAATCAAGTGTTTAAGGTCTGATAGAGATGGTGAGTTCACATCAAATGAGTTTGAAGAGTTTTGTGAAGAACATGGAATTAAGAGGCACTATTCTACTACTAGAACCCCTCAACAAGATGGTGTTGTAGGGAGGAAGAATAGAATAGTTCAAGAGATGGCTAGAACCATGTTGAGTGAAGCTAAGTTGCCTGATATATATTGGAAAGAAGCAATTCACACTGTAGTCTGCATTCTCAATAGAGGACAACTAAGAAGGCACAACACCAAGACACCTTATGAACTATGGAATGGAAGACCAACATCAGTCAAGTATTTTAGAGTGTTTGGAAGCAAATGCTATATCAAAAGAGATGAATAAAGTCTGGGAAAGTTTGACTGAAGGACATATGAAGGAATTTTTCTTGGATACTCAACTACCAGCAAAGCCTACAAATGCTACAATAAAATACTGAGGAAGATAGTTGAGAGTGCAAATGTTAGAGTGGATGAAGAGTCACATCAAATTATTGATGAGCAAGAAGACTGTTGGTTAGCTAAACTTGCCTGCTTAGAAGAAGAAGAATAAAAAGTTGAATAAAAGGAAGAGACTCAAGAGAAGACTGCCAAGACTCCTGCCAAGTATGTTTAGAAGAATCATTTAGAAGATCAAATCATTGGAGAGAAGAATGAAGGATTTTAAACAAGAAGAAGATTTGCAAGAATAAATGAACAGGTAAACTTTTCTTTATTGTCAAGAGTAGAACCTAAAACCTTTGTTGAGGTTAGCAAGGATGAAGGATGCATATAAGCTATGGAAGAAGAACTAAATCAGATAGAGAAGAATCAGACTTGGGAGTTGGTGCCAAGGCCTACAAACAAGAATGTGATAGCTACAAAATGGGTATTTAGGAACAAATTGAATGAAGATGGAGAAGTGGTCAGGAACAAAGCAAGTTGGTTTGCAAAGGCTATTCACAAGTTGAAGGTGTTGACTATGAGGAGCCATTTTCTCCAATGGCTAGAATGGAAGCAATCAGAATGGTTCTTACATTTATAGTACATAGGGGATTCAAGGTATATCAGATGGATGTCAAATCTACCTTCCTAAATGGTGACTTAGAAGAAGTCTACATAGAGCAGCCCAATGGATTTCAATTATCAAAAGATACAAACATGGTATGTAGACTTAAGAAGGCTTTGTATGGTCTCAAACAAGCCCCTAGGGCATGGTATGCAAGGTTGAATAAGTACTTACTCCAAAAAGGTTTCAAGAAAGGTACCACAGATAGTAATATTTACATCAAAATTGAGGATGAACAAATTCTAATTGTTGCTGTGTATGTTGATGACAATATATTTTGTGGCTATAATGAGATGTGTAAGAAGCTTGCTAAAGAGACGCAAAAAGAATTTGAAATTTCTATGTTAGGTGAGCTATCATTCTTTCTTGGACTCTAAATTACTCAATCAGATGATGACATCTTTATGTCTCAAGAAAAGTATGTCAAGGAGATTTTGAAGAAGTTTCAAATGGAAGACTACAAACCAGTGAGTACTCTTATGGTAACTGATGGGCTGTAGAATTAGTCTCTTTTAAGCTACTTTTTATACTTCAAAGACTTCTTTCATAGAATCCTTTAAGACATTTATCCATGTTTGCACTATGATATGTTGACCTTCTTTATACTTCTAAGATCTGGACTTATAATATTAATATGGAATGTGATGATCATATTATCTAATGAATGAAATAGATATAGATATGTATAAAAGTATAACTAAGATGTTTTTATGGTTAGTCATGGAGAATGCTCACGGTATATGCTTTTGGGAACTAATTCTATGTACATAATTGGACGTGTTGCGATGAGATCAAGCATATGTAGTAGGTTGCAGACAAAGGAGTTAATAGAAGTATGAGTTTCAACGCTAAGAATGCAGAGACAGCTGAAGACAATTATGGAGCATCATGGATAGTAATAAATTAAGGAGTGGATTTGTTTCAAATATGGTTATGGACATTGTTCATGCATCAAAATTCTAATTTGATTTGAATTCTTCTTCTTATAGTTAGTTAGAATAAGAATGTGATCTTGACTCCATGACCTAGTATCTAGGCACGGCCAATGATCAAAGTCAGTTAATTAATAAATAAGGCTCTCTCTCCATTTTGTATAGTAAGGGGAAGATGAGATATATAAGGTAGCAGAGTCAAGTTGTTAGCAGTTCAGTTTGATTCAGTTATCATTTCCTTTTCTATGTGTAAAGACTCAAGCATGTTACATTTATGGAATACAATCTAGATATGACAGAAAAGATTTTATTGTTGAACAATTTGATATGAGTTGATTCTGTGTATGGAATAAGTTAAGCTTTGATATGTGTTACAAAGATACATAGAATCTGGATTAGATTTGGTTTCAGTTAAGGAAGACAGTCTCTTGAGTTGGCCACTCAAGGTACCGATTCTCTCCTTGTTTATTTCATTTTAGTTAATGTTGGTTTATTAGTTTTCTGTTAAAACGTAATTTGAATTCAAGTTAGTATTATGTTTTGATCAAATAAATATAGTTCATGAACAATTGCATATTAGTGTATTTACAAATCCTCCAGAGGTTAGAAGTTAGCCATTTCATCCTTGTTAATCCAATTAAGTTAATTCTACAGTTTCCCTGTTGTAATAGTTATCTACGGACCTTGTTGTAGGTACCTGTAGCAACTAGGATTTATAGCTGTTTTCATTATTTTGTAATTATGTCAATTCCACCAAGATAGATTTGTTTGTTTAAAGCTAAGATAGAATAGTTTGGGAACCATATGAGCCTTGAAGGCATATACTTTGCAAGTACCATCATAAGCTTACGCTCCTTGGTTGATAATTCAATGTAGGAATGCATAGTGATAGAGTGGATTGTTCAGATAGGTTTTCCCCTGAATTAGTTAAGTCTACAACACATTAGTTTCCCTCTACATTTTTGGCACCATTTCTGGGGATGGTGCTAACTTCTTAGGCTCATTTTGCTTTTTTACATGTTTTCATAGTTTTAATGTTTTCATGTTTTCTAGCATTAGAGCTAATCAAAACACCTTTTAGGAAACACCAGGCATTCTATTAACATTGTGCAGGGCCGCTGAAACATAAAGCTCAATATACTATATGTAGAGGTAGAAAGACGTTTGAGGAAGATTCCTCCCATCAACTTCTCAGAACAACGAGGGTACAACTGATTTTAACAACTACACGATAGGAAGTGCTGAAGGAGAGTTTCCTTTTACATCTTCATCAACACCCCCTACATCTCCATCAGCTTCCTCTATTGCCACAGAGGGAACTTTCAGAACAATGGTAGAAGTAGTAGAGGATCCTCTAGGATAAGCTACCTTTGAATTCCCTATACCAGACCTAGCACGGGCGGCTACCTTGAAAAATATACCACCATTTGCTTTGCCTGTTTTCTATGGTCTGGTGACTGAAAATCCTGACACTTTCCTATTCGAGTTTGATGTTCTGTGTAGGAGTTATGATTATACCACTGATCCTTACAGACTCATGTTGTTCCCTGCTACCCTAAAAGATGTTGCTTTAAAGTGGTTTATGGGACTGGGGAAAGATGCCATCCCAAACTAGGATACCATGAAGACAAAGTTCCTAACAAAATACAAAGACTACTATAGAGGACATGACAAGAGGAGAGATGACATCTTTAGGATGTCACAAAAGGAGGAGGAGCCATTAGAAGACTATGTGAAAAGATTCCAATTTGCATTGAAGAAAAACCCTCAGAATAAGTTGTTTGAAGAATCATTGAAGCTGGTATTTTTAAGAGGGGTCAATGATGATTGCATGGATGCCCTAAATCTCATTGGAATAGGGGATATCTCCCAATTACCCTTTGAATATATTTGTATAGCTTGCAAGAACTACTCCATGACTTTTTCTAGAAAACCCAAAGGAGAAAGAGTAGCTATTGCAGGCAAGTCAATTAATGGAGTTTCTTGAGTGGAAATTAGTAACCTACTGACCAATATGAAAGAAGATATCATTAGCCATATGGCTACACAGTTGGACACCCTCCACATTAAAAAGAAACAAGAAGAGGCAGATGCAATGCTCACTAAATACTGCCCAAGTTGTAGACAAAGGAAGGCCAATTGTAAATGCAAAAGGGTAGCCAATATCCAGCAGGAGAAGATTGAAAGGCCAAAACTTCAACCATTTGAAGGTGATGATGGGCAACTATTCTTTATTGCTCAAAGAAGACCGTGGCAGCAAAGGCAAGGTATGTTCCATGATCCACTCAATTATAATTCATCTTTTCCTGTTGCCAATCAACTTTTTTCTGCTTGGAATAACCAACCCTGGCTTGCTAATCCAAATGCTTGGCAAAGCCCACCATGGTCTACTCCACATGCAGGGTGGAACCAACAGCAACAATGGCCTCAACAAACTTTCCAAGGCTCTACCTACAACCCCCAATGGCCTACTCAACAACAACAATGGCAACCTCAATGGAACAAGGGCCAACCATGGCAGCCAAACTCCCAATATCAGCAACGCTTGCTTCCACCTTAGCCACAGCCACAACAGCAACAACAAGCCATCATGCCTCCACCAGCACCTCCAAATCAACCTCCTAGACCTTCCTAAATTCCTACCCAACCTGCAGCTAACCCTAACAACAAGCCTATTCAATAGGCTTATACTAATGAAGTGATGTAGTACCCCACCTATGGAGTTGAGGTAGGTAATGTTCACCTCAGATCAGGGAAACACCTTGCAGGTTCTTCATCTCCCCAAATCACAGAGTTGGAGGATGGAGAACCCATGGAGGAAGCTTGATGGGGAGCGCACAGCGGGAATGTAGAAAATGCTTGGGGTGACTTGCTATTACCAGTGGGCTAATGTTTCTATACTCTAATTCACCATTATGATCGGTCACCGTTTGCATCCGACGGAAGGTACATTCGCAACATACATTCCCAACATGCTTTTGCGATATACATTCACAATATACATTTAGTGAGATTCAACTCATCGTCAAACACCTGCGAACTCTAGCTGAAGTGTCGATAGTCCAAACTCCTTTGACGCAATTTCAACCTTCGGTGAGACTTATTCCAAAGCCGCCGATTCACAGATCTCTCCCGATGGACCTTCGCTGATCTTCGTTCGTCGGTGAGATATTTACCATCGGCCACCTAGGGTTTGCTACACCAATTCACCAATGCATAGTTTACCTTCTCCGAACCCTAGCACATGGAGATGCTAGGTGATCTACTGTGCGAAATGCCCTGTCTGGATCCTCTGCACTGCCAAGCAACGAAACAAAATAGAAAATGAAAACACATAATTATACGACGAAGCCATTCCACTAATTTTGATAGAAATCTCACCAGTGGAATGCTTCACGATGACATACGACAACAATGGAAAATGCAGAATGAATGGAAATCTACAGTTACATGATTTACAATTATAAGAAATAGAAATCAAATGGATAGAACAGAATTGCTTTATTTCTCCTGAGCATAATACAATCACATTCGATCACACTACTTCGATCTGATTACATTCCTTGATCATTTGGCCATTCCTCTAGGCATTTATCAACTCGCCCTGAGTAGTACCGAATTGACTCCAAGCGGCTGGGAGACCAATCCAAGCGGCTAGGAGACACTACTGCCTATTTTTGGCATTATTGCTATTTTTTAGCATTATGTGGTTACAATTTGACAAGTGTCCTAAAGTCACTTGGGACTTACAAAATGAACCTAGATACAACTGAAATGAAAATGCATTGGTCAAATAGACCTTATTACAAAAGAAAACATGATTTTCTAGGTGCTCCTGCACCATACTCCCCGGGTGAAAGTTGTCTCAAGTCCTCTTAGAGACTAACTGTTGCAAATCATCACCCTACTTTTTGATGTCTTCTTCCAGCATCCATGTAGCTTTCAAGTCTGGAAGTCCTTGCCATTTAACCAAGTGCTCAAAATAGGGCTGATTTCTTGTCTTCTTGGCTATCCTGCTATCCAAGATGCACTCCATCTTCAGTGGTTCCTTAGGTGGTAAATGATGTACCCACTTGGCATTGTCTTGGATAGAATCTATTGTACCTTCACCTGTATCAAGACTCCTATATAATGTCAGATCAGCAACATTGAATATAGGTGAAATAGCAATATCATCAGGGAGTTTAATTTTGTAAGCATTAGGACCATATTTCTCCAGAATCTGACAAGGTCCAATTTTTCTCATCATCAACTTGCTGTGTTTTCCTATGGGTAGTCTGTTCTTATTGAGATGAACCATGACCATATCTCCTATTTGGTACTACACATCCCTTCTTCTTTGATCCACTCAAGCCTTGATTTTCTGACTATTCTTGTGGAGAGTATCTCTGACTTGTTGATGAATCTCTTTCATAGCCTTTGCAAATGTATCAGCATGTCCACTCCTTTTGTCTAACCCTTGAACATCTCTTAATTCAAAAATTTCTCTAGGATGACTACCATAGACAACTTCAAAAGGACTTAGACCTGTACTTCTATTTGTAGAATCAATATAGGCATACTCTGCTTGTGGGAGTACCACATCCCAACTACTGCCATGTTCTCTTGTCAAACATCTCAGCAGATTCCTAATGACCTATTAACAAACTCAGTTTGGCCATCAGTCTGAGGATGGTAAGCTAAACTAAAAGACAAATTTGTACCCAATCTTTTCCACAAGGTTCTCCAGAAATGTCCCACAAATTTGTTGTCTCTATCAGATACAATACTCAAAGGTAATCCATGAATCTTGACAATTTCTTTAAAGAACAAACCTGCAATGTAACTAGCATCATTGGTGGTCTTACAAGGAATAAAGTGTGCCATTTTGCTGAATCTATCTACCACAACAAACACACTGTCATAAGCTGTCCTTGTCTTGGGCAATCCCATCATAAAATCCATACTCAAACTTTCCCAAGGTCTGTTCGGTATGGGCAAAGGTTGGTACAGTCCTGCATTGGTTGAGACTCCCTTTGCTCTCTGGCATACCATGCAACTCTCAACAAACCTTCTGATATTAGATTGCATCTTTGGCCAAAAGTAAAATCTTCTGACAAGATCTAAGGTATTATTGAGCCCAAAATGTCCTCCTAAACCACCACTATGTTTTTCCTTCACAATATTATCCCTCATTGAACACTTAGGGATACACAACTGACATCCTTTGAACAATAGTCCATTCTACAATGTAAAATCAGAAAACTCACTGTGAAAAGTATTAGCAAATTCATTGCATACCTTGTAAATCTTCTTGAAATCTTGGTCCTCTTCATACAATCCTCGGAGTAACTCAACACCCATACTTTGTAGCTGCACTTCTTGTACTGTCAACACCCTTCTACTTAAAGCATCAGCAACCTTATTGGTTATCCCTTTTTTATGTTTGATGATGAAGGTGTATGCTTGAAGACTTTCCACCCACTTCATGTGTCTATGACTGAGCTTTTCCTGTCCATTCAAAAAACTGAGAGCATGATTGTCAGTGTATATAATAAATTCTTTAGGAAGCAAATAGTGCCTCCATTTCTTCAGAGCTTGTACCATAGCATACAAATCTAAATCATAAGAGGAGTATTTCCTCTTGGCTTCATTCAACTTCTAACTGAAGAAGGCTACTGGCCTGCCTTCTTAACTCAGCACTGCTCCTATGGCCGACCCACTTGCGTCACATTTAATTGCGAAAACCTTATTGAAATCAGGTAACACTAAAATAGGGAATTTAGCAACTTTTTGTTTCAGACTCTCAAAACTCTGATCTGCCTCTTTTGTCCACACAAACTTCATCTTTCCACCACCCTTGATGGTCTCTAACATAGGTGCACAAATATCACTATAATTCTTAATAAATTTTCTGTAAAATGTGGCCAAGCCATGAAAGCTTCTGACCTATCCTGCTGTCCTGGGTGTAGGCCAATTCAAAATAGCTTCTACCTTGGAAGGATCCATTTTCAAATCACCCTTAGAGATGACAAAACCTAGGTACACCAATTCTTGTTTCATGAAGTCACACTTTTCTAAGTTTATCATTAGCTTATGATCTTGCAGCCTCTTCAAGACTATCTCCAAATGTTTCAAGTGTTCTTCCTTGCTCTTACTGAACACCAAGATATCATCAAGGTAGACTACCACAAAATTTCCTATGAAATCCTGCAACACCTCATTCATCAGCCTCATAAAGGTGCTAGGGGCGTTTGAAAGACCAAACGGCATCACAAGCCACTCATACAACCCTTCATTGGTTTTGAAAGCTGTCTTCCACTCATCCCCTTCTCTTATCCTTATCTGATGGTACCCACTCTTCAAGTCTATCTTAGAGAAATAGGTAGCACCTCCCAAATAGTCCATTAGATCTTCAATTCTAGGAATAGGAAACCTCTATTTGATGGTTATCCTATTTATTGCCCTGGAATCAGTACACAGTCTCCATTTCCCATCCTTCTTTGGGGCTAAAACAGTAGGTACTACACATGGGCTAAGGCTCTTCCTTATCAACCCTTTGTTTAGGAGTTCTTGAATCTAATTTGCTATCTCTTTATTCTGCTATGGGGTCATTTTATATGCTGCCTTATTAGGAAGTACTGCTCCTGGTATGAGATCTATCTGATGGCTAATGTCTCTGATTGGTGGTAGGGAATCAGGTATATCCTTTGCAATCACTTCTTTGTAACTCTCAAGCAAATCTCTAACCTTTTTAGGCCCTACTTCTCTTGTGTTTTCCTTCTTTTCCCCCTTAGGCTTCACAATAAAAGTAAAACGTACTCCATCACCTTCCTTTAATGTGTCCATGAATTCTTTTTCTCCTACTAGCATTACACTAGACCCTACATGCTATGGATCCTCTTCTACCAATGACTGTAACCTATAAGTCACACCATCCTTTTGGAATGAGTAAGCATTCTTTTCTCCATTATGATGAGCTTTTCTGTCAAACTGCCATGGTTTGCCTAACAAAAGATGGCAAGCATCCATTGGAAGGATTGCACACAAGATTTTATCTCTATACCCCCCAATACTGAATTCTACCCATGCCTGTTCATTGATGAGTATGTGCTGCCCCTTATTCAACCAACTGACTTTATATGGACTGCTATGGGGTATCATTTCTAACTTCAATTTCTTCACTGCTTCCAAAGATATGATATTATCAGTAGAACCAAAGTCAATAATAACTTTACAAACCTTACCTTGAATCTTGCATTTGATTCTAAACAAAGCCCTTCTTTGAGATGGTTCAGTTTGGATTGGTTCCTTGAGCAGCGTCCTCTTGATCATCAAATTCTCTCCCATTTCGGATGTTAGATTCACTTCAGGAGATGCCACACTCCTTGCATCTTCTTGAATCAAAGTGGTTCTCCTCTCACTACCATGAGAAGTTGAGGCCTTCTCTGGACACTTGTATGCCGAGTGCCCAATCTGATTGCAGTTATAACATCTCATATTAGAGAATTTGGATCCTCTACCTGATCCACTTGTCCCACTTCTTCCATTAGGCCTTCTTCCTCGGTAGCCTCCTCTGCTACTTGAGTCCCCAACTTGCTCTTCTTGGCTAGACTCACCACTAGGCCTCTGGTTAGGACTTCTTCCTCCAAAACTACCTCTACCTCTGAAATTCCTTCTACCTCTACCTCTATTATTTTGCTCACTCTTTCTCTTTATCTTCTCTTCAGCCCTTAAGGCCAATTGGAAACACTTGCTCACTATTTCTGGTGCTAAGATGTTGATCTCATCTTGGATGTTCATCCTTAGGCCATTCAAGTACATGTCCATCTTCTCTGATTCTTCTTCTTGTCTCTTTGACCTGAGACTGAGTTTATGAAACTCTTGTGTGTATGCATTCACATCAAGGTCTCTCTGTCTGAGATTTTGCAACTTCTTATACATCTGCACATTATAATCCAGGGGTAAGAATTGTGCCTTGATTCTGGTCTTCATCCTTTCCCAAGAGGTTATCATATTCTTTCCCTCCTTGACTCTCTCTCCTTGCTCATAATTCCCCCATGCAAGAGCAGATCCCTTCAATCTTGCATTTGCCAACTTAACCCTCTTATCATCAGGGACTTCTTTGTATTCGAAATGATTGTTCAATGCCTCAATCCAATCAATCACCTCTTCAGCTTCCATACTTCCACTATACATAGGTAACCCATCTATGGTGTCCCTATTGACTGACTTCAAGGCATTTACAAATGCCCTCTGGTCTGTTGGTATCTCTTTTGTCTTTTTACTAGTTTCCCCAATTTCTGTATCTCCTTCATTGCTGTCACTCTCCTCTTCCTTGTCCTTGCTTTTGGACTGCTTGAACTCTCCCAACTTGGATTCAAGCATCTCCTCGATCAATTTCTTAACGGCGTCTTGCGACATACTTTTGGGATGCATCCTCTCCGCCTCTATCTCCCTTTCTTTGTCTGACATAAACATACATAGACAACACCCAAACGCCAATACTCCTACAAATCCTCAAATTGATTTTCCACCCAAATCTTAACCTGCTCTGATACCAATATGATGGGGAGCGCACAGCGAGAACATAGAAAATGCTTGGGGTGACTTGCTATTACAAGTGGGCTAATGTTTCTATACTCTGATTCACCGTTTGCATCTGATGAAAGGTACATTCACAACATACATTCCCAACATGCTTTTGCGATATACATTTGCAATATACATTCAGTGAGATTCAACTCGTCATCAAACACCTGCGAACTCTAGCCGAAGTGCCGACAGTCCAAACTCCTTCAGCGCGATTTCAACCTTCGGTGAGACTTATTCCAAAGCCGTCGATTCACAAATCTCTCTCGATGGACCTCCATTGATCTTCATTCATCGGTGAGATATTTACCATCGGCCACCTAGGGTTTGCTACGCTGATTCACCAATGCACAGTTTGCCTTCTCCGAACCCTAGCACATGGAGATGCTAGGTGATCTACTGTGCGAAATGCCCTATTTGGATCCTTTGCACCACCAAGCAATGAAACAAAATAGAAAATGAAAACACATAATTATACAATGAAGCCATTCCACTGATTTCGATAGAAATCTCACCAGTGGAATGCTTCACGATGACATACGGCAACAATGGAAAATGCAGAATGAATGGAAATCTACAGTTACATGATTTATAGTTATAAGAAATAGAAATCAAATGGACAGAACATAATTGCTTTATTCCTCCTGAGCACAATACAATCACATTCGATCACACTACTTCGATCTGATTACATTCCTTGATCATTTGGCCATTCCTCTAGGCATTTATCAACTCACCCTGAGTAGTACCGAACTGACTCCAAGCGGCTGGGAGACCAATCCAAGTGGCTAGGAGACACTACTACCTATTTTTGGCATTATTGCTATTTTTTGGCATTATGCGGTTACAATTTGACAAGTGTCCTAAAGTCACTTGGGACTTACAAAATGAACCTAGATACAACTGAAATGAAAATGCATTGGTCAAATAGACCTTATTACAAAAGAAAACATGATTTTCTAGGTGCTCCTGCACCAAATCCTTAGATGAATCACCCTTGGAACCTGAACTAGTTCAAGAACCTCAACCTATATTAAACCCTAAGCCTCCTTTCCTTGAGTGCTTGGTTATCCAAAAATAGCCAGAACAGCCTACCAATGACCTTATAAGACAGTTGCAAGATATAAATATAAAGATACCCTTGATTCAGGCCATCAAAGATATTCCTATCTACACTAAGACAATTAGGGATCTCTGTATCAAGAAACCAGGAAGAAAAAGAGCTGACCCCAAAATAGTCCATGTCTTAGGTAACCTTGCAGACATCATGTTGGGAAATATCACCGTTCCTAAGTATACCGATCCAGGAAGTCCAGTGGTCGATGTCAAGATCAATGGAGCCCTAATCAAGAATACCTTAATAGACTTGGGTGCAACAATCAATGTCATGACTAAGGACACAATGCAAATGTTGTAATTAACCAATCTTAGACCTACTCAGACTGTTATGAAATTGGTTGATAGGTCAACAGTAAAACCTAAAGGTATCATTGAAGACTTAGTCATTGCATTAGATTCCTGGGAATATCCTACTGATTTCATTGTATTGCAACCTAAAGTCAATCTTGCTAGTTACCCTCTTATCCTAGGCAGACCATGGTTTGCTACAGCTGATGCATTTATAGGTTGCCGGTCAGGAAACATGATTATATCTAATGGAACCAATACCAAGAAATTGGTGTTGTATCAACCAGCCCAACCGTACCATGAACTGGAGCAAACTATTTGGCCTATTCTAGAAGAAGAGGACAATTATTCTTTGCAAACCCTGATGACCATTGAATGTAGTCCTTTGTTGGATATCCAAGATGAAGATGAGTTACTGGCACACATTATCCAAAATGACTGTGGGAGGCACCCACAACAGTAAGATTGCATGTTCTGTTTGCAGGATCCACTTAGCAGTATAATACCTCGCAGCTCCACATAAGAAATTCCTCAATTGTTTCATGCCTCACTACCCCAGTAGCATCTCCTAGTCTTTCCTAGCCTTTATGTGTCTTCCATTCAACCAATGACTAAACCATTAGAGATACAGCCTGGAAAGATGTTGACTATTAATAATGCCTTGACTAAAGAACAGGAGCAATCCCTTCAAAATGTCCTACAGTCCAATTCAACAGCTTTTGCATGGGATTATAGTGATATGAAAGGCATTGACCCAAATCTATGCATGCACAAGATATATATTGATGCTGACTTTAGACCTATCAGGCAACAACAAAGACGTATGAACCCTACTCTAAGGGACATAGTCAAGGCTGAACTTTAAAAACTTCTGGATGCAGGTTTTATTTGCACCATTTCAGACAGTGAATGGGTTTCACCATTAGTGATAGTTCCTAAAAAGGGTGGCAAGTGGAGAGTTTGTGTTGACTACAGAGAACTCAACACTGCCACCAGAAAAGATCACTTTCCATTGCCCTTTATTGACCAAGTCCTAGATTCTTTGGCAGGAAAGAAGTACTTCTTATTTCTTGATAGCTTTAGCGGATATAATCAGATAAAGATTGCTCCAGAGGATCAAGATAAAACTACATTTACCTGCCCTTGGGGGACCTATGCATACTTTGTTTTGCCATTTGGACTGTGCAATGCTCCATCTACTTTTCAAAGAGCAGTCCTTAGTATTTTTTTTTTATTTTGCTCATGATAGCATGGAGATTTATATGGATGACTTCACCACATATGGTGAAGCATTTGATGAGGCTTTGCAGAATCTTGAAAAAGTTTTGAAAAGATGCACAAAGCACAATTTGTCCTTAAGTAATGAAAAGTGTTTTATGATGATGACTGAAGGAGTGGTGTTGGGACATTTCATTTCATCCACAAGTATCCAGGTTGACCCAAAGAAGATAGAAATAATCTCTACACTACCTATTCCACAAAAATTGAAGGACGTTAGAAGTTTCCTTGGGCATGCAGGTTATTATAGAAGGTTTATTCAAGATTTTAGCAAAATTGATGTTCCCTTGTTTGCACTTCTATCTAAGGATATTGAATTTTCTTGGACACTTGAATGTCAGCATTCTTTTGAAAAATTGAAAGTAGCCCTGACACAGGCCCCAGTCTTGAGAGGTCCAAATTAGAAATTGCCCTTTCATATTCACATCAATGCCTCAGACTTTGCCATTGGGGCTGTGTTAGGCCAGCAAGAAGGCAACAAGGAATATGCAATTTACTACATTAGTAAAAACTTGCAAGGGACTAAGCTAAACTACACAGTAATAGAGAAAGAAATGTTGGCAGTTATTTATGCCATCAACAAGTTCAAACACTACATAACCGGCTACAAAGTATTCATTCATACCGATCACACAGCCATCAGATATCTGATGAACAAACCAATAGTGGGTGGTAGGCTGGTCAGATGGTTATTGTTATTTCAAGAATTTGATATCACAATTGTTGATAAGCCCGGTAAGGCTAATGTAGTTGCTGACTTTTTATCTAGATTACCCATTCAATCCTCAGATGGTGTGTTTGATGATTCCTTTCCTAATGAGCATCTATTTTCGCTCACTATACACACACCATGGTATGTAGACATAGCAAATTACTTGGTTACAGGGTAGATTTCAAGATATTTTTCACCAAGAGAATGGAGACAACTTGTTCACAAATGCTTTCCCTACTCTTGGATTTCAGGTTTTCTCTTCTATACTAGACCAGACAACATCATGAGAAGATGCATCAGAGAAGATGAAGTGTTTGAATCATGAAGGCTTGTCATGATGAACCATGTGGGGGACACTTTGCAGCAAAAAGAACAACCTTCAAAATCTTGACAACAGGGTATTATTGGCCAACACTTCATAAGGATGCTATCAAATATACAAGAGGCTGTGATAGGTGTCAAAGAATGGGAAGACCAACTAAAAGTGATGAAATGCCATTGCAACCACAAATTTCATTAGCTCCTTTTGACATTTTCACTAGAAATGGTGTGCCAAGGGAAATAGTAACAGACTAAGGTCCTTAGTTTACCTCTGATCTAATCACAAAGTTAGTGGAGGAGTATCAAATAAGGCATAAAAAGTCTACCCCTTATCATCCTCAAGACAATGGATAGGTTAAGGTAACCAACAGAGAACTGGAAAAGATCCTGACCAAAACAATGCAACTCCATAGGCGAGACTGGGTTACTAGGTTGCTAGAGGTTGTTTGGGCCTATAGAACCACCTGGAAAACCACCACAGGGTTTACCTCATATGAATTGGTTTACAAAAAAATAGTAGTCCTCCCATTTGAATTTGAATATAAAACACTAAGGACAGTTGTTGAGCTTGGGATGGATTTGACAGTAGCACAACAAGGATTCAACATCTTAATGCTCTGGATGAAATAAGGCTTGAGGCACTCCACCATACTGAAGTTATCTAGAAACAGAGGGTCAAATGGCATGACAGTCATATCAAGAACAAAGCATTTACAACTGGTGATTAGGCACTTTTATATGACTCCGGGTATAATGATTTCAAGGGCAAGCTCCAATCCAAGTGGCTTGGACCATATGAAATCATGCAAGTTTTCCCAAATGGAGCAGTTCAGTTGCAAACTATAGATGAGGCTAGCTTTTCACTCTTGGTCAATGGACATCGGCTAAAGTTATATAAGAGGCCATTACAGAAGGAAGACTTCATTGTTTCCTTAGCTATTGCATATGGTGCTTCTGGCACTCTTGATGAGGATACTATGACACCAGTTGATTCAGTGTCAGAGGATGATCCACACGGCCTGATTAGTGATGCAGAGGTTGAGTTGGAATACTTAACCCCTATAGCTGAGGCATAATCTCTTTTGCTTTCAAAACACATAAACACATAGCACCACATGCACACACCGCACCTTTACCATGATGTTTACAACATTCAGCTGGGACCTATTTACATCTTTCAGCTGGGACCTGTCTACATCTTTCAGCTAGGACCTGTCTACATCTTTCAGCTGGGACCTATTCCTTCTACACCTGTTCTGATCACTATCAAAATCTACACTTTGGAACAATGTTGCAAGCACCTGTAGCAACTGTAGATGTATTCCATGCAATGCATTGCCAATCCACTCAATCCGTACACTATGCCTTGCTTCATCACCGTGCCTGCACCTCAAGCACCAAATTTCAAGCAATTCAATCAAATCACACATGCTAACATGCCACCTCACCATTCATCTGCATGCATGACCTTACAGTTCCAGAGGATTAATTGCATTCTACACAATATCTCCTTTCAAAGAGTGCTCCCACATTTCTTTTTGAGGCATTGTTCCCACGGTAACTTTTCATGATTGCCATTAAATTTCTTTTTATGCATTTATCCTTATCCTTATTTACTTCATGCATGCAATAATATTTCATAACATTCCAATTAATAATTACAACTTCCTACCACTTCCTTTGCCACATGAGTGAGGTCACTTCACATTCAGTCGGGGGGAAGGGTTTTCATTCTTGTGTCATTCTTGATTTTTTGACTGGTTTTCAAATGAGTTTTCATCCCTGTGTACTATGTTAATAACCAGTGAGAGTTACCTTCCTAATATCTTTGCTTAAGTCAAATCGAGTTAACCCTAAGCAGTAAGAGGAATTGCAGAGAAGATAAGAATAGGGGTTAAGTCTAACAAGGTGGCAAAGTGGAATTATACAGAGGATTATAGACATGGGAGGTGACTTAGTAAGGAGAGAGCCATCTGTGCATAAGGAGATTCTTGAAGATGTGCTAGTTTTACCGCTCTTCACCAGAGTAGGATGGGTCAAGTACTTCTTAAAATTGATAGAGTATGACAATGATATGGCTGCAGAATTTGCAGTTACATTGCAAAGTGACAAAGCAGTAGTGAAAGGGTTAATAATTGATGCTTCTGAGGTAGCTATTGCCCAAGTGACTAGACTACCACGCACCGGATCAGAATACCCAGCTTGAGCTAATGCAGTCGCTGCCAGATAAGAATTCTACAAGCGAGGCGAGCATTTAGACTCAATAACTCAAGGTACAAAATGCCTATCTCTGCCATTTTTTGGGGCAAATGTGCTAGCTACATTATTAGGTATTTCACTTGTGATGGGAGGTATAATATGCTGTACACTGTGCATTTTAAATTGTTGAACCATCTTCGTCATGAGAAATTGGTGAATGTTTCAAACTACCTCTATAACTTCCTAAAGAGAATGGTTTCAAAATACCAAAGAAAGCCAATAAATACTTCAGTGTCTCATCATTGTCTAATTGCACTACTGGTTAAGAGGAGTTTACGGATACAATACCCACAAATTGATTGGGAGGCCTTTAAGGATTGTGTCGATATTTCTACCTTGTTGGAGCAACCTCATGAGGAGGAAGAGGAACCCCCCATACAATGTTGAACCTGAAGATGAAACTGTTCATGAAGAACTAAAGGAGGAAAATATCCCTGAAAATAGACTTGAAGAAATAGGGGAACCTTCATTCTCTCCTTCTGAACATGTGACCCCAAAACTTGTAAGCAAGAAAGGAAAGAAGAAGAAGGAAGGAAAAGATGTCAACAAAGAAAAGCCGAAAAGGAAAAAGAAAGAGAAAAATGCCAATACAGGGGAAGCAAAGGAGAAACAGAAGAGGAAAGGTAAAAAGTAGATGAAAAGGGCTGTTGAACAAGAAACCACTACCTCGAGGAGATCAGGCAGATTGAGGAAACATACAACTAAAGAAAAGATTGAAGAATATAGACAAGATTCTGAGGAAAGGGCAAATGCTCCTAGGAATGTTCCTATTGATATACTTGAAGATGATATCTCTGCAAATAAGGATAATGTGAATGTTTCTTCAAAGAAGAAAAGGTATGTTCCTTCTTCTGACTCTAACTCAGGGGACCTATTTATTGCCAAAAAGATGAGAAAAGCAACCCCTAGTAGCCCTGTTAAAGAAATTTTTAATGCTTATGATAACAATGATAGTGGTAATGTAAATTTTGAGCAAAGGAATGAATTGTTAGAAGAAAGAGACCTTCGGAAAGAACGTCAGGAGGCATTGGACAAAATCAAAACCCTAGAGGATCAGGTAAAGAGGTATGAAGAGAAGGAGACAGAAAAAGAAAAGAGGATACAGGAATTAGAGGAGAGGATTCAGACATAGAATCGAGGGTCTAAATTGGATTTGTTAGCACAATTGGCTGTTAGCAATATCATCTCAAATGAGGAGAAAGAACCTCCTCCATCATTTCCTGAGGTAAGAACTCCAACATGCCATACTACTGTTTCATTGGGTTTTGAGTTTCTGAAAGTCACTAGTAGGTCAAAACAAGATAGAGAATTGGGATAAAGAAAGGCAAAAATTTAATGAAATAATTGAGAATCAAAATCCTAAAATTAAGAAATTAGAGGCAAAAATGGCAAGTATAATTGACAGGGCCATGGAAATTATTGAATGGAGACCACCTTCAAGGGTTTATGCATTATTTTTAAAGGAGAAATTTATTAGTTTTGAATTCAATAGATTTTTTAATTACCAACCAAATCTGCAGTCTAGACACAATTTCCTCAGTTATTTTCAAAAGGTCAGTCTAGAACAACCAGATCAGCTATGTGAGTTCTATTTGCACAACTACCTGGTGGAGGAAGATACAGAATGGAATCCTTCCATAAATGATGGAGATTTACAACTGAGAGCAGTAGCATCATACCTAAATAATGAAAAGTTGAGAGGAGAATTGATGGATAGGTATGAAGAATATGAGAAGAAGGTATCACTACCGATCAGACAAGAGGCATTTAACCCTGAAGATGTCCTCATAAAATGGTTCAGACTTCTCTCTCATAAGGGCCCAGGCAAAATCTTTATGGACTTAAGAATAATGGATCACAGAAGGATACATAGAATGATGGGATCCATGTTACAAGGTTGTGTTAGATATGTGCAAAGTAGATGGATCAGCTTGATACCTACTCTTCAATAGAAAGAACCTCATTCCTTACATAACTTTATGAACATGTCTGAAAGATTACACAGGTACATCCAAATTTTAGAGATTAAAGGTGTGGCATGGTTGCCTCTTACCTACCATCCACCTCTACTCTTATATCCAATTCCACACTGGACAGGAGAAAAGGGAGAGGAATGCAGGACTGCAGAAGCTATCAGACTACAAAGGCTTTCATGCTACAATGGGTTCTATCTGAAACAGGGTGAGGGTGTCAGGGTAGTTATGGACTTGAGGCAAATAGTTTTACATTATAATTCATTTCCCTAGGTATCTATTTGAGTAATTTTGCTTGAGGGAAAGCAAAAGGTTAGTTGGGGGGAAATGATGGGCTATAGAATTAGTGTCTTTTAAGCTACTTTTTATACTTCAAAGACTTCTTTCATAGCATCCTTTAAGACATTTATCCATGTTTACACTATGATATGTTGACCTTCTTTATACTTCTAAGATCTGAACTTATAATATTAATATGGAATGTGATGATCATATTATCTAATGAATGAATTAGATATAGATATGTATAAAAGTATAACTAAGATGTTTTTATGGTTAGTCATGGAGAATGCTTGTGGTATATGCTTTTGGGAACTAATTCTATGTGCAAAATTAGATGTGTCACGATGAGATTGAGCATTTGTAGCAGGTTGCAGACAAAGGAGTTAATAGAAGTATGAGTTTCAACACTAAGAATGTAGAGGCAGCTGAAGACTATTATGGAGCATCATGGATAGTAATAAATTAAGGACTGGATTTGTTTCAAATATGGTTATGGATGTTGTTCATGCATCAGACTTCTAATTTGATTTGAATTCTTCTTCTTATAGTCAGTTAGAATAAGAATGTGATCTTGACTCCATGACCTAGTATCTAGGTGCGGTCAATGATCAGAGTCAGTTAATTAATAAATAAGGCTCTCTCTCCATTTTGTATAGTAAGGGGAAGATGAGATATATAAGGTAGTAGAGTCAAGTTGTTAGCAGTTCAACTCAATTCAGTTATCATTTCCTTTTCTATGTGCAAAGACTCAAGCATGTTACATTTATGGAATACAATCTGGATATGATAGAAAAGATTTCGTTGTTGAACAATTTGATATGAGTTGATTTTGTGTATGGAATAAGTTAAGCTTTGATATGTGTTACAAAGATACATAAAATCTGGATTAGATTTGGTTTCAGTTTAGGAAGACAGTCTCTTGAGCTGGCCACTCAAGGTACTGATTCTCTCCTTGTTTATTTCATTTTAGTTAATGTTGGTTTATTAGTTTTCTGTTAAAACGTAATTTGAATTCAAGTTACTATTATGTTTTGATCAAATAAATATAGTTCATGAACAATTGCATATTATTGTATTTACAAATCCTTCGGAGGTCAACAGTTAGCCATTTCATCCTTGTCAATTCAATTAAGTTAATTCTACAGTTTCCCTGTTGTAATAGTTATCTACAGACCTTGTTGTAGGTACCCGTAGCAACTAGGATTTATAGCTATTTTCATTGTTTTGTAATTCTGTCAATTCCAACAAGATAGATTTGTTTGTTTAAAGCTAAGATAGAATAGTTTGGGAACCATATGAGCCTTGGAGGCATATACTTTGCAAGTACCATCATAAGCTTATGCTCCTTGGTCGATAATTTAATGTAGGAATGCATAGTGATAGAGTGGACTGTTCAGATAGGTTTTCCCCTGAATTAGTTAAGTCTACAACACATTAGTTTTCCTCTACAGTAACATGTTTCCATTTGAGTAAATATGATGAGTCACCCGAAGTTGATTAGACTATGTATAGGTCTATGATTAGGGGCCTACTATACCTAACAACATCAAGGCCTGACATTATGCAAGTTGTGTGTTTGGGTACAAGGTTTCAAGCTGATCCTAAAGAAACACATGTGAAGGTAGCCAAGAGAATATTTATATATTTGAAGAGAACTCTAGAACATGGGTTGTGGTATCAAAAGGGTGATGACTTTTCCCTAAGTACTTATATTGATGCAGATTGGGCTGGCAGTGTTGACGATAGAAGAAGCACTAGTAGAGGAGATTTCTTTTTGGGAGACATGTTGGTCTCATGGATTAGTAAGAAGTAGGACTCAGTGTCCTTATCAACAATAGAGGCAGAGTATATAGTTGCAACAACTTGATGCACTTAGGTATTGTGGATGAAGAAAACATTGAAGGATATCAATGTTGTATATGATGAGCCCATTCCTATTCTTTGTGACAATACAACTGCCATCAATATTTCAAAGAATCAAATGATGCATTCTAGAACCAAGCACATATCTATCAGGTATCACTTTTTGAGAGAGAAGGTTGTAAATCAAGAGGTCAGATTGGAGTATGTGCCTACAAAAGATCAAGTTGCAAACATCTTTACATAGGCACTTTCTAAAGACACATTGAGTATCTCAGACAGAAGTTAGGGGTGATTGCCCCTCCTTCTAACTAGATGCATAGTTGGTGCATCTGTCTAGGGGAGCAGTTCAAGACATATCTTTATCCCTGGATTGATGGAGGCTACCTCTCAGGGGAGTAGGTAGATAAGAGGCTGTGAAGGAGGACAATGATTGATCAGTCAGGGGGACCTGACAGTTAAAGAACAATGAAAGAAGATCAAGAAAAATGTAGACATGGGGAGCTAAAGGAAGATCAGTTTAGAGAAAGACCATTGGCCCTTTGTCCTTGATGTCAAAGGGATAGAAATTTGCATATCAGGTAAGTGTTTCCATCAATATGAAAAGGGAGAGATTGTTGTATTTGTGTTGTCATTGATGTCAACAATGCTAAGGAAGGTTGGAAGTGTTGCTAACAAAGTTGATGTCCAGTGATATGATGTGCTGATCAGTGATGATCAGTAATATTCAGAGAAGCAAAGTGATGAGTATATGCTGAGGGGATTAGAGGAGAAAACAAAGGAGTAATGATCATAGATTGGTTAGAGAAGTTGTGAAGAGAAGGGTAAGGTGATGAAATTCATGTGATATGCATATTGGTTGATTAGTATCATCTGTACATAGTTGTACCCTATCTTCTGATGTTCATTGACAAAGGTTGTGCTAACATGAAGATTCTTGTTTTGTTGACAAGAGTTGTGATTGATGTTGTATGATGTTGTGAATGAAGTCTCTGGTGTGGTGAATGTTGTAATCATGGTTTCTTGAGGAAAAGCATTGGTTTTTTTTTTTTAAAGTTTTAGGAAGTCCAAGGCACTGGTAGTTACATTGAAGTAGCTTGGGAGAATGCTCCGCACTCCTCTACATTTGAAGGTATGGCCTTGCAGTTTGGAAGTTAGTCAAAGACAAGTGTGAAGTTTGTATGTTTCTAATTTCAGAGCTTGGAAGTTACTGCAGAATATTCTAGAGCTTGCAGAGTGAAGATAATGTTCCTGTGTTAGTGCAGTCAGAGAGGTCAGAGAAATGCTCCGCATTTCTCTGTAGTTGGAGTTGTGATCCTACAATTTGAAGGATAAGAAGATTCAAATGAGAGGAATAATATATTCAAGTTTTAGAAGTCTTGATGCACTATGGAGGCTCTCCGGAGTTAGAAGAATAAAGATATATCCTATTGCTAGTTAAGGTTGACGAAAGGAGAAAGTAGAAGCCACCGCTTTCCACCCCATTTCATTATATGGCATTGCTATTTGAAGGTTGTGTTCAAATGGTAAATATGTTAGTTGGTTCTAGGTTTCAGGTGCTGAAGTGCACCACACATTTGTTTTTCATTGTTCTATCTCAAGACTGGTTGTTTGAGGTTTGCAAGTGATGCTAGGTTCAGTATCTATTTGTTTGTGCCAGAAAGAAAATATACAATTCAGAAGAAGGAATATTTGAGAAGATTTGTGCAAGTCTTATGTTGATTGTAAAGTGATCCGCATGATACTAATTGGTCTCTCCGATACCTTTTTGGGTCTGGAGCTAATTTGTGGAAGAATAAGTGTTGCTGGGCTAACTTGAAGTGTTTTAATGATTGTGCTTGTTGTTTAGAAGTGTGCACCATCATAGAAGAATGTGTTAATGAAGAATAGGTCTTAGTTATCACTTGGCTTGAACTGTATTGGGTTTCTACATCTTTTGGGAGGCGAGTTGTTGTGGCCATTGCACGTTTCATGTTTTCATGTTTTATCTTGGCCAACGAAGGAGAAAGATTTTGATTCTTGTAGAGGATATAAATAAAAGTTCTTATTTTTTGTGAATTGAATGAGGATGTGTGAGTGTGGAAGTGAGTGAGTGTGTGTGTGTGTGTGTGTGTGTGTGTGGAAGTGTGTTGAAGGCAAGAGTGTTTTCTGTGTAGAGGAAGTGAAGAATTGTTTCAGTGTGAAGTGTGTTGATATTGCGAAGGTGTTTGATCAGTGGAATTTGTCAAGTGTGATGTATAGAGGTTGTAGTGTCATTCTGTAATTGTTGTTGTATTGTATTTTAGGGAGTTGCATCTTCCTTTGGGTTGTAGCCCATAAATAATATTGTAATCTTGTTTTTACTTGTGAGGCTAAATTTGGATAGTAGATCCAAGCAGCTTGCTCACCGTGTTTTTTTTCCCTTCTAGGGTTTTCCATGTAAATCTAGTGTTATGGTTGTGTGCTCATGTGTTGTGCTTTGATTTGCTTAATTTTATTTATCATTTGTTTAAGGTAGTAAAAGGTTTTGGTTGATAAAGTTGAATTGGATTAAGTTTTGGCATATACTGATTCACCCCCCTCTCAGTATATCAGTGTGTTCTAACACTCTCTTTCTACAGTTCCAACACTTGACTCTATTCTTCTTTCTAGGAGTCTTAGAATGGCCCTTAGACTTGTATTTAGACCCCTTTTGATCTACTTTGGTCCTCTTTCCATAGACCTTCCCCTGACACTGAGAGCATCCCCTAAACAATCTAAACTTTTCTTCCTTAATTCTTGTGACAACAGAACTGAAACAAGAACATCCAACTTCGGATTTGTGAGATTAGCAGTAATAGCCAAAATAACATTCTCCCATGACTCAGGTAAAGAATAGAGAAGTAATATACATTTATCTTCCTCATTCACATCAACATCTACATATGCTAGTTGACTCAATAACAACTTAAATGAATTCAAATGCTCTGCAACTGATTCACCCTCTCTCATTTTCATGGAAAATAATTTACACTTTAAATAAAGCTTGTTTACCATACTCTTGGCTTGATAGATCTCACTCAGATGCTTCCACAAGCTATGTACAGACTTCTCACTCATAATATTCAGTAGAACAGAATATGCAAGACACAGCTGGATTGTAACTAGTACCTTTTTATCTAGTCTATCCCACTCATATGGAGCAACATCATCGGGTTTCTTCTCATTCATAATAGCCAACCACTAGTTTCTTATTGGTATAAGGTGCCATTAACCTTGCAAATCCCAATATTGTATTTATTCCATTTATTATATGTAATTTGTAATTATTCATGAGGAGATGTACTAGTTTCACTGGTAGGGGTAATTTCAGAGTTACCGACAACAGTTACAGAGTGACATTTATGGTTGGCAAATGTAAAAACTCATAGTAAATGAGAGTAGGCGTGCTCCCTTGAGGAATATACTATATTTGGCATGTATGATAACTGTCATAATGTTTGGTAAGTGAATCTATGACAGCTGCAAGTTGTCATAAGATTCTGAGATTCTATGACGCATATGATGGATACGTTAGTTGTATATTTGCTATATTTAGCCCAAGGTTCCTATCTTGGAAAGATACTCTTTTGCAGAATCTATGATGGTTATGATGCATCATAAGATGCTGGAAGAGGCTAGATTTAGTCTTGGGCACCCAACCTTTGCATGGCTATTTTTGGACAAGTGTAAGATGCTTGTAAGATGGTAATTAATGTTTACAGGTTGGAGAATCTTAGGAGAGAGAAGGTGAACGCCTAGGATGAGTTGGAAAATGTTTCTATAAGTATTTGCCATGTATTTGTTGTTGCAATACAGATTTTAGGTACTCAAGTGCTGCCAAAATGCTGTCGGATTGAAGACTTGTGGAGAGAGTTGTGTAGTTGATGTATTGTACAATCTTATTGAGATTAATACAAACTTGTGCCTCTTTCCTAGTGGAGTTTTTTACCCACGAGGGTTTTCTCCATGTAAACATTGCATTTTGTGTTGAGTTCTTTATGTTTGACATCTTTTCTATAGTGGGTTTTATGTTTTGTTACAATCTCCATTGTTAATGCACACTTAAAGATTGCTGAAATTTATGCGAATTGGATTTCCATTGAAGTAGTGTTTCTTTCATTTCTAACATTTCTTTCCTCTAACAAATCCTCCATTTTCAACTTCCATAATTTGTACCCCATGCCATTGAAATTTTCAATGTCCAACCGAGAGGTAGAAGCAATAGTGGATGCATCCATAATATCTACAGAAGATCTACAAACAAACAACTATATCTCCCACTGCAGCTAAAAAACCTTGACCTGGTGCTACCACCCAAGAATCAAAACTGGCCAGGCTCTAATGCCAAATGTTAGAAATGAAGGTACAAACCACACAATAGAAATATGATTCAAACTTTATTAATATTTTCTAAATAATATAGAATCAATGGAGATTGCAACAGAAACAAAACCCACTACACATAAATAACATACATTAAGAACTGAACACATAACATAGTATGTATAACATGGAGAAAACTCTTTTAGGTAAAAAACTTCACTAAGAAAAGAGGCTCCATGTTGTATTATCTTCAAATATGAGATTACAATACATGCACTTCCTCTTCTTCTTCAGTCTTTAATCCAACGACACTTGTTAGCCTCAACTCTGCTAAAAACGTAGTACAAATATCCTTATAAAAGGGGGTTGCCTTTTAGGGCAAGAAAAATGACATAATATCGACCGTCAGATCTATGACATAATGATGAATGATCCAGATTTACAATGATAAAATATAAATAAAATGTGGTTTCAGGGGCATTGCCCCTGAACCCCCGCTAGGGCACGTGACCCCTAGACCCCCCGCCAGGGGGATGATCCCCTTAAACCTCTCGCAGGGGGAAACCCCTTGTGACCCCCCAATCGTGGACGAATTAGTGTCAGGTACTAGATATAAACATGTGGCTAAAACAAGATCGCTGCTAGTGAAACCTTTCATCCCTTATGCGTGATTTACAAACAATAATAGGAATAATAAATTACATAGGATTTACAAGGTTGATGGCACGTTAATCCTAACACAAGGGGCTAGCTCCAATATATTAAAGGAGAAAAACAAAGTTCAGTGCCTCTAGGAAGGGATGTAGGTTTTCATTCTAGGAACATTTGCATCCTTAGGCCTATGATACATAAAAAATGAAGACCCGAAGCTAACTCCAAGATCCTCTCCACCTGTAGCAAAGAAAGGAGAGAATCATGATGGCCCATAAAAAGTTGAATATCTCCATGTTGTGGTTTAGCCCATCGTAGAATAGGTACACTACTTCCTTTAGATCCTTGATGTGTATAACATCAATGTCAAAGACATTTCCAATGGAACCATTTGATGGTTGCTTGTTGAAGGATGAAATTACCTAGATCACCTTTACCCAGAAATGTGCTTTGACAAAGTTGTTTTCTGCTAGTTCGCCCCATCATTTCTTGTCCAAAACCATCACCCAATTTGTTATGAACAACTCTAATTATCTACCATCATGGACATGGGTGCTAGAGAAAACTTTAGAGCCAATGATATTTTTGATGAGCTTCTCCACCTCCACTGCATTAACACAAAAGAGCCTATGAATCTAGGAGGAAGCATATTTTGAGATGCATGAGTAGATATAGCTCAGAACTAAGAGGTGGCTTGCCATTTTGTTTGTTTGGCTTAATAATGCATGTCATTGATATAGAAGTTCTCATGTAGTTTCTGACGAGATCATGTAGAAGGATTTGAGCCTTGATACACCTATGACAGCTCATCCAAAATTGGTAGAGAGAATCCATGAAGGATAGGCCCGTGAGAGAACCCTGCCACCATGACTCGAATAGCATCCTATATCCAGAGAGGTTGTGACCCACTTTTAGGATTTAGTTGATTATGACTTTCATGACATATCATTCCACATAAGGGATGTCAGGAATTTCATCTTTGATTATCATCTCCAAACCTAGCCACTAGTCCATGATATCTAACTAAACTATCAACTTTGTCTAATCAATATCACAGTTGGACAAGTCCACTGCCTTATTTGATTCACAATATACATGCCTCAAAGAAAAATCTTCTATCTTGTCCAAGATTTGACATATCACATCAATCTATTTTGTTAACTTCCAACTGCATGCCAAGGACACGGAGGCTGTGTTGATATAGACCTGTGAATCCTACTTGAAGTCAATTAATCTCAAATTCTTCTACTCACAAAGCTTTAGGCCCTCATATAATGTAGCAAATTCTGCCTCATTATTGGTACTTCATGGGAGTTTCATCAAGAAGGCCCAAAGGAGGACTCTCGCCTCACTTATAATAGTGCATCTAACTCCTAAGGCCCTAGGATTACCTCAAGCTCGGCCCCATCAAAATTCATCTTCAATCTACCACGTAGAGGGGCCATCCACTTGGCATTTTTCCCCTTTTCTAGAGCTATGAATAATTTTGAAGAAGTGAGTACATTATTGGGGACTTTTAACATTGTCCAAATCTTCCTGATTCTAATATCCCAATCTGTGAAATGGCATCTCCCTAGTTTATGAGCCTTGATGTTTAGATGCTCACATATGCCTATTTTGATCTTCTTTAGAACTCCTTCAATTGAGGAAGATTTTTCCTTAAAAATTTTATTGTTCCTCTCCTTCCAAATTTGCCAGACAATCATAAATGGGCTTGCCAACCAAATTCTTGACCAAATTGAGCCAAGAAATAATCAAGGCCAAATATGGAATGCATCTAACAAGTTATTTTGTAATGCACCAGACCACCCAATTCATTTTAGGACCCAAATCCGTCACTCATGTATAAAGGTGCATTAGATTAAGAGATGTTCAATCGTTTCTTTCGCTCTATGAATAGTGGGCATCGAGATGGGCTAGCTATGCTAATGGAGTTTAATCTTTCCTTATCAAAATATGTTTGTGTAGTGTAGACCAAGTGAAAGCACCTGCCTTTGGAAGAGCATTCACCCCCCAACACAAATCTACAGGCCAGGAAGGTGATGTGAGCGTGGTTCTAGATTTCATAGCCTATTTGAGCTATGTATCTCCTTGATTTCACCCCACACCATATTATTTCATCCTCTTTTGGTGTTATAATGATCTTTCTTTTTTGTAGTTCAACTTTGAGTATGTCTTTACCTACAAAGGGATGGGTGTCTCCCCAAAATCCTCCCACCGCCACTCTATCCCCAAGGGTCTGCATGAATGAATAATGTAGTCTATAACTTTATCTCCCCATATATCTTCTAATATATTTTTGCATTCCATGAGCCCTGGAAGATCCATAAGATGGTTGTAGCCATTCCAAGAATCAAACCAAAAGTTGGTAGATTTACTATTGTTTATTATCCAAGAGAGGTTATCAGTGATAATGTGTTTGCAATTCATCATGAAATTCCACATGCGTGATCCGGTCAGAGGATTTTCCAAAGTGAGGATTCATTTTGGATCATCATTATTGAGATAGTTATTATAAAAAAGTTTTAGCCATAATGTTGATGGGTTTTTAAACATTCTCCTAATTAGTTTTGCCCCTAAAGCCATGTTGTGTTCTTACATGACCCAAATCCCTATACCACCCATGTCTTTCCTTTTCCTTACAACATCCCAAGCACTTAGTGTGATTATTTTTGTCACTGAATTCTTCCAAAAGGAATCTCCTCAAAATTCCATCAAAATCTATGGAAGCATTTTTTTTTAATTCTAGATAGGACATCATATAGATTAGAATTGCTATTAGGATCACCTTTATCACTGTAATTCTACTAGCCAATGTTAATCATCTTCCCTTCCAAGCCTCTGGTTTATGTTTTCAAGCACCAATAGAATCCACCCACAATTCGATCTGAATAGCTCCCTTAAACAATGGAACCCCCAAGTACCTACTAGGTATGCTATCTATATTGTACCCTAGAAACTCTATAATTCTCCTCTAAGTTGTCCTTTTTGTATTGAAGAAATAGAATTTTGACTTTTCCTTATTTACTGATTGACTCGAACATTTGATGTAACTATCAAATGTTGCTTTAATTATAGCAACCTCATCCATTCTATAATTTCCATACAACATCATATCATTGTGAAAAGTTGATGAGTGATTGGCTCAAAGTTACGTGTAATCTGAATGCTACTCTAATTTCCCATTGCAAATTTTTTGGTGATAGCTATACTTAGTGCCTCCACCATTAAAATAAAGAGAAAAGGGGACAAAGAGTCCCCTATTTTATTGTGAATTAAGGAGTCTCAACCTTTGCAAGTTCTTGAATTTATTTATTTATTATTAATCATTTTCTTGTAATTATTTGGAAATTGTTATAATGTATTTTATTTAATAATTGTGCTCCACCAAAATGGGCCGTGGGATTTCCAAGGTGGCATTTCTACCATGTGTTAGTATCTTGTGGTGAGTTGTAAGGTGTCATCAAAAGGTTTATTTATAGTAGATTATTATGAAAGATTTTATGGTAGATTCTATGACAAATTCTTATGACGCATAAGAGCATGATTATAGGGAGTTACTAATTGTGAACTAGGAATCTTAACCAACATTATGACAGTTTATGACGTACGTCATAGGCATCTTTCTAAAGGAGGTAAATGCTATATTTTGGGTGCCTAAGTTGGTGGGTTGACTATGATAACTTATGACATCATCTTACATGTGTAAGGAATATTCTTTTAATAGTCTGGAAGCCTAAACTTAGCCTAGGCATTGGAATTTTGTGTCATGGAAATGTGGGTCGTATGGATTTTTACCATGGTATTTTTGGACCTTGTTTGGGTCAATGATAATGCCTTATGGTTGTTTTTTGGGCCCCCATGAGTCTATATATTGAGGGCTTGAGATGGAGGCATTGAGGAGAGTTTTATGTAGGGTTATGCTGTCAATTTTTCCTCCAGTGAATCAAGATGTAAATCTCCATGTTAAGGCTTTGATCTTGCAAGTGTATTGTAACATGTTTGTTGTTGCAGATTAATACATTGGTTTGATGCTTTGGAGTGTGGGGGTTTTTACCCAAAAGGGTTTTTCCCATGTATATTGGTGTCTCTTCTCTTTTGTCCATCTTTCTTATATTCTTTTTCTTTCATGTTCTTAAAGTGTTCATTTACATGTCGTTAGGCTGTCAAAATTTATTTAGATCTATAAGATACATTATATTTCCTCTAATGGTTAATATGATGGGAAATCAACTATGTCTATTCTCACTTCAAGGGCATAGTAGTATGTGCTTGCATCAAGTTATTGAATATCGGTTTAAGATAAATATAGGATATTGGAAGGTGCATGCTGGGTTCTCTTTACCTTTCAACTGGTATCAGAGCTACGGTGGTTCCGTGCTATGTTTTGGTTCCATGGTGTTTAAGGTTATGGGTATTTCTTCTGTTGTGATTTCTTAGCCTGGCAAGCTTGAGGGAATCTAAAGGAAAGAATTGGCTGATTAATAATCCTTGTTTGAGTGGAAGTTTTGTAGTTGATCTTATTTTTCAGAGTACAAGTGTTTGAAGGATGGAGAAGATGGAATATTTTGGATTTGATCATATGGTTACATTTAATATGATATTGGTCTAGAGCTCCTATTTGATAGTATGTAATAACCCTCATGCATGGTGGTTGTGTTCTTTTATTCTATGGTCGTTTGTAGCAGAGTATTCATGTTGGGTGTTTGTTCTTGACTCCTTGATCATATGGAGAAAATTAGGTTGTCATGATTACGTTTTGATGTGCTTATGTTGGGTTATTGGTTTTAGTCCATGGCATTGGAAGGAATTATATTGTTAACCTCAAATGTATGTGGTCTGTGGATTTGATCATTGGATGATTTGAAAGCTTTTGGAACAATCTAGCTCCTTTGTATGCTTGTACATGGTGGTTGTGGAGTTGGCCTACAACCAGGCCTTGAGTTCCTAAACCTCTTCTTCCTTTTGGTTGGTTGTACTTGCATGTCTTAATTTCATATTGATTTGATCTGATGGTTTTTGTAGAAATAGAAAATCTATGGTTATGCTTATTTGTGTTACTCCATTATTTTGGTTTAACTATTTTGGTGGGTTTCAGACTTGTGGGTCTTCCATATGATAAGAGTATATGGATTTGCATGTATGTCATTAACATGGTGGTTTTGTAGGTTTTACACAGTTAATCAAAACTTGTGGTTTTGTAGTTTTTTAAATAAACTATTTTTCAGATTATGAATCCCTAGGGTTATTTCTGGATGTAAGATAGTTGCAGGTTTGCATGTATTCTTGGTGCATGTTTTAAGGAGGTTATTGCAGGTTTCTTAGTGTGGAGATGTTGGTATGTGATTAGTAACTCTTCATTTCTAGAGTATTTTCTTGATGGGTTCCTTGACTATGGTTACTCATTGTAGATTTATTTTGTAAATCAGATTTGGAGTTGATCTAGTGTTTGAGTCTTGAAATCTACATGGTATCTTCTTTGTAATCTCAGTTTGTAATTTACTAATGTGATGATGAGTTTGCATGTTTCATTGTTTTGAGATCTATGAGTTATGCAGTTTTAGGGTATGCACAACTCATTGATTGAATTGGGATGACTCAGATGTGGAGTGTCTACATCCACAAGACCAATTCAATGTTTTTGCAAACTCTATTAGTTGGCCTTGCCTGTGGTCATTTGTGCATTGGTATGTTGCTTTAGAATGAGAGGATGGATGATTAAAGTGCCTGGATAGTTAGTTATTGGGACTTGTAGCATGTTTATCATGATGTCATGGATAGATGGGTTGCACAATTTAGTGTGAGCTTTTGACAATGATGGTTTTATCTTCTTGATTTGGAGATCTTGGTTCTACTTTATTCTTTTGTAATGTTGATATTGCAAGTGAAGTATTTGATTGTGTTAGAGCCAGGGATTATCTTCATTGAGAGGATGGTTATCACGATGCCTTGAATAGCCCGGTTTCATAATTTTAGTGGGATTTTTGGTAGTGATGTGGATCTATCACTTGGTGATGGATGAACATATAGAGTGGTTGAAGATGTCATGGTAAGGTTTTTTTAGTATGATTCTTGTATGCTTTGAAAGTATTTTGTCATCTTGAATTCCATTATGAGGGGATGGTTATCTTCATGTGATTGGAGATGGTTTTATGACTTGTTGGTTTTAATAAATAAACTGTATTTTAGTGATTATTTTGGTATTATGCCATAATGGACTCTTGATTCTAGATTGGAGTTTTAGCATGATGGTGCCTCTTTGACATGATATGTTCTTTGGATCATGTGATCTCCTAGAAGGAGATGCTAGATCATGATGTCATGTGTGTTCCTAGATTTTTTAGACATGTAGTGGGAGTTTTGACAATGGTCTAGTGAAGTTCTCTTTGGTTTTGAGTATTAATAATTTGCTTGAAGCTTCATGCTTTTACAGGTTATATTTGAAGTTAGCATGAATTGATTGTTGGATGCTCATGGATACTAGAGAGAATTGAGGTGAGACTAGATATCTCTTGTTGTAGGGATCATGTGTTGGAATGGTGAAATTTCAGAAGAAAGATCGAGGAGCCTTCACATGGGTATGGACACAAATTCATGTTTGAAATTGAGAGGAGATTGTTCTTGGAGAGAGTCTATGAGGCTCAATATATCTCAATGGAGCATTCTCATTTCCCACTCTCAGTTCACTCTGCAAAAAAATGATCTGATAGGTATTGCCCTGTTGTTTTAGATTCATTTTGTTTATGCTTTATGCTTTCTCATGGATATGGATCTTGAGCTATAGTTTCTAGTTTTGGAGGGTTCATTTTAGAAGTATATGGCATGGTTATCTCCTTGGGTATATGGTTTGATTTATGAGAAATTTTGGAGATGTTATTGGGCTGAATTCCTATTTATGGAATGGATTTGAGTTTGATCTTCTTTGGTTAGATAAGCTTACATCCATTTTGGTTATATGAGATATATATGTTTTGTTTGATCTAATGAGATTGAACATTTGGGTGCTGTTAAGGCTTTTCAGTTAGGGTTTTGTGAAGGAGGTCTTAGTTGGAACAACTTAGCACTTGGTGGTGTTGGTAGAAGGATGTGATATGGTTTGCAATTTCTCTTTATAGTCTCATGTTTCTTCCTAGAGTTTCTTATTCATCTAGTATGATCACTGGGTTTATGGTCATCTAGTGTTGTTGTACTTTATTGTTATTTAGTAATAGTATGTGTTCTTTTAATGTATATCATTTGAGATGTGGAGGACTTGGGGGAAGTGAAGGAGTTCAAAGGTGAGAGAATGAGAAGAAAATTGTTTATGGAAGTATGTTTTTTTTTGCAACAGGTTGGTTGAAGTTTGAAAATCATTGTGATTGTTCTTTGTATTACATGATTTGATTACTAGCCACACCTTTTATGTAAGTGCTTATTGGTACATTTTGAGTTGCTTTAGTTGGCATTGCTCATGCAATATGTTTCCTAGGATGTATGTGTATCTTTGGTAGATTGTTTTTCATTGGATTGCAATATCAAGAGTCTTCATATTTTTGCACATCAATGGATTTGGTGTATTTTGTATCATGGGAGATGATAACTTTGAGTAGGAAAGTGGATCATATAGGGATGAGAGCTGTAGTATGGGCTGGATATGTCATTTGTAGAAGGTCTATCAATGGTGGGTTTTTATTTGGATGTAAATAACTAGCTATGGTTGTTGTTCTAATTGTTCTTGAGCATTCGTGCTTGATCTTGTTTTGGAGGTGTTTGGACTTTAGAGTTCTGTTCTAGTAATGGGTTTGAAGTTGGATACATTTGTGTGTCTATGTGACATTTAGTGTTTCATCATGTTTTTGGAATCCTAATCTTTTGTTATGTTGGTGATCACTTGGAAGATGTTACAGGTGCTTCTATAAAGTTTATGAGCGTAGTAGAGTTCGGTTGAGACAATATGGTAACCTTAATGGTCCACATATTGTTTGTGTTTTTGTTTTTCTCTTACAAGGTATTTGACAAGTGGGAGAATGTTGGGAATTAAGGTGTCTCAACCATTGCAAGTTCCTGAATTTATTTATTTATTATTAATCATTTTCCTATAATTATTTGGAAACTGTTATAATGTATTTTATTTAATAATTGTGCTCCACCAATATGGGCCGTGGGATTTCCAAGGTGGCATTTTTCCATGTGTCAACATCTTGTGGTGAGTTGTAAGGTGTAATCAGAAGGTTTATTTATAGTATATTCTTATGAAATATTTTATGGAAGATACTATGACAGATTCTTATGATGTGTAAGTGCATGATTATAAGGAGTTACTAATTGTGAACCAGGAATCTTAACCAACATTATGACAGTTTTTGACATATGTCATAGGCATCTTTCTAAAGGAGGTAAATGCTAGATTTTGGGTGCCTAAGTTAGTGGGTTGACTATGACAACTTATGATAGCATCTTACATGTGTAAGGAATATTCTTTTAAGTCTGGAAGCCCAAACTTAGCCTAGGCATTGGAATTTTTTGCCATGGAAATGTGGGTCGTATGGATTTTTACCATGGTATTTTTGGACCTTGTTTGGGCCCATGGTAATGCCTTATGGTTGTTTTTTGGGCCCCCATGAGTCCATATATTGAGGGCTTGAGATGGAGGCATTGAGGAGAGTTTTATGCAGGGTTATGCTGTCAATTTTTCCTCTACAGAAGTAAGATGTAAATATCCATGTTATGACTTTGAGCCTTCAAGTGTATTGTAACATGTTTGCTGTTGCAGATTAATACATTGGTTTGATGCTTTGAAGTGTGGGTTTTTACCCAAAAGGGTTTTCCCCATGTATATTGGTGTCTCTTCTCTTTTGTCTATCTTTCTTCTATTCTTTTCCTTTCATGTTCTTAAAGTGTTGATTTACATGTTGTTATGCTTACAAAATTTATTTAGATCTATAAGCTACATTAACTTTGCTCTAATGGTTAATGTGATGGGAAATCAACTATGTTTGTTTCTGCTTCAAGGACATAGTAGTATGTGCTTGCATCAAGTTACTGTTTATCTATTTAAGTTAAATATAGGATACTCCAAAGTGCATGTTGGGTTCTCTTTTCCTTTCATGTTTGATGCCTTGGGCACTTGAACCTAAATTTCTTTACAACCCTCATTAAGAATAACCAACTTACAAGATCACAAGCCTTACTGATATTTATTTTTATTACCATACTTTTCTGATTTGCCTTCACAATGGAGTGAATGGCCTCATGAGCAATGAAAATCATGTCTGTGATGTTCCTATTAAGGGTGAAACTGCTCTATTCAAGAGAAATTAAGGTAGGAAGCAAAAAAATTAGCCTATTTTTCATCACATTGGAGATGATTTTATAAACAATGTTGCACAATGAGATGGCATGGTAATCAGAAAAAGAGGAGCAATCTAGTTTCTTGGGTATTAAAATAATTTTGGTGTTGTTTACATCCTTCAAAAATTTTCTTGATTTCCTCAAGTTCTCCACCAACCTCCACAAATCCAAGCCAATGAAGTCTCAAAATTTTTGGTAGAAGAGGGCAAGGAACCCATCCAATGCTAGAGATTTATCTAGGTACAGTTGAAAGACTGCAACCTTTACTTCATCCACCAATATTGGCGCCATTAACATCTCATTGTCATTTTATTTAACTAAATTGGGTATGTTCTCCATTAGATTGTTCATGTCTCAGGGGTCCAATAGCTCTTCCCCAGCCAATAGATTCCTAAAGAAGAGTATAACTTCATTTTGTATTTTCTCTGAACTTGTTAAAATGTGCCCATCCCTAGTAGTGATATTGTTGATTTTATTATGGTCCCCCTACACTTTAGTAGTGACAGGCTATCATAAGGTCCTAACACTTTAGTTGAAAATAAATCAGTTTTGTCGACCGGATAGTGTCCAAGGCTGTATGCAATAGGGAGTATTTTTGGACATCTCACTTAGTAACAATTTTTCTAAATTTTTGGAAAGTTTAAAATAGAACCTAAACTAGAAAGCATAAAAACTTTAAACTAGAAAGCATTTGAATTCTTAATCTAGAAAACATATAAACTAACTAAGAATCAACACTTGCATTTTAACTATGAGTTTAAAAACAAAGGCATCTAACTATTAACTAAAAACACATTTGACATTTTGAACCAATAACTAACAACAGATTTATGAATGAAGTGGATGCTATGGAAATTTCAAATGAACAAAATTTCAAAGATCATTAACTTAAAGACCACAACTTGCAGGAACACATAACAAAGCTAAACATGAAGTGACATTGATCTAAACAGAACATTCATAAAACAAAAATAATAACACCAATTCATAATAATAAAAAAAATCCCTCGAATGGCCAGCTCTTGGGAGATCCTATTATCGATTCAAATCACATTCAGTACTTCAACAATTCCAAAGTAAATTCCATTCATATTACTTCCATTGCTCAGAAAAAATTACTCAGAATAGAACTGGTGATATTCATTCATAAAGTATTACAGAACATAGCTACAGATTATCACTTCAAAAGAGATTGTCTTCATTCATAACACAACATAACATATATCCTTGTTTTGAGCAACTACATATATAAACTGTACTACTCCAAAATCTTAAATTTTAGATGGCGGATAAATTCCATTGAAGAAGTATTTAAAGAAAAACAAAATTAAAAACTAACTAGATGCCTATGAAATTAAACACATTAAAGGCTCTGAGTGGAGCCGTAAAGTCTTAAGTATGCCCAACAAAAAATAATAGAATTGCTAAGAAAGTCTATGATTATGTATGCCTAAATTTTTGGCGCCCTCAAATTCTGGTGTTCTGACTTCAACTGCTTTGAAGTCCACTTCTTCCATTAGGCCATACATGAAACCCTGCATAATTACACAGCTCTTCACACAATTATGTCAACATTAGTGGCTAATTTCAATCAATTGGAAAATAAAGATTTATACATCATTTTATCAAAAATAGATAACTATTGCTTCTAAAAATAAACAAATTGGCATGGTTAGGGTGATTGGGCAAGACAAATAGGTTATATGGCTTGTTATAAAAATGAGGTTGTTTATACCTCATCACTCTTCCCTCTCTAAGATGGAGCAAGTCCTCCTACTCTCTACTGACCATGAGCTCTTTGCCTTTCTGCATCCCTCTTTCTGTTTAGTTCATCATACTTCAAGCTGAGGTCATACATGTCCTCTGCTTCCTCATCTAAATGGATGGGATACTTATGAAAACCTTTGTTCAATTTAATCCTCATTTGCCATGTATGTTAGTCCTTGGGATCTTGCTCTGCAGTTACTAAAACTGCAGGGGGTGGCTGAAGGAGCAATGGAGGTCTATATCGCATTCCTATCCACTTGGTCTTAAGCTATTGTAGTATTTCTGTCAAAGCTTCTACTCTTTCATAGGACCATTTGAGATTGGTTGGAGAAATCATCTCCCTTTGTTTTAGATACATAGGCAGGGGAGTATATCATTCTTCATAGGCATTCCATGCTCTATCTATTAATTGTGGCCCATTAATTTTGAAATCTTTAAAGCAAATCCTAATACTTTCATTATATTTTTCTCTCATAGCTTCATAACTCTTAATCCTTTAGAATTGAGCTTTGAAGGCAAAGGGATTACAGTTAAGGTATCTCATGTGGAGCCCCACAGTTCTTTCTGCCTGAAGATACTCTCTGGTCCTATCCTTAAATTTCTTTCCTCACACAATTGACTGTTTATCTGAGGAGTTCTGTACGAACTCTTTAACTAGCTGTGTATTATGCCCCTTGAACTTTTTCATGAACTCTAGCCATCCCACCCTTTGAAACAATTCTGAAATATTACTAAGTGCCAATAATTTTTCTATGGAAGTTGGCTCTGATTTGCACTTTGCTCCTCCCATTCTATCTCCTGCTGGCAATTCTGCTGAGTGTCTACTGAATTTCGTGGCACACCAAAGTGAGAATTGTTTCAGACAAATTGATATGTAGATTAAGCGAAACTCAATCTTTATGGCCACTTGTGTTAGATTCAGGATAGACAACTAAGAGGGGGGGTGAATCAGTTGTCCAAAACTTTCTTCCAATTAAACACTTAAATCCACTTTGTAATTTAGAAGCATAATAATAAATCAATCATGGAAACATAATGCATTAAATCAAGAGTAGAAACACATTAACACATAAGACACCAAGATTTTGACGTGGAAAACCCGGTTAAGGGAAAAACCACGGGGTGACTAACCCAAGATTGTATTCTCTGTTAGAAGAATAAAAAGAACAAAATGGCACATGCCAATTAGGGCTCACTTCCCAAGCACACTGCTCACAAGAGGCTCACTGCCTACGGGAGACACACTGTCTACAGAATAATAAGTATTACATACTTGAATTGAAGAATAGCATCTTCACCATGCTTGAGTCAGTTCCATTTAAGCTCAATACTTCTGCTCTGCCTTTCGCTCCTTTCCTCTCTACCACACTCTCATCTCCACAAGATACCTTTGAAATGACTTTACAACTCCTTATTTATATCAACTTAGGGATATTCATCGAAGTCGGCATACATTACAGAGCAAATACATAAATACAACATGACTAATTACAAAAGGACTTCACGCGGATCAATACACTGTTAGCCACATAGATTTGAGACTATAATCTTCCTTTAGGAGCATGCCATTCCTCATAGAAACTCTTCAAGATCATCCACAGGATGTGTAACTCATCCGGTCGGCCTGACTTAGGAAGAACACCATCATCCAGAGGTAGTTCTTCAAATGTGAGCTCAATCTTCAATGTGGACCACCAACACAAACTGGACATAGTCCAAAGACCTCCACAAGCTTGCTTGAATCACCAAGAACATCCACACTACTTCTATTTACTGAAATCATTCTCTCCTTCATCTGGAACCTCAAGAACACAGTCTATCATCACTGTCATAATGGAATAGATGCTTGTGGACCTCCAGACCACGAACCAATTGAGTTGTTACTTCACATTGACTTCCTAAACACTCCACCAAATCCGTAGAACAGGATATTACATTTCTGGATCTCACCAGACCTATCTGTATCACTCTGTCACCTCTGAACACTTGCCAAAACTAGTTTTACTTAAGTGGCCATAACTTCTTTAGATCTTCATGTGGATCTTTGAAATATTTACTAGATCATCTTGAGACACATATCTACAAACCCTTTGATGTGCATCCTCTGATATTCATCTTATCAGGGAACTTTACCTCACTATCTTCACTGTTCTTCTCTGTTCCTGACAAGGCTAATTTTCTCAGTATTCTCAGCATACAACTCATCCAATCCTTATCATCAATGCAACAGGAGTATGTTGACATCAATGACAACACCGGTTAGGCCCATATTTGCAAAAATCTCCCCCTTTGTCATTGATGGCAACATATGATGTGAAAAACTATTTTAACCATCAAGACAAGAACTTTTTCTCACTGACACAACTCCCCCTAACAACAACAACCATTCACATGTCTTCTCTTCCTTTACTGCTCCCCCTTTGATCAGCAACCACTTGTTTTTCACATGTCTTCTCTCCCCCTTTAACACCAATGGCAAAGGGCACATACTTGCACCAATTCAAAATCATACCATCTACGCTCCTTGAGTGGCAGCTTCCCAAACATCAATCCAGACCACAATATATGACTATGAGATCCACCGGATTGATGCATATCAGTGCACCTTAATTCAGAACCGGAGGGGTAATAACCCCTAACTTCCCCCTGAGAAACTCAAAAGAGTCCTTAGGAAGAGGTTAAGTAAAAATATCTGCAATCTGATCCTTGGAAGGTACAAACTCCAATCTGACTTCATTCTTGTTCACTTGCTCTCTCAAAAAGTGAAACTTGATGGATATATGTTTAGTCTTTGAATGTAACACTGGATTCTTAGATATATTTATTACACTTGAATTATCACAGAAGATTGTGATAGGCTCCTCATACTCCACTCTGATGTCTCTTAGCATTTGCTTCATGCACAAAACTTGAGTACAATTACCTGCTGCTGCAATATATTTTGCTTCTGTAGTGGATAGAGATATTGCCTCTTATTTCTTGCTCAGCCAAGAAACTAATCTCTTCCCCAAAAAGAATGCTCCACCACTGGTACTCTTCTGGTCATCCACATCTCTTGCCCAATCCGCATCTGTATATGCATGAAGAGAGAAATCATGATCTCTAGGATACCATAGACCATACTCAACTGTCCCTTTCAGATATCTAAAAATCCTCTTGATTTCTATTACATGAGATTCTCTAGGATCAGCTTGGAATCTAGCAACAAGACCAACAACATTCATAATGTCAGGTCTAGTTTGAGTGAGATACAACAATCCTCCAATCATTGACCTGTACTTTTTCTGATCAGCCTTGGGAGAATCATCATCTTTGCTCAACTTACATCTAGTTGCCATGGGAGTACTCATTGGCTTTGAGTCTTCCATCCCAAATTTCTTCAACAATTGTTTCACATATTTGGTCTGAGAAATGAAGATTCCTTTCTTTGTTTGAGTGACTTGTAGACCCAAGAAGAAATTCATTTCCCCAAACATGGACATCTCAAATTCACTTTTCATTTAATTTGCAAAAGTCTTGCACATACTATCTCTTCCTCCAAAAATTATATCATCAACAAACACTTCAACAATCAAGATATTTTCATGATCAATTTTGAAGTACAAATTACTATCAGTAGTACCTTTGTTGAAACCAATCTTCAAAAGATGCTTATCCAATCTGTCATACCAGGCTCTTGGGGCTTGCTTTAGTCCATACAGAGCTTTCTTCAGCTTTCAGACCATATCACCATGATCAGACAATTGAAATCCATCTGGTTGCTCAATGTATACTTCTTCTTCCAAGTCACCATTTAGGAAGGGAGATTTGACATCCATCTAATATACTTTGAAATCCTTGAAGGTAGCAAAAGCAAGAAATAATCTAACTGCTTCAATTCTTTCCATCAGAGCAAAAGTTTCTTCAAAATCAACTCCTTCTACTTGGGAGTAACCCTTGCAGACCAATCTGGCTTTGTTTCTGACTACTTCACCATCTTCATTTAGTTTGTTTCGGAAGACCCATTTGGTTCCAATCACATTCTTGTTTTTAGGTCTGGGAACAAGATCCCAAGTGTGATTTTTCTCAATTTGCATCAGCTCTTCCTCTATTGCTTTAGTCCAGTTTTCATCATTGCAAGCTTCATTCACTGTCTTAGGTTCAATCTTTGAAATCAGACAATACTCTTTTGAATCTAGAGCAATCCTTCTTCTTGTTTGCACACCTTTGCTTTTATTTCTTATGATCTGATCTTCAGAGTGATTCAGTCTTACATACCTGGGAACTTTGGGAGTTTCTTACACTTCTGAATCTTGAACAGGTTCATTCAAACTTATCTCTTCTTCCTGATTTACCAGATCAGTCTGAATCTGAATCTCAGAAGGGGCTTGGAAAACATCATTCTAATCATCTTCATCACATTCATAAAACCTTGAGGGTTTTTCAATCCCTTCATCAACCTTCACATTTGTACTTTCTATAATCTTCCTCAATCTCTTGTTATAACACCGGTATGCTTTGCTTTGAGTAGAATAACCCAAGAAAATTCCTTCATCACTTCTAGCATCAAATTTGCCTAAATCTTCATCTCTCTTAATGTAACATTTGCTACCAAAAACTCTGAAATACCTCACAGTGGGAACGATGCCAAACCAAAATTCATAAGGAGTCTTACCGGTATTGTTTCTGATTTAAACTCGATTGAGATTGTAGATTGCAGTGCTAACAACTTCTCTCTAGTAGATCTGAGGAACATTTGCTTCCACCATCATGGTTCTAGATGCCTCCTGGATGGTCCAGTTCTTTCTCTCCACTACTCCATTTTGCTGTGGAGTCCTAGGAGCAGATAACTGTCTTTTTATTCCATGTTTCTGACAGAATTCTATGAACTCACCGGATGTGAATTCTCCACCTCTATTAGATCTCAGACATTTTAATTTTAATCTGGTTTCATTCTCTACCATAGCCTTGAATATTTTGAATTTATCAAGAGCTTCTAATTTCTCTTTTAGAAAAGTCACCCACATCATCCGGGAGTAGTCATCAATCAATAGCATGAAGTATCTATCACCTTGCAGACTTCTGATTCTTGCCAGACCACATAAATCAGTATGAACTACGTCCAATAATCTGGTAGAAGACTATTCCTTACTTTTGAATGTGACTCTGCTTTGCTTGCCCAACTAAGATTCTTTGCACAAGCTATTAGTAGGTTTCATAAGTCTTGGAAGATCTCTTACAGCCTGAGTGTTGCTTATCTTGATGATATCATCAAAATTCACATGACACATTCTCCTATGCCATAACCAACTCTGATCAATTTGAACAAATAAGCAACTTTTACCAGTACCAACCAAGTGGAAGATGTTACCTTTAGTTTGAGTACTGGGTGCAATCTCTGTTATAGAACTTTCAAAGATCTTGCATTTTGTATTTTTGAATCAGAGATCATAGCCTTTATCTACCAACTGTCCAACATTGAGAAGATTGTGCTTCAGGCCTTGAACATACAGTACATTACTGGTTTGGTTATTTCCATCAAAAGAAATAGTTCCTCTACCCTTGATTCTTCCAGTAGAATTATCACCAAATTTTACCACTCCTCCTTCATACCTTTCCAAATCTATGAAGTTATTTTTGTCACCTGTCATATGGTGAGAGCATCCACTATCAATGACCCAATCATCCTTTTCCTCAACTTGGGCAACCAGAGTTCTTTCAACAATTTTATGATTGACAAATTCAGAGGGCATTGGATCTTCTTCCTTGATGGCAATAAACATCCAGTCACTTCCAGATTTGTTTCCTGTCTCTGATTCATCATCTGTTACTCCTTCATTATCATCATCTTCATGAACATAGTAACAATTCTTCTGGAACCTTGATCTGTTAGGATTTGGCCTTGAAAATCTTTCTGGACACCTTGAGGCAAAATGACCAATCTTATTGCAGTTAAAACATTTAAAAGACAATTTCCCTTCATACTTACCGGATCCTCTTGGCAGCCTTTTTGCAATAAGGGCTTCAAGTTGAGCAGCTTTTGCTTCATCTTCTTCTAGGTCTTTTCTTGCTTTCTCATACCATGATAATTTCTTTGAGGAGTTTTCTGCTAGATCAAACTTTTGTTTTCCTTTAACAGAGGCACTAGCTTTGAATGTAGATTCAGTCTTGGGGGGGCATCTCGAAACTTAGTCAATTCAAATGCAGCCAATTTACCAACCAATTGATCTCTTGTGATACCTGAAATAGATCTAAATTCTTCAATAGCAACAACCTTGTACTTGTAAGAATCAGGAAGGGATCTAAGTGTTGGCAAGAGACACTATATGGATTCATGAATGTTGTCATTGATGGCAACAAAGTTCATCCCACACATTCGCAGGACATGGTGTGTCTCTACCGGAAGTCAGAATGAAGAATGTGGTGGTCCGGTAAACAAGAACAAAGCATGTGGCAAGGTCCGACAGATAGGTCCGGATCTCTCAGAGGAAGCATCTTGGTGAAGTGTGGATTTGGGGAAGTAAAGAGTACTACCTTGAGTGATAGATTCCAAGGTTTTAGCCTTCGGTGATAGATGAGGTAAAAGATATGAATACTTGAGTACCGGGTTCCTGAGTGATAGTGTGAACAGAGGAAGAACTGACTGATTGAACATTAGACTATTTTTCGGATGCGTTTCTGATGGTGGTAAAGGTTATGAAGACATGAATTATGTTTGGCTGACATGATTAATGATTTCTACAAGTATATGCTTGATCCGCATTACTTGATGTGCAAGGATTCAGCCGACAGAACAAAGTTTGTGAGAAGATTGACTGTTCTGGGTGCCGACTAGAAAGATAATGAAATCACTTGTGCGGATATATATATATAGGATGGATTTAGTTGTGAGGAGTGGTGTGGTTACATGTGATATGCGAATAAAAGTAGAGCAGAGCAAAAATAGTAAGGAAGGTCCGGTATGTGAAAGGAAAGTAGCATAAGAGAAGAGGAAAGATGAAGTGCAGCAGATCAGTGTACTGAGCCTAACCGGAACTGAACTCCAGCATATGTGGATGCTACCAATCAGTTCAAGTATTGTATAACACTCTTTTGTAGACAGTGTGTCTCTTGTAGGTAGTGTGCCTCCTTGTGAGCAGTGTGCTTGGGCAGTGAGCCCTAATTGGCAAGTGTCATTTTGTAATTCCTTATTCTTCTAACAGAGAATAATCTTTGGGTTAATCACCTCGTGGTTTTCTCCCTTAATAGGGTTTCTACGTCAAAAATATTGTGTCATGTGTATCTCCATTTCATGGTTATGTTTGCTTGTTTGAATTAATGCTGCATTAATTAATAAGAGAGTTCAGAAAGAAGAAACAATTTGGATAACTGATTCACCCTCCCTCTCAGTTATCAACAATTGGTATCAGAGCTAAGTTCCTCCTAACAGAGCCTAACAGCTTCAGGAAGATCTGGGAGTTCAAATGGATGCATATGGTTTAAGGGAGCAACTCAAGACTGCCCTTGATGATCTTGAACAGTCAAACTCTGAAGTCAATGAATTAAAGGAAAGACTCAAACAGGCTAATGATTTCATGAGAGAACTAAAAGACAAATTAAGTCTTTCTATGAAGAAGAGAAAGGAGCTGCTTCAACAATTGGCAAGACAAGGTGAAGCAAATAATGCAAATGAAGAGCTGAAGGAAAAAACTGAGTTGTGTGAAAAGTTATCAAAAGAAATCATTATGGTAAGACATGAAATGGAATCAGGAGTCATGAAGTTTACCCAAGAAGTTGAAGAGAAAAGAAAAACTGAAGATAATCTAAGACAATCTCTCAAGGAGAAATTAGAAGATTGCCACCAGATGGATAGAATTATCAGACATCTTGAATCTGATCTTGAAGATGCTAAAGATAATGAAGAAAAACTTGAGGATCAAATTGTCTCTCTAAAAAGGGATCTTCAAACAACAAATGAGTATAAAGAGAAACTCAAGATAAGTTCTGCTCAACTTGATGTTCTTCTTGGAAGTCAAAAGAAAGTAGATGACAAGTGTGGTTTGGGATATGAGAAAGGAGAAATCTACGAATCCGGTCAGAAGAATTTTGGATCAGAAAATCTAAGGATCAAGCCTAGAAGACCTCCGGTAAGACAACCTAATGCTCAAAGATATCCATATTTCAATGGATACTGCCACAACTGCAATCACTTTGGTCACAAAGCTAATCAGTGCAGAAAGAGAATGAATCAGACTAATTCATCCTTCTCCCGATAGTGTTTTAACTGCAAAAGGTATGGTCACAAATCTCATGAATGCAGAATTATGCAAATGAACAAATCATTCAATGGTAGATGCTTTGCATGCAATAGAATAGGTCATATGGCTAATCAATGCAGATCAAGAGGATATCTATCTAATATGCAAAGAAATGTTGTTTGTCAAATTTGCAATAGATCCAGTCATATTACAAAATTCTGTAGAAGCAAGAATCAGGACAAAAGAGGTCTGGTATATCATAGATAGAATCAAGATAAGGGGAAACAAAAGGTGAATGCGGATGAAGTTAAAAGTGAGATGAACAAGATTTGGGTAAAGAAGAGTACAGAGAATGTAGAGGATGGATCCGCACCAGACTCTGGTGCTGATATTCCTTTCAAAAATTAAGAGATGAGCTCTGGCTCAGGGGGAGACACAAGAAAAACTTGTTCCCCCAGCCAGTCAATTAGTGCCAGAACTGGCACAAGAAGAGTTGCGGATTGAAGGAGTCATAAGGGATATATTCAAACAAACTTTGGCTAAGATTTGGAAGATCCGCAAGATGTTTAAAGATCAGGGTTGATCCGGTTCTTCAAATCACCCGAATAAGGGAAACCAGAATAATGTAGGTCGAGCATTTATTGCAATCTGATATTAGGGCTTGCGGAGCAATATAAGGGTTTTTCATTAATCACTCATTCATTCTGCACTTAAGAAGAAATGAAAAGCAGAGCTCTGCAACAAAATTCCTCAAGTTTATCAAAGATCACTTGCAGAAGTCATTACTTCCAGAGATCAATCCAACCAACTCCGTGAAACCGATAGGCGCAAAAGGTATTTTCTGTTTTCAAATATCTCACTGCAAATCTCTTAATAATGGGTACTCTGAATATTGTAAATATTTCTGATAGACCTCACCCTACATTTAAGAAACATCCATACAAATCCTTGGAGGTAGACCCCCTAGGTGCATTTTCCAGTGTTCCGCATGGTGTTTTGCACACCAAAGATATTAGGGTTTATATACATGCAAATGTTGAAGAGTTTGGGGAATTCAAACTAAGAGATATCTATCACAAACAATTGTTAGATGATTCATTTGAGCTCAAACCCCAATACATAGGCCTCCGGAACAAGCACTTTGCACAATACATACATTTGCCCTATTTTACGGAGGATGAATGGGTTAGGTACATTTTAAGCAGAATACATGATAATTTCATGTGGTTAAATGGACCATTCAAGATCACTAAAGATGCCATCAGGGCAGTTACCGGACTACACTCATCCGGTGGGATTCCTATTCTTAAATCTGTAAAGAACCAAATTGTGAGTGAGGCTACCAGATCTAAGTTTGACAAAAGAGCAATGACAGTAGATGACATCACTGATTCGGATGCCAAGTTTGCTTCCATGATCATTGGGTATAAAATATATCATTCTAGCAGGGAAAATTTTGTACCTGGAACTGCCATCTACACTGCATATGAAATGCTAGGAAAGGATGCAAACTATGATCTTTGCCAGCTTCTCTTGAACCAACTCATGGAGAATCTGCAGAAAATAAAGAAAGATAAAAGAATTCATTCAAGTATGGTGGATTGATATTGTGCTTATTCTTCTACTTTATGAATGAGCTTCCCGGATCTAATGGCTGGGTATGGGAGAATGATAGACCGATAGCTATCCAAATCAGAGATTATTTACATGGACTTGGTGACAACAAAGCTCAAAATATAGCTCTGTGGGGATATTTCAAGAACTTTTAGAACATGATGCAAGCAAGAGAAAGGATTCCCCAGTCTCTTGTTGAGAAATACAAAGACACAATTTGCTTTATGGTAGAGACTGATCAGTGCCTAATGGAGGTAGTAGAACCAAGAACTGTATGGATCATGCCCATGGGGTATGAGGTTGATGAACAAATTGTGGAGCTGCATGTTCAACACATGCTAAGTTAGCCTAAGGATCCAAAAGCAGAAAGGTTTGGAACCTTTGAGGAGCTGAGTATAAAAATTCATGTTGAACTTAGAGAACCAGAGATCAAGAGGAAGGTGAGAAAAGAAGTAGAAAATATTGCCCAAGGCCTTGGCATCTCAAAGGAGGCACTTGATGCCCACAAGAAAAGGATGGAAAGGGCTGAGGAAGAGAAGAAAGAGGTAGAAAAGAAAAGCAAGGAAAGTGCTCTAGTAGAAACCTCCACTCAGACCAGATCATCAAAGAGATCTGCACCTGTCACAGCCAAAAGCTCAAGAACATCAAAACCGAAAGTCCAGGCATCTGGCAAAAGAGAGAAAAGATCAAAGACAAAAGCCACAAGGGCTTATGCAAGTCAAAGAGATGAAGAGGAAACCGAATCAGATGAGGGGGTAAAGGAAATAAAGAAGCAGAAGAAGAAAGGATCCAGTAAACCCTCCACAGGCCAAGACAAGGAAGAAATGGTAGAGGAATTTGTTGAAAAGCCCACTCTGTCTCTAGAAAGTGTAATCAAATCAGTCACTGTGGCTGGAAACCTTCAACTAATGGCCGAATTCTATGATGATTACAATGAGGCTGACCAAAAGATCCTGCAAGAAGCTACAATCAGGTATCTGAACATATACAATAAGGCTTTCATTGAAATTATATCTCTAATTCCTAAGAGCCTAGAAAAGGAGTTAGAAATGAGAAAGAACAATGCCACGGCAAAAGACATTGAGATCTGGGAATAGATAGCTATTCAGCTATATCCCTCAATCGATCCCAAAATAATGGATATGATATTCAAGGATTGCAAGGATGAGTTCAAGAGCAAAGCAAGGATGAATCAGCTCATGCTTGGTGAGACTGACAAGGTAGCCAAGGACACTAAAGAGATTCTCCGGAAAGCCTTCAAAAGATTTAATCTTCCTATTATAGAGGACTTGGGTACTGATCCCTCAACCACAAGTGTTGCAGAAGAAACTACTGAGAAAATGACAGAAGAGGTGGGCCCTGAACAGACTAACATTTCTCCTCTAGTTTCCCCTATAGTCTCCGGATCTAAAGGAGAAGAAAAATCACAGGAGAAAGAAGCAGAGGTAAAAGAAAAAGAAGATAACAGTGCTAAGCTTGCAGAAGGAGAGAAGACCTCAACATAAAAGACCACAACTACTAGTTGTTAGAATGTAGAAGGAGAGAAAACTCAAAAGGACAGCTCCAAGATTGCAGAAGAGAAGAAACATCTGTCTCCAGCAAGAGACACTGCACAAACTGTCCAAGAATTCCTGAACAAAGAAACAATGGAGATTGATGAACTGGAGCTTCTACAAGGTCCATTCAATTTTGATTCTCTTTCTCTGGTACAAACTATGAAGATAGCTTCATTCGCTAATGCAAAAGTGAAAGAAAAACTCCTAAAGTCTCATATGGAAGACTGTGAGTTGATAGAAGCTGCTTCCGGAGTGCTTGAAAAGATTATGCCATCGGTTCAGAAAGATCCCACAGCCTCCACTTCCGGTAATCTCAAAACTCTAGTCAGCAGTGATAATACACATTTTGATTCACTAGAGAAGTTAGAAGAAGATAAGGTCTGGAAGGAATTTCTTGCAAAAAGATTATCAGAGGTACAAGGTTTGATAAGTAACGATAGGAGAAATATGAGTATAGGGATAAAGAGCTTAGAAAATGCTCTTATAGATGGCGGAAAAATATACAAATTTTGTATTTCATGGTCCAAAGTAACAGTAGAGATTGAGAAGAAAATAAAAGAGCAAGAGGATAAACTACTAAGTTTGTCTCAAAGTTTTGATCCTCTCTCTTCCTCCATAGTCAATCAAGAGTGTCAGACTATTGCAATCACAACTGCAATAAAGAATTTTGAGAAGGAAAGGAAGAACATGATCAGCCGGATGGGTGAACTTAGGAGGATCATTGTCCCTAAGTTAGAGGCCATGCATGAGGCCATAAGTGAAGCTCAAATCATAGCCTAGACAAATGATCCAATAGACCTAAAAAGGGCAGATGCGTTTGCATTCCTGTTGAGCGGTCATATCTCACTTTTGGACAGAATGAAGCAAAGTTGGGCTACAAAATTTATTCAATTGAAGACATACTTAAGTATATGTAAGTATGCCATACGTATATACTTATGCGGCTAAGTATAGTAAATTTTTTGAAAATTTTGGTGTACGGACCCTACCCTTTGCCATTGATGTCAAAGGGGGAGTGAAGAGCAGTGAAAAATGAGGAATCCAACTAAGAGAGAGCTCTGGAAAATGTATATAAAAATAGAGCATCAGCCAAGGGGGAGCATAGTGTAAACACCTAGTCATTTTTCACTAAGTGTTGCCATCAATGCCAAAGGGGGAGATTGTTGGCAAGAGACACTATATGGATTCATGAATGTTGTCATTGATGGCAACAAAGTTCATCCCACACATCCGTAGGACATGGTGTGTCTCTACCAGAAGTCAGAATGAAGAATGTGGTGGTCCGGTAAACAAGAATAGAGCATGTGGCAAGGTCCGACAGACAGGTTTGGATCTCTCAGAGGAAGTATCTTGGTGAAGTACAGATTTGGGGAAGTAAAGAGTACTACCTTGAGTGATAGATTCCAAGGTTTTAGCCTCCGGTGATAGATGAGGTAAAAGATATGGATGCTTGAGTACCAGGTTCCTGAGTGACAGTGTGAACAGAGGAAGAACTGACTGATTGAACATCAGACTATTTTCCAGATGCATTTTTGATGGTGGTAAAGGTTATGAAGACATGAATTATGTTTGGCCGACATGATTAATGATTTCTACAAGTATATGCTTGATCCTTATTACTTGATGTGCAAGGATTCAGCCGACAGAACAGAGTTTGTGAGAAGATTGACTGTTCCGGGTGCCGACTAGAAAGATAATGAAATCACTTGTGCAGATATATATATATAAGATGGATTTAGTTGTGAGAAGTGGTGTGGTTACATGTGATATGCGAATAAAAGTAGAGCATAGCAGAAACAGTAAGGAAGGTCTGGTATGTGAAAGGAAAGCAACATAAGAGAAGAGGAAAGATGAAGTGCAGCAGATCAGTGTACTGAGCCTAACCGGAACTGAACTCCAGCATATGTGGATGCTACCAATCAGTTCAAGTATTGTATAACACTCTTTTGTAGACAGTGTGTCTCTTGTAGGCAGTGTGCCTCCTTGTGAGCAGTGTGCTCAGGCAGTGAGCCCTAATTGGCAAGTGCCATTTTGTAATTCTTATTCTTCTAACAGAGAATAATCTTTGGGTTAATCACCCCGTGGTTTTCTCCCTTAATAGGGTTTCCATGTCAAAAATATTGTGTCATGTGTATCTCCATTTCATGATTATGTTTGCTTGTTTGAATTAATGCTGCATTAATTAATAAGAAAGTTCAAAAAGAAGAAACAATTTGGATAACTGATTCACCCCCCCTTCTCAGTTATCAACACTGAGAACTTTGCCAACAATCTCATCTTCATCCAAGACTCCACTAGCACATCTAATGCCACAAACAAGCTCATTTACTCTTGGCATAAATGTAGTGATATTTTCATCTTCTCTCATCTTCAGATTTTTGAATTTTCCTTTCAGAATTTGTAGCTTGGCACATTTAACATACTTGTCTCCTTCATGCAGAAGTTCCAGTTTTTCCCAAATCTCAGAAGCAGTTTGTAGGTCAACAACATTTGTTAGCTCTAAATCAGACAAGGCACTTAGAAGAGCTTCTTTAGTCTACAGATTATTTTTAGCATCTCTGATTTCATCTACGGTTCTCGGACCATTCTGTGGAGGAGTATACTTCTTTGAAGCCATGATCCAATGCTACATTCCCATACATTGTAAGTGACATTCCATGCGACTTTTCCAAAGAGTGAAATTGGTTCCATCAAACCTCAGACTATCCTTCTTGTAGGATGACATCCTAGATCTCATCAAGTGGTTAAGCTCTTTTAGAGGAACTTAGCTCTGATACCAATTGTTAGATTCAAGACAGACAACTAAGAGGGGGGGTGAGTTAGTTGTCCAAAAATTTCTTCCAATTAAATGCTTAAATCCACTTTGTAATTTAACAGCATAATAATAAATCAATCATGGAAACATAATGCATTAGATCAAGAGCAGAAACACATTAACACATAAGACACCAAGATTTTGACGTGGAAAACCTGGTTAAGGGAAAAACCACGGGGTGACTAACCCAAGATAGTATTCTTTATTAGAAGAATAAAAAGAACAAAATGGCACATGCCAATTAGGGCTCACTTCCCGAGCACACTGCTCACAAGAGGCTCACTGCCTACGGGAGACAGTCTACAGAATAATAAGTATTACATACTTGAACTGAAGAATAGCATCTACACCATGCTTGAGTCAGTTCCATTTAAGCTCAATACTTCCGCTCTGCCTTTCGCTCCTTTCCTCTCTACCACACTCTCATCTCCACAAGATACCTTTGAAATGACTTTACAACTCCTTATTTATATCAACTTAGGGATATTCATCCAAGTCAGCATATATTACAGAGCAAATACATAAATACAACATGACTAATTATAAAAGGACTTCACGCGGATCAATACACTGTCAGCCACACAGATTTGAGACTATAATCTTCCTTTAGGAGCACGCCATTCCTCACAGAAACTCATCAAGATCATCCGTAGGATGTGTAACTCATCTGGTCAGCCTGACTTAGGAAGAACACCATCATCCGGAGGTAGTTCTTCAAATGTGAGCTCAATCTTCAATGCGGACCACCAACACAAACTGGACACAGTCCAAAGATCTCCACAAGCTTGCCTGAATCACCAAGAACATCCACACTACTTCTGTTTACTAAAATCATTCTCTCCTTCATTCGAAACCTCAAGAACACAGTCTGTCATCACTGTCATAATGGAATAGATGCTTGCGGACCTCCAGACCACGAACCAATTGAGTTGTTACTTCACATTGACTTTCTAAACACTCCACCAAATCCGTAGAATAGGATAATACATTTCTGGATCTCACCGGACCTATCTGTATCACTCTGTCACCTCTGAACACTTGCCAGAACCAGTTTTACTTAAGTGGCCATAACTTCTTTAGATCTTCATGCAGATCTCTGAAATCTTTACTAGATCATCTTGAGACACATATCTATAAACCCTTTGGTGCACATCCTCTGATATTCATCTTATCAGGGAACTTTACCTCACCATCTTCACTGTTCTACTCTGTTCCTGACAGGGCTAATTTTCTCAGTATCCTCAGCATACAACTCATCCAATCCTTATGATCAATGCAATAGGAGTATGTTGACATCAATGACAACACCAGGTAGGCCCATATTTGCAAAACTTGTACTTTAATAATGTTGATAAGACATAGATGGTGCAGTCACGGTAGGAGGGTTCATAGAATGAACTGTCTAGACCATGTAGCAAGAGTAAACACAATAGAAAAAACTCAAAGATATAGAACAAATGCAAATTCAGTCATTTAGTATATCATAGAATTCAAATACAATCTAGCTGGTGTCATGCGGGCTTACAAATTAGGGCTCACAGGCCTAGTTACAAAATATCTGAAATTGCACAAGATATAGCTTTGAAGCTCCTTTGTAAGAATCCAAAACTATGAACTTATGCTAATCATCACAACTACTTTCCTAGGCATCTATTAAAACTATATATATCATCTCCAGAACATAAGATTCCTCCGCGTTGGCCAAGGAAGATCAAAAACTCCAATGAAGAGCTGTAACGTGTGTACATGGATAGGTCAGACCTAAATGAATAGAACTCCTCCGCAAATGAATGGAATGAAGTGCGGATCTCAGGGAATGTCAGCCACGAACTAAAGATCATTGAATGATGCACAATTAGGCTTCATAAGTCGAGCAATGCTCCGCAAGTCTTCTCCATTAGCTGATTGTTTGAGACTGTCAAGATGCTCTGTTATGAGAAAATAGTTGATCTTCTAATAGCGATAAATTTATGGTAACTGATCCAAATGCTTTGAGATTCAGATATGTTGTAGATGAATGAATCAAGATGCTAAGTCCAGCTCCACAAGATCTAAAACAGAACTGCGGTAGAATGCAGACCAAAATATAGAAACTGCTACTGACTAAACTGCTTGAACTAAACTGGAAAAGGAAAAGAAACAAACTAAACTGCAAACAAAATGAAATGCAAATGTTTTTGGTTGATGCAAGATTACTCTTAAACAAGGGATGCTCCTACATCAGACATCTGGGGTTATTGAAAAAGTGAGTCCCTCACTTTGGTGGGGCTAGGGGAAAACCAAGACGGTCTACCTCAACCTAAGAATTCCATGATGAATCTTCTTCTGGGCTGCCTTTCCACTTTACAAGATATTCTTTGTATTATCTTCCTCTGGTGCTACATCCAACTCTACTATCCAAAATGTCTTCAATCTGCTCTGGTGCTTGTTGTGGTAACTGCTTCTTCAAGTCTTCTACCATGCTGTCACTGAACTCTGCTTCATGATACTGATATAGGTCTGCAATGTTGAAAATAGGTGATATGCCCAATGTCTCTAGTAGTTCTACTTCATATGCATTTCCTGAATCAAATTTCCTGAGTATCCTACAAGGTCCAAATTTCTTCATCTTCAATTTGTTATATGTTCCAACTAGAAATCTTTTTTTTCTCAAGTATACCATCACTTCATCTCCAACTTCAAATTCCTTATGTCTTCTCTTCTCATCTGCTTGTTCCTTATATTTGCTGTTCATATCCTCCAAATGCTTCTTAACCTGATTATGCACTGTCCTCATGTGATCTTCAAATTCTTCTGCTTCTGCACTTCTCTTTTCTATCATACCCATATCTCTCAATTCTACAACTCCTCTAGGATTCACTCTGGTAACAATCTCAAAAGGTGTTCTTCCAGTACTCCTATTCACTAAATTATTGTATGCAAACTATGCTTGTGAAAGAATCAAATCCCAACTTCTTGTCTTCTCTCCAACCAAACATCTCAACAAGTTTCCCAAACTCCTATTTACTACCTTTGTCTGTCCATCAGTCTATGGATGAAATGCTAAACTAAACTTCAAATCTGTCTTCATCTTCTTCCAAAGTGTCTTCCAAAAATATCTAAGAAATATAGAATCTCTGTCTGAAATTATGCTCTTAGGTAAATCATGTAATCTCACAATCTCCTTGAAAAATAGGTCAGCTACATGCACTACAATACTTGTCTTCTTACAAGGTATAAAATGTGCCATCTTCAAAAATCTGTCTACCACTACAAATATAGAATCATGTCCCCTCTGTGTCTTAGGCAATCCCATCATGAAATCCATGCATATGTCTTCCCAAGGTCTCTCCGGTACTGTCAAAGGTTTATACAATCCAGTATTCTGACTACTCCCTTTTGCAACTTGACAAATTCTACAACTCTGCACAAATTTCCTAACATCCTTATGTATTTGAGTCCAAAAGTAATTTTCACTCACCAAAGCCACTATCTTGTCAATGCCAAAATGTCATACCAATCCTCCACTATGTTTCTCCTTGATCAAATTGTCTCTCATTGAAATTCTAGGTATGCACAACTGACTTCCTCTGAACAACATATCTTCCTGAATGAAATAATCCAACCACTTACTCCTATCTATCACAACAGGTTCCTTACATGCTTTCCAAGGTTTTGCAAAATTAGTGTCTCCTTCATACACGTTCTTTAGTTCATCAAAACCTATCACTTCAACTCTCATATATGTCAACAAGTTTCTTCTCCTACTCAATGCATCAACAACTTTGTTTGATTTGCCACTCCTATGCTTCAACACAAAAGTATAACTCTGCATGAACTCTACCCATATCATATGTCTCTGATTCAACTTACCTTGACTGTTCAAATATTGCAAAGCTTGATGATCTGAATACAACACAAATTCCTTAGGAAACAAATAATGTCTCCACTTCTTCAGGGATTGAATTATAGCATAGAACTCTTGATCATAAATTGAATATCTCCTCCTTGCATTAATTAACTTCTCACTAAAATATGCTATAGGTCTACCTTCTTAACTTAATACTACTCCAATTGCATTTCCACTTGCATCACAATCTACTTGAAATACCTTAGTGAAATATGGTAATGCTAAAATAGGTTGCTCTGTCACCTTCTACTTCAACAATTCAAAACTTTTATCTGCTCCTAATGTCCACTTAAAGTCTTTCTTGTCACCTCTCATTGTCTCTATCATAGGGTTAAAAACTAAACTAAAATTTCTAATGAACTTCCGGTAGAAACTAGCCAATCCATGAAATGATCTAGCCTCTCCAATGCTCTCCAGTGTAGGCCATTCAACAATTGCTCTTACTTTCTTAGGGTCCATCTTCAATCCTTTCGCAAAAATCACAAATCCCAATTACACTAATTCTTCCTTCTTGATGTTTGTCAGCAATTTCTCTTCTCTTATTCTCTACAAAACTTGTCTAATATGCCATAAATGTTCTTTTATCTTATTGAAAATTAGAATATCATCCAAGTATACAATAACAAACTTACCCAAGAATTTCTTCAGAACTTCATTCATCAACCTCATGAAAGTACTAGGTGCATTTGTCAATCCAAAAGGCATCACTAACCACTCATGCAATCTTTCATTTGTCTTAAAAGTAGTCTTCCATTCATCTCCTTCTCTGATTATGATTTGACGGTATCCACTCTTCAAATCTATCTTTGTGAAATATTTTGCTCCACTCAAACAATCCATGATATCATCCATCCTAGGTAAAGGAAATCTATACTTAACTGTGATCTTGTTTATTCCTCTAGAGTTAGCACACATTCTCCATTCTCCATCCTTCTTAGGTGCTAATACTACAGGTACTGCACAAGGACTCAGACTTTCTCTGATCAAACCTTTCCTCAACAACTCTTGTATCTGTCTATTCAGTTCTTCATTCTCTGTCAGTGTCATTCTATGTACTGCTTTGTTAAGCAAACTAGCTCCCGGTATAAGATCCATGTAATGAGTGATGCTCTTGATTAGTGGCAATCCTTCAGGTACATTGTCTGATATGATGTCTTCATAATCTGTCATCAACTCTCTTATCTCCTCCGATTGTGATTCTTCAGTCTCCTTCTTCAATGTTTTAGGCTTCTTAGGAATTAAAGCATAACACATATTCTCATGTCTCAAACCATCCAATTTTTTTTTTCCATCTACCAAACAGATTCTAGTATTCCCACATACTCCACTCTTAGGATCATCTTCCAAAGGAATCAAAGTAATTCTCTTCCCATTTGATGTTATAGTGTATGTATTCTTTCTCCCATCATGTATAGCTTTTCTATCATATTGTTAAGGTATACCCAACAAAATATGACATACATCCATAGGCATAATATCACACATGACTTCATCACGATAAGATCCAATATCAAATTTCACCAAACATTGTTCACTCACCAGTACCTTATGATCATCCTGAATCCATTCTATATGATAGGCCTTAGGGTGTTTCAATCTTTCCAACTTCAGCTATGTCACCATCTCCTCTGAAACTAGGTTATCTAAACTACCATTATCAATTACAACTTTACAACATTTACCTCCTAATTTGCATCTTGTTCTAAACAAACTCTTCCTTTGCGATGGTTCTTGAGTTGTCTATGCTTAAAATAGTGCTCTCCTAATCACCAGTGATTCTCCTTTATCTGATTTACCAACTGAACTCAGTGATCCAACGGGTTCTTCTTCAACATAGGCTGCTCTTCCACCGTTCTCTGTTCTCTTGCTTGTACTCCCTTGACTACATTCAAATGTTCTATGTCCTTCACCTCCACACTTAAAACAAGTGCCTCTAAATGTTCTCTTATCAAATCCTCTTCCTTCTCTTTTGTATTCTTCATTTTGGTATGCACTAGGGTTTCCTCTTTGGTAAACATTTCTGTCATCTCTCTAATATGCACTATTATCTCTGTCCTCCTTCTTGAATGTGTTGTCAAACTTGTTCTACTCTGGATGTGATCTATCTCCTCTAGAAAATGTTTCATTCCTCTGAAATTTACCTCCTCTGCCTCTCTATCTTTGATCATGCCTTTTATTCAACTTTTCTTCAACTTTCAGGGCAAATTGATATGCTTCCTCCAAAGATGTCATCCTCACCAAACTTAATTCTTCTTGAATGTTCAATCTCAATCCATTGATGTATCTAGCCACTTTCTCTTTGCTTGCTTCACTATGTCCTATTCTTATGATCATCTTATGAAATTATTCAGTACACTCCATAGATTTCTCCTTTTGTCTCAGATTTTGCAATCTTTTCAACAGCTCCAACTCATAGTCAGTAGGTATGAACTGATTCTTCAATTTTGTCACCATCCTATCCCACTTTGTAATCTTTTCTTTTCCTCTTCTATTTCTATCCAATTGAACTTCTTTCCACCATATAGCAACATGTCCTTTCAACTTTGTCTTTGCAAATTTCACCTTCTCCGGATCTTCAACTTCTTCATACTCAAAGTATTCTTCCATGTCATTTATCCAGTCAATCAATTCTTCAGGGTTTAAATTACCAGTATAATTAGGTACATCCACTCTAGGTCTCTTTTCAATCTTTGAAATAGTTCGCAACATCTTTACTTGATCTGATTCTTCTTCTTCATCACCTCCTAGGGTTTCACCAATTTGTTCCATTAATTGAAATTATTCTTTATCATCACTTTCAACATTAGGTCTAGGTGTCAATCCTCTTCACTTGTCTTCCTCGACGACATCCAACTGAATTCTCATTGTTTTCATCATTTCCATCACCTCATCCATTCTACCAGCCATTGTTCCAATAGAAACAACTCTCCTCAGCGGCATTCTTCCTAGGATCAAGTGTAAACTACCTCAAGTTCAGCGCTCGGGATACAAGGTGACAACTGCCTCACAATCGACGATCGGTTGCAACACAAGTAACCTACCTCAATTTGACGATCTATCCATAGCAAGATCTTATGAAATTCCTTTGCCAACTTCGCTCAATTCACTCCCAAAGATTCAAACTTTCTCTCTAATACCACTTGGTGCAATCATGGTAGGAGGGTTCATAGAATGAACTATCTAGACTGTACAACAAGAGTAAACACAACGGAAACAACTGAAACATATAGAACAAAATGTAGATTCAGTCATTTAGTATATCATAGAATTCAAATACAATCTAGCCGGCGTCATGCAGGCTTAAAAATTAGGGCTCATAGGCCTGATTACAAAACATCTAAAATTGCACAAGATATAGCTTTGAAGCTCCTTTGTAAGAATCCCAAACTATGAACTTATGCTAATGATCATAACTACTTTCTTAGGCATCAATTACAACTATATATAGCATCTCCAAAACATAAGATTCCTCCGTGTCGGCCAAGGAAGATCACAAACTCCAATGAAGAGTTGTAATGTGAAGAGCTGTAATGTGTGTACACAGATAGGTCCGACCTAAATGAATAGAAATCCTCTGTAAATGAATGGAATGAAGTGCGGATCTCAAGGAAGGTCAGCCATGAACCAAAGATCATTGAATGATGCGTAATTAGGCTCCACAAGTCGAGGAATGCTTTGCAAGTCTTCTCCATTAGCTGATTGTTTGAGACTGTCAAGATGCTTTGTTCTGAGAAAACAATCGATCTTCTAATAGTGATAACTTTTTAGTAACTGATCCAAATGCTCTAAGATTCAGATATATTGTAGATGAATGAATCAAGATGCTAAATCCAACTCCGCAAGATCTAAAATACAATTATGGTAGAATGCAGACCAAAATAAAGAAACTGCTACTGACTGAACTGCCTGAACTGAACTGGAAAATGAAAAGAAACAAATTGAGCTGCAAACAAATTGAAATGCAAATGTTTTTAGTTGAGGCAAGATTTCTCTTGAACCAGGGATGCTCCTGCATCAATAGATTAATTCACAGCATTCAGCTATGCTGTATCTAATTATTACCTTGCATGGAATGGAATGAATGAGCTGTCACCTCTTCCAGTGAAGGTACAGTTTGTACAATTTGCTAAATTTGGAAAAGAGGGGGATCGTGCCAATTTATTTAATATTATTCACAATAAATTACCTACTTAAGACAAAAGATGTACATACCTTACGTTCTGTTATTGATTTGAAAGTCACCTCATTTACGCTGATGTAATGGCATCATAAACGACGGTGTTATTATATTTAGATGGGATGGTAAAGGGTTGTAATGGATTTATTATTGATGAAGATGGGGTGGCTAAATGTGTTCTAATTATTATGATGATATATTATCACAATAATACCATTTATTATGGTGAGAGATACAATATAGGGTGCGAATTTCTAAGGTGGCATTGGTATGAAAAAGTTTGGTGAAGACAATGGATATGTTTTTGAGGATGTTAGAGCATTTGCAAAGAAGGGGAATCATGAATCCAGAACATCAGAAAAAGATGCCCATGGAATGAGTATGCAAGAACAAATTCTGGAGCATCGCTGAAAGATGTAGCTGGAATGCAGGTGTTGGTATGTGGCGACTGATCATGCAAGTACTGTACACTCATAATGTATCCTCATCGGGGTTCGAGGGCGCAGCCCCCAAAATTTTTTTCCCTCTTTTTTGCTCATTCAGAGTTAGTTGTTAATTTTTTGTTAACCGACAAAAAAAAATGACATTGTAAAATCCTAATTCTAGAAGCTTCCAAAAAGCTTATTATAAGCAGTTGGGATGTATGTTGCGGGTATGAAATTCATGAGATTGTAATATGTTTTGCACTGGATAATAAAATCATTGGATGGCTGAGTTTTTGTGGATGTAGCCCATTCTGGGTGAACCACGTTAAATTTTTGTGTTGATCTCTTTTGTGTTATTCTTCATTGTTATATTTGGGTTATTTAATCTACATATAATTGTTATTATTTATCGCTCTGATATGCTTGATCCCTAACAATAGGAACAAAATTCTGGAGCATCACTGAAAGATGCAGTCGGAATGCAGGAACAAAATTCTAGAGCATCGCTAAAAGATGTAGCTGGAGTGCAGGAACAAAATTCTGAAGCATCACTGAAAGATGCAGCTAGAGTGCAGTAATAAAATTCTAGAGCATCGCTGAAATATGCAATCAGAGTGCAGGAACAAAATTCTGGAGCATCGCTGAAAGATGCAGCTAGAATGTAGGAACAAGTTCGAGACCATCGCTGAAAGATGTAGCTGAAATGAAAGAATAAAATTCTAGAGCATCGCTGAAAGATGCAGCCAGAATGTAGGAACAAGTTTCAGAGCATCGCTGAAAGATGTAGCCAGGATGAAAGAACAAAATTCTGGAGCATCACTGAAAGATGCACCAAAATGCAGGAACAACATGAAGGAACAAGTTCTGGAGCATTGCTGAAAGAAGCAGCCAGAATAAAAGAACAAAGTTCTAGAGCATCACTAAAAGATGCCCTGGAATGCAGGAACAACATGAAGGAACAAGTTTCGGAGCATCGCTGAAAGATGTAATCGAAATGAAAGAACACAGTTCTGGAGCATTGTTGAAAGATGTACCGGAATGTAGGAACAACATGAAGGGACAAGTTCCAAAGCATCACTAAAAGATGCATCTAGAATGAAAGAACAAAGTTTCGGAGCATCACTGAAAGATGCATCAAAATTTGGTACTTCTTCAAAGATGAAGTCCTGCAAAACAATAATGAAATTTAGACAAGTACAATGATGAAGATACAATAAGAATGCTCCAAAAGAATCATGAATACATACACAAATATATTTATTATTATTATTTTTTTAATAGAATTATACTGCCTCTGCTGAAGCAGAGTCAATACATTGGGTTTCTCCTTGCATTTCTACCATTCTCATAAATTCTTCTTTGTTAATAGGTTTGTGGTAGTTTCGTAATTGATGAACATTGACTAAGAGAGTTCAAGTACCACTGTCGATAGGTTTAAGCTACACTGCTTCATTTGGAAATACTTCAAAAATCTCATATGAACCTAGCCAATGAGTTCTTAGTTTACCCTTCCAATCTTTATATCTAGAATCAAATAACAGTGCCTAATCCCCATTATGGAACTCTCTTTCTTTTATATATTTATCATGCTAGGCCTTTCGTTGTTGTTGAACTAACTCAGTCAGGTGAATGGTTTCCAGATGGAGTTCATCTAATTCACTAAGCTGCAGGACTCTTTCAACTTGGGCTTGATCAAGGTCTAGGCCTACCTCCATTGCCGTTCTAAGCATTTGAAGTTCAAATTCAATCGGTAGAAGAGGTTTCTTTCCAAAGACTAACTTGTAAGGAGTAAGACTGGTAGTTGATTTCCAGGTTGTATTATAGGTCCAAATGGCTTCAGGTAATTTTCTGGCCCAGTCTCTTCTTCCTGATGAAACTATTTTTGTCAAACTATTTTTAAGCTCCCTATTAGTGACTTCCACTTGACCATTTGCTTATGGGTGATAAGGAGACAAATTCTTATGGCTTAACTGGAAATAATCAGTAAAGGCTAGCAAAACTTTAGACATAAACTGGGGTCCTTGATTTGTGACAATTGATCTAGGGGCTCCAAATCTGAGAAAAATCCTGTTATACAGGAAGTCTACAACTTGTTCTTCCCTAGCAACTCTCAGTGGTTGGACTTCTGCCCACTTAGTCAGATAGTCAGTACATACTAGAATGTATTCTTTACCCTATGAAGGTGGATCTATGGGACCAATGAAATCCAATCCCCACTTTTCAAATGGTTCACAAACTACCTATGGCTGCAGAGGCATTTCATTGGATGTCATGGCTCTTCTTACTCATTGGCATTCATCACAGCAGCGAACATAGTTTTTTACATCTTTATGCATAGAGGGCCAACAATATCCCGCACCTAAGATTTTATGGGATGTCCTCTTGGTGGAGTAATGACCTCTAGAGGGATCATCATGGTAGGCTCTGAGGATACTGTATGTTTCATCTAATCTGACACAATGCCGTAAAACCAAATCAGGGCCACATCAAAATAGCATACCATTAATCCATTTGAACTACGCACTTTCCCGAATGAAGCGTTTCTTTTGTTTTGACGTAAAGTTTGGTGGAAACTTAGAAGTGGCAAGATAGTTGGTGATGTTTGCAAACTAGGGGGTTTTAATGGAGATGGAAAATAAATTTTCATCTGGGAATTCATCTTGTACGTGGGCACAATCTCCATTGTCTTGTTTGATCCGGGATAAGAAATCTGTGACTACGTTGAACTTTCTGGGTTTATCAATGATGGTCACATTGAATTCTTGGAGAAGTAATAACCATATGATTATTCTTCCATTTATTGCAGGTTTGTTCATTAGGTATTTAATAGATGAATGGTTTGTGAACATAGTTACTTTGTACCCTATAATGTAATGTCAAAATTTATTAATTGCATGGACCATAGCTAAGAATTCTTTCTCCGTAGTGGTGTAGTTTCATTATGTGGGAGTCAAATTCTTACTGATGAAATAGATGGCATATCTCCCTCCATTCTCATCTTTCTGACCTAAAACTACTCTAATAGCATCATTAGAAGCATCTACGTAAATATGGAAAGGAAGGTTCCAGTTAGGTCCATGTAGGACTACAGAAGAAATGAGTTTCTCCTTAATGATCTCAAATGATGTTTGACATTATGCTATCCAGACAAAGTTTATATCCTTTTGGAGAAGGGAGAACATGGGGGTTGCAATCTTGCTGAAGTTTTCTATGAATCTTCGGTAATATCCAGCATGTCCTAGGAAACTTTTGACATTAGTTTGGTTCTTTGGAGTCTCTAGTTGTTGTATCACTTTGATTTTCTTAGGATCCACTTTTATCCCTTCAGTTGAGATGTGGTGTCCCAACACTATCCCTTGTTCTACTATTATTAAACATTTTTTGTGACTTAGGAATAGCTGGTGGTCGTCACATCACTGAAACACTTTGTCCAAAATTTAAGAGCTTTGTCAAAAGTGGAGCCATACACTGTGAAGTCGTCCATATAGACTTCCACACAATCAATTACAATCTCAATAAAGATGGCTAGAACAGGTCTCTAAAATTTTGTAGGAGCGTTACATAGCCCGAAGGGAAGAACTCGATATGCAAATGTTCCCCAGGGATAGGTAAAAGTTGTTTTTGTTGCAAATATGTGCCTATGTGTTGTCATTGATGTCAACATATCTCTTTGTCAGAAATAGTGAAGACAGTGCAGTTCATTCCCAGTGAGACAAAGATCAGAGTCTGCGGACTAAAGGGCTTTGAAGAGGATTGTCTGAAGTTGCTCCAGTTAAGATTTGAAAGATCCACATGGAGGATTGGTGAAGTTATGGCCATCTGAATCAGGTTTTGCAGTTGTTCAGAGTTAACAGAGTGACAGGAATTTGGTCCGGATTGCTCCGCATTGGAATATTATGGTTTGTGGATCTAGACCTGTATGTTTGGGATGTTGGTGTGTATCCTCAACTCAAGTGGTTCATGCTTTGGAGGTCCGCAAGCAATCTTTCTAGTGTGACAGTCATGACAGTTGGTGTTCTTGAGTTCCCGTATGAAGATGCAATTAATTCTGGTGACTTGAGGTGGTGTAGTTGTTCTTTTTGATTTCATTGTGCTTGTGGAGGTCTCTGGATCGTGTACCTATTGTGTTGGTGGTCCACATTAAGTATTGATCTCGTAGTTGAAGATTTCTCCTTAGGTGTTGCTGTTCTTTCCAGTCTTGGCCAACCGGATGCTTGGTGCGTGTTGCGGATGATCTAAGAGAAGTTCTATGGACAGTGGCATTTTGTTCGAGGAAGATTTGAGTCCTAGCTATGTTTGGCTGATAGTGTAGTGATCCGCATGTAGCATTTTGTATTAAGTCAAGTCTTTTTATAAATGTTTGTAATGCCAACCTTGGAGATTGTTCCAATGGTTGATGATTGTAATGCCGACCTTGATGATTCATTCGAAGGTTGATGTAGCATATAAATACTTGTAGTTGAGTCATGGAAAAGTTGTCCTTGAGTGAAAATGATAAGATTCTAAGAAAGGTCCAAAAAGTAGAGCAGAAGAAGAGGAAGAGCAGAAGAGGAAGAGCAATGAAGATGTAGAGGTAGTGAAGAAGTGTTTGGGAGTAGAGCAAAGGTGTTGTGAGCTTAAATGGAACTGAACCTTGGCAAGAAGAAGATGTTGTTACTCAGTTTAACCTTTCAGTGTTAACCTTGTGAATGTTTTTGTAGATAGTGAGTCTCTTGGAGCAGTGAGCTCTGGGTAGTGTGCCCGAAGGCAAGTGCCTTCCCATTTTTCTATGCTTTTAACAGAGAATAAATCTTGTGGGTTAACCCCCACTGTAGTTTTTCCCTTAACCGGGTTTCTATGTAAAAATCCTAGTGTTATGTGTGTTGATTATGTTTCTGCTCATGTGTTGTTGATTCATACTTTCATGGTTATATCATTGATCTGTTAATAAGTGGTAAAGAAGATTAAATGTAGCAAAAATATAAAGTTTGGTGACAACGAATTCACCCCCCCTCTTAGTTGTTTGCCCTAATTTCAATAGTTTTGTCCTGGTCCTCTACTGCTACTTGTATTTGTTTATATCCGCTGAATCCATCCAAAAATGAGAAATACTTCCTTCTTGCTAGATTATCCAAGACCTAGTCTATAAAAGGTAAAGGAAAGTAATCTCTATAGGTGGCTTTATTGATCTCTCTATAATCAATGCACACTCTCCACTTCCCATTTTTCTTTGGGACTACTACCAGAGGTGAAACCCATTTGCTGTCAGATATGGGATAGATGAATTCTACTTGCAGGAGTTTTTCAATCTTTCTTTTAACAATGTCTTTGAGAGTAGGGTTGAGTCTTCATTGTGGTTGACGAACAGGTCTAACATCTTCAGTATAGATGTGATGGGTACAAACACTTGGGTGTATTCCTCTCATGTCTGGATAATCCCAAGCAAAAGCTTTGGATCTATTTACCAAAACATCAAATAACTTGAGTTCATCTGCCTCTGTCAACCAAATGTTAATATTTAAGGTCTTTCCTGGTAGTAGCATGATAGTTTTGGTTCTAGGGTAGTTGGATGTAATAGTATGAAGTTCTCTAGTTAAGGTGTTAAGAGGATAGCTATGCGGTATAATTCTGTGGAATCTGGAAATATCTTCAAAGAAGTGATCTAGTTTTAGAATGATATTAGCCAGAGGACAAGGTAACGCTGTGAAGTTGGTGTAACTATGTTTGATATCATTAGTATGGATTGACTGTCCTAATATCTCTTCTACTTCTAAAATTTCTTCATCACTTAAATCTACGACAAGATCTTGCATGTTGTTTTCCAATTCATCTTCTAATTCTTCACTGTGTTGTTTGATGACTACCATAGCAAGTGAGGCTAGATTCTCTTGTTTGTCAAAACCATTTGGTTTGTCAACCCAAACTTGTTTATGTGCAACAGGTTGAGCAGGAGGATACATGAATAAGTGTTTTCTATCGGGGCCATTTGAAATGGTCATTCCTCCTACTCTGCAGTTAATTTTGGCTGCAACTGTAGCCAACCAAGGTCTACCCAGTATTAATGGGTAACTGTCCTTGGGTGGGAGGTACTAGATTACTTGGAAATCCACTGGATATTCCCAATTGTCAACCTTGATTTTCCATAATCCATAGCTATTCCATAATCTCCATTGTCATGACGTTGATGGTTGCTCCCAAGTCCACGAGTGCATTAGGTATTGCTACCTCATTGATTGTCACTATTATGAGTGGACTACCTGGGTCACCATATTTTGGGGTTGAGATTTTTCTAGCCAGAAGGTCAGTTAAGTACCCATTTGTTACATCAGAAATTGTCCTCCTATATGGAATGGTACAATTTCCCTCGGTTTAGCTCCTCTCCTTTGGTGTCCTTTTAACTTATTTGTTTTTGGCCACACTGAAACCATGATTGACTTGTGTTTAGTAGAAAAATATTCATTTTCTGAGATAACTATTGATTGAACCCGAAAAGGAAATTTGGATTTTGGGTCCCTGGAACCCCCTAGAAGCAGATCTAATTGGAAAATGGGGGATTGGACTTGGGTGCCTGTGCCCTAGTCCTGCCCCATTTTTTGGGATTTTGAATCTTAGCGGGGTGTCGGCTCCCGCCGTGTATCTCAAGATTCCGTTTTCAAATTTTTGTTTTTGCGCGATATCAAGACGTTATTTTGAAATTTGAATCTCCTAAAGTTAGATATTTAAACACATTTAAAAATATTTTATCACACACAATCTATATGCAAACTTGATGCCAAAACTTTGTTGAAATTGCCATTGAAGATCAGTGACTTGTTGAAGCTCTTGAAAGTTATTTGAATTTGCTATCACAGAGACAATGGATGGAGATTAGGAATCAAGATCTTGAGACTATCTTGCTCTTCCTAGGGTTTGTACACCTTTTGTATGATCGGGAGAAGGGTTGAAGCCTCCAACATCGAGTTTGGAGATCCTCCGTAGACATTGCTGATTTGCCTTCTTGTTCATATAAGTCTTCATTAATTTCATCTCCTTGAGGTGAATTTGTGTTTTCTCATTGAATTGAAGCAAGTTATTGATCTTTGTTTGATTGAGACATCTAGGGTTTGATATTTCTACATACACTTTGTTAGGTTTGCACACACTTTTGCAAATCTTTATCTTTGGCTATTGTTGAGGTAGGAATACCAAAAATGGGGCTTGACTGAGGCAAGCTCCTATATAGCCACAACATCTTTCTCCTCCTTTTATAGGTACTGATCATGTTTGACGGGATACGGTGGAAAGGAGCGACAGGAAGAAGGATATTGTGAATATAGTCGTCACTGAATTCCAGATTTCTGGATCCTGACACTTTCAGGACTAATGAGCGGGTGCCCTAGTCCAATTGGGGAGATTCTCTGAGATCTGGGAGCTACTGAAGGTTGCCAGACATCTAGTATAGAAGGTTTTTAAAGATGGAAAGTTGCAGGACTAATGAGCGAGTGCCCTAGTCCAATTAACCCTTAGTTTTCAAGTGCATGACCTCTGAACCTTATTCTCTGCATTTCTGTGATCTGTTCTGTTTATTTCATCTCTAAATTTAGTAGATTACAATTGCAAGGTGTAATTAGGGTTTGATGATTAGTGAATGAAAACACTAGGTAAACCTTAGTTTAAATACCTAATCAGACCTAATTAACATTAGGGAATGCATAAGAAATCTATAGCTTGATCCCAAGTTCGGTTCTTATCTTCCTAATGTTTAGTTAGTGAAGGAATAGGACTTAATCTTGTTTTAAGGAAACCTACTTTTTCACCCTAAACACACCATTAATGTGCACAGTGTTAATCTGTTCCTTTTTCTTTCCTGGTGTTTTTATGCACAACTGTTTGACTAGCTAGTTAGTTCAGGAATTTATTTAATTGCCTGTAACAATGGAATCTTCATATGGAGTCGTTTAATTTCTTGTATTAACATAGTTTCAGTGGGTAAGGTCAGTTCCGAAGGGTTTTTCAATGGGGTCTCTTTGAGGTGATCCGGAAAAGATGCTTGCAGTCTCTTCTTCAAGGTGGAATCCTTCTCTAAAAGATCTGCTGAACATTTGACAACTCCTTTCTGAGGTAACTTGAAAGTCTTAGGTGAGGATTGTTGAAGAAGCTTTTCCTGGTTACTCTCAGGGTTTTTATTTGAAGCTATGGAAGGTGTCTTTGTTCCTTCAATAGATTCTATATTCTGTTCAAGGATCTCGACTATGGTAGGCTGCTGGAGTATTTTTCCTAACCTCAACTACATGTTTCCATAATAGATAGCAATAACCCTAGCCATGTTTTCCTGCTCTGTGGAATACACTGGTGTGGTTTGACGGTTATTCTTTTGATTAGGGATAGGTTGTGCTGGTAGTTGTGGTTGGTTGACCTGCTCATTTTGTTGAGTATTTTGGGGTGCTGGTAAGAGGTTCTACTGCGGATCAGGCATTCTCCTCATCCATGATAGAACTGATTTGGAATCTGAGCATTGAATGGTAGGATTTTGAGGATACCATTGTTGTTGAGTCTGATTTGGCCATTGAGGATTTCCCCAGGACTAATTTTTCCATTCAGGTGGTCCCCAAGGGTAAGGTCCCTAATTAGGTGGTGCTGGAGGCCAAGGTGTCGCCCATTGACTATTATTCCAATTATTTAGAGGTTGCCAGGAGGGGTTTGAATTCTAGCCATAAGAGAAATTCCCTCCAGGTCTTTGACCCACAAAATTGATCTCCTCCTTAGTGTGAGATGACCTTTTCTTGGAATTTTTGATTGCATTTAGGATCTCACATTGGTTAGTGGCATGACTCTTTTCACAAATTTGACAATTGTCAGCTTTGTCCAAAGGACACTCTCTTAACAGATGTTTGTTTCGACACCTAGGATAGTAGATGGATAAGGTTTTAGGATTACATGTTTTGGCATGTATTCCATCCAAAGTGGTGTTTAATTGAACAAGAATGTCAGTTTTCAAATTTGCTATTTCCTCTCACAGTTTACCAATTTCATTTGAGCCCCTCAAAAGACTAGATTTATAGATAACTCCATGAGTCTGAGAGAAATTCCTACATAACTCAGTGATATCACCAAGTTCAAGTTGGGACATATCTCCTTTTTCCATTAAATCAAGGCTTCTCCTAGCATCCTCATCAAGTCCCTTGAGAAATATGGTCTTCAGAATTTCTGGGCTTATGGCCTCTTCACCACATTGTTTAGATAAGATGAACCTATCAAGGTAATCTTCTAGGTTCTCATCTTCTTTTTACCTTAGTTTGAACAATTCCCCTTTCCTATCGCTAACTCTGCTGTAGCTCTAATATTTGTCTAAAAAGATAGTCTCCATGTCATCCCACATGGTTATTGATCCCGAAACTAACCCCATGAACCAATGCATTGTAGAGTCTCTTAGAGTGGAGGGGAAGGGTTTAAGTTTCTGGTTATCATTTTGTAGTCATATGTCTGACATAGGACTTTGAACTCAAAAAGGAACTAGTCAGGGTCTTCAGAGGATAACCCTCTGAAGGTTGGTAAGATGGAAGGTGAAATATTTTTCATGGGTGCATCGTCATCTTTGTTGAGAGCAATATGATAGGTAAGTGTTCGTGCTTCTCTTTGTGGGTTATCTCCATCTTCTTAGTTTGCTCTCCTTCCGTTAAAAGGGTTATCATTGTGATCAGCCATGATGTTGAAAGGAATGCTTTCCTCCTCAAAGATTGGGTTCGATGGTTGAGCTTCTAGGGTATTTTGGGAGGTCTTAGGTGGATCCTGATCGATCAATTCATAACAAAGTTCTTCGGTTGAGACTTTTACCTCCCTGTTTATGGTTGGAACTACTATTGGGGGGTTCTTGGTATGAATCTTCTGCATGGACCTCGTTTCTTGACCATGCAGAAAAAGAAGTCTGACAACTATTTTTTCTAAAAGAGGTATCCAAGCAATCCCCTATTAACACTAGAAAAGAAGGTCCCCGACAACAGTGCCAAAAAGTGACAGGCTGTTGTAAGGTCCTAACACTTTAGTTGAAAATAAGTTAGTTATGTCGACTGGGTAGTGTCTAAGGCTGTATGCAATAGGGAGTATTTTTAGACATCTCACTTAGTAACAATTTTTCTAAATTTTTGAAAAGCTTAAAGAATCTAAACTAGAAAGTATAAAAACGTTAAACTAGAAAGCATTCAAATTCTTAATCTAGAAAACATATAAACTAACTAGGAATCAACACTTGCATTTTAACTATGAGTTTAAAAACAAAGGCATCTAACTATTAACTGAAAACACACTTGACAATTTGAACCAACAACTAACAACAGATTTACGAATGAAGTGGATGCTCTAGAAATTTTAAATGAATAGAATTTTAAAGATCATTAACTTAAAGACCACAACCTGCAGGAACACATAACAAAGCTAAACATGAAGTGACATTGATCTAAACAAAACATTCACAAAACATAAATAACAACACCAATTCATAATAATAACAAAATTACTTATCTATTCTATAATCCCTCGAGTGGCTCGCTCTTGGGAGATCCTATTATCGATTCAAATAACATTTAGTACTTCAACAGCTCCAAAGTAAATTCCATTCATATTACTTCCATTGCTCATAAAAGATTACTTAAAATAGAATTGGTGATATTCATTTATAAAGTATCACAGAACATAGCTATAGATTATCACTTCAAAAGAGATTGTCTTCATTCATAACACAACAGAACATATATCCTTGTTTTGAGCAACTACATATATAAACTGAACTACTCCAAAATCCTAAATTTCAGATGGTGGGTAAATGCCATTGAAGAAGTCTTTAAAGAAAAATAAAAATAAAAACTAACTAGATGTCTATGAAATTAAACACATTAAAGGCTCTGAGTGGAGCCGTAAAGTCTTAAGTATGCCCAACAAAAAATAAAAGAATTGCTAACAAAGTCTATGATTATGTATGCCTAAATTTCTGGCGCTCTCAAATTCTAGCATTTTGACTTCAGCTGCTTTGAAGTCCACTCCTTCAGTTAGGCCATACATGAAACCCTGCATAATTACATAGCTTTTCACGCAATTATGTCAATATTAGTGGCTAATTTCAATCAATTGGCAAATAAAGATTTATACATCATTTTATCAAAAATAGATAACTATTGCTTCTAAAAATAAACAAATTAGCATGGTTAGGGTGATTGGGCAAGGCAAACAAGTTATATGGCTTGTTATAAAAATGAGGTTGTTTATACCTCATTAAGTAACATTGTGGAAAAAATTGTATTCAGATCACCCTTGGCCAACCAAAATTCTCTTGATTTGGAATTCCAATATATTTCCTCTTTGGCAAGAATTTTTGAGTGTTCCACTATTAATTATTTTAACTGGTGATATTCTGACTAGAACATAATGTTCGCTATTATTTTGTCATTTAGTTCTTCTAGCTCCTTTTTGATCCTTGCTTTTTCTTCAAATGTGTTTTGAAGGAGCTTTTATTTCACACTTTCAATCTCTCCTGGATATGCAACAATTTCCTTGTGAATGTGAACATCTTTGAGCCTTTTAGATTATTAGGCTCATTCCACCATTGTTTGAGTTAATCTTTCAGGTCTTCTCTTCTAAACCACATTCTCTCAAACCTAAGTTGGCACTGAATGGGAGGCTTGTCTTCAAGCATATTTAAAATTACCAGATAGTGATCCAAGTTTGATATCGGACAAATAGAAGAATCCATTAGATGTGGTGATTGGAGCCACTTTGTAGAACACAAAAAATGATCCAACCTCTCAACTATGTTAGTAAATCCATCACGCTTGTTTGTCCATGTAAAAACTCTATTTTTGGGGACCACATCCATTCAATCAGCTACTTGAACAAAATTCTAAAAGTCTATCCGTGACTGGGGAATCCTTCCGAGACTACCTTTTTTTCAAAGATTGGAGGATCACATTAAAATTCCCCCAAGATGAAATTCTCATTTCTAAATGATTATTTTTCTACTAATATTTCATTCCATACATGAAGTTTATCTTCTATTTTGGTTGGTCCATATACATTAATAAGAAAGAAAGAAATATTAGAGAAATTGCTTTGTACCTTCAAGAGTATCCAATTTGTTTATGATGAGATCACTTCCACTGAGGAAAATAAGGGATTCCAAAATACCCTTAGGCCATTGGCTACCCCAATAGATTCATCGCACCAATCATTCCAACCTTTACAATTATTCAAAAAAGTCTCCGGCTCCATAGATTTCAGTTTGGTTTCCTATAGTAATATGATATCAACCAATGCATTATCTAAATGACACCTGGTCATGTGTCGCCTATTAGCGGCATTTAAGCCCCTAATGTTCCATGTGAGAATCTTCATGTCTCTCTAAGTGATGTAGGAGCATCCCTGGTTCAAGAGAAATCTTGCATCAACCAAAAACATTTGCATTTCAGTTTGTTTTCTTTCATTTTTCTAGTTCAGTATAGTCAGTTCAGTTAGTAGTAGTTTCTATATTTTGGTCCACATTCTGCTGCATTTTCATTTCACACCTTGTGGAGATAGACTTAGCATCTAGACACCTTCATGCACATCATATCCAAAATTTAGATAATTTGGATCAGGTATCGGAAAGACATCACTATCAAAAGATCGACTGTTTTCTCAGAACAGAGCATCCTGACAGTTTCAGACTATCAGCTAAAGGAGAAGACTTGCGGGGCACTTTTAGGACTTGTGGAGCTAAATGACACATCATTTAATGTGTTTGGATTGTGGCTAACCTTCCTTGAGATCCGCATGCTATTCCATTCATTTGCGGAGGAGTTCTATATGATTAGGTCTGACTTATCCGTCTACAAATGTTACATCTCTTCATTGGAGTTTGTAATCATTCCTGGCTGACGCAGAGGACTCTTGTGATCCAAAGATGATACATATTCATGTAAAAGATGCATAGGAAAGTATTCAATCACATAGAGATAGATAGATAGTTTGAATTCTTGCGAAGATGCTTCAAAGCTATATCTTGCGCATATTCTATAACTGAGGAATCAGGCCTGTGAGCCCTAATTGTAAGCCTGCATGTTGTTGACCTGTTTGTATTTTGAATCTTTGATATACTGAATGACTGAATCTACATTTGCATTCTACCTTTGAGTTGTTTCCATTGTGTTTTCTCTTGCTGCATGGTATGGATTGTTCACTTTGTGGACCCTCCTAATCGTGACTGCACCACTAAGGGAGAGGACTCTTCCCTTAGATCTTAGCAAGTAGTTCTTAATTATTGATTGGTTAGTAAATGTGACTGTTTGCTCTCTTCTCTGTTTGTTAGTTTTCCTCCCTCTTTGAGCTCTTGATACATAATTGTTGTTGAGAAATTTTGTGTCAAATTGCCTTATCACCCTTAGGTCTGTTACATCCACTTCTTCTACAAACTCATTATCAAATTTGTCCCAAGCCTCTATATCCTTCACAATTCCTTTCACATCCTCCATTCCTGCCCACTTCCTCTTGAAACATAATTATTGCAAAATTGGAAATGATCTATCTTTATGATCTAGACCTTCCAAATTGTTATCTTGACTCCTCCCTTTTCCTGATTCTTCCCTTTCCATATTTGCATCATCCTGGCACTTCATAACTGAATGCTAAGTAGGGGTAGAAGGAAATCACAAACACATCATCTCTGAATGATCTCTACCCCTACATTTTAAACAAAATAATTTCTTTTCCTCCACTTCAACTGACTGTATCCACTCCCATGCTAGGGTTGACAAGGAGATTTGTTTTGGAATCTCATTGATGGCTGCCACCTTCATTTGGGCATAGTGGCATGAATTACTTTCTAAGACATCTATGTCAATATCAATTACCATTCTAATGCTACTACCAATTTTTTAAAGGCATTCGATCAACAAATATTTTAATAGTAGATTGTATAGTCAAATCCATTAGGGCATTTTGGCCTCACTTTTGACCCTGGCCAATTTTAAACTTTTCACCACTATCGAATTAGTAAGCATCACTATGTTGAGCGCCTTTGTTATGACAAATCATTTGAAGTCAGTTGTCCTTAGTCACAAGATGTTAGTGTCACATGTTTTCTACACCAAGTTGTTATAACTGTATTGTCTTGAAATTTTTTTTACTTGATCAAGTTTGTGTGAGCATGTTACACTAAAATCAGAAAAATTTGTGGACCAATTTTAAATGTTTGAAGGAGAATTTGTTGGTAATGTGTTGTCATTGATGTTAACATAACATGTGTCAACCTGAGGTTAGAGATGGGTGAAGCTGATGGACAATGGAAGACTTGAGAGAGATGGTTTGACTAAGTTGATGACATAGAATTGGCATGCTTAAGGGAGGTCAATCTGGAAGACTTAGCAGATGGAGAAAAACTGTCCAAGTATAAGAATGGTAATCTTCCTAATGTCTAAATGTGTTACAGATGTGTGTAAACCTATTATAACATGTTTTCTACATATCTACAATGATATCCTATTAGTTTGAAGTACCACACTTAGAGAAAAGTTGTAGAAGTTTGGTTAAGGCTCTCATATTGTATATCCTAAGGCAGAGTTACAGTATTTTGGTCTGCATTCCTCCACAGTGCAAGATTTTGTCTTGTAGTTTAGAAGATAAGTTTATCTAGATATCAACATGCTATATCCAAGATTTTAGCTCATTACACCTTCAACAAAGAATGTTATCAATAACAATGTTCCGGACTGTGACTTGGCAGTGAAAAACAATGGTGGAGATTTGTTGGAATGCTCCACATTCCTCCGAAAGAGAATTTGTACCCATGTGGTTTTGGGAATATGTTTAGAGATGTGTAATGCATGCTTACTCATAGTATTAGGTGTTCTTATGGTCTGCAAGATCAGATTTCAAGTGACAGAAGTAACACAAAGTGTTCTGGATGATGAAATACTTTATAGAACACATGTTTGAGCACTTGCGGAAGATGGAAAGTAGACAAATCTGCTATAGGAGCTTGTGCGGAGATTCTACATGTCTTAATGTATCTTAGGTTTGAACCACATGCAAATCTTTCTTATCTCCTGTACAACATAAGGTATTTAAGTCAGTTAATGAAGAATTGCACATGACTGTCCTCTGGACTATAGTATACTTGAGTCAAGTCTTTGATCTTCTTCGAAAGTAATAAATGAGAAGGTATAGATCTAGGAATATATGCATAATGATGTATGAGATCCTTCCTAATATTTTCAAATGGTTTGGTGTACCGCAAGGCGATATCTCATGTTTGGATGTGTTACAATATGCCCGGAATGCTCTGTCCTCATTAGTTCAGTATGTTGTTTTGTAGATGCATAGAATGATCAAATACTTCAAGTGAATGGTGTATGGATAGTGTTAAGAAGTTACATTATTGAAATCTTGCTCCACATAATTTTTTTGGCTTCTGCCCAATGGTGTGAAGATGGACAGTTAACAGTGGTAGTGCTGGTTGAGTTGACAGCTTGGTTTCCTTCATGTGCGGAGGATCCTGATCAGTGGTTTTGATGCAGGAGCATCTAGTGGTGTAAGGGCAATCTTGCATCACCCAAAATGTTGATTTTTTTCATTTCTTTTCAAAATTTGTATTTCTGGTTCCATAATCGCTTAAATAATGATGTAGAACCTTCAGTTTTTCTAAACTGCTAAAAATAACAAACTGTTATTTTTGGAAAGTTTGCATTTGAGTACGTATGGGAGCAAAAATTTATAGGAGGCTTCAAAATTGAAAAAGAAGACCATTGGTGAAGGAATTATACAAAGATCATTTGTGGACTGAAAGATATTAAAGTTTTCGTTTCCTAAAAGACCCCTGAAAAAGTTTTAAAGTCAAATTTGAGGCAGTTAGAGGCCCTGTACAACCCTGAAAATGGGTGGAATCAACATAGGGGATTCTTAGTGCATAGACCACTCTGTGATCTTTCCAACGATTCAAACGGTTCATCAATCGGACACTCAGATCAAAAGTTATGCCTCTTGAAAGTTGACCTGTTTTTGGAGGGAGTTGCAAATTTTGAAATTTTGGATGGAGGCCGCCAAAAAGGGCTATTTATGACCATTTTTAGGAACCCTTTGGGTAGTAGAGAATAGGGGGAAAGTCTAGAGTCAAGAAAACGTAGGAGAATAGAAACCCTAGTTGATTTGGGATACAAAAGACAGAAGGATCTAGAATCTAGAGAGAGGAAGCTATAATGTGTTGCAACCTATGGAGAATTCATCCTCTGATTGGATTTTAGCTTTTGTAAAGTAATGTGTTGTCTAAATAAATAAAATAACATTCCTATTTTCTATGCATAATTTTGTGTTAATATGTGGTTTTTAATTTCCCCCTCATCAAGTGGTATTAGAGCAAGGGTTCTTGAGTGTGTAGATAGATCACCCACTAGGACCCGAGGTTGTGGGTTTGCTACAGAGATCAAAAGGCCTCCATAAAGAAACCGTGGTAGGAGAAATGTTTTGATAGAAGAGGGTTTTAGATCCATGTAAAGGCAAATCAATGCATTGCAAGAGGAGATGCGAAGAGGGTTTAAGACAAGAATAAGAGAAGAAAGCAAAGATGAAGCTGAAGAAGAGCTACCTAAGGAAGAACAAGGTGATACAGGAGATCTTACAGAAGTTAGGTTGTTGAGGACCATTTCAAAGATTAGAAAGAGGCCTAGGATTGAAGTTTCTACCTACTCTAGAGATATGAATCCAGAAGAGCTTATTGATTGGATAAACGATATGGAGGAATACTTTGAGTATGAAGATGTGGAGGACCCAGAATAGGTCAAGTTTGCAAAAATGAAGTTGAAGGGCAATGCCAATATTTGGTGGAGGGAGGTCAAGTTAGAGAGAAATAGAAGAGAAAAGAAAGATTACCAGATGGGATCAGATGGTGGACAAACTAAAGAAGCAGTTCATTCTTGTGGACTATGAGTTGGATTTGTTGAAGTTGCAAGGATTGAAGCGAGGTAACAAGTCTGTCAAGGAGTATACAGAAGAGTTTTATAAGATTATTATCAAGATAAGCCATGTAGAGGCAAACAAGGAGAAGGTAGCCCACTACATTAATGGGTTGAGGCCAAGTATTCAAGAGGAGATGAGCCTAGTCAGAATGACCACCATAGAAGATGCGTACTGGTTTTCCCTGAAGGTGGAAGAGAAGCTGAATAAAAGATTTGAAAGCAAACAAAGGGGAAGAGGTCAAGGCAGAAGGATTGGTGGAAGATCCTATGGAGGCCAAAATGAAGATCAAAAGAAAAGTGAAGAAGTTGGCACTAGTCAAAATTAGAGAGGAGATAATGCCTACCACTCTCATGATTAAAATAATGGTGAGCAAAGAGGAAGAGGAAGAGGTTGACCTAGGCAGGGACCTGGAAGAGGAGGTTTCAGAGGAACCTGTTTCCAATGTGGAGAAGAAGGACATCGAGCATACGAGTGTCCGCAACATTAAAGGACAAATAGAAGACCTAAAGGTAATGTGTGAGTTGCACATGTAGATGAAGATGTGTAGTCTGAGCATTTTGAAGATGCTGAAAGGGGAGAAACCCTAGTTGTCAGAAGAACCTTTTTGAATGAGGAGAAAGAAATAGATCAGAGGAAGAGTTTATTCCGCATGAGGTGTAAGTGTGAAGGTAAGTGTTGTGATATCATTATTGACAGTGGAAGCATTAAAAATCTTGTTTCAGAGGAGATGGTTAACAAGTTGAAGTTGACAAGAAGAAGGCATCCACATCCATATCAGATTGCATGGTTGTAGAAGGACCATAGATCTTTGGTCAATGAGTAGTGTTTAGTCAAGTTCAAGATTGGAGACTACCATGATGAGGTGTTGTGTTACATCATACCGATGGATGCATGTCATATGCTATTGGGAAGGTCGTGGTAGTATGATAGGTGTGCTATCTATGATGGTCATGCAAACACCTATTCCCTAACAAAGGATGGAGTTTGTCATAAGTTGAAGCCCTTAAAGGAGGTGGAAGAAAAGGTATGTAGTACTGCCAGAATTTGCTTGGTAGATGGTAGGAAATTTTTGGAGGGTATGAGGCATGAGCATCATTGCTTTGTGTTGATTCCTAAGATCTGTCAGGAGAAATGTGAAGATGTACCAGCAAGAGTCTTAGATCTATTGGAAGAATTTTAGAATATTGTCTTTGATAATGTACCTAAAGGTTTATTTCTAGTGAGGAAGATAAGTCACCAAATGGATTTGATACCAGAAGCCAGTTTGTCGAATAAGGCAACCCATAGAAAGACTCCTGCAGAGAATGAAGAGCTAAACATACAAGTTCATGAGCTGTTAAGGAAGGGATTGATAAGGTTGAGCCTAGGTCCTTGTGTGGTACCTACAGTACTATCACTAAATAAAGATGGAGAGTGGAGAATGTGTACAGATTCCTGAGCCATCAACAAGATCACAATCACTTATAGATTTCCATTACCTAGAATGGATGACATAATGGATTGTTTGAGTGGAGTCAAGTAATTTATGAAGATTGATCTGAAGAGTGGGCATCACCATATCCAAATCAGAGAAGGAGATGAATGGAAGACAACCTTCAAGATAAAGGAAGGTTTGTATGAGTGGTTAATCATGCCATTTGGGCTAACCAATGCATCGAACACATTCATGCGACTCATGAACAAGGTATTGAAATAGTTTTTGAGAAATTTGTTATTGTTTATTTAGATGACATTTTGATTTTCATTAAAACTTGGGATGAGCATCTAATGCATAACAGAAGAGTTTTAGAGAAGCTGAGGGAGGAGACGTTGATTAATTTGAAGAAATGTAGTTTTGTAAAGGAGTTGGTATACCTGGGACTTGTTGTCTCAAACGAAGGTCTAAAGATGGACCCAGAAAAAGTAAGGGCAATTGTTGAATGGCCCACACCAAGGAGTGCTACAGAGCTATGATCTTTTCATGGTTTGGCAAGTTTTTATAGAAAATTTATCAAGAATTTTAGTAGCATTTGTGCATCCCTAACTGAGACAATGAGAGGGGATAGAAAAGAGTTAAAATGGACTACAAGAGCAGCCAAGAGTTTTGATACATTAAAGCAGAAAGTCAGAGAGCAACCTATTTTGGCACTTCCAGATTTCAATAAGGTATTTCAAGTAGATTATGATGTTAGTGGCAGTGCTATAGGAGCTATTTTGAGTCAAGAAGGGCCTATTTCAGTGAGAAGCTTAATGATGCCAAGAAAAAGTATTATGTTTATGATCAAAAGTTTTATGTTATAGTTCAAGCTTTGAAGAAATGGAGACATTATTTGTTTCCAAAAAAGTTTGTTTTATATACTAATCATCAGGATTTACAATATCTTAATAGTTAAGGGAAGTTGAACTAGAGGCACTTAAAATGGCTTGAGTTTTTGCAGAGTTATACTTTTGTTTTGAAACACAGGAGTGGAAGATCAAATAGAGTTGTAGATGCCTTAAGCAGAAGGCAAAATTTGTTGAGATAAATGAAGATAGAGGTTGTTGGCTTCAATGAGCTCAAAAGTTTGTATCTTGAAGATCGAGATTTTGTAGAGGCTTGAAAAGCTTGTTTAGAACTTGTTACTTTGGATAGGACAAAATGGTTGGATTTCATAATCCAAGATGGTATGCTATTTAGGGGAAGCCAGTTGTGCATTTTGAGGAGTTCCATGAGAGAGAACCTGATTAAGGAGAAGCATAGTGGTGGATTAGCTGGACACTTTGGTCAAGATAAGACCATTTCTACTATTAATGAGCATTATTATTGGCCACAGTTGCAGTGGGATGTGAAGAAATTTGTGCAGAGTTGTAGAGTGTGTCAGATGGCAAAAGGAACAAGTTAGAATACAATACTATATCAGCCATTACTTGTACTAGAGAGGCCATGGGATGATATTAGTATGGATTTTGTGTCACGTCTCATTTTTATGAACAATATGATCAATCTAGTTTAGTGAACAATTATGGTAACTGCTTTTACTTTAAGTAATTTTGCATACGTGGAGGTAATTATTGAGTTATAATTGATGAAATTTGGAAATTGTTTTAAATATTGAATATTGATGCAATGATTTTCTTCGGCTATGTTTTGGAGACACTAACCTATTGACATCGAGTTGAGTGCAACTAGATGCAGGTATTTGTCGAAGACGAGATGATGTAGGGGGTAAATCACAAAACACACAATGACAGATATTGAACACAGCAAATAGAACTTTCTTTTATTGAACTGGGCAACTCATTATATCACAGAAGCTTAATTACAATCAGAGGATGAATCCTCTACTGGCTGCAACACATTACAGCTTTCCCAACCTCAAGACTCTAGAATCTTCAGCCTTCTGTAACCCCAAATCAGCTAGGGTTTCTATTTTCCCTCCTATTCTTGACTCTACACTAGCCCCCTTAACTCTACTACTACCCAGGGTTCCTAAAATAGTCATAAATAGCACTTTTTGGTGGCCTCCATCCAAATTTTGAAGTTTGCAACTCCCTCCAAAAGTAGGTCAACTTCTGGGAAGCATAACTTTTGATCCGGGTGTCCGATTGATGAACCGTTTTAAGCGCCGAAAAGCTCGCGATGTGAACTATCACGCTAGAAATTCATAAATGGATTTCTATCAACTTTTTGGGACATTATGGGAAGTTTTAGTGCCTTATATCTCGTTCTGGAAATTTTCAGGGGCTTTTCAAAAAACAAAAACTTTAATATCTTTCAGCTCACAAATGATCTTTGCCTGATTCCTTCGCCAAAGGTCTTATATTTCCATTATGTAACTTTCTGGAAGTTTTTTGCTTCATTACGTGCCCAAATGCAAACTTTCTAAAAATAGCAGGTACACTTTCCTAAATAGGCAGGTCGCTATTTTTAGCAGTTTTGGAAAAACTGAAAGTCCTAAATTATTATTCTGGATATTATGGAACCAAAAACACTAATTATGGGAAGAAATGAGAACAACTACAATGGTTTTGAATTAACTTCTTTTTGGGTGATGCAAGATTGCCCTTACACCTCTGGATGCTCCTGCATCAGACACCCAGGGTAATTTGAGAAGTGACCCTGTCACGTCTCATGTGTTTGTGTGAGGAAAACCCAAATGGTCAACCTCTGCCTTAGACAACCAAGAAGAATCTTCAATAGGCCTTCCTTTCCATTTTACCAGATATTCTTCATATTGCTTGTTCTGAGTACTTCTTCCCACACAGCTATCCAAGATCTCTTCTATCTCCTCTGTTGAAGTAGATGTCAGAATACTCCACTGTTCTTCTGTTGGTCCATCCTCTGTTCCACCATCATGATATTCTGATAAATCAGCAATGTTGAAAATAGGGGAAATATTGATCCCACTCGGCAGCTCTACCTCATATGCATTTCCTGAATCATGTTTCTTCAAAATTTTGCATGGTCCAAATTTCTTCATTTTTAACTTATTGTATGTTCCAATTGGGAACCTTTCTTTTCTCAAGTGAACCATGACTTCATCTCCTACCTGGAATTCCTTATATCTCCTCTTCTGATCTGCCTTAGCCTTGTACTGAATATTCATTTTATTAATGTGCTTTCTCACCTCTTCATGCAAATTCTTCAGATGTTTTGCAAAGTCTTTAGCTTCAGCACTTGTCTTTTCTCTGTTGTCCAGCTTCCTTAACTCAAAAGCATTTCTTGGGCTATTGCCATATACAATCTGGAATGGTGATTTACCAGTACTCCTATTGACAGAATTGTTGTAAGCAAATTCTGCCTGTGGTAAAATCAAATCCCATCCCTTGGGCTTATCCCCTACTAAGCATCGTAGCAGGTTACCCAAACTCCTATTCACCACTTCAGTTTGTCCATCAGTCTGTGGATGGTGTGTAGAACTAAACTTCAAATTTGTCTTCAACTTCTTCCACAATGTCCTCCAGAAATAACCAACAAACTTGGTATCTCGATTTGAAACTATGCTCTTTGGTAGACCATGTAGTCTCACCACTTCCTTGAAAAATAACTCTGCAATATGAACAGCATCATTAGTCTTCTTACAAGGAATAAAATGTGCCATCTTTAAGAATCTATCCACCACCACAAAAATAGAATCATGCCCTCTCTGTGTCCTTGGTAAACCAAGAACAAAATCCATACTAATATCATCCCATGGCTTCTCTGGTACAGGTAATGGTTGATACAATCCTGTATTTTGACTTGTTCCTTTTGCCATCTAACATACTCTGCAACTCTGCACAAACTTCCTCACATCCTACTGCAGCTGTGGCCAATAATAATTTTCACCAACAATAGAAATGGTCTTATCTCGACCAAAGTGTCCAGCTAGTCCTCCACTATGCTTCTCTTTCATCAGGTTCTCTCTCATGGAACTCCTCAGAATGCACAACTGGCTTCCTCTAAACAACATGTCGTCTTGGATTATGAAATCCAACCATTTTGTCCTATCCAAAGTAACAGGCTCCAGACAAGCTTTCCAAGCCTCTGCAAAATTTGGATCTTTAGGGTACAAACTTTTGAGCTCATCGAACCCAACTACCTCTATCTTCATTTCTGTCAACAAATTTTGCCTTCTGCTCAAGGCATCTACAACTCTGTTGGACTTCCCACTCCTATGCTTCAAAACAAAGGTATAACTCTGCAAAAACTCAACCCATTTTAAGTGCCTTTGGTTCAACTTCCCTTGACTATTAATATACTGCAAAGCCTGATGATCAGTATATAAAACAAACTAATTTAGCAACAAATAATGTCTCAATTTCTTCAAAGCCTGAACTATTGCATAAAATTCCTGATCATAAATATAAGACTTTTTCCTGGCATCATTAAGCTTCTCACTAAAATAGGCAATGGGCTTACCTTCTTGGCTCAAAATAGCTCCTATACCACTACCACTAGCATCACAATCTACCTGAAATACCTTATTGAAATCTGGAAGTGCCAAAACAGGTTGTTCTACAACTTTCTGTTTCAATGTATCAAAGCTCTTGTCGGCTCCTTCAGTCCATCTAAACTTTTTTCTATCCCCTCTCATTGTTTCAGTTAGGGGTGCACAAATGCTACTGAAATTCCTGATAAACTTTCTGTAAAAACTTGCCAAACCATGAAAAGATCTTACCTCCGTTGCACTCCTTGGTGTAGGCCACTCAATGATAGCCCTTACTTTTTCTGGGTCCATCTTAAGACCTTCCTCCGAGACAACAAATCCCAGGTATACCAACTCCTTCTTTGCAAAACTGCATTTCTTTAGATTAATCAGCAACTTCTCCTCCCTCAGCTTCTCTAGAACTCTTCTGATATGCATCAAATGCTCATCCCAAGTCTTACTAAAAATCAAAATATCATCCAAATAAACAATAACAAAACTTCCCAAAAATTCTTTCAGTACCTCGTTCATGAGTTACATGAATGTGCTCAGTGCATTGGTTAGCCCAAATGGCATGACTAACCACTCATACAAACCTTCCTTTGTCTTGAAGGCTGTCTTCCATTCATCCCCTTCTCTGATACAGATTTGGTGATACCCACTCTTCAGGTCAATTTTCGTGAAGTACATGGCTCCACTCAAACAATCCATGATGTCATCCATTCTTGGCAATGGAAATCTATACTTAATTGTTATCTTATTGATGGCTCGAGAGTCTGTACACATCCTCCATTCTCCATCCTTCTTTGGTGCTAATATTGCAGGTACCGCACATGGACTTAGGCTCTCCCTTATCAGTCCCTTCCTCAACAACTCCTGAATTTGTCTGTTTAGCTCTTCATTCTCTGCAGGGGTCATTCTATGGGCTGCCTTGTTTGGCAAAATGGCTCCTGGTATCAAATCCATTTGATGACTTATCTTCCTTACTGGTGGTAAACCTTCTGGTACATTATCAGAGATAATGTCCTGGAACTCTTCCAACATATCTGAAACTTCTACATGTACATCTTCACATTTCTCTTGACTAATCTTAGGAATCAATGCAAAGCAATAACGCTCATGCTTCATACCCTCCAAAAATTTCCTACCATCTACCAAACAAATTCTAGCAGTACTACATACCTTTTCTTCCACCTCCTTCAAGGGCTTCAACTTATGATGAACTCCATCCTTTGTTAGGGAATATGTGTTTGCACGACCATCATGGACAGCGCTCCTATCATACTGCCATGGCCTCCCCAACAGCATATGACATACATCCATTGGTATGATATCACACAGCACCTCATCATGGTAGTCACCAATCTTGAACTTCACTAAACACTGTTCATTGACCAAAGCTTTATGGTCCTTCTGCAACCATGCAATCCGATATGGATGCGGATGCTTTCTTCTTGTCAACTTCAACTTGTCAACCATCTCCTCTGAAACAAGATTATTAGTGCTTCCACTGTCAATAATAATATCACAACACTTACCCTCACATTTGCACCTTGTGTGGAATAAACTCTTTCTCTGATTGGGTTCTTTCTCCTCATTCAGCAAGGTTCTTCTGACAACTAGGGTTTCTCCCCTTTCAGCATCTTCAGAATGCTCAGAATGTGCATCTTCATCTACATGTGCAACTCGTGCATTACCTTTAGGTCTTCTATTTGTCCTTCCTTAATGTTGTGAACACTCATATGCTCGATGCCCTTCTTCTCCACATAGGTTCCTCTAAAACCTCCTCTTCTAGGTCTGCCTCTTCCTTTTCCTCTTTGCTCACCATTGTTCTGGTTACGAGGGCAGTAGGTATTATCCCCTCTTTGATTTCGACTGGTGCCTACTTCTTCACTTTTCTTTTGATCTTCATTACGGCCTCCATAGGGTCTTCCACTAGTCCTTCCACCTTGACCTCTTCCCCTTTGCTTGCTATCAAATCTTTTGTTCAGATTCTCTTCCACCTTCAGGGAAAACTGGTACGCATCTTCTATGGTGGTCATTCTGACCAGGCTCAACTCCTCTTGAATACTTGGCCTCAACCCATTAATGTAACAGGCTACCTTCTCCTTGTTGGGCTCTGCATGGCCTATCCTGATAGTAATTTTATAAAACTCTTCTGTATACTCCTTAACAGACTTGTTACCTTGCTTTAGTCCTTGCAGCTTCTTTAGCAACTCTATCTCATAGTCCACAGGAATGAACTGCTTCTTCAGTTTCTCCACCATCCGATCCCATCTGGTAATCTTTGCTTTTTCTCTTTTGTTCCTAATTGGACCTCCTTCCACCAAATATTGGTGTGGCCCTTCAACTTTGTTTTTGCAAACTTAACCCGATTTGGGTCCTCCACATCTTCATACTCAAAATACTCCTCCATGTCATTGATCCAATCAATAAGCTGTTCTGGATTCAAATCTCTAGAATATGTAGAAACTTCGATCCTAGGCCTCTTTCTGATCTTTGAAATGACCCTCAACAACCTTACTTCTGCAGCATCTTCGGTAGCTTCTTGTTCTTCCTCAGATAGCTCTTCTTCAACTTCATCTTCACTTTCTTCTCTTGTCCTCGGCTCAAACCCTCTTCGTAGCTCCTCTTGCAATGCATCGATTTGCCTTTGTAGGGCTCTAAAACCCTCTTCCATCAAAGCATTCCTCCCAACATGATTTCTTTGTGGATGCATCTTAGTTTTTGCAGCAAACCCACAACCTCAGGTCCTGGTGCAAACTGCCTCACGGTCGGTGATCTGTCTACACACTCAGGAACCCTCGCTCTGATATCACTTGATGCAGGGGGTAAATCACAAAACACACAATAAAAAATATTGAACACAGCAAATAGAACTTTCTTTTATTGAATTGGGCAACTCATTACATCACAGAAGCTTAATTACAATCAGAGGATGAATCCTCTACTGGCTGCAACACATTACAGCTTTCCCAACCTCAAGACTCTAGAATCTTCAGCCTTCTGTAACCCCAAATCAGCTAGGGTTTCTATTTTCCCACCTATTCTTGACTCTACACTGGCCCCCTTAACTCTACCACTGCCCAAGGTTCCTAAAATAGTCATAAATAACACTTTTTGGCAGCCTCCAGCCAAATTTCAAAATTTGCAACTCCCTCCAAAAGTAGGTCAACTTCCGGGAAGCATAACTTTTGATTTGGGTGTTCGATTGATGAACCGTTTTAAGCGCCGGAAAGCTCGCGATGTGAACTATAAAACTAAAAATTTGTAAATGAATTTCTTCAACTTTTTAGGACATTATGGGAATTTTTAGTGCCTCATATCTCGTTCTGGAAATTTTCAGGGGCTTTTCAGAAAACAAAAACTTTAATATCTTTCAGCTCACAAATGATCTTTGCCTGATTCCTTCGCCAAAGGTCTTATATTTTTGTTATGTAACTTTCTGGAAGTTTTTTGCTTCATTACGTGCCCAAATGCAAACTTTCTAAAAATAGCAGGTACACTTTCCTAAATAGGCAGGTTGCTATTTTTAGCAGTTTTGGAAAAACTAAAAGTCCTACATTATTATTCTGGATATTATGGAACTAAAAACACTAATTATGGGAAGAAATGAGAACAACTACAATGGTTTTGAATTAACTTCTTTTTAGGTGATGCAAGATTGTCCTTACACCTCTGGATGCTCCTGCATCACGAGAGCATGGCTGAGGTAGAAATGATCTAGCCACTTGGCAAGAATTGATGGATAGATTACCCTGATGCAATCACACACATCACATAGTTGCATATGCATTATTGAATGACTTTGATTGCATTAATGCATGATTTTAATCATTTTTGAATGCATGACGTGATTAATTTAATAACTTTTTTAGAATATATTCAAAAGATGTATTGTATGTTAGTTAAATAAATAATAAAATCTTGTTTATGAGATGTTTGGAAGACAATATGTGAAATAAATTTAAACAATTATTTTATATTAAAATATGTGTGTACTTTGTATTATTTTATTACTTCTTGAATTATCAGAATAATAGTATTTTAGTAAAATAGTTTAAATAATATTAAAAATAGTGTTATTATATTTAGATGAGTAAACAAAAGAATTAAATTTATTACTATCACCCCATGCGACAGTAAGTTGCAAAAGAAGATATTATTTGTTTGTTTTAAATAACTTTCTTCTCAAAATTCTATTGGTGGAAATATCATGCAAACTGAGATAAAAAATGCAATTTCTAACCTAAAAAGAGGTTCACCAAAAATAAGTGGAAGGAGAATTTAATAAAAAAGGTAGATCGATTGCTGAGGGATCCCACGATTGCATAGAAGACAAATTAATTTCCTGAGCAACAAGAAGGAGGACAGGAAGGCAGCGACTGAAAACTGCAAAAATCCTTCATCAAATCAACGACTTTATCCAGGTTTTTTTTATCTCATGTTTGTGCATATTGAAATTATGGGTTTTAAGTTGTAAATTATAAGTTTTAGGCGTTGAATGTTATGCTTTAGTCAAAATTTTTGTCCTGTTTGAGTCATTCTCCTTACCTAGCCGTCGATCTTTATAATCATTAGGCTGTTCATTTTGTTTTGTTCACGGTAGCAGTCTTCTTTGGCCGCCTATATCTTTTCCTAGCCGATTCCTTGCCAGGGTCGTCACTTTTCTTGAAATTGGCCGCTCCATTTATCCTAGCCGCCTATGTTTTGTTGGCCATCAACTTTCCTTGTGACTGACTTGCTAAGTAATTAGGTGATCTGAGCAAAACGACCATTGAATCCTTGCTTTCGCCATTTAAAAATAGCACCTTGGACTAATTTCTTCTTTGGTTGAGTCGATCTATGTTTCTTGCTTGGTCGCTTACCTTAGACAGCCGTCGTTCATTCCTATTTTACTTGTCTAAAACTATCTAAGATAGAGATGATAACCTTTAATTGCATTTTGTTTAAACCGATTGAAAACTATTACAACGTACAGATCGCTATTAGAATTCTCATTGATAAACACTGTATGATTGATTTCCTTATAAATTGGCTGAAAACAATTTAGAATTGAAATTGACCTCTTCTTAATGAACAAAACCGTAATACTTGACTGTAGTTGATTCATTGATGTCTCTATATATTGAGAAGTTAGATCCTGTAGCTATCTTTTTCGATTGTCCTAGATTTCTAAATACCTGTAGCAAATTATACAATTTTCATATAGCTTATTTGGTAAACTTGTTTAGAACATTATATTGAATGAGATCAGAGATATTAGGCAAACTATTGTATTTTTATTCCTTCGAATGCAAAAACTAAATGTTGATATTTATGACAGAAAACTATATTAAAGAGTATCTTTGTTCTTTTTCTTTGTTTTTAAATTGCAACAGTTCCTGTCGCAGATGCAACATGAAGACTATTTGACTATTTTTAGGCTTCCTGTCACAATTTTGACAATAAGTTCCTTTTTGTTGATTTGTGAACTTTTTATTTAAAATTAGATAAATGAATGGAAACAGTCCCTGTCCCTGATTGCTGAAAGCAATTTGCTTGACTATTTATTAGGTAATATGATTGAAATATGGATTTGAGGTTTATGAAAATTAAACAAACTTTTAGACTATTATTGGAACCTCCTATCACAGAAATGACAGCAAGGTAGTTAACGTTCTATAATGACTATTGTTGATGACATGATGATTGAATTTCAAGATTAGAAACTATATTGAATTGATGACATTATGATTTCAATTGGATGATCGAACGATGATTCTTTTCTTGAAAGTTTATATGTATTTGTTTCGTAATTTGATATTTGGGAAAAAGGGAAATTGTATTGATTGAAAATTTGTACTTCTAATTCTTTACTTATTTTTCTTGCTTTTTGGGGAAAGAAGTAATTTTTACATAGGAATGTATTGGGTTACTTTTGGGATGGTGATGCCGAATGTGGGTATATCAGAGATGGCTTTTCCTGTTTTTAGGAATTGATCAATTTACTTAAATGATTAGATCTAATTGGAATAACATTGAAATAGATGTTTATTGTCTAGCAAACTTATTTATTATTATCTCTGCCACATCCTATTGTGAGACAATTTGCTTTTCATTAATTAGAATTGCACATTCAGACATCAAGGTTGCATCGGGTGTTCCCTCCTGCAGTTGTTACCAGGTAGCTAGACATTTTGTGCATGGCTGGGTTTCCTTCATTTCAGGAAGGGATACGGGGAATTGTAAATACTTCATGGTTGGGTGGAAAAGCACCTGAACCATGTTCCTGTCTCTCAGTTTGCAGGTGGTGGACCACTTGGTTCGTGTAGCTGGAGAGTGTGTTGATTTATTCATTATTGATGTACTTATTATTTGTACCTATTTAGATGTATTATGGCATGTTGCCAAAGGATTTATGTATATTATTTCATAGTGCTTGTTACCTAGATTGAGCACGTGAATGTGTAATATTTATTGACATTGAGATTCTTATTTATGAGATTATCTTTTCTTTGAGATATTGTGATTAAGCAGATTAATTACACCTTTTTACCTTTGAATATTGTATCTAAGTGGATTATTTACATCTTTTGATTTTGGTTATTGCAATGTTGTATTTTAAGCGGATTTATTTACTTCATTTATTTTGGAGTTGGTTTAATGCTTTTACATGATTTGTGAGGCTTTACATTTTGTTCTTGGTTTACCAAGGACACAGAGAGGACATGATTCCATTTTTATGATGTTGGATAGATTCTTGAAGATGGCACATTTTATTCCTTGTAAGAAGACTAATGATGTTCATATTACAGAGTTATTTTTTAGAGAGGTGGTGAGACTACACGGTCTACCTAAGAGCATAGTTTCAGATTGATATACCAAGTTTGTTGGTTATTTCTGGAGGACATTGTGGAAGAAGTTGAAGACAGATTTGAAGTTTAGTTCTGCACACTATCCTAGACCAATGGATAGATGAAAGTGGTGAATAGGAGTTTGGGTAACCTGCTATGATGCTTAGTAGGAGATAAGTCCAAGGGATGGGATTTGATTTTACCATAGGCAAAATTTTCTTACAAAAATACCATCAATAGAACTATAGGTAAATCACCATTCCAAATTGTATATGGGAGTAGTCAAAGAAATGCTTCAGAGTTAAGTAAGATGGACAAGGGAGAAAAGACAAGTGCTGAAGTCGAAGACTTTATAGAATACCTGAAGAATTTGCATGAAGAGGTAAGAAAGCACATTAATAAGATGAATATTTAGTACAAGGCTAAGGTAGATCAGAAGAGGATATATAAGGAATTTTAGGTAAGAGATGAAGTCATGTTTCACTTTAGAAAAGAGAGGTTTCCAGTTTGAACATATAATAAGTTGAAAATGAAGAAATTTGGACCATGCAGGATTTTGAAGAAGCATGATTCAGGAAATGCATATGACGTAGAGCTGCCAAGTGGGATCAACATTTCCCCTATGTTCAACATCGCTGATTGAACAAAATATCATGAATGTGGAAGAGAGGATGGACCAATAGAAGAATAGTGGAGTATTTCAGCATCTACTTCAAAGGAGGAGATAGAAGAGATCTTGGATAGTCATGTGGGAAGAAGTGCTTGGAATAGGCAATATGAAGAATATCTGGTGAAGTGTAAAGGAATGCCTATTGAAGATTATCCCTGGTTGTCTAAGGAAAAGGTTGACCATTTGGGGTTTTCCTCAAACACCTGAGATGTGACAAGGTCACTTCTCAAATTACCTTGGGTGTCTGACACAGGAGCATCCAGTGGTGTAAGGGCAATCTTGCATCACACAAAATGTTGATTTTATTTTCATTTCTTTTCAAAATTTGTATTTTTGATTCCATAATCGCTTAAATAATGATGTAGAACCTTTAGTTTTTCTAAAGTGCGAAAAATATCAAACTACTATTTTTAGAAAGTTTGCATTTGAGCACGTATGGGAGCGAAAATTTACAGGAGGATTTGAAATTAAAAAATAAGACCACTAGTGAAGGAATTAGCCAAAGATCATTTGTGGGCTAAAAGATATTAAAGTTTATGTTTCCCAAAAAACCCCTGAATTTTTTTCAAAGTTAAGTTTGAGACACTTAGAGGCCTCATATGGCCCCAAAAATGGGTAGAATTGACAGAGAAAACTCTTAGCACATAGAGCGCTCTACGAGCTTTCCAACGCTTCAAATGGTTCTTCAATCAGACACCCAGATCAAAATTTATGGCTTCCGGAAGTTGACCTATTTTTGGAGGGAGTTGCAAATTTTGAAATTTTAGCTAGAGACCACCAAAAAGAGCTATTTATGACCATTTTTGTGAACCCTTTAGGTAGTAGAGAAAATGGGGAAAGTGTAGAGTCAAGAAGAGGTAGGAGAACAAAAACCCTAGTTGATTTGGAGCTACAGATGGCAGAAGGATCTAGAATCTAGAGAGAGGAAGTTGTAATGTGTTGCAACCTGTGGAGGATTCATCCTTTGATTGGATTTTAGCTTCCGTAATGTAATGTGTTGTCCAAATCAATAAAAGAACATTCCTATTTTCTGTGTGCAATTTGTGTTATTGTGTGTTTTGTTATTTTCCCCCTCATCAGGTTTTGATATTGAAGGATGTGTTATGATGCAATTAACCTTATTATGCCATGTGAAGTGATCCGCAACTTAAAATGTGTTTGTTCCAAGATGACCTATACAGAATTACACATTTCATATAAGGTATTTTTAGTGCCAACCTAATTGAGGTTTTAAGTGGTTGCAGAGGATATATATAGAACAAATTCATTTGTGACTTGAAGAAGTGTGTGCGAAAGTGATAGAGCAGAATGAGCAGTAGGAAGTGTGCAGAATTAGTATGATGGTGTAATTGTGTAGAAAAGAGGAATGCAATATCAACATGAGTCAGATGCTTCTTTCATAACACTTCATAGTTTTGTTTATCATTGTAATTCTTTGTAGCAGTGAGCTTTGTTTGGGGAGTAGTAGCTTCCTTGGGTTGTAGCCCTAAAACAAAGTCAGCAGGGAGTTGTAGCTTCCTTGGGATGTAGCCCTGAAACAATGTTGTAAACTTTTATAAGCAGTGAGCATTATATTATGAGCTAACACTCACCATGGTTTTTCCCATTTTTGGGTTTTCCACGCAAAAACCCTGATGTCAATGTGTTGATTAATGTGGTGCATGTTTTACTTTTTGCTCTCTAAGTATTTTGATTTGTTTTGCAAATAAAGTAGTTAAGTTTTTGTATATGTTGATTCAGCCCCCTCTCTGCATCTCTGTGTTCAAAAATTAGTATCAGAGCCAAGTACCTTTGAGAAGCCTAACAATTGAGGTAGATCCCGCACTTGAACACATGGAATTTGAAGCTATGGATAATGATGTATTTATTCCAGAACCAGATCTAGAAGCAATGAAACTTGAAGGTTGGGACCTCAACCTAGATGATGTTGACCTTGAAGGAGAAATCTGGTCAGCCCTAGAGGATTTGGATGAAGCAAGAGAACTAAATCAGGAATATGAGGACATGCTTGAAAAATCAAACGAGACAATTGTGAAATTGAAGACAAAGGCCAAAGAATCAAAAGAAGAAATTGGCAAATTTAAAGCTCAAATAAAATGAGATAAAGGAGGTGAAATTAAGCTCAAGGAGGCAGAATATATGATCTCTAATTTGAAATTCATGGTTGAAGAAGGCAAAAGGATTGAAGATTGCCTAAATATGAAGCTCAATGAGAAAGAAGCTAGATGTTCAAAACTTGAGGAAGAAGTTATCACTCTGAGGAAAGAACTGGAAAAGGAAAAAGAACAAATTGACAAAGGATTAAAGTTGAAAGGAGATACTGAGATTCTTGATGAATTGATCAATTCTCAAAATCCATCAAAAGAAAAATTTGGTCTTGGTTTTGAAAAGAGAATAAGTCCTATAATTACTACATCTACAAACTTGTATGATAACTTCACAACAGAAGGAAAGTCTGAAACAAAGGAAGAAAAAGCCTACACTGAAGATCCTAAGAAGACTACCTCTAGAGATGCAAAAGAAGAAGGTTTTACTCCTATTCAAAGACAAAGAAAGAACAACAAGAAGAAGAATTTCAGAAAGTCTACTCCTACCAGGTATTCTCAAGCTTTCAATGGTAATTTCTATGCTTGTAATAAGTTTGGTCACAAGGATGTTGAATGTAGAAGCAAGATGAATCAAAATTCATTTAGGCCTCCTAGGTACAATGTTGTGAGGTCTCATGGTCAGTGTCGTTCTTGCAACAAGGTTAATTATAAGGCTAATGAATACAAAAGAAAAATGATGAGGAATGGTTTCATGAACAAGAACAATGCTAGGACCTCTCAGTTCTTCTATGGTTATTGTTACACATGTAACAAGTATGGTCATAAGGCTGTTGACTGCAGATCTAATGTAAGAAGAGGTGGTTATGCTCCGCAATCTAATACCACCTACTACAATTGCAATAAATTAGGACACATTGCAAGGTTCTACAGGGGAAAGAGTGTAAGGTCCTCTACTCCTCAAAAGAAGGTTGATATTGCTCCACAAAAGAAGGAAATGAATAGGACATGGAGGAAGAAGGAAGAAAATGAAGTAAAGGAAGGACCTGCACCTCTGCCTAGTGTAGATGGATCCTCTAAAAAATAAAAAGGAGGAAGTATTGGTTCAGAGGGAGTTGCAACTGCAAACATTTTCAAAACCCTTGAATGCATAAGATGTTGAAATCTTCAGCATAATGACTAAAAATGATATGGATATGTCTGTCTAGTAATATCATGATGTTTGATCAAAATTTTAGAGTAAATGGACTCTTTGCGGAGGATTGCTGAGTGATCATTGATCTCTATTTAGCAAAAAGCTAATTAAGTCTAGAACAAAGACTGCAATTAATGCAAAGTAGTCATAGTTGGTAAAAAGACTATTTAGTCAATTTCTGATCAAATTTGATCTTATTTGAATGAATTCAAGTGTGTGAAAGAGTAAAGGAGAGAAGAAGATCCTCAACAGAGATTGTGTGCAAACCCTAATGACAACATTATCAGGTATTCTTCTAATTTTCTGGTTAAACCCTGATGTTCTGAAGGTATTATCATGGCAACACCAGTAGTAGTTGATGTTGTGGAGAAGCCAAGACCTAAGTTCAAGAAACATTCATTTAAATCCACTGAGACCAACAAAGATGGTGCATTTTCTCGCATTCCCATCAATGTGCTACACACCGAGGATGTTTGGATAGACATCCATTCATAGCTGGATGAATATGATCATCTGAAGTGGGAACAATTCAGGAATGATCATCTGTTAGGTGATGATTGTCAATTGAAGTTAGAGTTCGCAAATGTTGAAGCAAAACAACTGGATATTTGGAAGGGTTTCCCTAATTTATGGTAAAGGAAGATTGGGTTAGGATTGCCCCAAGTCAAATTCATGAGGACTTTTTCTGCCTTGATCAACCCTATATGATCACTAAAGAAGCCATCAAGACTATGACCAGACTGTGCTCATTTGGACCAGTACCTATACTGAAAGTGGTGAAGAATAAAGAAGTGATGAGACTTACTAGAGAAAAATTTGATAAGAGAACCCTAACAGTGGATGATATCACTAATCTAGGGGTCCGGTATGCTACTATGAGCATTGCTTACAAAGTTTACTACACAAACAGAGAGGGGACTTCTATTGCTACCACCATCTACACTACCCATCAGATGGTGAAAGAAGGAAAGGACTATGATCTTTGTGAGCTCTTGCAGCATCAATTGTTGGACAATTTGAAGAGAACCAAGGAGACAAAGTATAAATTGCAGTATGGATCCTTAATTATTTGCCTTATGTTCTATTTCCTGAGAGAATTACCTTCAATTAAGGGTATGGTATGGAAGTTAGATACCCCTGTTGCTCATCAAATTAAAAACTATATGCTTAGTTTTCCTAATCATAAAAATTGTGCAACACTATTTTGGGGCTTCTTCAAAACCTTTCAAAATGATATTCAAGCAAGAGAAAGGATAGCAAGAAAGGTTGTTGAAAAATATAAGAATGATATTACATTTATGGTGGATAAGGATAATTTTTACATGGAAGCAATAGAGCCAAGGACCTTTTGGATAACCACCCTACCATATGAAGTGTCTGAACATGATTTGATTGGTTATGCTGATATGTTGCTTAGCAAGCCTAAGGATCCTGCTATAGAAAGATTTGGAACTTATGATGAAATCTCCAATAAAATAATTAGAAGGGAGGTAGAAGAAAAAGTAGAGAAGGTAAAATCTAAAGCAGAAAAGATGTAGTTAGATCTGGAAGAAATGCTTAACATTCTTGAAGCCCAAACCTCTTCTACTACACAAGCACCTAAAAGGAGTCATAGGTCTGCCTCTGTTGCTGCTATCCCTTCACAATCCTCCATACCTCCTCCTACACCTCCTAGCAAAAAAAGAACTTCCACTGAAGTGCCGGTACAAACCAAGATTGCTGAGACAAAGAAGCATAGACCTAATGTGCAAGCAAAAAGAGGAAATAATCCGGTGAATGTTGAGGATAATGAATAGGATGAAGAGGAAGAGAAGAGAACATTTATATTAAAGAAAAGGACAAGGCAAGGAGAGGAGGAAGGAACATCTAAAGGAAAAGAAAAGACAAAGAAATCAAAGAAGACTCCTCTGGAGGTATCTGAACATGTGCGTCTACAACTTGAGGCTACTATAAATGCAATTACAGAGCATTGTGCATTGAAAGGAGTTGTAGATATCTATGATGAAATGCCACTTACTGACAAAGCCATAATTGAGAAGGCCATAGTTATGTACATGATGGGCTTCAATATAGCCCTAATTGAGATAATTGATCAACTTCCTACAATTCTTGTAGATATACTTACAAATAAGAGGAATAAAGCCATGGAAAAAGAGTCTGAGATGAGGAAACAAGCAGTTGAAAAAGTTGATCCTTCTATCTCTGATGAAGACAAAGTTAAATTTTTTTCAAAAACAAGCACAAGAATTTAGAACAAAAAGACGAATAAATATTCTGATGGGAAAAAACCAAGAAGAAATTGAGATACTAGAGAAGGAAACTTTAGAGAAAACTGCAAAAATTCTTGAAGAGTTGAAGAATGCTAAAGTAACTGATATACCTAATGTGCCCATTCAAGATATAGATTTATCTGCCTTTGAAGCCAATGCAATTGATGGTGATGAGACTGTGAAGAATGACCAATAAAATGAGGAGACTACTCCTCTAGAGAATACTGAAGCACAAAGTGCTAAAGATCAATGTAATGTGGGTACACCTCCTCCAAATGAGATAGAAACATGGGACTTGGGAGATCAAGGTGAAATGAATATATCCCCTTCAAAGAACATAAATGCAGGTGTAGAATATGACATTCCTTCCTCCGGAAGATACAGGGAAGGATGAAAAAAGGAAAGAAGGTAACTCTGAGGAAAAATAAGAAGAGGAAGTTCCCAAGAAGAGTGAGGAAAACTAAGATGAAGAAGATCAAAGTGAAATAGAGGAAAAGAAAGATGAAGTTAAGGATACTTCTATGAATATATGTCAGATCTCTTCAGGATCATACTCTTTTAAGGACCTATTAAACTTGCAGATGTAGTTTCAACCTGTGGTCACACCATAACTTCTGCAGATTCATACTCATGAGGGACAAATAGATCTATCAAGCATTTCACCCCTCCATAAGCTACAACTTGGTGACATCTCGTATGCCTTTGCAAGGAAAGAGTTCCTGCAAGAAAACTTGAAGAAGACTAGCTTGGTTGAGGATGCAGTGAAATTGATTCAAGAAGGTTTACTAGAGGTAGACATTGATCCTTCCTAGGCTTCGGAGTAGAAATTGAAACTTTTAATGGAATCTTTCAAGGATCACTCTGCCCATATTGAACAAAAGGTAGAACAAGAGGCTCCAAGGAAGATGAATGATAAAAGACTGGCTAAGGTATCTAACAAGTGTGCCAATGCACACAATAAACTACAAGAAAATATAAAGATATTTAAAGATTGCATTGATGAAGCCACCACATTGTATCTTTTCTACTCGAAATGGCTAAATTCCACCAAGAACATCAAAACTCAAATTGACTCCATTGAGTTACATATCACCAAAATGGCCGAAATTTATGATTTGTCAAAGGACAAGGATGGAGCAACTAGAGCACAAGTTGAAAATCTTCATGCACAAATGTCATAGCTACAAGACCAAAGAGAACATATAAAGAAGCAGTTTGGTTAGTTGAGAGAAGCAATATATCTGAGACTTGCTTCGTTATTAGGGTTTCTTGGTGAAGCTGAGAAGATTGAACAAAAGATGAAGGCACCTAGCAGTATTGATGAGGCTGAGGACTTATATGTACAGTTTGAATGCCAAAATCACATCCTCACCGCAGAAAAAGCAATTAGGGAATCTACTCTGACTCAACTCAAGGGAATATACAAAGCTATTCCACCTTCTAAATGAGTTGCAGAGAAGAAAATTTTAATTTACATAGACTTACAGAGGCCAGTAGTGTCATACTAAGTACATAGCATCTATTTTTGAGAGATTTCCATCTCAGGGGGAGCATTGTTTGTGAAAATTACATAGTAAAGGGGAGTTTATTCAGTTTTGTGATAATATAAGATGATAGGCCCTTTATCCTTGATGTCAAAGGGGGAGAGAAAGGAATATACATCTAAGGGGGAGTGGTTGTACACATTTTGTTTTGGGTGTTGCCATCAATGATAAAGGGGGAGATTGTTGGCAATATGTGTTGTCATTGATGTCAACATAACATGTGTCAACCTGAGGTCAGAAATGGGCGAAGCTAATGGACAATGGAAGACTTGAGAGAGATAGTTTGACTAAGTTGATGACATAGAATTGGCATGCTTAAGGGAGGTCATTCTGGAATACATAGTAGATGGAGAAAAATTGTCCAAGTATAAGAATGGTAATCTTCTTGATGTCTAAATGTGTTGCAAAGGTGTGTAAACCTATTCTAACATGTTTTCTACATATCTACAATGATAGCCTATCAGTTTGAAGTAGCGCACTTAGAGAAAAGTTGCAGAAGTTCGGTTAAGGTTCTCACAGTGTATATCCTAAGGCAGAGTTATAGTATTTTGGTCTGCATTCCTCCGCAGTGCAAGACTTAGTCTTGTAGTTTAGAAGATAATTTTATCTAGATATCAACATGCTATATCCAAGATTTCATCTCATTACACCTTCAACAAAGAATGTTATCAATAACTGTGTTCTGGACTGTGACTTGACAGTGAAAAATAATGGTGGAGATCTGTTGGAATGCTCTACATTCCTTTGAAAGAGAATCTGTACCCATGTGGTTTTGGGAATATGTTCAGAGATATGTAATGCATGCTTACTCATAGTATCAGGTGTTCTTATGGTCTGCAAGATCACATTTCAAGTGATAGAAGTAACACAAACTGTTCCGGATAATGAAATACTCTATAGAACATAGGTTTGAGCACTTGCAGAAGATGGAAAGTATACACATATTGTATAGGAGCTTGTCTAGAGATTCTACATGCCTTAATGTATCTCAAGTTTGAACCACATGCAAATCTTTCATATCTCCTATACCGCATAAGGTATTTAAGTCAGTTAATGAAGAATTACATATGACTGTCCTTCGAACTACAGTATAATTATAGTATCTACCTATATTTTGTTTTGGATAATCATTTGAATATTATGTTTTGGTTGTGTTGTAGTTAGATTGATGATCAAACCATGAACATTAATATTATTATTATTATTATTATTATTATTATTTTGAGAAAACTAAATGCTTTATGAAATTAATAGATATTTAGTTCTTTATTTAAAAATTATTTTTGGAGCCTTGATAAAATTATGTTTAGATATTTTTGCAAGGAATGTTTTGGTTGAATTGAATTGACCAGTTAATATTTAAGAAAGTTTTAATAATTGAATTAGAGAAAAGAGATTGTGTGGGAAATATAAATATGGTTTCTTTTTTTTATCATGATATTATATTATTTTATTTGAAAAGGAAAGATGAAGAGTTGGAAAAAATTTCAATTTAAAAGAGGGGAAGTGATTCATTTGCACAAACTCTTTCACTCTCTTATTCTTTGGGAAAAAGAAAAGGTAAAAAATAAAATTTGTAACTGAATCTTTCTGTACGAAGAATGGTGTTTTTCTATAAAGTTTGCTGGTAGATTTTCTGTGAGCTTGTTGGATGATTTGGAAGGAAAAGGTTATGAAAGAGTAAGGGATATGGCTGGAAATTTCATGGGTTGCTCCTAACCTGGATAGCTAAGGTAAGGAATCAAATTTCTATTTTATCTCTTCATATGAATTATAATATGAAATGTTTGTATGTGATTTTGGAAATGAAATGTTGTGATTTGTGGTCAATATTGAGGAATATTGGTAAATAGATGATTTGAAATAGAAGAGAATGGAGGAATGCCTCTTTGGGTCTAGTTGCATAAAATTCATGTTGGGTTGTGATTAATGGAGTTGGGTTTGATGAAAATGGGGATGAGTTGTGGAATTGGGAGATGTTTGTTGTATTTATGGGAGCTACTGTAAATGTACTGGGAAAATCGTTGTGATTAAGGGAGCTATTGAGAATGAATGGGAGTAATGTTGTGTTATTTTGTTAAGGGAGCTACTGTGCATGATTGGGAGTATTGTTTTGTTAATATTTTAAGGGAGCTACTGTGATTGTTTGATAATGTATGAGGGAGCTACTGTGTAATGTAATGTGAAGGGAGCTACAGGAACTTACCCAAGAGGATTCCCCATTTCTCTAATCTATTATGGAAATAAAATTTGTGTTTGATTTTATTGAGCAACATGAATTGTTATGATGCTCGGGGCTGGATTTGACTGGGTCAGTCCTAAGGTTGGGAGGTGAGCTGATCCCTGTTGCTTTGTATTTTTGTAGTATGTAGATTTTTGAATCATCATTGAATAAAGCCTATGGGGTCATGAAACTAATTATTTCTAATTTATTAATTTGGTGAATGTTTGAAACAGAAACTAGAAGACATCTGATATTGCTGATAAAAGAACACGGTTGGCTGTTGCAATACAAGTAAACTTTTCTATGTTTTAATCTAGATTGATTACATTAGTAGAACTATTGTAATATTCAAAGATAAGCAGAAATAGACAATAGATAAGGAATAATAGAATTTAATTTCAAGAAGACATTTTATGGTTTCAGAATAGTATATTTATCATACTACCAATTCTCAACATCATAAATAATGATAGCTGATATTAATAAATTCGTGTAGAAGTTAAACATTGCAGTACAAAAGAAAAAACCAGGAGACAAGGAAGCCATCAGTATTGCATGCCCTTGCAGAGATCTTTTTATAACGCATATTTGGGTATTGTCATCATATCTATTATCAATCTCTTGTAACATAGTATGATGTTCAATGTAATTATAAATCAAATGTTTTTCATCAAGTAGAATTGTGTGATCCCTGTTGGAAAGGTATTTCCTTCTAAGAGAATATTTGATTTGTAACTTTCAAACTTCAATACAATTCTGTGTCGATTGAGAACTCACAGCATGCATTGTTTTATTTTCTTGTATATTTATGTAGACAGTATGAGCCTTTGTTATTATTTGGAAATAATGATAGGATAAATATCTTTCTTAAGATCATTTATTTGATGAGGGTTTCTGAAAAAGTTGTCTGTGTAATTATTAGAAACTGTCATAACATCTCACCGTTACTCCATTTAATGATGGAATGAATTAGAAATATTTATATTTTAAGTCGAAGTTCCTGTATGAAGAGGGAGTCGAATATAATGTAAGTATGATAGGCATTAATTAAAGAACCGTTGAGGATAAGATAAGATTGTTTTCCTTCTTGCGTGGATATTACTATATTTATTCCAAACATTATATTAATAGATCATTATGAGACATATTCATTTAGGGTAGTATTGAATGATTTAGTTATGAGTTAAAAATCAAATTTTTGAACCTTTGTATGATCTTCAACCGCAACACATATACATATAGTTAGTTTGGTCGCTGAATATATATAGGATCATTTATACAGTTCATATTAACTCGGCCAAATAATTAGCATAATAGGAATGAATACATTTTTTTTTACGGTGAATCACTATCTCTTTTGCATATATATATAACTTTCCATTTCTATCACCTTTCAGCTGGGAAGCTAAGATTTAAATAGATCGGTGGTGATATCTCTCTCTACAGAGATTTATTTAGAAGAGAAAACTATTAGAGTAAGTGGTACATTTTGAGTCTCTGTTGTACATTAGCATATAAATTATTTTACTTATTGGTATCATTATTAATTAGATTGTATTTACAATAAATAGAGTCGTTTAATTAAATTTATATTCACTTATTTGAAGGAAATTTATTCTTCCAGTGTAGGCATTACAATACTTGAGTCAAGTCTTTGATCTTCTCCAGAAGTAATAAATGAGGATGTACGGATATGGGAATATATGCATAATGATGTATGAGATCCTTCCTAAGAGTTTCAAATGGTTTGGTGTATCGCAAGGTGATATCTCAAGTTTGGATGTCTTACAATATGCTTGAAATGCTCTGTCCTCATCAGTTCAGTATGTTCCTTGTTTTGTGGATGCATAGAATGATCATATACTTTAGGTGAATGGTGTATGGAAAGTGTTAATAAGTTACATGATTTAAATCTTGGTCTACATAATGTTTTTGGCTTCTCCCTGGTGGTGTGAAGATGGACAGTTAATAGTGGTAGTGTTGGTTAAGCCGATAGCTTGGTTTCCCTCATGTGAGGAAGATCTTGATCAGTGGTTTTGATATTGAAGGATGTGTTATGATGCAATTAACCTTGTTATGCCATGTGAAGTGATTCGTAACTCAAAATGTGTTTGTTCCAAGATGACCCATACAAAATTACACGTTTCATCTTAAGGTCTTTCTAATGCTGACCTAATTGAGGTTTTAAGTGGTTGCAGAGGATATATATAGAAGAAAAAATTAATTTGTGACTTGAAGAAGTGTGTGCAAAAGTGATAGAGAAGAATGAGCAGTATGAAGTGTACATAATCAGTATGATGGAGTAATTGTGCAGAAAAGAGGACTACAATATCAACATGAGTCAGATGCTTCTTTCATAGTAGTTCATAGTTTTGTTTATCATTGTAATTCTTTGTAGCAGTGAGCTTTCTTTAGGGAGTAGTAGCTTCTTTGGGTTGTAGCCCTAAAACAAAGTCAACAGGGAGTTGTAGCTTCTTTGGGTTGTAGCCCTAAAACAATGTTGTAAACTTTTATAAGCAGTGAGCATTATATTGTGAGCTAACACTCGTCGTGGTTTTTCCCATTTTTGGGTTTTCCACATAAAAATCCTAGTGGGGTTTCCACATAAAAATCCTAGCGTTAATGTGTTGATTAATGTGGTACATGTTTTACTTTCTACTCTCTAAGTATTTTGATTTGTTCTGCAAATAAAGTAGTTAAGTTTTTGTATATGCTAATTCACCCCCCTCTCAACATCTCTATGTGTTCAACATAATTGTCTATCTCTTTACCCAAAACCTTGGAAGCAGTTGCACAGTTCAACACGGAGTGGCCAAAATTATTAAATTGGGATATCCATTCAAGTTGGAAGGAAACCATTTTATAGGGACATTTAAGACTCCATTAAACACAATTTGGCAAATTTTCAAGTCAAAATTCCTCCCCATTTGGAATATATTAAATTAACATTATTTTTCTAGGTAAGTTATGGAAAAATTAAAATAGTAGTTTTGGAGAGGCTGGAGCATAAAAAATTTATAGGGGGTTGTATAGGTTTTTATATGCAATGTGATAAATTTTCAAGTGATATTATACTTCCACCCAAAAGATATGAAATTAATTTTCTTTTTTGCAAGTTCAAGTTTAAGGTAGTTTCAAGTTGTAGACAAGTGAAACACAAAGTGTACATGGGAGGTTGAAGGGTTTTAAAATATTTGAGCATAAATGATGGTTTCAACACCTTTTCTAGTTGGAAAACTTCCTTAAAAGTCAAAATAATAAATTTTATGGTGTTTTCGGCAGTTCCATGGTTTGTTGCACCTCTGAAATGCTCTTTCTCTTTGTTGGAAAGTTAGTGAGTTAATAACTCACAAAAATACCAAAATACATTCTTGCTGGCAAGTTACAAAGTTTTAAAATTTGTCAAAAATTCAAAATATTCCTTTGTTGGTGAGGTATAAAGTTCTAAAACTTACCGAATTCTTGAAATGCCCCTTTTAAGCGGTCTTAAAAGTTAGAAAACTTTCTAAAAGGTTGAAATGTTTTTAAGAAAAAAGTTCTTAAGTTCTCTAACTTTTTGGATTATTGAAATGCATTCATTTGGTCAATTCAAGAGTTTTAAAACCCTTTGATTTTTTGACAACACCAATATCTTCTTTCAATGCAACAAAATGGGAGCTCTTCAAACATGTGTAAAAGCTAAATTCCATGCTATTCCCTAGCATCCTCCTTACCTGTGTTAAAATCAAAGCTCTATATCAAAATATAGACATCCATCAAAGCATAATTAAAATGGACTTTTGATCGATGTTGTAGTTGTAAGATGCATGATAAACATGTACTCACAATGTGGAAGTATGCATAGGCATGTGAATTCTTCAAATACATGTCATCTAATGGAATGTAATGGTACAAGATATATTCACAAAATGGATTTGTTGAAAAGGTGTTAGAAATTATCAAACAAATGCAATCAGTTGGTGTGAATCCATATTCCACTATCTTTACCATCATCTTCCTTGAATGTGCCAAAATGGGATCTTTGGAACAACGTATGGACCTCCACTGCAACATAATGGAGGAAGGATTTTTACTAGATAGACAAGTGGTTGGAAATGCTCTAGTAGGCATGTATACAAGCTGTGGAAGTATAGACAAGTGTATTGCTTGACAGGATGTCTTTGCCTCCAAGCCACCCTATCTAAAATTTGAAATGAATATAGTAGTAGGTGCAAGGCCAAACTCCTTATCCTATGCCATTTTGGTAAACCACACCACTATATACCTGCTCAGAGAATGGGTGTTTACTGAAGCACACAGAATAGGGAAATTTTGCTAGATGTTGTAATTGTGGGGGCTATAGTCCAATCCACATACTCTATAGGATTCCTTAAAGAGATTTCATTCAATGACAAAGAATTCTCTTATTACTATGTATGTTAAAAATGGGAATTTGGGGTTTGCAAGTGAGTTATTTGGGTGCACGTCTAAAAGAGATATGGTTTGTGGAATGTAATGATAGTTGGGTATGCATTGGTTGGATACTTTGATGAGTCTGAGATATTTGGAAGATTTATAAATTATTAATAGTTGCAAGGACAAGAATGCTCATGTAGTATCAAAGCTACTATGTGATATTTATGCCCTAGAATGTATTTGGAAAGATATCAAAAGTTATGAGAATGTTTATTAAGCAACAACTGATAAGACTAAGAGGTACATATGATAGAAGAGTTGTTGGATATCAAGAGGATATCAAGAGGTGAGTTGTTGGATATCAATAGGTACATATGATAGAAGAGTTGTTGGGTATCAAGAGGTGATAGAAATAAAGATACTTCAGAGACACCTATCATGGTGGCACAAAAATTGAAAGTGTTTTGAATTTGAAGATTATTCGAGTGAGGCATCTGTTGAGATTTAACCAGATGTTAAGATATTCACTATATTAATCAAGGCTCATTGTAATATGGATGGGATAGAATAGGCCTTGGGATTATTAAAGGATAGTGATATAGTCCCTCTATTATCAGAGGTGGACTTCATTTCTCTAGAATTTAAATTATAAGGAAGAAAGGAAGATTCTTATCTATACTATGTCACTTACATCATGGTCATGAGATTGCAGGTTGAATTTTTATAATGTGGTTTACATGGAGTTTTGAAGATATATGTGAAGCAATTGGAAAGATCAAAAATAGGGAGAAGCATAATTCCTTAGAAGAAAATTCCAGATCCTATAGAGCTTGTCCATGGAAAATATGCTAGAGTAATTGGGGATTTGACTACTTTGTTGGTACTTTACAAAGGATTTCCACAAGCCTACAATCATGATCTACAAGAGGATAAGGATCCTTTAGTTGATAATGTGGAAACTATTATAGCAATTCTTGAGGTCACAACTAAATTTGCACAAAATATTACTTTCAATTGGGAGTGCATCTCTAGATCTCTACCGGATAGACATCTTAATGCTAGAACAATGGCTGATTACCTTGTAAACAAGGGTGTAGCCTTCCAAACATCTCATGATATTGTGGGAAAAGTTGTAGCACTAAGCCTTACAAAAGGATTCTAATTTCCAGAGATCTCTTGAGATCAATTAAGGCAACTACATCTGATTTTTGAAGATGATGTCTACAATTTTATTAGTGTGGGAAATTCTATCAAAAAGTTATCTTCCTATGACTCTACTATCTCCAATTGTGTATCTGAGTAAATCAGTTTTTGGTGTGAAAAACTAAATTTGAGAAAATAAGGAGAAAAGTATATGATGCAGGAGCATCCCTGGTTCAAGAGCAATCTTGCATCAACCAAAAACATTTGCATTTCAGTTTGTTTCTTTTCATTTTCTAGTTCAGTTCAGTCAGTAACAGTTTCTGTATTTTGGTCCGCATTCTACTGTAGTTGCATTTTAGACCTTGCAGAGTTGGACTTAGCATCTATATTCATTCATCTACATCATATCCAAAATTTAGAGCATTTGGATCAAGTACTGGTAAGACATCGCTATCAGAAGATCGACCGTTTTCTAAGAATAGAGCATTTTGACAGTCTTAGACAATCATCTAAAGGAGAAGACCTGCAGAGCAATTCACAACCTTTGAAACTTAATGACACATCATTCAATATTGTTTGGTTCATGGTTGACCTTCCCTGAGTTCTGCACATCAATCCATTCATTTGTGGAGTAGTTCTATTCATTTAAGTCCAACCTATCCGTATACACACATTACAGCTCTTCATTGGAGTTAGTGATCTTCCTTGGCCAACACGGAGGAATCTTTTGTACTAGAGATGATATATATTGATGTAATAGATCCTTAGGAAAGTAGAATTCAATAGCAATTGATAATTCTAAGTTCATAGTTTAGATTTTGTGTGAAGGAGCTTCAAAGCTATATCTTGTGCATATTCTGTAATCAGGTCTGTGAACCCTAATTGTAAGCTCGCATGTTGCCGGCCAATTTGTATTTGAATTCTATGCTATACTAAATGATTGAACTTGCATTTTATTTATATCTTTGAGTTGTTTCCATTGTGTTTAATCTAGCTACATTATTTGGATTGTTCTCTTTGAGGACCTCCTAACCATGACTACACCAAGTGGTATCAAAGCAAAAGTTTGAATCTTTGGGAGCAAATTTAGCAAAGTTGGTGAAGGAATTTCATAAGATCTTGCTGTGGACAGATCACTAAATTTGAGGTAGGTTACTTGTGTCACAACTGATCACTGATTGTGAGGCAGTTGTCACCTTGTAGCCCGATTTCTGAATTGAGGCAGTTTGCACTTGATCCTAGGAAGATGCTGCCGAGGAGAATCCTTGCTATTGGAACAATGGATGGTAGGATGGATGAGATGATGGAAATGATGAAAACAATGAGAATTTGATTGGATGCTGTCGAGAAAGATAGGCGAAGAGGATTGACACTGAGACCTAATGTTGAAAGTGATGATGAAGAGGAATTTCAATATGTTGATCAAATTGGTGAAACCCTAGGAGGTGATGAAGAAGAAGAATCAGATCAAGTCAAAATGTTGCAAGCTAGTTCAAAGATTGGAAAGAGACCTAGAGTTGATGTCCCTAACTACACTGGCAATTTAAAACCTGAAGAGTTGATTGACTGGATAAATGACATGGACTAATACTTTAAGTATGAAGAATTTAAAGATCCAGAGAAGGTGAAATTTTGCAAAAACAAAGTTGAAAGGACATGCTGCTATATGGTGGAAAGAATTTCAGTTGGATAGAAACAAAAGAGGAAAAGAAAAGATTACAAAGTGGGAAAGGATGGTGACAAAATTGAAGAATTAGTTTGTACCTACTACTATGAGTTGGAGTTGTTGAAGAGATTGCAAAACCTAAGACAAAAGGAGAAATTTGTGAAGGAGTACATTGAAGAATTTCATAAGATGATCATAAGAACAAGACATAGTGAAGCAAGCAAAGAGAAAGTAGCTAAATACATCAATGGACTAAGGTTGAACAATCAAGAAGAACCGAGTTTGGTAAGAATGACAACACTGGAAGAAGCATACTAGTTTTCCCTAAAAGTTGAATAACATACATGATCAGAGACAAAGAGGCAGAGGAGGTAAATTTCTAAGAGGCAGAACATTTTCTGGAGGAGATAGATCATTTGTGGAGTAGAGTAGACCAGAGAACACATTAAAGAAGGAGGATAGAGATAACAATGCGTACCAGAGGGATGACATAAATTTCTACCGCAGAGGGAACCCTAGTCTGTACCGGAGTGAAGGATACATAAGAGAAGGAAGAGGACCTAATAGGAGAACATTTGGAGGAACCTGTTTTAAGTGTGGAGGTGAAGGACATAGAGCATTTGAATGTAATTAGGGGAGTACAAGCAAGAGGATAGAGAATATTGGAAAAGTAGCCTATGTAGAAGAAGAACCTGTTGGATCACTGAGTTTAGTTGGTAAACCTGAGAAAGGAGAATCACTTGTGATGAGGAGAGCACTATTTCAAGTAGAGACAAATGAGGAACCACCGTAGAGGAAAAGTTTGTTCAAAACCAGATGCAAATCAAGAGGTAAATGTTGTAAAGTTTTTATTGATAGTGGTAGTTCTGATAACCTAGTTTTAGAGGAGATGGTGACTAAGCTAAAGTTGGAAAGATTGAAACACCCTAAGCCCTATCAGATAGCATAGATCCAGGATGATCATAAAGTATTGGTGAATGAACAATGTTTGGTAAAATTTCACATTGGATCTTATCATGATGAAGTCTTGTGTGATATTATGCCTATGGATGTATGTCATATTTTGTTGGGTAGACCTTGGCAGTATGATAGGAAAGCTATACATGATGGGAGAAAGAATACATACACTATAACATCAAATGGAAAGAGAATTACCTTGATTCCTTTGGAAGATGATCCTTAGAGTGAAGTATGTGGAAATTAAATGCTAGAATTTGTTTGGTAGATGGGAGAAAATTTCTGTATGGTTTGAGACATGAGAATATGTGTCATGCCTTGATTCCTACGAAGCCTGAAACATTAAAGAAGGGAACTGAAGAATCACAACCAGAGGAGATAGCTGAATTGTTGACAGAGTATGAAGACATCATATCAGGCAATGTACCTAAATGATTTCCACCAATCAGGAGTATTAGTCATCACATGGATCTTATACCTGGAGCTAGTTTGCCTAACAAAGCAGTACATGGAATGACACCAGCAGAGAATGAAGAATTGAATAGGTAGATACAAGAATTATTGAGGAAAGGTTTGATGAGAGAAAGCTTGAGTCCTTGTTCAGTACTTGCAGTGTTAGCACCAAAGAAAGATGGAGAATGGAGAATGTGTACAAACTCTAGAGCAATAAACAAAATCATAGTTAAGTATAGATTTCCTTTACCTAGGATGGATGATATCATGGACTATTTGAGTGGAGAAAAATATCTCACAAAGATAGATTTGAAGAGTGGATACCATCAGATCAAAATCAGAGAAGGGGATGAATGGAAGACTGCCTTTAAGACAAATGAAGGATTGTATGAGTGGTTAGTAATGCCTTTTGGATTGACAAATGCATCAAGTACTTTCATGAGATTAATGAATGAAGTCTCGAAGAAATTCTTTGGTAAGTTTGTTATTGTGTACTTGGATGACATTCTAATTTTTAGTAAGACAAAAGAAGAACATTTGCAGCACCTGAGACAAGTATTGCAGAGACTGAGAGAAGAGAAATTTGGTGGTAAACATCAAGAAGTGTAGTTTTATGAAGGAAGAATTGGTATATTTGGGATTTGTGATTTCTATGGAAGGATTGAAGATGGACCCTGAGAAAGTGAGAGTGATTGTTGAATGGCCTACACTAGAGAGCATTGGAGAGGTTAGATCATTTCATGGATTGGCTAGTTTCTACTAGAAGTTCATCAGAAATTTTAGTTTAGTTTGTAACCCTATGACAAAGACAATGAGAGGTGACAGAAAAGAATTCAAGTGGACATTAGGAGCAGACAATTTTTTTGAGTTGTTGGAGCAGAAGGTGATAGAGCAACCTATTTTGGCATTACCAAATTTTAATAAGGTATTTCAAGTAGATTGTGATGCAAGTGGGAATGCAATAGGAGCAGTGTTAAGTCAAGAAGGTAGACCTGTAGCATATTTCAATGAGAAGTTAAATGATGCAAGGAGAATATATTCTAATTATGATCAGGAGTTCTATGCCATAATTCAAGCCTTGAAGAAGTGAGACACTACTTGTTGCCTAAGGAGTTTGTGTTGTATACAGATCATCAAGCTTTGCAATATTTGAACAGTCAAGGAAAGTTGAATCAGAGACATATCAGATGGGTAGAGTTCATGCAGAGTTATACATTTGTATTGAAGCATAGGAGTGGGAAATCAAACAAAGTTGTAGATACATTGAGTAGGAGAAGGAACTTGTTGACAGAGATGAGAGTTGAAGTGTTGGGATTTGATGAATTGAAGAACATGTATGAGGAAGATCTTGATTTTGTAGAACCTTAGAGAGCATGTAAGGAACCTATTGTAACAAACAGAAGTAAGTGGCTAGATTATTTCATTCAAGAAGATATGTTGTTAAGAGGAAATCAATTATGCATACTTAGAAGTTCAATGAGAGATAATTTGATCAAGGAGAAACACAGTGGTGGATTGGCAAGATATTTTGGCATTGATAAGACAGTGGCCTTGGTGAGAGAAAATTACTTTTGGCCTCAGATACATAAGGATGTTAGAAAATTTATGCAAAATTGTAGAGTTTGTCAAGTTGCAAAAGGGAGTATTTAGAATACAGGATTGTATAAACCTTTGACAGTACTGAAGAGACCTTGGGAAGACATAAGTATGGATTTTGTAATGGGATTGCCTAAGACATAGAAAGGACATGATTCAATATTCGTAGTGGTGGACAAATTTTCAAAGATGGCAGATTTCATACCTTGTAAAAAGACAACTGATTCAGTGCATGTAGTAGACCTATTTTTCAAGGAGATTATGAGATTGCATGGATTACCTAAGAGCATTATCTTAGACAGAGATACAAGATTTCTAGGATATTTTTGGAAGACACTTTGGAAGAAGATGAAGACAGATTTGAAATTTAGTTCAACATTTCATCTGCAGACTGATGGACAGATAGAGGTAGTAAATAGGAGTTTGGAAAACTCGTTGAGATGTTTGGTTGGAGAGAAAGTAGGAAGTTGGGATTTGATTCTGTCACAAGCAGAGTTTGCATATAATAATTCAGTGAATAGGAGTACTGAAAGAACACATTTTGAGATTATTACTGGAGTAAACCCTAGAGGAGTAGCAGAATTGAGAGATCTCAGTTTGGAAGACAAGAGAAGTGTAGAAGTAAAAGAATTTGTAGGACATGTGGAGATAGTGCATACTCAGGTGAGGAAGCATTTGGAGGAGATGAACAACAAGTATAAGGAACAAGCAGATGAGAAGAAAAGACACAAAGAATTTGTAGTTAGAGATGAAGTGATGGTATACTTGAGAAAAGAAAGATTTCCGGTTGGCACATATAACAAGTTGAAGATGAAGAAGTTTGGACCTTGCAAGATAATTAGAAAATTTGATTCAGGAAATACATATGAATTGGAGTTATCAGAGACATTGGGCATATCACCTATTTTCAACATTGCAAACCTATATCAGTATCATGAAGCAGAGTTCAGTGATAGCATTGAAGAAGATTTGAAGAAGCAATTACCACAACAAGCACCGAAGAAGATTGAGGACATTTTGGATAGCATAGCTGGATGCAGCACTAGAGGAAGAGAATATAAAGAATACCCTGTGAAGTGGAAAGGCAAATCGGAAGAAGATTCATCATGGATTTCTCAGGTTGAGGTAGACCATCTTGGTTTCCCTCTAGCCCCAGCAAAGTGAGGGACTCACTTTTTCAATAACCCTAGGTGTCTGATATAGGAGCATCCCTAGTTCAAGAGCAATCTTGCATCAACCAAAAACATTTACATTTTAGTCTGTTTGCATTTCAATTTGTTTCTTTTCATTTTCTAGCTTAGTTCAATAAGTAGCAGTTTTTTATTTTCATCTGCATTCTACCGCAGTTGCATTTTAGACCTTGCGGAGTTAGACTTAGCATCTAGATTCATTAATCTACATCATATTCAAAATTTAGAGCATTTTGATCAAGTACCGGTAAGATATCGCTATCAGAAGATTGACTGTTTCCTCAGAACAGAGCATTTTGACAATCCCAGACAATCAGCTAAAGGAGAAGACCTGTGGAGCATTTCACAACCTTTGAAGCTTAATAACACATCATTTAATATTGTTTGGTTCATGGCAGACCTTTCCTGAGATCCACACATAATTCCATTCATTTACGAAGGAGTTCTATTCATTTAGGTCTGACCTATCCATGTACACATGTTACAACTCTTCATTGGAGTTAGTGATCTTCCTTGGCTGATGTGGAGGAATATTTTGTACCAGAGATGATATATATTGATGTAATAGATCCTTAAGAAAGTAGAATTCAATAGCAATTGATAATTCTAAGTTCATAGTTAAGATTTTGTGCGAAGGAGCTTCAAAGCTATATCTTGTGCATATTCTGTAATCAGGCTTGTGAGCCCTAACCGTAAGCCCGCATGTTGCCAGCCAACTTGTATTTGAATTCTATGATATACTAAATGATTGAACCTGCATTTGCTTTATATCTTTGAGTTGTTTCCATTGTGTTTACTCTAGCTGCACGATCTGGATTGTTCTCTTTGAGGACCCTCCTAACTGTGACTGCACTAATATACATGCTATGGTTGGTAGTCTTTTGATGGAGATTCTATTACAAACACCCTTCATATGAATTCCTTTTGACCAATCTGCAGAAAGGTCAACTGATAGTCAACTTACATTTATATACACAATGAAGATAATTACAATCGAGTATTTAATCTATAGATGAACTTTGTCAGGTGAATTTGAATTATTAGTCAAGAACAAGAGGGAAAGTAGAGCTTACTCAAAACAAGGATCAAGAATGGTAGAATATTCCTCGTACATATCTCCATCATTAGTGCAATAAATTAGTGACAAGATAACGTCACTAATTACTGGATTAAGCATTAATCTAATTTGTAAAGAAAAGGAAAATATAGGGTATTCCACTCATTAAGAGTATGTAAGGAGAAGGTGGGATGAAACACTCCTTTCAATAGCATCAACATGATTTGATGTGCAAACAATGACTTCAACTAAAGATCTTAGAATTGGCCAAGAAAAAAACTACAAGAAGTTACCACTTATTCAATGGGTAGTGGAATAACAAGTTTTCTTGCATCAAATGATGTTATTTTTCTGTAGCACAAATAATGGCATGATCAAGGCATGCCTTTCTAATTCCAAGGTTTTCATTGTGAAGAACATACATTCAAACAAATCCTAGTCTCCCATGTCTTAGGCTCACAAAGAAAAAGGTTCAAATCAGTAGCTAGAGGTTTTATTTAATTATTTCACTTTTTCAAAAGGTATTGATAAATTAAGTGATTTTAAAATGAATTAATAAGTGATTGTTGTTTATAACTTAAGGTTATTTTAATAACATTTAAAAAAAATGTTATTAAGTGGAAGACCAAAGGTTATTTCAAGAAACATTTACATATGGAAACCTATATATACAAGGCTGAGTGGTAAAGAAGGGGATTCTTTTGGAGATATTTTTTCCATTCACAAACATTTATACAGGAGCAAAGAGAGACTTTGAGCTCTCCCATTTTTTAATCTCAATAAAGGATAATATAGCTAGACCGTGAGCTTGTATATTACTTTTTATGCTATAGGTTTCTCATATGTAACTTAACTTGCAGCCATTCTCTAAGATTTTACTTGCTATATGGTGGATGAAATGAGTCTTAATACAACAATGGATGTAGTATTAGGTTTTTTAGATCCACGAGTCTAGAACGCCAAAGTGAATACCTATTTTCTTTATTAAGTAGCATTTAATCATTTAAACCCTTGTATCTTTTCTTCAAATCTATTCCTATTTGCTAGAAAAACTAGATCATTGGCCCCATATTAGCCTCATCTAGGATTTCCTCTTTTTGTTTCACTTTTAGTTTGTGTGCCTTTCCTACTTTCTGGTTAAAAGCATACCCCTGAAAAAACTAAATTTCTATTATACAAGGGAGTTGCCCCTCTCAAACATAGAGGAAGATCACTAATGCAATAGTGATCTCTCCAATTGTTGTAAACTTTATCACTGCCTATTGGGTGAGTCAAGCTATTTTCAGTGAAAATCACAACAACAAATCTATTTACCAACAAGGTGCATCTTAACCAGAAAACTCCATGGGATTGAAACTAGGACACCATTTCTGCATGTACAAAACAAATTCTTTTGATTTCCATGGACCATTTCTAAGCACAAAATCCTAATCTTCTCTACTATGAAAAATCACCACACATAATCTTTTAGGAAGAAATTTCATTTTGCACTTGAGCCTCCAATTCTCCTTTGCTTATTATTTGATATTGATTCTTGCCTTTTTTGGGCTGATAAAATGCCCGACTATGGTGATCTCCGACACTAATGTAGATTCCAAGAAGCACTTCCATCATCATTTCAATTTTCACTGATCTCCCTTTGTCAGCATTCCTCGAAGCACAACGCACCTTCTCAGTCTTCAAATTTTGGTTGCGAGCTCTTTGTACCATTTTTCATACATACATACATACATACATATATATATATATATATCAAAATGAAATTTATTTCTATATTTTATTCCTCATGCTTTAAAGACTAAATTATTGTTGAATTGAAGAATTAAAAACCCAGAAATTTTTGCATACAATAATTTCATAGTTTATTTAGAACAATCTCATAAATTTAAGAAAACTATTTTTTCTAAACAGAAAGTTTTATATATGCAACATTAATTCTACAAAAACTCATTTATGTAGATTCCAAGAAGCACTTCCATCATCATTTCAATTTTCACTGATCTCCCTTTGTCAGCATTCCTCGAAGTAGAACGCACCTTCTCAGTCTTCAAATTTTGGTTGCGAGCTCTTTGTACCATTTTTCATACATACATACATACATACATACATATATATATATATATATACATATATATACATATATACATATACATATAGATATATGTATATGTACATATATATGTATATATACATATAATATATCTATATGTATATATGTATATGTATATATACATATCTATATGTATATCTATATATATACATATAGATATCTATATATATATATATATCAACAATAATTTAGTCTTTAAAGCATGAGGAATAAAATATAGAAATAAATTTCATTTTGAATTGAAGAATTAAAAACCCAGAAATTTTTGCATACAATAATTTCATAGTTTATTTAGAACAATCTCATAAATTTAAGAAAACTATTTTTTCTAAACAGAAAGTTTTATATATGCAACATTAATTCTACAAAAACTCATTTCTATAATTCAATATATAACAAATAGAAATAAAAGGCAGTCTTAAACCCATCCTCATCATAGACTTAACACAACATTCCCAAAAGTTTCTTTCTTTACAATATGAGAGCATATATAAAATGAATTCAAAAATATATTTTAGATAAGAATGAAAAACTTTCATACCTCAAGGTGATCTCCAAGATTGATTAATAAATTTTAAGCCAACAAGAGAGAGCTACCTCCCAACCATATGACATCTTTAAATCTTGTGACGTCTAGATTTTTTTATCTTGAACATCTTGTTGAATCTTGTGTGTAGTTTTGAAAGAGAACCTTAACATGCTCTTGAAACCAAATGGGTAGAGAGAAATTAGTATGTTTGAGTGTTGAGATTTATGGTTTATGTGTAAAATCTTGTATGCCTTGACTTGGCATTATGTTAAGAATGAATGGTTTATGTGTAAATCCTTCTATACCTTTATATGTCTTTGTGTTGAATATGTGCTTTCTTGGTAGAAGTAAGATGGCTCCATGAGTGGAAATCTCGTTATGTTTCAATGGAGTAGAAGTTCTTTATCCCTATATCTTGAGAGGAACCATGAGTGGTTTATTTGTTAGCACCCATTTGTGAGAATTCTTGTATGTCTTGTGTAAGGCCATATATGTGAATCTAGAGTTACATAAATGACTAGTCAACCCCCAACTTAAGGAGAAAAGTCACAAATATGGCCTTACACAAGACTTACAAGAATTCTCACAAATGGGTGCTAACAAATAAACCACTCATGGTTCCTCTCAAGATACAAGGATAAAGAACTTCTACTCCATTGAAACATAACGAGATTTCCACTCATGGAGCCATCTTACTTCTACCAAGAAAGCACATATTCAACACAAAGACACATAAAGGTATACAAGGATTTACGCATAAACCATTCATTCTTAACATAATGCCAAGTCAAGGCATACAAGATTTTACACATAAACCATAAATCTCAACAATCAAGCATACTAATTTCTCTCTACCCATTTGGTTGCAAGAGCATGTTAAGGTTCTCTTTCAAAACTACACACAAGCTTCAACAAGATGTTCAAGATAAAAAAATCTAGACGTCACAAGTCTATTGTCATTTTATATTCAAATATGAAGAATCATAGAAGGAAAAAATAAATATAACAAAGGAGAGTTCCCCCCTTTGTAAGCAAAACCCATCAAGATGAAGGCACGTCCTTATTTCATTCCTTCAAATCCTCCAAAGAGCATTCAAGAACTCCATGTGAGCTCTCTCAAGATCCAATACAAACACCAAGAAGGGAAACCTTTTTCAAGGGTATCAAGATAGATCTTCAAGCTCTAACGCACACATACTCAAGCTAGCGAAACACATTTCCACCATCATAAGTGAACATAGTAGAGGTTCACACCAAAACCCAAAATGGAAAACATTTTCCAAACCCTTGAGAGCTCTAAGAATCTCAAGATTCTCTCATTCTCTACTCTAAAAATGGAATAATGTATTCTAAAACTTGGAACCCCTTCTCTTAACTTATGTCTAAGCTTAAATCCGACTCAACTCAAGTTCTCATGTCCTAACAAATGAAATGGTGAGACTTGTACATCCTCTCCCAAGGAAGCCCAAGCCAAAGGAAAGTCAACAAAGGCAACTCCTCTAAAAGAGTGCAATTAATAAATAACATAATTATAATAAATTTAATTATTTCCATCAAGCAAGGCCAAAGTCAATAAAGTCAACCCCAAATAAATAAAAGGATAAAAATAATAAATATCCCAACAAAGCGAAAGTCAACAAAGGTAACTCCACCCAAATAAAAGTTCTTAGGACTTAATAAAAGAACTTACACAAATATTTAAGTCTCTTATAAATAATAAGAGAATAATAAGATCTCTTATAAGGCCAAAATCAACAAAGGAAACTCAACCCAAATACATGGATTTACATAAAATAATAAATACTTCCAATAAAGGCATATGAACCCACATGGGTGTACTTAACCAAGGGTGGAGTGAGAAATACTCCACCTCCAAAATATCTAAAATTCACCTAGGTGGATGTGGAAGCCACTAGGGTCAAATATAAGCTTCCAAAAAAACTCTATATTTTTCCCAAACATAAATAGAATATGAAATTCATATTTAAGATAAACAGGATAAGTCAATAATCAATTAAAATAATAAGGGGAATCAAATCCCAAATTTCAACTTAAAATGAACTAGCATACTTATCTTAGATAAATCTATGTAAAATACCCCAGGTGCACTAGTGCTCTATTGATATGATTTTGACAATACAATTGATAATAAATTATTATGCAAATATTTATTTTTGCTTCCAATTTGACTTTTTCAAATTTATTTTCTATCTTCTATGCTCTTACTTATATAATTCATTTAATTTAGTTCTTTTTGTGTTGTTTTTATTATGTAGGTTGTAGTCTATTATTGTTAGTGATTTAGTTCTCTTTGTATTTTTTGTTAATTATAGCAACTATAGTTAGTTATATAATTCATTATTATTTTTATTATGTTGGCTATAGTTTATTATTGTTAGTTATTTAGTTCTATTTACATTTTTTATTATCTGGAATATATTTTTTAAATAAGATTTTTATTTGATTTGATTCACTTTCTTGTGTTTTTGATCTTTTGTATTTATATGTTCTTATTATTTATTTTATTATATTGTCTATGCTTGTATTATTTATTTTATTATGTTGGCTATAGTTTATTATTGTTAGTTATACTAGCATACCTATTTTTAGAAAATCTATGTAAAAGACACCAATAGATATCATTCTCAACGTGCCTATTCCACTTTAATCACAAATCTATAAAAAGGTAGGTGCCTCAAGAATGATATCTCGGGTGTCTTTTCTATAGATTTTCTAAAGATATGTATGCTACTAATACTTATCTATAAAAAAGTAGGTGCCTCTAGAATGATATCTCTCGGTGATTTTTATATAGATTTTCTAAAGATAGGTATGCTAGTAGTACTTATATATGTATGTGTGTGTGAGTGTAAGTAATAAATATATATTTAAATATAAATGTGTAAGTAATAATACAATATATAGAGAGATGAGCTAAAATATATACATATTACTATATAATACTATAGGATATTAGAAAAGAATATAGGAACAATACAATATATATAGAGCTAAAATATATACATATTACTATATAATACTATAGGATATCATAAAAGAATATAGGAATGTACTTTTATTTATTATAATAATATTAATTTATTTAATTAAGAGTTATTTTATTTTAGTTTAAATATTTAAATACATAGTTCCATTAAAAAAAAAAATTATAACTATGTACATTTCTAAGATATAGAAGGCATCCCTTAATCTCACCCACCCTTTTTTTCATATGGCTTGTTATGTAAATCTATAAATCTATCTATCTATCTATAGAGAGAGGGTTTTGTATATATATTATATAGAGGGTTTTATATACATACATGTCTACATATAGTGAGGCATTATAGTAATATGAGTTTATTTTATGCCCTACGGGTTAATTTGAAGTAAATTTTTGAGATATAGAAGCATCCCTTAATCTTTTTTTTAATAAAAAGGGGTAAAAACTTTATTGAATAAAAAAAGCATTACAAAGAAGAAAGAAGCACACCCAACAGGGGCACAACCGAAACCAAGAATTAAGTAACACCCAAAAATATCTTCATATCCTCCATAACCCAATCTTCAAGAACAAGGGCCAAATCACCAGGAAGGTTGCCCCAATCATCCACACTCTGATTCCCCATCTGCTTAGATGCCCACCTCACCAAACCATCTGCCACCTTATTCCACTCTTGTGGCGCATGACAAAAAATAATAGAATCTAAAGCATTGCTTAGAGAAATAATTTGTTTGGCCACCACCTCAAGTTGCTAGTTCACCTACTCAAAATGTCTCTTATTCAACATATCAATGACCACCTAAGAATTAGATTCACAAACAATCTGCCTCCAGCCAAGGGCACATGCACGCTCTAAAGCCAGAAGAATAGCTATAGCCTCCATGAGATTATCTGTTTGCTAACCTTTTGTTGGAAACAAGGCAGATAACTGAGAGGGGGGGTGAATCAGTTATCTTAAATATCTTAACTTTCTCTTCTTCTTTAATCTTAGTGCAACATCAAAACATAAGAGCATACATAATCATGAAAGCAGAAATAAAATCAACACACATAACACAAGGATTTTTATGTGGAAAACCTTGTTAAGGGAAAAATCACGAGGTTACTAACCCAAGATTGTATTCTCTGTTAAAAGAATAAGAGTTACAAAATGGCACTTGCCAATTAGGGCTCACTGCCCGAGCACACTGCTCACAAGAGGCACACTGCCTACAAGAGACTCACTGTCTACAATGTTTATGGAAGGTAACCAAGTGTTTGAACTGAACAGAGGCATCCACATATGCTGAGGTTCAGTTCTGGTTAGGCTCAATATACTGATCTACTGCACTTCATTCTTCCTCTGCTTTAGTGCTGCTGTTCTGTCACATACTGGACTTGTATTCCTGCTTTCACTCTACTCTCTACCTTTTCTCACACACTATGACAACACTCACACCTCTTCATACCAAAATCAATCTAGTATATATATCTGCATCAAGGATTTCAACATCTTTCTAGTCAGCGACCAGAATATTCAAGATATTTACAAGGCACTGATCTGTCGGCTGAATCCATGCTTGATATGTGATGCATATTCAAGACATAGAGTTAGAAGTCATCAATCAAGTGGGCCAACCATGCATGATCTCTCAATTAGCTTGACCATCATCAATTTCTCATCCGGATTAAAGTTTGATGCTCTGCCGGTCAGTTCTTCCTCAGTCTGCTCTGCCTGTCAGGAACCCAACACTTAGATGCTCATATCTTTTCACTCTTTCATCACCGGAGGCTCAATATCTAGAATGTAGTAGTCATGGTATTCCTCTTGACTTCCCCAAGTCCACACTTTGCTGAGATATATCCTCTGAGAGATCCAGACCTGATTGTCAGACCTTGCTGCATGCTCTGTTCTTGTTCACCGGACCAAAACACTCTTCAATCTGACTTCCGGTAAAGACATACTATGTGTTGTGGATGTGTGGGATGAAATTTGTTGCCATCAATGACAACAATCATGAAGCCACATAGTGTCTCTTGCCAACACCTTTGTATATAGAGAAGAAAAAAATTACTACCCCCGAACTGTCCCTGCCAATGCCACCAACTCCAGCATGTCCAGGATTACCTCTGGATGATCCGTCAGTATTGATTTTCATCTCCCCCACAGCAGGAGGACACCAGTGACCAATATGATGGATCCTCCCTCTCCCACGCCCATGCTAGACCGTCCTCAAATTTTTCTGACCACCCCCAAAGAGACCCAGGGCTTCAACAACATCACAGTCACCAGAAACAATAGGGACAAACAGATCACACTTAGCAGCCAAAGTTTCCTGTAGATGTTACATCCCAAATTATTGACTTGCTATATTTTTACTTTTTACTTGGGCATAAGTAAATTTGTTGTGATGTTATAGATTTATGACAAGATATGACATGGAATTATATTGAATATCATTTATGAAATCATGCAAATAATTATGTTATTGTCAATTTAATATCTATATGATGAGATTTGATTTATTAGTTAAATTTATTAAATAATGATGCATTGATTACTTATTGTTTGATGACAAGTGAAATAGGATTACAAGTTATCAAATCTCAGAGAAGAGAGAGAGAGTATCTTTCGAGAAGAGAGATATAGACCTTGGAATACGAGTGGTCTATTTGCCAAACGATTTTAGTGTTAAACGATAATGTGAACCAATGAGTCATATGAGGTAAGTCTTGTCTTGCTAGTTACTTTCGAATTTAATCGACAGGTAGTCGATATCTTGGTTTCCATCTAGTCAAGTCGATGGTGAGTCGACATAGTCGTTTGCGATGTAAACAACGTCATAGCTGTAAAACGGTTGCGTTATTCTTCTTGAGTCACTTGAGGTTTTATTGTTGCCTCTTAAACATCAAGACGTTCCCATCAAGTTAGATGATGCTAATATTGTCAACGTTTAACATCAACAGATGAACCTATTTTGTGGCGGATTTGTGGATCACGTCTCATAGTCAAAAGATGTGAGAAATCATTTTGTGCGTCAAACGATTTAGAAAACTTGTGTTGCATTACGCCCAATCCGTTGTGATTGCTGTCAAAATGCGTTAATCATGTGTTGTGAATTTATTCCCTTTTGTAAATTGATGGAAGTCAAATGAGAAGTTGATTTATGTTATAACTGTTTTGGTCGTCATTTGGAAGGATATTCCGCAATCATTTTAGTCATAACTCGGCTAACGGGATGTAGTTTTTGTCAGTTTGCTTGATGTCAGTTTTCTCGTCGAGTCAAGTTGGTTTACGCCCAAGCTCTGTCAGTTGGGACGTCATCCTTTGCGAATACGTCTTTTTCTTTTCGAGTTACAACTTGAGTTGTCTTAGATCGAACCCACACTTTCTTTCTTTAGTCGGTTTTAATTCTTTACCTCTTTTCGACCTTGGAGTCACCTTTTGCATTTATTAGTTATCACCTTGTGAGAGCTTCACTCCTCTAGCGATGTTAGGTTGCATGTTTCGAAGGCTAGAAGTCTCCTTGTGGAAGAATGACGAAGATGTTATGCCACGTCGTCATTTAGAACCTCCATTTTGATTGTAGCCATTGCAAATGTGGAGTCAGGTAGCTGTAGTTATGTCGACCCTTGTGTTTAGGCATGTGTCAGCTGTGAGTTCAATGCAGAGATTCTCCTTCACCGTGGGTGCGAGAGGGAGGAAGTTATGCGGTTGGGATCAAAAGTATAACCGTTAAATAAATGCAGATGCTCCGTCATCGTTGAGGGGGCTATGGTTGTTGAGAAACAAAAGGAAACCGTAGATAGAGTAGAGTCTCCTTCTTTGCAGAGTGTGTAGGAGTTATGCCATGGAGAATTTAGTGGAACGACAGTTGAATGTTTTTTACTCCATCGTGGGCGCGGGAGGGGAGTAGGAGGTGGTAGTTAGAAATTAAAAGCGAGAGTTAAATGGGAGGGATACACCATCGACATGGGGGGAGCATAGTGGAGGCTGTCGTTGTTTAGAAACAGGAAGAAAAATGGCAGAGAGGACGATTGATGAGGGTTTTTTGGCATTCGCTATGCTCAACTAGCAGACCAGATAGTGTTTTGAAAACCTAAGGAGGCACGCCTTGTCAGAGGAGGACGTGGATAGGTGTGCAGAGAGTCGAGAGTCTGCAAAGATCTCTAGGAGCTTGTAACTGCAGTCTATAAACCCTGTCGACAGGTTTTTCTATTCTCTTTCTTCGCAGTCTAAGTTAGTTTTGTGCCTCATCTATGCAAAGATAATGTAATACATTTACAACGAAAAGAATATGATGGCAATGTCTTCTTACTACGATTTCTGTGTGAGGTTAATCAATATAATTGTATCATTGCTATCTTTTGGTATTTGAAACCTCAGAAATAGTATTATTGCTGTCTTTTAGTATTCGAGAACTCAGAAACTAGATCATTGCCTATCATGAACGACACCGTATGATGATAGAACATAGTTCTCTAATGTACACACATCTATGAATGATCATTGCATGATGCAAAATGTAAACTACATTCTACAAACGGTTGGCAATGACGTATGTTTAGAGAGTTTCCTTGATGACTGTCTTATCAACTTAAAACTATCTTTGTGCACTTGAAATGATAGCTCCATAGTGAGAAACCACATTGCTCCACGTGCACGCTGTGTAGGAGTTTAAAACCTCAGATTTAAAGCATGTTTTAATGTAGACTTTAGTTTGTTTGATAGCCAGAGATGTAGTTGTAACTGGCTGTGGTGTCAGGAGTTAAAAACCAGAGGAAGACGAGGATTTAAAACATCTCTCGGGTCAAATAGATAAAGATTCTAAAAACAAGACATGGAACGTAGACAAATGTAACTAGTTAGTGTCTTATTCATTTTATACCTTTAGTTAGAGGTCGACAATGTGTTTGGTCATCTCTAATGTCGAAAGATTGATTCCAAATCCTTTATTATCTTATATACGACTCTTATCTCATTGAACCATGTGAAACCATTTGACTTGGAAGGAGGAGTAGAGTTAAGTATTAGTATTGGTCGAAAACTGTCATGATTTTGTAATGAAAAGATAAGGGTGGGAATCCTACATTTTGAGTCTAAATTAAGCTGCATGTGATGATTCTTGTGTCGCTATTACCTTGTAGACCCTTATGAGTCTAAAACTTTAAATTCTGGGCTTACGGGAAATTGTATTATATACTTGAGTATGTTGTATAAACATATGGGAATCAAATAGCCACGTTAGAGACCACTTAGGAGTGGATATTTATAAATGATGTTTTATATGATTATGGGATTATGAATTGCATTACAAATGCTATCCATATAAACAATGAAATAGAAAACCCATTGTACATCGTGTGAACGGACATCAATCCATAAACTCGGGAATAGAGTAAACCTTTGCGCCATGCGCTAATGCATGAGGAATTCAAACACCTTGAGGGTATCAAGGATGTTTTATAGAGCTTATAAGTGGGTGAACTCATTTCGTGAGTAGACATTAATGTGACGAGAACCCTAATTTTAGTAAATGCTCATATCTATCTTGTTGGAAAGAGATTTGTTACTAGTCAACAAAGATTAACCCTAGGTAGGGAAAACTCCTTGTTGAGTTAAAAGTTGAATTGAATTACAAGCCGTGAGCCTCAGGTTTTGCAAACATGCAAGAGGTACCATTAAATGGTTAAGTCAAACATTAATTCATTATACCTTTTTATCACAAATTCTCTAAGCTATTACTTGTCGACAAGGGGTGAATCTCTTATGTTGCGTAGATGCAATGAGAGATACTTAAGAATGAATAGTCTTTCCATAACATTCGTAGAGCAACGACAGTGTCTTGTGAATTTACCTAAGTCAGAAAGACTAGGTTTGAGTCAGGCAAAACTCAACAGTTAAATCTTAAACCTAGATGTGGTAACTATTATATTAAATCATTGAGATCATCATTTAGATCGTGATTGAAGGGTCAAGTGCCCTGACTATGAGTAATTATTCTTATTTGCAAGAAGGGAATTAGATTCCTAGACTATATTTCTTGACCTGGGTAAGGTTATCATCTTAGTCGTAATTAATCTATCTATATCTATTATGAGACAATAAGTCATGGACCTTGGGTGTTGCAATGATGCAATGAGAGTCCTCATAATGAAAGAAAGTTGATTAGGTCTATGGATTATAGACAATGAAAGAAAACATGTTTTGGGTCGGGAAGACTAGATTGATGAAATCATCATGATTTCATAAGTTAAACATAGTTGACCAAGTCAAACTGTAGGAATATGATAGTATCCAAGTCGAGTTGGAGTGGGTGAACATTACAATAATGTTCATTGTGAATGTCAATTTATATTGAAACTATGGCCATAGTAATGCATATGTCTTTGCATGCATTGTCGGTTCACTGTATCTGGATTGCACATCCTATCGGGAATCATACTTAGCTAGAGGGTATCTAGGGTTGTATGATAGATAGAGTTGTGTAAGATACAACACTATGTACTCGAAAAGGCAAATTACCATTGGTCACCTTGGTCTATACTTCTCGTGAAGGGAAGGGCCACTTCCAGTTAGGAAGGTGTGCGAGAGACCGACGGTCTGTGGTTGGAGGTAAATCACTGGAAAGATACTCTCTCTCTTGCAGAAGATATGCCGAGGCTTGCGATAAAGATGTCAAATTTTCAGATGCAGTATATTTCTGAGACTTGTGTTTATTGAGACTAAGTAAAACATTATCTGATTTAAGTATTTATAATTGATTTATTTTTGTAAACATTGTACTTGAGAAAGACAATATGGTTTATTGAATTTGTAATGAGATATCTTGTAATTGTAGTTACTCAACTATATGTTGAATAAAAGAAAATTTTTCTCTATCTCATTTTTACCTGGTAAATTTACTTTATGGCAAAATTTTGGATTTTACTATGTTTTTAGAATGTGTATGTCACAATAGACCCCCCAAAATCCTCAACCAGAGTTGACCAACAAGCAACTTCTTGTCCAAAAAAATTCTACGGTTGCACTCCAACCAAAAATGTCAAATTATCAAACTGGGGCTAATGATCCAAGCTATGAGAAGAAAAGAGGTCTTTACAGGGAGAGACCCCAAACTCCTCCAAAAGTCCTCTAAAGAGGAAGTATGGCTACATGGTATATGCCAGAGATTCTACCAGAAATGCCAAATAACTTTTGCAAAGGAACATTGAAAGAAGAGATGGGAAATGCACTCCTCATGCCCACCACACATAACACACATAGAGGGCCCCTAAAACCCATGTTTCTAGAGGTTATCCCAGGTAAGTCACCTTCCTTGCACTACTAGCTAGGAGAAGAAGTTACACTTAGGCCAAGAAAACTTATTCCAAACCTATTTCCACCATGAGACCTCTGAGCTCCCAAACATCTGCTTATCAAGAACTTGATAACCTGAGGCAACATAAAATTTACCTTTCGAATCAGGACCCCAAGCCAACACATCTCTCCCAGCAAGGTAAGTACAAACATGCCCTGATAGAATCCCAACAAGCTCTTGATAATCCCTAGCTACCCCACCAGGAGGCCACTCCTGCGGATCCTTCCATCTATACACACTAACTTGTCCCAAATTCTGAAGAGTTTTAAAGTTAGTAACACGGCACCACCCAGCATAAACAAAATGCCTACTCAAATTCTGTAGGTGGGGGTGAGTAGACAAAATGGGAGGATACCCATTCTAAGAATCATGCCAGAAGAGAGCATCTTGCCCCCCATTGCAAATCCAAAATAGCCCCTACTTGACCAACTTGGCACCCCTTTTGAGGGTACTCCAAATCATAGAACCCTTCCCCTCCAAAATGAAGTGGGCAACATCCACACTCTCAATCGCACCAAGATACTTTGAAGTAAGAATTTTTTTCCCACCATTGATGTTGCTACGAACACCACCACCAATACAACTTAGATGCTAAAGCTTGTCCATTCAAATCAGCCCTTCATAGACCCAGACCACCAGCATGCTTTGGCCTATAAATAGCTTCCTACTTAATCAAGGTCCACTTCCTATGAAGGAGATTTCCAGACCAAAGGAACTATCGAGACAAACTCTCAAAGTATTTGATAAAACTGGAGGGTGTAGAGAGAACAAACATCTGTACAGAGGAAAAGCCTGCACCACCGACTTTAGAAGAGTTACCCTACCCACAGAAGAGAGCCACCTATAAGTCCAATGACTAACCAGATTTCTAAACTTATCAATAATCCCCTGCCAGAACAATTTAGGAAGCGAGCGAACAACAAGTGGAATACCAAGATACACAAAAGGGAGAGTGCCAATCTGGAAACGAAGGATACTAGCAATTCTTCTCTGAATAGCCATAGAGTATGAAAGAATTAGATACAAGACTTCCCCTCATTAATTTTCTGACCTGACATAGCCAAATAACAATCCAGAATTCTACTCTAGCCAGAAGCCTCCTCAACCTTGGCTCTACCCATCAGAGCCATGTCATCAACAAACTGTAGATGTGACTGAGGGGGAATATTATTTCCAAAACTCCAGCCCTGAATCAAACCAGTCTCCACCTGGGATCTAATAAACCTCCCCAAGCCCTCTGCTAATAAGGTGAACAAATAGGGGGATAAAGGGTCCCCTTGTCTGAGCCCCCTAGAAGCACAAAACAACTCCGTTAGCTCACCATTAATCAACACTGAAAAGGAAGGAGAAGTAACACAACTCTTGACCCACTCAATCCATTCACCAGCAAAACCAAATGCTCCCAAAATCTTAAATAAGAAGGCCCATTTAACCCGATCATAAGCTTTAGCCATGTCCAACTTAATAAACATAGCTTTCTCTTTAGAATGATTCATAGAATGAATTGTCTTAGCTGCAATGATGACACCATCCATAATCTGCTTACCAGCCACAAAACCCCCTTGCTCTTTAGAAATTAACCTGTTTAGCCAGGGTTTTAGCCGCTCAGCAATCAACTTAGTAATAATATTGTAAACCACATTACATAAGGTAATGGGCCTAAAAAGATCCAGAGAATTAGCCCCATCCTTGTTTGGAATGAGAGCAAGAAAGGTAGCGTTCATAGATTACAACATTTGTTTATTCATAAAAGATTCCTGAATGACCTCCAACAGATCCAACTTAATCACTTCCCAGAACTCTTGGTAGAACTCAACCAGAAAACCATCAGGCCCTGGAGCTTTTCCCTTTTTTATCTGGAACACAACAGTTTCAAGCTCTGACAAAGAAATAAGATTAAGCAAAGAATCATTCATTTCACTGGCGACTAAGGGCGGAATACTATTCAAAATAACAGCTTCATCCTCCTTTGCAGGAAGGGAGTCCTTAGATAGTAGAATAGAAAAGAAGTGAACAGCCTCAACAGAAATAGAAGCAAAGGAGGAAAGAATCTCCCCATTCAAACCCAAGAGAAGAAATGAGATTACCTTATCTCCTATCTTTAACAGAATTGTGGAAGAAAGAAGTATTCCTATCTCCCGCTTGAAGCCACTCGATTCGGGACTTTTGTTTCCAAAAGATTTCCTCACGTAATTCCCATTCCTCAACTTCCTTCACAACAACAACTTCTAGCAAACTCAGATCCTCAGTGAGGCCCCAATCACGAATCTGCCTGGTGATCGAGTCCAAATGAGCTTGAGTAGGCTATTTTTCTTGAAAAACATTACCAAAGTGTTGTCTATTCCACTGTTTCAACCTATATTTCACATATTGGAGCCTCTTGGTGAAGGAATACATAGAGGTCCCATGTGACAACTTCCCCAGATTCCACCAACTAAGAAGAAGATCATGGAGAGAGTCATCTTTGAGCCACATGAACTAAAACTTAAAAGACTGCTTTGCACAACACCGAGGTAGCTCAGCGATAAGTTTAATCGGCCAATAATCAAAACCCCGCCCATCCAAAATCTAAGAACTAGTTAGCCACCTGTCCCCCAACTAGAAACTGGATACCAAGAATCTATCCAAGTGTTTAGAGATAGTAGCTTCCTCACATCTCCTATTATTCCAAGTAAAGACCCCATTAACAGGCTTGATGTCAACCAAATTTAAGAGAGCCACATTATTCTGCAAGAGTTCAGAAGAAGGCTCCAAGCAAGAAATGCCTCCCCTCTTCTCTTCCAAAGAAACAACAGCATTAAAATCCCTGGCTAAAATCCACGGGAGATAAGGATCCAAAGTCCTTACATATCTGACAAAACCCCACAACATTACCTTTCCATGAAAGTCAGTCAGAGCATAGATGTTAGAAAAGAGTACTCTCTCTCCAGACTCAAGATGAGAAGCGACACAAGAAATCAAACCTCTGCAAGAGTACCACCAAATTGGCCTAACTCTCCATGGGTCCCATAAGCAAGCAACCCCACCAGAGCTACCAAATGCACCAACACATTGACACTGACTACGACTCCAAATCTTTGAAGCCACATTCATCATACTATCAACAGATAACTTAGTTTCCTGAAGAAAAAACCACATCAGGAGAATGAAAATGAACAAAATCCCGAATAGCCTTTTGTCTAGGGATGCTATTCATACCCCTCACATTCCAAGAGAGAACAATCATCATTGGGATTGGGAGAAGTGAGTATCAATAGTCCTCACTGAACCTGACTCGACCAATGTCTCACTAGCTAGCTTTACCTTTTCTTGGTCCTTTTTTCTACCAACCTTAAGAGGTTTCTTAAGAGCCCCCTTTTTAAGGGTTTTTTGTTGCAAACCCAAGGCTGGGGAAGGAGCCTTACTCTTTCCTAAGACTGAAGCAACCCGCACTTTAGATAGAACACCACCAGCACTAGGAGAGCCACCAAAAGCCTCTAACACTAAATCTAACTCACCTTGAACATGAGCTGGAGGAGCCAAATCAGTGTCCATCTTAGTACCCTACTCACCAAGCTAAACTGAACTAGGAATCACAATAGGCTGATCTCCAGGAACAACTTCAACAAAAATCCAACTGTTGGCTGCAAGTCCACTTGAAACCCTTCCTCCTGGACCAAATCCTCCAACGTCTCAAATTAGTTTAAGGTTTCCTCCTCCTGCCTATCCTTGAGGGATCTCTTTTGGCCTCAACCACGGTTATGAGACTTAACCAAAATAAAACCTTCTTTATCAACCTCCCCTCCCTGCATGGGAGCTTTACCCTTGTCTGCTTTCAAATCAGGCTGAGTAGGAGCAGTATTTGAACCAATTGCCCTAGAAGCTCAGGGACACCTCCGCTGAAGATGACCATATTCATGACATAGCTGACACCTAAAATGTAACATCTCATAATCTAACGGTTGAGTCCAGGAGCAAGACCCAACAATCATATCAATAGAATCTGGAAGTGGCTGGCTCAAATCAATTTCAACACAAATGCTATCATAAGAAAAAATTCTCTTATTTAGAGTTTGCTAAGAAGGACGAATAGATTTTCCCAGCAACAATGCAATTGACTGCAATATGTCACTTCTCCAGCATTCAAGTGGCAATCGAGGAAGACGAACCCAGACTGGGATTCTAGAAGGTAACTCCTCCACCAAGTTAAAGCCAACATGCCATGGTTTGATGAAGAGACCCACCTGATTATAAAAATATGGACCCCCTTCAAAGGCTCTATTTCGATTAGAAACACATGAGAAATCCACCATAAAGAAGTTATTTGTAGCCATCAAAATATCAAAATCTCCTTCCAGGTTCCATGTCTTGTGAATCCAAGTATCAAGAAATGGGGGAGAAATCCTCATCCCCATGAACTTACAAATCAAAACATGATTGCAGTAGTAATTAATATCATTAGCCACCGACTCCGATTGTATTACTAAATCCGACCGCTCCTAGGCCCTCTCCAAGCATCCATTCACCTTTTGTAATTTAAGGGAGCCATTTCGGACCACATCCAATCCAGAAAATTGAATGGGTATTCCGGCATCTTCCCCAACCATAGAAGAAGCATGACCCGCCATATCCAAAGGCACATTCGAGGCCATTTATACCCAATGAGTGAGGGCCCAAAATGCACCCTCACACCTTGCCGAATCCAAAGCAAGGGCTCAAAACAAGCTCACCGCCACAAGAGACAACACCTCAAAGGAAAAATACCCCCAGAGTGCAGTAAACACGAACCAGAAGGCACACAATAAAAAGAAAACACAACATTAGAAACCCTTGAACCCTGCACACTGTTGCCCGCACCAAAAGATGCCTCACAACCAGCAAAAAATAGAAAAACAAAAGAAACATAGAAGTAGACTCAGTCCCCTTGACCCCCTACTGACATGCAAATCCCCTGCACACAGAGAAAGCTCGAACCTGCAAGCTAGGGCTTAGGTGCCCTAGCTTGCCCTCCCATGCACTCCATCACCATCCCCTATCTACATCATTTTAGGATCTCAGAATTACTACAATAAAAAAACTATGAATTTCAAGCATCCCTTAATCTCATCCAACCTTTTTTTCATATAATTTAAATACCATTATATTAAACCTATTTTTATTTACTTATTTTTAAAATTATTTTATGTATTTTTTTAATTGAAAAAACTTTATTAATGAAAATTAATTAATGCCTATTAATGCCTACAATGGCAACAAGGTGTGAATGTGTTAACAAAAACTCTTACCTTTTACCTTAAATTTGACATCCATTTACATGTCAAATTATTAATATTTAAATATTTTAAATAATTTTTTTAGAAATGCTAAGAGATATCAATTTTGATTATTTTATTAAATATTTAGAGAAAATTAAAAATTATTTTATTTTGTTTACATTGTTTAGTTATTTTATTTTACTTTAGAATTATTTAGTTACTATACACATAAATTTTAAATTATTTAAGAGTTATTTTATTTTACTTTTAGAATTTTAATTTACTTCCAAGTTATTTTATTTTAATTTATTTTTTTAAATATTTGTTGGGTATGTTTTGATTTTACTTATTATTTTATTTCTACTTAAATCTAAAATTTTACATAAATAAATAATATATATTTTATTTTTCTAAATTCTAAAAAGACTAATTTATGATAAAATAGTCCTAATGTAATAATATTAATACTATGATAATTTAAAATGCATTAAAATATTGTACGTTTGAAGAATAAAATAAAAAATGTAATAACATGGCGAAATATTTTTCATGATACTGTAGATTTTTAACTTTTTAGTAAATAAAATTGAAATACTAGATTTTTAACTCTTGGCAAAATATTTTTCACGATACTATAGATTTTTAACTTTTTAGTAAATAAAATTGAAATACTAGATTTTTAACTCTTGAGTAAATAAAATTGAAATCCCAAAAATAATCTAATTTCATAAAATAAAATGTGTAGAATCCTATATTTTTAATAGTATTATTAATATTATAACTTTGTCCCAAGTAATTTTTACGAAGCAAAAAATTAAATTCATAAAAACTAATGATTCTTCCCTCTCATAATTATTGCCATAGGCATGACTTAACTAGTGGGAGACAAAATTTGTGTTCGTAATTTGTTTACTTGCCACATCATCCCCTCAAACCAAAATTCTCTCCGTATTTATAGCTTTTTGTTGCATTATTTTTTTAGCCATTCAATAATTTTTTGTTAAAAAATTATCATGTTGACATAGGAAAAGTAAAAATTTAAATCAAATTTGACCGACAAGAAAAATAATCATGTTTACAATCAATAGATTAATAACTAGATAAGTGCGAACTCATTGCAATAGTACTGGCTGAAGGCAGATACTAACAATATTGAAAAATTAATTTTTGAAGAGTGTTGAAATGTCTTGGATAAACAATATTGAAATCTCAAAAATAATCTAATTTGGTAAAAATAAAATAGGACTAAAATATAAATCCTTAACTATAAAAATGAACTTTACAAAGCCTATTAAATAACACAAATATTTCCTTTAATGTAATAATACTAATACTTTTATAATTTAAAATGCATTAAAATATTGTAAGTTTGAAAATAAAATAAAAAATGTAATAACATGGAGAAATATTTTTCGTGATACTGTAGATTTTTAACTTTTGACTAAATAAAATTGAAATCCTAGATTTTTAACTCTTGATTAAATAAAATTGAAATCCCAAAAATAATTTAATTTGGTAAAAATAAAATAGCACTAAAATATTTACTTAGTTGTAAAAGTAAACTTTACAAAACCTTGTAAATAACACAAATATTTCCTTAACTATAAAACTAAACTTTACAAAGCCTGCATATTTGTATTATGTGCAGAGCCCTGCCCTAGTTGAGTGTATAGAGATTTGAAATGTCTGCTTAAGAAATTAAAATGTAATAATATTAATACTATGATAATTTAAATTGCACTAAAATATTGTATGTTTGAAGAATAAAATAAAAAATGTAATTAATACTGTAGTTTTTTTACTTTTTAGTAAATATATTGAAATACTAAATTTTTAATCCTATCTTTTGATTGGTTTACAATCAATAGATTAATAACTAGATAAGTGCGAACTCATTGCAATAGTACTTACCTAAGGCAGGTACTAATAATATTGAAATCCCTCTTTTAAGTTACTTGCCATCCCTCCTCTGCATTCCATTAAGACAAAAAAAATGAAACAAAATGGCAGGAACAACATGAAATATGTTGGATGGAGTGTCTTGTCAGACAACAAGCACCAGATTATTTATTGATTTGGAAGCTACCCCAAAATGGTAGCACTTACTATAACCTATATATATATTGTGACACCCTGTCATGCAACCCTAGAGAGTTAGGCTAACAAAAAAATTTATAGAAATATATATTTTTTTGAAAGCAAGTAAATGCATTTACACTAGATAGAATTAACACTATTTGAAGTATTTAAACAAGATGATCAACTAACACATCTAGGGAAACATAACTACATCAGATAACCATAATTTATAACAACACAAGTAATATACCTTATGATACAATAGAAGAAGATTACATTACCCATTTACAGATATGAGCAGTTACAAAAGTTCAAATACAAGTTTACATGATTACAAGATTCATGACCGATCACATCGGTTTACAATATACAACAAGATTATACAATTCTGAAATTATAATACAGCTCTGAGGATGCAAGTACAAATCTGGAACTGGAAGCACATCTACAGTGAACACGAATTAGGTCGACCAAAAAAACCAATGGATTAAGCTTTGCCACCCAACCATGTGGAACCCTGAGGTCCACCCCCCAAGCTAGGAGATAACAATAAGGTCCCAAACGACAACCAGGTGGTAAAACTAAAAACAACAAGAAACTAACAATAATTAAACATGTCAAGCTGATGCAGAGGAAAACGCAACAGAAGCTTACAAGTGGGAAGGAGGAGTCACAACACAACCAGCATGTTAAAATCCTGGACATGCAGTATGTAATACCTATCGGCTTATCATCATCATCATATTTCGAAGAGGCATGAAATATCCTCCTGCTAACTACTGTTCACTTCCTTATCGCCTTTCGCCTTTCGCCTGTCAGCAGCATCATGATATTCGGCTATCAGCAGCATCATCACATTCGGCAAGCGCAAACATCCTCCTGATGTTCACTGTTCACTTAGCGCCAAACTCTAGCATCATCTTCATCAGCAGGATATAAAATATCTGGTTCCTCCCATATATCCTGATGACGACAACTTCAAGCACCTTTCCTTCGATGCTTACGTCACCCCGATATCCGACTACTCAAACAACAGCATCAGGATATGACTTATCCGGTCATATTGAAACATCTTGATGATGTTAACCAAACTTTATGCTGATGACTTACGCCGATGCCAAAACACTTAGCGACAGCAGGATAAACTTGCATAGGGTGATATTCGCAATATCCTGATGATGATGACGTCACTTGCACCCGATGATGATGTCAATGCACCTGATGATGATGTCAATAGGATATAAGACACTTATACCCTCCGCAACATGATAATGAATATCTGGTGATCTTTTCAATATCCTGATGATGACCTTTCCGGTCCTTAGCCAAAAAGTGAACTTTCACTCCTGCATGCGATAGCGATATGCGGATGATGGATACACACGAAAGATGATCTTGACGATGATATACACACTGAGTATATATCCAACCTATATCATCCTGATGCACTTGAAACATGCAATTTTTGCCAACTTCATAACCTGATCCGGATAGCGATATACTCACAGATGTTGATGCGATTCACACAATCTGGAAAAGCACATGCAGATCCCTATATATCCGTCAGCTGCATGCAAACTCACAGAACCGCACAATTTCACAAAGAAAACATGATGATCGGGCCAGATCACCTTCAGATCAAAACTTAATAGTTTATCTTCCTACACCCTAGCACATGATGATGCTAGGTTGATTCATAGCATGCTACCAATCGATCTCCCACACAATGAAATGCATAAACGGAAAACTAAAATACAACCTAAACTAACATGCATGATCATTCCACCGATTCACAGAATCAACCGGTGGAAGGGTTGAAAGAATCCATTAACCTGTAATCAGAACAGAAATCAAAACATAACCAGCTGATAAACTAGATAATGCAATTGATGAGATCTTATTTAGATGAAACACAAATGTCCTGTTTCTACAATACTATCGAACAACAATGTTTCACAATGTCTGGACTGATCTCTGGATCTCACTTAATCACCAGTACAACATAACATAACTACTACTCTCTTCTCTACTCTCTATTATCTCAAACCCTAACTGATCTGAGTTATTTATAGCAATATCCTACGAGTACTACCAACTCGGTTCCCAGCGGCTGGGAGCTTCCAAACGGCTGGGAGAGGACAGCTCAGACTACCTGATCACGAGCTCTAACTGCCTGCACACTCTCCTAGGCTGATCTAATACATATGCATTGGTCCAATGGACCTTATTACATTATGAAGTCAAACATGCTAAAAATAGACTAATGTCCTGTCATGCGGACAATGAACCTATATCCTGTCTTGTAGGGGTGCTCCTGCACCATACTCCCCAGAAGAAGAAATCTCAAGTCCACTTGAGATGAGAGTATGAAGATTTGCACCATGTTTCTGGATCTGCTCTTCAGTCATCCAGACTGCTTCAGAATTAGGTTTTCCCTTCCAAGAGACTAGATACTCCAAGTACTGTTTGTTCCGGGTCTGTTTGACCACTCGGGTGTCCAAAACCTTCTGCAACTGTGGAGGATCATGCTTGGGAATGTTATCATGGACTGTATCCTGTAGGAGTTCCTGATCTGCATCTGGATAAGACTTGTATGGAGTTAAATCACATACATTGAATATAGGGGACAAACCAAGATCAGGGGGGAGTTGTATCTCATAAGCATTCTGTCCATGCTTGTGCAAGATCTGACATGGTCCAACTTTTCTCTGCATAAGTTTAGTATATTTTCCCTTAGGAAGTCTGTCCTTCTTCAAATGAACCCATACCAAATCTCCAACATCAAACTGAACATCCTTCTTCTTTTTATCAGCATATTCCTTATACTTCAAGGTGGTTTGTTGTAGTTGGGTCTTGACTTGATCATGAACCTCTTTTATGGCTTCTGCAAAAGCTTCACCTTCTGCACTAATAGGGTCTACTGTAGGTAGATCTCTCAATTCCAAAATTCCTCTTGGATGCATACCATAAACTATCTGGAAAGGTGATTTCCCTGTGCTCCTATTGACAGTATCATTATAGGAAAATTTAGCTTGAGATAGAATTTTATCCCACTTTTCTCCATGTTGTTTTGTCAAACATCTAAGCAAATTTCCTAAGGAACGGTTCACTACTTCAGTCTGTCCATCCGTTTGAGGATGATATGCAGAGGAAAAAGACAAATTTGTTCCAAGTTTCTTCCAAAGAGTTCTCCAGAAGTGACCAATAAACTTCACATCTATCTGACACTATACTCAATGGCAATCCATGGATCCTGACAATCTCCCTGAAAAACAAATCTGCAATGTATGAAGCATCAGCAGTGGTTTTGCATGGCAAGAAATGTGCCATTTTGCTGAATCTGTCCACTACAACAAAAACACTGTCAAACCCTTTCCTTGTCCTTGGTAAACCCAAGACAAAATCCATACTTATGCTTTCCCATGGTCTGGAAGGAATGGGTAAGGGCTGATATAAACTTGCATTAGTCGACCTGCCTTTAGCTTTCTGACATATCACACATGTCTCTACAAACTTTCTGACATCTGATTGTAACTTAGGCCAAAAGTAATTTCTTCGGACAAGATCAAGAGTCTTATCTAGACCAAAATGACCTGCCATAGCTCCACAATGTCTCTCCTTAATGATGTTTAACCTCATAGAACACCTTGGAATACATAACTGTCCACCTTTGAACAACAATCCATCCTGAATCAAAAATTCAGAGAATTCAGCATGATATTTCTCTCCAAAAGAAGTACATACATGATATATCTCCCCAAAATCTTCATCAGTCTCATACATGGTCTTTAGTGAATCAATGCCAACACTTTCTAACTGAATCTGGTTGACTGTTAGAACTCTCCTGCTCAAAGCATCTGCAACTTTATTCTTGACTCCTTTCTTATGCTTCAATGTAAAAGTAAAAGCTTGTAAGGTTTCTACCCATTTCATGTGTCTGTGGTTCAGCTTTTCCTGGCTGTTTATGAAACTCAGAGCCTGGTTATCTGTGAATACTATGAATTCCTTTGGCATCAAGTAATGCCTCCATTTCTTGAGTGACTGGACTAAAGCATACATTTCCAAATCATATGAGGAATACCTCTTTTTAGCATCATTGAGCCTCTCACTGAAAAATGCAATAGGTCTACCTTCTTGGCTGAGTACTGCTCCAATGGCCATGTGACTGGCATCACATTCCACCTGAAAGATTTTGTTAAAGTCTGGAAGTGCAAGGACTGGCTGCTGTGCCACCTTCTTCTTCAATGTTTCAAAAGAATCATCTGCTCTTTGAGTCCAAACAAATCTGCACTTCTGTCCTCCTTTGATGGTATCAAGCATGGGTGCACAAATATGACTAAACCCTCTTATAAACTTCCTGTAGAAGGTTGCTAACCCATGGAAACTTCTGACATCATTCATAGTCTTTGGGGTTGGCCAAGACAATATGGCACGTACCTTCTTCTTATCCATTTGTAACTTTCCTTGTGAAATGACAAAACCCAAATATGTGATCTCCTCTTGCATGAACAAACACTTGTCTAAATTTATCATCAGCTGCTCTTCATGTAACCTCTTAAGAACCAAATCTATGTGTCTGAGATGTTCTTCTTTTGTGTTGCTGAAAATCAGAATGTCATCTAGATATACTATGACAAACTTACCAATAAACTCTTTCAAAACCTCATTCATCAACCTCATAAAAGTACTAGGTGCATTAGATAAACCAAAAGGCATAACCTTCCACTCATATAACCCTTCATTAGTTTTGAATGCTGTTTTCCATTCATCTCCTGGCCTAATCCTGATCTGATGATATCCGCTCTTCAAATCTATTTTTGTAAAATACTTAGCACCTCCCAAACAGTCAAGTAAATCCTCTATCCTAGGGATTGGAAACCTATACCTGATTGTGATCTTGTTAATAGCTCTGGAATCTGTGCAAAGCCTCCAAGTACCTTCCTTCTTTGGTGCTAGTACAACTGGTACTGCACATGGACTTAAACTTTTCCCAATCAGACCTGAATCCAATAATTCTTCAATTTGTCTGGCTACTTCTGCATTCTGTTCTGGAGTTAGCTTATAGGCTGCTTTGTTTGGAAGTGTTGACCCTGGAATTAAGTCTATGCAGTGACTAATATCCCTGACAGGTGGTAGGGATCTTGGCATTCCTTCTGAGATGATACCTTTGTACTTATCCAATAGCTCTTGGATAGCTGGGTCTATGAACCTTTGCTTCTTCTCTTCCTTGACTTCTTGCTGCTGTTCTTTATTCACCCTCATACATGGGATTAGGGCATATGCAACTGCACCTTCTGCTGCTACTTCTTTCATGAACTGTTTACCTTCCATCAACATTACCTTCACCTCTTTTCCTTTAGATTTCTCCTCCTTCTCCGTCAATGGTAGTAACTTTATAACCTTACCATCTTTAGTGATTGTATAGGTGTTTCTAACACCATCATGTTGTGCCTTCAAATCATACTGCCATGGTCTACCAAATAAAAGATTGCAAGCATCCATCGTGGTAATGTCAAACAACAACTTATCCTTATATGCTCCAATCTGAAATTCTACCCAAGCCTGCTCTTCTACAATTGTCTGCTGACCTTGGGTAAGCCATGAGACTTTGTATGGGGATGGGTGAGGCAATCTCCTAAGCTTAAGCTTTGTCACCATTTCTTCAGACACAAAATTTTCAGTAGAACCAGAATCAATCAAAACTTTACATGCCTTACCTCCTGCTTTGCAAATAGTCCTGAAAAGAGACTTTCTTTGAGGGGATTCTTTGTCAGGTACCTTCATGGTAGTCACTGTTCTTCTCATCATTAGAGACTCTCCACTTTCTGGGTATCCATAATTATCAGGAGCATTCACACTCTGAAAATCATTAGAGCCTGTCATACTTTGATTATCAGGTTCTTGGACCAGATTTGTTCTCCTTTCTCCTGTTGAGCTTGTGGCCTTTTCTGGACATCTGCTGGCTATATGGTCTTCTTTGTTACAGTTATAACATCTGATGGATCCTCTGCCCTGGGATCTTCCTCTGAAAGGTCTTCTACCTCTGAAGTTTCCTTGCTGACTATAATTTTCCCTCTGGTTCTGACTATTGTTTCCCTTACTATTGTCATGACTGGATTCTCCTTGATATCCATGTCCATGTCCTCTACCTCTAAAAGGACCTCTTCCATCCCTTTGTTGTCTTCCTCTTCCTCTATTGTGTTGTTCTTGTTTTCTCTTTAACTTCTCTTCCACTTTCAATGCCAACTGAAAGCATTTCTGAACTGTATCTGGATTATGCAGACTTAAATCTTCCTGAATGTTGAACCTCAATCCATTAAGGTATCTGGCTACCTTCTCTTCTTCACTTTCCTTTACCTTTGTTTTCATACAAAGTTTCATGAATTCTTCTGTATATGAGCTGACATCTAGCTCCTTCTGCTTCAGGTTTTGCTTCCTCTTGTGTAATTGGATACTGTAATCCAATGGGACATAAGCTTCCTTTACTAATGCCATCATTTTCTTCCATGTAGTGACTCTACGCTTTCCTTCCTGTACTCTATCATCTTGGACAAAATTCCACCATGTCAAGGCAGCTTCTTTCATTTTTGACTGGGCTATTTTCACCCTCTGTTGTTCTGGTATCTCCTCTGTTTCAAAGAAATTGTTCAAGGAGTCTATCCACTTCATCACTGAATCAGGTTCCATCTTTCCTGTAAACACTGGCAAATCCAATTTCACATCCATGGTTCTCCTCTCCATGGCCTTGAGGGCGTTCAACAGTGGTCTCTGGTCTGCAGGAACGACCTCCTCGTTCCAACTAGGGATCTCTTCTTCTTCCCTATCTTCTTCTCTACCAGAACCTACTCTGTTCCTCAACTTCTCTAACTCATCCTTCAATTCCTGATTCTGAGCCTTCACGGCCTTGCTCTCTGCAATCTATTTCTTTACCAGAACTGCCAACTCAACGTTGGTCATCCTTGCCGGAATATCAGATGTTCCTTCTTCATCTGACATCCTGCTATATCCTGATCTTTTCCAGAAGATCCTTCCTTTGCTCTGATACCACTATGATGCAGAGGAAAATGCAACAGAAGCTTACAAGTGGGAAGGAGGAGTCACAACACAACCAGCATGTTAAAATCCTAGACATGCAGTATGTAATACCTATCGGCTTATCATCATCATCATATTTCGAAGAGGCATGAAATATCCTCCTGCTAACTACTGTTCACTTCCTTATCACCTTTCACCTTTCACCTGTCAGCAGCATCATGATATTCGGCTATCAGCAGCATCATCACATTCGGCAAGCGCAAACATCCTCCTGATGTTCACTGTTCACTTAGCGCCAAACTCTAGCATCATCTTCATCAGCAGGATATAAAATATCCGGTTCCTCCCATATATCCTGATGATGACAACTTCAAGCACCTTTCCTTCGATGCTTACGTCACCCTGATATCCGACTACTCAAACAACAGCATCAGGATATGACTTATCCGGTCATATTGAAACATCCTGATGATGTTAACCAAACTTTATGCCGATGACTTACGCCGATGCCAAAACACTTAGCGACAGCAGGATAAACTTGCATAGGGTGATATTCGCAATATCCTGATGATGATGACGTCACTTGCACCCGATGATGATGTCAATGCACCTGATGATGATGTCAACAGGATATAAGACACTTATACCCTCCGCAACATGATAATGAATATCTGGTGATCTTTTCAATATACTAATGATGACCTTTCCGGTCCTTAGCCAAAAAGTGAACTTTCACTCCTGCATGCGATAGCGATATGCAGATGATGGATACACACGAAAGATGATCTTGACGATGATATACACACTGAGTATATATCCAACCTATATCATCCTGATGCACTTGAAACATGTAATTTTTGCCAACTTCATAACCTGATCCGGATAGCGATATACTCACAGATGTCGATGCGATTCACACAATCTGGAAAAGCACATGCAGATCCCTGTATATCCGTCAGCTGCATGCAAACTCACAGAACCACACAATTTCACAAAGAAAACATGATGATCGGGCCGGATCACCTTCAGATCAAAACTTAACAGTTTATCTTCCTACACCCTAGCACATGAGGATGCTAGGTTGATTCATAGCATGCTACCAATCGATCTCCCACACAATGAAATGCATAAACGAAAAACTAAAATACAACCTAAACTAACATGCATGACCATTCCACCGATTCACAGAATCAACCGATGGAAGGGTTGAAAGAATCCATTAACCTGTAATCATAACAGAAATCAAAACATAACCAGCTGATAAACCAGATAATGCAATTGATGAGATCTTATTTAGATGAAACACAAATGTCCTGTTTCTACAATACTATCGAACAACAATGTTTCACAATGTCTGGACTGATCTCTGGATCTCACTCAATCACCAGTACAACATAACATAACTACTACTCTCTTCTCTACTCTCTATTATCTCAGACCCTAACTGATCTAAGTTATTTATAGCAATATCCTACGAGTACTACCAACTCGGTTCCCAGCGGCTGGGAGCTTCCAAACGGCTGGGAGAGGACAGCTCAGACTACCTGATCACGAGCTCTAACTGCCTGCACACTCTCCTAGGCTGATCTAATACATATGCATTGGTCCAATGGACCTTATTACATTATGAAGTCAAACATGCTAAAAATAGACTAATGTCCTGTCATACGGACAATGAACCTATATCCTGTCTTGTAGGGGTGCTCCTGCACCACAAGCACACCTAACATCATAACAAACTCACTCTTTTCTGAGGCACTTCTAACAAAATCAACAACTAGGTAAACTAGGTTGTAGTGGGAGGAGTGTCATCACATGGTTCTATCATGCGTTACCCTGGCAATCTTTCATTAGACACTGGCCCCCATCTATGGTTACCTTGGCAGTCTTCCAAAGACACCGGCCCCATAGGGCGACACATGTGGAATCAACTCTCCTTTCGTGAGGACAAGGAGGTTGATCTTGCCAACCAGGCCTTCTCATCCCATCCTTAGCCTAGACAAGCACTACAGGCATGGGAGAGGTATCCAAATTATCTTTCTTAATTTAAAGACTACCCAAAACCCCTAGGTTTATTTTAAAGTTATCGCTTGTTAATTAACCCTCAATGGGTTACCCAGGCAACCACTTAGGGCACCAACCCCACATTGAGAGCCACTCCCCACTATCTACATCTAGATCACCCTTGCTACAAGACAGGAATCATCTAAAACATTCTCACAATACAATGAATCCCCTGAGTTGTATTTCACTTGAAGCCACAAGGACTAGATTAAACAAAGACCAATACATAACTCTTCCTTTGGAACCAAGGTACTCATTTATGGTCAAGAAGCACATAACATTGACAATACATAAAAATTAACAAAATTTGCATGAATATGAAATTACATCCTAGGCCCCGAAAATACAACCTCACAACATAAGTCTAGACTCTATCCGACACCAATTAATACATTGAAAAATAAAAATAAAACTAACATTATCTATTGCTTAATATTACCAACAATATCCAATACGAGTAAAAGATCAACATGTCTTCTTTAAGAAAGTAACCATACTAACACTTAAATACAATTTATTTCATTTTTTGAACAATAATCCAATATTTTCCCTCAAATTTCTACAATAAGAACTATATTATAATGTCATTACAACATAATTCAAATCTAACAAAAAAAACATATTTTGTTTCCACAATGATACTCTACTAAAACAAAGTTATATTCTTCTATACTTCTAATGATATTAACAATAATCATTATACTAACCTTAACAATAATATATATTAATCTAACCACTAAAAGTTATATCCTAACTAAACGAATAACAAAATAAACCTACTTATTACTAATTATTTCAAACCTAAACAAAGAAACTTCTTTTATGAGATCGACCTAATCTTTTAGCTATCGACTAGGCCGATTCTTTCTTAATAATCATTGAGCCACAACTATACACATCGCGCCATTATGGCAGGTGACTACCACTACCACAGGAAGGTTTTAACAACAAGATAAATGAGTGCATGCAACAACAGAGACTTGGCTTCAAAAGCAGTGACAGAATGATATGGACATCAACATGGTGAATAGAACGTTTCTGCAAATGATAGCATTGGAACCTCACATCAGAGCTGACGCCTCACCGATTAGCTCAGGATCCTAAAATCTAATCTTGTAGATAAATCCTCCTTGATGGCATGAAGCAACAAGGCTTGAAAAGCAATGATTTCAGATGCTACGATTTGTAGAGTATGTTATAAGTTCATGCTACGCCAGTCATGAATGATTGCATAGAGCATAGGTCGATTGCATTTTATTGTTTCGCTGATGGATCAAGAAGATACAATGCCAAGCTTATGAATCCATCTAAGGTTTGCAACTATCAGTTAGTATGCATAGTAATATTTGTTAAAGTATTCGAGTAGGATCATAAGTTTATGGCATGCGGATAGCTGCAACTCGAATCGATAGGCCAGGCAAGGAGCAAGTAGTCGACTTAAAGAGCACATGGATCGTAGTGGCGATACAACAACTATGGTATAACAGGGGTCTTAGAAGAAATTTTGTCTAAAATGATATTACTTCATGAAGTGACATGATCAAGGGTTATCTTGTTCAACTAAATTCATTAAGGAAGATGCATGCAGATGTATACTTATGCCCTAGGCTTAATAGAGAACTAGAGAACATCGAATGAAAAGGAGAAGACGACTTTCCTCGTAGACTCAACATAGCCATGGATCGAATGACTACAGATTTATAGAAGGGATAAAAATATGTCATGCATTAAATAATGATGTAGAATCTAATAATGACTGAAATGAAATTGATGCAAGAGTTGAATATGCAGGGGACTTGATAAGATCATAATATTCAACCTCACAATCCTAAATCAGGGGTCTACAAAGTTGGAAAATGATGAGATTAAGATGTGTATATCTCAAATTGCAAGGTTCAGGGTAACAATTTAGTTGAGGAAATCATCTCGGAGAAGATAGATTTCAATGATGCAAGATTTTTTGAGAACAAGACATACAAGAATTTCGGTAAAATCTTTCGAAGGGTTTGTCTTGATATTGCATACAGAGAAAAATAATTTTTCTATCAAGGCACACAGGAACAACACATACATTCACTACAACTAAAGCAACAAATCACAAGAACTGAGACAAAAATACATACCCAGATCAAACTACTTCCCAAATTCTCTTTTTTGCCTGATAAATCCTCCTTCCTCAGAAACCACCCAATTCCCCCCTCCTTCACTCCCAAAATCCCCCTCCTACAAAAACCACTCAGAAGCCTAAAAATAGTCCCATGCTAACAATTTCCTTTCTATACTTCACAGACCACTCTCTCCCTACTCTCCCATTATTCCAAAAAAATAAATATTGCATTTAATTTTTCCAGAGCAACGGAGATTCATCCCATAAAAGATATTATACATTTACCATATAAAACTATATGACAACTCAAAAAAAGAGATATATTATTAATCTCAAATCAAAACAGGATATTTTAAGATTCCACAATGAACAAATGAAATATCACTAGTTTACAATTATCAAAATATCACTATTTACTAAATTATTATTTTATTCATACAACTACAATTTATTATAATATATATATATATATATATATATATATATATATATTATTAACATTATTACTATTGATTTAACAAAATAACCTTTTTCTATCTACTATAATGAAATAATTAATTACAAAATAAAATACATTTCAAACATGGAGTCCCAAACCAACAAACCTGACAACCACCTCTATCGACCTACTAACTAGACACAAAACAAAATACTCATCCTACAAGGATGGTGACAAATTAGGGAACCCTTCGTTATCTCCATTCCACTATTCCATTGGATTTTGGACACGCTCAGACCTGATAAACCAAGTGGAGTCGATGCCATGTACCTGAACAAAAGGTTGAACAATACATATAACCATAACATCAAACACACCGTGAGAGGGATTCACAGCATAGTAGGGTACTCTTGTATGAGTAATACTATACTGTCCCTCACATCAACACATCACTCAGATAAACATCATTACACAAATCACAAAGCTATAAGTAAGATCAACTACTACTAGTCAACTAAATAAGAATCATTATCCAATCATTCACATGATACTCAAAGCAATAAAATCCACATAATCAATTAGGTCCAAATGTAAGCATATTATAAGCATGAATCATCAGTACTAACAACATCCTCAATGTCATCTAACAACAATAAAGTATCATCAAACAGTGTATCTAACATCAACAAAGAGTCATAAAGTCTAACCCAAGAACACCACTATCAGTCTAACAAAAGCATGTATGAGTAATACTATACTGTCCCTCACATTGACACATCACTCAGATAAACATCATTACACAAATCACAAAGCTATAAGTAAGATCAACTACTACTAGTCAACTAAATAAGAATCATTATCCAATCATTCACATGATACTCAAAGCAATAAAATCCACATAATCAATTAGGTCCAAATGTAAGCATATTATAAGCATGAATCATCAGTACTAACAACATCCTCAATGTCATCTAACAACAATAAAGTATCATCAAACAGTGTATCTAACATCAACAAAGAGTCATAAAGTCTAACCCAAGAACACCACTATCAATCTAACAAAAGCAAAAATGAGGGGCACTATATATATATATATATACACACGCATAGCCAAGTTTTCTACCACTAGAGTGCATACATAGTAAAATTACTTGTTTTTTAATGAAAAACTTAAAATCTTGAACAATATTTAAGATCCATGTCATCAAATCTTTACATCTTCCAATAATGCCATACTTATTATTAAAGTACTTTCATTCTAATTTCGTTCCTCCTATAAAACACTACTCACCTCAAAATAGTACTGTTTGTTTAATTTTGAAAGAGACGTCTTCTTCTTTTTTGCTCTCAGAATTGTTCTCTACCAAAGAAAGCCACAAAACAAATTTATTTGTTTTTAACATGGTATTCTACAAAGATAACTAACTTTTAACGAACAACTTCAAAGGTTTTATAAATATAGATTAAAGACAAATTATTCATATAACTACAAATACATTAAATATTGGAGAATTTTACTACTTTCATTTATTTTATTTACCTACTCAACTAATGCATGTCATTGTAGGTAGGCATTAGATGGGGTTTAAGGTATTAATATAAATATATATTTTACTTAAAAATTCATATAATGTGAGTTCAAATGGTCTTCAAACTTAACAATATTAAGAGGTAAATAAAAATTCAAACAATTAAATACAAAAATAGTCTTTAAACTCTTGTCACTATTGTTTTATAAAAAAATTATTACGGTGTATATTTAATATAATAGTTTCCTATGTATTGAATATTCAATGTTCATATATGTAAATTTTGAAAATTAGATATTAAATATTTAAATAATGTAATAATAATGATTATAATGATTAAAGAATTAGTTAATGTATAATTTTAATAATAATAATAATGTTTATAATGATTAAATATGCTTTTATCTTTTATTTCAGATTTGCCTAGGGTTTTATACAGTTATGTTGTTTTAGAATTCTTGGGATTTTTCACTATTGTTTTATAAAAAAAAATTAGGGTTTAAATTTGACACTAATATAATGACCCTCTCTACACCTAATACCCAACAATATATTTATTTATTTTTTGATAACAAATACCCCATTATGGACTAACATGCTATGATATTTCCTATTTAGTGTTGTCATTGCATGAATATTACATAGTTAAATCTTGATAAATCATTAGAAGATTTGATATGTAACTATGATTATATTATTTTGACTCAACTGAATATTATGAAACAAAGAGGAAGATTATAGTTTGATAAAAATATTATTAGGGTGTATATTTAATATAATAGGAAGTTGTTTCCTATGTATTAAATATTCAATGTTCATATTTTCACTTAAAATTTAAATATAAATTTTCAAAATTAAATATAAATTTTCAAATTTAAATATTAAATATTTAAATAATGTAATAATAATGATTATAATGATTAAAGAATTAATTAATGTAATAATACTAATACTTTTATAATTTAAAATGCATTAAAATATTGTAAGTTTGAAGAATAAAATAAAAAATGTAATAAATTTCTAGATTTTAAAGTTTTGACTAAATAAAATTGAAATCTAAGATTTTTACTCTTGAGTAAATAAAATTGAAATCCCTAAAATAATCTAATTACATAAAATAAAATGTGTAGTACCCTAAAAACTAAATTAAAATTAAATTACTTTTAGCTAATGAATCAAAAAACTAATCGCCATCGATTTAGGCATGACTTAACTAGTGGGAGACAAAATTTGTGTTCATATTTTGTTTACTTGCCACGTGCTCCCCTCAAACCAAAATTCTCTCCACATTTATAGTTTTTTGTTGCACTCTCTGACAATCCGACAATCCATAGAGAAGAGGTCATTTTTTTTAACCAATGACAATACAGATAAATGTTTTTCAATAATTTTTTGTTAAAAATTTATCATGTTGACATAGGAAAAGTACAAATTTAAATCAAATTTGCCCGACAAGAAAAATAATCCTTTCTTTTGATTGGTTTACAATCAATAGATTAATAACTAGATAAGCGTGAACTCATTGCAATAGTACCTGCCGAAGGTAGGTACTAATAAAATGACTTCAAATTGATATATCAGGGAATTTATTAATGCCGAGAGGCATTCTACAATGGCAGCAAGGGGTGGAGTGTAATGGGGTGAGTGTGTTAAAAAAAAATATTACCTTTTACCTTAAAATTGATAGCCATTTACATGTCAAATTATTAATATTTAATACTAATAAAATGACTTCAAATTGATATCTCTTATTAATGCCGAGAGACATTCTATGATGGCAGCAAGGGGTGGAGTGTAATGGGGTGAGTGTGTTAAAAAAATATTACCTTTTACCTTAAAATTGATAGCCACTTACATGTCAAATTATTAATATTTAATAATAAATATAATATAAATCCAAAATAAGATACAATCATCATTCTTCTCATTTTCAAAGTGTAGCAAGAAAGTAAAATAAAACTAAGAAAAATGTTAGAAAATCAAATATTGTTAAAATGAATTTTTTAAAAAGTTTATGGGTTAAGAAAGAAAATATTTTGATTTCTTAATTTGAGATTTTATTATGTCGGCTATAGTTTATAAGTGTGAGGATATTTAGGCTGCGGAGGTCACAAGGGGGACCTCCTCCCCATCCACACTCCCCATCCACATATACAACTTAGAGTTATTAATATTTAATAATAAATATAATATAAATCCAAAATAAGATACAATCATTATTCTTCTCATTTTCAAAGTGTAGCAAGAAAGTAAAATAAAACTAAGAAAAATGTTAGAAAATCAAATATTGTTAAAATGAATTTTCCATCCACATATACAACTTAGAGTTATTAATATTTAATAATAAATATAATATAAATCTAGGCTATAGTTTATAAGTGTGAGGATATTTAGGATACTTAGAGACTAGAAGCCACTTAATCAATTCAATTCAACTTAAGAGTCACATGTTACTCGGGGGATTTGAACTTGGATCTCCATCTTGAGAACCATATGGCCTTGCCATTTAAGCACAACCATATGGCCTTGCCATTTAATCACAACCCCTTTCACTACAGTTTATTATTATTAGTTATTTAGTTATATTTGAATATTTTTTTATGTCACCTATAGTTTATTATTGTTAGTTTTTCGTTCTATTTGTATTATTTTTTAATTATGTCCACTATAGTTAGTTATATAATTCATTTAATTTAGTTCTATTAGTATTTTATTATTGTTAGTTATTTAGTTCTATTTTTTCATTGGCCATGTATTTTTTAAATAAGATTTAAACACACTCACGACATGAGGCACTTTTATGCCATTGTATAACACCTCTCCGTGTAATTAAAACATTAACACATTTAAATCCAACCTATTCCAAGGAACAAAGAACCCATTCTAGGAAGTGTGGAACACATTCCAAGAAACATGAAATACATCAAAACTTCACACTGAAAGCAACATAACTAAGGAGATACAAGCATAGTTACTCACAAGGGTCATTGGGTCCCACATGAATAGGTTAAAATATAAGCAATGATCTTGTTACTCCATAAGGTGGAGTAAGATGGTAGATGATGATTTATGACTATCTTCTCCACAAGCCTCAAGTTTTCCAATATCAAAATCCTACACACTCAATGTGCACATTAAATATCATCTTGGAACTCATAGTCGAAGCACAATAGGTTTGACCAATATATCCTCATGATCTCATACATACACATAATAGATCATAAATATGGAAACCAAGGCACATGAAACACCACATAGAAGATTACTCAATGCAACATAATGACACTATGAATCATATTGATCAATCACAACATTGTGTCACTTCACATTTAACTCAACACATTATGTAATCTAAATTACGTTATATCTTAATATACTAATCATAACTAGTCTCAAAATCAACATATGCATGATTCTTAAAACATGCTCACATAAGCATTCAAAATGGCATCATGGTATCCTAGCATGGCTCTCAACCATAATCATCAAAGCATGGATATAATTCATGAACAAACTATCAATATAATATTTGGGGTTAGCAACATACATAATCACATTCATTCCACATTATTAATTCATTACATGCACGCATATAGATTGAGTATCTATCAGGTGGGTCTTGAGACATGATAAATCATAGGAATAATAATCAAGAAGAGTATGGTACAAATCATGGAATGGTTTGTCCTTACATGTGCCATTAAGGCATGACCATGGTAGAATAAAAGATCTTCCCCCTTGTTTTTGGTTCTTACACAAATTCATAGGTATTTTTATGGCTTTAACAAATCAAAGGAAAATATTTGATTAAGAATTAGGTTGATTATAGAGGAGGGTGATGATGTTGTTGGGTTCCAATGCCGTAGTTCCACAATCCTAAAGCATTAACCCATCTTCAATATCAGGGATTTATCTTTGAGAAGATATCACATGGGCTCATCAATAAAATATGGATGACTAAAGTCTATTTGTTGGGAGTGGGTATTCTCTTCTTCGCTTTGAGCTTAACTAGACTGAATAGGATATTCCTAGAGATATCCTTAACAAGACAACTAAAACATGATGATAGAACAATACAAAAATATTCAACTATACCTAGTATGTGATGGTCCCCAAAACTTGTCACTAAGCCTAGTACACATTAGTTGTTGTAAGACCTCCTCTTAAGTTGATAGAAACATTCAAGTATATATGTACCCAAAGATAACAACAGTACGTATTTTACCATGGATGGACTTCCCTTAAGTCAATCATACATATGTCCAAGAATGATAACATGCTCATAGGTTCCTCAACGGTATTTAGTTTTAGCTTACATAAAATATGACATTAGTTATATCTATGGAGCATATGAGCATAGAATGACTAGTCCTAATCCTAAACTTAAACTAATGAGGATAGAGGATATTAGGATGAGAACATGTTTGATCATTCACCATTTAGGATCGATGCCTACTACCATGGGAAACAAAGTCATGGTCTACAAGGAGGAAAAGAGTACCTACAAATCACACCTAGAACTAAGCTTGCATACACAAACCATTGATAAAGATTTATGCAACCAAGAATTCTTAGTAATACATAAAAAAACTACAACCATCCACATTGTTGGGAATTAAGGTGTCTCAACCTTGGTAATTCCTTGCATTTATTATTGTAATGTAATTTATTTATTTAGCCTATGTTGTAATTTTGTTGTACATCTTGTTTTGTCATTTAGTGTGAAGTGGCACGATGAGTTGTCACTCCATTTGTAAGATGACTAGGATGGTCAACACACTCCATGTGGAGACAGGTGTACCTTTTTGTGTGGTAGAGATTTTTTACCATGTGTCAGCATCTTGACTAGTGTGTAAGTGAATCTTGACTAAAATGGTTATGACAGATTCCTATGACAGAATTTATGACATGTAAGAGTCAGAAATAGAAGGTTCTATGACAGGTGAAGACATGTGTCACAAGGCATCTTGGAAGAAGGCATCTTTAGGAGCCCCAAGGAGGGTTATGACATGTTGTAAGAGAATATTCTATTTATAGTCTGTTTATGATAGATTCTCTTACAACTGTAAGATATGTCAGTATGAAAGATTCTATGGCAGTTGTAAGAGTCGTAAGAGCATCTGTCATTGCCCAACTTGGGAATAGGCGACCTCTTTGGGATGGGGTGACTTGACAAGTGCCAAGAACATCCTACAATATTGGACAAGTGTCCATAAGCATGGGTTTTGGGCCATGAGGCCATGTTGGATGCCCATCTCAAGATAGAGCCATTTTTGCCTTGTATTTTCTATATAAACATGTGCTTTTGAGAGGAGATGTATTATGTGATTGACAGGTACTGTTATGCTGGTGGTTTGTCTCTAAATATGAGTGTTGAAGAATCCTAAGATCTTGCATTGCAAGTGTATTGTAAACCATTTTAGTTTTGATAATACATTGTGCGGGTTTTGGAGTGTGGGGTTTTTTCACCCGATAAGGGTTTTCCCCACATATATCTTGTGTCTCTCTCTTTTGTCTCATTTCTATGTATATGTGTATTGCTGCAATATCTCCATTATTGTTGATAATATTTTGTAATTGTAAGGATAAAAATGAATTTGCACTCTTCTCTCCTCTTTAGATTAGTGTAGGAAGCGATTTCCACACACCTAGCTTCCTTTTAGTTGGTATCAGAGCCTGGCCAGTTTTGGTTCTAGCTGCTGGGTGGGGGTTTTTTGTGCTAATCTAAGGTTGAGTGGGAGCATGTGTAGAGTATTCTGTATCTTGTTGCAGGAAGGAGATGGCAACCACATCCGGAAGAGTAGAGGTGGAGAAGTTCAATGGCACAAATTTTGAGTTGTGGAAACTCAAGTTGGAAGATTTACTTGTTGATCGTGACCTATGGGAAACCGTTGATGGAACAAAACCTATGACAATTTCACAAGCTGATTGGGACCTCAAAGATTAGAAGGTTAAGGCTCTCATAAGACTCTGTATAGCTAACTCTGTCCTATTGAATGTCCATGAGGAGAAGACTGGGAAAGATCTTTGGAAGAAGTTAGGATCTGTTTATCAGGCCAAGTCCTTGGTGAACAAGTTCTTTCTAAAAAATAAGTTGTTTGCTCTAAAAATGGAAGACGGAGGATCTGTTGCAGACCATATGAATTCTTTTAACATTCTTGTTGCACAATTGACATCCATGGGTGTGAAAATGGAGGAGGAGGATCAATGTATGACCCTGCTTTGTTCTTTGCCAGATTTGTGGGATCATCTTGTCATGGCTATCGGAAGCACTACCACCACCTTGAAGATGGATGATGTAGTATCTTTTTTATTATATGAAGAAGTGCAGAGAAAGACAACCGCGTCAGCCAAAGATGCTCTTGCGGTTCATGGAAGACCCACAGAGAAAGGGAAGAAGGACAAGAAAGGTGAAAAGGGTAGATCCAAATCTCCTAGAAAGTCCAAGGCTCTCTGTTGGAATTGTGGCAAATCTGGGCATTTCTGAAAGGATTGCAAAGAGGAAAAGAAAAAGAAAAAGAAGAATGCCCCAGATTCATATTCTGACAAGTCACAATATGATGGTGATGCCTTCATCACAACCCTGACCACTCATGCATCTGATGATGTGTGGTTGATAGATTCTGGTGCATCATTCCACATGATCTTGCATCAAAGCTGGTTCATGAAATATGAAGAGTTTGATGGTGGAAGAGTGTACCTAGGTGATGATTCTCATTTGAAGATTGTTGGTAATGGAAGAGTCTCAATTTGATTCCCTTATGGATGAGTGAAGGGGATCACTGGGGTTATGCACATCCCAGGCTTGGCACGGAACCTACTTTATGTAAGTATGTTGAATGATGCAGGTGTGTAGGTTGTCCTTTTGAAGGATGGATGCAAGATGACTAGAGGATCTATGGTGCTTGCGAAGGGTACTCAGAGGGCTACTCTATTTCAGCTAGAGGCATGCACTACACAGTGCAATAGTTCTTCTGACTTGAAGAAAAGAGCTACAGTCACTTCATCCCCACCATTTGAACGAGCAGTAAATAAATATGTTGTAACACATTCTGATGGTAGTGCACATGCTTTGGAAGTTAAACTTCCTGCTTAAAAGACTATGTTATGGCATTTGAGATATGGCCACATTGATGAGAAGGGTCTTAGAACCCTGAAAAATAAAAACATCGTTGAGGGGTTAAATGATTGTAATCTCAAGTTCAACTTTTGTGAACATTGTGTATATGGAAAGCAAAACCATGTTCAGTTTTACTCTAGTTCTCACAAGTCTTCTGGTGTATTAGATCTTATTCATTCTGATGTGTTTGGTCCTGTTAATGTTCCTTTGATTTCCAAATTTGTATATTTTGTATCTTTCATAGATGATTACAGTAGAAGGACATGGGTTTATTTTATCAGAAGCAAGACTGAAGTCTTTAGTCAGTTTAAAGAGTTTAAAGCTTTTGCTAAAAATTAGACTAGTAAAAAGATTAAGTGTTTGAGAACTGATAACGGTGGTGAGTTTTGTTCGACAGAGTTCGATAAGTTCTGTAAAGAGCAAGGGATTGAAAGACATAAGACAACTCCATACACCCTACAACAAAATGGAGTTGCAAAGAGGATGAACATGACACTGATGGAGAAAGCTAGGAGTATGTTTAGTGGAGCAAGCCTCGAACAAAAGTTTTGGGTTGAAGCTGTAGCCAGTGCTTGCTACCTGGTAAACATGTCTCGTACATTAGCTCTTTTTGGTAAGACACCTATGGAGGTGTGGTCTGGTAAGAAGCCTTCAGTTAGACATCTTCGTGTTTTTGGTTGTGAGGCATATGCACATGTGCCTAGGGAGAAACGATCTAAATTGGAGAACAAGGCTGTTAAGTGTATTTTCATTGGCTATGGTGTCAGTGTGAAAGGATACATGCTTTGGGATCCTATGGTTGAAAAAGTGTTGTATAGTAGAAGTGTTATCTTCAGAGAGCTAACACCTTTTGTTGTTCTATAGCCAGAACAAACAAAAAATAAAGAAGATGTGGTTCAGTTTCCTTCTACCCCTGAGAAGACTGAACCGACAGACCCTGTGAGACCTGATGATGAGGAGAACTCTAGCAGCTCTGAAAGCTTAGAAGAAGAAGCAGAACCTCAACCTCAGCCATTGAGGAGGTCTACACGAACAAGAAAGCAACCTGATAGGTTCTTGGAAGGAGGCCATGGAAGATGAAATGTCTTCTTTGGAAAAGAATAAAACATGGGACTTGGTGCCTTTGCCTGAAAGATGGAAACTTGTTGGATGCAAATGGGTGTTCAAGAAGAAATTCGGTGCAGATGGCAGTGTTGAAAAGTACAAGGCTAGCTTGGTTGTGAAGGGGTACTCACAAGTGGAGGGAATTGATTATGGTGAAATTTTCTCTCTCGTTGCAAAGCTGGCATCCATTCAGTTCTTGTTATCTCTTGTAGTTGATTATGACTTGGAGGTAGAGCAGATGGATGTGAAGACAACTTTTCTTCATGATGATTTGGAAGAAGAGATTTACATGTCACAGCCAGAGCATTACATAGAGAAAGGTAAAGAAAATTTGGTTTGCAAGTTGAAGAAGTCTTTGTATGGTTTGAAGCAGTCTCCTAGGATGTGGTATATGAAATTTGATGCCTTTGTGTTGTCCATTCGATTTCTGAGATTGAAATCTGATCATTGTGTGTATTACAAGTTCGACAATGATTGCATTCTCATTATTGCATTGTATGTTGATGATATACTGTTAATTGGGAATAGTAAGAATATGATTTCTGATTTGAAGTCTCAGTTGTCAGCACAATTTGAAATGAAAATCTAGGAGCAACTAGGTACATTCTATGAATGGAAATAAGAAGAGACAGAGCTAACATAAAACTTTGGTTAAGCCAGAGTAAGTATGTGAAGACCATGTTGGATAGGTTCAGCATGGCAGATTATAGACCATTGTGTGTTCCTGTTTCATTGGGGACAAAGTTGTTTATTAATGATTGTCCAAAATCTCCTAGTGAGGTGGAGGACATGAGCAGAGTACCCTATGCTAGTGTTGTTGGTAGTTTGATGTATGCTATGGTCTGCACAAGACTAGACATTGCCCAAGCAGTGGCAGTCCTTAGTCGATTTATGGCTAATCTTGGATGGGTACATTGGGATGCAGTTAAGCGAGTGTTCATATATTTGAGGGGTACTTTCAAGTATTCCATATGCTATCATGGTAATGCTACAGGACCTCCACATTCAGTTTGTATTTGTGGATTTGTGGATTTTGATTGGGCAGGTGACATTGACAGCAGGAGATCCACTAGTGCCTATGTGTTCACTATGTTTGGTGGTGCAATTAGTTAGATGAGTAAGTGACAACCTGTGGTTGCTTTGTCCATGATAGAAGCTGAGTATATGGCAGAAACTCATGCTTGTAAGGAACCCATTTGGCTTAAGAGATTGTGTTCAGATATTGGTGTTGATGCAAGATAGATTATGATTTGTTGTGATAGTCAGAGTGCGATTTGCCTAGTAAAGAATCTAACTTTCCATACCAGAACAAAGCATATTGATGTACAGTTTCACTTCATGCGAGACATGGTAGAGGATGTGAAGGTGAATTTGGAGAAGGTAGATACCTTGAAGAATGTTGTAGATGCATTGATGAAACCAGTGGGCACAAAGAATTTTAGATGGTGTTCGGAGTCTATGGGCCTCTCAGCCTATAGAAGTTAAATCATGTTATTTTTATTGGCTCTTACAAGGTGTTTGACAAGTGGGAGAATGTTGGGAATTAAGGTATCTCAACCCTGGTAATTCCTTACATTTATTATTGTAATGTAATTTATTTACTTAGCTTATGTCGTAATTTTGTTGCACATCTTGTTTTGTCATTTAGTGTGAAGTGACACGATGAGTTGTCACTCCACTTGTAAGATGACTAGGATGGTCAACACACTCCATGTAGAGATAGGCGTCCCTTTTTGTGTGGTAGAGGTTTTCTTCCATGTGTCAGCATCTTGACTAGTGTGTAAGTGAATCTTGACCGAAACGGTTATGATAGATTCCTATGACAGAATCTATGACATGTAAGAGTCAGAAATAGAAAGTTCTATGACAGGTGAAGATATGTGTCACAATGCATCTTGGAAGAAGGCATCTTTGGGTGCCCCAAGGAGGGTTATGACATTTTGTAAGAGAATATGCTATTTATATCATGTTTATGATTGATTCTCTTACAGTTGTAAGATATGTTAGTATGACGGATTCTATGACGGTTGTAAGAGTCGTAAGAGCATTTGTCATTGCCCAACTTGGGAATAGGTAACCTCTTTAGGATGGGGTGACTTGACAAGTGTCAGGAACATCCTACAGTGTTGGACAAGTGTCCATAGGCATGGGTTTTGGGCCATGAGGCCATGTTGGACGCCCATATCAAGATAGAGCCATTTTTGCCTTGTATTTTCTATATAAATAGGTGCTTTTGAGAGGAGATGTATTATGTGATTGACATGTACTATTATGCTACTAGTTTGTCTCCAGATATGAGTGTCGAAGACTCCTGAGAGCTTGCATTGCAAGTGTATTGTAAACCATTTCAGTTTTGATAATACATTGTGCAGGTTTTGGAGTGTGGGGTTTTTTCACCCGATAAGGGTTTTTCCCACATATATCTTGTGTCTCTCTCTTCTGTCTCATTTCTGTGTGTATGTTTATTGCTGCAATATCTCCATTGTTGTTGTTAACATTATGTAATTGTAAGGATAAAAATGAATTTGCACTCTTCTCTCCTCTTTAGATTAGTGTAGGAAGCGATTTCCACACACCTAGCTTCCTTTCACACATAAATGAAGACCATTATAAAGTTTGTAATGATTTAAAATGTTATGATACATTAATCTAACTCTCATTACATTCATACTAGCAAGTGCAGTAAGAGAAAACCAACAATTAGGTTCAAATATTTTCCTAAATCATTACAATTTTCCATGGAGAGATTCAATTACATACATAGTTTCGATTTAAAACCCTTCCCATGATTTAAAACATGAGATCTTGTCACTTACAAACCAAACTTACAAAAATTAAAACCTTAGAATGATCTAAGACACTTGTAATCAAGAAGATAGTAGAATGGCCAACCCTTGGTACAAATGAAATCCCTGTATAGCATTCAAATTACATCGCATATGGTTGCATGGGTGGGGTTGTAGGGGTTCTCCATAAGTGAATGCATTAAGTGCACCATTGTTCTCTCTTAGATATGATGTATGATGACTAGAGTAGTAAAAGCATCCTTGTGCTCAAAGGTGTAGCCTAGTACCTATTAATGATAGGGCCTGATTTATGACATTTAAGTTGTCCATCCTTGTTTACATCATCATCACATGATTTTTCATTTGAATATGTGCCTATAGGGAATTAAAATCATTTTGGTGAGATTTGGGTGTTGTATAGTAACATCACAATCAACCTTGGCCATTAATGGTGTCCTAGAAAATGCAGGGGGTAGATGAAATATTTTGATTGAGTTTCAGAACTCTAAGGCAAAAGTGGAAGTTGGGCCTAGACATGTCTATGAGAGATCAAAAATTTTGTAAGGAAATGTATGGTGAGAATTGGGTAGATGAGGGGAATTAGGACTTGGAAGGATGGAGGGAAGAGCCCAAAAGAAAGGAAAAGTCTGCAAGAGGAAACTAGTAGAGAGTGGTGTTGTCACATGTGCCATTCATGTAAAAAATGTTTATGTTTAGCCCTATAGAATATATATTCCCACCATGTGCATGCATTTTTATCACTAAGAGTTTTACTTTACCCCCTTGGATCATCTCTTCATTCTTGAATCCCCTCCATGTCCTTGAAAATCTCAAAAAATCCCAAATTTGACTATGGCCTATGTCAGCCATTTTGGTGCCTTTAGGAACAATTTGGTAGTTCCAGTGGTTCTCAAAACCACTGCATACCTTTGATCCTTTCTTCCTATCAAGCCCCAAACCCGTAGTATTGAGCAAAGAAATTTAAAGGGCTTGGGACTTGTCGATGGTTCTCGGAACCTCCGACTTAGTTCCAAAGTTCCTCTTCACCCTCAAAGCCTTGATGATGTTACTTGATTCTCAATGTAGACACGTGTTCCAATTTTCAAAACGAAGGAAGAAAGGTGAGAATAAGAAAAAGAAAAGAAAGATAAAGCATGTGGAAGTGACAAAGACAAAGAAGATATAAAGAAAAAAAGAAGAGGTCAGAGTTTCTAGTGGTTCCCAAACCACTAGAACCTCTGACAAGGTTACTAGGTTCCCGATAAGGTCTTGAACCTCGATAAAGGAGATGAAGAAAAGAAGGAAAGAAGTTCCATGACGATTCCTGATGGTTGGTAAATCACCAACCAAAAGGAACAAAAGGGGGAAACAAGTAAAAAATGATGAAGTAAATGAGAAAAACAAAGGTACATTATGAGAAAGTAAATGACATCAGCAAATCTGATAGTTCCAAGAACCATCAAAACCCTTGACTTGGTTCTGAATGGTTGCCTATCCTTTGACATCATCCAAAAAGGGCTTGGAAACATATAAAATTGGGTGCTAAGGTAGAAATGATGCTCAATGGACATAACCATTTGTCCAACTGCCCCTATATGTCTCACCTAACTCCAGTTACTCTCCTCAAGGTACCATGAATGCAGTTGGTGGCTTCTCCCAACTACCTCTTGTACCCACTCATAGTTAATGCCTTTCTTTCTAGGAGGGAAACACCTCACAACCATGACCTCATTCAATATAGATTAGGGAAAATTCAAAGGGGAGTACATATTGGCTTGTTTTTTCATTTGTGGGGTTTGTCTATCTAGTTTTCTAGATACTTGAAGGTGCAGAAGGATTCTCTAGGGTCTCAAATCATGCTCATACAGATCTTCAAGGAAACAATTTCACTTGTAATGCATGTATAAATTGAAATGTAAAGGGCATTAACATTTGAATGTCTCCATGATCACATGAATACCTTTAGGGAAGACTTTAGTTGTATCTGTATCTAAGTTTTCCTCTTGCCACGTTTGGTGGTATGAATGTAACAATAGGTTTGATAAATGTAGCAGCATTTTAATACTTTACAATTTCTGTAATGATCATTTCTACATTATATATGGATTTGTGTGGTGTGGTAATGGATTATTAAGCATGTTATATTGTTTTATGTCTCATCTTCCATGTATTTAGACCTACTCTCATATGTCGTACTATTGATGTGTTCTTTTAATCAACTGTGACTCTACCACCAATTGGAAAGGCACTAGCCTTGGAAACTGTACGCTCAAAATCATGACATCAATGGCTTGGGGCTGTCGAGTCAGATTTGGCATGCACACGGACCCTTCCCTCCTTGCCACGGGGCAAACCGCAACATCACTCTCACTCTTGTGGAAGTAGCCATTTGAGAGGAGGCAAGACATGGGGGTGGTCTGGCTCATTAGAGAGATGGACTTCGTGGAGAGGGGTTGGCACGTCTTGGGGCCTACATTGTTGTGCACTTGTGTAGATATGTTGTTCAATGGTTGTAGTTGTAAAGATAACCATATGACCCAAAGGGTCACTAGTCACTGTTCTCTTGTTAGGGTTTCTGATATTCCACCTTTGTGTGGGTAAGCTATTGTTCTCGTTGATTGTCTGTTCATGTTGGTGTTATCTTTCAAACTGTTGGATGGATGCTTGTTGTACTAAGAGTTGTCTAAATGCTTCTTGTTATTGGATGACTAGTGGGTCCTATTGCAATCTTGGGTGGATTTCCTCTATCTCGTTGAGGACTGCCCTCACCCACTCACCTCTTAATCCTAGGTACATTCATGAGCTGAGACAAAAGATAGGCAATTGTGAGCTAACCTTGACTTGACCTAGGGTTTGAGTTAGGGTTTGTTCAACCTAAGGCTTGACTATATGTTGACTTCATTTGACCTTGTGATAGAATCAAGGGTTTTGACCAATGTTTGACTATGGTTGACCTTGTGATGGAATCAAGGGTTTGCGAACTTTCTAAGTCTCTAATATTTTTTTCTTTTTTGGGTTTTTATGAATGCAAGTCTAAATGAATGCAAAACTTCTTTTTGTACTTTTTTAATGTTTTTGGAATTGAAGATGCTTTCTTCTAATCTAGGAATTGAAAAAATGTACGCAAGCTATAATGAATTTACCTAATGCAATGTAAACTATGTTTTTGGGGTTTTCTGAATATTTGGAATGAATTAATCTAAGAAAAGAGAAATTGCTTTTAAATGAATTAATCTATGAACTTTGAAAGAAAATTAATCTAAGAAAGCAAGATCTATCTACCCTATCAAGGAAAAAGCAACAAGATTACTGATCCCAAGAGAAATTTTGATTTTCTAATTGCTACAAATTAAAAGAAAGCATAAAAGAACCTGGAGATGCGTGACCATCCACTACCCTCAAAAATCCTTGTGATGGCAACCTTGTATCCTCTTGTAGCAGTGAGGAATCCTCTTGGTGACAAGATGATAGTGGAAGCAAAAGAAGCTTTTGAAGCTTTGCAAAGAGAGCTTAATGAGAGCTTTGATAAACACTATGGCTTGATATGAGCAACGCATGGAGGCGTGATCAGATTTATATGAAATCTAGATGAAGTAACAAACAAAACAAGACTCCTATGTCCTGTATGAGCATGAGAATGCTGGATGTGGAGAGCAATAACTTGCAAGAGTTGTGTGTACATATGAAATTGCCTCTTTTTGTACATGAGGGAGGGGGGTATTTGTAGGTTAGAAGAAGGGATGATATGTGAAGAGGAAGTAGAGTTAACTCATTTTGATTGGAGAGTTAACTTAGAAGATTCAAGAGTGATCTGGGCTAAAATTAGAGTGAAGAAGTGAAGAAGGAGTGCATGGGAATGCATGAGAATACATGAGCTATTAATTAAAGATAAAATAGAGATAATTATTCATGTGTAGGTGCATGAAATAGTTAACTCTATATTTGGCATGAAAATCCATGCAAACTAGAAGAAAAATAGACAAAAATAGAGATTTTTTGAGTTAGAAACTCAAGTTTTTTCACGGTTGGAAACACGACAGGGTTGCCCAGGGGTCACCCCTTTCATTAGTCAGGTCACTTGGGGGTGACCCACAGAGGAGGGTACCTAGGTAGACATGCATGATGGGAGATGGAAGAGGAGGAGAAAAGAAGGGGATTTGCCTCCGGAAATAGGTCATTCAGATGTGAAAATCCAAATCTCCACTTGCAAAGTAGGATCTCCTGGGGGGAGATCTAGAAATAATAGGGGGGGATTTGGATTGGTTGAGTTAAACTAAAAACTGAAAGTGGGAGATGGCTAGGGGGACCTCTAGAAGGCTTCTAGGGGGTGGAGAAGATGAAAAACATTGAGGAGAGGTGAAAACTCACCTATAAGGTGCATACAAGGCTTAGGAATAGGGTCGCTAGCTCAAAAAATGCAAATCAACAAGTGTTGAAAAGCATCGACAACAAAGAGAGAAAATGACAAAGAGGAAACAACACAAGACAAAAGAAAAGACATGTCACCAAGATAATTTCTATTGAGAAGATGTTATTTCATGCTTACATGTATGTGCCAAGGATTATGACTCATCATAGGGGTCCTTGTGGAGGCTGTACGTGATTATGGTGCTTACATATTTGCCCCCTTGGGGATGGTAGTCTACATGAAAGGTAGGTACCATTCCCTAACTAGGCCTTTCCTGTTATCAATTTCTCACAATTGTACCTACAATAGCTAGTATTAGTCCGACATCTAAATATATCAAAATGAATAATGAAAACTGAAATGACAAACATACCATAGATTGTTTGAGTTCGACTAGTTGTTTGTGTTTGTCGGTGAGACCTCTAGGAATGAATGCATGCAAAATGATGCACGAGAGATGCATAAAAGAAAAAACTAATCTAAGAATGCATAAAAGAAACTAAGTTAAGGAAGATGAAAAAGTGAGCAAATTAGTGAAATTTGAGCAAATTGGTGACATAATCGATCGTGTAAGCAATCCTTGTGCTTAAAGGAGTAGCCTAGTACCTATTAATGATAGGGCCTCATTTATGATATTTAAGTTGTCCATCATTGTTTACATCATCATCACATGATTTTTCTTTTGAATGTGTGCCTCTAGGAAATTAAAATCATTTTGGTGAGATTTGGGTGGTTGTATAGTAGCATCACAATCAACCTTGGCCATTAATGGTGTCCTAGAAAGTAAAAGGGGTAGATGAAGTATTTTGATTGAGTTTTAGAACTCTGAGGCAGAAGTGGAAGTTGGGCCTAGACATGTCTATGAGAGATCAAAAAGTTTGCAAGGAAATGTATGGTGAGAATTGGGTAGATGAGGGGAATTAGGACTTGGAAGGATAGAGGGAAGAGCCCAAAAGGAAGAAAAAGTCTGTAAGAGGAAACTAGTAGAGAGTGGTGTTGTCACATGTTCCATTCATGTAAAAAAGGTCTATGTTTAGCCCTGTAGAATATATGATTCCCACCATGTGCATGCATTTTTATCACTAAGAGTTTTACTTTACCCCCTTGGCTCATCTCTTCATTCTTGAATCCCCTCCATGTCCTTGAAAATCTAAAAAAAACCCAAATTTGACTTTGGCCTATGTCAGCCCTTTTGGTGCCTTCAAGAACAATTTGATAGTTCTAGTGGTTCTTGAAACCACTGCATACCTTTGATCCTTTCTTCTTATCAAGCCCCAAAACCCTAGCATTGAGCAAAGAAATGTAAAGGACTTGGGACTTGTCGTTGGTACCTAGAACCTTCGACTTGGTTCCAAAGTTCCTCTTCACCCTCGAAGCCTTGATGATGTTACTTGGTTCTCAATATAGACATGTGTTCCAATTTTTACAACTAAGGAAGAAAGGTGAGAATAAGAAAAAGAAAAAAAAATAAAGCATGGGGAAGTGATAAAGACAGAGAAGATATAAAGAAAAAAAGAAGACGTTAGAGTTTCTAGTGGTTCCCAAATCACTGGAACCTCCAACAAGGTTACTAGGTTCCTAATAAGGTCTTGAACCTCAACAAGAAGGAAATAAGTTCCATGATTCCTGATGGTTGGTAAGTCACCAACTAAAAGGAACAAAATGGGGAAACAAGTAAAAAACCATGAAGTAAATGCGAAAAGGGACGTTATGAGAAAGTAAATGATTTCAGTAGTTCTGATAGTTCCAGGAACCATCGGAACCCTTGACTTGGTTTCAAATGGGTGCCTATCCTTTGATAGCATCCAAAAAGGGCTTTAAAACATATAAAATTGGGTGCTAAAGCAGAAACGATGCTTGATGGACATGACAATGTGTTCAGCTGCCCCTATATATCTCACCTACATCCTGTTACTCTCCTCAAGGTACCATGAATGCAGTTGGTGGATTCTCCCAACTACCTCTTGTATCCACACATAGTTAATGCCTTTCTTTCTAGGAGGGAAACACCTCACAACCATGACCTCATTCAATATAGATTAGGGAAAATTCAAAGGGGAGTACATATTGGCTTGTTTTTTCATTTGTGGGGTTTGTCTCTCTAGTTTTCTAGATACCTGAAGGTGCAAAAGGATTCTCTAGGGTCTCAAATCATGCTCACACAGTTCTTCACGGAAATAATTTCACTTGTAATGCATGTACAAATTGAAATTATGTAAAGGGCATTAGCATTTGAATGTCTCCATGATCACATGAATACCTTTAGGGAAGACTTTAGTTGTATCTAAGTTTTCCTCTTGCCACGTTTGGTGGTATGAATGTAACAATAGATTTGATAAATGTAGCAGCATTTTAATACATTACAATTTTTGTAATGATCATTTCTACATTATATATGGAGTTGTGTGGTTTGATAATGGATTATTAACCATGTTCTATTGTTTGATGTCTCATCTTCATTGTATTTAGACCTACTCTCATATGTTTTACTGTTGATGTGTTCTTTTAATCAACTGTGACTTTGCAACCCATTAGAAAGGCACCAGTCTTCAAAATTGTACGCTCAAAATCACAACGTCAATGGCTTGGGGTTGTCGAGTCAGATTTTGGCATGCGTATGAACCCTTTGCTCCTTGCCAAGGGGTGAACTACCATGTCACTCTCACTCTCGTTGAAGTAGTTAGTTGAGAGGAGGTGAGACATGGGGGTGGTCTAGCTCATTGGAGAGCTAGACTTTGTTGAGAGGGGTTGGCATGTCCCAAGGCCTACATTGTTGTGCACTTGTGTAAATGTGTTGTTCAATGGTTGTAGTTGTAAAAATAACCATATGACTTGAAGGGTCACTAGTCACTATTCTCCTATTAGGGTTTCTGATATTCCACCTTTGTGTGGGTAAGATATTGTTCTCATTGATTGTCTGTTCACATTGGTGTTGTCTTTCAAACTGTTGGATGGATGCTTTTTGTACGAAGATTTGTCTAAACACTTCTTATTGTTGGATGAATACTGGGTCATATTGCGGTCTTGGGTGGATTTCCTCTATCTCATCGAGGACTGCCCTCACCCACTCACCTCTTAAACATGGGCACATTCTTAAGCTGAGACAAGAGATAGGCAATTGTGAGCTAACCTTGACTTGACCTAGGGTTTGACATATGGTTTGTTCTGTTGAATTAGGTCGAGACAACTAAGAGGGGGGTGAATCAGTTGTCACATATTTTTAATATTTTTTGCCATTGATCTTCCTTTACAACTTATAATCAAATTAATGATATAAACATTTCAGCATTAATCAATAACACATGAGCAGAAACATAAATAACACACTTGACACCAAGATTTTTGATGTGGAAACCCGGTTAAGGGAAAAACCACGGTGGGGGTTAACCCACAAATATTAATACCCTATTAAAAGTATTTTTAAAAATGAGAATGCACATGCATTCGGGCTCACTGCCCAGAGCTCACTATTCAATTAGAGGCTCACTGCCTACAGAAAGTAAGAGAATAACAAAGATTTTGAACTGATAAATAGCATCTACTCATGCAAGAGTTTCAGTTCCAGTCAAGTGCAAAAACTAATCTTACACATTTCATCTTTACTTGTTCTTCTTATTGCTCTGCCTTCATTCACTCCTTAGATTTTTTGCTCTTCACATAGTTACACCTTATTCGCACACACACACACACACCAAAATCATCCAATTCCATCGGATATATATATATATCCGCAACATGATCTTCAATCATTTTACCAATCGGCTTCAAGAACATTTACAACTTTGTAGAGTACTCTACTTTGTCGGCTAGATTCATACATAATATGAGATGCGGATTGAAACTTGATAATACTACTTACCAATTTCCCAATAGACAACTTCTATACATCCAGAAATAGGATCATTCACAAGGTCGGCCTGTTCTTCTTCTATTTCTTCTATCAAACTGAAACCTGATACTCAAAAGCTAATATCTTTTGAGTCCATCTCTAGAGGATGAGACTCTAGATTTAGAATGTCTTGTCAATGCTTACAACTTCCTTAAATCCACAGCAAACCATGCCTTTCCACTAGAGAGATCCAGACCAAGATACCTGACCCTGTCACCTGCTCTGTCCCTGACTGCCCGGACTTAGATAAATTCTGATGCTGATTCTGACTTTCGGTGTGAACAAATTGTGTTATGCGAATGATTGGGATGATCTTAGTTGCCATCAATGACAACACCTATCATACCTAGCAGTGTCTCTTGCCAACAATCTCCCCCTTTGGCATTGATGGCAACACTTAGTGAAAAATGACTAAGTGTTGGAAAAGCTCCCCCGTAGCTTGTGCTCCATACTGTTATTCACACTGCTTTCCAATACTCCCCCTTAGCTGGATTCCTCATTTTTCACTAATCTTCACTCCCCCTTTGACATCAATTGCAAAGGGTGGGGTCCGCAAGCCAACATTTTCCAAAAATTTGTATATAGGACCGCATATGTACAACTAATCATTAAGTTCTATTTACATGAACTTGAGAATGTCTGCAAAGCTAGTTTTTATTTGTACAAGTTCAGAGGCCCAAGTACTCTTCATTCGATCCAAAATAGAGATGTACCTACTTAACAAAAATGAATATGATTATGCCTTTGACATATCTGATGGATCACTAGTCTGAACTGCACTCTGAGCTTCAGATAGGGCATTATACATTGTCTCTAACTTAGGGGCAATCAATCCCCAGAGCTCACACATTCTCTTCATAATGTTGCTTTTCTCTTTAAGAAGTCTCTTTATCTCATCAGTCAAGATAATTACTTGACATTCCTGACTTATGGGTGAAATGGTTAGAGGATCAAAATTATTGGACAGATTTGACAATTTCAGTTCTTGTTCCTTTATCTTCTTCTCAATATCCTCATTTACTTTGGGCCAGGATAGACAAAATTTATATACATCGCTTCCATCACTTAGAGCATTTTGTACACTATTTATACTGATGGCAAGTATAGTCCTATCATACAATATTAGACTCTTAATTTCACCAAATCTCTTATCCAAAAACTCATTTTTGACTTTTATCTCTGCAGACTTCTCAAAGGACTCAAAATGAGTATTTACAGAACTTACAAGATTTTTCAGATGGCCAGAAGGGGAATCAGATGGACTCTTCTGGTAGGAAGGCATTAATTTTTCCAAAATCCTGGTTGCAAGCCCCAGTAGCTCATTGTCCTCCATGTGGAACTTTAACATTTTTTCTCTAGCCTTTACTTGCGTGAATGATTTAATTTTCATCAATTGAATTGGAGAGAGAGAGCATCTGGATTGGCTAGACCTTGGAGTAGTTCAGGCTCATCAGTCTCAATCATTTCTTTTTCAAGAGACTTTTCACTGCATCTGCAGTGTCTCTTGCAACATTTTCTAAACCATCCTTTGGTTTATCAGATTTCTTAGTATCTGCTTTAGGTGCTTCAACATTTGCACCATCTTCTGCTTTATCTTTCTTTCCTTTTTGTTCTTCTTTCATTGCTTTACTTTTCTCTGTGTTCTCTGTAGAGGGACTCTTTTCTGTTTATTCACCACTTGCTACCTGATCCAAAGTGCTCTGTGAATTAGTAATGTTATCTTCTTTTCCTGATGGGTCAGGTGAGTTAGGAGTATCTCCTGCATCAACTATTTTATCCATAATTTTTGTATCATCCTGATTTACTTGTTCCACTTCTAGAACAGAGGCTTCACCCAACTCAGATTGTTGCTCGATGATGTTCTCTTCTTCACCATCTGAAACTTCTTCTGTGACTATGGGAAAATTGTTCTTTTCCAATGCTTTCAAAAGAATTTCTTGAGTTTCTTTAATGATCTCACTTGTTTCTCCAAGCATGAGTTTGTTCATTCTCCTTTTGCTTCTAAAGTCATCTTTGGCTTCCTTGAATATCATATCTATTTGATCAGGTGAAATCTGAGGACACAAATTTATTAGATCATGTTCCCTAATTTCCATGTCCTTGCTCTTGGCATTTTCTTTTCTTAATTCCAAAATATTTGCCAGACTCTGTGGCAACTTAGAAGTTATCTCAATCAATGCCTTGTTGTAGATGTTGAGATATCTGACAGTTGCTTCCTCCAACACCCTTTTATCCACACCATTGTATTCATCATAGAATTCAATCATGGGTTTTATATTACCATCTACCGTGACTAACTTTATGACATCCTCCAGGGAAAGTGTGGGCTTCTCAACATATTCCTCATATGCTTCTGTCTTTTGCCTTTTACTAGCCCTTTTGCTTCCAGAGGACTTTTCTTTGGTTACTTTTGCAACTTTTGTTCTGGTGACCTTTATTTCCTTGATTTCAATGTCAGAATTTGTATCTTCTTCTTCTTCTTCTCTTATGCTTTCATAGGTCTAGGTTGCTTTTGTTTTCTTCCTTTTCTCCCATTTTCTAGATAATTTTGCTTCCAATTTTGTAGTCTTGGAAGGAACAGGGACAACAACAAAGCTCCTAGTAGTTATTGAAGTGGAAGAAAGTTCCACCGGAGCATCTGTTTGTTTCTTATCTTGTTTCTCTTTCTCAACCTTTTTAGTTCTTTCTCTGTGTTTTCTCACAGCCTCCTTAGTTAGGCCCAGATTTTTAGCTAACTGCTCAACTTTTCTTACTTTCCTACTGGTTTCAGGTTCTCTAAATTCAGTATGCAATTTTAAATTTAGCTCCTCATAAGTTCCAAATCTTTCAACCGTTGTGTCTTTAGGCTTTCTTAGAAGATGTTGAGTATACAAATTCAGGATTTTTTCATCTACTTCATACCCCATGGGCATGATCCAAACAGTTCTGGGTTCCACTGCTTCCATTAGACACTGATTAGTATCAACCATGAAGCATATATCATTTTTGTACTTCTCAACAATTGATTTAGGGATTCTTTCCCTTAGGTGCATCATACTCTAAAAATTCTTGAAGTAACCCCATATTGTAATTTTCTGAGCTTTGAAATCACCAATGTTGCAAAGATGATCTCTAATCTGAATGGCAACTGGCTCATCCTTAGTCCAATGCACACCTTTTACCCCAGGTACCTCATTCATAAAGTAAAAGAACAAATATAGAACCAATGTACCATACTTGAAAGTGTTTTTCTTATCTTTCTTGATTTTGTTTAAATTTTCAATCAATTGATTCTATAGTAATTCACACAAGTCATAATCAGTGTTTTCCTTTAGCATCTTATATACAACATATATGGTTGTTCCGAACATAATTTTCTCTACTCGAGTGGTAGATCTTGTACCCAATCACCATGGAGGTGAATTTGACATCTAGTTCTATAATATCATTAATGATCATTGCCCTTCTATCAAACTTAGCACTGGTAGCATTAGTCACTATCTAGTTTTTCACAGCTTTCAGCATGGGCAATCCTCCGGTTGAGTTTAAGCTAGTTACATTTCTGATATCATCATTGGTAATCTTGAATGGTTTTAACAACCAAATGAATTCATCATGCATCTAACTCAAAATGTATCAGACCCATTCCTCCTCATGTAAAATCCATCTCATGCAAGCCCTAACTCCTCAATGGAGTGCAAATAACCTAGAAACCAAACAAGCAAGCAACTAAACTAAATTCCTAAGCTACATGTGTCTTCCCTCCATTGTTTCTCTTTGAGCTTATTGTACTTCGTTCTTAGACTTGCAGACCTGTAATGTTCATGAGAAGCTCAAGTGGGAGTGATTAGCAAAATCAAAGAGAGAGTGCTCAAGCTCAGCTGGTAGGAAGTCTCAAAAATGAGGCTGTAGGAGTAGTTTTATAGAAAGCTAGGGTTGAATGGAGGGTTGAGATTGAATGTTGACTTTGAGTTAAATGAATGGTGAGGATTGAGTAGGGTTTCCCTCTCACAAGAGGACAAGAGGGAATTTTTAATTTGAAAATATGATGAGTTGTAGGAATGTTCAAATTAAATAAATTAGGCAATTTATTTAATTTATTTGAAAGGGAAGAATGAGTGGGAACCCTTAATTAAGTGTGATTTATGTAATTAAGATAAGGGATGTAATTTAAATAAATATTTATTTATTTAAATTAATTAAGTAAAGGGGATATTGGAGCATGAATAATTAAATAATTAAAAATTAATTATTTAATTATAGAGGAAAAATAGAGTAAAATAGACAAATAATTAAATAAATAAAATTTATTTAATTATAGGTCAAAGATGGGAAATTAAATTAATTAAATAATTAGAAATTATTTAATTAATAGCAGAATGTGGAATTAGGAAGAGATTGGTGTGAAAATAGTGCTCGCAGGTTTAGGGCATTTTTAGGTGTCTACATTTTGCCCCTCTTGATACAATGTCAATTCTAATGTTGTGTCAAAGAAAAATTCAAAAATATGCTCTAGACATGCCCCAGCATGCCCCACATGAGTCGGGATAACCTTATGCCCCATCAGGAAATTTTTTAAATTTTCTAAAAAAAATTTCAAAAAATTTGGGAAATTTCCTAAAAAGATAATGGAATGAAAAGAAGGAATGGAGATGCGAGAGAGATGATCGAGGAATGAAGACCTGCTAGAAGAATGGAGTTAGATTTTGCTTTGATAGATTTTTGAGCTTCTTACTTGTAGTTTCTGCTTATCATCATAGAACTTATTATGTCAAGGGACTACAAACACAGTGGCAAGTCATAAGTCAAAGTGTACAGTGTGGTCCTTTGTGAAATAGGCATGTGACAGACAAGGGATGCTTGACTCAAACTAGTAACCATCGTACCTTGTCAGAATACGTGATGAGATAACCTTGAGGTATGCATGTCCTTAGGCAAGGAAGTATTTGTTCTTTCTCATGCATAGCATGTCTTTGATTCACACCAAATGGAATCACCCGCAAGGAACCTAGTTGCCTCAATCATTTTGCCAAGACAAACCACAAACAAAAATCAAAGAAAATGGTCATATTCTATCATTGCTTCTCTTCATCACTTAGGGACTTCCTTGAGAAGCATAAGAACAAGACTAAAGATCAATCTAGTAAAAGCTAAGACAGACTAGACCAAGAGAGTCAACAACCATTGGATCATTTGCCAAGTGATATTTGTTTGTTTGTTTAATTATGATTAGATGAATAGGGCCTGGTTTCAGGATAGGAAGCATGTTGTATAAGACATTAAGTTTTGTTTCGGCAATGCAACCACCTGTATAAGGCAAGTGACATAATTGTGACATTTCATATAAGACATGTGGTCTGGTTTCAAGGATGCCACAAGTTGTGAGATGATTGGCATGTGGTGATTGTTAATGTTTGGTTTCAGAAATGATGCATTTCGTATAGGGTGTATAATCCCAGTTTCGATGATGCCCCATTCCATGTAAGATATGTGATAGTTTATAAGGATAGTTGATAGTGATATACGATAATCATGAGGTGATTGATTGGTTTGGTTGATTAGATAGCTTGTCTTGATGATTTTGGGATTGGTTTCAATTGTGTATTTCTTGTAAAAGATTGAATTGTCTTGATCTGATCAAAGTGTCCATTATAGCAAAGGGACCATTTATTATGAGGCTAACTCAATGGGCCCTAAGGTACTGACCTATTGTCTTTGCCTACGTGAAAACACATAGACAATGTAGTTCGACCATTTGGACCATGTGTGACCTAAGACCTAGGGGCTGGGAAGCCTCAGGGGCTCATCAAAGATAGCCTTACCTATGTGAAAGCTCAAAGGTGATGAAGTTTGATGAAGTAGTTTTGACATGATTTATTGCTTGGGATTTTTGGTTTGTTATTTGATTTTTTGTGGTTTTTTGATGTTTTTAAATTTTTGGGAATATTTGGTGTTTTTGGGTTTTTTAGAATATTTGATGTTTTTAGATTTTTGAGTTTATATGAAAGGTTTCTTCGAATGCTAATTTTTAGGATCAAGATTTGCCCCCAGTCAAGTATAGGACAAAGTTATTACCAAGACAGAATGCGATGATGATGAAGTGTTAGGAAAGTAGGGAAGACACTAAATGTCAACTTATTTTCAGGCCATGAGAAGGATGATATGGTTTATTGTAGATTATGATGTGGATTATGAGGGAGAATGTGTAGGTTCGATTGTGGAAAGTGAAAGACAAGATAGAGTGATGGTAGACAATGGAGACAAGATTGACTATACATGGCGCCTGTTTGCTAGGTTTTCACCATGGTACTTATCCAAAGCGCCACCGAAGTGGTTTTCACTATTGGATGAATTATTTTTCTTTACTATTGTTTTTGTTATCCAGCAACGCCACTGAATTGGTTTTCACTATTGGACTATTTTCTTTTTTCTTTTTTGATTTTTTTGTATTTTTTTGGACTTTTTTTTTAAAAATTTTTTGACCTAAGTGTAATATCTGCAAAGGTGCATGCTGTTGATTGGCTCTGGCAATGGTTCACCTTCGGGAGCGGCTAGTTGGTATGCACCGGATCCATATGCGGTAGTGATAACATAAGGATCCAACCAGTTTGGTTCAAATTTCCCTAGTTTTTCTCGTTCAAGTTGATTCTTGGGATTTTCCTTTAGGACCAAGTCTCCAATATTGAATCATCAAACTTTAACCCTCTTGTTGTAACTGCGTCAGAGACGGTTCTAATATACTTGCAAGTGTACCAAGGCATTCTAACTTCTTTCATCTAGTAGCTCTAGCTCATGTAGTCTGGATACCCTGTATTCTTTGTCATCCATGAACTGTTGCCTTGATACTCTTAGAGAGGGTAACTCAACCTCGATGGGTAGGATGGCCTCGGAACCATAGACAAGTGAGTATGGAGAGGCTCCTGTGGGTGTGCAGATGTTGGTGTGGTAGGCCCACAAGGCATGATTGAGTTGTATGTGCCAATCATTGCCAACATCATTGACAGTCTTTTTGAGGATCTTGATGATGGTCTTGTTAGATGCCTTAGTTTGATCATTTCCTTGGGGATAGTAAGGAGTGGCAAAATGGTGTTGGATGTGGAATCTTTCACAGAGTTCAAGGACATCCTAATTTTTGAAAGGATGACCATTGTTTGTGACAATAGACTGAGGGACACCATACTAACATATGATGTAGTTGAGAATGAACTTAGTGATTTGTTTGCCAATAATGTATGTCATAGGAATTACCTTGATCCATTTTGTGAAATATTCAGTGGCGGTGATGATGAATTTGTGGCCATTGGTGGAGATGGGATGGATTTTTCCCACAAGGTCAAGTCCCCATTGGGAGAAGGGCCAACATGTGTCAGTGGTTGCAAGTCCTGAGTAGATGCATGCACAAGATCTCCGTGTATTTGACATTGTCAACATTTCTTGACAAAATGATATGCATCTCGCTCGATCATTGGCTAGTAGTATCCAGTTCTGATGATATTTTGGGATAAGATGGGACCACTAGAGTTAGCTCCACATATACCCTTGTGTACTTCGTGTAAGGCAGTTTGTGCTTCTTTAGTATTGAGACATCACAGGAGGGTGTTATCAAAACCTCGACGGTAAAGAGTATCACCGATGATGACATATTTAGCAGCTTGACGGATAAAGGTTTTATGTTGGTTGGAAGATAGGTCAGTTGGAAGGGTTTGGTCATGCAAGTATGTGTAGATGTCATTATACCATAGAGACATGGGACCGACAATTTCACACACCATCTGGGTGTTGGAAATATACAGCCATAGAAATAAATTCCTCATAACCCAATAAGAGATTTAATATGCAACAAATTAGAAATCCACATGCAAAAGAAATAGACAATCATACCATCAATGGTGACACAAGATATACCCTGGGAAAACCCTCATAGAGGGCAAAACCTAACCTCCAAAAGCATGCATCTCTCATGTATTATTCAATAATAGACAACAAATACATATGCAGAGTGTAACGCCACGCCATGAATACCTCAGAGAACATCACATTTATGCTATATGCAACAGGATAATTTTTTTTTTTAAGATAGAAATAACAAAGTAATATTAACGCATCATTTAAATTAATGACTTGTCCTCTAAGATAACATGACTGCACTACTTGACAAAATAATTAACATAATCTAACACACATCATGAATTAACATCAGTAACTCATTGTAAACCTAACGCACTAATTCAATAAACATTTACATATATATAACTTCATATAAGTATTCATCAGGATCTAGTACATAGTTACAATTTCTCCTGACATAAGAATACAACATTACATCGTTACATTAACATCTTCTAAATACATAAGAATACATACATAATGAATCATCTGATACACAGGCCAGTACAGGAGCATAATAATTGTCTCCATAAACAGGTACACGATCTGAATCTGCTACAGGAGTTACCACCTTCTTGCACATGAACAAAGGCAAGGAAAAACCAATGGAGATAAGCACATCCACCCGACCATGTGGAACCCTAAGGTCCACCCCCTGTGCTAGGAGATAACATAAGGTCCCAAACATCAAACAATCAGGTAGACAATTAACTAACATATACAAGGACTAAACATGACTCCAACACATGACAACATCACAAGCAACTCAATATCACTTCCAGAGGCAACACATGACGAATGGGGAGAGTACAACTAGGGAATGCTAGGCTGCAATAGGAAGAGTGTCATCACATGGTCCTGACATGGGTTATCCTGACAGCCTCTCACTAGGCGCCGGCCCCTATCTATGGTTATCCTGACAGCCTCTCACTAGGCGCCGGCCCCATAGGGTGACACATGCGGAATCAACCTTCCTTTCGTGAGGACAAGGAAGTTGATCTTGCCAACCAGGCCTTCTCTACCCATCCTTAGCCTAAACGAGCACTACAGGCATGGGAGAGGAAATCTAATTATCTTGTTAATGTGTAATTTACCCTTTTCCCCCAGTTCATTTTTAGGTTTTCACTTAATTAACACTTTCAATGGGTTATCCTGACAGCCACTTTGGGCGCCGGCCCCACATTGAAAGCCACTCCCCTACCTACATCTAGAAACCCTAACATCATGCAAGACAATGACTATTATACTGATAAGTGCATATAAACAATGCAAGGCATTTACCTTCTTGCATACAAAACATAAGCACAATGACCAACCTGTATATCATTGTCCCAAAACTTTCCGTTGTTCAATCGCAATAACCATAACAACACATATCTAGAGCAAGGTATGGGTCATCTTGCTCACAAATCTCAACCATGAACAAAATAGTTTCTCATTACAATTTCCAAGATCTCCCCATTACAATACTAAACATAAGCTCGACATCAACACTTCCTTGAAGGAGATTTAAACCCATCATAATATATTCACAACACAGTATGTACATCATCTTACAATATCGTTTACCAAGACCCACTTACATAGACAAAGACATCATGTGCTTACAACATCCTGATTTCAAGACACCCATCAACAGAATACATACAATCAATCATATTCAACCAATAACAAGATTACATATACACAAGAATCATACAAAAGACTACCCCTCTCAGCCTCTGGAATCAACTTCCACTAGACACCACTGTAACACAACAATCGACATCCACTCTAAAAACACAGCTTCATCAAATAGACGAATCCAATTAAAATCCCATAAGTGCAATATAAAATATGACATACTAACCATGAGTCTTCGAGACAGTAACGGTACTCATAAGATGCCCAATTGATATATGTGAGTAAGATATTCCACAATATGCATTTTATCTTTAACACACACACATAAACCCTTATTGTCACCTTACCAATGCATTAAACATAAGGCCCACTATCAACCAATTAAAACACATTTTCCATACAAACGATAGGTTCACTGCTAACCCAAAATCAAGTAAAACATCACCTTGATTCACTAGTTAGGTAACTTTTGATCTACAAAACATATATGTTCACAAATTAACGTTCTAGAAGATAAACAACATCATGTAGTTAAATGTACAATCCTATAATCTACCATAAGGCATTAATGACAACATTTCAATAATCTTGTCAAGCATTTATACTTCCATCAAGCCTAATCATTAAGTTCAACCCACAAATCTTACCTATGCTATAAGTTTTACAAAAGTAAATTTCAATCAACATATTCTATCCTACTCAATATTTCAACCCTGAACTAAAATATCCTTTAAAGTTACAAAACACATCATCTAATTTCCTATCATTCACTCGCACAAGTTTAATCATCCTATAACTTGTTTAGCTACAACTCTCTATTCAAGACAAGAATTAACCAATAACATATTTATCATTTTAAAACAACTTTCTTTTAAATTCGCTACCTAACACCGTAATTTATTCCAAAAACATAGCCTTATTCTTTTTCATACATTTACTTCCACGAGTTTAATATACCATATCATTGCTTAGTAAAATGCTTTATTTAATAAAATATCTCAAGAAGAATAAAACCATTCTAAGGAAGTTTATCTACTAATGAAACCATTAGTAAATCTCACCTTAGTAATCTATTTATCAAATCAGCATTCTACAATTATAAGAATTTATTTATTTATTTATTTATTTTAAAGAAATAGCAATTTAAGTCAAAGATAAATTATTCTTATATTCTTTCTAAATTTATTTCCACCTTTCATGAAGGATAAAAAAAGAAGAAAGTTTGTGCCACCGATAGGTAAGCTTGCTAGATTTTAATTAAAGTAAGGAATTAATTTAAAAGCGGTTCCCACTTACTTAGCACCAGAGAGATATCTAGGAAGGAACAATAGAAGCTAATAAAAATTGATTAGAGAGCTTCAATTAAATGGATCGACCGGAAGGGCATAAGGAAATCGAAGAAGAAGATAAGAAAAGAGTTAATTATTTTAAAGAAAACGTCTTCAAGCCCAAGGAAAATATTCCAGAGAGTGAAAGGAATAGAGTCGATTCAAATTATCTTTGCGAAATCATTAGAAGGAGATGGACCTTTAGGGTCACCCTGATTAGATAAGGAGGTTTTAAAAGAATATTTCTAAATCCAAAGATTGTATTCCTATATTCTAGGAAGAACAACCAAATCTATGTAGCGCAAAACTGATTGTGATTACCTTTATGATTTGATATTACTAAACAGAGTATCACTTTCCACAATTGGTTCATCTAAACAAAATATTTTATAAGCCGCTATGGGATGAAAGATGTATGGTGGGAATGTAGTTAGATACAGGATATGTTCAAAACGGAATTGTTGAAAGGGCTATAGAAACTTTCAAGTAAATGCAATTGGCAGGTATAGAGCCAAACTCCGCAGCCTTTGCCAGCATCCTCCCTGCTTGCGTCAAAGTGGGAGTCTTGGAACAACGTATGGGCATCCGTCAAAGGATATATGATAGAGGAATTTTGGCAGATGCTGTAGTTGTAATTGTCCTAGCAGACATGTATGCCAAGCTGAGCTGGAAATCCAAGTCAAAAGACATTAGGTCTGATTGCTTGGAGAATGGAGTTAGATCCATATTTGATCGGCTTCAACTTGTGATACTGTTTGTTGTGAAACTTTATTTATCGAAGTGATACCAAAAAAAAAACACCAACTTGAAATGAATGAGGAACTCAATGTCAATAATGAAGTGCCCTTGAATTTGGCTTTGAGTCTGCCGAAGAATGTCTTGACTTCATGAGTGAAATCCAGCCAAATGTTGCACGATAGTAGAAGCGATGTCTTGGTCCTTTTGCTGCTGGGACATATGTAGCTAGAAGAGCAACACAAATCTCATAAGGTGCCAAAGGTTGGAGGCCATAATAGACTTCAACAGGAGGATGTCCTTTAGAAGCATGAGTAGCTTGGTTGTAGCTATGATGAATGAAATGCAGATAAGTGTTCCATTGCATGTTCTTTTGAAAAAAAAATCTAGAGCATGGACTAAAGTGTAATTAACAATTTTGGTATGACCACCAATCTGCAGATGAAAAGAAGTCGAGATGTGCAACTGGTAGCTGAGAAGCTTCCACAATGATCACCAAATGTGACTCAAGAAGTGTTGGTCATGATCTTAGATGATAATTAGCCGCAACCAGAAATTGTTCAAGATGTGCTTTAACTTATGCATAAAGGAATACAATCCTCATTCCGGCATTAGCTGCGTTGAGCATATAGATTATGATAGACACATGGTAGAGATAAGGAGCAGCAAGATGGATGCAATTGTTTAGACATTGACAAACTTCATTACGAAATGTCATCCAACCTAAGATTACAGGATACACACAAAATGGCATTGTTGAAGGGCTTTAAACAATTTTCAAACAAAGGCGACTGACAGAATTCAAAAGTGAACTGTTAGATGATTGCAGGATATGTACGAAGGAGAGCAACAACGATTGTTAAATGAGCAAGGTTGGTCTTTTTGGGCCGCGCCAACCATCAGGAGAAAACCCTAAACTTGTTCATTGAGATACCTGACAAATCTGTACTGGTTGAATGGATGTGTTTTCTTGGTGCCCACCGATCACATATGAATATAGGCTCAGGAGTATTTGCAAAATTCAAATGAAATGGATTGGTTGGCCTGGTAAACATACATGCAAGATGTGGATGCATAGGCAAGGCGTGGGAGCTGTTCGTTAGATTATCTTCTAACAAATCTCTTGGAATGCAATGGTTGTAGAATAGGTACAAAATGGATTTGTTAAAAAGGCTTTAGAAAGCAAATGGAATCGGCAGGTGAAAAATCCAACACAAAGGTTGCAGGATACGCACAATAAAGATTTGTTGAAAACTAAAAAGTGATCTCTGATAGATGACATCTCATTAAACGAAATGACAGCATGATAGGAACAACATGGATTTATTGAGAAGGCTTAAAATTGTTAAGGAAAGAAATAACAGTTTATACCAGATGAAATGACCTTTGAAATGTAAGGAGAGAGAGTAATGCTGTGAGATATGAGAACCTTTTCCACTGTTTAAAATTAAGATATAGATCTTGTTGAAATTACTAACCTGAAGCTAGTTGAAGCAATCTAAAAACAAGCTTGGACTGTTATATTGCTTATCGTAGCACCAGATCTCCTACAAACGAAGAAGGGACTCAGATCGATATGCAAGAAGAAGTTAGGGTCTGCTAATAGGCATTCCACATTTCAGAAATTGGCAGGAGTAAAGCTTGAAGCCAAAACCCTCCAAATTTTTCTTTCCCCCCGTTCACAGCAAGAATCTTTCCTTTATATTTGTAAGAGTGCAACCACCAAACGGGGAAAACCAACTAACTCAACTAATTACTAAACATTAAATTTATTAAGCTCACAGTTATAAAATAATTACCCATTCTAAATTTATTCACGTAGACGGGTAATTTATTTACCCCCACATTTACACAAACCATAATATTAATTATTATTAATTTAACATTTCATACACATTAATAATAATCTATTATATTTATTGCTTCGTAAATAACTTATTAAATAATAATAATAATAATAATATGATATAATCACATTAAATATTATAGTGGGTTAAATAATAGTATACTATATACTATTATAATTTCTATTTTTGCCACAACGAAAACTAGGCATACATAATTACCCCACTGAGCAAGAAAGATCTCGAATGCGACATCGACCTTGATCATAGCTAGAGCCAAAACACACTTGACCAACAACTCAATTAAACAAAGTCAAATGTCAATCAATTACCTGACTACTAACCCAGCTTGAAAAGCAAGGCTTCAACCAACACTGCCTAACCATGACAAAATTAACAGGTTGAATTGAACATAACACGCATCCTCATCGAGGATGGTGACTTGGGATGAGGGACCTTAAGTTATCTTCGGAACAACTTATCCATTGGGTTTAGGGCACGGTCAGACCTATTAATTCAGGTGGGGTCGATGCCAGATACCTGCATCCTGCAACAAACAACACAGTCAAGCATGTATAGATGCATATAAGCTGACACTAGGTGAAAAAGGAATCACAACATTGCAGGGCACTCGCCAGCAAGTGATGCGACATCGTCCTCTCCACATCATATCAATCTAGATTAGATCATAACCAAATCGAATCTACCTCATTATCTGAACAGAATCATACACTGAACATGTAGGTGCATGAAATTGAATAAGTCTCAAAAGTACCATCATGATGTTGTTTACATTACCTTACCTTAATTATTCCCGTTATTTTACCTTCACATTCCTGCGCCTTGATCAGTTCACCTGCACATCCAAGGTGGAAACAGAGGGGCGCTACACAGAGATCACCTTTGAAACACCAAGCTCTCTCTACCTGCAATCCATGTGAACAAGCATGTAACCATACATCCCATGCCATGCTTCAAACCCTCACATGGCCAACCTGCAAGAGAAGCTACAACCCAAGCAAGAGCAATAAGCCCTCACTCAACCAACACCTCCACAACTACCCATGTGTTTGCTTTTATAAAGATAATCTCACACAAATACAACATGTGGTATTGTAATACCATTTTCCCCAAAACCATGTGTCTACAAAACCATTGACCCCACATTTGATTATTGGTACTAAGTTTTTCCAATTAATCAAATAATTACAAATAAAGTAATTAATCCAATGTTACACACAACGATTACAAGTGGTGTCCAAATAAATATCCAATGTGGCTAAACACATCACATGATGCACCACAATTAAATATTTATTTTACATAATAAAATAATACCAATGTTATGCAAGGTGTATAACACACCTACTCCAACATTCTCCCACTTGTTGTATACATTGCATAAGGGATCAACATGTAAAATCAAAACATCAATGGAAACCATCATGTGTGCCCAACATGTACCATATAACCATCCATGTGCTCCATGTGCTCCAAGATACCTGCAACAATAATCAAGGTGTCCACCATCTCAAACAAGAACCTCCTCATCCTCCATCTAGCCTCATGAAGATTAAGATCCTCCATCTAGCCTCATGAAGAATAAGATCCTCCAAAGAGATGCCACACTAAACTATCACATAGAAGCAAGAAACCTGCATCACAAGCACCAAATCCAATGGTAACAAATAGGCTCAAGTAGCTATCTAGAATCAATCATAGCTGAAATAGAAACCACAACTAGTTGCTAATGCATCAACTAACCATACCTCCAAACCAAGGTATACAAATGTCATGTCCCCATATTAAGGCATTGTTTAAATTAAAGATTTAAACATCATGATAGGAAAGTTGCTTTTGTTAAAATATTTAATAAATATATAAATATTATTAATATATAATAATATTATTATATAATATATTTATTATATTTATTAATAATTAATATAAATATTATAATATTATTATATTTTATAAGAATAAATATGAACTAAATATTATAAGTTGAATATTATAAATTAATAATTTATTATAAATCAGGTATTATAGATATTATAAATAATAAGCATAATTATTAGTATAAAATAAATATTAAACAATGGGAAGGCTGATGACCAAGTCTAAAGTCATAAATAGTAGCAGGTCAAGTTTATATTGATTACAGTGAATAAAATAAAGAAAGTAAATTGCATTGAATAAGACAAGTAATAATTAAATAGACCGAATCTTCTATATGACATATAAGATAACTTTGTCTTATTTGAAGAATCATTTATTAACAAATTGATGTCTTATGACTATAATGTTTGACTAAGGATGTCTAAAAGGTGTGATTCATAAATAAGCAGCAAATATATAAAGAGATTTAAATAAAACTAATCTATGTGGATCAACCCACATTAGCCAACTGTCAAGAATAATAAGAAATTTATATTAATACAAACAACAACAGACATACATTATTAAAGGACACCTCCTTTGGTAGTGACGTCTCTCTTCATAAGGAGATAAGATATACATAGAAATCAATGCAAATCGAATGGGGGAGAACAAATCTTCTAGTCATAGGAAAGAGGGAACAATTAGATCGAATATCAATACGGATACATAGCAATCAATGTTAGACATAAATCTTTTGAGAATAATAGAAAACCAAGCATACAAGAATAGAGATTCCACCCTTCCATAGAAATGACTAATCTGAGTTGTTCATTAGACATTGAAGACAATTCAATTCTGTAGATCGTCAATTGTAGGGGACTACTACAACCGATTTAGAGTATTTGCATAGATCATCGAAGAAACCCTCATACCAAGTATACGTTCTTATATCAAATAGAACAATTGAACCATTAATATGGCATATAGAACTTAAGCAATCTAGTGAATATTAAATGATGATTATATAGGATCATAGAAATCTCATCTTAGAAATAGATATATAAGAAGTTACAAAATATGTAATAAGTAGATCAGACAATTATGAGAATACATGTTTAATAAATGATATAGGAGGTAAGGTATTAAAATAGAAGACTAAGAATATCATATATAGGCATTGAATGAAATAGCATCATAAGAATGAATTACATACTTGAAAAAAAAATATTAAATGTTCATATGTATGTAATATGTGGCATAAAGAATTTTCATTAGAATGATAAAATGCATACAATGCCAAAGAGTGGCAAATCAATGAGATAATAAAGAATAATCCCGTAGCAAGATATGATATATAACTATAAATTGAAATGTCGGGATGAGAAGTAGGCCTCATAGTTAATCTACCAACGTACTATAAATGAGACTAAGGGTTAGAGTAAGGCAATTGGCTTAAAAGATTGATAATACTTAAGTTGGTGAGAACATCATCCCTTTGAGACGAGTGAAGATTACTTGTCTCAAGCGAGTGAGATATCATCCTCCGAGCTATGTAAAAAGGCCCTTATCTCAAGGGGTGAAGATTACCCCAAGTGGTGAAGATTGCCACTTAGAGATAAATGGAAAGGCCCTTGTCTCAAGTTGGTGAAGATTTCCACTCTGAGACAAGTGGATAGGCCTTTGGCTCAAGCTGGTGAAGATTGCCACTATGAGTCAAAGGAAAGGAATATTGGATCCATGGCCATATGACACCCTAATAATCTTCTCTTATTGGGTGAGTGGTTTGATTAATGTGAAGGCCCAAGTATATCTCTCTCGTGGTAATCAATAAACATGTATATTAGATATTGTGAAAGATAGAATGCATATAGATTATGATCATAAGGCTTGATTTAATATATCTTGTGGTTAATATAATTAGATAAGAAAGATTGAATACTAATGTTTTCTTTTACAAGTTGAAATTGTGTGCAAGGTTGTGAAATTTTTTGGCTTGCTAGAAGGGGACATTACAACAAAAGATAACAAAAAGACTATATGCCATCAACATATCCAACTCAAATCACAATGATAATAGGTCCCTGTATATACTCAATCCTACATAAAGAAGTCCTCCAAGATAACAACACAAAAAGCATGTGATAACAAACTTCAAGACCCTCCATACCACAGCATAATGAGAACATCCAACAAAGGAATCATATACATCATATAACTCCCACCACATGAGTAAATGTCAAATCTGAAAATAGATCAAGGCATCCAAAGATCCACTAATAGCATGCACATAGAAGATGTGGTTGAATCCTCTATCACATAGTGTCAAAGAACACACACATAGATATGCAAAATCTATAAACTAAATAGCTATAACATAACTCCCTCAAGTCCATATCTCTCCCAAATCCTCCACATCATAAGACAAGAAGTCAAAGAGACTCAAAAGCTCCATACACATCTCAACTCCAATGTCATGTGAACATAACTATCCATGAAGAAGAATAAGACCAATCAAGGGAGAACCTGCAAATCATAACCATGTCCTTCTATCCAAACTAATGTGCTATATCTATGAAAAGTATGATCTCCTCTACAACCCATAAACAAGAAGCCTCCACAACATCCAATAACAAGATGCAAGCCTCTCAAACCAAAAGAAAGATCAAACTCATAACCATCCCAAATAACAGGAATAAGCCCAAAGCCACTAACCATCTCCATTACATACAATGATCTCATAACAACTCAAGATCAAACATAATGAGATAACCAATCATATCCATGCATCTACTCCTCAAACAAGTCCTCACAACCACAATCCATATCTCAAGACTCAAACATGAGAAGATAAGACACAAATAAAGAATGCATTTGAAAATCAGGTGGGCATAACTATCAAATCATTCACCACCGAGTGGACCAAGAGTGGGGATGAAATTGCTCCTCCGGGATGCACCAAGCCTCGAAAGCTCTTTCCAAGAACAATCTCCTCAACATGTCCATGTTGTACTCACGTCCAACCAAGGTGTAGGCTCCTCAGTCTTGCTGCTGAAATCCTCATAAAAGAGTAACTATATCAACACATGTCTCTAATCCAAGAGAACTCAAGCCTCACCTAAGTCTCCAAGTATCCATGAGTATCTCCATGATCAATCCATGCTAAACTCCAAATGCAAAACCACATCATCATGAAGCTCACAAGCACATGACCAATATACCAATACCAAGAGAACCATCAAGATCATAGTCAAATCTCCCACTGCACATATGCATAACCAAGGAACATATCATGACATCATGATCTAATCATCTCCTCAAAGGAAGATACATGCACTAATGCACACATCCTGTCTCAAAAGAACCTGTATCATGCCAACACTCTAATTTGGAATCAAGAGTAAACCATGACATAATACCAACCATCCTGTAGGCAAGGATCACCTATCAAAAATAACAAACCATAAACAACACCTCAACCAATGACTCCAAGAGTCCTCCATGGTACTAAGATGTAAACATCTCCAAATCACATGAAGATAACCATATCCTACCAAAGCTCCCATTGAAGTGTGATATCGAGCTATACATGGCAACAACATAAACATCAAACCATCAAACCATCACTGTCAAAAGCTCCCACTGAAACCTGTAACCAAGCTATCCATGACATCGTGATAACCATCTCCTACATGAAGATCATCCATGGCCCTAAACAATCAAAGAATCCACTGTAAGGACACAACTTCCAAAATGTTGAGTAAACCATAATCTCCAAACCAAGAAGATGAGCGAAACCTATAAACCAAACATCAATCCAACACCACCAAAATTGCACCTGTAAAACAATAATGTCGTGTGAAAGTCCCAACCAAACAAGGGACATCCATGACACCATGATCATCACCCAATGTACATGCACCAAACTCCCATCAAGTCTCACACAACTATACCATATAGTCAATAAACATAGGTCCCATATCATGACTGTATCAGGTAATACCATCTCTCTCTATCTCATAATGACAAGAAAATCAATGTAACACGTGACTAGTCCAAGCCACAAATCAGAATTTACATCAGCACTAAAACATCTATGGGCATGGACAATGCACATCCAAGTCATATATGCAACCTATAAGCATAGACAACCTACAACACTGCACAACCTATAGATATCACAATGTAGCATGCAAATTCAACAATAAATGTATAATGTTGTCAACAAAGGATAATCAGAGATAAACATGTAAGTTAGCAATGAATCAAACACCAAATCATCTCAGATTTGATTTGCCATCAACTCACAAAATCACCAAAAGTCAAAGGGATCAAAAGTAGCTCAAAATGATATAATCTAAACAAACCTCATAATATCATCTCCAAACCCACTCCACTACATATTTCTCATAAATACCTTTCCAATGCCTATAAGAAGTCTGAAATCTGACTCCATATGCATTTATTATGCCAAGTCAAAGCTCAAAACAAACATCTAGATTCCAACAAGAAAACACTAGTCAAAATAGCAAAATATAGAAACATCTCTATCACCACTGCGTAATATGTGGAAAGATCTTTCCGTCGACTATAAGAAGTTGAAAATCTGACTTGTTGGGTGAAAGTTATGCCCCTAGAAAAAATCTGACCAGTTATGCTTATAGGCCAAAATCAGGTGGCTCTCTGGTGGCACACTGATAGCGACGCTCTAGTGGCAAACTTGAAAAGTTTATAGAACACAGTTTAATTTTGTTTTGGTTTGATTTTTCAATTTTTAAATGTTTTAAGTCCCAAAGGGGTGGCCTCCACTAGCTCATTGGACCGGCCGGGACCCCCAGACTGGCGACTGGACTGGGCTTAAAGCCTGCCGACAAAGCCTACCAAAACCAGCCTGTCGGACCTCTAGGCCTGTCAGACTAGATGCCAGTTTTGCTGAACTGGTTGCCCAGGTTGACAATGCCTACACTGTTAGGTGGGCGTAGGGGGGTCATACCCCCTAAACATTTTTTATTTTTATTTTTGTTTTAAACAAAACATTTGCAGACCGTAGAAAAATAAACCTTTTTTTATTAATTTTATTTTTTTGCGACAAGCGTACCTATGAAAGTACAATGCGCAGGGAATATTCCTTGCGTCGTATGAATGATTCCTCTACAGATTCTTCTAGGGCATCAACCAAGGCAAAAACATTTATGTCTCTGAATATAGGCAAATTATGTCTTTCTTCACCTTTGACAGCTCCTGAATCTAATGGCAAGGTCTATTTTTTCCCAGAAGGCTTCTTGTAAAAGTTGACCTCCAAAACCCTCCATGCAAAGAGCTCAAATTGAAAACCCACATGCCAAATGTCCATGAAACCCTAGATTAGCAACAACCCAAGTCTGCAAATAGCCTTGTAACTATGAAAAAGCCTTCATTCCTTCCATGCAAAGCCATGGATTCTAATATACACAAAAAATCCACTCATAGCTAGGGTTATAAAACAAGGTTTTCCTCCCAAATCATGGCAACCAAGCTCTGATACCAAATGTTGGAAATATACAACCTTAGACACAAATTCCTCATAACCCAATAAGAGATTTAATATGCAACAAATCATAAATCCACATGCAAAAGAAATAGACAATCATACCATCAATGGTGACACAAGATATACCCTGGGAAAACCCTCATAAAGGAAAAAACCCAGCCTCCAAAAGCATGCATCTCTCATGTATTATTCAGCAATAAATAGTAAATACATATGCAGAGATCACCTTTGAAACATCAAGCTCTCTCTACCTGCAATCCATGTGAACAAGCATGTAACCATACATCCCATTCCATGCTTCAAACCCTCACACAACTAACTTGCAAGAGAAGCTACAACCCAGCCAAGAACAATAAGCCCTCACTCAACCAACACCTCTACAACTACCCTTGTGTTTTCTTTTATAGAGATAAGCTCACACAAATACAACATGTGGTATTGTAATACCATTTTCCCTAAAACCATGTGTCTACAAAACCATTGACCCCACATTTGATTATTGGTACTAAGTTTTCCCAATTAATCAAATAATTACAAATAAAGTAATTATTCCAATGTTACATACAATGATTATAAGTGGTGTCCAAATAAATATCCAATGTGGCTAAACACATCATATGATGCACCACAATTAAAATTTTATTTTACATAATAAAATAATACCAATGTTATGCAAGGTGTACAACACACCTGCTCCAACACTAGGATTCAAGGATGTCGAATGTGGGGACCAACAATTGTTCTACCAAGAATTTAAATTGTGGTGCATTGTTTGGCATATCGAAGAGAGATCCTATAGTGGCCATGGCATTAGCCACCTTGTTTTGCACTCTAGGAATCTGATTGAAGGCAACTGTGTTGAAGTAGAGTTTGAAGTTGTTGACCATTCTCTTATAGGGCATTAAGTTTTTATCCTTTGTGTCATACTCATCATTAACCTGCTTGATTACGAGTTGTGAATCGCCATAGACCTATAGATTCTCGATTTTCCAATTGATAGCCATTCATAACCCAATAACTAATGCCTCATATTCTGCTATGTTGTTTGTGTAAGAAAATGCAATCCTAAAATATTTAGGGATAGCATCTCCTTGAGGTGTGACAAAAAGAATCCCAACTCTTGAATCATGATGTGTGCAAGAACCATTGAAGTACAATGTCCATGTCTTTGGAATTTCTACTGCAAAACTTGCTTCATCCAAAAAATCTATGACCAATGGGTGATCAATTGTAGTTGGTGCTTCCACTAGTTGCTCTGCAATTACCTGTCCCTTTATAGCTCTGCGATCAATGTACTCTATGTTGTATTCGCTTAATATGATGACCCATTTTGCCAAATGTCCTATCAATGCTACCTTATTAAGTATTTTAGGGGGTTAATTTTGGCCATGAGCTTCATCTTGTGGTTTAGCATGTAATGGCACAATTTTTGAGTGGCTAAGACCACTACAAGGCATGTGCATTCTATAGGGCTATAATTGAGCTTGTATCCTACCAATGTCCTGCTGATATAATAAATAGCCATTTCTTTGCCTTCTTCATCATTTTGTGCCAAGAGTGTCCCCAGTGCTGATGACATAGTTGAAATGTACAAAAGGAGGGGTCTTCCTTGAATTGGTGGAATGAGAACTGATGGGGTTAGAAGGTATTCCTTGATCTTCTGAAAGGCCTCTTGGCATCGTTCTGTCCATATGAAAGGCACCCCTTTACAAAGTAGATGTTGGAATGGGTGAGACTTGTTGGCCAACTGTGCAATGAACTTGCAGATGGATTGAAGTTTCCCTTGTAAACTATGGAGTTGTTTGAGAGTCATCGGGGGAGGCATGTTCATGATAGCTTTGACTTTAGCAAGGTCAACCTCAATGCCTCGATGAGAAATGATATAACCCAGTAATTTTCTTGATGTTACTCCAAAGACACATTTCTTAGGGTTTAACCTGACCTTATATTCTTCCAATCACATGAAAACCTTATCCAGTACCTCCAAATGAGTGTCCTGCATGAGAGATTTGTCCAATAGATCATCCACATAGTCTTCCATGAACGTGTGCATGTAGTCATGAAAGATTGTCGTCATAGCTCTCTAGTATGTAGCTCCTGTGTTTTTGAGACCAAAGGGCATGACATTCCAATAGTACGTACCTCACGGATAGGTAAAAGTAGTTTTATGTGGATCCTCGAGAGCTATTCTGGTTTGGTTATAGCCTGAGAAACCATCCATAAGTGAGAGCATCTCATATCCTGTTGTAAGATCAACAATGATGTCTATGTTGGGTAGTGGAAAATCATCTTTTGGACATGCCTTGTTCAGATCTTGAAAGCCTTCACAAATCCTGATTTGGCCATTAGGCTTGGTGACTGGTACCATGTTAGAAACCCATTCTGGATAGCCTATCGGTTGGATGAAACCCACGTCTAGTAGTTTTTTCAATTTTGCTTTGACCAATAGCGCTATTTGTGGATGCATTTTTCTCAACTTTTGCTTTACCAGTTTGGCATTAGGAAGCAATGGCAGATGATGTAGGACTAGTTGTGGATCAAGCCCTGGCATGTCAGTGTAGGACTAGACAAAATTAACTTGTCTTGCTGAGAAGAAGGCTTTGAACTTAGGCTTCTCTTGTTTTGTTAATGATTTATCAAAATGCACTATCCGTGGATTGTCATTCGTACCAATGTTTGTTTTGATTGACTTCTCCATGAGTAGTGGTGATCTCTCTTGTGGGATTGGGAGCACTTCTAACCCTCCATATTTGGGCACCTCGAAGAGGTTTACACCCTTGGATACATCCTTTATTTTTACTTTTCCTTGGTCAAGAGGTGCCTTTTTGTTTTCACCTAAAGACCTATATTTATTTTCTTGTTCCTTTTTGTGACTGAAGGGTGGAGTTGACTCTCCAAAGTATGCTGAATTATCCAAATCCATGACATAACCAACCTTATGATCTCTACTGGGTATGCCTTCTCAAAGCCCCATGAACTCAGCGATGGCTTCATTGTTCTCAAATAAATCCAATTTTGGTGGTGTCTGTTGGTCCTAGTCGATGAGTTGGGGATAGACTAATGGTAGGTCATCATCGGCGTTCATGTAACTTAGGGATATGGGAGTCAAGGTGCAAATGGAAGTATCGTTGGGGTCCTAGAAGATACTAATCCAAGCTAAGCCCTCAGGAAGATTAGGTTGTGAAGATTTAGGTTCGGGTTCAGGAGGGTCCCTTGATGTCTCAATCTCTTGTACTTGTGTCTTTACTCAAAAGAAACTTAGTACTAGGAGCCTGCACTTGTCGTGATGTGTACCATAGCCCTTTGTTTTTTGGTAACATGGTTGGTTGTATGGGTTGTATTCTTCCATTCTTGTTAGGCCCAAGTCTGTTGTGCTCGTCATATCCTTGTTGTTTTACAAACTCGTATCCTTTCCCATATTGTTCCACGAGTAGTTGCATATGTTTGACTTCTTCTTCATATTTGTAGAGCCACTTGGATACATCATCATCCACATCTTCCTTGCTAAGTTCACCCCATTTGGTAAAGGTGGTATGGGTAGCTTGAATAGTATCCTTAGGTTTGATTGGAGCTAGTTTGCCTTGGGATTTAGGTGAGAATGACAGCTTTCCAATGCAGTATGAGCTCTCGATCTTGTATTCTCCACACCCTTTGTCATGGATCCGGACCTTGGGTTCGGTGGGGGATTTTGAAAGGGTGGAATGGTCTATGTAATGTGAGGAAATGGAAGGTGGAATTCCCCTATTGACGGGTACTTGATGTTGAGGGGTTTCTCTTAGATGGCTGTAATATTGGAAAGCATCAAGGTCACCAAGTATAGTGATTTATGTGCCATTGTAGGGGAATTTGATGCATTGATGATAAGTGGAAGGTATGGATTTCATGGCATGGATCCAAGGTTGGTCAAGGATGAGGTTGTAGGGAAGTTCCAGATCCAAGACGTGGAATATAGTATTTGTAAGGCAAACTTGAAACCCATTTATTCTTAAGTACATTAATTTGAAATAATTATTTAAATGATTTGATATTGTTTAGAAAATAATTTATGTATGTGCTTTCTTATTTATATGTTTTCTTTAAATTTTATTTTGAGCCAAGAAGTGGCCATTTCTTGGCATATGAATAGTCATGTGTTTAGTTTTAAAAAAGGAAGAAGATGTAAGTTTGGGGGGGAAAATCGATGTAAAAAAAATACAATCAAAGCTTATGAACTGCCTCACAATATGGAAAGAGGAGTCTGTCAAAATTTCTCTAGGAAATCAAGGAGAAGGAAAGAGAGTGATTCACACCTAAAAGTATCAAAAGAGGACTACGACTAGCTACTGCTAGAAGAAATCTCTGATTACTGTAAGAGTTTTTATAATAAATCTATGGCATTCTTGATTGATGACATTTCTTTGAAACATTTTGTCAAACCGTTCGCATTTTTTGTTTGGCTTAGTAAATATGCACCTTCTTGATTTATATTTAATTAGTAATCATAATCAATCCTTGCTCTATATTAATGGGCCATGCCTGTTATTATTTATCTATATACCTCCATAACACCTTACACGTAATCTATCAATGGCTTATATTTTGAACCCTGACAACCTATGTACATTTTAGGGCCTATGACTATGTTTATAACGGCTTGCATGTTTCAATATAGTTATATGTATTTCTTGTCGGCCATGTCTTGGAGGTTATCAGTGGATGTATTGTGCAAAATTAGAAATAACAGTTTTACTTCTTTACACAACATTGAGTAAATGTCTTGAATTTGGTAAATATCCTAACATTCACATCTTCCAATTTATTAAATCGTGTATATCCTACAATCATTGTGTTCCATCGTGTATATCGTGTAATTATCTTGGTGTTATTTTCATTGAGCCATCGGTGAGTTAGATTTGTACTATGTGTAAAGAGTATGTCTTTCTCTGTAATAAAAGTGTATTTAATCTTTGTTGTTTTGATGGAGATCTAAGAAGACTTTTGGTGAGGAAACAACAAACATTTTAATTAGAAGACCTTATATAATTTTATAGCTGTGTAGCATTTGGGATATCTTGTGTCTTAATGCAGATCCAATTATCCTTTTGAATCTTGATTGACATCTGTATAATTTCTTATCGGCTAAATTGATTCCATATTCGACCTGCATGTAATGACCTTCATGTTATCTTAAATTGGACAATTCTTTATGATTGGCTTTTCATTTAATTGGCATAATTTCATTTTAGTTTCTAATCTGCATTTAGAATTTCTCCTATGAAGGAGTTGACTCTTAGAAATTCATAAAACTTGTTATGGAATTTCCATTTTTATGGCATCAACTAATTTAGAATGTCTTAATATTCTGGGTATCACTTTTGGTTTATAACTTATATTGTTTTTTTTTGTCATTGGAATTGTATGTGAAGTTGGTTTAGTACTTTTGGAATTTCCCTTCACCACAATAAGCTAGTCCATAATTCCAGTAGATATATGATAAAGTTGTGGTGTAAATGATATGGAATTTATGTAATTATAACTGAAGTTGCAGGTTTAGAAACAATAGATACTTGCTTGTTATGCATTCTTGGTAGTTAAACTGTAATCATGCATGTTGTTTCCAATATTGGTTGTGCAAGTGGTGCTTAAATTTATCAAGGTGGTTGTGTTGCATGAGAGTGTCGTAAACAGGAAGAGTACCATAGGACGATAGATCAATATTGTCATTGCCATTGATATTATCATCTATGGGGGATATCATAGCTAACCATGGCTTCAAAAAGGAATGTAGTAGTTACAATTATAGCCGTCTTTGGAGGCCGAATATGTTGACATCAAATTAGCTAAATCATATAAAGAGGATTTGGCAAGAAAGTAATAGTTTTTCTAGTGATCTTTTGTCTAGTCATTTGGGTTTTCAACTTATCCTTTGAAAGATTTATCAATAATTCTACTAGATTAGGCTTTTGTTTTTATTTAAAGTTGTCTATCTATGATTGCACCACCCCCTCGTTTCATTCTCTTCACCATTCACAAGTCCACACCAACCCCAGTCTATTCATGCCTCTGTATGGATCAACTGACATGTCATTTGATAATCTCTACGACTCTGCTTGCAAAGGTAAGTAGCACAGTGGATAGTGAAAGGGTTATTACAATCCATATCTTTAGCATTTGGGGTATTTTCATTAATGCAGATAACATTATGAGATTTCAATTGGTTGTTTGTGCACTTTTCTTGGATTTTCTAGAGATATTCAAAGCAACATTGGAGCTGCATATGAGCTAGGTTTGAGAGGTAAGAAAATGACATGTAGTGATAATAATTTAAATCCTCCATGAGATTCAATTTTATGTGCTTTATTAATATGGTTAATGATGGTTTTGTTATTCCTCCTTAGAGAGTTGTAGAAGAAATCAATCTTTCTAACATTATATTAATCATAGGATTTTATAAAACTAAGTTTAGGAAGATGGATTCATCATACAGGATCTATGGATAGAAAAGGCATAATTGCAAGCACATCACCCCAAAATACCAATTTAGAACTAATTTACTTATTTTAGTACGTGACTATTTGTGTTTGTGTAATTAATGCTTGGTTGTTGGAAATCTTGTAGTAAATGCTTTGTTTGTGAGGTTTTCTTGATAATGTGTAGTTTCTTGGCTTAACGTATAAGCTTATTCAGTATGAAAATTTATTAATCTATAAATATGTATTGAGGTGTTCTTGTTCATATAAAGGATTGTTTTGAAGTAAGTACATGCATGTTTTTTTTGGAAAGAATAAATTGATGGATGTATTTATACCCTTTTTGCATAAGTCTCAATCTAGATATTACCATATGATCTTCATGTATTTCGTATATTATCAACTTATAATGTTTAGTACTGTATGTCTCATGTGATGAATGAGAAAGCTAGTTTTCTTATTGATGTGTTGTGTGTATCTTTAATACAATATGGATAGTGTGTGAGTGTGACAAATGTTCTTGTATGATGAACTGTGCTTCTGTGAAGTTGTCATGCTACAGACAAGATTGTCTCCCAATTAGATAGGTTAGAGTTTATTTTATCACCACAGTTTGGTCGTGATATTAGTAAAGATATGAGGAAGCCTTAAGATTATGCATAGTATGAAGATTGAAGGAGTGGCGAGTAAACCTTGAAAATTTTGTATTGTAGGAGAAGGTAAACCATACACTTCTTTTGTCTCCAAAAATGGAATTGAATGTGAATGTGTATCTAGAAATGAATAGATGTCGATAATATCTTAGGAGTTTTAATTTGTTTGAAAATATCTTATGGATTGAATGATTAAGTCCCAAACTACAAAGTCTCTGCACTACGCATACATAGGCAAGGCCATCATGAGCCCCCAAGACATTAGGCTGGCCCCTTAGGGCCTTAGGCTTGTCATTTTATGCAGGTTGAAATTTGCTTTGTGTATCTAGAGACTATGCAGAACTAATGTTTACATTTAGTGTGTAGATTTAGACCTGATAACTGTGCTGAATATCAGAGCTGAGAGAGTATTATCCACCTTGCAAAAGGATGAAATTAATACATTTAATTTGATTTTGTATATTTGTATATGAAACATTTTTAGCTTGTAATTTATTTATAAATAATTTTGATGTTATTAATTCTAATTCTCAATGTTTAATATTATATCTTCATTATTTCTAAATAATTGAGTAAATTATTGTTATTAATTGTTGAATTTATGAGTGGGCATTATATAGGTATCAGAGCACTAGGTTGCAACACTTGGGATCTTTGGGGAAAAAAAGTATTGGTGATTTAAACCCATTTTTGGGTCTCATCTTAGTAAGTAGAGGTAAATGTTGATTGATTAATTATGCAGAATGGACGTTTAGTAAATCAAATTTAACTTATATACAAATATGTTCATAGAAGGATGCTCTTGGAAAAGGAAAGTGTTGTAAATTTTTGTGACAGATTTTTGGAAGGATCTTGGTGAGATAGAAGGAAAAAAAGGGGCTAAAAGTTGCAGGGGACTAATCGGAGCTTGAACATCTGAGGTATGAAATTTGTTGATAATACTATTATCTTGCCAGATTATTGTTGAATTCATTATTTGAAAATGTTAAATCATTATGAATTGCTTTGTGTGAGCCATGTTCTATGTGCTCTGTGTGAGCCATTCTATGTGCTTTGTGTGAGCCATGTTCTATGTGTTCTATGTGAGCCATTCTATGTGCTCTATGTGAGCCATGTTCTATGTGCTCTGTGTGAGTCATTCAATGTGCTCTGTGTGAGCCATTCTATGTGCTCTATGTGAGCCATGTTCTATATGCTCTGTGTGAGCCATTCTATTTGCTCTGTGTGAGCCATTCTTCTTGCTCTGTGTGAGCCATTCTATATGCTCTATGTGAGCTATTTAAGTGATAGGATATCTCTGTAATATTAAGTTTTGTCTTCAAAAAATTTTGCTTGGGGGGTGGATTCGACCAAGTCGATCCTATGGTTGGGTGGTGAGCAAATCTGGTATGTTATTAATTTTGTGATCAAGTGAGCAAATCTGGATTATTATTAATTTTGTGGTTGCAGATCATGTGAGCTAACTCTGGTTGGATGTGTTGAAATTAGGAAATATTTGATTCTCCTTATGACTTCCAGGAGGAAGTCCATTTCTAGGGGGAAGAATGTAAGGCAAACTTGAAACCCATTTATTTTTAAGTACATTAATTTGAAATAATTATTTAAATGATTTGATATTGTTTAGAAAATAATTTATGTATGTGCTTTCTTATTTACATGTTTTCTTTAAATTATATTTTGGGCCAAGAAGTGGTTGTTTCTTGGCATATGAATAGTCATGTGTTCAGTTTTAAAAAGGGAAGAAGATGTAAGTTTGGGGGGGGAAATCAATGTAAAAAAAAAAAATCAAAGCTTATGAACTGCCTCACAATATGGAAAGAGGAGTCTGTCAAAATTTCTCTGGGAAATCAAGGAGAAGGAAAGACAGTGATTCACACCTAAAAGTACCGAAAGAGGACTATGACTGGTTGTTGCTAGAAGAAATCTCTGATTATTGTACAAGTTTTTATAATAAATCTACGGCTTTCTTGATTGATGACATTTCTTTGAAACATTTTGTCAAATCGTTCGCGTGTTTTGTTTGGCTTAGTAAATATGCACCTTCTTGATTTATATTTGATTAGTAATCATAATCAATCCTTGCTCTGTATTAATGGGCCATGCCTATTATTATTTATCTATATACCTCCATAACGTCTTACACGTAATCTATCAATGGCTTAAATTTTTGACCCTGACAGCCTATGTACATTTTAGGGCATGTGATGACATTTATAACGGCTTGCATGTTTCAATATAGTTCTATGTATTTCTTGTTGGCCATGTCTTGGAGGTTATCAGTGGATGTATTGTGTAAAATCAGAAATAATGGTTTTACTTCTTTACACAGCACCGAGTAAATGTCTTGAATCTAGTAAATATCCTGACATTCACATCTTCCAATTTATTAAATCATGTATATCCTACAATCATTGTGTTCCATCCTGTATATCGTGTAATTATCTTGGTGTTATTTTTGTTGAGCCATCAGTGAGTTAGATTTGCACTATGTGTAAAGAGTATGTCTTTCTCCGTAATAAAAGTCTATTTAATCTTTGTTGTTTTGATGGAGATATATGAAAATTTTTGGTGAGGAAACAACAAATATTTATATTAGAAGGTTATATAATTTTATAGTTGTGTAGCATTTGGGATATCTTGTGCCTTAATGCAAATCCAATTATCCTTGTGCATCTTGATTGACATCTATATAATTTCTTATCAGCTGAATTGATTCCATATTTGACCTGCATGTAACGACCTCCATGTTATCTTAAATTGGACAATACTTTATGATCGACTTTTCATTTAATTGGTGTCATTTCATTTTAGCTTCAAATCTGCATTTAGAATTTCTGCCATGAAGGAGTCAACTCTTAGAAATGCATAAAACTTGTTATGGAATTTCCATTTTTATGGCATCGACTAATTTAGAATGTCTTAATATTCTAGGTATCACTTTTGGTTTATAACTTATATTGTTTTTTTGTCACCAAAAATGTATGTGAATTTAGTTTAGTACTTTAAGAATTTCCCTTCACCGCAATAAGCTAGTCCATAATTCCAGCAGAGATATGATAAAGTTGTGGTGTAAATGATTATGGAATTAATGTTATAACTGAAGTTGTAGTTTTGGAAACAATAGATACTTGCTTATTATGCATTCTTGGTAGTTAAACTGTAATCATGCAAGTCGTTCCAATATTGGTTGTGCAAGTGGTGCTTAAATTATCAAGGTGGTTAAGCTACATGAGAGTGTCATAAAGAGGAGAAGTACCATAGGACGATAGATCAATATTGTCACTGCCATTGATATCATCTGTGGGGGATATCAGAGCTAACCGTGGCTTCAAAAAGGAATGTAGTAGTTACAATTATAGTAGTCTTTGGAGGCTGAACATTATGACATCAAATTAGTTGAATCATATAAAGAGGATTTACCAAGAAAGTAAGAGTTTTTTCAGTGATCTTTTGTCTGGTCATTTGGGTTTTCAACTTATCCTTTGAAAAAATTATCAATAATTCTACTAGATTAAGCTTTTGTTTTTATTTAAAGCTATCTGTCTATGATTGCAACACCCCCTTGTTTCATTCTCTTCACCATTCACAAGTCCACACCAACTCCAGTGTATTCATGCCTCTATATGGATCAGCTGACAAGTCATCTGATAGTTTCTACGACTCCGCCTGCAAAGGTAAGTAGCACAGTGGATAGTGAAATGGTTATTGCAATCTATATCTTTAGCATTCGAGGTATTTTCATTAATGCAAATAACATTATGAGATTTTGATTGGTTGTTTGTGAACTTTTCTTGGATTTTCTAGAGATATTCAAAGCAACATTAGAGTTGCATATGAGATCGGTTTGATAAGTAAGAAAATGACATGTGATAATAATTTAAATCTTCCACAGGATTTAGTTTTCTATGCTTTATTAATATGGCTAATGATGGTTTTGTTATTCCTCCTTAGAGAGTTGTAGAAGAAATCAGTCTTTCTAACCTTATATTAATCATAGGATTTTATAAAACTAAGTATAGGAAGTTGGATTCATCATATAGGATCTATGGATAGAAAAAGCATAATTGCAGGCATATCTGTTGGCAGAAGCAGGGGGAAAATAGGGGAGGTAGAAAGATTAAATACCACCAAAAAACAAATGCTACAGCAATGATGAACAGACAGAACAAATATACATAGGAGATAGCAATATTAATTTCTATATATTCCTTTAACTAGAAATACATTCAAAACTTCAACACTTTACAATGATAGAGTTGCTGCTCTATTTTCTTACTCTGCCCCAATCTCTGGTGCCACACACTGTATATCCAGAGTTGCCTGTGCGAACTCCGTAGCTGCCTGTGTGTGTACCCTATGCTGCTGCACAGCAAACCTTCTATTTTCTCTACTACTCTCCTTTTGTTGTTCTCTACAAGAACATTCTCCTCTACTGCTGCAGGATTCACTTCTTCTCTGTCTTTTGCTATTGCAGGTTCATTCCCTTACTCCACACCGTCAACTCTATTTTTCCCTCCTTTATGTTTCACCTTTCATGCCTAGCAAAATGGGCACTCAAACTAATTGAATTTCAAATTCACCTACCGGAATTAAATGTGGCAGGACAACGGTGCTGAGGAGGAGATGCGGGAGATCCCTAGGTCTGATGCAGGGCAGGGAGCAATAAATGTCTGATGGAAGATTAATTCTTCCAACACTCCCCCTTAATCTTAAGTCAGATGTCATTTTGCAATTTTCTTTCCAGAATTGATCTCCAGAATTATACCTTTGCCTTTGCCTTTCTGGAGCAGATCTCCGGAGCTCTTTCGATCATGCTGCATCATCTCCGGAGCTGCACTCTGCATCTCCGGAGCACCCTATCTGCATCTCCAAAGCTGACTTCCTACTTCAGCATCTTCGGAGCATCTCCGGAGCTAACTCTCTGCAACTCCGGAGTTCCTATTCTGCATCTTCGGAGCATCTCCGGAGCTGCACATACATTCCAGAGTTGAATCTCTGGAGTTCTCCTACTATCTTTCCAGATCTGAACCTCCAGAGCTGTCCTCATTGTAGGACTACACACCTCCGTATCTGTCCTCTTTCCGGAGCTGCACACCTTCGGAGCTGTCCACAATGCCTAGCCTATCTCTTAGGCGTTCAAAGGAATCTTTTGGCAATGCCTTTGTGAAAATGTCTGCAAGCTGCTGCTTGGATCTGCAATACTGTAACTCAATCTCTCCTTGTTCTATCAACTCCCTTATGAAGTGATAACAGATCTCAATGTGCTTGCTTCGTCCATGGAAGACTGGATTCTTTGTCAGGGCTATTGATGAAACATTGTCACAATGAATGGTTGTACCATCTTCTTGCTGCTCATTCAAGTCTGCAAGGATCCTCAACCAAATAGCCTGACATGCTGTTGCATTTGCTGCAATATACTTAGCTTCTGCTATAGAGAGTGAAACAATGGGCTTCTTCTTGGATGCCCATGATATCATGCCTGAACTCATGTGAAATACATAGCCAGATGTGCTCTTCCGATCATCTACACTTCCTGCCTAATCACTATCCATAAAACTAGCTAGCATAAACTCATTAGAAACATCATACAAAATGCCATAGCCTATTGTGCTGTTGACATACCTTAGGATCCTCTTTCCTGCTTGCCAATGTGTGTCCTTAGGCTTCTCCCTGAACCTAGAAATCAGGCTTACAACATACATCAAATCAGGCCTAGTTGTTGTCAAGTACATGAGGCTTCCAACCATGCTCTTGTAGAGGGTTGGGTTTACTTCCTTGCTGTTGTCCTCTTTACTCAACTTCAGACCTGTGGTTGTTGGTGTAGGGGCAGGTTTACTGTTCTCCATTTTGAATCTCTTCACTATCTGTTTGGCATAGTTAGTTTGCAAAATAAATATGCCATGCTCTGTTTGCTTGACCTCAATGCCAAGAAAAAACTTCAGCAGACCTAAGTCTGTCATCTCAAACTCATTCTTCATTGCCTCTTTGAAATCAGCAATAAAAAGATCACTATTTCCAGTAAAATTCAGATCATCTACATACAAAACAGCAATCAAAATTTTACCTTCAGCTACTTTGATGTAGAGAGTGGGCTCACTGCAGCTTTTGCCAAAGCCATTGCTCACTAAATATGAGTCAATCCTACTGTACCATGCCCTAGGTGCTTGTTTCAGCCCATAAAGGGCTTTTCGGAGCCTATATACTTTGTCCTCTTGCCCTGGGACTTCATAGCCAGGTGGCTGCTCCACATACACTTCCTCTTTCAGCACTCCGTTCAAGAAGGCTGACTTTACATCCATCTAAAACACCTTCCACTTGTGTTGGGCTGTAATTGCTATGACTACCCGAACTGTTTCTAGCCTTGCAACTGGTGCATAGGTCTCATCATATCTCTTCCAGGTTATTGTTTGTACCCTTTGACAACAAGCCTTGCCTTATGTCTTTCAATCTTTCCTTCAGCAGTAGACTTGGTCTTATAGACCCACTTAACTCCAATCACTTATTTACCCTTGGGTAAATCAGTTAGCTGCCATGTGTCATTCCTCTCTATGGCATCTAATTCTTCATCCATGACCTCACACCATTTCTCTTCTTTCACTGCTTCTTCAAAGTAGATTGGATCACTAGATGAAAACAATGCAAAATTCAAATCTTCATCATCATCAGCATACCTTGTGTTGTCATAAATCTCCTTCACACTCTTTGTCGTCCGTGGAATCAATGATGTGAGTGTGGGGTCTGAATTACCTCTGGAGCTGCTACTGTGACGACCTCCGAAGCTACTGCTGTGACCTTCGGAGCTGCTATTCTCCAGAGTTGCAGACCTCCGGAGCTGCTGATCTCCAGAGCTGCAATGTTGCTGTCTATCTCCGGAGCTGCAGTGCTGAGCATCTCTAGAGCTGCTATTTTCCAAAGCTCTACAGTAGTTTCTCCCTAAGTTGCTGCTCTCCGTAGCTCCTTCAGAGTTGCTGTCCTCTGGAGCTTCTTCATCTTCAAGGGGTATTGTGACTAAAATACCTGTGGTGCTGTCCACCGTTCTATCCCATGCTTCATTCTCAATGAACTCAACATCCCTGCTGATCACAAGCTTTTTGGTGATGGGATTATACAGTCTATAGGCTTGTGATTCTTCACTATAGCCTGTGAAGATACATTTCTCACCTCTATCATCAAATTTTTGCCTCTTCTCTTTAGGCACGAATGCGTATGCCACACATCCGAAGATTCTTAGGTGCTCAACACTCCATTTGTTGTTTGTCCACGCCTCTTGTGGAATCCTATCACGAATGGCCTTTGTAGGACACCTGTTCAATAGGTAGACCGCTGTTGCTATAGCCTCACCCCAATAATCATTTGATAGTCCCTTTGCCTTCAGCATGCTTGCTGCCATCTCTGTGATGGTTCTGTTTTTCCTTTCAGCAACTCCATTTTACTGTGGAGTATACCTAGTTGTGAACTGTTTATGAATGCCTTCATACCTGCAGAAATTCAGAAATTGTTTGGAGATATACTCTCCCCCTCTATTTGTTCTTAGGGCCTTGATATGTCGGCCACTTTGTTTTTTAGCCGATGCCTTAAACTCCTTAAATTTCTCAAAGGCCTCTGATTTGTTTTTCAAGAAATAAATCCAAATTTTTCTGCTGAAATCATCTATGAAGGTCATGAAGTATACATTCCCACCTAATGTGGGAGTTTTCATAGAGCCACATAAATCTGAATGCACCAACTCCAATGGTGCTCTTGCCCTTCTAGAATACCCTGATTGAAAGGGTTGTCTATGCTGCTTTCCTAAAATGTAGGCTTCACATTTTCCATTGGGCTCTACTATGTTCGGTAGCCCTCTAACCATGCCTTTCCTGGACAATAAACTCAAACCAGAAAAGCTTAAGTGCCCATACCTAAAATGCAATAGTTTGGATGGGTCTTTGATGACTGTCATGAAGGCTGTTTGTTGTCCCACTGCTGTGAGCGCCAGAGATAGTGCAGGAAACTGCGCTAGAGATAGCACCGGAGTTAGTGTCGAAGATGGCGTCAGAGTTAGTGACAGGGGAAACATTCTATTTCTTGTCATCTGCACTGCTGCAATGACCTTCTTACTGCCTCCTCTATAAAATATTTTACACCCTCCATTTTCCATCAGGATTCTATAACCATTTTGGACCATCTGTCTAATTCTCAGTAGGTTATGTTTTATGCCTAGGGCATAATATACATCTTGGATCTGCATTTTCTCACCTTGCTTGCTAAGGACTGTGATGATTCCTCTTCCTATGACAGGAACCTTTTGACTGTTCCCCATCATGATTTTAGACTTGACATTTATGTCAATGGAGGCAAACAAGTTTTCATTACCACTCATGTGGTTGCTACACCCGCTGTCCAAATACCAGACTTCAGGGCTGCTCTTCTCAGCAAGGTTGCACACAATAAATACCTTGGATTGATTTTTATTTTCAGCCCTATTCTCATTTGCTACATTAGTATTTTGACCTCCATGGTCACGTTGTTTCTTCCTACACTTACTAGCATAATGACCAAACTTATGATAGTAATAGCATTGAACATTGTTTTTGTCATACCTCTGATTAGAACTGTTGTTCTTCTTCCTTTCTTGATAGCTTGGCTGTGAGGTGCTTGCCTCTTCTTGGCTATTTGAAACTCCTCTTCCGGAGTTGCTTCTTCCTCTACCTCTTTGACTTCTACCTCTGTTGTTTCTTCCTCTTCCCCTACCTCTTGCATTGGTTTGAGCCTTGAAGGCTTGCTCAAGGGAAGGAGTAGATCTATTCAACCATTGTTCATGGCTTTGTAGAGAGCCCATCAACTCATCCACTATCATCTTGGACAGATCCTTTATCTCTTCTATGGTTATGACTATAGGGTCAAATCTAGAAGGTAGACTCCTTAGGATTTTCTCAACAATCCTTTGATCATCCATGGTTTCTGTTGGTTTTTTCCCAGACTGGATGCTTATTCCCAGATTTCCCTACAAGGTAGCCATCAGTGATCAACAGGATCTCTGGGCCAGGGGCCAACAGTGTAGGAGATAGACTCTATATTTTATCTCCTCTTCTTCTTCAGGCTCTGCAAAACCTAGGGGGGTATTCCCTACTCAACATCCATGAGGATATGCATACAAAGGCTGGGATGCTGACAGAAAGCAGATAAGTCCTCCTGTAAGTAGACCAAAACTGAAAGATAAGAGCAAAGGGGCTAGCTTTGGGCCTATTTGCAGTTGTAGACAGAGGACTGAGGATCCTAAAGCTAATTCTAATGCCCTAATGGTTGTTTTAGATTTTGATTTTGATTTTAAGTTTGGATGCAAAGCTGGACATGGTTGTAACACAAACACAAAGCAAGATTGGTGCCTATCCAGGGCCCGGAGTCAGTAGACATACACCTGTGAATGATCAGCATGAACAGCTAAAACTAGATTTCAGGGGGATATATATGATACCTGCCTTACAGATATCTCCCAATACAGAGTGTTAAGTTATCTCTACTTATGGCATCCCTACTGCAGTATACCCTTCCCAATGTTTAACCTGAAAACAGTTTAATCTACCCCTTGAGCAGAAGTTAAAAGATCAGACATTCAACATAGGAATTCTATGCTCTAGAATCCAAACATTACCCTAATATCCAGATTCAGAAGAAGAATACATGCAATACTGGAGACAGAATTAACAAAACACATGCTAAGATAGCATTTCTCATATAAGATCAATCATGAAATCAGTGGGTTCATGCCAAAAACATACAACAAGAGATACATAAACTCACAGGTTAAGCTGTACAGAGTAACCAGATCAGCTTGTTTTGAATTACAGAGCCAAAAATCTTCAACTTTCAACCACAAATGAGTAACACTTCCTGCTTATAACAGCCAGGTAGTGTACCACAGCAATTAATTACATGGTTGACCAAAAATCCTGCCAGATACACAGTATCAGCAAAATGGCGCTCAACGCATTACCAGATTGGCGCCCAAACATAAATGCAGCAGGTAGGGGAGGAGACAGGAAGATATCTCGAGCCCTGCGCCACTGTTCGTCGATGTACACCTTCAATCGGGTACCAGATCCGCCCATACCTCTGCAACCTTCGCCATTAATGGCGCACCAACCCGCGGCCTCGGGAAAACGTCAATTCTGCATCGCAACCATTTCCCGCCGAGATTCATCATCATGATATTTGAAAATATGCAGGATATCAATTATCCCACATGCACCCCGCGGCGACCTTTTCAACACTTTATATACTAGGCCACGAGCATATATAATGTCGGTGCTTTTGCTCCTGACGACACTAGTATAAGACTTCATCATCATCCTCCAACAGCATGATATCTTGTCGCTTGAAATATCACCCTGACGTCAGCATCATCTCGCAATATAACATGCATGATAATCGCCTTCATCGGCACAACCTGATCCATCGGAGGAACATCCTCCTGCTGAGCCTATACCAAAAGTCTGGCTGACGAACATCCTGATGACGTCATCATCATATCCTGCTGACGTCATCATCATATCTGCCTACTGCGCACCTCCTCATATCCGGATGACGTCATCATCATGTTTGCAAATATCGGGGGATCTCCACAAGATGATCTGTGTTAGAAATATGACCCCCCCGGACCTTGATGACGTCATCATCATATCGACATCAGGATGATATTCGGAAGATAACCGGATATTTGGAAATATCATCCTGATGCACAAATATCATGTTGCACTGTAGCTCCACTATAAGATCAGGGTGATAAATGAATATGTCAGATATATGAAAAGATCACCCCCACTAGATAATGCACGAAGCCGACAGGCGGATATCTCCCTAATATCAGCATCATCATGACGCTGGAACAAACATACATCTGGGTGATATTCAAAAATGAAAATATCACCCCCTCCTTCAGAAATATCATGATGCAGATAGGCAGAGAAATAGATATCACCCTGACATAAGAATGTCAGCATCATCAGGATGATAAAACAACGAACATGAAGTGATACAACAACATCAGGATGATATTGACTAAGATCATCTTGACGTTCAAAATATGATGACCCCAGTGAATATCGGGTCACACTTAGAACTCTTCAACAACATCATCAGGATGATCATAACCAAGATCACCCGATGATAAAAATATCACCCTGGCGAAATATCATGAAGGCAGAAAATATGATGACCCTCGCAAGCAACACGGCGATAACTGGAAATATGATGATGATGATGACGACCCTTAAGAAAAAACAAGTCAGGTCGAACAACTCAGAGAATAACCCCTTCAGAAGATCGGGGTGACATCATCATCATAAAAGGGCAAGGTGATAATTGGAAGATCACCGGATACTTGAAAGATCACCCCCGCAAGCAAATCAAGGCACACGGTAGCTCATCAGCAGGATCAGGATGATATCCAAACATCACCCGATATTGAAATATGATGATCCTGATGAAAAACAAGTCGACAGAAAACATGATGATGCTGACCTTCATCGAAGCAAACATGATGATGATGACCTCCTCCTCAAAGAAAATATGATGCTGCAGCTGAAAAATGCTGAGGAGGTCCAACACTTAGAACATTTTTTGGATACTTAGGGAAAGTGCCTGCATGAAAATTGCTCAAAAAACTGCCAGTCAATTCAGGCACTAACACTGGCTCTGTCTGGGGACGTGCAGGTGCAAGACTGCAGCGAGAACCCCAGATCTCTGGGATGCAGACCAGTCCCTTATCCATTGGGCACAGAGTCAAATACTGCTCCGACCTACATCACCAAACACACTTGATGGCCTAAGGCCACCAAGAAAAGAAAAACATGTATCTCCCTTTGTCAAATATCTTGTTTTCATCTGCATGCACTGGGTCAAGCCTGGAGATACTGTCAGGATCCACCCACAAACAAACCTTGTCATCTGCATATTCAACCCTCTGATTTGGCTTGTCATTATCAAACCTGTGCAGATAACCTTCAGCATCATGTGACATGTGGGTGCAGAATATATCAGGCAATGCATACTCAAATGGTATAGAACACAGGTTATCATCTGTATCATCATCATGCATTGCAACATGATCTCCTAGCTGGACTGCAAATAGGAAACACTCAGAGTCCACCACACAACTAGGAAGATCAGGGCTCATTGTATTATATGCTGGCACATCAAAAGAAAAGCTTTCAAAATCACAATTGTGCACATCATGTACACAACAATCAGCAGCACCAGGCTGGAAAAGATCAGGCTCTGGCATCTCTTTCAAATCAGGCACATTTCCACAGTCACTTACCTGATGTATGTTGTTTCCTCTTTCATCAGGATGAGAAACAGAATCCAAGCCAAAAATAATGTCTAGATCCTCACCATACTCAGACAGATCCTCATCACCATATGTGTCATAAATGGGTGACCCAGGTGCATCAGTTTCATCATAGTATGCCATTTGTTCATGGGCAGCAGAGCACACATCTTCATCACCAATAGATTCACTTTGTGGAGGAGTATCAGCCTGTGTGTCATAAGCAAAACAACCATCAAATGAAAAACAATCATGCTCTGAACTAGCACTTATTTCAATTTCTGACTGCTCTTCATGATCTCCATGTGTTTGAAAGGTAGGCAATGGGTCACACATAGGACTGCTTCTCTGTTTGCTTATATCTTCTCTGTCTTGAGTACAATACTCACAATTGTCTCCACAGGTCCATTCCAAAAATTGCTCATTGCTGTCCACAACCTCGTTATTGTTTTCATGGTCAGCTGCCTCATCATTGCAATGGGAATCCTCATTAGTCCTTTCACTGGCATCCTCAACTGGTGAACAATCCAGTTGAGCAGTATTGTTAGCATTATGTTCAAACACAGCAGTCTCAACCTCTATGCTTTTATTTTCATTTTTATCTGCACATGATGCCATAATCATTTGGTCATTTGCAGCTTCATAACCATTTCTCACACCAAGGCCTGGGGACAGGGGTTTCAGCAGGTACACATTTCTATTTTTTTTATCTTTTCTATGAACCTGTATGCCATCTGCATACTTGTCACCTTGAAATCCCTCAATATTGCACTAAAGCCCTCCTCAAAAGCTTCAAAGAATATGCCAACACAGGCTGAAATATCAGGTCTGAAGACTTCTGGGATCTGTGAAAGGGCTATTGCAAACCTATGACTGAAATCAACACATGGCTCTTCATCTTGTTTTCTGATTCTCATCAATTCTGCAACAAGGTCAGCCGGTTCTTTTGCAAATTCTTCCTTGAAACAGTCAGCAAGCTCATCCCAACAGGAAAAAGATTTCTTTGGAAAGCTCAAATACCAGTCTTTTGCTTTTGCATCAAAGGACCTAACAAAAAACCTCATCCACATATCCTCATCTCTGAATGAATATTTTCCCATAAAACTGTGAAAATTTTGGATATGTGCATTCCCATCACATACATTGTGACCACTAAATCTAGGCATCTGACAGTATATCCTAGCAGGCATAGTTTCTACTTTATAATCCACCCATGACAAATCCAGTTGGTCATACAAAGGATCAAAAGGGCTGACAGGAGGTTTAGCTTTCTGACTGGCAGACACAACAGGGTTACTGCTTTTTAACTGGGCCTGCTCAGCCTCTAAGAATATGAACCTATTTCTTATCTCTTTTATTCTTTTATCCAACATTTCACCACTGAGTATGGGATAATTCATACTTGGATTCATAAAAATCTTACTCTTAGACATCCTTTGTCTGTCTAAGACCTAAGGCTTCCCCTGGCATCCAACCTATGCAGTAAAACAGCAAATAAAGGGGAAGTAACAAGGTACCTTTTCTCATACAGATGCAGAAATATGTACATCTTTCAACCAATAACATACATCTATCTTTCATGTGCATTTAGATCTTTTTTGCAGAGTCGCCACCTCTCCAGAGAGGACAAAATTTTCAATAGCTGAAAGCTCATCAAATATGTTTCTGAGTTCATTCCACCAGCAGAGCAAAACTTCACCAGAGACTGCAGGATATCACTTTACATCAACATCCCCAGCGGAGTCGCCAATTTCTGTTGGTTTTTTCCCAGACTGGATGCTTATTCCCAGATTTCCCTACAAGGTAGCCATCAGTGATCAACAGGATCTCTGGGCCAGGGGCCAACAGTGTAGGAGATAGACTCTATATTTTATCTCCTCTTCTTCTTCAGGCTCTGCAAAACCTAGGGGGGTATTCCCTACTCAACATCCATGAGGATATGCATACAAAGGCTGGGATGCTGACAGAAAGCAGATAAGTCCTCCTGTAAGTAGACCAAAACTGAAAGATAAGAGCAAAGGGGCTAGCTTTGGGCCTATTTGCAGTTGTAGACAGAGGACTGAGGATCCTAAAGCTAATTCTAATGCCCTAATGGTTGTTTTAGATTTTGATTTGGATTTTAAGTTTGGATGCAAAGCTGGACATGGTTGTAACACAAACACAAAGCAAGATTGGTGCCTATCCAGGGCCCGGAGTCAGTAGACATACACCTGTGAATGATCAGCATGAACAGCTAAAACTGGATTTCAGGGGGATATATATGATACCTGCCTTACAGATATCTCCCAATACAGAGTGTTAAGTTATCTCTACTTATGGCATCCCTACTGCAGTATACCCTTCCCAATGTTTAACCTAAAAACAGTTTAATCTACCCCTTGAGCAGAAGCTAAAAGATCAGACATTCAACATAGGAATTCTATGCTCTAGAATCCAAACATTACCCTAATATCCAGATTCAGAAGAAGAATACATGCAATACTGGAGACAGAATTAACAAAACACATGCTAAGATAGCATTTCTCATATAAGATCAATCATGAAATCAGTGGGTTCATGCCAAAAACATACAACAAGAGATACATAAACTCACAGGTTAAGTTGTACAGAGCAACCAGATCAGCTTGTTTTGAATTACAGAGCCAAAAATCTTCAACTTTCAACCACAAATGAGTAACACTTCCTGCTTATAACAGCCAGGTAGTGTACCACAGCAATTAATTACATGGTTGACCAAAAATCCCGCCAGATACACAGTATCAGCAAAATGGCGCTCAACGCATTACCAGATTGGCACCCAAACATGAATGCAATAGGTAGGGGAGGAGACAGGAAGATATCTCGAGCCCTGCGCCACTGTCCGTCGATGTACACCTTCAATCGGGTACCAGATCCGCCCATACCTCTGCAACCTTCGCCATTAATGGCGCACCAACCCGCGGCCTCGGGAAAACGTCAATTCTGCATCGCAACCATTTCCCACCGAGATTCATCATCATGATATTTGAAAATATGCAGGATATCAATTATCCCACATGCACCCCGCGGCGACCTTTTCAACACTTTATATACTAGGCCACGAGCATATATAATGTCGGTGCTTTTGCTCCTGACGACACTAGTATAAGACTTCATCATCATCCTCCAACAGCATGATATCCTGTCGCTTGAAATATCACCCTGATGTCAGCATCATCTCGCAATATAACCTGCATGATAATCGCCTTCATCGGCACAACCTGATCCATCGGAGGAACATCCTCCTGCTGAGCCTATACCAAAAGTCTGGCCGACGAACATCCTGATGACATCATCATCATATCCTGCTGACGTCATCATCATATCTGCCTACTGCGCACCTCCTCATATCCGGATGATGTCATCATCATGTTTGCAAATATCGGGGGATCTCCACAAGATGATCTGTGTTAGAAATATGACCCCCCCGGACCTTGATGACGTCATCATCATATCGACATCAGGATGATATTCGGAAGATAACCGGATATTTGGAAATATCATGTTGCACTGTAGCTCCACTATAAGATCGGGGTGATAAATGAATATGCCAGATATATGAAAAGATCACCCCCACTAGATAATGCACGAAGCCGACAGGCGGATATCTCCCTGATATCAGCATCATCATGACGCTGGAACAAACATACATCCGGGTGATATTCAAAAATGAAAATATCACCCCCTCCTTCGGAAATATCATGATACAGATAGGCAGCGAAATAGATATCACCCTGACATAAGAATGATGTCAGCATCATCAGGATGATAAAACAACGAACATGAAGTGATACAACAACATCAGGATGATATTGACTAAGATCATCCTGACGTTCAAAATATGATGACCCCAGTGAATATCGGGTCACACTTAGAACTCTTCAACAACATCATCAGGATGATCATAACCAAGATCACCCGATGATAAAAATATCACCCCGGCGAAATATCATGAAGGCAGAAAATATGATGACCCTCGCAAGCAACACGGCGATAACTGGAAATATGATGATGATGATGACGACCCTTAAGAAAAAACAAGTCAGGTCGAACAACTCAGAGAATAACCCCTTCAGAAGATCGGGGTGACATCATCATCATAAAAGGGCAAGGTGATAATTGGAAGATCACCGGATACTTGAAAGATCACCCCCGCAAGCAAATCAAGGCACACGGTAGCTCATCAGCAGGATCAGGATGATATCCAAACATCACCCGATATTGAAATATGATGCTCCTGATGAAAAACAAGTCGACAGAAAACATGATGATGCTGACCTTCATCGAAGCAAACATGATGATGATGACCTCCTCCTCAAAGAAAATATGATGCTGCAGCTGAAAAATGCTGAGGAGGTCGAACACTTAGAACATTTTTTGGATACTTAGGGAAAGTGCCTGCATGAAAATTGCTCAAAAAACTGCCAGTCAATTCAGGCACTAACAGTTTCTCCATTTATCCTTAGCTGATTCAGCATGGTAGAAACCCTGGTGTGAAGGTCTGAAATAGACTCACTCTCCTTCATCTGAAGGGTCTCAAAATCTCTTCTAAACAATTGGAGCTTGATTGACCTCACTTTGTCAGTACCCTTGTAGCTGTTTTGCAATATTTTCCATGCCTATTTAGAGTAGTTTGCTGCTGCAATGCGGAGGAAAATAGCCTCTGTCAAGGCTGCCTCAACCAAACTGAGGGCTTTTGCATCCTTCATTCTGGTTTCCTTCAACTGGTTTCTTTGAGCATTAGAAAGGGTTGCATAGGCTATTGGGTCTGTGAAGTTTGTGAACCCATTTGTGACCAAATCCCATAGGTCATTTGCAACCAGAATAGTCTTCATCTTCTTGGACCAGATGTCATAGTTCTGCCCATCAAAACTCAGTCGCTGCTGCCATCCTTTGCTGTCCCCACTTGCCATGCTTCTCAAATCTGAGAAGGCTGATGATGCCTAGACAAACTAGGGCTTAAATAAAACACCCACTAAAACTTGACTGCCCAAAAAAATAGGGCTCTGATACCACTTGTTGGTAGAAATAGGGGAAAATAGGGGAGGCAGAAAGATTAAATACCACGAAAAAACAAATGCTACAGCAAGATGAACAGATAGAACAAATATACATAGGAGACAACAATATTACTTTCTATATATTCCTTTAACTAGAAATACATTCAAAACTTCAACACTTTACAATGACAGAGCTGCTGCTCTGTTTTCTTACTCTGCCCCAATCTCTGGAGCTGCACATTGTATATCCGGAGCTGCCTATGCGAACTCTGTAGCTGCCTATGTATGTACCCTGTGCTGCTGCACAGCAAACCTTCTAGTTTCTCTGCTACTCTCCTTCTGCTATTCTCTACAAGAACATTCTCCTCTGCTGCTGCAGGATTCACTTCTTCTTTGTCTTCTGCTACTACAGGTTCATTCACTTACTCCACACCGTCAACTCTATCTTTCCCTCCTTTATGTTTCACCTTTCATGCCCAGCAAAATGGGTGCTCAAACTGATTAAATTTCAAATTCACCTACCGGAATTGAATGCGGCAAGCCAACGGTGCTGAGGAGGAGATGCAGGAGATCCCCAGGTCTGACGCGGGGCAGGGAGCAATAAATGTCTGACGGAAGATTAATTCTTCCAACAATATCACCCCCAAATACCAATTTAGAACTAATTTACTTATTTAGTACGTGACTATTTGAGTTTGTGTAACTGATGCTTGGTTGTTGAAAATCTTGTAGTAAATGCTTTGTTTGTGAGGTTTTCTTGGTAATGCGTAGTTTCTTGGCATAACGTATAAGCTTATTCAATATAAAAATTTATTAATCTAAAAATATGTATTGAGGTGTTCTTGTTCATATAAAGGATTAATTTGAAGTAAGTGCATGCATGTTTTCTTTGGAAAGAATAAATTGATGGATGTATATACGCTTTTTGCATAAGTCTCAATCTATATTACCATATGATCTTCATGTATATCGTATATTATCAGCTTATAATGTTTAGTACTGTATGTCTCATGTAATGAATGAGAAAGTTAGTTTTCCTATTGATGTGTTGTGTGTATCTTTAATACAATATGTATAGTGTGTGAGTGTGACTAATGTTCTTGTATGATGAACTATGCTTCTGTGAAGTTGTCATGCTACGGACAAGATTGTCTCCCAATTAGATAGGTTAGAGTTTATTTTATCACCATAGTTTGGTCATGACACTAGTAAAGATATGAGGAAGCCTTAAGATTATGCATAGTATGAAGATTGAAGGAGTGGTGAGTAAACCTTGATAATTTTGTATTGTAGGAGAAGGTAAACCGTAAACTTCTTTTGTCTCCAAAAATGGAATTGAATGTGAATGTGTATCTAGAAGTTTTGATTTGTTTGAAAATATCTTATGGATTGAAAGATTAAGTCCCAAACTACGAAGTCTTTATGCTATGTGTACGAAGGCAAGGCCATCATGAACCCCCGAGACATTAGGTCAGCCCCTTAGGGCCTTAGGCTTGTCATTTTATGCAAGTTGAAATTTGCTTTGTGTATCTAGAAACTATGTAGAACTAATGTTTACATTTAGTGTGCAGATTTAGACATGATAACTATGTTGAATACCAGAGCTAAGAGAGTATTATCCACCTTGCGAAAGGATGAACTTAATACATTTAATTTAATTTTGTATATTTGTATATGAAACATTTGTAGCTTGTAATTTATTTACAAATAATTTTGATGCTATTAATTCTAGTTTTCAATTTTTAATATTATATCTTTATTATTTCTGAATAATTGAGTAAATTATTGTTATTAATTGTTGAATTTCTGAGTGGGCATTACAGTATTCAATCTAGCAGGCCCGACTCTCACAGGAAGAGAAATTACACCCTTTGAGGAGTGTTCTGCATCATCGTAAGCCTTGATCTCAATTCTTTTGGAGGGATCCACACAAGCTTTAGAGTATCCCAATATCATGACTAGCTTCAAAGGGCATATGTTTAATCTGTCTCCACCATCTACCAAGAATCATTTAATCTTATGCTTGTTAATGAAGACCTTGAGGTATAATGGATTGGTGTGATTAGGTCTATTTGAGGGTAAGTCATTTTTAATGAATGTGACATGATTGGTTGTAGCCAAATATCCTACCATGGCTTGAAATTGGTTGACATTTAGGTTGGTAGGGACAAATGATTCAAGGAGAGCTTTATCTAAGATGGCCTTATATTCCAGAGATAGGTGAAGCAATTCAAAGATAGATATATGTGCCAGATTTTTCTTTAGATGGTCCAAAAGGTTATATTGGGGTGAAAGCTACGGGTCGGATGTAGAACCTTGTAAGGTTAGCTTTGCTCTTCAAGTGGTGATGACACATTCGGGTTGAGACTTGATGGTTATCATGGAAACATTGCTTTCACATGCACAAATGTTGTTGACAGTGTACTCGTAGGCAACATGGTTATAGCTTGGTTGTTCATTTATCTTAGTGCTTGAAGTAGAGGCTTTTCCTGATCCATGATCCTTTAAGGGATTCGTAAAGATAGTGTGGTCAGTATTGGAAGTCCCTTGTGGATTGTCTAGGGTTATATCTCCTCACTCAATAAGGTCTCAGATAGTATTTTTCAATTTATAGCAATTTGAGGTTTTATGTCCTTTTATGTGGTGATATTCACATAATTCATTATCATTCCATGGAGAAGGTTTAAAGGTGGGGTCATATTGTTTTACCTTCGGTAGTTGAATCAAGTGGGCTTGTAGCAACTTCTTCAAGATGGACTCGATGGGTTCCGGCAAGGGTGTGTAATTTCATTGTGTAAGATTAGTCCTAGGCGGAGCCTATCTTTGATTCTTTTGAATAGCATTCATCATTTGTAGTGGTGGTGGTGCCTTGAGTGTAAGGATGGGTTTGGCTTTGTTTGTGGCTTTGGCATCCACAACCCCATTGTTTGTGACATTTTTATTCCTAGACTAGAATTTACTCTTATCGTAGGAAGGGTTTGTGTTGTTTTGATTTTTGTTGAAGATCTTGATTGTGCCCTTAGTGATTAGGGCTTTCTCAATGGTAGTTCCTTTCTCAACAACCTCACCAAAGGTGGTGCAATAATGTATTTCCAATTAATGCATAATTTATGCATTTAAGTTCCCAACAAAGATTGGAACTAGCTGATTTTCTGGTGTGGCATGGGCATTTACTAGCTAGACTTCTCCATCTTTGAAAGAAAGAGAGGAGGGTCTCTCCATCATCAAGTGTTTTGTATGACATAGGGTGGTGACATTTATGTCCATTTTGATGTTATATGAGAAGTGAGCTATGAACTTATCGGCTAGTTCAGTCCATGTTTTTACTCCCGGCGGAAGGTGTGCAAACCACTCGAGTGCTTGACTGTGAGGCTCCGTGGAAATAGCCTCATTAGGTATGTATGATCAAAAGAAAGCTCTAGGAATGCAGTGTCGAATTATCTCACATGTTCAATGGGACTATCTTTTCCTTTGTACATGTTGAAATTGGGTATGGTAAAGTTGGGTGGAAAAGGAGGCATGTAAATACTCCTATCGAAAGGTACGGGCACAAGTCTTCCATGGAGTATGCTTTTTTGGTTCCCAAAACTTTCATATTAGAGAATTGTTGTTTCAATGAATGCATCTCATGTTCTAGGACTTCTAAGGTAGACAATGATGTGTTTGTGGCATTTGCAATCGCGTTGTGATAGGGATTTCCTATGCTTGTGAGGGGAGGGGTTTGTGATCCCATGTTGGCAACAAGTGGATTGACGTTTGTGTAAGGATGACCATGTGAGGAAATGATGTTTAGATTTTGGACATTAGGTATGTAGGTGGTGTTTGGGTCAATGTATTGGAAATGGGGTGGAACACTTGTAGTGTTTCAGTTTTGGATGGTATTGGAATTTGTTTGGAAGAGGACACTTGGATCTACTTGTTGTTGCAAGGGATTCAAATGTACATAGGATGATCCAACCCCTTGATTAGGCATGTTGCTATTTTAGCCTAGAGGATCTACACTTGGAATGGTTGTGTTGTTATGTGGTTGGGACACAAAGTTTATATTTGTGTTTGATGTGGCATTTGTCCCTTGAGTTTGGGTATGTGAGGTCACAATGTGTATCTTTTTAGTTCTTTTGGATCCTTGTTCATTCGTGTTAAGACCTAAGGTGTTTGCATTCATTGAAGCAAAAGGATTCTCCACATTCATGGGTTGGGACATAGTGTTCATGTTGTTAGCTCCAAAAGGAGGGGGTATGTTGACCATTATAGTCTCATGTGATGTTTCCCCAAAGGGTATATTGACATGTTCTTGCATAGGGCCCAAATGACTAGTTGAAGAAGTTGCATGGTCATGACCTTGTGTGGCATTGTTAGAGGGGGTGCCTATGATCATATTTATGTCTATACCCATAGGAAGTTTAGTACCATTTTGCAAGAGTCTCATAAGATACATTTGAGGATTGGCTGCTATCATTTTGTCTAAAATTTGCAAGAGACTTGGGTCTTCGGATGCTTTCTCTATCTCTTGTTGGGTAACCCCTTGTTCTGTTTCATGCAAGGTATAATTCTCAAAGGGGTTTTCCATATGAGAGTTGGATTCAGGGATATCGTTATAGGAAGATCCAAAATTCATTGTGTCTATGTGATCACTATAGGGATGACTAAAGGAATCTACTCCCTTTCTCTTCTTTTGCAACCATGTCTCTACCATATAAGACTTGCTAGATGTGGGCAATGGGTATGACCTAAGGATGATAATGCAAAGTGCACTATACTATATTTTTGGTATTTTTGGGATACGATTTGTTAAATGCAACTAAGGAAGATAATATGAGGTGACTATGCCCTATGTTATGTTTTGGTGTTTTGGGGAAATATAGGGATGCAACCAAGGTTGGTAATACACTATGCAAATGAAATATGGGGATGGCAAATGCAACTAAGATTGATGACACAAAGTGAGAATATACTATGCCAATATTTTGGGATGTAACTAAGACTAAGGTAATGAGTGAGACTAATGGGTGTCAATTTTGAGAAGTTTGATCCAAGAGGATACTAATGTGAAACTATGACCTTATCAAAGTACTAATTGGATTTATCAAGACCTTGAAATGACAATTTTGAAGGAAATGATGATTGAAGTGAGATCAAACTAGACTCATGAGACTCGTTGATTTGGAAAGATGGGCCTAAACTAGGCTTGTGAGTATTAGGCCCAAATTGTGATTGATCGTTTGAAAGAGATATCAAGGTCTTGTAATCCAAGTTCGTAACTATGATGTAGTCAAGTATTGACAATTTTTCCTATGTCTCAACCTCAAAGAAGACTGAACTTAAGATGAAAAGGGCTGATTTTGATAATCTAAGGTGAGCTAAACACAATAATTTGGAATGAACTAACTATAGGATGAAACCTAAACTTAAGGGAATGAAATGGAAGGCCGAACATAATATGCAAGTCTCAAGTATTTTGAAACAATTGCAGTCTGAGTCTGATAAGGAAGATAGGTACTCAAAGATCAACCTATGATTGTGGTGTATTATCTAATTGTAGCCTAAAATTATATTTCTATGTCTATTTGGGTAATTTGTTTGAAGGATCAGAAAACACAGAAAACACTCAGCATTCAATTTGGTTGTATTTGTGCTCTTGACTCTTAGTAGGTTGGTATTTTGCAAGATTTCTACCATAAAGCTCACTTAGCCATGGCTTACAAACAACTAAGCATATACAACCTAATTAGTAGTAAAGGATGTTTGCCAAAGTAGGATTACCTCACATCTTGGGTGATTTTAAATAGAGCAATTGGAATGGGTAACTAGAGTATGACAAGATCTTGGACCATCTTGACACCTCTCGACTTGAAAGGACAAGGCCCAATCAAAGAATCATTCTACGTGGTAAGTAACTTTAGGATACGATCCGCATTCCTTGTACCACAGTGATAAATGGCCAAAAAGGTATTAGGCTTCTACAACAATTGGTTCGTAGTGATAGGAACTCCTAAGAACACCACGACATAATAGCGATGGGAGATCAAAATCTTGAACCTGTGTCTAGAATCACCTGAGACCGCAAGGACCACCCCCTATGGCACAAGTGGATTGAGCTCACCTTTCAATTTTTGCCCCTTTATATAGCCCACTAGAGATACCTACTTGTGGTTGAACCCTGGGGTGAACTCCTAAGAAGGCCACCTACTAAAAAGAAAAAAGGAAAGCCTAGGTTTTGTCCTTTCTCATGCACCCAAGATTGTACGTGGCACGAGGGGAGAGGATACTCAAATAAAACTATGTTTCTATGTTCTCTTGTACCCAAGATCGTAGTAGAGGGAAAAACTCAAGACATCATGGTGTAGCTTTTTCTCAACCCCCAAGACCGCTTATAGTGTGGGAAAATTGGTACTCAAGGCAAACACAATGAGCTATTTCTTAATCCCAAAACTGGTATGCAAGGGAAGATGAACCATAGACAAGCACGCTTTCGATGATATATCCTAAACAAATGTGCTAGCGCACCAAACACGGAAAATACTCATTCGTTTTAAAGCACCAAATTTGAAATGTTTCTAAGTTAAGCACACAATGTTCATTTTAAGCACCAAATGAAGTGTTCTTATGTTAAAAAAATGCACACACACATAAAGGAAACCCTACAGCAAATGTATTAGTAGTTTTAAATAAGATTATTCTCTTAGCAAATGCCACAATACTACAAATCAGACATCAGTATCAGAAAAATCTCTATGTCCCACTATGCAAAACATAAAATAGAAAATGAAAGAATTTAAATACCCCCTGCGCAAACAAGTGTGTTATGATGAAAATGAGAAATATGATAAATATCTAATGAAAACAATTAGTTACAACAAAATGAACAACATCAATAGATCGTACATGAAATTCTATGTTGTTTGAAAAAAATTTGTCAAAATCTGATGAAATTTGTAAGAGATATGTGCATTTGAAGTTTAAAATGAAAGGTAATTTTGATTGAAAAAAACTTGCTGAAAATGACACAGTCACTTGAAAATTTCTTCGCCATAGTGAAGCTGGGCAAACTAGCTTCCTGATGCTGCTTGTCACATGCAGCGATTTGTAGGGCAGTGGTCAGATTAGGTGGTTTGGTTTAGCGGAGGCCCTCAGTCTCCCATATGACCGAGGTCTGGGTGGATTTAAAAAAGAAAAGGTAAATGGGGCTTGCTGGCCCCCTCCCCCCTGGTCACTAAGGTGACCATACCCTTACTAAGGTGTCTGTCGACTACGTTGACCGTGGATAAGACTGGTGGTTTGCGAAGCGACCGCTGAGGGATATGGTCTGAGGGAGGCAACTAGAAATGAAGGACAGAAGTCAGTCTAAGAGGAGCAGCAGTCAGTTGATTGGGAGGAGGTCGGCAGTGTATGTAGGGGAGGTGACCAAGCGACGACAACAGTGAGCAAAGTGGCGACTAGAGGTTGTTTGATAGTGAGAGCGAAGGAAAGTTAGTGTTTTCGACAAGATGTAGCTAAGGTTTTAGAAGCAATAGAATGGGGTTTCAGACAGTGGTAGAGGAATAAATTGCGACAGAGGTCAGGGAATTTGGTGGCGACTGGGTTAGCCTTGGGTGGTGACAAGGGTTCTACACAGTGGCTACCAGTCTGTGAGTAGTGACGACCACCAAAAAAAATATGCAAGAAACTTAACCTACCAACAAAAAGATTAAACCTACAATCTCAAAACTGTTAGCTAGAAGAATAACAACAACCCACAATGCACAGAGAGGTCCCTGCGTAGGTCGTATGAGTTCATACAGTACGGTCCTGTGACAGGGGCCGAAACTAAAAAAAATTCAAATTTTTTTCTGGTGATGAAATACTAAGTGTTATGTCATTTTCACCTGTGAGGCCTCCCAGATGCAACAACGAGGTTTGTTTTAGGCCAAGGAGCAACCTGCAAAATTCAAGTTCCCAAAATTGATAAATATTATTTGATTCACGTTAGGTTCACCAATGTAAGCTAGGGTAAAACATCTGAACATGTAAAATCCATCTCATGCAAGCCCTAACTCCTCAATGGAGTGCAAATAACCTAGAAACCAAACAAGCAAGCAACTAAACTAAATTCCTAAGCTACATGTGTCTTCCCTCCATTGTTTCTCTTTGACCTTGCTGTACTTTGTTTTCAAACTTGTAGACCTGCAATGTTCATGAGAAGCTCAAGTGGGAGTGATTAGAAAAATCAGAGAGAGAGTGCTCAAGCTCAGCTAGTAGGAACTCCAAAAATGAGGCTGTAGGAGTAGTTTTATAGAAAGCTAGGGCTAAATGGAGGGTTGAGATTGAATGTTGACTTTTAGTGAAATGAATGGTGAGGATTGAGTAGAGTTTCCCTCTCACAAGAGGACAAGAGGGAATTTTTAATTTGAAAATATGATGAGCTATAGGAATGTTCAAATTAAATACATTGGGCAATTTATTTAATTTATTTTAAAGGGAAGAATGAGTGGGAACCCTTAATTAAGTGTGATTTATTTAATTAAGGTAAGGGCTATAATTTAAACAAATATTTATTTATTTAAATTAATTGAGTAAAGGGGATATTGGAGCATGAATAAGTAAATAATTAAAAATTAATTATTTAATTATAGAGGAAAAATAGAGGAAATAGACAAATAATTAAATAAATAAAATTTATTTAATTATAGGTCAAAGATGGGAAATTGAATTAATTAAATAATTAGAAATTATTTAATTAATAGAAGAATGTGGAATTAGGAAGAGATTGGTGTGAAAATAGTGCTTGCAAGTTCAAGATATTTTTAAGTGTCTGCACAAACTTATATGTAGAGTATGAATTCTCCAAAAAGAATTAAGAAAACAAAAATGTAGGCATGTGAGGATGTGGGACTAGGAAGGAAGTAAGGAAAAATGCATAGATACACATGAGGTCCGTATTTCCACAAGGAGGCACAAATAAAGTTGAAGGCTTGAAAGAAAGTGTAAGATTGGAGGAAATAGGCAATTTGTGGGAAGTGCAAAGGTGCATGAAACTTTTTCAAGTATGAAAGAGAAAAGAAACATGGAGTAGACTTGCAGAGATGTAGGGGTGCAAAATCATAGGCAAAAGTACACACCAGGTTTGCATTTGTAAAGGAAGAAAAGATGTGGGAATACAAGGAATTAGGAGAAGTGTATATTTCCACACGGGGTTTGCAACTCCACAAGGAAAGAAAGAAAAGTGGGGAAGAGAAAAGAAGAAGGTAGGGAGGAATTTGCTGAAAAAACATCCTTGAGAGTTCTAAAACTCCACAAAGATACGAGAAAAGCATAAAAATCCCCTAAATTTGGAAACTTCACCATTTTGATGGACGTGAAAAACAACTTTAAGCATGACTTAGGCAAGACAACCCATTTATGAAATCTTTGATCAGTTATCAATAGTGGACATAGTAGGGCCAAATCCACAAAGGGAACAAAATACTTCGAGGATTTTACATTATTGGGGCAAGTCGTAATATTGGCTCTAGTTGTGGATGTGTGCCTTTTGTAGGAACAATGAGAATCTAGACACATCTCTAGGAATAAACTAAAATGTCAAAGGAAACAACAAAAATAACACAAAACAAGTAAAAAATAGGGCAAAATGCAAAATAAAGAAAGGAATAAAATATGTACATAGGCCATGAGAAAGCCCAAACTATCAAGAGAAGTAATGTTTGAGATGTTGACCATGGACCACCAACTCCATGATTTCTCCATATAGACCCTTGAGATAGAAAGTGCCTTGAAACTCAAAGTTCAAAGTTGTGTTACACTTTAGGCCAACTTATCAATGTAAATAGATTTAAGCATTTCCAACTGAAATTCAAATTTGGTGAAACATAGGTTCTAGATGGATTCATTCTAACTAAATTCTATTTAGGTCACAACTTTTCCAACTGGAAATGTCCACTAAATACATATGTAGCATCACTTTGGCCCCAATTTACCAAAAAATAAAATTATTTAAAAACTTGATGTTCTAACAACCCCTACTCACATATAAATAATCTTCTTTTTTAAATCTAAAAATACGCTTTTGTAGATCTATAAGTGTAGTTTGTAAAAAAAAAAAATTTAATATTTTAAATAGTGTTTATATTTTCTTTTTTATTTTTACTAAAAAATAAGTCATAAACACCAAAATATAATGTTAACTGTCCTCTGAAGAAAAATAGTAATGTTTATTATTTTTTAAAACATGACACACTAGAGGAGAGATTCCATGTCAAGATGATATAATTTATTTCCTATTTTAGATAAATAGTTAAGACAAAAAATTATGTCCCATTGAACATGTGTGTTTTCATTACACACAACTTCCAAGATTTATTTAAGAAATATATATTTATCGAAATGGTGAAAAAATTAATCCATGCACTAAAGTTTCAAGTTATAAATACCCCCAAAAAAATTAAGGAAAATAAAATAAATTTACTAGATAAAGAGCTATGTCTCACTTAACCTTATTTTTTAGCATTTTATCAGCAACTAAATTATTGTGTCAATTTTACAAAAAACTACGTTTAAATAAACTTTTATTTATTTTTTATAATGCAAAAAAAAATTAAAAATTAGATATTTATTAGTTTACATCATTTCAAAGTTCAAAACATGTACATCACTTTGTACTGATTCAAGTTAAAAAATTAGATTAGTGTTAACATTTTCTTTATAAAAATGTGACAATTTTGAACTTTCACATACTCATCTACAACTTGATAGGGTCCAACCCACAAGGCCTCAAATTTTCCATGCTTTCCCTTGTTTTTAGACCTTGCATTCCACATGACGATGATATCCCCCACCTAAAATTTCCTTTGAATTGCTCTGCTCTTTTATCAAATAGATACTTCATTCTTTGTTGTTTCAACAACAAAATTCATGTGCAACCCTTTTGGCTTCTTCAATTTCAATGAGTTCATGGATTCGATGTGAGATTGTGTCCTCTTCTTGCTTGTTTACCTCCTATAACAATTTGTAAACTAGCAACTCTAGGTTGATGGGTATTTGGCTTCAATTCTATAGATTAAATAAAAAGGACTTCTTTCAATTGACATTTTATATGTTATTATGTCAGTCCAAATAAAAATTTTAATCTTTTCATCCCATCTTTTCTTGTTTGAATCTAGAGTCCTTTTAATGATTTTCATTAGACATTTTTAACTAGATTCATCCTGACCATTTCCTTATGGATGATAAGGAGAAGAGTGTGTTAAAATAGTCCCATAGTTGGAGCCATGTTAGAAAGCTCATGAGATCTAAAACATGCTGCATTATCAACTATTATCCTTGCATGCACACCAATCTTTGTGACTATATTGGTCAACAAAGGGTCAATCACTACTTTGGATGTTACATTTCTAGTAGGGATTATTTCCACCCATTTGGTAAAGTAATAAGTGGATATAAGGATCCATTTATATCCATTAATTAACCTTTCAAGAATCTCTCTAATAAAATCAATGCCCCACTACTAAAACAAAGCCTCAAGGAGATGGATGTAAGGGAGGGCACCTACAAATTTCAACTTGTCAGAGAACTTATATTGGCAAGCATCACACTTCCTAACCAATTTCACCACATCCTTAAATAATGTTGGCCACCAATATCCTGCTCTGATTACCATGTGAGTAGTAGCCTTTTTCTTAAAATGTCCACCATGTACCCCTTGAGGACACTCATTAGTGACCTTGATAGACTACTCCTAGTCTAAGCATTTAAGTAGCAACCCATTAGGATTCATCCACATTAGTTCACCTCATATTAGCACATACTTTTGGGCTATTATCTTTAAGGTTATTTTCTAATAATCACTCAATCTTGGGGGATAACTCAAGTCTTCCAAATAGAAAATTGTCCTTACACCATGGATCATTCTTCAACAAACAAGGAAGATGTGCAAGATCAGAATTAACATCATTTACTTCAATTGCCTCCAAGTTTGCATCAACCATGAGCTTGACTAATCCTTGGCCTCTGATCAATTTACTTGTTTGCGTACTCTTAGATCTTATTGATCAATCTACATCTCTTTCCTAAAGCTTCTTAATGAGCAAAGATGTCTCTCACAACAATACAAGGCACATAAGACATGATATAAATTTTTTAGCACCTTTAACAAGAGCATATGCATGATTTTACATGAGAAAATAATGCAATTCAGCATTTTCTAATGACTTTCTAAAGAAGGCAATACGATGCTCATACTCATTAACATTTTTTGAAGTAAAATAGTAGCAATAGTGTGAAAGGAATGAAAACAAAATAGTTGGAAAGGTTGTGAATAATTAGGGTTTACCAATATTAGTGCTTGCTTTAGTGTATCTTTAATTCCAAGAAATAATAAGTTAATTCTTTATCCCAACTAGTTTATTGTCCCTTCTTTAGCATCTTGGAAATAGCCTTTGTCCTTTATAGAAAAGTTAGGAACAAATTGCCCAACAAAGTTGATCTACTCAAAGAAGGATTGTACTGCTTTAACTATATTGAGCTAAGGGATGATGGATATTTCTTTAACTCTTTTAGGTTCATTCCTCATCCCTTCTTTAGACACTATATGTCCAAGGAGCTTTCCGTCTTCCACACCAAATATACATTTTTTAGGATTTAAAGAAATCTCATATTCCAAGCATCATTGGAAGATCAACTCAAATATTTATAATGATCATTCCTATCCTTGGAGTAAGCAGTCAAATAATCTTAATAAACCACCATGATCTCATTTATCAAACCTACAAAGGCAACATATATTACCGTTTAGAAGGTGGCTCTTGCATTTTTGAGCCCAAAGGACATCCTCACATAAACAAAGGTACCCAAAAAATTGTAAATATTGTTTTATTTTTCTTAGACTCCTTGACCACAACCTAATTATATCTTGAGAAGTCATCCAACATTGACTTTAATTTTGAACCTATCACCCTTTGTAGCAAATGATGCATACTTAACAATGTGCAATTGTACTCGAGGGAGTTGATGTTCAAATTTCTAAATTCTACATAGAGACTTATGTCTCCATTTTTCTTTCTCACTAAGATAGGTTTAGACACCCACTTGAAATGTCTGACTGACTTTATTATTCCTTTGTCTTTCAACTTCACCAACTTTTTTTACATTTGAGGGACAAACATGGGGTTGATGGGCCTTTGTTTATGCCTAAATGGATTTGAATCAAGTTGCAAGGGAATAGTGTGTTGGAACAAGTCTTCCCTGTAAGATTTTAGCTCATCATATGGCCATGCAAAGAACTTCTTGAACTACCTCAGGTGTGCAATCAACGTTTGTTTCTCTACTAGTTTCAATCCCTTACCTATGTAGGACATCTTAGGAGTTGCATCAATACCCAAGTTAACACCTTCCACATCATCTTCATTGACTAACTTTCTCCTTGTCTTGTAGCAATCAACATTATCAAATATTCTCTTAAGTGCTACAAGACCTCTAGGAATGACATTAGTCTTAACCTGGATGATTTCATTCCCAAAGAGAGTTTCTTTCTCATTTTCAACTTCAACTATAGGATACCTATCATAAGCTAACTTTCAAACTCATCCATTTAGTTTAGGAACTTGTAGAGCTACATTTCATCATCAAATACTTTCTAGTTGTATAAATTATCAAGGATGCTTAGCCTACTAAGAACCTCCATTCTATACATGGAATGGGGTGATGTCAAAGTGACATCAGAATTTCAGGCCATGACATCAAGAGTTTTTCCCATAATGTTTTTAGTTATATCAAGCCATTGAATGCCAAAAGCATCAAACATTTCTATGGTGTCCTATACTACATTTCTATACATCCTTAACCTTTTGTCTTTAGCTATGTATGAACCTCTTATTTGAGACACAACCAACTCAAAATCACTTGCACACTTCAACATCGTAATCCATGCCTAGAAGCAATGTTCAAATTGAGGACCAAGGCCCCATACTCTACCACATTGTTAGTGCAATCAAAATTCAATCTAAAAGTAAATATAGAACTTATGTTGTCAGGAGGCACACGAATAATACCTACACCATTTCCTTTCCTAGAGCATATATTGTCAAAATACATATTCCACATAACATTACATCCAAAACAAGGAGGTTGTGGGTAAGAAGTAGGATTAACATGGTTGCCAACATCATCATCATAGTACCCATTAATACTATTAGGTTCACCCTCTTTATAAACACCTCATTTTTAACTTCTTCATGGTCTTCAACAATATGCAACATTTTATTTTCTTTATACAATCTGACCTCCTTTCCATGTAGTGGTATAGTATCATACAACAAGTCTATCTGAATGTTACCACCCATTGAAGCAACTACCCACTTTATTGATAACAACATACCCCCACCTAGTAGGATAATGAACAATGATTATGTCCATTATGAATTACTTAGGTATGCAACAAGCTACAATTCTGCACCATTAAAAATTCCAATGAAGTTAACCTTCCTGGAATCTATTGCATAACACTTTCCATAAGAATTCGAAACCTTCAAGCCTAATTGATTCATAATCTCAAGTGTGAAAGGAAGCAAGGCATGCAGAAATAGCTTCCTACACTGATTTAATGAGGAAAGTTATGTAAATTTTAATCTTTACCAGTTACAGGTTATTAGATGCACATTAACAAAAAGATAATAACACATCAAAAACAAGTACAATGCTCACAACACAATATATACATGGGGAAAACCCTTTCAGATGAAAAATCCCACACTCCAAAACCTACACAATGTATTATCAAATCAAAAGATGATTACAACACACTTGCAATGCAAGTTATTTCAGGAGTACACAATGTCAATTCTCATTCACATCCCATGACCTTTCACATTCTCTAGTTGCTTATTTATCAAGCCTCTTTGGTGGTTATCCAATGTCAATTTTTCCATGTCAACCAATAACAAACTAACTGCCGACGCATTTATTAAATTTAGGGTGGTTATCCAATGTCAATTTTTCCATGTTAGCCAATAACAAACTAACTGTACTCCCTCGTTAATTATTTTGAGGGGAAACCATTGCTGACAAAGTCATCAAAATTTACTTTGTTGCATGTACTCACAACCCTACTCAGTCACCACATACTAACAACTTGCCACACCTGTCATTTCAGCTCTTAAATGTCATAGAATCTATCATAACTCATGACACATGACCACAAGGTGTTGACACATGGAAAACTATGCCAAGTCAACATGGGACGCCTACCTCCTCATATAAGGATGAAATTTACATAGAAAATTACAATAGTAGGCAAAAATAAATAAATACAGCATTAGGAACTTCCAAAGGTTGAGACACCTTAATTCCCAACATATTTAGGCCTAGACTATATGGAAAAGGTGAAGAATGATTATATTGTAAGGTTGTTATTCATAAATGTAGGTGTTGTTGGTGATGAATATGATAATGTGAATGGAAATGATGTGGATACAACTAATTAGATGGATATAACATCTAATTATGATTATTGTGTAGTCAAAAGGGTAGAAAATGAAGGTGGTGCATTGTATGATAGCAATGCAAATGATGAAGGCAACTATGCACCTACTTTTAGTTGGACATGTCATTAGTTGAAGATAATAATGATGAAATCCATGATGACTTCTAGCTTTAGATTGAGGTATGTGGCCCAGTGGACAAAGAGGAAGATGTGTGCACCAATGAGTAGCTAGTTGGATTTGCTTGTGAGGCTAATCATGAGGGGTATGCACATGCATGTGATACTTAGAGTGAAAGAAAATTGTTTCTTGTTTGACATGTTACCCTCCTTTGTTCCTGTTAGTGATGGTAAAGCTGCTCCTATTTTTTCATGAGGATGGCATGGATATGCTTACACTTTGTGATAACCGATCCAAGATAAGTGCTGGTGCAGACATGGATTTTCAGTTTGAAAAATTCTCCCTTGATGATTGTGAAGATGGGGATCATGTGGACACATATGATAACCTATTTCTTTGGTGTAAGACTTGTTGTCTTCCCCATGTTGAGTGTGCTTCATGTGGGCAACAAACAAATGTTATTTTTGGATAATTTGAGGAAGAAGAATTATGTCATCAATCTTGTTGCAGTAGTGAATATGACATAATAGATTGCCTGAATGAAATAGAATTAGAGAGACAATTGGAAGAACTTGGTTCTTCACTTGAAGTATCTCATGGTGTGGATCATTGTACTGATGGTTTAGACTGAAACCTTAATCATGCTTGTGATTCAGATAATAAAGATTATTTCAGCACATGTGAAAGTAGTGCTCAAGGGTTTGGTGGAGATATAAATGAATATGTGTAACGTCAAAAAATGTCCCCTTGAGGACTTTTCCCTCATAAGGTTTAGCTTCCGGTTCTTTTATCTACATTTAGGACATCTTGCATCATATTTTGGCATCCCGATGAAATGAGCCCTAAGTTTCATGACAAATGGGACCTAGGGGGATCCCTTGAACCTAACCCTAACCAAAATAAGGAGGGAGGACTTGGGTGCCCGCACCCTAGTCCTTCCCTATTTTGGGTCAATCCCAAATTTTGGGTGTCAACTTGTGACCGTTATTTAGGTCCTATGCCGACACGGTAAGATTGAATTACGAAATTCTTGGTGGGAGTGTTTGTAGTTGTATATATAAGCATGTTTAGGCATTCATTTGTAAACTATATGATTACTAGCTAGCAATTTAGATTCTCAAGTTTATGTGAAGGTGATTCAAGGCATTCATTGTGTAGCAAGAGTAGATTTGTGTTGTTCGTGTGTTTGTATTTTCAGATTTGAGCAATTATCTCCTCATGGCATGAAGAGTTTCTTCCTTCCATGAGATCTTCACTACAAGGTGACATAATTTTTGTTTTGAAGCATTTATCATTTGGTTTTTGCCTATGCCTCCCAAGGGCATGCACTCTCTATCTAACAATAGTGTTCAGAAGACTTAAATGTCTCTTCGGGGCTTGACTGAGGCAAGCCTCTGACACCACAACCCCCTCCCAAGGTTTCTGTGATTGCAGGTTATAGATTGAAGATACATGAAAAGTGGAGTTGTAGGAGGATATTGTAGAGTGTCATATTTACATATCAGAGTTAAAAATAGTACCCTAGACTTGGGCGCCCGCTACAAAGTCCTCCAGATTCTATGATGGGAAAATCTTTGATACAATAGGAATAGGTTGTAGATCAAGTTTCCAAATCCTGAGAAAAACTTGGGCATTGGACTTGGGTGCCCACTACTTGGTCCCTGACTATTCCACTTTCCGAACTTCGAAAATAGGTGTGCATTTATCTGTCATTTTACATCTTCCTATAGCAACATTTTGAGTAATTTGTCTATTTGCTTTCCGTAATTGCATAATTAGGGTTTTGGGGTACAATTGAACATAATTGGCAATAAAATCACATAAATCCAAGCTTCCCTGCATTCCTAAGTGACCAAGGGTCTGATAGTGTCTTTCCACTCAACCCAAAGTCCTTGAATGAAAGGGTGAAAGGAGCATACACATACAAAACCACTAAAAACCAATCATCTAAATTTTACCCTTTACATTTTGGTGAACCTGTGTTGTTGGACTTGTTTGCACCTTGTTGAGTGTTTTTCTTCATATTTTCTTTGATTTCATTCATTCATATCATCATTCATCTTATTGCATTGGAAAACTTACAAAAAAAATGTAAAATTTGAAAAAAAATGCATTCTAGGGTTTCTATTTTGCAACAATTAATTTGAAATTCATCAATTTTTTAATTTTTGCATTAGATATTATCTAAATTGCAGAAAACTACAAAAATTCAATAGCTTGCATTGCATTTTTATCATAAAATTGCTAGGGTTTTGTTGGAAATTTTGCATTTTTCATATAACCTAGAAATTTCAAAAACTAGGGTTTGTAGGCAAAATCTTGTTTCAGATTTTTCTACTGATCTTAGACACTCATTAAAATTTTCATTTGGCTATAGTGTTGTATTTTAGTGTAAATTTGCATTTAGATCTCAAAAAATTTGCATTTTTACATAGAAAATTTCAACAAAAAACTAGCATTTTTCATTGATTTTCATTAGATTTGCACTTGCATTTTGCGTGGTAGGGTTTGAAAATCATTTTCAGATCTGAGTGGGATTATTTTTCATCATAAATCAGATTACAAATAATTCATATAAAATTTTGCATCAAGATCTCAAACCTAGGGCTTGAAAAACCTTGATTTTCACTAGATTTGGCCTTATCGACTCTCAAAATTTGCACCATAGGTGTGTTGTGAAGAATATTTTTGCACTAATTAGCTCTTATCAGGGTTATTATCTTCTGCCCCTCCTAAAAATCTTCACAACACCTTGTTATTGAGCTCTTGTATTGAAAATTTGGCGAAAAATTACACATTTTTGCTGTATTTGCCCTAGGGTTTGACCTAGATTGCACTCCAAGTGTGTTGTGACAAATTTTATGGATTGATGTGACTGATATAATTTCTATTTTTTTTTACCTCCTAAAATTCTTTACAACACCCCTTTTTCTAGGTCTTGGAGTTGAAAAATCGTGAAAAATCACATACTTTGCTATATTTTCACTAGGGTTTGACCTTGAGTGGCACTATAAGTATGTTGTGACAGATTTTTTGGCATTAGGTGGCTGTTATTATGGATATAATTTTCTGTCCATCATCATTTTCCTCACAACACCCGTTGTCATGCTCCGTTGCATTGAGATTTGGTGAAAAAATTGCATATTTTAGTGTATTTTCACTAGATTTGGACTAGTCATCATCTTAAGATTTGCATTAGGAGTGTGTTGTGATGGATATTACTACTATATTGGACTGATATCAGACATATTATTTCCTGTCCCTGATCAAAATCTTTACAACACCTTTCCTTTCATATATTTGCATTGAAAAAGTACAAAAAATCAAGCATTTAATCTTGCACCTAAAGTTTGTGCATATTACTGCATGAGTCTCATAACTTGCTGCCCTAGGAGAAAAATTCCTTTAGGAAGAAGCATAAGACACATGGGATCTAGTGCTCTTAAAGAAGTGGGTACATTGAACACCTTCTTTACAAAAGGAGAGACACAAATATTACAAGATATTACACCTATCACAAGTACAATGTGTTACCAGAAATATTGTCAAAGTTATCAAACTCAATCAATAAACCAATAATCTCAATAGAAATTGCAAGTAACAAAGATCAAATAACAAAGAAAAAACCATGCAAACCTTTCTACTTTACTGCTTCCATTGTTCACCTAGTCTCAATCGATCTTTGTATGTGAATTGAAGCCTCAGAAAGATGTACTTCCTTGCTTTGTTTTTCAAGATGATGATGGAGAGGTGGCTATGATACTTCTTGTAATGAAGATGAACTTCAATACAGTAAAAGGGTGATTGCAAGCAAATGGATGGATTTGGGTGCCAAAGGCGTGCTGTTAATTCTGCAGAGTAATGATACTAAAACCTTGGATCCATGAAATGGAAGAAGAAGGTTCAATTTATAGACTTGAGAAAGAGAAGATCAACGGTATAGAAAGAATGAGAAGATCAACGGTATAGAAAACTTGAGAGGATGTGCATGAATAGAAAGAAGACAAGTGTCAAACAAAAGATATTTTGTTTTGAGTTAACTGCTTTCTTTTATAAAGATAAGATTTGATTTCATAAATTAGAAAACTTTTTTATAATTTAAGAGTTATTGATAAAAACAAGGTTGATTGAGTCAGTTAACTCAACTTGTGATTTGCTTTTGCATGATTTGAGAGAAATTAAATAATAAATTATTCAATTTTGTGTGCATGAAGAAGAAGATTTATTTTTAGAAGATTTGGAAGATTTTTGAGGAATTAGAAGATAAGAAAGCAAATTATTTAATTGTTGGTGCATGCTTTGGAAGAATAAATAAAATATTTGATTTTATTTTATTTTTATAGATTGAGAGAATTTAAATAAATTTGATTGATTTATTTAAATTTGGAGGAATAATTTGACTTAATTAAATAATTAAGAATTATTTGTTTGGAAGAATTAAATTAAATAAAGGACTTTATTTAATTTTGACTTTAGAAGAGGTAATTAAATATTTTGATATTTAATTAATTTAGAAGAATATGAATCGAATAAATAAATTTATTTATTTATTTATTGATAGAGGAATTAAATGGAATGAATATTAAGAATATTTATTTAGACTGAGTCATGTCATTTTTAGGCATACACATTTTGCCCCTCTTTGATGCAATGCAGTTTACAGCGTTACATCAAAGAACAAGAATTTCTGATAATGATACATGCCCCAATTTGCCCTTGGTACAGGTTATGACGACAGGATGCTCCCTCGGGAGATTGGATGGGGAGAAGGCAGAAGGACGTGAGACGGACAATCTCACAATGAAGAAGGTGAAAATAGGTTATGTTTGAAGAAAAATGGGTTATGGTTCAGAGAAACAGGAAGAAATGGGCTTGGGAAGTAGTCACGGTCACCACGCAGCTAGCTAGGGTACACTTGCAATATATAGGAGCTGGGTCCACAAGGCTAGTCATTTGCACACTTGGCTTTTGTTGATTGGTCTCTTGAGAGCTTAGGAGAGCATAGGAGCATAGAGCAGTCGGTATAGAGATGGATATTCCACGCGAGGAGCACCACTTTGAGTGAGTCTGATGGTTCAATCGGCTAGTTGACGTAGGACCACCAGTATGTAGTTCGAAAAAACTCACCTAGGGTCATTTATTAGTGCAATAAATGCTAGGGAAAATTTAGGAAAAATGAATGCGTAGTTTCGCAGTTCGACGCATATGCTACGTGAAACTGTGCTTCTGTTTAGATGCGACGTATTTACGGTATGAAACGGCGCATGCAGAAGGTCTACGTATATATGTTATGGGTCAACGCATACATTAGGAAATTACGCAAATGGTATGAGAAATTACGCTTTTGCAGAACCTGCGTATGGGTGACATGGTGAGGCGCATTCATTGCGCAGCTATGCTTATGATAGGGAACTGCGCGTTTACTCAAATTAGCAGCGCATTTATCAGAAGTGGTGCATTTACTGTGAAATGGCGCATGTGTTTTAGATAGTTAGTTTACGTAATGAAATTGACTCGATTGGCATCTTGCTCGATGCGTCAATCGATAAGTGATCTCTACGATTGCAGGAATCTAGTCAAGAGATGTTTATGTTGTTTTGATCAATTTGATAAGTTAAGCAAGTGATATGATGCTTTAGATAGTTTTGAGCAGTTATGCAGTTTTGGTTGACACATTGACTTTGCTTGATTGCAGAAGGACATTCAGGATGTACTTATGTCACGGGAGCAGTTTCCCTTGCCGTTGTTGCAGTGGTATATGATCACAGAGATAGATTGAGAGGCTCTTAGTGCAATGGGACTGGACTATGTGTGCTTCATGCCTGAGGTTCGTGCGAACCTCAGCTTGTTGACTGCAGCAGTGGAGCGATTTCATAGCAAGGACGGGACCTTTCACCTGCTTACTGGTGAGATGGCGAATACCTTGGAGGACGTCTACCGGATTATGCACTTGCCGATACAGGGTGAGCTTGTAGAGTATGATCCTCAGCGAGATGTAGGACTAGCAGAGTACAGGTGAGTCTTTGATGATGTAGAGCTGGAGGGTTAGGTGATCTCTTGGCAGGACATTCATGATTACTATGATTACTTCCTAGGGATAGTGGCTAGATTGATCGAGGGTGTTGTCTACCACGATAGGTCGCATGGCTTCCCTATTGGTTGGGGTAGGTTTATGGAGAGGATGGTTACAGAGGGCACCTATTTTACATGGGGTGTCTATGTTTTGGCTCACCTATACCACGATATGCATCAGGTGGTATACCACAGGGGTACCAGCTTGTCGGTAGGCATTTCACTACTTCAGTTTTGGCTATGGGAGCACATTGCTATTACTCGGCTGATATGCATCTTTTCCAGGTAGAGGGATGAGCCTTATAGCTATGGATAGCAGGTGTTATTTCCCAGCACAAGCTGGGAAAGCTTGAGTACTGGAGGCACGCGCTAGACAATGTGGATAGAGTTGTCTGGTGTCCCTATCTAGACTGTGAACCTTGGGATGACAAGGATGATGAGCAGCCCTACTGCTTTCAGACTCAGTGGCTCGTTGGCAGGACCCATTTCATATTGGAGAGGCAAATTGTTAGCTAGGTTCGATGATAGTTTGAGAGGATACAGGGTATGCCACAGGGGCAGGACCGGTTTGCGCACACACATGCAGAGCGGTTAAGATGGGGCCTAGTTGCATCCTATGAGGAGGCCTTAGCAGAGTTCTAGCAGACTCCATATGTGGTCTGGCCAATGAAGAGAGAGGTGATAGACACTGGGATGACTCCTGATTATGAGGAGTGGTTGGTTGCTCATCTATTCCTGAGATATTCAAGACCCAGAGAGTTGGTTCCTCACCTTGATGAGGAAGACTAAGACGATGAGGATGGTGCAGGTAGGAGGAAGAGACGGAGGATGGGGAGAGGAGGACGGGGAGATGGAGATGATGGAGGAGGAGGAGGAGGAGGCGGTGGAGATGGAGGCGACGGAGGGGGAAGGGGGAGATGGAGGTAGAGGGATGCAGAGACAGAGGAGGAGAGCTGGAGAGGGATCCTCCTAGCAGTAGCAGGTAGTGCAGCCACAGGTTGCATAGTAGGTATAGATGTCGGCACCATAGCAGGTGCCTTAGTAGGTAGGTCAGCAGCAGGTGCCATAGGTACAGACATAGCAGGTGCCATAGGTACAGGCACAACAGGTGCCATAGGTTTAGGTTGCACAGCCTGATTTACAGTAGCAGGCCATTACTACGTTGGAGGGTCAGGTGAGACAACTCTGGCCACATCTCAAAGTGGCAGAGTCCCTGAGAGAGGCAGATGCATGGGTTTTATCTGGGCTCACTGTAGAGCAGGATGCAGCATTGGCGAGGGTGTGGGCCTTGAGACTAGAGAGAGACGCAGCCCTAGCCACGTTGGGTACAGATGGGGCTACTGCATTCTTGGTTACATAGGTGCAACAGGCATAGGTGCAACCTGCACAGATTAATGCAGAGCTTTCTAGGGTGCAGGCCCAGACTCAGTATTATAGGGTTCTATACCATGGGGCCGTGCCAACGGATCAGAGGATACCCAGCTTTAGGAGCCAGTCAGTGGCTGGCACTTCTTAGAGGGTAGGGGGTTCATGATCAGCAGCGTCGGTGATGGGCCCACAATAGTCAGGGGCTAGCAGAGGAGGGGATGGAGAGGTCAGTACTAGGAGCAATGTCCCACGGCAGTAGGACTAGCCCATACACTTGTACCAGTTTTTGGTTTACGTATACACTTTTTGATGGCTCAGATAGCCTGATATGTATATACTTGTATCATTTTGTATCGAGACATGTATCATTATTTTTGTGATGTATACACTTTACATGACTTGACTCAAAGATGGACTTTGATATGTTATACATTTGGACATGTTTTATGTTTGTTTATATGATGATGTAGTTATTGATGATCTACATGCAGTTGTTTATGCTATATGTCATGGATGCGTTGTATCTTATGATGTTTCACACATGATGCATATGTTTATTTTGTCTATATGATGCTATGTGATGTCATTATGGATACACTATATGATCTTATACTATGATGCTTGATTATGATTTGATGCAGATTTAGATGATTTTGGATGATCTAAAATGCAAATGTCCTTTATATGATTATGCAGTTTATGTGATGATCTTCATGTACTTGTCTATGTTTTTGATTTTTCTATTGACATTATGTTATGCTAATGCAAACATATATGGATGACCTAATGTACTATTATGTATGCAAATGATTTAATCATGTTAATGACTATCTCATGTGATATGATATGCAAATTGTGCTTTATTTTTGTTATGTCCAAATGTACTCAATCGACACAGAAATGACAGAATGATAGATAGAAGACTGACTGATAGAAGAATGACTCGACAGAAGGACTCACAAGTTTTTATAAACATTGATACTCTACATTTTGGATCTTTATTGCATGGGATATGGATGTAAATGGATACAATATGGATGCGAAATGGTTTTGCCATCTTGATATTGCAAGTATTTTGAAGTGCTTATTTCATCATTAGGCAATTTTTTTGGTACTTTTTCCAAATGTTGTAAGTTAATACAAGCATCTAGGTATAATTGAACCGAGATGACCTGAGTATCGCTTACATGGATTTTGATTTAGCAAGTTAATACAAGCATCTAGGTATAATTGAACCGATATGACCCGAGTATTTCTTGTGTATCAACAGACAAGGATTGCTCCCTTTTATGTTAAGACCTCTGAAGTCCTCAATGATCTTTTGTCGATCATGTTGTTAGACAAAAGTCATCACATTACTAAAGATTAATCCAAAAACAACAGAAAAAGAAAATAATCATGCCCCCATCATAGCATATCTATCTTTTGGCATCCTCTAGTAGCATAGAAAGACATGATAACAAAAATCAAGATGCTGTAAGTTAATCTAATCACAAACACAAAACATTATTGCATTTAGATGTGTTTTTCTTGCCATAATTTAGATAGAATCAGTTTAAGTACGTAGGTACTTGTTTACTTTGCCCTGGATAGGTTGATGCCTCACATCAAGATTTTCTGGAAAGTGGGTTTTGCCTGCATGCATGCCTGGTGAAACGGACCCTAAGGGACAAACCTAGTGCCTAGGGGGCTCATTGATAAATGGCCCTACCTATGTGACAACGCAGAGGCAATGTAGTTCGAGACTTGGACCATGGATGGACTAGAGGATAAATGACAAGATATGGGATGGACAGGAAAGCCTTGGGGGCACATTGAAAAATGCCCTTGCCTACGTGACGACGCAGAGGCAATGTAGTTCGGGGTTGACCCTATGATACTAATGATAGACACTAAGCTAAGATGACATTGTGGATAGGATACTGGATAAGACCTTAGTTGATAAGGTGACAAAAGAGATAGAGTATCAAGCCATGGTAGGTTATCATTAGGTTACACAAGGTGCTTTATTATGGAACAGATATGGATCAAATGAGAGATGATGGTAGGAAGAATGGACATAAAGTGATTGGTTTCCCAAAGATGGGGAAGGAAGTTTATCACAAGTAGTGCCTGTTTACCAGGTTTTCACCACTTGCGTTTATTTGCATGAAAGTTAAAAGTACACATGACGCCTATTTGCCAGGTTTTCACCAAAGGACGGTTTTTTTGTTATTTTTCTATTTTTTAATTTTTTCTGAGATTTTTTTTGTTTTTTTGTTTTTTTGAACTTTTGCCCTCCTTACATTGGGGTTCTCTTATGTATAGAACCATCAAAGATGCATATTATTGATTGGGTCATTGAACAACTCACCCTTTGATGTTGCTAACTGATATGCCCCCAATCCATAAGCAGCAATGATGACATAAGGACCAAGCCAGTTGGGTTCAAACTTACCTTTCAGGGATTTTCCTTAAGTACTAGATCACCAACATTGAATATCCTTGGATGGACTCTATAATTGTAGCTTCATGACATTCTTTGTTGATATGCTTTGAGATGGTTAAAGGCTTGTTGCCTTCTCTCTTCTAACAGCTCTAACTCTTACAATCTAGAAACTCTGTAGTCTTCATCAGTGATAAGACCTTTCAATGACACCCTTAGGGATAGTAACTCGACCTCAATGGGAAAAATGGCTTCTGATCCATAGAAAAGGGCATATGGGGTAGCACCTGTGGGAGTGCATATACTAGTTTGATAGGCCCACAGAGCGGGATTCAGTTGTATGTGCCAATCACGGCCAACATCGTTGACAGTCTTCTTGAGGATTTTCAAGATTATTTTGTTGGATGCCTCTACTTGGCCATTGCCTTGTGGATAGTAGGGGGTGGAGAAATGGTGTTGGATTTTGAATTTGTCACAAAAATCTTAGACATCCTGGTTCTTGAAAGGTCTTCCATTATTCGTGACAATGGATGAGGGAATTTCGTATCTGCAAATGAGGTAATTGAGGATGAAGGAGGCAATCTATTTGCCTGTAACATTTGTGAGTGGAACGACTTCAATCCACTTGGTAAAATATTTAGTGGTGGTTATTATGAACTTGTGGCCGTTGGATGATGGAGGATAAATTTTACCCACAAGGTCGAGTCCCCATTGACAAAAAGGCCAAGGTGTCGTTAAAGGTCAAAGCTCTTGAGCTGGTGCATGTATCAGGTTTCCATGTATCTGGTACTGCTTGCACTTCTTCACAAATTGATATGAATCAATTTCCATGTTCGGCCAATAGTATCCCAAATGCATGAGTTTCTTAGCTAAAGAAGGACTGCTAGATTGTGTTCCACAAATTCCTTCATGTACATCTCGTAAGGTGGTTTGAGACTCTTCATGTTCTAAACATCAGAGTAAAGTACCATCCAGACCTCGTCGGTATAGGGCATCAACGATAATGGTGTAATGAGAGGTTTGGAGAATGAAGGTTCGGCGTTGGTTAGAAGACAAGTTAGGCGGTAGGGTGTTATCCTTGAGGTAAGTGTAAATCTTACCATACCAAGGTGAATCAGATCTGATTAATAGGCATATGGAGTGTGTTTCAGGAAGATCATAAGCTAGTTGCATAACTGACTCAACCAAGAACTCATACCGTGACTCATTCTCTGGGATCTTGAGGAGCAAGGCAATGGTTGCCATGGCATCTACAAATTTATTTTCAATGCGAGGTATCTGCTCAAAGGAGATGATCACAAAGTACTCTTTAAAGTTAGTGAGCATATGCTTGTATGGTATTAACTTGTCATCTTTGGTCTGATAGTCATCATTGACTTGATTGATTACCATTTTGGAGTCGCCATAGACATGTAGCTCCTTTATTTTCCATTCTGCTGCCATTTTGAGACCAATGACCAAGGCCTCATACTCTGCTGTATTGTTTGTGCATGGGAATGGCAAATGATAAGACTTAGGTATGGTATCAGCATGAGGAGTGACCAACAAGATTCATTCCCCCAATCCATGGTTTGTATAGGATCCATCAAAATATAGTTTTCATGAGTGTGTTGTGACATTGAATATGGATTCATCTGAAAACTCGAATGTCATCGATGTGGTATCCTACAACAATGCTTTTGCTAACTGATCTACAATTATTTGACCTTTGATAGCCTTCCTTTCTACATACTCGATGTCATATTCACTTAACAACATTACCCAATTGGCTAGGCAGCCTGTTAGAGCTACTTTACTTAATAGGTATTTTAGTGGATCTATCTTTGCAAAAAGCTTGACTGGATGTGCTATCATGTAATGTGATAGTTTTTGGGAAGCAAAAACCAAAGCAAGACATGATCTTTCTATTTGAGAATATTGCAGTTCGTAGCCCATCAATGTGCAACTAATGTAGTAGATAGTTCTTTCTTTGCCTTCATAATCCTATTGTGCTAGAAGGGCGCCCAGGGTTGTTGGCGTAGCAGATATGTAAAGTAATAGCAGATTGCCTTGTATAGGAGGCATCAAGATGGGTGGATTCATAAGATATTCCTTCAGTTTGCCAAATGCTTCTTCTCACTTCTCATCCCACCTAAATGGAATGTTTTTATGTAAGAGATGACTGAAAGGTTGGCACTTGTCTGCAAGTTGTGATATGAACCGATGGATTGCTTGTAACTTGCCTTGTAGAGACCATAGTTGAGTGATGTTCTTTGGTAGTGGCATTTCCATGATAGCTTTGACTTTGGTAGGATCTACTTCGATCCCATTTGCTGATACAATGAAGCCTAGGAGCTTGTCGGAGGTGACTCCAAACACACATTTCTTCAGTTTCAACCTGACTTTGAAGTGTTCCAATCTTTGAAAGACCTTTTCTAGTACATCTAGGTGGGATTCTCTTGTGAGTGACTTTGCAAGGATGTCATCTACATAGTCCTCCATTGTGACGTGCATCATATCATGGAAGATAGTGGTCATGGCATGTTGATATGTTGCCCCTGCATTCTTTAACCCAAATGGCATAACGTTACAGCAGAAGGTTCCCCATGGACAAGTGAAAGCTATTTTATGTTGGTCTTTTGGTGCTATCCTGATTTGATTATACCTGGAGAAGCCATCCATAAGAGAAAGCATGGTGTGTCCTATTGTCAAGTCGACTATGATATCAATATTGGGCAATGGAAAATCATCCATGTGGCAAGCCTTGTTTAGATCTTGGAAATCATTGCACAATATGACTCTGGCATCAGGTTTGGATACTGGCACTATGTTGGATACCCACTATGGATAGTCTATTGCCCTGATGAACCCTACATCTAGTAGTTTCTTGAGTTTCTCTTTTACTAGTAATGAATTGTGTGGATGCATCTTCTTGAGCTTCTGCTTGACTAGTTTGACCCCTAGATCTAGTGGAAGATGATGTAGAATCAAATCTGGATCTAAACTGGGCATATCTGCATATGACCAATCAAATTTGACTTGCTTTTTCTTGAAGAATGGTACAAATTTGGTCTTTTCTAGTGGAGATAGAGACTTTGCAAAGTGAATGATCTTAGGATTATCCTCTATTCCAATGTTGACAGGTTTTGTAGGTTCCACAACAATCTGAGACTTCTCCTGGTACATGTCGGTGGGGAGAGTGTCAAGCCTTCCATTGTCTGGCACCTTAGAGAGGTTTTCACCATTTGATGCATCCTTTCTTTTTACTATTTTGGGTTCTGATACTACCGCAGAACAGTTTTCACCATCAGATCTATTTTTTATTTGTATGTTTTTGTGATTGGAAGGCTTGGCACCCTCTCCAAAATAAGCCATGGTGTTGAGTTCAATGGAAAAGCTAGCTTTATGATCTCCTATAGGTAGGTGGTCCCTAAGTTCCATGTAGTCAATATAGGCATCATCATTTTGGAACATGTCTAGTTGTGGGGTTCCTTGTAAATCCTAGTCGATAAGTTTAGGATACACAGGTGGGAGGGGATCGGAAGATAGATCTAATTCATTGGGTGTGATCATTTGAATGGATATATGATCAAGACTGAGTTTGGTAGGGATAGGATCCAAGATGGTACTTTCCTCCAAATTGTTTATTGTGATATAACTATGACCTTCCTTGAAAGTAGTACTCTTAGGAGTTGGTGAATCAGACTCGAATAGTCTATGCATTAACATTTGTCCCTCACGGTAGGGGCTATAGGTTTGAATGGTGTCAATTCCTTTTTCTTCATAGAAGTGTTCAGTGAGTTCATCCCACTCATATTCGTTAGAATCTGTGTCACTATCTTCTTGTAGGGCATGGATCTGCTCCACAAAACAAGCATTAGCCTTAGCTTTGCCTTTGTCCTTGTATCTGAGCCCTTTTGTATTTCTTTCCAATGAGGACGAGGAGGGTTGGATGGGTTCTATTATTCCTTCTTTTCTTAGGTCAATGGGGCCTTGTCCTTCATAACCCATTCGATGTAAGATAGACTCACCACACTCGTAGATTTCAGTTGGGAGCTTAGGTGGTTCTTGTTGTGTATTATCTTCCTCTATGTAGAGCCATTGCAAGACATGTCTTTCCTCACTCTCATCTGATAGGGTCCCCCATTTTACAAAGGGAGTTGTGGGAGGTTTGGGAGAAGTAGAAGGTTTTGGAATGTACCTAGGTGTAGGTCGTCCAAAGGATCTTGGAGATAGAGACCTTTTAGCTAAGTTGAGGCTGTGCTCAATGGAGTATTCCCCTACCCTTATTTCTTTGATTATGATTTTCTACTCTTTGGGCCTAGATGAGGAAGCTTCGGAGGTAGAATCATGCTATGAGATGGGGGATGTAGAAGCTCTATTATTGGGAATGATGCAATCAGGCTTTGAGCGGATGGTGTTACAATGCTGAAAAGGATCTGGATCACCTTGGATGGTGATCTGCTTGCCGTTATGAGGAAATTTTATGCATTGGTGATAGGTAGACGGCACATCTTTCATGGCATGAATCCAGGGTCTACCTAGGAGGATGTTATAGACTAGCTCCTTGTCTAGGACTTGGCAAACAACATCCTTTATCACTAGTCCAACTTGTATTGGTAACACCACTATTCCTTTAGTAGTTCTTTCTTCTTCATCATAGGCCTTAATAGTGATCTTTTTCCTAGGATCCACTATAGTCCCAGAGAACCCCAATGTAAGGACTAGCTTGAGCATGTAAATATTTAAACTAGCTCCTCCATCAATAAGAACTCTTTTGATACGATGTTTATGAATGAAGGCAACGATATGCAAGGGTGTATTATGGGGCTGAGACACTGAAAGGTCATCCTATTTGGTAAATGAGATGGTGCTTGAGGAAGTTAGATTCCCTGCCATGGATTGAAACTTCTCTTGGGCTAGGTTCGTGGGCACAGTTATTTCCACTAGGGCTTTATGGAGAATTTCCTTGTAGGAGGGAGATAGATGCAACAACTCTAAGATAGATATGTGGGCAGGGGTTTTCTGAAGTTGGTCTATGACACTGTACGCATGAGAGTTAGATGGAGAAGGTGACAACCTTGGAGGAAGCATGTTTAACGTGACCTTACCACTACGGGTGATGATGCTACAATCAGTTTTGTTGGGTCTTGATTATTGATTGAATGTGACCACATTGACTTGTGGGATGTGCTCCAATATGCATTTGATGGTATAATTAAATGGCATGCTCACGTAGTTAGCATTGTTGTGTCTGTTGTTTTGATTCTGCCTATTGTGATTGTTATTGTTGTTGTTGTTGTTGTATGGCCTGTCGTGATTGAGAAGTGGATCCTTGTATGCCACATGTGTCTCGTTAGAGGTATGTTCTTTGGTGCCTACCTGATTTTGGTCAAGTATGTCCTGAATGATGAGTTTCAGATGGATACAATTGTTGGTTGTGTAGCCTCTTCCTCTATGATACTCACAGAAATCAGTGTCTTTCCAATAATGAGGTTTCACTTGTGGTTCATAGTCGCTAGTGGGTGGAAGAGTGATCTCACTGTTAGCTAATAGCTTTCTTAACGCAGACTCTTGGGACTCCCCTAATAGTGTGAATTTTCATCTAGCATTGGAGGTGAACCATGACTTTGGCTTGCGAGAGAAGGTTTCGTTTGGTGTAGCATTGCTTGCTTCTCCTTTGAGAGTGAAGATTGGTTGTTGTTTGGGAGCCACCACTTTGGCATCAAGTACTCCATCATTGACTACATTTTTGTTCTTTGTCCAAAACTTTGACTTGTCCATGGTGTAATTAGAGTTAGGGGTGTCCTTGTACAACTTTATTTTCCCCTTGGCGATCATAGCTTTCTTGATAAATAATCCCATCTCAATGACTTTCGTAAATGAGGTAGGGCATTGAATTTGGATTTGATAACTTAGATTGGGGTTAAGGTTGTGGACAAACATCTCCATCAATTGCTTCTTAGGCACGTCATATGAGCATTTGCTCGCAAGTTGTCTCCACCTTTGTAAGAAAGAGGTGAAGGATTCTCCACCCTTTTGCTTTGTATTGCACTGGTCAAGCATGGAAACTTCGTGTTCAATGCCATATGAGAAGTGTGTGACGAACTTGTTTACTAACTCATCAAAAGTTTTGATACCCGGGGGAAGTTGTGCGAACCATTCCATGGCTTGACCACCTAGAGATCTAGGGAATAGTCTCATTAGGAAAGTTTCATTGTGAGCCACTTCTAGGCACGCGACGTTAAATTCCCTAATGTGATCTCTTGGGTCTCCTTTCCCTTTGTATTTGTCAAACTTAGGAACTTCAAACTGAAAGGGGAAGGGTACCAGGTTCAAACTTTTGTCGAAAGGATATGGTGCGATGTCTTCCAAGGAATAAGTTTTAGTGGTTGTTCCTATTTTGAGATCTGTCATTTGTTGTGTTAGGCTCTCGATTTGTTTCTACAATGTTTCCATAGGTATGTTTGGGTTTGTGACTTTCTTTCCTTTATCCTCACTAGTGTGGTTTTCATGAGTTTCCTCTATGGTCTCTTTTAGTTTGTTGAGATCAAAGTATGTGGGGAGTTTAAGTCCTAAGTTTGCAAGATGAAGAAAGTACCTTTGAGGGTCCTCTATGAGCACTTTTTCTAGCATGCGTTGAAATTTCTGATCTTGGAGGGTTCCTTGGTAATCTTCAGGAGAGATTTCCTCATCACTGTCGTGAGGGGATACAATGTGGTTGGATGTTCCAGCCATTTCAAGTTGTTTTTGGTATTGGGATCTAGTTAAGACCATGCGAGGTGACATGGGAAGAAGTGGGGTGAAACTAAATATTTTGGTAAGGTGTGTTGATAACTGAGAGGGGGGGTGAATCAGTTATCTTAATTATTTTGATTTTCAGTCCTTCTTTAATAATTAGTGCAGAATCAAATCATACAAGCAAGCATTACCATGGAAGCAGAAATAACATTAGTACACATGACACAATGACTTTGACATGGAAAACCCTGTTAAGGGAAAAAACCACGGGGTGATTAACCCAAGATTGTATTCTCTATTAGAAGAATAGAATAGTACAAGATGGCACTTGCCAATTAGGGCTCACTGCCTGAGCACACTGCTCACAAGAGGCTTACTACCTACAAGAGATTCACTGTCTACAAAAAGAAGGTAACAGAATACTTGAACTGATGAGAAGCATCCATACATGCTAAAGTTCAGTTCCGGTTAAGCCCAATATACTGATATGTTGCACTTCATTCTTTACTCTCCTTAGGTGTTGTTGTCCTGTTACATTCCAGACCTTTCTTACTGCCTTCACACTACTCTTCTTCTATTCTTCACAATCATACCACCACACACACCCATTCATATCTAAATCCATCTGGTATATATATCCATACCAAAGATTTCATCCACTTTCTAGTCAACATCTAGAATATTTATTATTTTCCCAAATTCTTGGTCTGTCAGCTGAATCCTTGCTTATCAAGTGATGCGTATCAAAGAGATGTTCATAGAAGTCATTAATCATGTCAACCAATCATGAATGATACCTTAGTAAGCTTGATCACCAACAATATCTCATCCGGATCAAGGTCTGATGCTCTGCTGGCTAGTTCTTCCTCTGTTTACTCTGCCAAACAGGAACCCAATACTTAGGTGCTTATATCTCTTTATTCTTTCATCACCGGAGCCTCAATCCCTAGAATCTATCAGTCAAGGTACTCCTCTCGACTTCACCAAGTCCGCACTGTACATAGATACTTCCTCTGAGAGATTCGGATCTGATTGTCAGACCTTGTTGCATACTTTATTCTTGGTCACCGGACCAAGTTACTCTACAATCTGACTTCCGATATTGACACATCATGTCCTGCGGATGGGTGGGATAAACTTTGTTGCCATCAATGACAACACTCATGAAGCTACAATGTGTCTCTTGCAACAATCTCCCCTTTTGGCATTGATGGCAACACTTAGTGAAAATGACTAAGTGTCATACTATACTCCCCCTTGGCTAATGCTCTGTTCTTATATATATTTTCCGGAGCTCCCCCTTAGCTGGATTCCTCATTTCTCACTGCTCCTCACTCCCTCTTTGACATCAATGGTAAAGGGTGGGGTCTGCACACCAAAATTTTCAAAACTCAATGTATTGCATAAGTATATTATCCGGCTATACTTTACATATACTTTAGTATATCTGTAAAAGTATTCTTTAATTATACAACTTTTGTTGCCTAGCTTAGCTTCATCCTATCCAAAATTAAGATGTGACCACTCAACAAGAATACAAAAGCTTCTGCCCTCTTCAGATCTATCAAATCACTTGTCCAGGTTGTGGTTTGAGCATCTTTTAAGGCTCCATGCATGGCCTCTAACTTAGGGATAATTACCCTCTAAGCTCACTCAACCTACTTATTCTATTTTTCTTCTCCTTCTCAAGCTTCTTAATTTTATTCAAGACTGCAATAGTTTGACATTCTTGATTTATTATGGGAGTGGTAAGAGGATCAAAATTCTGAGATAGTTTTGTTAGTTTATCCTCATGTTCTTTCACTTTCTTCTCAATCTCCACTGTTACTTTGGACCATGATAGACAAAATTTATACATTTCCCTACAATATTTAAGAGCATTTTCTAATCTCTTTATCCCTATATCCATATTTCTCCTATCATTGGTTATTAGTCCTTGTACTTCGGAGAATCTCTTTTCCACAAACTCCTTCTAGACTTTATTTTCTGTTGACTTCTCTAAGGAATCAAAATGTGTGCTAACACTATTTACTAGAGATTTGAGATTACCGGATGAAGAGACTGAGGGATCCTTCTAAAAAGATGGCATGATCTTCTCTAATACACTGGATGCAGTTTCTATGAGCTTGCAATCTTCCATGTGAGACTTCAGAAGTTTTTCTTTTGCCTTCGCTGAAGTAAAGGATGCTAGCTTCATGGTTTGAACCGGGGAGAGGGAGTCAAAATTGAACAGTCCTTGAAGAAGTTCCGGTTCATCAAATTCTATCATCTCCTTGGTTAAGAATTCCTCAACTGCTTCTGTTGTGTCTCTTGTCAGTGACAGGGTTTTGTCCCCTTTTGTAGCCTTACCACTATCATCTGTGGTCTTTTCTATTGGAGTTTTCTCTCCTTCTGCACCCTTATTACTATCATCTTCTTTTTCCTTTTCCTCTGCTTCTTGACTGATCTTTTCTTCTACTTTTTCTTCTTCTTTAGATCCAAAATCAGCAGTGGAAACTGAAGGAGAGATGTTTGCTTGATCATGGACCTCCTCTTCTGGAGCAGAGGAATCTAAGTCCTTACCTTTTTCTTCACTTGTCTCCTTTACCTCTTCTGCCACTATCTCAGTAGATTCTTCTTCAGCATCTGTAGCAAAGGGATCATCTCCTAAGTCCTTTATAATAGGAATGTTGAATCTTTTGTATGCATTCTGGAGGATCTCTTCTGTCTCTTTTTCTACTTTGTCAATTTCTCCAAGCATAAGTTGATTCATTCTAGCTTTGCTCCGGAACTCATCCTTACAATCTTTGAAGATCATGTTCTTCTGCTTAGGAGTGATTGAAGGATATAGCTAAATAGTTAACTATTCTCGGATCTCAAGATCCTTTGCCATAGCATTATTCTTTCTTATTTCTAATTCCTTTTCTAGGCTTTTGGGAATAAGAGATATAATTTCAATAAAAGCCTTGTTGTAGATATTCAGATACCTGACTGTGGCTTCTTGCAAGATCTTTTGGTCAGCTTCATTGTAATCATCATAGAATTCAGCCATTGGTTGAAGGTTCCCATCCACAGTAACTAATTTTATGATGTCATCAATGAACAGAGTAGGTTTTTCAACAAATTCTTCTATTACTTCTTCAGTAAAGGGTTCACTGGATGTTTTTCTTTTCTTCTTCATTTTCTTTACTTCCTCTTCTGATTATGTCTCTTCTTCATCCTTTTGGCTTGTGTAAGACCTTGTTGCCTTTTTCTTGGTTCTCTTCTCTCCTTTTTTAGATGTCTGAGCTTCCGATTTTGAAGCCTTTTGACCCTTGGAAGTGGTAGGTGCAGAGCTTTTGGTTGATCTGGTCTGGGAGGGGACTTGCACCGGAGCACTTTCTTTTCTAGTTTATTTCTTTTCTTTCTCCATTCTTTCCATTTTCTCTCTGTTGGCATCAAGTGCTTCTTTTGAGATTCCATGCCTCTTGGCAAATTCTTCTACCTCTTTTCTCACTTTTCTCTTCATCTCCGGTTGTCTGAGCTCCACATGGATTTTTACACTTAATTCTTCAAAGGTTCCAAACCTTTCTGCCTTAGGATCCTTGGGCGGACATAGCATGTGTTGAACATGCAGCTCTACAATTTTCTCATCAACTTCATACCCCATTGGCATGATCCACATTATTCTTGCTTCCACTGGCTCCATTAGGTACTGATTAGTTTCTACCATAAAGCATATTGTATCTTTATATTTTTCAACTAGGGATTGGGGAATTCTTTCTCTAGCCTGCATCATGCTTTGGAAGTTTTTGAAGTAACCCCATAGTGCTGTGTTTTGTGCCTTGGCATCACCAAGCCCATGCAAGTAATCTCTGATCTAAATTGCAATCGGTCTGTTATTTTACCATACCATTCCATTGGATCCGGGTAGCTCATTCATGTAGTAAAAGACTAAGCAGAGTATCAACCCACCGTATTTGAAAGAATTCTTCTTATTCTTCTTTATCTTCTGTAGATTCTCCAAGATTTGGTTCAGAAGGAGCTCACAAAGATCATAGTCTGCATTCTTCCTCAACATTTCATAAGCAGTATATACAGCAGTTCCAGATACTGAATTCTCCCTACTGGAGTGATATATCTTATATCCAATTATCATTGATGCAAACTTGATATCCGGATCTATGATATCCTTAATTGTCATTGCTCTTTTATCAAACTTCGATCCGGTAGCCTCACTTACAATTTGGTTTTTGACATATTTGATACTAGGCATTCCACCGGTTGAGTGTAATCCAGTTATTTCCCTAATGGCATCCTTAGTGATCGTAAACGGCCTATTCAACCACATGAAGTTGTCATGCATTCTGCTCAAAATTTACCGGACCCATTCATCTTCCAAAAAACAAGGGAAATGAAAGCACTATGCAAAATGTTTGTCCCGGATAGCTTTATACTAAGTTTTGAGTTCAAATGAGTCATCTATCAAATGCTTGTGATAGATATCAACCAGCTTAGATTCCCCAAATTCTTCAATATTCACATGAATATATGCCCTAACATCTTCTACATGCATAACTCCATGCGGAATGCTTGAAAAGGCGCCTAGGGGATCATCTTCTAGGGATTTATATGGATGTTTCTTGAATTTAGGACGCGTCCTATCAGTGATCTTTACAACATTCAGTGTAGCCATCTTCAAAAAGATTTACAAATAAATATTCAATAATGAAAAATACCTTTTGCGCTTCTAGGGTTCGCGAAGAGAGCTGGATTGATTTGCTGGATGAATCGACTACAACAGTTGATCTTTGAGAAATTTGAGACAATTTGTTGCAGAGCCCCTTTTCTTTTCTTCTCGAATGCAAATGTGCAAATGACGAGTGAATGAATCTTTTTATTTCTGAGAAAAACCCTAAATCCACACTGCAATAAATGCGCAACTTAAGTCATTCCGGTTGCCTGGTTCTTCTTATCTTGAAAAAGATCTTTTTCCTGGATCACTGAGATATATTTAGAGTTATCCTTGGTGGTTAATAACAAATTATCTTACTTTTCCCAAACATTTGATCTATCCGTAGATCAAGATGCCTCAAATTTGAATCATACCAGATCTAACTGTGATAATCCTATTTTACTGGATGACTGTTAAACCGGATCAATCTTGGAAGATTAGACTCTTCACATCTTCCTACGGATCTTCCATATCTTTACCAAGATTTCTTTAGATGTTTCTTTGAGAATATTTTAATCCGCAACTTCTCATGTGCCAATTTCAGGCACCAATTGACTGGCTGGGGGATTTTGTTTTTCTTAGAGACTCCCCCTGAGCCAGAGCTCATCTACTCAATTTCTAGAAGGATTATCAGCACCAGATTTTGGTGTGGATCCATCCCCAACATTCTTTGTGCTTTTCTTCACCCAGATCTTATTCATCTCCCTTTGACTTTCATCCGCATTCACTTTTCCCTTTCCTTTGTCTTGGCTATGATTATACTATTCCAGACCCCTTTTGTCTTGATTCTCACTTCTACAAAATTTGGCAATATGACCAGATTTATTGCAATTGTGGCAAACAACATTTCTTTTCATATTTGATTGATATCCTCTTGATCTACATTGATTAGACATATGTCTCATTCTATTGCATGCAAAGCATCTACCATTGAATGAATTGTTCATCTGCATATTTCTACATTCATGAGATTTGTGACCATACCTTTTGCAGTTAAAACACTGTCCTGAGAAAGATGTATTAGTCTGATTCATTCTCTTTCTTGACTGATTAGTTTTATGGCCAAATTTATTGCAGTTGTGGTAGTAACCATTGAAAGATGGATATCTTTGAGCACTAGGTTACCTTACCGGAGGTCTTCTAGGCATGTTCCTTGAATTTTCTGATCCAAAACTTTTCTGACTGGATCCGGAGCTTTCACCTTTCTCATATCCTAAGCCACGCTTGTCATCTACCCTCTTTTGGCTTTCAAGAAGAACTTCAAGTTGAGCAGAACTTATCTTGAATTTCTCTTTGTATTCATTTGCTGTTTGAAGATCCCTTTTAAGAGTATCAATTTGATCCTCACGTTTTTCTTCATTTTCTTTAGCATCTTCAAGATTAGATTCAAGATGTCTGATTATTCTATCCATCTTGTGGTAGTCTTCTGATTTCTCCTTGAGAGATTGTCTTAGATCATCTTCAGTTTTTCTTTTCTCTTCAATTTCTTGGGTAAATTTCATAACTCCTGATTCCATTTCATGTCTTACCATAATGATCTCTTTTGATAACTTTTTACATAACTTGGTTTTCTCCTTCAGAACTTCATTTGTATCATTAGCTTCACATTGATTTGCCAATTGCTGAAGTAGATCTTTTCTCTTTTTCATAGAGAGACTCAGTTTCCCTTTTAGTTCATTTATGAAATCATCAGCCTGTTTGAGTCTTTCCTTCAACTCATTGATTTCAAAATTAGATTGCTCAAGATCATCTATGGTAGACTGAAGTTGTTCCCTCATACCATACACATCCATTTGAATTCCCAGATCTTCCTCAAGCTGTTAGGCTCTATTTGGAGGAACTTGGCTCTGATACCAATTGTTGATAACTGAGAGGGGGGGTGAATCAGTTATCTTAATTATTTTGATTTTCAGTCCTTCTTTAATAATTAGTGCAGAATCAAATCATACAAGCAAGCATTACCATGGAAGCAGAAATAACATTAGTACACATGACACAATGATTTTGACGTGGAAAACCCTGTTAAGGGAAAAAACCACGGGGTGATTAACCCAAGACTGTATTCTCTGTTAGAAGAATAGAATAGTACAAGATGGCACTTGCCAATTAGGGCTCACTGCCTAAGCACACTGCTCACAATAGGCTTACTACCTACAAGAGACTCACTGTCTACAAAAAGAAGGTAACAGAATACTTGAACTGATGAGAAGTATCCATACATGCTAAAGTTCAGTTCCGGTTAAGCCCAATATACTGATCTGTTGCACTTCATTCTTTACTCTCCTTAGGTGTTGTTGTCCTGTTACATTCCAGACCTTTCTTACTGCCTTCACACTACTCTTCTTCTATTCTTCACAATCATACCACCACACACACCCATTCATATCTAAATCCATCTAGTATATATATCCGTACCAAAGATTTCATCCACTTTCTAGTTAGCATCCAGAATACTTATTATTTTCCCAAATTCTTGGTCTGTCAGCTGAATCCTTGCTTATCAAGTGATGTGTATCAAAGAGATGTTCATAGAAGTCATCAATCATGTCGGCCAATCATGAATGATACCTTAGTAAGCTTGATCACCAACAATATCTCATCCAGATCAAGGTCTGATGCTCTGCCGGCCAGTTCTTCCTCTGTTTACTCTGCCAAACAGGAACCCAATACTTAGGTGCTTATATCTCTTCATTATTTCATCACCGGAGGCTCAATCCCTAGAATCTATCAGTCAAGGTACTCATCTTGACTTCATCAAGTCCACACTTTACATAGATACTTCCTCTGAGAGATCCAGATCTAATTGTCAGACCTTGCTGCATACTCTGTTCTTGGTCACCGGATCAAGTTACTCTACAATCTGACTTCCGGTATTGACACATCATGTCCTTTGGATGGGTGGGATGAACTTTGTTGCCATCAATGACAACGCTCATGAAGCTACAATGTGTCTCTGGCTAACAAGGTGTTGGTGGAGATTGTTGAGAAGAGGATACTTGTGACGAGATTCAAACAAGGGACTCTATTGATCAATGATTCCAAGTAAGTTGGTCGGCACAAGATGATATCCACAAGGATAGACGGTACCTATTTACTATGTAGAGACTAGTCTTGCACCAAGACCACTAGTGAAGTTCTATGACCTACTAGGGTTACTTGAATCTGAAATGATCTAAAAAAGGTCTTGCACTAATCTGATATAGGTGTTGATTGGCTTATGATGTTAGTCATAACCAAGCACACAAAACAAAAGTCACACAACAACCCTTGTTTATCTTGAAAGATATGATGAATTACAAGAATTCATGATCCCAAGTCCCCGTTGATTAGTTCATAATCTGCTGATGTTACTATGTGGTTGATGTGTATTGTTGTTTTCCATTTTGGGGCCTTATGTAGATTAGTAGATTCTGTTTCTGCAACTATGCTACACAGGGAAGTTACTCTACACAACATATATCTCCAAATGATGTGTCTAAGTTAATATTTGCATGAGTTCTACCCTTATTTGTGATTCTCTGCATGACATTTTCAATACTACATGCATTTAGCTCAAGATATGCTAAGATATTCAGTTGTCTTCGGGATGTCAGCATATTTTTCTGTTCTGCTTCTTATTTATCATGATGTGCAGTTATGAAAGTGATTCCAATGAAATTAAAATGAGAAAAAGGGTTAGAGAGTGAGATTCCTAAAATTACTTGACTGAGATCATTGATCCACATACATGTTCCCATACAGCAATGGAGAGAAGAAAACTAAAATCATACTTCACCAAGATAGTCCACAAATCTGCATGATTCAGTGCAAATCTTCAAGGGAAAAGTTGACAACAACATGCAATGAAATGAAAGCGCTTCTATAGAACACAACATTCACCAGTACATATCCAGAAATCAACTTGAAGACTACTTAAGGTTTACAATCAGGGTATAGTTTGAAGCTTCATCTCCATATAGTATATTCATAAAATAGGTACATTTACAATGATCTGAGGAAAGGACCTTGATTATTTCAACAATCCAGCCCTCACTAGTCTTAGTAATCCGATCTCTTCCTAAAAACTATTATAGGTCTGATTTTTTTTATATTATTGACCTCCTCCCTCTTTTTGTATAGTACAAGGGCTCAATATATATATCTCTAGTTTTTCCCCCAATCTGGCACCCCAAAACCCTAGGAGATCAATGGTCAGTATCTTGAAATGCAGCATCCAACGGTGAGAAATGAATCCCGCCAAGAACTCGAGCAACATACCCAGACAAGGTGTCGCTCCTTCAATAATGTTTCCATCTGCAAACTTCCCCATATTGAAAGCTTCGTCTCCTTCTGGTGTGTTTGGCTTCTCGGGATCTGGCCTGCCGCTTGGGACGTCATCATCATTTAAAACCCTGCCTTTGCATTCACCTGCACGCCGTTACTATGTCGGCAACTCTGCTTCTTCCTAGCTACTCCAACAATCTACAATAAAAAAGTAGGAATTAGCACCATCATTTAATAAATCAGTAGGAAAAATGAACATCTGCATTAAAATAGGCTCCAAATGCACAAACACAGCCATCGGGCTCAAAAACCATGGAAAACGGGCACAAAAATGCATATACAACGTTAAAACCAGTCGGGTCAACCATCGTTGACCAAAAACATGCATTTAGGCCCTAAAAATGCCCTTAAAATTTCATCGCTTTGCCCTTTTACTGCCCATCAGCGTGATATCCCTCATCGGCAAGTCCAAAAATTACTCGGCCGATTGCTTTGTTATACCAATGAGCTTCCTTCTATGTTATCGGCATGAGATTACTCATTGCCATGACAAAACCAAACATTGCCGATATTGAAAGTTATACCGATGATAAATCATCGGTGAGACCATACCCTTCGGGGAGACAAAACCAAACTCCACCGATAGACCTTGTTATGCTGATGAAGGGGTGGGACCCCTGCATTATTCACCTTGTATCCAACCCATATACAAGGATCTTTCTTTATTTAATAATCATTCAGGTCCACACTTGTATATTTTAATTGCATCATTTGCTTGTATATCAGAAATATACAAGTCCAAAATATACAAGGGCTTTACTCCTTTTAATAAGTTTGTCAGGTCCACGCATGTATATTTCAATTGTCTCTTCCGATATACATTGAATTTTCCATTTTGGACCTTTGTTTCAAATCCGGCTTTGTATGTGAACAGTGCCTTGTATATAACCCCTTGCATGTATCGTTTGTATGTATGAAATATACAACCATTTAACTCTATTTAATAACCTTTTCGGGTCCGCGTTGTATATGGACGTTGTATATCGGCTTGTATGCATTGTTTGTATCTTTAGATATACAAGTCCGAAAACATACAAGGACTTTTCCCTGTTTAATAAACTTTCGGTTCCGGCACTTGTATATTTTGAATGTACGTATCCTCCAATATACAACCCAGATGCAATACAATGAACTAATCGGATTCTAACCTCTCTTTGATTCCGCGTTGTATGTATGTAACACTTGTATCCTCGAATATACAAAGCGCGGAAGCATTCAACCGCTAAACCATATTCCATAAACACTTCGGGTCCGCCATGTATAAAGTGTTTTGTATATTTGACCTGCCAAAATATACAAATGTGAGATACAAAGTAGAACTTAAACATTTATCCATTTTAACCCTAAATTACTTCGGGTCCACCTTGTATGTATATTTCAAAACTTTAACCAAATGCATACAAGGAAAAGAATATACAATCACCCTTGTATATGAAAGCGATGTACAAAGGACATTCTATGTGCAATATGCCAGCGACCCATTATGCATTCAACCTTGTATATGGACCCGAATGCAAATGCGACTAAGTATAAAACGACCCTTTGCATATACAAACGACCCTGTATATGCAAAGCGATATACAAACTTGACTGTACATTTTACCAAAATGATCATAACTTGCAAAATATGGCAAATTTTAAGATGGTTCAAAAAGCAACCCTAGCTCATTTTTAACAAGGAATCCAACCATATCATGCACTGGTACTGAAAATGCATTTTTTCTTCATTTCTATCAAAGTTTGCAATTTTAACCCCCTTTTCCCTTTACCACCAAGCAAAACGACACACACAAGCAAAAAGCAAAAAAAAGTCACAGCAGGGGTCCTCATTTTGCTAAGGAGTAAAATGGGGCGTGTTATGAACATCACAACAACTAGCAACCAAACAAAACAATTAAATTTAAAGCATTTAAGAAAACTAAATGAAATGAATCCATAACTTCCAACTATCCTTCCTGCAAATTATTATTCAACTTGAGACCTAAGGTATTCAATAAGGGTGCATGAATTTTCATTTTCAGTTTAAGTATGTGCACGTGATTAATAAGCCTCATCTTGAAGATTAGTTGAACAAACCAGTGACTGATATTAGACTACGTAGGTGAGGACATTCCCTCATAGCCAACCGAATAGAGCCTTGCTGCCAGCGAGAGTCCATAGAGCTGGCAAGGTTATCGTTACAATTCTCCTAAGTAGAGCCCCACTGCCAGCGAGCATCTATAGCCCCAGTAGAGTTACTTAGATGGCTTAATCTAGATTTTCAGTATAATCCATTTTATTTATTTATATTTTTTTTATATTTTCTAATTTTTGAAAGAGATTTCACAAGATATTGCAGTTGTAGCTTCATGATGCAAGGAGTGAACACTTGCTAAAATTAAGCTGAGAATTGTAATGGTAGCAAGGGTGACCTCAGATTTTTCACCTAATATCTACACTGGTAGGTTCAACAAACCCAAGGATTTTAGGTGTGTCATCATGAGAAACCTTCCTTGAATTCTCAATCACTATTATTGAATACTAAATTTCAGAAGCTAAACAACTCTCTACATTCATGACAGTCACAACAAGTTATGTATAAATTGCAAATAATTAACCTGAATATTCTAAATTTTATACTATTTTCAATGGTTGTTAGCTTGCTCCTTAATACTCTAAGGTAAAACAAAGATCCCTGCTGAGGAAATGAAGCAACCAAAACAAAACAAGCAAAACAAAGCCACTATACAAACAACTATACAAAGAAAGTACACTATGATACAGATGACTATCATGATGCAATCCTTAGGCCTAAAAATAGTGTTTGAGGAACTGTCCATTAACTGGTAATGGAACATCCTCACATGCTAAGGACTTGAGCTTGTAGGTGTTGTCTCCTAGAATTTCAAAAATTTGAAAGGGGCCTATCCAGAGTTTGTCAAATTTACCATGATCACCCTTCCTTTCATGTGCTTTGTCCCACATCAGGACCAGACCTGAGATCCTAAAAGCCTTGATTCTGGCCCTTTTGTCAAACCAGCGCTTGACAACAGCCTGATTTTTAGCAAATTGGTTAATTTCTACACTTCTTTTTTCCTCTAGGTGCATTAGTTGTAGCAATCTCACTTCCTGTTTATTATCTATGCCTAGGTACTCTTGTGCAAACTGCAGCGTAGGAATCTTTAAGCTGACAGGGAGAATGGGATCCACCCCATATACTAAGTGAAAAGGTGAATTTCCTAATGCAGCTTTATTCCTGGTTCTATCTACCCACAAGGCATACTTCAATAGAGTGTTCCATTCCTTGGGTTCCTATCTATTAGCTTTTTTATGATGTTCAATAGGTTCTTGTTTGTGGATTCTGTTAATCCATTCCCTTGGGGGTAGTAATTTGAGGAGAATTTTAAAATGACCCCATGATCGAAAGCCCAACTTGACAATTTAATTGAAGCAAAAGCAGGTCCATTATCACATACTAAAGCATATGGAACTCCATACCTGGTCACTATATTGGTTTCCAAAAACCTAATAACATCCTCAGCATTGCATGTCCTACTGCTGACAGCCTCAGTCCACCTGGTACAGTAATCAGTAATAGTTAAAACATACCTGTGGCCTAAGGATGAGCGAGGATTGATGGGTCCTATGAAGTCCATTCCCCATTGAGCAAAGGGGCGCGTCTCCATCACTGGCTACAAAGGTTGAGCAGCATATTTCTCTCTATTGGCAGCAACCTGACACATATGACAGCATTTGATGTGTTCAGCTGTATCTTTGAAAATTGTGGGCCAATAATACCCTGCCCTGAGGATAGCATGAGTGGTGGCTAAGGACGACCCATGTGCAGTCCCAAATTTATCATGTAATTCTGTTAGCACCTTATCTGCTTCTGATCTTTCTAGGCATCTTAGGTATATCCCCTCATAGTTTTTCTTGAAAAGGACCCCTCCTTTTAACATAAATTTCAGCGACCTTATCTTTAGGGCTCTCCTCTGTGAGGCTTGCAGTCTTGAGGGACATCTCCCAATGGTCAAGCTGTGCCTAATGTCTGAGTACCATTCTCCGTCATCTTTTGCATTTACGACGTACTGCTGGCTTAGGATACTGGGATCAACCTCTGATATCATCTGGCTTAATGTCTGCCCTCTTACCAACTTCATAGGGGTAATGTCCATATCGTACTCCTAGAGGACAGTGATCCATTAAGCCCTTTTCTCACCTAGTTCACTTTGCATTAGCAACATTTTCATTGCTGCATCGGGTACAACAGTAATCACCTTACTTCTCAGGATGTAGTGTTTGAACTTCTTGACTACTCTGACCAAAGCAAGCGCCTGTCTTTCAACGTCCATATACCTGAGCTCTGCATCTCTGAAAGGGCAACTCATGAAGGCTATAGGCTTTTCTTCCTTTTCTTCATTTTTTTGTGTCAGTACTACTACAGAGGTATGTTCTGAAGCAAATGAGTAGATATAGAAGTCCTTGGTGTAATCTGGACTGATCAGGACTGGAGCATTTGATATGGCCTTTTTAATGTCTTCAAAAGCTGCTCTAGCTTCTAGGGTCCATTCAATTTTAGCGTCCTTCTTGAGCATGGCGTTCAAGGGCCTAACTATCTCTACAAAGCCAGTGATAAATTTCCTAACGAAATTAATCTTACCAAAGTAAGATTTGAGCTCCATCTTGCTTCTAGGAAGTTGTATCTTCATGATGGATTTTATTCTATCAGGATTAATGATGATCTCGTCTTCAGTTATCAAGTCGCCTAGCAATTTCCCTGTGGTCATCCCAAATATGCACTTCCTGGGATTCAAGGATATCCCGTACTGCTCACACTTCTTCAACACCCTTCTCAAGTCCTCTACATGGTATGTTCTATCTTTGGAGAACATCATTAAGTCATCCATGTATATTACTATGCACTTACCAATCAAGCCTCTGAAGGCTATGTCCATTGCTCGCTGAAATGTGGCTCCAACATTTATCAATCCAAACGACATGCGCCTGTAGGCAAAGATCCCCCATTTCGTGGTAAATGCGGTTTTCAATCTATCAATTATGTCCACCATCACCTGGTTGTATCCAGAGAAACCGTCCAAGAAGGACATCATCTTGACGTCATTCACCATTTGCAGGGCTTCATCTAGAGAAGGCAAAGGATAATTATCCTTTTTAGAAGCTCAATTCAAATTCCTAAAGTCCACGCACAGTCTGATGTCACCGTTCTTCTTTCTCACTGGGACCAGGTTTGCCACCCATGTGGAGTGTCTCATGGGAAATATGATCCTGGCATCGAGCAGTCTTTTAACTTCTTCGAAAATGATTGGCTCCAGTAAAGCATTGACGGGTCTTTTCTTTTGCCAAAAAGGCTTGGCGTCTGACTTCACAAGTATCATATGAGTGATGACTGATGTATCAAAAGATTTCAATTCATCACACGTCCAGGCAATGACATGGATGTAATCTTTGAGGGCTTGAGTTATCCCTTTCAATTCTTCTTCTGTACAGACCTTCCCAATCAGATCATTTCTTCTTCTGTCAGCTTGCCCAAGGTCGACCTACAAATACTATCCCTCATCAGCCTTTTGGAGATCCCTTTGTTTTAGCATGCTGCCCAAATCAAATGCTCTCTCCAGCTCTATCATTCCCCTAGGGATCTTGTTACTTGGCAGCTCCAAGATTTCTTCTTCCTCCCAGACATGATCTTCTAGATTCTTTTCATCAATGATCTGTGCCTCAAAACATCTCTATTGGAAATAAAATCCAATATATGCTGATCATCTTCAAATACTTGGAGATTAGTTACATTATCAGGTACTGAAGGCACTGATACTAATTCAACTAAGAATCTTTTAAAACCTGATACGGATAGTGGCTCTAGAGTACTGGCAGCCTGGGCCAAAGCATCTGCTCTGTGGTTTTGCTCTCTGGGTACATGGGTGATATTGAATGCATCAAACTCTTCTATTAAGTCCCACACCCTGTGTCTGTAATTGGACAGCCTCCTGTAATTGCAAGAGTATATACCTCTTACCTATCTGACAACTAATTCTGAGTCCCCATAGACATGCAGAATTTTCATCTTCTTCCTAAGAGCGAATAGTATCCCATGAATTAGAGCTTCATACTCTGTCACATTATTTGTACATGGGAACTGCAATCTATGTGCTGCCAAATAGGATTTTCCAGATGGGTCAATGAGGTCTATTCCTACTCTAGCTCCTTGTTTTGACTTGGATCCATCAAATCTGAGGATCCATGGCTCATCCTCAGCTAAAAGCTTGTCTGGTGCTTCCTTCTTTCTTTTGGCTCTGGTAGCCGCACCACTGGATATCCATTTTAGCTTTGGTGTCCCAGTTTTCTCAGACACCACCTCATCGGCTTTATGGGGAGCTGATACTTCTTCTTTTCTCTTATCACCAAGAGGAATATTCTCTGGACCAGGTAGCATATGCCTTCTCAAGATATGCAAGCACAACGAGCAAGATGTCTCCGAGTGAGGTGCATCATGCAACTTGCACCACTTCTCAATCAAGGCATCCTGGGGAGGCCTATGCTTCTGCATCATCTTTTGGATTTCTTTTGACAAAACTCCTCGAACTTGGATAGATTGCTACCACTATCCTCGTCAGATAACTTGTAATCTGACTCCACTAAACAATCACTCCTAGGGGTGATTTTCTTCTTGTTCTTATCATTACCCCCATTGCATACCAGTATCTCTTCTGTCATCTGGACAGAACTTTCATCCTTCTGTGTGCATCCTCTTGTTCCTGCAGGAGACAAACATAAATTAGTATCACTATCATTATCCATGGAACTCACCGTGGGTGAAGATGCTTCGCCATATGCTTGTTCCAACTCCAACATGTCTAAACAGGCATCACAGGTTTTTTCAAAATGAACCTCGTCATGCAACCTGAACCATCCATCAATCAGAATATCATGAACAGGCACACTTAATAATTGACATCGTTTCACCTGTCTAAACAAATGCATCTCAAATTTCTTGAAATGATCCAGTTCTATTTTATTTCCAAGATTACAATCAAGCTCTGAATTTATTTCATCACTCCAAAGGTCACCATTATGATCATGTATGTCAAGCATCAGGATTTCTTCTATGCTGGCGGTTTGAGGTCTGATGGAGTAAACTCCAGGTTCCACATCCACATACATGATTTAATTGGTTCTATTATATTCGGTGATCATGTGTCTCATGTGAAGTTCAACTTCAATCTTTATCTAATTTGGTATACCCTTCCAAGGTAGCCACATATGGCTGAAATTAGTTGACATGTATCCGTTGAGGGTTTTTGACCAGTCTCTGCTGAGTAACATTCCATATGTATCAGGTATATCTACTACCTGAATATCAATATAGTGCTGGACTTTGGGATCCGATGCTAGCTGCATGTGAATGTGGGTCAAATCCTACCACACTTACTTCTGTTTTGTCCAATTGTGTTACCTTCTTCAATGATTTAACAGGATGTAACCCTAAAGTGTTGCATATGGATAGGGGCATTACATTGGTAGATGCTCCTGAGTCTACTAAGCAGTTGTGCAAATTTTTACCAAACATCCTTGTGGTAAGGAGGAAGGGAGGTGACTCACTCTTGTCTTTGTAGAGGGTCATGTGGGAGGTATCTGCAGCTTGAACAGTAGCCGGGGTTTTAGGTTTGACGTTAACGTCCTTGGCAGCATGATCTTTATTTCTAAATTGGCCCGAGGTATGGCTATCTTCCTTTTGAGAAGAACCATCCAATGATTTCATGAAAGCATTCTTGATAGCAGGGGTTTTAAGCAACTCTGACATTGGCAGGCTGATCTTTACTTTTTTCATTTCATCTACCAGATATGTAACCAATTTGTCAGATTTAGGAAGTGGATTTGCAGCTTTTGATGCTGTGTTATGCGGTGTCAGATATTGAGTATCAACCTTGGGGAGTCCAGGGTTATTACTTGCCTTGGGATCAGGTGGAGTATTGAAATTGTTTGGAGGCAATGAGGTAGTCAAAGGATCGGCAGATCTGTTTGAGTTATTCCTTAAGTTGTAGTTATGCCTTACCTGAGGTTGTTGTTGATAAGCATTGACTTCCTCATGCTCAATTGATGGCTCATTCTCATCCTCAAAGGGGAAAACATAGTTAGACTCAAAAGCCATGACTGATTCCTCACATGTTGAAGTGTAATCCTAATGTGATGATATTGTCTACTGATAAGGACAATGAATGAAGCTTTCTAGTACTAGGGCAGAATCATACTTACAGGGGACAATTTCATTTCCCTCTGCATAAGATGGGTTACCTGAGGTACTGGCCACTTTAGCTTGGAATATGCTAGCAGCAATCCTGAGTTGAGGACAGTCCAACTCTGCATGAGCGTTGGTGTTATGTATTTTGCACCAATTCGTAAGTGCTGCCTCTGCAAGGTTTACTCTGGTGGTCTGCCTAGGTTCACCAGGAGGCTGATTGTCTAGGGGTGATGGCAAGGAACCATTGTTAGGCCTGGTGTTCCACACTCTAGGTTGTCTAGGAGGATTATTGTTGCCATTGTTGTTATTGCAATTGTTGTTGTACCCCCTGTCAGGATGATTAGGTTTGTCATTGGCATAACCTCTGTTTTGATTAGGCTGAGAGTAGAAATTCTAATTTCTTAGATGAGTGACCTCAGTAGTAAGTTTTCTTAACTGAGTTGATATTTCTTTGATTTCTTCCTTCTCTTCCTAAACCTTGGCCATCACATTCTCTGTCTGGGGCTTGAAAAAGGAAGACCCATTGTTATTGTTGGATTGTTCTACACCCTGAGGCACTTGTATTTGATATGGTAACATCTGGTTACTCCCACTTGGTGGGGGCATGACACTGAGTGGTGGTATTTGCAAAGGGGCTGGCATCACAGCTGAAGGCATCATGTCTCCATGGGTCTGTTGGTGGACAGGATATGTAGGATAACCAGGAAGTGTAGGGAAAGCAATATTTGGTGTGGAAACAGAAGCCAATTGCTGACTAACTTTGATAGCTTCCTCAAAAGCCTGTGCTAAAGTTGTTACACTAGGGTGTGTCCTTCTGATAAACATGGAGGTCAAGGGATCTAAATCTGAATAACAAATACTCCTAGCAGCCTCATCTGCTACAACGTAGGGAGTAACCAGTTTAGACAGCATCTTCTGGAATCTAGCATTAAAGTTTGCAATGGGTTCTCCTTCGCACCTCTTGATGGTGGCAAATAGATGATAGTTCATTGAAGGATCTATAGGCACCTTGAACCTATCCTTGAAAGCTTTCTCTAAGGCATCCCATGAATGGACTGAACCCTAACCTAGACTGCTATACCAGTTATAGGCCTCTTCCCTAAGGAGAATGGAAACAATCTGCATACCACATCCTCATACTCAATTCTAGCCCTACAACAAGCTTCCTTGAAGGTCCTGACATGATCATCAGCATCTTGATACGGATGGTACCTAGGACAAATTTTATCTGGGTTTTTAGGCAAAGCATGATATGCATTGAAGGCCAGCGGTGACTTTGCTATGAAAAAAGACATCGCAACCGATGGAGGTTGGATCTGGGGTACGACAGGCTGAGGCTGGGCCTGAGGTGTGATAGGTGGTCTTGTGGGTATTTGAAAGATAATAGGGGTTACAGGAGCATGCTCTGGTGAGGCTTATGTCGCACTAGAATCAGGAGTGTGATGAATGTCCACAGTCCTAGGTCTAAATCCCCTGATAGGCAGCTCTTCGAAGAGTCCACCAGATCTGGACCTGGTATTTGGCCTGAAAGCCAGGATTTCTCAAGTTTTTAATGCAAAATGGCAAGTTTATGGCTAGAATTCAAACCGCTAGGATGTTTAAGCAATGTATGCAGGAATCTACGGTTTCCTTTGTCAACTGCCCTCCTTCTAGCGCCAGTTTCCTGTTGATTGGCTTGTGATGTCAGTCACAACCAAGCACACAAAACAAAAGTCACACAACAACCCTTGTTTATCCTGAAAGATATGATGAATTACAAGAATTCATGATCCCAAGTCCCCGTTGATTAGTTCATAATCTGTTGATGTTACTATGTGGTTGATGTGTATTGTTGTTTTCCATTTTGGGGCCTTATGTAGATTAGTAGATTCTGTTTCTGCAACTATGCTACACAGGGAAGTTACTTTACACAGCATATATCTCCAAATGATGTGTCTAAGTTGATATTTGCATGAGTTCTACCCTTATTTATGATTCTCTGCATGACATTTTCAATACTACATGCATTTAGCTCAAGATATGCTAATGATATTCAGTTGTCTTCGGGATGTCAGCATATTTTTCTATTCTGCTTCTGATTTATCATGATGTGCAGTTATGAAAGTGATTCCAATGAAATTAAAATGAGAAAAAGGGTTAGAGAGTGAGATTCCTAAAATTACTTGACTGAGATCATTGATCCACATACATGTTCCCATACTGCAATGGAGAGAAGAAAACTAAAATCATATTTCACTAGGGCAGTCCACAAATCCGCATGATTCAGCGCAAATCTTCAAGGGAAAAGTTGACAACAACATGCAATGAAATGAAAGCGCTTCTATAGAACACAGCATTCACCAATACATATCCAGAAATTAACTTGAAGACTACTTAAGGTTTACAATCAGGGTATAGTCTGAAGCTTCATCTCCATACAGTATGTTCATAAAGCAGGTACATTTACAATGATCTGAGGAAAGGACTTTGATTATTTCAACAATCCAGCCCTCACTAGTCTTAGTAATCCGATCTCTTCCTAAAAACTATTACAGGTCTGATTTTTTTTATATTATTGACCTCCTCCCTCTTTTTGTATAGTACAGGGGCTCAATATATATATCTCTAGTTTTTCCCCCAATCTGGTGTCCCAAAATCCTAGGAGATCAACGGTCAACATCTTGAAATGCAGCATCCAATGGTGAGAAATGAATCCTGCCAAGAACTCGAGCAGCATACCCAGACAAGGCGCTGCTCTTTCAATAATGTTTCCATCTGCAAACTTCCCCACATTGAAAGCTTCGTCTCCTTCTGGTGTGTTTGGCTTCTCTGGATCTGGCTCACCGCCTGGGACGTCATCGTCATTTAAAACCTGCCCTTTGTGTTCACCTATACGCCATTACTATGTTGGCAACTCTGCTTCTTCCCAGCTACTCCAACAATCTGCAATAAACAAGCAGGAATTAGCACCATCGTTTAATAAATCAACAGGAAAAATGAACATCTGCATTAAAACAGGCTCCAAATGCACAAACATAGCCATCGAGCTCAAAAGCCATGGAAAATGAGCACAAAAACGCATATACAGCGTTAAAACCAGTCGGGTCAACCATTGTTGACTGAAAACATGCATTCGGGCCCTAAAAATACCCTTAAAATTTCATTGCTTTGCCCTTTTACCACCCATCGGCGTGATATCCCTCATCAACGAGTCCAAAAATTACTCGGCCGATTCCTTTGTTATACCGATGAGCTTCCTTCTATGTTATCGGCATGAGATTACTCATCGCCAAGACAAACCAAACATTGTCGATATTGAAAGTTATACTGATGATAAATCATTGGTGAGACCATACCCTTCGGGGAGACAAAACCAAACTCCACTGATAGACCTTGTTATGCCGATGAAGGGGTGGGACCCTCGCATTATTCACCTTGTATCCAACCCATATACAAGGATCTTTCTTTATTTAATAATCATTCGGGTCCGCACTTGTATATTTTAATTGCATCATTTGCTTGTATATCAGAAATATACAAGTCCAAAATATACAAGGGCTTTACTCCTTTTAATAAGTTTGTCGGGTCCACACATGTATATTTCAATTGTCTCTTCCGATATACATTGAATTTTCCATTTTGGACCTTTGTTTCAAATCCGGCTTTGTATGTGAACAGTGCCTTGTATATAACCCCTTGCATGTATCATTTGTATGTATGAAATATACAACCATTTAACTCTATTTAATAACCTTTTCGGGTCCGCGCTGTATATGGACGTTGTATATCGGCTTGTATGCATTGTTTGTATTTTTAGATATACAAGTTTGAAAACATACAAGGACTTTTCCCTATTTGATAAACTTTCGGTTCTGGCACTTGTATATTTTGAATGTACGTATCCTCCGATATACAACCCAGATGTGATACAACGAACTAATCAGATTCTAACCTCTCTTTGATTCCACGTTGTATGTATGTAACACTTGTATCCTCGAATATACAAAGCGCAGAAGCATTCAACCGCTAAACCATATTCCATAAACACTTCCGGTCCGCCATGTATAAAGTGTTTTGTATATTTGACTTGCCAAAATATACAAATGTGAGATACAAAGAGGAACTTAAACATTTATCCATTTTAACCCTAAATTACTTCGGGTCCACCTTGTATGTATATTTCAAAACTTTAACCAAATGCATACAAGGAAAAGAATATACAATCACCCTTGTATATGAAAGCGATGTACAAAGGACATTCTATGTGCAATATGCCAGCGACCCATTATGCATTCAACCTTGTATATGGACCCGAATGCAAATGCGACTAAGTATAAAACAACCCTTTGCATATACAAATGACCCTGTATATGCAAAGCGATATACAAACCTGACTGTACATTTTAGCAAAATGATCATAACTTGCAAAATATGGCAAATTTTAAGATGGTTCAAAAACCAACCCTAGCTCATTTTTCACAAGGAATCCAACCATATCATGCACTGGTACTGAAAATGCATTTTTTCTTCATTTCTATCAAAGTTTGCAATTTTAACCCCCTTTTCCCTTTACCACCAAGCAAAACGACACACACAAGCAAAAAGCAAAAAAAAGCCACAGCAGGGGTCCTCATTTTGCTAAGGAGTAAAATGGGCCGTGTTGTGAACATCACAACAATAGGAACTTTGACTTGGTTTGCAGGAAAACCTAGTAGAAGGTGGACAAAATGACTGATGAAAGAGATGGTATGCTATGGAAACGGATGGGAGAAGTGACTACACGGTAAAATCTGATCTCAGAAACTAGAACAAGGTTAACATGGGTATCTAGAAAAGATGAAAATTTTCTCCCAAAAGATGTGGAAAAGCTCATTGTTGCGGATGCACAACACTAAATGTGCTGAAATAGAAGGTATATGCGTAGCAAGTCGGTGTACATGCGCAGCTCTGGTAAAATTTAAAATCACAGTAACAGGTAATGGAAGCACAAAAAGTCTATGTAGATGCATAGCAGGTCGAAATGGATGCGCAGCTTCAGAGGGTATATGCGCGACTCTAGTTTTCTTGACTATTTTTGCAATTTTTTGGCATGTTTTTCGATGTTTTTTGGTTTGTTGGTCACAAGTTGGTGTTTTTGGTCTGATTTCTCAATTATGGCAAGTAAAACATAGCAAACACAAAGAAGTTGTCATGATTTTTTTGATCTTTTTTTTGGTAATTTTTTGGACTCTTGTTGACTCAAAAAGCAAGTACAAATCCTAGGCCGGCTAGGACAATATAAACTAAATTCTCACTAATTCTAGATGAGGCATCTTCAGGAAGTGATAATCACTCTTCCCTGCACTGGCTTATAGGGGTTTTTGGCTACTAAAAACAAAGGATGATTAATAATTGCAACCATTCGAGTAGTTATACATGTGGCAGCACTACTCTTCGTTATGGAGTCTCCCAGCCTACAAGAGTTGTGCCTTGGAGGGTTTGGGGGGAGGTTGGTTGTCGGTATAACACAACTTCACTCGTTGTTTGAAGCTTTCACTCCAAACACAATTTATTTATAGTGGCTTGGCAGAGCTTGGCTTTAGCTTGTTACCACTTAAGGTCATTCCCGCTTGGATAGAAGGATATCCAAGGGCAGGCCTCTCTAAAGGTTTAACACATATGAAAATGATATGTCTAGGATTTTGGTCACCCAAGATAGGGGAGAGCGTAGGCCTAGTATCATTCTCAAAAACATGAAAGATAGTGATTCTTTTCCCCTAATTAAAATGAAAAAGACAATATGAGCTAGCTACTTGGGCACACACACAAGTTATTAACTTTGAAAGCAAGATAGCAATAGTTCAATTTTATCCTCCTAGCATTGGGACTAGATTCAATTTGTTGATGCAACAAGATTAAGTTACTCCCTTCTTAGTTAGATCTAGATGTGATTTTGCATGAACATTTGATTACTATTCTTTAAAAATACGATGTGTGTTAACAATGCAACTAGAATGACTAAACCAGTCCCTAACCTACAAGTAGATCAGAGAATTTCCCTGTAAAAAGTGTCAATGTTAGCAAAATCACAAGAAAACCCTAAAAGTCACTGTTAGCATCAGATGTGCAGGTACATAGTTTAGATGCGTAGAGATAGAGATCAAATGCGTAGCTATTATAAAAGCGTTAAGACAGAGGTCAAAAGCACAGAAATAGAGAGGATATGCGTTGTTCCAGTAAATGCGCTGCAACAGAACACAGATGTGCAACTTTAAGAGGTAAATGCACTGAAAGATCAGATGCACCGAAACAGAGATCAGATGCGCATTAGAATTGTTCAAATGCGTCGAATCCTCCTGTGTACGGAACCTTAGCACAAAAAATTGAGTTTTTGGGTTAAATCAGGGCAATGCCCCACGGTGGGCGCCAAAAATGTTACCAGAAATGTTGTCAAAGTTATCAAACTCAATCAATAAACCAATAATCTCAATAGAAATTGCATGTAACAAGGATCAAATAACAAAGAACAAACCGTGCAAACCTTGCTACTTTACTGCTTCCATTGTTCGCCTAGTCTCAATCGATCTTTGTATGTGAATTGAAGCCCTCAGAAAGATGCACTTCCTTGCTTTGTTTTTCAAGTTGATGATGGAGAGGTGACTATGATACTTCTTGTAATGAAGATGAGCTGTAATACAATAAAAGGGTGATCACAAGCAAACAGATGGATTTGGGTGCCAAAGGTGCACTGTTAATTCTGTAGAGTAACGATACTAAAAGCTTGGATCCATGAAATGGAAGAAGATGTTTCAATTTATAGACTTGAGAAAGAGAAGATCAACGGTATAGAAAGAATGAGAAGATCAATGGTATAGAAAACTTGAGAGGATGTGCGTGAATAGAAAGAAGACAAGTGTCACACAAAAGTTGTTTTGTTTTGAGTTAACTACTTTCTATTATAAAGATAAGATTTGATTTCATAAATTAGAAATTTTTTTCTAATTTAAGAGTTATTGATAAAAACAAGGTTGATTGAGTCAGTCAACTCAACTTGTGATTTGCTTTTGCATGATTTGAGAGAAATTAAATAATAAATTATTCAATTTTGTGTGCATGAAGAAGAAGATTTATTTTTAGAAGATTTGGAAGATTTTTGAGGAATTAGAAGATAAGAAAGCAAATTAAATAAATAAATTTATTTAATTGTTGGTGCATGCTTTGGAAGAATAAATAAAATATTTGATTTTATTTTATTTTTAGAGATTGAGAGAATTTAAATAAATTTGATTGATTGATTTAAATTTGGAGGAATAATTTGACTTAATTAAATAATTAAGAATTATTTGTTTGGAAGAATTAAATTAAACAAAGGATTTTATTTAATTTTGACTTTAGAAGAGGTAATTAAATATTTTGATATTTAATTAATTTAGAAGAATATGAATCGAATAAATAAATTTGTTTATTTATTTATTGATAGAGGAATTAAATGGAATAAATATTAAGAATATTTATTTAGACTGAGTTGTGTCATTTTTAGGCGTATACACAATGAAAGAGCAAACTTTTCATGATGTTGATTACACTATTGAGGTGACAGGATATGTATTTGATGGGCAAATAGAAAAACTTGATAAAGAGCTAGCCAATTTTCAATCATTTATGGAAAATGAGAGGACAGCTGAAGAAGTTGTTCCCGCAATTCATAACATAAGAGAATTGATAAAAGAAGGACAAGATGGTGTTAATGCAATCCATGGTTTAGTACATATTGTACAAACCAACATTATGTCAGTGACCGAATGTGCACAAGTGATAAATAACACTTTATCACCATTTAATACTCAAGTATCGGTACATATACTGACTACAGGAATATCTACATTTACATCAACGATCTTAACAACTGATGCAAACTCTTGTAGTAATGCTACCACCAATATTGGAGTATCTAAAGGCACTAATTACAAAGCTGTGGGATTTAATTATTAGAATTTGGTTTCTAAGGGGATCTCTTCTATGAATAATTGCTCTCAACCACCTCTTTATCCCACTTATTCTCAACCTTCCATTACATATAGTTATTCTCAACCACCCATCACCTACCATTATGTCCAACCACCATTGACCTATTCACAGCCTCCACCTATCACATCTTAGGCTCAATCACCCCCTCACTTTGGTTCAAATTCCTTGCAATAAACCGCATCTCCCAATGATGCCATCCTAAACCAACTTTTGTAGGGCATGACTGCTTTACAATAAAAGGTAACAAACTTGACAAATTCTTCGCAACCTAATATACCAACATATCATGCCCGTAATCCCCTATCCTATGCAATTTTGAGAACTCCTATGCCCGAGAGTTTTGAGACTCCTCACTTTGAAAAATATGGTGGAAAAGGTGATCCTAATACCCATGTGGCAGCATTCACAGCTATGTGTAGTGATTTCTATTTTGAAGAGGATTTGTTGGCAAAACTTTTTCCGCAATCTCTCAAAGATACTGCTTTAGAATGGTTTTGCTCTTTGCCTCCAAATTCAATACACTCCTTTTCGCAGTTGATTGATGAATTTTTACAACATTTTCAAGCAAACATTGGACATCAAGTCTCTTTGATTGACTTAGTTCATTGCAAGCAAGGTCCGAAAGAGAAGTTAACTGAGTTTATTAGTCAGTATCAAGCTTTATATACACAAATACAATATCAAATGAAAGATGAGGATGTTTAGAAGGTGTTTATCACTAATCTACAACCTAACATCCGTGATAAGATCCTCTTGATGAAGTATAACTCCTTCCAACATTTATGTAGCACCCTTCATGATTATCAACTTTCATCTAGTCAGTATGAAAACCAAAAAATCATCAGTTCAAGTTGGTCAATCCATGGGTGGATCATCACAAATCAACTTTAAGAAGAATAATAATAGGAGTTTCATAAAGATTAATGGACCGAATACAAATAACTTTTCTAATGTTTCTGCTAGCACTAATCCAAAGAAGGCATCATATCAATCAAGAAAATTTACTCCGATATCTAAGTCATATCATTCTATCATGAATCAAGTTGTGAGTAATAACATTCTAAAGCTTCCCCCGATTAAGCCTGTCAATCCTAGTAGAGCACAAGGACCTTATTTCGATGCTAATGTCTTTTGTCATTTTCATCGAACGCAAGGACATGACACTGAATGATGTATGCATCTTAAACATGAAATACAAGACCTCATTGATTTGAATGTTATACAGGTATCGGGTGTGAATGATAATGGAAACAAGTTGGTTGCTCCGTCAAACCAGAATTTACAAATCTTCACTAATCCTTTCCCTAAGCATACTGATAACAATATGTTGGAACAAGGTTTAGTGGAAGTAGAGGATGATGACTATTTAGACTATGATAACATCATAGGTATGATTGAAGTGGATAAGGAAAAGTTGGATAACTCACCTCGTCCATGAAGAAATGGGATTTATGCTAAGGTTCCTCCTTTGTTATCCTATATAGGATCAGGAAATAACCAAAACACATTAGAAAAACAAGTAGAACAACTGATACAGATGAGTGAGATGGTATAGGATGATTCATGTTAATATGTTAGACGGTATCAACAATGAAAACTCACTAAAAATCAAAAAAGAGTAAGACGATTGTCAGCAGTTGGAAATAATAGTGGTTCTCCCCCTCATAAGCAACAAAAAGTCTCATTTACACAAGATTTAAGAAACAAGCATCATATGATAATAATCAAGACTTTCATAAGAACCACTCAAGCTTTGCACTAAACATGATTGAGTACCTCTCCAAGAGGTTTGGAAGTTCAAAAATCTGATACAAAGATCCTACAGGTAAGTATTTCTAACCCTTTATCTCTCTCATGATGTGTTCTATGTTGTTTAGGCCTCCTAGGATGACCCCTGATTCTCTTGTAAGGTCCGAGATACCAGGAGACTGCCTCTGTTGTGACCTTCTATTTGTATCATCATTCTTCTATATTGCTTCTCTCTGATTTCATTGTTGTGTGTTGTGTCTTACGGACATAGTGTTGTGGTTGGTGAATTGGGGGCACCCTCCTACGTGACTGTCCCTAAGACACCTATTTCTCCTCTCTTAATTTATTGTTTCCCTTCCTCTAGTGTTTCTATCTAGTAGGTGGATGATAAAAAACATTTATACTAATGCGGACCTAGCATCCCTTTAGTGAGAAATAAAAAATTAGACTTAGTTCCTAATATGACGATGGGGTTGTATATCTTATCCAACGCTTGGATAGTAGAAGCACTCTCTCCTTTCTGCATAGTGATTTTGATGATGTTTTATCTCACTTACAAACCTTAACAATATTGCTGCTCCATGCACTTTGTTTGTCTTTGAATCTCACCTTGGTGACGCTCGATTCTGAGATTTTCGTGATATAGCCCCACGGTTATCCTTGATCTCTAAATTTGTAGTATAACCTTGGCTCTTTGTGTGGTTAATCATATGCATTGATGTTGTTTATTATGATTATGGACACTAACATGTTTCTTGCAGGGATGTGTTTGTGGGAGCATTTGGCGATCGTAAAGTACATGTCACCTCTGGGGGGCATGGGCTTTGCGAGAGTCTGTGTTCCCTTGTGTGTTTTCTTCCTACCTTAATGTTCTTGATATCAATGCGTGATATCAACCACCTTAAGGTGGGGGCATATATAAGGTAAGTTGTCTGTTTTAGATATTAGCAATGTGCTTGTCCTCAAGTGTAGTTTAAAGACTGGTGGCGATGAGTCCCTCCTGCACTCTAAGTTTGTTTGCAATCAATCAATCAATCAATCATCTTAAGCCCTCTGCAGAGACGGGGGTGGTGTATCTCTTGCAGAGAGTGCCCATCCTATAATTTTCAAAAATTCCTCATCGGGAGGCGGGGAGCGGTTTTGTGACTAACTCAACCCTTAAACATGTCTTTGGTGATTGTTGTGGCAAATCCCAATTGTCGGTGTGTGCCTGTAATGTGCTTGAGATGGTGATGAGCCTAGAAATAGGAACACTCCATCGCTTGTTTGTCATGTTTTCTCCCTGTCTTCAAAGTGTGTTTGTTTGGCATGCTTACTTTGTTTGGTGTGTCTGTTGCCCCATATGCAGTCTAAAGACTAGCATGATGAGTGCTTCTTATATCTTGGGAGGTTTGGCATGTCTTGCATATGTGTTGCCCCATATATGCAGTCTAAAGACCAGCGTGATGAGTGCTTCCTATATTATGGGAGGTGTGTTTACTTTCCTTGTACTTCCATCTACATTTCATATATATGAGAAAAAGAAAAGAAAAGAAATCATTTCTGTCTTCCATGCATTAACTGTCTTCTATGCATCTATTGTATTCTCTGTGTTTTGCATGACTATAACTGTCTTCTATGTGTTTTACGTGCCTGTTATTTTCTTCAATGTGTCTGGCGTGTCTTCTCTGTGCTTGGTGTGTTTACTGTGTTTGTTGACTGTACTTTAATGCATGTATTGGCCTCGTGTTTATACATACATTAAAGTGGGGGCTAAATGTAACATCAGAAAATGTCCCCTTGGGGACTTTTCCCTCATAAGGTTTAGCTCGTGGGTCTTTTATCTGCATTTAGGACATCTTGCATCATACTTTTGTTGCAAGTATGAAGGTGAACAAGTGTTGTCATTGATGTCAACATACTCATATTGCATTGACAAGAAGGATTAGATGAGCAATGTGCTGAGGATATTGAGAAAATTAGCCTCAGTCAGAAACAGTGAAGAACAGTGATGAGAAGAAGGCAAATGTATTGTATAGGTTGAGAACCGGAGGATGCGGATCAAAGGGTTTGTAGATATGTGTCCTGAGATGTTTCAGTTAAGATTTCAGAGGTCCGCATGAAGATCTAAAGAAGTTATGGCTGTCTGTGTGGAACTGGTTCTGGCAAGTGTTCAGAGGTGACAGAAGATCACAGAAAGGTCCGGTGAGGTCCAGAATTGTATAATCCTAATCTGCGGATTGGAAGGTGTGTTTGGGATGTCCTTGTGATGTGCCATCTCGAGTTGTGTATGATTTTGAGGTCCGGAAGTACCCTTTGCATTATGACAGTGACGACAGACTGTGTTCTTGAAGTTCCAGATGAGGAAGAGAAGAGATTCCAGTATGTAGATAAAGTGCGGATGTACCTGGTCATTCAGGCAGGCTTGTGAAGGTTCTTGGATCATGTTGAGGTTGTGTTGTTGGTCCGCATTGATGGTAGAGCCCGGAATTGAAGATATTCTTCTGGATGAAGTTCTTGTTCCGACTAGCCGACCGGATGAGTTGTTCATCCTGCGAATGTTCTTATGGTGGCCGACTGGATGTGTGATTCATCTTGCAGATACTCTTATGGTTGATTACCGACTTAGATGATTGTTCCTAAGTCGATGTCTTGTATAAATAAAGGTTTGTGAGTTCATTTTAGAGTGTGGATTATGTGGATGAGTGGAGTATAGCAAAGAGAAGTGCGAAGGGCAGAGCAGAGACTTTTGGGCTTAAATGGAACTGATCCAGACATGGTAGAGATGTCATTCTCCAGTTCAAGATTGTGATTCTTATCACCTTGTAGACAGTGTGTCTCCTTGTAGGCAGTGGGCCTCTTTGTGAGCAGTGTGCTCGGGCAGTGAGCCCTAATTGGCAAGTGCCATTCTTTTTCTTATTCTTCTAACAGAGAATAATCCTTGGGTTAATCACCCCGTGGTTTTTCCCTTAACCAGGTTTTCCATGTCAAAATCTTGGTGTTCAATGTGTTGATGTTTATCTGCTCTTGTGTTTGTGCATTATGCTTTCATGGATGATTAATTGATATACTGTTAACTAACAAAGAAGAATCAAGTGTTTAAAGTAGAGCAGGTTTTTATACAACTGATTCACCCCCCCTCTTAGTTGTATGCCCTAGATCCAACAATTTTGGCATCCCAATGAAATGAACCCTAAGTTTCATGACAAATGGGACCTAGGGGGATCACTTGAACCTAACCCTGACCAAAATAGGTAGGGAGGACTTGGGCGTCCATGCCCTAGTCCTGCCCTATTTTGGGTCAGTCCCAAATTTTGGGTGTCGGCTTGTGACCATTATTTAGGTCCTATGCCAACACGGTAAGATTGAATTACGAAATTCTTGGTGGGAGTGTTTGTAGTTGCATATATAAGCATGTTTAGGCATTCATTTGTAAACTAGATGATTACTAGCTAGCAATTTGGATTCTCAATTTTATGTGAAGGTGATTCAAGGCATTCATTATGTAGCCAGAGTAGATTTGTGTTGTTTGTGTGTTTGTATTTGAAGATTTGAGCAATCATCTCCTCATGACATGAAGAGCTTCTTTCTTCCGTGAGATCTTCACTACAAGGTGACATCATTTATGTTTTGAAGCATTTATCATTTGGTTTTTGCCTCTGCTTCCCAAGGGCACACACTCTCTATCTGAAAATGGTGTTTAGAAGACTTAAATGTCTTTCTAGGGCTTGACTAAGGCAAGCCTCTAAACACCACAACCCCCTCCCAAAGTTTCTATGATTGCAGGTTATAGATTGAAGATACAAGAAAAGTGGAGTTGCAGGAGGATATTGTAGAGTGTCGGATTTGCAGATCAGAGTTAAAAATAGCACCCTAGACTTGGGTACCCACTACAAAGTCCTCCGGATTCCGTGATAGGAAAATCTCTGATACAACAGGAACAAGTTGCAAATCAAGTTTCTAGATCCTAACAAAAACCTGGGCATTGGACTTGGGCGCCTGCTACTTGGTCCTTGAATGTTCCTCTTTCCAAACTTTGAAAACAAGTGTGCATTTATCTGTCATTTTACATCTTCCTGTAGCAACATTTTGAGTAACTTATCTGTTTTCTTTCCATAATTGCATAATTAGGGTTTTGGGGTACAATTAAACATAATTAGTAATCAAATCACATAAATCCAAGTTTCCTTGCATTCCTAAGTGACCAAGGGTCTGATAGTGCCTTACCACTCAACCTAAAGTCCTTGAATGAAAGGGTGAAAGGAGGATACACATACAAAACCACTAAAAACCAATCATCCAAATTTTACCCTTTACAATATGAATCTTTCCACTTCGATGTTGGGTGTTCACTGACTCTTGAAGGAGTTGGTGTTGCAATAGAGGTTGAGTCCCTTGTGTGGGACATTGATGTAAGTGAGTAGTAAGGCATGTGTATGCCTCGAATTCTACATAATGTAGCCCAAATTAATGTTGTACATGAGCTTGAGGTACTCCAATTTGGAATGCAAGATGTTTTCCTTCCTCGTGATAAGTAAGGTTGAAGTCAGCTATACCTTTCTTTTCCATGTGAATTGGTATTTTATTTTTCCCTTAGTTCACATGGATAGGTCAACAAGTATGATGATGTTTTTTATGATGGATGTTTCTTTCATCCATGTTTTTTTAAGTTGACTTGGTTTTGGGTACCTCATCCCTTGCTGGTATGCACATACATGATGTCAGATAGATCCTACACATATTACTTATGGTTTCCCTATAGTGATGTTGATGGTGGAACTAGTCTTCACTTCATGAGCATTGGGTGTAGAATGGTGTGTGTAGGCAACAATAATCATTTACTACTGCTAGGTGGTGAGAGTAGATTTGGGTTGAGGGAGATCAACTCCTTGATTTAGCTCATCTTTGATAGAGGCAAGAGGTGTGCAACAGTGTATCCATGTACTTTCTCCATGGACCTTATTTGCAGGGTCTGACCTGCAAGTTCATGTAAGTTTTGACTACAACCATCCTAAAGTTCCTTTGTGCCTTCATGCTATTGGTTGTATGTGCTTTTCCCTTGTAGATATGTTTGTCCCATGTTTATTTCCCCTATCTCCCCTCATTATGTTTTTTTCTTTTTGGTCTACCTCCTAGAGGTAGCTGGATCCTCACTGTGTCTAAAAGACGCACACATTCCTAACCAAATCCAGTGTTGGGACCCAAATTTATTGTGCCTAAAAATGCAATATCCTTTCTGGTGTCTCCTGTTGTAGTTGTCATGTATATCCCATCATTGATATTTAATTAGATAAGCCTTCAATGAGTTATACATTTGTAATATTTTCACCTTGGTTTTGCTCTTTGACCTCCCCACATGCCTTTCATATGCTGAAATTATAAAAAAATCCAAGAAAATTCCAAGTTTGGGGGGTTTCTTTTGCATTTTTCCCCTTCTAGGTTTTTGACTTTTATAAGGACATGATAGGGATGTTTTGGGACCAAGAATTTTCCCAGCTCGTGAACTTTTGGTCCTTTGGTCCTTGGTTCCTTATGATCCTCAGACCCTAGCAACATGCTCTTTTGACTTCTTGTGGTGGTGTTGATGACATTAACATGCATGGTGCAAAGAATTTTCTATGCGTTGGGCTTTTTCATGGTGCTTTGGTGCCTTTGTTGGTTTTCAGGTTCCTGGGGGTCCTTGGGACTTTGGAACTTTGTCCTCATCTCCCTGGATTCCTCACTTTCCTGATTCCCCATGCTTTCCTCTTGGTACCAAAGTTACCAATTTCCCCAAAACCCTGAAAGTATGTGTTCCTGACCTTCCTTTACCTTTTTGGGTCATCAGGAAGTTCCAAGGTCCCTGATTTCTCTAGTTCCTCAAAACTATGGTTTCCCACTCCCTCTGACCTTTGGTCCTGAGGTTCCAATTTCTTTGAAATCCTGGTTCCCAATCCCTAATCCTCTTTCCTTCCTGGTCCTCAGTCCTCGATCCTTCCTAGACCCAAGATCCTAGCCTTCTTTGCACTTCCTGGTCTCTGGTCCCCAATCCTTCCAAGATCCTAGTTCTTGTCATTCTTTATTCTTGGCTTATGATGTTCCAAGTTCTCCTTGATTCATGGTCCCTAGTCCCTGGTCCCTGTCCACTTTCCATTTCCAATCTCATATCCAATACCATTCCCATCCCCCAGCTTCTTTGGTTCTCGATCCCCAAGTTCTCCTAGATCCCATATTTTTGTCATTCCTCTTCTTAGTTCCATGTCTCTCTTGGACCCTGGATCTTGGTCTTCCCCACTTCCCCTATTCCTACATCCTTGGTTTCTTCTAGACCTTGATTCCTAGCTTGCCCCTTTCCAATGTCTACAGGGCCACGTGTCCCCTAAAAACTTGAAACCCTAGCATAGTACACTGTAACACTAAAAAATGTGACGAGACATCTTAGCAACTCCAATGAATGCCATGAATTCTTGATTTAACTTCTACAACAACTCATTTTGAGTGAGAAACTTCTTCAATGACCTAGGGCATGTACTTTCATTCTATAAATACAAGTTGTCATCTCATTGAAAGGGTTAGTTGTTGAACCAATTTTTGGATCTGTATCTACTCATGGTGGTTCTAGGACATCAAACCAAGATGGTGTTGGCAAGAGACACTGCTATGATAAATGACTAAATGTTGTCATTGATGGCAATAAGACAAAGGGATTCTACAAACAAGGCAAAGAGACTTTTCTCCAGTAGATCATTTTGGTCTAATAAAGGATTTTGGTCTGGAAGGCTCAAATGGCTAAGTATGGGTAGTATACAGAGCAAGTGACAAAGACTGGGTTAGTATGCCTCTATAGTTGAACATCATTACATGCAGTTTAGATATGTTAATCATAGCTATTTGGTGATGATATGTTCCAGTGTTCAAGTCCTGACTACCTCCAGAAGTCATATGGTGAAGTATCTAAGTCTGAATAAACAAAGTTAAGATAGGAACAGTGCACAGTACCAAAGTAAAAGGCTCCACATTCCTCCACTGTGGCATATTTTGGTTTACGGTTCTGAAGGTATGCTAAGAGGACAATCATGAATGTTGGATATGATTTTTAGAGTCTCATATGATCCATAGTAGAAGTTATGTTGTGATAGTTGAATTGGTGAAGTATGTTCTTAAGGAACAAGCTGACAGGCATATTAGATCTATATGCGGAGAAGATATATTGTTTATACAATCAATCTAAGTGATTGAATGATTGGTTCTGACCCATATGAAGACTACTATATGTTTGTTTGAGTCCACATTACTACTTGTGTACAAGATTAAGCCGACAAGGTACAACACGTGTATACACATTTCATGTCTGGGTTTCTGACTTGATTATGAGATAAATCCTATTGCGGATATATATATATATTTGATGGATTTCCATGTTGGATGCATGGTGTGTGTGGTGTGGATGCAAATTTGATATGTGTATGATCTAAAGTAGTTTGCAGAGCAGAAAAAGATTATAAGGGCAGAAAAATAGAAGTAGATGTGAAGCAAGGTAGAGAAATAGGGCAGACAGTATGAAGTCATTTGAATCTGTATATTGAGCTAATTAGTACTGCACCTCAACATTTTGTAGATGCACCTGTAGCATTCAACTCTTGGCAGTGAGCCAATCTTTCTTCTATCTTCTATCTTTCCTTCTCTGTGGATAGTGAGTCAAATTGGACAGTGAGTCAACTTGGACAATGAGTCCACTTGCAGTGAGCATTTCTTTGGGCAGTGAGCCCCATAACAATGAGCCTTATGTAATCTGGTATTGCTATTATAATATATTATGAGCTAACACTCACCGTGGTTTTTCCCTTTTTGGGGTTTTCCACATAAAAATCTTGTTGTCTATGTGTTATGTCTTTATGGTTGATGTTCTCATGTCTATTCTCCTTTCATTTTATTAATTTTGCTAATTGAATTAATAAAGTATTGAAAAAGTGGTTTTGCAGGATACTGATTCACCCCACCTCTTAGTATTCCTTATAATTAACAATTGGTATCAAAGCCAAGTTACTTGGAAGAAGTCTAACAACTTGAGGAAGATTTGGGAAAGATTACTCATGGCAGTCAGTAGGTATCATGCTCCAAGTAATGACACAATTGAACAAGAATTGAAAATAGCTCTTAAGGATCTTGATAGGTATAAAGTAGAGATTCAGGAATTAAAAGAAAATGTCAAAGATGTAGATGAATGCATCCTAAAGCTAAGAGAGCAAGTAAATAGATCAAAGGATAGGAATAGAGAGCTAAATAAACAATTGGTTGAAGCAAATGAAATCCTAAATAACTTATCAAGATTCGTTGAAGAGAAAGAAAAAGTTAAGAATCATTTGAATCAAATAGTGAAAGATAAGTTTGAGGAATGTGAAAAACTGGGAAAAGATGTGTTACTTCTAAAATTTGATCTGGAAGCAACTAACATCTATAAATAAAAATTTAAAATAAGCTCTGCAAATCTTGAGGAGTTGATTGAAAGTCAGAAGAGTTCAAATGACAAGAAAGGCTCGGGATTTGAAAAAGGAGAAAGCTCAAAATCAGGACAAGCAAACACTCAGTTTAAGCAAAACAAAGGCAACCAATTCCAAAATCAAATAAGAAGACCTAGAAGACCTTTGGTCAGACAACCAAATGCTCAAAGGTACCCATCTTTCAATGGCTATTGTTTTAAATGCAATAAGTTTGGTTATAAAGCTACTTAGTGTAGGAGTAGAATGAATCAGAATGTTCCATCATTTTCTGGTCAATGTTTCAATTGCAAGAAAAGTGGTCATAGTTCAAATGAGTGTAGAAGTCTAGTAAGGAATAATTTTAACTATTCAAGAACTACTCAATCCTTCAATGGGAAGTGTTTTGCATGCAATAGATTTGGGCATATAACTAACCAATGCAGATCAAGAGTAAATCAAAGAAATCAAGGACAGAGGAATGTGGTATGCTACAATTGCATTAAGTTTGGACATATTGCAAGATTCTACAGAAGCAAGAATATGAAAAGGAACAACTTTCTAAAAAGGAAAAATACAGAATAGAGGAATGATAAAGGAAAAGAAAAGGTTGATTCGGTTGAAACCAAGAAAGAGATGGGAAAAATCTGGATAAAGAAAGATGTGATTGAAGCCAAGGATGAATCCACACCAGCTCTAGTGTAGATACTTCCTCCAAGAAGTAAATTGGGAGTTCTGGCTCAGGGGGAGAAATATTGAACATCCTAATCCCCTAGCTAGTTAGTTCGTACTGGGATCTGGCACAAAGGTATGATGGAAAACTTCATATAACAAATCTTTTGAAAGTATTTCTAGAAGAAAGGATCAAATGCAAATTATTGTGGAGCAATCTAGATTAACTAAGCTTAACAAGAGAAGTGTGACAGCTTTTTAGAAGACTACATCTATGGCAATTAGGTCAAGGTAAACAAAGGTTAAAAGGGTTAAAATTGAATGGTTAATCATTTTACATTTGAGTTATCAAATGACTTAGGAGAGCTGAAGCCAAATTCCAAGTGACTATAGCGATTTCTAGAACATTTCTAAGCAAGTAAACCCAAGATTCGGTAAAAGAGGTATTTACGAATGAAACCATATTTGTGAATCTATTTGAATTTCTAAAAAAATGGCAACCCCTCAAGTTGTTGACATCACTAAGAGAGTCCAACCAAAATTCAAGAAGTGTCCATTCAATTCAACAGAGGTCAATCCAATTGGTGCATTCTCATGTATTTCATTTGGTGTAATACATGCGAAAGATGTTATGGCTTATATCCATGTTACCCCAGAGGAACACGAAGGTAGTCAACTCACAGACCTATATCTAAAACATCTAAGTGGTGATGAATTTGACCTGAATGAAGAATACAAGGTATTGGAAGAGAAGAAACTCATTCAGTATATAGACTTCCCAGTTTTCACAGAAAATGAATGAGTCTAATATCTCCTAAGTCAAATTCATGATGAGTTTATGTGGATAAATTCCACATTCAAGATCACAAAAGATTCCATAAGGGTGGTCATAGGATTAAAGCCTACTGGTACAGTGCTGGTATTGAAGGTTGTGAAAAATGATACAGTGATGAAAACCACCGGAGCAAAATTTGATAAAAGAGCATTGACAATCAGTGATATTAAAGATCATGCAATTAGATTTGCATCCATGGTGAGCGGCTACAAAGTCTACTTCACAAACCGGGAGAACTCTGTCTCTGGAACTGCCATATACATTGCATATCAAATGGTCAAAGAAAATGTAGAGTACGACCTGTGTGAACTGCTCCAACAACAATTAATGGAAAACTTGAAGAAAACAAAAGAAAGCAAATATCCCTTCAAATTCGGTACATTGATCTTGTGCTTATTTTTTGCACTTTATGCAAGAGTTACCAAGCATGAAGAATCTATTTTGGACTAGAGACAAACCTATTGCAGTACAGATTAGAAACCAATTGAGTGGCATAGGAAATATTGATGCACAAAACTCATCCCTATGGAGCTATTTCAAAAATTTCCAAAGGTTAATGCAATCCAGAGAAAGGATCCCCAGATCAATTGTTGATAAATACAAGGACACCATACGCTTCATTGTGACAAAAGACCAATGCTTGATGGAGGCTGTTGAGCCCAGAATAGTTTGGGTTATGCCAATGGGGTTTGAAGTTGATGGAAAAGTACTAGACAATTATGTCCAACATATGCTAAGCAAACCCAGGAACCCCAAAAAAGAAAGATTTGGGACATATGAGGAACTGTCTATAAAAATACATGTTGAGGTGAGAAAACCTAAAATTTCAAAGAAGGCCCAGAAGATAGCATAAGATTATTCCCTAAAAAGGGTTTCACCAAAGTACAAATCAAAGAGACAAGAGAAAAGACACAAGTACAGAGGGAAGCAAAAGAGAGAAAGGAGAATGAATTGGATAAGGCTCCGGAAGAGTCTAAGAAGCAACCAGAGAACCCAATAGTAACAAAAAGAAGAACTAGAGGTTCTACTTCCATTGAAACTGCATCTATGTCCTCTGGTCCCACACCCTCTACAAGTGCGGAAGCCCCCGCAACAAGTCACAAGAGATAGAAAACCAAAGGTCGTAGAATGTATGTTAGCATAGGAGTAGATGAGGAAGAGACAGAGTCAGATGAAGAAGTGAAGAAAATGAAAACTGAGGCCACCAAAGCCTCTGGGAGCAGCAATAAGAAAGCCTCCAATAAGATTAAAGATGAGAAAAGGCCAAGACAAGATAAGTCTCAAACAGGAGAAGCCACTATAAGTCTTGAAGACATCCTGAAAGCTATAACGGTTGATGGAAATTTGAAACCCATAGCTCAGCTGTATGATGAGTATGATGATCTAGACAAGAGGATCATTGAGACTGCTATTGTCAGATACTTGGACATCTACAACAAAGCCCTTATTGAGACCATTACATGGTTTGGGAAGTAGAATGTCTGCAAGAAAGGAAGTTGCTATGGCTAAGGATGTTGAACTTAAAGAGTATACATTGATAAAGTTATGTCCGGAGATCACACTGGAAGAAAGAGCAAAAGCCTCTAAAGTGTTGCATAAAGAATTTAGAACAAAGAAAAGGATGAACACTCTCGTGTCAGATGACATTGAGAAAGTAGTGAAGGATACTAAGGAAATCACTTTGAGATTGTTAAGGGATCATCATCTTCCAACTATTTATGATAAAGCAGAAACAAATGTTGAAGTTAATACATTTATTCTCAAGGAGAACATGGATCAAGGATTGGAAAGAAGTGATGAAGAGTTGAAGGAGAAAGATGATCCAATCCCTTCTACTAAATTGGATAGTGTTGTTAAATCCAGAACAAGTATTCCTCCGAAACAACAAACCAGTGATCAAACAGACAAGGAGAAGACTGAGGAACAAAACAAAGATAATAATCAAGAAGAGGAACAAGTTGAAGAGAATCCTATACCAGAACAAAAGGATGGTGCAAATGAGGCCATGGATTTAGATCCCTTGGAACAAAACCAAGAAGAGGAAGTCTTTGGTGGAGCAAGAGACACTGTAGAGTCAATCAAAGAATTCTTGGAAAAAGAAAAACAAGTCTTGGATGAGTATGATTTTTTGCAAGGACCAATAAATTTAGACTCTATGTCCCCTTTGCAAAAATTCAAACTAGTGTTAGTTGTTCAAGCAAAGGCACAGGAAAAGTTGATGAAAACACATATACAAGATAATGAGCTCATTGGTGCAGCATCTGATATGTTGGAGAAGTTGATGTCTGAATACCAAAAAGATACATCATTATCATCAACTGATCAACTTAAAGGTTTGATAAAATCAATCAGCAATCATTTTGAATCCTTTGAAAAATCTGCAGAAACAAAAGTCAGAAAAGAGTTCGATGAAAAAAGATTAGCTAAATTGAAAACCATGTTGACCAATAATAAAACTTCATTAGACAATGGAATAAGTGGTATACAAAGTACCATAAAAGAAGCCTGTGACTTGTACAAATTTTTATTATCATGGCCGGAAGCCACAAAGGAGTTGGAGGAAAAGATCAACAATCTGAAACTGCAGCTGGCAAATATTTCTAAGTCATTTGATCTGACAATTGAGTTAGTAAGCAGCAAAGAGATACAAGTGATCAGTATCCATAATGAGTTAAGTAATCTGGTAAATAAAAGAGATCAAATGAAAAATAGAATGTGTCAATTGAGAGCAATAATAAGTCCCAAGCTAGATTCAATGTCAAATCTTGCAGTAGAAGCACTACAGGTAAGTGCACTAATTGACACACCTTCTGAAATACAAAAAGTAGATAAATTAGTCTTCCTAATAAGTGGGCATATTCAAATTTTGGACAATTCTAAGAAGAGTTGGGATAAAAAATTAGTTCAAATCAAGAACATTTCCAATGACATTATACAACCCACAACAAATTAAGTTGAAGATTGTATCTGTACATATGCGGCAGAATATGACAGTGTTTGCAGTTTTTAAAAATTTTGACACATTTTTGACCCCTATACATACATCTTTGCCATTGATGTGAAAGGGGGAGAAGAAATTAGTGAAAAATGGGAAAACATCTAAGGGGGAGAAGAAGAAAAAATAGAGTGTATATAGTAAGGGGGAGCAGATGAGCATTTTTCACTAAGTGTTGCCATCAATGCCAAAGGGGGAGATTATTGGCAAGAGACACTGCTATGATAAATGACTAAATGTTGTCATTGATGGCAACAAGACAAAGGGATTCTACCAACAAGGCAAAGATACTTTACTCTGGTAGATCATTTTGGTCTAACAAAGGATTTTGGTGCGAAAGGCTCAAATGGCTAAGTATGGGCAGTATACATAGCAAGTGACAAAGACTGGGTCAGTATGCCTCTGCAGTTGAAGATCATTACATGCGGTTCAGATATGTTAATCATAGCTATTTGGTGATGATATGTTCTATTGTTCAAGTCTTGACTTCCTCCGAAAGTCATATGGTGAAGTATCTAAGTCCGAATAAACAAAGTTAACATAGGAAAAGTGCCCAGTACCAAAGTAAACGGGTTCGCATTCCTCCGTTGTGGCATATTTTGGTTTGCAGTTCTGAAGGTATGCTAAGAGAACAATGATGAATGTTGGATATGATTTTTAGAGTCTCATATGGTCCGCAATAGAAATTATATTGTGACAGTTGAATTGGTGAAGTATGTTCTTAAGGAACATGCCGACAGGCATGTTAGATCTATATGCGGAGAAGATATATTATTTATACAATCAATCTAAGTGATTGAATGATTGGTGCTAACCCATATGAAGACTACTGTATGTTTGTTTGAGTCCACATTGCTACTTGTGCACGAGATCAATCCAAGGTATAACACGTGTATACATGTTTCATGTCTAGGTTGCCAACGTGATTATGAGATAAATCCTATTGTAGAAAAAGATTGTAAGGGAAAAAAAATAGAAGCAGATGTGAAGCAGGGCAAAGAAATAGGGCAGACAGTATGAAGTCATTTGAATCTATATATTGAGCTAATTGGTACTACACCTCAGCATTTTGTAGATGCACCTATAGCAGTCAACTCTTGGCAGTGAGCCAATCTTTCTTCTATCTTCTATCTTTCCTTCTTTATGGATAGTGAGTCCACATGGACAGTGAGTCCACCTGTAGTGAGCATTTCTTTGGGCAGTGATCCCCATGGTAGTGAGCCTTATGTAATCCAGTATTTCTATTATAATATATTGTGAGCTAACACTCACCATGGTTTTTCCCTTTTTTGGGTTTTCCATGTAAAAATCCTGGTGTCTATGTGTTATGTCTTTATGGTTGATTTTCTCATGTCTATTCTACTTTCATGTTATTCATTTTGCTAATTAGATTAATGAAGTGTTGAAAAAGTGGTTTTGCGGAATACTGATTCACCCCCCCTCTCAGTATTCCTTATAATCAACAGATGGTCTGGTCTACACATGGATGGAATCTATTTAGCAAGTTTTAGGAAATATCTTCAATGCATATTTTCATGTAATGGTATGTCTCAATGGCATTTTGTAGTGATTTAGGGGAATATGTAATCATAGTTGTATATTTTCCTTTGCCACATTTGTTGGCATGATTGTAATCGAGGTTGGATGTATGTGTCACATCATCTAATGATATTAAAAACATTTATATTGGTCTCTCTTTTGTTGCAAATGGATTATTGTAGTTATGTTATGGATTATTAAGTATGGCCATTATATGAGATGTATTTTGGATTTATATGTGAATGCATTTCATGCTCTGTTGATGGTTGTTGGATGTAATCCCCTCCTCCATGTATTCTATGACTCTATTTCTCAATGGAGTAGGCACCAATCCACATTGGTGATGGATCAAACACCTTTCAAATATCAAACCCTCTGTCCTATTAGTTGTAGGAGTAAGTTAAGGTTTCACATGTTTGTGATTCATTGTTATACCCAAGGAATAATCCTAAGTGACCATGTAATGTTCAAATCATATGTGAATCACGTCATGCATGCCTACACCTTGTAATTTGTGTATGTGAAGTTAAGTGGATTCATCTTGTAGGGTATCATTTTGTTTCCATCTCTGGGTGCATCTGCAAGGTGTATTGATTAACTTAATTAGAGGTTTTATGTAGCTAGTTTGTCTTGGCCTAGTGACAAATATAGGGGTAAAGCGTACATTGGGTATGGCTATGATTGTTTACTTGTGTCTCATTTGATACCTCTTGAAACACCCTCCTGGGTATAGTTGATCTTGAAGTGCAGGAAATCATAACCACTCTCGTTAGTTGGCCTTAGCCATCCTTGATCTATGGATGAGCCCATGTTCTACCTTCTTGATGGAACCCCCTATCCTTGAAGGTATGAGCATGCTCTAGGATTTTGGACTTACAGTTTTGGGACCCAACATCATGAACTGCAAGGAAGAAGGAGATACGTCTTCAAAACATAACTAAAACCAAATGTGCATTTATATACAAATCAAAGATACATTTCATGCAAATAGACATACTTAATAACCCATCTCAAAACTGCAATAACCCACATAAAATAAAGGAGGGACCATTATAAAAGATTTGCAATATATTAGATGTTGTCACACATACATCAAACCCTTATTACATTCATACCATCAAATGTGGCAAGAGTAAATCCACAACTATGATTATGCATTCCCCTAAATCATTATAAATGAACTTGGAGACATACCATTTAATAGCACATGTTCATTAAAAAACCCTTTGTATAGATTAAAAAATGGATTCCATTCTTTATAAACCAAAATGGCATCACTTGATGCCCTAGAAGAGGCACTTGCAGTAAAAAAATTGGTTCAACAACCAACCCTTATTACATATATTTTACATGTATATATAATGCAATATAGAAAAGGTGATGCATTTAACTTTTTATACTACAACTGGAATGGAAAATGCTAACTTACAAGAAACTGGAAAATGATTTATGAAAACAAGTTATAGAGCTAAAAAGGTGACGAAGAGAGGAACCTGGAACCAAATGAAGGAAGTCATTGTCCAAGATGTTGGCACGTTCCACGAACATTCATGTGAAGTGTTGTCATTTGTAAGACCCAAATAATGTTAAAATCCAACCTAGTAGCTTGCCTAATCTGCAAAGCCAAAGAAGGGAACATCAAGTAGTCACTAGATAATAACAAAGTTGAAAGAAATAAAGATTTAATTAATCTAACAAATAGAAATGAATAAATAACAAGTAGAGAGGGAAGATATCACCAAGCTCCCAAGTAGCTAGATATCTTTACCCAAAGAAACTTGTAGCTAGAAAGAACAAGAAAAAATGTTGGGGTTGTTTGGGGGTTTACCTTTAGGTCAAACTCTTATTTTGGTATTTCTACCTCTATAGCAGCCAAGATAGATAAAAAGAAAATAGTGTGTGTTCTTAATCTAAGTGAATTTATAAATAACAATAGTGACTAAAATGAAATATTGAAGGATGTGAATATCCTAGGGTGCCCAAGGGTCCAACAAAAGAAATGCTTCAAATAATAATAAGAAACAAGAATAATATCACCTATAGAGGCTTGAGAAAGCTAGGAGGACAAGAGAGCCAAAGGAGAATGTTGTACAAGTGTTGTAAAGAGATGTAGAGCTTGAGAGTGCAAGAGAGTTACAAGAGAGAGCCAAGAGAAATGTAACAATGAAAGATAGATTCAAAAAAGAGAGGAGGAGGGAAGAGGAAGATGATGACAAGTTATTTGGAATCATCCTAAGTCGTTACCACCAACCCACGAAAGTGACAAGTGGAAAAAGACTCAAAAATGATCACCAAATGAGAAATTGTCACAAGATGCTAGTGTGTTGCACAGATGTCTATGCAAAGTGCTAGTGTCCAGAAAGTTTGGGCTCAAGAATGATGAGACACTATAAAATCACAAGGATAACACAAAAGTGACAACAAAACTTGAAAAAAAGATAACATGGGAAATAAGGCCTAAGCACTATGGTAAGGAAAAAGGATAATGCAAGGGTTAAAATGATTCTACAAACAAACTAAGGGAGTGGGCACTAAAAAAAGGCCAAAATATAGCATGAAATTGCAAGGGTATGCTATTTTCCATGTTACATATAGAATTTAGGTTTTTTCCATCTTTGGTTGCTTGCAATAATTCCATGTACCTTTGGATGTCAAAGTAATGAATGCAATTTGTGTTTGAAATCTTTCCCGCTCTAAATGAATATTTTGGAATTTGCACGGAGGAAATTGGTAGCTGAAATTGACCTACCGCATTCATGGCGATGTGTGTCTTATTTCATCACCCACTATTGAAATTTGAAATTGGAATCATTTGGACTTGAGACAAACACTATTTTTTGGAGGTATAAATACATTTGAGAAGTTTTAGGGGTTGAATTAGGTCATTAACAATGACGTGGGAAGCTATTGGAGTGTTTTCAAGTGTATCACAAAAGTTTGGAAAAAATTTAAAAAATTCAATGCAAGACATGACATGAGGATCAAGCATATGGAAAGGAAGAATGAAATTCGGAAGCATGGGAAAGTTTCATGGATGGAAGAGAATGAGCAATTTGGTCATTGGGACAAATGTGGGAATTCGTCATCGGACCGAAGGAATTGATGGAATAAATGTGGAGAAAACTTGTGGAACTAAAGGTGGGAACTAGATATGGAAGTGAAGGGAAATATGTGAAGGATATCTAGAAGGCTATTAGATGTTCACAAAGGAGGAAAATAAGTGTTTGTAAAATACAAGGAATAAGTGAGATTTGGATGTGGAACTAGATGTTGGGACAAGATATGAGGTGAACGGAAGGATTCCTAAAGTTCAAGGAGGAAAGTTTGTAAAGATGAAATTGGAAGATGCAAAGGTGTGGGAATTCGACCTAGAACCAGATGTGGGAAGTGGAAGGACCAAATGGATGAGATCTAGGAGTTCAAAGATTTGATGTAAAAGGAGTTGTGAAGAACACGGAAAAGGAAGGGCAATTGGAGGTGGAAACGTATATAGTTCCAAGAAGAGACTCCATAAACAAGAAGGAAGACGAAAGGAAGAAATGTGGAGGATGACTAAAAATAGGATGGGAGAAGTGGATATACCTGATAGAAGGTTAACATATCTGATCTGGAATGGAAATTATACAAAGTAGAGGAAAAAAAGAAGTGGAAGGCTAGAACAAGAGTTTGTGGAAAGGGGTGGGGGAATAGGATATTAGAGCTTGAAATGTGAAGTCTAGTAGCCAAGGGAGATTCTACAAAATAGAGGAAATAGGTGGAATAAAAAGACTAAGGGGAGAATAGAATTCTATGAAACTTTTATGTAGAATAGGAGGTGGCTACATGATATTGAATGAGTAGAATACATCTGGTAGTCGATTGAAAACTCACAAAATAGAAGAAATGAATGAAATAGAGGAAGTGAAGGATCCCATGAAGTTTGGTGGAACTTTTGCATAGGAAAGGAGGAAGGAACTGGATGGGAGGTCAAGGGATCATGCCTGGTAGCACCCATAAAGTTTTCAAATCTATAGAAACACTAAAAAATGACTTAAAACTTCCCAAATTTAGGATTTTCTTAGATTTCTGGTAACTTCAACACATGGTGGGAACATGGGGATGACAATAAATAACATCAAGTAAAAATTTGACCAAGGGAAGACCCACTTAAAATTTCTCAAATTAGTTATATATGGTAGGCAAAATAGGGCAAGTGCACAAAATAGGCAAGGACTTAGGATTTTGCATTTTTCAAACTGGGTCCCAATAGGGCCTACCTCAAGTATGCAATGCATCCTTGGATCCACAATCCATGGATTTCCTCATTTTTTGTTGAGAAAAGTAGAAACAAAAGAATCCATCTTAGGCTCTACAACACCACCAATAATTACACAATTAAAATTTTCCATGATTTTCATAAAAAGCATAGCAACAAAATACACTTATCCTCTTCATCAAGATTAACATCTATAGATCCTAACTAACTCAATGTTAAATTAAAAGCATTAAAATGATTGGAAATTGAGTCTCCTTCCTTTATTTTTAATGAATATAATTTTCTTTTCAAAATATATTTACTCATGTAACTCCATTTGATAGATTTTTCCTATCCTTCTCTATAAGTTATATGTGGTAGTTTCTTTAGAAACATTCAAAAGGACAAAATTAGAGAGACATCCATATTGTTCCTTGAGCCTTCTTATTGAGATTATTTCAATCTCCTTCTGATACAGCAACAAGTTTTTCTTTATCTATTATAGCTCTCCATTGATCCCTTTCCTCCAAGAGATCTATTTTTAGCTTCCAAAATTTGTAATTGGGGCCATGAAACTTCTCAATCTCCAAATTGGATATGATTATGATTGATCTCAACCAAACAAAGATCTACAAAACCACTAAATCAAATGTTTCCACCATAACTATAAAAAACTCACAACACTCCAAGAAAGATATCCCTCTCTCTAATCATGTTGTTGCTCTAATATCAAATGTTGAATAATAGGGTAGATGACACAATAAAAATATTAATATTGTAGTGTTTTATCTGATTAAACATGTATGAGCACTAGATACATGGAGAAACCCTTGTGAAAAAAACTTCACCAACAAAGAGACCCAAGCTAGTATTATTCTCAAATAATGGAGTACAATAATATAATATGTTTATCACTTTAACTAATAATAATCTGGAAACATAATAGTACCTACAAATAATATATGAATCCACTATCCCATTCTTCCAATATATATAGGAAATAAAAAAACTAGAAACCTAAATGGTTTCCAAAATAAGTACCTAATATTGTGGGACCAAAACAAGGTGCCCAAGTCTACATGCAAAAATCCAACACCACATTGTTGAATACAAGGAATACTGAGGGGGGGTGAATTAGTATTCCACAAAACCACTTCTTTACATGTTCATTGATCCAATTATCAAATTCAATAACATGAAAGCAGAATAAACATAAGAATAGCAACCATAAAGACATAACACATAGACACTAGGATTTTTAGGTGGAAAACCCAAAAAGGGAAAAACCATGGTGAGTGTTAGCTCAATATATATTATGCTAACAATACCCAATTACATGAAGGCTCACTACCTAGGGACTCACTATCCAAATAAGTGCTCACTGCAATAGGCTCACTGCCAAAAGAGAAGAGAAGAGAAGATAGAGAAGGAATGGCTCACTGCCAGAAGAAAATTGCTACAAGTGCATCTACAAAATGCTAAGGTGCAGTTCCATTTAAATCTCAGTATATAGACTCAAATGTCTTCATAATGTTTGCCCTACTTTTTCTGCTCTGCTTCACATATACTCTGCTCTTCTGCACTTACTATCCTTTTCTGGTCACAAAACTGCCTTAGATCACACACACATTGAATTCACATTATATTCACACACATTCATGCATCCAAAGCTGAAATCTATTGAGTATATATATTTGCATCAAGAATTTCCTCAAACTAGGTCGACATGCAAAAGATAAAGCTTGTATATTCAAGTTATACCTTGTTGGCTTATTATTGTGCCCAAACAACAATGCGGACCCAATAAATTATGCAAGACTCTTCATATGAGTCTAGACCTATTATAGAACCACTTAGATCAATGATTCCAATCATATACCTTTACCGCATATCAATCTATTATGATTGTCGGCTTAACCCTTAAGTGCACACTCAACTAGCTTGACTGTCATACCATAACTTTCAATGCGAACCATATGAGACTTTGAAATTCATAACCAACATTCATTATGGACCTCTTATCATACCTTCAAAACTACAGAGCATAATACTCTTTGATAGTGAAATGCGGATCTTAGAACTGTTGTTCTGTCATAGAGAAATACTATCGGCCTGAAAACCAATACTGGATAACTTGTAAATAGTGATCCGATGAACTTCAAGCTCTATAACTCTAGATTTAGATGCTCATGACATATATCTTCAATACCTAAAAACTACAAATTAAAATATTTATTAACAGAGGAATGCGGACCAAATTACTCAAGTACTTTGCATTGTTTCTGACTTAACTCTGTTCACCCGGACTTAGACAATTCACTATATGACTTCCTGAGGAAATCAAGACTTGAACATTGAATCATGACATCACCAAATAGCTGTGAGTAACATACTAGAACCACATGACAAGATCTTTAATTATGGAGGAGTACCAACCGAATTACTATCACTGTCTTAGTATCCTATCAATACTTAGTCAATTTTGGCTAAGTTAGTCTTTCTGGACCAAAAAGCTATGCACAACTTTGTCACAAGAGTTGTCTCCAAACATGTCAGGTTGTTGCCATCAATGACAAATCATATCAGCAGTGTCTCTTGACTATGTTGCCAACACACATAGTCATGGTCAAGCAACCTAAAATAGAAAGTAGCTCCCCTTACATGTATTACACACCATATATTATGTCTTAGTTGTCACAATGACCACTTTCCCAATCCTAGGAACTTCATGAGAGAAATCAATGCTTGCCATGGAATATATCTTAAGAGATCCTCTATAACTCTCAATTTGACAGGTTTTCCAAGCAACCTCCTTATTTAATAATTTTTTACATAATATACAAGTATCTTAGAGACTAAATAATAAGTAAATAATGTCCCAGCCCTCACATGGGTGTCCCATTTAGCTCATTCCATGATGTTTGGAGATCTACATTATTTATCATCTACATGAATAATTACAATTAATAAAGACTTAGGATTACAAGATGAATGGCACACCTAAGCCTAACAATGATGTCACTAAATGTTTCAGAATGATAGGCAATGAAATGTCCATCTTTGAGGAGGATGGTGTCAAGAACATAGTCATATGCATTAGTCTGAATTTTAAAAGTGTGTGATATTTAGTAGTGCAAGCATGAGCACAAAAAAAGTCATTTCTTAAGCTCTGAAGGTATGTTATTGCATAGGGGTGTAGAGGAATATTATTTTGGCATGCATAATCTAGTTAAGGGGCTAAGAAACATGTGAAAATCCAAGGACAAGCAAATTGTAGAAGTTTGTGAGTCCAAGAATGATACATAATTCTATGAGGTTGCCTAGTACTGGGCAATCTCATATCACTTTTATATTTTCTAGATCGACATTGATAGGTAGATTGATCAATGATGTAGCCAAGGCACCAGATTTGTGTGGTGCCAAAAGTGTATTGACTCAGATTTGCTTTATATTATGTTAGTTTAATGTTCCATCACTTGCGAAACATGTTGTATGTGCTCCTCCCAAGTTTTACTAAAGATGAGTATGTCATCCAACTTTATGATGATGAAGGATTTGGTGAAAGCATGTAGGATGTCATTCATCAAGCACATAAATGTTGTAGGTGTGTTGGTTAGGATAAAGAGTATAACCATCCACTTATAGAGTCCTTCATATGTTTTGAATGTTATCTTCTATATGTCTTTAGATAGTATCAAAATTTAATGATATCTAGATTTAAGGTTGATTATGGGGAAGTAGCATACACGAGGATCTAATCCAAGAGATCATTGATGCACACTAAAGGATACCTATTTTTATCACAACATTATTGAGTGTATGGTAGTCAATCCTTCTTCAACAAAATGTACCATCCTTATTTGGTACAACTACAATTTTAGGCTAGTGCAATTTAGGAACTTGGTCTAATATTTTCTTGATTGATTAGCTCTTGAATTTGGCATTGAAATTCATCATTCTCCCAAATAGACATGTGATGAAAAGAAATATTTGGAAGAGGGGATCTAGGAATGAAGTCAATCCTATGTGGTACTATGCAATATTTTGGGAGATCTACACAATTGGCAAAGACTTATTTGTACTTTTTCAATACCATGTCAAGCTTTTCCTCCAACAATGGGTTAAGGATAGTATTGCATGTTGTGAGTATGTGCTTCACTTATTGCATGAGAGTTTTTGCATGGACCATGAGAAGAAAAACATTTTGTGTATGCACTATGATCTTACAACATTATTTGGCTAAAACTAGAGCTATTCTCAACTATGACAAAATATTAGGTAGGTTCAAATATTTGTTACTAATGTGAATTTTATAGTATTAGGGTTATTCATTGTAGGCCCCTCCATGGTCATATATGAAGGGTCTGCCAAGCAATATGTCACAAAAGTCTAGGGGTGTGACATCATAAGTGATAACTTTTCACATAAGTTCAACAACATAGTTGAAGATGCATCAAGGATTTATCTAGATCTCCTTGCTTTGGTGTAACCATCCTAGAGAGTAGGGGTTTGTATGTGCATCAATAGAGAACCCTAGAAATTTACCACATCATGCACAATGATATTTTTATTTATGTTATCTCTGATGATATGCATAGTTTATTTATTGAATCCACACTTCATGTGGAAAAAATGCTCACATTCTCCTAAAGTGCCTACTAGTACAATGGTGACATTGAGGGATTATGCCTCTTGGTCAATCTCCTTAATCTATTAAGGTCCAGTGTTTCCTATGAAACAAGAGTTTATTGTGTGTGATAGTTAATGTCATTGTGAGATTTGGTTTGGTGGAGATTACACCATTCTTCACCTTGCACCTATATCCCTTTATCCCTTTATAGTGCAAACATATTAGGGAAGTTAGGGTTTGGTGCAAGCAATCGAAGGTTTTGTTGTGGCCTCTTTGCGAGCATGTTCTAGCAAGGTGCAAAAGTCTTAAAGTTCTTCAATGTGAGCTTGATCTTGTGTGAAGAGAGATGTTGTTGCTTCATCTTTACCTTGGCTTCCATTTTCGATGCATGGATAAATGCTTGGTCCAATGTGTCCAATGTAACGAACTTCATTTTGGTGTGTATGGAAGGAAATAGTTCACTAAAGTATTAAGCAATCTAAGGTGCTCAAGGGTGTCTTCATATAGGCAAGTGAAGTAGTCATAAAACTTGTTAATATAAGATTTCATGATTTTCTCCTTGCATTGGCACGACTATAGAAACTTCATGTATTTGTCCTCGCAATATCTAAGGGGTAATATTCTTCTTGTAGAACATTGAGAAAGGCAGTTCATGTCTGGATTGGCTAGTGTTCCTTATTGTATTGTGTGCTAAGGGCTTGCCACCAATGATGCACTAAGATGGACATTTTTAGCATAGTAAAAGAGATCTTTTCAATGTAAGTGAAATTGTTGATGGAGTGAAATTATTAATGGAGAATTATGCTCCAATCTATTGAATCTAGTAATCCAATGTTGTGGCATTGATCTTTCCTTTAAGTATTGGAATATCAAGATTGGCTTAAACTTAGAAGGGATTTTGATGATGCATTAAAGCTTGCTAATTGAGGTGTGGTGGCACTAGTCCAAGTTGAGTCATGATGTCATGAAACTCTCCAAATAATTCATGTCATTTGATTTCTAAAGAAACATTGATCAAGTGTTAAGCATCTGATGAAACCCTAGGTACACATTCACCCACCATTATACTTTATTCTCAGTGTTCACATGAATGTTCAAATGTTGAATCAAGTATTCAATCCTTCTTTAAATTTTGTGAATGCATCTAGACACCTACATGAAATTTTTTTTAACTCTAATACCATTGATTTAATTCTTGGGTGGATTAGTGGGAAAGTTTGTAAATTAGTTTGTAATCCACAAGTTCAAAGAATATGCAAATGAAACCCTAAGCTAGAATCTAAATGTACATTTGAAAGGTGCAATTTTTTTGAAAAGAAAATATTGTATTAGAGAATATATGTACTTGATTACAAGTGTGCAATAGAGATGTTGTTGGGTTCTTCTCTATTTGCACTTGGTATAGTGCAAATATTTATATAAGTAGGTTATCGGCTAGGCTCCAAAGATATGTTAACAAATGTAATGCATGTATGGTACACTAATCATGTGGATGGGGTGATGATATATGTCAAACCCATATGGTGCTGGTTGTATTATAGAAACATGTGGTGTGAGTATCGCTATGTGTTAGATGCATATGGTAGCATTTCATGTGGATGAGAATGCTCCATGTGTCATGCACGTATGGTCTAAATGAATGACAACATGTACAACCATGTATAATTCCATAATATGTGTGTAATATAGAAAAAGTGTTACCTTTAACTTTTAAATCTATATTACATTAAATGTGTGAGTTGGGTTGTAAAATACTAATTTATAGGAAACTAAAATACATAATTCAAAAACTAGATTCAAAATTGTAAATAGTAGAAAGAAAGAAACCTATAACTGAAACATGGAGTTTACTATCTCGGACACTATCATGATGTGTGAAAATCTACATCATGCATTGTAGTCCAAATCATGTGTTTTCATCTAGTTTATGTGTTGTCATCCCAAAATAGAGGAAAACTCAAATTTTGCGACCAAATTTCAAACTTACCTACACAATAGAAAATATGAACAATAGAGACAACAAACCAAGGGATACCAGATGATGCAAAAATGAAGTTAAACTAACTAGAACAAATGAAATAATGAAATTACAAGAGAAAGGAAGATACAAGAAAACCTTTGTGTGGTTGAATACATTCTAAATACTTGTATCTAAGGACAAGAAAAATGGTTGGGGCTTCTTGGAAGTTTGCCAAGAGTGGTCAAGCTCCTATTTTGGTCTTTTATCCTCCATGGAAAGATAATTTAGAAAATAGATAAAAGAATGTGTACTCTTAGTCTATGTGCATCTAGGAACTAAGAATAGTGGCAAGAAGCTATGCATATCAAACCCTAGGTCTACAAGGATTGATAAACTAATGTATGTATGGGATTGGATAAAGGGTGGTGATGGTCACCAAACTATTTTCTAATAGAAATGTAAAAGGAAATGATAAAGGAGAGCTACAATATTATTCAAAAAAGAGTAATAACTTATCAAAACAATATTACCAACATGATGTAGAAGAGATAAGTGAGCACATGTAGTTGTCAATGAAAATCTAGTAGCATGTAGCTTCAACAAGCTTCAACAATGGAGGTAGGTATAGCCAAGCATAGCCAAGAGAGGGAGAGGAAGAGATTGCATGAGTTAGTTTTGAAAGTTACTTTTGTGTGAAGCTTAAGAGGAAGATGAAGGGTCAAATTCGAATGTTGAGGGAATTCTTATGACAAATGGGTGTTACATTGGGTGACAACAAGTAGCTAGGTGGGAAGCAATGTTTAAATGTTTTGGGAACTCATAGGATACTAGAACGACTCATATACATCTGTGTGTTGTGCTAGTGTCATAGAGGGATCACTCAAAATTTAGCATGTGGTCTGAGGTTAGCAAGAAGATCCAAATGTGATGAAGGAAAAGACCAAGGATTGGCTAAAATGATCCCTAAAATATACTAAAGGAATGGACACTAAAATAAGTATAAAATATAGCATGAAATTATAAAGGTATGTAATTTTTGAGGTTACATTTACCCTCACTTTAGCAAGCTAATGACACTAGGTGATAAGCTATGCTAAAATATAAAAATGAAATGTTGAAAGTAAAAATTAGCATAAAAGGATACTATAGATGATGCAAAAAGATCTACAAGTAGGGGAATCACGCCCCCAAGCTAATAACCTACAAAACAAGTACATTAGATAACAAAAACCTATAAGACAATACCGTTAGAAAGAATAAACTTGAAAAACCACTGTCAAACATCACAAACATATATATTGAAGCATGTATAACATAAAACATGCAACATAGATGCATCAAAAACACATAAAATTGCATCACATATGTCAAAAATAAAGAAACAATACATGAACAACACATGGGAAGAAGACACATAGTAAATAAATAGAAACTTTGGGTCAACATGAAAGAGACCTAGATGTGAAAGTTGTCTTAGTGCTTTGCATCATCCATAAAATGTAATGAAAATAAAAGAGACGACAAATAGAGGAATTCTTATATGATGAGAAAATTGCAACAAGATTGTTGATTACTTCAAAGAGAGAATAAATTGATACATACAAAGAGAAAGGGAAGCAATCAATACAAAAGAGAATACATGACTCAAGCTCTAGCTTTCTCTATTGCTAAGGCTCATGAGGAGAGAATGAAGAGAAAGTAAAGTTGTTAAGTGGAATGGTATGACTCAAGACCTAGCTTAGTCTATCTCTAGGAGTCATAAGAATCAACAAATCACTTGTACTGGCATGCTTTGTTGCTAGGTGATCCATGAAAAGTATGAAGAGTTGATTATATGAAGTGCATAGGCTAGTGTATTGTGTCACTAGGTGGCTCATATGTAAGTACAATATCAAGGAATACAAGGACTCGAATGTTTTAAGGATAGGTAATTCTCATAAGGGTGGCCAATCCAAGCAAGTGTCTATACTTGGGACAATATGCTACTAATGTTGCAGAGAGTGTGCCAATAATGTATGTGTGCATATGTGTGGATGAATATGTGAGAGTGCAAAGTATGTCCCCCCTTAAAATAATTTCATTGAAGTGTATGAAATTGATATTAAGGTAGATGAAAGTGGATAGAGAAAGGAAAATGCCCTTAGGAAGGATGCTTGTAGGACATTTATTGTTAGAACACGTGGTCCATGCCTACATAATATGAGTGAGGACAACAAATATGAAGAAGTTTGTGTTGTTACCCAAGAAAAGATAAGGTGGTTGCAATTGAATTGTACCTCTATGAATAGAAACAAGAAAAGAAATAAAGCTATGTGTGCCACATAATAGGTACCAACACAAAAAAGTGATAGTAGAATCATTCAATGATGAAGGTGAAGTGATTGAATGATTCAACCAAGTCCACATCACAAGGAGAATGAAGAAAAAAGTTCTCTTGAGATAGAGCTATAACATGAGTGAATACGAAAGTTATAGGAGGAACATAAACAATGGACTGAAACAACTTCTCATCACAAGAAGGGAGAAGTGTATTAGCTACAATAAAAATAGGGGATGTAGAAGGTATAAGAGACGCCTCAAAAGTGGTGGTGTGTATGTTTTCATATACTAATGGAGTAGTGTGATCAAGATAAGATGAGAGAGGTGTATGACTAGAAAAAGTGATAATGTCTTCATCAAGAAGATAGTAAATTTTGGATTTTAGAGAATGGCAAGAATTGGTAGAGTGGCCAAACATTCTATGGTATGCACAAGAAAGAAGGGATCGGGACCACTCTTAGCAGGATTTATGAATTGGGTAGGTGGAAGGGTTATAATCTTGGACTCCAAGAGAAAGTATAAGATATGCTTGGGAGAATCAAGGAGAGGTGTATAGAATCTAGGTTCAAGTTTGGATAGATGGTAAGAGGTTTGGGTAGGTGGAGAGAAGTCATGAAGGGGATTCATGGGTGGAGGGGTAGAAGCGGGTTGATTATGTTTGAGGTGTGGATGCTCTAGAATAATTTGATCAACTTCAAGAGAATGAAGTACTAAGTCAGAAAGAGAATAAAATACTCAAAAAGAATAGCCTATGGGATATGCAACAGTAATTTCTCATGGAGAAGAGGTAGAAGAAGACCATTAGGGGGATGGAAACCCCATCAAACAAGCAAGGAAAAGAAATAAGAAGTGAAGCACTGGATACTCCCATTAACACCTTGTTTTCATTGTGCCAAGTGTGTAAGAGAGACTATAGATCCATGTTATATTGAAAGTGAGAGATAAATACATGGGCAACATCAGAGAAGGAGTGTAGGGAATTAGTAGGTAAGGTGTAGAACTAGTATAAGGCAATATCTCTCAATGTGCTAGGAAAGAATTTTTCCAAGACATAGTCAACACATGTATGAGTCAAGCATATGGTGGAGAAGTGTTTCACATGGTGTAATTGATCACCATGGCCATTATATTTATCAAAGGATAGAATTCCCATACCAACAAGAGACGGGTATATGAGAAAATTAAAAGACAAAGGAGAGCATAGCCATGTCGATGTAGAAGGAGAAATAAAAGGTAGCTCACAAGAAATAGACGGTGATGCCTCTGAAGAAGAAAATGATATAGAAATGGTAGTAGACTAGGAAGGTGGAGAAATATAATGGCAATGGTCAAGGTCTAGAAGAGATGGCTCTGATGTAGGAGAGGAAATAGTAGATAAAGGATCATGTGAATGATAGTCAATATCTATCGAAGGAGGGATTTCAGCCAATGTTACATTAAGGAAGTGATGAATGATGTTAGCATGATCAACATTATCTACAAGAGGGAGTTTATTCACCAAAGAAAGAGGAGGGGATGAACAAGAAAAGAGTTCATCTTGTTGATAGAAAGGATCAGTAGAAGCATAAGCCTCATCATCACTTGAAGAAGAGTCATCAAAGGTAATGAAAGAAAGATTAACAATAGAAGTTTGAGAACCATGTGATGAAGGGGCATCATCAAATATAAGAATAGGATCTTCACAAGTCATGAAGGGAGAGAAAGTGGTCCCCCATCCTCTAGGATGTCCAAAGAGTTTGAACATGCAACCAAAGTAGGGAGAGAAGTGAGAAGAGACATGGTACCATCATGGACTATGGAAGATGCAGTAGAAGTAGAAGAAGTATCAACAGTATCTATCTCATGATAGTTCATGGAGATAAATGTAGTGAAGTCTTTTAATATAGAAGGAAAGATATGCATAAGAGCTATGAAGGCAGAAAGATTAGAATATAATAAAGGATCTCATATATGGAAAATGTATAGGTATCCATGCTATATATGAAGGTTATATCATCCAAGACATGGATAAGAATTAATGAAAAGAGAGAATACCTCATAGTCCATGATGTACACATGCACAAATTCCCAAGAGAAAGAAGTAGAGGAACCCATGAGAAAGTGTTGGATATAGAAAATTGATGAAGAAAGATTTAGATAATTCAACTGAACACCACCATTTTTCTTCTTTAGGACTATGGAATAGGGATCAGTGTAGTGCCCCAAAAGTTTTGAGAAAGGTTTTTTTGTGTTTTTGTTTTTGGAAGAATATGGAATGAAAAAGAAAGTGTTTTAAGTGTGAAAGTGACAAGTTTGCCAAAATGTAATATACAAAAGTGTTACCTTTAACTTTTAAACCTATATTACATTAAATGTGTGAGCTAGATTATAAAAATGCTAATTTATAGGAAACTAAAATACAAAATAAAAAAACTAGATTCAGAATTGTAAATAGCAGAAAGAAAGGAGATTGGCATCAAAAGATGGAGTTCACTATCTTAGACACTATTGTGATACACAGACGTCCATGTGATGCACTATATTTCAAATCATGTGCTATCATATGAATTATGTGATGTCATCTAGGTATGCGTTGTCATCCCAGAACATAGGAAAACTCAAGTTTTTGACCAAATTTCAAACTTACCTATACAACAAGAAATAAGAACAACAAAGATACCAAACTAAGGAATACTAGATGATACATAAATGAAGTTAAAATAACTATAACAAATGAAATAATGAAATGACAAAAGAAAGGAAGATAAAGCAAACTTCTGTGTGATTGAATACCTTCAAAATACTTGTAGCTGAGGACAAGAAAAATGGTTGGGACTGCTTGGGAGCTTGTTAAGAGTGGTTAAGCCCATATTTTGGTCTTTCAACCTCCATGGGAATCCAATATGGAAAATAGACAAAATATTGTGTCCTCTTAGCCTATGTCCATCTAGGAACTAAGAACAATGACAAGAAGCTATAAATATCAAATCCTAGGTCTACAAGAATTGATAAACTACTGTGTGTATGAGATTGGATAAAGGGTGGTGATGGTCACCAAATGATTTTCCAATATAAATGTAGAAGGAAATGATAAAGAAGAGTTGAAATATTATTCAAACAAGATTAATAAATTATAAAAATAATATTACCAACATGATTAGAAGAGAGAAGTGAGCACTTGTCGTTGTCAACAAAACTCTGGAAGCATGCAACTTCAATAAGCTTCAACAATGGTGGTATGTGTAGCTAAGAATAACTGAGAGAGAGAGAGAGGAAGAGATTGCATGAGTTCGATTCATGAAGCTTATGAGGAATATGAAGGGTTGGGCTCAGATGTTGAAGGCATTTTTCTAATAGGTGTGTATTACAACAAGTAGCTGGGTAAGAAACAAAATTTAAATTTTTATAAACTTGCAATATGCTAGCACATTGTGTGAACATCCGCACATTGCATTAGTGTCCTAGAGAAATCACTCAAAATTTAGCATGTGGTTTGAGATCAATGAGAAGAATCAGAATGTGATGAAATTTTTTGGTAGTTTGGCGAAGGAAAAAGGCCAAGGATAGGCTAAAATGATCCCTAAAAAATTCTACGAGAATGTACACTAAAATAAGTGCAAAACATAGCATGAAGTTACAAGGGTATGCAATTTTTTATGTTACAATGTGTGTGAGAAATGATGTGCAATGGTGCACAATAACTATATGTGGATGCATGAGGGAAGTGTTGCACATAGATACACGAGTGAAGTGTTGCATGCAGATGAGCAAGTATTGGTTGGTGCATGTTGAGTGAAGCTCAACATCATGATGGTGTTGCTAAAGACAATGTATGAGGTTGCACACAAGGCTATACTTAAATCAAGTTTCATACACTTCATTTATGGATCTTGTATATGCTTTCATAGAATATCACTTTTAATCATCATGAATGTGTGCAAGACAATACTAATATTCTAGCATCAAGTATCTATCATGTGGTTCCATATACTCATCCTAATATCCAATTCAACATGAGCATAAGGTTACACATTATGTTAATAGTACTATTTATCATGAGCATATTATTCAACCATGAGTAAGGCATCAAAGAAAATTAACTAGATACCTGGAGATCCTCCATGTGTGATATTGAACAAAATTTGTAAGGACAACTTATCAAGTTACCTCCTCGCAAGCCTTACGATACATCTAGACTATGCAACAGAACCATACTACTCATTACTTTTGTGACTATTATCATCTATACTTAGACTTACTATGGGTAGATGTATTTCACTTAAGCATAAAATTCAAGAGCTTATTGACAAGAAAGTTATACAAGTTAATGACATTGATGGTTATGGATGCATGTCTTTACCACCTCATCATGATAGGGATGATTCTTCCAACACTGGTGTTAAGATATCTAATGCTTGTATAGCATCTACATGTAGCACATTTTGTGGTAGACATAATGAAGATCAAAATAAGGTCTACATACAAGTATAGATCAATGGGACAATTATAGTAGTATCCTATAAGGTACATAATGAGAATAAAGTCAGAAAAAATATTGTAAAATATGCATCTCAAGATGAATCTCAAAAGAAAAGTTGAGCTCTCCAAAGACTACATCAAAAGCACCACCACTATATGACACCTTTGTTCATGAAGAAACATTGGTGAATCATATGTTGCTTTTGTATCATGATATCAATGAGGAAGGACTAATTAGGGACAACACTTTAGGTTATACATCTTGTAGTTCCATTTGATATTTTTTATATATATTTTTAATTTATATGATTTATTTATGTTTCTTTCATGATTTTCATTTCATCTTGTTTATTTTTGCAAGGTACATACATCCATGACTATGTTGATTGGGTTGCAAAAGTGGGGACATCTTTCATCCTTCATCTCACATACATAATGATCATACACAAATGTACGTATTTTAGGTATGCATCTCTAATTTTCCACTAATTACATGTTAGGTTTTTCATGCTCAATTTTATCATGTTTATTCTCCATGCTTATTTTAACATTCTTATGATCAATTTTTATAAACATGTTTTTTTATTATGCTCTATTTTTTAATGTAAACTTTCTCTCATTGATTTTTATGTATGCACCTTTGTGACACACACAAAATCAAGGGGGAATATCATTACTAATTACTCTCAAGTTTAGGAGTGTAGTTCATAGGTGGACTCTAGATTATTTCTTTTGCTATTCTACTTCTAGTTGTGCTTGTTTTTTATTTTTATTTCAGTATGTTTTCTCATGTAGATTCACATGCATACCAAAGTGGAGGTAAAATGTAAGGGTGAAAAATGCATACCTTAACTTTTACCCTTTGTTTTACACAACTTTATGTGGGTGTCTTAAGTACATTGCCCTAGGACATTATTTTGACTAATTTAGTGCTCCCACTAACCCCAAACACAATTTGACATTGAGAAATAGAATCTAATATCTATTTAGACAATTATCACATCCTAAAATATTAGTTCCTTTCCTAGGTTCAAGACTGCAAGTGTGGCCTTGACCTAGTTCAAGGTTGCAAGTCTAGGATTGCCTCACTTTTTCAAAATTTAAATTTAATGTTGGCCCCAAGTTGACTTTGTCCAAACTAATCATTACTCATGATTCTCATGCCAAACTTTCAAATTGTGTTTCTAGGACATTTATAAAGGACATCAACCCTAGGTCAATAGTGACCATCTAGATTCATTTTAATCCATCCAGAACCACTCACTATTAGTAGTTATGCCAATAAAAATCACTCATACCCCTATCATACTATTTTGCATTATCCATTCTAATTGCATTAGTTTTTTATTGAGTATCAAAACCCTAATTCTTGCACTATACACTTTTTTTTCAAATATCAAATCTCCATTAGCTTAACTACATTGACACAAGTCTTCCACCAAATCAAAAATTCTCATGTGTTACAAAGGTCTCAGCAATACAGTAGGAGTCAATGTTTCAACAAATGACACACAAGAGAATGTACAATAATGCACATCATGTTACAATACATTTCAGAACCAAAGATGAATCATGGAGTTATTTGATTTCAATAATCACTTATTACATAAATAAATAAATTTTAAAAAAGTAATAAAATAATAAAAGAAGAGATGGAAATGCGAGAAGAAAGAAAAACAAGAATAGAAAGATACCATGAAGAGATATTATAAAAAGTATTTAAAGCAGAGAAAGATGTGGCATAAGAGCATGGACTAAAAGAAGTAATATGAAAGCATGAGGCATAGTAGAAAATGAGTAACATGAGAGGAGAGTTATGAATCAATCAATCAAACATACATATGTGTGTATAGATAGATAGATATAGATATATGTACAAGAGAAGTAAGATTTGGTAAAAAATGACATGACATGATATTTACATGCACATGATAATGTGAATATATAATTGATAAGACAATGTATGAAAATACATTGGTTGTACTTTCTTTTGATTATATAAATGAGATATCAGGCTCTATCACACAATTGAATGGTTGTCGAATACAATATCCCTTTTAAATTCTTACAGATAACTATTAGTAAATTATATACTACCTCTTCTTTGTGTAGTATTAATCAATACTCGAGTTTCAACAACATAAAATAATCAACCTCGTGCCCTAATTTTTGTATCTACACATAATTTTCAATCACATTTGTTGTTTCATTTTTGTTCCAACTTCATCAAAATCTTTGAATCAATCAATAGGGGTTGACTAAGATGCAAGGCGAGAAGCTAGTAGCTTTCCTCTCCTAGCATAACAAGTTCCAATGGTGTTCTTCAACACCACCAAGCCTTCTCTTTGTAGGTACAAATACAAATGAAAATTTATTGCAAATACCAAAGAATTGAAGACCTTAGGTTCAAGGTCACATCAAAAGTTCAAAATTACAAATATTTGATCAAAACTACATGTGTAGAGATAAATTCAATATGTGCAAAATTGAACCAAAATATAGCACAATTCATCTCTCAATTTGTTTGAACTTCACTGTCACAAATATGATAGTAGGAACTAGAATTAGATCACTAAATGGAAGTATAATTGAATCTTATCTTAGCATATCCAAAAATAAATACCCTCATCTTATTTGTAAATTTCATAAGTGTGTTTGTGTAATATAATCTAAACTAATTATTATATTAATCACTTATTTGATTTATTAACCTAAATATTTATTAGCTTTTAATCTAATTAAAAATATTTTTTATAATGAATCAAAATAAATTTATTATGAGAATGATTTGGCATTACAACAATTTCATTCTTTACATATTCAATTATAACTATATTCTTTATCCAATAGAAAATTAAATTTGTACTTATTCATTATATTATAATTAACCCTCTAGATTTATAAATGGGGTGCATGCACAAAGATGAGTCCACTTAAGGTGGAAGTTTCAGAGTTAGAAAAAATTCCAAAATCAGGTAACTAAAAACGGGATCCTATTTCTTAGCAGGATTGCGAACCTAAGACCAAAAAATGGGATCATGTTTTGTGAAAGTATTAAATTTTAAAAAAATAGCCTGCAACCCCATTTTCCCCAAGGACAGGCGACAAAGAGAACGGGATCCTGAGTGCAAGGAGACCATTTCCGGCCATCAAAAGCTCAAGTAAGTGGATTTTTCCACTTTTTCAATTTCTCAATCATCTGTGATGCATTTTTTATATGTTTTTCTTTCTTTTTTAGTGTAAAATACAATCAAAATCTAAAACCTAGACTGTTATTAGGGTTTGAAATTATGAGTTGAATAGATGTATGTAGACATTTTAGTTGTTAAATACAATTGAAATTTTGAAAGATTGTATCATATAAAAGGATAGATTTTGAACAAACTGTCAAATTTTTGTTTAAATTTGAGAATTGAATAGATGTATTTAGACATTTTAGTTGTAAAATACAATTGAAAATTTGAAAATACTGTATCATATGAAAGGAGAGATTTTGAACAAATTGTCAAAATTTGATTTCAATTTGAGAGTTGAATAGTTGTATTTAGACATTTCAATTGTAAAACACAATTGAAATTTTGAAACGATTGTATCATATGAAAGCAGAGATTTCGAACAAACTGTCAAAATTTATATAGCATTGGGATGATATATATATTTGGTTTTTATATAATTTACTTATACTAATGTATGTCATTGTATTTTAAAGGCATTATTGAATAGATAATTGTCATGTAAAAAAATTACAACAAACCATAATCAAACCTTTATCACTTCCTTCATAATCATACCTTTATCAATCCATCTCCATGGTTTCCCAAATCTAAATAGAAAATAAAGGCTCTTGAAATGTTGTAGCAATAATGTCTAAGGATGCAAATTAGGTATCTAATAGAAAATTCCATCTCATTTCAGCTTTAGGACCTCTTTGGACCTTCATTTTTTTATCATTTTTTGCTTCAAATGTGTACCTATACAACTCAAAATCATGATGTTTCCATGGATGGAACAACAACATATCTCCATTCCATCAACTAATAGCTTTCTCTAGATAGATCATCACTACAATCACAAGTTAAACAAAGCATCAAATTCTTCATTTTTTAAATCATGTAAATCATCAAAATATATTCATCTTTGAATACTTAGATTAGTCCTAGGAAACTAGTAGTCAATCCTTTCTCCATTATCAAATCTGGTTGCCATAGGCAACTTCACCAAATTTAGGATTTTGTCATGTTGCCATGCATAAGAGATCCACCTCAAGGTAGTTTTCCAAGTCTAGTTATAGTCTTGCAGATGTTCATTATGATTCTAGGGTGGTATGATAGTCCATTGGTTTCTATGACATCATGATAGCATAGATGCATCTGAACATTCACCCTTCATGGATATATTGATAGTAAAATAGAGTTTCAAATTGTTCTTAAGGTTTGGGACAATCATAGTGATCAATAGTCTATGCGATTTCTCATTAAATTTCATTCATGACTGCCTTCCACCTTATGATAGTATCCTAACCTTCTTACCTCATCATCTATCTTAAAAGTCGCTGATTTAATCACTACCACATGGTTATGTCTCTTCAAGATTATGAAGATAATGCAATTGAATCTCTAGAGGAGTCTTACATCTTAACAACAATTTCATTGTCCCTTTGTAGTTCATCATGTGAATGTGATAGTCTTCACATGTTTCCTTGATGGACTTTTGATAACAAGGGAAGATGACAATCTTATGATCAATGACTAATCCTAGAGAAATCATGATATAACAACCCAACTGAACTCCTCATGACAAGTCTGTTATTGGTTTAAGGCTATCTTAAAGGTCCATAACAATCTAGGAATTTAATAACAATTAATAGTTCTTAATGGTCATGACAACATTATACAAGATACTAAATTTGATGCTAAGATGATGATTTCCTCTTTCCTATCAAATGGTAAGGATCAACACAATTGTTCCTATCATATCACGATTGAAATAGGACCAATCAAGAAACCTAGTACTACACATGGTGTGTAAATGATAATCTTCTTATGGTTTTCTTGGTATGTATAATGAAACCCACTTAGTTAGGGTTTGATGGATTGCCCTCTAGGAAATCAAATCCTTGTCTCTTAGAACTCCATTTAGATTAGGATCATGACATTCAATTCTAAAACCACACTCTAAGAAATGGGTGCTTAGAAATGAGTTTTGATTCACTCAAATATTCACATACTCAAACACATATCCAACTTATGAATTCATGATTGATCCAATGTTCAAACCAATGCAAGCATGACTATTGTATTTGTTGACCAAGCATATTGATAGTCATAAAGTTAGAGAAATTCATCCAAAACCATTACAAACTATTTCTAGCTTTGCCATAGGAAATGTTGGATCTTCTAGAATGAGTACTTAACATCAAACCAATAGCCAACTCCATAGAAAAATTAACAAAATTGAAACCTTGGACCTAACATATGATGACAAACCTTGACCACAAATTCATTATGGTAGTCCTAATAGCCCTACTGCTATACTCTAACTATTGTGATAATACAATGCTTGGCTAATGATATCTCTCCGAGTCCTTAAGAGGCATCTTTTGATATGATAGACCTTCATATTGACATTTAACCTTGATACCAAACACCCTATGATCAAACACCATAATGATAGTCGTAGATAACAAAATCAATTATAGGACAGTCCTATTGAGACCTAGTTGTGACAAGATGAATGAGAGGATAACTCATAAGCATAACATGACCTTGATAATATATGCATGCAAATCTTTTTTACAAACCTCCAGATAGTCTTGAAACAAAGATACCCTTTTATGCCCATGATTGTCCTAGTATTTGATTGAACCTAACATGATTGTTTGTATAGTCTTAAATTGATCTTTCTTGTCTCCCTCACTATAAGTACTCATGATCCATAATCAAGTACTCATGTACCCTTTCAAATTTATTTTAGCACTGGTAATATAATATGTATCTTTGACTTGCTACAGACTTAGACAATGGTAACAAAATAATAATCTCTCCCAAAGCCTTTATAATACATTGTGACCACATTTTAAACTTTATACATGAAGGTATACAATGAAATAATCTTGAAGGTCATCAAATGGGAAAATGGAAACTAGGACCACATTAGGAGTTATTAACTATAAGACTAAACATATGGCATAGACTCCAAAACTCCTTTCAAAAGATGAATACTATGTACACCCTCAACTGGACTCAAACCATCAATATATACACACCTAAAATCATTTGTCTAAAACTTCATGCCTACAACTTCATCTAGATCCTCATCTAAATATTTTTCCACCAAGAATCAAAATTTAGGTCTTGAATGAAAATCCCAACTTCAATTTGAAAATTACATAGTTCACTATAATAGCTCTTACATTTTGAAATTTGTATGCACATGTATAGATGTACATTTAATTTAAATATTTCAAGTGTTATTTCTTGAAACGTGTATAATTTATCTAGTTTATTTATAATTTATAATTTTTCAACATGTATATGTTTATTTATAATTTATATACATATATAGATTCTTGAAAATTAATTTTGTACTCAAATTTGTATGTTTATATGTACATATGCAGGTTCATAGTTTTTATATATATCATCATGGATGATATTCCCTTTGATGTTGAGGACTTCCTCAATGCACAAGATGAACATGCACCATCTCCACCCCCACCCCCACATCCAGATGCCCCACCTCCACTCCCACCTCCAGGCATCCCACCTCCACCCCCACCTACACCTCCACTTGGAACTGACTAGGCTCGCTTGCGAGCCATAATTACTGAAAATGTGGATTCCATACAAGAAAAATTGAATTCCATTCACAGTGAACAATGCATGCCACCTCACATGGTACGTTTTGTAACTTTGATGCAAAACATTGTAGATTTTGTGAGGTCTATTAACTCAGACTTCGATGGATTCTAGAAATGGAGAGAGGAGAGGCGCCAATTTTATGCTAATGGCCTCTCCTATAAGGATATTTTGGATCTTAAAATCACAAAAGGTCATTTAGCGTAATATTTTAGACACCCCATCACAAATGAACCTATTCCTACAAATAAGAAAAGAATATCAATCAGGTGGTGTAGACATGAAGGAATGTCTACCAATTTTTGGGATAGATGGTGGATGGTGTTTGATTATCCACCTCATGCTAATTGTGAGGTTGCTTTATATTTTTTGAGAAAATTATATGTAGAGTTTGTTATGAAGCAGAAACCCAACTATTTTGATTTTAGATCATTCCAGGGTGTTGGTGGTGGCATGCCACAACAGAGGTTGGGGGCATGGGTTGATCCCTAATGACCCGTGCTTGTTCAACCTCTTATTGACCCTCCTGTTGCTTCTATTCCTGCGCCCTTCTAGCATCGTGCGGTGGTATCCACACTAGGCACATTGAGTGCACTCTCAAGTAGCCTAGATGAGCAAACTTCTATGATAGTAGCTCGAGTTAGAGACCATGGAGGAGCTGATGGTGGAAGTGGTCCTAATATCACTCCACATGTGTTGATGCCTCATACATGTATGAGTTGCAATCAGTTGTGTTATGGACCTTATCAGGCAACTACACCCACTTCAGCTACACATGCATCATTTGATAATATGGGCAAATCATTTGTTGATTATCTATTTGCTGAGGATCATCCCACTGATCATTTGACACAGGTATATATATAGGTTACACACATGTTGAATTTATAACAATTTTAAGCACGTGTTTTTAATGAACATATAAAGATCAATTAAATTGTAATATTTTAACAATCAAATTGTTTGGTGTAGATGATGGCAACAGGGACCATTGATCGATTTAATTTTTCATCGACACCTGTTCATCTTGGGCACCCATTTGGGGTATTTTGAGTGATTTATATTTTAAATAATTTTATTTACTTGATTTTAATTTGTAATTCAGTCTTGAACATGTACATTAAATATTTATGCTGGTTCAGGGTTTTTCCACATTGAATCCTCCATCTGAGGGTGTCTCGAGCGCTCCTCCATCATTGGGCATCTCACATGACCCTTTTGTATGTATATTGTTTTAAAAAACTATATATGTACTTAGATTTTTCTATTTTGAATTCACTATATCTGAAAATGTGCATGTACTATTTAATATATATTAAAAAAATATGTCTATGTAGGTTGACACAACAATTAGGATGGGCATTGCAACACACTTGGATGATCCAAGTTTATATCAAGAGTCGACTGCATTTCAGGTTGATGAAAAATGTATCTATGTCTATGTGCAATATATGTTTTAACCTAATTTTTACACATGTGCTAAGTTATAAATGACCTTGTAGGAGCTTGTCAGTGATATGTTTCATCCTATTCATGCCATTCCACCTACAACACATACAGAACAGGAGGACAGAGGAGATGGGCAGCCTAATATGGTATAATTTAAAATTTAGATTATATTTAAAGTCAATTAAAATATACATTGTGAACTTAAAGTAAATTTCAATAGTATATATATGTTGACATGTGTTAAAAATTCTTTGTTCTTTTATAGCTTGAGACATGTCATGTAGCTAAGCCTATAGAGACAGGTCCTGGAACAAAGGATGCACAACAACCTCTTATGATATAATAATTTAAATATGATAAATTATAAATTAAATTGAATTAAATCATTTTTAAAATCGTCTTACATCTAATTTCAACTTTCTTTCTCTTGTACATGTAGATTGATTCAGAGCATGTAGAGACTATAGGTGTAAGTGCACCAGAGCATGCCTCTCAGCCTCACATGGTAATTTTAAAATGTTATGATAAATTATTTAAATTAAATTGTCATTAAATCATTTTTTAATCATCTTACATTTGATTTCATCTAAATCTTTCTCTTCTACAGAGTGATTCGGGTCATCTGAGTAGTTCGCATGGTGTGAGGAGGTCTCTTGATTACAGAGACAATATGAGTTAGGCTATTTCATGGGCTATATAATTTGACTATTTCATGGACTACATATATACTATTTCTCATGGACTTTGTATATATTGTTTCATGGACTTTATATTTTGAACATGGGTTGTATTGTCATGGACTTTATATATTGTTTCATCCAGACTTTATTTCATTTCAGTATTTTATGGTCTAGATATAAGACTTTATTTCATTTCAATATTTTATGTCCATAAACATTTAATTGAAATAGTGGTGCAGGAGCACCTAGAAAATCATGTTTTCTTTTTGTAATAAGGTCTATTGACCAATGCATTTTCATTTTAGTTTGTATCTAGGTTCATTTTGTAAGTCCCAAGTGACTTAGGGGACATTTGTCAAATTGTAACCGCTTAATGCCAAAATAGGGCAGTAGGGTAGTTGGAGGCTATTTTAGATGGTTGTCTCCCAGCCGCTTGGAGTCAGGTTGGTACTACTCAGGGCAAGTTGATAAATGCCCAGAGGAATGAACCAAATGAGCATCGAATGTAATCAGATCGAAGAAGGGTGTGAATGTAATTGTGATTGTGCTCAGGAGAAATAAAGCAATTTTGTTCTGTCCATTTGATTTCTATTTCTTATAACTGTAAATCGTGTAACTATAGATTTCCATTCTTTCTATGTTTTCCATTTTGTTGTTGTATGTCATTGTGAAGCATTCCACTTGTGAGATTTCTGTTGAAATCAGTGGAATGGCTTCGTTGTATAATTATTTGTTTTCATTTTTTGTTTTGTTTCATTGCTTGGCGGTGCAAAGGATCCAGACACAGCATTTTGCACACTAGGTTGACCTAGCATCTCCATGTGCTAGGATTTAGAGAAGGCAACTGTGCATTGGTGAATCGGCGTAGCGAACCCTAAGGTGGCCAATGGTAAAAGTCTCACCGACGAACAAAGATCAACGGAGGTCCATCAGGAGAGATCTATGTATCGGTGACTTTGGAATAAGTCTTGCCGAAGGTTGAAATCGCACCAAAGGGAGTTTGGACTGTCGGCACATCGGCCAGAGTTTGCAAGCGTTCGCCGACGAGTTGAGTCTCATCGAATGTATATTGTGGATGCATCTCACAAAAGCATGTTGGGAATGTACCTCTCGCCGGATGCAAACAATGACCAGTCGTAATGGTGAATCAGGGTATAGAAACTTTAGTCCACCGGTAATAGCAAGTCACCCCAAGCACATACCAAGTTGGAGGAGTTAAATTTTGATCAGTTGTGTGTTCTCGTTGTGCGCTCCCCATCAAATAGAAATGACACTAGATATCTTATATTTAAATATATATAGAAATTGGGGTTCTAATAGAAAATAACAAAAACTAATTGGTTTTTATAGTGAGAAAACAATTTAACATCTTCTTATAATTGTCTATATCTACTTAGCTTCCAATGCCCTTTATAAATGGAATTTTAGATAGTAAGATTTTCACAAAGTTGTTTCAAGTATTCTATAGTAATATGTCTCATCAAGGTTATGGGAAATTTTTTACTTCATTTATATTATTGCTGGCAATTCTTATATATCATGCCTTTAGAAATTAAATAATGAACATTATCAAAATTTTGTATTAATAGAATGAGATAACTAATGTATAGATAAAAAAGAGAAGTTGGCTTTTAACTTAATATCATGTTGTTTTGGTTATCGAAATGTACCACATTTTTTATATTAAATAAGTAATGGTCAATATGAAAGACTTCCACTATTTTAACTAGTAATGTGTTTTACTTGTAAAAGTTCTTTATAAAGGGAAAAGACAGAGAGAAAGTAAGTAGGACCAAGAGGATATGTAAGTAGGAGTTACTTCACTTTCTTGATTCTTGATATTAGAAAAAATTGAAAGGATAACTTTTTAATAGATTCACAAACATTTTACTAGAATGCAAGCTAGTCTTGGAATGTAATTTTAGAATGCTAGTGTGCGAGAAAAATTATTCTCCAATGATCTAACAATGTTTGACAATGTATTAAGCACACAAAAGAATTTAAGATCAATATTATTTCTATTAATTCTAAAGATATAAGTTTATTGAAAACTTTTTTTTCTTTTATTTTTAACCATAGAGTATTAAATTTTGACACCCTCATCTATAATTTCAATCTATAACCATCAATTTTACATTAGATACACATAGATCAATTTATATACACAACATATCTGAACATCATATCATAGGGGAGAGGACCCAATTGTTGAGCATGTTCTAATAGGTGTTATAGTATTTGTGCATTTAAGGCCCATGCTTGGAAGTCTCTCATTACTGAAGATAAATTAGATAAGTTGATGGGTACCATGAAGGACTTGTCATACAAGGTGGTAAGGAATGAGAAGGAGTTACCTCCTCATAATGTTGCACCATATTTCAATGAAGGATAGTGGTTGCATAATAGGCCTTATAACACTAATTGGTCCAAGAGACCATAGAAAAATGATAGGAAAGTGATTCCTAAGCAAAAAAATCCATTGCAACAAGACAAAGAAACCCTAGATGCTCTAAGAAGAGATCATGTGAATCTCCAAGAAATTTCATTGTGGTGTGAGACTTGCTATCTACCACATGATCCATTAAAGTAGTAAACAAGAAATATGTGGCTAAAAATCATGAGCATGATGTACCATAAGATGTTGCAGATACTCCTAAATTAGGGCATCTTGAGAATAGAGCCAAGCAAGTTCAATCTAGGGCACTAAAAAAGTAAGGTGGAGACAAAGAAAATAGAAAAGAACCAACAGGTAAGGATGTAACTTCTTTTATTTAAGTTATGTAGTTCATTCTTCATGCAAATGATGTAACCATTCCACAAAATGCCTATTTGTCAAATAAGTTGTTGTAAAAATTTTAGAGTGATTCAAAATTGCCATGTATATGTTAAAATAAATAGTGATTACTTATTTATTTCTATCATTATATTGAAAGTGGCATAATTTATATGTACTATGAAGAGCAATTTTAAAAATAGTTTACACAAGTCCTAAATTAAATAATAGATAAATGTTTCAACTTCCAAACTAGTATATGTTGATAGAATAATGGGGAACCATATGGTGAGAGTAGAATGAGTAGAGATAGCTTAGGATTCCATCGTCGTTACAACACTATGGTTATTAACCTAAAGGTTTATCAATCAAGTGATATAATTTGGGTTTGAATAACTTGAGATTGTCATTTTATAAGCTTATTGGTTTATGTCTAACACGAGATCAAATGAAAATAGGATTCTAGTACCTTTTGAGCCTAAGGTTGAATCAAGGGATTGGCTAAGAAGTGTGAGATATGAAAGAATGGAAATAGAAGATGTAGAAGTAATATTTTAGGAATTATAAGCAAAAGTGGCTAGGATAACCATGGTTGATGGAAAGTTAGATAGGCTAGAAAGTATGACACTCACCCTAATAGCAAGAATGGATGGAAATAGGGTGCACCAAGATGGAGGTAAACATGAGGTTGGTGTTTCACAAAAAGACACTCCAAAATCTAATAAGGTTTTCAACATGAGGCCAAAACTGATATCTAATCATATGATGGAGAAATTAGTGTAGAGAAATTAGGCCAATGGTTGTCTTACATGGAAGTGTATTTCAGTTTGTACTAGGAAAATATATCTAAATGAGGAAAACTAGTGCTCACTTACTATATTAATTTAATTGTTGATAGTAGAATAATATATTTTACACTTGTTAGTTAATCACTAGTCTATGTGTATGCATTTATAAACACTAACTTAAGAAACCACTATGTTATGTTTTATCCAAATCTTGCCTATGTTACTTTATATGTCGTAATATGATGTCTTAAGGGGTCCTAATAGGACTTCTTAAGGGGATCAAAGAATTCAAACTACATGTCTCATATTTAATCGTAATTGATGTAATTTAGGATGACTCATCAGAACAATCAGATGTCTTAATTTATGTTGTAATGGGATGTCTTAATGGGTCCTAATACGATGTCTTAAGTTCTCAAAATTTGGTGAAGTTACCCAAGGCAACCAAATTTAACAATAATACAATCAAATTTAAAGTAAATTCAAAGTAGAAAAACATGCGCATTTAACAAACAAAATATATAGAATAATAATTTGATGTATAAAAGTGTAGAGTATAATTGTGTACATACACATATATACAAATTTGTGTAATAATGTAATTGTGTATGTACATATATGCCAACTCAAAATAATATTTACAAAATGTGGCTATGCCATCTCAAGAAAATCTGAAACTTGTGGGGAATGTAGCAGGTCTTCACACCACCTGATATAAAAATAATACAAGCAATATCAATATATCATCAAAACATGTATTTTAATTTATATAAAACTATCTATATACACAACTTGTACCTGTATTTACAAGTGCCTCACACATGTACATATAGGTTTAATCTACATCCTCTCAGGTTTTTGTTTCAAAGTATGTGATGAATTTGTGATGATGGCCTAAGGATATAAGAGGACAATTTAAATCAATTTCAACTAATAACATACAAGAAATATCAAAACATGTATTTAATGTATTTAAAAGAACAATATAAAAATATTTAACTATATTTACCTGTATTTACTTATTCCATTGTATCATCTCCAACCTCTCTTTTTTCCAATGCATCGATGATTGTCTCATGCTCTTCCATAGAAATTGTCCATAGCTCTTTATTTGTGGGTTTTCCATGATACCTCTCTAATTTTATATTTGTTGCCAACACCAAATGTGAGTAGTGTATAATCTTCTTATGTGTTTCATAATCTTCGAATGCAGGCAAACCATTCTTCCTTATTAGGTATTTTCGTAGCCAAGTGCCAACAACCACCACCAAACCTATTGGATAATCATAGCCATCATCAAATAAATTCTCAAAATTTTCTTAAGGGGATCAAAGAAGTTCTCAAAATTTGCTTAAGGGGATCAAAGACTTGTTATCAAAATTTGCTTAAGGGGATGTCTTAAGGGGATCACCGAATCTATTGGATAAGGAAAGACATCATCATCTTCTCGAGGTGTTGTTAACTTATGTTTAGTCTCCACACAATGAGCCAACCAATATTCTATTTCCTCTTCATTCTCCTCAGGTGCAACAACAACATACACATGTCCTGTAAACAAATTTTAATTCAATAACTTGCACATGTCCATAAAATTTGACCAATCTACATACATGCATTCATATGTACACATAAATAAATAAAAGCACTACAAAATAGTAATGAAGTGAAATAAAATAAAATAATTTGAATTAAATTACCTTCTTGTACAAGGTCTGAAACACGCTCATAATCGTCTGATGCAAACAGTTGATCATTGTCTTCACTTGTTGTTTCATATTGATCATGTGCTTGTGCAGGTGTCAACGGTCTTTGCTTCCACTCTTCAACCCATTCTGTATTCTCACATGCTTCCCAATCTCCTGAAATACAAAACTGACAAAAATATGCAAGCTCCCTTATCCAGATAGTCCATGTACTTGCATTCGAACTCCTAAATGAATGACATTTAGTAGATCCACTGATTGTCTCCCAATCAAGTCTAGGTAGAATGTTTTCTTCTTCAACCAACCAAAAGAATCGGTGAACTGTAGAGTACTCACTTGATCCAGGTGTACATAATCTTGTATTGCACCAATCCACAATCTCACATGCATCTTTAAATTTTACTGCTTCCTCAAATTTTAATTGTTGTTTAGCAAGAATTCTTTTAACACACGCACCAGCTCCATCATGTTCTCTTTTACCATATCCAACTTCAAAAAAATTCCACATATGTTAGACATTATGTTCCTTGTGAACCCTACTTAACCAATAGAACATTCGAGCATTCTTGAACTGCCCCATCTAATTATCTGACCATATGAGATGTTCTGTTATATGGATTCCTCTTTTTCTTAAATTTGTATAAAATATATTGAAACAATATTGAACAAACTCTGACGAGTGTAACTGGTTGTCACTCAAATAGAAATGATACTTCCTCAAAACTTTTCTATCATCCTTTGTGCTATCTGTTGGTTTTTCTTCTGAATCAGCATTAGGGTTTGCCATTTCTAATGCACAGGCAGATTCAGCCAACTAAATACAGGAGGTTGCGTGAGCTGCCTCCCCTTCACTTCTGGTTCTGCCGCACCAAGGGGGGTATCCCTATAACTCAAGATGTAACCTTGACTAGCTCAAAAATAGAAAGATCTAACTTGACAACAACAGGCAGAATACTCTCATGTATGGACCAAGATCTGCATGATAGATCACAAGGCTGGCAACATTCTTGGACATGATGTCTGGTTGGGTATGAGAGCATGCAGGGGATTCCTAATCCTACTCCTACAACTAACAGGTGGAAGTATGAAATGGTTTAGTTTGAATTTTGGATGCAAAGCTGGACATGGTGTATAACCTCAACACAGAGCTAGATTGGTGCCTATCCAGGGCTTGGAGTCGGTAGACATACACCTGTGAATGATCAGCATGAATAGCTAAAACTGGATTTCAGGGGGATATATGTGATATCTGCCTTACAGATATCTCCCAATACAGAGTGTTAAGTTATCTCTACTTATGGCATCCCTACTGCAGTATACCCTTCCCAATGTTCAACCTGAAAACAGTTTAATCTACCCCTTGAGCAGAAGTTAAAAGATCAGACATTTAACATAGGAATTCTATGCTCTAGAATCTAAACATTACCCAAATATCCAGATTCAGAAGAAGAATACATGCAATACTGGAGACAGAATTAACACAACACATGCTAAGATAGCATTACTCATATAAGATTAACCATGAAATCAGTGGATTCATGCCAAATCGTACAACAGGAGATACATAAACTCACAAGTTAAACTGTACAGAGCAACCAGATCAGCTGGTTTTGGATTACAGAGCCAAAAATCCTCAACTTTCAACCACCACAAATGAGTAACACTTCCTGCTTATAACAGCCAGGTAGTGTACCACAGCAATTAATTACATGGTTGACCAAAAATCCCGCCAGATACACAGTATCAGCAAAATGGCGCTCAAACACATTACCAGATTGGCACCCAAACATGAATGCAGCAGGTAGGGGAGGAGACAAGAAGAGATCTCGAGCCCTGCGCCACTGTCCGCTGATGTACACCTTCAATCGGGTACCAGATCCGCCCATACCTCTGCAACCTTCGCCATTAATGGCGCACCAACCCGCGGCCTCGGGAAAACGTCAAACAGTCGATTGCAACCATTTCCCGCCGAGATTCATCATCATGATATTTGAAAATGCAGGATACAATTATCCCACATGCACCCCGCAGCAACCTCATTAACACTTCATATACTAGGTCATGAGCATATATGATGTCGGTGCTTTTGCTCCTGACAACACTAGTATAAGACTTAATCATCATCATCCTCCAGCAGCATGATATCCTATCGCTTGAAATATCACCCTGACGTCAGCATCATCACCGCAATATCACCTGCATGATAATCGCCTTCATCGGCACAACCTGATCCATCGGAGGAACATCCTCCTGCTGTGCCTATACCAAAAATCTGGCCGATGAACATCCTGATGACGTCATCATCATATCCTGCTGACGTCATCATCATATCTGCCTACTGCGCACCTCCTCATATCCAGATGACGTCATCATCATGTTTGCAAATATCGGGGGATCTCCTCAAGATGATCAGTGTTAGAAATATGACCCCCCCGGACCTTGATGACGTCATCACCATATTGACATCAGGATGATATTCGGAAGATAACCGGATATTTGGAAATATCATCCTGATGCACAAATATCAGGTTGCACTGTAGCTCCACTATAAGATCGGGGCGATAGATGAATATGATGATGCTTGAAAAGATCACCCCCCACTAGATAATGCACGAAGCCGGCAGGCGGATATCTCCTTGATATCAGCATCATCATGACGCTGGAACAAACATACATCCGGGTGATATTCAAAAATAAAAATATCACCCCCTCCTTCGGAAATATCATGATGCAGATAGGCAGAGAAAAAGATATCACCCTGACATAAGAATGACGTCAGCATCATCAGGATGAGAAAACAACAAACATGAAGTGATACAACATCATCAGGATGATATTGACTAAGATCATCCTGACGTTCAAAATATGATGACCCCAGTGAATATCGGGTCATACTTAGAACTCTTCAACAACATCATCAGGATGATCATAACCAAGATCACCCGATGATAAAAATATCACCCCGGCGAAATATCATGAAGGCAGAAAATATGATGACCCCCGCAAGCAACACGGTGATAACTGGAAATATGATGATGATGATGACGACCCTTAAGAAAAAACAAGTCAGGTCGAACAACTCAAAGAATAACCCCTTCAGAAAATCAGGGCAACATCATCATCATAAAAGGGCAAGGTGATAATCGGAAGATCACCGGATACTTGAAAAATCACCCCCGCAAGCAAATCAGGGCACACTGTAGCTCATCAACAGGATCAGGATGATATCCAGACATCACCCGATACTTGAAATATGATGATCCTGATGAGAAACCGGTCGACAGAGAACATGATGATGCTGACCACCATCGAGGAAAATATGATGATGATGACCTCCTCCTCAAAGAAAAAATGATGATGCAGCTAAAAAATGCTGAGGAGGTCCAACACTTTAGAACATTTTTTGGATACTTAGGGAAAGTGCCTGCATGAAAATTGCTCAAAAACTGCCAGTCAATTCAGGCACTAACACTGGCTCTGTCTGGGGACGTGCAGGTGCAAGACTGCAGCGAGAACCCCAGATCTCTGGGATGCAGACCAGTCCCTTATACATTGGGCACAGAGTCAAATATTACACCGACCTGCATCACCAAACACACTTGATGGCCTAAGGCCACCAAGAAAAGAAAAACATGTATCTCCCTTTGTCAAATATCTTGTTTTCATCTGCATGCACTGGGTCAACCTTGGAGATACTACAAAGATCCACCCACAAACAAATCTTGTCATCTGCATATTCAACCCTCTGATTTGGCTTGTCATTATCACCCCTGTGCAGATAACTTTCAGCATCATGTGACATGTGGGTGTTGAATGTATCAAGCAATGCATATTCATATGGCATATAGCACTTATCATCTATATCATCATCATGCATTGCAACATGATCTCCTAGATGGACTAAAAATAGGAAACACTCAAAGTCCACCACACAGCTAGGAAGATCAGGGCTCATTGTATTATATGCTGGCACATCAAAAGAAAAGCTTTCAAAGTCACAATTGTGCACATCATGTACACAACAATCAGCAGCACCAGGCTGGAAAAGATCAGGCTCTGGCATCTCTTTCAAATCAGGCACATTTTCACAGTCACTTACCTGATGTATGTTGTTTCCTCTTTCATCAGGATGAGAAACAGAATCCAAGCCAAAAATAGTGTCTAGATCTTCACCATACTCAGACAGATCCTCATCACCATACGTGTCATAAATGGGTGACCCAGGTGCATCAGTTTCATCATAGTATGCCATTTGTTCATGGGCAGCAGAGCACACATCTTCATCACCAATGGATTCACTCTGTGGAGGAGTATCAGCCTGTGTGTCATAAGCAAAACAGCCATCAAATGAAAAACAATCATGCTCTGAACTAGCACTTATTTCAATTTCTGACTGCTCTTCATGATCTCCCTGTGTTTGAAAGGTAGGCAATGGGTCACACATAGGACTGCTTCTCTGTTTGCTTATAGCTTCTCTGTCTTGAGTACAATACTCACAATTATCTCCACAGGTCCATTCCAAAAATTGCTCATTACTGTCCACAACCTCGTTATTGTTTTCATGGTCAGCTGCCTCATCATTGCAATGGGAATCCTCATTAGTCCTTTCACTGGCATCCTCAACTGGTGAACAATCCAGTTGAGCAGTATTGTTAGCATTATGTTCAAACACAGCAGTCTCAACCTCTATGCTTTTATTTTCATTTTTATCTGCACATGATGCCATAATCACTTGGTCATTTGCAGCTTCATAACCATTTCTCACCAAGGCCTGGGGACAGGGGTTTCAGCAGGTACACATTTCTAATTTTTTCTATCTTTTCTATGAACCTGTATGCCATCTGCATACTTGTCACCTTGAAATCCCTCAGTATTGCACTAAAGCCCTCCTCAAAAGCTTCAAAGAATATGCCAACACAGGCTGAAATATCAGGTCTGAAGACTTCTGGGATCTGTGAAAGGGCTATTGCAAACCTATGACTGAAATCAACACATGGCTCTTCATCTTGTTTTCTGATTCTCATCAATTCTGCAACAAGATCAGCTGGTTCTTTTGCAAATTCTTCCTTGAAACAGTCAGCAAGCTCATCCCAACAGGCAAAGGATTTCTTTGGAAAGCTCAAATACCAGTCTTTTGCTTTTGCATCAAAGGACCTAACAAAAAACCTCATCCACATATCCTCATCTCTGAATGAATATTTTCCCATAAAACTGTGAAAATTTTGGATATGTGCATTCCCATCACATACATTGTGACCACTAAATCTAGGCATCTGACAGTATATCCTAACAGGCATAGTTTCTACTTTATAATCCACCCATGACAAATCCAGTTGGTCATACAAAGGATCAAAAGGGCTGAGAAGAGGTTTAGCCTTCTGACTGGCAGACACAACAGGGTTACTGCTTTTTAACTGGGCCTGCTCAGCCTCTAAGAATATCAACCTATTCCTTATCTCTTCTATTCCTTTATTCAACATTTCACCACTGAGTATGGGATAATTCATACTTGGATTCATAAAAATCTTACTCTTAGACATCCTTTGTCTGTCTAAGACCTAAGGCTTCCCCTGGCATCTAACCTATGCAGTAAAACAGCAAATATAAAAGGGGAAGGAACAATGTACCTTTTCTCATACATACACAGAAAAATGAACAACACATTTTTGTCACATCACATACATCCATCTTTCATGTGCATTTGGATCTTTTTTGCAGAGTCGCCACCTCTCCAGAGAGGACAAAATTTACAGCAGCTGAAAGCTCATCAAATATGTTTTTGAGTTCATTCCACCAGCAGAGCAAAACTTCACCAGAGACTGCAGGATATCACTTTACATCAACATCCCCAGCAGAGTCGCCAATTTGTTGGTTTTTCTTCTGAATCAGCATTAGGGTTTGCCATTTCTAATGCACAGGCAGATTCAGCCAACTAAATACAGGAGGTTGCGTGAGCTGCCTCCCCTTCACTTCTGGTTCTGCCGCACCAAGGGGGGTATCCCTATAACTCAAGATGTAACCTTGACTAGCTCAAAGATAGAAAGATCTAACTTGACAACAACAGGCAGAATACTCTCATGTATGGACCAAGATCTGCATGATAGATCACAAGGCTGGCAACATTCTTGGACATGATGTCTGGTTGGGTATGAGAGCATGCAGGGGATTCCTAATCCTACTCCTACAACTAACAGGTGGAAGTATGAAATGGTTTAGTTTGAATTTTGGATGCAAAGCTGGACATGGTGTATAACCTCAACACAGAGCTAGATTGGTGCCTATCCAGGGCTTGGAGTTGGTAGACATACACCTGTGAATGATCAGCATGAATAGCTAAAACTGGATTTCAGGGGGATATATGTGATATCTGCCTTACAGATATCTCCCAATACAGAGTGTTAAGTTATCTCTACTTATGGCATCCCTACTGCAGTATACCCTTCCCAATGTTCAACTTGAAAACAGTTTAATCTACCCCTTGAGTAGAAGTTAAAAGATCAGACATTCAACATAGGAATTCTATGCTCTAGAATCTAAACATTACCCAAATATCCAGATTCAGAAGAAGAATACATGCAATACTGGAGACAGAATTAACACAACACATGCTAAGATAGCATTACTCATATAAGATTAACCATGAAATCAGTGGATTCATGCCAAATCGTACAACAGGAGATACATAAACTCACAAGTTAAACTGTACAGAGCAACCAGATCAGCTGGTTTTGGATTACAGAGCCAAAAATCCTCAACTTTCAACCACCACAAATGAGTAACACTTCCTGCTTATAACAGCCAGGTAGTGTACCACAGCAATTAATTACATGGTTGACCAAAAATCCCGCCAGATACACAGTATCAGCAAAATGGTGCTCAAACACATTACCAGATTGGCGCCCAAACATGAATGCAGCAGGTAGGGGAGGAGACAAGAAGAGATCTCGAGCCCTGCGCCACTATCCGCTGATGTACACCTTCAATCAGGTACCAGATCCGCCCATACCTCTGCAACCTTCGCCATTAATGGCACACCAACCCGCGGCCTCGGGAAAACGTCAAACAGTCGATCGCAACCATTTCCCGCCGAGATTCATCATCATGATATTTGAAAATGCAGGATACAATTATCCCACATGCACCCCGCAGCAACCTCATTAACACTTCATATACTAGGTCATGAGCATATATGATGTCGGTGCTTTTGCTCCTGACAACACTAGTATAAGACTTAATCATCATCATCCTCCAGCAGCATGATATCCTGTCGCTTGAAATATCACCCTGACGTCAGCATCATCACCGCAATATCACCTGCATGATAATCGCCTTCATCGGCACAACCTGATCCATCGGAGGAACATCCTCCTGCTGTGCCTATACCAAAAATCTGGCCGATGAACATCCTGATGACGTCATCATCATATCCTGCTGACGTCATCATCATATCTGCCTACTGCGCACCTCCTCATATCTGGATGACGTCATCATCATGTTTGCAAATATCGGGGGATCTCCTCAAGATGATCAGTGTTAGAAATATGACCCCCCCGGACCTTGATGACGTCATCACCATATTGACATCAGGATGATATTCAGAAGATAACCGGATATTTGGAAATATCATCCTGATGCACAAATATCAGGTTGCACTGTAGCTCCACTATAAGATCGGGGCGATAGATGAATATGATGATGCTTGAAAAGATCACCCCCCACTAGATAATGCACGAAGCCGGCAGGCGGATATCTCCTTGATATCAGCATCATCATGACGCTGGAACAAACATACATCCGGGTGATATTCAAAAATGAAAATATCACCCCCTCCTTCGGAAATATCATGATGCAGATAGGCAGAGAAAAAGATATCACCCTGACATAAGAATGACGTCAGCATCATCAGGATGAGAAAACAACAAACATGAAGTGATACAACATCATCAGGATGATATTGACTAAGATCATCCTGACGTTCAAAATATGATGACCCCAGTGAATATCGGGTCATACTTAGAACTCTTCAACAACATCATCAGGATGATCATAACCAAGATCACCTGATGATAAAAATATCACCCCGGCGAAATATCATGAAGGCAGAAAATATGATGACCCCCGCAAGCAACACGGTGATAACTGGAAATATGATGATGATGATGACGACCCTTAAGAAAAAACAAGTCAGGTCGAACAACTCAAAGAATAACCCCTTCAGAAAATCGGGGTAACATCATCATCATAAAAGGGCAAGGTGATAATCGGAAGATCACCGGATACTTGAAAAATCACCCCCGCAAGCAAATCAGGGCACACTGTAGCTCATCAACAGGATCAGGATGATATCCAGACATCACCCGATACTTGAAATATGATGATCCTAATGAGAAACCGGTCGACAGAGAACATGATGATGCTGACCACCATCGAGGAAAATATGATGATGATGACCTCCTCAAAGAAAAAATGATGATGCAGCTAAAAAATGCTGAAGAGGTCCAACACTTTAGAACATTTTTTGGATACTTAGGGAAAGTGCCTGCATGAAAATTGCTCAAAAACTGCCAGTCAATTCAGGCACTAACACTATCATCTGCATGTCTATAAAGAATATGAACAAACATGCCACCTGCACTGAATTGTAATATTGTGATTGGATTTCCTCTTGCAGAGCTAGAGTATAGTTTTCTACAAAATCAACCACTGATAATATAGTACCAACTGGAAATGTGTTTTTACATGCATGAAACTATCCATCAAGCCATCGAGCTTGTTGAGAGTGCTTGACATATTTTGGTACAATCTTACTCTTAAACTCTGATATGAATGCATGTACACTAACCTTTTCTATAATTAAATCACAATGCTTTCCAATTTTTCCATCTTTTAAATAATATTCAACATTCTTAAATCTTTTAACATCTACTAATTATTGTCCAAAATTATTTTCAACACTTTCATGCATACAAACTCTTAAGAAAGATTGCCACAACTAGTGCATTGTCTAGAAATACATGAACTTAAATAAATTAATTTCCCATTAGATCTTTCACAAAACAAATTTGATATAAACTCTTTTATTGTTTCAGGTGGCATATTAATATCACATTCCTATATAATCATGTTACTATGTAAAGTACAACGTATATATCGAAACACATCATAATAATAATGAAATTGAACATGTGTTTTACAACAACAAGATATTCATTGCTTATTAATCTTTACACACCATGGTTTGTATTTTTCAAAAGATATTTGACTTATTCTAATATTACCAGGTAACACTAATTCACCACAAAAATATTTATAAAATTCAATTTGTATTGTATCTAATAGGTGTTTTGGATGAGGATCGTGAACTTTGGACCCCACTCTTAATTTAAAACATCTCTAGCATTAGATGATACTCTCATATTATCATGCTGATATTTTTCGATCAAATATTTGATTTCAACATTTAGTTTCATGTCAAATCTCGAGAGTCAACCACTAAAACTCTAACATTGGTTGATTGGATCATTTTCTATACTTTTTCTTCTTTTTGCCGCTCTTACCAATGTTTTAGGATGTATTTTTAGAATTCCACTAATGTTGCTTACCATTCTTCTATTCAAAGTTGATTTATTAACTATAGCAGTTGTTATAGCTCGTCTTGCTACATTATTATCTTTAGATCGACTATTCTTTCCAATAAACTCAATGGCACTAGCAACAGTAGACATAGCATATTTTAGTGATTGATCTTTTCTTCTTGGTTTAACAAAAATGCATAACATTTTCATTACTTTTCTCAATTTCCACATTCTCATTAATTGCATCATTAGTTGACATTGAAATGATAGTTTTTTACGATAATTTTTTTTTTTGTATAATCTATTGGCATGTGTTCTTATTTGTCTCCAAGAAATCTTACCAGGAAGATTATCCAAAACATCTCTTTCAATTTTTTTAAAAAAAATTCTCATTTTCAACATCACATCCTAGATTTTCATTTTCATTTTCAACATCAAAACGATTTTCATTTTCAACAACAAAATGGTTTTCATTTTCATTTTCAACAAAAGGATTTTTATTTTCATTTTCAACAACAAAACAGTTTTCATTTTCATTTTCAACAAAAGGATCTTCATTTTCATTTTCAATAACAAAACGATTTTCATTTTTATTTTCAACAAAAGGATTTTTATTTTCATTTTCAACAACAAAACGGTTATCATTTTCATTTTGAACATAAAGATTTTCATTCTCATTTTCAACAACAATTTGTCTCAAATCTTGATCTCTACGAATATTATCGATCTCAACATTGTTATATCCAGCTTCTTTTAAATGTCCTATCAACACCGTTTCCATTTCATTCAAAGGTTGATTTGAAGACGTACCTACATTTGTGCCTATTGAAACATTCTCCATAGCATTGAAATGGGGATTGAAGACATACCAGGAGTAGTTTGTATAATTGTATTAGTTTTCACATTCACCTCTTGCAAATTTGCATCGTCTACATCCATGGTCTCCTCAATATTTTTATCTTCAATAGTTGTGGAATTGGATGTTTCAACATTATTCATTGATCGAATCTTCATTCTTCTATCTCTTTGTCTTTTTGCCGCCTTCTCTCTTTGCTTCAATTTCTTCAGGGGTTAATAGCTTCCTATCTTTCCTCTTATTACGAGTTTGTGATCCCATAATTAAAAAATTTTGAAGTACGTATAAATGAATGTCAAAAACTTGAAAGCATTCCTTCTTTCTTCAAGTCCTTCAAACAAGTAGCAATTCAACAAAATTTCACTCAAACAGTGTCTCAATGATGGCTCCTTTCAAAATTCAAACAAAATCCTAAGTTGATGGACCTGCAAAAGACAAAAGATGGTAGAGAATGTTGCAAATGTCGTAGTCAGCCGTACAGAACAAGTTGCAGGGTCGACTGTGACAGTCTTATTAAAAAAATGGTCAAATAGTAAATAGGATCCCGTTTTAGAAATGGGATCCCATTTTAGAAACGGGATCCCATTCTACAAAACAGGATCCCGTTTTGTTCTGTACCGACGGAGTAAGAAACGAGATCTCGTTATTTAAAATTTGAATTTTAGGCTCTGGTTTTGCTTTGTAACCTGGTTCGGGAAAAACTTTGGGGACCCGAACCTAACCTTTGGACCTGGTTTGACCTGCAACTTGAAGGTCATGTCAATGTCACAACAAAATAGTGACTTTGGGCATGTGTCTGATGGCCTTTTTTGCAGAATTTTTTGACGAAATTAAAACCCATTATAGATGAGACAATGTAGATTCTAAATATGTAATTATTTTTACAATTAGATTATTTTTTCTATTTTTTAATTAATTTCTAATGAAACAGGTCCATAAACTTGAATTATCAGGGTTTTAGTATTTTAATAACTTTTTATTAAAATATTTTTTTGTAAAAAAAATTGTACGAAAACGTAATTTAGACAATCCTTTTCAATTTTAAAAAAATAAAAAAATGTTAAGTTTAGGTCATCTTATGTGTGACGTATACGACGATTTTTTAAAACACCAAATTTAGCCAATAAAAATTTAACAAAAAAAATATTCAATAAAAAATTACAAAAAAATATGGAAAACGTGCTTCAGTGAGTTACAAATCTTTTCCCAAAAGGATTTAGAAAAATATGATTATTTAGGTCAAAATATGGATGACGTACACGTGCATGGTATAACAAAAGAAAAATTAACTTTTAAACAGTGGTTTTTAGAAATGCCTATTGAAAATCAATTTCTATCATCTGTGTATTTAAAAAAATTACATATTTGGAAACTAGATTCTGAGTACTACATTTCATATTTACTGACTTTTTCAAGATTCCACCTTTAAGTGCTTCAAATTTTTAAGTCAAATGTGACAAATTCTGAAAATCAGGGAAAACACTTCCACTTTTTGGCCAAAAAGTGGACTCAACTTCTTGCACACACCCAATAATTAAGTAATAATCTTGATTAATTATATATAACAAAAATATCCAAACAATTTTACCTTTTTTTAATAAATAAACAATTTTACTATTTTTAAACTACAAACATGTTACCAATTTTTTATATGAAGTTTGAGAATATATTTTTTAACTTGCATATAGATTACTAATAAAAAAATGGAGTACAATAGGTGGCCAAGGAGGCCACATCAAAATACAATTATATCATATGTCCATCTTTAGATACTGCAAATCAAAGTTATACATTATACATCATCTATTATAGCTATATATATTCACACATTTTAAAATGAATGAGCCATTTTTTCTTCTCTTTTCTTCCTATAGATCATTTATGCCTCCCAGTTAACCTCTGCCTGATCCTTCTGAGCATTCTGTGTAGGTTGCATCTCGACCAATTGGTTTTGAAGTTCATCTGATCCATTATTTTCACTGTTGTCTAAGGAGTCCCATATCATGTTGGTATCCAGTCTTGGAGAGTTCTTGATTAAGTCCCAATCTTTATCATATTTCTGGTCTGTAGCTTCTACATCTTGTATCCCATGTTCTCCACAATCACTATCAAGTTCACTGTTGTGCATGTTTTGTTCACCTGTGAGATTCCATTGGAGCCTACAGTTCTCTATTCTGTAGTCATGAGGCCAAAATTCGGCCTTCTTTATATCTGCCATGTATACTATACCTGATCCCTCATCCAAAATCTGCATGAATCTCTTAGTTGGGATCTTCATAACCGCGATGGCCTGTTCACAAATTAGTCGAGATGTGAGTCCTAAGAAGGACCCACTAAGCAATCTTTCCCTACCCTGGTACATGTTCTCATTTCTTGCCTTCCACAAAGCCCACAAAACCTCACTAGTAAATAGAAGCCAAAACAAACTTTCATTTTTGCCCACATTGCAAATAAAACCACATAGTATACTAACTTTAGAAACACGCGCATTTGACAACTTTCCTTTCAAAGAATTTAAGAGAACAAACTAGACAGCTTTTGCAAACAGACAGTCAAAAAATATATGTTCACTATTTTCAGGACTTTTACAATATAGACACATGTTATCCTAACCTACTGTCAGCCTGTCAAGTAACAACAACCACCTAAAGCAACACTTTTTTGGCTCTAGAGCATTGGACCAGACATTAGACAACATTTTGGACAAGGATATAGGTTCTAGACTAACTTTCCACGCCCAGTTGATGTGTACAAATACATCAGATTTTTCTGTTACCAATTTGTAGAGCTTTTTTGAAGTAATTTTTCCATATTCCAATCCATCTTTCCATTTAATCTGACTCCGGTCTTCTATTTTTAGTTTTGTCCCTTGATTAAGAATACTTTGGATAGCTATAATAAGAACAGTATATGTCCTTTGAGACTCGGGAAGATTATATTCAATAGTAGGCATGAGTTTTCCATAATCCCTTGATTAAGAAATACACACAGTTTAAGATTATATTCATTTTTCATATGATTCCAATCTTTAATGCCATTGTCTGATATGATAACTCTGAAGAAGTTAATTCCTTATTTGTGCCATTTCTTAGAAGAACATCCTTGTAACAGGGCCAAGGCCTTCCTGTTAACTTTAAAATTCCACCAGATAGATCTGGTCTAAACAATCTCCTTTTTATTAAGATCAATAGCTTCTCTATTATCTAGGAAGGGCTTAATAGATTCTCATGCTCTCCAAATTGACCCAAATACAACTGACCCTGCAAGTTTGTGATGTAGGAGCATCCAGTGGTGTAAAGGCAATCTTGCATCACCCAAAAAAAGATGGGTTTCAAAATTGTGGAACAACAATTCTGTCAATAGGAGTACTGATAAATCACCATTCCAGATTGTATATGGAAATAGCCTAAGAAATGCTTCTAAGTTAAGGAAGCTGGACAAAGGAGAAAAGACAAGTGCCGAAGCCGAAGACTTTGCAGAACATCTGAAGAATTTGCATGAAGAGGTGAGAAATCATATTAATAAGATGAATATTCAGTACAAGGCTAAGGTAGATCAGAAGAGGAGATATAAGGAATTCTAGGTAGGAGATGAAGTCATGGTTCACTTGGGAAAAGAAAGGTTCCCAATTGGACCATACAATAAGCTGAAAATGAAGAAATTTGGACCATGCAGAATTTTGAAGAAACATGATTCAGGAAATGTGTATGAGGTGGAGCTGCTGAGTGGGATCAACATTTCCCCTATTTTTAACATTGCTGATTTATTAGAATATCATGAAGGTGGAACAGAGGATGGACCAACAGAAGAACAGTGGAGTATTCCAACATCTACTTCAATAGAGGAGATAGAAGAGATCTTGGATAGCCGTGTGGGAAGAAGTACTTGGAACAAACAATATGAAGAATATCTGGTGAAATGGAAAGGAAGGCATGTTGAAGATTCTTCTTGGTTATCTAAGGCAGAGGTTGACCATTTGGGTTTTCCTCACACAAACACCTGAGACGTGACACGGTCACTTCTCAAATTACCCTGGGTGTCTGATGCAAGAGCATCCAGTGGTGTAAGGGCAATCTTGCATCACCCAAAAAAAGATGTGTTTCAAAATTGTTGATGTTATTTCCATTTCTTTGCAAAATTTGTGGTTTTAGTTCCATAATCGCTTGAATAATGATGTAGAACTTTTAGTTTTTCCAAACTGCTAAAAATATCAACTTGTTGTTTTAGGAAAGTTTGCATTTGGGCACAGATTGAAGTGAAAATTTACAGGAAGCTTCATAACTAAAAAATAAGACCTTTGGCAAAGGAATCACGCAAAGATCATTTGTGAGTTGAAAGATATTAAAGTTTCTGTTTCCCGAAAAATGCTTGAAAATTATTCAAACTCAAGTTTGAGGCACTAAATGGCCCCATACGGGCTCAAAAATGGCTGGAACCAGCAGAGCGAATTTGTAGCGCGTAGAGCATTCCGTGAGCTTTCTAACGCATAAAACGGTTCGTCAATCGGACACCCAGATCAAAAGTTATGGCTCTCAGAAGTTGACATATTTTTGGAGGGAAATGCAAATTTCAAAATTAGGTTGTTGGCCGCCAAAAAGGCTATTAATAACCATTTTTGGGAAACCTGGGCAGTAGTGGAGTTAAGGGGGAAAGTGTAGAGTCAAGAATAGGCTGGAAAACAGAAACCCTAGCTGATTTGGGGTTACAGAAGGTAGATGATTCTAGAGTCTTGTGATAGGAAGTTGTAATGTGTTGCAACCTGTGGAAGGTTGATTCATCTGATTGTATTTGAACTTCTATAATGTAATAAGTTGTCCAAATCAATAAAGAAAGTTCTATTTTCTATGTGCATTTTCAGTTGTTGTGTGTTTTATGATTTACCCCTTTCATCAGTTTGACACTGAAATCTCCTAGAACAATATCCTGAAGACTCAAGTCTGTCTAGTCCTTAGCCTTCTTGAGCACTAATTTCCTCAAATTATTTGTAAAGTTTGAGAATATTCATAAAGCAATCCCTTCATTATCATTCACAAGATATTAAAAACATTTTCACTTTCATTGTTTCATACAATTCTGATGTTAATTTGTTTCAAAATCAAATTAATCAAACTTAATACATATAAAGCTTAATTGTCAGTTAGATAATAATTATTAGTTTATATGATTGTTCTTGAAGAGTTTCTTCCATGTATTTAACCAAAAAAAAACTCTTTCACAAATAAAAGGCACTTCTGTACTATAATAAGGATTTACCATATATGACACTTTATTTAGAGAAAAAATCACATACAAAAATAAAAATATCTCCTGAATAACTTGATATAATCATTCTGGAGAAGTTTCTCTCCTAATTAACAAAAAGCACTTATATATTATAATAAGGATTTGCTCTATATGACAACATTCAGAGAAAAGCCTCATACAAAAATAACTCGTAAACTATTAAAAAGATTTGTCCCTAATGGTACACCTATTTTTATTAAATAATGTGAACAATACTAAGCTTATAGCTTTTAAACCTCCTATATTATCACCATCAAATTTATACATCCCTCTATATTAGTATATTGTCACCTTCAAATTCATACATATTGGTTAAGAAGCTCTTCTGCAGTGGTGTATTTCACATCTGGGTAGAGTTGACTGCCCTCCACACCATCAAGTTCAATTTTAAAATTGGTTTGGTCCCCTTTCACAAAAGTGGAGTAACCAATAGCAATGATAAGATTACCTGGGAATGGTGTCTCTGCATACCATTTTACAAGAAGCCATGTCACTAATTTACTGGCAAAAGAATCATCAAATATAAAAATACTCATTTCAAATATCTAATTGACACTTCTATTAACAATGTAAAGTGAAAACGATACCACCAACCTTCAATTTTTTTCAGGACAGCTTCCTCTGAGAGATAGACCTTCTCCAAAGTCTTTCCTATCTTCTTCTCCCACAAGGCTACCAGCTCATTGAAAGAAAAGGTATTGGCAGGAAGCCTCAAATACAATGTCTTGTTCAGAGTTCTTGGGTCATCCACTGCCTTGATAGTAAAAGTGCCAATATCCTCCTCTTTCACAAACACAACTGCATTCATTCTAGCAATGTATTAGGGGGAAGATTATGGCAAGGATAGAATGCTAATTGGAAATATAAATATTCAACAAAAAGAATCTTTGTAAATTATTATCTAGGATATTTACACACATTTGGCATTGCCATCCCCTAGAATAACAATTTTATCCCTTGGAGGAGCAGAAAGGCCTAGTTGCCCCAAATTTGGTACAAAATAACCGGCAAATATATTGCTAGAGACATATGTGTAGGGAATGCCTTCTGCCTCAATGGCCCTACGGATTTTGGCCTTATCACCAAACAATGTCGTAGCAGGCTCCACTGCATGGATTTTTTCAACATCATTTCCAAACTCAGATGGTAAAAATCTCTGCAAAATCATTAGCAAGGGTCATAAAAATCATTGAAACAATACTCATTTCTGCCCAAAATAATCTGTATGAATCTTGGGGAACTATTACATACCTTAATGGTTCCAACCTCTTTGATTGCCTTGATAATGTTTAACTGATCCATTAGTTGTGGCCCTCCCACTGTGGAGATAACCACATCCACTTTCTTGATTGCCTCCACAAGACTTGTATGATCATCCAGAGATCCCTGCCATGAGATATCAATTAAGTTGGACATTTGGGCACTATAATATAGGTTACAAAGTAAAATGATCAATACAGGGGAAAGACCTCAAGTGCTTCGTCCAAGGGCCAAGGCCATTTTTGGTGTTCATTGATAAGGAAAATGACATAAGTTTGTATCCAATGAATGCTATCAGTATTGAACATAAGCATAAACTTCTCCATATTAATCTTTAGGCTTTTGTAGATGTATTATATTTATTTAAGTTGGTTTGGAATCGAGTGGAATATCAACAACACAAACACCTGACATTACTCCAAATCAACAAATCTAGAAAATCAAGACCAACCAAATCATTGTTTTAAGCAACTAATCAACCAAGAATAAACTGATGAGTTCTGACAAATACACAGGGCTATTTGGCCTAGAGACGTATAGATTCATTCCAAATAACTAATGTGCATTTTTAAACCTATGACATCAACAGGTCTCATAATACGTCTATAACTACACAGGCCTGGAAATTACTGTTCTGTAGACCGTCAAATTCTTTTCGTTTAGAAACTTACCATTAATTAATAAGCTGGCTGCTATTTCAAAGCTGTGAGGCCTTGCATTTTGACCATGACTGGCCTGTTTTAAGGTTGCTGCAATGTTAGTTAAACTCTTTTTGCTTATTTGTATCTGCTAGGGAAATTTTAATTTTTCATATTAAATTGATTTAAAAAAAAAAATCTATTCATAATATATTTAACATTTTCATCATTCATACATTCTTCACCGGATGCTTAGTAAAAATTCAAACATTTTGAGAGACTATTAACTTATTCTTAAGTTTATAGCACTGTAACCTTGCAATGGTATATATGTATTAAAGCATTTTACTATTTTAAGGTTTTTTAAAATAATTTTATTATAATGTTTTTTAATTTATGTATATTATTATTGGGGAAATTTTATGATTAAGAGTATTTGAGTTAAAATAATATTGAGATGGGTGACCTTCCTGGAATTTCTAGTGCTTTACCTCTGTGAACATCACCTAAATATAATGAGTACCAAGTGGACTATTCATGCTCATGGAAGATGGGTTCTTGTGAACCACTACTCATGAGACATGGGTTGATGAAGATTGACTCTAAAAACTATACAATTAAATTCTGGAAAAACAATTACATAATTTAACACAGTGCAAAAACACCACCTATTTAAAAATGAATGTGCTAAGGAGCTCTATAAAGAATGGTTCATAAGCATAACACTTTTTGAAGGCTTTGCAAATAGTGTGGGCTTGATCTCGGAGGAACTCTAGGGTTAAACGTGCTTGAGTCAAACTAGTAGTATGATGGGTGACCTCCTGGAAGTCCTGATAACCATTCATACTCATGGGAGATTGGTTCTTGTGAACCACAACTCATAAAATATGGATAGATGAAAATTTACTTTTAAAACTATCCAACTAAAAAACACCACCTATTTAAAAACATCACATAATTTGACACATTGTAAAAATGCCACCTCCTTTGACATATTATGAAAATACCACCTACTTAAAATCATTTTAAAATTTAAGATGCTACAACAAAATAACTTTTTTTGAATATATTTAAATAATAATCCCTTTTTAAATTTTTATTAAATATTAAAAAGTATTATATTTTCTAAATTTCCCCAAAACTTAAAATGTGGGGCACTTACATTTCAATTTAACACACAAGGACTTATATTTGATGGCTACAGGGTTATATTTAACAATTTTTATTGTAAAATACAATTAAAATTTGAACAGATTCTAAAAATATAAAATTATAGTAAAATATATATCTGATCTATGATATACTTGTAAAAATATATTTTTACATTTGAAAAAACAACTCTGAATAAAATAACCATGACACAAGCTTGACCATCAAATTTAATCCAGGCAAACAAGGTAACTGAATAAAAATATAAGCAGACCTAAAAACCTTCTAATCTCTCTATAATTTGCATCGACGGGGTCAACACAGACCTCATGGCCAGAGCAGGTGTGCTAGTTACAGTAAACAGTAAGGAAAATAAGCAGTATTTACAAAATAAAGCACATGCTGTACAAGGAAAAAGAAAAAAAATCATGCCAACACTAAAATTAGTCCTGGATCCATTCAAAGAAATGATCTATTGGATATCCTTCATGAAAATGAATATTCTAATGCAGCTTTGTTCAATATAAAAAATTAATATTATGTTGGGGATCAACTGACATGAATCCTATGAAATAGGTAAAGTAACTGTAGAAGATCAATTCAAAACACTTACATGAACTATGTGAGCACCTGAGGCCTTTAAGGATTCCAGAAGCTCAGCTTTAAGAGGATTTGAAGCTGTGGACTCTCTGACCAGAAGGTAAGTGGGATGGCCAAGAGCAATACTGGCTTTTGCCACATGGGGACCAAGGTAACCAGTTCCTCCAATTATCAGAATTCTGCTGCTTGCCATTTTACCTGAATCACTTTCTTTCCACTGTAAAATCAAAATGAGGGCAATTGTATTAATTTTAAATGTTCCTTCTAATCCTAGAATTCCTTGCACGTGGACCTGTTTTCCCTCATCCTAGTTAATATATATTTTTCTAGTATATGTACATACAATCCTTATCCCTTTACCTAATAGTATGGTGTTACTAGACACCAAATTTGACCAGGAGAGTGTTATTGTGGTGCATACCAAAGCAAAGAACAAAACATTCCTTACCTCGAAACAACTCTCATTGTTACCTGCTGACTTAATAGCAAAATGTCATACCTATCAATTTTTTCAATTGAGAATCTTCATCCCGGCATATATTTTAATAGCAAAATATTTTAGAAATTCAATGAGGCCAGCTTTTCAAGATGATTGTGGCATCTCTTGCTTGTATGATAGTGAGAAGTTTGTTTGACTGGACATTGCTATATCTCATGTTCACATGACACTTTTTGTTTAAGAAGAAAAAAAAATAAAGATTATAGGTTAGGAGCTTATTCTAAATGCTCAGGTCTTAATTTCATTTTGACCACAATACCTTTAGAAAAACAAAAAATCACTTTGACTCAATGTTAATGGCATCTTATAACTACCTTGTGATTAAATTTTGTAATATTTTTTTTTATAGAAACTTGAAAATTGTATTCTAGAAGACATGATATTTTCATAGGGTTATCATTTTCACCTTTCTCTAAATTTTGAATTTTTATTTAGTTTAAGAGTTATTTTATTCTATTACATCTTAATTACTTTGTGTTTTCCTTTTTATTTGAGGTGACAATTTTATTTACTTATTTTGCTTTACAACTATTTAAAGTTCATTTTATTTTATGGAGTGGTTTTTATTAGGATTAATTTAATGGAGTGATATTTTATTGGGTGGTTTTTCTATTCCCTCCTCTCTTTCATTTTCTGACCTCATCCTCTTTTAACTATGATTTTTACCTTGCTATCTTATTCTCTTTACTTTTAGAATATTTCCTCTCTCTTATCTTATAACCCATGTAAACTCCTCTCTCTTTTTATAGAACTTGATCTGCAGTTCACTTCATTTCATTCTCTTTCTCATCTTGATGATAGATCACGGAGTGTGATCCGAAATGTCAATGTAAAAAAAACTACACAGTTTTGTATTCTAGTTATATGATGTTTTATAGGATTCAACTGGGTAGTTTTTTTACTCATATTTCATGAGTAGTGGTCACAATAGCCCATCTCTTATGAGCACAAATGATCACCAAAACCCATCTCTCATGAGCACAAATGATCACCAGAACCCATCTCTCATGAGCAATGAGTGTGGATCATTCGTGCTCGTGATGGATAGGTTCTTGTGAACCACTAGTCATGAAATATGAGTCAATAAGTTTGACTCAAAAACCACGCAATTAAATCTTGATAAAATATTATATAATCTAATACACTATAAAAAAAACACAACCTACTTGATAATATATTCTAGTACTTTTTTATTGTTTCTGATGTAATAGTGTAGTATTTTAATGGTGTATTTATTTATAAGAGTTGGTATTCAACTTGAACCTGAACTAAATATGAATCTCTATTCATTACTTTTCCAAACCTAATCCTTAATTGTGCTATTTCCATTTCCAAATTGAGACTACTCAATCAACCCTAATCCTAGATCAAGACTACAAGGACAGCCTTGACCCTCATTTTCCAAATTTAAATTTACTCAAGTCAATTTAATCACAACTAGTTGTTACCTACTAACTCATGTGAAAAATATTCTTGAATGCTTGGGTGTTGTATAAAAGGACAAAGTTCCTTAGATTATTTAAAGAGGTAGAAAGATCACATTATTAGAAAACATACAATCAAGCATCATAGAGAATGATCACCCGAACCCATCTCTCATGAGCAAATGAGTGTTAAGTGGATCATTCCTGCTCATGATGAATAGGTTCTTCTAAACCACTAGTCATGAATTATGAGTCAATGAGTTTGACTCAAAAACCATGCAATTAAAATACATTGTAAAAAAACACCACCTACTTGATAATATATTCTAATACTTTTTTATTGTTTCAAATGTAATAGAGTAGTATTTTAATGGTGTATTTATTTATAAGAGTTGGTATTCAACTTGAACCTGAACTAAATATGAGTCTCTATTTTTTACTTTTCCAAACCTAATCCTTAATTGTGCTATTTCCATTTCCAAGTTGAGACTACTCAATCAACCCTAATCCTAGATCAAGACTACAAGGACAACCTTGACCCTCATTTTCCAAATTTAAATCTACTTATAGTACAAGTCAATTTGATCACAACTAGTCATTACCTACTAACTCATGTGAAAAATATGTTTGAATGTTTTGGTGTTGTATAAAAGGACAAAGCCTTAGATTATTTGAAGAGGTAGAAAGATCACATTATTAGAAAACATACAATCAAGCATCATAGAGAGTATTACATCAACATTTGCATACATAACCTACAAATACATAGACATTCACATTCACATACAATGCACTTTCACATACATAAACATCAAATTTGTTCTAAAACTTTAAGTCATCATATTATATTATATTATATTTAAACATGTTTCATTCTTAAGTTCTATTATAGAAATTATTACGTTTCTAAAAAATACTTTTCAAAAAAGTATTTCAAAAATCATAAATTTAAATATATATAAAATTATAAATATATAAAATCATAAATCTATATATAAAATGATAATATAAAACTTAATTTAATATATAAAATTTATATAAAACTAATATATTTATATTTTAAAAAATATATCTAAAGTACATGGAGGGATATCTTTTTCATAGTTACTTTGATTTTCACATTTTTTTTAGTTTGCAATTTTTTCTTTTTTTAAATTCTTTTTTCGTTCCATAGTTTTTGTGATTTTCTTCAACTTTTTCTCCTTCCAACAGTTTCCAATTTCTTTTTTTTTTTTTTTTTTTTTTTTTTTCCAATTTCTTTTTTAGTTTTTAGTTTTTATTTTTTCTAATTTCTTTTTTGGTTCCATTATTTTTTTTTATTCCATAGTTTTCGTGATTTTCTCCAGTTTTTTCTCTTTCCAACAGTTTCTAATTTCTTTTTTTGGTTTTTATTTTTTATTTTTTCTATTTTTTATTTTTTATTTTTTTAGTTTTTTATTTTTTCCAATTTCTTTTTTGGTTCCATAGTTTTAGTGATTTAGCTTTTTCTCCTTCAACACTTTTAAAATTTTTTTTTCTTTGATTTTCTTAAGTTTTATTTTAAGTTTCCTTATAGTATTTTAGTTTTTTTTCCTAGAAAAAATGAGTGCTCTCATCCCCACTCCAATGTGACTGTAGAACGTCTCTCAACGTAATAACGCCTCTCGGCATAATTAAAATCACAATCCAATATTAATTAAATGTGTGTATCTAATTAATTTATTTACCTAGTATATTTATATTAAAAATATATATTTAAAATACGCCAAGGTATATCTTCTTTCCATAGTTTCTTTGATTTTTTTGCATTTTTTTTTTTGTTTTTATTTTTTAATTTTTCCAATTTCTTTTTTGGTTCTATAGTTTTTGTAATTTTCTCCAGTTTTTTCTCCTTCTAACAGTTTCCAATTTCTTTTTTTGTTTTTATTTTTTATTTTTTCCAATTTCTTTTTTATTTTTTTTATTTATTTTTTTTTTTTTTTCCAATTTCTTTCCTGGTTCCATAGTTTTTGTGATTTAACTTTTTCCCATTCAAGGCTTTTTAATTTCTTTTTTTAGCAAAAGAACAAGGAATGTGCGCTAAGGAATATGTACCACTAGATGACATCACATATGGCAGTGATGTGTTTAATCAAATGGCACCTCATACTATGCCACATCATACTCCTCATAAACATGTTTACCAACAACCACATCATTCATCTCAAAGCTTGGTGCAGGGGTGTCCAAATTCAACGCTACCTCAAAGTGATTTGTAGCATTCTATTCATACTTTGTTGTCCATCAAATGTCCAAACTTGCAGCCTATTTGTGGCAGAGAATTGACGCAGAATTTAGCTCCTAATGAGCCGCCCGGCACATGTTTGAACCTGCAACCATATGCTATGAATCGACCTCTACACTATGAAACAAATATACCGCCTAACTGCCATAATTCTACGCCCAATGATCAACATGGTTTGGCATCTAATAACATACAAAGTCTGTTGCTGAATTCATTCCCTTCTTTGCAACAGTTTTCACATCCAAGTGTGCCACCCCGTACTCAGGCTTTGCAGCCATACAATAATGAAGTGCAAGTTTCTCCATATCGTGCTTCTAAACAGAGTAATACTCAACTACCTCATGTTGAAGAAGGAATTATGCAAGAGTTAATTTCTCATGTTCGTAGGTCCACCAGAGAACAGAAACCTTCTACAAAATACAAAGATTTTATCCAACACTTATTGATTTCAAGTGAAGCAGAACCCGCCACATTTGAAGAAGCTTGCAATGAGAAAGATAGTGAAAAATGGATGGATGCCATGAAGGATGAGATGGGATCATTAATGGCAAATCACATGGGATTTGGTCTCTCTTCCTCCTAACTGGAAAGCCTTGAAAAACAAGTGGGTGTATAGATTGAAGGAAGGGGAAGGCAACAAGTAGTACAGGGTAAGACTAGTTGTCAAAGGATATGACCAACAAAAGGGCATTGATTTTACTAAAAAAATTTCACCAATAGTGAAGATGACTTCCATCAGGGCAGTTTTGGGATTAGCTATTGTGTATGACCTTGAGTTGGAGCAGCTTGATGTCAAGACAATGTTTCTCCATGGTGATTTGGAAGAAGAGTTGTATATGAAGCAACTTGAAGGCTTTGAAAAAGGACATGAGAATTTAGTTTGTAGATTGAAACAAAGTTTGTATGGGCTCACGCAAGCTCCTCAGCAATGGCATCTCAAATTCAATTCTTTCATGGTTGAACAAAACTTTACCAGGTGTGAATCTGATCCATGTGTTTATTACAAGGTTTTGGAAAATGGTGAATTTGTTTCGTTGTTATTATATGTTGATGATATGCTAGTGACCAGAACTCGCATGGCTATTGTTAGCAAGCTGAAACAATAATTGGCTAACAAATTTTCTATGAAGGATTTGGGGGCTGCCAAGAAAATTCTTGGAATGACTATCATCAAAGATAGACAAAAAAAAGAATTGAAATTGTCACAAGAAAAGTACATTGACAAAGTTTTGGACAAGTTTAGCATGAAGGGTGCTAAGGCAGTAAGCACACCTTTTTCTGATCATTTCAAGTTATCTTATGAGATGTGTCCAAAGACACAAGAAGGAAAAGAGTATATGGAAGGAGTGTCTTACTCCTCTGCTATTGGGAGCCCTATGTACGCAATGGTCTGCACAAGACCTGACATTGTTCATGCAGTGGGAGTAGATAGTAGATATATGAGTAATCCAGGTAAGACTCACTGACAAGCTATAAAGTGGATTCTTAGATACCTTAAGGGCACATTACATCATGTTTTGAGGTTTAGAGGACAAGATGCACAACTGAAAGGATATGTTGACTCTGACATGGTCGGTGACTTGGACAAAAGGCGATCTACCATTGGTTATGTGTTCACATTTGTAGGGGCAACGATCAGTTGGGTCTCTAGATTGCAAAAGTGGTAGCTCTCTCCACTATAGAAGTTGAATATATTGTCATCACTGAAGGAGCTAAGGAGATGTTACAGTGATTATTATTTGAATTGGGCAGCAAACAACAAGAATTTGTGTTGTGCAGCATTTCATAACTGGACAAAGCACATAGAGCTTCGATGTCATTTTATCCGAAGTGTTCTTGAACAAGTTGAAGTTGGAGAAGATTCACATCAACATCAATCCTGCAGATGCGTTTATGAAGGTTATTCCAAAAGAGAAGCTGGAGTTCTACAGAGCTTCTCCTGGTTTGGTAATCAAGTGACAATAACTTTGGAAAAGCGGGCGACATCTCTGTACGTGGCAGCATGGTTTGGACTTCAAGTGGGAGATTGTTTGGTTGTGAAGTCCAACCATCATGACTTTCCAACTTCCATGTTCTTCAGACTCTTCATTTGCCCTGAAGAGTGTAATATAAAATTGGGATTCAGTCACTTGTATTGATAGATGAAACATTGTATTCATTGTTGTGAATAATAAGAGATATTACCCTAATTTTCTCGTGGATGTAACCTATTATGGTGAACCACGTAATTCTTGGTGTCGGTGTTTAAATTGTTCTCTTTGTTTTTCTGATTGTTGTTTTAGTGTTTAAATCTGCTTCATATCTTAACAAATTTAACTATTAACCATTGCAAATAGGAGAATATTAGGTGATGGTTCAAATAATAAAATAACATCTCTTCCCCACAAACAAAAACAAATATTATATGACAAAACTTTCATATTCTTTCTAGATTTGATCACCAAAATATTATTTTATGACTAATATAGAGTAATATAATCTTTTTAAAAAGATTAATCAAGTTCCCCAATTGACTTGCTAATTGTCCATTGAAATTGCATCGGCATCTAATGGGTAATAAAAATTTAATATGTTGAATAATAATATGTAGAAATAAAATAGATATTGCACAAAACAAAAGATGTTTTTGGGACAAGATCCCCTAATATCCAATATATCTAAAAATAGAATAATTGCATTTAAGGTAGGGCAACAATGTTACAATACTCCTAAGAAAAGAAGCCACCCCATGCAAAGGCTACAACTTGAGATCCCAAGCAAATAGAATACTTAGCATATACTTGATTGATCCAAAAATGTTTGGATAAATTTCCAATTGCAATTGGACCATTGAAAGTATGTAAATATAATTTTGTTGCAAGGGAAAAGAACAACATAATGGAGATATCTAAAGTGGAATACTTCTATATGATCGGATTTCTCTCAAGAAGTTATATACTTTAAAAAATACAACACCTCATTTCAAGTCCATATGTGAAATTTATGATTGTTGCATGTTGCACGATACTATATGACTAACAGTTTCAAATGGGGTTGGAAACATCTTATAGTTTCAACTAGGGTTGAAAACATCACTAATGGAATAGGGTGCAACTAATAGTTTCAAGCACTACAGGTTCGTACTATATAGAATAAAATAGCCGAGTTGAAACTCATCCTAAGAGTTGAATCAGTTGTGTTGTCTCTTCGTATGGGAGACACTCTACAATCTCTAACCAACCCATGCGCTCATCCTTGAGAATAGACACACCCATTAGGATATGGAGTGAAGCATGCAAGATGTAAGAAGACATAAGAAGTTGGAGAGACCTTAGAAGGAGCAAAATTAGAGAGTGGTGAATGTAGTCCAATTCTTATCATAGAGAATGTGACAATTAAAGGTTAAAGTCCATTGTTATAAATTCTAGAAATAGTTTGACTATGTTTAGTCATAGAGCTTGCTCAATACAAATATTAGAATGCTAGATTGGTGTTCGTAGAGGCCATCATAAAAAGAGCAAGCTGGTTAAAATGGATGTAATTCTTTGCTAGTGTTTTCTCCCTATTTAATTTTTTTCTAGGATAAAATCACTTATATTGATCTTCTTCTCATGTGAGGTGGTTCTATTACTTGCTTATGTTATTTCCTTGCAAGTTTCTAACATCTCTAGTACTTTAAACAACAATCAATTGAATACAAGGATGAATAGTTGTGTAAGTAATTCAAATACACAGTTCTTGTACTTCACAACTCGTAATTGTTGGAATTAACCTCGTACAAGCATACTCTCAAACTTGTGGGAAGACTAGAGTACCATCAAACTTGTGGTCGCTCAAAGGTTCCCTGCAGGGCATGGATTAGCTTACTTTTTACAGGTGGTAACGTAAACTAGTGGTAGGTGGATAGACAAATTTGCATGGTGGACATAGTTTTTGAGAACATGTTGAGAAAACTTGTCCAACTCATCGTTGCACACTTTACATTTCATATTAATTTTTTTTTTTTAAATTGCATAAAAATAAGGGCAGATCATCCTTGGAAAATTATCATGTCAACCTAGAACAGCAAAATAGTAAAACAACAAAATGTAATTAATCTTTTTATTATTACTTGTTCACAACAAAATATATAATGTTAAGAAAAATCAAGGAATGGTGATCAATTTTTCTTGTGCACATAGTCTAAAGCAAATTAATAGGTACATGTGTGTGGTATTGTTCACTGCCAAAGTTAGGGACTACCAATAGCCATGTGTTGGCTATATCTTGGCCATTTTTATTCAAATCTGTACAATTTGGATCATGAAATTTTGAATACATGTTTTTGATTATGGTAAGCAGGGATTTTGAAAGGGCCCAAACCCTTGTACAAAAGAATAGATATAACAATGAAGCCCAACAAGACAGAACCACCAACAAACAAGCAACACAACACGCGCAAAACAACTAGAAAACCAGACGCAAGGTCAAGCAACCCAAGCAACCAACCAACCAAAAGTCAAGGTGGTTTGAAACCAAATTGCTCCAAGGAGCTTTGCATCTTGAACTTGAAATCCTTGCTCTCGAATCTCTTCTTCTTAGGAGAACGAGGAAAATCCAAAGGTCCACTCGAGGTCCCATTATCACATCGCACCTTCATCCTGTCCATAAAGCTGAAATCCTTCTGCTGCTGCACCATCGTCAAAGGAGTCTTCATCATAGCTTTTGGGCCCTCCTTCTCCCTACTTGTCTCCTTCAACACATACTCATTAGTGGTTTTGCAAGCACTATCAGATGTTTGCACCCTTTTCCTCCAAACGAAATGGTTTATGTTGAATCTCGAGCAAACATCAGCAGCATGGCCCACTTTGAGGCAACGATCACATATGACTGAAGAGTTCTCAAATTCAATCTGTTGTACCCAATTACCCAGCGTGGAGGATATAGTAATCTGAGAAGGGATTACCTTATCCGTCTCCACAAAAACACAAAATCTGGCGAACAACAAACGTCTCCTGAATTTTGTAACAGCATCCACCGCAATGTATTGTCCAAAGGCACTGGCAATGCCCATAAAAACCTCCTCATTCCAATATTCTAAAGGAAGCCCTGACAGCCTAACCCAGACTGGAAACTTGATGGTGCAATCTTCCTCTGGGTTGAAGCCAGGGGACCAAATTTTTAAAAATAGACCATTCTGCCCTAGGAACCAGGGACCGCCCAAAAGAATCCTTGAACTATCTTTTGGGTTTGAATACATGTTAATAAGTGAGTATTGTATTAATAAAAAATATGAAATTTTTATAGAGTACAAGAATGACAGTGATGAGGGTTAGAACAGACATGACCACAACTGCTACCACCATGACAATGAGGATGTTAATGGTAGCAGCAACAACAGCATTGACAACAACAAAGATGATAATGACCTGTAATATCCTCTCAATAAATTTGGTCTCTACAACCCATCAATGTGTATACACAATACAGTTTGCTCAGACTTTTGTTGCAAAGTGTAATTTCGGATTTCGTTTTATGTAACTAATCTTCTCTATCTTTAGATTCTTGCAAATTGAAATGCTTTGGACAGGAAATTTACTTGTTTAGTTTATTGTTCTGATGAATATTTAGCTTTAGAATGAGATCTCCAAGCTTTGTTTGATTTCTTTGATATATGATTTCATGAACTAGGTTCTAATTATAAATATAAACATAAGTACATCTATATATTGGTCTTGCCATATATTTTTAGACAAATCCAAGTATATGTATAAGTGACACATTTCCACAGATCCTATAAATCAGCTTAATCTGAAAAGGCATTATGTCAGAGCCAACATCCATGAGGGCGGGCATAGACAAATTGGAAAAGGATGATATTCCATGGTTAACTGCACCAATTTTGAAGGATTGTGGGAGGATTCCCGTGAGCAGTTGTATTACCCGTATTTCCATGCATTGCAATAAAAATGGTGGCAGCTGAAGCCCCACTATTACTAGTATAACCTGTTGCCATAACAGACTGAGCCTTGAAGCATAAATTATTGGAATTGATCATGTCTTGGTTTAAAGCTGCAAACTCACCATGTAAATCACTGGATTGCTTTAATGTCATGCTTTCTTGAACAGCCATCTGTCCAAGTGCTCTATTCTGACCCCTCTGCTGCACCTTAGGTTTAATTCTACCAAAAATTCTTTCATCAGTATGCACAGTGGTCCACCGGTGTGCCCCATGCAGGTGGTGGATTCTTATATTGTTCCTCATCAGGTTCTTTGTCAGAACTATCATGAAGACTGCATTCCTCTGTGCTGGATCTCATATAGATCCCTCCTTATTATCAGCTTCTTCCTCAAGTTCCTCTTTATTATCCCCAGTTCCACCTGATGCAATATCCCATTCATCTGATCAACCTGACGATTATTTGTTTCTCCTCAATGAGCCCAAAAAGGAGCTGTATGCTGTAACTCATTCTGCACACTGTTCTGCAGGTCACTCTGTTGTTCAATCTCACATTCTTTCTCAAGCTTGTAACCAGTTTGCATTTCAGGTTAGATAAGATGGTGCTAAAAGGTAAGCTGTAATTCCAGGAGTTGCCATCATAAAAGAGATCTTCTCTCGTCTTCTAACATCTCTTTTATATGTAAATCACAATATGATATTAATGAAACTGAAAATCTACACTGTCGTTTGTGTTCTTGTTCTGAACAGCACCTTGGAAGAAACAATGAAGTCAATCAGATAAATCCTCATTATAATGGAATCTTAATCTTATATTAATATAGATATTCAAAAGTTGGCATTCTTCCAATATTACAAATAAATATGACTTTTCCATATCTTCTGTATCGCTATACAGAATCTTCGACCTGATCTGCCAAGCAGTATGAAAAAGAAAAATATGTAACAAAAAAGATTGAGATGTTAAATCAAAGTTTGGTAACATCTATAATCAATGCAACACATGAGTAGTGTACCAACCATTCGGTAGTCCAATTAGCCATGCAAAAGCTAACTATTTTTGATAATGCTCAAACTGATATTGCAGTCACATGGTGAGCTTACTTTTTGATTCTCTTGTTTATAAAAGCAAGGGCTCACATAAACAAATTATATGCGCCAAGACCAAGCACCCATGAAACTTGACAATGTTTTCAGGTCTAATTTTCATGTAGCATTTGTGAATGGAAAACGAAGAGAAGCCATGGCAATTATCAGCTCTAAACTTACTGATTGGCACACAGCCTGAAAGTAACAAAAAATTGTGACTGAAATAGTGGGCACCAATGTTTTAGTAAGAATTTTCATGTGGCTGCAATGGAGGCATCAATCGTTTCTATTTATGAAGACACAAGGGCTGAAACAATTATCCATCTCCCTCTCAATGGTCTCTGATATTAGTGGTTAAAATTCTTAAGCAAGCAGTAGGTAACAACTGCCAAACATAAGCAGAGGAGCAACTGACCTTAATCATCTTCCAGTTTTGAAAGATTGTCAAAGCCATCCCACACACTGTCTTGTCGTATTGTTATCACCTTTATGATGCACATAATTTTAGTTCTTCTGCTCTATGCTGATATGCATCAAAACATTCTGTGATTGTTTGCATTATAACAAAAAGAGCATGGTTTCCTGCACAAAGCAATGCTGAATGAGATCATGCTATTGTCCCCTCATTTAGTCAGTATCACCAGTAATCTCCACAAGAACATAATCCATCATTGAAATGATGAAACCGGATCATATCTCTCACAATGATCTCTCGCTTGGCAATCTTAGATATGAACTTAGCAGCAGTATGACAGTCCCCACAAACTCGAAGATTCTTGGTAATGCGGATAGATCTATTGGGACATGTATTGAGGAGCCCAAAAGCTATGGCCAGTTTCTCACTGTGGACGCAAAGAATCTGTTCCTTCTCTTCCTCTTCCACATCATGCAGAACAAATGTTGTGTCTGGCCTAAATCCAAAGTCCTTCATCTGTCTGTCCAAGCTCTTCAAAATTGCGTAGATTTCTTCAGATTGTGGGTGTGACTTGTCTCCTACAAAGAATTCATGAACCCTGTTCCTGACCTCAATCCAGCTGCATCCTGGGCTCTTTTTCAGTCCTCTGTCTTTAATCAGGGTTCTCACCTTAGCTACATCATTCCAACGCCCAGCTGCAGCATAAATATTTGAGAGAAGGACATAATATCCAGTATCTTCAGGTTTTAACATAAATAGAAAGTCTGCCACCCTTTCTCCTAACTTTATATTACCATATGTCCTGCAAGCACTAAGCAGTGCTCCCCACACATCGGCAGTAGGTTCTAATGGCATATTTTTAATGAAGTTGTAAGCCTCATCTAGGCAGCCAGCACGACCAAGAAGGTCAACCATACATGCATAGTGTTCAACTCTTGGTGTGAGAGAGTAGTCTTGACTCATGCAATCGAAGTATTGCCGACCTTTATCCACCACACCCGCATGGTTACATGCAGATAGAACAGCTAAAAAGGTGATATGATCAGGCTTTATGCCTGTCTGTTGCATCAAGCGAAAAAATCCGAGGGCCTCCTCGCCATGCCCCTGCATTCCATAACCTGCAATCAAAGAGTTCCATGAGACCAGGTCTTTATTGTGCATTTTTTCAAACACCTGGTGTGCAACATCAATACTTCCACATTTCCCATACATATCAATTAGAGAATTGGCAACACCACCACTGGAATCAAATCCCCTTCTCAGTGCATAGTTGTGGATTTCCTTGCCCTGTTGCAAAGTTCCTAACCGAGCACATGCTGGGAGAATGCTCACAATGGTGATGGGATCAGGTTTAACTTCTGTATGTTGAAGTTGGCGGAAGATTTGAAAAGCCTCATTATAATTCCCATTCTGTGTGTAGCCTGCAACCATTGCATTCCATGAAACAACATTCCTATCATACATCTTCTCAAATATTTGACGAGCAAACTCCATTTTCCCACACTTCGAATACATGTCTACCAAGGCACTTACAACAAAAACATCTGAGTCAAGCCCAAACCGAATAATGTAATTGTGGATCTCCTTGCCATGCTGCAAAGCTAATGCGTTAGCACATGCAGGAAGAACACTAGCAATGGTGGCATAGTCATTTTTCACACCGGATAGCTGCATTTCAGAAAAAAGCTTCAAAGCATGGTCATAATGGGTGTTCTGTGCATATCCTCCAATTATAGTACTCCAAGAGACTGAATCTCTATGATACAAACCGTCAAAGACTTGTTTTGCATCCTGTATACTCCCACATTTAGAATACATATCTATTAGAGCATTCCACACCAAAACATCAGAAGCAAATCTACTTTTAATCATATAACCATGGATCTCCTTACCATGTTGCAGAGATGCTATGAGGGCACATGCTGGGAGAACACATGCAATAGTAACAGAATCTGGTTCCATACAACGCATGTTCATGTCCTTAAAAAGTTGCAAGGCCTCAAGACAATATCCATTTTGCGCATACCCTGCAATCATTGCACTCCATGAAACTACATCCCTTTCAGACATTCTGTCAAAGACTTGGCATGCATCACTAATGCAGCAACATTTAGAATACATGTCTATAAGTGTACTGCCCACAAAATGATCAGACTCGGATTCATTTCTAATTACGAAACCATGGATTTCCTTGCCCTGTTGCAAAGCAGAGAAATAAGCACACGCCCTGAGAACACTGGCAGTGGTAACCAAGTTTGGTCTCAAGCCTGACATTTGCATTTCATGAAAGAGTTCCAAGACATGATCATAATGCTTATTCTGAGCGTATCCCACAATCATTGCATTCCACGAAACAACATCTCTATTTCTATGGGACATTTGATCAAACGCTAGGCGTGCTTCTACTAACCTTCCACATTTTGAATACATATGTGTTAGAGCACTCCCCATGAAAGCATCCTTCTCATATCCATTTGTAACAAGAAATCCATGTACCTGTCTTCCCAAGTTCAGACTTTCCAAGTGAGCTGAAGCCTTAAGAACGCTAGCAGTGGAGACGAAGTCCGGTTTCACACCTTGCGATTGCATCTCACGAAAACACTTCCAGGTCATATCACACCGCCCATTTTGCGCATACCCAACAATCAAAGCATTCCAGGAGATGACATCTCTCTCGGACATTTTGTCAAACACCTGGCGGGCATCTTCAATCCTCCCACATTTTGCATACATGTCTACCAGAGCACAACCCACAAAGACACAAGAATCTACTGTTTTGCTTCTAACTAGATAATTATGTATAGACTTACCATGTTGCAGATGGGAGAGGGCAGCGCATGCCTTGAGAGCACAAGGAAGTGTAAAACTGTCTGCCCGCATGCCGGCCTTCACCATTTCCTTTAGAAGAGACAAAACCTCTTTGAACATTCCCTTACTCACACGCCCTTTAATCATCACATTCCACTCCTTCACAGAGCCCATTTTACTCATGTTTATCAAGCTCAAGCTTAAGCCATTGCTGGAATTGGATTTTGATGTTTGTGAAGATGTACTAAATCTTGCCAAGGCAGTTTTAATTGTGTGGGATTGTAGTGGTAAGAGTAGAAACGCCATGGCAAGCAGCTACAAGCTATGGCCTTACAAAATGCGTAGGCTAAGAGCAGAAACCGGATCCCTCATCTTTGAATTTAATTGCCACTGCTTTTCTCCTCTGCATAATTTCAACTTTTTTCAACCAGCAGGAGTGATTTCGAATTGTGCTAGAATCATACGCATCCCTGTGATTCTGTCAATAAATGCCAGCAATAACCCATCTCACTTCCATGCAAGCTCACCAAATGAACTAAATTTGTTAAGCAAAATGAAGAGATTAAAGTCGCGCAAATTTCCTTGTCAGAAATATTGTACGGCATGGAGTACACGCACTCCGAGCTCGGAGAGCACTCCAAACTCTTTGGGTTGAATCTGCACCTTTCACGTTTGGAAATTTGCGCAACCTTAAGGAGTTCTGCCGTATAGGTAATCCCTTTGCAATTTGAAATATTATTGCACTAGCAATAGCACAAAAGCAGTGCATTTGAGAGATGTTTTCTTGTTATTAGGGGAAAGACGCAATAGGTGAGATAGTATATGTGCATTTAAGGTCTAATATTTTTTTGAAGTTTAGTATTAGTAGTTGTGATTTTAAGGTTGTTAGTGTTGCTATAAGTATTAATAATTGAATGAAATGTGTCTTATAGATTTAAAAAGCAACCAATCATGTGATGCCACATCAGCACACCAACAAAACATGACTTAATGCACATCTATTGGTCCACCCTTTTTTGGGGGGAACTATTTGAGACCTCAACAAAAACATGTTGATGTGGCATCATATTTGATGATGTGGCCCTAAAACCTTAGTTATAAGCAGGAGCGTTGCCAAGTAAGCTACTATAAAAATTTTGGAGTGATTCAAAATTGCCACGTATGATTTTGAGAGCCGTGAAGCACCACTACTGGGTCCTCTCCCTTAGACTTGAAAGGCTGAGAGATGAACCCTTTCTTATTTTCAACTTAGGGTTGTTAAGATATGAGGATTTTTAAGTCCTATAAATAATTGTAGACTTTATTTTGCAAGTGTATTTGATTTAAGGGGAATGGTATTTTTTAGAAGTTTGTAAATAGGAGACTTCTAAAAAAATTTAACTAGAGAAAAGGAAAGAGGATACCAAACATACACAATTACATCCAATGGAGACTTCATCCTTAAGAATATCTAGCTCCTAGGGAATCAAATTGGTGACTTCTCAATTACACACAATCAAAACTTCATCCTTAAGAATATCTAGCTCCTAGGGAATCAAATTGGTGACTTCAACATGAGAAGATGATGTCCTAAATATTGGACAAAAGGAACTTTTATTCTCTAAGGGAGGAATGATGGAATTTGCTATGAAAGAAGAATCATGTTTGTATAAATTAGGTTTTAGAGGTTAGTGTTTAGTGTATAAGTCTTTTATTGTTTTTAAATGAAGATATTGAATGATTTCAACAAACACAATACAAATATGCATAAAAGAGAGTATAAAACAAGATCGAAATAATAAAGTCATGGTCCCTAAATGCAAATAGCCATCAAAGTCAAGAAGAAAACTAAAGGAGGTGACAAAGAGGTTCATTCTGCTACAATGGAAGTGTCATGCATTTGGTGGCCATATCAACTATAGTGTTAAGGATGCTTTGGATGTATTGAATTTTTTTTTGGTTGGCTTAGACAAGGAACAACCAAGAGAAGAAAGAGCATTAACAGAGGTATTCATATCTTGGACCTTTTTGGTGTTAGGAAAAGGATGAACATTGTACACCTTCACAAGAATGAAATATTTTAATTATGTAAAATAAATATTAATTTGTGGTGCATTTAAGAGATGTGTTTAGCCACATTAATATTTATTTGGGTCCACTTGTAAAGTTGCATGTAACGTTGGGTTAGTTATTTTATGTGTAGGAGACATAGAATAATTAATTAATATCTAGAAAACTTAGTACCAAAAAGTGAAAACTTAGTATCAAGAATTAAATGAGGGGTCAATGGTTTTGAGATGATTTTCCCAATACCACAAGTTGTATTTGTGTGAGATTGAGTCTATAAAAGCAAGCACATGATTAGTGGTTTGGGTTGGCTAGTTGAGTGAGTTGTCATTGTATTGAGTTTCTCTTGTGAATGCATATGTGAAGCATGGCATGAGATGTGTGGTTACATGCTTGGACACATGGAGGAGATAAAGTGAAAACTTAGTATCAAGAAATAAATGAAGGGTCAATGGTTTTGTGCTCTTATGGTTTTGAGACATAATTTTCTTAATACCACAAGTTGTATTTGTGTGAGCTTGAGTCTATAAAAGCAAGCTCAAGACTAGTGGTTTGGGTTGGCTAGTTGAGTGAGCTATCATTGTATTGAGTTACTCTTGTGAGTGCATATGTGAAGCATGGCATGAGATGTGTGGTTACATGCTTGGACACATGGAGGAGATGCTTTTGGATGCTGGATTTTTCCCTCTGGAGGATTTTCTACGGATATGTCTTGTGTTATATTGTGGCTTATCTTTTGATCTTTGCATTATGGTTATTTTGTAAGCTTGTATGCATCATATTCTCTCATAGGGTCATGTAGGAATTAGTTTGATCAACTTAGTAATTTCCTAACAAGTGGTATCAGAGCTATATTCATGGTTAAGGGAGGTGTGAGCTCCCTGATTTTATTTAACCCTTGTTTGAGTAGATCTGGTGCAAAGTTGAATCCATGGTAATGCAAAAAAGATTTTAGACATTTCAAATTATGAGGGTTTTGTGCAGGTTGTTGTTTTACATATTTGGGGTTTGCAGATTTGTTGTGTTTATTGTAGATCAGAGGTTTGAAAAATGTTTGACAAAATGGGTTTCTTAGATGTGCTTCATATGAGAGTTTTATAGTGGAGGTTGCAAAAATGACCCCATGGGACAAAATAGACCCCATCATTGGATCCAAGAGGGCCGAGACATGAAGAATGACATAACATCTAACCTATTTTGGCCACCAAAGCTTGAAGAAAAAAAATAGCCTCCAACCCCTATTCAGTCGTACGGTCGTCCAAATTTGTAGAGTTGAAAATAAAAAATTAAAAATCATTTCCCCACGCAATGTTTTTCTACAGTATTAAAAAAATTATTGAAATTTTTTTGGTTTGACAGAAGCTATAAAAAAGATTTATTTTAAAAACCATGGTACAGAATATGTAGACCATCGTACCCTGAACCCTATGCAGATAGCAACAAGCAGCAAGTACTTGACGATAGGGTTGTTAGGCCCTATCCCAACCGATCGGAAGGCCAAATGGTCGATGGGCCCTTTGGCCCCCACTCATGGCAGACTATAGGCCTCGCCCCTAGTGGGTTGCTCAAAATGAAACTCAAAAATATATTTTTAACTCTATTTATAATGTTGTCAAGTCTAAACATGAAGTTGGAAATTTTGAAAAATTAAACTTGATTTATAAACCTTTTGAAGTCCACCTATGCCTGCGCCAACTTAGCCTCGATAACATCAGTCGTACACCACTAAAACCAGTGTCACTGCCACATCATCTACTAACATCATTTGTACAAATGATGATGTTAGTATGATGTCAGTTGTACAGACATGGTCTAACCAAGGGGCCCCTTCTAGCCCTTAGAGGTCATTTTCTTTCAGGGACATAATTTTTACCCATGGTATCAAACTTTTGACTTCTTATAGGCGTCAGAAAGATCTCTCTGATAAATATGCTATGGTATAGGTTTGTTCATCAGATTTTCTATTTTATGTCAAAATTTGGTGCCCGAGGCCAAACATTGCTCTAGGAATGGTTTATTGGTCATAACTTTCGCATACAAAATTAGATTTTGGATAAGCATTGGAGAGAATCTGTAGTATACTACATAGTGGATCATGTAGATTTTTAGTTTGGTGTGCAGAGAGTTTTGTACTTGTTTGAGCACTTGTGAGAGTTTGAGATTCAGAGTGTGACTGTGAGAGCATTCAGATGATTCTTTGGGCATAAACTGGTGGGAGTACATGTTGTTATGAGACCAACATCATGGTATAGTAGGTTTTTAGATTTGGTATTTCCAAGTATAAGTTTACATGTGTTTTCAGAGTTTAGACTTTGAAGGAGATAGGTACACAAGTAGTCTTCTGGTTTAAGGACATGATTGATACACATATGAGACTAGGAGTCTCGATTCAATGGGATTTGAGTACAAGTATAGTGACGATGATAATTATGGTGTCATGGATATGCAAGTACATTTGAGCATTGACATGACATGATAATGTATGTGGTTGATAGGTATGGGTTATGACGTTGATTCATGATTACATTTGGTGGTGTGGTTTAGTTTTAGGAGGTTGTTCTTATCTCCTGAATGCTTGATTTGTTCCTTGACTATGGTTACTCATTTGTGGACTTGTTTGGCAAATCAAATTTGGGATTGATCTAGTGTTCGAGTCTTGAAGTGTACAAGTTATCTTCTTTGATAGCTTGGTTTGTAGGTTACTGATGTGATGATGAGTTTGCATGTTGCATTGGTTTGGGATCTACAAGTTATGCAATTTTTGGGTTTGCGCAACTCATTGATTGTAGTGGGATAACTTGGATGTGGACTATCTATATCCATGAGATTGATTCAATGTTGATGCAAACTTTGTTAGTTGGCCTTGTCTGTGGTTATTTGCATATTGGTATGTGACATTGGGATGAGAGGATGGATGATTAGAGTGCCTAGATACTTGGTTATTGGGACTTGTAGCATGTTCATCATGATGTAATGGATAGCTTGGTTACACAGTTTAGTGTGAGATTTTAACAATGATGGTTTATCTTCTTGGTTTGGAGATGTTGGTTCTACTTTAGATTTATTGGTATTACAGTTGAGTGTGTGTGGGCCATGGGTGATCTTCAAATTAGGACATGGTTTATCACGATGCCATGGATAGCTCGTATCATGGTTTAGTGGGAGCTTTGGTAGTGATGTGGATTTTGTTAGAAATGAAGGTGCAAACCACACAATGAAAATCTGATTCAAACCTTAGTAATATCCTCTAAATCATGTAGAATCAATGGAGATTGCAACAGAAATAAAACCCACTACATAGAAATAACATGCATTAAGAACTAAACACATAACATAGTATGTAACGTGGAGAAAACCCTTTCAAGTAAAAAACTCCACCAAGAAAAGAGGCTCCAAGTTGTATTATCTTCAAATATGAGATTACAATACATGCACGTCCTCTTCTTCTTCAATTTTCAATCTAGCAACACCTCTTACTCTCAACTCTACTAAAAATGTAGTACAAATATCCTTATAAAAGGGGTTGCCTTCTAGGGCAAGAAAATTGACATAATATCAACCGTCAAATCTGTGACCTAATGACAAATGATCTAGATTTACAATGATAAAATATAAATAAAATGTGGTTTCTGGGGCGCTACCCTCGAACCCCCAGTGGGGCGTGCACCCCTAAACCCCCCTCCCATGCGACCCCTCGTCGTGGATGAATTAGCATTGTGTACCAAATATAAACATGCGGTTGAAACAAGATCGCTGCTGGTGAAACCTTTCATCCCTTATGAGTGATTTACAAATAATAATAGGAATAATAAATTACATAGGATTTACAAGGTTGATGGCACCTTAATCCTAACATTCTCCCACTTGACATCATATATTGTAAATACCCATAGAAAATAATAAAATAATCATGCACTAGAAACAAGGCCCATGGCCTCTATGCACCAAACAAATTTCTCTGTGCTCGCAGGTTTAGTCAAAGCATCTACAACATTCTCATAAATGTCTACCTTCTTCAACTCAATCTCTCCATTTGCAACCATTTCTTAAACAAAGTGATACTGTACCAACATGCTTAGTCTGAGCATGATACATAGGATTCTTGGCCAAATAAATAGCACTCTAACTATCACAACCAATCTGAATGATCCTGCAATTAAAACCAATACCTGTACATAATCTCCTCAACCAAATTGTCTCCTTAGAGACATTGGTAGTAGCCATATACTCTGCTTCGGTGGTGGACAAAGCAATAGTGGGCTGCCTTTTGCTCATCCAACTTACTGCTCCACCAAACAAAGTAAACACATAACCACTAGTGGACCTTCGACTATCCAAGTCACATGCCCAATCCGCATCAACAAATCCCTGTATGTCCAAAATTTTGTCAGCACTGTCAGTACTAGAATAAACCAAACAGTAATCAGGAGTACGTGCTAGATATCTAAACACCCTCTTCGCATAATTCAAATGTTGTCTACCATGGTTAGATATAAATCTGCTCAAAACTCCCACTGCTTGGGCAATATTTGGTCTAGTGCAAACTATTACATACATCAAACTCCCTACAACACTAGCATATGGTACATTAGACATATCCTGTAAATAATTATCATTCTTTGGACACATATCTGATGAAAGCTTAGTACCAATGGGTAAAGGAACTCTAACTAGGTTACAATCTTGCATACTAAATCTCTACAAAATGGTATTCACATACTTACTCTGAGACAACCAAAGCTTTATGTTACCTTTTTCCCTCCTTATCTCCGTACCTAGAATATACCCGGTTGCTCCAAGATCCATCATATCGAATGCACCTGAAAGTTGGGTTTTCAATTCACTGATCATACCCTTAATATTGTTGAAAAATAACATGTCATCAACATACAATGCAGTTATCAAAATAGAATCATCAATGCAATGAATGTACACACAGTGATCCTCCTAACTTCTAACAAAACCCAATTTCAACATAAATGAGTCAAAATTTTGGTACCACATCCTGGGGGATTATTTTAGACCATAAAGAGACCTCTTCAATCTGCAAACCCAATGTTCTTTCCCTTTTACTTCAAAACCTATAGGTTGTTGTATGTAAATTTCTTCCTCGAGATCTTCATGCAAGAATGCAGTCTTAACATTCATTTGCTCTATTTCCCAATCAAAAGCTACAGCAATGGATAAAAGAAATCTAATAGAAGTTAATTTAGCAACATGAGACAAAAATTTACCAAAATCAACTCCCTCTCTTTGAGAGTAGCCCTTGGCTACCAGTCTAGCCTTGTACTTCTCCAATGAACTATCTACTCCAAACTTCTTCTTGAAAACCCACTTGCATCCTATGGCTTTTATTCCTTTGGGAAAACAAACAAGATCCCAAGTATCACAGGAGTCTAAAGCCATCATCTCCTCCTGCATGGATAACTGCCAAGACTCACTATCATCTGCATAAATAGCTTCCCTGTAGGATCTAGGCTCATCGTCAATACTCAATAAAGAAAATACACAACAGAAATCTGATGGGCTATACCTGTCAACTGGGTTTCGTTGTCTTGTGGATCTTCTCAGAGGTGGAGTAAGAGACTCTTCAGACTCTTCCGCATGCTCATTTGTACCAACTTCTTTTGTCACAATAGATTCTTCCTCATCAGAACTTTCACTCGAGTCTTCTTCTACTTCTTCACCCCCAATCCATCATTAAGTTATTCCTAAGGTGCATCTTCATGCTCTAATTCAAAATGCACTCTCTTCACCTTTTTTTCTTTTTCCTTTGATTGTTCAGGTTCTGAAATAACACAAAGTTCCCTAAAAATAACATCTCTAGAATAGATAATCTTTCAGGTTAGTGGATTCCAAAGCTTATAACCTTTGACATTATCACCATATCCAATGAAAGTACACTTTTCAGATTTTGGATCCAACTTAGTTCATTTTTCTTTAGGTACATGAACATAAGCCTCACAACCAAATACTCTTAAATGTGAAATAGAAGGTTTCTTACCTATCCACATTTCATAAGGAGTTGAAACAAGAGCCTTGCACGGAGATCTATTAACCAAGTAGTTCGCAGTACACACAACTTCTGCCCAAAAGCATTTGTTCAATTGTGATTCACTCAACATACTTCTAGCTCTTTCCATTATTGTCTGATTCATCCTTTCTTCCACTCCATTTTGTTGTGGAGTATACATAATAGTTTTCTGTCTAACAATACCTGCATGCTTACAGAATTCATCAAATTCCTTAGAACAATATTCCCCTCCATTGCCAGATCTCAAAACCTTTATCTTATGATCTAATTGCTTTTCAACTAAAGCTTTAAATTCCTTAAACTTAGTGAAAACTTCATATTTGTGACACATAAACACAAATCCAGGCAAACCTTGAGACATCATCAATGAAAGAAACAAAATATCTAGATTTTCCAATTGATTCAACATCCACTGGACCAAAAACATCTGAATGAGAAAGTTCCAATTTATCATTAGATTTATTACTGCCTGAAGGAAATGGAGATATATTTTCTTTTCCAAACACAGTATTCACAAAACTTGAAACTCTCGTCAGAATAGGATAAGCCATCTAACAATTTTTTTATTTAAGATAGTATTTAAACTAGACTGACTTATGTGGCCCAATCTACAGTGCCACAACATACATGTGTTTTTAATATTAGCCTCAGATGCATAAGAGGCATTACAAATAGTAGTGGCTTCTAGCTCAAATAGAGTTCCCAGTCTTTTCCCCTTCGCTACCACCAAATTTCCTCTCACCAATCTGCAGCCATGTTTATCAAATGTCACATGCATTCCTAAATTATTCAACTTTGAAATAGAAATCAAATTTCTAGCCAATCCAGGAACATGCAAAACACTAGGGAGGGTTTTAATTCTCCCATCACTAAAACACAACATTACCTTCCCTCGTCCAATAATAGGGTATGTAGAGTTGTCCCCGAGGTACACATTTCCTCCATCATACTCTTCGTACGTGGAAAACCATTCTTTATGCAGGGTCATGTGGTATGAGCATTCTAAGTCAACCAACTAATGATCATGAGAAACAACATTACATGTAGAAACTAAAACCTCATCACCTGCATTCGAAGACTTATCAATAGCGGAATCCCATTGTTTCTTTGGGTTTCTACATTCCTTTTTCACATGTCCTCTCTTTCCGCAGTTCCAACACTTGACTCTATTCTTCTTTCTAGGAGTCTTAGATGGCCCTTAGACTTGTCTTTAGACCCCTTTTGATCTCCTTTTGGTCCTCTTTCCATAGACCTTCCCCTGACACTGAGAGCATCCCCTAAACTATTTGAACTTTTCTTCCTCATTTCATGTGACAGTAGAACTGAAACAAGAGCATCCAACTTTGGATCTGTGAGGTTAGTAGTGATAGCCAAAATAACATTCTCCCATGAATCAGGTAAAGAACAAAGAGGCAATATACACTTATCTTCCTCATTCACATCAACATCTATAGATGCTAGTTGACTCAATAACAAATTAAATGAATTCAAATGCTTTGCAACTAATTCACCCTCTATCATTTTCATGGAAAATAATTTATGTTTTAAATAAAAAAAATTTACCATACTCTTGTCTTGGTAGATCTCACCCAGACACTTCCACAAGCTATGTGCAGACTTCTCACTTGCAACATTCAATAGAACAGAATATGCCATTGAACTTTTCAATGTTCAACCGAGAGGTAGAAGCAACAATGAATGCAACCATGATGTCTACACAAAATCTACAAATAAAAAACAACCAAATCTCCCACTGCAGCTAAAAAACTTTCACACAACCACCCAAGAATCAAAATTGTCCAGGCTCTAATACCAAATGTTAGAAATGAAGGTGCAAACCACACAATAGAAATCTGATTCAAACCTTATTAATATCCTCTAAATCATGTAGAATCAATGGAGATTGCAACAGAAATAAAACCCACTACACATAAATAACATGTATTAAGAACTGAACATAGCATAGTATGTAACATAGAGAAAACTCTTTCGGGTAAAAAACTCTATCAAGAAAAGAGGCTCCAAGTTGTATTATCTTCAAATAGGAGATTACAATACATGCACTTCCTCTTCTTCTTCAGTCTTCAATCCAATGGCGCTTGTTACTCTCAACTCTAGTAAAAACACAGTACATATAACCTTATAAAAGGGGGTTGCCTTCTAGGGCAAGAAAACTGACAATATTGACCGTCAGATCTGTGACCTAATGACGAATGATCCATATTTACAATGATAAAATATAAATAAAATGTAGTTTCGGACACCTTGAAGGGGGGAAACCCCCCTACGACCCCCCATCGTGAATGAATTAGCATCGAGTATCAGATATAAACATGTGGTTTAAACAAGATCATTGCTAATGAAACCTTTCATCCCTTATGGTTGATTAACAAAAAAATAATAGGAATAATAAATTACACAGGATTTACACGGTTGATGGCACCTTAATCCTAGCAGATTCATCACCTAGTGATGGATGATATTCTACAGTAGTTGGGTGTCATGGACAAGCTCTTGGATCATGATTCTTATTACAGTGAGAGTGCTTTGACATCTTGAGTCCTATTGTTATGAAATGGTTATCTTCATATGATTGGAGACGTCGATGTTTGGTTTAGAGTATGTTTGGTATTGTGTCTTGGTTTACTCTTGATTCTAGATTAGAGTGTTGGCATGATACAAGTTCTCTTGAGACTAGGATGTACTCATTGGAGTGCGTGATCTCCTAGGAGGAGATGCTATATCATGATGTGTTCCTAAATTATGCAAACGTGCAGTGGGAGCTTTGACAATGATCTTGTTGGTTCTCTTGGTATTGAGTACATTATCCATGTGCTTGGGAACTTCATGATAGTGTGGTGTTGCATTTAGAGCTTAGCATGGATTGATCAATTGTAGGTGCTCATGGATACTTGGAGTCTTGGATGAGGTTGGAGTTCTCTTGGGATTAGAGACATTCATTGAGATGGTTACACATTAGAGGTTTCAATAGAAAGACTAAGGAGCCTTTCACCTAGATATGGACATGAGTTCATGGACCTCAGAGGAGATTGTTCTTGGAGAGAGTCTTTGTGGCTTGGTGTATCCTGGAGGAGCATTCTCATTCCCCACTCTTGGTATACTTGGTAAATTATCATCCAAGAGGTATTGCCCATGTTTTTAGATGCATTTTATTTATGGTTTATCTTCTCATGGTTATGGATCTTGAGCTATGGTTGTTATTTTTGGAGGATTCATTTGAGGGGTAATGGCATGGTTATCTCCTTGTGCATATGAGTTGATTGATGATGTCATTTATGAGGATTTTAGGAGATGTTTATTGGGATTATTCCTAGTTATGGAATGGTTATGAGTTTGATCTTCCTTGGTTAGAGAGGCTTACATCCATGTTGATTTTACATTATACATATGTTTCATTTGATCTATGAGATTGAGTGGTTGGGTGTTGTTAAGGCTTTTCACTTGGGGTTATAAAGGAGATCATACTTGACACAAATTAGCACTTTGAGGTGTTGGTAGAAGGACATGATATGATTTATAGGTTTTCTCTCTTTGTTCTATGGCTACTTATTAGATGTTCATGTTCATATGGTTTGACTTGGGAGAGTTATGGTGACATGTAATGAGGGAGTATATAGTGTTTTTTGCTGCATGTGTGGATCATTGTGATTGTAATTGGTACTAAATGGTTTTGATCATTAGCCACACCTTGGTTTGCGTATGCCTTGATCTATTTTTATATTTGACATTACCCATATAGTGGGAGTTTATGGATATGTATATACTTCATTGACAGGTTTTATATAGGGAGCTTGTGATTGCAGAATATGGGTTGGATATATTGTTGGCACGACTTTACTGATGTTCTTGATACCTAGGAGGTATGGATGGTTGGATGTATTAGCATTTTTTGTGGGTGCTATTTATAGTCATGTGGGTTTTTTAAATCTGACAATAGTTTGTAGCCTTTGTTATCACTTGGATTTGATGCTTGTGTTCTTTGGATTGGTGCATCCTCACCTTGGCATGTTCCTTTACTTCCATAGGTAGCATGTTGGACGATGAGAGGAGTTCTTGCTTGATATGGTGGTCACCTTTATTTTCTTGTAGGTATCTTGATGGAGCATGAGAGTGTGCTAAAGATTCATGTGGTTTCATGTATGGCTATGATGATGTATTTCATCAATTGACCCTTATGCAATGTATACAACAAGTGGTAGAATATTAGGAAAAGGGTATGTTGTACACCTTGCACAAGAATAAAATATTTTAATTATGTAAAATAAATATTTATTTTTAGTGCATCTAGGAGATGTGTTTAGCCACATTAAATATTTATTTGGGTCCACTTGTAAAGTTGTATGTAACATTGGGTTGGTTATTTTATGTGTGGGAGACAAAATAAATAATTAATATTTGGAAAACTTAGTACCAAAAAGTGAAAATTTAGTGATACAAAAAATAAATGAGGGCTCAATGGTTTTATGCTCTCATGGTTTTGAGACACGTAGTTTTCCCAATACCACATGTTGTATGTGTGAGCTTGAGTCTATAGAAGAAAGCGCATGATTAGTGGTTTGGGTTGGTTGGTTGAGTGGGCTATCATTGTATTGAGTTTCTCTTGTGAGTCCATATGTGAAGCATGGCATGGGATTTGTGGTTACATGCTTGGACACATGGAGGATGCATTGGAGGAGATTGATGTTTCAGAAGTATTCATGAGACTCTATAAGTGCATTGCAATATTTTATTACTGAATAATACATAGAGTATGGATGCTTTTGGAGGCTGGTTTTTTCCCTCTTGGGGGTTTTCCCAGTGTATATCTTGTGTTATCATGTGGCTTGTCTTTTGATCTTTGTATTATGGTTATTTTGTAAGCTTGTATGCATCATATTCTCTCATAGGGTTATGTAGGAATTAGTTTGATCAACTTGGTAATTTCCTAACACTTGGTTACATTGTTCTGATTTGCTACCAACTAATTCATCTATTGTTCCAAAATGAATGTGTTATTATATGATACCTTATTAGGATTTGACTACATAAGTTCGAGTAATTTTTCATCAACCCATATTCCATAACTATATGTTCACAAGAGCCCACCTCTTATGAATGGTTCACTTAGAATTTATTGAATGGTCCACCTAGAACTACTTAGAATTCATTGTATATAGATGATGCTTATAAGGGTGAAGCATTAAAACTTTATCTAAGGTCATCCATCCTAGTACTACTACATCTCAAATATATGTGTTATGCCAACTCCATATTAAAATCAAGTCATTTGTAAAATACTAGAAAGATTAGATATTTGCAATAACAAGTCAAAATAAACTCTTTGTATTGTAATATCTAGATGAAATCTTCTCATGTGATATCTAAAAAGGCATCTATATTTCCAAATGTGTTTGATACCAACCTATCTATTGTGCCTCACACAACATGCCCCATTTTACTTTAGTAAAATATTGACCCCCTTTTTACTCTTTGAGTCATAAATTAGGTGTGCTTCTTGTCATTTGTCTTTGAGTCCTAATTTATTCTTAGGTTAATTGTTTGGTAGAAGGATGACTTGTAGGAGGTGTGTCTTTTGTTTGGTTTGGGGATCCACCATATAGTTCACATGGTTTTATTGATGCCTCTAGTTATATAGGTGTTGTCCCATTTGAGTTCAAAGCTTCCTTTTCTTAGGCATCTTGATTTAGGTCGTAGATTACTTAACATCATTCACATAGTCTCTTTGAGAGCTAGTTCAGGTGGTGGCCACATCTCTCTCTTTGTTTACACTTTAATATTTGTAATTGCATTCCATGCTTGCAAATGGGGTGAGTGTGTTTTGTGTTTGATATTTTCATGACCATTGTCTTTAGAGGAGATTTGTTTCCTTCTTGCATGAGTTGTAGGAGCCTTATGTCAATTGGCATTAATTTAAGGACTTTTGAAATTAATTTTCTTACACCAAGTGGGCTTAGGTCTTATATAGGGTTTTCAAATGGGTTTTGAAATTATCCTAGATCATTAGTTTTTCATTAAAATCCTTTGAATTTAGGCTTATAATAGAGTTGAAACCATTATATGGGTTAGTGGAACCCATCCATGGTTCAAATCTCAGTTGAAAGTCTCTTTTGGACCTTAAATATAGTTTGAAACCCTCTTGGTAGACTAAAAACCCTAAAACAATCCCTAAGACCCTTTTGATGCCTAAAATTTTGAATTTGCCTTAGAGGGATACCATTTGGTCTTCATCATTAAATTTAGACTATTGGTTGTCCCTTTGGTAGCTTGTTATTTAACATCTATTTCTTCATTACGTTTGAGCCTAAATTTAACAGTTTTGTCCTTTAGTAACACCCTGATTTGCCTGTCATAAATGGATGCCAGCTATCTTCTAGTTGTTACGACCTCTTGAATAACTATAATTGCATGTTTATAATTCTTATCTCCCACCATACTAGACCCACATGTGTGGTGTATGGTTAGGGGCCTTCATACAACTATCCCAAATGCCTATAGTTTAATTTTTCTATGATAATCTTGGCACCTCTATGACAAAACACCTTATTTTTAGGCTTTTACGCTTGTAAGACCAATCTTTCATTGATTTTCTTACCTTAGATTCACATTTAAAAAATTACTACTTTTTTCTATTCAAACTGAGCATGAGGTAGGTTATAGGGTGAATTACAAATGAAATCAAGGAGTTTTCAAGTTTCAACTTAAAATGTTGCAGGTTTCAGATTTGCCAATGGAAGATCTTGTTATTTGTGACCTAAGAGTTGATTAAGAGGACATTGTTGCAATAGAAGCATCTTTGTGTGTCCTTATAGACATAAAGACAATGCTAACATCACTTGAGGGTCTCAAAGGTTTTTCATTTTTGTTAATTTATATTGGAGATGCCATGAGTTTATAAGAAATTTGATTTTTTTTGCATGCAGGATCTATGTTGTTCGAAATTAACCGAAGCTCAATGCAAGTGATTCAATCTCCGACACAACACATTCAGACTCTGACTTAACACATGAACTATATCCTTTCTAAAGTTGCTTGCCCATTGACACCTACTCTGGTAGAAAGAGTCAGTCGAGTGGTGGTGGAACCAAGGGGGTGTTCTGTTTGTAGGGAAGAAGAATGTTGTGGATGGCGGTTAAATTGATCTTGCTATTTGCTTATGTATGTGGTTGTTGATTGTTGTGATTGTTGATGTTTGCTTCACATAGTTGAGAGGTCAGTTCTTGTAGTAAGTTGAGATTTTTGTTCCTTGCTTTCTTATGATTTCTAGGTCTCACCTTGTTTGTTCATGGAATTGATTGATAATTTGGCCTTGAACTTGAAGGGTCCTTAGGATGTGAGTCCTAATTATGTCTCATTGGATTTGTTGTAATATTTGTGTTTGTTCTTGAATGACTTCATTAGTGGGGTTTTTTGAGTGAGGGAGTAAGACTATTTCAAACCAATCTTCTCTCACATCTGGGAACATCAAGTGTTAAGTGGAAGAGATGGATGTTTGTTTTCACTTTGATTTGAATTTGTTGTGTTACGTGCCTCATGATGAGAGCGGGGGCTTCTTTTCTTAAAGGTTTGTTTGTTTGAAATTTTCAAGTTGCATAACTCATGTGATGAGATCAAGGGCTTTCCTTCTTGTTTGAATGTTTTCAAAAGTTTTATGAATCCCTACATGCAATTACACTAAATGAATGCAAGCTTTTTGTTCTTTTTCTAATTTTTAGATATGAACTAATTACTACTAAAAATTTAAATATGAATGTAGATCTAAATGCCCTTTCTTGAATGTAGTTTTTCTATGTTTTTTAGTTTTTGTGTTTTGATTTTGATGTAAGCTACTCTAAGGAAGCAAAATTGCAATTACTCTGAGCACAATTGAAAGTAAATATAAATTTAAAAAAGCAATAAAAAGCAATGAACTCTAAACTAGCCAAGAGAAAATAAACATGAATTTCACTTCCAAGGGAAAGATGATGAACTAATTAATAATGAAAACAATTAAAGAAACTTGTGAATAATTAGGCACTAGTGTTGGGCTTTTGTCCTTAGAGATCTTGTAACAACCATATCCTCCTCTGTAGCCATAGGGTCCTCATGTTGATGATAGGGACAAAGATAGGGATATGAGAAAATTGATTTTGTCTTAGAAGCAATAGAAAAATGGAAATAAAATTCTCACGGAATCATGTACAAGCATAATCATGCTATGGGGGCTGCTATGCATAAGCTTGATTTATATAGAGATGAATTATCTCAAAGAAAAATATAAGAATGCACAAGTAATTCTTAGCTTCTCCTAAAATAATAGAGAGGGGCTATTTATAGGTAGAAAATGAACACCAAATGTGGGGGTGATTAGGGAGTTAACATGGATTGATTGGAGACCACAAGAGCTGAAGAGGAGAGAACATAAGATTGATTGGAAGTTTACTATGAATTGATTAGGAGCGAATAAAAGAGTTACTAAGAGTTGACAAATAGTCATTGTGAGTAGTGTCTTAGTTATGCATGAGGGAACTTGTTGGTTTTTTTTCCAGACTGGATGCTTATTCCTAGATTTCCCTACAAGGTAGCCATCAATGATCAATAGGATTTCTGGGCCAGGGGCCAATAGTATAAGAGATAGACTCTATTTTTATCTCTTCTTCTTCTTCAGGCTCTGCAAAACCTAGGGGGTAATTCCCTACTCAACATCCATGAGAATATGCATACAAAGGCTTGGATGCTGATATGGAGCAGATAAGTCCTCCTGTAAGTAGACCAAAACTGCAAGATAAGAGAAAAGGGGCTAGCTTTGGGCCTATTTTCAGTTGTAGACAGAGGACTTGGGATCCTAAAACTAATTCTACTGTCCTAATGGTTGTTTTGGAGTTTGATTTTGATTTTATGTGTTTGGATGCAAAGCTGGACCTAGTGTATAACCTCAACACAGAGCTAGATTGGTGCCTATCCAGGGCTTGGAGTCATAGACATACACATGTAAATGTTCAACATAAACAAATTAAAACTGGATTCAAGGGGATTTGTGTGATATCTGCCTTACAGATACATCCCAGAACATAGTATCAAGTTATCTCTACTTATGATATCCTAACTGCAATATACATTCCTCAATACTTAACCTGAAAACAGTTTAATCTATCCCTTAAACAGAAGTTAAGAGATCAAGCATTCAATATAGTAAACCTGTATCCTAGAACCCAAGACACCCCTTAGATATCCAAATTCAAAAGGAAAGCATATTCAATACAGGAGACAGACAACAAAACACATGCAATATAGCATTACTCATCTAAATCAACATGAAACCAATGAATTTATGCACAAATCATAAGGCATGAGACTCATAAACTCACAAAATCCACTGCACAGAGCAACCAAAACCATATGTATTTCATTATAGAGCCAAAATGTCCAGTTTTCAACAACCTTGAAATGGGTCCACAGTCTGCTTAAATAGCAAGAGAATGGACCCAACGAATTAATTACATCAGAGGCCAAAAATCTCGCCAGATACACAGTATCAGAAAAATGGCGCTCAAAAATCATAAATGCAACAAGGGACAAATCATGGAGAAGCCAGAGAAAGATGAGGAGCAGGTGAGAATCAGGATCTGCACCGCCGCCCAGGGACATGCATCATAAAAATGGTGGTTGATCTGTCCATCATTGACCCACACCTCTGTGCAATCGCCATTAATGCTTCAACTACTCACGGCCTTCAGAAACGCAGCAGTAGCAAGCCACAGAGTTTTCCTGCCAAAAACGGTCGCAGATGTAAAGAAAAAAACTTGTCGCTACAAGCTTTAAACATGGCCGTCGATCCAAACTCATCACTATTATCAACAGCCCCAAAAGTGTCAAAAAGTCACCACCAACCAGATCATGCCACGTAGGCACCTTAAGTTTCTATCGCTGGGTCTTTTTCCTCCCTGTTTCCTTTATCTATTCCCGCTGAGAGTCTATCACCAGAACCTTACGCGGAAGCCACCACGTGGCAAGATCCGCAGCACCCTTGAAACCCATAGAAGCTCCCTCAGAAGCTAGGCGGAGGCAGACACATGGCGGGCTCCATGCCCTCTTGAAACACAAAAGAGTCTCTTTTGAAACACTACTGAAACTCTCGCAGAGATCGACACTTGGAGAGCTCCGTATTAACCTTGAAACATATAGAAACTTAAGAGAAACAGTCAAAAGTCCCGGGACCCCCCGCCACATGTCACAATCTGCCACACTTAATATTTATGTCGGTGCCCACCTCCATGTTTCACCACACCTTGAAACAAAAAGAAACCTTCGCGGAAGCTGACACTTGTCAGCCTCCGCAGCAACTATAAGGGACACGTGGTGCTGTCTGCAACATCTTAGAAACTTTTAGAAACTTTCAAGAAACTCCCGCGGAGAATGACACCTGGCAGGTTCCGCGGCCTCCTGAAACTCAAAGAAACTTTTTTGTAACTCCCGCGGAAGCTGCCACGTGGCGCCTTCCGCGGACCTATATCTTAAAACTAGGTCCCACCATGTCTGTGCCAAACATGAAACAAAAAGGAAACACTTAAAGGGTCTGTGAAGCCTTTGGCAGAGACTATGAAACTTTTAGAAACACCGGCGGAAGCTGTGAAACTTTAGGGTCTCTCGGAAGCCTCCACGTGGCAGGTTCCGTGGCACTTCATGAAACTTAAAAGAAACTTCATTGAAACTCCATAGAAACTCTGTCGGAAACTAACACATGGCGCCACCCGCAATGAGTAACTTAGAAACAAAAGAGAAACAACCTCTGCAACGTGGCACCATCCGCGTTGAAGCTACATTCAAAAATAAAAGTGCGGCAATAAACTGGGGCTCGACACTTGGCAGACCCGCGGCATTGGCAATATGAGACCCTCTCGACTACTGATAGAAACATTTAGAAACTAAAAACAGTGACCCGATATGCATTCAGAAATGCATCTGACCCATTTTTTACCAATTTCGAGAGACCGAGGGGAGATTTCACAAGTTTGCCAACACACATTTCACCTTTGTATACACAGAATTTAACAATTTTCTCAAATGCGACAGGAAAAACAATTAAACAGTGCATGCGGGCCGGGGAACAATTTAAACCAAGGCACTAAGGGTCAGAAGGAAAACACACAGGAACCTACAAATTGGAAGTCAAAACCCTAACCCTAGGTGAACACCACCAGTGGCTCCGATTGGGGACGTGCAGATGCAAGATTGCAGCGAGAACCAAACCTCCGGACAGACCAGACAAAACACAAAAAAGCAGCAACTGTACAAGATATTTACAATATATACATATTTTTACAAATGTGCACAGAGGAAAACCACTTATGCAAAATAAAATTTGAGGAATTGACCATGCACAGGCAATTCCAGCATCTCACCATCTAGGGCCTGGAGGATATAAGAATCCTCCCCATGAGTATTACAAACCTGGTATGGGCCCATCCATAAGGGCTCAAATTTATCATGCTTGCCCTTATCCTGGTTTCTTGCATTCCATAAAAGGACCAAATCATCTTTCTGAAACTTTCTTTCTGTAGCTCTCTTATCAAACAGATATTTCACCTTTTGCTGTCTCTTGATGTTTGTCTTCTGTGCTTCCCTTCTCATCTCATCTAGTGCAACTAGCTGATTGATCCTTTCAGTCATTAAATCAATAACCTCTCCATCATTCTCTTGTATGAACTTGTAAACTGGTAGGAAATTGTTCACAGGCAACTTAGCTGTTGCACCATACACCAGTTCAAAAGGTGACCTTCCAGTGGCTTTTTTCACTGTCACCCTATCAGCCCATAATGCCAACTTCAGTTTTGAATCCCAGGATTTCTTATTTTTATCCATTATCCTCTTGATGATTTTCATTAGGCTTTTGTTGCTTGACTTTGCTTGACCATTTCCTTGTGGGTGGTATGGTGATGTGTGAGACAAGTCAATTCCATATTTATTGCAAAAATCAACAAATTCACCTGATTTAAAGCACATTGCATTATCTGTGATTAACTTGACTGGTACCCCAAACCTGATAATAATATTCTCCAAGATAAAATCCATCACCACCTTACTTGTAACCTTTTTAGTAGGGATAGCCTCAATCCATTTAGTGAAGTAATCAGTGGCAACCAGAATCCAACTATGTACTCCACTAGATTTCTCTAAAATTTCCCCTATAAAATCAATTCCCCATTGCTGAAATGGAGCATCCACAGTTACAATTCTAAGGGGAAATGCTCCTCATATCTTAACTTTCCTAAGAATCTTTGGCAAGGGTCACGCCTCCTTACCAGCCTTTGTGCATCTGAAAAGACAATGGGCCACCAATATCTTGCCCTAAGGATCTTATGAGTTGTTGTTTGGGCAGTATAATGTCCACCACATAATCCTTTATGCATGTCATTCAAAAAATTGTTAGCTTCAACTTCATCTACACATCTCAGTAACACACCATCAGGGCTTTTCCAGTACAGCTCACCTTGAACAATAACATACCTGATTGCATGTAGTTTTAAGGTCCTCTTTTGCCTGTCACTGAAATGGGAAGGACAATTCAGATTTTGCAAGTAATATATGATGTCCTTATACCATTCAGATTTTGATACATTGACATTTTTATTCTGGACTGCATTGACTTGACATGCCTCTAGATTTGACTGTGTCATTAGCTTTGCTAACCCTTGTCCTCTTACCAATTTTGTGATTTGTATCTCTATGTTGGACTCCTGCAACTTATTTATCCATCTGCATCTCCTTCTAGTTACCTCTTGCTGAGTGAAGATATCTTTTATCATTGCATGAGGTACATATGCAATTACTTGTGAGCCTACCAAATAAGGCGTGAAGCTCTTGACTGCTCTAACCAGTGCATATGCCTGTTTCTCCATAATGTCATACTTTAATTCAGCAACCTGCAATGACCTACTGAAGAAAGCAATGGGCTGCTCAAACCCTTCTTCATTTTTCTACAATAAGCATGCAGCAACAGTATGGAAAGAAGCAAATGAAAACATTTGAAATGGCTTAGAAAAATTAGGAGATTTAAGCACATGAGCCATCTTGATTGCTTCCTTGATGTTCTGAAATGATTCAATTGCTTCACTCTCGCAATTAACAGTTGCACCTTTCTTCAACATCTTGGAAATTTCTTTTGTGGTCTCTGCAAAATTAGGAACAAACCTCCTAACAAAGTTTATTTGTCCAAAGAAAGACTGAACACCTTTTACTGTCTTAGGGATTTGAATTCTGTCAATTGCTGCTACCCTATCAGGATCAATCCTAACTCCATCCTTGGAAACAATGTGTCTAAGCAATTTTCCTTCCACAACCCCAAAAGCACATTTCTTTGGGTTGAGAGAAATGCCATATTCTAATACTCTAATAAAAATCTGTTCCAAATGCATACAGTATTGTTCTTCTTTCTTTGAAAAGGCAGTCAAGTCATCTTGATAAACAGCCAAGATTGAGTCAATTAGCCCTGCAAAAGTAACATCCATTGCTCTTTGAAATATAGCACCTGCGTTTGTTAGTCCAAATGGCATCCTTATATATACATAGGTTCCCCATGGAGTAGTGAAAGCAGTCTTAAATTATTCTGATTCTTTTACTTTCACTTGATTGTACCATAAAAAACCATCCATCATAGATAAAAGTTCACAACCAGTCACTCTTTGCAACATGGCCTCCATATTTGGCAATGGCTAGTTATCCTTCAAAGAAGATACATTTAGGTTTCTAAAGTCCACACACAACCTTATATCACCATTCTTTTTTCTGACTGGGACAAGGTTAGACACCCAAGTTGAATGTCTGATAGGCATGATTATTCCAGCCTCCCTAAGCTTTATAAGTTCTTCTTGCATTTTTGGAGCTAAGGTTGGGTTGATAGGCCTCTGTTTTTGTCTAAATGGTTTAGCTCTAGGCTTCAAAGGGATTTCATGCTAAAATAAATCCTCTCTATAGGCTTTCAAGTCCTCATATGACTAAGCAAAAACATGCTTATACTTTTTCAGTAATGCAATCAGCATACTTCTGATGTGTGGTTTGAGCTATTTGCCAATGTATACCTTTTTGGGAGCATGAGATGTTCCCAAGTTTATCTCCTCCAGATCATTCTTGTTTGTTGGAGATGCTTTTGTAACAGATTGGTCCCTATTGTCAAAAGCTCTCTCTAAGGCTACCAACCCTCTAGGGATTTTGTTAGTCTTCAGCTGAATTACTTCTTTCCCTAAAAGGGTTTCTTTTCCATCTACAACTTCCACAAAGTTCTAAAAATCTATTTCTTGGTTCTCATATTCATCAATACAATGCAGAAATCTCAGTAAATCCTTATCATCATCAAACACTTGCCAGCTGCATACATTATCTGGCACTGCAGGCCTAAGCTTGACTTCAACATTTGTAACATCTGACAAAGTTATATCATCTAGCCTTATGGCTACATTGGCTAGAAAATCTGCTCTGACATTTTTTGATCTTTCTATCCAATTTATTAAAAAAGCATCAAACAATTCAATTGTATCCCAAACAGCATGCTTGTATTGTTTCAACCTTTTATTTTTTGATGCATACTTGTCTCTAATTTGGGACACAATAAGCTCTGAATCACCAAACACTCTGAGCGTCTTAATCCCATGCTTCAAAGCAACATTTAACCCTAATAACAGAGCCTCATACTCTGCAATATTATTTGTACAGGCAAACCTGAACAAGAAAGAGAATTGGAGAAGCTTACCAGTTGGAGACAGAAAAACAATTCCAGCACCAGAGCCTTCTTTTGAACAAGCTCCATCAAAATACATGGTCCAAAGACCTTGCTGGTCCAACTCTTGAATGCAAATTTTTTCTCTTTTATCTTCCTTATCATCTGAGACAACTCTGAAATTTTCACATTCAGTATCCACAAAACATATATGCTCCTCTGATTCTTGATCCTCCACTATCTCTGATGATCTTTCTTCTCTGATCAGCTTGACATCCCTGCCATTCATTGGGATCATGGCATATGACAGATCCAGTTGCATACTTCCACCAATGAGTGTTGCCCATCTTCTTGACAGCAACATGCCATATTGTGGCTTGATATCAACCACTATTATGTTTATTTTGTAGGTTTTTCCAGGATATGCTGCCAATCTAAAATCAACATCCTTCATGATTCCAATGATAGGTACCTCCCTAGCATCCATTGCATAGCATTTCCCACACGCCTTGTCTATTTTTAATCCAGCTTGTTGCATAATGGCTAAAGGCATGATATTTGTAGATGCTCTAGAATCAAGAATACAATTTCTAATTACTTTTCCACTTATAACCAAGGATACATAAAATGGCTCCACTTGTGAAGGGCATTTTGTCATGGTCATCCCTAGATATACCTTAGGAATCTCATCCTCTTCAATGCACATAACTTGTTTCTTATCTTGAGTCTCAATATTCTGCTTGGCTTGACATGGTACTCCTGAAATCAAGGATACAGTCCTATTTCTGAATTCTTCAACTTTCATCAGCTCCATTAGTGGAACAGAGACCTTTATTTGAGACAAGACCTGAGTGATGTCAAATGGAGCATAATTTTGAATAACACTTGTAGCCTAATCCACCGTTTTACCTCTATCTTGAGATGATCCAGCTTTAGTTTTTATGGCTCTTTGACTGTCATCCTTGTTCTGAAAATTCCTACTTTGATCCTCGACCTGGGGAACTCTATTTTCTAGTCCTTGGGGATCATAACCTATTTTTTGCTTAAAATTTTGCCTATTATTGTTCCATTGCTTCTTTTGTGTCTCAGTTCCTTTATGACTGTGTACAGGCTGATTTGCAGAAATGCCTTCTGGCTGATGTGGGCTGCTTACTTGAGCTTTACCTCTTAGGTTGTAGTTGCTTTTGACTTGAGCAACTGCTACAGCTGTGAAGGCTCTTATTTCTTCATCAGAAGGCCTCCTCAAGTTATTCAGAAAATTGTGTGAATCTTGAGCATAGGCATAGTTGTCTTCATCATCTCCATCATATGGGAACTGCTGGCAGCCCTAAGTTTCATCATTTGCATTTGCATCAGCATCATGAAAAGGGTATTCTCTATTTGTAGACAACATGTTGACATTATCATCTTCCATGCAATGAGGCTCATTGCACTCATCACAGGCCATGGCATTGTTATATAGAGATTGAGCAATCATACATTGTGACTGTGAATGAGGCATCTGGCATATTATACACCATGGAGTATTATTAACAATATTAACAGCCTTCTTCAAAGGATCAGGAGTTTCCTTGGTATGTTGAGCTCTTTGATTTGTGTTGTTATGTGGCAATACAGGCCTACCATTATGCCAATTGGTATTATATGGCATATCATGCAATGATGGTCTCTTCTCCTGTCTTTGATAAGCTTGCCTATCAGGACCTATCCCTTTTTCACTTTTAGCCAGTCTATAGCTTAGGTCCTTAACAACATTTTCCAATTTATCTATTTTATCTTCAGGGGCAGATGTACTACCTTGAGTGTTTTGAGGTTTGTTTGGATTCTGCAGAATTTTCACATCATCCCTTCTGTTTGTTTTACCATATGCCTTTCTATTATTTTCAATATTTGTTGCAACTTTGAAGGCATCTCTAAGGCTGTGAGGACCCTTGTCTCTTAATCCATAAGTTGTCTTGGCATCAAAAGCATTTATGTACAACACTATGCACATAGGTTCATTTGGCCTCATGTGATGTGGCAATTTGTTCAACACCTTCATGAATCTAGCATTGAAATTAGTAACCTGTTCATTTGATCCTTTGGTGATACTAGTGAACTCATTTACAAAAAAGCTAGGGTCAGTTTTGTCACCATATTGCTCCTTAAACATCCTTTTGAAATCATCCCATGATGAAATGCTTCTGTTAGGTAGACTTTTATACCATTCCTTGGCTTCATAAACTAAGGATTGCATAAATGATTTCATGAAAACATCCTCATGCTCAACCTCAAAGTTGTCCATGGTATTCTGGAAAGCTTTTAAATGATCCTCTCTTGAGACAGTATTGTTTCCTGAAAATTTAGGCACTTGCAACCTCACATGTTTGTCAACAGGGTTTGGATAACCAGGAATGCCATCAAAAACAAGTTGTTTGAATCTATCCAACTGCATTGGGTGCCTCTCAAACTGATTAGCATTTGCATTTCTATTTACATTTTGATTTCTCACATTATTTAATGGAGCTCTGGTGTTATTGTCTACATTTTATCTTTGATCATTATTCTGATGATACTGTACCTCATTTCTTTGTTGATTTCTCTGCATATTTGTATTTTGGAGGGTAGGAATTGAATCATTTTGAGCAACTCTCAAAGCCTGCACTGTCTGTCTCATATCATCTCTAATTTTTACTGCTTGCAGATATTCTAACTCAGCCCTTAAGCTCTTAATTTCATCAGCTAGTTCTTCCTCTCTAGGCATAGAAGAAGATGGTTTTATCATATTCTGATCATCATTATCATCATCCCTTAGGGATTCAGCCTCTTCAAATATGTCAGGAGAATCATGAAAAGGACGTTCTTGAAACACCTCTGACCTTATTCTCAAACCATTACCTTGCTGTCTTTCATACACATCCTGGAGCCTCAGTGTTTGAAAAATAAGGTACTATTTTCTCTGAGAATCCTAGATTATCCTGAATAAAATCATTTTTCTTGGGGCTAGGAGAACCATTTTGACTGGCTCGAACAATCCCCTTTTTTCTATACATCATTTTTATGGGTAACTCTTCAAATAGAGTATTATGCTAGGATCTTCTCCCTTGCATACAAATTTTTACTTTATCGGTTGGGAGATTGGTTCGGAGTCGCCACCTATTACTAGGAACTGTTTATTTTAAATCAAGGTTCTTTCTCAAAGTTTATCCCCAGTAGAGTCGCCAATTTCTGTTGGTTTTTTTTCCAGACTGGATGCTTATTCCCAGATTTCCCTATAAGGTAGCCATCAATGATCAACAGGATTTTTGGGCCAGGGGCCAACAGTATAGGAGATAGACTCTATTTTTATCTCCTCTTCTTCTTCAGGCTCTGAAAAACCTAGGGGGGTATTCCCTACTCAACATCCATGAAAATATGCATACAAAGGCTGGGATGCTGATATGAAGCAGATAAGTCCTCCTATAAGTAGACCAAAACTGCAAGATAAGAGCAAAGGGGCTAGCTTTGGGCCTATTTTCAGTTGTAGACAGAGGACTTGGGATCCTAAAACTAATTCTACTGTCCTAATGGTTGTTTTGGAGTTTGATTTTGATTTTATGTGTTTGGATGCAAAGCTGGACCTGGTGTATAACCTCAACACAGAGCTAGATTGGTGCCTATCCAGGGCTTGGAGTCATAGACATACACATGTAAATGTTCAGCATAAACAAATTAAAACTGGATTTAAGGGGATTTGTGTGATATCTGCCTTACAGATACATCCCAGAACAGAGTATCAAGTTATCTCTACTTATGATATCCTAACTGCAATATACTTTCCTCAATACTTAACCTGAAAATAGTTTAATCTATCCCTTGAATAGAAGTTAAGAGATCAAGCATTCAATATAGTAAACCTATATCCTAGAACCCAAGACACCCCTTAGATATCCAAATTCAAAAGGAAAGCATATTCAATATAGAAGACAGACAACAAAACACATGCAATATAGCATTACTCATCTAAATCAGCATGAAACCTGTTAGTGCCTGAATTGACTGACAATTTTTGAGCAATTTTCATGCAGGCACTTTCCCTAAGAATCCAAAAAATGTTCTAAGTGTTGGACCTCCTCGGCATTTTTCAGCTGCATCATCATATTTTCCTGAGGAGGAGGTCATCATCATCATATTTTCTTCGATGGTGGTCAGCATCATCATGTTCCCTGTCGACCGGTTTCTCATCAGGATCATCATATTTCACTATCGGGTGATGTTTTGATATCATCCCGATCCTGCTGATGAGCTACAATGTGCCTTAGTTTTCTTGCGGAGGGTGATCTTTCAAGTATCCGGTGATCTTCCATTTATCACCTTGCCCAAACATGATGATGATGTTGCCCCGATATTCTGAAGGGGTTATTCGCCAAGTTGTTCGACCCGACTTGTTCTTCCTTGGGGGTCGTCATCATCATCATGATATTTCCAGTTATCACTGTGTTGCTTGCAGGGGTCATCATATTTTCTGCCTGCATGATATTTCGCCGGGGTGATATTTTTATCATCGGGTGATCTTGGTTATGATCATCCTGATGATGTTGTTGAAGAGTTCTAAGTGCGACCCGATATTCACTGGGGTCATCATATTTTGAACGTCAGGATGATCTTAGTCAATATCATCCTGATGATGTTATATCACTTCGTGGTTCGTTGTTTTGTCATCCTGATGATGCTGACGTCATTCTTACGTCAGGGTGATATCCGGTTTTCTCTGCCTATCTGCATCATGATATTTCCGAAGGAGGGGGTGATATTTTCATTTTTGAATATCACCCGCGTGTATGTTTGTTCCAGCGTCATGATGATGCTGATATCAAGGAGATATCCGCCTGCTGGCTTCGTGCATTATCTAGTGGGGGTGATCTTTTCAAGCATCATCATATTCATATTTCGCCCTAATCTTATAGCGGAGCTACAGTGCAGCATGATGTTAGTGCATCAGGATGATATTTCCAAATATCTGGTTATCTTCCGAATATCATCCTGATGTCGATATGATGATGACGTCATCGAGGTCCGGGGGGGTCATATTTCTAACACAGATCATCTTGTGGAGGTCCCCCGATATTGCGATATGATGATGACGTCAGCAGGATATGATGATGATGTCATCAGGATGTTCATCGGCCAGACTTTTGGTATAGGCTCAGCAGGAGGATGTTCCTCCGATGGATCAGGTTGTGCCGATGAAGGCAATTATCATGCAGGCTATATTGCGATATGATGATGACGTCAGGGTGATATTTCAAGCGACAGGATATCATGCTGCTGGAGGATGATGATGATGAAGTCTTATACTAGTGTCGTCAGGAGCAAAAGCACCGACATGATATATGCTCATGACCTAGTATATAAAGTGTTAAAGAAGTCACCGCGGGGTGCATGTGGGATAATTGATATCCTGCATATTCGAAATATCATGATGATGAATCTCGGCGGGAAATGGTTGCGATCGACTGTTTGATGTTCTTCCCAAGGCCGCGGGTTGGTGCGCCATTAATGGCGAAGGTTGCAGAGGTATGGGCGGATCTGGTACCCGATTGAAGGTGTACATCAGCGGACAGTGGCGCAGGGCTCGAGATATCTTCCTGTCTCCTCCCCTACATGCTGCATTCATGTTTGGGCGCCAATCTGGTAATGTGTTTGAGCGCCATTTTTATGATACTGTGTATCTGGCGGGATTTTTGGTCAACCTGGTAGTTAATGCTGAATACACCTTCCTGCTATATAATGCAGACGGTGTTATTCATTCAAGGTTGTTGAAAGTTGAAGATTTTTGGCTCTGTAATTCATAACAAGCTGATCTGGTTGCTCTGTACAGCTTAACCTGTGAGTTTATGTATCTCTTGTTGTATGTTTTTGGCATGAACCCACTGATTTCATGATTGATCTTATATGAGAAATGCTATCTTAGCATGTGTTGTGTTAATTCTGTCTCCAGTATTGCATGTATTCTTCTTCTGAATCTGGATGTTTGGTAATGTTTAGATTCTAGAGCATAGAATTCCTATGTTAAATGTCTAATCTTTTAACTTCTGCTCAAGGGGTAGATTAAACTGTTTTCAGGTTGAACATTGGGAAGGGTATACTGCAGTAGGGATGCCATAAGTAGAGATAACTTAACACTCTGTATTAGGAGATATCTGTAAGGCAGGTATCACATATATCCCCTTGAAATCCAGTTTTAGCTGTTCATGCTGATCATTCACAAGTGTATGTCTACTGACTCCAGGCCCTGGATAGGCACCAATCATCCTTTGTTTTTGTGTTATAACCATGTCCAGCTTTGCATCCAAACTTAAAATCCAAATCAAAATCTAAAACAAACATTAGGACATTAGAATTAGTTTAGGATCCTCAGTCCTCTGTCTACAACTGCTAATAGGCCCAAAGCTAGCCCCTTTGCTCTTATCTTTCAGTTTTGGTCTACTTACAAGAGGACTATCTGCTTTCTGTCAGCATCCCAGCCTTGTATGCATATCCTCATGGATGTTGAGTAGGGAATACCCCCCTAGGTCTTGCAGAGCCTGAAGAAGAAGAGGAGATAAAATATAGAGTCTATCTCCTATACTGTTGGCCCCCTGGCCCAGAGATCCTATTGATCACTGATGGCTACCTTGTAGGGAAATCTGGGAATAAGCATCTAGTCTGGGAAAAAGTCAACAGAAATTGGCGACTCTACTGGGGATCGAAGTAAAAGTACTATCTAATCATCTCCAGTAATATATCTGTGACCCATCCGAGTCAACAAATTGGCGACTCCGCTGGGGAGATCAATGTCATATCCATGAAAGTTTGAGTCTACAAGATTAAAAAATTAGACCTGGAAACTGTTTGTTGCAGCAGAAAAAAAAGGTTGTATATGTGACTCTGCTGGTGGATGACCCAGAAAGAAAGAAATCAATTTGCAGCTTCAGCTTGTTTGAAGCTCATTCCTCTTCAAGGAGGTGGCGACTCTGCATCAAAGAATCTGATGAAAGAACAAAATCAGTCAGAGAAGAATTTGCAGCTTCAGCTTATTTGAAGCTCATTCCGCAACATATCTAGGTATTTCATATTATTTGACAGATTCCCTATTTGGTGAGAAAGCACTAGTTAAAAGGGAACATTGGTGAAAACAGAGCTTGCATGCTTTTATTAGAACTTACCCTGTATTTCAAAGGGCATGCAATGTTGTTCAAAAGACTCATTTAAAGGACTTTAGGGAAGTTTGAAAAAATAGTTTGAATCTTGAGTGCCTAAAGTCATTGTTAGTATAAAATCTAAGTAGAGAGGAGGGTTGCAAAAACATAAAGGATGTATTATCTGCCTATGCACCCTTGTGAAGTGTCAAATGCAAAAATGTACAACAGTCAATCCCAACCATGTAATAAAAGAAGTTTCAACATAGATAGATATAAGCCCATAAATTTTAGTGGCATTTGTGGCTATCCAAATGCTTTTCCACCCAAAATCAGAAATTTTTTGCCTAAATTTAATGGCATAAAGGATGAATCAGCTGAGAGACACTTGCAGCAGTTTATTGATGTGATAGATGACTTTGAGATTGACCATGAGGATGTGGTTATGAGATTATTTGTTCAATCTCTAGATGAAGATGCAAGGGACTGGTTTTCCTACCTTCCAGCTCACTCTGTCAGCTCTTGGCATGGTTTTAAATCTGCATTTCTAGTACAGTATGGTGAAAGAGTTTCTGAATATGCAGCTATTAGTGACTTCATGTACATCCATATTGAAGAAGATGAGTTGATCTCAGCTTTTAACCTCAGATTTATGAGGGCATTGAATAGAATTCCAGAATGCATGAGACCTAATGATGCACTGTGCTTAGTTGTCTATTTGGGAGCCTTTGATAACAAAATGAGTTACAGATTAAGAGACAAGGAGCCCACCACATTGCATCAGGCACATCAGTTTGCAATGGATATTGAAAACAATTGGAGGTATGGAATACAAAAGGGTTATTTTTCTGAAAATTTTTGTTCTCCTGCAGCCCCCAATGTTGATGAAAGTTTTAATTCAGGAATTGACAATGAATGTCATAGCACTCACACCCCTGTTGTCCCAGTTTTTGCATCATTCCAAGTGGATGATGTTTCTATTATAGAGGAGGATGTCCTTTTTTGCCCAGTAGGTGAAGTTGAAAATGATAATTTTTCAAGTAATATTTGCATACCAGTCCTAAACAAAGAGTCTTCATATTTAAATGATCCAGTTGTGCAGAGTTGTGATCATATGGATCAAGAATCAATATCAGTTTCATCGGGAAGCATTGGAGGGCTGGAAAATGATGCAGATTGTTCAACTTCAGAGTGCATTGAAACAACAGCAATCTTATATGCGGGGCAATTAGATGATAAAAATGATATCCATGACCAGTGCATGGATCAGGTTTGTTTTTCTTATGACTCTGGATCTGATAGTAATGAAGAAGAATTGGAATGTCATGAAGAAGAAGCAGAGGCCTTTGCAGTGAGTGTTAATCCCCTTTATGATGAGCCTGTTGATGCATATAATGTTGTGAGTCATGACCGTCATTGGTGTAGGATTAACCCTTTGTTTGAAGATGATGATACTGATTTGCAAACTGTGAATAATGAATGTTCATCATCACCTGATTCAGACATGTGCAACATTGGGTGTGTGGATCAGGATTTGTTTTCAATATCAGTAGATATTAGGGGTCTCATATTTTCTGAGTATTTTGAATTGTTGGATCAGCTGGATGAGTGCCTGATAATGTGCAGCAGTCAGATAAATGATAAATAGTGCCAAGAGCAGTATGATGTACTGTCTGAGGGACATAACATACATGTGTTGCCTAATGTTGAAGAATATTATGTGTATGGTTATATGTCTAATTCTAAAATCCAAAATGACAAAGCTGAAAATGATGGTGGCAAGCTTTCAAAACTGGTGGAATATCTTTTTAAGCAGATGACATCATGGGCAGATTATGCCAATCTTTTCAGTTGGGATTGGGATATTCCAGTTTGGAATCAGGCATTTGACAAGAAAAAATTATGGTTCTTCCTTTTTGGTTGCCCGGGGCCGCCAAAATGATGTTTAAAAATAATGTGTTTGGTGATGCAGATCAATATAACATCATGACTCTGTGCCCAATGGATAAGGGACTGGTCTACATCCCAGAGATCTGGGGTTCTCGCTGCAGTCTTGCACCTGCACGTCCCCAGATAGAGCCACTGTTAGTGCCTGAATTGACTGACAATTTTTGAGCAATTTTCATGCAGGCACTTTCCCTAAGAATCCAAAAAATGTTCTAAGTGTTGGACCTCCTCGGCATTTTTCAGCTGCATCATCATATTTTCCTGAGGAGGAGGTCATCATCATCATATTTTCTTCGATGGTGGTCAGCATCATCATGTTCCCTGTCGACCGGTTTCTCATCAGGATCATCATATTTCACTATCGGGTGATGTTTTGATATCATCCCGATCCTGCTGATGAGCTACAATGTGCCTTAGTTTTCTTGCGGAGGGTGATCTTTCAAGTATCCGGTGATCTTCCATTTATCACCTTGCCCAAACATGATGATGATGTTGCCCCGATATTCTGAAGGGGTTATTCGCCAAGTTGTTCGACCCGACTTGTTCTTCCTTGGGGGTCGTCATCATCATCATGATATTTCCAGTTATCACCGTGTTGCTTGCGGGGGTCATCATATTTTCTGCCTGCATGATATTTCGCCGGGGTGATATTTTTATCATCGGGTGATCTTGGTTATGATCATCCTGATGATGTTGTTGAAGAGTTCTAAGTGCGACCCGATATTCACTGGGGTCATCATATTTTGAACGTCAGGATGATCTTAGTCAATATCATCCTGATGATGTTATATCACTTCGTGGTTCGTTGTTTTGTCATCCTGATGATGCTGACATCATTCTTACGTCAGGGTGATATCCGGTTTTCTCTGCCTATTTGCATCATGATATTTCCGAAGGAGGGGGTGATATTTTCATTTTTGAATATCACCCGCGTGTATGTTTGTTCCAGCGTCATGATGATGCTGATATCAAGGAGATATCCGCCTGCTGGCTTCGTGCATTATCTAGTGGGGGTGATCTTTTCAAGCATCATCATATTCATATTTCGCCCTAATCTTATAGCGGAGCTACAGTGCAGCATGATGTTAGTGCATCAGGATGATATTTCCAAATATCCGGTTATCTTCCGAATATCATCCTGATGTCGATATGATGATGACGTCATCGAGGTCCGGGGGGGTCATATTTCTAACACAGATCATCTTGTGGAGGTCCCCCGATATTGCGATATGATGATGACGTCAGCAGGATATGATGATGATGTCATCAGGATGTTCATCGGCCAGACTTTTGGTATAGGCTCAGCAGGAGGATGTTCCTCCGATGGATCAGGTTGTGCCGATGAAGGCAATTATCATGCAGGCTATATTGCGATATGATGATGACGTCAGGGTGATATTTCAAGCGACAGGATATCATGCTGCTGGAGGATGATGATGATGAAGTCTTATACTACTGTCGTCAGGAGCAAAAGCACCGACATGATATATGCTCATGACCTAGTATATAAAGTGTTAAAGAAGTCGCCGCGGGGTGCATGTGGGATAATTGATATCCTGCATATTCGAAATATCATGATGATGAATCTCGGCAGGAAATGGTTGCGATCGACTGTTTGATGTTCTTCCCAAGGCCGCGGGTTGGTGCACCATTAATGGCGAAGGTTGCAGAGGTATGGGCGGATCTGGTACCCGATTGAAGGTGTACATCAGCGGACAGTGGCGCAGGGCTCGAGATATCTTCCTGTCTCCTCCCCTACATGCTGCATTCATGTTTGGGCGCCAATCTGGTAATGTGTTTGAGCGCCATTTTTATGATACTGTGTATCTGGCGGGATTTTTGGTCAACCTGATAGTTAATGCTGAATACACCTTCCTGCTATATAATGCAGACGGTGTTATTCATTCAAGGTTGTAGAAAGTTGAAGATTTTTAGCTCTGTAATTCATAACAAGCTGATCTGGTTGCTCTGTACAGCTTAACCTGTGAGTTTATGTATCTCTTGTTGTATGTTTTTGGCATGAACCCACTGATTTCATGATTGATCTTATATGAGAAATGCTATCTTAGCATGTGTTGTGTTAATTCTGTCTCCAGTATTGCATGTATTCTTCTTCTGAATCTGGATGTTTGGTAATGTTTAGATTCTAGAGCATAGAATTCCTATGTTGAATGTCTAATCTTTTAACTTCTGCTCAAGGGGTAGATTAAACTATTTTCAGGTTGAACATTGGGAAGGGTATACTGCAGTAGGGATGCCATAAGTAGAGATAACTTAACACTCTGTATTGGGAGATATCTGTAAGGCAGGTATCACATATATCCCCTTGAAATCCAATTTTAGCTGTTCATGCTGATCATTCACAGGTGTATGTCTACTAACTCCAGGCCCTGGATAGGCACCAATCATCCTTTGTTTTTGTGTTATAACCATGTCCAGCTTTGCATCCAAACTTAAAATCCAAATCAAAATCTAAAACAAACATTAGGACATTAGAATTAGTTTAGGATCCTCAGTCCTCTGTCTACAACTGCTAATAGGCCCAAAGCTAGCCCCTTTGCTCTTATCTTTCAGTTTTGGTCTACTTACAAGAGGACTATCTGCTTTCTGTCAGCATCCCAGCCTTGTATGCATATCCTCATGGATGTTGAGTAGGGAATACCCCCCTAGGTCTTGCAGAGCCTGAAGAAGAAGAGGAGATAAAATATAGAGTCTATCTCATGTTGGCCCCCTGGCCCAGAGATCCTGTTGATCACTGATGGCTACCTTGTAGGGAAATCTGGGAATAAGCATCCAGTCTGGGAAAAAGTCAACAAAACCAATGAATTTATGCACAAAACATAAGGCATGAGACTCATAAACTCACAAAATCCACTGCACAGAGCAACCAAAACCAGATGTATTTCATTACAGAGCCAAAATGTCCAGTTTTCAACAACCTTGAAATGGGTCCACAGTCTGCTTAAATAGCAAGAGAATGGACCCAATGAATTAATTACATCAGAAGCCAAAAATCTTGCCAGATACATAGTATCAGAAAAATGGCGCTCAAAAATCATAAATGCAACAGGGGACAAATCATGGAGAAGCCAGAGAAGGATGAGGAGCAAGTGAGAATCGAGATCTGCACCGCCGCCCAGGTACATGCATCATAAAAATGGTGGTTGATCTGTCCATCATCGACCCATACCTTTGTGCAATTGCCATTAATGCTTCAACTACTCACGCCTTCGAAAATGCAGTCGTAGCAAGCCACAGAGTTTTCCTGCCAAAAACGGTCACAGATATAAAGAAAAAAACTTGTCACTGCAAGCTTTAAACATGGCCATCAATCCAAACTCATCGTCGTTATCAACGGCCCCAAAAGTGTCAAAAAGTCACCACCAACCAGATCATGCCACATAGGCACCTTAAGTTTCTATCGTTGGGTCCTTTTCCTCCTTGTTTCCTTTATCTATTCCCACCGAGAGTCTATTGTCAGAACCTTACGCGGAAGCCACCACGTGGCAAGATCCGCGGCACCCTTGAAACCCATAGAAGCTCCCTCAGAAGCTAGGCGGAGGCAAACACATGGCAAGCTCCATGCCCTCTTAAGACACAAAAGAGTCTCTTTTGAAACACTACTGAAACTCTCACGGAGATTGACACTTGGCGGGCTCCGTATTAACCTTAAAACATATAGAAACTTAAGAGAAATAGTTAGAAGTCCCGGGACCCCCCGCCACGTGTCACAATCTGCCACACTTAATATTTATGTCGGGGCCCACCTCCATGTTTCGCCACACCTTGAAACAAAAAGAAACCTTCGCGGAAGCTGACACTTGTCAGCCTTCGCAACAACTACAAGGGACACGTGGCGTTGTCCGCAACATCTTAGAAACTTTTAGAAACTTTCAAGAAACTCCCACGGAAGCCGCCACATGGCGCCTTCCGCGGACCTATATCTTAAAACTGGGTCCCACCATGTCTGTGCCAAACATGAAACAAAAAGGAAACACTTAAAGGGTCTGTGAAGCCTTTGGCGGAGACTATGAAACTTTTAGAAACACTGGCGGAAGCTATGAAACTTTAGGGTCTCTCGGAAGCCTCCACGTGGCAGGTTCCGTGGCACTTCATGAAACTTAAAAGAAACTTCATTGAAACTCCTTAGAAACTCTGTCAGAAACTAACACGTGGCGCCACCTACAGCGAGTAACTTAGAAACAAAAGAGAAACAACCTCTGCAACGTGGCACCATCTGCGTTGAAGCTACATTCAAAAATAAAAGCACGGCAATAAACTAGGGCTCGACACTTGGCAGACCTGCAGCATTGGCAATATGAGACCCTCTCGGCTACTGATAGAAACATTTAGAAACTGAAAACAGTGACCCGATATGCATTCAGAAATGCATCTGACCCATTTTTTATCAATTTTGAGGGACCGAGGGGAGATTTCACAAGTTTGCCAACACACATTTCACCTTTGCATACACAGAATTTAACAATTTTCTCAAATGCAACAAGAAAAACAATTAAAGAGTGCATGCGGGCCGGGGAACAATTTAAACCAAGCACTAAGGGTCAGAAGGAAAGCACATAGGAACCTACAAATTGGAAGTCAAAACCCTAACCCTAGGTGAACACCACTAGAACTCTCAATCAAAAACCAAAAATAGGAGTAAACTGGGCAAAACTGAAAGAAATCATGTATGCCAAAACATGACAAGGTCACCCCTTTTGAGAAGTGGGTCACCCCTTTTTCCAAGGTAGGTTGCCTAAGAAACCCTGCAACTTAAGCTAGGTCACCCAGGTGACCCTATGGTCTCTTGGGGGACCCTCCTATTGAGGATTTGAAAAGGGTTGTTTGGCAATTGTGAGGTCCTAAAACTCAGTTCGAAGGATAGAAAATATAGTCAAAGGGGAAAAACATTATGAGGCACATCATCAAGTATGAGATTGCTAAGAGGAGCATAATTCATGCTTTCACGGGCCATAACTTATACCTCTATATCATCATCAGACTACCATGTAGGCTTGTATGTTTTTTTGTACTTACATATTTGCCCCATCGGGTATGGTAGTCTACACATGATAGGTAGGTACCATTCTTGAAGCATGGCCCTTACCTTTGTTGTTGCCTTGCATCTATACTCATAAATAAACAAGATGGATCAAGTGTAAGATCAATACATGATGAGCTCAAAGTAAGTACAAAAGGAAGATGAGAGAATGTACTGGTCATTGATGTGTGAGTTTGATATTTACCTATGTCACTTTGACTTTTTGTGATAACCTGCCATGATGATAAAAGACACACAAAATGAGGACAAAATCTACACTCTAACAAATAAACTAAATAAACCATATATCATTACCATGTTCTAAGCTAGAGAAGAGAGAGGAGAAGAAAGAAGGAAAGTGAAATAAATTGAGTAAATTGAGTCATTATCCTACCCTAGCAGGAATCCTACCATACTATAGACATGTTTGCCAGCCTCTTTGTTGAACTGTGCTAGTTCCATCTAAGATCATTTAAGTAACCTACTAGTCAGATTAATATCTAGGTTGTGTAAAAATGTAGCACAATCGCTAACCTGATCCTAGTATATTGTTGTAGGGTATCTGTAGAGGCATTAAAGGTTCTAGGGGGGATCCCTAGCATTTTTCTTATATTTTGTGTAGATATTACATAGGAAAAACTAGTATTCTCTCTCCCTATTATTCTAGTTGAATATTCATATTTTTTAGCATATGCAACAACAATTTCATAACAGAGGTAAACAATAGGAACTAGGTGTCTATGGAGAGAAGAGGTTCAAATTCTATCAAAAAATTTACCAATGGCTTGCATACTTATTGTTGGCTTTTCTTCTGAATCAGCATTAGGGTTTGCCAGTTCTAATGCACAGGTAGATTCAGCCAACTGAATATAGGAGGTTGCGTGAGCTCCTCCCCTTCACTTCTGGTTCTGCCGAACCAAGGGGGGTGTCCCTATTTGATAAAAGTATGACCTTGACTATCTCAATGACAGAAAGATATAACTTGACAGCAATAGGCAGAATACTCTCACATAAGGACCAAGATTTGTATAACAAATCACAAGGTTGGCAACATTCTTGGACATATATGTCTGGTTGGGTATGAGAGTACGTAGGGATCCTAATCCTACTCCTACAACTAACAGGTGGAAGGATGAAATGGTTTGATTTGATGTTTGGATGCAAACCTGGACCTGGTGTATAATCTCAACACAGAGCTAGATTGGTGCCTATCTAGGGCTTGGAGTCAGTAGACATACACCTGTGAATGATTAGCATGAACAACTAAAACTGGATTTCAGGGGGATACATATGATACCTGCCTTACAGATATCTCCCAATACAGAGTGTTAAGCTATCTATACTTATGGCATCCCTATTGCAGTATACCCTTCCCAATATTCAATCTGAAAATAGTTTAATCTACCCCTTGAGCAGAAGTTAAAAGATTAAACATTCAACACAGGAATTCTATGTTCTAGAATCTCAGACATTCCTTGAATACCTGGACTCAGAAGAAAGATACATGCAAGACTGGAGACAGAATTAGCACAACACATGCAAACATAGCATTATTCATATAAGATTGACCGTGAAATCAGTGGATTCATGCAAAAACGTACAACAGGAGATACATAAACTCACAAGTTTTGCTACACAGAGCAACCAAAACCAGTTGTATCTTATTACAGAGCCAAAATGTCTAGTTTTCAACAACCAGAACAATGGTAACACAGCCTGCTTATATCAGCCAGAAAGTGTACCACAACAATTAATTACAAGGCTTTTACAAAAATCTGCCAGATACAGATCCTTCAAAGGAATGGCGCTCAAAATTTATTATTGCAGAGACAGAAAGAAGACAATGGTAGCCTCGAGCCCTGTGCCACCATCTGGAAGTCCTCACTCAAAAATCAGGTACATGACTGTTCAACAACTCACCCATGCCCTTGCTACAGTCGCCATTGATGGCTCAACCACCCGCGACCGCTTGAAAACCGTCGCAGCACTTCAAAAAAGAAATTCCTGCCAAAGCGCGTTCTATCGCAGTTTTAAATTATACAGGGAGATTAGTCCCACATTGGTGCCGCGGAGACAACTTTAGCATTTTAAAAACACGGCCGCATGTATAACAAATGTCAAGCGCTTTTTCCGCGCTCGATGCATAAGCCTTTGTCCAAAGCCTATCGCCAAGACCCGAGCCATCGGCACACTCCCAAATCCTCCTGCCGACATCAATAGTCTCTCTGATGCCTATCGCAATTCCCTGTTGGCCAGACTACTACCATCGGACTAGCCAAAAGCTTCCCTGGCCGATAGACCAACTCTCCCCGATGACCAAGCAAAACACACTTGTCGCCAAGATATAGACCATCGGCCAAGCATTCCACAGCTCACCCGATCTACCAAGTCTCTCCGATGGCCATCAAAACACACCCTCGTCGGCCAGAGACAGACCATCGGCACAACAAAAATCACGCTTGCCGACAACACAACTCACGCCGATAGTCACCTTGGCCTCCTCCTTCCGTTGGTGTGACATACACCATCGGGCAAGTCAAAAACTCTTCGGCCAATCGCACAAAGTCACACCGATGCTCATTCCAAATCCCTCCATCGGCGATATCAACACTATCGGCCAAACCCAAAGCTCCCCAGCCGATGGACCAAACTCTCACCGATGAAGTCTCCACATTCCTCACCTGTCGCTATGACCAAAGCCATCGACGAACAACAAAATGCCTACACCGATCTTCAATGTTATGCCGATGAACATCCATCGACCAAACACAAATGAAGCCTGCCGACGATGAATATCACACCGATGGCATTTCCATCGGCCAAACCAAACACATTGAAGGGAACAAAAAATAGCTCGCTGATAATGCCGATCACTCCGATGAACCAAAAACATAAAGCTCCGAACCTTTGAACCATGAACCGGTTCAAACGGATGGTTCAACCGAGAAGTTCAACGCCGAAAGGAGCACTTCAAAAAGAACATTTGCCGAACACAAACACAAAGCCTTAAACCGTTGAACCATGAACCAAAAGGGTTCAACGCGGTGGTTCAAAACGATGGTTCAATCATAATCTGAGCACTCAAAAAGAAGTTTCGCCGATAGAGAAAGTCATAGCGATGAACAAGGAAACTTAAGGCCCAAAAAGAAAAAACCCTCCAACATCTGCGCTCAGATCCAGACCAAAATTAGTGCCAACACTGGCTCTGTCTGGGGACGTGCAGGTGCAAAACTGCAGCGAGGACCCCAGAATATCTGGTTTCACAGATTGGGCCATATCTATTGGGCAACAGAGTCAATCATTGCACCAACCTGCACAAAAACTATATTTTTAGTCATCACTTGGGTGGCCCCGGGTAGCCAAAAAGGAAGAACCAAAAAATTTTCCTGCCAAATGCCTGATTCCAAACTGAAAGATCCCAATCCCAACTGAAAAAATTGGCATAGTTTGTCCATAAGGTCATTTGCTCAGTTAGATATTCCAACACCTTTGACAGCTTGCCACTTGTAGTACTGCCTCTGTCACTCTGCATTTCAAAATCAAACATGCAACCATACATGCTAAAAAATCCTTCAGCATTAAGCAACATATGCATGTTATACTCTTCAGATGGTACATCATACTGCTCTTGGCAGTCTTCATCATTTATCTGGCTACTGCACACCATCAGGCACTCATCCAGCTGATCCAAAAACTCAAAATACTCAGAAAAAATGAGACCCCCAATATCTACTGATATTGAAAACAAATCCTGATCCACACACCCAATGTTGCACATATCTAAACCAGGTGATGATGAACATCCATTATTTACAGTTTGCAAATCCATAGTATCTTCACAGGAACTGAAGATACCTGATTCATATGCCACCCACCTACAAACTGATGTAACACCAAGGTCAACAGTCTCCTTATATTCATCATCATCCTCAAAAAAAGGATTAATCCTACACCACTGAAAGTCAAGATTCACAGCATCAAAGGCATCTGTAGACTCATCATAAAGGGGATTAACACTCACCGCAAAGGCCTCTGCTTCTTCATGATACTCCAATTCTTCTTTAGTACTATCAGATCCAGAGTCATAAGAAGAACAAATCTGATCCATGAATTGATCATGGATATCATTTCTATCAACTGATTGCCCCATATACAAGATTTCTGCTGTTTCAATGCATTATGAAGTTGAGCTATCTGCATCATTCTCCATCCCTCTAATACTTCCTGATGAAACTGATACTGACTGTTGATCCACATGATCACAACCTTGCACAACTGGATCATTTAAACATGATGGCTCTTTGATAAGGGCTGGTATGTAAATATTACTTGAAAAACCATTGTTTTCAACTTCATTTGTTGGGCAAAACAAGACATCCTCCCTTATAACAGAAACATCATCAACTTGAAATGATGCAAAAACTGGGACAACAGGGGTGTGAATACTTTGACATTCATTGTCAACTCCTGAATTAAATCTTTCATTAACATCAGAGGCTGCAGGACAACAAAATTTTTTAGAAAAATAGCCCTTTTGTATTCCATACCTCCAATTGTTTTCAATATCTATTGCAAACTGATGTGCCTGATGCAATGTGGTGGGCTCCTTGTCTCTTAATCTGTAACTCATTTTCTTATCAAAAGCTCCCAAATAGACAACTAAGCACAGTGCATCATTAGGTCTCATGCATTCTGGAATTCTATTCAATGCCCTCATAAATCTGAGGTTAAAGGCTGGGATCAACTCACCTTCTTCAATATGGATGTACATAAAATTACTAATAACTGCATATTCAGAGATTCTTTCAACATATTGTACTAGAAATGTAGATTTAAAACCATGCCAAGAGCTGACAGAGTGAGCTGGAAGGTAGGAAAACCAGTCCCTTGCATCTTCATCTAGAGATTGAACAAATAATCTCATAACCACATCCTCATGGTCAATCTCAAAGTCATCTATCACATTCATAAACTGCTGCAAGCGTCTCTCAGCTGATTCATCCTTTATACCATTAAATTTAGGCAAAAAAATTCTAATTTTAGGTGGAAGAGCATTTGGATAACCACAAATGCCATTGAAATTTATGGGCTTATATCTGTCTATGTTGAAACTTCTTTTATTACATTGTTGGGACCGACTACTATACATTTTTGCACTTGACACTTCACAAGGGTGCATAGGCTGATAATACATCCTTTATGTTTTTGCAACCCTCTTCTCTACTCAGATTTTCTACAAACAATGACTTTAGGCACTCAAAATTTGGACTGTTTTTTCAAACTTTCCTAAAGTCCTTTAAATGAGTCTTTTTAGCAACATTGCATGCCCTTTGAAATACATAATAAGTTCTAATAAAAGCATGCAAGCTCTGCTTTCACCAATGTTTCCCTTTTAACCAGTGCTATCTCACCAAATAGGGAGTCTGTCAAACAATATGAAATACCTGGATATGTTGCAGGAGCTACAAATTCTTTTCTAACTAATTTTGTTCTTTTATCAGGTTCTTTGATGCAGAGTCGCCACCTCCTTGAAGGGGAATGAGCTTCAAACAAGCTGAAGCTGTAAATTGATTTCTTTCTTTCTGGGTCATCCACCAGCAGAGTCACATATACAACCTTTTTCTCTGCTGCAACAAACACATCCAGGCCTAATTCTTCAATCTCGTAGACTCAAACTTTCATGGATATGACATTGATCTCCCCAACAGAGTCGCCAATTTCTGTTAGTTTTTCTTCTGAATCAGCATTAGGGTTTGCCAGTTCTAATGCACAGGCAGATTCAGCCAACTGAATACAGGAGGTTGCGTGAGCTCCTCCCCTTCACTTATGGTTCTGCCGCACCAAGGGGGGTGTCCCTATTTGATAAAAGTATGACCTTGACTAGCTCAATGACAGAAAGATATAACTTGACAGCAACAGGCAGAATACTCTCACGTAAGGACCAAGATTTGTATAACAAATCACAAGGTTGGCAACATTCTTGGACATATATGTCTGGTTGGGTATGAGAGTATGCAGGGATCCTAATCCTACTCCTACAACTAACAGGTGCAAGGATGAAATGGTTTGATTTGATGTTTGGATGCAAACCTGGACCTGGTGTATAATCTCAACACAGAGCTAGATTGGTGCCTATCCAGGGCTTGGAGTCAGTAGACATACACCTGTGAATGATCAGCATGAACAACTAAAACTAGATTTTAGGGGGATACATATGATACCTGCCTTACAGATATCTCCCAATACAGAGTGTTAAGCTATCTATACTTATGGCATCCCTATTGCAGTATACCCTTCCCAATATTCAATCTGAAAACAGTTTAATCTACCCCTTGAGCAGAAGATAAAAGATTAAACATTCAACACAGGAATTCTATGTTCTAGAATCTCAGACATTCCTTAAATACCTGGACTCAGAAGAAAGATACATGCAAGACTGAAGACAGAATTAGCACAACACATGCAAACATAGCATTATTCATATAAGATTGACCATGAAATCAGTGGATTCATGCAAAAACGTACAACAGGAGATACATAAACTCACAAGTTTTGCTGCACAGAGCAACCAAAACCAATTGTATCTTATTACAGAGCCAAAATGTCTAGTTTTCAACAACCAGAACAATGGTAACATAGCCTGCTTATATCAGCCAGAAAGTGTACCACAACAATTAATTACAAGGCTTTTACAAAAATCTACCAGATACAGATCCTTCAAAGGAATGGCGCTCAAAATTTATTGCTGTAGAGACAGAAATAAGACAATGGTAGCCTCGAGCCCTGTGCCACCATCTGGAAGTCCTCACTCAAAAATCGGGTACATGACTGTTCAACAACTCACCCATGCCCCTGCTACAGTCGCCATTGATGGCTCAACCACCCGCAGCCGCTTGAAAACCATCGCAGCACTTCAAAAAAGAAATTCCCGCCAAAGCGCGTTCTATCGTAGTTTTAAATTATACAGGGAGATTAGTCCCACATTGGTGCCGCAGAGACAACTTTAGCATTTTAAAAACACAGCCGCATGTATAACAAATGTCGAGCGCTTTTGCCGCGCTCGACGCATAAGCCTTTGTCCAAAGCCTATCGCCAAGACCCAAGCCATCGGCACACTCCCAAATCCTCCTGCCGACATCAATAGTCTCTCTAATGCCTATCGCAATTCCCTATCACCCAGACTACTACCATCGGACTAGCCAAAAGCTTCTCTGGCCGATAGACCAACTCTCCCTGATGACCAAGCAAAACACACTTGTCGCCAAGATATAGACCATCGGCCAAGCATTCCACAGCTCACCCAATCTACCAAGTCTCTCCGATGGCCATCAAAACACACCCTCGTTGACCAAAGACAGACCATCGGCACAACAAAAATCACGCTTGCCGACAATACAACTCACGCTGATAGTCACCTTGGCCTCCTCCTTCCGTTGGTGTGACATACACCATCGGGCAAGTCAAAAACTCTTCGGCCAATCGCACAAAGTCACACTGATGCTCGTTCCAAATCCCTCCATCGGCGATATCAACACTATCGGCCAAACCCAAAGCTCCCCAGCCGATGGACCAAACTCTCACCGATGAAGTCTCCACATTCCTCGCCTGTCGGTATGACCAAAGCCATCGGCGAACAACAAAATGCCTACATCGATCTTCAATGTTATGCCGATGAACATCCATCGGCCAAACACAAATGAAGCCTGCCGACGATGAATATCACACCGATGGCATTTCCATCGGCCAAACCAAACACATCAGAGGGAACAAAAAATAGCTCGCCGATAATGCCGATCACTCCGATGAACCAAAAACATAAAGCTCCGAACCTTTGAACCATGAACCGGTTCAAACGGATGGTTCAACCGAGAAGTTCAACGCCGAAAGGAGCACTTCAAAAAGAACATTTGCCGAACACAAACACAAAGCCTTGAACCGTTGAACCATGAACCAAAAGGGTTCAATGCGGTGGTTCAAAACGATGGTTCAATCATAATCTGAGCACTCAAAAAGAAGTTTCGCCGATAGAGAAAGTCACAGCGATGAACAAGGAAACTTAGGGCCCAAAAAGAAAAAACCCTCCAACATCTGTGCTTAGATCTAGACCAAAATTAGTGCCAACACTTATCTTAGTAAATTTTATGTTTCTTCTATGGAATGTTACTTCCTTTAACCAACTAGGGTTAAATCCAGAGAGGGTAGTGTCACAAACTAGGTTTACATCATCTTGTACCATATCACTTATTGCATGCGAAAAAGAAACAAGGGAAGAAGGTTTTGTTACTGGGTGAGTAGGATGCATTGTTGTAAATAAGGAATATGGTAGGTTTAGCTCATCAATGTCCATCCTTCCCTTGGTTGAGGGTGATTCTATCAAGCTAGGCCCTTTATAGTTCTACTTGATGCTCCTTGGAATCTTTCCACCATTCTACCATGCTTGTTTTCTTTGGGTGCTCTAGTTTTGCCCCTTCTACCTATGATTTTCTTGGGATCAAAGTTGAAGGTCCATTTTCACTTCTCTCCAATTTGTGTGTCTTTAATGCTTGACTTGTGAATGCTTTCCATTTAATGATTGCATTTGCCCATGCATTTTTTAGGTTTTTATATGCTTGCAGATGCTTTTATTGGGAAACTATAGAATTTAATTCACAGTGGCTTCAAAGATTATGTTGTCCATCCTTGTCAGCAGTAGTTGAGGACATGATTTGCAGATTAAATGTCTACAATAAATAACTACATCTACTAGGACTTGCATGTGTGATCAGAAGGTGGTAGTTTACCATGCAACATGTTCACTTCTATACGTGGTGTTCACATTATGCGATGAGTCTTGTCACTCAAAATTTGGGTGAATCGTGAAGATCATCTATCCTTTCACAATCTTTTCTTTCCTTATGTCTCAATTAATTCAAACAAAAAAACTCTTTTTTCTCCCCTCTTTTTGTTTAAATTAAAGATTATAAATTACATTGTATACATGCAACAACACTAATACCTCATTTACTTGGCTTAAGATGTATTCTATTCACTAGAATTAGTAGAACAATCCCATCCATTGTCACTAGCTAAAATGAATTTGCTTCTTGCATGATGTTATGAGATAGGGGCCACACAATATTGAGTCATGTTTAACATGGCATCCTAGTTTTGCCCTATCTTCATTCAATTTTAACACATGATCACCTGTCTTGAAATTTTGTATTGATGTTCTATTGTCAAACCATCTTTTCACCTTTTCCAAGTATCTCCCCATCTGGTCATATGCAATTCTTCTTTGTTATTCTAGTTTAAATAGTTTAGCTAGCCTATTGGTCATGGGGCCATTTTCATCAACTTTGATCTACTGCATAATCTCGAGGGCTAGGATTTCAATAGCACTAATAATTCTTTCTTCTCTTCCATACACAAGGCCATATGAAGAAATCCAATCTTCAGTGTAATTCTATCCACCCATGGTGCCTTCTTTAAGTACTTTGATGATATTTATTGTATTGTGTTATGATTTGCCACATTTTGATGTAGTGGTGAACTTATGTATGTAAACTCTTATGATTTATATATAGTTTTGATCCATGATGTATTGTGTTTATGTTAGATACCATTTGTGATCTACTTGTGAAGTAAATGCAAAAAAGATCTAGATTTGTTTTTATGCATGTATGTCCAATTAAATGCAAAAAGTGATTTGTGTAAAAAACTATGTGTAATTGTTTAACAAATACCACAATGACTTAAATGATACATGTTCTAATGAAGCACACATATGTTTAATTAGATATTAGACAAAATGTATACACATGATGAAATAGTTTAGTTGTGATCCAATGAAACAACGTTGTAACATTGTTAAATTAGATTCGACAATGATTATTGAACATGGTGCACATTTATCATTTTATATGCTAGCAACCAAGTAATTCTCTAAACTAAGAAAACTACTTTAAAGAATCAAGACAAACTACATATTTTGTCGAGACTGAAGCAAATAATGAAATAGGAATTCTAAATTTACTATCTACCAATCATTCACTTTATAAAGAAAGTGATAACATACAAATAAAAAACAAAAATTAAGCATAATATATACATAAATGCATAGTGTTAATAGGTTCTTTAAGGGGTGTACCATGCATATCAGATAGTTTATATGCACCCGATCTGAAGACTTCAGTGATGATGTAAGGTCCTAGCCAATTCAGGCTAAACTTCCCTTTTTCACCAGGAGGTGCATTGACATTGCACTAATTTTCATAGAGTACAAGATCTTCAACTTCGAACGAACGATGAATGACACATTCATTGTACGAGTGTTGAATGGATTTTTTATGAACTTGAAAATGTTCAAGAGTGTTTATACGTTGTTCGTCGAGCATCTCAAGTTGTTGATATTGTAGTTCTCTTTCAGTATTCTCACCGAGAATGCCCTTGAGAGAAATTCGTAATGAAGGAATTTCTAACTCCAAAGGCATGATCGCATCTGCACCATACACAAGGTTGTATGGGGTAGTACCTATAGCTATATGAACACTTGTTTGGTAAGCCCATAATACATATGATAGTTGAGTATGCCAATCCTTTTGATGTTTGTTAAATTTTTTTTGAAGAATTTGTCCGATTATTTTATTAGAAGCTTATGCCTATCCATTTGATCGAGGATAATATAGCATAGAGAAGCGGTGTTGAATATAATATTTTTCAAGGAATTTCTTCACATATTTGTTATTAAATGAAGCACCATTGTTAGCAACGAAAGTGGAAGGAATATCAAATCAAGAGATTATATTATCTTGAATGAAATGACATATTACTTCAGCAGTCGTGGATTGGAGAGGAACTGCTTTGACCCACTTCGTAAAGTAATCGGTAGCTGTGATTATGAAAGTGTGTCCTTGAGAAGGAGATTTTTTTTCCAATAAGATCTAAGCCCCACACGGAAAATGGCCAAGGTGAAACCTGAGCACGAAGTTCCTGGGAAGGAGCTCGAATGAGATTGTTATGTTGTTGACATTGCGAGCACTTTTTGACAAAGGCAAAGGAATCTCGTTCCATGCCTTGCCAATAGTAACATATATGAAGTAATTTTTAAACAAAAGATCTCCCACCAAAATGTCCTCTACAGGCACCTGAATGTGCCTCCTCCAAGGTAATCGGGATCTCTGAATTATTAAGGCAACAAATGAGGAGACCTTCATAACTTCATCGATATAGAATATTTGATAAGATGATATAACGTGCCACAAGTTTACGTATGCGAATTCAGGCACTTCTGGATGCTAGATCAAGAAAGGTACCATCGTGCAAATATTGGAATATGTGGGAGTACCATTCTCTTCAATCTATATTATCACAAAAGGCAACATCAGATATTTTAGATATTGAAGTTTTTTGAGATTCTAGATGATAAATTAATAGTGCCCTAAAGAATTGTCAAGGGACAGAAGGGAAGCGACGCTTGCCATCGCATCTACATGTCGATTGTCTTTTCATGGAATTGTGTTGATTGTGAAAGATGAGAAATTCTTGAATAAAGATAAGGCCGAGTCTCAATACTGAGATAACTTATCTTGCTTTGCCTGATAAGATCTAGTGACTTGTCTTATGATCAATTGAGAATCACCAAACAGAGAAATGTGTTTAATGTTAAGAGACAAAGAGGCACGCAAGCCAATAATAAGGGCGTCATACTCTACAATGTTGTTGGTACATAGAAAGTTGAGATGGTAGGATAGAGGAATCGACTTACCTAAAGGAGGTACTATTATAACACAAACATCGGAGCCAGTTCGACATCTAGAACCATCAAAGAATAGCTTCCACTTATCATCAACATCCAGTGAAAGGATTTGATCATCAGGGAAAGATTCTTGATTCGAAATAGCAAATGGTGAAGGAGCTTCTGCTAAGTGGTCAGTCAACGCTTGACCCTTAATTGCCTTTTAAGAGACAAACTTAAGGTCAAATTTTGTTAACAACATAACCCACTTTACTAAGCATCCAGGTGAATTAGCAAATAGATGCTCTAAAGGATCAAATTTTACAATTACATTAATTTTAGCATTTAAAAGATAATGTCTCAATTTTTGTGTTACAAAAATGAGAGCTAGGCATTGCCTTTCTATCGCAATGTATCGCATTTCATAATTGAGCAAAGCTTGGCTGATATAATACACATCATGTTCTTTTCCATCATCATCATGTTGTGCTAACAAAGCTGCAAGAGCATTAGGAGATGTCAATGTGTAGAGAATAAATGGTCGTCTAGAGACAGCAGGTTGTAATATAGGAGGATTGGCTAGATAACTTTTGAGATCATCAAAACCTTTCTAACAATCGCTATCCAATTTAAAGTTAGATTCTTTCTTGAGTAGTTGTGTAAAAGGGTGAGTCTGATCCATGAGTTGTGAAACAAATCGGCGAATAGCTTGAATCTTCCCTTGTAAACTACGAAGTTGTGAAACATTTTTAGGAGGTGGCATGTTAACAATGGCATCAATCTTTTTCGTATCCACGTCAATACCACAATGCAAAACAATGAATCCCAATAGCTTATTGCTATCAACACCAAAGATGTATTTACAAGGATTCAAGCGCATGTTGTATTTACATATATGTTCAAAGCTTTGACAGAGAATTTTGACGTGATCTTGGCACAAAACAAATTTGGCCAAAATATCATCGACATAATCCTCTAAGATGTTATGCATGAAATCATGAAAGATAAGTGTCATAGCATGTTGATAAGTTGCACTAGCATTCTTTAATCCAAATGGCATGACACCCCAACAAAATTTTCCCTGAGGAGTTATAAAAGTTGTTTTATATTGATATTGAGGATTGATGAATATTTGATTATAACCAGAGAAACCATCCATAAAGGAGGGTAATGCATGGCCAATAGTAGAATCAACAATCATATCTATATTAGAAAGAGGAAAGTCATCCTTCAAAGATGCTTTATTCAAATCTTTAAAATCATTACACATTTGAATACGATTGTCAGATTTAGTGACAACCACAATATTCAAGATCCAAGGCAAGTAGTCAATAGGGCGGATAAAGCCTGCTTAAAGAAGCTTCTTTATATTAGCTTTGACCAACAATGCAACCTTAGGATTCATCTTGCGTATCTTTTGTTTTACCAGTTTAGCATCAGGATGAATAACAATATTATGTGTTACCACCTTAGGCTCAATGTCGGGCATATCAGAGTATGTCCAAGAAAAGAGATTGAGATATTCATGTAAGAGAGATGTGAGTTCTTGTTTTTCTTCAGTATTTAGACAGTTTCCAATAGGGATGACTTTTTAGGGTCATCCTTATCCATCAAAACATTGACAATTTTCCCATTAAGGAGAGTATCGTGGTCTTGAATATAAGGGGGATGAAGGGATTCCATAGGTGACTCATGAGATGCCAAGGTACCATTAGATAAGAAAGTGTATTTCCCAAAGTATACTTCCACATTTAAACAATAAGGAAGGCCATGATCATGATGGTAATGAGACAAGTGATCATAAGCTCCTAAGAATTCAACTAAAGCTTCATCCATTGAAAATGTAACCAAAGGAATATCTTTAAAATCACAAACTGTATCAATCAGCTCCAGATATACCCATTTAAGTGTAGATGAATAGTTTGTGTTTACATTTAGATTAGGACAGCGAGCGGCTTTTGTGGACTATAAAGGACGATACCCAAGTCCAAACGAAGAGTAATGCAGATTATCCTCTAAAGGGACTTTAATACCTTGCTCCTTTATACCACAACCATTATCATTGTATCCACATTGAGAGAGGATTTGAAAATCTCGACCATAAATAGATGCCATTTCCGAAGAGGAAGGAGGCAACCCATAGGTCTCATATTTAGTAGTATAAGAATAAGTGTTGTCATCATTACTTTTTAAAGGAGTTTTAGGTGTCGTAGGAGTAGAAATTGAAGCAACCTTAGAACTTTTCAGCTTTGACGGTGAGACTTTATACTCCCCTACAAAAGTAGGTGTAAAGTCTAACGAACCCCAATCATTGCCAAAGGAATTCAGAGGTGAATCAAATTATTCTACAATAACATCTGCAGGAGAGGGAGAAGAATTGACTTTAGAAAGAGGAGAAGTGAGAGTAAAGGGCTTAAAATATTGTCTATTTTTAGTCTCAGTTTGTAAACAACTTTTCAGAGTCGGATCAAATTCAATTGTTTGGAGCTAATTGTTATAAACAAACTTAATTAATCGATGAAGGGTAGACAGGACTGCCCCCATGGCATGTATCCAAGGTCTACCAAGAAGAATATTATATGAAAGATAATTAGGCATGACATGGATAAGGGTAGGCAATGTCACAGGGCCAACCTTAATAGGTAAGGTAATAGTACCTAATGATTGTCTACCAACATTATCAAAGCCACAAATGTTGAGTTTATTTGGTTTAATGAGAGCTATCATCATTGATTTTATGTAACAAGTCTATGCCACAAACATTAAGACCTGATCCACCATCAATCATGGTACATCAAACTCTCGTTTTATTAATGATGAAAAATATCACAAGAGGCTCATATTGGTTTTGAACTTATATGAGAGGTAATTCATGTGGTTGAAAAATAATAATTGATTTTGTCACATGCATACAATCTAAAAGAGCTGCTACATCATTCAGCTAAACAACATGTAGAATAATCACATTTTGTAAAGCTTCTTGGAGCATTATGTGGTATGTAGGTAATATTTGTATCAACTCCCATAAAGAGATCTTTGCTGGAGTAGCACGGATCTTCTCAACAAGATCATAATCTCTACCATTATGAGTAGGAAGATGAGGTGTTTGAGGAAGAATAGGTTGAGAAGGTGGAAGAGAAGCAGGAACAAACTGTATTTGTTTCTTTTGTTTATTATTCTAGTGTTATATGCGTGAGCAACTTCATGGTGAATGGGTTGCTGCGACACATTTTGATTGAATCCAGACTATTTTTAGTGATATTTTTTACATAACTGAAGATATAACCAGGAGGTCTAGGTGTTTTCAGAGAACCTCCTATTGTGATAGATTGTGATTGAGGAGCATCATTATGAAGATGCAAAACAATTTTGGGTTTCTCAGGTTCTTTTGGCAAATTGGAAACATAAAATTGTATTACGATTCTTTGAAATAGAGATGGTTTAGGAGTCATAGAGGATGATTCCATAGAGATGAAGTCATCCAAGGCTTCATCTAACATATCAAAATCATCACTACTAAATGTCTCATCAGATGCATTAAAATCTTGAATAAATTAATCTGACATAGTTGCCTACCCTACTTTTTCAAACTTTATAGTGATAAAGTAAAGAAGAGGGAATGAAACGAAGTTTCTTTATGCACAATATAAAATATACCAAGCTATGAACAACAGTGCTTTAACTATATTATTCAATAACTAGATAAAACATACTCAAACTTTATCAATTTTCAAGCTAGAATTACCATAAAATGAGATTTTAGATAACCCTAATCAATATATATGAATTAATGCAATATGTATAACTAAATAATGTATATCAAATTCAATTATAATTAGATCTAAAGCATCAGATCAGAAATTTAATTTACGCTATAATGATCTAATCTCATGAATTTTAAACAATACCATAAACATAGGTTATTTTCAATCTAAATCAAATGCTTGTTTTTCAAATTTCAAATGACAAAATGCAAAGCATGCACTAAACATAAAAGATGATAAGGTACATCAAATGAAATCACTTTATTCAACCTAATAATACTACAAAGATCTAAAACCACACACTAATCTACAAACCCTAGGTTTAAGACCGGCTAGATTTTTATGAAATGCAAGGATTTTGTAACCCTAATGATGAATCAAAATGCAACACTTGTTATGTAAGAAAGGAAATGATGAATGAACTTAATCTAGATCAGATCTATGACAGAAAACAAACCTTTTTCAAATGACGAAGGATGCAAGAGTGCAAGAAGAGTTGGGTTCACCAAAATGTTATGATGAAAAGAGAGACCTAGCTCAACAAGTTAAACCGAGTCAAACTTTCTTCTACCTAACATTGAGACACAAATTGAGCTTGGATTCTACCCTTGAAGGAGATCCAAGCTATAGGGGTTCTGCCTATTTTTTGTATAGATGAGTGTCAAACCAAATTCAACCAATCTAATTAGGGCAAATGACAAAACCTTAATTGAGAAAGATTGAGCTACAAACGACTGTCAAAAATAGAAACAAAGAATCTAAATGAATAGCAGAGGTGAGTAAACAATTTAGAATAGGAACCTAGAGTCAAAATGCTACAGGTACCAAGGCACTTGGGTGCCCTAGGCCTTTTTTAGGGTTTGCACAAACTGAAGCTTTCACTAGATCTGTACCTGCAATACCAAGTTCTTCTCCTGGACTGATATCTCCTGAAACCTATTTAGTCAATCTACACACAAGAAAGAAGGGAAATTTGTTGTGGCTATATAGGATCTTGCCTTAATCAAGCCCCCGTTTCGGTATTTCTACCTCACGGATAGCCAAGATTAGAACCAAATGTTGTGTGTGCTCAAAAACCCTAAGTGTGAGCAGTAACATACAAGATCTAATCAAATAATATCAAAACGTACCCCTTTATGACTCAAGCAAATAGGAAGGAATGATACACAAAGATGCTTCACTCAAGGAAGGAAGACGATTCACCGAAGGTTTGTTGAATAAGAAGCCGATGCAACCATACCCTTGGAGGGTACTCAAGCCAATCTCAAGTTGGTGGTTCCAACCCTTCTCCCAATCATGCAAAGTGCTTCAACCTAGGAAAAAATGAGATAGACTCGAGATCTCATCTCCTAGCCTTCATACAAATCTTTCCAAGAGCAAAGATGAACTCCACTTGATCAAATAGAAACCTGCAATAATTCAATAACATAGAGAGCATAACAATAAAGAGTTTTCACATATAATCAATTTAGTTTCAAATGCAATACGTCACTTACTTTTATACAAGGTTATAGAAAAGAGTAATTTGAATTAAAGAGCTAACATCACGCACCAAAAAGAAAATTTGAGTTTAGGGTCAGTGTAACCAACATTAAAGCTAACTTGTAGACCTAAATTGCCTCCCTAAAACATAGGAGGGACCAAGGCACTCAAACGCCCTAGGCCCTTTGGGAAATTTAAGGCTCAAGCCCACATTTAAACCAAGGCTAACTCCAAATCTCAATTTATTTTCTGGGTTATGACGAAACTTTAATCGAAATCATGACATTTTCTATAAACGAGGCCAAAACATGACTTTAAGGTGGACCTAAAAATGAACTAGGCTTGGGATCACTAAAGGGAGGAGCTAAACATAGTGAAATTGTGCTTACACAACTAGTGTACACAATTTATAACGTAACAAAATGTTAGTTCAATGCCAACATTAATGTAGGAACACACACAAAACCACATAGTGACTAGCTCATATAAACATCACATGTTCACATATAGTGATTGGCTCAAGCATACATCACATGTACACAATGTGACTAACTCTCACATGTGTCACACATACATAGTATGATTAGCTCATGGGTACAACACATATACACAAAGTGAATAGCTCATGCATGTGTCACATATACACAATGTGAATGGCTCATGCATACCACATATATATAGTGTGATTAATTCATGCATGCATCACATACACATAGAGTGACTAGCTTGTGCATACAACACATATGCATAGTGTGAATAACTCATGCATGTGTCACATACACATAGAGTGACTAGCTTATGCATACAACACATATGCATAGGGTGAATAACTTGTGCATGCATGACATACACACAAAGTGACTAGCTCATGCATACAACACAAATACAGAATGTGATTAGTTCACACATACACAATATGAATAGATTGTGCAAGTATCACATATACATATATGTGACTAATTCACATATATTTCACATACCGACAATGTGAATAACTCATGCAGGCATCGCATATACATAATGTGACTAGCTCATATGCATACCATAGGTAAACATAGTGATCAACCAACAAAAAGGAATGGTTGAAACCTTATTACAAGCATCTTCTTGTTTACCTGGTTCACTAACCCATAAGCTCTCAAATATATAATTATAGCTAGAAAAAGGAATGTCGGTGCATCTCATGCTACATCGTGGGTCCCATCCTTTTTCCCAGTTTACTACCAATTGTGATGACAAGCAAACATTCCATACTACTTGCAATCATCACTGGCAAGGGCTCAAGTGTAACAACACACAACACCTAAGTTCCTTAATACAGATGCACACAATGATTAACTCACACATACATAGTGACCAACTAGTAATAGGAAGTGGATGCAACCTACTGCATGCATCTTCCCATTCACAACCAACTGTGATGAAAAGTAAGCATCACATACTACTTTTCATCACTAGCTAAGGGCACAAGTGTGACAACGCACAACACATTAGGCCATCAATACACAAGTACATAATGATTGACTCACACACATAGTGACCAACCGATAATAGGAAGTGGATGTGACCTACTACATGCATCTTCCCATCACCTGGTTCACTAATGCTTACCCTTTAAGTGCATCCTAACTAGAAAAAAGAATCTTGGTGCATCTCATGCTACGCCATGGGTCCCATCTTTTTTTTGGTTCACTACCAACTACGATGACAAGCAAGCATCCCATACTACTTGAGGTTATCATTAGCTAAGGTGTAAGTGTAAGAAAATATAACACATAAGGCCATTAATAAGATTTCCACAACCCATTGAACCTTTTGAGATGGTGATCCTGACATCTATTACCTCCATGCCACTAGTGAAAGTTAGTCCAACCTAGTTTGGGGTAGCTCTTAGCATCTATCACCTGCATGGTATTGGTGAAATTTGGATAAGCCCTATCACATCATGGGTAGCTCCTAGAATTTGTCACCTCTATGCTATTGATGACAAATGGATAAACCCTAAGATACAACAATTAGCTTATGGAATCCATCACCTGCACGGTACTAGAGAAAGTCAGCTAAACCACTCCTGTATCATAACATGGATAGCTCTTAGCATTCATCACCTCTATGCTACTGGTGACAACTGGCTAATCCTAAGATACAACCAATAGCACCTGACATCTGTCACCTACACCATACTGGTGACAACTGGCTATCCACACTTGTATTGGACTTGGTTTTGACACGTGGGGTCATCTTATAACTAGGTACACATAATCATAAATCAAGATATCACAAGGATTCACAAATACTAGTCAGTTTGACCTGGATACATGCCATGTAAAGTGATTCATAAACCTATACACATGATCTTATATGTCCAATAGTTTAAAATACCAGTCAACACAGAAGTAACCCATTGAACCCACGTGAGTAGGATTCTAGCTGGTTACATATGCATAAACATATACAATCTCATAAAGTAATCTCAAAGGCCATTCCATACATTCAAATTGTTACTTGGAAACACAATATGCACTATATAGAAGTCAAACCCTCAGTAGTAATATTAGACAATATTCTACTTTTGAGTACATAAAATTTGCACATTACAATTCATAAAGCTTAGCATACAATTTTCCACCAACCAAATATAAAGGTAAAACACTTTATTGTATTTGGTAATACTTACTGTTAGTTGCCCACATTTGACAAAGGTAATCATAAGGAATTTCATCCTCACTCAACATAGATCTAGGCACATATTTAAAGAAAGCATATCATCCACACATATTAAGAGTTGTTCACACCATTAGATCATATTAACTTAATTTAACATAATCATAGATATGGATTTTTGAAATGGGAGCGGAGACGAACGGGCGTGAAGACCCTGGTGCTGGAGGTGTGCAAAGAATCCCTGGATCCCTAGGTGCAGTGACAATAGAGGTTTGTACTAGCCCTACCTCTAAACATTTGTTTACTAAGAATCTTAAGTTAGGCTATCTAGTGGGGCTTCTGCCTCGAAAGTTAATGCCAAAGACAAATTTTCATTTGGGCTTTCCTCGGGTGGGTTGCCTACCTAGAAAGTACTTTTTACTAACCATTGGGTTCATAAAACTAATGATGGAGTGGACATTGTTCACATTGAGGAAGGTGTCCATCTCAAAAACAAAAACCTAACCCTGGATAGGGTGGTGGTCAAAATGGAGAATGTCCTTATTGGTAAGGTCTTTGGTAGAAGGCTGAACATCGAGATGGTAAGAAAATGGGTCTCAAGTAAATGGGCCATCAAGGGTAATATATCTATCTCTGCTCTACCTAAAGGTCTTTTCAACTTCTCTTTCTCTTTAGTCAAGGATTGCTCGGGTACTTTAATGCAAGGTCCATGGTTTTTTGGGAAACAAAGCTTGACCCTCTACAAGTGGTGTCTAGGTCTCAATCCAAAGGTAGCCCTGTTAGTCTCAGCCCCCACATGGGTGAGGCTCCGAGGACTAACCTTGTTGTTCTGGGATGATGAAATTTTTGCTGCTATATCTAAATCTTTTGGTCATTTCCTGGCAATGGACAACGTTACTAAGAACTGAAGTAGATTTGTCTTTGCTAGGTTATGTGTAAGTGTTGAAACTCATAAAGTTCTTCCCACATCCATCATGCTTGACTCCAAGTTTGAGGAACGGACCCAAGAGATTGCCTATGAGAATGCAACCCTTTTCTATCAAAATTGTGGCACTACAGGGCACCTGATTAATGCTTTCCAGAAGCCCTCTCAAGGACCAGTGCAAAAAGACAAAGGAAAGGTGGAAACCTAGGAGGTTTCAGAAGGAACAACACTAGACCAAAGATCTCAGGCTTAGAACCCAATGATCCCATAAGAGGTATCGAAGCCTCTACCTGTAAGCCCCACCTAGGATGAAAGCCCTTTGCCAAAAGATATTCTTCAGGCCATGGATAGCCATCAGAAGGTGGAATGCCTCACCATTGTTGGGCCAGAGGTGGAGGGAGTCAGTACCAGCACCTAGAGCAAGCTGAAGGTAGAGGAATGCTTTGCCTCTCCTCGATGTTACCCTAAATCAGGTAAGGAGGAGGGGACAACAAGTCAAGGGAAGGGGATAACTAGTCCTAAAACTCCCTCTTCACAATTAAGAGAGATTAGCACTCTTAACTCATAGAGAGGGATTAGGCAAACAACTGATGTTGGCAAAAATTCTAAACCAGGGAAGAAATCTCTAAGAGAAACTAGTTGAAGGGAGACAGCTAGAGATCTAGCCAATGGTAAATAGAAGACGTTGGAGTTGGTGAGCTCCAGAAGAAATAAGAAATGATAAGTATCTCTTGCAATGTAAGGGGCCTAAACAGTGCCCACAAGTAGCGCATGCTGAAAAACTTTATAAAAGATATGCGGTTGGATATAATCTTTCTCCAAGAAACTAAGATGAATGTAGATGAATTTGAAAAAACAAGTAAAAACATATGGCTTCTTGCGAGATGCAAAGTTGAAAAGGCATAGGACCTTTGGGGGGCCTTACCACCATGTGGAAGCCCTGAGTCTTAGAAGGTTCTCTCATCAGTAGCAAAAAAAACACTATAAATATGAGATTCAAAAGTACCAGCAACATTACAAATTGGGTCCTAACTAATTTGTATGCACCCAATAACCTTGTTCAAAGGAGGAGGTGCTGGGAAAATCTATTGTCCTCCAGGGGATCCTGGGATAAAAACAACTAGATGATATTTGGAGATTTCAATTCTCCTTTATATCCTTTTGATAATTGGGGGGGAGAGATGGATTTATCAGATAGCATTATAGATTTTGATAACTTCCTACACCAGGGAGGCATGGTGGATGTGGATCTGGAAGGATTCAATTACACTTGGTCCAACAAGAGAGAAGGTAACAAACTCATCCAAGTGAAATTGGACAGAATCATGGTTTCAATCAATTGGGATATAATAGAGAAATGTAAGCTCAATAACCTCTTGAGATTTGGATCAGATCACACTCCTCTCATCTTCAACTAGAATCTGGAATCTTAGAAAGTCACTTATCCCTTCATATTCGAGGCCATGTGGACCTGGACCTACAAAAGCTGATATCTGAGTGGTCAAACCAAAGAATTTATGGCTCAAACATGTACAGGGTTGTCCAAAAACTCAAGCTGGTCAAACAAAATCTCAAAAGTTGGAATAAAGACTCTTTTGGTAATATTTCCATTCAGAAACATGATATAAAGTCTCAATTGAAGAAAATATAGGGGAAATGGATGCTGGCATCATCACCAAAGATTCTAGTGCCCTTGAAAAGATCCTCCTGAGTAAGCTGCACAATATAGTGGAGAAAGAAGAAATCTACTGGAAACAAAGGTCCAAAATTCAATGGCTCAAAGAAGGGGATAAAAATACCAAATTATTCTACTAATTAGCTATGAAACACAAAAAAAGAAATAATATTTTAGAGCTTGTTCTTGAGAATGGGAACATAATAAAGGAGGAAAGCCAAATACAGGTTGAAGAAGTCAGTTACTTTGAGAAACTTCTGAATTCTGCCACTCCTCATATCCCATAAGGGAATAGGATGTTGGAACTCATACCTAACTCTCTGTCCCAAGAAGATAACAAGACCATGGAAAAGGAGGTTACCAAGGAAGAGGTGAAAGGAGTTGTTTTCTCCCTAGACACCTACAAAGCCCTGAGGCTAGATAGTTTCCCCTCGGTTTTCTTCCAAGCCTACTAGGAGATAATTGGGAAGGATATCACTGCTGCTGCCAAAGAATTCATTCGACCAGGGAAAGTGCTAAAGGAAATCAACAACACCTTTATCGTCCTTATTCCAAAGAGAATGTGAGCCAACAATATGTCTGAATTCTGACCCATCATCCTGTGTAATACTCTTTACAAAATTTTCTTGAAGATGTTGGTCCTGAGAATTCAACCTTTATTAAGTAAAGTCATCCACCCTAACTAGAAAGGATTTATCCCCAGAAGGTAATTCATGGACGCCATCATTACTGTTCACGAAAACATACACTCCATGGTTAAAAGCAATAAAAAGAGCATGATTCTGAAGCTAGACATATCTAAAGCTTATAAAGTGGTCTCCTGGTAGTTTCTTGATAAAGTGTTGAATCAGTTTGGTTTGCAAGAGAAAACTTTAAAAATGATGAGAAATTGTTATAGCAATCCCACTTTCTTTGTGCTAATGAATGGATCTCCTAAAAAGAACTTCAAATCTTTGAGAGGCCTTAGGCAAGGGGACCCTCTCTTGCCCTACTTGTTCATAATAATGAGTGAAGTCCTTGGAAAAACCATTGAGGATCATGTCATGAAAGGAAAATTGAAAGGGTTCAATCCTGCTTCCACTCTCCAACCGTCCTCCCATCAACAATTTGTTGATGACACCATTTTGCTAGGGAAAGCTATGATGATGGAAGCTAATGGATGGAAAACCATCCTCAACAACTTTGCCTTGGTTTTTGGCCAACAAATCAACTTTGAAAAAAGTGGTATCTTCTTCTTTAACACCCATCCTAAACTGCAGAAGTTGATAGCCAATGTCCTAAATTGCAAAACAAGAGAAATGTCAGAGACCTATCTGGGAATGCTGCTAGCTCATGGTAAACTCCCTAAATCCTATTAGAATATCCTGATTGACAAAATGCAGAAAAAACTGGCAACATGGAAAGGGTCCCTCCTCAATCATGCTGGGAAACACTGACTTCTTCAAGCCTCCCTCCAGAGTACCCCGATTTATAAGTTATCTTTATTCAAATTGCCCAAGTTCATCATTGACAAAATTGAACAAATTTAGAGATGTTTCCTCTGGAGCGGTACTGAGGAAAAGGAGAGATTGTCCCTGGTGGCCTAGGATGTTGTCTGCACCCCTAAAAGGAAGGGAGGTCTTGGAGTCAGGAAGATCTCCACTCTTAATAAAGCCTTGCTGGCTAAGGTGGGATGGAGCCTTATGTCCTGTGATAATGATTGGATGAATATAGTGAAGGCTAAATATTTGAATGGCAATGGAGGACCCTCCCTCATGAAAAATTAGGTACTTCCCTCAGGTTCCTCCATATGGAACAATGTTATTAAGTCTAAATCCACTCTCTCTAAGGGGCTCTATTGGAAAGTGGGCAAGGGAAACAAAGTCAAGTTCTGGGAGGACCCCCAGATTTCTTACTCACCTTTAGATTATCACCTCATCTGCTTGCCCATCAAAGATATTCTATAGGAAAAATTAGGGAGGTGTGTCAACAATTACTGAAACATGAAAGATGGTAAGGAGGTGTGGAAAATTACTTAATCTGAATTTGATTATCTGCTAAATACAACAACTGATACCTTGCTAAAGCAACTCCAAAACCATAGATTCCATAGGAAATTTATGGAAGATCAATTGGTTTGGAGGGAAGACAATACTGGTAATTACATGGTTAAGTTTGGTTATAATAGTCTGGATAAGTCTTGCATGGATGGTTATAATTGGAGACAAATATGAGATAATAAATATATTCCCAAGGTCAAATTCTTCTGGTGGACTGTCAACCATAACAAAAATCTTATGGTAGACAACCTCCAAAAAGAGGTTTCCAGCTAGTCAACAGATGTTTGCTTTATGAGAAGGCTGAGGAGAGTGTTGACCATTTATTGTTCCATTGTAACTATTCATGAAAGACCAGGAAGAGAATAATGAGTAAATTCTTCCTCCCTTGGGTTTGGTAAGGAAAAGTTAAGGAAATTACTAAAAGTTGGACCTCTCCATTCAAACATCCTCTTATCAAAGAGTTGTGGTGGCAGTCTTTATTACATGTTGGACGGGGGGTCTAGAGGGAAAGAAACAACATGGTCTTCAGGGAAGAGAAGAAAGAATGGAAGGTCACATCAGAGTTAATCAAACTTAGAATCATAGAAAATGTTAAATTTATAGACCTCAAAACTCCTAGTCAAAACCCCACTGAATTGGAATGCAAAATAGCTCAGAATTGGGAGTTACAAGATAGACTCGGCCAAGCAGATAAAGATAAGAAGAATAGTAGAAAGAATACTAGCTGGTCCCCCTTGACCCAAGTTAGATCAAACTTAACTTTTACGGGGCTTCTAAAGGAAATCCTGGTCATGTGGGTGGGGGTGGTCTTATAAGGACAGTAAAGGTCATGTGTTGGGAGCTTATGCTGAGAACTTGGGAGTTTGAATGTGCAATTTTGTTAAAGCCAACACGGCTTTTCAAGGTATAAAAATGGCAATTGACAAAGGTATAAAGAACCTTGTGGTGGAAGGTGACTCCAAAAATATTCTCAACATGCTTCAATCTAAAGCTAAACCTTGTTGGTCCTTTAAAGACCTAATTGAAATAAGAAAAAATAAGTTGTCAACCTTGGAGAAGGTGGATATTCACCATATCTATGGGGAAGGGAATGGGCTTGCCGATGCCTTAGTAAACCTTGGTACTAGAGTGGAAAACATAATATGCTGGAAAGAATGGGAGATCATCCCAGACCTTATCAAATCCATTATCAACAATGAATAAAACAAATCCACTTAAGGTGATGAGTGCCTCTGGTAAGGATAGGACCTCTCACATGAGGGAAGTTAATCGAAGGATTGAGAACAATAATGCCAAGTTAAGTCCCAACCTCATCGCTTATATTTCTCACCACATATGGTTACTCCTCATTATTGTGACTAGCTATTGTGTGGAGTTTAAAGTTGTTGATTTTGAGTTCACCATGGGAGGATTCTTGCTGCAAACAGAGCCCAGTGACCATGACAGTATCAAGAATGATGTCAAGCTCTAGGAAATTCTAGAAATAAGTAATTTCACCCCTTTTATCAAGGCTATGAATGGTTTTGATACTCTCCGTTCTAGAGAGTTTGCCACTTCGTGGAAAGCCGGTGTAGTGTATGTAAGAGGTATTTCTTTTAGAGTGATCGAAGAGCTCATTATTGAGGTCACTGGGTTGAAAATGGAGGGAATTCACCTCCTCGAGAAGGCTAAGGGCAATTACTAGGAAGACATGAGAAGATTCCTACAGGAGGGGGAGAAAGTGAATAGACTACAAAACGGTTACTGCCACAACAACTTACCTGGTGTGTGGAAAAGGGTTGCAGAGATGATTACGATGTATGTCACCCTTGATGGTTGCTTCAAAAGATGCCATGCATACCTGTTTCCTTTACTTAATTACTTTCATTATAATATTCAAGTCAACTTTCCCTATTGGTTATTTACATCCCTTGAGGACTATGTCCAAAAGGTCATGGTTGGGGAGAAACCCCTCCCTCTCCACCAGGGTTTGATCTATACAATTTACAAGTTTGAGATGTCTCTTCCCCCTATTCTTGCTTTTAAGTCTAGAATCTACAATCCCTCGCTGGTTGAGAAAATGCTTGATGAAACAGGGAGGAAGAAAACCCAAGTTATTAATCCCACTACCTCTGATGAAACCCTTTCTAGAGAGGCTGAGACCACCCATGTTAAGACCCCTAAAGAAACTACTTCCCAAGCCCAGAATAGCAAGAAGAAAAATAAGGTGACCTACCCCTCTAAGTCTAGCCATGAGAAGGAGACTGCCAATACTCCCAGCAAAAGCAGACAAAAGTTATAGGTGGATTCCCCTACCTAGGAAAGGAAGGATAAAGGTAAAGGTATTGATAGGGGTGATTCCCTAGATGTTGTTGAGTTGCCCCAGGTCAAGGGCAAAATGAAATTTCTAGAAATAGTTGAGAAATATAGCACTAAACACAGGGCTAAGGACATTCCTCCTAAGGAAGTTCAATTCATCCCTTCCCCCTGCAGCCCCTCAGTTAATAATCCCAACACTAAGAAGAATGAATGCAAGTCCTGTCAGCAGATGGTGGACAAAGTGGAAACTTTACACCAAACTATGAATCTTCAGAACCAAGTCCTCAAGTGGCAGTTAGCACAAATGCATCACGTGAAACATAAAATCCAACACCTAGAGGTAGTCACGCAACTTGAGACCTCTGAGTGGCTGAGGGAAAATAAGGACGAGCTATGGCAGGAGGTCGAGAACCTGGCTAAGATGTTTGAGAAATGAGAAAGCGTGGAGGAGGAACTTAACAAGATAAAGATTAACGAGGAAAGCATAAAGAAAAATATGGAGGAGATAGTGGCCTTCAACAAGGAGACAGTAAAGAATTTTGCCACAACACTTATGTGTTTCAAGCAAAAATGGAAAAAAGAAAGGCGACTAGAGAAGCTCAAGATGGGACCACTTTTGCTAATAATTTATTGCAGACTACTACAGGTCCAACCAACAGGACCAAGACAAAAAGCAAAGACAACAAAGGCAAGGAGATCATCAAAGATCCCCAGGTTGATCAAGATAAGAAGATGCAGGAAATCATCTTTAAAGACAAGCTAAATTTTCTGAATAGGGAATGGTAGGCCATAAGTAGCCTTAAAAATCTATCTAACCAGTAGTTTTCACTGCTGGTTTGTTGCTGGCCTTACTGGCAGTTGTTGGTTCTGTTGGTTCTTTCTCTGTTTTCTGTTGTTTAGTATGGTTTATGTGCTTTGTTTTACTCCTCGTGAAAATTAATTTTATTCGCTTGTTTGGCTTTCTGTAATGGGTTCGGGCCCTTCCCAGTTATCTAATTCAAAACATCATCATAGATATAAATTTAACAGGTTTCCTTAACTCATTCATAGCCTTGTCATGATTGAGTTTATCATGCCCTTGATACTTGGAAGAATAGACCTCTCTAGGGTATTGAGGCTAACCTATACCTTCTTATACTTACCACCGAGCCCAAACACAATGTCATAGTGTTCAACATACAAACTCTAATAATTTTAGTTTAGACAGGTCTAGAGGCACTCTTATACCTTCTCATTAGAGATAGATCGTGATGGCCCTTACTCTAAAAGTTCATCCAAAATTAGAGTAGATTTTTGAAATCCAAATGCCACAAAACTTAGAGTAGACAAGATTGATGATGATGGATTGCCTTTTATTGGCTCAAACCTATATAGTGAGGATATGTTAATTGGAAAGGTGAGTTCACATCCATATGAAGAAAAAATTAGCCTCAAGTTGAAACACATTAAAGAGGGAAGGTTGATCAAGTTTAGGAACACCCCATACCTTGGATCAATTCCCTAAAGCCCTCCCATACAGACTTGCTTCATAGGGGCATCCTTCGCCCAAGGACTACCTACATACCCACTTCTAAATAGAATCAAACTCCCATGTAGTTCTCCTCACTTAATCTCTCAAGGGTTATAAACATAGGTTCCTATCTTCAGGGTTTCATTGTCATCCCAAATTCACACCAACACTTATTAATATTCCCATAATCAAATCCATACACAGAAATATGCATAACAACATAATCAATATAAAATAAATCCAATCATAACAAAGCATATGACATCAACAGACATAATATCTTCACAATGCAACATATATGCAAAGAGTTGACATAGCTCCAAATGATGTCATGTACTATAATATGATTCAATGATATCAAATATTATAATCATGTTATAATATGATATATTTCATAATTGGAACACATCATGTCGGGATACCAACCATATCATACATGTGACTCTTTAATATATAATTGCCAAACACATGGGACTTGTGTTTGAGAACTCATTTATTGATCTTATGCTTATGCTTTAACTTATGAAACTAAACTTCGTATTGAACATGTAATTGTCCTATAACTATTAATAGAAAACATGGTAATGGACTATTATTGTAGTCCTTAGAACTATCTTCTTCAAGATGGATACATCATATAAACTATAGGGAATTGTTTAACTACAAGGAAGCATTATTCTCTAGTACTTTAGACCATAATGGAAACATAAACAAGGATTTGTGTTATTCTAATCATGATCGCCACATCTAAAAGTTACAACTAGATGCAAGCCTTGCAAGGTTTTATCTTCTAGATCAACAAGACCAAACAACACCCTTTAGGCCTGCACAATGTTACATGGTTTAGTATTTTATTGCTCCCATTAGGCATACCTTTGGTGCACTTAAATGTATCTTTTACACCATGACACTGTACATTCGCAACCCTTACATAGTGAATGTATCAGTGATAGTGTGAATATTATGCTATATGATGGTAATCTTATACCAACAACTCTCGTCTCAAACTAGTTGATAGATTATTCATATAACAAGTCTAGTCCATAAACTAATGAAACATAGCTAAGGAACATAACAACCCTCCTCTTAAACATGGACCACCTAATAGGTTTAGTTAGTAGACACCTCTGCCTATATGGAATAACCATCATAAAAGAATGGATGAGATGTGTGTTACAAGTCATAGTCAACAACACCATATTAACTCTACCCTTCAATTAAAAATCAAACATAACCACATAAAGTGTTTCCTTGAATATACTATATAGTACCCAACAAGGTTAACTGAGACCTCTATTAACTAATTAACATGGTAACTTATTATTAGGTTAATATCATTGAATAATGCATGTGGATAATGTTTGTATCACCCTACCATGCAAGATGGTATTAACTCATTTCCCTAAATACCCAACAACCTTAATAATTATAGCCATAACTTTTGGGACTTATTCAAATCAATTTATAATACCAACCTCGATAATAATATGCATGAACTTCATAGTAGGCCTCAAAGAAAATGAATCAATAGACAATATTAATCATGTCACCATCCTACAAAACAAAACAACTTAACCCAACACTTCCAACAACAAAAGCTACCTGGGTAAACACAATGCTGATAATAATGCAAATAAAAAGGGCTGCACAAAGTATGTGAATGGTTTGACAATAGCCTCGAATAGTGCAAATGCATGCACATAAGCATGAATTAAACCAAATCAATCATTTTCTATTGTAGGAGTGGATATTCCAAATTTCACACTATATAACCTACAAAGAGAATTAATCACAATTTGAAATCATTAAAGAGAGATTTTGTGCATAACTTATCTATTAAATTTTGTACATAAGTTTTGTAAGGTTATGGTGATAGGAGCAACTCTTGCAACCACACATCTAACATAACTTCCTTATCTATTATGCTTTGTTGGGCATCTATACCCTTTTCTTAGGCTCAATATCTGAGTGCAGGGAAGCAGGTTGTTGTTTGGCATATAATTAAAAGTTTCTAAGGCCTTTTTAATAAACCCTTTTGACAATAATTTGAGCTGCCTTGGCATTCTGTGAGGCCACAGTTCTTTGAGACATTTTATCAAACAATTCTTTTGTCTTGTCTACATCTCCCATTTATATTTAGGATTTACCCTACTTGAATAATAACATGTTAGAATGACAACATACCTTAAGTGATGACACTGGTCATTTGGCAGGGATGGGATCTGATTTGAGGAGCTCCTTTAAAATGATGGGTGGGGGGTCACTTCAAAATTCTCATGCCCACCCATCTCTTGCCTCTTCCTTTTTCCCATCGAACTCCTCTAATTTAGCACTCCTACGTGCTTGCTTTTCCACAAATTTCTCTCAGCAGTCCCTTCAAAAACAAGTCACAAAACCCCAAAACATCCCTCCAAGAATCCCCCTCAATCATTCCTCTCCATCTTCTCTTATGCACACCCCTCTACTTGTCCTTCTTGGAGATTTATTGCAACACAAAGGCATGGTAGGCATCCCTTCCCCTGGCACCCATCCTCTTGCATTTAATTTGTCCCCTCCAACTGAGTTGATGGAAAATGGATGCCATTCTTCCTCTCCAAGCATCATCAACTGCTCCTTTTAATTAATGCACTATCCTTTTAATATTACCGTAGACAATACTGTTGGAACTTCAACGATGGGAGTGGTAGATGAATTTTAATTCATATACTTTAAGCTTTTACCATGGTTTCACCATTTTATTAAAATATTCATTTTATTCTCCCTCATGGCCCATGTAATTTCCACGAGTAGGTTGCCACTTCGCAAGATGTGACATTTCCATGTGGCTCTATATTGCAACACATTACAAATATTAAATAAATACAATGTTATTTGGGTTTACAAGGTGTACAACATATAATCTTAACGTAATTGGCCACACACATGCGAGGAGATTGCCACACCACCCCTTATCATTAAAATATTGTCCACCACCTAAGAGCAAACCACAACAAACAAAATATCTACCTTCTTAAATTTTTACAAAAAATATGAAATATGGCTACATATTTAATAAAATTAAAAGTAACAACACACTACCAAACATTCCTTTCAAGCAATTGGCAATTGCTCAAAATAATAGCTTCAAGGCCATCCCTAGCCTCTAAATGATCACTAATTTCCACCAAGAGGGGATCCAACCTAGTCCCATGATTGCCCAGAAAATCCACCCCTTGTTACATTCCTAATAACAATGAGTGAAAAATGTCCTCAAACTAATTACTCAAAGGGAAAGCTTCCACTAGAAGCAATTTAAACCTCCAATTGCAAACAAACATCTTGGAAAGACCCACAACAATCACCATAGTATCACCGTCAACAATAAGCTTCTTGCACATGGACTGCCACACTATCTTAAGGCCATCAACCATCGCCAAACACTCAATCTTATTGCTAGTCTCAAACACCAAAAAGGAGAAGATTCCTTTAACAAATTGAGTCCTATCATTATGTAGAACACAACCAACCTCTACTAACCTTTAAGTTGCTATACAAAGCACCATAAAAAAAATAAACTTAACAAAACCCTTAAAATGTTTCAACCAAATCTAATTGTTGCAATCCAAAATATAATTAACTACCCCTTTAACGAGGATGCTATTCTTGTTGTTATTACCTTCCTCATTTTTTAATTTAGCAAGTGTTTTTTAAATGAATCTCCATCTTTAAAATTCTTGTTAATGTAGCAACCATTCTTAATTGATCTTCTAAGTATATCTAATATATAGAAAAAGAAAAAGGGAGTAGCCATTCAACACTACATGAGAAGAGCAAATTTCGAAATTTAAAAGCCAAAACCCTGGACACTCCATTCTATGCCATCCCGCTAAATTTCACCTCGAAACCAAAAAATTTAAAAATTTGAGGAGCGGACCAAAAACCAACCAAATGACCGCCACATTTTGAATTTGAAATCATAGATCGAATTATAACCTTGCAAGGGACTAGGCGCCATCGATCTCAACCTCAATTCAATATATACACTCCTTATTCCTCAACCTACTTGTGTACTAATTTTTAGCCAAGGCAAATTCATCAGAAGAAGGTGCCTTCGTTTCTGCGATAAGTTTAGGCCTTTCCTTCCTCTGGGTATTTCATAATTTTATCAGTTCAAGGTAAAGAATTTTTTAAAGCATGGTTTTGCGTTCCAGTTTGGGGTATTTTTGACTAATTGTTTTGATCTTTAGTCTTTTTTCTTTGTGGGTTTACCGTTATCAGATCAATCATGGTGGTAATTGCTGAAGAGCCTCTGTTGATGGAAAATCCCCAGAGGTTTTGTATGTTCCCAATCAAGTACCCTCAAGTTTGGGAAATGTACAAGAAGGCGCAGGCTAGTTTTTGGACTGGTAAGCGTTTGAGCTTGATTATTTTTTCTTCCTTCTTCCGTCCATTTTGGGATGAAGGTTTTTGCAGGAGGATACTTTGGCTAAGCGTATTCCAAATGTCAGTGTAAAATCTTTCAAAGCGTTCTGTACCTTTAACGAGCTGCTTTTAATGTAGTGTAGAATGGGGTTTGGCTGCATTCTTAAGGTTTTAAATTGTTCTTTTAAATATGTACACATTCGTTACAGGTAGATTTTTCCATTCTTTTGTGATTTCTGAGTTCTTTGTGTTTAAGTATTTTATTTTTATTTTTATTTTTCAAAAAAGATTAACCAATTTTATTTTTATTTATTTTTATAATCTGGTAGCTAACTCATTAAGAGTTTGTGGCTGTTAGTGTGATTGTTTATTGTGTTTGTGTTATCCTTAATAGCTATATTTATCATACATTAGCTTTGCCAAATGTATACTTTTCAAGATTTAATGCTCATGTCACCCTTGAACGGATTTCCTGTCTGGATCTTGAGCCCCAACATTTCAAAAACATGATGTCCAATGAGGATAAAAGCACTGATCTTAAGACAAGAAGGTTTTTGCATAAAAACTGCAAACAAAGAAATTGATATTTAGGTGTATTTTGTGCTTGACACCAGGCCATTGAAGAAGTAGAGCTCTTCATCTAAATTACATCGAAGTATATGACAGTTTGATCTAATTCCATAAAGAAATAAAGTGTTTTTTTTTTTTAAAGGGTTAAAAAAGTAGGGTTTTTGAAGGGTCCTAACATTTTGGTACAAAGCAAGAAAGATAGGTTTGTGAAATCCAATCAACAAGGAGCAGCAACAAGGAGAAACAATTATTAGATCTGTGGATTGTATTAGGGTTTATTATTTATCTTTTATTTTAATATTTTAATATTTTAGGGGTTTTTATTGGTACACGTTCAAGAAGAGTTTATGCATGATATGGATAGGGGACTGATTTTTGGCTTGGGTTTTGCAGCGGAGGAAGTAGATCTGTCACAGGATGTTCAGCACTGGGAGAGGCTGACCTATGATGAGAAGCATTTTGTTAGTCACGTTTTGGCATTTTTTGCAGCTTCTGATGGGATTGTTTTGGAAAATTTGGCTGGCCGTTTCATGAAAGAAGTTCAACTTCCTGAGGTACCTGTTTTTGCTTTTTATTTTTAAGACATTGAACTTTTTTGGATTTTTACTAAAAAAAATAAAAAATTAGAAGATGACAAAATGTTGATTTTAATGGACAATAATATACTTTAGGAATGTTAAAATGGGTGCCATCTAGGATCTCTTGTACCTCTCTGTAAAACACTTTGAATTGATTTGCAACATGGTGCCTTTTGCAGGCACGTGCTTTCTATGGTTTTCAAATTGCAATTGAGAATATTCATTCAGGTATTTTGCTTTTCTTTATCCTCTGTTTTGGCTTTGCTGTTTTGCTGTGTGGGGTTTTGGTTTTAATCTTAATACTTGTAAGTTCTTGGTTGGAGGGTTGGTTTGACATTTGAATTATACTCTGCAGAAACATATAGTCTCTTATTAGAGACTTACATCAAAGACTCCAAGCAGAAGGCCCATTTGTTCAATGCTATTGAGACTGTTCCTTGTGTGACAAAGAAAGCAGATTGGGCTCTTCGTTGGATTGAAAGGTAGTTTATGTATTATTCTTCTGTTTTGACTTTTGGTTTCTTTGGCATCCATTCTTTTCTAATTATTATCCCTTTGTATTTCACAGCTCCGATAGCTTTGCTGAAAGGATTCTTGCATTTGCATGTGTAGAGGGCATATTTTTCAGTGGCAGGTGTGTCCATTAGCTCCTCCAAGTGGTTTATTAATGTTTCATGCTTCCTGGTATGTCTGTGTTTGATGTGAGATTTTTCTTGCAGCTTTTGCTCAATATTCTGGTTGAAGAAAAGAGGACTTATGCCAGGCCTAACTTTCTCAAATGAGCTCATTTCACGAGATGAGGGTCTTCATTGTGATTTTGCTTGCTTGCTTTACAGGTATGCTAGTTCAGAACTTCAGATGTTGTTTGTTGCTGTAACAGATTCTCTAGGATATATCATCAATTGAATTAAAGCCTAATGCTGTTTTGGCGTTAATGCTTCTTTGCAGCTTGTTGAATTACAAGTTGAGTGAGGACAGAGTAAGGGAAATAGTTTGTGATGCTGTAGATATTGAAAAGGAATTTGTTTGTGATGCTCTACCATGTAATCTGGTGGGGATGAATGCCAAACTCATGAGTCAATATATTGAATTTGTTGCTGATAGGTTGTTGGTAAGTGGAATTTGTTCCTTTGTAGAAGGCTTTAATATGCTTTACTAACAGTTTTTCGATATGAACTGACAGTAATTTGTTGATGTTTAGATTGCACTGGGATATACTAAAGTTTACAACGTCCAGAATCCATTTGATTGGATGGAGTTGATCTCTCTTCAGTAAGTATTTGATGCGGTTGTGTTTTGATTCTTGAACTGTAGGCTTGTTGGAGGGAATTTAAATTCAAGTTTGTATGTTATTTTGCAGAGGAAAGACAAATTTCTTTGAGAAAAGAGTTGGAGAATATCAAAAGGCTAACGTAATGTCTAGTTTGAACAACAGTGAGGGACATCATGTATTTAGGTTGGACGAAGACTTCTAAGACATTGGATCAACATTCCAAGTGAGCTGGATTCTGGTTGAGGGTCTTTAATTCTTTGATTGTATTGAGTCATGGAATCTGTGCTTACACAGATAGAATCTGGCTGAGTGTATCCCTTCCCGGTGATGTATTTATATTTCTTATTTAGGAGGCGTGTGAGATGGACATTTTATCATGCCAGAAAATATGCGGTGCCCAATCAATTAATAGAAGTCCTTTCTTTCAATTACCAATTGGGTGTTAGCAGGTTCATGTGTACAATATGTATGATTTCTTTTGCTTTTGATTTTACAAGTTGCTAGTTTACAGGTTAACTAGGATGATGTAAAAATAAGACCAAGATACATGGACGATATGACTTATATTTATATAAGTATGACACAGCCTACTCCATTTAAACAACATTTTTTTGAAGCTGGTGGAAATTGGAAATTGACGATTGGAGATTTTCTTATTGTGTCTCTAGATGGATCGCATTGATGCAATTCACTATTTTTTTCTTGGAGAATTTTAAATAACTGGCAGATATAGTAGGCTTTATATTAACAGCAACTTACAGCTGTTTATTTTCAATAATTTGAACCAAAGGGAGATTGAAAGATTTAGTTGCAGTACTTATTTCTATTAGCTAGCTGGGACATAAAGCTGGCGGCCGATTGTGTTTCATTTCATATAAATTTGACCTTTAAATAAGATAGCTACTTCAAGTGCTGCAGGGAGCTTTTGGGCTACATCTTCTTAAGAGATATAGTTTATATGTTCTATTTAAAAAAGAAATTGATAGATGAATGTAGCCCCTTTCCACACAATTCTTGATTAACACAAGAGATCCTTTTCTCATGAGATGATGATTGTACATGAAAAAATTCTTATAAGTTATTCGTATTTTTTATTGTTAAGTCGTCACGGTCATATTTGTGAACATGGAAGGCAATGCACAACTCATGAATTTACATGTATTTACACTTATTGGGTGTAATAAGATTTAAAAAAGTTGAGGTATAACAATACAAAATTTTCATCAATGTTGTGAATTAAATTTATTTTTATTTCTTATGGGTGAGTTGGTGAAATAGCTAAAGCTTGATAAAAAAATGTCTTGTTAGCGAGAAGGGCCCATTTGCCAAACATTGTATTATGGTAATGGTAGTTGAAAGGTTGGGAAGATCTGATTGGCATTTTAGAGTGAAGTTCGTGTGAATTGTAACCAAAATTTGCTAAGAAATAGAGAACCTTGGTAGGTAGAGTTGGGAGGCACTTGACCTATTTATTAATTAAATTGAATATTCTCGTTTTTGTTTTGTTTTCGGTGGGATGGTTTGAACTTTTGATGAAGGAATTAATCTCTTTTACGAGGAGCCCATTTGCTAGCATTGTGTTACACCAATGATTGTTGGGTGGGGAAATTCTTGACTGGTTTTGAATGAAATTTGTGCTTGTTACCAAAGCTATAGTTAAAAAATTGAAGAAATTGGTGGAGATGATTAGGAGACCCTAGTGTTGAATAAAGTTTTGGAGGTGCTTCACTAATAATCACATTTTCTTTGCTTGCTCATGGAACTAGAGTTGTGATTGGAAATAACATGATATTTATCTTTTTTATAGTTAAACCACGTCTCTATGTAAAAAATATAATTCAAGTTTATTTGAATTGTATAGATACCAAGTGAATGGTTTAGGATTGAAGAGCATTAAAAAAAAGTGAATTTAAATCTAGACACTTTGAGCTTTTTAGTAAAAGAAAAACAATTATTGAGATTTAGGTTGGCGACAAGTCAAGCAAAGGGTTTGAAACTCCTAAATAAACAAGATTATCTTTGGGTTGAATCTACTTTCATTAAAATTTTTAGGCTGTCAACTTTGGTAGTAATGTTGTGTTTTTCCCCATTGAATGTTTAACAATTTCTTAAGGTTAAGGTTTGACAATTTGTTAAATTTTTGATATGTTTTTAGTAACAAAGGTGCCCATAATCTTGATGGGCATAGGGGCTATAATGAGAGTGTAAGTTGAGGCCTTATCATGCCACCCTATTATAAGAGCTACCTTGAGATATAGTGCCTTGGTGAAATTTTTTATAGATTTAAAGTGATCCACTTAATATGCAAAATAGGGCTTAATTCATAATGTTGTTTAACCCCATCCCTCTACATCTTTGGGCATATATTAAAGGTTCCAAGCCACTTTTTGAAACCCTCTAATACCTTTAGAATTGACTTGAAACTTTTGATGGTGCCTAATAGGAGTAATAGACATGAGTGATTAAGAGAACTTTGGAACAAATTTATAATTTACTAGCTAGAGAAAGGAAATATATCTAGAAATTAGTTTCTTTTTTTAACCCTTTGAACAACATAATTTTATAGATTGGAGGGTGTGGCTTGAAGGTGAAGGGTATGTCAAGGAATTAAAAAATTTCTTTGGGTTGAATTTATTTCAAATGGTATTGTGGGAACCAACTTTGGTAGTAACATTCTTTTCCTTATTGATTGTTGGAACTAGAGGTTAGAGGAAAAATATCAAGACACATAGTTTTTAAAATTGAAATTTGCTCTTCTAATAGGGTGAGAAAAGAGTCATCAATAAAATGGCCATTAACTACTTACATTGTATAATTATTGTGTAGGTAGACACTTAATTAAACCTTGGAATATGTAACATACTAAGAGATACCCAAAGCCTAAAGTAGCTTGGATATCTAGAAGGTAGGAGAAAGAGAGCAACCTTGGCAAATGGATTTGAAAAGGCCTAATTGTTCAAATTGATGACCATGAATGTCAATGCATATTAAGACAATAATAAAGAAAATTTTAACAAAATGAGACAAAACCCTAATGCTTTGAGAATCGGCAAAATAAAACACGTCTTAACATGGTCATGAGCTTCCTCAAAATCAAATTTGATAAGAAGGCCTTTTAGTTGGAATTTCTAACCCATTCCATACCCTTCCAAATTACAATAATATTGTTCAAAATGTATTTGTTCCAAATAAAACCAACTTAATTTGGTCTTGTAATCAAAGGGTAAAAGACACATGAGACATAATGCTAGGGCCTTGGCAATACTCTTTTAGGAGATGTTGAGCGAATGCCTCTAGTTGGTGATATGCTCAAGATCTTGTGACTTTAGAATGAATTTGATATAATCTTTTTTAACAAGTTTTATCAAAGTAAATTGGTTTGTATAGAGTCAAGATAAACTGTGCAAATCTAGGTCTACTATATCCCCAAAAGCCTAATAGAATTGGTAAGGCAAACCATAAAGTCTTAAAGCCTTATCACATGCCATTTGGAAAACCACATCTTGAAGCTCCTAAAAAAAGAGAAGTCTATCACATACTGCTCCTTAATCATTAGTGAGCTTGTAGGGAATCACACAAGGTATTGAGTAAGAGTTTTTAGCAATCAAGATAACATTATTTTGAACCATTAAGGATTTAAGAATGGTAGAAGTTCAGTGAGTTAAAAACCAACATAGTAAATGGATTTGATTTAGCTAAATGGATGGTAGACTCATAGGTGTTGGAAAAATTATTCAGATAACTAGTAGCCAACTTTGACTATATGCATCTTAGCTTTGATTTAAACACCATAAGTTAAATAGGGCTCTACTTCTTTAAGCTTAAGGCACATACCCATAGCTTGAATTTAAAGGTTTTCATTGAAAGACAATTGATCAAGATCTTGACTTATAATCTTAGTGGTTGCTTCATTTGATGAGGAATCATTGTTTCTTGTTTGCAATATTTTTGAAAGATAAAGGTTGTGTACAAACTAACCTACAACCAATAAATCCAACTCATGTTTGTAGAAGAAGTCTTACATTTGAGTCCACCATTTTGTTTCTCTAAAAAAGGGAAGCAAATTTGCCAGTAGCATTTATAAGTCCTTTTGCTTTGTGTGCACTTATTGAGGGTATCTTTGATTTTTCTTTGTATCCATAGATGATGAAGCTTTCCTTGTCTTTAAATGACCTATATTTGTTAGCTACTCTCTAAAAAGTAGAATCTCTAAGATTCATATATAGGTTGTCAAACATTATATCACATACATTAAGGGGCACCACATATACAATTACCTAAATAATGAAAATTCTGAGTAATACCAAACTTAATTTTCCATTGTTTGGTGATAGACAATTCTACTCCTTATTTTATCCAACCCAATTCATATAGTTTGGGGTGTTGATATGTCTCCCAAGCTTATTTACTAATTTAAAAATTAAATTAGCTTGTGAACAAGAATAGAAAAGTGTATACCTTTGTTTTTTAATATAAAGTTTTGTATGAAAGAGTTTAGTATGCTCACTTTCATCCAACCCTTTATTGCTACCTAAACATACCTTTTGGTGAAGAGAGGTACACACAACCATTTCATCCACATTTGAAGCACACCCTAATTCTTTTCCTTAGAAGGAGCGCATATCCTTCTTTTGCTTCTTTTTCCATTAAGATTTACATAGTGTTGACTATAATCTCCAACATGTTTCATCTATATGACCATCAAGATCACAATGTTCAAAAGACTTTATATTAGCATTAGCATCATGATTACCTTTCCCTTTTCCTTTGGCCTTTGGTCCACTTCATGTATTTCAAGAGGGATAAACTCTTCTCTTTGTCCTTTTTTATAGTGAGCATGAGAACATGTCTCATCTATATCCTTTAGTCTATAAAACAACATGAACTTACTTAAATGATTATAAATTCCATCCATATACTTTATCAATAAATTTAATTACTTGTTTAGAGTTTATATTTCTATTTACTTTGTTAAAAAAAATTGACTAGCCCACAAACCTCTTCGTTCCTTCCCCTCTTAAACATTCCTAGGTAACTTTATTTACATCAATAACAATTAAATGAAATTTAACCTATTTGTGCTTTTTTATAATGAAAAAATATCCACTTAATGACCTAACCTTATATTAATTGAATCACAAACCACACATAGGTCAAAATCCATTGATGAGTATGGATTTAGATTATTATAGAGCCAACTTCAATATTAGGAGAATATTATCTTCTTATTGAATGAAAATTAACCTATTTGTGCTTTTTATAATGAAAAAATATCCACTTAATGACCTAACCTTACATTAATTGAATCACAAACCACACATACAAGTCAAAATCCATTGATGAGAATGAATTTAGATTATTATAGAGGTAACTTCAATGTTAGGAGAATATTATCTTCTTATTGTTGCTTGGGTATCATTGAATTATATAAAAATACAAGTAAAAAAAACTATAGATAATTGTGGAGTTGATGTACAACTTTAGTGTCTTCATTGATAAACCAAATTATTATGCTTATTTTTTATAAATCGTTTTTACAGAATAATTTAAATATAACAAGTTATATGTTAGATCATTTTACACTAGTAACAAGGACTTTGCATTAGTTATATAATTGTATATCAAAATAACTAAATGGATAGTGACTAATAACACAAATGACCTCTTACACAAACATCCATAAGCTTGGATAGGTTGCCAAGTTCTTTGATAGTAAGCTCCAAACCAAAATTCATGACATATTAAAGACATAATAATTAATGGGAAGCTTCTTTTGTAATTTCTTGCCCAAAAAAAGCAAAAAAAAATCAAAATCAATTACCCACAATGGTTGCAAGTGGTTGAAGGTGATTGCACTTTTCGAAATGTGACATAGGCACAATCATGGATGAGTTAGCTCTGACGGAGCACATCGATCCTCTCCTTGCTTCTGGCGACTTCCAAGTCACTCTCGCTCTCATGGCAGAAGCCAGTCGAGCGGATGCGAGACTTGGGGGATGTCCTGTTTGCTTGGGAGCAGGACCTCATGAAGAGCGGCCGACCAGATTAGGGGCCTATTGTTGTTTTGAATTTGTCTTATTCTTTCTATGGCATTTGTTGTTGAGATGACTATATGACATGAAGGGTCACTTGTGGTTTGTCTTCTATTTAGGTTTCTAAGATTCCAACGCCTAGATAGATCTTGATTTGTTTCGTTTATGCTTCTTGTATGTTGTAATCTAGCTTCAAATGCTTGTATGTGTTGTTGAATTTGTCATTCTTGTTCTATAACCCTAATGAAGTGTTGTTGTTCTTGTGTGAGTTGTGGTCTTGGGTTTAACTCTTCAATCACCTTGAGGACTACCCTCACCCACTCACCTCTGATTCCAAGGCACATTCAAATGCTTGAATAGAGAGAGTGAATTCATGTTGACCAAGAGTTGAATCTTTGACTTAGTGATGCGAACTAAGGTTTTCCTAGAATTTGTTGACCTTGTGTTGAAATCAAGGAGTTTTGACTTGTGTTGACTTTACGTTAACCTCGTGATGAAATCGAGGGTTTGTATGAAATTGTTTTGCTTTTTTTGATATTTTCTAATGTTTTTGGTATTTTGTGGGTTTTTCAATGTATGCAAGCTATGATGTATGCAAACGACATATTTTTGTTATTTTCTCCAACTTTTGAAATAAAATGAATTAAATTAATCTAGGAACTAAAAGATGTATGCAAACTAATATGAAGTTACCTAATGCAATTATTCTATGTTTTTGTATTTTCAAGATCGATTTTGGACTAAATTAAGAATTGGAAAGTACATGAAATTAAACTAATCTAAAATTGCAATTTAACTACTTAAAACAAGCTATTATAAGCAATTTAAATTAACCTATCAAGGAAATCGCAATGACAAGATTACTATTCCAAGAGCAAGATTTATGATTTATTACTACTAAAACATTAAAAACCTTGAATATGGAGATGCATGAGCCTTCACTACCCTTAGGAATCCCTGTGTATGGCAACCTCTTTGTCGTCATGTTGCTTCCTGCAGCAACAGGGTCATCCTCTTGGTGGCAAGTGGGAAGGGAAATCAATTGAATGAGCTCAATGTGAGCTAAGAGCACTATGGCTTGAGAATTGACGAGCGTAATGACGCTATGAAGCCATTAAAGGCTTTGAAAAATAACAACAATAAATAATTAAAGGCACCTAAGTCCTGCATCGAGCATAATCATGCTAATTGCAGAGCAAAAGCTAAGCAAAAGATGGATTGCAATAATGAATTTGCCTCCTCCATTGCTTGGAGGAGGGGGGTATTTATAGGTTGGGAGAGCACAAGAGTGGTGGGGGTGATTGAGGAGTTAACTCCCTTGATTGATTAGAAGACTGAATAGATTGGAGAATGAAAAGGCCTTGAAAGCTTATCACAGAAGAAGAAATGGAGTTAGTATGAGAGGAAGAAGAGTTAACAAGAATAGATTGGGCTAAATTTGCATGATTGGGAGTGTTGATTGAGTAAATTATGACCTCCTCTATGTTTAGCTTGAAATTGTATGCAAATTGGGCGAAAATGAAGTATTTTTGGGCTCAACTTGAAGGAGAAACTTGTGTTCAAAATTTGGAAGGGTCGCTCCTTTCACTAGGGCAGGTTGACCTGGGTGACCCTGGGGTGACCCACAGAGGGTGGTGACCTGGATAAGAACAAAAAGTTGTGTATGCTAAGTCATAGTCTGAAAAGGGGATCTGGCATCTGAAACAGGGTGTTAGATAACTTCAAGCAGGATCTCCTAGGGAGTTTTGGTCATTAATAGGGGGAGACCCATAGAGGAGGAAAGCTATGAAGAAACTGAAACCTGGGTTTGGTCTATTAGGTTATCTAAAGACTTCCTAGGGTCAGAGACCTCAAGAACGGGGTGTCGAAAGGTGGAATTGCTAAGAAAATGTGAAAACTAGACATGCAGGAAAGGGGAAAAATGTGATAAAAAGAAGAATGGTTAGGAAACTAAAGAATCGACAAGGGAAAAACCAACTGACACTTGTCTCCAAGAGGAGTGCTGCTGAGGGGACATTATTATTCATGCTTCCATGTACGTGATTAGGATTACATGTCATCATGGGGTCCTCATGGAAGCTCAGGCATGATTTTAGTGCTTACACATTTTCCCCCTCAGGGATAGTAGTCTACATGAAAGGTAGGTACCGTTCTCGAAATAGGCCTTACCTCTCATCGATTTATTGCTATTGTACCTGCAAAGACTAGCATTAGTTTGACATTTGAGATATTAAGATAAACAATAAAATTACAAATGAACAAACATACCATGGGTGGTGTTGCAAGTTCAACTGATTGTCTATTTCACCATCAGTGACATGTGTTGATGCAAGCATGCAAAATGAGGCACAAAAACACTACAAAAGAAAGAAACTACTCCTAAATGCATAATTGAAAACCAAGCTATAAGATAAGAGGAGTGAAGAAATTTGTGAAGAGTCGATTGTTGATGGAATTGTGCGTGCGAGAAGTCGTTGGAAAGCTTTCATTGAGGTGATGGCAATGAAGGCGACGAAGGCTTCTTCAGCTGAGAATTAGGTACGGACAATGTGATTTTCTACCTTCAAAACCCTAGTTTGAATTTTATCAAATTTCTTGCAAATGATTTCATTTTTGTGAATTTCTTCTGTCGCATTGTGTTTGTTTCATCGTTTAGAGTGTAGACATCCTTTCGTTTGTCAAAATTAGGTAGAATTTTTCCTATTTCTGTGCATTTTCGGCATGATGGGGGGTGTGATAGGGTTGCCCATGGGTCACCCTTTTCACTAGGGCAGGTCACCCCGGGTGACCTATTTACTTCACTTGGGTCGCCCGGGGAGATCCGGTTTGACAATAGGGTTCTCCAAGAAAGCTGGAGTTCTCCCTTACACCACTAATTAGCCTACAAGAAAACTCAGAAAATAGGATAATTGTTCTCAAATTGATTATGTGCAAAATGGGGACATTACAAGGTCCAAGAAATCTAAACCAAACTAGATTTTGGTAACTGTGCATTGACAACAACCATTTTGACACACTATTGATGTTTAATACCCTGAAATTATGGCCTTAATTTTATTGTGGCCTCCAAGTAGATTGCATACAACTATACCCAAAGTTCTAGGGACTATTGGCTCAGAGTTCTATATATCTAAAATTTTAACAAGAAACAAATAAATAATTTAAATAAGACAAAATATGCTACAAGTATAACCATCCATTCCTTGTGACCCTGCAACCCATCAGGATTGGGTGTTTTCACAACAATAGTGTGGCCAATCCTAAGCTTGATAGGAATTTTCTCATTCTCTTCTATTCAAACTTTAAAGACAACTAAACCTCCCACCACCAAAAAGACTCTCTGGCCTTAAGTTCATAGTGGCTGATTTCAACTCATTGAAGGTGAATTCTCTTGAGTTGGATGATAATCTCAAGTCATTCCCTATCTTGGGAGTAGATAAAATAATTTTTGTGTAGATAGAGGTGCCATTGGAAGAGGCTATCTGCGAAACGACCAATGGTTTGTTGCTATCATAGGGATGGGATTTTTAGTTTCAAATATATAGCAGAAGCAAGACTGCTAATTAGATCTATTTTTTATTTAAATGAAAAGTCACTAATTAGCAAGTCACTAAGTTGTTGGTTTTGGTTTTGGTTTACAGATTTGAATGTGTGGAATCAACAATTTTTTTGGGGTTGGATTCGTTTTGGATTCGTCCATACAAAACACACACACACGCGTCCTAAAAGCAAAAATTAAGTTTAAAATACCACATAGCATAGATATATTATAATTCGTAATTACGTGAGAGGTGTTTACAATGGCAACAAGGGGTGGAGTGTAATGGTGTGAGTGTGTTAACAAAAACTCTTACCACAACCACTTATATGTCAAAGTATTGATATTTAGTAATAAACATAATACTAACATATATAATAAAATAATAAAAAGAATATAGAATGACTGAGAAAATTTTTAATTATTATTTATTTTACTATAATTACAAGTTAAGGTTTAAATTGAAATATTCTTCTCCATAATGATTTTATCCTTTGTTTATATCTTTTTCATGTATTAAGTAATTTAAATTAATCAATCTCTTATTTTAAAAAATAGTTATTGTTTCGTTTTTCATTTAACTTTTTCAAAAGTTTAGTAGTAGCAATCTATTTGTGTATTTGTAATAGTTTAAAACTATAGAAATAAAATCTATTTGTGTATTTGTAATAGTTTAAATTATTAAATCTCTTAGTTTAAAAAGTATCTAAACATTAAGTAAATAATTTATTTTGTTTTCATTTAACTTTTTCAAAATTATAGAAAAATAACTCCTCAAGAAAAAATAAAATAATAGGAAAAGATGTATATTTTAAGAAATAAAATCATATAAAATAATTTGTTTTCATAAAACTTTGGCACTACCGATATAGTTAAAAATAGCTTAAACAATTTAAATAAAATAAAATAATTCTTAAATAATTGTAAAGTAAAATAAAATAACTCTTAAGTAAATAAAATAATTTGACGTTTTTATATAGATATTTTAAAGATATCTATACTAGCATACCTATTTTTAGAAAATCTATATCAATGACACTAAGAGATATCATTTTTGAGGCTGGAGGGACATATTTTTACTAGATTTGTGATTTAAGTGGAATAGGCACCTTGAGAATGATATCTCTTGACGTCTTTTACATAGATTTTCTAAAGATAGGTATGCTAGTATATAAATTATTAAAAGAAAAAAATAAAATAAAATAAATATATTATAAAAAATAAAAAATAAAAAACCTAAAAACTTAGATATTAAAAACAATGAATAGATAAATTATTCCATATAAAATATTATTTGAATAATCTATGTAAAAGATGTGGAGAGATGGAGTGCAGGAATATAATGATGAGGCAGGGGCTTCGTGGGTTCTAGGTGGCCCTTGCCACCCTGTCTGTGAGCAACTAGGTTGTGGGCCTGCTCTTCTAGGGCTCACGCCCTTTCTTTGTTCTGTAGATGGGCGTTGTGATCTATTTGTTGGGCGCCCATTCTCTTTTTCAAATTTGTATTTTGCTTTTTTGGTGAGTGCTACTTGCATGGAGGTTTTTAGGGGTGTCGGGAATCCCCCTCCTCCGTCCTTTAAAAAAGCTCTTAATGGGGTTGAACCCTCTTCATCCAAACATTCAGATGATGTTCATTTCCTCCTACATATAGTTGAGGAATCCAAATTGGGCCAATTTTCAAGACTTCGGGAGTCTAAGAATGCTCAAAATTTGGGGAATCATCCGAAACCCAATGGTTGTTTGACAAAAAGAAAAGATCGATCGGTGGTAGTGATAAATACAAATTCCATTGCTGATGATGTTCTATATTTGACTAAACATGCGTTAATTTGCAAGTTTATGGGTGTCTGCATTTCCCTACCTTTTTTAGAGACACGGGTTAGAAAAAACTGGAACCCGGAAGGGGATATGAAAATCATCTTAGCAGTAAACGATTACTTCTTTGTGGTATTATCCCAAGTTGTAGATTGGAATTTGATTTTTGAGGGGGTCCTTACTTTCATAATGAAGCAAGCCTTTTTATCAAGCCTTGGCATTTAGGGTTTGATCCTTTGGAGGAACTCCCTTCTAAGATTCCTATTTGGATTCGGCTTCCAATGGAGTTTTGGTGTTAGGATATTTTGCATTCCATGGTGGCGGTCTTGGGAAAACGCTTGGGTCCTTCCTGTCAAACCCTTAACAGAAAGGTAGCCACTTTTACATGTCTTTGTGTTGAAATTAATTTGAATAATCCGCTTCTTGAATCTCTAGATATTAGATTGGGTAGTATGAGCTGGATTCAACATGTTGATTATGAAGCACTCCTATTTCATTGTTGTACTTGTCACAAATATGGACACCTTCAAAGAAATTGTCCTAAACTGGGGACTAATTCTCCTTAACTAGCTCTTGAGATGCATGCAACCAATCTAAAAGCAAAAAGAAAGTCCCTGATTCAGAATGATGGGCTAGATCCATAGGGATTCATTCCTGTGAAATATCGGGCAAAGGAAAAATTGATGAATCGTCAATTTAAACTAACCCTAAAGGTGCCTTAGCAACAAATTTGCTGTTCTTGAGAACTTTGAGGAGTTGGTTGCAATGGAGCATGATGGTAACATGGTGAGTCAGGACATGCATTTCTTGGGTTCAAGTATTCCCACTCCTCTAGTTTTGGATCCTTCTATAGAGATGCAAGAAGCAGTGAGGGAAGGAGATGTTCCTACCCCTAGTCAGATTGAGATTATGGATAAGGAACAAGAAACTGTAGAGCCATCAACAAAGGGACTAGATTCTGTCCCTTATACAAAGATTTAGATGGAGCCAAAGGTAGACACTATTATGACTGGACATGTGAATGAACTCGTAGCCAAAGAAGATGGCAAAAAGGAAGGTTCCTCCTGTGTTAGGGCTTCAACAGAAGATCATTAAGAAAGGAGGAGTTGATAGAACTTCAAAAGTTGGAAGGAAAAAGGATTAGGAGAAGGTAAAGTTGATAGGAGAGACATTGGCGGGATTTGGTGTTATTAGGACATTAGATACTCACTTCTGTACCTCTCAAAAATAATTGTGATCTTGGAATGCTAGGGGTTTGAGTAGCATCCCTCAACAAAAGGCTACTCGAGACTTGATTCATGAACATAAACTTGATATTTTATTTATTTATGAGACTAAGCTTTTAGTGGAGGATATGACTGGTATATCTTTCAAGATTTGGAGATGGGATCTATGTCAATCTATAGGCTTCCAAGGTACGAATGGTGGTGTTTCTTGCTTATGGACCCCTGTAGGATCACACTTGTTTGGTGGTTGGGAAGTAGGAACTCAATCTCACTGATGTCGACTTGCTTTGACTCAGACAAGACTCTTCTTCTCACCAATGCTTATGTGCCTACTAATTTTCCTGGTAAGGCTTTGTTTTGGTCTCATATTAGATTTGTTCAGTCTCTTGTTCCTGGTTGCCCTTGGATTTTGGTAGGATACATCAATGCTATATGTAGTCTGGAGGAAAAATCAGGGGGAGTTAGTCGTCTTGACCCATCTTCTACCTTGATGAGTAATAATGTCTCCTTTCTTAATTTGGTGGATGTGAAGCCAAGTAATAGGGCATTTACTTGCCATAATAGAAGGTGTGGAAATGATTCTATTTCTGAAAGGCTTGATAGGTTTCTTGTGTCAGATTTTTGGATTGGCAATAATTGGACTACTTCTGAGATATTGGAGTGGAGAGGCTCAGATCATTGGCCTATCAAGTTGTCCTCATCGATCTTCTCTACGCCTAAAAAGCCTCCTTTTAAGTTTTAGCTCATGTGGCTTCGTGATTCTAATTTGCACAAGCTTGTAGAGGCATGGTGGTTAGAGGGGAAGTCAACTTTTGGTACTGCTATGTTTTCTTTTCTTAAGCGGCTTCAATTTGTTAAATTCAAACTCAGAAAATGGAATAGAAACTCTTTTGGTAACCTTTTTCATATTAAAAACCATTTGAAAGACATGCTTGATAGTGTCACTTTCAAAATTAGGGAAGAGGGAATGACAAAAGAATTGTTGCGGGAAGAGAATAGGTGGTCAAAGGAACTGATTGAATGGGAGTTACGTGAAGATATTTTTTGGAAACAAAAATCCTGGGTTGATTGGCTCCAAGAAGGGGATAAAAATATTGCTTTTTTCATGACTCAGTGAAGGATAGTAGAAGTGGTAATGTAATAGCTTCTCTCATCTCAACTCAAGGAGAATAGTTAACTTCTTTTCAAGCTATTTCTGAGGAAGTGGTAAGGTTATATTCTTCTTTGTTCATTGAGAATGATCTTCAAGCTCTAAATGAGGAGAAAATGAAAGGAAGCTAGGTGTGCGGAAATCACTTCCTACACTAATCTAATGAGGGGAGAGCTATACAAATTCAATTTAATCTTTACAATTACAACAACATGAAACATATAACAGAGATATTGTAGCAATACACATAGAACCAGAAAGAAGACAGAAGAAGAGAGACAAGATATATCGTGGGCAAAACCCTTATCGGGTGAAAAACCCCACACTCAGAAACTTGCATAATGTATTATCAAAATTGAATATGGTTTACAATACACTTGTAATGCAAGCTTCAATAGTCTTTGACACTCATGTCTGGAGTCAATCCGGCAGCATAACAGTACCTGTCAATCACATACTACATCTCCTCCTCCAAGCACCTGTTTATATAGAATAGACAAGACAAAATTGGCTCTATCTTGGAATGGGTGTCCAACTTGGCCTCATGGCCCAAAACCCATGCCTATGGACACTTGGTTAACATTGTAAGATGCATCTAACACTTGTCCATAGCCCCCATCCCAAAGAGGTTGCCTATTTCCAAAATGGGCTATGACAGATGCTCTTTTGACTCTTACGACCGTCATAGAATCTGTCATAGCAGTTACAACTTACAACTGTAAGAGAATCTATCATACACAGGCTATAAATAGCATATTCTCTTACAACATGTCACAGTCCACCTTGGGGCACCCAAAGATGCCTTTTTCAAAGATGTTTCTCGACACATGTCTTCACCTGTCTTACAAGCTTCTATTTCTGACTCTTACATGTCATAACTTCGTCATAGGAATCCATCATAACTGTTTCGGTCAAAATTCCCTTACACAACATCCAAGATGCTGACACATGGCAAAACACTCCTACCACAAAGTGGGATGCCTATCTCCTCATGTGAGGACAAAATTACAAGTTGTCATCTTCCATGTAGGATGACACATCACCGTGCCACATCCCACAAAATGACAATATGGAATTTACAATTAATTTACATCATAGGCAATGAATAAATAAATACAATCAAAATAATGCAAGGAATTACCAAGGTTGAGACACCTTAATTCCAAACATTCTCCCACTTATCAAACACCTTGTAAGAGCCAATAGAATAACATGGTTTAACTGCTATAGGCTGAGAGGCCCATAGACTCCCAACACCATCTGAACTTCTCTGTGCCCACTGGCTTCGTTAATGCATCTACAACATTCTTCAAAGTATCTACCTTCCCATGCTCTACCATGTCTCACACGAAATGAAACTGTACATCAATATGCTTTGTTCTGGCATGGAAAATTGGATTCTTCGCAAGACAAATCACACTCTAACTGTCACAACTGATCGTAATCTGACCTGCATCAACACCAATATCTGAACACAATCTCTTAAGCCAAATGGATTCCTTACAAGCATGAGTTGCTTCCATATACTCAGCTTCTGTCGTGGACAAAGCAACCATAGGTTGTCGCTTACTCATCCAACTAATAGCACCACCAAATAGTGTAAACACATAAGCACTGGTGGATCTCCTACTGTCAATGTCACCTGCCCAATCTATATCCACAAATCCATGAATATCAACATAATGAGGAGGTTAACATTACCATGATATTATATGGAATACTTGGAAGTACCCCTCAAATATCTGAACACTCGCTTAACTACATTCCAATGTACCCGTCCAGGATTAGCCATAAATTGACTAAGGACTCCCACTGCTTGGGCAATGTCTGGTCTTATGCAGACCATAACATACATCAAACTGCCAACAACACTAGCATAAGGTACTCTGCTCATGTCCTCCACCTCACTAGGAGATTTTGGACAATCCTCAATAGACAAATTTGTTCCCAAAGAAACAGGAACACACAATGGTCTACAATTTGCCATGCTGAACCTATCCAACACGGTCTTCACATACTTACTTTGGCTTAACCAAAGTTTTCTGTTAGTTCTATCTCTTCTGATTTCCATTCCTAGAATCTACCTGGCTGCCCCTAAATATTTCATTTCAAACTGTGCTGACAACTGAGATTTAAAATAAGAAATCATATTCTTATCCTTCCCAACGAGCAACATATCATCAACATATAATGTAACAATGAGAATACGATCACCATCAAACTTATAATACACACAGTGATCTGATTTTGATCTCACAAATCCAATTGACAACACAAAGGCATCAAACTTCAAGTACCACCTCCTAGGAGACTACTTCAAACCATACAAAGGCTTATTTAACTTGCAAAGCAAATTTTCTTTACCTTTCACCATGTAATGCTCTGGCTGTGACATGTAGATTTCTTCCTCTAAATCACCATGAAGAAAAGTTGTCTTCACATCTATCTATTCTACCTCTAAGTCATAAGCTGCTACAAGAGATAACAAGAATTGAATGGATGTCAGCTTTGCAATGGGAGAGAAGATCTCACCATAATCTATACCCTCCACTTGTGACTACCCCTTCGCAACCAATCTGGCCTTATACTTCTCAACACTGCCATCTGCACCAAATTTCTTCTTGAAAACCCATTTGCATCCAACAAGTTTCTGTCTAGCAGGCAAAGGCTTCAAATCCCAAGTTTGATTCTTTTCCAAAGAAGCCATCTCATCCTCCATGGCCTCCTTCCAGGAATCTGCATCTTTCATATCCAAAGCCTTTGACATAGTTCTAGGTTCATCACTGTTAGTAAGCAAAGCAAAAGCACAACTAGAATCAAGCAATGTATAACCAAACCTCTCAGGTTGCTTTCTTATTTGTGTAGACCTCCTCAAGAGCTGAGGTTGAGGTTCAACTTCTTCATCTGAGCTTTCAGAGCTGCAAGAGCTCTCCTCATCATCAGGTCCAACATTGTCTTTTTGTTTAGTCTTCTCAGGGGTAGCAGGAAACTGAACAACATCCTCTTTCTTTTCTTTTTCTTCTGGCTATAAAATAGTGGAAGAAGGTGTTAGCTCTTTGAAGATGACACTTCTTCTATACAACACTTTTTCAGCCACAGGATCCCAAATCTTGTATCCTTTCACACCAACACTTTAGCCAATGAAGATACACTTGACAGCATTGTTCTCCAATTTTGACCACTTCTCCCTAGGCACATGTACATATGCCTCACAACCAAAAATACGAAGATGCCTTATTGAAGGCTTTCTACCAGACCACACCTCAATGGGTATCTTACCAACAAGAGCTAATGTAGGAGATCTGTTTATCAGATAGCAAGTAGTGGCAACAACTTCAGCCCAAAACTTTTGTTCTAGGCTAGCTCCACTAAGCATACTCCTAGCCTTCTCCATCAGTGTCCTGTTCATCCTCTCTGCAACTCCATTTTGCTGTGGGGTGTATGGAGTTGTCTTATGTCTTTCAATCCCAAGGTCCTTGCAATATTTATCGAATTTTGTAGAACATAACTCACCACCGTTGTCAATTCTCAAACACTTAATCTTTTTACCAGTCTAATTTTCAGCAAAGACTTTAAACTCCTTAAACTTACTATAGACTTCAGATTTGCTTCTGAGAAAATAAATCCATGTCCTATTGTAATCATCTATGAAAGATACAAAATATACAGATTTTGATAATGAACATTAACAGGACCAAATACATCAGAATGAACAAGGTCCAACACACCAAAAGACTTATGAGAACTCGAATAAAACTAAACACAATTTTATTTTCCATATATGCAATGTTCGCAAAAGTCAAACTCAAGATTACAATCATCTAACCCCTCAACGAGGTTTTTATTTTTCAGGGTTCTAAGACCCTTCTCACCAATGTGGCCAAATCTCTTATGCCATAACATTGTCTTTTCATCAGGAAGCTTAACTTCCAAGGCATGAATACAACCATCAGGACTAGATACAACAGATTTCTTCACTGCTCATTCAAATGGTGGGGATGAAGTGACTGCTGCCCTCTTTCTCGAGTCAAAAGAACTATTGCATGGTGAAATGCATGCCTCCAGTTGAAACAGAGTACCTCTCCTAGTACCCTTAGCAAGCACCATAGCTCCTCTAGTCATCTTGCATCCTTCTTTCGAAAAGACAACCTGCACACCTACATCATTCAACATACTTATAGAAAGTAGGTTCCGTGCTAAGCCTGGGATGTGCATAACCCCAGAGATCCCCTTCACTCATCCATTAGGGAATTGAATAGAGACTCTTCCATGACCAACAATATTTTGATGAGAGTCGTCATCCAGGTACACCCTTTCACCATCGAACTCCTCATACTTAGTAAACCAGTTTCAATGCGAGGTCATGTGGAATGATGCACCAGAATCAATTAGCCACACATCATCAGATGCATGGGTTGCCAGGGCTGCGATGAAAGCATCGCCATCATCTTATGATTTGTCAGAATCTGAATCTGGGTTCTTTTTCTTCTTTTTCTTTTCCTCTTTGCATTCCTTTCGAAAATGCCCAGTTTTGCCACAGTTCCAATAGAGAGCCTTGGACTTTTCAAAAGATTTAGATCTCTCACGGGATTTGGATCTACCCTTCTCAGCTTTCTTGTCCTTCTTTTTCCCTTTCTCCTTGGGTCTTCCATGAACTGCAAGAGCCTCTTTGGCTGCCTTAGAAGACTTTCTCCACATCTCTTCAGACAACAGCGAAGAAACCACTTCATCCATTTTGAATGTGGATGTGGTGCTTCCAATAGCCATGACAAGATGATCCCACGAGTCTGGCAAAGAACAAAGCAAGGTCATACATCGATCCTCCTCCTCCATCTTCACACCAACAGATCTCAATTGTGCAACGAACATGTTGAAAGAATTCATATGTTCTGCAACAGATCCTCTATCCTCCATTCGAAGAGAATACAACTTCTTTCTTAGAAAAAGTTTGTTAACCAAGGATTTGGCTTGATACACATTGTTGGTGCTCATTTTTGGCCTGGAAGTAAAGCTTGCAGGTGGAGGGTTTCTTTTTCAAACCCTAGGTTTCCCTCTTCATCGGCGTGAGTTTGTGTTGTGTCTTAGCGATCATGTTGATAGCACGGTGTCTTCTTCCATCGCTGAGACTTTGTGCTATCGGCGAATGAGATTGTTGTTCTACCGATGGTGTTGGTCTTGCCGACAGGGGTAAGTCATGTATTCATCGACAGGAGTGGGAGCTATCGGGTGAGCGGTCAGATGTTGGGCCGACAGTGTAGTGTTTGGCCGATGAAGATTCATCGGCGTGTGTCTTACCGAAGAAAGTGGGGTTGACGTTTGGCGATCGGCGAGACTTTTGAGATCGGGCTAGCAGTTGGAGGGTCCGCCGATGGGTAATGTTTGGCTGATGAGGTTTCATCGGCGTGTGTTTGGCCGACGGAGGGATGAGGCCATAGTTCATCGGCATGAGTTGTTATATCGGCGAGGGAGTTTTGAGCTGGGCCGATGGTATATGTCACAGCGATGGGTTCTTGGCGAAGGGTTGTGTGTCAAACGTGGCAAAATGCTCGACACCTATCATGTGTGCGACCATGTTTATAAACTACTGATGTGAACTCCTCACCATGCATGTGGGATTATTCCCCTGTGTATTTTCAAACTTTGAGCGAAGCACTTTTGGCGGGAACTTCTGTTTGAAGTGTTGCGACAGTTTCCATGTGGTTGCGGGTGGTTGAGGCCCTTAATGGCGACATTATAGAGTTATGGTCGACGGTACAGGCGATCAGGTTGCCCAATTTTTGAGCGGAGGCTCCAGATAATGGCGCATGGCTCGAGGCTCCTCTTTGTCTGCTGCATTTACATTTTCTGAGCGCCATTCCTTCTGAGGGCTGTATCTGGCGGATTTTTGTCAAAGCCATGTAATTAATTGCTTATGGTACACTACCTGGCTGTTATAAGCAGGAAGTGTTACTCATTTCTAGGTTGTTGAAAGTTGAACATTTTGGCTCTGTAATGCAATACAGCTGATTTGGTTGCCCTGTACAGCTAAACCTGTGAGTTTATGTATCTCTAGTTGTATGTTTTTTGCATGAATCCACTGATTTCGTGGTTAATTTTATATGAGAAATGCTATGTTAGCATGTGTTTTGTTAATTCTGTCTCCAGTATTGCATATATCTTTCTTCTGAGTCTGGATATTTAAGGAATGTTTGAGGCTCTAGAACATAGAATTCCTGTGTTGAATGTCTGATTTCTTAACTTCTGCTCAAGGGGTAGATTAAACTGTTTTTAGATTGAACATTGGGAAGGATATACTGTAATAAGGATGCCATAAGTATAGATAGCTTAACACTCTATATTGGGAGATATCTGTAAGGCAGGTATCAGATGCATCCCCCTGAAATCCAGTTTTAGTTGTTTATGCATATCATTCACAGGTGTATGTCTACTGACTCCAGGCCCTAGATAGGCACCAATCTTGCTTTGTTTTTGTGTTACAACCATGTCTAGCTTTGCATCCAAACTATAAATCAAAGTCAAACTCTAAAACAACCTTTAGGACATTAGAATTAGTTTTAGGATCCAAGTCCTCTGTCTACAACTGAAAATAGGCCCAAAGCCAGCCCCTTTGCTCTTATCTTGCAGTTTTGGTCTACTTACAGGAGGACTTATCTGCTTTCTGTCAACATCCCAGCCTTTGTATGCATATCCCCATGGATGTTGAGTAGGGAACACCCCCCTAGGTTTTGCAGAGCCTGAAGAAGAAGAGGAGATAAAATATAGAGTCTATCTCCTACACTGTTGGCCCCTGGCCCAGAGATCCTGTTGATCATTGATGGCTACCTTGTAGGGAAATCTGGGAATAAGCATCCAGTCTGGGAAAAAACCAACACACATCTCCCAACTTCTTCCAAAGCAAGTTTGCAGTAGCCTCCTCATGGACATTTAAGAGGACAAAATCAACAAGACTAAGTCTTATGAGACCCTTAGCCTTTTGATCCTTGAGATCCCAATCATCTTGTGACATTGCCGTAGGTTTTGTTCCACTAATAGTTTCCTAGAGGTCTCGATCAACAAGCATGTCTTCCATCTTGAGCTTCCATAGCTTGAAATTAGTGCCATTGAATTTCTCCACCTCTATCCTTCTAGATGTGCTTGCCATCTCCTTGCTGCAATAAGATTCATAATACTCTGCATAGACTCCCACTCAACTTAAGATCAACTCAAAAAACCCCTACCCAACAACTAGGACCAAAAGTGATCAAGCTCTGATACCAACTGAAAGGAAGCTAGGTGTGTGAAAATCGCTTCCTACACTAATCTAATGAGGGGAGAGCTATACAAATTCAATTTAGTTTTTACAATTACAACATGAAACATATAACAAAGATATTGCAGCAATACACATAGAACCAGAAAGAAGATAGAAGAAAAGAGACAAGATATATCGTGGGGAAAACCCTTATCGGGTGAAAAACCCCACACTCAAAAACCTGCACAATGTATTATCAAAACTGAATATGGTTTACAATAAACTTTCAATAAAAGCTTCAATAGTTTTCGACACTCCTGTCTAGAGTCAATCCGGCAGCATAATAGTACCTGTCAATCACATACTACATCTCCTCCTCCAAGCACCTGTTTATATAGAATATACAAGGCAAAATTAGCTCTATCTTGGCATGGGCATCCAACTTGGCCTCATGGCCCAAAACCCACGCCTATGGACACTTGGTCAACATTGTAAGATGCATCTGACACTTGTCCACAACCCCCATCCCAAAGAGATCACCTATTTCCATAGTAGTTACAACTTATAGCTGTAAGAGAATCTGTCATACACAGGCTATAAATAGCATATTCTCTTACAACATGTCATAGTCCACCTTGGGGCGCCCAAAGATGCCTTTTTCAAAGACGCTTCTCAACAGATGTCTTCACCTATCTTACAAGCTTCTATTCTGACTCTTACATGTCATAACTTCATCATAGGAATCCGTCATAACCATTTTGGTCAACATTCCCTTACACAACATCCAAGATGTCGACACATGGCAAAATACTCCTACCACAAAGTGGGACACCTATCTCCTCATGTGAGGACAAAATTACAAGTTGTCATCTTCCATGTAGGATGACACATCACCGTGCCACATCTCACAAAATAACAATTTGGAATTTACAATTAATTTACATCATAGGCAATGAATAAATAAATACAATCAAAATAATGCAAGGAATTACCAAGGTTGAGACACCTTAATTCCCAACAAATTTTTTTTCTCGATTGCATTCCTACTTTGGTCTCAGCTAATATGAATGTACTCATAAGACCTATCTCTATGGAGGAGCTTGAGAAAGTTGTGTTTCAGATGAAAAAAGGTAAGGCTCTTGGTCCTCATGGTTTTCCTATAGAGTTCTTCTAGGAGTTTTGGGATATCCCAAGATTTGATTTATTAGAGGTGGCCAAAGAATCACAATCTAACAAGCAGATGCTCCAATCCATCAACTCCACCTTTCTTGCTGTATTTCCCAAAAAAGAATGTGCTAACTCTTCGGATCATTTTGTCCCATCACTTTATGCAATGTGACTTACAAGATAATCACAAAGCTTATTGCATAGAGGTTGAAAAAATGTTTGGATCCCTTGATTTCTCTGGAATAGGTGGTTTTGTGCAAGGGCAACAGATTTTGGATGGTGTAGTGGTGGTAGATGAGAGTTGAGACTATCCATTCCATGTTTATTTCCAAGGAGAAGGCCATGTTCATTAAATTGGATATGTCTAAGGCCTATGACAAGGTTAAGTGGTCTTTTCTCTAGCACATTTTATTAGATTTTGGCTTCTGTTCGAAGTAGGTTAGATGGATCATTAGCTGTGTGACTTCCCCCTCATTTTTAGTTCCGATCAATGGTATTCCTTCCTCTTTTTTAGCCTCTTGGGGACCTCGACAAGAAGATCCTTTATCTCCTTATTTATTCATTTTAATGGCGGAAGGATTAGGGTGCTTGTTGAAGCAGTAAAAAATGTCTCATTCATGGCTGGAGCTAGGCTTATGATTTGCCCTTTCAGTCTCACCTCCAGTTCATGGACGACACAGCTCTTCCAGGCCTTGCTAGATTTGGTGAGGCTATCAACCTCAAGAAAGCTCTTGATATTTATTTATCTGCTTCTGGCCAATAGATTTCAATACGCCTGAGCCTATTCAACATAGAATTGCTACTAATCTTCACTTTTAGATTGGAAGGCTTTTTGTGGATTATTTAGGTATTCCTTTATCTTCGGGTGTGCTAAATAAGATCTATTGAAAGAAGATTCTAGATAAATTTTGGTAAAAAATTAACCATTGGAAATTTTAGTGGTTATCTTTTGTTGGTAGGTTGACTTTTCTTAAATTTGTTTTGCAGGCTCTTCCTTTATACAGTTTATGGTTCTATCTACCCCAAAGAGTTTTCTCAAAGAGTTTGATACTCTTGCTCATAAATTTTTATGGGCAAGAAATCTTGATAATCAGAAATCAAGCCTTGTGAGTTCTGACCAGGTGTGCAAGCCAAAAGAGGTTGGTGGTCTTGGGATTAGACAATTTGAACTCAATCTCCATGCTTTAGCAGCTAAACTATACTAGTGTTGGTGCAAATTTCTGGATCAACCTTGGGCAAGGATCCTTAACTGTAAGTATTTGGGAGGAGTAGCTAATGAGGATATTCCACGGATGGAATTAGCATGGAAGGGATCTATTATTTGGAACAACTTAAATTTGACAGCTGTATAGCTGTATTTAGGCTTTTTAGCTGTAAAATACATTTGAAATTTTGAAAAGACCATATCATATGAAAGGAGAGATTTTGGACAAACTATCAAAATTTATATAGGATTATGATGATATATATATTTGGTTTTTATATAATTTTCTTATACTAATGTATGCCATAGTATTTTAAATGCACTATTGAATAGATAACTGTCATAAAAAAATTGCTTGAGAGGCAAGGTTGACTATCAAATTTAAGCCCTGAAAAGGGGGGCCTCTCTTATTAAGGAAGGTCTTTTTTGGATTATTCACAAGGGGGATAAGGATCTCTTTTGGATTGACTCCTGGGATGGTCACCCCCTATTCTTTCTTCTTTTCCCCAGCTCTAGTCTTTGAGTGAAAATTTTTTGGCGGCTAACTAGTCCAGAGTGGTGGATTTCAAGTCCTTTAATCTTGTTGGGGGATCCTTAGTTTGTCATTAGTGGGACTCTGGAAGTTAGCCTAGAGGAGGGTCTCAGGAGGATCGAGATACTCTAGTTTCTATTCTTGCTAAGAGACCTTGTTGTTCTTAACAGGACAAGGATATGCTAGCTTGGGGGCATAATTCGAAAGGTGTCTATTCAATGTCTTTGGGTTACACTTGTTTGGATCAGTAATGAAGGGATCATAGGGAATTTCTTTAGTAGAGATGAATTTGGAACACATTCAGCTGGCCTAAGTGCAACTTAATCTTGTGGCTTTTGAGTCAGAATAAATGCCTTACTTGGGAAAACATCAAGAAAAGAGGTTATTTTGGTCCTTCCATTTGTCTTCTTTGTGGTTGCAGTGAAGAAAACACTAATCATCTTTTCTTTCAGTGCCCCTTCTCTGTGGAAATTTGGGGTTTATGGTGGATGTTATGGAATAGACCTTTCTTTCAAGCCACCTCCTTGTTTGAGTTTTGGGATAATATGGGACCTCCTCTGGCATCTGCTGTCTTCATTGTGGCATCTTGGGAGTTTGGACCATCCTTTGTCTATTGGCAAATTTGGTTCAAATGAAATCATCATATCTTCCAGGAGTGGCAAAGTGGGGTCCTGCAGGTTTGGTATAAAGTTAAAAGCATGCTCAAAGAAACTATTGAAGCCAAGTATGTTATGGAGTAGTCTTTTTCTTCTTCAGATGCTTCTATATCTTATCTTCTAGAGCTTTCCCTTCCCATTGCTTTCCAAGTTTGTCTTGGTCATAGAGTGCAACCTTCTAGAAAGGTGAATAGATCAGGTAAGTGAAGTCCTCCTCCCAACAACTTTTATAAGATTAATACTGATGGCTTTGTTTGGGGCAACCCAAGTGCGGTTGGGATTGGTGGAGTTGGTTGAGATAATAGTGGATTTGTTCAGTTCTTTTTCTCCACTTAACTGCGTGTGCACTCAAATAATCAAACGGAGGCTTGGGCCATGCTAAACGCATTGGAGAAAGCTTGTGAATTAGGTTGGAGGAAAGTGGTCTGTGAAACATATTCTATGATCCTGGTTTCTCTACTTAATAAGAGAAATTTTTAGGATTCCTCCTAGAGATTAGCTTTGATTGCTAAGCAAATCCTTCGTCTAGGCTCTACCTTTGATACTATTTCCTTTGCTCATGTTCCTAGGGAATAGAATAAAGTGGCTGATTGTCTAGCCAAGTGGGCCTATGAAGAAATGGATTTGTGGCAGGTGGTGGATTGGGGACATTTAGATCAGACTAAAGCACAACAATTGCTTCAGATTCTTCATGATGATAAAGATGATTAAAACAAGATGGATGGATAGGAAGGACTACATTTTTTGTTATATTGCTTGTTTGAATGATTGTAATTCGAAGTGGTATTGCAAGTGCCCCCTCTGGGTCCCTCTTGTCGTGTATGTCCTGATGACTATTGCTATTTGGAAGTCATCTTGGTGTATTTGTAAGTAATTTTATTTGAATAAAGTTTTTACCCCTTTTATAAAAAAGACGTGGAGAGATATCATTCTCAATGTGCCTATTTTTTATTACATTTATGATTAAAGTAGAATAAGCACCTGCAATGATATTTTTACGTAGATTTTTCAAAAGATAGGTATGCTATTTTTATTTTAAAATTATTTTTTATTTATCTACATTGTTCTTTCTTTTATTTATTTTTTGATCCATGAATTAGGCTTAAGGGAGCCTACCCCATACATAAAAGGATTGTAACAAAAATATTAAAGTGCATGCCCTGTGAAAAGGGGTGCATAGTGACAAATCTAAATAATAGCATTGCTTTTAGAATGAGAACGAAGTTGCATTCTAAGGTCTAAATGTTAACATTACTTTTAGAGTGAGTGTTGTGACGTAATCACACATCGCTCCATTGCAAATGGGACCCCCCTCCCTTTTTTTTCTGCTTTTTGCCTTTGCTTTTCTTTCGGTTTAGTTTTTCTCTGAGCTTGTAGGGTTTGGTAGTGTTGTTTTGCCTAAGTCTCGACATATTATGGCTAAGGAGTCTGTATCTTCCCATCCTGATGCATGTCCTAAAGCCCTGAAATTGACTAAGTCTGGAATCCTGATGTTCTGAGATCCTAAAATTGACTAAGTTTGAAATCTGGTGGATCCTCAAAAATCTAGAATTTGCATGTTAAATCCCATGGATCAGGGACCTATCTCAAACATCCTCGAAGTATATTTCAAAATATATAAAGTATAGGAAATTCAATATCCAAATTCAATATTTGAGCATATACTTAAATATATTTTTAAATATACTTCCATCCAAGACAAGTCAAAATCAGGCGAAAAAGTTGAAGTCTTGGACCTTGAGCAGAAATTTCTCATGAGCATGCAATATGCGCCCAGGAAAAGGAGGAAAATGTTCATGCCACTGCAAAAGCCGCCCAGGATAGATTGCCTTCCAATCAGGACACCTTGACATATAACCTTCAACAAGAGTTTTGTTCCAAGCGCCAAGTGACAAAGTTCAAAGTTTGAAGGACAAAAAATGTTTAAGAGAAGTTCAAAGGTGGAAAATGTTGACAAGCATGCAAAATCCACCCTACAAGGGCGCAAAATGTTCATGGGCATGCAAAACCCGCCCAAGATTGTCATGAAAGAAATTCATTTAGTGTGAAGTATATTGAAAATCAAAGCTTGTCTTGTAACTTCAGGTGAATGTTTGAGGCAATGATCAAACAACGCAAAATCTTTGTCCACTAGCATAATGCGCCCATGCAAAGAGAGTGCTTCCACCTGAGGTAAATTGTTCAAAGATCAATCTTGCTACTTGAAGTTCATCGAAGCATGTTGAAGATTGTTGGAATTCAAAAATTTGGCTAAGTGTGGTGGATCCAAAATTGGGAAAATGTTCTCCACCTTGCAATTTGCACCCTAGTTGGAGGTCTTCTTTTGGAATGAACATGATGAAACATTAGTTGCCTTAGACAAATTCTTAAGAATACTTGTAAGAACATGACAAATTGCTTGAGGGAGTTTGAAGGAAAGATAAAGTTTGATGAAGTGTTGAAGTGCCAAAATAGAGGAAAATGTTTTGCCAGGTGCGTTATGTGCCCAAGGTAATGAGGCATCCGGAGATGAGGTTGTTGCAAGGTTCGAGCAAAATTGGATGTTGAGAGTCTCTGGGAGTTGCTTGAGGAAATCATTTTGATACTTAGAACTTTTGGTGATTGACAACATGGAGGAAATTGTTTACCCATCAACAATATGCGCTCAGGGTGAGGAAGTGAAAATTTGACTAAGTATGGTAGTTTCAAAGTGAGGAAAATGTTTTGCACCTTGCAAAATTTGCCCAAGAAGAAATGCACTCTAAGGATATTCCTCAACCTAATTTCATGCATTGAATGATAGATTTTGAAATGTCAAGACAAAAAATGTCTAAGTAAGAAAAGTTTGAAAGGTGGAAAATGTTCTGGACCTTGCAGAATCCGCCCTAGGAGGGTGTATAATGTTTTGCACCTTGCATACGCCGCCCAAGATAGGTTGATTTTCAATAAAGACACCTCAACCAACAACTTTCAAAGAGATTTTGTCCTAAGTGCTAAATGACAAAGTGTGAAGTTTGAGAGATTTCGAAGATAAAATGACTAAGTGTTAAGGTGCCAAATGAAGGAAAATGTTCTGCACCTTTCAAAATCTGCCCTCCTAAGAGGCAAAATGTTCTTAAGTGAACAATTTGTGCCCAAGGTTTGCATGGAGAAAACCTATCTAAAGCGAAATATATTGCAAATCCAAGTCTGCCTTGAGAAATTTGGAGTGAAAGCTTGATATTGATCAAAGATAAAGGTTTAAATCTTGATATAAAGGTTTAAATGATCATCAAGAGCAATGGCACAAAATGTTCCTAAGCATGCAAAACCCGCCCAAGGAAGTGAGAGAAAATGAAGTTTAGAAGTAAAAAATGCCCAAGTTAAAGCACAAAATGCTCACTAGCAAGGATTATGTGCCCATGACATGCCTTGTTGAAATTGCATGGAGATATTAAAAATGCATCATAACATAATTGAAATCCTCAAATGTCCACATCAAAGAGTGAAAGGAATTGGAGCTTGACAAAATGTCAAGTAGGGATGGCGAAAATTTCCTTTCAATGTTCAAAATGTGCCCTATCTCAAGCTCTTGATTGCTAAATGTGGGAATTTCTCACCGATGTTCAGTAAGCGCCCAATTCCATCTTCAACATTTTGATGAAAGTAAGTTAAAATCATAAGGCATGAGTTTAACATTATCTAAGGCAAAGATAAGAGTTGAGAGCTGTAAGAGCGGAAGTTTCTCTTACTCATTCAAGATGCCCTCTAGATAATAAGACAATCTAACTTATGAGAAGGTGCCAAAATCATTTGAATACTGTAAGTTTGCCAAAGAAGAAGTTTCATGAAAGTGACAAGGTGCCAAAAGGTGGAAAATATTTTGTAGCTTGCATTATGCGCCTTCCTTTGAGTGCAACACCAAGAGACAAGCAAAATGTTCATGAGTAAGCAATTTACGCCCTAAGGAGAAGGGTAGTTGGATTCATCAAAAGGTGTTTAAATTGCTCAAACATAGGATATCATATCATCATTCGCCTAGAAGAGAAGAATTGGGAGAGAAAGACTAAAAATATTCTAAGTTTCAAAATTGAAAATTGGGGAAATTTTTCACTAATGAGCAATATGCGCCCAAGGGATGAGGGAAAATGTTCTTGAGTTAGGAGAATCCACCTACGATGAAATGCGTTTCAATGAAGTCCCTTTAACATTCAAACTTCAAAGAGAGTTTTGTTCCAAATGCCAAGTAAGACATTTTGTAAGGGAAAAGCTAAGTAAGAAAAGGGTGGAAAATGTTCTCAACCCTGCAAAAGACGCCCAACTTGGAGCGCATAATGTTCTTACCATTGCAATTTCCGCCCAAGAAAAGTATCCTTTCATGAGACCAAAATCAACTCCAACATGAACTAGGTCGGCCAAGGATAAATTATGAGTTTTGAATGAAAGAAAAATTGCTTTTGAAGCAGGCCGACCTGCCTAGAAAATGAGAGCGATTGGGTATATAAGGATGAACACAACTTCAATTTTTGGCATTCACTTCAAAACAAATAATCAGATCAGCAGAGCAGAGATAAAGTGCAGACCAAAGGAGCAGAAATTCACAAGGAAATGACAGATTTTATACAAGAACAAGGTGAATTTGCAAAGATAAAGCCAAGCGCCACAAGGGAGAAGAGAAATTTTCCATTTTTGCTAAGTTTGAATCCATTCAAAAATTAGATCTGCACTAAAACAAAAATTAGACTTAGCATTATTTTTATTGAATTTGTTTAATAAGCAGCCAAGGTATTTCATGCTTTCCTTCATTCAATTTGAATAAGTTTTGGATAAATGTTTGAAAATGGTTTAAATTTGAATATCATTTATCCCACATTGGCGAGGAGAATAAAGGTTATCATTATTCATCCTTTATATCAATTATCATGTCAATATGCTAATTTGGGGTATTTTGCTTGTAGGTTGATGATGTTTGTGACGAGCGTTGAAGGAGAATGACAAGTGATAGCACGTGAGGAAGTTTGAAGAATGGAGGAAGGTGTCACAAGGGATCAAGCTCCGGGCATTGCTTTTCATCAAGAGTATATCAAGATCACCACACTTCGAAGAAGGCTTCATTTTTGAATGAAGAACACCGCTTCACCTTGCACGCTTCATAATTCCAGAAGTTCAAAAGTCAAGTTCCACTTCCACATTCTAGAGTCATCCATTTCATGCGCCAGGAAGATCAAGAGCAAACATCATGCAATCTACTCCAAGAAGTCATGAACAAAGACATCTCCTACTTTCGTCAACAAGCCTGAATGAAGGAATCCTGCAAGAACAACAGCACATGAGAAGATAAATGAGCAAAGATCGTCAAGAAATTCATAAATTTCACTTGCAGAAATCTAAAATTCCCAAATTTTCAAGTTTTAGAAGCTAAGTACCATAGTTGAAAATCCAACAATTTGGGAAATATTTCAAGCAATGTGAACACGATGGAGATCAAACCGGTTTGCTTAATGCCAAGGTGGCATCTACATGTCATCGAGCCTATCACATCTTGCCACATCATTTGTTCACATTCAATGCATTCATAACAAACAAGAAGCCAAAGAGGACGCCCATGTGGAAGATGCTCTAAAGATTCCATTATATGCTTATCACATTGGAAAGCGTGCCTTTATTGCCTCTCTTGTTGTCTAAAAATAGCAATTCTTGTAACAAACTGCCTACGTGGTGTAATCTTGGCCATTGATTCCAAAATCAATCTAGGCCCTTCATTGTAATTCTTGAGCTCTATATAAAGCTCACTCTCTTCATTTGTAAGGGATATATATCATTAGTTCTTAGGAGGTAGAATGTTAGAGTAGAAGCTCTTGAAGCATTGACAAGACTTGGGCAAATTGTTGTAAAGATGCTACCAAAATCAATACATTCTCATTGAAGCTTGGTGAAACTTGTGTTGTTTTGGGATGTTAGCATGGTTTCCAATTTCTTGAAGATGATTCAAAGAAAGTTAGATAGATTTTAGATACAGTTCATTGATTTGATGAATAAATGTAAAAATATTGAAGAATTTCTCGGTTCATACTTTTTGTGGATTACCGATGGTGATTTGCAATGGAAAGTTAGCCTGAACCTCATGTTGCAATAGTTCGATTGTGGATGTTCATTCAAATTGCGCCAATTGTGGGTATTTGGATGTATGTTTACAATTTGAAAATCTTTCATTTCCCTTTGAAGATTGCACTAGCTTCGTGTAGTTGTTGCTCTCATGGCGAAGCAAGGCTCAATTGGAAGGAATTTGTCTATCGAAGCATTGTCCATCATATCATTGTCCTTAGAATAGCTTTCTCAACCTTTATCCTTTTTCATTTTCTTTTCATAGTTGGTTTGTAAGTTCCATTTCACAAGAAGGAGAATAACATATTTGAGTGGAGTAATGAGTATATTCAGCGCAAGTCCCTTTGTGATTACCAGCAAAATCATATCAACTACTGAGTCTATCCATTGTAGAACACGAATAAGGAACCTTGGAGTTGTATCGATTGATCACATTGTTTAGCATTCGAAAGACTTTATTCAAGAGAGGATAGAATACTTAGTATTTTATTCTGAGTTTGCATGTGGATAAAAAACACATCGACATAATTGGCGCTAGAAGGAGGGCTGCATCAAGATATTGTTCCGTTCAAAGACATTGCACCATTCGTTGCACGCCCTTCTCCTCCTAACGCCCATCAACAAAATTGGCGCTAGAAGGAGGGTGAGAACAACAAATTGATCCATTTGTTCCAAGCATACAAAAGATATTCTGGTGTTTTATCATTCATTGCTCGATAGAGTTCAGCAAGGAGGAGGCCAGAATGAAGAATTTCTTACATCTCAACTCAGGATAAAAGGGCATGAACAAGGAATTACATTGCTGCTTTCACTCCAAGCACGCGAACGAACTTTGAATTGTGGAATTGGAGCCAAAGTGAGCTTTCAAATCTAAATTTGAGATTTCAAGTTCTCTTTTATGTCAAAAGTAGAAAAATCAAAAATAGAAAAAAGTAAAAAAATAGAAAAATAAAAAAAATAGACATGGATTTCTCAAGATCTTGAAGGCAGTTCACGATGGATCATCCTCAAGATGATGTTCTTCAGCTTTGGTGGTCTTTGAATGCACAACTCTATCCTAAGAGTTTATATGACTTCACATCAAGGAAAGGATGTAGAATTGACGACACCAATGGACACGAGGAGCTGTATTGTCTAACATTTCTATCAAGAATGGAATTAGCATTGCAAGGGAAAATTTCTTTTTCGTAGGTACATGAGCCAATTGTTCTTGCAAAGGTGGTTCCCAATGCCTTGTTTGATGAAAGAGAGTTCTTCATAAGTTTCAAGGAAATGATCAAGAAGAGACTAAGTATTGAGAAGGACCTGCCTGCAGAAGAAATGTTGATTCCAGGTGGTTAATGCAACATTCATAACACCACTCATTCAGAACTCACATGTTCATCTCGTCAGTAAGCTATTCATCAAGTGAAGGAAGAATTAAGGTTGGAAGAAAAATCCAAGGTACAATTGAGATTAGATGACTTGTGGAGCAAATGTCTTCAAGAAATCAATTCACCACCTAAAGGAGAAGATGTTCCCATATTATTCAACAGTGAAGATAGCACAAGTGAACTCGATAATCAAGTAGAAAGTCCATTTGTGTACCTTCTTCTAGATAAGAACGAACCTCCTGCTGAAGAAGAAGTTGAAAAAGTAATAGAAGATATCCAAACAGAGGTAATTAAAAAACAAGATGTTGATTCCTCCATCAAAGAAGAAAGTGACTTAAGTCCATTGCAAGAAGAAGAATTCCTTGCTACATACTCATTCATGTTGCTAGAAGTGATTATTAAGAGTGAATTGCAAGAGGTTTCGAGATTCCTTGAAAGAGATGGTAATCATGAAGACATGTTACAAATCGTCATTCACAAGTCAGCGAATCAAGTGCAATTTGGAGGGGCGCTCGACACTCTCATGGATGAAGTATTGTAATGTCAGAAAATGTTGCCTTGCGGGCTTTTCCCTCATAAGGTTTAGCTCTCGGGTCTTTTGCATGCATTTAGGACATCTTACTTCATAATTTGGCATCTTGATGGATTGAGCTCTAGGTAACATGACAAATGGGACCTAGGAGGACCCCTTGAGCTAGACCCTGCCCAAAATTGGGGGGAGGACTTGGGTGCCCGTGCCCTAGTCCTACCCTCTTTTTTTTGCAGTCCCAATTTTTGGGTGTCCGCTTGTGACCATTACTTGGGTCCTATGCCGACATGGTAAGTTTGAATTTACGAAACCTTGGCGGGAATGTTTGTAGTTGCATATAAAAGCATGTTTAGGCATTCATTTGTAAACTAGATGATTACTAGCAAGCTATAGTGTTCTCAAAGTGATTCAAGGCTTTCATTTTGTTGCAAGAGTAGATTTGTGTGGTCTATGTGTTTGTGTTTGTAGATTTGAGTATCCATTTCCTCATGGAATGAAGAGCATCTTCCTCCCATGAGAAATTAACTACAAGGTGACATTATATTGTGTTTGTGATCATTATTTCATTGGTTTTTACCTCTACCTCCCTAGGTACACACTCTCTATTTGACAAAGGTGTTCGGAGACTTAAGTGTCCTCCGGGGCTTGACTGAGGCAAACCTCTAAACACCACAACACCCTCCCAAAGCTTTCATGGTTGCAGGTTACAGGTTGAGGAGCTGGGCAAAGTGAAGTTGCAGGAAGACATCTTGGAGTGTTGGAATTGCAGAATAGGAAGAAAATCTGCCCTTGAACTTGGGCGCCCATTCATTAGTCCTCCAAGTTTCGTGACGGGAAAATCTCCAGAACAACAGGAAAGAGTTGCAGACTGAGTTCTCAGATCCAGACAAAAATATAGGCCTTGGACTTGGGCATCCACTCCTGTGTCCCCGACTTTTCTGCCTCAGAACCCCAAAACAAGTACTCTGTGATTTTATATTTTACATCCCTCTGCAAGAGCTTTTTCTATAATTCATCTGTTTATTGTCACATTTGCAAAATTAGGGTTTAAATGGTCAAGTAAGCATAAGAGAAGGAAAATTGATAATTAAACACCCTAATCCAAGTTTCCCTACATCTCACAGTGACCTAGGGTATGATAATGCATTGCCACTCGACCCTAGGTCCTTGAATGTTAAGGGTGAAATGAGGATTCAAACATCTAACAACCAAAACATTAAGTAATCCCAATTTTACCCTAAACAAGTACAACAAGAATTACAGTCAAAGTCATGCCAAAATGAACAAGTTGATGAAATAAAGATCAAATTCGAGTTGGTGCTTAGTTCATTATTGAAAATCCACAAAGAGCTTACGGGTGAAATGTTCCATGCTTCTAAATTTTAATTATTTTTACCTTTTCATTTTGATATGCCTACTATTGAATATAATATTGATTCGCATGTTGCGGACATGAGTGGGATGATTCATCACCAACTCCAACGTCCTGACGTGTCCATGAAAGATGAGCAATATCTATTCGAAGACGAAGACCACCAGGTTGTATCTTGCCTTGCTCTTAATTGGAAAGATTTTGAATTTCCAAATGATGAATATGAAGAATATGAGTTTGATTATGGAAATTTAGGAAGGGCAACTTGTGTTTGGATAAATCATGGTCCTTTTGAATTGCCATAATTGATAATCTTGTGTGAAATTTTGCTTAAGTATGAGAAGTGTATTGTGCAAGATCTTTTCTCTGAATTCAAAGACAAATTTGCCAATCTTCGAACTGTCACTTGCGCATTGTTACTCATATTCATCTTGAGAAATCATGCTAGATCATGTATATACTTAGGTCTTTTGAGTCTTGTCTGCTCTTCGTACATAGTTAGATAGTTTTCTTTTCTTTTTGCTTTAGTTTAGTTTGTTGTGCTTGCTTGTTTCCCTTAGTTTAGATTTTTCCTTTCGTAGAGTAGTGGTTGTTTAGCTGTAGGTTTGCTTTCCGGGGTTCCCAAGTTGTGAAAAGGCGATGAAATTTCAAGAAACATGATCTGGTATATGTTTAAGTTCATTTCTTGGATAAATATTCATGAAAGTCTTTAAAAGCTAAGGATGATTTTCTCTAACTTTTTCACCAAGTTAGGATTTGTACTTGACTCGGAAAGGAATTATGAATTGTGTCTTGACACTGATATCTTGCGATTACACATATTTTTCTATTGAATTATTGATATCTTTCAGTTTTCTTTTGAGAAACTTGAGTCATGAGTTGGAACTTTATTGTGGACTCCATGGTTAGAATTGAACAGTGTGATTGCTTGTTCCGGGAAGAAGAATCCATTGTTTAGCATGACTTTAAGTATTTAAAGGCCTTATAATTTTACACATCTTAATAGTCCCGAAGTTCTACGAAAGTCTTGGTGAGCTTGAATTAAGTGAAAATCCTAAGAAAGTTCATGGATTCCATTCCTTTATATTATATTTCCACATATCTCCACTCCATTCCATTTCCATATAATTCTGCCCATCACCTCATAAACACAATAAAAGCCTCCATCCATTTCACCCGTTCCATTGAATAATGAACTCAAGTCTAATGTCCGAATCATCCATATAGTCCTATTTTTCGCCACATACTCCAAGTAATGAATTATCAGGATAAAGGTTTGAGTCCTTTTTGAGCGAGGCATTTGGAGTATATCCATGTCAATATCCATTCATATAACCTTGGCCACTCCAAGGTAAACAGGGTCAAGATGTTGGTATTTCCATCCGTTCCGCCTAAATACATTGTTTTTCATTATCTACTCATTACATATGTATCCACTCCACCTTCGTTACTATGCAATTCGAAAAGCATATGACCACATACTCCCCACCATCCATACCACCTCCATTTGCCTAACTCATGTACCCATATTCCTTTATCTATTTCCCCATTTTCTAATCATGATTAGTGAATGTAGGTGTCATCTAAGTGAGAAGCTTGCAATCCCTCCATCCCATAGTTCCACGATATAAATATTTGGATGCCCTTACCCATGAGAAAGAAAATCTTGAGAATCTTTATGCCTCATAGTACAAATGTAAGAAGTAGAGACAAATCATATTCAAAGGCTATTTCATTCCATCTTTCCAAATGAAAAAAGCCAAAAGTCTGTGTACTTAAGTCTAAAAAGCCAAATCCAAAGAGGCTTCCGCATCCATAGAATCCATTTCCATTCACCTCATCCCATTCCATACAAAGTTCCAAGTTACTTCATCCCACGAAATAAAATCAAAAGGAAAATTACAAGTTCATGTGGGTCATGAAGTTATTGCTTCAGACATTCATTAGCCATCACTCCTGTTCCAAAATACACCTCCTTTCCCTTTGCAAGATTCGAAGTTTAGTTCGGTACATGCAAACATTGATTATGGTTTCATTCTATTCCATTCATTCCATTATATCTTCGTTTTCCTCCATCTCCCACTAGCCTGCATATTCCACCACTCGACTGGTCTATGTTTTGGATGCACTTTCCATCTACTTGGTTTTGTATAATCCACATCATAATCCACTATCTCTGTCCACTTTTTTGTCCCTTCTGTCATATCTGTCATTCCTTACCAACATCAGTGAACATATTGACTTGACATGGTTTCTATATGGACTATCATTTTTTCATGGAATTAGACATTTAAGTTCCTTCCGTCCATATCTTTCATCCCATGATATATATATAAAAAAAAGGAAAAAAAAAAGAAAAAAGTAAAGAGAAATCCTTTCGTCCACATGTGAAAATCACCTCTGGTGGCGGCTTGGATAAGTACCATGATGAAAACCTGGCAAATAGGTGTCATGCGTAGAGACACAATGTCTCATCTCACCTATCCATCCTGTCATTTCCATTGTCATTATCATTTCCATTCCATTTCATACCATCACTATCCATTTTGCCCGTATACACATATACCCCTCCATTCATCCTCCCTCCATGAACTTACATTAGCTTAAGACAAGTGAACTCGGATGATCTTAGCTTCTAAGGGATGAAAATGAACGCAATTGCACACACTTGGGTCTTTGAATTATGAATGGTCATTCTAAGATTTTGATTCCAATTTCTTGATCATGTATTCATGTTTGTTCAACCTAACATGTGGGTGTACACAGAAGGTTTCGATTTGTGGATTCCTATTTATCATTAGAATACTTGGGAGAATCAATGTTTGACGAACACTGCACACATGGTGGTAATCGAAGGATGAAGTGTCCTGACCCAATTCATCAGTCTTTTCCCTTTTGAGTATATGTCCCAGCTAAGTGATGGAATTAGAGTTAATTATCTAAAGTTTCTAGGTCTCGATTGAGTCTTTTTCTTTGAAATGTTCAGGAACATTTATTCGGATTGGTGCTGGATGTTGTGATGTAATCACACATTGCCCCATTACAAATGGGGAGCCCCCTTTTTTTTCCACTTTCTATCTTTGCTTTTCTTTAGGTTTAGTTTTTCTTTCAGCTTGTAGGGTTTGGTAGTGTTGTTTTGCCTAAGTCTCGACATATTCTAGCTAAGGAGTCTGTATCTTCCCATCCCGATGCATGTCCTGAAGCCCTGAAATTGACTAAGTCTAGAATCCTGATGTTCTGAGATTCTGAAATTGACTAAGTCTGAAATCTGGTGGATCCTCAAAAATCTAGAATCTGCATGTAAAATCCCATGGACCCAGGACCTATCTCAAACATCTTGGAAGTATATTTCAAAATATTTAAAGTATAATACTTCCATCCAAGACAAGTCGAAATCAGGCGAAAAAGTTGAAGTCTTGGACCTTGGGCGGAAATTTCTCATGAGCATGCAATATGCGCCCAAGAAAAGGAGGAAAATGTTCATGCCACTGCAAAAGCCGCCCATGATAGATTGCCTTCCAATTAGGACACCTTGACATATAACCTTCAACGAGAGTTTTGTTCCAAGCACCAAGTGAAAAAGGTCAAAGTTTGAAGGACAAAAAATGTTTAAGAGAAGTTCAAAGGTGGAAAATGTTGACAAGCATGTAAAATCCGCCCTACAAGGGTGCAAAATGTTCATGGGCATGCAAAACCCGTCCAAGATTGTCATGAAAGAAATTCATTTAGTGTGAAGTATATTGAAAATCAAAGCTTTTCTTGTAACTTCAAGTGAATGTTTGAGGCAATGATCAAAGAGCGCAAAATCTTTGTCCACAAGCATAATGTGCCCATGCAAGGAGAGTGCTTCCACATGAGGTAAATTTTTCAAAGATCAAGCTTGCTACTTGAAGTTCATCAAAGCATGTTGAAGATTGTTGGAATTTGAAAATTTGGCTAAGTGTGATGGATCCAAAATTGGGAAAATGTTCTCCACCTTGCAATTTGCGCCCTAGTTGGAGCTCTTCTTTTGGAATGAACATGATGAAATGTTAGTTGCCTTCCACGAATTCTTAAGAATACTTGTAAGAACATGAAAAATTGCTTGAGGGAGTTTGAAGGAAAGATAAAGTTTGATGAAGTGTTGAAGTGCCAAAATGGAGGAAAATGTTTTGCCAGGTGCATTATGCGCCTAGGGTAATGAGGCATCCGGAGATGAGGTCGTCGCAAGGTTCAAACAAAATTGGATGTTGAGTCTCCAGGAGTTGCTTGAGGAAATCATTTTGATACTTAGAACTTTTGGTGATTGACAACATGGAGGAAATTGTTTACCCATCAACAATATGCGCTCAGGGTGAGGAAGTAAAAATTTGACTAAGTATGGTAGTTTCAAAGTGAGGAAAATGTTCTGCACCTTGCAAAATCCGCCCAAGAAGAAATGAACTCTAAGGATAGTCCTCAACCTAATTTCATGTATTGAATGATAGATTTTGAAATGTCAAGACAAAAATGTCTAAGTAAGAAAAGTTTGAAAGGTGGAAAATGTTCTGGACCTTGCAGAATCCGCCCTAGAAGGGTGCATAATGTTCTGCACCTTGCATAAACCGTCCAAGATAGGTTGACTTTCAATAAAGACACCTCAACCAACAACTTTCAAAGAGATTTTGTCCTAAGTGATGAATGACAAAGTGTGAAGTTTGAGAGATTTCGAAGATAAAATGACTAAGTGTTAAGGTGCCAAGTGAAGGAAAATGTTCTGCACCTTTCAAAATCTGCCCTCCTAAGATGCAAAATGTTCTTAAGTGAACAATTTGCGCCCAAGGTTTTCTTGGAGAAAACCTATCTAAAGTGAAATATATTGCAAATCGAAGTCTGCCTTGAAAAATTTGGAGTGAAAGCTTGATATTGATCAAAGATAGAGGTTTAAATGATCATCAAGAGCAATGGTGCAAAATGTTCCTAAGCATGCAAAACCCGCCCAAGGGAGTGAGAGGAAATGAAGTTTAGAAGTAAAAAATGCCCAAGTTAAAGCGCAAAATGCTCACTAGCAAGATTATGCGCCCATGACATGCCTTGTTGAAATTGCTTGGAGATATAAAAAATGCATCATGACATAATTGAAATCCTCAAATGTCCACACCAAAGAGTGAAAGGAATTGGAGCTTGACAAAATGTCTAAGTATGGAGGGCAGAAATTTCCTTTCAATGTTCAAAATGCGCCCTATCTCAAGCTCTTGATTGCCAAATGTGGGAATTTCTCACCGATGTTCAGTATGCACCCAATTCCATCTTCAACATTTTGATAAAAGTAAGTTAAAATCATAAGGCATGAGTTTAAAATTATCTAAGGCAAAGATAAGAGTTGAGAGCTGTAAGAGCGGAAGTTTCTCTTACTCATTCAAGATGCACTCTAGATAACAAGACAATCTAACTTATGAGAAGGTGCCAAAATCATTTGAATACTGTCAGTTCGCCAAAGAAGTTTCATGTAAGTGACAAGGTGCCAAAAGGTGGAAAATATTCTGTAGCTTGCATTATGTGCCCTTCCTTTGAGTGCAACACCAAGAGACAAGAAAACATGAGTAAGCAATTTGTGCCCTAAGGAGAAGGGTAGTTGAATTCATCAAAATGTGTTTAAATTGCTCAAATAAAGGATATCATATAATCATTTGCTAGAAGAGAAGAATTGAGAGAGAAAGACTAAAAATATTCTAAGTTTCAAAATTGAAAATTGGGGAAATTGTTCACTAATGAGCAATATGCACCCAAGGGATGAGGGAAAATGTTCTTGAGTCAGGAGAATCCTGTTAGAATCTGAAAATATTATTAACCCAGAAAACTAGTGCAAAGAATAGATATCTAAACTATGAGTGCAAATGATACGAAATCAAAATAGCAACACAGGGTTAGTCTCCAAGAGAGTAATGCAAATGCTAGAAGCAAAATAGCATTAAGAGGATGCAAAAGTAAAATATACAAAATACAAGCTAGGTAGCATGCTTATATAGACCAGGGAGAGGGAGGAGGTGGCAACACCGACCAATGAGAAGAGACCATCTATTAGACTAAAGATAGCAAAGTATCTTCCCAAGATAACTAATGGATGCTCACATGTAGGAAGGTGACACCTTGCAACCACTCACCTAATAAGACATGTTTTATTAACCTAAGCGAGATTAATAGAAGTGTAGGAAAAACCTAGGAATATAGGGAAAAATAAATAACCCAACTAGGAAATAAAAACCTACACTAACATCCCCCATAAGCGAAGCTTAGGTGGATGTAGAAATGGGTCCCGAGAAATCAAGCCTAATGAGGTACCCATGTACATAAAATTCCCCCACAAAGAGAGAAAAGCCCCCCCAAAATAGAGAGAGAAGAGACCCCCCCAAAAGTAGAGAGAGTTAGAACTCCGAGTGAGAGGAAGAAGCCCCCTAGAAGATGAAGCATCCTGCACCCCCAGCAAAGCTCGCAAATGAAGGAACTTGCTCTCAGTGAAGGGTTTGGTGAAGATATCAACAGCCTGCTTGGAAATCAGAAAATAGTGAAGGTCGATGATGTGGCCATGGATGAGCTCCTGGATGTAGTGCAGGTGGACCTCGATGTGTTTGGTCCGCTAATGATGGATCGGATTCCGTGAGATTTGAATGGCACTTTGGTTATCACAAAATATGACTGATGGTCGTCTGATCTGGATACCAAACTCATTGAGAAGATTCTGAAGCCAAATGGCCTTAGTGGCGGCATTCACAACCCCCCGATACTCAGCCTCAGTAGAAGATAGAGCAATAGCAGACTGCTTCTTGCTCGACCAACAAACAGGACCTGAACCAAGTGAGAAGCTGTAACCTGAAGTAGACTTGCGATCTTGAGAATCATCCGTCCAATTTGAATCTGTGTAGTCGACTAAGTCAAGCTCAATACCCGCTGCGTAGTGAATCCCAAAACTGTGAGAATCCTTAATGTAGTGAAGGATCCGCTTGGCTGCTTTCTAGTGTAGCTCATGAGGCTCCTGCATGAATCGAGAGACCATGCCTACAGCATATGAAATGTCGGATCTTGTATGAGTAAGATAAATGAGACTCCCAACAAGCTGTCGGTACAAAGTGCCATCAACAAGTGGAGAAGAACACTAAGCCTCAAGTTTGACTCCAGAAAGAAAGGGAGTCGGAGTAGGCTTACAGTCAACCATATGAAACCTCGAGAGCAAATCTAAAGCATACTTGGACTGTGTGATGGTGATCCCGGAAGAAGACTAAAAGATCTCAATCCCGAGAAAGTAATGCAACAAGCCCAAGTCAGTCATCAAAAACCTGTCATGAAGGGCAGTTTTGACAGCCCCAATGGTGGATGAAGAACTCCCTGTGATCAGCAAGTCATCAACATACATAACTGGAAATAGGAGTTAATCATCCTGCTGCAGAATGTAGACATTGGGATCAGAATGGCACTGAGTGAACCCAACTGATAGAAGGAAGGAGTCCATCTTGGCATACTAGGCCCGAGGAGCCTGTTTGAGGCCATAGAGAGACTTCCGAAGGTGGCATACAAGTGAAGAATCCTGAATGAACTCCTGTGGCTGCTCCATGTAGATCTCCTCCTGAAGGTCACCATGAAGAAAAGCACTCTTCACATCCATCTGGTGTACTTCCCAACGATTGGCTATAGTAATGGCAAGAACAAGTCGGATGGAATTCATTTAGGCAACTGGTGCAAAAGTCTCAGAGTAGTCAATCCCAGGAACCTGGGAGAATCCTTTGGCGACGAAGCGAGCCTTATGCTTGTCAACTGACGCATCTGCTACAAATTTTGTCAGATAGATCCACTTACATCGAACAAGTTTTCTTCCCTTAGGAAGAGGGACAAGATCCCAAGTGTGGTTCCTCATCAAGGAACTATACTCCTCCTACATAGCTATATCCCACTCAGGAATACCAGAAGCCTCATGAAAAGATTGTGGATCTGAGGCAATAGCAATGAAGACATGTGGAGCATCCTAGAACTGTGAATGAGTCCGCTTGGTGTCTGATGGATCCCCAACCCAATCACCTGCAGACTGCAAGGTTTGTCTAGCCCAAAGTGGACCAGAAGATGGAGAATCTGGAGGAGAATCATCAACCTTTGAATGATAACTAGGAGAGGAAGGAGGTGAGTCCTCTGAATCACTCTCTGCATTAGAAGTGGAGGTAGAAGACTGCTTAGGTGAATCTGACTCATCAGAAGATCTATTACGTATCCCAAGTGACTCTAATGTCAAAGTAGGAGGAGTTGGAGAAGTGATAGAAAGTGAGCTCGAAGAGCCCTCCTCAGACTGAACACTCCTCTCAATGAACAACTCATGTGTAGTAGGGTGGAGCAACCGATAACCCTTCACACCATCAGGATAACTTATAAATATGCAAGGTCTACTCTGCGGATCCAAGGCCTTGCATTTCTCTGCAGGAATGTGGGCCCATGCAGGAGAACCAAAAACTCGAAAGTGCTTAATTGGTGGTTTCCGACCGCTCCAAGCTTCAAAAGGAGTGACTCCCTTCAAGGCTCGGTGAGGAACATAGTTCTGGATATAACAAGCACAGTTAATGGCCTCTGCCCAATACTGTGGTGCAAGAGATTTGGAGTGAATCATGCAGTTCGCCATTTCCTTCAAGGACCTATTCTTCCGTTCTGCAACACCATTCTGCTGAGGATTGTATGGAACTGAATGCTGCAAATCAATCCCCTCTGAAGTGCAAAACCTCTCAAACTGATGGTTGACATACTCACCACCACTGTCAATGCGCAAAACTTTGATGGCTTTCCCAGATTGTTTCTCTACAAAAGTTTTGAAGTCCTGAAAATGATCAAATACCTCTAACTTCTGTTTGAGAAAGTACACCCAAGTATATAGAGAAAAGTCATCAATGAATGTGAGGACATATCTAGCCCTGCTGAAGGAAGGATGTTTAAATGGACTAGCCAAATCACTATGAACTAATTCCAGTATCTATGAAGCTCTCGATGCCTTACCTTTGTCAAACTTTTCCTTAGGATGCTTACCAAGAATGCAACCTTGGCAAACACCACTTGAGAACTAAACTGAAGGCAACCCTATGACCATGCTCTGCTGGTTGAGCTGCTGCAAGTAGCGGAAGTTAAGATGGCCAAACCGCTCATGCCATAATCTACTCACATCATTAGAATAAGTGAGCAAAACAGTCGAAGGAGGATCAAGAATAAAGTGAGAAAACAGATAGAGCCGTGACTGATGATCTGCTCTCCCAACTGCAACTGTAGAACCACTGTGCAACTCACGAATCTCCACTAAATCAGGAGTGAACTCAACCCGCTTGCCTGAACCTGTGTGAGTGATCTGGTATACTGATAGGAGATTAGTTGATAATGAGGGCACACAAAGAACATCATGGAATGTGCCATCCCCCACATCAATAGACCCTCTCCCACACACCTCAACAGGAGTGTCATCACCCATCAAAATAGAAGGCATAGTACACGACTCCAAAGATGCAAGTTCTTCCTTAGATGAAGCCATGTGGTGCGAAGCACCCAAATCAAGAACCCAAGTGGATGGTGAAGAAGCAACTGCAACAAGGGCCTTGCTCTTTCCTTTCCCCTTGCTGTTTTCTTTTGCCTTATTAGACCCCTCATTAGAACTCTGTTTGATAGACTTAGGAACACTGATATTATTCTTCTCAAGAATGTGTGTCAAGTGATTAATTTGTTTCTTCAGACATTTATGTTCATCAGGACTAGGTCTTTTACAATAGGCACATTGGACCGTGTCTTTCTTAGGCTTGTCGCCCTTGGAAGACTGGGTCTTATTAGTTGCTTTTGAAGCAACCATTATCTGATCCTTCTTCTCCTTGTTATTCTTATGTTTCTTATCCTTACTATTGTTGTTACTACTTTGTCCTTTCTGTTCTTTTGTGCCTTGGTTGGCAGCCAATGCATGTGACTTAGAGGACTTAAGAGTGCCCATCTCGATTAGCTTGTCTTGTTCCTAAGTGAGATTGACAGCAAAATCATCTAAAGATGGCATGGTGAATTGAGTACCAAGTGCACCCTTAGTAGCATAGAAGGTAGAAACAAACACAGAATATTCTGAACTTAGCTTAGAGAGAATACTAAGAATCAGTTGTTCATCTTTTTTTTCAATTCCACATTGTTTTAAGTGCAGCCTTAGTGATTTCAATTTAGTGAAGAATTCTTGGATTGTGTTGAAATTGCCTGGACTTAAACTAATTAGTTTATTTTCTAACATATGACCCCTCATTCAATTTTGTGTGCCAAATAGTGTTTCTAGCTTTGTCCAGATTTCATTTGGTGTACTCAAAAGAGCAAATCAGGAGAAACAGACAAACACAATGTTCCATATGCCTCATCACATTTGTTAAACCACTTAGGCTTATCTTCATCTTTAGCAGGTTCAGTTTCAAATTCCATAGTTATCCTATTTAATCCAGCTTTCTTTAAGTGAATTGTCATGCGTGATTTCCACTCAAAGTAATTGTATGGAGTTAGGATGGGCACATTTGTTTGATCCATGATGAAGAAATGCAGAGAAGAAATGTCGAAAAGAAGAGAACCCAGCCAAGACAACCCCCCCTTTTACTCAATCAAAGAATCCCCCCAAGAAAATATGATTTGGAACTTTATATTAGTGCGTTTACAACTACCACTAGCAATAAATACTAAGTGGTCTTGATTTCAATGCATTACAAACCCCTCAGGAAGAGCATATGCTGAAAATACAACTTTGACACAATACCCAGAGAAATAAATAGCACCACTGTGATCTACTCAAAAAATCATGCACTTTTAAAAAAAGAATCGCCTTTATACGAGGTCATATGTGAAAGTTATGATCCTCCAAAGTTCCCAAAATGAGAACTGTGCAGTGTCACGACTGAGAATCTGTAATTTCTGAAAAATCTCTGCATCAAAATTAAACAATGACTACACTAGCGCATAGAACACGAAAAAATAGTCAAAATAAAAAAAAAATTGTGGGAAATGGAGTTCGTATGAGCAAGAACGGAGCATTTGAAAACTGCTTTCAAAACTAGAATTGCCAACGGAGAGGGGTATTGCTGTAGCTTTCTGAGTTTGATTCTGCAAAATATATAGACTGCATGCAAAAACTGAAAGATACCCAAATGGTTTTTCTATGCTGCAAACAAAACCCAGAAGGTGTTTTTCTTGCTGATGTACAGAAGATGTAGTTTTAATGTAAACAAAATATTTTTAGCTATAAAAAATGACCCCAACAACCAAAAAATGACATACAAAGGCTGAATCAACTACCTAAGACAAACAATGGCATGTTGGAACCTGCAATATTGATTGAAAAACACCAAATATGCAAGCTGGTTGTCAGATTTGAGCTTGAAACCCCGATTCCGCAGCTGTGTATGACGATCTATGATTTCGGTGAAACAAAAGCCAAATCTGACTTTCTCAAGCCTCCTGGACGCGTTGGAATAGCTAGAAATGCTGCTAGTATAACCAGAAATGTTGCAATCACCTAGATTTCATAAAACACATGTGTAAACCTTAGAGATTAAAAAAGTTTCCATCAAATTTTTCTGATTCTCAAGATTATCCGAAGATGCAAGAGAAGAGCATACTAGATTTTTTGAAAAACTGTAATAAAATTTATTAGCCCCCCCAGAATCTCTCAAATATGGAAACTAAAATCTACTTTTGCACATAGAATAGCTTTGATACCATGTTAGAATCTGAAAAGATTATTAACCCAGAAAACTAGTGCAAAGAATAGATATCTAAACTATGAATGCAAATGATACGAAATCAAAATAGCAACATAGAGTTAGTCTCCAACAGAGTAATGCAAATGCTAGAAGCAAAATAGTATTAAGAGGATGCAAAAGTAAAATATACAAAATACAAGCCAGGTAGCATGTTTATATAGACCAGGGAGAGGAAGGAGGTGGCAACACCGACCAATGAGGAGCAACCATATATCGGACTAAAGATAGCAAAGTATCTTCCCAAGATAGCTAATGGATATGTAGGAAGGTGACATCTCGCAACCACTCACCTAATAAGACATGTTTTATTAACCTAAGCGAGATTAATAGAAGTGTAGGAAAAATCTAGGAATATAGGGAAAAATAAATAACCCAACTAGGAAATAAAAACCTACACTAACAAATCCACCTATGATGAAATGCATTTCAATGAAGCCTCTTTAACATTCAAACTTCAAAGAGAGTTTTGTTCCAAACGCCAAGTAAGACATTTTGAAAGGGAAAGGCTAAGTAAAAAAAGGGTGGAAAATGTTCTCAACCCTGCAAAAGCCGCCCAACTTGGAGCGCATAATATTCTTACCACTGCAATTTCTGCCCAAGAAAAGTATCCTTACATGAGACCAAAATTAGCTCAGATCAAACCAGTTTGCTTAATGCCAAGGTGGCGTCTACATGTCATTGAGCCTATCACATCTTGCCACATCATTTGTTCACATTCAATGCATTCATAACAAACAAGAAGCCAAAGAGGACGCCCATGTGGAAAATGCTCTAAAGATTACATTTCATGCTTATCACATTGGAAAGCGTGCCTTATTGCCTCTCTTGTTGTCTAAAAATAGCAATTCTAGTAACAAATTGCCTATGTGGTGTAATCTTGGCCATTGATTCCAAAATCAATCTAGGCCCTTCATTGTAATTCTTGAGCTCTATATAAAGCTCACTCTCTTCATTTGTAAGGGATATATATCATTAGTTCTTAGGAGGTAGAATGTTAGAGTAGAAGCTCTTGAAGCATTGACAAGACTTGGGCAAATTGTTGTAAAGATGCTACCAAAATCAATACATTCTCATTGAAGCTTGGTGAAACTTGTGTTGTTTTGGGATGTTAGCATGGTTTCCAATTTCTTGAAAATGATTCAAAGCAAGTTAGATAGATTTTAGATACAGTTCATTGATTTGATGAATAAATGTAAAGATATTGAAGAATTTCTCGGTTCATACTTTTTGTGGATTGCCGATGGTGATTTGCAATGGAAAGTTAGCCTGAACCTCATGTTGCAATAGTTCGATTGTAGATGTTCATTCAAATTGCGCAAACTGTGGGTATTTGGATGTATGTTTACAATTTGAAAATCTTTCATTTCCCTTTGAAGATTGCACTAGCTTCGTGTAGTTGTTGCTCTCATGGCGAAGCAAGGCTTAATTGGAAGGAATTTGTCTATCGAAGCATTGTCCATCATATCATTGTCCTTAGAATAGCTTTCTCAACCTTTATCCTTTTTCATTTTCTTTTCATAGTTGGTTTGTAAGTTCCACTTCGCAAGAAGGAGAATAACATATTTGAGTGGAGTAATGAGTATATTCAGTGCAAGTCCCTTTGTGATTACCAGCAAAATCACATCAACTATCGAGTCTATCCATTGTAGAACACGAATAAGGAACCTTGGAGTTGTCTCAATTGATCACATTGTTTAGCATTCGAGAGACTTTATTCAAGAGAGGATAGAATACTTAGTATTTTATTTTGAGTTTTCATGTGCATAAAAAACACATCAACAGAGAGCTCGTAGCCGCATGTTGTGGGAAGACAATTCTTTTTTCTTTTTCCTTTGCACCACTATCTAGTTTTCATTTGAACCCCCACAAACCAGGTTCTCAGCATTAGTGGCTGAAGTAATAACAATTCCGCCCTCTTGAACGTGTGACTCATTGTATGTCACTTTTGAAGAAACCAAAGTATTTGAGGCTTTAACGCTTCCCACCCAATGAGGGGAAGATTCATCCATAGCAAAAAATGTGGTGGATTTCCCACCCATGTCCTTTGAGAGATGATGTCCCCTTTTGGGTTCCATTAAGTCCTTTTCTTTTGCTTTTTTCTTTACTTAAGATGAATCCTGAAGCAACAAATCTTTGTCTATATCAATCATATGCACATGTGGAGTCTCTTGCTTATAAATCGGACTTTAAACATTGTTATGTTGAGTAGCATCTCTCCACCATGTGGCAGGCCGGTCTGATTGAGGTTTGGTGCTGAAACAGTTTGTCGAAGTGTGACTAGTTTTGTAGCATCTTCTACACTAGAATGGTAATCCTTCATAATCCACAAGCTGGATCCAGCTACGGCCTTGAACTTTTAAAAGAATCTTTGTTGGGAGGTCTTTTGAGGTATCTAAGTCCACCAGAATGAGAGCAAAGGTTGTGTGCATAAAATCATTAAATTCATTATCTGTGGCCAAGAAACTACCAACTGAATCCCCAATGGCTTTGAAGCATGACTCAACCCAAAAGGAAAGAGGAAGATTCAACAGACACACCCAAATAGGCTTAACAGAAAAAGGAATCCATAGCGAGGTTGAATGAGGGGTGCCACGGTTTTAGCAAAACCATATGTTGTCCTCATACCTATAGGGAGCGGAGAATAGAGTTTTGATCCTCAACGCTATCAAAAACCACTACAAAGAAGCCACCTACACAAGGGTAAATTTCTAATTTTTCCTTCAATTTAGGCTACCATGTCTCAGAAATCCACTGGTGTAGCTTAGGGAGACTGGGCCATAAATGACTAAATCTACAAATCAAACCATTCTTTACAAAGAACTCTTTGTTTTTGATAATCTCTTTTTTAACCTCCTTTCCTAAAGTAATTTCCAAGGCCTTATTGGAGCAATGAATGGGCTTTTCCCTTTTAGATCGCCTGGCTAAAATTTTATTCGCAATGGCCGAACCTGGATGAGCACCTTGAGGCTTTGCATCCGCCTTATCCCGAGCCACAACACAAAAGGAGTCATCAGGACCAACCCTAATAGCAGACTTGGAAGAATAGAGCGTGATTTTATAACCATTTTTAGCAACTTTGCCTCAAAGATGCATCTTTGTATCTTCTTCGAATGCCATGGCAAACGATTTGGAGTCGTGGCAAAGAGATTTATTCTGGGCATCCATCCCCTGAACAAGATCTGAGGCTCAAGCCATTTGACCTGATGTGCTTGTACCCAAATTGTGACCCAGACGGGAATCAAAGGAAACTTGTGAATCATGTGCAAGGTAGGAGTCCTCACGAGGAGGATCATGTGAAGCAATCTTCTCAATAGGGCACATAACTGAATGCCGACAACCCTGTTCAACTCTAGAAGAATCGATAATGAGAGATGAGTCGAAGCCAGTGGGAGGAGGGGAAATTGCTCCAAGCTGAGCTTCAAGAATAGAGGAAACCCTAGGTTCAGGAGGGATTGGAGAGGTAAGGATTTCCATAGTGACACGGAGTTTCGTCGGTAATAATTTCAAAGTATTTTTCTTTACTTTATTTTTATTATAATAACAATAGTAACTAAAAAATTATTAAAATTATTATGTAATTTGATGAATAAAATAGTAAATAGTTATGTACAATTGATATACTTTATAAATAAAATAGTAAGTAATATTTTTGAAATAATTATTTATTTTTTGATGATTTTTTTTTTATGAATGAAATAATTATTTATTTTAATTATTACTTGAGAACTATTTTATTTTAGACATTATTTACTTTATATTTTATTGAATAATATAGTAAGTAATTATTTTAATTTTTATTTAAGAACTATTTTATTTTAAACATTATTTACTTTATATTTTATTGAAGAGTTATTTCATTTTTTAATAGCAATACAATAAATATCAATATATTTTCAAGATAAATGAAAAAAAATTACTTTAGTTTTTAGTTCATAATTTTTTTTAATTAATTATTATTTTTTTTTTTTATGAATATCATTTCTAATATCTATTTAAATGGGATTAGTTGTTTTTAGAATTATGTTACTTTATTACTTAAAAGTTATTCTATTTTAATTAATTTATTTAAGAGTCATTTTATAGTTATTTTATTTTATTTATTTATTTATTTTTTGATTGGTAAAAGGCCGAAGCCATTAATATATAAAATCAGTTATAAAATACAGCTCTGTTCAGTGCGGGCACCGGTAGGAAAGAACAGAGCGAAGAAAACCTCCGGTCTAGCCCGGGACTTTAGCAGTCCAGTACATACTATTTATTTATACGAGGTCAAGTCCAACAAGGAAACATATTTTCTTATACAATTGCTGAGTTACAAATACAGACATCGCCCTTATCCATGGCCTTTCTTTTGATATCCTCTTGCTGTATGTCTTTTGTTTCTTCGACCCCTGGGATGACCTCCATGGCTTATAACATTAAAAGGGCTTCTTCTATCTTGCTCCTACCAGTAAACCTGTCTAACCTGAAACCACATGAAAACTACCACTTTTTTTCGCATGTTAGCTATACAAAAATCATAAAATTCATTCCCCTGCTAACATCTGTTAGTTCTTTAAAATCTTTGCCTGAGAAGAAAGAAAATATACTTGATGTTGCCAAGCTTATCAAAATTAATCAAACATACTTGTTTCAGTGTTAACTAAAATCTGGATTATGTGGGACATCCCCTTTTGGTTCGTTGATCCACTGCAAATGCTAGCAACTAGATATATAAACTGTATTATATATATCTACCTGTGGGCACAAGTAAGTGATCAACCCTTTCACTTGACAATGTTGATAAACCAAGATATCCCGTTCCAACTAAATTCTAACCCATCATAGAAAACGTTGTTGCCTGTTAAATCATATCAATTAGATTGGCATAGGAAAACACTGTCGGCGAAAACTCTACAAGCCCTCCTGATAGTGTAAGTCATGTCGATGGTGGAGATCGGTAGGACTCTCACCGAAGCATCCAATGGAACGAAGGGAACTAGCAGTCATCGACAGGAGATTATCATCGGAAAGAAAAAACAAGGAGTTTCCGATACTCTAAAGTCTCCCCGATTGAAGAAATGTGCTTCAGTGGGGCTTAAACCGATATGCATGGAGATCCGAACCTTAAGACTCTTCATAGAACTGGACCTGACAGAGTTAAGGGTTTAAATAAATAGTTGGTCAAGTCCGCTGGATGAATTTGAGTTTGGTAGAGGAAACATACAAGGCGATATACAAAGCTATATGCATGTCGCGGAACCAAACAATTATGAAATGACGTTTTATTGTTGTATGTTTCATGCGTTGTATGTGAGGTTATACATTTCATACATACAAAGCGGAACTCAAGAAAGGTTGAAATTTGGTTAAAATGATGCATCATGACTAGATGCATTGCACTTTGTATCCATCGCGGAACCGAAAAATAAGTAGACTGAGGTTTATAAAATAAGTCGGAAGAGGAGATGCAAATCGGAAGATATACTCAGAAAAGTGATGTGGGCTCCACCGAATGCCTATCGAGCTTGTATAAATAACGATATACAAGCCGATATGCAAATAAGAGATACAAACCGGATTAAAAAAGAAAGATAAATCCTGAAAAGTCTTTGTATGATCGGGGTGCTTGTATGTTTATAATATACATACCCGATATACAAAGGAATAAAAGGCATTGACGTGCTTTGTATGTGCGCTTATACAAGATAATATACAAATGGCCGTATACAAAGAAGTTTGTATAAGATGCTTTGTATGTGCGCTTATACAAACGGCAACATACAAAGAAAATATACAAGAGAAGGTTTGTATAAGAAGATTTGTATGTGCGCTTATACAAGATAACATACAAACGGCAATGTCCATAAGGAATATACCAAAGAATATTATACAATACCCGACTAAGTTGGAGATATAAATAATGGGTGGGGATCACGAATGTAAGTTGGTGACGATTGAAATGAGGTTTAATTGTTGTATGTTACGTGCGTTGTATATGTGGTTATGCATTTCATACATACAAAGCGAAACTCAAGGAAGATAAGTCCGAAGAGGTGATGCAAAGGAGTTTGTATGTATTCATCAGATACAATTATGTATTTCGGAGGATACAACTGGAAAAGTGAAGTGGGCTCCACCGAATGCCTATCGGGCTTGTATAAATTAACGATATACAAACCGATATGCAAATAAGAGATACAAACCGGATTCGAAAAGAAAGTTAAATCTTGAAAATTCTTTGTATGTTCGGGGTGCTTGTATGTTTATAATATACATACCCGATATACAAAGGAAAAAAGGCATTAACATGCTTTGTATGTGCGCTTATACAAGATAACATACAAATGGCAGTATACAAAGAAGTTTGTATAAGATGCTTTGTATGTGCGCTTATACAAACGGCAACATACAAAGAAAATATACAAGAGAAGGTTTGTATAAGAAGATTGTATGTGCGCTTATACAAGATAGCATACAAACGGTAATGATGTTGGAGACGATTGTATATGATAAGCAAAAACTAATACAATAAGATACATACAATGGAGGATCCAAAGATAATTCCAATTCATTTCACAAGTCCATTGAAGTTCGTGATTGTATAAAAATGTAAAAAAGGTGATACAAACAGATACATACAAGTCCGGACCTAGTCAGAATGAAGTCCGAGATTGTATATTGCGATGTATGTATATATGATACAAAGACAAATGCATATACGCAACACCAAAGAAACCTATGAGGGCCCCATCACCAATGGATAAAATACAAGACGATATACAAAGCTATATGCATATCGCGGAGCCGAGAAGGTGGGCTCCACCGATTGCATATCGGACTTGTATAACTGACAAAGGAGGCTCTTGTTAATATGCACAATGGAGGCTCTTGTTAATATTCATTAGGAAAAAAGAGCATGATGAGTTCGTGTCACCATTCACACTAGAAGATGAACTAGCAGTCATCGGCAGGAAATATGGATCGGAAAGACAAATGACGAGTCTCCGAAATTCTAACGTCTCACCGACTGGGGAAAAGTGCTTCGACAAAGCTTACGCTGATAAAGGTGTAAGAACCATTGGCGAGAACAGGTGAATCGGAACAAGGTTTATGAGTTTGGCTGACGCAAATCTCACAACGATGTTCGTGACATATTATGAAGGTCTTTCCGATCCAGGATAAAAAGGCTATCGGGGAGACGACTACGATCGGGTATCCATAAATCTGTTATCCTGATGACAAAGATTACCTCAATGATAGTGGTAGTCACAATCATTGACGAGACTCTCACCGATAGCCATATCAGTAACACTTAGAAGATCGGGGAAGAAGGTTATTCCCACAACGATGAAGAAAGTCCCGCCGATAATAACCATGCCCGCTTCTACAAAAATACAAGTGCATGAAAATGCAACGATAGAATATACAAGGACCAAAGATGAGTACATCGGGCCCACCACAAATAGATATACATATACATTTGTATAAGACATACACGATATACAAAGCTATATGCATATCGCGGAGCCGACAAGTAAGAAAACTGTGGTTTAAAAGAACGATAAGTCCGAAGAGGTGATACAGATGGGTTTGTATGTATTCGGCTTTGTATCTAAAAGATGGATACAAGTATTGTTGCATTTCAGAAGATACAATCAAAATAGTGATGTGGGCTCCACCGTTTGCATATCGGGCTTGTATAAATAACATTCGATATACAAGCCGATATACCAGTTAAATATGAGATACACACCGGATGCAAAAAGATAGTTAAATACTGAAAGGTCTTTGTATGTTCGGGGTGCTTGTATGTTAATAATATACATACCCGATATACAAGGGAATAAAAGCATCGCTGGGGGTAAAAGGTAAGAGAGGGTTTGTATAAGATGCTTTGTATGAACGCTTATACAAGATAACATACAAACGACAATATACAAAGAAAATATACACGAGAATAATATACAAGACCCGGCCTAATTGGAGATTTGGAGATTATACACAACGGATGGGGACCATAAGTGTATGTTGGAGATATATGTTTATGATAAGCATGAAAGAAATACAACAGGTTATTTTGGCCTTGGGACAACTTTCCTCAATGTTTCAATTTGGTTTTAATAATACTCCATCAGTGTTAGCTTTAGTAGAAAGGCAGAAGCCATTAGCCCCTTTGTTGGCAAGGGAATCTGCTTTGCTATTACCCTCCCTATAGGTATGATTGAATGTGCATCTTCTGAAAGAAGCAATGATGTCAAGGGCATTAGCCAACAGGGAATTCAATCTCCAATTAGGCATATTCCCTTTCTGCAGGCCATTAATGATGATCGCAGAGTCTCCTTCGACCTCTAATTTTTCAATTTTCAAGTCTTTGCAGATTCTCAAACCTTCAATCAAGGCGGTTAATTTTGTCGTGTTATTAGTTGCTTCACCTAGGGGCTTGGCTAAGGTTGCTATTTCTCTAGATTCAGAATCATGTATTACGCAGCCTATTCCTGCAACTCCCGGGTTGCCCCTAGATGCCCCATCGAAATTTAGCTTGAACCACCCTTCTTTAGGAGGTTGCCACTTACATTCCTATCTCTTGTTGGTGGAGTTGTGGTTGCATAGTCCCACAAAGGAGGGCAGTTTTAGTCCTGCCCATCTCCCCCACATCTTTTCATCTCAGTGTGTCATTGTGGATTCTTTTTTGGAGTTATTTAGAATCCTACTATTGACAATTTCTATAATAACGGCCTCAATTTTATTAATTAGCTGTCCAAAAGTCATTTTACTATCTTTAAAGACTCTTCTATTTCTTTCTTTCCACAGCTCCCAAACCATGATTGAAGGGGAAATTGTCCATAGCATATGGTAGATGCTTTGTTTGTGAGTCTCAGGCCAAGATTGGAAAAGGTTCAGAATGTTATTAGGCATGGCAGTAATCCATCCCATCTTATTTCTTAGCCAATTCCAACATTTATTAGAGAATAGTTGAGGAGAATATGGTCTGCTATTTCTAGGTCCTCTTCACAAAGGGAACATCTGCTAGGCCCCTCATATCCCATCTTGGTGAACCTATCCGCAGTTAGGATTTTTTCTGCAGGGCCATCCAAGGAAACAACCCAGCCTTTGGGAGACAGTTTTTATCCCAACACAGTCTCAATGGTAACTCCAATTTTGGTCTTAGTTGTTGTTTGATTAAAGTTTTGTAACCATCCTTGGTCTTATAATTTCCTTATTTAGCCCCATCCCAGATTAATCTATCTAAGTCTCCTTTGAGAGATACCCTCCTTTTGTTAAGGATATCCAGTAGTATCCTTTTCTCATTATCCGAGATGTTCATATTATCGAAGGTTTTCCATTTCCACCCCTTATTCTCCTCATGATTGGGGAAATCTATATAGTCTTTTACATATTTCCCCCAATGGGACTCTAGGATCCTTTTGGCATTCTCTAAGTTATCCATGCTGCTTATCGCCTCATACCACCCCCCCCATGAGTCGTCCCAAAAAAGTGCTTGGTTACCGTCTCCTAAACTCCAAGTCAGTTTGTCCATTATGAGCTTCCTGCAATCCATCATAAAATTCCAGAGGCGAGATCCTTTAGGTGGGTTAGCCATTCTAAAAAGGAATGCCGGTTCCTCCCCTCTAAGATATTTGTTTTTAAGGATTTTAACCCACTTTGAATTGTGCTACTGATACATTTTCCATACAAGTTTAGCACCTAAAGCCTTACTCTGTTCTCTGAAGTTTTTTAAGCCCAGGCCACCTTCCTCTTTTGGTCTACAAATCTTATCCCAAGCCACAAGTGCCATTTTCTTTTTATCCTCCGAACCTTGCCATAGGAAAGTTCTTAGAATTTTGCTGATTTCATCCCATTTACCTATTGGAAGATTCATACAAGATAATTGGAAGATTGGGATAGTTGAGAGAACCGATTGTCACATTGTCACTTTGCTTGTTGAGGAGAGCCACTTGCCTTTCCAAGATTCTGCTCTATTCCTGATCTTGGAAGTGATATGGTCCCAGAGAGCATTAGTCGTGTTGCTTATACCCAAAGGTATACCTAAATATTTATAAGGCATCTCCCCTCTTTTAAAAGACAGAATTTTGCAGATTTCCCTTTCAGTTTCTGGCTCTGTATTGAAAAAATAAATTGCTGATTTATCAGCATTAACCTCTTGTCCAAAGTCCATATAGTAAGAGTCCAAGATTTCTTTGAACGCCTTAGCTTCTTCGATGGAACCCATACCAAAGAGCATAGTATCATCAACAAACTGTTGATGAGTTGTAGGATCTACACCCGAAGTGATTTTGATTCCTTGAATCTTACCTTCTACCCTTGCCTTGGTGATCATCCTCCCTAGAACTTTTGCCATTATAATAAAGAGAAAAGGGGAGATAGGGTCCCCTTGTCTCAATCCTCTTGATATACTAAAAAAGCCTTCAAGGGTCCCATTGACTAAAACTAAAAACTTGGGGTTAGAAATGCATGCATAAATGAGGTTTATCCATTGTTTAGAAAATCCAGAAGCTTCTAAAGTTTTGCAAAGGAAACGCCAGTCAACCTTGTCGTAGGCTTTACTGATATCTAATTTAGTTAGCATACTAGGCTTTTTGTTTTGCTGTAAGGTATGAATGGCTTCTTGGGCTTTAATAATTTCGTCAAATATGGATCTTCCTGGGACAAACCCTGTTTGCTCTTCACTTATGATGTCTGGTAGAACTGTCCGAATCCTGTTAGCTAAGGTTTTAGTGAGGATCTTATATATAGTATTACAAAGAGATATAGGCCGCAGATCCCCCAGATTTTTTGGCTTCTCTTTTTTTGGTATGAGAGAGAGAAAAGTATTATTTACTTCTTTTAGAAGGCTGCCCGAATTTCTTACCCCTTCTAAAGCATCGACTATTTCATCTCCTAAGAAGTGCCAGCATTTCTGAAAGAAGAAGGCTGGGAAGCCATCTAGTTCCGGAGCTTTGTCCGGTTGCATAAGAGAGATTGCTAGTTCAATCTCAGTTTTGGTAAATTTGCCATTGAGGTCTTTGTTTTGATCCTCTGAGATAATCCTTGGAATATCTTTTAGTATGGCTTGTTGGTGCAACCAATTAGATCCTTCCTGATTGTTAAGAATATCCTCAAATTACCTAACCGTTTCATATGCGATTTGTTGAGGATCTTCGATCCAAACATTATTCGCATCTTTGATTTTAAAGATTCTATTTACATTTCTGCGTGCCCTCGTGTTGTTATGGAAGAACTTAGTGTTCTTGTCACCCGCTTCCAGCCATGTCTCTCTGGACTTTTGTCGCCCAAAGATTTCTTCTTTGGCTAGGATATCTTCATATTCAATTTTCAGCTGTTTTTCCTTTGCATATGATTTTGCGTCCATGCCTTTAGTTATCACACTGCTATTGAGGTTTTCAAGTTCCTCTTCTAGCTTAGATTTGACTTCGAAGATATTACCAAAGTTGGTTTTATTCCAACTAAGAAGCTTACATTTGATAGTTTTTAATTTGGATACTACACAGAAAAGCTTAGAACCAGAAACTCTAGTTTCTTTCCACCATTGCTCAATTAGGGTTAAAAGGTTATTATCTTTGACCCACATTTGTTCAAATTTGAAGGGGCACCGTTTAGGTTGGCAATCTTCTGATATACTTAGCTAGACTGGGTAGTGATCGGAGCACGAGTATGGTAAGATCTCAACCGTCAGAATAGAAGAGAGTTGAGCCCAATTGCCCCTGACCAAGAATCTATCCAATTTTTCTGCAATGTTGCTAAAGCCCTTCCTTCTATTGTTCCACGTAAAACCTTCCTGTGCAGTTTTGATTTCCATTAAATTGTTCTTGTGAACCCAGTCCTTAACGTCAATTGCTGTTGTGGACAGCCTAACGGATCCTCCCGACTTTTCTTTGGGGTCAAAGATCGCATTGAAATCTCCGCCCAGAATGCAAACTTGATCTTGTAAAGTTCCCAAGAATTGATCTATTTCTGTCCAGATTAATCTCTTGTCCTGGTTCTGGGAAGGGCCATAAATGTTAATAAGAAAGAAGTGTAGATTTATTCTAATGCTTTTGACGATCCCCACCATCCAGTTCTTTTTACAACTTATTACTGAAAATGAAACCATTCTAGGATCCCAAATTACCCCAAGACCTCCCGAGGCACCCTCTACTGGGACTCCTACTAGTTTCCATATTCCTAGCTTCTTATTTAGAGTGTCTATCTCTTTATTTAGTTTAGTTTCTTGGATCATTAGTATGTCTGGTTTTGTGTTGGTTATATAGCATTTTATGATTCGTTGTTTGTTAGGGGCATTGAGACCCCTAACATTCCAAGTATATACTCTCATGGTGCCATGGGAAGGCCCTTCCCCTTCCCTGCATTAAACAGTGTGGTGATCTTAGTCTGATCTATTGCCTCGCCTGCTTTCTCTCTTAGTACTAGTAGTGATTTTCTGCCCCTTTTTTTATTACTTTTGGCACAGTCTGGGGTTTCTTTACTAAAATCAGTTATGGCAATTCCCAGCCGTGGGTCTGCTTCCTCCACCTCTCTTTCTCCCTGCTCTTTTGGGACCTCTTTACTATTCTCCTGTCTTAACTCCAGTTCTTCCAGTTCCATGATCTTGGTGATGAGTTTTTCCTTTTCTTTGTTTACCTCTTCAATTACTACTTCCTCTATTGCCTTGTCTAGGATCTCATTACAGATCTCCTCTAGGTCCCTATGACTGACCTTATCTATGGGTTTCTTATGATTCCCATTCTCTTTATGTTTCTCCTCTGTTTCATAAGTGTTTGGGACCCATTCTGGTGTTTCTGAAACCTCTGGATTTGTACTTCCTCCCTTTGCTTGGGGGTTATTATTATTAATCTCTTCTACGGGCACTTCCCCCTCCTCAAGCTCCATCCTGACCTTGCCTATCTGGGGTTCATAACTTTTCTTTGTAGTCTCAGCCGCTACCGGTGTTCCTTTATTTGATATTCCCTGTGTGAGGTTCATATTCTGTATAGTAAGTTCCTAACTCTGCCTCTGTGTATTCCTTTTGGAATTTTGAGAGGGTTTGGGGCATTTTCTGGGCTGAGCTGTTACCATACTCGGGTTCTGATTTTGTACGGTTAACTCTCTTCTACCACTATGGTGATGTTTGAGGGAAGGAGGGCTAGTCCTTTGGTATTCCACTATAAATCCGCCTTTGTTTTCATTGAATCTGATGTTTACCTCTGTTGACTGAGGTTTGGGATTCTTATTAGTATGTGTTTTTGGTATACTGTTGATACAATTCCTGCAGGGAGGATCCTTATGAAATACTGGCTTAATACAGTAATTGGCCCAGTTAGTTTTAATTTCAAGAGGTTCGAGGGTTTCCATACCTATATCCAATTTTACTAACAAGAGAACATCAGAATTGGATAAGAAATCCTTTTCTATTCCCATGAACTCTCCTAGGTGATTCCCTATCTCCCTTAAGATTTTACTATGGATAAGCTCGACCGGGAGATTTGGCAACTTGACCCACCTAGCTACTTTAAGTTTTAGTTTACTGGGGTCGAAATTAGGTAGCCAGTCTATGTACTCGAAATTATGCCCTTTGTAAAACAAGCTTCTGCTATTTAAAATTTCCTTTTTTAGGTTTGCACTTTTGCAGACAATGAAGATGAAATCTTCAGAAGTGATAGTGATACTTATCTGGTCTTTGAAGAGGGTTTGGACTCACTCTGCAATTTCCTTCGCAGGCTGCCCTGTCCCACACCATCGGATATAGAAACCGTGGGTTCTACAATGAATCCCTAGACCATCTGTGTAGATGTTTTTGATATCTACTAATACTTTCTTTTTCATGGCCTCTGATTTTTGATGATACATTGAACTCATTTGTGGCCTCGACCAAGGGGTTCTAGGGTTTGCCTGTTCTCGGATTTTTACCTAGTCTTTGCCCATCCAAAGAGTGTTAGATGTCGAATTACCGAATTTAGGGTTTTTAGGGATTTGCCATTGGTGGGGTGCCTTGAAATTCGACATGCTGCCTGTATGGGAATTTTCCTTCACATGAATGATCCTAGGGGCCGGTTTTGAAAAACCCTCCGCATATCCTTGTCTTGGATAGGAAGCGTAGGAGACAGCAGGGGGTTGTCGAGCACTGCGACTTCTTTCCCGACCTAGAGTGGTGCAATTTGCTCCAGTTGCAAATGCTGGGGTTGCTGAGGTAATTGGGAAAGCCCACATTCTTGCCATCCTGTCTTGAACTGTTACTCTTGATGTTACCTCTGCCCTAGCTCCCCTCTGCGGCCTCCTCCTCTTCATAGTTTGCCAGCCCTGTTCTTCCTGATGATGCGGAGGGGGAGCCCCGCCCCCATAGAAACCCTTCTCCTTCCCTTGTATAAGGTTGCAAGGGTGCTCTACCCTAATTTCATTTTTGGCATTCTTAATAATGATGCTTTGTCGCTGCTTTGTCGTTGACTGCTTGCTTTTTTTCGCATTTTGTCGCTTTTTGTATTTCAATCAAATGATAACTATTTTATAGTTATTTTATTACACTCCACCGAAACCTTAAATTTGAGGATTGCCGCTATGAGTCAAGCAATTTTTTTGTGATGGTCATGTATTTGAAGGAATATATATATATATATATATATATATATATATATATATATATATAGAGAGAGAGAGAGAGAGAGAGAGAGAGAGAGAGAGAGAGAGAGAGAGAGAGTATATATAAGAATAATTACATAGAAATTTTGGCAGTTTACTTCAAATCTTGCCTTTCAAGTGATAGAGTCTTCCTAAAATTTTAATTATATTTTACGGCTAAAATGACTAAACACGGCCATAGGCCATGAAATTTAGCCCCTCACTCCACCTCTTGTTGCAGTTGTATTTATGCCTCTCAATTAATCAAAAAATTTATAAAACTAGCACTTATATCTTTGAGAGGTACAAGGGATTTGTAGATAAGATTATGATTTGGTATTTTTACACCATGCAGATTTGATTTGTGAGAAGATTTGTTTTGTCACATTATTAATTACCAAAATTTGATTTGTTGGAAGATTTAATATTGATTTTGGATAAACTGAAAATAATTGGATAGCAAGTTAAAAAACTGTTTTGCGGTAACGAGTATAGCCGAGGGGGCATCGCGTTTTCAACTAATGAATATCGATGTTCATCGGGTAACGGCCGTCTCAAAAATTTTGAATTGGTTCAAATTATTTTATTCCATCGACTGTTTCAGAAATATGACTCCGATGTAGGTATCCACTCCGCACAACCTCCAAGGGAAGAAGCAGATCGATTATATAGCCTGCACTTTGATCTGCATCGCCATTAACAAGGCGAACGGGAAGCCGCGTTGGGATGGGCTGTTTCTTTTTAAAAATTTGGGACTGGTCACGAAGAAATTATGAATTTTGTTTTTTAAATTTAAAAAACCGTAAAATAAAAGACGGGTTTGCCGCGGGTTCGTCGCAGGCCCATCTGGTTCGCTTCGGGTTCGCCTGGGTTTGCCTGGGACGAACCCACAGTCACCTGCACGCTCTCTGCCCGATTCCAAACGCGCGCCGAACCGAACCACGAATTCGGTTCGAACCAGACCCAGATCGGGGTGCAGAACCCACAGATCCGGCAACATGGCCTGTCACCATGACCTTTGATAATTGCCCTGCATTTTTAAGGAATCCATCAAAGCTGCACCCACATCAACCATGCAAATTCATTTCTACAAGTATGGAGAAAACTCGAACCATTGTTGCAAAGCAGTTTGGTGACATGTCATCCTAGATAATTCCCTGCAATTTTAAGGAATATGATGGCTGGCCATCAAAACTGCACCACATCAACTATACAAATTCATTCCTACAAGTATGGAGGAAACATGAACCATTATTGCAGAACAGTTTGGTCACATGTCATTTTAGACTTTTGAAACCCCATCACCTCCTGACATCTAAAACTGCACCACATCTACAATGGAATTTCGTTTCTACATATATGGAAAGCCTCACCATTGCTATAATGCAAAATGATGACTTGTTATCCTAATCTTTGAAAGTCCTCACTTCATTACATCTTCAAGAACAATATAAATGGCTATCAAAATTGACAAAACACCAATGATGAAAATTCCTTCCAAGAGGTATGAAGAACGCTCGAGCCATCGATGCAGTAGAGTATGATCATCAATGATGCAAATTCACATAACATTATCCATTGTGCAGAACAGTTTGGTTACATGTCATACTAGACTTTTAAAACCCCATCACAATTGCTCCTGACATCTAAAACTGCACCACATCTACTATGGAATTTCGTTTTCACATCTCTGGCAAGCCTCACCATTGATATAATGCAAAATGATGACTTGTTATCCTACTCTTTGAAAGCCCTAACTTCATTACATCTTCAAGAACAATATAGCTCGCTATCAAAACTGAAACAACATCAGTGATGAAAATTCCTTCTAAGAGGTATGGAGAAAACTTGCACCATCGATGCAGTGGACTATGACCATCAATGATGCAAATTCACTCCTACATGGATGGACAAAAACTTTACCATCGATGCAGTGTAGCTTGACCACATGTTATTGTACTCTCTTTGACAGGAAAACCTCTTGCGGGTAATTTTACCCCGTGATTAGTAATGCCCATAAAAGAATTCGATTGAGAAAACAGTAAAACAAATTGATACCCAATTCACAATATAGATTTAAAAAAGAAACGGGCGCTGTGTTTGATTTACCAGATTGAGTTACACTGCTAGTGATGAAATCATGGAAGTATCTACTTTCGATCTTCTGGAGACACAAATGCCCATGACCTGTCAATTGGCCCCCTCTGCTGTATGATTGAATTCTGCTCCTCAATGAGTATATGGGCAGCAGCCACATTGGGATTCAAAGACATATACAATGCAATTGAAGAGGACATATACAAGAAGTACACTGCAATTGACAAGAATATACACACTGAATATACGCAGTCAGAGGTCAAAACCACAAGAGAATTTAAAGGGTAATACTTACATCAGGATTCAGGGACACGAAAAACAATGGAAGGGGATGCACACAACTCACAACTATACTGTGATGGGAGAGGATATACACAATAATTATATGCAGAGAGTGAGTTTCAGTTAGCCCAAACCGGCTGGGCATGTTGATTGAGATGGGCTTTTTTTGGCCTGTTTAGCTGCTCATGAAAAAAATGGGTATGCATTCTTTTGGCCAACCTTTTTAATGTGAGCATATATTTGACACATCTCTTTTCTGCAATGCATAAAATATTACAAAGAAATTAGTTCATCAACAAATATCCACTGTTGAACTCTATAAGAAATATTAAATCGAAAAAATATTACAGAATGCAGAATCCATTCTGTCTTTTTAGATTTTTGTTTTCTGGGATCAATGTATCATTTCTTTTCTCTTGACAACTGAAAAACTAAAATTGAAAATAACTTACCACATCGGTTGTCATGTCCAACAAGCTCCATCTGTGACACCTTCTGTTAATATTACTCTGCCCAAGAAAATGCTTTTGGGCATGGCTTGCAACCTGCGTGGGTTCCTCGTCTTCACAAATTCCTGGAAATCCGTCGCCAGTCACCCTTCTCCACATTCTACAAAACTAATAAAAAAATAGCTTATGCTCTTCCTCTGTCAATGGTACCTCTGCAGCCAAAATGGAAAGCAAAGGCCCAGGGAAAACATAAAATTGAATAAAAAATATCCTAACAATAATATAAAAATAAGGTTTTCACTAGAAACCAGAAAAATCTTGCCCTTACCCCTCTTCCTCTCCTGTGCATCTCAAGAAGAATAAAAGAGATCATAAGACACATAGCCACCACCAGCGCTTCTAACAGTAACATCGGAACGATCAGAGTACCCATATTATAATAAATTGAGCAGATTCATCATACTGACACTTTTCCACATAGATCCATGATCCATCAATCACACAAATGCTGAATAGCACAAACAAATAGACAAAATCAGAAAACTGAAAAGTAGATCAATGAAATTTTTGCCTGCTCGACAAAAATCAGAAATCTCATAGTAGAAATCAAATGCTGCAACTTTTTGCTAAAGGATCTCAATGCTACACCAAAGATTACATGCAAGAAGAGGCCCTCGGAATACCTCTTACAGGCACATTGGAGAATGAGTAGCATCAAGCAAACCGCCTGCCCACAAAAAACATGCAACTTGATCAAAAACATTATCCATATTATTAAAAGAAATCTGGAGAGCAATAAATGGAAGTTTTCCTGTCAAAGGAGAACAATAAATTATATGCCTGACCCTAATTAGTGTTTTAGCAAATGAATAGAAATAATTAGATGACCATCAAAACAGGCATTACAATGAAGGTTCACCCTGTATTGGCCTATCGGCCATGTTAGGAGACTATAACTTAGAATCAAACAAACAACTCCCTAGGCAATAACCTATTAATGGCCCTGGCCTGAATGGCTTGAGATCCTTGGGAAGGCCTCAATGGTCCATTATAAGGTGCTGCTATGACATAGGTTCACTGCCTTCTTGAAGGCAACCCATGAGGACAATGAGCATTCGCCATCACCTATGACGTACATTTGCTATGCAAAACAGCCACAGGTAGATTAATAGCGACGTTACATTTTTAGACCTAACATTAAGGACCTCAAAATGCTCAGGTCATAAAATTTAAGAGAATTTCTAGTTAACTATTCTCCCTGAAAAATGCTCTGAATAAATTTGAATCACCCAAATTTTTGTGGATGTCAAATTTGAAGGTAATATCATAAAAACTAACATATTAATTATTACTTATCAAAGAATCAGGTGAACTTCTTCCTTTATGCTTCAACTTACTTCTTGATCATCTCAACATGTGTCAAATTCTAGATTCAGGAAAATTTGCCATTTACCTTAAAAACTCAGCAAAACAAACTTCATTAGATTTTGGTGAGAAGATATTAAGACATTTAAAAGGCATCTACTATGGTTCCCAATTGAAGCTGCATTGATACCACTTCAGTCTTGAAGTTGAAAATTTGTCTTGAGGGAAATAGAGGTGTGTACTCCTCCTTAGCTATTGGACAACTGCCAAATGCCAAGGCTCCACAAGGTATACATATTATTGAAGAGTTCGTTCAAACAACATCCATAGCCAAAATTTTAGCCACTTCATTTTAGTTGATGAGGGATCAGGAGACTATTGTTCAGTGAATGCTATTACCCATGTTGTCTAATTTATAGTTGAATTACAATTTGATTAATAATTTTTTTGTTCTGTTAATTGTTTAATCAGCTCATAGATTTCTTTCTATTGACAGCTTTTGGTCACTTCTTGACATTATTCTGATATGCTCTGGATTTCTATGATTTGAAGCTCATGATACTAGCATACTGAAACAGTAGAAAGATGTGAGCTACATGCCTTCAGTCTTTGAGAAGGTGATCATCCATGTATATATGAGAACTAGTCGTGAATTTTGCATAATCCGCTCCAGCATTGGCACCATTTATGATAGAATCTCAATACTTCTATTGCATAACAAAGGCGACCACCCCTAAACACTGACAAAGTGTTATATAATGATCTGTGACTTTTTCCATGATCAGTTGACATGTGTAGTGCTTTGTGGCTTGCTATGGGAAAAGGATTTTGTCTGATATCTGAAATCTTGGAAAATGACCACTCACATAACAATTAGTCAAAGAAATAGAATCACTGCAGAGGCATGTACTTGTTTGGTTCAATTAGAATCACCAATAATCCTTGCAAGTGCAGAGGCCATCCTTAAAGTGATGAAAACGGTTTGCGTCCCTCACAATTATCTCTCGCTCAACAATCTTGGAAATAAATTTTGTGGCAGTGTGACAGTCACCACATACTCGAAGGTTTTTGGTTATCCGGATTGGAGTCCCAGGGTTTGTATTGATAAGTCCAAAAGCTATTGCCAGCTTCTCACTGTGCCCACAGAGAATGTATTCCTTCTCTTCATCCTCAACATCATGCAAGACAAAGTCAATGTCAGGTGCATACCCTGCTGACTTCATCTGCACAGCCAAACTCTCCAACATAGCAGCAATTTCCTTAAACTGTGGATGTGACCTGCATCCCACAGCAAAAGTATTTACACTGCTCTTAATCTCAATCCAACTACTTCCTGGACTTTTCTTCACCCCACTCTTTTTCAGCAATGTTCTGATCCTTGAAACATCACCCCACCTTCCAGCTGCAGCATAGATGTTTGACAGTAACACATAATTGCCTGTATTGTTAGGCTCTAATTTAATGAGGCACTCAGATGCAACTTTGGCCAGCTTTATATTAGAATGAATGCGACAGGCAAAAAGTAAAGCCCCCCAAACACTGGCACCAGGTTCTAGTGGCATCCTCTTTATGAAATCATATGCCTCATCCAGATGCCCAGCACGACCAAGAAGGTCAACCATGCATGCATAGTGCTCTAGTCTGGGTGTAATGTCATAATCTTGACTGATGCAGTTAAAGCATTGGCAGCCTGCATCCACCATACCAGCATGACGGCATGCTGACAAAACACTGAGAAGTGTTATGTGATCTGGTTTTTTGTCCATTGTTTGCATTTGGGTAAAGAGTGCAAGTGCATCCTCACCATAGCCATGCATTCCATAACCTGCAATCATTGCATTCCACGAGACCACATCCCTGTAATACATTTTATCAAACACTTGGCGTGCAGCTTCTACACTTCCACATTTGGCATACATATCTACAAGTGTGTTACCCACAGAAACTTCCGATTCAAATCCATTTCTTAATACATAAGCATGAATTGATTTGCCCTGTTGCAAAGCTCCTAAATGCCCACAAGCAGGGAGCACGCTCACCACAGTAACTGAATTAGGTTTCACACCCTTTAGTGACAATTGATAAAACAGTGTGATGGAATCGCCGGCATGTCCATTCTGGGCATATCCACCAATCATTGCAGTCCATGTTACTACATCTTTTTCCAGCATGTTGTGGAAACATTTCTGCGCCGTCTCAATCCTTCCACATTTGGCATACATATCTATGAGGGTATTTCCAACTGCAATATTGAGTTCAAGTCCATTCCTAACTATATATGCATGGATTCCTTCACCATACTGCACATCTCCCACTTGAGCACACGCTGGAAGCACACTTGCCATAGTGACCGAGTCAGGTTTCAATCCCATCAAATGCATTTGATTAAAAAAGAGCAAAGCTTCCCTGGCATGTCCATTCTGGGCATGCCTTGCAATCATTGCACTCCAGGAAACCACATCTCTATTACACATTTTATAAAACAATTGGGTTGCAATCTCCATACTTCCACACCTGCCATACATGTCTATGAGAGCATTTCCCAGAGAAACATCTGAATCAAGTCCCCGTCTAATTACATAACCATGAAGCCACTTGGCCCGTGCTAAATTACCACATACCGAAGTCACACTCACCATAGTAACCGAATTGGGTTCAACCCGTGCAAGCTGCATTTCACGAAAAAGTTCCCAGGCTTCACTGGCATATCCAGACTGCCCATACCCTGCTATCATTGCACTCCATGACACCACATTTCTTGTCGACATTTTGTCAAACAGTTGGCGTGCAGACTCTACACAGCCACATTTCGCATACATATCAAGCAGCGCAGTAGCCACAAAAACATTTGAGGGATGTCCATTCTTTATTATATGATAATGAATCTGTCTTCCTTCCTGCAGAGCTGAGAGAGTAGCAGCAGCCTTGAGAACAAATGAATAGGTGAAATTGTCCGGGTATAGGCCTGTTTTAAGCATTTGGTAATAGAGATGGAGGGCTTGGTCACACAAATTAAGAGAGGAATACCCTCTAATCATAGCATTCCATAAGAAAGTATTTCTATTTGGTTCGCTTATCTTGTCAAACACAAGGCGTGCATTATCTAAACTACCGCACAGAGCATACATATTCACAAGTTTAGTCCCCAGATACGCATTTTGTTGCAGGCCATTTATAAGCATGCGGGCATGCACTTGTTTCACTGATTTGATACTTGTACAGTCCTGCAGCAGACTAAAGTAGGAATTCAAGTTGAGTGGCATAATATTAATACTCGGCTGGTTTCAACTTCTATCTTGAATGGAATTCAAGGGCGGTGTAGATTCATTCCATCATAGAAAGGCCAGATCGTCTGATGCATCCAGATCTTCCACCTTAAATCACACAAGTACACTTCTAGGACCTTAAATAATTATCAAAATATAATCTGTTTGTAATTACTAAATTTAGGAGATAAAATCTGAAGTGAAATGTAAAAAAGTGGGAAAACAAAATGTGCAGTAATTTGCGTTTTAAATATTGAACATGATAGAGGCATTTGGCGGCTTGAATGATCGAGGCCGAACCCAGGGGAAAGAAAGAAGAATAACAGAACGAATTTACATTTCGATGAGAACTGTATTGCAAGATTTTTTTATGTAATAGTTTTGTACAGGATCCGATAGGTTCGATGTATTGAATACCTAAGCTATCTTCCCACCTACTAACTTGAATTGTATTTTTCTTGTCTTCTATAAAGAGTGGCAGTATATTATTGCTCAATTAAGAATTAATTCTCATCAATTTTGGTGTGAAATAGGGTGGTGGAAAATACCTAAAGAAACATGGGAAGAATGGGTGTGTATTTAAGATCCAGAGAATTTAACTAAACCTATGCTAAAGATCAATTGCTTTAGGATTTAACTGTGTGTGTTTATTTTCTCTCAACGTTTCGGATCATAGTCCATGATCTATCATCAGGAGAATAAAGAGCAAGAGAAGAGAAACGTTGAGGGAAAATAAACACACACAGTTAAATCCTAAAGCAATTGATCTTTATTCATTATGGACTGTGGAAATTTGATGTCTATCATAAACCTATGCTACTGATCACCAAGGAAAATGGAGAGAAAGAATACAGAAAAGAAAATGGTGATGCACCAAGGTTTAGGGTGTTTAATTGCAACTGACATAACACAATACTGATCTCAAACGCTGAAGGAAACTCACACAGACTCATGCAGGTTCAAACAGAGGTTAAGGCAGATAGATGAAAGTATATAAGGGACTATTTTATCCACAATACACAACTTAGATCTATCAAATAAACACATTGTAAGAACAATGAGAGAGGTAAAAATTAATTTATATTGATCATAGAGGCTAAATAGCCATTACAAAAGAAGAAGAATTCATTACAGACATGAGATAGACACAAAATGATAGACTCTCCTTCATTGTTGAACTAATACATAGACATGAGAGGCTTAAAAAAGAGCATCAAATCCACCCAGTTCTGGAGAAAACCACAAGGCCCAAACCTGCAAAGAACTTTCTACCTCTGAAAATGACCCAACATAGCCAACCCCTAAAAATACATCTTAACATGCTTATATAACTTTTACAAATCGTTGTGCAACCCTAGGCGTTGAAACCCAATGAACACGTTTTGCCTATGTTGCATTAAATTTAGCCCAGAACTTTATCAGAACCTTTGTGGATTTTGAGTGTCGCCCATATTTTAGCATGTTGAAGAATCTGTAGAAAAAGAGCCACCCACGGCCTGTGCATTGATTTTGTTCTTGAAAGGCCCTGTAGAAGCATGGGTTGCAAGGATACTTCATTTGATTCATTCATTTATGGTACTTGTGCATTGAAGACTTGCATTGTTCCAGCTACCTACATGACTTCGACTTGCAACAATGGTGTCACTTGTGGAGGCGTGTTTTAGGCATCCAGAAAAGTCGCGCCTTTTAAAAGCTCTTACAACACTTTAAAATATTTAAATTTCTTTAAAATATTCTAAAGTACTACATCATATTACATGCTTTATTTTCATTGATTTTTACTTTATTTTAATTCTGACTATTATTTTTCCTTATCGGCAAAACATGTCCATCGCTAACCATTTATGTCTTTGCTTTTCTTTTAATTAGTGAAACCTCCATTTCAAGAACTAATCCCTTGGCCGACCTTCTTTCTTTCTTTTATCCCCCTTTGGTCAGTGAAATCTCTATTTGGCTAACCATCGGGTCCTCATCCTTTTCCACCTTTGGGCCTTTTATCTCTTTTGGCTTCCTAGTCGATAAATCGCCCTATCTATGAACTTGAGAAACCATGAACTGATCGGTGCGTTTGCAATTTTGTCGATTCCTCGATTTCTCCCTTCTGTTTGATCTTTTGCCTCCTTTTCACCTTTCAGCGAATCTTCTTGCTCACGAACTTGCCATGTTGACCACTTAGCCAATCTTACCTTTTTCCCTCCTTTGGTTGGAAAAATCCCTATGTCACGAATCTCTTATTTTGCCGCTTCCTTCTTCTCCCTTGTCTTTTTGCCACTTGTTGCCTTATCGGCAAATTGGCGAAAAGAGAAGCTCATTAAATTGGTCAGCAAAATCGACAGTTCGCAAAATAGTCGATTCACTAAAAACACCTAGTTTTTTCTCTTGCTTCCTTAGAAACTTTTTCTTCATCTTTGCCCCTTCCTTTTTCATCGCTTGTCGCCTTATCGGCGAATCGGCGAAAACAGAAACTCATGAACTTAGTCGGCGAAGTCGGTAGTTTGTGAACTAGCCGATTCGCTGACAAAAGATTGCAAACTTCAACTTTTCTCTTTATCCTTTGCTTTTCCTTCACCTTTTTTGCCGCATTATCGGCGAATCGACAAACCGGCGAAGTCACGGACTTGCGAACTCAGTCAACAAAATCAATAGCTCATGATTTTGCCGATTTGCTGACAAAGCCCTCAAATGAATAGATTTTTCTAAGGGAAGAAAACACACCGATTTGGGGGAATTTTAAACTTGAAATTTTCCAACTAAGGCAAAAGACAAATGCAAAATACTTAGAATTTTTGGGATTTTTGGAGGGAGGTTTTCTTCCATTTAAGCTTTCTCAGATCGAATATTTCTGATGAAAGAAAAGTAGGATTTTCGGGCTATTTTGGCTTTGACAAAAATATGACAACAGGTAATTGCATATAAAGTGTGATTATGAGTTTATCCATATATATATACATGTCTATACATATATATTCATATATATATGTGTGTGTGTATATATATGCCTATATATATTAGTATATTTAGATATATAAGTAAGTTTCGTTATGGACACTACTGATAATTTTCTTTATATGCAGAACTCTTTTTATTCCTTTGGTTAAACTGTAAGAAATGGTTAGAAAAACATAAGTGATACTAGCATCTATAATTGAATTAGACAAATGCATAATAGACATACATCATTATAGAGATCGTAAAATATACCCATGTTAATTTTGCAAGAAGTAATAGTATCTATTTAGTAGGCAAATGCATGTGTTTTCATGAATTGTTTGTAAGAAATTGTTTGAATTTTCCATGAGTATGTTGGGTTTACCTTCTGGGATAGGGTGCCGAATGTGGGTTATCAGAGAAGATTGATTTGTTTTTTAGGATTTACCGATTTATGCATGAGTGCTTTGGCTAAAGCTATGTGTTCATTGAAATAGATGAAATTGCCTAGTTATATTGATATGTTTCTCTGTCACATCCTGATAGTGAGACAATGCACATTCTAGTTAGAAATGCATGTATACATCAGGTTGTATCGGGTTTTCCCTCCTACTTATTATTTCCAGGTTGCTAGGCACTTCATGTAGAGTCGGGTATCCTTCATGTTAGGAATGATTTCGGGGAAGTGTAAAGCTTCATGGTTGGGCGGAAAAACCCCCGAGCCGTGTTTTCGTCTTCGGCTTGCGGATGGGCAGCCGACAACAATGACTTTATTCATTATCATTACTTGTATATTATACTTTATTATTGTATTGAGATGACTATATGGCATGAGAGCTAGAGATGTATCAATGTATATTATTTTCTTGTGCTAACACCTGGATTTAGCACATGTATATGTAAGATGTAAGTTGATATTTTTACATATGTATAGAAGATTTATCTTTTCCATTTTCTATTAATGTGAATGTGATGATTTATTTAAATTCAGTATTATAGTTTTTGGGTTGCGCACTTTACACTCACTTTGCCAAAGAACTTACACATTCCCAAAGTGAAAACATGCATTCCCAATATCTTGCTACAATTTTTATAAACCAAAGAGAACAATTTATCATTCTACAAAGAGATGGGGGGTGGGAAAATTCAATTCTAATTGTATTGGGTTGTATTCTTGGTTTCCTATGCTCTTAGCTTTGCATGTATAAGCTTTCTTAATCCCACCATATTTATTTGAAGAAGATCCAATCTCATAAACTCCAACATACATTACATGATGAGACTATTGGTATTTTATCATGAACATGACATCTTTTATCAATCAAGGCATCGACAGACACAAGTCATGACAATATATAATAATAAAAGACAGAAATGCACTGGGAGACATGTCCTCAAACATTTTGTTCCATGTCTATCCATAAATATGCTACGTGCTTTTTTATTTAATCAATTTCATGTTCTACGTGTTTGTGAACTCCATGCAACAAAGGAGATAGAACTGTTAATAGAAACACTTGTAACCATAAAAAGCACAATATTATTTGCACTTTCATTCTTTTTCTTTTGCATTCCTTGTATGACCAAAATTTTGGCAACATACATGACATACACATTGTGATTGTAAATAGAAGATTAACACTTGGGCTTGATTTGGTGTTTCATTTCAACAACACCCATATCAGATTTCTTATTACAAAAATACAATCTTGGAAAGCAACTGTACAAAGAAGTCTGCAGTGGGACAAATGTGAAGAGTCACTACCAAACAATGCTTATGGTTATGTAATTTTTCTAGTCTAGTGTCTTGTGGAGAGACGTGTAAGTTTTGACACAAAACATTGTAGAGGGAAGCAAAACCTTTTGGTTATGTACAATGCTCTCATATAAAGAAACCCAAATGCGCTAGGTATGCATGAGGATTGCTTTTATGACAGAGTTTGGTTATTTCTTGTGTTGATATCTTATCTAGGGAATGACAAAAAATGGTATGTTAGCGATGTTTTACTGAGTTTGGAATTCCACCAAATGGTTTGTTAGTGGTGTTTTCTATGTTTGGAATTTTACAGAACGGTCTGTTAATGGTATTGTTCTAGGTTTTAGCATTGGGGTAAAGGAGTCATACACCTATAGGAGTTTATTGTAGAAGAAGTTCTGCAAGGGTTTTATATTCTAGAGCCATGGAGTCATCTTTTAGCCCTACCAAGAGCTTCAAATGGTTATATTGTAAAGTAGATTCTCAAGTTTGTAGTGAAAATATATTTGTACAATAATATCATTATTTATTATTATAAATGTATAATACTCATTATAAATATTTTTCACAACTCAAAAATAAACTAGTCTCATTATACAAGCTAGTAGATGCTAAAGGGAAAAGGAAATACCTTTGTTGAATATCAACTGTGTAGAGGAGAAATCTTGTAGAGCTTCACAAACAAGCAAACCATGACAACCATAACAACTACAAATCATAGTGATGACTACAAGAATTAATGAAATTAACTATTGTTTATTACTCACTCAAATACAAGTTGTGCATAACACCAAGCTAATAAATTGCTCCCATTACTAAGTTATTAAGTACTATCGTTAGATTTCTTATCATATTTATATCGCATTGTTAAGTTAATGCAAATCTATTAACTTTTTTGGTTGATGCATTGTCTAGAATAACAACATAAAGTACTCAACCAATAACATGTTAGATAAATCGTATTTTAATTATTTTAAATGATATTTTAATAATTTTCCACTAAATAACATGCACCTTTCATTTCTTAACACCAACAAAAGTTAAAAAAAAAAAAAAAAATGTTTTCTATTGGTCTAATAAGACCAAAAATAATAACAAGGTAGATAATTTTCATTACAATAATATTTTCTCTAAAAACAAATACCAATAATATCAGAAATTAAATTTAATACAAGATGCAACTTATAAACTTTTATTACATTAAAAATGCTCTAATCAAACACTCTAATCAAAGTGAACCCAAAACATATTTTAAAAAAAACATAAATATCCAATTTTCACTCTTATACAATCATACATTGGAATAATTAGGTTGAAAGCCTTCCCTATGTTAGCAGCACATATGAATTTTTAGATTAAAAGGACTACCATGAAATCAATTGTGTCCATTGATTGTTTTTCCAAATATCATGTATGATTAAAAAAAACAAAAATGTTCAATTTATCTTTTATCACTTTAACATTTGATAAATTATTAATTTTTTACTTTATTTTTCTACTCCTTAACTCCCATCAAATCTACCGTCAGTTTGTGTTTAAGTCCAGTCCTCGTCCATCAAATTTTTTGATTTCACTGAATATTTTTTCATTCGCTTTTTTGGTTCGTCGAAGGATGGCATCTTGGAGACTTCACATACGCATTTTAATTGAAGGCAGTGGACTTCACCGACTCTTTAACATACAGTGTTTTTTAAAGAAAATCCTCGCCCAGCTGAAAACGTTGAAGTCAGTACACAAACAGGGAGTGCATATAAAAGTGTGATCATTTTGATTTCGTGGAAGAAAAATAGGACAAAATGGGGTATAAAACTTTCATGGCCATGAACATGCCACTACATAGCCGACAAAAACTATTATTGGAATATGAGAAAATAGGTATATTAATTAAAGATCTTTTATAATTTCACAATATCATTTTTTTAATAAGTTTTTTACCAAGTATATATTATTCTAGTTGTTAAATTCTTAATAAAAAATAATCATAATATCAAAATTTTTAAAAAAGTTTTTCAATAAGTATATATTATTTTGATTATTAAATTCTTTATTTTTTTTTGGTTAGAGTAGGTGATGTTGTAATTATTAAGGGTGACGCTGTAAACTTAGATGGTGTATCATTATTTTTTAAACTAATCGGGTAGTCCAACGACAGAACCTTCTAACTTGCCTCCAACGTAATATAACCTTGAGTGAGTATTATTTGAATGAAATTTTTGTGGCTTCTCTAAGCAATTGCTCCCTTCTCTTAATCTATATGTTTATGCTGGAATTTTACCTCGAAATAAAGTAATTGTAGGATAATTTATAGAATTTTATGGACTTTTAAGTTTAAGTTTAAGATGTGGATAAATCTTTATTACTCTTAAAAACAAATTCAAACAAGAGAATCCTTTAATATGTAGCGAAGCACATCAATAATATGTATTTGGCAAGCAAAGCGAAAATGGTGGGATTGATAGAGTTATTTAGACTATAATCATGATAGCCTCTATGATTTGGGGATCGACTTCTAAATGAAGAACAAAATTGGGTATTGCTAAAATTACGAGTACATACAAGACAACCCATGAGGGACAAAGAATAAAACAAAACTAAACATGCAATAATAAGTGTTGTTATTATTCAAATGGTATTAGATATGTAGTTTATGTTACAAGGGGAATTACGAATGGTATTAAGAAGTAATATATAGTAATAATTAATGTATAATTCTTGTTATTATTTCAATGAGTTTTTTTATCTAGTGATTACTAATCAAAATAAAGTATTATTTTTCATGTTGAACAAATTTTAATTTTTACTAGGTTTACATGAGAAAATTTTTGGGAAATATTATTTTCAATAAAACTAGATTGACTGACAATATGTTGGAAGTATTTCTCTAATTTTTTTTAATGTGATAGATATTATAAAAGTTCATAAAATACATACTTATAAAAATGATTATGAGCCATCTTAGTATGTATTTAATAGAAAAATATAGTTATGCCTTATGTGCATAATATTAGATATAAATTTTAGAACATAAATTTATTGTACCTTCACATAATTATTTTTAAAATAATTATATGATTAAATATGCATTTATTTCTAGGAGGGATTATATAAAAATCAATAAGAGATTCAATTAATTTATTACATATATACAATATAACAAGTTACTTAAAAGGTGAACTATAATTTTTAAATGATTTATAGCGATAATTGATTTCAAAATTATATTCTTTAAATGATTTATAGCTTCCAATAGGGAGTGCATGTAAAGTAATTATAACTTTAAAAAATATAAATATTTATTTCGTAAGAAATTGACATCATAATAATTTTATCCAACTATGTTTCTTCATCTCAATATGTAATGTAAAAAGAAATTTACTAATATAAATGAAAGAAGACAATAATTAATGTGATGAAATTTCAATAAGAATTGATAAAATAATTTATAAATTATTAAATAATAAAAATATCTAACAAATTCTATAATTTCTTCATAAAGTTTTCAACCTGCCCATTGAACCTGGGCCTGGTCCAATTGCTAGTTTATAATTTGCTTTTTATATACAATTTTAAAAAAAAAATGCATTTAGGAAATTGACAACCATCCCCGTCATAATTTAACGGTCTAAATTTAGAAGGTCTAAATTTAGAAGCTGAGGGCTGTCCCTCCAAAGCCTAATTCAGCTTTGTTTAACCATGATTGGTGGGGTCATGAAGCTCACATGGTTATTTAGGTGTCCTTTTCATCCACTCCCACGTGGCAGAATGGACATTTGGCATCCATGGCCTCAAAAGGTGGTCAATTTTTTTCCATCTCTCTCTCTCAATCTGATTTGATTTCCCTTTGAACTATCTCGTATCTTTAATTCAGGGAAGGATCACAGCACTTCTGTTGACGGTTTGTTTAGATATTTTGGCTTTGGTGTTTTAAGTGTTTGCAGAACAGAGAGATTGGCTAAGTGCTCAACGATCAAATCTTCTGGTTCATTTCAGGCAAGTATCCCAACTAAATCCATCATGCATTTGTGGCATTTTCGAGCTCCTCGGATCTAAATAGTTTTTCTATATGGAAAGGAAACATTGAAAAGTATTAACTTGCCTATAAATATTTAGGTTGAGCTCTACTTTAATATAGCAAATATGAACTAATTTCCAACGAATTACATTTTACATGTGCCATCATAAAGATGATTTGGTTTGATTGTAAATATGATTCAGAGCTTGTGTTTATCAGGGAACTAAATTTACTGTTATGAATTCATGACCTGGCAAATGAATGTCGATGCTGTTGGAGGAACACTCTACACTCCAGACTGTAAAAGGGAGTAGTTCAGTGGTAGAACATTGGGAGGTCCTAGGTTTGGGACTTTGGTGGTTTGCGGAAAATTAACAGATCTTTCTCTCTATCATGGAGATTTATATGTGGGCATTTGAGCTCATCCTATGTAGTGCTCGAGAATGGGGATTTGAAACTATGTCCACTACCAAAAAATTAAAGAAAGTGTCATGGGCATCTGAATTTAGTACTTAAGGTCTTCTGTTTCATATCTTCAAACCCTTCAAACAATGGCGAGCTTAAATAATCATGTCAATCCAGTTTTTATAACATGTTTCATGGTCATTTGAATCTGGAGCTCTGCCACCGAAGTCTCATGGACACTTGAAATATGAGCACTTATGCTTATTCCATTTCATGTCTCCAAGCCCTAAGAACTCATGGCAAAGATTAAAATTATGCTCATGCCAATTTTTAAATGGGCATTTGATTCTGGATTCATTTCATTTCATGTCTTCAAACCCTCTTACTCTTGATAAGGTAAAAAGTATGCTTATGGGATTTTATCGGGGGCATTTGAGTCTGGGGTCCGCTACAAAAAATCTCATGAACATGAGCATTTGAATCTAGGCACTTAAGCTCTTCCTATTTCATACCTCCAAGCCCTTCTATCAACGGTAAGATCAAAGAATTAAGTTCATTCCATTTTTTTCTTAAAAACCTGTCTCATGGGCATTTGAATCTGGGCCCATCGACAAAAGTCCAGAGAATATTTGACTCTGGGTACTTATGCTCATTCCATTTCACGTCTCCAAGCCCTCTTACTTATGCTCATCGCATTTCATGTTTCCATGCCCTCTTACGTTTGGTAAGATTAGAAAATTATGCTGATGCCATTTTTTCTTGGGGATTTAAATAGGGGCTCTGTATAGAAAGTCTCATAAACATGGGCATTTGAATCTGGGGCTTGGCTACGGAAAGTCTCATGAGCATTGGTATTTGAATCAAGTTACTTGAGATCTTCCCATTTCATACCTTAAATCCCTGCTACCAATAGAAGTATTCTTGGATTAAAGAATGTTCATTCAATTTTTTTAACATGTCTCATGGGCATTTCAATCTGGTGCTCTGCCACAATCATGAACACTCGAATCTGGGTACTTATGCCCATCCCATTTCACGTCTCCAAGCCCTCTTACTCTTGGTAAGGTTAGAAAGTTATGTTCCTGACATTTTTTCACGGGCATTTGAATCCGGGCTACGCCACAAAAGGTCTCACGAGTATATGCTTTCAAGTCTGGGCTCTAACCATTTCCTACCTTCAAGCCTTCCCAATGTTAAGACTAAAGAATTATACTCATTCCATTTTTTAACATCTCATGGACATTTGAATCGGGGTCTCCGCCACAAAAGTCTTATGGCATTTTGAATCTAGGTAGTTATGGTCAGCTCATTTCATATCTGCAAGCCCTCTTACTCTTGGTAAGATTAGAAGATTATGCTCATCCCATTTTTCATGCACATTTGAATCTGGATACTGCTATAAAAAGTCTAATAAGCATTGGTGTTTGAATCTGGGCACTGCTATGAAAAATCTCATAAGCATGGGCATTTGAATCTGGGCACCTATACTCATCCCATTAAATGCCTCCATGCTAAGATTAAAAATTGTGCTTATGCCATTTGAATGTGTTGTCTGGCTGCAAAAGTCTACTGGAAATTTGAATCTGGGCACTTAAGCATATCCCATTTCATGTTTTCAAGCCCTCTCACCGGTGGTAAGGTTAGAGAAGTATGCTCATGCTAAACCAGGCTTGGCCATGTCAAGATAGGAATGATAATGATAACAGGGTGTGTCCCATAGTAAGCATAATAGCCCAACACCTACACATTGGTGTGGTCCAAGTGTCTGTTTTTTAATTATTTCGAGTTCAAAGGAGAAAAAAATATGATCAGATTATTTCTTTATTCCTAATTTTCGTTCTCATCAAATTTCTTCAAGTAATTGCGCTTAATTAGCTTTTTTTCAATTCCATTGCATTTTTATTGAATTGCCCACAAGTTTGACCAAAAAGCTGTCTAAATGGGATGGTTTATGAGATGGTGCATTTAGAATGTGCACTGTTCTGTTTGCTCCCACTAAATGTCACATGCTTTCCCCTTGCCATAGTTGGATTTCTATCAACCCCCTTATGCCTTTATCTCATGGATTGTACTAACTGGTGTTTCTCCAAGTTTCCGAGATGGGGAGATGAAGTTTCATGGATGGTAAAAATTTAGATTTTGGGGACAGCAGGGGACGACATATATATATATTATTTGATGAGAGTTACTCGGGTTTTTAGCATGGTTTGAGCCCAGAGAGACCCTTACAGGGATCTCTTCCCATAGCTTTATCGTTGAGACCACTACTGGGGGGTCTTAGTCCCCAAGGCATTATCGCCAAGTTCAAACCCGCCAGCTCATTGGCCCAACGAAGGCCCACAGCCTGCGAGCATGTCAGCCCAGTGAAGGCACATATCCTGTGAGCATGTCAGCCTAGTGAAGGCACAAGGCTTGCGAGCTCTTTGGCCCAACAGGGGTTTGAACCTTGGTGGCCGCCACAACAACCTTGTGACTTGACCAATGAACCACGCCCTTATCGGTGGCATACATATATATATATATATATATATATATAAAATTGAGAATGTAACTAATGTTTGATGATTCAATGTCAATTATCAAATCATAAACAACCTGCGAGCATGTCAGCCTAGTGAAGACACATATCCTGCGAGCATGTCAGCCTAGCGAAGGCACAAGGCCTGCGAGCTCTTTGGCCCAGCAGGGGTTTGAACCTTGGTAGCTGCCACAACAACCTTGTGACTTGACCAACGAACCATGCCCTTATCGGCGGCATATATATAAAATTGAGAGCGTAACTAGTGTTTGATGATTCAATGTCAATTATCAAATCATAAATGTTAATGGTAAATTAAAATGGTTTATATCATAGTTGGCATACTTAGACTCAACTCAGACTTGGCAGACCAAAAATTTTTCGACTTGGCAAAACTCGACATCTTAAAAAAATACTTAAATTTCTTAACAAAACATAAATTTTCTGCAAAATACAATTACAAAATGTATCAAATGAGACTATAATACATTGGGAAAGTGTTTTCTATTAGATTTGAATACAAATAGAGTACAAGCTTGCATCATCATGCAAATACAACAGCCTGTTAATACCTGATATGAATCTATGATGATTGTCATTGCAAATCATCATTATAAATTACATATCCATGCAAGTTACAAATTACAAGAATTTACAATTTCCTCATCCTTGTTCTGGTGAAAAATTGGGGAGAGCGTCTAGACCTCAAATTTGCTCATCGAATCTGCTATAAACTCACTACAATTTGCTTAAGAATGTTCAGACGCTGGTGTGAGCTTGAGCTATGGGCATGTAGGGGCTTAAAAGGCAAAAAGCTATGTATTTTCGGTGTCAAAAACATGTTTTGTTCTGTCTACAAATTGCATCAAACTTTTTGTTGTGTGTCCCACGAGTTTTAGACTTAGACTTGTTGAGTACTTGTACAAGTCAGAGGCTAAAAATCGTCAAGTACTTGGTCTTGGTGATTGATGAGTTCAAATAACAAAAGCTTGTTTCAAAAAAAGCCTGCGAGTACTCGAACTATGGTTTATATCATAGTAGCATTACTTGGAATCAAAATTGACTCAACAAACCAAAAAGTATACATGGAATTCAATTATTTAGGATTAAATGGAAAATATTCAAGGAAAAAAATGTTGTTTTCCATCTTGTGCAACACAAAATAAACTTTATTTTTTATTTTTCAAAACTAGAGTGGGGGTATGAGCATGATAGCCCCCAACAAGGTTGAGGGCAATGCTCTTTTTGTGGGGTTCGAGGGTAGTGCCCCTAGTGTGTGATGTTTTTCCTCCTCTTTGCTTGCAAAAAGTAAATTGTAATGATGCAAATGATAAATGATGAAAACATAAAAATGAATGTGGGCCATGTGTTCCCATTAAAGGTTAGATTTTTTTTTTGGTTTTAAGTGTTTTTGTAAGGGTTTGAGTTTGATAGGATATGGGACATCATGATGCCCCTGGGACATCATAGGTATGTTAGGGATGACAAACAATCTCCTCATAGTCCTTGTAGAAGGGGGACGTCATGGGAAGCATCCCCCACTTTGGGGAGATGTCTTGAGGATGCCCTCCCCCCAAAAAAAAATAAAATAAAATTGGGGATGGAGAAGGGACGCTTTGTCCTTATGCCCCCATCCCTTAAAAATCCTCGGATGGGGGAACATGAGAAAAACTTAGGGGATGCGTCCTTGGAGTACACTGGTATCAACCATGATTAATACCCTATGCATATTAGTGTATAAATCATGTAGAAAGTGTATTTGTAGGCCCATAATGAAAAATGGGTATAACATTCATAGCCATAGGTAATGTAATCAATGATTTACCCTCACCTTATGTCATGTGTGGTGAAAATTCATGTGATCATCATGAACCATTATACTCATTAAGACAAATGTACACACTTTCCAAACTGTGTCATCTAGGGGTCCGATCCTTCAACCATGATTGGTAGACCATAGAATAGTCATTAACATTTGGATTGTATGATTAGACCATACAATAGTCATCAACATTCAGATTCTAAGTGAAGGAATTAAGAACTGCACTTTTAGGCAATTAAATAAACTGAATTTGAAAGGAGAATGAGAGCAGACAACAAACCAAATGAAGGCACAACGAATTTAACCTGGAGAACCTGAATTTTGGGAGAAAACTCCAACAAAAGTGAGGCAAATAACCCCCTTTCCACTATTTTCAATGATAAATACAATCTTTGGCTTCTTGGGCACATAACCAGCCTAAAACAACAATGTTCAGTCCCTAAAATCACTTGCAACAGCTCTTAAAACTCTTTCTCAATTTTGTCCTAAATACATTCTACTTGTGCAATTGGACACATGAATTCTCTTGGAATTTTTTTTTTTGATAGGTAAGAGAGATTTTATTGATTAAATTTAAGAATTACATCAATGGCCAGCCATAGCCAACTTGCTGCTGTGTAATAGCAAAGAGCACTGTACGTCTACATTCTAAGTTACAATCTGCCCATCAGATTTGGTGTGATTTTGCATTTGACATTTAATCCTATTTAGCTCTGTGAAGAGATATTTCTTTTTCTTATTTTGAACCACTTGCCAATCCTCCCCAACCTCTTTCACTTGCATTTTTATGGGATCCTTGAGCTGCGATGCAGCCTGTGTTGAGCTCCCATCACATAGAGTGGAGATTTTTGTATCGCTTTTTGAAGGAGCCAAAGTCGCTGTATTCGAGTCCATGATTTGAGGGATGGCTTTTGAAGTGCTGCCTGAATGTTGATGCTGTCTTTGATTTGCAATTGCATCTGTGCCAAGATCCATAGCTTTGAATGCTTCACCCTTTCCCACCTCATCCCTCAAGGATAACTCATGCGCCTTTTCCTCTTTCACCTTTGACGGAGCGGTGACTGTGTAATGATGAGGCTTGGCACCAACCCACCAGGATTGCTCATCAGGATTTTTAATACTTTTAGTGCAAGAAATGGCCATATGACCTGTTTGCAAACACTTTCTGCAGCGAAAGGGTAAACCTTCGTAGTCAAGGAGTTGCTTCCAGTTGCGATCAGCAAACTGGAAAGTGATATCTGTGGGAAGGTCACTTGTGACATCCATATCAACAAGGATGCGGGCAAAAGTTGTGTGAGTGAAATTGGTTGTATTTGAATCCACTACCAGGAAGCAGCCCAAGGAATCCCCAATCGTGCGAAAGCAATCAGCAAACCAGAATTGTAAAGGAAGATTCGGGAGGCGGATCCAAACCGGTTTAATAGAAAAAGAAGCCATGGCAGGTTTAAAATCTGGGAACCATGGTTTGAGAAGGAGTATGCTTTGCCCCCAACACCATTTTGCTTGCAGAATGGCATCCCTATCCTGAATGCAATCAAAAACCACAATAAAAAATCCTCGAGCACAAGGGAATACTTCTATGTTACCTTTGAGGGAGGGCCCCCAAGTCGATGAAATCCAGTCATGTAAATCTAAGAGTTTTGGCCAGAGGCGATTGAATTGTGTAATGTCCCCTTCTAGTGAGTCCAAATTTTTCCTTTGACCTTGCACAATTCAACTCACAAAAGAGAACATTAGAATTCCATTTTATTTTCATTTCATCATATTAACAATATAATCATTATTCATCCATATTTAAGTTGTATATTCATGTCCATATATAATGTTTCCAACTTATCATTTGTTCATACACTTAATTGTTTAAGGATTTTAGCTATCACATTCATTGAATTACAACATTCATTTCATTGTATTCAATTTAACAATGTTCACATCTATATCCATATTCCATTCATATATGTATGTAGATTTACCGCATTTCTACACTCTTATTTATTCTCATATTATTATACCTATTCTATATGCATACTTATAAAGAATGAATGTATATACATCATTGATGGTAATATATTTCAATTATTATTATGCTGAGCAATATTCATTTATTTATATTCATATTATTCTTCTACAACATTTATATCACCTAAGCTATTAATAAGGAAAGTGCACATACCTCTTTATGCTGCTTGTCTTGTTGAATCTGTTCATTGGATTCTATTCTCTTTCACCTATTCTTTAATATTTATATATTATAGTATTTGTTATAATATTAATAATCTTTCTCTCTCTCTATATATATATATTTACTTGAATAATTCTTCCCTATATATATTTATGATATCTTTCCTACTTATGACCCAAAAATATATATATAAATATCATGTAGATCTAATTATATTTATTTATGGGATATTCTTTTTATTTATTTATTTCCCATATCTTAGATTCACATCATTATCTTATAGTTTATATCATTCCTATTTACTTTCACGCATGAAACAATTAACTAACAGTTAATTTTACTTCTAATCATAATTCATTTACTTCTGTCATAATTATATTATTACATCATTACATTTCTTATGAAATTAGTTCATTCTATTGATATATCTTTATTTATTTAACTTTATTCATTTATGAATCCACTTTACACAGTCTATACTAGAATATTACTAATATATATTATATTCTATATTTAAATACTTAATGAAAAACATACCTGATATAATTGCAGACTTACCTTGTCTGTCCCGTATCTTCCTTGTAATTTCTTTTTGTTGTGTCTTTGATATTGATAACTCTCAATGCTGTTATTCTTTATTGTTTATGGATCTGCTATTTTTTTCTTTTTCTTAGACTCCTTTTTTTTTCTCCTTTGCTACTCCTCTCTAGATATATATTTTTCTTATTCCTTTATTTTTCTGCCCTTTATGTTATCTTCTTCCCATCTTTATAGCCTCCTTTAATGAAGGGATGTGTCTTATTGAAAATAACCTTTAATTAATATTTACCTCTTTTATTTACTAATAATCTAACTCACTTCCTCTAACATAATCGTGCATTTATCTTTGTTTTAATAAACTTTGTCTTTTAATAAATTTGGTCTATCTTTATTCGCTGCTGTATACAAATCATAGCCCTTTATTGATATCTTCCAAGGATATTAGTTAATATTAATTTATATATATTTATAATGATCATACTTTATACTAATATTTGATTTAATATTTACATTGATAATTATCTTTATTATATAATAATAATAATAATAATAATAATAATAATAATTATATTTATATTTATTATTTTAATAATAAATGATTATAATAATATTGCTTATTTATATTTATATATTATAAGACATTTGTCTTATATATATTATATGATAATTATATTATAATAACATGTATTTATATTTATATTAATATTAATATACATATTTATATTTATATAATATACATATATATATCATATATAATATTATTTAATAATATTATATATGTTTATTAAATATTATTATATACATAATTATCGTCTAATTTGATAATGACAAATAATGTCTTAATGTTGGGACATGACAAATTGGCCAATCAAGCCATTGGAAGCAAAATATTTCTCACCAGCATCGACCTCCTTTTTGAGTTCCTTTGAGAAGACCAAGACAGGGGAGGAGGGAGCCTTTTTGATGCAAGAATTTGGGTTGTTCTTGTAAAACCCTAGCTCATTAGAGATTGAACTATCCCTCAGTGGTCAAGCATCCCAGGCAGCTGATTTGAATTTTGTTTGATTCGAACAAGCAAGCATATCTCGGAATGAGAGGCTAAGCCCAGGGTTTGTGTCTGTAGGGCCCTGTGGTGCAACGACAGGTTGAAAAGAAAATGATTCGCCCTTGAAATTTTTTGTGCTGTCCGAAGCCCTAGCTGAACTAGGGCACACCAAAGAAGGCTTCAAAATGGGTACCTCATCAAGGGCGGTAACCTTTTCATCCTCAAACAAAGTGCCAGCCAATGCTGGAGCAGCAACGGAAACAGAAGTAGCGGAAGCATTTCGAATCTTAGAGAATAGATCTAAATGTTGCTTTCCCAACAACTCTGCACAAGGAGTGCCTTTGCAAACGAAGGACGACGAAGAGGGTGGAAACGAATCAGTAGACACCTTAACTTTGTCACCGTCCAAAGGATCGGAGCCCTTGCCATTGCAATCCTATGCGCCGAATGAAGCCGCAGATGAGCGAAAATGTGCAGAGCAAGACATTTTTTTTTCTTCTCTTTATAAGTTGAATTTTTTACAATATTTTTGTTTTTAATATTTTAAATTAATGAATTCTCTTGGAATGTACTTCAATTCCACTTATGAATTTTTAGAATGTATTTACAACATGTATTTATGCTTATGCAAGCCGGAATAGAAGAGGAAAGACGCTAGGAAGTCAAAAAGTACACAATTTAGAATGCCATAGGCTGTTTCTTGGGTGATTACGAAACCGCTACTTTCTAGTAGGGGCCGGTTATGAAACTACTACTTTTTAGTAGGGGATTACGAAACCACCACTTTCTAGTGGGGGAAATTACGGAACTGCCACTTTCTAGTGGAGGCAATTACAAAACCATTGCTTTATAGCCGGGGTGATTGTGAAATTGCCACTTTTCAGTAGGGGTGATTACAAAACTACCACTTGATAGAAATGAAACCGCCACTTCTGTGCAATTTTTCTCCTCCAACTTCTAGAAGCCATAACTTTTACATACAAACTTGAAATGAGGAGTCGTTTTTTTGAAATTGCATAACTTTTCAAGATGAATCTAAATATGCAAGAACCTTCAACTTTAGGTGCCACCAAAGTACTGTTTTGGATACCTTGCAACACAAGTGTCCTTTGACCTATGATCACTTTATCATGGTGTTAGATTTTGATGTAACTCATTTTCAGATCATGCCTCCCAATACAGAGTCTTTTGGTCTCCAAAATCTATGAAGACTCAAAATAAGAGGGATGCTCCTCTCAATGGATGACATGACTACCACTTCACTTTTCACCATAAAAGAAAAACCAACCAAGATCTAGAAAAACTCTCTCCAACTGTTCAAAGAATTTTGGAAGGCCAAAGCACACAAACTTGTTGAAGGAACTTTATCAACATTCTTTATTTCCCACGCAAGAGGAATGATCCTAGTGCTTCTGCTCAACATTCTCCTTGCTCCAAGATTTTAGGACCTTAGGCTTCTCTTCCTTGCCCTTGTAAGTATTCAACATGAAGTACGGTGCATCCTTGCATAAGTGGTACTTGTTTGCCCTTCAATAGTACACAACTTTCCTATCATACATCGAGGTGCTTCCAAATACAACTCCACACATAGCAATAGGCACAACATCTAAACCCACTTCATGAACAAATTAATGGTTAAGAACAAACTTCGACCTACATTGCTTATTAATAGACAAATTAACACCTTCTTTGATCCAATCCAAAGCATAAGGCTTGCGGTGTTGATAAGTTTCAATACCAAGTTTTCCATCAAATCTTGAGATATGAAGTTAGCTTGTGAACAAGAATCGAAAAGTGCATTAACTTTAACATCCTTAACTCGAATTTTGATGCTAAACAACTTTGAATGCTCATAATTTTCTTGTATCAAAACATTAAAACTAACCCTCTTTGTAGTGCAAAATTTTTTAGAATGAACTACAATCAATTACTGTTCCCTTGTCACTGGTAATGATAGCAGTTTTCTTACCCTTTTGCCTTTTCGATATGGGCACTTTTTTGGATGTAGCTTCTAGCAGGTTGCATTTGTATGACCATTAGCGTCATAATGATCATAATGTTTTGCAAATTTTGTCTTTTGCTTGTAGCACTTGCCTTCATTGTCTTGACCTTGGCTCCTTTTCTCTTTGGAGAGGATGGAGGACTATGTACTTCAAGGTAGTGAGCATGTGCACATGTTTCATCAATGTCCATTGGCTTTGAGAGCAATACAGCCCTTCGAGAGTGGCTATGAAGGCCTCCAATTTATTTTATCAACACCTCCTCTTGCACATCTTTTTTCATTTGGACCGCCCTTCTACGAAATTCAGTAGTGTACTCTTGCACACTTTGTCCATCTTTCTGTTTTAATACTTGCCACTCCATACATTTTTCCTCTTTATGACAAATTAGCTAAAACTGTTTCTTAATAAGTTTCTTAAGCCATGAACTAACAAGAGCTTGTTTTCGTAAAGCCATTGAATACAAGAGACTTTCAAATCAAGTTAAAGCATGCTTTTCAACCTTAATCTAACAAAAGAATTCTTTTTCTCCAAAGTAAGAGAATCCATACTAAAATATACCTCCAACTGAGCCAACCATTGGTCAAGCTTCTTTGCATTCACATCTCCTTTGAGGAGGGGAATCTCAATCTTTGTCTCAGCCTTGAATAGAGGTTTCTTTGGTGGATTTGATTCACCATGGAAGGGGACTTTTCCCTTGCTCTTGGCCTTTTTCAAAGAGCTTAACCTCTCCATGATCCCTTTCATTGTCTCCATTGATTGAGGTATACTTGCAACATCAGCTTCCATCTTGAGGAACCTTGGTTCTTCAGCAAGAAATTTTGTTTCTCTTTCCATACTTCTTAGTACTTTTTTCAACTACAGGACTCAATGTCTCTTTGCAAAGTTAACTAATCTTCTCCACTTGCTCTTATTGTGGGCATGAACTTGCAAAATCACTTAGAACAACTTCCATAAGGAAAGAACTTTCTCTGCTACCATCTTAATTCGTAAAACATGATGGTTAGACCATACACTAGTCATCAACGTTCAGATTCTAAGTCTAAGGAATTAATAATTGTACTTTGAGACAACTAAAAAGACTGATTTGAAAGGAGAATGTGATCAAACAACACCAATTGAATACACAAGGAATTTACCTTGGAGAACCTGAATCCCAGGGAAAAACTCTAGCAAAAGTGAGGCGAATAACCCCCTTGTCCACTATCTCCAATGAAAAATACAATCTTAGGCCTATTGGGCACACAACCAGCCTGAAACAACAATCTTCACTGCCTAAGATCACTTGGAACATCGCTCTAACACTTTCTCTTAGTTCTGTCCTAAATGTGGTCTATTTGTGCACTTGTGACACTTGAATTCTCTTGGAATTCACTTCAATTCCACTCACTAATGCTTAGAATGCATTTACAACATGTGTTTAAAATGTATATGCAAGCCAGAATAGAAGAGGAAATGGTGCTAGGAAGTTGAAAAACTACAGAATTCGGAACGCCATGGGTCATTTTTTGGACGTGTGATAAACCACCGCTTTCCAATAGGGGGTTATTACAAAACTGTTACTTTTCAACAGGGGTATTGCAAAACTGTCACTTTTCAGTAAGGGGCAATTACGAAACCACCACTAGACAAAAATGAAACTGCCACCTTTGTGCAGTTTTTGTCCTCCAACTTCTGGAAGCCATAAATTTTGCATATGGACTCAAAATGAGGTACCTTTTTTTGGTAATTGCATAATTTTTCGGGAGGAATCTGAATACGCAAGAATATTCATTTTTGGATGCCACCAAAGTACTGTTTGGGACCTTGCAACACAAGCGTCCTCTGAGCTGTGATCACTTTATCATGATGTCATAGTGTGACTTAACTCATTTTCAGATTAGTAATGCTTTAACCAAGCATTCCATCTCTCAATGGTTGAGTGCAATAAAAATCTGATGATAAATATGATGCTATTTCATACTAGTAAAGTGTAATGTTCCATTCTAGAACATTTCTTATTTTTGCCTTAAATCAATAACCCTAACTCAACATGGTAATTGCATTATATTTATAAAGATTACTTTATCTAAAATTATGAATTTTATTATAATATTCAGATTTATGACCTATGAAATAATTTTGAAAATAGAACTTATCTTTATTTTCTGCTTATGATTTTCCTTTAAATTTGCAGCTATTCTCCTTGAATAATTGTTTCTAATGTCTACCTAAGTTAGGGGTTTTCATCCACTAACTTTCTAAGAGAAGTTAAGGGGTTTCGTCCTTAAGTCTCTCAATATACCTTGGAGGGGCTTCATCCTCTTTGGCTGTATTATTCACTTGTAATAAGTCATATTATTTCTTCTGAAATTGATATCCATATCTCATTGAATGATCTCCTTCATATATCTTATGGTTTGAAGGAGTCACAACCTTTCCTATACACCCGCTGCCCTTTTGAAGGAGTCGCATCATTTTATATACAACTGCTGCCCCTTGAATAATTATAATTTAATTTTAATTTAACTAGTCTTTATTCCCAATAGCTAGTATGAGATTAGCACCACTTTTCATTAAGAATTATTACCATTAATTTACATGTTATTGGCACCACCTCCTATTTCATTCTCTCATGTGATTTCCTTTAGTTGGCTTGGGGATTATTTTTATCTCCTCTACATAATGGCGGGCTTCAAGCTGCGAACTGTAGACTGGTGCCACCTCCTATTTCATTCTCTCATGTGATTTCCCTTAGTTGGCTTGGGGATTATTTTTATCTCCTCTACATAATGGCGGGCTTAAAGTTGCAAACTATAGACCTCAAAAGCTATCATTGAGCTTCTCCCGTTTCTTCAAACTCCGTCAATTGAGGAACTTCTCTTTCAATTTCATCTTTATAATCAATGATATTCACCCACCCCATTCGCAACAAGGCTTCTTCGCATGCTGTTACTCTTTTCAAACTTTGTGATGATGTCTGGATTGCGTGGAGTGATAATATATGACCAGAAGTCATTCTTGTGAATCCCCTCATACTTTTGAACAATTTCCAGCGAAATAACATTATTTGTTGTTCTTTTCCTCTCCGTCTTTACCTTTACTTAATACTTTCCTCAACGAATGAGCGTATGTGATTTGATTTCCATGTCCAGATGGGATTGGATATATTTTTTCTTTTCTTTCTGATATGCTTAGGGTTTGTGGGGAATGGATGAGTTGTACATATGTTGGGCTCCATGGTTTGAATATGATAGTGGGTGTCAAGCTCCTGGATGGAGGGGACATGACAGTCCTCCTGTCCCAAATATTGCTTGTCCTCAAGCAATGTCACACTAGGGTGCTCTTGGAATTACTAGGATCCCAAATCAACCTTGAAGATCTGTAATTCCAATATATTGATCCTCCTTGGGATGTAATTAGCTTCTACTCTGACACTCTGATATAATGAAGAATTGAAAACTCTACACCATGTAATGCTTGTTTCATTGTCTTGGTTATTTCCAACTGTAATGTCCCCTTTTCGTCGGTAATTAAATTGGTTATGGTTAGCCTTGTTTCGATATTTTCCGAAGGCTAACTAGGATTTTATTAAGGGAAATGACCACTAAAATGATTAAATAAAGTTGCCTTGGTTTTATTTCATATTATAAAGTTGGCAACTTAAGTTATTTTAAAAGTGAGTTTTATTAAGTTGTTGAGCGTTGGGAAAAAAAATATTTTATTTCCCAAAGTGAGCGCTCACTTTAGTGGAAATAGATGCTCATTGAAAACCCATAATGCCTTAGTTTATACTTTATTCTTCTTGGGCATGCACGGAAAAAATATAAAAGGAAGAATTGAACGCTCATGGGAGTTTATGCAATCTGAATATGAAATTTGTTCTTCTGTGAACCAGAGTTGTTGAGCTTGATTCATCTAGGGTTGTTTAACCCATCTTTTTGTTGGTTTCGGTAGTGAGACATCTGCCCTAGCTGGGAGTGATTTTCATCTAGAGGATCACCTGTGTGCAATCATGGAGTTATTTTGTTTTGATGTTTTTGAGAATGCTTGGGCTAATAAACATTTTGGTGTGATTTAAGAGGATTTATGCAAATTGATGAGTGCTTGTATCAAGAAAAGTCAGCCGTACCATTTGTGTTGTAGCCGTACCATGGGAAGTTGGTAAAATTGCAAATGCTAAGCCATGAAGTAGGCGGAAAAGGTTTTTTGTCTTCATGTGGTCAGGAAAAAGACAAGAGAAAGCTGAGTAAGCAGGGTGTGTGTCGGGTAAAGAAGGCCGTACATGTCCTTGATTGTCGTACCATCTCCAAAAGGGACGTGAGACATAGGAATTGAATCGCTGCTATTTTGGGTTGCCTTTCACCCTCATTTTGAGTGCCTGGGATGATAATACTTGTTGCAACATATTTCATGAGGGACTTTGGAGTATTTTTGGTAATATGAGCATTTTGGGTGATTTCTAGCTTGTTGTACCTGTCATACTAGCAAGGACAGAGCTGGAAATTGTTGCTGGGTAATAGATTGGCACTTTTAGATGGCTATGAGTAATTTAGTATGGAATGGATATGATCTTTTCAGTGTTTGATCAGCTGGGTTAGTGTTGGGGTGTGTTCTGGGGGTGAATACAGTGGTTTTTGTGCAAAATCAGACTGCTGATTTGTATAGCAGACCTGAGTTTTAGGCTATGACAGAGATCCGACAAGGAAAGAATGCGTATAGCTTCAGTTCAAAGCATCAACAATAGGCTGGGCAGCCTTTCCAGTGTTCCTGATATCAAATATCAGCAATAGAACATTGGTACCTGTTTTCCCCTATATAATTTGATGATTTATGAATTTGAATGATTTTGATTTGTTGAACAACAGTTTGCAATTTTATATCAGAATTATATGATCAGCTGGAATAATGTTTTAAAGTAATATTGGCTATGATTGTAAACCCCGGAAGGTAGTACCGCCGGTTGTGATTCTTGATTGCATGTCTTTTGTAAACAACTGGATGGTTTATCGCTAGTTTGCTTAGCATACAGCCCGTTTGGCATGAACAAGCTGGCATATCAACTCTTTGGGTTTGAGTCAAGCTTAGAAATTCTGCCAGTGGCCCTCACACATTCCCACTAAATAAGTGAATGCCCACTTAACAAGTGGATGTTTGTATTTGATGCACTAGTTTAATTGTTTTTTGTATCTGAGACTGCCGTATGCTCTCACCTTGTCCTCTCTGGGATTTGAGTGATCAAAAGGTGTATTAGAGTTGTTTGTGCAATCAATTTCAGTGGATTATTTTGAAAAAACTAGGGTGGTTATTACACCAACTTTGTTCTACCATGATGTCCTTGGAGAGTTGTTGTTAGTATACTTGCCTTAACCAGACTACCAATATAGTTCTTTAATGTGATAAAGTTGATACCATCCTTTAAAGTATGAGGACAATTTATTTTCCAGTATTCTTCTGGCTCATGTACTTGTATTTCCCAATAACCTTCAACAACAAAACCAAGAGTTAGAAATTGGCAAGGTACGTAATTTAAGACAAGTTTTCTCTCATCCTCAGAGAGAAGAAACAAAAAGACATCTTGCATCCCTGCAACTCTTTCTTCCAACTCCACCTTACAAGCATCAAACAAAAGACCATTTTCAATCATTGTCTCTTGTACTTCCTTATTTATATCATTACACTCTTTCAATGTGTTTTCCAAATCATTTTGTTCTTGTCTTAGCTTTGTGCACATTTCTTCATGTCCTTGGCTCAATACTCTTGTTTCATTAAGCTCAGTTTGCAGTTCTACAATTTTTCTTTCTAAATCCACCCTACTAGAATCCCATATTCTCTGATCCTCGACCATCTTTGCTTTTAATTTCTTGGCCCTTTTATTGCATTTTCTTGACTCATTTTAATCATTTCCGTGTTTGGCGCATAATTCCTCATGTTTTGGGTTCAACACTTTTCTTTCATTAACTACAAAATCAAGCTTATTTTGTAGCTTTACAATTTCTCCTTGCATATCTGTCTTACAAGCATCCCCTGAGCATCTATCTTCATTCATCTTTTGTTGTAATTCCTCAATCACATCGTTGCATTCCTTCACCTTATTTTCCAATGCATCTTTTTCTTGAATACATAACTTCTTATGGTTCTCACTCAATACTCTTATGCGAATAAGCTCATCTTTTAGAACCGCAATGGTGCTTTTTGTGGTTTCCTTACTTTGTAGGAGAAAATCTGATTCAATTTCCCTAATTTCTCTTGGTGTCTCTATGCCTTCCATTTCAGCCTCATGACATTGGTTGATTATGATTAGATGAGTGTGAAGTATAGCTTCCCTTTGATTTTTATTAGCCCATATATTTGTCACTTGATTTTTATTAGCCCAAACAACCTTGTAAGTGACTTTCAGATCAGCTATTGGTTGACACTTCCGTCTAAGAACCAATGTGATGTTCTCTTCCAACGCTTGCCTTCCTCCCGACTTATCCAAAATGTAAAATATAGGAACATAATAGTTATGCACTATAGCTGGTACTAGCTGTCTTGGAATAGTGGTGAAGATAAATTCCTCTTCTCCATTACCAATGATAACAAAAAGATCATTCTGCAATAGAGTTCCCTCATAGATAGGTGGTAGGCATATGTTCTTATTATTATCCAATAAACTGACTTCCCTCTTTTGCATGAGCTTAAATGCACTAGTGTGAGATTTGTGGGGTGATGTTACAAAGGTTCCATCCAATGAATACCATAATAAGAAGATAGGAAATTCTATATCATTTTCATTTCTCATAGCAGCTAGGGAGCTTTCACAAGTTACTCCTTGCTTACAACAATCCATTCTCATGCGCCATCCTCTCTTAGGCAGTTGATGTATGTTAGGAAACAATATACTCCGCCTAACCCAAGTGTTATTAAAATTCTGCTCATTCATATATCTAGCATTATGTGTATCTTTTAACTGCCATTGGGAAACATCTATATTAGCAAGAGCATATGTATTCACCTCAATAGATTTTGGACTTGAAAAAGAACAAGAAAGAGTGGCCTAATCATATTGAATGAGATTATATGTGGTCATGATCTTCTGCTCTCTTAATTCATTTTTACCAAAGATCTTGGGCCATGAATACAAAGTCTTGATTGTCGTCGCTGACATGCAAGACGACAACAAAATGTTGCATCCTTGGCTATGATGAATTTTGGAAGTGTCATGAATATTGTGATCCCACTCCTTAGTGCAAAGACAGTTCTGTATGTGAGTAAAGAGATCTAGATGTCCTTTACTGCAGGTCGTATCTCTCGCTTCTTTTAGCATCAAGTTCCCCAGGGTGACTATATCCATTTTATCTTCAAGTGTGGTGGGATGACAACTTGGTGAATGCATCCATTGTTCTTCAAAATGATCACCATGAATTTGAAAAGTAGAACCATCCTTCCCACTAGCTAAAGTATTGACAACCTCATTTGCAAAAAGTGAATTTGTTGATATATCCTCCACATCTTCATTGTTGTGACTTAACATCCCCGTATTATTGCTAACCAAAGTGTTCTCAAATGTATATTCATTCATCCTGTTACTTTGTATATCCATCAATGGCTCACTATTTTGAAGTTTGAAGATAGAGCATGATTTGAAGCATCTTGTTTCAACTCGAATTCTTCCCATCCATCAAGTGGAACCCCTTTTGTCATACCTTCATCGATATTTTGGTGACGCATGCCATCATTGGAAACCAATAAAACATCTTTTCCTACCAAAGAATTTTTATCTTCAACATCCTTTTTAGGTTCCTCTTGTTTTATTATTACTTCCACAGCCTCTCCTTGTGATTTTGATTCTGACCTTTATTCTGTTGTCACAAATGATTCTCTTGGATCTTGCTCCTTGATCTCCTCCGTAGCCAATTTTCTTATGTATTCATATAGACCTCTTTTGTTGGGACACTGGTACTCGAGTGCCTCCAAGTACTCATCAAAGGGAACACAAGATTTCGCATGATCTGACAAAATTTGATAATGGTTAATAATTTTAGGGGCCTCAAGTTTGCACAATAATTCTTGCATAAGATCCATGTCTTCTTCCCTTTGTCGTCCTTCGAGTCTCTTTGACTAGAATGCATCCGACATTTTAGCTTTACCTCGCAGGCTGGCAGGATCAAAGCTCTGATACCAATTGTAATGTCCCTTTCTAGAACATTTCTTATTTTTCCTTAAATCAATAACCCTAACTCAACATGATAATTGCATTATATTTATAAAGATTACTTTGTCTAAAATTATGAGTTTTATTATAATATTCAGATTTATGACATATGAAATAATTTTGAAAATAAAACTTATCTTTATTTTCTGCTATGATTTTCCTTCAAATTTGCAGCTATTCTCCTTGAATAATTGTTTCTAATGTCTACCCAAGTTAGGGGTTTTCGTCCACTAACTTGCTAAGAGAAGTTTAGGGGTTTCGTCCTTAAATCTCTCAATTTACCTTGGAGGGCTTCATCCTCTTTGGCTGTAATATTCACTTGTAATAAGTCATTATTTCTTCTCAAATTGATATCCATATCTCATTGAATGATCTCCTTCATATATCTTATGGTTTGAAGGAGTCACAACCTTTCCTATACACCTGCTGCCCTTTGAAGGAGTCACACCCTTTTATATACAACCGCTGCCCCTTGAATAATTATAATTTAATTTTAATTTAACTAGTCTTTATTCCCAATCGCTAGTATGAGATTAGCGCCACTTTCCATTAAGAATTATTACCATTAATTTATATGTTATTGGCGCCACCTCCTGTTTCATTCTCTCATGCGATTTCCCTTAGTTGGCTTGGGGATTATTATTATCTCCTCTACATAATGGCGGGCTTCAAGCTGCGAACTGTAGACCTCAAAAACTATCATTGCTTCTCCCGCCTCTTCAAACTCCATCAATTGAGGAACTCCTCTTTCAATTTCATCTTTATAATCAGTGATATTCACCCACCCCATTCGCAGCAAGGCTTCTTCGCATGCTGTTACTCTTTTCATACTTTGTGATGATGTCTGGATTGCGTGGAGTGAGAATATATGACCAAAAGTCATTCTTGTGAATCCCCTTATACTTTTGAACAATTTCCAGCGGAATAACATTATTCGTTGTTCTTTTCCTCTCCATCTTTACCTTTACTTAATACTTTCCTCAACAAATGAGCATACGTGATTTGATTTACATGTCTAGAGGGGACTGGATATATTTTTTCTTTTCTTTCTGATATGCTTAAGGTTTGTGGGGAATGGATGAGTTGTACATATGTTGGGCTCCATGGTTTGAATATGATAGTGGGCGTCAAGCTCTTGGATGGAGGGGACATGACAAAGGATGGAAAACACGATTTGTTTGTGCATTTAGTGCAAGTATTTTAAAAAGTAAAGTGGCTTCTACTATAACATCCTACTATATTTCAGCCTTTAAGGGGTCTGATTTACATAGGTACAATGACAGTAAAGCCTTGTAACATAGTAGTGAGGTAGGCCCCTTTCCTAAGTTTGACCCTTAATGGAACCAATAAAGTTCGGTGTAAAAAATCAACTAGAAATGGAAGGTGAAGTGCACACTCTTAGAAACCTAGAAATTTGCATTTAAATTTCACAGTTCTTTATTTGGCAGGGAATTGAAGGCTAAAGTGCACACCTTAGAAACCTACAATCATGCATTTATACTTCATCAAGTTCATTATTTGTGTAATGTCCCAAACTAATTTTTTTGAAATTTTTGCAATATAGAAAGATGCAAATGCAAACCCTCACACTTTTTGATTACCCATATCCCGATGTGGGCAAGGTGAGAGCATACGGTGTTTGGAAAACACACTATCTAACTGAATGCAATGTTGGAATAGTAAATAGGCGACATAGCCGACCAGAGCATACAGGGAACATAGCCAATCATATCAACACCTTGTTGGCGAACAAGTCTGCGTGTATGCACAAAGCCATTGGCAGATTACAAGCAAGTCTGATCAAGCCAAATTGGCCAATAATAAGTGGACCCAATCAATGCCAAATGGGTTGAAAATGAAATGCAGATGCAAGGGGAATTAATGGTATAACGTAAACCTTATAAGATCCTTACAATTATGAAATTATGCAAATGCATATGATTATCTGGTGGTTGAACCATCCAGATTTACAATCTAATCAATATGCAAATTACTATCTGGCAGTTGGACCATCTAGATTTACAATATAAATGATTAAGTAATGAAATACCCTTCTATTTTCAATTCTAGGAATTATATCAAACAGTTGTCCAACCATCTAGAAAGATACATTTTGTCTAACAGTTGGAAAGCAACCTTCATAAAATGTAAAATACCCGGAATAGGAGCTGATATATTTGAGAGTACAATGAAGGTTGAACCAGTGTTGCAAACTGTACCAAAACCACTCTGAAATTTGAAACTTCATAACAGAATATACTCATTTATGTGCAGTTGATATAGAAGATAACTCAGCAACAAATGATAATCAACACCCTCCAAATTCTGAAATAGAATATCAGAATTAAACAACAAATTTGAACTTGTATGGCAGCTTTGTATGAATACCTAACTTCCTCAAAAAGCTGCAAATATACTGATCTTAGTACGACATTTATCAAATCATTATTAAAAAATCTTGTACGGCATACAAATATTTATCAAGGTGCTGCATTAGACATTCCATTTGGTACAACTTCACAAGAGACAAGGTGACTAGGCAAAACAAACAAATTAATACCTTTCCTCAAATGGTACAGTAGCTGAAAGCAAAGATTTCCTCTAATCTTTCATACCCAAAAGTGTACAGTACTCCTATTTTGACTTTTATGAAGAGTTTAAAATCTATACGACTCTTCCTTGGGATAGTACGACCTATAGAATGAGGAGGTGTAATGTGCTGTACTTGTTTGTATTTTTAAAATCTTTATTGTGTAATATTTTATTATTATTCTTTTTTGTGTTCTTTCAGATAGACAGAAGATGCAGAAGGGGGTTTTATGTTTTCCTGCAGATGTGGTGCCGGAGCACACAATATATTGCATATAACAGAAACCCAGAAAATATACAATGAATCTGAAGAAAGTAATGATAACCCAAATAGCAAAATAGCCGGTAGACAATTACTATTACATACCCATGTGAAAATATGCAACTTGGTATGACCGCCAGAAATGGTCCAGCAAGTGGGTATGGTTGGAATGCCTCCAAATTCCTCAAGATATCAGATATAGCTCAAACAAGTAATAACATTAAATAATAAGGCCTCAAACGCCTCATACATGACCCACAAGAAGCTGCAATGAGGGAAGAAGACTCCCTAAAAGACCCACGTACAGGCTAATACATGTACGGCCATGGCTGGGGATGTGAACAGCAATCAAGACACCACAAACCCTCAATAAATCTGCTGCAAACTGACTGCAAACAAGTGCCAAGCTGAGCGACCAAGATAGGTTCCTTAATGTGCAATGAAACTTAGAAATATGCCTCACACAAGTGGTACGGCCTGGCTGAAGGGTATGGCCAGCAACAAAGAAAGTACAGCAGCAAACAACCTCTTCAACAATCTGATCTCCAACTCTTCCACACTGAAATCTGTTCTCTAATCCTCATAAAATCAGAAATACTCTAACCCCAGAAAACAGATATAGCAAATCAGCTCCAAACTTCATTATACAACTCTATTGAAGCACGATTGCTAATGTTGAATGCATCCACTCACAATGGCACCGTTGGGTGGTCTTTCACACTTGTGGGATACCATCACTAATGGAGGTTTCCGTCTCCAATAGCCTGATACAAATTCTCAAACTCCAAAACCCTAGTAGAGCTCTCACAACAAATATCATAAAACTTAGCATAAAAAAAAATGAGCTCCAAAAACTCCTTATATTCTCCCTCCAAGATGGCGTTGGAATTCAAGAGGGAGTTTTATCATTTAAAAAAACACTTTTACTTGCCTAGGGATAGGCGCCCAAGGTCACAACTTGCAAAAAGACTTTATTTCCCATTAATTCACTTTTCCCGCAAAATATAATAAAGTCCATATTAATATTAATTAATAAATTTTCAGACTTTAAAATAAATATGAAGACGGTGTCGGAATTCACTGATCTTTAGCTCACCGGAAAGGTCTCGATGAAACGCACCTGATACAACTCTGAAAATCCCGAACCGGCACAGTACCCGAACTTACTAAAAATAGTAAGTAATGACCAAGAGCCCACTGAGCCAACCACGAAGGTGCCAACTGGATCCACTGAATACGAACCAACCCAAACACCGACAAAAGCCTCCAGAGCCAACTAACCATAGTTCCCTAACCAAACTGCTAGCCCACGGGAACTCCATGATGGACTAACCAAGTGTCTAGAAGGGGACATTACAGTCCGCCCTCCCTAAGATTGCTTGCCTCAAGCAATCTCAGTTCAGGATGCTCCAGAATCTGCTCGTTCTCCCATGTAGCATCCTCAACCGGCAGGTTTTTCCATTTGACCAGGTACTCTCTGATAATCCTCCTCAAATTGCGATCCCTGGTGTCAATGATTGCTTCGGGTACTAATATCAACTTCCCCTCTTCATCAAGAGGAGGCAACTCAACTGAAGGTGTCACATTGTGCTCCAGTGCCTTCTTGAGGCGAGAAACATGGAACACATTATGTACCTTGCTTCCTACTGGTAACTCCAACTCATAAGCCACCTCACCAATCCTCCTGGTGACCCTGAAGGATCCATAATACTGTGGCTTCAACTTCTCCGCTCCACTCTTCTTGAGAGTTGATTGCTTATAAGGCTGCAGCATGAGGTAAACCATGTCACCGACCTCAAATGATCGCTCAGTCCTCTGCTGATCTGCATACTGCTTCTGCTGATTCTGAGCCTTCTATATGTTTTCCTTCAATGCCCTCATGATATCCTGACTCTCCTAAAGGAAGTCTTTGGCCTTCGGCACCCTACTATCACCAAACAGTAAATCAACAAAGCTCGGTGCCTCATAACCATACAACGCCATGAAGGGTGACATCTGAATGGACATGTGGTAAGTGGAATTGTAGCAATACTCCCCCATGTGAAGCCACCTAACCCATGCCTTCTGCTGCCCTGAAACATAGTTCCGGAGGTATCCTTCCACCCACTTATTCACTATCTCCATATGACCATCAGTCTGGGGGTGATAACTTGTACTGGGTGTGAGCTCAGTCCCTGACAACTTGAAGAGCTCCTGCCAAAAATTACTGAGGAACCTGCTATCCCTGTCATTGTCGATACTCCTAGGCAACCCATGAAGTCGAAATACCTCACGACAGAACAACTCTACAACCTGAGCTGCAGTATATGTGGTAGGAATAGCAAAGAAGTGTGCATACTTCGTCAATCTGTCCACTACCACATAAATACAATCCCTGCCTTGGACTCTAGGTAACCCTATGACAAAGTCCATAGAAATGCTGTACCACTTCCTGTCAGGAATGGGCAGGGGCTGCAGTAAACCTCTTGGAAGCGAGTGCTCTTGCTTGTTCTGCTGACATATTGGGCACTCTCTCACATACTGCATCACTTCGGTCTTGAGGCCCTTCCAGGTGAACCTCTCTCTGACCTGTCTATAAGTTTTGAAGTATCGTGGATGCCCTGCCATAGGCAAGTCATGAAATGCCCTCAAAACTTTTTGCTTCATCTGTGAACCAGACACCAAGAAGATCATGTCCTTGTAAATGATCAAATCATTTACCACTGTGTACCTATCATCTTTGATGGTGCCATCAATCACTCCAGTAGACCACTCATCCCTGGCATACTCTGCTGAAATCAACTCTCTCCAATCATCAGCTATAGCACCTAGTGCACATAGATGAGGCCTCCTGGATAACGCGTCGGCAACAACATTCTTCTTTCCCTTGACATAAACAATGTCAAAGTTGTAGGCCTGTAACTTGCTGACCCACTTCTGTTGCCTCTCATTCAAATCCTTCTGCCCAAGGAAATGCTTCAGACTGTTGTGATCCGTCTTAACCACAAATTTGCTGCCCACTAGGTATTGTCTGAATTTAGCCAATGCATGCATGATGGCTAACATCTCCTTATCATATATGTTGTAACTCCTCTCCACACCCCTCAACTTCCTGCTCTCAAATGCAATGGGGTGCTTATCCTGCATGATTACCGCACCAATGCCTACACCCGAGGCATCACACTATAGCTCGAAGGGCTTGCTGAAATCCGGGATGGCTAACACAGGGCAAGTACTCATGATCTATTTGAACCTGTCAAAACACTCTTGTGCCTTATCCGACCAACTGAAAGCATCCTTACGAGTCAAATCAGTAAGGGGAGCGGCTGATTGAGAGAACCCCTTCACAAACCGGCGATAATATGCATAGAGGCCAAGAAATCCCTTAAGATATGAGATTTTTCGGCGATGGCCAGTCCACAATTGCCCGAATCTTTTTCAGGTCTACCTTCACACTACCAGCACTGATGATATGACCCAAGTATAGCAACTCGGTCATCTCGAACTCACACTTTGACATTTTGGCATACAACGACTCACTCTCCAAGATGCTCAGAACAATGTCAATGTGTTTCAGATGCTCTTCCCATGTCCTGTTGTAAATCAATATATCATCAAAGAAAATCGGCACAAATCTCCTCAACTGCTCTTTGAATACCCTGTTCATACAAGACTGGACGGTAGCTGGTGCATTGGTCAAACCGAATGGCATGACCAGGAACTCAAAGTGCCCATAATGACCCCTGAATGCTGTCTTCTCCACATACTTATCTCTGACCCGTATCTGATGGTAACCGGATCTCAAATCAATCTTGGAGAAGTAACAAGCCCCGTGCAACCCGTCTGTAATGTTCCGTTTTCTAGCTTGATCTTTTACAGTTGACCGATGGCCTATTCCGGAGACCCGTAGGCTACTCGGAGGTTGAAATTGGGGTTTAATGTTTTGGTGGTTGCTTTTGTTCGTGGATTGTGGTTTGGTTGGCGGTTTCTTTTCGGGTTTGCTCTCCTTAGTCCCTGTTGGTTACGACTATTTTTAGTAAGTTCATGATTGGCACCAGAACGGGATTTTGAGAGTGGGGTTGGATTCGTCTTGTCAAGACCTTTCCAACGAGCTATAGATCATTGAATTCCGACTTCATCTTGGCCTCCGTTTTAAAGTCCGTAAATTAAACATTATTATTTAATATTAATGTTGTTTTAAAAGAGGGGACTTTAAGGGTGAGGTTGAAAAAGAGGATTATATTATTTTCCCTCTTATGTTTTATCCCATATGCAAGAGGATTTTAGAGACTCCCAGTTGGAAAGTATAAAAGGAGGAAGAGTGCTCTCATTTCGGATCCGAAATCTTGATAATGTTATGCTGCCGGATTGGCCTTGGGATTGCTTCGAGGAATGTATGCCTCCTAGCTTGGCATTGCTTCTCGCTTGAAAGATAGCGACTAGTGGTGAAATAGTCTAGTTTGTGAGTTTACATTGGGATTTGTGCATTGTAATCAGCGTTTGGCTTTAGTTCAGTTTTGTATATTAGAGTTTTTTCCAGCATTGCATTTTTAGCTACAGCAGATTTGTGTTTTATTCATAAGTCAAAAAACAACAAAATTATTGTTCTGGGTATTCTCTTATTCTCATTGTCTAGTCAAGGCATCACTTTCCTCCAGTTTGCAGATTTTTTTGAGATAGCTGTGATTTTTTAAAGGCAGATCGCCCTTTCTTGAAGGCCGTATCATCTGCTGGTGCATTGGAACCTGTGCATAAATAATACATGGCATTTTGATCTGTTTTCAGTGTTCTATCCTAAGCATCATCATTCTTAGGGAATATTGCATTTTGTTTCAAGTCAGTCGGATGAGTTATGAGGGAGATATGAGCATATGAATAAATTCATAGGTTGCTGGTTTTAATTTAAAGGCGAATGATCTTCATTTTGTAAACTGGCAGTAATTCTCAATCTTGTTCAATTCTGATTTGTAATGCTCAACTCTACTTCCAGTATTTGCTTTTGTATTTACTTTACCTCCGCCCTATGGTAGCTACTTTTCCATTCCGGGATAGAAAGCACATTCTGGGTGTTGAGTACTTTCAGCATTGCAGTTATTTCTTTCAAGCATTGTAATTTGTAATACTCCGCCATATGGTCGCCTCAACTCCATATTGGATTGGGTAGCACATACTTGGTGTCGAGTTCTCTTTCAGTACTTAGTGTAGAAGACCCTCTGACCATATGCTCGCCATCATCGGCGCCATACTTGGTTAGAGTTATTGCATAAGCATTTTGATTAAGATCCTCTGACCAATGCTCCCACCTTGCCCACGTCAGGATCCTGGTGTACATTCTGGTTAGAGTTGCTTCAGCAACGTTTTGGTTTAGCTGCTAACCTTAACGGGTGCATTGGTTTGTAATTTATAATTTGAAAATACAAAAAAATTTGGCTCGGAATATTTCAGTGGTATCAAAGCCACGCATCCTGCCATCCTGTGAAAACAACCTTCTATGAGTGACAGAGAACAGAGGTACTTAGCAAGAGAATACAAGAAGGCTACCAGTCAGTTTCATTGGCATCAGGCCCCAGAAGGTCAGACAGCTTCAGAGGTAATAAGAGCCAATTGGGAGTCTTCTCCTGAAGGAGAAATGGGGGATAATGAGGGGACGTCGGGAGGTAACAAAGATAATAATGGGAAAGGAAGAGAAAGATCATTAAGTCCGGCAAAGAGGTTCGAGAGGAAGATGGATACTTTAATGGATATGATATCTCTCATGATGGGGAGAATGGGTCAGAACCAACCTCTACTGAACAATTCAGAACATGGTGGAGAACACAGTGCCACCAACCAGCATAACGGACATGCTGCTCAGCCTGCTTCAAATAACACAAACATTTCTTCCAGGCCATTCAAACCCACTTTCTTGGCACCAGTAAAACCTCATCTTGATCCAGAAGAAAATGTGTCATTTGTTGAATAGTTGAGACTCGGCCGCGCTGAGTATGATTCTCTACCTGATGAAATTAAGGCAGATATGTCTTATAATGATTTTATGGATCATAAAAGGAAGGATAGAAGACAAGGAAGACATTATGAACAAAGGAGGACAATAGTTCATGGGGATTTGCATCAAGCTATCAACAAGGTTATGCTTCCACATTTTGATGGGAGTGACAATAGTTCAGCCAGAGCTTGGATACAGAATTTAGACAACTATCTAGCTCTTAGACCCATGGAGGAGGAGGCGATTAAGTTCGCTACGCTACACCTGGATGGGGTGGCGCACGAGTGGTGGTACCATGGTCTAGTCACCTTGGGTCATCGGTCTATCACTACCTATGATGAGTTTACCAATAAGCTCATAGAGAGATTTGAGAAAAAAGATCCAGAAGTGCATTTCAGAGAATTGGCACAACTTAAGCAATATGGTACAGTTGATGCCTACATAGCTGAGTTTCAAAGGCTTTCAGTCATGGTCACAGGAGTCACTGAGAGGCGCTTGGTGATCCTATTCAGTGAAGGATTGACGGAGCCACTCAAGGGTTGGATTAAAGCTTTTGATCCACCTTCTCTACAAGAGGCAATGAAGAAGGCAAGAAACATGGAGTGGGTTGCTCCTAAAGCAAAGTTTCAACCCAAGCCATCATTTCACAAAAGAGATAAAGGAAAAAGACCTCAGCATAAGGAGTTCAAACAGCATCAACCTCATGTCACAAGGTTGGATCCTGAGACACTTAATGAACTCAGAAGAAAAGGGTTATGTTTCCGGTGTAGAGAAAAATGGTCCCAAGATCATGTTTGCCCAAAAGGAGGCAAATTTCATCAAATTGAATACTATTCAGCTGAAGAAAGTAATTCTGATTTGTCAGACCAGCAGTCTGATTCTGAAGATAGTGAAGTGGAAAAGGTCCCAGAGGAATCCGAAGATGAAAAGGGAAGTGGAGGCACTTTGGCTCAACTTTCAAGCTTTCAAAGGAATGAATCCTTCAAAGTTCGAGGGATGATTAAGGGGCAACGCATAGTTGCTTTGATTGACATTGGAGCAACGCATAACTTCATTGACGAAGCTGTAGTGGCAAAGAAGGGGCTGCAAACAGAAGAGTTTGAAGGCATCAAGGTTATGGTTGCTGATGGTTTTCACATCACCTGCACCAAGAAGATCTCAAACATGACCATGCAAGTGGGAAACTATGAAGTCAAGGACGACTTCTATGTAGTCAAAATTGGAGATACGGATGCCATCCTAGGCATTCAATGGCTGCGTTCACTCAGGGAGATCACTCTAAATCTGCAAACCATGGAGCTCAAGTTTCAATCCGAAGGAAAGAATGTAGTGATAAGAGGAATGTCCAATGGTGGTCCTCGGATTGTGTCATTCAAGAGGATGGCGAGGCTGATTCATCATGATCAAGTTGAGTGGGCTGCAGAGTGTATGATTCTTCCTGCTAGTCCGGTTGAAACAAAGAGAGACTACCCTCCTGATATTTAGTCTTTACTCACAAAGAAGAGCAAGGTGTTTGTTGATTTACCTCCTGGACCACCTCCTGATTGAGGTTCGGAGCATGTCATAGAGCTCAAGGAAGGAGCTAAACCAGTTATTACAACTCCTTATCGGTATCCTAAGAAGCAAAAGGACGAGATTGAGAAAAACATTCGAGAACTCTTGGAGATGGGCTTCATTCGTCCAAGCAAGAGCCCCTTTGCTTCGGCAATTGTCTTGGTAAAGGACGGTACCATCCGCATGTGTCTGGACTATCATGCTTTGAATCAAAGCACCATCAAAAATCGATATCCCATCCCAAGGATAGATGAGCTCATTGATGAGCCACATGGAGCCAAGTTCTTTTCAAAGATCGATTTGAGATCGGGTTATTACCAGATTCGGATGAGAGGATCCGATGTTGAGAAGACAGCATTTAGATGTCACTATGGCCACTTCGAGTTTCTAGTCATGCCATTTGGGTTGACTAATGCTCCTGCTACCTTCCAGTCATGTATGAACAAAATCTTTCAGAAGCAGTTGAGGAAGTTTGTATTGATATTTTTTGATGGCATCCTGATCTATAGCAAGACATGGGAAGATCATCTCAAGCACTTGGAGGAAGTGCTTAGCATCCTGGAATCAGAGAGTTTGTTTGCCAAAGAATCCAAATGTGAATTTGGAATGAAGGAGTTACTTTACCTTGGCCATATAATCAGTGCTGAAGGAGTGAAGGTTGATCCTGAAAAGATCAAGGCAATTGTTGATTGGCCACCTCTTGAGAATTTGACTCATCTGAAAGGATTTTTGGGTCTTTGTGGATTCTACAGAAGATTTGTTAAGGGCTACTCTCAGAATGCTGCTCCTCTTATTGACCTCATGAAAAAGGGTGCCTTTTGTTGGTCAGAAAAGGCTCAAACTACTTTTGATAAATTTAAAGGGATCATGAGCTCTTGTCCGGTGTTAGCTATCCCAGACTTCTCCAAGCCATTTGAGCTACAGTGTGATGCATCTGGTGAAGGAGTTGGGGCTGTTTTGATGCAAGACAAACATCCCATTGTGTTTGAAAGCAGAAAATTAAGAGGTGTTGAAAGGACCTACTCCATCTACGACAAGGAGATGCTTGCCATTATGCATGCATTAGCTAAGTTTAGACAATACTTGGTGGGAAGCAAGTTTGTGGTCAAGACTGATCACAATAGCCTCAAGCACTTCATGCATCAAAGAGATTTGAACGAGAGGCAACAAAAGTGGGTGAGTAAGCTTCAAGCTTACGATTTTGACATCGAATATGTCAAAGGGAAAAACAATATTGTGGCTGATGCTCTATCTAGGAGACCTCATTTGAGCTCATTGTGTGAGCTTACAGCGAATTGGAGGGACATGTTGCTTGCTGATTATGCCAAAAATCAGTTTGCAACCAGCATCATTGACTTCCCTATTCTTGAGGGACCGTCAATCAGCTCATCGATTCTGGGAATCGGGTACCTATTCTTGATTGTTTTCTTATTGAGTTCCCTATAATCGATACACATTCTGAGAGTCTTATCCTTCTTCTTTACCAATAACACAAATGATGCAAATGGACTCTTACTAGGCCTGATGTGACCCATCTCGAGAAGCTCTTTGATAGCCTTCTCGATCTCATCCTTATACCTCTTTGGGTGCCTGTAAGGTGTCGTGATTATTGGCTTAGCACCCTCCTCCAACTCGATCACATGCTCAAAACCTCTATCAGGAGGTTTACCTGGTGGAATATCACTAAACACTTTGGTGTGTTTAGTAAGTAGAGACTGTATGTCAGGAGGATATGCATGCTTCTGCTGATCTACTGCAGGCATCACCATAACCTCAGTTGCCCACTCCACCTGATCATGTCGAATCAATCGCTCCATTCGGTTGAGAGAAACAACTCTCAACCCACCATCTGAAATGCCTCTGAGTACGTCTAACTCCATCCACCTCGAACTTCATTTCCATCATCCGCAAGTTGAGAGTGAACTCCTCAATATCATTCAACCACTTCATACCCAACACAACATCCATCTCACCCATGCGGACAACATAAAACTCTGATTGGCAAGTGTATCTGTTCAGCTGGATTGATAGATTGGGTATCCTCCTAGTGCAGGTGAGTACAAAACCATTTGCAACCTTCACCTTAAAGCCCTCAAATTCCTCGGTTTTCAGCCCTCTCTTGGCGACGAAGCCCTCATCTATGAAGTTATGAGTGGCACCTGTGTCAAGTAAAGCAATACATCACTGCCCGCTTAGTACTCCTCGTATCCTGAATGACCCTTCCTTCTGGATACTCGTGATACATGCTGTAGGTAGAGCTAGATCATCCTCTCTATTTGATGCTTCCCTTGAGCCCTCTGATTCTGCACCCTCGGCCTCTGAATTGTAATCTGAATGGGGCTCCCCATCAACAGACTCGTCGGCTGAAAAGTACTCTAACTGTTTGGCCTTTCCTTGGGCAACACACTTGTGCTTAGGGTCCCAAGGCTCCCGACACTGAAAACAGAGCTTCTTCCTCCTCATGTCATTCAGCTGATCGCTGTCCAATCTAGAAGAACTCTTATGCTGCTGTCCTGCATCTCTCTTAAATGGTCTTCTATCCCTCTCCTTATCTTTCCTTGGCGGAAATCCTTTGGATTGAAACTTATTCCTCCATACTAATGACTCCATGTCCCAGGCCTTCTTCATGGCCTCCTAGAGTGTAGTAGGGTCAAAACCCTTCACCCAACCGCGAAGTTGATTTGACAATCCGTCAATGAAAAGAACAACCAATCTGCGCTCAGTAATATTCGAAACCATAACGGATATATCCTGGAAATCAGCAATTTAGGAGTCTACTGATCCACTCTGTCTCAACTGAGTCAACTCCTTGAATTGTAACTCTGGGTCCTTTTTATCGAACTTGTCGATCAGTCTAGCTGTAAACTCCACATATGAAGTGACCGATCGTGACCTAGTGTGACCTTCCCGTTACTCCACCATTTGTGAGCAGTCCCCTCCAAGTGTAGAGCTGCATAAGTAATAGCGTCCTCCTCTGGCATGGGACTAATTTGCAAGTAGCTGTCCAATTTTTGGACCCAAGCTCTTGTGGTGGTCTTACCCGATCTGTCGAAGTAAGGAAGTGTCATCTTACTTTCCTCTGTAGTTCTTGGTTCTGTGATCTACCTCCCCTCCGAGGTTTACACCTAATCCTCATTTCAGAATATTCAGCAAATGTCATCTCGTTTCTGAAATCCTCACTGGATGCTCTCCAGTCCCTCAGAATCTCCTCCTGAAACTTCGCCTGTGTGGGATCCTGTTCTGGAACTTGGTTCCTGGGAGCAAATATCGGGATGCCAGGTCTATCTCCCGTAGCGAACTGCGAAGCCCTACGGTGGTTAACCGAAGCCTCATCATCATCATCTTTATCCCTGTGTCTATCATCATGATTCCTGTCCCCATTATTATGATCTCCCCACCGTTATGCCTATCATTCCCATCATTCCTGTTCCTTTCTCCTCCATCCTGTCTGTTTCTATCACCGTCCTAGTACCTGTTCCGGTCACCTCCGTTGTATCTGTTCCTGTCACCTCCATGGTACCTGTCCCTGTCACCTCCGTTATACCTGTTCCTGTCATGGTGGTTGTCCAAGTCATTACCCATTCGTTCGATGGCATGTGCTAACTCGGCATGTGCCTCTACCATCTCACGTCGAGACTCCCTCATCTCTCGAGTGAGTGCGATCAAAATATCACGTGCACTAAGCTCCGGTTCTTCCCTGTCACCCATCTCTTCTGTAGGACCTATAACTAGTGGAAGCTCTCCAGAAAATGGGTCCGTTCGTGATACCTGTGAATCGTCCTTAGTAGCTGCTACCACTATTTCGGTTTCTGGCTCAAAAGGATCTATTATGGGTACCGGATTCTTTGGAATAACCGACTATGGAACCTGTATTCCTTGCCTTGCCCTTGTACTTTTGAAAGGATATCTATCTGTAGGTCGCATGTCTCATTTTTACTTCTGCATGTCAAAACTGAACTCACAGGATGGCAAGATCTTAAGCTCTGATACCACTGTAATGTGCCGTACCTATTTGTATTTTTAAAATCTTTATTGTGTGATATTTTTTTTTTTTTTTGTATTCTTTCAGATAGACAGAAGATGCAGAAGGGGGTTTTATGTTTTCCTGCAGATGTGGTGCCGGAGCACACAATATATTGCATATAACAGAAACCCAGAAAATATACAATGAATCTGAAGAAAGTAATGACAACCCAGATAGCAAAATAGCCAGTAAACAATTACTATTACATACCCATGTGAAAATATGCAACTTGGTATGACCGCCAGAAATGGACCAGCAAGTGGGTATGGCTGGAATGCCTCCAAACTCCTCAAGGTATTAGATATAGCTCAAGCAAGTAATAACATTAAAGAATACAGCCTCAAACGCCTCATACATGACCCACAAGAAGCTGCAATGAGGGAAGAAGACTCCCTAAAAGACCCACGTACAGGCTAATACATGTATGACCATGGCTGGGGATGTGAACAGCGATCAAGACACCACAAACCCTCAATAAATCTGCTGCAAACTGACTGCAAACAAGTGCCAAGCTGAGCGACCAAGATAGGTTCCTTAATGTGCAATGAAACTCAGAAATATGCCTCACACAAGTGGTACGGCCTGGCTGAAGGGTACGGCCAGCAACAAAAAAAGTACAGCAGCAAACAACCTCTTCAACAATCTGATCTCCAACTCTTCCACACTGAAATCTGTTCTCTAATCCTCATAAAATTAGAAATACTCTAACCTCGGAAAACAAATATAGCAAATCAGCTCCAAACTTCATTATACAACTCCATTGAAGCACGATTGCGAATGCTGAATGCATCCACTCACAATGGCACCGTTGGGTGGTCTTTCACACTTGTGGGATACCGTCAATAATGGAGGTTTCCGTCTCCAATAGCCTGATACAAATTCTCAAACTCCAAAACCCTAGTAGAGCTCTCACAACAAATATCATAAAACTTAGCATAAAAAGAAATGAGCTCCGAAAACTCCTTATATTCTCCCTCCAAGATGGCGTTGGAATTCAAGAGGGAGTTTTATCATTTAGAAAAACACTTTTACTTGCCTAGGGATGGGCGCCCAAGGTCACAACTTGCAAAAAGACTTTATTTCCCATTAATTCACTTTTCCTGCAAAATATAATAAAGTCCATATTAATATTAATTAATAAATCTTCGGACTTTAAAATAAATATGAAGACGGTGTCGGAATTCACTGATCTTTAGCTCGCTGGAAAGGTCTCGACGAAACGCACCTGATACAACTCTGAAAATCCCAAACCAGCACAGTACTCGAACTTACTAAAAATAGTAAGTAACGACCAAGAGCCCACTGAGCCAACCATGAAGGTGCCAACTGAATCCATTGAATACGAACCAACCCAAACACCGACAAAAGCCTCCAGAGCCAATTAACCATAGTTCCCTAACCAAACTGCTAGCCCACGGGAACTCCATGATGGACTAACCAAGTGTCTAGAAGGGGACATTACAGAAGGTACGATGAACCTTTGGATAAACTCTTTTACACAGTAAAATAGTTAGGGATTTGCAAGCCAATAAGATAAAATTCTTCCCAAATCTGGGCACAAACTTCACACCAAAATATTAGCTAAAACACACACTTGGAAATTTGAAATACAACCCAAAATCCACATAGACAAATTGAAAATAACTCCACAATAGAAACCAAACTGAGAACTGCAAACGTTCAACTCATTGGTGATTTCTGAATGAAACCACTCAAATGGCTAGGAGGGTTTTCGTCTTCGAAACCATCTTGTCAAAGGGTATTTGTCCTAGGGCGAATGAAGAACTCTTGCTCATTTTTAGTAAAAGAAATTGATAATAAGTTGGAATCCTTCTTTTGGGCACAATTCCTCCTGCTATAGGCACTTTTGGGGAAATAAAATATTATTTTCTATTTTCCCCCTTTTCCCCCCAACTTGTATTAAAAAGTCTAAAAGTTCCATCACTTTTGTACCTCGGTCCTAGTGACACTTTATAACATAACTTTAGGCCCTCTTTTAAAAACACTTTATTATATTGGACCATTTTAAAAAAAATAACTTATTGAATAATAAAACATGAGTTGCCTTTTTAAAATATAACATAAAGTTACTTTTTGGCAACTTAAGTTAAATTATTAATTTATTGAATGTACTGCAATATATAAAATCACCCCAATATATGATATGTTTGCAATATATGACTCCACTCCAACATATCATATGTACTGCAGTATATGAATTCGCTCCAATATATGATATATTATTTTCTATTTTCCTAGCTTTCCCCCCAACTTAAATTAAAAAGTGTCTAAAAGCTCCATCACTTTTGTACGTTGGTCCTAGTGACACTTTATAACATAACTTTAGGCCCTCTTTTAAAAACACTTTATTATATTGGACCATTTTTAAAAAAATAACTTATTTAATAATAAAACGAGTTGCCTTTTTAAAATATAGCATAAAGTTACTTTTTGACAATTAAAGTTAAATTATTATTTTATTGAATGTACTACAATATATAATACCATCCCAATATCTGATATGTACTGCAGTATATGAATTCACTCCAATATATGATATGCATTGTAGTATATGAATTTCCTCCAATATATGATATGTACTGTGGTATATGAATTCACTGAATATATGATATATACTGCAGTATAAAAATTAATACCCTTAGCTCGAAAAAGGGGACATGACAATTTGGTGGGAAGTTTTGGGTATAATCTTGATTATGTCCTTCCTTACATTGAAACAATGTAGGACAAATACATGCTACATAAGTTGGAAATGAATATTTTTGGAGCTCTTTATAACCTTGCAAATGCACCATCAAGAACCTTTTATCCAAATCTAATGGCACTAGCAACACATTAGTGTAGAATGATGAAGATGCAAAGCAGTCTTTTAAGGCGACTCATGAGACCTTGAATCAAGCTAAGTCTCACTTGAGGAAACTTGTTGGACCAATGGAATCCTTAGTTGAGGTAAATCATGGGGAGATTAGTGTAAATGATAAATTGTACATAAATGATCATAAAAAAAATTATTAATTAGATGATTGGGTTAGATAGAGAAGATGAAGTTGGCGGGAGCCCCAAATTAGTTAATCCCTCGTAATGGTAAATTTGAATGGACATCCATTTATAGACATTATGATGGTCTTCCTTGATACTTAGACATATTAGGTTTTCAATTGCTAAAATTGTGCAATTTATGTGCATAGACTATCATAAAAATGATTTTTTTGTGTTGCATTTGGTCATTGTTTGCAAGGTACACTATTTGGACAATCTATGGATTCACGTTCCATTATGGCTGCTTCTTAGATACTCTTCTCCTTTTTCCTTTAGAAGTGGAGATAAATATGATGGGTAGAGAGAATAATATGAGTAATATATCCAAACGTTCTAGGATCTTTTCAACATTTGACCCCTAAGCTTCTCTTCTATGCCAAATATATTCTACAAATTCCTGAGGGTTTATTATCTTCTTAAAGTCTTTGAGACAATAATGGATACAACGTTAGATTTAATCTTTAGTCAGATGAATGTGTTGTACATTAGCTCTATGTAGAGATACATGATCATACCCTTGGGCTTGATTAGAGGATATGCAGGCCTTGCGTGCTTCAAGAGGTGGAAAGTGAAGGCACTTCATTATTATCGTCTAATTAGAGACATTGTGGAAACTTCTCTACTTATTTTATTTTGATCAGAGGTATATAGCTTTTTTTGTTGCTTAAGTGATGAATGGTTATCAATCTTTGGTCTTTGTGAGGATCTTTTTGACTTGTTAAATTGGTTACATCATTCTTTCACTTGGTATCACTTAGTGGAGGTAATAAGCATCTTCTAGCTTTAAGAAAGATTGATATAGACAGTGAGATTAGGTCCCTAACAAATGTTCAAGGATGGCTATTTCCCAAATCGCCTAACCAATTTTCTAGGATGATTAGCTCTCATTGCTTCCAACCAAGATCCCATAGATAGGCACTACCTTATCACAAATTCTCTTAATTATTCATTTTATGTTCAACCTTGGATGCTAGGAAAAGATTTGGGTGACTTATGACTTCAACAATAACTTAATCGGCTCTTCCAACACAGTCCAAACATTTGGTGACATTATGAGATCTCTTATTGGGGATGACATATTGGTCAATGTTTGTGCAATTATGAAGAACTATAAATGCCCATGGCAAAGGACTCTTTGTACCCTATGGGGGGGGGGGTGTATGGCTTGAAACATATCATATTCTGCTGTAATTGCTTAGTTCCTAGGTTTTGAGACTTTTGGGTTTGATCTTTTGATAAATTCTGTCAATTTTTGTTCACAAAAATCTATATTCCTTTTTAGTGAGGTGTCTTTTTGACAAATCTTGCAAAATTATTTAGAGATTGCATCTTTTAGTTCCTTTGACTGCTTTTAGTCATTTGGACTTGAATGATATCTCCCTCAACAATGCTTGGACACTATCGGACAACACCCTTGTCATTCAATTCAGGACTGAAGGATAGTGTTTGCAAGCTCTTTGAGAAAAAAAGAAACTCTTTTCTTTTCCACAAAAAATCTATGTTGATGCAGATCTCACACGATCCTAGGTGGGAAAGCTTCGAAAAGCTCGTATTTAGGTTATTTTTGCCAAGAAAGAAAACAAGTGGTCTGTTATTAGGGACTGTAGGGCTGTCATTCGTGATTCTCTCCCTCTTGAGTGCTCATGCCCTAGACCGTCAACATTACGGGGTCCTCGGGTCTTGGTGGGTGGCGATGGTGTCCCCATTACTTGTTGAAACTGCAATGGTGCTATATGGTCTTCTCCAGGAACTTTTTAGGATGTCATTTCTTCCCAAGATCTCATCTTTGTAATGTCCCACCCTTGTTCTGCCCTCAAATTTTAGTTTCCATAGTTTGACATTTCGTCAAACAGTTGGCATGCAAACTGTCTGTTGACTGATTTCTGAGTTTGTTTTGTTGTTTGATGTTTGTTATGATTGAGTTTCAACATAAAATGCATATACCAAATGATAGTACCAAGGACCAAACACTTTGCTACAGTAAACAAACACTCTGCCAATAATTTCAATGCCAAATATAGGACTGTTATAACACAGTGAAAGTCTGATATAACTCAGAACAGCAAGATAATTTCATTCAAATTAAAGATTTGAATCATTTCATTCCAATGCAACATACCCGATTTATTCTTCTTTGATATAACAATGAATGAAGGCTTCAATTACAAATAAAGGGACTGCTGATAAACAATAATGAAGTCTGATATATCAGCGAACTCTTCACATAACAACACCTAGGGTTTGAGTGATTCCATGACTGATTTCTCATTCCTTTGGACAACGATCAATCTTTGACATGCAATCACTTCCTTTATACCTTCAAACTACTGCTTGTATTGTTCACAAATCCTTAGCAAGTATTGTAGCGATACTATAGCGTTCACTGTAGCGTCCATTGTAGCGATTACTGTAGCATTTCCTTGAAATATCCACTATAATCTGCTTTGTCAATATCGCATCAACCCTCCAATTTGTATTTGGCACAAATCCACAAATTGGACAATGAAATCCTCCAAGCTGGCCTGCAAATAAATACCTCCTTTGAAACTCCAAACAATGCCAAACCTGCAATGAAGTGCAAAGCGTAAACTCTAAATAAGTTTACCAACAATCAACCTGGGAGGGTCTTTCACCACTGGAGTTGATCATCTCCAAGAGGGTTTTCGCCCTCAAGAAGGCTGAGATGAACCAAGTTCGATCTCCAGAACCACAAGGGTTTCAATCAGAGAAATAGAATAAACTGCATAATCCCAAATGAGCCCTCAATCCCCCTTTTATAAGCTTTTTAGGGAACTTTCCAGAAACTCCTTTTTAAAATCACTTTATTAATTTATTAAGCCTTTTAACTCCAAAAAGTGATTTATTTTACTTTTAAACATTTCCGGCATTGAAAGTCATTTTTTTAAGCGTCTCAGACTCTCATTATTTAAATCTTTTCATTCTCTTTCCAATGAGCTATAATACTAAAGTCCCTGATTAAATATTTTAATTAAAATGGCAACCTTAGTAAAATTAATTAAATATAGCTCAATATTACACCTAATTAGCGAAAAATGCCGAAATGCATCGGAATAAAAAACTGACTGCGTAGGAATGATCTTGATGATGAAAGATGATAAACGGACCCAACCGGGTGACTTAGTAAAAATAGACGCTCTCTCCAAGAATCTTGGAGACCATATTGGAAGCCGAAAATCACATCTGAAAGTGGCATATGAGTCCTCCAGACCCCCTGAGCTCACTGGAAACATCAAATAATTCCTCTGATAATGTTGACACACACCTAGAAGGTTAGTGCCAACTGCAATGCAAGAGAGCCCGAAAATAGGGATATTACAATCCGTCCTCCCCAAAGATTGCTTGTCCTCAAGCAATGCCAATACAACCCCTACAATCATCAGACTGATCCAATTGAAACCAAAAATGATCACAGGGTCCCAAGCCAATCTCAGAACAGAACCACCACATTGACGCTGCGCTACTTTGTTAAAAACTGTAAAAACATCGTGCCACAACAACACTCTCCTCTCCTGGAACCTAGGAAGGTAATCATCATAAAATCCCAAACTGAGACACCTGTAAGGGCTGAAACCTATACCATGAAACATCTCCTATTGAAGCATTCTTGAAGGTCCATAATTGCAATCCCTGTACCTAACATGATCTTGGGCAACTGGAAGAAATATCTTCTCAACCCAAAACCATACTCCTCAATATACCTCCTCAAGGTGTCATGCAAAGTCAGAACTGCACATGCAAACTCCCATTTTCTTGCAAAAAGGAAAGCAATCCTTTGCAAGAGTTCAACAAACTCACCAACATAACACCATATGGATCTAACATGTCTCCTCTGTGCTAATCTGATACAACCATGAAGACTAGCAAAAACACTTACTATTCCAACTCCAAGGGTCACTGAATGATGAACCAAAGCATGCAGAAGTTCGCTGTCCTGAACCCACACCGAGAGTAAACTATCAAAGTTTACATCACAAACCTTCATAAGATGAACTCTCTGAGTTAGGAAGGTCTGAAGTAAACAATAATGTCTGCTGTTTAAAACTGAAATCAGTGAAGTACAATCTGATTTTAGCGCTCTACGCAAAGGACAATAGCAGCACCAATGAATTTCCCAAGTATAAACTGTTGGCAAGAGACACTATATGGATTCATGGTTGTTGTCATTGATGGCAACAAAGGTCATCCCACACATCCGCAAGTCATGATGTGTCTCTACCGGAAGTCAGAATAAAGAAAGTTGTGGTCCGGTGAAGAAGAACAGAGCATGTGGCAAGGTCCGACAGATTGGTCCGGACCTCTCAGAGGAAGTGTCTTGGTGCAGTGCGGATTTGGGGAAGTCAAGAGGACTACCTTTAGTAGTATATTCCAAGGATTTAGCCTCCGGTGATGGACAAGGAAAAAGATATGAACGGTTAAGTACCGGATTCCTGAGAGACAGTGAAAACAGAGGAAGAACTGACTGACAGAGTATCAGACTGCTTTCCGGATGGGTTACTGTTGATGACAGAGGTTGTGAAGGCATGAATCATGTTTGGCCGACATGATTAATGATATCTACAAGTATATGCTTGATCCGCATTGCTTGGTGAGGAAGGATTCAGCCGACAGAATGAGAGTTTGTAAGAAACTAAGACTGTTCAGGATGCCGACTAGAAAGGTGATGAAACTACTTGTGCGGATATATATAGAGGATGGATTTAGTTGTGAAGTGTTGTGTGGATGTGGAGAGATATGCGAATAAGTCCAGAGAAAGAGCAGAGGTAGCAAAAAGGATCCGGTATGTGAAAGATAGCAGAACAAAGAACAGAGGAAAGATGAAGTGCAGCAGATCAGTGTACTGAGCCTAACCGGAACTGAACTCCAGCATATGCAGATGCTTCCAATCAGTTCAAGACTGTGATTATCATCACTTTGTAGACAGTGTGTCTTCTTGTAGGCAGTGGGCCTCTTGTGAGCAGTGTGCTCGGGCAGTGAGCCCTATTTGGCAAGTGCCATTTTTGTAATTTCCTATTCTTCTAACAGAGAATAATTCTTGGGTTAATCACCCCGTGGTTTTCTCCCTTAACAGGGTTTCCACGTCAAAAATACTGTGTCATGTGTTTCTTACTTCATGGTTAATGTTTTGTGTTTGATTTTATGCTGCTTCAATTAAAAGGAAAGTTCAATAAGGGAAATAATTAGGATAACTGATTCACCCCCCCCTCTCAGTTATCAACAATTGGTATCAGAGCTAAGTTCCTCCTAATAGAGCCTAACAGCTTGAGGAAGATCTGTGATTTCAAATGGATGCATATGGTTTAAGGGAGCAACTCAAGACTGCCCTTGAGGATCTTGAACAGTCAAATTCTGAAGTCAGTGAATTAAAGGAAAGACTCAAACAGGCTGATGAATTCATGAGAGAATTAAAAGACAAATTAAGTCTCTCTATGAAAAAGAGAAAGGAGCTGCTTCAACAGTTGGCAAGACAAAGTGAAGAAAGCAATACAAATGAGGAATTGACTGAGCAAACCAAGTTATGTGAAAAGTTATCAAAAGAAGTCATTATGTTAAGACATGAAATGGAATCAGGAACCATAAAGTTTACTCAAGAGATTGAAGAAAAAAGAAAGGCTGAAGACAATCTAAGACAATCTCTTAAAGAAAAATCAGAAGAATGCCACCAGATGGACAGGATTATCAGACACCTTGAATCTGATCTTGAAGATGCCAAAGATAATGAAGGAAAACTTGAGGATCAAATTGCCTCTCTCAAAAGAGACCTTCAAACAGCAAATGAATATAAAGAGAAATTCAAGATAAGTTCTGCTCAACTTGAAGTTCTTCTTGGAAGTCAAAAGAGGACAGATGACAAGTATGGCTTGGGATATGAGAAAGGAGAAAGCTCCGGATCCGGTCAGAAGAATCTTGGATTAGAAAATCCAAGGAGCAGGCCTAGAAGACCTCCGGTAAGACAGCCAAATGCTCAAAGATATCCATCCTTCAATGGATACTGCCACAACTGCAACCACTTTGGTCACAAAGCTAATCAGTGCAGAATGAGAATGAATCAGAATAATTCATCCTTCTCCGGACAGTGCTTCAACTGCAAAAGGTATGGACACAAATCCCATGAATGCAGAATTATGCAAGTAAACAAATCATTCAAAGGTAGATGCTTCACATGCAATAGAATAGGTCATATGGCAAATCAATGCAGATCAAGAGGATATCAGTCAAATATGCAAAGAAATGTTATTTGCCAAATCTGCAATAGGTCCGGTCATAATGCTAAAATCTGCAGAAACAAGAATCAGGACAAAAGAGGTCCGGTGTATAATCAGAATCAAGACAAGGGTAAACAAAAGATGAATGCGGATGAGGTTAGGAATCAGATGAGCAAGATTTGGGTGAAGAAAAGTTCAGAGAATGTAGAGGTTGGATCCGCACCAGACTCTGGTGCTGATATTTCTTCCGGAAATTAAAAATGAGCTCAGGCTCAGGGGGAGACTCAAAGAAAATCTTGTTCCCCCAGCCAAACAAGTGGTGCCGGATGTGGCACAAGATGCGGATCAAAGGGTTTGTAGATATGAGTCTTGAGATACTTCAGTCAAGTTTTCAGAGGTCCGCATGGAGTTATGAAGAAGCTATGATCGATCAAAAAAGACCTGTTCAGGGAGATGCTCCGGTATGATAAAGGATTACAAAAAGATCCGGAAAGATCCGGAAATGCACTATCTTGTTCTGCGGATTGGACAGAGTGTTTGAGATGATCTTGTAATATGCCACCTCGATTTATTCATGATTGAAAGATCCGGATGATATCCACAGATCAGGACTAATCCGGGATACTCCAAGCTATCCAGACAAGGCAAACCGGAATGATGTAGGTGAAGCATTTATTGCAGACAGGTATTAGGGTTCGCGGAGCAATTTAAGGGATTTCTCAAAGGTCATTTGTTCATTCTGCACTCGAGAAGAAGCGAAAAGTGGAGCTCTGCAACAAGGTTCTTCAAGCACACCAAGGATCTCCTGCCGAAGCTATTGGATAAAGAAATCAACCCAACCACTCCGTGCAAACCGAAGGCGCATAAGGTATTCTCCGTTTTTCATTACCTCACTGCAAATCTTTGAAGAATGGCTACTCCAAACATAGTTAAGATCTCCGATAGACCTCGCCCCTCATTCAAGAAACATCCCTACAAATCATTGGAGGTTGACCCACTAGGAGCCTTCTCTAGTGTTCCTCACGGAGTTTTACACACCGAAGACATTAGGGTTTACATACATGCAAACATTGAGGAATTTGGGGAATTCAAATTAAGAGACCTCTATCACAAGCAGCTGATTGACAATGCTTTTGAGCTCAAACCAGAGTATAAGGATATTCAGAAGAAACAATTTGAGCAATTTATTCATTTCCCCTGTTTTGAAGAGGATGAATGGGTCCGGTATGTACTGAGCAGGATGCATGACAACTTTCTATGGCTAGATAGACCCTGCAAGATCACAAAAGAGGCAATTAGAGCAGTAACTGGCCTATACTCTTCCGGAGGAGTACCTATCCTCAAATCTGTCAAGAACAACATTGTAACTGAGGCCACCGGATCAAAATTTGACAAGAGGGCAATGACCATTGAAGATATTTCGGATCCGGATATCAAATATGCATCAATGATAATAGGATACAAGATCTATCACTCCAGCAGGGAGAATTCTGTATCCGGAACTGCAGTATACACTGCTTTTGAAATGCTAAGGAAAAATGCAGAATATGACCTCTGCGAACTACTGCTAAGCCAATTAATGGAAAATATACAGAAAATCAAGAAGGATAAGAAGAATTCCTTCAAGTATGGTACTCTTATTGTATGTCTATTCTTCTACTTCATGAATGAGCTACCCGGAACAAGTGGATGGGTATGGCAGAATGACAAACCTGTTGCAGTCCAGATAAGAGACTACTTGCATGGACTTGGGGATGCAAAAGCAAGAAATTCAGCTCTATGGGGATACTTCAAAAACTTTCAGAGCATGATGCAAGCAAGAGAGAGAATTCCCCAGTCTCTCATTGAGAAATACAAGGACTCAGTGTGCTTTATGGTTGACACTGATCAATGCCTGATGGAGGCAGTGGAGCCAAGGACTGTCTGGATCATGCCCATGGGGTATGAAGTTGATGAACAGATAGTGGAGCTGCATGTTCAACACATGCTAAGTCAGCCCAAAGATCCTAAGGCAGAAAGGTTTGGAACCTTTGAGGAGCTGAGTATAAAATTACATGTAGAACTCAGGGAACCTGAGATCAAAAGAAAAGTGAGAAAAGAAGTAGAGCACATTGCTCAAGGTCTTGGCATCTCAAAGGAGGCACTTGATGCCAGCCGGGAAAAGAGGAGGAAGGCCGAGGAAAAAGAGAAAAGCAAAGAAAGTGCTCCGGTTGGAGCTCCCACCCGGACCAGATCAACAAAGAGATCTGCACCTCCCTCAACCAAAAGTTCAAAACCGGAAGTCCAGGCATCCGGTAAGAGATCCAAGACAAAAGCCACAAGGGCTTATGAAAGCCAAAAGGATGAAGAGGAAACAGAATCAGATGAGGGAGTAAGAGAAGTAAAGAAACAGAAGAAGAAAAGATCCGGTAAGCCCTCCACAGGCCAAGACAAGGATGAAATGGCAGAGGTATCTGTTGAGAAGCCCACTCTGTCTCTAGAGAGCATAATCAAGTCGGTCACGGTGGATGGAAACCTTCAACCAATGACTGAATCCTATGATGACTTCAGTGAGGCAGACCAAAAGACTCTGCAGGAAGCCACAGTTAAATATCTGAACATATACAATAAGGCTTTCATTGAGATCATATCTCTCATTCCTAAGAGCCTAGAGAAGGAAATGGAAGTAAGAAAGAATAATGCTCATGCCAAAGATCTTGAGATCCGGGAGCAGATAGCTATTCAGCTATATCCTCAAATTGATCCCAAGACAATGAACATTATCTTCAAGGACTGCAAAGATGAGTTCAGAAGCAAAGCCAGGATGAATCAACTCATGCTTGGTGAGACTGACAAAGTGGCTCAAGAAACAGAAGAGATCCTCCGGAAGGCCTTCAAAAGGTTCAATCTTCCTGTTGTAGAGGATTTAGGTGCAGAAACAGCTGCTGATTTGGAATCTTCTGTTCCGGAAGAAGTGAGCCCTGAACAGACAAGTGAGGACTTGGGACCCTCTGCTCAAGAAGAAGTGGCCCATGAACAAGTTAGCATCTCTCCTCCGGTTTCCCCTACAGTCTCCGGATCCAAAGAAGAAGAGCAACTACAGGAGAAGGAAGCAGTGGTGAAAGACAAAGAGGTTGACAGTTCTAAGACTGCAGAAGAAAAGAAACATCTGTCTCCGGCAAGAGACACTGCACAAACTGTTCAACAATTTTTGAGTAAAGAAACTCTAGAGATTGATGAACCGGAGCTTCTCAAAGGTCCATTTGATTTTGACTCTCTCTCTCCGGTACAAACAATGAAGATAGCTTCATTTGCAAATGCCAAGGCAAATGAAAAGCTCCTGAAGTCTCATATGGAAGACTGTGAGTTGATAGAGGCTGCTTCCGGAATACTTGTAAAGATCATGCCATCAATCCAGATAGATCCGACAGCCTCCACTTCCGGTAATCTAAAAACCTTAGTCAGCAGTGTTGATACACATTTTGATTCTTTAGAAAAATCAGCTGAAGAAAAGGTCCGGAAGGAATTTTTGGATAAGAGATTTTCAGAGATATTAGAATTAATCTCTAAAGACAAAAAGATTGTAAGCATTGGAATAAAGAGCTTAGAGAATGCTCTTAAGGATGGCGGTGATATCTATAAATTTTGTATATCCTGGTCAAAGGCAACAGCAGCATTTGACAAGAAAATAAAAGAGGAACAGGATAAGCTACAAAGCTTATCTCAAAGTTTTGATCCTCTCTCTTCCTCTATAATAAATCAAGAATGTCAGACTATTGCAGTCTTGAACGAAATAAAGAATCTTGAGAAGGAAAGGAAGAACATCACCAACCGGATGGGAGAACTTAGAAGGATTATAATCCCTAAGTTGGAAACCATGCATGAGGCCATCAGTGATGCTAGGACCACCGCCCAAACAAAAGATCCGACAGATCTCAAGCGGGCAGAAGCGTTTGCATTTTTGTTAAGTGGTCACATTTCAATTTTGGACAGAATGAAGCAAAGTTGGGCTACCGAAATGATTCAATTACAGACATCCTTTGCAGACATTCTTCAATATATGTGAGTATGTAAATATGCGGCTAAGTATAAGAAATTTTTGAAAATTTTGATATGCGGACCCTACCCTTTGCCATTGATGTCAAAGGGGGAGTGAGGAGCAGTGAAAAATGAGGAATCCAACTAAGGGGGAGTTCCGGAAATTGTATATAAAGACAGAGCATCAGCAAAGGGGGAGCATAGTGAAAACACTTAGTCATTTTTCACTAAGTGTTGCCATCAATGCCAAAGGGGGAGATTGTTGGCAAGAGACACTATATGGATTCATGGTTGTTGTCATTGATGGCAACAAAGGTCATCCCACACATCCGCAAGTCATGATGTGTCTCTACCGGAAGTCAGAATAAAGAAAGTTGTGGTCCGGTGAAGAAGAACAGAGCATGTGGCAAGGTCCGACAGATTGGTCCGGACCTCTCAGAGGAAGTGTCTTGGTGCAGTGCGGATTTGGGGAAGTCAAGAGGACTACCTTTAGTAGTATATTCCAAGGATTTAGCCTCCGGTGATGGACAAGGAAAAAGATATGAACGGTTAAGTACCGGATTCCTGAGAGACAGTGAAAACAGAGGAAGAACTGACTGACAGAGTATCAGACTGCTTTCCGGATGGGTTACTGTTGATGACAGAGGTTGTGAAGGCATGAATCATGTTTGGCCGACATGATTAATGATATCTACAAGTATATGCTTGATCCGCATTGCTTGGTGAGGAAGGATTCAGCCGACAGAATGAGAGTTTGTAAGAAACTAAGACTGTTCAGGATGCCGACTAGAAAGGTGATGAAACTACTTGTGCGGATATATATAGAGGATGGATTTAGTTGTGAAGTGTTGTGTGGATGTGGAGAAATATGCGAATAAGTCCAGAGAAAGAGCAGAGGTAGCAAAAAGGATCCGGTATGTGAAAGATAGCAGAACAAAGAACAGAGGAAAGATGAAGTGCAGCAGATCAGTGTACTGAGCCTAACCGGAACTGAACTCCAGCATATGCAGATGCTTCCAATCAGTTCAAGACTGTGATTATCATCACTTTGTAGACAGTGTGTCTTCTTGTAGGCAGTGGGCCTCTTGTGAGCAGTGTGCTCGGGCAGTGAGCCCTATTTGGCAAGTGCCATTTTTGTAATTTCCTATTCTTCTAACAGAGAATAATTCTTGGGTTAATCACCCCGTGGTTTTCTCCCTTAACAGGGTTTCCACGTCAAAAATACTGTGTCATGTGTTTCTTACTTCATGGTTAATGTTTTGTGTTTGATTTTATGCTGCTTCAATTAAAAGGAAAGTTCAATAAGGGAAATAATTAGGATAACTGATTCACCCCCCCCCTCTCAGTTATCAACATAAACATGTGTGAAAAGCATTGTGTTGCACCAAAATAACTCAGAAATGGCTGGGAAACACCTCCTAGCAACCTCCAACTGAAAACTATTACTTCTTTGACAAAGAAGGAAGTGCCAACTCCTTTGAATGAGAGCAAACCAAAAAGTGAAGTGACTGACCTGCAACCCAAAAACAAGCTCAACACTGAAATTCTGATCCATTCTTTGCCAAGTAACACTCCCAAAAGTAATTATTCATTCATTACTCCAATCCTTACTTCAAATCTCTCTCCAATCCATTTGTAGATAAGCAAATAGAATCACCAAATGGCTGGTAAAGAAAGGAACAACATCATTAATTTTGAAATTTTCATCCTTATACCTCCAAAGATCCTCTCTTCCATTCCCAATTAACTTCATCAATCCATGCTGAGGATCCCAAGCATGGATACCCAACCAAGAATGATCTCCAACATGCCTAGAAAGGTGCACAACATAACTCCAAGTGCCATCCAAATCAACATGCACATCAAGGAAATTTGTGACTTCTTTAGTAATCCCTTGTAGCCCATCCATGAAAGCACCAACAACTGAAATGCAAGGAGAAACTGTTGTCATCAAAACCATCCTCAAGGAAAGATTAGTATAATATATAACATCACTTAATCCAAGGGATGGATTGTCAAACATGTCGATGTCATGTTTAAATCCTTCTTTTTCCAACGCTATGTAAGTAAAAAGATTTAAACCACCTTTCCTTGCTGTTGTTCTGAAATTTCTAGCAAGCTCAAGAGCATTATTTGGAAACTTTTCAAAATCAGATTTGAAGAAGTCTCCATGAATCAATTCATCCCATTAAGATATTGCATCTCCTAGTGTCACAACACTCCTTATGCAGTCTTCTTTTGTCTCCTCCTTTACACATTTCATATCTGGTGGTCTCCTAGGAGGGTAACTGTTGTGACGTTTTCACACATTGCCTCATTGTAAATGGGGACCCCCTCTTTTTCTTTGTCCTTGTTCTAGTCTTGCTCCGTTTTTGCAGTTACTTGCTCGAATCCATGAAGCTAGGGAAGAATTTCCAAGAACTTAGCTCACAGGGAACATGAAGAATGCTTGAAGTGGTGAAGTAAAAGATTGATTTTCCTGAGGATAATTGAAACCCTAACTATCCTTCCTCGATCAAATCCGGCCAATCCATGGTAGAAGTCCATCATTCCATAGGAAAATGTTTAAGTCCCTCACTCTAAGCATAAGAATCCATGATGAATAGGCTATCCTTCTCCAAAAGTCCAATCCGGAAATTCCAATCCAAAAGTCCAATCCGGAAGTTCCAAATCCAGAAGTCCATTCCGGAAGTTCCAATCCAAAAGTCCTATCTAGGAGTCTAATCCTAAAGTCCAATTTGGAGTCCAATTCAGATTCCTGTCTCAAGACTCTAATCCAGAAGTCTTTGTCCATAGTTCTTGTCTAGAATCCCGTTCCAAGGTCGATTTGGAATCCTGTTCCAAAGTTCCAATCCAAGGTCCTGAATTCGACAAAGCTCGTCATTCCATGTCAAAGCTCATCATTCCATTGGAAAATCTTGAATTCCTGACTCAGAAACACGGAAAATTCCAAAACACAACTCTAGGAAATCCTTAGCAAAATTTGAAAAATCCTTGTCAAAACCATGAAATCTTGACTCTGGAATAGAAGTTCTCGAATAAAAATCCCATCGGAAGTTGAGTCCAAATCCATGGAAGCAGGGCATGTATGCCTCAGGAAGGAAGAAATCCAAGTTTATTCAAAATCCACGCCTGAGGAAGAAAAAATCCATGACCATAAAAAATCCACACCTCAACTTAGGAAAAATCTACAACTAGAGTGCAGGGGCACCTTCGACAAGGAATTCTAGACAAGTAAAAATCCACAATTAGAAAAAAGGTGCGCCTTGGATAGGGAAAATTCCAAGGAAAAGACATGTCAAGGAAAATCCAAGACAAAAAATCCACAACTCAGGCAGGAATTCCACAACTCAGGACAGGAAATTCCACAACTTAGGACAGGAAAATCCACAACTCAGGACGTCAAAATCCATGACCTTGAGGAACATACGCCTTGGACTAGGAATGCCAAATAGGCAAAATCCTCAATAGGGATAAATCCGCGACTTAAGGCGAAATGTGCCTTGGATAAGGAAGAATCCACGACTCATCCAAATCCCCGAGTTGAGGTAAAATGCGTTGTGGACAAGGAAGTTGAAACGTGGAAAATTCCGTAACCTAGCAAAATCCCTGACTTGAAGCTATGCGTGCCGTGGATAAGGAATTCCATACTTGAAGCAATCCGCGTCGTGGACAAGGAATTCCGTGACATGTCCAAATCCCCGACTTAAGGAAGGATGCACTCAGGATAAGGACAAAATCCCTGGCGGCCGACCTCAGGCAAGACCACCGTTTGGAAATCAAAAAAAAAAAAAAACTTAAACATTTCCTTAGTTCCAAGTCGGCCTCACTAGGGAAGAGCTTGAAATTTTCAAATCTTTTTCCCTATATTGGGTAGGTCGGCCAAAGACATGAAATCCAATTCGGCCAAAGGCATGAAATCCAAGTCGGCCCTTTAAGGAGGAAGCTCGCTTGCCTATATATATAGGCATTGGAATCATTATGCCAAAGCAAATTCCAACACAAATGCAAAAGCAGAATTCGCTGGAAAAGGGCAGACCTCTTCATTTAACAGCAGATTTCATCAAAAGAAAGCATATTTCACCAATTTCAAAAGCAGAATTTATCATTCAAGAGCTGAATTAGACCATCCAACAGATTTCCTCATAAAGGCAGCGATTTTTGAAGGAAGAGGCAGATTTCTTCATTTATTTTCCTTCTCCAAAGGCAAACTAGGGCTGGGTGAACTGCATAACAGCAGCAAATCCATTGGAAAAAGTCAGAAATTCACTAAATAAAATCAGAAATCCATCAAATCATAGCAGAGATTCTTCCTAAAAAGCAGAATTCTCATTAGAAGAGCAGATTTATTAAAAGAAGAGCAGAGTTCTTTAAGTGGGAATGAATTTCCCACAGGAAATCCAGGACCACCTGGAATTTGCGCCCAGGAAGAAGAAATCCAGCTTAGTGTCTCAAATGCCCCTTGCCTTGGAATTTTATCCTATTCGCTCTGGAGAGTGCTTGGTCCCTGTCTGGTAGTCCTAAAATGAAGGGAAAAATAGTCCAAGTGTGAAGAATGCCGGAGAGTGAAGAAAATCCTTTGTTTGTTCAGGAATTTGGATTGAAATTGATCAATCATGCAAGTTTATTTCATGTTTTATCTTAGGATTGCATTGCATTTAAGGATTTCGTTCATCATGACTACTCGAGGTTTTCTTATTTTGCATGATTCGAGGACAAGGATTTCGTTCCATGAAGAGGATGCTTGACGAAAATCCAGATGTTCGAGGTGGATACAAAGAGTTCCAATGCCAGAGAAGGAGATTTCACAGGTCCAGAACAGGACATCACTCCATTCCAGTGCCCGCCTTTCTCCCCCTAACACTCAACATGATTGGCACAAGGAAGGCAACATCAAGGATTCTAGTTCAGTGACAAGGAAACTTCGCATGAATGATAAAGGAAGATCAAAAATCCTTTCAAGATTTCAATGACACAGAGAATGCTTGCATCAAGGATAACATGATGGAAGAGATCACTCCAAGTCCAGTGTCAGGGATTCCAGTTTCGGACAAGAGGATCAATCCTTGGAAAACCAAGACTAAGAGTACAGTGCACCATCCATCAGGAGGATCAAGTTCGGCATCAAGAAGACAAGAATCCACGTCAAGAACAAGAATTCATGCCAAATGCAAAGAGTTCCAAAGGCTGGAGAAGGGGATTATCTTGCGTCAAGGAGACTTCACCAATCCACAACCGGATACACTTCAAGTTCCACATCAAGGATTCCAGTTCCAAATGGGAAGATCAATCCAAGAAATCAAGGACAAAATTCCAAGTCCTTTACTGAAAGGACAAGACAAGGTGGCACCCTAGGACGTGTCAACTTTTCATTTTCCCAGAGTGGTGGTAGTCTCACCTACCTCCTCATTAGGGTTTTTTGTACTCTTGGAGCCCTATATAAAGGCCCATATAACTCATTTTCAGGAGGGAGATTTTTTAGAGTAGTAGAGAGGGAGGAGGATAGGAAAACGAACAGTATTCTTGTGTTCATTACTGTAATACTCCATTTTTGAGAGCAAGGAACTTTGAGATATTAGTAAGATTGTTGTGAAACACATTTCCGAATCAATATATGAACATTGAAGATTGGTGTTCTTGATATTCTTTGGATTGTGGCATGGTCTTCTAATTTCTTTGAAGCAAATCATAAGCTCCAAATTCTAAATTGTTTCATTTCTATTATCTTTCAGTATTCATTAGTTAGAATGATGGAAAACATTATTGTTGATGCATGATTGAAACTTCTAGTTCATACCATTTGTGGTCTATGGCTTGCAAATCACAGTGTATGGTTGGCCTGAACTCATTTCAAGCTTAACTTCGGTTGTTTCTACATATTTCATTTCCATGTCTATGTTTGAGCAGTCAAAAAATCATCACTAGCACCCCAAAAGATTGCACTATCTCTGCATAGTTGTTGTCTCATGACAAAGCAGAGCATGGTTTCTAGTTTCCATGAATCATCAGTAGCCTTTCGCATTAGTTAGATTATTGAACCCTTATCTTTCTTTTGCATTTTGTTTTTAGATCTTCACTAGGATTAGTTTTCAAGAGCTTCATTGTCAAATCATATGCCTCTTCAAGAGTGGAACTTGGAAATTCCAAGTTTTCCCCTGTTTGAGGAAATTTTCATTCATTCACAAATCCAAGGGGCAAGGAGTGAATTCCATGTCCATGAAGGAGTAATTTCACGTAAGTCCGTTTGTGATTACTAGCAAGATCACATTATTTCATCGAGTCTATCCCTATGCACGTCAAAACTCGACATTCAAGGAACCTTGGAGCAGTCTCACTCGATCACGAAGTTTAGTGTTTGAGAGGTTTTGTTCAAGAGAGAATAGAATACCCAGTGTTTTATTGTAATGTTGCTGCTGTCATCAAAACCACATCAACATAAATTGGTGCTAGAAGGAGGGCCGTTCAAGGAATTGCTCCGTTTCCGGGCATGAATTACAAATTACTCCATTCGTTCCGGGCTGAAAGAAGGATTGCTACATCCATTGTGAGTCATTTCTCCATCAAATGCTCAACGTAAGTGAGAAGGCATGCTGAATGAATTCCGGATTGTGAATGTTGAGCCAAAGTGAGCTTTCAAGGAAGAATTCGAGATTCGCTAGATCTCTGATATGTGGAAAAATACAAAAAAAAGTAAAAAATCAGAAAAAGAAAAAATATGGACATGGATTTCTCAGGACCTTCAAGGCAATTCAGTATGGATCATCCTCAAGTTAACATTCTCCAGTTTTGGTGGACTCTGAATGCACAACTTCATCCTAAGAGTTTGGATGACTTTGCATCAAGGAAGGGATGTAGAATTCATGACACCAATGGACATGAGGAGCTATATTGCCTCACATTTCTGTCAAGGATGGAATTAGCCTTGCAAGGGAAAATTTCCTTTTCACAAGTGCATGAGCCAGTTGTTCCTACAAAGGTGGTGCCCGACGCCCTATTTGATGAAAGAGAATTCTTCATGAGTTTCAAGGAAATGATCAAGAAGAGATTGAGCATTGAGAAGGATTTGCCTGCAGAAGACTTCTTGATTCCAGGTGGTTGATGCAGGATTCATAACACAACACATTCAGAACTCACATGTTCATCTTGTGAGGAAGCTATTCGTCAAGTCAAGGAACAATTGAGGTTGGAAGAGGGATCCAAGACACGATTAAGATTGGACATCTTGTGGAGCAAGTGTCTTCAAGAAATCAATTGTACATCCAAAGGAGAAGACTTTCCCATTTCATCCAATAGTGAAGATAGTAGAAATGGCTCTGATAATCAAAACACTATTGAGGAGAACAAGTTTGCATATCTTCTTCTAAGAAAGAAAGAGCCTGCTGGAGAAGTTGGAAAAGTAATAGAAGATGTTCAAACAAAGGCAAGTGATGATCAAAATGCTGATTCCTCAATCAATGAAGGTGACTTAGGTCCATTGCAAAAAGAGGAAATCCTTGACGAACACTCGTCCATGCTACTAGAGGAGGTCATCGAGAGCGAATCACAAGAAGTTTCAGGCGTCCTTGGAGAGGAAGACAACCTTATGGATATGCTGAATGAAGAAGTACAAGTTAGAGTCCAAAAATGTAGAACAATTCGAAGGGGCGTTGGAAGATCCAAGGAAGGAAGTGCATGAAGAGCTTTTGCCAAAGTTATTCCAAGATGAATGAGTTGCTGCAAGAGGAATGATCCATCATCAACTGCGACCTCCTGATGCGCTGATGGAAATTGAACAATGTCCAAGGGAAATCAAAGTATCCCAGGTTGTTTCTTTCCTTGCTTTTAGTTGTGAAAAGTATGAATTTGATTATGGAAACTTAGGAAAAACAACTTGTTTGTGGACCTTTTGAATTGCCACAATTGATAATTTTACGTGAAATTTTGCTTGAATATGAGAAGTGTAGTGTGCAAGATGTTTTCTTTAAATTCAAGGACGAATTTGCTAGACTCCGAACAGTCACTTGTGCAGTATTGCTCTTATTCATTTTGAGAAATCATGTTAGATCATGTATATATTTAGGTCCTTTGAGTTTTGTTCACTCTTTGCTTATAGTTAGATAGTTTTCTTTTGCTTTAGTTTAGTTTTTGAGTTTGTTTGCTTTCCATAGAGTAGCTGTTCTTTAGTTTAGTGGTTACTTAGCTTTAGGTTTCCTTTTGAGGGATCCCAATTTGTGAAGAGGTGATGAACTTTTAAACACAATCTGGCATATCTTTAGTGAAGTTCATTCCTTGGATAAATATTCATGAATTTCCATAGAATCAAAGGATGATTTTCTCTAGCTTTATCATCAAGATAGGATTTGTACTTGACTCGGAAAGGAACCAATAATTGTGTCTTGACACTGATATCTTGCAATCACATATTTTTTGATTTATATTGTTATTGAGATCTCTTAGTCTTCCTTTGAGAAACATGAGTCATGAAATTGGAAGTTTATTGTGGACTCCATAGTTAGTATTGAATAAGCGTGAATGCTGGTTCCTGGACGAAGAATCGACTGTTTAGCATAACTTGAAACATTCAAAGGTCTTATACTTCTCACACATCTTAACAATCCTGAAGCTTCTGAAGGAATCTTGGTGATCTTGAGTTAAGTGAAAAATCCATAAGCTCACCTTTGCCGCCACTATGAAACCCAGCCCAACGTGATTGAACCGAAAATAAGCTCAAAAGCATTTATCAAAAGAATACTCTGCAAGATCAAAAAAATTCCTAATTCCATTTCAAAATGTTCAATCAGATGGAGGATTCAAGTATCTCTATCAGGGCTATGGACGCCCGACTGGCAATAGAGCAATGCTTGAAGGAATCATAGAGACAACCTCGTCGAGGCTATAGACGCCTGTTGGCAGCGGGGCAATGTCCAAGGTAGTTCAAAAGGTGAGCATCTTTACATAGCTTAACGCAAGTAAACCTTGACAATCTCGGTTGCAGAAGGATGGAATGAATTCAAACGCACACACTTAGATCTGTTGGCTACGAATGGTCGTGCTGAGCCTTTGATTCTGATCCCTCGATCATTTACTCATGTTTGTTCAAACTAACGCATGGGTGTACGCAGAAGGTTCCGACCCTGTGATTCTTGTTAATCATGTGAATACTTCGCAAAATCAATGTATTTGTTAAGCATTGCACACACCACTATGATCAAAAGATTAAGTGTCTTGATCCAATTCATTGTTTTTTTTTCCTTTCAAGTGCGTCTCCTAGTTGACTGATAGGTTAGAGGGGATTACCCAAGGGTTCTTGATTCGGAATGAATCTCTATCTTTGAAATGTTAAGGAACATTTGTTCGAAGGTGGCGCTAGATGTTGTGACGTTTTCACACATCGCCCCATTGCAAATGGGGACCCCCTCTTTTTTTTTTGCCAAGTTCTAGTCTTGCTCCGATTTTGCAGTTTCTTGCTCGAATCCATGAAGCTAGGGAAGAATTTCCTAGCACTTAGCTCACAGGGAACATGAAGAATGCTTGAAGTGGTGAAGTAAAAGATTGATTTTCCTGAGGATAATTGAAACCCTAACTATCATTCCTCGATCAAATCCGGCCAATCCATGGCAGAAGTCCATCATTCCATAGGAAAATGATTAAGTCCCTCACTCTAAGCATAAGAATCCATGATGAATAGGCTATCCTTCTCTAGAAGTCCAATTTGGAAGTTCGAATCCAAAAGTCCAATCCGGAAATTCCAATCCAAAAGTTCAATTCGGAAGTTCCAATCGAAAAGTCCAATCAGGAAGTTCCAATCCAAAAGTCCTATCCAGGAGTCTAATCCTAAAGTCCAATCCGGAGTCCAATCCAAATTCCTGTCTCAAGACTCTAATCCAGAAGTCTTTGTCCATAGTTCCTGTCCAGAATCCCGTTCCAAGGTCTATCCGGAATCGTGTTCCAAAGTTACAATCCAAGATCCTGAATTCGACAAAGCTTGTCATTCCATGTCAAAGTTCATCATTCCATTGGAAAATCTTGAATTCCTGACTCAGAAACACGGAAAATTCCAAAACACAACTCTAGGAAATCCTTAGCAAAATTTGAAAAATCCTTGTCAAAACCACGAAATCCTGACTCTGGAATAGAAGTTCTTGGATAAAAATCCCATCAGAAGTTGAGTCCAAATCCATGGTAGTAGGGGATGTACGCCTCAGGAAGGAAGAAATCCATGCTTATTCAAAATCCACGCCTGAGGAAGAAAAAATCCATGACCATAAAAAAATCCATGCCTCAACTCAAGAAAAATCCACAACTAGAGTGCAGGTGCGCCTTGGACGAGGAATTCTAGACAAGGAAAAATCCACAACTAGAAAAAAGGTGCGCCTTGGATAGGGAAAATTCCAAGGAAAAGACATGTCAAGGGAAATCCAAGACAGGAAAATCCACAACTCAAGACAGGAAATTCCACAACTCAAGACAGGAATTCCACAACTCAGGACAGGAAAATCCACATCTCAGGACGTCAAAATCCGTGACCTTGAGGAACATATGCCTTGGACTAGGAATGCCAAATAGGCGAAATCCTCAATAGGGATCAATCCGCGACTTAAGGCGAAATGTGCCTTGGATAAAGGAAAGTCACCAACACCAAGGAAAAGAAGTTCCAAAACCTTGCCAAACCCTCGCCAAAGATGAAGGAATTTAAAACACGGAGAAATCCACAAACACTGGAAAATCCATGAGGGGCCAAAATCCGTGCCAGTAGGGAATCTGTGCCTTGGATAAGGAAGAATCCACAACTCATCCAAATCCCCGAGTTGAGGTAAAATGCGCCATGGACAAGGAAGTTGAAACATGGAAAATTCCGTAACCTAGCAAAATCCCCGACTTGAAGCTATCTGCGCTGTGGATAAGGAATTCCGTACTTGAAGCAATCTGCGTCGTGGACAAGGAATTCCGTGACATGTCCAAATCCCCGACTTAAGGAAGGATGCACTCGGGATAAGGACAAAATCCCTTTAGCGGCGGCCAACCTCAGGAAGGCCCACTGTTTGGAAATTTCAATAAAAAAAAAAAAAACTTAAAACATTTCCTTAGTTCCAAGTCGGCCTCACTAGGCAAGAGCTTGGAATTTTCAAATCTTTTTCCCTATATTGGGTAGGTCGGCCAAAGACATGAAATCCAAGTCGGCCAAAGGCATGAAATCCAAGTCGGCCCTTTAAGGAGGAAGCTCGCTTGCCTATATATATAGGCGCTGGAATCATTATCCCAAAGCAAATTCCAACACAAATGCAAAACCAAAATTCGCTGGAAAAAGGCAGACCTCTTCATTTAACAACAGATTTCATCAAAAGAAAGCAGATTTCACCAATTCAAAAGCAGAATTTATCATTCAAGAGCTGATATAGACCATCCAAAAGGCAGATTTCCTCATAAAGGTAGTGATTTCTGAAGGAAGAGGCAGATTTCTTCATTTATTTTCCTTCTCCAAAGGTGAACTAGGGCTGGGTGAACTGCATAACAGCAGCAAATCCATTGGAAAAAGTCAGAAATTCACTAAATAAAATCAGAAATCCATCAAATCATAGCAGAGATTCTTCCTAAAAAGCAGAATTCTCATTAGAAGAGTGGATTTATTAAAAGAAGAGCAGAATTCTTTAGGTGGGAATGAATTTCCCACAAGAAATCTAGGACCACCTGGAATCTGTGCCCAGTCAGAAGAAATCTAGCTTAATTTCTCAAATGCTCCTTGCCTTGGAATTTTATCCTGTTCGCTCTGGAGATTGCCCGGTCCCTGTCTGTTAGTTGTGGAATGAAGGGAAAATTAGTCCAAGTGTGAAGAATGCCGGAGAGTGAAGAAAATTCTTTGTTTGTTTAGGAATTTGGAATGAAATTGATCAATCATGCAAGTTTATTTCAGGTTTTATCTTGGATTGCATTGCATTTAAGAATTTCATTCATCATGACTACTCGAGGTTTTCTTATTTTGCAGGATTCGAGGACAAGGATTACGTTCCATGAAGAGGTTGCTTGACGAAAATCCAGATGTTTGAGGTGGATACAAAGAGTTCCATTGCCAGAGAAGGAGACTTCACAGGTCCAGGACAGGACATCACTCCATTCCAGTGCCCGCCTTTCTCCCCCTAACACTCAACATGATTGGCACAAGGAAGGCAACATCAAGGATTCTAGTTCAGTGACAAGGAAACTTCGCATGAATGATAAAGGAAGATCAAAAATCCTTTCAAGATTTCAATGACATAGAGAATGCTTGCATTAAGGATAACATGATATAAGAGATCACTCCAAGTCTAGTGTCAGGGATTCCAGTTTCGGATAAGAGGATCAATCCTTGGAAAACCAAGACCAAGAGTACAGTGCACCATCCTTCAGGAGGATCAAGTTCGGCATCAAGAAGACAAGAATCCACGCCAAGAACAAGAATCCGTGCCAAATGCAAAGAATTCCAAAGGCTGGAGAGGGGGATTATCTTGCGTCAAGGAGACTTCACCAATCCACAACAGGATACACTTCAAGTTGCACATCAAGGATTCCAGTTCCAAATGGGAAGATCAATCCAAGAAATCAAGGACAAAATTCCAAGTCCAAAGTTTACTAAAAGGACAAGACAAGGTGGCACCCTAGGACAGGTGTCAACTTTTCATTTGCCAAGAGTGGTGGCAGTCTCAACTACCTCCTCATTAGGGTTTTTTGTACTCTTGGAGCCCTATATAAAGGCCCATATGCCTCATTTTCAAGAGGGGGATTTTTTAGAGTAGTAGAGAGGGAGGAGGATAGGAAAAAGAACAGTATTGTTGTGTTCATTACTGTAATACTCCATTTTTGAGAGCAAGGAACTTTGAGATATCAGTAAGATTGTTGTGAAACACATTTCCGAATCAATATATGAACATTGAAGATTGGTGTTCTTGATATTCTTTGGATTGTGGCATGGTCTTCTGATTTCTTTGAAGCAAATCATAAGCTCCAAATTCTAAATTGTTTCATTTCTATTATCTTTCAGTATTCATTAGTTAGAATGATGGAAAACATTATTGTTGATGCATGATTGAAACTTCTAGTTCATACCATTTGTGGTCTGTGGCTTGCAAATCACAGTGTATGGTTGGCCTGAACTCATTTCAAGCTTAACTTCGGTTGTTTCTACATATTTCATTTCCATGTCTATGTTTGAGTAGTCTGACAATCATCACTAGCACCCCAGAAGATTGCACTATCTCTGCATAGTTGTTGCCTCATGACGAAGCAGAGCATGGTTTCTAGTTTCCATGAATCAGCAGTAGTCTTTCGCATCAGTTAGATTCCTGAACCCTTATCTTTCTTTTGCATTTTGTTTTTAGATCTTCACTAGGATTAGTTTTCAAGAGCTTCATTGTCAAATCATACGCCTCTTCAAGAGTGGAACTTGGAAATTCCAAGTTTTACCCTGTTTGAGGAAGTTTTCATTCATTCACAAATCCGAGGGGTAAGGAGTGAATTCCATGTCCATAAAGGAGTAATTTCACGTAAGTTCGTTTGTGGTTACCAGCAAGATCACATCATTTCACTGAGTCTATCCCTGTGCATGTCAAGACCTGACATTCAGGGAACCTTGGAGTAGTCTCACTTGATCATGAAATTTAGTGTTTGAGAGGCTTTGTTCAAGAGAGGATAGAATACCCAGTGTTTTATTCTAATGTTGTTGCTGTCATCAAAACCACATCAACAGTAACCAATCACTTCATAATGTGAACCTAAATCAAAACCAAGCTAAAAACCACACTCCAACTCAAGTTCTAAATCTTCTTCCGGATCCCATACCTTTCTATTTTCACCAAGTGCAATGCTACAACCAAGAGTAGTCCCATCATCAAACTCAAAAGGTGGATTTTCATACACCATATCAACACCCATCTCAAACAATGGATTATTAGCAATCACCACAAATTGATTCTTCCAATCATGTTCATGCGGAGAATGTAAACTGCTGTTATGATGAATACTAAAATCGGAATCCTCTTACCTGTCATCAATGACTCCAAGGCTGTCCCAAATCACCCGAGCCTTTCCATTATTATTTTTAGCAATAAACTGTGGATCCAAATCATCAAACTCACTAGACCTCTGCTCAAAGTTAGCTTTATGTGTTGATAAATCAGATTTTTTCTCAAGAAATAAATCAACACCATCAATGCCATCTTCCATGCATGCATTGTGTTCAAAAATCAGAATATCATCACAATCAAAAAGAAATTCATCCCATGTAGGATCCTCATCATACTTAGGTGCTAACACACTGGGATCCCATGTGTTAAAGTGTGGATTGCTTTGTTCAGAGAAAAGATGTCCACTGTGCTCCTCCTGCGAGGTTGTCTCTTTGAATAAGTTGCTCTCCAACTCACCAAATTGATGTCATCATGAACAACTCTCTACATAGGCTTGGTTTGAAAGTCAAATCCAAGGCCACCTGTGTTAATATCACTGGAATAAGATAAAGGATCATCAAAAGCTGTTTTGAAGTCATCATCATATTTGTTTTCTCCATGCCCTTCATCTGAAAATACATGAGTGAACTCAACACAATCATCTGCTCCATAGGAATCATCAAGGAAGTCATTAGAATCATCACTAGTTGAATCCGAACTAGGATCCAAAGCTGCTGTTTTTTCCTTTTCTTCATGCACCAACTCATCCATAGTAGCTGCATGCATGACCAAAGAATCATCCTGAAGCTCTGTCACATAGTCCTCATGAGTCAAGGCACCATCTCCATCCAAATGTTCTACCATAATCCTCTTTTCATTTTCCTGCTTCTCACTATCCAAGAAAGGTTTCAACTTCTTAACACTTTGATCAATCACCCTTCTAGCTAAACTCCCTTTACTATTGGAATTCCAAGAATCCCCTTCCTGTTAGCTTATAGGATAGAAAAAAGAAACTGTGACACATCTTCACTCTCATTAATAGTCAAAACAATAATGTTTTGCATGGCTGCAATAACATCGTCATCATGTTCTATTTTGACTGAAGTAAAGAAATGGTGAAACATGTTGTAGATCAAATCATGCAATCCCAAATCCAACATAAGGTTACTCAATCTGATTTTTGCAAATGTTTTAAGTATGGTAGCCCGCCTAGAGGAGTGAGAACTTCTGATGTCATCAAGATCCTAAAAACTATCCACCCTCAAATGAATTACCTCTTTCATTGTGTCATCATCATAAGGAACTTGAGGTGCTACAATTCTTGTGATCTCACTCAAACATGAGGTAACCATCAGTCTTATCTCATCATCTGTATGTCTCAACCACCTATGTTGACTCAAAGAAGTCATTGTAGGAGCAAGAACTATTTGCAACAAATCAGAAGGTGACTGCTCTACAACGGATACAAATCCTTCCAATTGGATCAAAGTGTTGAAAACAACATTCCTTGGTTGAGATTGACAACTGAGTTTACTATCTGTTTCATAGATTAATCTTGCTAACCATTTACTGTCTTTAGATGCCATACTTCAATCTGAAAAAAAAATCAATTCTCGAAGCTACCCAACACGCTGGCAGAAATAAATTGTGCTTTGATACCACTGTAATGTCCCAACCTTGTTCTGCCCTTAAATTTCAGTTTCCATAGTTTGACATTTCGTCAAACAGTTGGCATGCAAACTGTCTGTTGACTGATTTATGAGTTTGTTTTGTTGTTTGATGTTTGTTATGATTGAGTTTCAACATAAAACACATATAACAAATGATAGTACCAAGGACCAAACACTTTGCTACAATAAACAAACACTTTGCTAATAATTTCAATGCCAAATATAGGACTATTATAACACAGTGAAAGTCTGATATAACTCAGAACAACAAGATAATTTCATTCAAATTAAAGATTTGATTCATTTCATTCCAATGCAACATACCTGATTTATTCTCCTTTGATATAACAATGAATGAAGGCTTCAGTTACAAATAAAGGGACTGCTGATAAACAATTATGAAGTCTGATATATCAGCGAACTCTTCACATAACGACACCTTGGGTTTGAGTGATTCCATGACTGATTTCTCATTCCTTTGGACAACGATCAATCTTTGACATGTATTGACTTCCTTTATACCTTCAAACTGCTGCTTGTATTGTTCACAAATCCTTAGCGTCCACTGTAGCGATACTATACCGTTCACTATAGAAGTTACTGTAGCGTCCAATGTAGCGATTACTATAGTGATTACTGTAGCATTTCCTTTAAATATCCACTATAATCTGCTTTGTCAATATCACATCAACCCTTCAATTTGTATTTGGCACAAATCCACAAATTGGACAATGAAATCCTCCGAGATGGCTTGCAAATAAATACCTCCTTTGAAACTCCAAACAATGCCAAACCTGCAATGAACTGCAAAGCGTAAACTCTGAATAAGTTTACTAGCAATCAACCTGGGAGGGTCTTTCACCAGTGGAGTTGATCATCTCCAAGAGGGTTTTCATCCTCAAGAAGGCTGAGATGAATCAAGTTCGATCTCTAGAACCACAAGGGTTTCAATTAGAGAAATAAAATAAATTGCATAATCCCAAATGAGCCCTCAATCCCCCTTTTATAAGCTTTTTAGGGAACTTTCCAAAAACTCCCTTTTAAAATCACTTTATTAATTTATTAAGCCTTTTAACTCCAAAAAGTGATTTATTTTACTTTTAAACATTTCCGGCACTGAAAGTCACTTTTTTAAGCGTCTCATCATTTAAATCTTTTTGTTCTCTTTCCAACGAGCTATAATACCAAGGTGCTTGATTAAATATTTTAATTAAAATGGCAACCTTAGTAGAATTAATTAAATATAGCTCAATATTACACCCAATTAGCGGAAAAGGCCGAAATGCATCGGAACCGAAAACTGATTGCGTAGGAGTGATCCCGATGATGAAAGATGATAAATGGACCTAACTGGGTGACTTACTAAAAATAGACGCTCCCTCCAAGAATCTTGGAGACCATACTGTTAGCCAAAAATCACATCTAAAAGTGGCATATGAGTCCTCCAGACCACCTGAGCTCACTGGAAACATCAAATAACTCCTTTGATATTGCTGACACGCTTAGAAGGTCAGTGCAATGCAAGAGAACTCAAAAATGGGGATATTACAATCTTCCTCACTGAGACCCATCAGATCCCTAAATGGGCACATCCTCCTATCACTGGTTATTTTTGGGTCTTAACCTTTTGTTGTGAAACTTGTAAGTTGAGGTGTTCGTGGTTTTGGAGGGGTGGCCTGCCTCATTTGGAATAACCTTAATTCTAGAGTTTCACTGGTTGCTTTTGATGTCCACTTTAGATACATGTGATTCCAAGTTCATAAGGGCCTCTTCCGATTCAGGATGTCTTCATTGCTGTGTGTTATTTCCCCCTACCTCATCTCCTTTTGTCATTCACATTGATGGGGATCCCTACTTGGAGCTCTATCCAAAGACTTCCAAATACTCCATAGTTGGCGATATCATTCTTTTGGGTGACCTTAGTGCTCATATTGGGACCCACCAAACACCCATTCATGATCTTCCAGAGGATGAGTTATGTCTTCATGAGATGGACCCAGAAGAGTTTGGCTTACAAAGAGTCTATTGATGGGAATACTATTGTCACGGCCTATGAGAGACATGTTCTTCGATTAGGGGACTCTGCTTCCACATTCTCAACAGACTCCCTTACTTCCTTGATTTTGATAGATTCACTTGCTTTCTTCATAGTGGTGGTGTGAGTGTCATGTACTATGTTCTTACCTGCAAGTCTCTCATCCCCCACATTCATGGTTTCCTTATTTCCCCTTGGCTTCCACTTGCTAATCATGCCGTGATGACCTTCATAATTGTCACTCCTTACACCCACCCTCTCCCATCATGTCTCCTATCACTAGACAAACCACTATCCACTTTGTTGGTGATTGTACCCTTGACTATTCTGCCCGTCTCTCCCTTCTTTTGATCAATTCTTACTCCCTCTTCTCACCATCGATATTATGTATGAATTCCTTCATCAAGCCCTTTGGGATGCTGCTCTTGAATCTTGTCCCCACACTTTACATTATCCTCAAACTCCTTGCCTCCATGGATCCTTCCCTATGAACCAGTGGTTTGATGAAGAATGCAAATCTCTCCATCAAAGGCTCCAGTTTTCACTAACAGATGACCCTCCCTCCGGGCCCTCCATCTGTAGCAAATATAATTGCCTTCTTAGTCATAAGAAGTGGGAGTTTCTTGCTTCTTGGCAACTTGCCTCCTTGTTGATCTTCACCATTCCCCCAAACACCTTTCGTGCACTCTTCTCCCAAGGAAACTTGCAAATATAGCCTCTGACATTAGCCCCAATGCACGGGTTTCCTATGCTACCTCTCTTTATGATGTGCCTGACCAACCTGCTATCATGGTCCCCACTTCACCACTAGCTTCTACTGTTTTCTTCACAGGTAATGGCAAGAGAACTATTTTGAAGTTATGTATCAATAGCAGATTGCGAAGGCCTCCAAGATGAATTTATCAAATATGGCATGGATTCCCCAACCTCCCCCTTTGGCAAAGATTTTCAATGAGGTTGTTTGTTTAGGATTTCCTTTGTCTTGGTCTCAGCATATAATTCATCCTATTCATAAGTTTGGGGATCTCTCCGATCTTGGCAACTATAGGACTATCATGATTGGGCATACATTTGTCGAACTTTATGCCACAATATTAGACATGTAGTTTTTTGAGTACCTAGAGAAAGGTAATCTTTGAGTTTGTGGGTAGGTTGGCTTTAGGGGAGATTATTAGACCATTGACCACGTCTTTACACTCCAGATTGTTATTTAGGAGGCTTGTCACCAATCTTCCACAGTCTTTTGTTGTTTCAGACTTCAAGAAGGCATTTGACTAAGTTTCGAGACACTTGCTTTTCTAGTGGGTGCTCAATGTCGTCATTTCCAGTTCTCTCATTACCGCTGCTTGGAGGCTTTATGAGATAGTTATTGGGAAGTATTGTACCTCTCACGGTCTCTTTGAGTTTGTGAAGATTACTATTGGGGTCAAACAAGGGTGCCCTCTCTCTCTGGCCCTCTTTCGCATCTATGTTGATGAGTTGGAGGAGTTTCTTCGGCAACATAGTCATATGGATGATGGTTGCATTTTACATGAGGTGGTTATTGCCATTCTACTTTTTGCTAATGATGTTCTCCTTTCTCATTCTATTGATGGATTACAATGACAGCTTGATGCCCTTGCTTGCTTTTGTGAACTTTGCCAGCTTGTGGTGAATCTTGATAAAACTAAGGTCATAATTTTCAACATCTCCAAACGTCTTCTTTCCAGATTTGAGTTCTTTTTCAAAAGGGAAACCTTGGAGATCACATCTACTTATGCATACTTGGGGGTCCAATTTTTTGGTCCCTCCTTTAGCATGAAGCTTGCCTCACATTCGTGTCTTTGCAAGGGATATGCCTGTCTCTCTATCTTGGAACATTAGTGTTTCTAGATCCACTTCCAAGATATTCATTCAAAGATAGGTCTTTTTCATACCATCATCAAGCCTACAATTTTTTATGGCTTCGAGGTTTGGGGGCCTAGCCTAGGATTAGTTGATTGGGACTGTATTTAGAGGGTCCAGACTCATGTTGATAGACTACCTCCTTTCATTTATTCCTTGGATGCACCTCCTCGGCTTCTTCCTTTGAAAGAGACTATCACCGGAACTACTAGAAGGGACATCTACAAATAGTACATCTAGGTCACTTGGACCTCCTGTAATGTCCCTTTTTGGAACCATTCCAACAATCTTGGAAAGCTCCAAGATTCTTGGAGAATTCCATTATCCTTGGAGAGCGCCAACTTTCTTTGGACAAAATTATGTATTACAGACCATTAGTTGTGAAGTTATGTATTGTAGACTGTTAGTTGCGAAGTTATGTACTGCAGACCATTGGTTGCGAAGTTATGTACCATAGACCGTTGGTTGTGAAGTTATGTATTGTAGACTGCAAGTTGGGAAGTTATATTTTGCAATATATACCGTAAATTAAATAATTATTTTAAGTTGTCAAAAAGTAACATTATTTTATATTTCTATTTGACAGCGTAATTAATTATTTAAAAAGGTACTTTAAGTTGTGTAGTTAAGTGGTGCTAGGCACAAGGGGACAAAAAGGGGACTTCTGCACAATAAAATGTTTTATTTATTATTTTGAGGAGAATATGGAGGAATAAGGAAATTAATATTTTATTCTCCCAAAGAGTTGCCCTAAAAGTGCTTTTATGAGGAGTTGAGCACATAGTAAAGGTTAGATTGGATATTGCTATTTGCTATTTGCTCTAAGTGAGAACCTAAGTTTTTCCATATTTCTTGAGGACGAAAACCCTCTTGGAATACCAGTTTCGAGGATGAAAACCCTCCTAGTTGGATTTGTTGATTTTCATCCATAAATCACATTTGTGCTGCAAGTGGAGTTTTTCCCTAGTTGTTGTTAATCATAGAAGTATTTGATGTTTTTTGAGTTGAAATGGATGAAGTTATTATGAACCGATATTTCTATTGTTTCTTGAAGATTCCAATTTATTCATGTTGAAAAATTTGTAGTGTGAATTTTGTGAGTTGCTAATGCAACAGCTGTACCATTGCTTGGCTTGGCCATACCTTTGGTGATGGACGTGGAGTTTATTTTCAATGTTGAAGGCACCTCAAATGTGTCGTGCAACTTTAGAGGAGGCGTTTGATCTAAATAAGAGACAAGAAGACATCATCGGAATTGAATCCCATATTCTATCCTAAGTGGCTCCGTACAATTTATGCTGGCCGCTTTGTTTTAAAGGGTGCGTGAAAGTTTAAAGGAAGGAATGCTTCCTTATTTTGTTGTATGTGGTTCTTGGTGGGGCCGCCACCCTCCAAGAAATTATAGGCACTCACCTTGGAAGTATTACTATGGTTTTTTCATGATTTTGAGAGTGTCGTACTTTTTGGTTTGCTGGCCGTACCCACTCTTTCTGGTCTGCAGCAATGTGAAGATTATGTTGGAAGTCCTTAGTCTCCATTCAAGGACCATATAGCAGAAAATAATATTAGTTTTAATATTGAGGTTGCAGGGTATTGTTTTGGACAGTGTTATTCTCAGTTGGGTAGTGAAAGGCTCAGTTTTAGACTTGATATATCAGTGTTTCAGTAATATCTCAGTGGTCTGATTGCGTTCAGTTTTGGTCTCCAGCCTCTCAGATAGTCTTCATCAGCTTTCAGAGGCATACTTTGGTGGGCTTGCTTACTTAGCAATTGTAAGCATGTTTCCATTATGATTTTATGAGTTTAATGGTCTGATATTTTAATTTGCAGCAGTTTGATTTTCTGATCAGAATATCATAATAGTGTGTTGCACCCTTGTGTTATGTTATTTAGTAAATTGTAATGCATTTCTCATGATTACTTGTCATCTGGATGGTAGTACCGTTGGAAGTCTGCCATATCATGCTTTAATATTGTAAAATTGGATGGTATTCCGCCGATTAAATGCATCTTCAATTTAGGTCTTGGTCGATTCACCGATAGACCCCTCTTGCATTCAATTCTGGCCCATTTGGCATTGAACAAGCTTGCTTGCCATCGATCATTTTGGTTTGATCAAGCTTAGACATTCTGCCAGTGGCTTTGCATGCTTGCACACTCTATTGAATAAGTGTAGATAAGGACGGTTCAGCGGCCTTGTGTGCTTCTTTCTGTATTGCATCAAGCACACTCTGTTGAAGAAGTGTAGACAAGGTCGGCTTGCCACCTTGTGTGCTTTGGTTGGCTTCACCCAGTGTTTGCATTCATTTTAGATAACTGTGTGGTCCAAAGCATTGTATGCTCTCACCTTGCCCACACTTGGATCTTGGTGATCAAAAAGTATTTGGATATTGCATTTGCATTTCCTTATTGCAAAATAAAAAAAATTGGGTGTGCATATTAAACCTCCCCTCCTATGCCACTTAGCCCAAAGCTTTCTTTTTACATTGAGCATTTCTTATAGGTGGAGGATGGTATATTATACTGTACTCACTATCTCTAGCATCATTGATCACATGGCTTGAGGTTTCCCCTTGGTTTAAATGAGGGTGTGCTCCCACCAACTATGGGTCAAGATAGACCATCATATTCCTCGCCCTGACTAGATCTCATGTCTTTGCTCCCTTTAGGAGGTGGAGACTGAGGAGCATTTCATCTTTTGATGCGCCATTTACTATGAAAATTGGGGGAGATATTATTGCCTCTATAGGGACTTAGGCAACAATCTCTCTACTTTCATTAGATATCCGGACCAGTGGTGTTTGGCTGTTTATCTTCAAGAGGCCATCACCCTTCGGCACAGATCCTTACATGAGGTCTCTTGGGATTCTAGAGCCCCTAGGTTGATCACCTCCCTCTAGAACATCTAGGAGCTTGGCAACTCTAAATGACCTTTGGATACTGCTACTTTTATATACGCTAGTAGACCCATGAGTTGACATCTCTCATAGCTTCTGCCTCAACATGTTCCCCCTTAGCATTGTGGTCTTGTTTCTTCCTGACGATGTGCTTCAACTTCTTTTCGTCAGCATAGATCTATTCTCTAGCCACCACCCTAGCCATAGAGACAGATGCATATTACGAGCTTTTTCACTAATACAGGGGTTACTTTGGCCTTGGATGTTAGATGTGATCCTAGGGTAAGTTTTTTTCTTAACCTTCCCGACCCTTGGCTCTCCTCGATGAGCATTATCAAATCTTGTATCGGTCTTGTCATAGTGATCGATGATGGCACAGGTGACTTCGCCATTTCAAGTCTAGCCAGTGATACTTGATGATCTCTAGTTTTGTGCTGCGTCTACTCTTTGGGGTTCTTGTTCCCCCTTCTTGGCTATATGTATTAGTTTCTTGACCACTTGTGTTGATGGTCCCTCCTTGTTTTGTATTTCTTTTCTTTTTTTCCTCCCCCTTTGTGGGGCCTTTTTAGGTTTCTCTTTCTAGAACTCTCTATTGTAAACTACTATACTCTTGAGTTCCATTGGCCTACTTTGGGTCATTTGTGGACATTAATATAGTTTCTTTCTTTCTCTCTTTCTTTCTAGGGTTTATCCAATTTGTCTAGGGCTTGTTTGATTTGGGTTCATGCCCTCTAATTAGGGCCTTTCATTTCATCATTAGCTGGAATTGGGATATCTATGACACTTGGGTCACAATATGTATCAATTAAGCAAATTGTTGGAATACCCAAAGTTCTACATTCTTAAATAGTAGTATATTCTCCTTTTTGATTGAATAGATATCTTAAATACATCTATCTAAAAGTCATTGAGAGATATCAATATGGAGCTGTCTTTTACTTAATAGTTATTTTATTTTACTTGAAAATTATTTTATTTACTACATGGAATCATAATTTGATTTTTATTTAAGAATTATTTTATTTTATTACATTGTTTACAGATATTTTATCTGGAGAGCTACTTTTTTTTTGATCAGTGAATTGTGACCTTTTGGATGTCACTCCCATTGAACTATAATAGTTTAACAAAAAATTAAATGAAGTGCATCGGACCCATAAACAGGGGTGCAACACTATCTGACTCTGAAACTAAAGGTTCATATCCCTCCCTCTAATACAGGGGTACAATTATTTGTGATCAAACACAAGAGTTCAAAGTGTTAACATTGGATTTGGAATGGGAGTGTAGATGCATATTGTGAGCAGTCAAATCCTTTTTCTTTTTTCTTTGCACCACTGTCCAACCTTCCTTTGTATTCCTAGCATCCGAGGCCACAACATTAGTAGTTGAGGGAGTGGCATCATTATTTGACACTTCTGAAACCTCTGACTATGTTGTCAAGAGGCCTTCAGACTTGGATACCTGCATGTTTGAAGCTTTATCACTTCCTACCCGACAAGGAGAAGATTCATGAGTGGCTGTTGTACCTTTATCAAGAGTCCTCAACTTTGGAGAGAATTCCTTATTAATAGTCTCCCAAGGAATAAACTCCTGGGGTGAAACAAAAACCTCTTTTTCCACTGAATAATGATGGATAGAGGCATCTTTCCACCATAAGGCTTGTCCATCAAGCTTGTGTTTGGAACAATTTGCAGCAATGTGGCCAGTACTAAAACACCTGCGGCAACGGAAAGGCAAGCCCTCATAGTCCAGAATCTGATTCCAACTACAATTAAAGGTTTTTAAAGTAATTTCAATTGGGAGATTTTTTGAGGTATCTATATCAACCAAGATGTGTGCAAAAGTGGTGTGCAGGAAATCAGAGGAGCCTTACGTCAGCAGCTAAAAACTTCCCCAAATTATTACCAATTGCTTCAAAACGAGATTCAAACCAGAATTGGAGCGAAAGATTAGGAAGTTGAACCCATATAGGCGTTACAGAGAAAGATTCAAAGGTAGGGTTAAAAGCTGGGTGCCAAGATTTAATCATGAGCATATGCTGGTCAAAACTCCATTGATAGTCGCAGAGAATTGTGTTTTTGTCTTGAACATTATAAAAAACCACAATAAAAAAGCCGCAAGCACAAGGGTGTATTTGAATATCACCTTTCAAGATGGGGCTCCATATGTCAGTGATTCATTTGTACAGATCAACTAGGATGGGCCAGAACCTAATGAATCTTCCAATTAAATTGTTCTCTGTGAAGTACTCTTCATTCTCAAAAACTTCCTCTTTAACTTTGTCATCAAATTCTACCATTGGAGACACATTGGCGCATTGCAGGGGCCTGATCATCTTAGAATCATGAGCCTCTTTGTTTCCCTTGGAGCCGAAGGCAAAACTATCTGTCTGAGATGAAAACCCCTTTCATCACTTGGCTTAGCAGGCCACACTTGCTTGGAGGAGTATCGATGGGCCTCATGCGCCGCTTCTTGCCATTTTTGTGCTCTCCAGTTGCCATTCTGGGGGTTGCCTAACTCCCTTTGTGTAGGAACCCTAGCCTCGGTGTTTTTCGGGAGAGCCAACATCTTTGAAGCCCTAAAAGTTATATTGATGTTAATCTATTCGGAGAGCTATTTTTATTTACTTGAAGAGTTATTTTATTTTATTTATTTAAAGAGTTATTTTATAGTTATAGTTTTTTTAAAAATATATGTTAGTTGTGTTTTAGTTTTTTTATGTACATGGTCACGACATGATACTCCATTGATGCCATTATAGAATGCCTCTCCATGTAACAATATCAGATAGTTTTCTCATGTATCTAATCCCACCTAGATCTTCTTGTTCAATTCTCTCAAGTATTGCTTCTTTTGTTGTAAATCAATCGAATCCTTCTGTATTGTTTAGTTCTAACTACGGTGAGAGGGGGAGGTCGGAAGGACCTAGGCTACTGCACAAGGCGTGTTGCCCTAGTGATAGATAGAACCTGTAAATGGCTACTTTATTAACTTGTACCAGAATCTACATGAGAACATTAGAGCAAATCATGGATTTAATTTAAACAAAGAGAAATGCACATCAACAAAGGTGTAATGTCCCCTTCTAAAGTGTAACTTGTTGGTGACCCTTAGCCTATTTTTTGAATTTTTCCCGTAGGCTAATGGGGTGGTAGAAAAAGGGAAAAAAGATTAAATAATTAAATTAAGTTATCAAAAGTGTTTTTGAGTTATATTTTAAAAGATAAATTATATTTAATTATTTAAAAAGGTTGTGTTTAAGTTGTGCATATAAAGTGTTGCTAGCTCCAAGGTGTAAAAAGGTGTTCATCAAGACACTTTATTATGTTTTTCATATTTTCGAGGAGATAAGTGAGCAAAAAGAGAAAATATTATTTTATTCTCTTGAAAATTTTATAAAAAGGAGATTTGTCCCTAGATATCTTTCTTTTGGCTAATTCCTTTCTATTTGCTCCGAGAATGAATGTGAGTTCGTCTATTTGCCTGAGGATGAAAACCTTTTGGTGAATCTAGTTTCGGGGACGAAAACCCTCCTAGCTGGTTTGAGTGATTTCACCCAGGAATCACCTATGTGTTGATAGTTGAAGTTTTTCTAGTTTATTTCTAAAACGGAGATTTTTGATGTGTTTTAAATTTTGTTCAAACCCGAGTTTAATTTTGTGCTGATATCTATCCAATGACTTCATTTTGGTGATGATCTTATAGGCCGTACTATTCTAAATTCTAGCCATACCATCTTCAAGTGGGCCGTACTGTTTATCTAGTGCTGATTTGAGACCTTACGTAGGTCGTACATCTGAGAAAGGAGGCATTTTGTCTATTAGACCTGGTTGCACCTCTTTTTCTTGACTGGATTCCAAATTTCCAGCTGTACTGCTGTTCATTGCTGGGTTTTTGCCTTTGGTAGGCCGTACAACAAGTTTGAGGAGGCATTTGAATCTGGAGAGGAGTCACCCTTGTTTTTGATGAACAAATCTTGCCTTTATGCTAGTCGTATTATATCTCCATCATGCCGTACTATTTTGGGAAGGTTTTAGTAGCTAGTAGTTGATATTTGTGGACCGTACCATTGCCTTTGAGGCTGTACAGGGAGTGCTTTGTCTGCAGCAAAGTTTGATATCAATAATCAGGCTATACATGTCTTCATTTGGTCCATACAATTCAGATTTGGGGACTTAATGCTCAGTTTTAGTATTAGTTTCAGTTTTGGTTCAGTTTGCAGTGTTCAGAGTTGCTTACATCAGCATTCAGAGTGTTTTTCAATGTGCTTTAGTTTTGCTCAGCTCATGTGGGCTGATTATCACTTGTTTTTCTAATTATTCTGGACTCATCGTTTGATTGCAGCAATGATACTTGTTATTTTGAATTGATTTCAGTAGTGTGCTGTGGATGTTTACTGAATCAATAAATCAGCAGTGCATTATTTCATGTTATTGTGACTCTGGATGGTAGTACTGCCAGGAAGTGTTGCATTCATGATTATCATATTGTAAAATTAGATGGTATACCATCAGTTATGTGCATTTCAACATTGAGGTCTCGGTTAGTTCATCGCTAGACCCAGTTGCATTTCATAGCTTGTTTTGGCTTGATCAAGTTTGCTTAGCAATTAGCTAATTTGGCTTGATCAGACTTGTAGGAATTTGCTAGTGGCTGTGCATTTCAAGAATACGTCTGCCGAAGAGAGGTAGATTTGGGTTGGCTCTGCCACCTATATTCTTTTGGTTGGCTGGCCACCTTTACTTTCAGTAGTGCATTCATTCAATTAGAGTGTGTTGTCCAATCATTGTATGCTTTCACCTTGCCCACCTTAGGATCTGGGTGATTAGAAAGTGCGAGGACGTGCATTGGCATCATTATATTGTAAAAATTAAAAAAAAAAAATAGTGTGGATCTTTACAAAAGGCTCTAAAAAGAGAGCCAAATTTCTATCCTTCCAAATGCTAAATAAAATTAGCACTTTGAAAGCATGCCAAATTTAGATGAATTTTGTTGGAAGTCTAGGCCAGTCCTCTAAAAGAATCATATGCTAGGAGAAAGGCGCAAGTCTAAAAGGCTGAAAGAAATCATGAATCCAATTCCAAGTAACTTGAGCTCTAGGACAAAACCATAAGAGATGCTTGAGAGTTTTACTATGTCCATGAAAAGGTAAAGGAATTTAACAAGCCCCAAGTGGATCAATGAAGATCCAATGGAAGACCTTGATAGAGAATGCACCAAGCAAAGTGAGCAAGCTTAGGCTCAAGAAGGGCTGACCAAACTATATGAAATCTTTTGTGCCATGAGCTAGGCATGGACTAAAGAGCCCATCTGTCATTAAGCTTTTGAACCATAAGCAGATGTGGGGAGAGCCACAAATATCCTTTGCAAGGCTTGTAATTGCGAAATAGTGTATCAGGATAGCACTTCCAATCTTTCCACTAGGGTTTATGACATCTAACACCAATCTTGTGAAGCAACTCAAGATCAACAAAATTGACAATAGTTTGAAAAGACTCATAGTCTTGATTGGTAAGTCTATTTTTTTTGGCTTCAGGCCAAGAAAGCCAATTTTTGGTAATTTTGGAAGAGGTTGGAAATGGTCCTAATACCTTTGTTCAAAAATTTAAGGGCATGGGCCCAAGGAACTTTGGCCAAAGGTCTATCTTGGCAAGTAATCATAGGAGACCACCAAAGAGATTGATGATTGATAGAAAGCCTATTATGGAAACCATTACCATTCCACATAAGCCATATGACTTAATTGCCTCCCAAGCCTTCCATATATTTTTGATGACAAAGCTGCCTTGAAACTTAATAGTTTCATTTATAACTAAAATGGAACGAAATCCCAAATTTCTCCACGCTTTATGGCCAAGGGGAAGTCCGGAAGAAATACAATAGCGATGCAAAATTTTCCAAGCTTCATTCCTCTCAAGAGCTCTAATTATCCACTTAGCTCAAAGAGCCAATCCTTGTCATTGAATATCTATGAGACCAAAACTACCAAAATCACAAGGGAGGGAACAAAAATCCCCGGTAACACAGTGGAAACATTTGCCTTGCTTAGAGGATGATCATAAAAAATCCTTTAGCAATTTTTCAATCTTTTGATAGGAAGCCTTTGAAGGCACCCAACAAGAAGAATAATACACATGGTGGGTGTTAAAACCTTTGAATAAACCTGAAATTTCCTAGCCAAGGAAAGAGGTTTGGTGATCCAATAAGCCAACTTCTTCTCAACACGATCAATAATTGCTTGTCAAAGAGAAGAAGAAGAAGCTTGAAAAGCAAAAGAGATTCTTAGAAACCTAAAGACCACACCATGATCAATTAACTTCCAATCTAAGGCACTAAGCCAAGCAAGCAAAGGGAGGAAGGATTGCCCATAGCATTAGGTTTTTTGCCATTGAATGCTTGAGCTAGATGCTAAAGAAAAGGTATCTAGGCATTGCAAGGCTTGTTTGACATTTCTCTACTCTTCCAGAAGAGAGAAAATGGTTATTAGCAAAATGTCCACTAACAAGTTGTTGAGAAGAATTGGGAAGAAAGATTGCTTGCAGTTAAATAAACAAAGCCTTTGGCTACAAGCACATAAAGAGTAGGAGCAAGCAGACATCCCTGCTGTATGGATTTGAAAAGCCCAAAGGAGGAAGATTGTTTGCCATTAATGGTAAGACAAGATGAACCATCGGCAAAAAGCATTTGAATCAGTGTTACAAGACTTGGAATTGTGTAAAATACCTTTCTAGAATGACTGAAAATTTTGCCAACTTTTAGATAAGATTTCTTGCACAAACCATCAAATAAGCATCACAAATGAACAATGCAATAGTAGAACTTCAAACCCACATCATACTTGCTTATTTGAAACCTTCAAATGTGAAATACAAAAATGATAAGTGGCTGATATAAATTTCAGTCACAATCTGATATAAATACTTGCTTATTTGAAACCTTCAAATGCATAAAAAGTGTCCAAATACATCAAATCTTGCATAGGAACAAAGCCCAAACACTCTAGAACAAAGATAGCTATCCAATGATGTTATAACAGCCCTGAAAGTAAATGAACAAATGACTGATATAAAACTTCTGCAGGCTGATATGACTGCCGAAAGTGATGATTTTGCCCAGCCAAGTTGTAGCAATAAAAAACTCATGAAAACCACTTCCAAACCCAAGCGATGGATGCCTAGTTTGGTCTTCTATCAAATGCAACTCTTCAAATGTGAAAGCCCTTGTCAAATCCACTTCAAAAACCCTGCAAGTGTAAGCAATTCGCTGTCATAAAAATCAGACTTTGCTGATATGAAATCAGACCTTGAAAAATATGCAAAAATCACTCAATTCTCACTCTAAACCCAATCAACTACCTTGGTAATCACTCCAATACATCAAGGGTCCATTATGATGTCAAATACTCTTCAAATCTTCACAAATAAACCTGCAAATTCAACTCCAATGATGAAATCTGAATGATAACATTTCACAAATTGTCATGGGAACATCACCACAACACTCAAGGGAATATCTCCTTGAAAAATAACTAGAAAATGCAATTTCCAGCTAAAATAACAAAATGTAAAAAATTACCAAATGATCATTAGTTGCAAATTGGAGTTCAAGAGCTCTATTTATCCTCTCCAAGGATAGGCATCCCTTCTCTTTGTCAAACTAGAATGAAGCTTGGAGTCCATCAATCAAAATTGAGAGTCTTGAACAATTGTAAATGAATGACATCTATGAATGCAATCATTTAAAACAATCTTTAATTGTTTAAATGAATTATATCTATCTTTCAAGTGAATCGATCCCCTTTGCATTGGAATCCTTCTCTAGCATGGACGGTGGCTATGAATTGGAGCTATCAATCATTTACAAACTTCATTTAGCATTGATTTCCTCTTGCTTGTGGCGGCGGCTGATTGTATACAATCATTTAATATTTTATTTTGCAATGAATATCAATCCTTGGCTTGAGCGATCCTCCTCAACATAGGCATTTGGCATTTAAAACCTTTCAAAGCATAAAGTCGATGCATTGATGATTGCTCACTATCATTTAAAATCCTTCTTCTTCATGGGTGGTGGTAGCAAATGCAATCATTTAATAAACAATACTTGCATTTAAAAACATCCTTCTTCATAATCGGTGGCCAGTTAGAATCCATATGTAAGCATTTAAAAATCACTAACAAACCTTTCAATGCAAATTGCCCAATGGGCAAATACTTAGCCGTTGACTTCATGGGGACCACTATCCAATTCTCTTTAGCTCTTCAAACAAAACAAAACCATCTTATGTACAAGTCGATCATCCTCAAGGCAATTGTTGGCATTAGCTTGGACCTAGAACTTCATTGGCGAACACATCACCTTATTTCATATCTACAACTCCATAGGAATCGATTATAGAAAATGCAATTAAGGATTCCATTTCCTAAAATCCATCAAATGAAATGAAAATACAATTTCAATATTGCATTTTCCATTAATCACATACTAGTTGAGCTAACATTCTAAATCTCCATGTATAAACACATACCAACTTTCCGGTTCTCCATGTATAGAAATAGGCTCAAACTAGAAATTCATTCCCTTACCAATGCATTAGCCTACGAGAATGGATGATAGGCTAATCATCAACTCCATGTGAAGTCACTCCGGAAATGGGGACATGACAAATCGCCCAAGACTCGAAATCACCCAAGACTCGGCAAGTTGATTTTTGACCTGGACTCGGACTCAGCAAATTGAAAAACCCATGATATTTAGAGATTTTGGAGGGTTTAAAACTTGTTTCATGCACTCTTTAATAAATAAACCTTAAAGACACAATAAACTCATCAAATAGAAGCTACTTTGATCACATACACAAGCATACATTGATCACATAAGTATAAACACATCTAGATATATAAATATTGTTAAATGTATACAAAACTCAAGGAATATGAATTCCATGGCATCAAAAGTTCAAAACAAATATTAAAACAAAAATTAGAAGTCTATAGCTCAGAGGAGCTTGCATCACTCGACTCAATATTACAGCAAGTCCTGTGTGGGTGTTTAAGATAGGTCCTAGATGATGATGCAACCATGATATCTACCTGTGTCTCAGTGTAATGTCCCCTTCCTAAGCATCCGACAGTTAGTAACGGTTAGCCTATCACTTGGGTTCCCGTAGGCTAACATGGTGGTTAGGGGACTCCTTCCAAGGGGGTTGATGGCATGATAGTTAGCCGTTTGGGTTTTTTCAGAGGTTGCATTGAGCTTAGAGATGTCAGGTGATTCATGGTGATGCTCTCTGGGGCATTTTTGGACATTGGGTCCGCACTTACTATTTTTTAGCAGGGGCACTTTCTGACACCGACCTCGCCACATGGCATCGATTATGTTCCAGCCTAAGTGGGTCCTTCATCCTATGTCGTTGGTGTCTGTTTAAGCAGAGATGGTTTATTTTAATTAACGTTAATGCTATTAAGTTAAATTAAAGATTTAACTTAATGTAAATTACTTAATAAAGATTACTTTATTATTTAATTTGGAGCACTCAGCCTTGTTGAGACATTTTGTTATAAAATAAAGTTGTATTAACCTCTTTGGTGGTGTCCAACTTAAGGGAGATATAAGGATGGAAAATAAAGCAAATATTTTATCATTTCGAAGAAGGGGCGTGAGGGTTTTGGAGGGTTTTAAAAGAAAAAGAGAGCTCATTTGCACGGGTATGCTTGGATATTATTCTACAGGTTATTGTGGCTGAACTTTGGTTCTTCTTTGGCTTTATGAGGATGAAATCCCTCATGAGGATCAACAATTGCAGGATTGGAAGACACCCCAAGGTTGTTTGCTGATAGTCTCATACAGGGGCTATGCTGGAATACATTGTTGCAAATTTCTAGAGTTTTAAACAAGGGTTTGATTGCAGATTTTGAATACAATTTTTGGAGGAGTATGGCATTGTGATTGAAGACAATTTTTGGGAAGTTCAAGACAAGTTTCAATTTGCTACAGGGCCATACCATTCCCAATAGCAGGCCGTACCATTTGGTGACCCTCTTGGCTTTGTTCTTGATTTTTCTTCACATTTCTTGGCATTGAGAGTTGGGATCTTGATTGTAGAAGGGAGAAGAGAGTATGGTGAGCAGATTAAGGGAGTTTACACATGATTTAATGTTGTTGTACCTCAACAGACTAGGCCGTACCAGTCAAGGGGCAAAACGTGGTCTCCCTAGGTCAAAGCACTTAGGGTTTGTAGTTTATTCCTTCATCATTTGAGGCGCCTTGGGTGTCTATACTATTGTGTAGCAATTTGGAGGAGGAGAACGTAGGGATTGCCTGATTTTGGTACCATTTTAGGGTTTTAGCTTGCTATAATATTTCATATCAGATGTGCAATATACAAAACAACAAATGGGTATGTTCACATTTTGATATTGTAATGTCCCCTTTAAGAAGATCCTTATTTTCCACCTTGCACATGAGAATTACTTCTTAATTAGTAATAGATAAGATCAATAAATCATATTAAAATAATCAAATAAATAAATTATTTAATTATTCAATCTTAAGTGGATTCATACTTAGGGTTGTTTATTATATGTTAATTTTATTTATTTTCAAACCCTAGTGGAGATGGGGTACTATCTCTTGTTAGGTTGCATGAATCGTCCTCTACGGGTAGTGCCTTTGTATGATGTAACACATGCCCATTCCACCTCAGGTCTTACTAAGTGCCCTTGTATGATGTAACACATGCCCATTCCACCGCAGGTCTTACTTATTGCCCTTGTATGATGTAGCATGGTCCATTCCACCGCAGGTCTTATCCATTGCCTAAGTATGATGTAACATGGTCCATTCCACCGCCGGTCTTATCTACCTTTGAGGTATTAATGCTACTTCTTCTTTTTTACCCCCAATCTCTCAATGTGTGCTATGCTCTTACGTTTACTCTTTATTATATTTATTTATTTTCAATATCAAAGTTGTATTTAACTCAGAAGTGTTCTCTTAAAAAATATCTTTTTTTCCTCCTCTTTTTACTTTCTATCTTATAACTTTTATTTATTTCCCTTTCAAGGGATATGTTAGAAGAGGTATGTCTCTTATTATTTTTATTACTTTATATTAATTCCCTTTTGTGGTAAAACTAGTTCTAACCATACCTAACTCCATTATCATAAGAGGATAGGTTAAAAGATGTTTATTTATTTTATTTATATTTACATTATATCATTTATATTATAATAAATGATATATGATATATTTTATATTATTTATATCATAATAAATGATATATGATTTATATTATATTATTTGTATTTATAGTATAATGTAAGATAATTATAAGAATATTCGTATTTATATTATTAGATATATTTATATATATTGTTATTTATAATATGGATATTATATTTTAATTATAATAAAATATTCATACAATAATATTATTTATTAAATAATATATAATGTATGTAATTATTTCTATTATCCCAAATAATATTTTACAAACCATCTTTATCATGTTCAAATCTTTACTTTAACAGTGTCTTGATATGGGGACATGACAACCCTCCCCACTCAAGATTGCTTGTCCTCGAGCAACTATAATTAGATATCCTATAATATTTTATAACATTATATTTATTGAGGTTTATGTACACAATAAATACAATAAATATTTGGAGCTAGTTGTGTACATATATTTTAATTTGTTTTTCTCATGCCATTTCAAGTCGTAGGTTACTAATTATTTTATTTTACTATTTCATTTAGTATATTTACTTAATGTAATTTTAAGAGTTATTTTATTCTTATTTATTTTTTACCTTATTTACTCATTATTTATTAATTAGATATTTGTAAGTAAATTTTAATTTTTTAATGTTACGTCATAACATATTGAGTAAATTTTAATTTTTAATGTTACATCTATATATTGAAAATATTTTATCAATGTATTAAACATTATTATTCCAGCAAATTATACCTGGGTTTTCATTGATTCTTGCTTTTTTTATTTATTTTTATTTAACTATTATTCACAGGATGGCAGGATCACTGCTCTGATACCACTGTAATGTCCCCTTTAAGAAGATCCTTATTTTCCACCTTGCACATGAGAATTACTTCTTAATTAGTAATAGATAAGATCAATAAATCATATTAAAATAATCAAATAAATAAATTATTTAATTATTCAATCTTAAGTGGATTCATACTTAGGGTTGTTTATTATATGTTAATTTTATTTATTTTCAAACCCTAGTGGAGATGGGGTACTATCTCTTGTTAGGTTGCATGAATCGTCCTCTACGGGTAGTGCCTTTGTATGATGTAACACATGCCCATTCCACCTCAGGTCTTACTAAGTGCCCTTGTATGATGTAACACATGCCCATTCCATCGCAGGTCTTACTTATTGCCCTTGTATGATGTAGCATGGTCCATTCCACCGCAGGTCTTATCCATTGCCTAAGTATGATGTAACATGGTCCATTCCACCGCCGGTCTTATCTACCTTTGAGGTATTAATGCTACTTCTTCTTTTTTACCCCCCAATCTCTCAATGTGTGCTATGCTCTTACGTTTACTCTTTATTATATTTATTTATTTTCAATATCAAAGTTGTATTTAACTCAGAAGTGTTCTCTTAAAAAATATCTTTTTTTCCTCCTCTTTTTACTTTCTATCTTATAACTTTTATTTATTTCCCTTTCAAGGGATATGTTCGAAGAGGTATGTCTCTTATTATTTTTATTACTTTATATTAATTCCCTTTTGTGGTAAAACTAGTTCTAATCATACCTAACTCCGTTATCATAAGAGGATAGGTTAAAAGATGTTTATTTATTTTATTTATATTTACATTAGATCATTTATATTATAATAAATGATATATGATATATTTTATATTATTTATACTATATCATTTATATCATAATAAATGATATATGATTTATATTATATTATTTGTATTTATAGTATAATGTAAGATAATTATAAGAATATTCGTATTTATATTATTAGATATATTTATATATATTGTTATTTATAATATGGATATTATATTTTAATTATAATAAAATGTTCATACAATAATATTATTTATTAAATAATATATAATGTATGTAATTATTTCTATTATCCCAAACAATATTTTACAAACCATCTTTATCATGTTCAAATCTTTACTTTAACAGTGTCTTGATATGGGGACATGACAGATATTTATGCAAATTCTTCATCTGGGTATTTGTTAGTTTGATGTTATTAATGATTCCCACATAAATAAGCATCTGGGTATCATTAGATTGCTTTATATTTGAATGTAAGTCATATGCAATACGAAACAAATGCAAAACCCGAACAAACAAATACAACACTGAACAGAAAACACAAGGAAAAAACTAGGGTGGGACATTACACTCAGTGACACCAACATCCAAGGTGTTTGCTTGTGCTCCATCCTCCTCTGCCATGGCTACTGCCTCTGCCTCTCTGTCCACATGGTCAACTCATGCAAGGTCCTCATCATTGAAGACAAGATCCTCAACCTTAGTGATCCAACCTGATTGTGGATCAACCTCCTCTAGTGTGATGGGTGATAAGTCATTGCCTAAAATATGTTTGTGGCGAAGGCGAGGTCGAGGGGCAGAGCCCCTCGCGGGGTCCGGGGGTAGCGCCCTTGTTGTGCTCCGTGTCACGATACAGGGTGGGGTCGAGGGGCGGAGCCCCCACCACCAAGACCAAATTAAAGTCTTTGAGACCACAGAGACCTTCATGGCACATGCCATTTTTCATAATTTTATTACTTTTAAATAGCCTTAAAAAATCCTCCAAACCCTTCAAAAAACGCTTGACTTTCATGCTTTTACATTTAACCGTTTTCCATTTTTTATAGTTTTTTTCCCTTGATTTTCATTGACTTGGCCCAGTCTTCCTAGCAGGACTTGTCAAGTTTGGCAAGTCCGGTGAGTCTAGCGAGTTTAGTGAGTACCCAGGTCTCGAGTCTCCTAGGCTTGTTTAGGGTCACTCGCGTCGCGACTCGCCAAGTCTGGGCGAGTCTTGTAACATTGATTTGAATATAGTATAGGAAGTTAGGCCCAAATCCTAATGCTTAAAGCATAGCAATAATGAAAGGCCACTCATCATAGGCTTTGGCAAAGTTGGTATTGATGAAAATGGCTTGCCAATGAGAATGCCTTGCCCATTCCATACCTTTTCCAAACAACAATGCTTTTGTCTAATATGTATTAGCTTTTTGTGAAAATTGTTTGTTCGGGTCAGACAATGGGATGAAGCAAGTGGCATAGTAGAAGTGCAAGGGCTTTGGCAATGATTTTATAGGAGACATTCAAAAGAGTGATTAGTCTCCAATTACAGATATCCCTTGGATCCCCAAGCTTAGGTACGAACTTAATATTTCCTTTGTTGATAACACCAGCTAGAGAATTTTAGTGATAAGCTTCTAGGTACACATGAAAAAGATCATTCCCAATAGTTTCCCTTAAGGATGTATAGAATTCACAAGGAAAACCATCACATCTAAGAGCTATGTCATTGGCTATACTAAGCATGTTTCATGGAGGTCTTCCTGCATGAGAAGTTGGTCACACATCAAGCGCTATGAAATAGAAAGTTGACAGGGGACAACACTAATGCATTGTTGAAGAGCATGATCCTATTGAGGCGAATGGTCTTGAGATTTAAAGACTTGTTGATAATGGTGAACAAAAGCTTGAAGAATGTCAGGAAGCTCTATGAGGAGTTGCTAACCTTCTTTGATGCATTTGATTTTTTGAGAAGTGTGACAAGCTGGTAGGGATTGCAAGAATTCCTTGGAGAGCTTATCCCCAACCTTAAGCTAGTGAACATAGGCTTTGATTTGAGCCCCCTTGGTAGAATGATTATCAACAATTTGCTTCTGTTGATAGTGTTTGGCCACTCATAGTTGTAGAGTAGTCACAAATGGTTGCACTTCGAATTTAGTGGTGGTGTGGTAGAGCTCCGAGGTGGTAGCCTTGTATGAATGGTAGGGGAAAAGTTCCAATTGGCACCCATAGGTGTGTAAGAAGTAGGAGGTGTGCTTGATAGCATCATTCCACCAATTTAGCTAGCCAATTGAATGTCGAGGACGTGGCTTTAGATTCCAAACACATTGGCTATGCACAATGGTTGGGTTATGAGTCAATAATGTTGTGTTGGGAAAAGTTTTCTTTTCCTTGTGTTTGACAAACTGCCACTCAATGCAAAATCTGATCAGAAAGAACAATATTTTGCAATGGTTCCATTGGTAAAAGAAAAGATGGGTTGAGTTGACAGCATGGCTCTATTGAGTTGTTTCAGAACCCTTTCCAATCTAGCACGGAGGTTAGACCATGTGTACCAAACATACTAGCTATGAAATTGGCCAACATTGGATCATAAAGCCCTAATTTATTGTGCATGTAATACCAAGTTTCCCTCATTCCAACTGCCCAATGAATAGGGAGATGACTGCACTTATCAAACGCCACTTCAACCATAGTAAAGTCACCACACATGACCCTCGAAGCGGTTGGTAATGAATCAACAATCCAATGCCAAAGATGAGATCTTTCAACAACATTGGGGGCATAAATATTATTAACACCAAAAGAGTGGTTATTGATATTAAAGAGAGCCCATAAAGCTTTGCAAGTGGGGTCACATACATGATCAACTAAGTGCAAATGCCATTTTGAAGAAATCAATTAAGTAACTCAGCCATGTCTTGGTTCATGATTGCTATGTAAAAAGTGACTAGCTGGCTATATGACATGACATGTAATAGAAAGAAAAAAGCCATAAATTTTTAACTCTTGCAAATAAAGAATGTTAAGGTTTGCGAATCTTTGTTGAGTATCTTGCACAATATACTTTCTTGGAGGGTTTGTCAGACCCCGAACATTCCATGATAAAAAAAATCATAAAAGATAGAGTCCAAAGGAAAGTCATGCTATCAAGATCTTGAAGAGCATCATAGCTATTATATAAAAATTGGCTTATAACTTCCTAGTTGAACAGTTGGTGTGAGGGGCTGCCACTTGTTAGGAACATACTCTCCATCCTCAAATCATGAGATGGGCTACGTGAATGCCTGGAATTCTCTTGAGAAACAAAGGGAGAATAAGAGGGCAAATGTTTGTTTGAGAAGACAAAACACTAGCAACAAGAGGTGCCTTGCTATTACGAGGTTTATTCGCCTCCTTGGAGTATTCCCCAGATGGTTGCGAAACAATGACCTCTTTTTCCTTCACCTTATCAACAGGCTTTGAAACATTTGGACCCACATTCTTGTTTTGTGGTCCACCATTAGTAGACAAATCTTTTGTCCCATTACCACAATTGTTATTGTGATATCCCACTATAGTCCAACACTCATTTTTTTGAGGCGGCAGATCCTTATTAAGCTTGGGAGTAGGATTGACTCTCGACATAACTAAAGGACAATCTTTGATCTTGTGATCAGAAGATTGGCATCTATAGCAAGTATTTGGTAGATTGATATACAAAATTCTTTGGGTATGGTGTATCTCACCAATTTGAACATTAATAGATTGGCATCTATAGCAAGTATTTGGTAGATTGATATACAAAATTCTTTGGGTATGGTGTATCTCACCAATTTGAACATTAATAGAATTTTCCTTTTATTAGTATAATAATGTAATAAAGCGTATGTAATTAGTGTAGTTAGGTGTAGGTCCTTAAATAAGGTGGTTGCAATAGTTGTACCATTTAATATGGAAGTTGTAATAGTACTTTTCTAGATCTAATAATGTTTCACTCTTTGTGAAGTAAGCCTTTCTAGCAAATTTCTCTCATCTCTTTTCTTTGCATTTTTACTAACACCTTTAGGCCTTTCAAAAGGTTGATTTCAACATAGGCACATTTTTAAGGATGAGCCAAATAAAATTTATCAGGTCCAACACATATAACATTACCTAAAGAGGCTGCAATACAACTTAGAAAAGGCTAGCAATGCAAGGGTAAACCAAGAAACTCAATCGAAATTGTGACCCTAAGAGCTTGTTGCTCGGAGACAACAAAGTCCTAGGCCTAAGGAGTAAAAACTAGCAAGGAGCTTCAAACATACCAAGGTTCATTCTTGAGGTTCACAAAGTAGAACAGGAAAAAACCCCTTAGCGAGGTTTTGAACTACATCAAGCTGGACCCCATGGGGTACCCAATTAGAGTTGATCCAGCCACAAAGTATGCTTTCAGAGGGAATACGACCCCACAAAATAACCAATAAAAAAAACTTTCTAACCATTTTCATGTGTATCAAACTTTGGAATTTGTAAAACCACATTTGGAGGAGTATTAGAGGACTTACCTTGTGAAATACCTTTAGTACAAACTTGCATGGTTTCTTCATGGGTGGTGCCATCCTTGAGTGCATACAAGCCAACAATAGTCTCAACATCAACAACTTAGATGCAATGGATGGGGGCCATTTTAAGGGCAAACAAATCACCTGAAGGCAAAAAAACAAAGAACCCACAATAAATGTGGAGGTAAACTAAAACTCTTGCTAAAATAGCATTATGACGTCTATTGACAAGAACCAAGTACATGTGAGCCAAGCCAAACTATCAACCTTGTTCCCCTAATTTTTTCATTAGTGGTTATTTATATAAATTGCTTCTTTCTTTCTATTGCCTTTCTCCTCATTTCCTTGCCTTATACCCAATCTTGCTTATGGAAACTGATTCCCAAACAAGATATTAGGATTCTAGAAAATTCATTTCAAGTTTTGAACTTTTTGCACAATTAAGTTATGGGCTCTGAATCTTTTGATTGCCTCATCATCGTGTGGTGATCTGGAACAAAAACGATATCTTCATATTTGCATTACCTTAAACCATGTCTATACATGCCATCCTTATAGAATTAAATAAATGCCATCTTTTACCATAGGATTCTCCTTGTCATTAGATGTTCTACACCACTTACGTGCCACTCCTATTCTTGAATATGACAACTATGGCATTGCAACTTTAAAAGTGGCACTATGAAATATCCAACATATGGAAGGACTAATTCAGATTTTAGAGGAAAGTTTAATGTTGTTGGTCTTGTTAGTTGGAAAGTTTATTGCTCTCATTGAAATTTATAAGCTGTGTTTGTTTCCTTTGATAGGAAAAACCTTAGATGTTCTTTTTTTTGGATGGAATCAACTATGTTTCTTTCTTGGATGTCTTATTGGTTTACTTTATTGGGGGCTTTATCCCCTCCACAAACATCTAAAATTCAAAGATCCTTTAACGTATAGTTGTGGCAACTTACAATTTGTTTGGCCTTGTGTCCCCTTCCTCATAGCTACCTGCAATCCATAACTACATGCACAAGGGGTTCTTACTTTTGGACTTTCATGTTGGTTGCTAGCTGAAAGGTAGAAATTAAGTTTGCATTCTTCATGATGTTGCTAAAATAATTGGAATAATATTATTCAATCAGATGACTTTACAAGAGAGCAACGCTCTATTTAAAGAGGTCAGAAGAGGTTTCTATAAATGAAATACAGCTAATAAAGCAAAAATGATAGAAACATTCTAAGCTATCCTAAACTAAAACTAAAATAGAAATAAACTACTAGGATGACCATTAAAATAACAACTAATATTTTAATACATGAAATTACTTTTTATTTTCTATGGCAGAATTCCTATTACACTTTTCTTTCCTTATTTCTTATGAATTTACCTATTGTTAGTCTATAGTTGCCCTTGGCAAATTTATCAAAATTCAGTTTGACATAACCTTTGAGTGAAGATTCCCATCTACGTTTGGATCTATTGATCTTTTTCTAGCAATTGCCTCTTCATTGTGGGACTTACACTATTTTGTTGTTAATGCATAATTTTTGTATGATTTTTAATAGGAATTGGTTAATTTAATTCCTTCTTGTTGTCTATGGTCTATAAAAATTATGCACCTATTCTTCTAATTGTAATTCGTTTTTTCCCTACAATAAAAGGAAATTGTTATATTTCAAATAGTGTACAACTTGAGCTATTTCTTGGGTCTATTGTATCTAGAATCTAGGAGGCAAAATCCTAAGGCCAAAGCAAAGTCCTTAGCCATTTCATCTCAATTTTTATTACACTTTCTCTTACAATGTTTGGAGTCTTGGACACATATAATCTTTTACTTTTTTGGGAAGTGATTATGTCATCTTTGTAAGGAAGCTAAGGTAGCGGAACAACTTCCTACACTAATCTTGAGAGGTGGGTTATGCAAAACTTTTTAGATCTTTACAACAGTTACATAAATTATACAGAAATAAACATAAATAGTAATCATACCACAACATAGTGATTTACATGGGGGAAAACCCTTTTGGGAGAAAAACTCCACACTCCAAAAGCCGCCCAATATATTATTTAGAAATCAACAAGATTACAGTATACTTGCAGAGCAAGCTTTCACAGGAGGTTCAACCCTAGTGCATGGGGCGGATCAATCTATATTTCCATAGTGGAAAAGTGTAGTTAGTTTGAGGCGACTCACTCAACCATGCTTGTGTGTAGAAACATGTGCAAGAATTCGAATATTGTTCAGTCCATCTATCATGAGGAGTTGTCTAGTTGATCGGGTTCATGCACCAAATGGTCTTTATTAAATATTTTTCTATGCCCTAGGAAAGAAGAATCCCTATTGGTAACTTGTATTATATAAAAAATAGTGAGGGGAAATATCTATATTTATTAATTTTTTTAGTTGGAGGATACCTGGGTTTTTAGCTTGGTCTAGGCCCAGAGAGACCCTTACAGGGGATCTCTTGCCATCGGCTTTATCGCCTAAGACCACAACTAGGGGGTCTCCGTCCCCAATGGGCATTATCACCCTTTGGTCAAACCTGCGAGCTCGTTGGCCCAACGAAGGTCCACAGCCTGCGAGCACACCAGCCCAATGGAGGCACACTTAGCTTGCGAGCACGACAGCCCAACAAAGGCACGCATGACCTACAAGCTCATTGGCCTTGTGGGGGTTTGAACCTTGGTGGCCGCCACAACAACCGTGTGACTTGACCACCGAACCACGCCCTTATTGGCATCTATATTTATTATTTATATAAAATATGTTAATATAAAGATAAATATATATTTACTAATGTATTCATATTAATATATTTTCTATTTACATTTATAGATATTAGATATATATTTTATTTTATTAATGTGTAAATAAATAAATATATACAAATATTATATTTTTAAATATATAATATTTATTTATTTAAGGAAAAGCCTTATATATTATTGATTTATAAATGAAGGAAATCAGTAATACATTCTATAAGTTTAGAAATATGTGTTTTTGAAGAATATTTTATATATTTTTAAATGTTTGATAAATTTGCTGAGTTTTCCCCCGAGTTTTTACCGAGTCTCGAGTTTCTAAAATTTTTGTGTCTACTAAGTAATTGCCAAGTCCGAGTTTTTCAACTATTGTATTAGATTAAGATGTGAAGTTTATTTGTCATTTTGGTAGACATTGTAGAAAAAGATGAATACAAAGTTGAAATTTAGTTTAGCGTATTATTCACAAACTGATGGATAGACAAGTTGTGAATAAGAGTTTGGGAAAATTGTTGAGATGTCTATCAAGTGAAAAGACAAGTAATTGGGACTTAGCATTACCACAAGCCAAATTTTCTTATAATAGTTTAGTAAATAGAAGTATAGGTAAAACACCATTTGAGATTGTGTATGGACTGAATTATAGAAATATTTAAGAGTTGAGAGACCTTATGTCAAACCACAAGAAGAGTGCTATAGCTGAAGATTATGCAAAATACATGAAGAAATTACATCAAGAAGTGAATACACAGTTGGAGAAGATGAACAATAAATACAAGGAGCATGCGGATTAGAAAATGAGATATAAGGAATACGAAGTTGGAGATTTAGTCATGGTATTTGAGAAAAGAGAGATTTCTTGTTGGAACATATAACACGTTGAAGAAAAAGAAGATTGGACCATATAGAATAATCAATATTTTTTCCAGTAATGCATATGAGATTGAGTTTCCTGAGGAGTATGGAATTTCAACTATATTCAATGTTTTAGACTTGTATGATTATCATGGAGAGAATGTTGAAGAGATTGCAAGTAGAAATTGGATGTCAGGCATGAAAGAATAAATTGATGAGATAAAAGATATTTTGAGAATAGCGCAAAGAACAAGAAACATAAGTCATGTAGAATACTTGAAGTGGCAAGATAAACCAGTTGACTCTACATGGATGTCCACAGTTGAGGGTAACTATTATGTTTTTTGTCATGTCCCAACATTAAGACATTATTTGTCATTATCAAATTAGACGATAATTATGTATATAATAATATTTAATAAACATATATAATATTATTAAATAATATTATATATGATATATATATGTATATTATATAAATATAAATATGTATATTAATATTAATATAAATATAAATACATGTTATTATAATATAATTATCATATAATATATATAAGACAAATGTCTTATAATATATAAATATAAATAAGCAATATTATTATAATAATTTATTATTAAAATAATAAATATAAATATAATTATTATTATTATTATTATTATTATATAATAAAGATAATTATCAATGTAAATATTAAATCAAATATTAGTATAAAGTATGATCATTATAAATATATATAAATTAATATTAACTAATATCCTTGGAAGATATCAATAAAGGGCTATGATTTGTATACAGCAGCGAATAAAGATAGACCAAATTTATTAAAAGACAAAGTTTATTAAAACAAAGATAAATGCACGATTATGTTAGAGGAAGTGAGTTAGATTATTAGTAAATAAAAGAGGTAAATATTAATTAAAGGTTATTTTCAATAAGACACATCCCTTCATTAAAGGAGGCTATAAAGATGGGAAGAAGATAACATAAAGGGCAGAAAATAAAGGAATAAGAAAAATATATATCTAGAGAGGAGTAGCAAAGGAGAAAAAAAAAGGGAGTCTAAGAAAAAGAAAAAAATAGCAGATCAATAAACAATAAAGAATAACAGCATTGAGAGTTATCAATATCAAAGACACAACAAAAAGAAATTACAAGGAAGATACGGGACAGACAAGGTAAGTCTGCAATTATATCAGGTATGTTTTTCATTAAGTATTTAAATATAGAATATAATATATATTAGTAATATTCTAGTATAGACTGTGTAAAGTGGATTCATAAATGAATAAAGTAAAATAAATAAAGATATATCAATAGAATGAACTAATTTCATAAGAAATGTAATGATGTAATAATATAATTATGACAAAAGTAAATGAATTATGATTAGAAGTAAAATTAACTGTTAGTTAATTGTTTCATGCGTGAAAGTAAATAGGAATGATATAAACTATAAGATAATGATGTGAATCTAAGATATGGGAAATAAATAAATAAAAAGAATATCCCATAAATAAATATAATTAGATCTACATGATATTTATATATATATATTTCTGGGTCATAAGTAGGAAAGATATCATAAATATATATAGGGAAGAATTATTCAAGTAAATATATATATATATAGAGAGAGAAAGATTATTAATATTATAACAAATACTATAATATATAAATATTAAAGAATAGGTGAAAGAGAATAGAATCCAATGAACAGATTCAACAAGACAAGCAGCATAAAGAGGTATGTGCACTTTCCTTATTAATAGCTTAGGCGATATAAATGTTGTAGAAGAATAATATGAATATAAATAAATGAATATTGCTCAGCATAATAATAATTGAAATATATTACCATCAATGATGTATATACATTCATTCTTTATAAGTATGCATATAGAATAGGTATAATAATATGAGAATAAATAAGAGTGTAGAAATGCGGTAAATCTACATACATATATGAATGGAATATGGATATAGATGTGAACATTGTTAAATTGAATACAATGAAATGAATGTTGTAATTCAATGAATGTGATAGCTAAAATCCTTAAACAATTAAGTGTATGAACAAATGATAAGTTGGAAACATTATATATGGACATGAATATACAACTTAAATATGGATGAATAATGATTATATTGTTAATATGATGAAATGAAAATAAAATGGAACTCTAATGTTCTCTTTTGTGAGTTGAATTGTGCAAGGTCAAAGGAAAAATTTGGACTCACTAGAAGGGGACATTACAAGTGGTATCAGAGCTATCGTCCTGCCATCCTGTGAAAGAACTTGATGCAACCAAAAATGTAAGCCGGGGCATAAATGTGGAAAAATAACTCAAGCACAGATTATAAAAGTCATATCCAACAAAGACATACAAGAGGAAAATGAAATAAGTGCAAGTAAAAGAAGGAAAGAAAATTGATTCAAGGACCAAGCACCCAAAAGAAATATCGAGGGAAGCATAATAGCAAATAAGAGAGAGGATACTCATATGGGAGTATAATATGTTACCTATATTTGTAAATAAATAATGATGTGATTTTTGATTACACTATTCTACATATACCTTCGCTATGATGGAGAAGAAGAAACGAAGGAAACAGTGCGAGGGCCCTCTTCTAGGTACGCCACCCGGGGGGGGACGTAATGAGCCCACATGGGCCAGAGGGGTTCTGCCTTTAGTATGAAGGGTACTGCCTCTGGGCTTAGGGAGTGGCTACTAGGACACCTTAGTAATCTCACTCTCCTAGCATGGCATATGTAGAGAGGGCAATCATGAGAACAACGGACTTCATATGAATGGCATGTGCCACATGAGTCCGAGGCGATCTATCATGAATGGCATGAGCCACGTTAGATCGAAGGTACCTTATATGAATGGCATGCGCCACATAAGGTAAGAACAAATGGTAGACTTCATATGAATGGCATGTGCCACATGAGTCTGAGGTGATCTATCATGAATGGCATGCGCCACGTTAGATCGAAGGTACCTTATATGAATGGCATGCACCACATAAGGTAAGAACAAATGGCAGACTTCATATGAATGGCATGTGCCACATGAGTTTGAGGTGATCTATCATGAATGGCATGCGCCACGTTAGATCGAAGGTACCTTATATGAATGGCATGTGCCACGTAAGGTAAGAACAAATGGTAGACTTCATATGAATGGCATGTGCCACATGAGTCTGAGGTGATCTATCATGAATGGCATGCGCCACGTTAGATCGAAGGTGCCTTATATGAATGGCATGCGCCACATAAGGTAAGAACAAATGGCGAACTTCATATGAATGGCATGCGCCACATGAGTTCGAGGCGATCTATTATGAATGGCATGCGCCACGTTAGATCGAAGGTACCTTATATGAATGGCATGCGCCACATAAGGTAAGAACAAATGGCAGACTTCATATGAATGGCATGTGCCACATGAGTCTGAGGTGATCTATCATGAATGGCATGCGCCACGTTAGATCGAAGGTACCTTATATGAATGGCATGTGCCACATAAGGTAAGAACAAATGGTAGACTTCATATGAATGGCATGGGCCACATTAGATCGAAAGGACCTTATATGAATGGCATGCGCCACATAAGGACTATGACACTCCATATGAATGGCATGTGCCACATGGAGACTAGGGAGGGATAGTTTATTTACCCTGAGACCTAGGAAAAATCAGTATATCCTTCAAAGAGACATTAGGGAAGTATAGAAAATAAAAAGTAATTTCACTAATCACAAGACCCATGAACTAAATTCATTTCTTCGAAGAATCTTCTTTGAATTCTTCTCTTGATTTATGTAACATAATACCGATACTAAGTCAAATTATGGGCCCATAACCCACAAACTCCAAGGATCATTCTTCATCTATAACACTTATATTTCATCAAGCACATCAATATTCAAATAAAATCTTACCAAATTTTTTATCATAAAATTTCTCCCCATGACATCATATAATCAATTACTCCTCAAGAATATGACTCTTCTCAATTTTGAGGTCAATAACATATGACAAGTATAAGACTAAATCTTGTAATCAAAGATCAAGATATCTTCATCATTCATTGGAATCTTGGAATCTCAATGCTCCTATAATCTTCTTTTGCATTACAAATATTTTTATTGCCTAAAACCACGTCTTCATCTATGATACTTGCATCACATTATTATTCAAAACATCAAACAAATGCTTACTTGAATATTTGTCTTCATTAAACATTTCAAGTTATCTTTGGTCGCAAATTCTTTTTCATAAATCACAATCATTTTCTCTTCACTAAAGCATGTTCATTCTAAATTAAAACTATGACTTTGTCTCAACACATCAGAAGGTAGCACAAAGTAATGAAAGAACTCAATGTGATTGCTTGAGGACAAGCAATTTCAAGTGGGGAGGGCTGTCATGTCCCAACATTAAGACATTATTTGTCATTATCAAATTAGACGATAATTATGTATATAATAATATTTAATAAACATATATAATATTATTAAATAATATTATATATGATATATATATGTATATTATATAAATATAAATATGTATATTAATATTAATATAAATATAAATACATGTTATTATAATATAATTATCATATAATATATATAAGACAAATGTCTTATAATATATAAATATAAATAAGCAATATTATTATAATAATTTATTATTAAAATAATAAATATAAATATAATTATTATTATTATTATTATTATTATATAATAAAGATAATTATCAATGTAAATATTAAATCAAATATTAGTATAAAGTATGATCATTATAAATATATATAAATTAATATTAACTAATATCCTTGGAAGATATCAATAAAGGGCTATGATTTGTATACAGCAGCGAATAAAGATAGACCAAATTTATTAAAAGACAAAGTTTATTAAAACAAAGATAAATGCACGATTATGTTAGAGGAAGTGAGTTAGATTATTAGTAAATAAAAGAGGTAAATATTAATTAAAGGTTATTTTCAATAAGACACATCCCTTCATTAAAGGAGGCTATAAAGATGGGAAGAAGATAACATAAAGGGCAGAAAATAAAGGAATAAGAAAATATATATCTAGAGAGGAGTAGCAAAGGAGAAAAAAAAAGGGAGTCTAAGAAAAAGAAAAAAATAGCAGATCAATAAACAATAAAGAATAACAGCATTGAGAGTTATCAATATCAAAGACACAACAAAAAGAAATTACAAGGAAGATACGGGACAGACAAGGTAAGTCTGCAATTATATCAGGTATGTTTTTCATTAAGTATTTAAATATAGAATATAATATATATTAGTAATATTCTAGTATAGACTGTGTAAAGTGGATTCATAAATGAATAAAGTAAAATAAATAAAGATATATCAATAGAATGAACTAATTTCATAAGAAATGTAATGATGTAATAATATAATTATGACAAAAGTAAATGAATTATGATTAGAAGTAAAATTAACTGTTAGTTAATTGTTTCATGCGTGAAAGTAAATAGGAATGATATAAACTATAAGATAATGATGTGAATCTAAGATATGGGAAATAAATAAATAAAAAGAATATCCCATAAATAAATATAATTAGATCTACATGATATTTATATATATATATTTCTGGGTCATAAGTAGGAAAGATATCATAAATATATATAGGGAAGAATTATTCAAGTAAATATATATATATATAGAGAGAGAAAGATTATTAATATTATAACAAATACTATAATATATAAATATTAAAGAATAGGTGAAAGAGAATAGAATCCAATGAACAGATTCAACAAGACAAGCAGCATAAAGAGGTATGTGCACTTTCCTTATTAATAGCTTAGGCGATATAAATGTTGTAGAAGAATAATATGAATATAAATAAATGAATATTGCTCAGCATAATAATAATTGAAATATATTACCATCAATGATGTATATACATTCATTCTTTATAAGTATGCATATAGAATAGGTATAATAATATGAGAATAAATAAGAGTGTAGAAATGCGGTAAATCTACATACATATATGAATGGAATATGGATATAGATGTGAACATTGTTAAATTGAATACAATGAAATGAATGTTGTAATTCAATGAATGTGATAGCTAAAATCCTTAAACAATTAAGTGTATGAACAAATGATAAGTTGGAAACATTATATATGGACATGAATATACAACTTAAATATGGATGAATAATGATTATATTGTTAATATGATGAAATGAAAATAAAATGGAACTCTAATGTTCTCTTTTGTGAGTTGAATTGTGCAAGGTCAAAGGAAAAATTTGGACTCACTAGAAGGGGACATTACATTTTTTCCCTTCGCTGAAAGCCTTGAACAAAAGTGAGAGGCTCACTTTTCAATTACCTAGAGTGTCTAACGTAGGAGCATCTAGGGTGTAGGAGCAATCTTGCATCAACCAAAAAATATTTTCTTTTAACATTTGTTTATGTTGTAGGTATTTTCCAAGTTCATAATTGTTTTCCAGCTAAGTGTGACAAGTTTGCAACACCGCATCTCACCCACATTTGCATTTTGTTTGTTCAAGCTTCATATCAATCAGTGTTACGAGACTCGCCTAAACTCGGCGAGTCCGAGGCGAGGTAGCCTAGCCGAGTCTGGGGGACTTGGACTCGGACTTGGCCGAGTTTTTCCCAGAATCGCCGATTTCCCCAGATTCGCCGGACTCGCCTGGAACCGCGAGTCATGTCAAGGAAGCTTGGGAAAAAGTGAAAAAATCAGGAACACAATGACAGTATATATTGAATTTCTTATACTTTAAATATTTTGAAATATACTGTCAGGATGTTTGAGATAGGTTCCGGATCCATGGGATTTAACATGCAGATTCTAGATTTTGGAGGATCCGTCAGATTTCAGACTTAACCAATTTTTCAGGGTTTTAGGGTTTCAGACTTAGTCAAATTCAGGGTTTCGATTTTGCACAGAAGGAGTAGAGGACAAATCATTGGATCCTATTGATTTGGATGAGATAGATCCTATTGATTTGTCGAGTTTTTGCCTAGTTTTCTCCAAGTTTTTGTTGACTCGTCAATTTTGGCATCATTTAAGACCTACCATTTATGCCTTCGTAGGAAGGCGAAGGATGCAGGCTCCTCTGAGCCATAGACTTCTAGACTCTAGTTATTGTTTTGATATTTCATATTTGTTTGGAACATTTGATGTCATGGATTTCATATTCCATGAGTTTTGTATATATTTGACTATATTTATAATTTTATATATCTAAGTGTGCTATTTCCTTCAGCAGCTCAGCTACAATTTGCATTTATACTTATGTGATCAATGTATACTTGTGTATGTGATCAAATTAGCTTCTATTTGATGATGTTATTGTGTCTTTAAGGTTTATTTATTAAAGGGTGCATGAAACAAGTTTTAAATCCTTAAAAATCTTTGAATTTCTTGGGTTTTTCAATTTGCCGAGTCTTTGCCAAGTCCGAGTCCGAATCCAAAATCAGCGAGCCGAGTCCGAGTCTCGTAACTATGATATCAATCACTATAGGCATATTCACCGTGTTTTCTGTTGCATTTCTTCATCAGTTGCTTATTTTGAGTTGCAGTTTGGAAAATATATCTTATAGAACACTCTTGTGTTCCATTCAAATTTCATGTGTTTCTGTTCACTGCATCTATGTTTCTTAATTGAGGACCATAACTGCACAATACATTGTATACTGGAACCTTGAATCAGACTTGTGCCAATAGTTGAATCCCACACCAATCCGCTCCAATTGAAGACCAAATCATTTAATTTTGGGACAATTGATCCTTATCACACTCTCCTATGACGGTGTAATATGTTTTCATGCAGCACATATCATTCTACATCCATCTATATAAAGGGAAGCCCGATATCAGTTGAAGGTAGTTAGTTAATAGTTGGTTCACTAGCAATGATCATAATAGCATAAGGCCAGAAGAAAGAATAGAAGATTAGGCTTTGATTTGAGTATCTAAATCATATAAGATCTCTTTTTGTGATCAAACAGTTGGGACTAGCATGTATCAAGCTCATGAAGCTATTGTTATTTGTGTTCAATCAATAAGTCAGTCTTATGTGAGAATTTTGTTGTTTTTATTGTGTATTTTGTGTGAGTGTTTACTTTAGTTGCATGGTTAGATAGTCCTTAATTGGACCCTCCAACCACAACTATGTCATTTTACCATAATGCATCTCATTATTTTCAACACATATGACTGGAAAGTCTTGATTTAGTTGATAATGGGTAAATATTACATCAGTGTGTAAATTTTCTATTGCACTTGAGATGGCAGCTGCAGTTTCTCTTACAATGGTTGAACTTTGGATGCATATAAACTTCTACCTTTTTCCCAATGATCATGCTATTTTAAATCATTTACCATAATGTATCTCATTATTTTCATCACATATGACTGAAATGTTTTGATTTAATTGATATCTCATAAATACTAATTAATGTGCCTTTCTACTGTACTTAGAGATGGCAGTTACTCTTTTAAAAGAGAAAGCAATCCTTCCAGATCAAGGCTATTTTGAGACTGTCCAAGCTAGAAAAAGATTACCAACTTCCTTGCAAGAAACATTAAATAATGCATTTGCAAAGATACCAGTGTCTTTCTTTCCTGAAGTTCCAGGAGGTAAAGGTAAGAGATTTCTAGACATTGATATTTTTTGTCTGAAGCAAAAGGTTTATATTGCAATAAGTATGTTGCCTCATGTTTCTCTTTAAGCTTTACTCTTGCTTGAGTATATGAAATTTAAGATTTTTGTTAAAAATAGAGTAGTTCAAATTAATTTTTGAGGAAAGGAAGTTGTTTTGTCACGTTTTTCAATGTTTCCATCATGATTTTTTTCTTAAATCATACAACTTATAAATGGTTTCTGATAGAGACCAATGTTGGGGAAGGGCAATCTAGTAACTATTGATCTCATGTTCCACCACTTTCTTAGGAGGTATGCCCTTGGAATCTTGGAAAAGTTCCTTGAAATTTTGCAACAATTCTTCATCTTGCTTTTGTTCTTTATTATTACAAATGCTAGAAGAATCCTTGTATTCAACTACCTCATTATCTTGCTTGTCTTTCAAAAGAAGCAAAGTGAACTTCCAACAAGCATTAATCAAATTTTTTGGATTGATTTGCACTTACCAAGCATATTTTGATTTACCTTCATATGTGTTAATGATGTATCTTTCCCTGACTTTGACCAAATTGTACTTGTTAGCTCTTCTCATGAAGATGACATGTATCAAATGAATGCATGGGCTGTCAAAGACTACTCCATGAATATCAAGAGGAACATCTACCACAACCTCATCAATGTAACGCTTGTTTATACTAGATAACTTTGCATTGTTTGGTAGCCTCTAACTCTCTTCCTTGCTTCACCCAACCCAATGAATTATGATGATCATATGTAACCAGCCCAAGATTGTCAATCAACTCTTTGGAAATAAATTTTCCTCTTGAACAAGAATGAAGAACATCAAATTTTGTTTACTTAATTTCAATCTTGATTTAAAAGAATTTGATAAGTTCTGGTTTACCATGAGCTTCATTCTTACTCAAGCATCTCTCTCTTTGGATGTGATGTAGCCAAGGATAGGGAGCCAAATGAATGGTGACCTTGTGCTTGCAGCAACACCAATATGAATCCCACACACACAGGGATTACAACAACTTAACATAGACTCATAGAACTCAGATCTGCAAGACAACACAAAACAAAATGGTGTGTGAGGTTAAAGCTCTCTTAAATTCAGAGGGGAAGCTCCTTGAGATCTAAACTGACCTAAATCTAAACTAAACTAACCCTAGACTAAAAAACAATAGACAGGATATACAAATATGCACACTTTAGAAGATTCACTAAGGGGGGTTTGCTTAAAGGAAATAACTATTTGCCTATGTTTTTTCCTCGGATACATATACCAGACTGTTAAGAATCATATCTTGTGAATGAGAATTTCAAATATTAAATGAAAGAAACTATCTATGCATGAACAAACATAACAACTTCTTATTAGCTAAAACAAAGACTAGTCTCTTGTAAACAAGATTTGAAGGAATAACAATTTGAACAAAGAACAAACAAATGATTCTAGGAACTAAATTGCTAAGTTGCATACAAAGCTACCACTTAGATGAACAATGACATCAATACAAAGCTTGATAGAGTTACTTAAATCCAATTTGATCCTAAGTCACAAGGTTCGAGTTCGTGTTCGTGTTCGGCAACTATAAAATTCGGATGAAGTTCGGCAAGGGGAAAAAAATTCGGCATTAAATTCGCCTATATAAATTTTTTTTTTTTTTTAATATAAGTAATATATATTCAAAATTATAAAAATACATATTATAAGTAATTAAAAAAAAATTATAAGTAATTACAAAATAGTTATAAGTTTATTAGTCTTTAAAAAAATCTAAAATTTAAAAAATAATAAATAAAAACAAAACAAAAAACCTAAAATTATGCTATTTATTAGTTTATTAGTCTTTAAATAAAGTTAATAAGTAATAAATTTTGAAGTAAATAAAAACAAGTAAATAAATCATAAGTAAATAAAGTTTATTAGTCTTTATTACATGTAAATAAAAACAAAATAAAACCTAAAATTCGTGTTTTCCGCCGCCACTCAAATTCGCATCTCCTTCAACACTCACGAGTCTTGTGCAATGTTGTTCAATCGCCGCCCCCTCCAGTCGCGGCTCGCTTCTACAAGTAGTGTTTTCAAAGATGATAAACCTTGTTGCCATTCGTCATCTGAAACAAGAGTACCAGGCTCCAGCTAGAAGACATGTCGCCGCTTAGAAAATCGCCGCTCAGAAGACACGTCGTCGCTTAGAAAATTGTGGGCACGGGAAACGACTCAGAAACTTATAGAGCGTCGCGGGCAGAGGGAAACGTGCTCGTCGGGGAGTCTTATATCCGGAAATTAACCCGTTGACAATCTTATATTTTATTTAAAAAAAAAACGCTTTATACAGTGACGAATTTATAGCGAATTTCAGGGGTTGTTCATAGGTTCGACGAATTTCGAACTCCAAACCAAAAATTCGCCGAACCTTGTGACATAGATTTGATCAATGGAATTACAAACACCGTTGAACCACCTTGAACAATAGTTTCTGTAGCATAAGCATAATATCTACTATCCTCTCTTTAGAGTTTATGTGCTCAAAACACTTATTTATAGGTTAGCCCAATCTTTGGGACCTTAATATAATCATTATTTAATCCCCAAAAAAAAGAGCTTTAAAGAAAAATGCTTAAAGGTTGCTGAAAAGATGAAAAGAATGAAATTTAAAGCAAATCTAATCTAAACAACTAATAAAATAAAAACTAACTGAAGGGAGCTTTAAAGCAAAATGCTTAAAGGTTGCTGAAAAGATGAAAAGAATGAAATTTAAAGCAAATCTAATCGAAACAACTAATAAAATAAAAACTAATTGAAGGGATTTAAAAATAGGTCGTCATCTTTGTTCAAAAATAGAACACCCGAAATAACAATTGATGAAATTAGTCGTTGCTAAAAATAGCAAATTGATGCGTGAGCACCCTTTGTGATTTTGTAGCAGCTTTTTGCTTTGAAACTTATCGGACCCTCTATGTCATGTCCCCTTTTCTAAATAATTGAGTTAAGGAAATAATTAATAATAACTTAATTTGTCTTAATAACTTTATGTTATAACATTGCAAAAATGGCAACTTATGTTTTATTATTAAAAAAGGGCCTAATGAAATATTAAAAAAGTGTTTCTAAAAAAGAGGGCTAATGTAATGTTATATTAAAAAGGTGTTTCTAGACACTTCTAGAAGGAGGCGGGAAAATGAATTTAAAATTAAAAAGGTGATTATAAAAGGAGAGGTTGGTCATAGAAGAAGATCATCCATTGTCTTTGTTATCAAAACCCTTTTTTTGAAGATCGAGCACTTGTGTTCATCTTTCTTCTTGAGGACAAAAACCCTCTTGTCTTAGGGATTTGGAGGATGAAAACCCTTTAGATTTCTAGTCTTGGGTTGGAGGAAGAAAACCCTCTGATAGACAACTTAGAATTTTGCTTGGAAAAGATAGTGAATAGTTCCACCATGGTTAAGTCATTTGAATATCTTTGCCTAGGCACACTTTTTGGGTGGCAAAGCCACATAAAAGTTCTTCCCAACATTACAAAAGGTAGAGAAGCCGCAATAAATTTTTGCTCAAGTCTTAAAAAGTTGCAATAGCTCTTATGATGCATGCTTGGGATAGCAAAGCCAGCATAAAGTTCCGCTTGGCTAAGTTGTCACAAAGTTCCTCCTCAAGTCAAAAAAGTGGTAGTAAGTGATGAAAGTTTCTCAAGTTAAATTGTGGTAGTAAATGAAGAAAGTTCCTCCTCAAGTCAAAAAGATGGCAAGAACTTTTATGGTGCATGCCAACCTCATATTCGCTATGGCAATCACCTCAATGGTGGGAACTAGGCCTAGCTTTGCTAGTTCTAGTATAAAATTCCTCATTCACTAAATCATGGCTAAGTCATTGGAATTATGTGCCTTACATCCATTAACCGGACTAAGTGGTGAAAAGTCACCTAGAGCATGCTCGAGGAGTTTTGACAATGTTTGACTAGCAGAAGCAGGTGGAAAGGATGCCATCAAGATCTAAAGTTGCTTTTTTCCCATTTCTTATGGATCTTATGTAAAAACCCACCCAATTTTTTGATTTTTCTGCAATAAAGTAATGCAAATGCAATGTCCGAACACGTTCTGATCACCAAGATCCTAGTGTGGGCAAGGTGAGAGCATACAGTGCTTTGGACCACACGACTATCTACGATGTATGCAAATATAGAATATAGGCGGCAAGCCGACCAGAGCATGCAGGTGGCAGAGTCGACCCAAATCAACATTTCGTTAGCAGACAAGCATCCGTAAATGCAATTACATAAAATAAGCACACAGACGGCAGAGCCGACCCAATTCTACACCTCTTTGGCAGACAAGCGTGCATCAATGCAAAGCCACTAGCAGAATGTTTAAGCTTGATTAGATCAAAATGGTCGATAACAAGCAAGCTTGTTCGATGCCAAACGGGCTAGAATGAAAAGCTATACTAACTGGCGGTAAACCATCCAGTTTTACAATATGAAATGCATGATTAAACAAGCCTCCGACGGTACTACCATCCGGGGTTACAAACAAGCATGTAATGCAATACAATTCTTTTCAAGAAATAAGACAATTGCTCAACCCTAATATATTAATTTCTGATCAGACCGATTACACTGTTGCAACAACATTAGTCCATATAATCTCAAGAAATCATACTTATAAGGCTAAGAGGGCAAGCTCACTAAAGTATACCATTGAAAAAATGATGCAAGAGAATGCTACATGTCTGAAATCACACATAGGGTGCTGCTCACTCATATTGAACTGATCTTAATAGAAATAGACTTGATTCAGCCCCACCAACACTATAAAATTTGGACTATTAAAGTCCTTTAATTGCTGCAGACCAAAACTGAGGTGTACGACCTCCTAAAGTAGTTGTACGATCACCACAAAGATATCAAAAAACCAAAGTAAACACTAAGAAATGAATTGCCTTAGTGCTAGAGTGTGGCGGCTACCACGAAGCACTCACAAGAAGACCAAAAGAGGTACCGAATCCTCTTTTTCATTCCCACGTCTTAGCTAAAACATGCATGGCAGCTAGAAAGTATGGCTCCAAAGGAAGGAGCATGCTATGAAATAAAATCCATGATTTCCTTGTTTCTTTTACGCCTCCACTAGGATGTTCGACCAACATAAAATTGCTATTAGCTTGTAAATATTGAATGCCCACACTTGCAAATGATGGAATATGATCTCCCACAAGGAAAGGTATGGCCCCTCTACAAAAGCTTCATGAGCAAACAAAAAATTAGACTCTCAACAGAGTACAAACCACCCCAGTACCTAATACTCAGACCATAAAACTTCAAAAACCTGCTCTAAAATCTCATCAGAACACATCAAAAGTATCCATTATCAACAACAAATTGTAAAAAAAACTCCACTTGCAGCACAATGGTGATTTTAGGGTGAAATCACTCTATCCAACTAGGAGGGTTTTCATTCCCGAAACTGGTATTCCAAGAGGGTTTTCGTCCTAAAAAAAATATGGAGAAACTCAGGTTCTCACTCAGAGCAAATAGCAAAATGCAATATCCAGTCTAACCCTCTCTTTGAGCACAACTCTTATAACTTTTTGGAGAGAATAAAATATTAATTTCCATTATTCCTCCGTATTCTCCTCAAAAAGTAAAATAAAACATTTTATGCATGCAGAAGTGCCCCTTTTGTGCCCTTGTGCCTATTGCCACTTATGTAATGTCCCCTTTCTCTATACAAAGTTAGTCTATTGTCGAGTTCCCGTAGACCAACTAGCCTGGTTAGGGAACCATGGTTGGCAATATCTTGGATGGGCTGATCAGTTTGAGTGGATGTTGGCTTGGGTTCAGTTTGGTCTTTAGTTGGCATTTTTAGAGGTGGTTTGTTTGCTTTGGGCCCAGACTTGCTATTTTTAGCAAATTAGGGTTTGTACTGTTTCGGAATTTTCAGTGTTGGAGTTGATGCGTCTTGACGAGACCTTTCCAACGGTCTATAGAACACTGGAATTCAAGTACATTTGGGCTTCCGTTTTAAAGTCCGAAGATTAATAACATTATTTAATATGGGACTTTGGAAATTATAAAAGTTAAGTGATAGAAAAGAAATATTATTAAAAGGTCACTTAAGCTTGGTTTGGGCGCCCACCTTGGAGACTCATAAAGTGATTTTAAAATGAAATATTTCCCTCCCAAAAGGCATCGACCCCTCTTGGGGAAATAAAAGATGGAAAAGAACCTCATTTGCTTTATGCGTTGATATTGTGATATTGCTTGTTTTTGCTCTACAAGAGTTTGGAGGGTTTTGAAGAGATTCGAACTCAGGGGGCTATTGGAAATGAAAACTTCCTACAGTGACACTTCCTACAGTGACAGCATGCCGTAGATGTGAAATGCCATCCAAGGGTGCTAGTGAGGCAAATACATCCAGTGTTTGCATTTGAGCTTCAATGGAATACATTTGGGTGAGGGTTTGAGGACATATTGAACACATCATAAGCAGATTCATGGTGGACAGCTGAGAACAATTGTAAAGATGCAGATTTGACTCAGTTTGTAGTTGTTTGTTGGGGATTTAGAATTGTTTCTAGCTGGCCGTACTCTAAAACAGCCATACCATCTTGAGGGACAGATTTTGGTGTTTGAACTCATATTTTTCCATTCATACTTAGGCGTGGTGAAGAGACTATAGTGTTGCAGCAAATATTAGTGACTATGAGAGCATTTTTTATGACAGCTTGTGATTTCTCCTTCAGTTGGGCCGTACAACAGAGGTACCTGGATGTGAGACAACAAGGAGGGTAAAACTTGTTGTTTGGGCCTCATATCACATGAAAAGGAAATGCCTTGGGCTGTAATTTTTGATGTATACTTTCAGTTGCAAAGACTCTCCATATTTGGGCACCTGGGAGTGATTTCCTCTTGCTCTGTATGCGGGTTCATGTACATCAATGGTATAAGTTGAAGATTTTGACATGGGTATGTGATGATAATTCATTTAGCATGATTTAATGAACCGGGTCTCTCATATTTTGTTCATATCTATTGTACTTTTTCTAGGTTTCATTTGCATGCTACATTTTCCTATTGTTTCTGGCAAAAACACACATGCAAACAAAAACCCCTTCTGCAACTTCTATCTAGTTCTGAAAGATCACAAAAGTTAATAAAATAACACTATTAAGATTAAACAAAGAACAAACAGGGGCGGCACATTACAGTGGTATCAAAGCACAACTCTTCCTGCCATCCTGTGAGGTCAGACGTAGCCATGCAGAAGATGAACTGAGTCATGCAGCCTAGTACACATCAGTATTATCTCCGACGAAACAGGCCACAGCCAGATCTTGCCGTGCCACCTCATATTGATCCCTTTGCAGGTCCAGATACAGTTGTGGTTGAGATGGGTGACAGGGACAGAGAGGAGCCTAGCACCAGGGATATCCTTAATGATTTGACTAGGGGACAGCGAGATTTGCAGAATAACTTTAACCGTCTTTGTGATCTTTTAGCACACCAGGTGATTGGCAATGCTAGGATGAACAATAACAATAATAATAATCAAAATGACAGGAACAGAAATAACATTGGTGGCGACAGGAACATTGGAGATAGGCATAGAGACAGGGATAATGAGGGAGAAGCATCAGTTAACAATAGGGGGGCTACATAGTATAAACTGGTGATAGACCTGGTATACCTGCTTTTGCACCTGGGAACAATGTACCCGAACAGGAGCCTACACAGATAGAATTCCAAGATGTGATTTTGAGGGATTGGCGGGCTTCCAGTGAGGAGTTCCGAGCTGAGATGACTTTTAGGGAGTATTCTAATCTAAGGATGAAACACCGACCCAACAAGGGTAATAGGCTGTACAATTAGGAGCTTCAGAAGAAAGTAAGATGACCTTGCGTTACTTTGATGGTTCAGGCAAAACCACTGCTAGAGCGTGGGTTCAGAAATTGGATAGTTACCTTTAGATCAACCCTATGCCCGAAGCTGACACAATCACTTATGCAGCTTTGCACTTAGAGGGTAGTGCTCACAAATGGAGTAATGGTAAAACCACATTGGGCCATGATTAGATCACTTCGTATGTTGAGTTTACTGCCAAATTAATTGACAGATTTGATAAAAAGGATCAAGAGTTGCAGTTCAAGGAGTTAGCTCAACTCAAACAAGTGGGCTCAGTTGATTCTTACATTATGAAGTTTCAAGAGTTATCTGTAATGGTCTCTGATATTTCAGAGCGCAGACTGATGATCCTTTTCATTAATGGGCTATTCGATCCCTTGAGAGGATGGATAAAGGGCCTTGATCCACCATCTCTTCAAGAGGCCATGAAGAAGGCACGTGACATGGAGTTCTCTACATGGAGGAGTAAATTTCATTCTAAACGGTTCATTCATAAGAAAGATAAGGACATAAGACACTTCAAAAGGAACCTGGAAAGCAACACAAACTTCTCCTAGGTTGGATAATGATCAGCTTAATGACCTCAGGAGAAAGAAACTATGTTTTCATTGCCGAGAGCCCGGGGACCCTAAGCACAAGTGTGCTGCCCAAGGGAACGCAAAACAATTGGAGTACTTTTCTGTCGATGAGTTAGTGGAGTCAGGACATCAATCGGATCGGCAATCAGAAGCCAATGATATAGGTTCAGATGGTTCATCTGAGGCATCAGATAAGGAGGAGAAAACTGCTCTACCCACAAGACATCTCTCCAGCATTCAGAGAGAGGGTTCATTCAGGATTAGAGTACTTGGTGGGCAGAGAGTGATCACCCTATTAGACACTAGTGCTACTCACAATTTTATAGACGAAGGCTTGGTTGCAAAGAGAGGACTCAAGATAGAAGAGTTCGAAGGATTTAAGGTGAGTGTGGCAGATGGATTTGTTCTCACCTGTACTAGGAGGATACCCAACCTAACCATTCAGTTGAATGATTACATTTGCCAGACAGATTTTTATGTGGTTAGCATGGGTGAGATGGATGTTGTGTTGGGTTGCTGGGCATGAGATGGTTTCACGACATTGGGGAGTTCACCCTCAACTTGCGAACCATGGAAATGAAGTTTGAGGTGAACAGGAGAAGACATGTGCTTAGAGGGTTGTTAGATGGTGGTTTGAGAGTGGTTTCACTTAAGAGGATGGAGCGAATGATATGTCATGATCAGGTTCAGTGGGCAGTAGAGGTGATGGTGATGCCAACAACTATTGAGCAACAAAAGCATGAGTATCCTCCAGACATTCAGGCTCTATTAACTAAACACACCAAAGTGTTTAGTGATATACCACCAGGTAGACCCCCTGATAGGGGAATCGAGCATGTCATTGAGCTCGAAGAGGGTGCCAAACCTGTTATTACTACACCATACAGGCATCCGAAAAGGTATAAGGACGAGATTGAGAAGGCTATTAAGGAGCTTCTCGAAATGGGGCACATTAGGCCGAGCAAGAGTCCATTCGCTTCTTCTATTGTCCTGGTAAAGAAGGATGGGACACTTCGGATGTGTATAGATTACAGGGAGTTGAACAAAAAGACCATAAAAAATAGGTACCCCATCCCTCGTATTGATGAGCTCATAGATAAATTACACGGAGCATGCTACTTCTCAAAGATTGATCTGAGATCCGGTTATCATCAGATACGGGTCAGGGAGGAGGACGTTGAGAAGAAAACATTCGGATGCCATTATGGGCATTTTGAGTTTCTGGTCATGCCTTTTGGTTTGACCAATGCGCCAGCCACTTTCCAGTCCTGTATGAACAGGGTATTCAGAGAGCAGTTGCGGAGGTTTGTGCTCATATTCTTTGATGACATACTTATATACAACAGGACATGGGAGGAACACCTGAAGCACATAGGCATTGTGTTGAGCATTCTTGAGTGTGTCACTGTACGCCAAGATGACGAAGTGTGAGTTTGGCATGACCGAGTTGTTATACTTAGGTCACATCATCAGTGCTGGTAGTGTTAAAGTAGATTCGAAGAAGATCCCAACAATTATTGACTGGCCACTACCAAAGAATCTCTCTCAGCTTAAGGGATTCCTTGGTTTATGTGGGTACTACCGCCGCTTCGTGAGGGGTTTTCCATAGTCAGTTGCCCCCCTTACAGATTTAACTCAGAAGGATGCATTTGGTTGGTCCAGTAGTGCTCAACAGTGTTTTGACAGATTTAAGGAGTTGATGAGTACCTGTCCAGTGTTGGCCATTCCAGATTTTAGCAGGCCTTTTGAGCTTCAGTGTGATGCCTTAGGAGAAGGCATTAGTGATGCCTTAGGAGAAGGCATTGGTGTGGTTTTGATGCAAGATAAACACCCCATCGCATTCGAGAGTAGAAAGTTGAGTGGTGTAGAAAAGAGCTACAGTATATATGACAAGGAGATGGTAGCCATCATGCATGCTTTGGCTAAGTTCAGGCAGTACTTGGTAGGGAGTAAGTTTGTGGTTAAAATAGATCATAACAGCCTGAAACATTTCCTTGGTCAAAAGGATCTTAATGACAGGCAACAGAAATGGGTCAGTAAACTACAGGCCTATGACTTTGACATAGTCTACATCAAAGGGAAGAAAAATATAGTTGCTAACGCATTGTCCAAGAGACCTCATTTGTGTGCCTTGGGTGAGATTGCAAAGGACTGGAGAGAGTTGATATCTGCAGAGTATGCAAAAGACAAATGGGCTTCTGGGATCATAGATGGCACTATCAGAGATGACAGATATTCAATGGTAAATGACTTGATCATTTACAAGGGCAGGATTCTTCTAGTGCCAGGTTTAGAGATGAAGCAGAGGGTTTTGAGAGCTTTCCACGATTTGCCTATGGCTGGTCATCTTGGTTATTTCAAAACATACAGGCAAGTGAGAGAGCATTTTACTTGGAAGGGCCTCAAAACCAAAGTGTTGAAGTATGTGAGGGAGTGCCTGACATGTCAGCAGAACAAATAGGAGCACTCTTTTCCAGGTGGTTTATTGCAGCCCCTACCCATACCTAAGAGGAAATGGGATAGTATCTCGATGGACTTTATCACGAGCTTGCCAAAAGTGCAAGGCCGGGACTGCATCTTCGTGGTGGTGGATAGGTTGACGAAGTTTGCACACTTCTTTGCTATTTTGACCACCTTCATTGCAGCTCAGGTTGCAGAATTATTTTTTAGAGAGGTATTCCATCTTCATGGGTTGCCGCGGAGCATAGTGAGCAACAGGGACAATAGGTTCCTAAGTAATTTTTGGCAAGAGCTCTTTAGGTTGACTGGGACATAGCTCACCCCCAGCACTAGCTACCACCCACAGATTGATGGACAGACGGAAGTAGTCAATAAATGGGTGAAGGACACCTCCGGAAGTATATAGGAGGGCAACAAAAGGCATGGGTAAAGTGTCTACATCTGGGCGAGTACTGTTATAACACCACTTATCACATGTCCATTCAGATGTCACCATTCATGGCACTATATGGGTACGCGGCACCGAGCTTTGTGGATTTGTTATTTGGTGATAGTAGAGTACCTAAGGCTAGAGACCTTCTACAGGAGAGTCAAGATATTATGAGGTCTTCGGCGCAGAACTAGTAGAAGCAGTATGCAGATCAACACAGATTTGAGCACTCTTTTGAGGTTGGTGACATGGTGTATTTGATGCTGCAACTTTACAGACAATCCACTCTCAAGAAGAGTGGTGCAGAGAAGCTTAAGCCAAGGTACTACATCTCAGCAACTTTTACTTTTATGCCCTCAAATTCCTCTGTCCGAATTCTGCGCCTTTCAACCAACCTAACATCAATGAAGTTATGCGTGGCACCTGTATCAAGCAAGGTAATGATCTTCTATCTGGCTAAAACCCCACGCATCCTGAATGAGCCCTCTTGCTGTATGCTAGTAAGGCGTGCTTCTTGAAAATTCGCTTCCTCAACATTTTTAGCCTCAATTTCATGCTTATCTGTCTCATCGTCAGGTTTTTCCTCATTGGATTCTTCTTGATCAGATTGCTGGTCCGACTCTGAATCCTCATAGAATGCCCACATAATCCTGTTTGCTTTGCCCTTAGGTCTTAAAGGACAATCATGGTTTGCATCATAAGGTCCTTTGCAGTAAAAGCACAACTTTTTCTTTCGTAAATCATTGAATGTCTCACGATTTAAAGGTGCTGTTGACTTTCCCTTTGAGTCTGGAGTTCCTTTTTTCTTGGGAAATGTCTTGTTGTCCTGGTATGAAGAGGATCCCTTAGATGAGTACTTACTTTGAGGGGCTGCAAGTTCCATACTCCTATCTTTTTTCATTGCCTCCTGCAGTGTCGAGGGATCAAAAGCTTTTATCCATCCTCTCAACGATTCTAATAAGCCCTCCATGAATAGCACAACCAATCTCCTTTTAGATATATTGGAGACCATGACTGATAATTTCTAAAATTCACTAATGTAACTCTTCAAACTCCCAGTCTACTTAAGCTGTGCCAAGTCTCTAAAATATGTCTCTGGATCTCTCTTATCAAAGCGTTCCACCAATCTATCAACAAACTCCTGATATGAAGTGATAATATTATGATGCAATGTCTCTAATCCATGATACCACCAATCGTGGGCTGCTCCCTCCAAGTGAAAAGTAGCATATTTTATTGCATCCCTTTCTGTCATGGGTCTAAGAGTCAAGAGGGTGTCTAGCTTATGAATCCAAGCCTGAGCTGTAACCTTCCCACTACCATCAAACATGGGCAATGTAACTCTGCTGGCGGCATACATCAAATCATTATTTTGATTTCTCGGTCTCTTTTCTTGCTTTCCCCTGTAGTGTTCTCTTCTTTGACTTACAAACCTATCAAAGCTCATGCGCTCCCTGACCTGTCGTGTCAACAACTCCCATTCATCACTAGCTGCCATAAGAGTATCCGCGAACATTTCTTCTCCTTCTTCTGCATTTTCCTCTTCTTATTCATTCCTTAAAAAAGCAAGACGTGTAGGCCTATCTGCCATGTGAGAAGATGCTTGTGCCCTAGGTGTCCCAACCACATTCCTATTATCATCCGGTTCATGGTTTCGTCTTCTCTGAGGGTTCATTTCTTGTATCATTGTAGTAAGTGCCCGCACAGCATCTGCCACCTGCTGCTGCCCCATAGCCATTTGTCTAAAGAGCTCACGTGTTTCCTGTTCTTCATCATTTCTTCCTCTGTTTCTGATAGGGCTACCTTCACCTCTTTCACCCATAGTGCTAGATGAACCAACCTCTCGCTGTCTTGCTGCTAAAGCAGCTGATAAAGTGTCTTGTTTAGGTGGTTGTGGCCACTGTTTTTGTTTCCTTTCTTCTCTAGCTGTATACCTCTTAGACCTGTCACTTTGTTGCATTAATGGAGCCGATTTCAAACCCAAAGGATGGCAGGAAACCGCTCTGATACCACTGTAATATCCTTTGCTCAAACTGACTTCTTATAACTAATTTTTGGCTCAAGGAATATCGTCAAACACTTTGCATACACAGTATGTTCTTTCTGTTTTTGTATTTCAGTTTTTTTTGCTTGATGAAATTGGAACATAAGATGATGCAAATGCCTTGAAATAAATGCTAAATGATTAAACTACAAGTATAGCATGAAATGCAAGTGTCTTTGTATTTTCCAAAAGCAATAGATGACTTATGCAAGTATAAATCAACACCTACAGCCAATTGACATTTTGTCAAACAGCTGACATGCATACTATAATGCTATCAGAATGATCATTACATTCAATATATGACTCCCAACTTATTACTCCTTATTAAAATGCAATCCTCAAGTACAATGCTAGCATGAATTTGCCAAGACTCTTGGCTTTGAAACTCCTAAAGTTTGAGTATTATAAATCTGATATAAAATGTGCAGCTACAACTACCTTATGACAACCACCATTACAATGCCAAATGACCAATTTAAATGATGTAAATTTAATGTAGAACTTGATATACAAATTGCCCTTGAGTTGAGAAGTCATGGTAGCCAAAATCCAATGCATATACTCATCAACATGCACTAAGTTACTGTAGCGAATCACTATTCATGGCACTGTTCATGTCACTGTTCACGACACTATTCATGGTACTGTTCACGTCACTATTTATGGCATTGTAGCAGCTAACAAAACTTCTTATCTGCAAATTAATACCTCCAAACCCTTGGTTAATACTTTAGATTTAAGCACAAATGAAATGATTGAAGTATCCCTTCCAATTTGCAACCCTTCGGAGGATATTTCACCACCTCAGTTATGCTAATCTATGGGAGTTTTTGTTTCCAAAGACCAAGTAGACAATATGCAGAAACCCTTGGCTCAACAAAACTCATAAAATGCAAATGACAATAATCAGATCCCTGAAAGCTTGCCTTGCCCCTTCCTTTATACTTTTTTTAATCCCACTTCAAGAGGCTTCTAGAAAAATCTTATTATTTTATTTTAGTGACTTTAATGATATAATGTGTATTTTAAGTCACTATATTAAATTAATTAAATATAAGGTTACCTTTTGATTTAAAATTAAGTAATAACCTTAAAATATCTCCCTTATTTCGTCAATTAGCCTTGGGGACATTACAGCCCTTTCAGGATTAAATATCTCCCTTATTTTGTCAATTAGCCTTATTTCGTCAAGGGAGATATTATTAAATTAATTATTTTATAAGGTTATTACTTAATTTTAAATCAAAAGGTAACCTTATATTTAATTAATTTAATATAGTGACTTAAAATATACATTATATCATTAAAGTCACTAAAATAAAATAATAAGATTTTTCTAGAAGCCTCTTGAAGTGGGATTAAAAAAAGTATAAAGGAAGGGGGCAAGGCAAGCTTTCAGGCATCTGATTATTGTCATTTGCATTTTGTGAGTTTTGTGGAGCCAAGGGTTTTTGCATATTGTCTACTTGGTCTTTGGGAACGAAAACTCCCATAGATTAGCATAACTGAGGTGGTGAAATATCCTCCGAAGGGTTGCAAATTGGAAGGGATACTTTAGACCTTTCATTTGTGCTTAAATCTAAAGTATTAACCAAGGGTTTGGAGGTATTAATTTGTAGATCAGAAGTTTTGTTAGCTGCTACAGTGCCGTGAATAGTGACGTGAACAGTGATTCGCTACAGTACTTGGTGCATGTTGATGAGTATATGCATTGGATTTTGGCTACCACGACTTCTCAACTCAAGGGCGATTTGTATATCAGGTTCTACATTAAATTTACATCATTTAAATTGGTCATTTGGCATTGTAATGGTGGCTGTCATAAGGTAGCTGTAGATGCACATTTTATATCAGATTTATAATACTCAGACTTTAGGAGTTGCAAAGCCAAGAGTTTTGGCAAATTCATGCTAGCATTGTACTTGAGGATTGCATTTTAATAAGGAGTAATAAGTTGGGAGTCATATATTGAATGTAATGATCATTCTGATAGCATTATAATATGCATGTCAGCGGTTTGACAAAATGTCAATTGGCTGTAGGTGTTGATTTATACTTGCATGAGTCATCTATTGCTTTTGGAAAATACAAAGACACTTGCATTTCATGCTATACTTGTAGTTTAATCATTTAGCATTTATTTCAAGGCATTTGCATCATCTTATGTTCCATTTTCATCAAGCAAAGCAAACTGAAATACAAAAACAGAAAGAACATACTGTGTATGCAAAGTGTTTGATGATATTCCTTGAGCCAAAAATCAGTTACAAGAAGTCAGTTTGAGCAAGGGATTCCAGAACACTACCAACAAACCAGACACGAATAATTGTACACAAAGTTACAATTACTCTTCTCATAAGCCTAACAAAGCAAAGTTTAATAAACTCAAAAGAATATCCAACTCGAAAACAAATGATGAAACAATACACAAAGCATTTGAACAACAATTGATTAGCACAAATAAGCTCTATCATTCACCATTAGAAAATTAAGTGCATAGAAGACACTTATTTATACCCTAAACAAAGAATTGCATGAAAGGAAAAATAAGAGTTTAATTGATACTCTTCATCCTAGAACTAGACTTGCATGCATGCAAGTTTTATTTGCAAAATAAAAACAAATACTAAAAAGGAAAGAGTTCATGCAAAATCAGTTAAACTGAAAGTTGCATGTTATTACAAATATAGTTCCAAATATGCATGATCTAAAGGATCTAAAAATGAATTAAATCTTTGAGTGAACTTTAGTTCTCAAAATGGATCATTTGGAAACACCTCTTGCTAAAAGTAGCCCTTTTGAAGCCTACTGAAAATTGGCCAAGTTAAGGAATCCAAACTTTGTTGAAACTCTTCAACTTTTTCTTCTCCTGGTACAATTATGGAGTCCAAGTGTATGGTTTTCTGCTGAAGTACAATATCACCCTCTGCAATCATCTTTCTGATTTCATTATACTCTTTTTCTACCTTGTCAAATTTTACAGTCATCTCCTCCAAAAGATACATCTTAGCAAACTGGGGATCACTACAAAATCTCTCCCTAATCAACTGCTGGAACTCGCCTTGTACCTCGTCCAAGTGACAAACATGGCCATCTTTAGTGAAATATCTACAAGGGATTTGTTGGACAAATTTTGTAGCAAATTTGTCAGCTCCGTGAAGCTTCTCTTTCCACTCAGTGAAAACCGATGCTATGCCATTTGAGGTCTTTATCATGAAAGAGTATTGCTCACTCCATGTGAAAATCTTAAGCTTCTGTTCCTTTGTTAGTGTTCCCATTCCTATTGTCTTCTACCTTGCAGAAATTCTATCATATGTTGGCAACATTTTTATCATGCACTCTACCAAACCGTCGATGCCTTGGATGACCTTCTTGGAATTTGCCACCAACTCAAATAATCTTGCAAGTATGTCGATACCTCTGCCAACGAAGTCTTCAAGCCAATCCCTCATATGCTTACCATAAACAACTAACTGATTTTGTTGTTTCTGATCATCTGGTGAGTCAAGAACTTGAGGTAGAAATAATGCTGGCTGTGATGAAGAATGAAGTAGGTGAGAAATATATTGCCTTAGCTGTTTTACTTCGGCCTTGAGGGCTGCCTTGTCTTCACCATCCTTGATTTCTCGCTCGTTGAGATTTTCTGTCGCAACCTCCAACATATTTACATCGGCATGTCTAGTGCTTCGACCCAAATTTGCTTTGATAATCTGAAAATCATCCGGCTCTATATCAAGCATGGTCTTGTCTTGTGGAGAAATGGCAGTCTCAAGGATCATATTTCCTTCAGGAGTCTTCATAATCCTCATCTATTTCTTTGGTCTTTTGGCTGCAGGTTCCTTGAAAATGCTATCAAACGTGCCAAAATCTAACTGATAGGAAGGCTTCTTCCTCTTCTCTCCTATTACCTTATGCAACCAAGTGGGAGGCTCTTTTTCTGCTTCTATCTCTGCCTCTAACTCAGTCTTCTCAACTCCTGACGAGTCAAATGGTGTAGAAACATTCAACACAGGAGACTCGGGCTCTGATTCCCTAGGAGTTGATGAAGTGATTTTTGGAGAAGGCTCCACTAATAATAAATCAATTGTCGTGGGCTGCTCATGTTGGATTGGTGAGGAAATGCTTGTCCTAGACCTTTGAATTCCCTTTAAGGGCCCCTCATTAGGAACACTATCCTCTTTATTCCCTCCAACCACCACCTTTGACCTCATTCTTGTTACTAATCGAGATGGTGAAGGAAGCAATGTCTGTGACGGTGACTCTGCAATGGGTGTCTTCTCCTTATATGTTTTTACTTTCTTGGCTCTCTTTGAATTTAAGAAAAACATGCTACGCTTTATAACCTCACTTGTTCTTTCCTCAATGGAGATTCCTTCCTTTATTGACCAATCTACCTGTGGCAAGAGTTGTTGATCAATGTTCTCCTTTACAAACTTAGGAGATAAAATATCCCCATCATCATCTGATAAGCCCTTCACATCCTCTGCAAGGAAATCTGCAATTTGGCTCATTGTGAACTAACTCTGATCTCTTCGACGCACCTTGAACTCATCCTCGCAATTCACTCAATAGTCTTCCATTTTGGGTATATGTGCAAACTTGCCACCGACCCTGGACCTCATGACATCCTTCGGATCGTAAGTGCGCCTTTCCTTGAAGGTTTTGAAATTGAACCTTGACATTTCTTCTCCAATGGACTTAGCGTCAACAATGGACTTGCACTTAAAGATGCCTAGTTGAATTGGAAATGCAACTCCATGCTTGTGCCGGTTACGCAACAATGTGTGCACTTCTGAACTCTGGCAAAGATACTCTATGAAAACTACCTCATTCAGAAGGATACTTAGGAAGCATATAGGGGTATGAGGTGAAGCCATACACCCTAATATAGGAAAAGGTAGGAAATTGGATAAACCAATCAGCCCAATCTGCTATGACCGCTCTAGCCTCCTCTGAAATGCACACATGCATCTGATCATCTAAGTCATGCACTGAATGCATAAGGAATGCATCGCTGACCCTCCTGAAGTGCCTTTGTGAGTATTCTAACTATGGGAAGTGCTGTAATGTCCCTTACCTAATTTGCCCTAGAAATTTCAATTGCCACAAGTTAGGTTTAGGGTTTTAGAATTACCATTTAGATTATCTTCAAAACTGCGTAATTTCTTGTACTTGAATTCTTCAATCATAACTTTGGAGAAGCATATACAAAATATAGATATACAAATATACATCTTTAACCATTAAGGTTAAATAAGATTTCTTGCGTTCAAATTTATAAACAATATCAATATAGAGAGTACATATCCATTACTACGCAGCTAACTTAGTTTGTTTACAAAATTCTGTCATAGAAGTGGATGGTGCAGGGAGGCATGGCAGGGGGTTGACAGTCAACAGTTCTCCCTCCAAACAGTCCCTCGGGGAGGCATGATAGGGTCTCAACAGTTCTCCTTCCAAACAGTGCCTCAGGGAGGTATGGCAGTGTGTCAATTGTTCTCCCTCCAAACAGTCCCCTCACCATTCTTCTTTGACTGGGGAACCTTAATTTTTATATATATAATAGTGATATGCAGTAAGTTAGATAATTAACAGTCAATAATGATCTAACCTGCTGTTCCTTATTTTATTTCTGCGTGTATATCCAATAATGATTCTTATTGAACTTCTAATTCAGTTTAGAGTTTGCAATGTGATCCTTGCTGTCTTTATTAGTCTATATGACTAGATAAAATAGATATATTTCTGCAGATTGAATATCTGCTATTATATTCAATGATCCAATGATCCAATGATTGCTTGATTATTGATCTATATGAGACTGCCGTATAAATGTATGTTCTATTTTATATTCTATTGTATATCTTTTCCCTTATTCTCTTCCACACTTTATACTCTTCCAATAGAAGTGTCTTTTACCAAATCACACCTTGATATAAACTACACGCCTTAATAAACATATTGCTGCTTGTTTCACAAAGCGCTACCCCTTTAACTGATCACATCTCTTTACCAAATCATACCACTTCTAAAATGAAACGCTACCCTTGCTTTTCTTAATCGTATCTCTTGTAATTAATATATCATGCTTCTTTAAATAAGACATTGATCTTATTATCTATTGCTGCCCTCTTTTAAATACAAATTGCGTCACTTTCTATTTAAGTCGTATCTCATAATCTCCATTAAATACCATCTCTTTGTCTTATATGAAATTGATGTCTTAATAAAGGTGATCGCATGAATTGTAGTTTATTTCAAATAAGACTTTTGTCTTATTCCAAACAGCCTTTGTCTTATTTTGCTTCTTTTATAAATCTGATCGCTCCTTGTATATATTAATCTCTTCCTTCATAAGGCTCGCTGATTTTGTCTAATACAAATTGCTTTCGTCGTTCCCTTAATTGCTGTTCCTTCATAATGGAATTCACACCATATACACAACTCAATCGCAATTAAATGCTTTATATGATAATCATTGCTTTATATATAATGATGTCTTTCAACCATTTGGTGCTATATACATGTAATATCCCCTAACAAGTACGGGATATTACAAGTGCCTATATAACCTGCTATGTTGAAGAAAACCAACACTGTTCAATCCCTTGAACTTGCTGTGGTGAGCCATCATATAAGTAAGAAATGAGACCATTCTGAATTCCTGAGTTCGAGGAAACTCGGTTATTTGCTTGTGGAGATTGTCACTGATTAGCGCTACCCAATCATAGTGTTCATTGGCATTACTGATATTATTGATGAGGTAAACATCCATGGTTTGAAGCCTCTCGCCTCCGCCTGTCCGTTGATACGGTTGAGCAAAGTGATCATGATGGCGAATTCATCCTTAAACTATCCACGACCCACATTCTTTGGCAGCATAGTTCTCTTTTCTTTCAACCATTTTTTTGCCATTTGCTTTTGACATTTTTCTAGATGATTGTCCCACACTTTTTCATATTCTTCAAGGTCGACCTCGAGGGAGTCCTCAAAAGGCGGAATGGAGAATGTGAACTCTATATCATCGGACTTGAGGCTGCATGAGACACGTCCATCAACTACTCTAATTTCCCTCATCTCAGGATCGTCTTGCTTGATGCAAGCAAGTATGAACTTACGGCTTTGAACCGAGATGGGAAACAAGATGGGAAACGAGCCGGCTCGGATAAGCCCGAAATGAAGTAGATTTTTGGCCATGCTACTTCCACCCTTGATCATAGTCTCCAAATCGAATTCCTCGGGAGCAACTTGACATAAGTCCGTCTCTCTAACCTTGGGAAACTCATGAATCAACATTGTTTGGACCTCCATGTTGATTGCTGAGTATTGCATTTTCAAAAATTTGAAATTTGAAGGGTTTTATTGCTGCTGTTCTGATTCTTATTGCTCACAAATTCTCCTTCTTATTTGCTGTTCACACTCAGAAATTTCAAGAAAATTCAATGTTTTTGCTTGGGAAAAATGAATTTTCTGAGTCAAATTTTCTTTCAATACTATTCTAGACCTGCAATTTGATGAAAAATTAGTTTTTCTGCCCTTGGAGGTCGCTATACCTGCTGCAATTGATGGAATTTCTTCACTTTTCTTCTGTGTCTGCCTTTTATATGCTGCAAAAATCAACTATCTGCTCTAGTATGCTGCTGCTAATCAATATTTTCTGCACTTCTCTTGTGTATCTACCTCCTCTACTGCTGTGGGAAAAAGAACTTCCTTGCTGTTGGAGAATAAATAAGAGCAAAATTTTCTTAAAATGGAGAAAGGAAGCGTTGTTTCCTTCTTCAAATCTGCTTTTTATATTTTGGAATGTGCTTTTTTTTAAATCTGCATATAGAACTGAGGTTGTAATTGATATTTATAGCCTTTGCGAGAGGTGCATCGACTTGCATGGAGAAGTGCGCCTTTGCATGTAAGAAGTTGGCCCTTGCTTGAAGCTTTGAACTAGAGTTAAAAAAAAAAAAAAACATTTCTAAACTTGGCGTGTCTCCTCCTGTCTTGGCGCACCTCTTCCAAATTAGGTGCGCCTATTTGATGTTGGGTGCACCTTAACCAACTTGCATGCATCTTCTCTTGAAATGCACCCGTGAGTTTGCAGTTGAATGTATTTACGTTGGTTTGAATGCGCCTGGATTATATTTAGAGCGTGCTTTTCCTTTTAGACGTGCTTGTAATCAATCAAATGCGCCTCCTTCCTATTGAACGCTTCCTCTTACTTTGATGGTGCATTTTGACAAGTCATGGCGCACTCACTCAACCTTGATGGATGTAATATCCTTTTTTTCTTAGCACTAAATTTGAAGTGGGGTTAGCCTTTTCCCATTTCCCGGAGGCTAACGGGTTATGCAAGGGAAATGTGACTAAGTTTAATAACAGTTTTTTTTATATATATCTTCCCAGCACGCATAATGAAGTTGTTATTACTTTTTATTAGTTGTGTGTTTGCTATTAGTTGGGTTCGCTGGTGGTGGGATCCCCTTTATTCCCTCATTTTCCTATTCCTGGGTTGTACGTGGGGGTGGAGGAGGTGCTCTTCTACAGAGCATGCAAAATTGAATCTTTGCTATTATTAGCTGGGCGAGGGATGAGTGGCTCCAGAGTATGTCAGACCATATTCTTTGACTATTTTGGGGTTGGGCATTGGGGTTATTTGGGAAAGAACTTGCTCATTTTGAAGGAGCTTGCAATGTTAATGTTTATGCTGTGATGTTTTGGAAGCCTTTGCTGTTAGCATAGGAATTGGAGGGACTGTTTAGTCTCAGAATCTCTTAGATTCGGATGTGAGAGACCATCCCTAGCTGAGAATACTTTGGAATCAATAAGAAGATATCCTTATGCACTATGGAGCTTGATGTATATTGATCCGATGGGGTGAATGGAGTTTTGGGTTTGTTGTGTGGTTTATCCAATGGCATGTTGAAGTGATCAAATCTCATTGAACATGGTTGATGCTCAATTCTGAGCAGTTTTGTGAGTAATATCTGTTGTTACAGGTGCTTCCTGATCTGCTGTACCAGATTGCTAACTGTACCAGCCTGTACAAGCGTGTGGATTTGGAGTCTTAATTGTTGTAGCAGAGCCACTGTTTATTTATCATAATATAGTGCCTTGATTGTGCTGTATATGGGAAGTTTTGAGAGGGACCATGCATGAAGAATGACTAAATGAGGTTTGAACATCAGCATATGTCTACAACTACATTCTGGGTATGAATTGAAACTATGGTTCATAATATTTTGTTGTTGAGAAAGTTACAAAGACAATATTGTTTGCATATGTGTTTGTTTGCTTGAATCTGGGTAGATCATTTCAGTGGTATCAGAGCTGGTATCCTACCAGCCTGTGAAGTTCTTTGACTCTGCATGTAGCAATCTAGTGACCAGGAAAGAAGGTACAAGCAAAGAGAGGAAAGAAAGTTGAAAACTACAGTTATCTCGAATACTGTTGCAGAAGAGACAGTCATGGCAGATAGGGACAAAGAGAACTGTCCACCTGAAAGTCCAGGTAAAAAGATGGAGAGGAAGTTTGGCCATATGTATGAGATGATAGCCAGGCTAGTGAGCAAAATGGATCAAAACTTAACTTAGGGCACTAGAAACAACATTGAAGCCAGCAGTTCGCAAAACAATGGAGCACGAAATGATTATGTAAGAACACCTACCAGAACTTCAGTAGGGTCAACTGTGAGACCTCTTCAACCCTTTGCAAATAGAAGGGAAGAAATACCACCTGAGCATGAGGAAAGGACCACTTTCACTGATGATATCATGGTAAATCATGATGAATATATGACACTTCCTGATAATGTCCTTAGAAGTTTAACATTTGATCAATTCCTGAACCAGAAGAAAAGGAATGGCGGAAGACTGGACAACAGGGAGAATAAAGATTATAAGCATGCTCTGAGTAAAGTGTCCATGGACCGATTTGGTGGTAGTGGAAGATGTACTGCAAGAGCTTGGTTTCAAAAGCTCGACACTTACATTACTCTGAAGCCAATGCCAGAAGAGACAGCCTTAAACTTTGCAACCCTACACTTAGATGGGGCTGCCTATGAGTGGTGGTATCATGGCCTTGTGACACAGGGTCACAATCTGATTACTCCCTACGATGAGTTCATGGTTTCACCAATAGACTCATCAAGAGGTTTGACAAATAGGACCCAGAGCAAAGCTTCAAAGCCCTGGCATAGTTGAAGCAAACGGGTAACATTCATTCATATATCACTGAGTTCCAAAGGCTTAGTGTCATGGTTCTTGACATTTCTGAAAGAAGGCTGATTTTTTTGTTTGTTGAAGGTTTGGTTGAGCCAATCAGAGGTTGGGTAAAATCTTTGGATTCTCAGTCTTTACAAGAGGCCATTAAAAAGGCCAGAAGTATGAAGTTTTCAGCTCCAAAACCAAAGTTGATGACAAAACCATTTGCATTCAACAAAGACAAGAAGATCTTCACAAAGTTTCCCAATCAGCAGCAACAGCCCTTGCAAAAACTGAGTGATGAGGCAAAAAATGAACTCAAAAAGAAGAAACTATGCTTTACATGCAAGAAGCCTTGGGCCCCAAGACATAAGTGTTACGAAAAGGGATATGCAAGGCATTTGGAAGTATATGTGGAGGTTGAAACAGGTTCTGAAATATCAGAACAACAAGGGGAATTTGTGGACTATGAGGAGATTGAAGACCTTGAGGAGATTGAAGAAGTAAAGGAAGATAGTGGTAGTTTTGCCCAGCTATCCAGCACACAAAGAAACAATCTATTTCATGTGAGGTTCTAGGAGGGCAGCGAATGGTGGCTCTAATTGACACTAGTGCCACACAGAATTTTATAGATGAAGGCTTGGTAGCCAAACATGGATTGAAGACATAAGAGTTTGATGGCTTCAAAGTCATGGTAGCTGATGGATTTACTCTTACATGCACTAGAAAGATACCCCAACTAAGCATCCAGTTGGGAAACCATGAGGTCAAAGATGAGTTTTATGTGGTTGGAATAGGTGATACAGATGTTGCATTGGGAATACAGTGGCTGAAATCTCTTGGAGAGATTAACTTGAATTTTCAGACCATGGAGCTGAAATTCAAATCAGAAGGCAAGAGAGTTGTGCTTCGTGGAATGTCAAATGGAGGACCTAGAGTGGTTACTGCTAAGAGGATGGAGTGGATTTTGAGGCAAGAACAGGCTGAATGGATTGCTGAATGTGTTGTCCTTCCTGCTCATGATCATGCGAGGAAAAGAGAGCATCACCCCGATGTGCAGAGACTTTTGACCAAGCATTCTAAGGTTTTCAGTGGGTTACCTCCTGGAAGACCACTTGAGAGGGGAATCGAGCATGTGATCGAATTAGAGGATGGAGCCAAACCTGTTATGACCACCCCTTACCGACATCCAAAACGATTCAAAGATGAGATAGAGAAAGCCATCAAGGAGTTACTTGACATGGGTTTCATCCGTCCAAGCAAAAGTCCCTTTGCATCTTCAATGGTTTTAGTTAAGAAGAAGGATGGGACTATGCGGTTGTGCATAGACTACCGCGAGCTCAACAAATGCACCATCAAGAACAGGTATCCAATACCCAGGATTGACGAGCTCATTGATGAATTACATGGAGCAGTCTATTTTTCAAAAATAGACTTTAGATCAGGATATCACCAGATTCGCATGCATGAATCTGATGTGGAGAAGACGGCGTTTAGATGCCACTTTGGGCATTTTGAGTTCCTGGTTATGCCTTTTGGCCTAACCAATGCACCAACAACGTTCCAGTCATTCATGAATTAGATTTTCAGCAAGCAACTCTGTAAGTTTTTATTGGCTTTTTTTATGATGTCCTTATTTATAGTAGAACTTGGGAAGAGCACTTGCACCGTCTTGATGAGGTTCTGGGATTACTTGAAGCTAACTCTTTGTTTGCCAAGGAATCAAAGTGTGAGTTTGGCATGACTGAAATTTTATTTGGGACATGTAATTAGTGCGGATGGTGTCAGAGTGGACCAAGAGAAAATCTGTGCTATCATTGAGTGGCCACCACCCAAAACCCTCACTCATCTTAAGGGTGTTTTTGGTCTATGTTGTTTCTACAGGCGGTTTGTGAAGGGTTTTCCCAAATGGTAGCTCCTCTTACTGATCTAACTAAAAAGGGAGCCTTCTCTTGTCTGAATCAGTGCAGATATCTTTTGAAAAGTTCAAGGAAATCATGAGCAATGTTCGAGTGTTGGCCCTTCCAGACTTTTCCAAGCCCTTTGAACTTGAATGTGATGCTTCAAGGGAGGGAATAAGGGCTGTCCTGATGCAACAAAAGCATCCTATTGCCTATGAAAGAAGGAAGTTGCGAGGTGCAGAAAGGAGTTACTCAATTTATGACAAGGAAATGCTTGCAATCATGCATGCATTAACCAAGTTCAGGAAATACTTGGTGGGAGGTAAGTTCACTATTAAGACTGATCATAATAGTCTTAAATACTTCTTAAATCAAAAGGATTTGAGTGAAAGGCAACAGCGTTGGGTAAGCAAACTTCAGGCTTTTGACTTTGACATAGTCTACGTGAAGGGTAAGAAAAATGTTGTGGTTGATGCACTTTCAAGGAGGCCTCATCTCACTTCTATTGTGGGTATAGCAACTGATTGGAGAGATCAGATTTTGGTTGAATATGCTAAAGATTTGTTGGCTGTTAGCATCATTGATGGAGACACTTTTGGAGGTAAGTACAAGGTAAACAATGAGCTGATTTTTTACAAAGAGCAAATTTTTCTTGTGGATTATGAGATCATTTCATGATGAGCCCTTGGCTGGTCACCAAGGATTTTACAAGACATACAAGCAAATTCGTGAAAGGTTCTCCTAGAAGGGGTTAAAGAATGACATCATGAACTATGTTAGGGAGTGTTTGGTATGTCAACAAAATAAAAATGAGCATTCTTACCCAGCTGGTCTGCTGCAACCATTGCCTATTCCCACTCAGAGATGGAAAAGTATTTCAATAGACTTCATTACAGGGCTGCCTAAAATGCAAGGTAAGGATTCTATTTATGTTGTTGTTGATAGATTGCCTAAATATGCTCATTTCTATGCAATCAGTTCAGATTTCAGAGTAGCCTAAGTGGCTGAACTGTTTTTCAGAGAGGTGTTCAGACTGCATGGGTTACCTCGAAACATAGTCAGTGATCGAGACAACAAATTTTTGAGTTTGTTTTGGCAGTTGTTCCGTTTTAGTGGGACTGAGCTCACTTTGAGCACCAGTTATCACCCTCAGACTGACGGGCAAACTGAGGTGATGAATAAGTGGCTAGAGGGATATCTAAGAAATTATGTTTTAGAATAGCAGATGGCTTGGGCCCGATGGCTTCATCTGGGAAAGTATTGCTATAACTCTTCCTATCACATGTCAATCAAAACGTCTCCTTTCATGGCACTTTATGGTTATAATGCACCAAGCTTTGTTGATCTAATATTTATTGAATGCAGAGCATTCCAGGCCAAAGATTTTTTACAACAAAGTCAGGATATCTTGAGGGCATTGAAAGATAACCAGCTGCATGCTCAGAACCAACAGAAATTCTATGCTGATCAACATCGTGTTGAACGCACTTTTGAGGTGGGAGATATGGTTTACTTGAGGTTGTAGCCTTACAGGTAGTCCACTCTCAAGAAGAGTGGAGGAGAGAAGTTGAAACCACGATTTTATGGTCCTTTGAGGGTGAAGAGGAGAGTGGGTGCAATTGGATATGAGTTGGAACTTCCAGAGAGTTGTAAGGTTCATAATGTATTTCATGTGTCTCGCCTCAAGAAGGCTCTTGTACACAATGTGAGAGCTTCTTCTGAGTTGCCTCCATTGGACGAGGAAGGCAATCCAATTTTGATTCTGGAGAGGGTATTGGAGTTAAGAGAACGAACGGTGAGGAAAAGGACTATTAGTGAGTAATTGATCAAGTGGAAGAACCTTCCCCTGGAAGATGCTACATGGGAAAGCGAACAGATTCTTTAGCACCTAGAGTTGCAGTTGCTTGAGGACAAGCAACTTCAGGGAGGGAGGACTGTAATGTCCTCTTTTTCTCAGCACTAAATTTGAAGTGCGGTTAGCCTTTCCCTATTTCCCGAAAGCTAATTGGTTATGAAAGGGAAATGTGACTCTTAAAAAGTTTAATAACAGTTTTTTTTTACATATATCTTCCTAGCACGCATAATGAAACTGTTATTGCTTTTTATTAATTGTGTGTCTGTTGTCAGTTGGGGTCGTTGGTGGTGGGACCCCCTTTATTCCCTCATTTTCCTTTTCCTGGGTTGAAGGTGGGGGTGGAGGAGGTGCTCTTTTGCAAAGCATGCGAAATTGAATCTTTGCTATTATTAGCTAGGCAAGGGATGAGTGGCTCTAGAGTATGTCAGACCATATTCTTTGACTATTCTGGGGCTGGGCGTTGGGGTTATTTGGGAAAGAACTCGCTCATTTTGAAGGAGCTTGCAATGTTAATGTTTATGTTGTGATGTTTTGGAAGCCTTTGCTGTTTAGCATAGGAATTGGAGGGACTGTTTAGTCTCAGAATCTCTCAGATTCGGATGTGAGAGACCATCCCTGGTTGAGAATACTTTGGAATCAATAAGAAGAAATCGTTATGCACTATGGAGTTCGATGTATATTGATCTGATGGGGTGAGTGGAGTTTTGGGTTTGCTGTGTGGTTTATCCAATGGCATGTTGAAGTGATCAAATCTCATTGAACATGGTTGATGCTCAGTTCTGAGCAGTTTTGGTAGTAATATTTGCTGTTACAGGTGCTTCCTGATCTGCTGTACCAGATTTCTAACTGTACCAGCCTGTACAGGGATGTGGATTTGGAGTCTTAATCGCTGAAGCAGAGCCACTGTTTATTTATCATAATATATTGCCTTGACTGGGCTGTATATGGGAAGTTTTGAGAGGGACCATGCATGAAGAATGACTAAATGAGGTCTGAAGATCAGCATATGTCAGCAACTACATTCTGGGTATCAATTGAAACTATGGTTCATAATATTTTGTTGTTGAGAAAGTTACAAAGACAATATTGTTTGCATATGTGTTTGTTTGCTTGAATCTGGGTAGATCATTTCAATGGAACACCTTCTCTGACCTAGATGTGCTTGCAAAACACGCCTATGTTGTTCTTGACGTGTTTTCAACTCTTAGAGCACGTGTAATGTTCTAACCCAAATTTTTTTTTGAGTTTTGTTGAACCTGGTGCATTTTATGTGTTTGAACACAACATAGGGTTTTTGCATACATTAATATATCTAGAAAATAAATCATTCTATACTACCTAGATGCTTATTTATGTGGTCAACAATAAATAGTCAAAGATATCAAATACCCATATGAAGATTTGTTATTTAAAACAATTTACAAACATACCCGCTTGCTGTTATGACAGTACAGGCTTGATAAAATGGAAATACAACAAACTGGAAGTGATTACTTGCAGCCAAACCCTAGTCAAACCACCTCCAAACCCTTCAACAATGAGATATACCACATTGGTACCTGAAATGATGTAATTTTGACGCCTCAACACTAAGCGGTTGGGTCTAGAAATGAAACGCACTCCTCATAAACAGGTTCGACCTGCTGTAGGACGCTGGCAACAACATAAACACTCACAAACATCCCTTGAAACTGCCTTCTATCTACTGTTTATAATCTGTAGAAGGTCCCTTTACCCTAGCCATTGGAAATGACTGAAGAAAGTGCCAAAAACCTGACACAAAATCCCAAAAGGTACAACTAGGTCTGAAAATGGTACTGCCTACTGTAGATTTCAATAATGGTCTAAAGCTTCATAAAAATCTGTCTTTTAATGCATAAAAATGTTCTTCAATATCTTCCTCAAAAAACCATGCCAAAATCCTCAAGATTTGTCAATGTAAATTTCTCCGTGACAGGTTTCAAATTTGCAAATGAAGCACATATGTGATCCATGAAATGAGACCACCAGCAATACCCTAGAAAGATCTTTCACTTCCGCAGGCATTAAACTTCGTGAAGATTTTCGTCTCCACGTGTTGTAGGTTTTCAAACCCTTGGCTCAACCAACATGAATTCTTCTCTAAAAATGAAATGTCGTGATTGAAAGAATGAACTCTCCAACAAGTTTTATTTGCCTTCTCTTTTCCAATACCATCTTAAGGAAATTAAAACTTTTAATATTAACACTTTATTATCTCCACTTTGAAATAGGCGCCCAACATTAGGAATATATATGACTTTATTTTATTTTAAAATATTTCAAATCTCCTTAAGAAAGTCACTTTATAACTTTATACTAAGTTAAATATTTAATTTAACTTAGGAAAATATTGCGCCATTAAATATATAGCTCAAACGGACTCCGAATGTGGATTTCTTAGTACCGATGAGAAGGCCAATAAAAATCGAGTGAAGCCCAGGAATATCGCACTGACTCACACCAAGTTCGGGGACCCTACTAAAAATAGTAAGTTTAGACTACATGCCCAAAATCCCTCCAGAAAGAGTCAGAAGTGATATTCCGCCGAAAGGAACTCAATTCAAATCTCCAAATATGTTGACTGTACCTTGAAATGAACAAACCCAACATGGGTTCCCTAACCATCCATGTTAGTCTACAAGAACCCAAGTGGTAAACTAACCCAATGTACTGAGCTGCTTAGGAAGGAGACATTACAGTTCGCCCTCCCCAAAATTGCTTGTCCACAAGCAATTTCAACTCTAGATGCTGCAAGATCTGCTTATTCTCCCATGTAGCATCCTCTATTGGCAAATTCTTCCACTTTACCAAATATTCCCTAATGATCCTCCTCCGCAAAGTACGTTTTCTAGTGTCAAGATGGCCTTTGGAATAAGAATCAACTTACCCTCCTCATCCAAAAGGGGTAACTCTGTGGTAGGTATCACATTATGTCCTAGTGCCTTCTTGAGGTGAGACACATGAAAAACATTGTGTACCCTGCTTCTTGCTGGTAATTCTAACTCATAAGCCACTTCTCCTATTCTTTTGGATACTCTGAAAGGGCCATAATACCATGGCTTAAGCTTTTCTGCACCACTCTTCTTGAGAGTGGACTGTCTATAAAGCTGCAACATCAAATAGACCATGTCACCCACCTCAAAAGAATGCTCAACCTTGTGTTGATTTGCATACTACTTTTGCTGGTTCTACGCCTTCTGGATGTTTTCCTTCAAAGACTTCATTATATCTTGGCTCTCCTGAAGTAAGTCCTTAGCCTTAGACACTTTACTATCCCCAAACAACAAATCTAGAAAGTTAGGAGCCTCATAGCCGTAGAGAGCCATGAAAGGTGACATCTGAATGGACATATGGTAAGTAGTATTGTAGCAGTACTCGCCCAAGTGCAACCACTTATCCCATGCCTTTTGCTGCCCTGCAATGTAATTACGGAGGTATCCTTCCACCCACTTGTTGACAATCTCCGTTTGCCCATCCATCTGTGGGTGATAGTTGGTGCTGGTAGTGAGTTCAGTCCCACTCAATCTAAAGAGCTCTTGCCAAAAATGGCTCAGGAACTTGTTGTCCCTATCACTAACTATGCTCCGCGGCAATCCATGCAGCCTAAATACCTCTCTAAAGAACAAATCAACAACCTGCATTGCTGTATATGTGGCTGAAATCTCAAAGAAGTGAGCAAACTTTGTTAGCTTGTCAACCACAACATAGATACAATCCTTGCCTTGGGCCTTGGGCAAGTGTAATGTCCCCTTCTAGTAAGTCAAATTTTTCACAACCTTGCACAATTCAACTTAGTAAAAGTGAACATTAGTATTCAATTCTTCTTTCATTTCATAACTAAGATTTATGATTAAGTATCAAACTCATATATTTTCCACATTTGTACTTAAGGCTTGTAACCTTTTAATCATAATCACATACATTTTATATTTATACTTACAGTCATGATTCATATCAAGTTCATACATTTCATAGCCATCTTCTTTCTCTCATCGTTCTCATGATTCATCTCAAGGAAGTTCTTGAGTAGCCCTATCATTAATCAACCCTATTTCCCGTATGAGCATGGTTTGTTATGGTGCTTGATATATCCATCCCATACGGAGGCCCAAAGGTTTGACACTACACGCGGTGTTCCTCACCATTTGGCTCAAGAAGCTTCGTGCTACAAGCGGCATTCCTCACTTACTTGAGAGTCACCATTCGTAGGGCACATTAATTATGAGCTCATATTACCTTAGGCCCAAGAGCTTCACACTACACACGGTGTTCCTCGCTTCTTGGCTCAAGGGACTTCACACAACATGCGGTGTTCTTCATCCACTTGAGGGTCACCTAGGTCCAATTTTTGCCCTTAACCCCATACACATAGGTTAATAGAAGTGATTAAGGATGAGGCTTGAACATCCTTTTGATTACATCACAAGTTCGTGAGCCACAATTCATTATTCATCATTTGAGATCTTATATCTCTATCCTTGTTCCTTCATGGAACCTCATTTCATCATTTATTCATAGCCTTATACTAGGCTTCATTGCTAATTCAATTCATACATCATTGTCATATAGCTTTATATCATTTATATTTAATTTCAATCATAAGACAATTAACTAATGACTTGTTTTCATTTCTAATCATGATTCATTTGTTCATACCACAATTAGATTTGTTCTAGTATTATACTTCTTACTAACAACCATGTAATCATCATATACTATTTGCTTATGCATCGAATAAGGAAATCTGAGCATATCTTAGTCATATAAATTAGATATAGGTTTGGCAGCATTCATATCATTTATCAAGCATTGAGTATGTAATTCTAAGTGTAATCATTATTCATATGTGTAAACCAAACACAGAATTGAGGCATAGTGCATACCTTTATATCTGCTAACTCAAACAAATGGCGGTTGGGCAATGTTTGTGGAAATGATTTGCTCAAATACTTCTATTTATGTAATATACATCAATGCCCATTCGCTGCTGCTAAATGATTAGGAGATAAGATGCTTGTGATATTTTTCGGTCTATAGAGATAATGTTATGCTATGCTTCGATCTGCTGATGTACTTTATGTTTTGTACCTCAATTGATGTTCGATCTGCAAAGAAGGATGGTTGTGTTATGATCGATCTGCTCTGATTTATTCCCGTCTGCCTTTATATTTTTGTTTCTGCTCTTTTTTATTTTTCCTTGTACCCTCCCCTCTCATTCCCCCATCACAAACTTCATTTACGCCTTGTTTATTGCTCATGAAAGAATGCCATGCCTTGACAGACGCACCTCTTCACTATATACATACCTTCTTATAATGAATCGTTGCCTTTTAGATAATCGCTGCTCCTAAACTTTTCACGATACATGCTAATTATGATGGCAGCCTTTTTATATAGTTAATCTCAAATTAAATGATGTACTTCTTTGGCGCCAAAGGTAGAGAGTCGGCCAGCATTGTATTATAATGAGGATCGGCCTCATGTTTAAGAGTATTTAATTTGCTTTAATTTATTTTATCTTCAGTGCTGCCTCTTACAATGAGTCGGCCTTCGCCAATAGTCGGCCACAATTAAAACATTGATATTTAATTTATTCTTCCTCAAAGATGGTCGGCTGCTCTACCAAGGGTCGGCCCACTATTAAGTTATCTTCTTTTGAATATATGTGTTATTACTTGTTTCTATGTTTATCTTCATCCTTTGTCTTATTCACCTATGCCTCTTAACATATGCACTTCGTTTCATATGATTAACTCCTCATGGATCGATGCCTTTGCCTTATGCATTTATTATATTTATTAAGTGAATCTTTCATATGACTAAGTCTTCATCGATCGGTGCTTTTATGACTATGTTTAGATACAAATGTTGCAATCATACTCGGAGGTTATCTTCATCATCGATTTGGTTCTCTAAAGCTTGATCATGATAGCATGATAGTTTTAGTATTCCAATGGAATAGGGCCATCGAGGGATATGAGAGAAAGCCCATGATAAAGTCCATAGAAATGCACTCCCTTTTCTGATTAGGAATGGGTAGGGGCTGTAGTAAACCAGTTGGAAAGGAGTGCTCTTGTTTATTTTGTTGACAAGTAGGACACTCTCTTACATACTTCAGAACCTCTGTTTTGAGACCTTTCCATGTAAACCTCTTCCGAATCTGCCTGTATGTTTTGAAATATCTCGGGTGACCAACTGTAGGAACATCATGAAAGGCTCTTAGAATTCTCTTCTTCATTGCTGATCCTGGTACCAAAAGTATCATCCCCTTGTAAATGATAAGATCATTTACAACTGTATACCTATCATCATGAATAGTGCCATCGATAATACCTGTAGCCCACTTGTCCTTTGCATACTTTGTTGAAATCCACTCTCTCCAATCAGCTGTAATCTCTCCCAAAGAACACAAGTGAGGTCTCTGTGAAAGTGCATCAGCCACAATATTTTTTTCCCTTTGACTGTCATGTCCCCGTTTCCGACTTGATCATCAAGTGTATAATGGATTAGCCTATTCCTCATTCCCGGAGGCTAATTCTAAATAATGAGGGAATGAATTGGTTTTTGACTAACTCAATCTTTGTTTTGTAGGAACAACGTCAGAAATGCAAAATTTTGGCTAAGTCTGGGTCAGGGCGCACTTTGTTTCTATCCTAACCTCATGTGGTGCCAAGGAGAGAAACAGCATGATATAAAGCCCTTCATTCATTCCAACTAGGGCACTTAGGACGGAAAGAATGTTTTGATTCTCAAAGTGACTCATACATTGCAATTTTTCTAAGAACAAGATTAAGTGGACACTAGGCGCACTTTTCCATCCACACTGACCTCAATGTGCACCTAGGGTGTTGAAAGCATACAAACAAGTTGGAGAAACCTTTTTAGACAAGGCGCTGGTTTGACACCCAACAGACATTCAATGAGCGCCTAGGCGCCTGTCTCTGTTCCTGCATACCTTAATGAGCGCCTAGTCTATTTGGGGCGCTAGATCATGATGAAACCAACGAAATAGCGCCTAGTGGATTGAAAGGTTATTTGCATCTCCAAAGAGTTAGGTTTGGTTTAGAAAATCATCCTTTAAATCAAAGTTGTCATCTAAGTGTTAAGAAGTGAAGGCGCTCTTCTAGGACTCCATCACCTCAAGAGGGTGTTTAAGCTAGATAAGGCGTGGATCTTCTTCTTCTCTGATTCCAATTGGCGCCTAGACTACAAAAAGCCTCTTTTGGGCGCCTAAACTTGATAAGGCCATGAGAATCACCGTTTGACCTTTCAATTGGTTGAGGAAGATCGAATTTGCTTAAGGAATCCTCCATCAAGGCAAGTTATTGATCAAACAAAGGAAACATCAAATTGTAGAAGGCGCACTTCCATAGAGTAGCATACTCTAGGCGCAATTTCACCCTCCTTTTGGCGCCTATCATCAAGAAGGGATATTAGATATTCCTTGGACAATTTATGAGCATTGGAACTTTGTGAAGTCTTCAAGGAATCTTGGGCGCCTTGAATATCCTCCACCAGCTTGGGTTTGCGCCTAGACAAGTTGGCGCCTATTCATATTCCAACTTCCTTCTTGAAGCGCCTAAGGTTATCTTGATGCCGGACAAGTATTTTGGTGTGTTTTGAAGACTTCAAAGGACTTCATCCTGCTAGGCGCATTTCTTGGCATTCACTACCTTCAACTGGCACCTAGATTCTGAAGGAGAATACTTGCAAGTATGGGCGCACTTTCCTTGTGATGGAGCATCAAATTGGCGCCTAGAACTCATAATGCATGAAGTGACACCTAGACTTCCAGAGGGCTCATTTGGGCGCCTAATCTTGAATCAAAGTCCAAAAAGTCTTCATTGAAGGATTGATAAGTGTTTGAAAACCTATAGAATCGCCAAATTTCACTAGGCGCATCTTCATGCCTCTACACCCTCAGATTGGCGCCTAGCATTTAAACACCTCCTTAATAATGTTGTTTTGGCGCCTAACCTTGGAAGCAATCTAGAGCATCTATAAACTCTATTTGGCACCTAAAATTGGCAAAGCGCAACTTCATTAAGAGACCACCTCAACTTGGCGCCCAAGTCAGAAGAACCCTGAATTTGCACCTAAGAGTTTCTAGAAGGAGATAAGGTTGTTACAACTACCTGAATGCCCATTGGTCAGAAAGATAGCATTTGGATCCGTGTCAGGGCCTCTGGATAAGATTGCCAACTCAGAATGAGTCATCAGATGGAATATTCCCTTAGATATGCTTCTTGGGAAACGTGCCTTGGTTCCTCTTTGTGCATTGAAAAACGTGCCTTCATTGCCTTTGGAAGGCCTATAAAAGGAGGAGCTCTCTCATTCATTTGGTGTCTATTCATTTTGACAAAATTCTCTCTGCAAAGCTATTTAGCTTGTATTCTTGAGGCCTGTGAGTTTCAAGTGTTGGAGTGATGCTCCCTCAACTGACAAGGTGATGCTCCCTTGTTGTATTGTGAGGTGTTGACATTCAGTTGATGTCATTGAGTTTGATTAAGTTGATCAAGTGTGGAAGTCATTGTAATCATCAAGGCTCCAAGGCCTGCTTTTTGTAATTCCAGTTGAATAAGGTTGTAACTTCATGCTATTGAAAGCATTACCCATGTAATCAAACATTTGCAAGATGATTGAATCAAGTAATAAGACAAGTACCCATCTTTAAGATTGATTCATTCAAGTAGTTATCTTTGATGTATATCTTTAAGTTGTTGAATAGTTGATGAGTTGAAAGCAAGTAAAATTGTTTAAAGAAAAATTTTAGTAGAATTAGTTGGGTATCTTACATTGACATAAACTATGTCAAAGTCATAGGCTTGCAGCTTGCTAACCCACTTCTGGTGCCTATCATTGAGGTCATGCTGATTAAGGAAATGCTTGAGGCTGTTATGATTAGTCTTCACTAAAAATTTGCCTCCCACCAAATAATGCCTGAATTTTGCTAAAGCATGCATTATAGCTAGCATCTCTGTGATGTCCCAATATTAAGGCATTATTTAAATTAAAGATTTAAACATCATGATAAAAACCGTGAAGTGCTTTTGTGAAATGTATTATTAATATGTAATATCCCTTGCCACTTTTGAACTCAATATGCTAATATAAAGCTCAAGGAATATTGTCAAACACTTGGCATACAAAGTCTGAACTTGCTGTTATGAATTTGCTGATTGTCTTCTTTGAGTTCATAGGCTACTAATGATGTTATTGAATGCTTCTAACCATAGTTGAAAAACTCGCCAAAAGCAAAAACTCGCCAAGCCCGAAAAACTTGACTCGCCAAAAACTCGGCAAAAAACTCGGCAACTTAAAAAATTGTTTAAATTTCATTAAAAACGCATTTTTTTTGCAAAATTCAATGATAAGATGCATCCAATGAGTCAATAAATGGGAAACAAGCTGAGTCTAGTTGTATTTGATTGATTTCAAAGCAAATTGGATACAAAATGGCATCCTCATGTGGAATGCGCTAATATTGATAGTCTGAAACAAAATGAAAATAGCAAATTGTTTTTGTAAAACTGAAAGTAAATACTACATTTTCCTCTTCCCAAGCCTAGTGAAAACTAGGGGAGTGGTAGAACTAGAGGGTCTAGTCCTAGGAATCTGCTGTGGCTCCTCCATCCTCGGCATGACAGACCATGGCTCAACCTCCATCCTTGATGTAGATGCTGGTAGTGGTACTGGTGGCAATGTCTCCTCATCCTCCTCATCCTCAATGTCATCCAATGAGAATCCCAATCCACCAATTCCACCCCCCTCGTCCATTGCCTATCTCTCCAAATCATAGATCTCATCCTCAGAAAACAATGAAGGTTGCTCATCCCGCCCTATCCAATCACTATAAGGATCTATCTCATCCAAATCAATTGGTTCATCTAATATTTCCTCTACCCTTCTTGTGCGCAACCAAAGATTATATTACATATAGACAAGGTCATTGAGGCGTTTCTGAGCTAGCTTGTTCCTCTTCTTCGTGTGGATGGCGGATTCTAAGTCTGAACCCTGAAACCCTGAATTTGGCTAAGTCTGAAACCCTGAAACCCTGAAAATTTGGTTAAGTCTGAAATCTGATGGATCCTCAAAAATCTAGAATCTGCGTGTTAAATCCTATGGATCTGGAACCTATCTCAAACATCCTGACAGTATATTTCAAAATATTTAAAGTATAGGAAATTCAATATCTCAACATATACTTAAATATATTTTGAAATATACTAACCAAGCATGTTTCTGGTTTTTTAAGAGACTAAAAATGCCCCTTTTGCCGAGTTTTTTTACAGACTCGCCGAGTTTTTGCGAAAAACTCGCTGAGTTTTTGGCGAGTTTTTCGCAAAAACTCGGCGAGTGAAATAGGCGAGTTTTTGCATGAAATACTCGCCATCAAAAAAAACTCGCGAGTTTTTTGAAACTCGGCGAGTTTTTCGCGAGTCTTGCATCTATGCTTCTAACAATGCAAGGTTGTTATAGAAATGATATACTAGCTGTTTCAGACCTTTGGCATACATATAAGTGACTGTATGTAACTAGTACAACTAGTTGACATTAAGACAAACACTTTCCATGCATCCCAATATAGCCAATAGACACCCACAACCATTAGGCATTTATGCAAACACTTGGCAAGCAAAGGCTTTTGACGAAATATGCAAATCACTATACAAACAACCACCTTCAGCCAATAGGCATTTTCACAAACATTTGGCATGCATACTCATATGATAATCTAGAGCTCAATCAATATAAGCATTACATCAAATAATTGGCATACAAATTTCCCCTTCTTAATTGAATGCAATCTTTAGTACAATGCTAATATAACTAGCCAATACTCTTGACTTACAATGAAATCCCAATACAATGCCAATCTGATATAAATGTTCATCTACAGCAGCACCTAATGTAAATTGACTTAACAATGCAAATACTCTAACAAAACATTAAGGAACCTGATACACATAGTCGATATGCCTGAGATATTGAAGCAACACTTGTTGATGATGAAACCTCACTAAAAATGATGAAATAGCCCCTCTATGTGTGAAGTCACCCTTACTAGATAAATAAATGCAGCAATTAAACTCCACTTTTTGGCACCTGAAATGATCAGTAGGACCAATGGATCAGAATGCAACAATACCCAGAACCATAGGATGCTTCAATGATGAGATATGAACAAAAATGTCTTGCCAATGGCACCCTTGCTGTAGTATATCAGTCCTCAATATTAATTAATTACAGCCTTGAACCTGCTCCAATTTGCCCTTGAAATGATTGTCTCGGCAAAAGGAATTGATTGCTCAAATACCCAGAATGATTTGATGCTTCAGTTGTGCACAATGAGCAAATATCCATGTCTCACATAGGTTGTTCAAACCCCATAACAACAGACTGATGTAAAATTGCAGACCTTAGAAAACCCTTCCAATGACTGAAAGTAAACTCTAATTAAAAATATGTAAATCCTCCAATGTAGCACAGATTGGACCCCTGAAGTGAAGCCCACAATGAAGCAATAATTCAGCTGATATTTCACAACCTCAATATTGTATAACCAATTGGGAGTTTTCATTCCCAATGGCTCAAAAAATGGCAGAACCCTAGCTGGACTCACCACCAAACAAACTTAAGTCAAATATCCAATTCTTCATGTCCAAGAATGAGCCCATAAGATCCTTTTATTCTTTTTTTGGGGAAGCTCACACACTTTCTTGTCAATGTGGGATAAAAGATATACTTTATATTTGCACTTTATTATAATATTATAATATAACATTAAAATATATAAAGTGCAAAACATAATGTCAAAATATAACATGAGGTTTCCCAAATTAGAAACATTTGTAATAACATAGTAGAACCTCCATATAATCACCAAATCCATGAAAGAAAGCCAACCGCTGATCGGGTAACTGCCAAGAAGACCCTCTAATCAAACTGTATTAGTCTACGAGAGCCAGGAATAGGCTAAACCCTTTGCGAACTGATGCTCATGAAAATGGGGACATTGCAGTCCGCCCTCCCTGAAATTGCTTGTCCCCAAGCAATCTCAGCTGCTAAGAAAACTCTACTCCACTTGGATCCCAAATGACTCTGTAGAGTGCCCAGAAAGATACTGAATCATGCTCAGCACTGTTGTGAACAACTGTAATGACGAAAAGCATCTACCAAACAAAATGATTCCTGGATCCCAATACAATCTGTATTCACACCCATCTGCCAAACCCTCCTGGATGTGATAACTAATCAAGCCATCATACCTACTAACACCATAACCATCCTGTAACCATGTATCCGTATGAAATCTCTGTGATATAGGAGTAGCAATCCCTAGCGGATTTGTATCAGCATGATGGATAGTTGACTGCTGTCCTTGCAAGTAATTCCCCATACACAACTGAGTCGGGTACTTGTAGGCTCTAGTTCCATCTTTTGTAGATGGCAACTCTTCATCCCACAATGGATGGTATAAGCCCCCCGTCAATCCACATTGATGCATCAACCAATCCTCTACATGTGAACTAAAAGAAAGGTGATGAACTCTCCTCACTATGTAGTCATGGTAAAAAGCACCAACTTCCGTCAATAGTTGACCATCATAGTCCTGCTTTGTATCACCTGACATGGAACTTGTTGGATTTTTCTCTCCAAATTAGCAAAGGGGTTTGCCAGTTCTAATGCACAGGGAGATTCGGCCAACAAATACAGGAGGTTGCGTGAGCTGCCTCCCCTTCACTTTTGGTTCTGCTGCACCAAGGGGGGTATCCCTATAGCTAAAGATTTAGCTTTACAACAACAGGCAGAATACTCTCATGTTTGGACCAAGATTTGTGTGATAAATCACAAGGTTGGCAATGTTCTTGGACATATCTAACTGATTGACGATGAGAGTATGCAGAGGTCCTATTTCTAATCCTACAAACTAATAGGTTGGAAATATGAAATGCTTTGTATTTATGTTTTGGATGTAAGACAGGGGGTTTTGGATCATAACTACTACACAAGGGCAGACCAGTGCCTATCTCAGGGCAAAGAGTCAACTAGACGTATACAAGTGAATGATTTGCACTAGCATTCAAATTTTAAGGGGTTAGGACTAGTATTTGCCTTACAAACACCACCCAAGACTGAGCATTTAGCTGCCTCAACTTACAAATATCCCAGTTGACATACAATCTCCCTCATACTTAACCTAAAACAGTTTAATCCACTCCTTGAATGGAAGTCAGAGATCAAGCATGCAATGCATAATTTGTATCCTAGAATCTTAGTAACCCTTAGCAACCAGATTAAAAAAAAAGGATGCATACAACAAATGGAGACAAACAACTAAACACATGCCATGAAGCATTTTTCATATAAAAATAACATGAAACTGAACATATGTGCAAGGTGCATTCAAATGCAACTCATAAACTCACAAAAAGAGACAGAACAACCAAGAAATGCTCTATTTTTGTTATTTCCTCCAAAAATTTTGCCCAAGTCTTCAACCCCCGAAAAATGAGTGACACAGTCCTCCTATATAGCAAGAACGTGTACTCAGCAATTAATTACATGGTCTCTTCAAAATACTGCCAGATACATTGCACCATCAAAATGGCACCCAAAACATTCAATGCAGCCAAAAGAAACAGAGGAAAGAGCAGGTGAGATTGGGGGATGTGCCGCCGCCTGGAGATTTTCTCCTTTAAGATGGTAGTTGGCCTGTCATTCATCGACCCATACCTCTACAACTTTACCATTAAAGCCAACCTACCTGCGGCCTCTGGAAACGCAGTAGCTGCATGCTTTGAAGTTTCTTTCCATTTGAAATGCAACTGCGGATACACAGGAAATCCCTCCTTCGAAAATTTGAAAGAAGGCCATTGATTTCTTCCTTCCCGCCGAGATCTACGGCATCAGCTGGATCGGACAATCCCAGTCACCCGCTTTGAAAAGTCATCATCCAATGAAAACGTGCCACATAGGTGGCATTTTCCCCTTTTTTGACTTTTCGCAGCGTAAAAACACTTTTTACCTTTTTCGCCCTATTTTGCCTTTAAATCTTTGCATATGCAGTTGTATATACATACAACTACCCTTGGACATGTGTCACCCGCTAATTGGATCACCATCGCTGTGTATTTGATTGGCCTTTTCATCGGTGATCCATTGTATCTCCTTTTGCGTTTGAAATTGTATGTGCAATTGTATATACATACAATCACCACATACAAGGGCGCGGACCCCAAATCATGATGAAACACTTTGAAATTTCAAATCGGGTCCGGGCGTTGCATCTTACTTCCTTTGTATATCGCCTTGTATATTGCACATACAAATGCAATTACATACAATGCGGATTCCATCACACACATGAGGCAGATTGGAATAAAATTCGAATCCGGCATTGTATCGAACTCTTTGTATATTTCATTGTATATCACACATACATACAATGTGCAATATACAACCCGCGGACCTCACCCTGAAATCCGCCATAACACATTTTCCTTCGCGTCTGGGTTGTATGTGTGCCCTTTGCACCTGCCTGCTTGTATATTTTGCCTCGTATATGCCCTTTGTATGTCTAAACATACAATGCGAATGTACAAGCAAAAGATGCATACAAACATGTCGGCCTTTATCAACTAAACTGCATACCTTTTCGGGTCCGGGCCTTGTATATCAGGAAAGTATATGCCCTTGTATGTGCGATTGTCTGTGCAAAGATACAATCGCCTATACATGCAATTGGTGGGCCTCAGGCTTTATATCTCTTGCTTATGTATAGACTTTGCATATCTCTTCTTTGCACCTGCGACTTGTAAATGAGATACAATCGCCTTTGTATGTGTGGACCCCACCTCGTATCACCACCCTTGCTGCACACCTGTGGGCCCGACCACCATTCAACCCGATTTGAAACCTTTTGAATTCCGCGTTGTATCTACCCATTGCATATTGAATATACAACATATACATGCAAACTTTCTTCAATACAATTGCAGAATATTCCAAGAATCCGCGACATACAACCATATTTTTACCTCCAGAAATGCACCCGAATGACAGATACAAACCCAATATGCATGCAACGATGCATACAACTGTTTTTTCACTTTTCTGAAGCCGATTGAAATTCTCTTTCGGGTCCGCCAATGTACATCCGCATTTGCACATAAATACAACCGGCCATGTATATACAAAGATACATACATACAACTGTGAAGGCCGAAGGACTTGAAATTTTTTTGAAAGTTTATAATGAAAATGCCTGCGGATTTTTAGTTCGAAACCTTAACTCCAGGTGCAGGCACCAACATAACTAACCTTAGGGGAATCAAGTGTATTTTCAGATTCATCCCTCATTTGAATGAGGAGTCTCCTAATGTGATTTAACCCCTTTTGCCTTGCCATGTTGGAGAGATTGACCCTTCCTTTTATGTTTTGAAGATGCTGTCTCGCATTGGCAGCCACTAATCTAGCCTCCTTGGCCCTTTGTGACCACATATCGCATAAATTTTGTGTCCTTTCCACATCCTTCCAAGTCTGATATAAAAAATCAGAATGCTCATGACTTGTATTCATTCCACAAATCCCATTTTTAACCCCCCATTCTGATGTGCGGTCTATAAACAATTCCATGGTCTTATCATTCTCATGTTGAAGAAGTTTTTTCTCATGATGGAGTAACGAAATGTGGCTGCTGTCATCAGTATACCTGTCATATTCTTCAGGCTTCACAAGTGCATTTTTATTGAAATTTTCAAGCCCATCACTTACACTTGTGAACCAACACTTGTAGACTCATCTTCACAAGTTCTCCCATATGTAAGAGTAGCAATCTCATAAGAATGAGGAAGAATATCACTGTCCCAATTCAGATCTTTGGAATCTTCTTTTACATTGTAGTCATCAAACACCACCAAGTTTTGATTTATCTCGTCTTCTTTTCTAGGAATAGCTGCTACAAAGGACTGATTTTCTGAATTATGAGAGGAGAGATTATGCCTACTCAAAAGTAGATAAAGGTCTGCGATCCCTTTATCTTGATCTTTCACCAATTGGACAGCCCTATCCCTATCTCTAACCATTTGTAGATAGTTTTCTTTTATCAACTCCAAAGCTTCTTTGAAAGAATGCAAATGTGTATGAGGAATGCCATGTCCCATTCCTTTTTGTCTTTCTTCTCTTTGAGCTGTCCAAATGAGGTCTTCTAAGTGTTTGTAAGTGCTATCCATTCTTGACAAAGCATGAATTATTCCATCTTCCTTCACCACCATTTGAACTTGCAAATCTTCCCAAACCAAGGGCTTTTGTTCCAACTGTCCTTGGCCGCCATAGTCTGATTTTTCATGATCATCCAAAGAGTCCATACCATTGCTACCCATATCATTAGCTTGCTCTATGCTGGCCTCCAATGTAGAAGTCTCAAGTGAAGCTTCTTGCAAAGATGATGTAGACAACTCATTCCCCATGGCTGCCCTCATATCCTCTTGAGTCAATAGCATGTCTAACAAAGTCATCATATAGATTTCTGCATATATGTGAAGTATCTTTATCCTTATGTTGTTCAACCAATCTCCTTAACAACTCGTGCCATGGGTGACACATCTTGCTCACCTTCCCAAAAAGCCCATAAGTCATTTGTCATAGCATCATCCTCATACAAAACTGAAGATATGATGGATTGCATTGAAGTAATCACGGTGCTAGGATGAACCTCATCAATAACACTCCAAAATATATGAAACATCTTGCAAATGACATCTACACAATCCATGGATAACATAATGTTTTCAAATTTGAACGTTGCAAATATTTCAAGTAGTTTTACCCTCTTAGAAAAATAAGGGTTCTGGATGTCATCCAAACCTTTGAAGCTTGCCATCATGATCTAAAGTACTTCTTTCATAATATGGCTGTTATAAGGATCATTAGGAGCTGTTATCCTCATAATTTCACTAATGCATGAGATAGCTGCAAGTTTTATCACCTCATCATGATGTCTCATAAGTTGTGGCTTAACAAAAGAACTTACCAATGGACTTACAACAAGTTGCATTGTTTGAGATGGATCCTGTTCAACTTTGCATAAACAAGCCTCTGCCTCCTCCAAAGTACTTAGAAGAACCTCCTTCTGCTGAGATGGATGTTCTAATTTCTTCCCTACCCTGTAAATTCTTTCTTCCAAATCTCTTTCACTTGTTGAAGCCATGCTTGTATCTGAAACTCAAGTTTTGAATGACCCAATCAGTCTGATAGGAAACTGCTTTGATACCACTGTAATATCCCTTGCCACTTTTGAACTCAATATGCTGATATAAAGCTCAAGGAATATTGTCAAACACTTGGCATACAAAGTTTGAACCTGCTGTTATGAATTTTCTGATTGTCTTCTTTGAGTTTATAGGCTACTAATGATGTTATTGAATGCTTCTAACAATGCAAGGTTGTTACAGAAATGATATACTAGCTGTTTCAGACCTTTGGCATACATATAAGTGACTGTATGTAACTAATACAGCTAGTTGACATTAAGACAAACACTTTCCATGCATCCCAATAAAGCCAATATACACCCACAACTACTAGGCATTTATGCAAACACTTGGCAAGCAAAGGCTCTTGACAAAATATGCAAATCACCATACAAACAACCACCTTCAGCCAATAGGCATTTTCACAAACATTTGGCATGCATACTTATATGATAATCTAGAGCTCAATCAATATAAACATTACATCAAATAATTGGCATACAAATTTCCCCTTCTTAATTGAATGCAATCTCTAGTACAATGCTGATATAACTAGTCAATACTCTTGACTTACAATGAAATCCCAATACAATGCCAATCTGATATAAATGTTCATCTACAGCAGCACCTAATGTAAATTGACTTAACAATGCAAATACTCTAACAAAACATTAAGGAACCTGATACACATAGTCGATATGCCTGAGATATTGAAGCAACACTTGTTGATGATGAAACCCCACTAAAAATGGTGAAATAGCTCCTCTATGTGTGAAGTCACCCCTACCCTTGCCTGGCAATATTTTAGATAAATAAATGCAGCAATTAAACTCCACTTCTTGGCACTTGAAATGATCAGTAGGACCAGTGGATTAAAATGCAACAATACCCAGAACCGTAGGATGCTTCAATGATGAGATATGGACAAAAATGTCTTGCCAATGGCACCCTTGTTGTAGTATATCAGTCCTCAAAATTAATTAATTGCAGCCTTGAACCTCCTCCAATTTGCCCTTGAAATGATTGTCTCGGCAAAAAGAATTGATTGCTCAAATACCCAGAATGATTTGATGCTTTAGCAGTGCACAATGAGCAAATATCCATGTCTCACATAGGTTGTTCAAACCCCATAACAGCAGACTGATGTAAAATTGCAGACCTCAGAAAACCCTTCCAATGACTGAAAATAAACTCTAATTAAAAATATGTAAATCCTCCAATGTAGCACAGATTGGACCCCTGAAGTGAAGCCCACAATGAAGCAATAATTCAGCTGATATTTCACAACCTCAAAATTGCATAACCAATTGGGAGTTTTCGTTCCCAATGGCTTGAAAAATGGCGGAACCCTAGCTAGACTCACCACCAAACAAACTTAAGTCAAATATCCAATTCTTCATGTCCAAGAATGAGCCCATAAGATCCTTTTATTCTTTTCTTGGGGAAGCTCACACACTTTCTTGTCAATCTGGGATAAAAGATATACTTTATATTTGTACTTTATTATAATATTATAATATAACATTAAAATATATAAAGTGCAAAACATAATGTCAACATAACATGAGGTTTCCCAAATTAGAAACATTTATAATAACATAGTAGAACCTCCATATAATCACCAAATCCATGAAAGAAAGCCAACTGCTGATCGGGTAATTGCCAAGAAGATCCTCTAATCAAACCGTATTAGCCTACTAGAGCCAGGAATAGGCTAAACCCTTTGCGAACTGATGGTCATAAAAATGGGGACATTACATAATATATTATTTAATAAATAATATTAAATAATATTGTTATTTTAATATAATTAAAATATAATATATTTATTTTAATTAACAAAGGTATATTATTACAAATAACAATTATAAATAATAAATATAAATATAATTATAAAATATAAATATCAATAATATAAATATAAATATTTATATATTAATCTCATATAAGAGTGAAGTCTTATACAGCAGCAAATATATTTTATGAAGGATATAGGGAAGTCTAACAAGAGGTGGTCGATACCATAAGAAATCAAATTTAAATTATAAACAACACTCCTTATAATAACATATGGTGCAACGATTCCAAGGCAGCGATCTATTGTGTGTAGATTTAATATATTGATATTAATGATTAAGAAGAGGGCAGTGATCATTATCAAAAGGTGCATCTCTTCATAGGGATATAATGATATAAATATATTTTATGGAAGAATGGGGAATCATACGGGGATTTTATATAGAAAATGAGAATAATATTTTTGAGATTAAAGATATATATTTTTGATATATATTTCATTAAGGAATGATATATAATTTCATTAGGCAGAAATAAGAAATAATATCTGATGGAATAAATAACTAGAAGACTCCTTTGAAAGATCCCTTACCAAATCTGCCCTGATTTTTCTATTTTGATCCCTTAGCAATTTGTCAAACAGTTGTTGTGCAAACTAATGAATTCTGATTTCCTAACTGCAGTTCTGATTTTCTAAGTTTGTTATTTGATGTTTGTGTGGATATGATATGGTTTTGATTGCAATATTCACATACCGAATGAAAATAAATATAACCAACAAATAAACATTGCAATACCACACAAAAATAAGCTTTATTTCTCACTAAACATAAGTCTGATTACAAATTTAGAGGTCTGATTTCCACTAAATCAGACTATAATAGCAACCCAGAAACCTCTACAAGACGCAATAATAAACTATCCAAATGACAATCACATACCCAGGAGCCAATGCTTAATTTGTGGAACAATTAGTAGCTGAAATCCTAATTCCTAGCTAGGATTTGGCTGAGAATAACCCCCAAATCGAACAGCCAGCAAGTGAATGCACAAAAATGAGGCTATATGCTCATAAGAAGCCCGATCTGCAAATGTGTCTTGATAAACCATTGCTGCAACCTCTTCAACATGCAATATTACTATGTAATGAAGTCCAATGACGCCCAAACGGAAACCCAGAGTAGATTTCCCTGTTTTGTGAACTGGGTTGTCGTCTAATCCACTGTCTTCCAAGGGGTTTCGTCCTCAAAAGAGCTGCAATCTGCTGAAACCCTATCCAGAGCTGCAAACTTGCACTTAGTTTTGTGAAAAATGAGAGTAGAATGCTAAAAAATGAGCCCAATACCTTTCTTTATAGCCTCCATAACCTTTTTTCCATAAAAAAAACAATAAAATATTTCCTCCAAGAGGCCACTCCCACCTTGAGGGTCTTTTCTCATGAAAAGGGAAGTGCCACTTTTTAAAAACAACATTATGCTACTAGGATGGGGGCACTTTTCACTATTCCTCTTCTAATTTTCTATTACTGTTCACTTTTCGCTATTCCTCTTCTAATTTTCTATTACTATTCACTTTTCACTATTCCATTAAAGAAAACCTTAATATTTTCAATTCAACCCTTGGATTCATCAACTGACACCAAACTGAAGGTGTCGAAAGATTCCCAGCAAAGCTCCACTGCCCCTGGATAGGTCCCCTAACCACTCTGTTGACCTACAGGAACCCTGGTAATAGGCCAACAACTGCTCATTTATGTGACGTCTAGGAAGGGGACATTACAGTCCGCCCTTCCCGGGATTGCTTGCCCTCAAGCAATAACAAATTTGCATACTGAAATTTATTGCCCAATGACAAGAGTCTCCATCCAATCATAACCCAAGTGGTTACACATGCCAACAACATAATATAGAGGAACAAATGACAAAAGATATCATCTCGAAAATGTGTCCATCCTACCAACATACTTGCTGCTCCACTCTGATGAAACCGATATCGTACGACAAGCCATGAAACAACCTCAATAAAATCCATGTGAAATAATGCACCAATCAAATCAATACCTGGATTCCATACAAAAATATAGAGCTTGCTGTAAAAGATGAAGAAGAGATATCTCATCGAACCACCATGAGACAACCATCCATGAAGAATGCCTAGCAAAAAAATGTATAAATGAACTGTCACATGCCAATACATCAACACATGAAGTCTCTCAACATCGCTGATGTAACCCAGGCCAGCGATAAGAATGATATCATAGGTGTCACCAAACCAATGAAAACCAAAGAAATCTATCTCATACTCCATTTCCATCCAAAAGACATACCTCTACATACTCCTAGACCACTGAATCGCTGATGTAAACCATGAAAAATCAGGAAGTGCTATATGATTCCAACTAGGACAACCACTAATCCATAAGGAGTCTATGAATATGAAGTCACCAATCAACAAATAGATCGCTGCCATGTCATGAGAAATAGGTGACAAACCCAATGGTGTAGCATAAATGCCATCAACATTCCTCAAAGACAACTCAATAGCTGTTGCAGACCATGCTAAATCCGAAAGTGAAATGGAAACCCAAATAGGACAACCACTTACCAATGAAGAATCCATGAAGATTATGCTACCATCATACCAATGAACAACTATCATATCATAGGGAATAGGTGACAACTCTAAAGATGTATCGTAGATGCCTTCATCACTAATTAAAGATAATTCATGAGTGGTTGATTCATTATAAATATCATCAATAAAATCAACATCTCCATCAATGAAATGACCAACATCAACTGCAATTTCAAAACTAGAAGACCTTTGCTTATAATCTTCCATGGAGTGGTGAGTGTCACAAGCTTGTTGAAGATGAAGCTTGGCTTGTTGTGCTATCAGCTTAGCTTTCCTTGCCTTGTCAAGCCATCCTTCAATTATTTCTTGGGACTATTTTATCTTAGTTTCTCCAAAGTGTCTAAGATCAGTCCTATAATGAGATGCATCATATAAAATACCATGACCCATGCATGCATCTTGTGTATCAATCAAAGTAGAATCAATATCACTCGTTTCCCAATGATTAGCAGCTGCAATATCATGAGAAAGTGAGAATATACCACTGCTGTTCAAAATCAGAAAATTAAGACTGAATCTTTCCCTTTTAACCATGCTTCTCAAGTCATCCATGTTAGAGCAAACGAACATATTCTTAGTTGTCCCATCCTTTATCTCATTCTTTAGTGCCTTAAGCACAATATGTTTATCCCTATGAGTAAACTCTAATATCATCTTGCTGAAGTCTTGGACAAATTTTCCAAGAGATTTCAACCATTGAATACCTAACACCACTTCATTCTCCTTAATGTTGAAGACATCATCTACAAATTCAGAATTAGAGAAATCCTGCTTCTCATCATGTATAGAGCGGTGTATGTTACAAGTTTCTTTGGACTGATTTATGGCTGTTGTTTTAAAGTAAACAAATTTAGTCCTCTTGGAAGAAGCAACATCAAAATGGCCATGCTTAACCAATGCATCATGTAAGCTATCATTTGGAAACTCATTGTCACCAATTACTCCATGAATAGGGGTTGCAAGTTCATGTAATTGAGAGAGTATAACGCTGCTGTCTCCAACCAGAAAATTAGAGTTGTTATCATACCATTTTTGTAGTCCTTTTATCTCTCTCAAAGACCTTCATGTTCCAGGATGCATGCTCTTCATCAAATGCTGGTCCTACGTGAGTCTCTCCATGAAATGTCTTAATGTTGATCCTCTTCGCTACCATATCATGGTGTGGCATAGGGTTTGTCATTATGCCTCAAAAAGTCAGACACCTCTTCATACTCAAGTGAGTTATCCTCCACCAATTTAATCATATTTTCTCCTATGAAAGGATGGTTATCAACAAGGGCTGATCCACAAGTTGAATCATGTGTACAATGTGTCATCAATGCTGTCCTAGGGCTGCCAATTGAATTATCATGCATATGTGTCCCTATTATTCGAAAGTCTTCAACATAGGTGTCTTTATTATGAATGATCAAGGAGTCATCATATTCTGAATTCCCTATGTCTTCCTCTTCAAGTGAAATCTTGATGATTGTGTCTGATTCACAAAGTGTTCGCTCAAATTTTCCTTCCATCTTCATTACTTGAATCCTTGAAGCATTTTCGAACAAAGACAAACCGTGATCCTTATGATACAAATCAGGTGTACCAAAATTTTCAGACTTGTACCTCTATTCTTGCTTATCTAAATCTGCATCTCTCTGTCTTGCTTGCTTGCTTCCATGCACTCTTCCTTTGGAAGGGACAAAGATCTCAGATGTGCTTCCCTTTGTCTTCTTGCTTGCTCTAGCTGTTCACGTTTTGCCTTGACCTCTTGAAGGTGCTGTCTCGCTTGGGCAGCCACTGATTTCACTTCTCTTGCTCTTTGTACCCAGTAGTTACACAAGACTTGTGTCTTCTTCACATCTGCCCAGGTCTGATGCACAAAATCAAAACTGTTATAGCCTGAATTCTTCCCAAATTTACCACCTTTAGTGCTCAAATCGTGAGTGCCAACAGTAGAGGGTTCTTCCACCTTCTTCTCACCATGTATGTTAGCTGCCATCTCAGGAATCTCATTCCATTGAGTGACGTCAACATTAGGCTTGGACAAGGGGTCTCCATCAAAGTAGTGAGTGGAGTCTACTACTCCCATGTGTGATTGAACCTCAATAAGTGTTGCTTCTTCTCCTTCCATAGGAATAGCTTTGATGGATGGAATGTCCAACATATTTTGATCACTTCCCTTCTTATGAACCAAGTCCATCTCAAGGATACCTACCCCATTATTTGATTCCATGCCAATATGATGTAGAGGGAATGAAACAATATTATCTAATGAACTCATACCTTGATGAACGATAACCTCCGTGGTGGCATGTTCTTCGTCCATATGATCATGGTGAATGCGATTCTCCAATGAAGCTTCTTCATCACTAAATGTCACAAGGCTGTAAGGTACCTCATTGTATGATTCTTCAATCCTTTTCTCAACTTGTTCAACTCCTACACCACTTGCCTTGTCATCTTGTACCCAAGGAGTAGCTGCTATAAAGGACTGATTTTCTGAATTATGCAAGGAATTATTGGACATACTCAAAAGAAGACAATGATCAACAATCTCTCTATCTTTTTCTTTCACCAACTTGACAGCCATGTCTCTATCTCTAAGCAATTGAAAGTAGTCATCTTCCTTCACCATTGAATAGTCTTGCAAATCTTCCCAAACGCAAGGTTTTTGTTCCAAATATCCTTGGTTGCCATAGTCTGATTTTTCATCATGTGTAGGTGATGTGACATTATGGGAGTCAACTATCACACTAGAAGATGCCTTATGATCACCCAAAAAATCCATACCATTGCTATCCAAATCGCTGACAAGATCTATGCTAGCTTCTAATGTAGAAGCCTCTTGTGAAATCTCTTGCAAGGATGACGTAGACAAATCATTACCCAAGGCTGTCCTAATGTCTTCTTGAGTCAAATCAGCATGTCTATCAAATTCATAATATAAATTTTTGCATACCTTATTGGAACTTGAAGACACTAAATCATTCTCATGAAGAGTTGTATCACCCATATGTGAAGATTCTCTATCCATTCCATGTATAAACAGTTCATAAGCTATAGTGTGATATTTCTTCCTTGCTTGCTTAGTTTTGTAACAAAGTTTGGGATGCATGTCCATATAGTCCTTGAAAGGAAAATTCTCCTTAACCTGTTGAGGAAGAATGCTATACTCCTCAAATATGTTAAGCACTTCCACTTCCTTGTCTTGTGGCCTTGGACCCTTGCTAGTAGAAAGTGAAAATGATCCTTTAGAGAGTCCAAACTTTGAAAGTGAATCATCTAAATGCTGCAATTTACGTATGATCTTGTGTTGTGTTTGTTCAAATTCCTTCCATGCCTGTTTATTGCTAAACAACTTTGCCATAATGACTTTTTTCACTGTCCTGGACTAAAAATCAAATCCAAACCGACTTGTGCACAACTGATATCACACCAATTGAATGCAATCATTACCCAACAGGCTGGCAGGATTATGGCTCTGATACCACTGAAAGATCCCTTACCAAATCTGTCCTGATTTTTCACTTTTGATCCCTTGACAATTTGTCAAACAGTTGTTGTGCAAACTAATGAATTCTGATTTCTTGACTGCTGTTCTGATTTTTTGAGTTTGTTATTTGATGTTTGTGTGGATATGAAATGGTTTTGATTGCAATATTCACATACTGAATGAAAATAAATATAACCAACAAATAAACATTGCAATACCACACGAAAATAAGCTTTATTTCTCACTAAACATAAGTCTGATTACAAATTCAGAGGTCTGATTTCCACTAAATCAGACTATAACAGCAACCCAGAAACCTCTACAGGACGCAATAATAAACTATCCAAATGACAATCACATACCTGGGAGCCAATGCTTAATTTGTGGAACAATTAGTAGCTGAAATCCTGATTCCTAGCTAGGATTTGGCTGAGAATAACCCCCAAATCGAACAGCCAGCAGGTGAATGCACAAAAATGAGGCTATATGCTCACAAGAAGCCCGATCTGCAAATGTGTCTTGATAAACCACTGCTGCAACCTCTCCAACATGCAATATTACCCTGTAATGAAGTCCAATGACGCCCAAACGGAAACCCAGAGTAGATTTCCCTGTTTTGTGAACTGGGTTGTCGTCCAATCCATTGTCCTCCAAGGGGTTTCGTCTTCAGAAGAGCTGCAATCTGCTGAAACTCTATCCAAAGCTCCAAACCTACACTTAGTTTTGTGAAAAATGAGAATATAATGCTAAAAAATGAGCCCAATACCTTGCTTTATAGCCTCCATAACCTTTTTTCCATAAAAAACAATAAAATATTCCTTCCAAGAGGCCACTCCCACCTTGAGGGTCTTTTCTCATGAAAAGGGAAGTGCCACTTTTTAAAAACAACATTGTGCTACTAGGATGGGGGTACTTTTCACTATTCCTCTTCTAATTTTCTATTACTATTCATTTTTCATTATTCCTCTTCTAATTTTTTGTTACTATTCACTTTTCACTATTCCATTAAAGAAAACCTTAATATTTTCAATTCAACCCTTGGATTCATCAACTGACACCAAACTGAAGGGCTCGAAAGACTCCCAGCAAAGTTCCACTACCCTTAGATAGGTCCCCTAACCACTTTGCTGACCTACGGGAACCCTGGTAATAGGCCAACGACTGCTCATCTATATGACATCTAGGAAGGGGACATTACATGCTTGGATCTGCAGAGAAATTTAAAAGGGACTGAGTTCTAGTCTACAGCAACAATCATAAGGAACCAACGATCAACAACAATCTTCATAATGATTTGGTAGTAATTTAATATGTTGTTTAATGTATAGTTTGTTAACAATTGTTTCTAGTAGTAAGGATAGATACTAGTAAATTGATATAAATACTAATGAGATTTATGTGTTATGGTTTTATCATCTAACGTGCATAGGATCTTTTCAAAAGGTAATAAATATGTGTGAACTAATATATCTGAATTTTATGATTTCTATGGAGGGAATAGAATAAAAATGATCTGATTAAGAATATATTTTCTGAGTTATATACATATATATATATTTCTAATATGATCTGATCAACTCATGAGATGTGTTAAGGAATGCATTCAGGTAGAATTGGAAGAAAAGTATGCAGATTTGGAGGAGGAAGATAAAGAGCCAGTGAGCAAACTATAGAATCTCTATTTGCATAAGTTATCTTGTGGTTGTAGATTTGTAAGTCAATATATGTGTGGTAGGATCTGTGTGTTTAGGTATGATCATGCATATTGTGATATCATCTTCATAATTCATTTGTATGGCTGATAGAATTGTTTGCAACTATGAGTTGATGAGTTCATTATGCATTAATGTGGATTCTTGTATGAATGTCATGATGAGGGAATTAAGGGCCTATGAGGAGGGGAAACAGCGTTGGGATCATCTTCTAAGTACGCCACCCCATGGTGGATGGCTGAGGCCTGCCACATGTGGGCCAAGAGGGCATGAGAAGCTGCTCTTGGGCTTAGATGGAGTGATTTCCGGGACACCCTACTATAGTTGCACCCCAACCTCCCATCATGCGAATTAATTGAATCATAGGAGGAAACAAAATGGTTTTGATAAAGGGTACGGTGATAGGACGCCTCACTAGGCACGCCACCCCATATGGATGGCAAGAGGCCACATGGGGCCAAGAGGGGTAAAGCACCCGCTCTTGGGCCTAGGGTAGAGGGTTTCTTGGGCACCCTATCAAACCATTTTGCTTTGGGAAGAATAAATTAATTGAAATTGATATATTAGGACAAATTTAAGGGTCTTCCAAAATTGGGGACATTACAATCTCCTTGTCATATATGCTATAACTTCTCTCTACACCCCTCAGTTTTCTACTATCAAAAGCAATCGGGTGCTTGTCCTACATTAACATTGAACCTATGCCTTCTCTCGAGGCATCACACTCAAGCTCAAAAGGCTTAGTGAAATTCGATATAGCCAACACCGGGTAAGAACTCATCACCTGTTTGAACTTGTCAAAACACTATTGTGCTTCATTGGACCAAACAAATGCTCCCTTCTTTGTCAAATTTGTAAGTGGAGCAACACTGTGTGAAAACCCTTTGACGAAGCGACGGTAGAAACCACTTCTTCGTCAAATTTGTAAGTGGAGCAACACTCTGTGAAAACCCTTTGACAAAGCGGCGGTAGAAACCACAAAGGTTGGAGAATCCCTTAAGCTACGAGAGATTCGTAGGTGGGGGCCAATCAACAATAGCCCTAATCTTTTCTGGATCCACTCTGACTCCCTCTGCACTGATAATGTGACCCAAATAAAGCAATTCTGTCATGCCAAATTCACATTTCGACTCTTTGGCATACAATGATTCCCTCTCCAGAATACTCAATGCCTCCTCAATGTGTTGGAGGTGCTCCACCCAAGCCCTGTTGAATATTAGAATATCATTAAAAAATATGAGGACAAACTTCCTCAACTGATCCCGGAAAACCCTGTTCATATAGGACTGAAATGTCGCTGGGGCATTGGTTAAGCCAAAAGGCATAACCAAGAACTCGAAGTGCCCAAAATGGCAACGAAAATCAGTCTAGAGAAGTAGCATGCTCCATCTAGCTCATCAATGCGTGGGATGGCATACATGTTCTTAATGGTCTTTTTATTTAGGGCCATGTAGTCAATACACATTCTTAACTTCGCATCCTTCTTAACTAAAACAATTGTAGAGGCAAAAGGGCTCTTGTTAGGTCTAATATGCCCCATATCGAGAAGTTCTTTGATAGTCTTCTCTATTTCATCCTTCAACCTCTTCGGATGTCTATAGGGAGTGATGATGACCGGCTTGGCTCCCTCTTCCAACTCAGTCATGTGCTGATCTGATTTTTCTAAAGCTGTTTCTTCTGCTGAAAAGTATTTAATTTGATTTACCTTGCTCTTCATAGGGCACTTATGGTTGGGATCCCATGGGCCTTTGCATTAGAAGCATAGTTTCCTCCTCCTTAGGTGATTAATGGTGTCATCATCAAGTTTAATGGATGGTTTCTTCTGCTGGTCTGAATCTCAATGATGGTATTTCTTATCTTTCTTAAGGGGAAATGATTTAGATTGGAACTTATTCTTCGGGCAGCAAGCTCCATACTTAGTGCTTTCTTCATGGTTTCTTATAGAGTAGGTGGATCAAAAGCCTTAACCCATCCCCTAAGTGGCTCCATTAGTCCTTCACTGAAAAGGACTACAAGTCTCCTCTCTGAAATGCTAGGAACCATAACTAAAAGTCTCTGAAATTCTGAAATGTAAGACTTCAGTGATCGATACTGCCTCAACCGTGCAAGCTCTCTAAAATGTAATTCAGGATCCTTATTATCAAATCTTTCAATGAGCCTGTTTATAAATTCATCATAGGTGGTGATCAAGTTATGACCCAAAGTAACCAAACCATGATACCACCACTCATGGGCTGCTCCATCTAAATGTATGGTGGCAAAGTTAATTGCTTCATCCTCTGGCATAGGTTTAAGGGTCAAATAATTATCTAACTTCTGCACCCAAGCTCTAGCTAAAATCTTACCACTCCCATCAAAGTGTTCCAAAGAAACCTTGCTCAAGGCATGCTGATAATCTCTCTGTGTACGCAGTGCCCTGTGATCCGTCCTACCACCCATACCTGCTCTCTGTCTCTTCTGGTTCATAAACTGCTCCAATGACTACAAGTCCTTAATATCAGGGGGAAGAGCCATGTACTCTGCATGAAGCAACATCATCTCTTCCATGGGTATCTGTGCCTTGTGTGCATGAATAACAGGGGCCTCCTCTCTGCGTAGAAAGGTAGGCTGAAGAGGCATGGCAACTGATCTTGAAGCTGTCCTAGTGCTGTGACCACTACCCTGACTATCATGTTGATGGTTATTAACAGTAAAATTGCTTGCCTCACCATTGTTTGCCGTGTGCATTTGCAAAATATTTTGATTCATCTTTGCTAACAATTGAGACATCATATCTAACATAGTATCGAACTTCCTCTCTGCTTTGGAATTAGGACTATCTTTATTTCTGTCCGCCATATGTCCTGTAATACTATCACTATCACTGGATCAGTTCCTGTGCATACCCAAAATACTTGATACAGTTTCACCTTCTAGACACTGTGGGGGCTGCCATTGATTGGTTTCCCTGGTATAAACCTGTTTCCACTCTCATGAAAGATGTTCAACATAGGCTGGCAAGAAAATCAGCTCTGATACCGCTGTAATGTTCTACCCCAATATTTTTTTTGAGTTTTTGTTGAACTTGGTGCGTTTTGTGTTTGAACTTAACATAGGGGTTTTGCATACATTCATATATTCAGAAAATAAAGCATTCTAAACTACCCAGATCCTTATTTATGTGGTCAACAATAAATAGTCAAAGATAGCAAATACCCATATGAAGATTTGTCATTTAAAACAATTTACAAACATACATGCTTGTTGTTATGATAGTACAAGCCCGATAAAATGGAAATATAGCAAACTGGAATTGATTACTTGCAGCAAAACCCTAGTCAAACCACCTCCAAATTCTTCAACAATGAGATATACCACGTTGGCATCTCAAATGATGTAATTTTGACGCCTCAACACTAAGCAGTTGGGTCTAGAAATGAAACACACTACTCATAAATAGGTTCGGTGTAATGTCCCACCCTAGGTGGACACTTGCTAACACAAATTTTCTGCCTTTGCTTGAATTGAATGCTCTTTCAAATTGGGGTTTTTACTTAGAAATGGGAATTTTCTAGGCAAAGTATAAATGACAAAGACCAAGCCAAATAGAAAGTAATGATAACTATTTTGCAAATGTATGCTAACTGCTGTAGCAAGCCCTTCAAATATTTATTACTAACAGATTACAAAAACTTGCTAATACAAAATCATCACATATTTAAAATCAGTTTTCCATTTCCTTGCAAATTTAATACAACCATACCCGGAAGGCAAATACCATGTGTGCAGGTCTGAAAATGAATATCAGCAATTTCTGGAGATATATATCAGCAACATGAAACTCTCACCATGGACATCAAGCAATGAATATATGTTTATTCCACCGCTTTAATCATAACAGCAATTCCCCAACACCTAGCCGTCCTCAATGGATGAGTAAAGGGCTGAGAAGATAGGAGTTTTAGCCTCACAGTCCCACGCCCAGCCAATAATAATCATTACAGTTTGCAAACATTGAAGGAACAGCCCCCAATAAACCCCATGTGGCTGTATAAGGGTGTGTCAACAGCAAATAATTAAACTTCTGACCTGTTCTTTCAATACTCTTCAAAACCCTTGCAAGGTGCCAAGAGAGAAATGCACAGATTACTTTAGATTTGCTCAATCTAATTTCCACAGTGCCAAGTAAGAAATGCACAGCCAGCAAATTAATTGTTCTTCAATATGAAACTTCAAACCCTTGTAATTCTTTGACGAAATCTCCTCTATTATGCTCGAGTGTAGCCCCTGTAATGAAGCCACCAACAATTGCAACCTTAAGATGATGTCTCACACCTGTAGGTTGCTCAAATCAGAGAGAATGAACGTCCTCCATGATCAGATTGAAGAAGAAACCCTTGTTTTCTCCTCACAGCCAAAAGCTTCACAAATTTCATAAGTGTTCAATCAACAATGAATTTTCATTTGCCTTTTGAGTCTTTATATACTTCTCCAAACACAAGTCAATCCCAAGATGTGCTTTTTTTTTAATCATTTAAAATGATATTCATATTTGGACATTGACTTTATAAAATATTTTAATATTTGGGCGCCCATACCAAGGTAATAATTAATTACACTTTAAATCACTTGAGGGTCATGGCCTCATTGAATATAAAGTGACTTTAATAACTTTATAATGTTTTTAATGATTTAAATATTAATAAAGTCACTTTTATTAATAATTAAATATTATAACTTGCACAACAAACCTTATTTCTCCAAGCCAACTGAGAATTGGGATCAACACTGAAGTTACCACATGTCTAGGTGCCCTGCTATATATAGAAACACTGAGTCCAAATCATCATGTAACTTACTATAAATAGTAAGTGTATGCAAAATGAGTCTAGAACCATCTTTGATGACAAATCCATAATGCGACTAGGTGCCTAACTATTAATAGCAATACTGACTCCCCTGAAATGGTGACTTACTATAAATAGTAAGTGTGAGGAACTAAGTCAAACAAAGGCCAATTCTGAACCAAACTGAGTTTCGGAGAAGGAAACACTCTGATAACTGCCAAACAGGACCCCCTAAACATTTGCATTAGCCTATGAGGGTCAAGAAATAGGCTAATCCTATGAAAATTGATGCTCACGAAAATGGGGACATTACATCCGGCCTGCTGTACGGCCCTGGCAGAAGCATAAACACTCACAAACGTCCCTTGAAACTGCCTTCTATCTGCTGTTTATAATTTGTAGAAGGTCCCTTTACCCTAGCCACTGGAAATGACTAAAGAAAGTGCCAAAAACCCGACACACAAAACCCCAAAAGGTACAACCAGGTCTAAAAATGGTACGACCTGCTGTAGATTTCAACAATGGTCTGAAACTTCACACAAATCTGTCTTTTAATGCATAAAAATGTTTTTCAATATTGTAATGTCCCCATTCTTAGGTTCTCTAGCAGTTCAGTTGTCGTTGACTTTCTAGATTTGTGTCAGCTTGTTCTGAGGGGTAAATTGATGTTACCAGTGATCTCTGATTGTTTAGAGGAGTCATATGATGCTTTTAGATGTTATTTCCGGCTTCCGGTTTGGGCTCCAAAAACCTTGGAGGGAGTGTATTTTTAGTAAGTCACCAAGTCGGGTCCGTTTATCATCTTTCATCATCGGGATCACTCTTGTGCAGTCATATTTCAATTCCGATGCTTTTCGACAGTTTCCGCAACTTGGGTGTAATATTAGTTATAATTTAATTATTTTACTAAGGTTGCTTAATTTAATCAAAATAAGTTAGAGGGCGCCTTAGTATTATAGCTCGTTGGAAAGAGAATAAAAAGTTTTAAATCATGGATGCATAATATTGGGACCTTGCGAATCAAATATCATTATTTTGATAAAAGGGTCTTTGGAGCAAAAAAGAGTTTTTAATTAAAAAGTTAATAAAAAATAAAAGCTTTTTGGAAAGGTTGGGGGAAAAATGTAAAAGGCATTTTTTAATAAAGTAATGTGGAGTGCCCAACTTAGGGAGACAAAGGAAATAAAGTAAAATTTAAAATGTTATTTAATTGCCCAAGTTGTGCGTGGAAGTGAAGGATAGAATAAAAGGGGGTTTGAGCTCATTTTTGTATATGCCTGGAAAATATTTTCTCTTCTACAGGTGAATGTTGGTTGAACTTTGGTTCTCCTTTGGCTTTGTGAGGACGAAACCCCTCATGAGGATCAACAGCTACAGGATTGAAAGTCATCCCAAGTTTGTTTGCTAATAGTTTTATTTCAGAGGCTATTGCGGAGGGTTTACTTCATGAAAAATATTGATTCCTTCACACAGTAATTTAGAGATGATATTGAAGATCATTTAGCAATAATTTTTAGAGGATTTGTAGTGTTTGTGGGCAGATTTCTCTACCCTAGCTGGCTGTACCATTTCATATTAGGCCGTACAATTTTGAAGGGTTTGTTGGAGTTTTATTTCATTGGTTTTCTACACTATTTTTGCTGTTGGATGAAGTTTGTGATGGCGCCCATGTGTCAGGCGTTTCTAGCGAACATTTCAAGGGTTTAGCTTCACGTTTGTTGCTGATATTCACTGCTGTACACTCCAAAACAAGCCGTACACTTCTACCAACCAGGCATGAGGGTTTTAGGACTGATTCTCCCAGTGCTTGGAGCCCTTTCGAGGATCATTTGTGGCATTTAGAGCCTTCTTTGCTGTTGCACGTCACTTCTATGAGTGATTAGAGATTATTGTATTTTGAAGGTGGTTTATGTTCTAGATTACTATAATACTTCAAAAATCAGATTTATAATACCAGATCAACAAATGGGTATGTCGCCATTTTAATATTATTGCATATTTTAATGGGTATTGTTCATCGCTATTGTTTAATGCATTTACCACATAGATAAGCATCTGGGTATCTTTCAAAGTTTATTTTCAAGTGAATGCTATTGCATGCAATACATATGTTATGAACAAAAACACAAAACGCATCAGGTTCAGCTAAACTACAGAAAAAAAATAAGGGTGGGACATTACGGATATCTTCCTCAAAAAGCCATGCCAAAATCCTCAAGATTTGTTAATGTAAATTCCTCTGCAACAAGCTTCCAATCTGCAAATGAAGCACAATGTGATCCCTAAAATGAGACCACCAGCAATACCCTAGAAAGATCTTTCACTCCCGCAGGTATTCCACTTTGTGAAGGTTTTTCGTCTCCACAAGTTGCAGGTTTTCAAACCCTTGGCTTAGCCAACATGAATTCTTCTCTAAAAATTAAATGTCGTGAATGAAAGAATGAACTCTCCAACGAGTTTTATTTGCCTTCTCTTTTCCAATGCCATGTTGGGGAAATTAAAACTTTTAATATTAACACTTTATTAGCCCCACTTTGGAATAGGCGCCCAACATTAGGATTATGTATTACTTTATTTTATTTTAAAATATTTCAAGTCTTCTTAATAAAGTCACTTTATAACTTTATACTAAGTTAAATATTTAATTTAAGTTAGGAAAATATTGCGCCATTAAATATATAGCTCAAACGGACTCCGAATGTGGATTTCGTAGTATCGATGAGAAGGCCAATAAAAATTGAGTGAAGTCCAGGAATATTGCACCGACTCGCACCAAGTCCGAGGACCCTGCTAAAAATAGTAAGTTCATATTACATGCTCGAAATCCCTTCAGAAAGAGTTAGAAGTGGTATCCCGCCGAAAGGAACTCAATTCAAATCTCCATATACGCTGACTGTACCCCAAGATGAACAAACCCAACATGGGTTCCCTAACCATCCATGTTAGTCTATGAGAACCCGAGTGGTAGACTAACCCAATGTACTGAGTTGCTTAGGAAGGGGACATTACAGCATGCCTCTAACTCTTGTTCCCCTTTGCTTCTTAAAAGTGCGCCCATCTACAATGACAAACGCTCCTCTTCAGAACATGCACTTTCTAGATGCGTTTATTTTCCGAAAAGCGTGCTTCCTTCAACAATGATGCATTTTCCACTCCAAATGGTGCGTTCTCCTTTTAAACTTTGCGTTTTGTTTTGATCTGAGTGCGCCTCTTGGGTCACGGACGTGCTTTTCTTCCACAGGCACTTCCTTTAATCTTTTGGCGCGCTTCAACCCTCCAAGGCGCGCTTCTTTGTGCCTTTTACTCCAAGACGCACTTTATGATGTCCAAGCGCTCTTCCATTCCAAATGGTGCGCTTTATTATGTTCCAACGCTCTTCATTTGTCTTCCTGACGCTTCTAAACCTCTTCAGGAACTTCTTTGCGTTTCTAAGTGTTTTACGTTGTGAACACTTCTTCAAATTCAAGCTTGCTCCACATTTTGAACCTGCAGGGTTAGTATTTTGATAAAAACAACAGACAAGAGTTCACTAGAGTATGTGAACATTAAGACTTTTGTTATCAAGTTAGGGTAACAGGTGAAATTTCGTATGGGTACAACACTTCTATTTCTCAAACTGTGCTCTCTAAAATCAATTACTACCTTAGGAATCAAAATAAGCTTCCCTTCTTCATCCAAGGGAGGTTACTCAATAGAAGCAACCACATTGTGACCAAGTACCTTCTTAAGGCGTGAAACATGGAAAACATTGTGCACTTTGCTACTCTCTGGTAGCTCCAACTTATAAGCCACCTCTCTAACTCTCCCTTTGATCCTAAATGGACCATAAAACCGTGGCTTAAGCTTCTTAGCTCCACTCTTTTTAAGAGTAGATTGTCTGCAGGGTTGCAACCTCAATATAGCATATCTCCCACTTCAAAAGTACGTTCAACTCTATGTTGATTAGCATACAACTTCTACTGATTCTGGGCATGCTGGAGGTTGTCTTTTAAGGATTTCAAGACATCTTGGCTCTCGGAACCCTACTGTCACAAAACAAGAGATCATTGAAGCTAGGAGCAAAAGGTGACATTTTAATAGACATATGATAAGTGGAATTATAACAATGTTCTCCCAAATGGAGCCATCTCACCCAAGCCTTCTGCTGTCCTGAAACATAATTCCTTAAGTATCCTTCCACCCACTTATTCACAATCTCTGTTTGCCCATTAGTCTGTGGGTGATAGCTCGTGTTGGGAGTGAGCTCAATCCCTATCAATCTGAACAACTCTTGCCAAAGCAAGCTTAGGAACCTATTGTCCCTATCACTTACAATGTTTTTTGGCAAGCCATGCAATCTAAACACTTCTTTGAAGAACAAATCAACAACCTGAGATGCTCTAAAATCTGCAGAAATAGCGAAGAAGTGTGCAAACTTTGTCAATCTATCAACAACAACATAAATACAATCTTTACCTTGCACTTTAGGCAACCCAGTAATGAAGCCCATTGATTACTTTCCCATTTTTGATTGGGAACGGGTAAGGGCTGCAACAAACCAGTAGGAAAAGGTATGTTTATTCTTCTTTTGTTGACATACTTCACATTTTCTAAAATGCTTAAGGACATCATCCTTAAGCCCCTTCAACGAAATTTTTTCCCAAATCTGCTTATATGTTTTGAAATATCCTTGGTGACTAGCCAAGGGAGCATTATGAAAAGTTCTCAAAATCTTTTCCTTAAGCTTAGATTCAGGCACTAGAAAGATTCTACCTTTGTAGAGGATCAACTCACTTACGACTACATACTTTTCATCTTGCAAAGTACCTTCCAAAATGTTAGTGGCAAAAGGATTTTTAGCATATTCTACTAAAATTTGATTCTTCCAATCAGGTTTAATTTCCATCATGGAACTCAAATGTGGACTTCTTGACAACGCATCAGCCACTACATTCTTTTTGCCCTTCACATATTCTATGTAAAAGTCGTAAGCTTGCAGTTTACTCACCCACTTCTGTTGCCTTTCATTAAGATCCTTTTGGCTAAGGAAGTACTTTAGACTATTATGGTTTGTTTTAACAACAAACTTCCCTCCAACCAAGTACTGTCTGAGCTTATTAGCCAAAGCGTGCATAATGGCAAAGCATCTCCTTATCATAGATGGAGTAGGTTCTCTCCACTCCTCTCAACTTCCTAGTCTTGAAGGCAATTAGATGCTTATTTTGCATCAACACAACACCAATTCCTTCTCCCGAGGTATAACACTAAGGCTCAAAAGGCTTTGAGAAATCTGGTATGGCCAAAACAGGACAATAACTCATAACTTGCTTGAACTGATCAAAAGATTGCTGCGCTGATTGAGACTATGCAAATGCCCCCTTTTTGGTCAAATCAGTAAGTGGGGCAGCCAACTGTGAAAACTCCTTCACAAACCTTCTGTAGAAGCTACATAGTCCAAAGAAACCCTTCAAATGTGTAAGAGTCTGGTGGAGGCCAATCCAAAATGGCCTTGATCTTCTCTTGGTCAACTCTAACACCTTTAGAGCTGATTACATGGCCCAGATACAAAATTTCTGTCATGGCAAATTCACACTTGGATTCTTTGGCAAATAAAGATTGAGCCTCAAGAATCCCCAAAACCTCATCCAAGTGCCTTAGGTGCTCTCCCAAGGTCTTACTGTAAATTAGGATGTCATAAAAAAACACCAAAACAAACTTCTTGAGTTGCCGATTGAAGACTTGGTTGGAATGTCACAGGTGCATTTGTCAAGCCAAAAGGCATGACTAAGAACTCATAATGCCCATAATGGCATCGGAAAACAGTTTTTTGGATGTCTTTTTCTCGAACTTTGATTTGGTGATATCTAGATCTTAAGTCTATTTTAGAAAAATATACTGCACCATGCAATTCATCAATAAGTTCATCAATCCTCGGGATTGGATATCGATTCTTGATGGTCTTCTTGTTTAGAGCATGATAATCTATGCACATGCACACAGTACGACCCTTATTTTTAACTAAAACAACAGAAGATGCAAATGGACTTTTGCTAGGATGTATGTGTCCCATCTCCAGGAGCTCCTTATTGGCCTTTTCAATCTCTTCCTTATGCCTTCTGTGATGGCGATAAAGAGTAGTAATAACAAGTTTTGCACCTTCATCCAACTCAATCACATACTGAAAAGTAGCAGGCGCATTAGTAAGACCAAAAGGCATGACAAGAAACTCATAGTGTCCATAGTGGCACCTAAATGTTGTCTTCAGAATATTCTCATGGACACGAATCTGATGATACCCTGAACGAAGCTCAATCTTGGAGAAATACACGGCCCCGTGTAGCTCATCAAGTAGCTCATCGATCCTGGGTATAGGGTACTTGTTTTTTATTGTCTTCTTGTTCAAAGCTCTATAGTCAATACACATCTGCATAGTACCATTCTTCTTTTTCACCAATACCACCGAAGAAGCAAATGGACTAGATGAAGGCCAAATGTGTCCCATATCAATTAACTCCTTGATTGTATTCTCTATCTCAATCTTGAAGTGCCGAGGATGACGATATGGTGGAATGTTGATGGGCTTGGTCCCATCCTCAAACTCAATCACATGCTCAAAACCACGATCTGGTGGTCTACCTGGAGGAATGTCACCAAACACCTTACCATGCTTGTCCAACACGGATTGGATGTCTACATGATACTCACCACTGGAAGTAGATTTGGAAGAAATAGAGACTTGGGCTGCCCATGCAATGTCATCATGACGAAACAAAGTCTCCATACGCCTATCTGAAACAACTCTAGGCCCTCCATCTGAAAGTACCCTCAAAATAACTTTCCTCCCCTCGTGAATGAATTCAAGCTCCATCTTTTGAAAGTCCTGGATGTAATGGCCAAGAGACTGAAGCCACTGGACTCCCAAAACAATGTCAATCTGTCCAAGTCCCACCATGTAGAAATCATTTGTCAATGTGTAATCACTCATCTGAATGCTAAGCTACGATGCCAATACCTTCTTCTGACAACTCATGGTAAAACCATCCGCAACTGCAACTGTGAAACCTGCAAAATCCTCAATCTGTAAACCACGTCTCATGACTAAACCTTCATCAATGAAATTATGCGTGGCTCCACTATCCACCAAACATGTAACTCGTTGTCCCTTAATGATTCCTTTCACACGAAAGGCATGATACCTCGGAACTCCGGAAAGGGAAGTAATAGTGACTGAACTTGTACCACTTGTATCAAGCTCCAATGTAGGCTGCTTCGTATGATGATCATCATTTTTTGAACCTGTATCATCATGTATATCACTCTCATCATCTGAAACCACCTCTATAAGATGTGTCTTGCCTTTCCCAAGGCATCTATGTCCTGGTTCCCAAGGTTGCTTGCAAGAAAAGCATAACTTCTTCCTCCTCAATTCATCTCTCTCCATGGAAGAAGGATTAGACTTAGGCTGCTGAAATGTCTTCTTTTGATTTGAACTTGAGCCCTTAAAGAAGCTTTTCTTTTGAGTGAATGTAGGAGTAGTATCCAAGTCAAGTGCTAATTCAATGGCCTCCTCAAGAGTAGTTGGCTTGTGAACTTTGACCAAACCCTTGATCCTATCATTCAATCCTTCAACAAACAACATAGTGATCTATAATATCCCACCCAGGTGGAATATAGCCAAACAAATTTTCTGCCTTATTCTGATCCAAATTTTCGACTTTCTCTTCCTTGGAATTTTGTCAAACACTTGGTGTGCATAGTCTGATTATGTTGTCTGACTTGTTCATTTGAGTTTAATGCTTTGGTTCCATTGCTTAATCAAATATATAAATGCTAGAATTGAATGAGAATGTCATATGAACTCAAAGCAATGATCTACTAAGGAGAAGACAACTTTATTCAACTACAATCAGGTCTGATTACAGTCATTCAATGGTCTGATATGCACATGATCAGATTGATATAACCATTACAATTTCAATCCAAATTAAAGGATTGGATTACAAACATACCCGATAGTGTTGTTCCTTGATTTGGAGGATGCTGGACCTTGATTGTATGTGGGATTGACCTCTAGATTGCTGTGTACAGGTCTGATATCAGACTGATGAGCCTTCACATAGGTCTACGAACTCCTTGGGCTGCGCTAGAAGTTGGGAGTGATGGTATTGATATATTGAGTTGGTCCATTGATGTTTGAAGGCTTCTATCTCATCAACAATACTTCCTTTAACCTCTGTTCATAATCAGATTGTCTGATATACACAGTATGAGATTTGATGCAGCTGTGGATGCCCTCCAAATGTGATAGAAACCCTAAATCAAGGTAGCGACTTGACTCTATGTGTTCCTCCTTGGTGTTAGGACCCTTCTCTTATGAAATTGCCGTCCTAATTACTTGACTTCGAACCCTTATTGATTAGCTGTGAGTCTGATATAACTCTGCCAGGACTGATACAGCCCTTATACCTCTGTCAAATATGGTAGTTACCTTGAAACCCTTGAATAGTTTGATGTAATCTCCACCAATGATGCACAATACTTCAATCTACTTCAAGCCCTATGTAAATCTTTCACCTGTAAGCTCAGATAGAACTCCTGAATGAAGTTCTCCACAAGCAATAATATTAGCTGGTATTGCACAACCTCAAAATTGCAAATACATTGAAGAGTTTTCGTTGTTCATGTAGAAAATGGTCTGAAACCCTTGTGTATTTCTACATTCAGCTCTCATATAAAAATACACAAGGCAAATAACATCAAGAATGAAAAAGCATTTTCTTTTTGAGTCCTTTTATAGCCTTAATCTCCTTAATAGCATTTAAATCCACTTTCAAATCCACTTTTAGGTTTTTAATAAAAACTTTATATTATCTCCTTATACATGGGCACTCAACTCAATAAATATAAATGTACTTTAAGTTGTTTTTAATTGAGGGTCATGGCCCCATTGATTATAAAGTACACTTTACTTTATAATTTAACTTTATAATAAACCTTTTTTAATTAAATATCATTTAGGCCACTTTAAAAATTAATAACTCCTTAAATACTTATGATTTTCCAATTCCATCTGAACAAGGAGATTCACCATGATACCCTCTGTGTATCCAACTGCCTTACCAAAAATAGTAGGGGTCCTTCTCTATCAACCATTGATTCACTATAAATAGTAAACCCCTCATTATCTGATCAAACCAATTGAGTAAGGGATCGACACTGCAATCAAGACTTGTCCAGGTGCCCTGCTATATATAGAAACCCTGACTTCCTGAAATAGTAACTTACTATAAATAGTAAGTTAGCCAAACATAATCCAACGAAGGCCAAACTTGAACATAAACTGAGCTCTGAGAGAAATAACACACTGATCTCTGCCAAAAGGGACCCTCTAACCACTACCTTAGCCTACAAGGGTCAAATGATAGGCTAATCCTCCAAACTCTGATGCTTGCCGAAATGGGGACATTACATAATCCTCTTGTCAGTCATGCCAGGAACCATAACCACAATATTTGTAAACTCATTGACATATGCATCTACTCTACCACTCTGTTTCAACTGTGCAAGCTCACGGTAGTAGACCTCAACATTTGTGCGGTCAAACTTGGTAATGAGTTTATTGACAAACTCATCAGATGAAGTGATCCTATTATGATGCTGTGAAACAAGTCCATGGTGCCACCAATCATATGCTAATCCCTCCAAATGCATAGTATCAAAATGTATAGCCTTTTCCTCACTCAGTTTGAGTGTAAGAAAAGTATCCAACTTATTCACCCATGCTCTAGCACTTAGCTTACCACTACCATCAAAACTCGGGAGAGGAATCTTGTTCAATGCATCCTTGTACTTCTTCGGATGTGTAGGTTGTTGTGCTCTTCTTTGCTTTGTACGTTCAACCCTACCTTTTTGTCGTTCCCTCTTTTGACTCATGAAATTATTGAAGTTGATTCAATTCCTTACATGCTCAGGAAGTGAATCGTACTCATCAACCAAGGATATCAAACCTTCTCCAAATGGAATCTCCTCTTCCTCAACTTGTGGCTCCTCAACTATCTCTTCTCTAGGAAGAAAAGTAGGCTACATAGGTCTCTCAATTGTAGGTGTGCGTGTCCTCCTTGCACGAGGTGATCCTACATTGCTACCAACACCTGTATTATCCTAATTGCTTGATTAGCATGATTGTTGTTATTCTTGTTGTTATTCATCAAAGCTTGAACCATCCTTTGGATATTCTCACTTGTCTCACATTGTTGTTCTGCCATATTTCTCTGATTATCAACCATCTCTCTCAACATATGATCAATATCTTCCTACGGATTACCTTGCCTCTTGTCTCCCATTGTACCTATTCTTCTTCTATAATGATGCAGCAAAGGATCAATGTAGTAGCTCATAACCCATAGGCTAGCAGGATTCAAGCTCTGATACCACTGTAAAATACCCTACTTAACATGACTGAAATTTTTGTCTCAATTTTACTTCAAAGTTCAAACAATTAATTCTAAATGCAACACAATATCAATAAACACATGAACAATTGAATGTCGAATCTCCCATGCTTTATTATAGTCTTCAATTATGATGAATACAAATAGCTATTGTTTGTTCTATATGACAGTCTGGGACTGATTTATATCAGACTTGAATACATAATGAAAATGAACAACAAAGTGCCTCAAAACCCTAGCATATCAATGCCACTTTAATGAGGAATGATCAATATGACAATGTAGTACTGTTACAGTCTTGTATGAGCTCTAAAAAATGTCTGATATCACTGTATCTGCTGCTGTTATGACTGTTGGAGGTGATCAAAGTGCCCATAGGTTGTTGTGCTCTTCTTTGCCTGGTACGTTCAACCCTACCTTTTTGTCGTTCCCTCTTTTGACTTATGAAATTATTGAAGTTGATTCAATTCCTTACATGGTCAGGAAGTGAATTATACTCATCAACCAAGGATATCAAATCTTCTCCAAATGGAATCTCCTCTTCCTCAACTTGTGGCTCCTCAGCTATCTCTTCTTCTCTAGGAAGAAAAGTAGGTTGCATAGGTCTCTCAATTGTAGGTGTGTGTGTCCTCCTTGCACAAGGTGATCCTACATGGCTACCAACACCTGTATTATCCCGATTTGCTTGATTAGCATGATTGTTGTTATTCTTGTTGTTATTCATCAAAGCCTGAACCATCCTTTGGATATTCTCATTTGTCTCACATTGTTGTTCTGCCATATTTCTCTGATTATCAACCATCTCTCTCAACATATGATCAATATCTTCCTGCAGATTACCTTGCCTATTGTCTCCCATTGTACCTGTTCTTCTTCGATAATGATGCGGCAAAGGATCAATGTAGTAGCTCATAACCCATAGGCTGGCAGGATCCAAGCTTTGATACCACTGTAAAATACCCTACCTAACATGACTGAAATTTTTGCCTCAATTTTATTTCAAAGTTCAAACAATCAATTCTAAATGCAACACAATATCAATAAACACATGAACAATTGAATGTCGAATCTCCCATGCTTTATTATAGTCTTCAAGGATGATGAATACAAATAGCTATTGTCTGTTCTATATGACAGTCTGGGACTGATTTATATCAGACTTGAATACATAATGAAAATGAACAACAAAGTGCCTCAAAACCCTAGCATATCAATGCCACTTTAATGAGGAATGATCAATATGACAATGTAGTACTGTTACAGTCTTGTATGAGCTCTAAAAAATGTTTGATATCACTGTATCTGCTGCTGTTATGAAGGTGATCAAAGTGCCCATAAATGTGAATGAAGCCAAAAACATGCAAAATTACACCTCCAATGCCAAGTGATGGGTTCCTAAATGCCACAAATTGCTTCAATGATGTTCCAAATGCCTTAAACCTTCAAGATCTTCAATGGAATGATGCCTAAGAACCCTGAAACGAAATGTCCAGCTCGCTATTATAAAATCAAACACTCAAAATGATAGCAAATTCACACAAAATAGCCTTTTTAGCCAAATCGACTACCTTGGTAGTCTTCAATGATGAACAATGACTTCAAATCCTATGCAAATACCCTTCAAATTCCTCAATCTAGACCTGCAATTGCAAAACATGATGAAATCTGCATGATATCATTTCATAACAAGATATGAGATCATCTCCATATCACAATCAACGGATCATCTCCTTGACAAAACACTGAAAATACAATTTCTAGCCAAAACACAAACATAAGAGAACTTACCAAGGGAATCAATAGTTGCAAATTGATGATGAAAGGCTCTATTTATCCTCCTCTTTGGCTGGTCGACCCAATTAGCTCCAATTTGCAAGTAATTTGAGGTCCACCAATGAAATGCCTTTCTCTTGAACAATTTTAAATGCATTGGATCAATGAAAATCATCATTTAAAATCATCCTTGATTTTATTAAATGAATTTCACCTCTAATTTCCACGCCTTGAGCAAAAACAATTTTCCTTGCAATTTTAAATGACTTCTCCATGGGCGGCAGTCAATATGAGATGATATTTTATTATAAAAAACCTCTTTCTGATTTGGGCGGCGATCCGTATCAGCAAAACAAATATTATTTAATAAAATTCTTCTTTCTCCTTGGGCGGCGTCACCTTGGCATTTGAAATCCTTATTTTATGCATTTTTTTTTCTTCCTCAACATAGCCGTTGGCTCATGATCCATTGTGATGACAATATTTTATTAATATTTTGAAAATTACCTCTAGGCGTTGGGCGCATGATCCTAGGAATATCAATATTTTATAATTTTTGCAATTCTCCTTCCAAGACACCTAGCACATGATCTAATGGACAATTTGAAATTACCTTTTTCCATTTGACCGTTGGCACAAAGCTCTATACAATTCACCCCCTCGTCATGCGTTGGCACCAAACTCAATGCAATTAGCCTTCTCCTCATGCGTTGGCACAACATACTATGAAATCACTTCACCTTAGGCGTTTGGTACCCAATCCAATAACCAATTCTTCATAGGAGCGTTGGATTTTTAGAGTAAATAGATATTTGAAAATGCAATTGAAGATTGACATTTTCCGTTGTCCACTTGGCATCAATTTGTCCAATCAATGAAATGATGAAAACACAATTTGAATATTGCATTTTCCATTTAACCACAAACACTCTATTTTGGCTAAATAAATAATATCACCAAAAATACTAAGCCAAAATGAAAATCATTGCCTCACCATGTGTATTAGCCTATGGGAATGGTAATAGGCTAATCAACAACTCCATGTGTGATAACTCCGGAAATGGGGACATGACGCAAGGTTAGAGATTGTACTAAATCCTTGTTTCAGATTTGTGCTGTGTGCTGTTGTAAATATCAGCAGTTAATGGATTATTATTGTGATTGATTCAGATGGATGTATCTTCCTAATATTGCTGTTGTGTATCTTATGAATTTATATGAACTATTCTAACCATTTGCATTGTTATTCCTTGTCAATTTGTCAAGCATTTGCAAAAATACAAAAAAATTAGTGTAGGGATATTTCATTCTACATCAAATTGTTAATTTCCCAAACAGGCTAGCAAGAGATCACCAACTCTGATACCATTGAAATATTCCCACACTATTTTTTTTATATTTTTGCAAATGTTTGACAAAATGACAATGGAAATGCCGATACAAGTCTAATATTATATTCACAAGATCATTGAAGCTACAGTAATGACTATTCCAAAAATGTAACCAACTACCACGAATTCAGAAATTGTTGGTACAAGTTAACTAATTTAACTGCTGGAAGTGATTTTATAGCACACACAGAACTGAAAATAAATATAAATTCTAACCTTTCAAGGCTGACATAGAATGCCGGTAGAAACCCTTTAAACATAATATTGAATACTGAAATCAGAATTTACATTGGAATCTGCCAGTGTACTGCTGTACGGCCTGAATCTACCCTATACAAGGCTGCAGCTAGATCTAGAAGATATCTTTATGCATAATGGGGTATGGCTGGGTGTTTTTGGAGCCCAAAACTTCTTCACAAAACCCTGCGACTCACCTCCAACTCAGTCACCTCCCTTTAACATTTGTACGACCAACATTTGGTGCCTCATAAACCTTCAAAAGTGTGGTGGCTGGATTATGTAAGGTCTGCAATGGTATGACCAGCAATACAAGGCTCTATCTCCAAATAAATTGATTGATAATTGCAATGCAAATGCTCTCAATAAAATCTTCCACCACTAACACAACTAGAACTCAAATCCTGAGGATGAAATAACTTCTATTCAGCACAAATCTATAAAAACTTCAATAGTCAACACTCCGGTGAATTCTGGATGAATTCACTCTTCAAATGGCTAGGAGGGTTTTCGTCCTTGAAGCCATTCTTTGCTGAAGGGTTTTTGTCCTAGGGTAGAACAGATGAACAATGTTCAATCTCAATAAGCTAGGGTTTGATAAAATGCACAGAATGAGTTTTCTCTCCTCAAATCCTCCTTTTATACACTTTTCGGAAATAATAAAATATTATTATCCGCAACTCTTCATTTCTCCCCCAAAAGTAACTATAAAAATCTTTTAATTTAATATTACTTTTGAACCCTCCCCTTTAAATTTCACTTTATAATACTGACTATCCTTGCATAAAAATAATTAATTGAACATAAGTTGCCTTTTTAAATAAATATCTCTAGACAACTTACGTTAATTAATTAATTATTCCCTTGCAACACTCCCAATTAGCCTTTGGGAATTAAAATAGGCTAAGGGTCTCTAAAATCCTTTATGCTTGCGAAGGGGACATTATAATGCTCAAGGCCACTTATATATAAGCTTAATAGTAGAAGCTTTAAAGCAAAAATAATAATAAAATATTCAATAAAGCCTCGCTTTAAAGCAACCCTAATCCCTATCCATTGCAAAGAGGAAATAAATCACTCAAACAACCTAAAATAGGCTTCCTTCTGTTTTAAATCTGCATTCTTCTCCAAATAAGTCAATTGAGATAAAGTGGCATCATCCTTTAAGGATTTTCTTTTGCTCTAATTCCAAATTGGGCGTTGATCTTGACATTGGATGATTTAACATCCTTGGTTGCAACTTTTTGGTGGCAATGCGAGGTAAAAACTGCAACCTCTTTTTATGTTTTCAAACTATTCCTAATTAGGCATGATTTCCATCTATGTTTGCCACTTAAGTTGCATTTTTCTGATGGTTAAACCAGCTGAAAGTTGCAACTTCCTTTTTATGTTTTTAACTTACTGGCTAGTTGCACTTTTTTCATTGTCTTGCCATTTAACATGTCCTGTATTCAATTGGCACTCACCACTCAAAAGTGTGAATTTTATCTCATGTTTCTTTTTGCCTTTCATGCTGATCACATTTCACTAACCCATCCACCACTTAAGTCACATTTTTCTAATGGTAATGCCATTTAAAAATGGTGATTTTCACTTATCTTGTTCTCTCTTAAAATTTGGCATGGTTTCATAATGTCATTGCACACCTTGTCACAGTTTTCTGACCTCTCCACCACTTCTTTATTGCCATTTTTGTAAGATACCCAACTAATTCTACCAAAATTTTTCCTTACTTAGACAATTTTACTTGCTATCAACTCATCAACTATTTCAACAACACAAAGATGTACATCAAAGATAACTATTTGAATGAATCAACCTTAAGCTGGGTACTTGTTTTATTACTTGATTCAATCAACTCCTACTGTCTTATTACATGAATAATGCTTTCAATGGCATGAAGTTACACTTTATTCAAATGGAATTATAAAAGCAGGCCTTGGAGCCTTGATGATTACAATGGGCGCCTATACTTGATCGACTCAATTGAACTCAACGATGTCAACTGAATGTCAACACCTCACAGTACAACAAGGGAGCATCACCTTGTCAGTTGAGGGAGCATCACCCCAACACTTGAAACTCGCAGGCCTCAAGATTACAAGCTCAACAGCTTTGCAGAGAGAATTTTTGTCAAATGCATAGATAGCAAATGAATGAGAAGGCTCCTCCTTTTATAGGCCTTCCAAAGGCAATGAAGGCACGTTTTTCAATGCACCAAGAGGAACCAAGGCACGTTTCCCAAGAAGCATATCCAAGGGAATATTCCGTCTGATGACTCATTCTGAGTTGGCAAACTTACCCAAAGACCTAGGCACGGATCCCGAGGACATCTTGTTGACCAATGAAAGCTCAGGTAGATGCAACTACCTTATCTTCTGACTAGGCGCCCATTTGGAGTAGTATGATCATGGAATGGCGCCCAATGTGACCTAGGCGCCCAACTGAGGTAGCAGAGGCCTGAATATGCGCCTTGAAGAATTTGATGACTCCATGCAAACTTAGAACTTTAGCAAAGATCTTTTGGATCCTAGGCGCTATCTCCTGATGGAGCGCCTTGTTTCAAAACAGGTCTTGGGGACTAGCAACTATCTTAGGCGCACATTTGGGGAAGTTTCAACTAGTATCAGCGCCTAACACTTCAAGTAAGATGTTCTGCATAATTCACACTTTCAAACACTTGAAATCTAGCGCCCTCATTTGAAGTATTACATCTTGTTTGAGTCTTCTATAGCACCTTAGGAAGAGAATGGTATTGCTTTGCTAAAAGCTTCAACACAAGTCACAACTGGATCAAAATTATTATCTTCTCTCAAGCGCCTTTCACTATGAATGGATTGAAACCTCTTTCTTAGCTAGGCGCATTCTGGAGGTGAAACAGGCAGGAAGTGCGCCTTGCATGCATGGTTGTTTTCTCTGTCAAGTCTTCAAGTCTTGTTGTCTTGGAAGGTAAAATACCTCATCCTGGAGTGAGCGCCTTACTTCACATGTTCAAACTTCATCTTTTAACTCACTCTGTAACTAGGCGCCAGAACTGAGGTCTTCAGTCAGAATGTGCGCCTAGAGCCTTCTAGGCCAATTTCATCCCAGATTGGCAGGATATGAAGCTTCTTGAAGTTGAAAGTATCTTCACCAATCAATGTGCTACTCATTCAACTTATTGAATCTCCTGTTCTTGCTTGGGCGCACATTTGGTCTAGACATCATGGAGTTTGCGCCTAGGCATGGAAACCTCATATACTTGTCCAATCTTCATCATTAAGCTAGGCGCCCTATTGAAGGAGTTTAGCTATGTTGAGCGCCCCATCTCAAAACCATTATTGAGTGCCAGAAGTAACCTAAATAGCTAGGCGCTCATTGACAGGTTGCTAGAGGAAAAGTGCGCCTAGATAACAAGATGTTATTACTTGATCACTTCATCTTTCCACTTGATCTTATTGAAGGTGAGGCTTCACTTGATCAATCTTGAAGGAGTTCATCACTTGTTTGAAGTGCAATAGAGTCTAGGCGCACTATTGGGAATTTGGTGGTGAAATTGGCGCCTAGATGCCATAAGACTCCTCTTTGCATGGACTACTCACTTCATCCACTTCTGTTGATCCAATCAACCATCCCAACTCAAACACCCATGTTTTTTATCCCGGATTTGCGCCTTATGAGGACTAGGCGCACTTTGAGCGTTATCAGAGCTAGGAAGTGCGCCTAACTCACTTGGACTTCTTCAATGATCCCAAACTCAAGTTTGATGAGTCAATTCGCCCAATTGATGTTCAACATATCCAAAGATGACTCCATCCTCTTGATTATTGCTTTCAAAATCCAAGGCGCATTTTTGAAGTGTAACTGTAGGAATGAGCGCCCTATACTTGACTTAGTGGATTATGACTTAAAACTCCTTGATTGTACCTGCAAAATGACACACAGAGTTAGTCAAAACCCATTACATTCCCTTATCATTCGGAATTAGCCTCCGGGAATGAGGAGTAGGCTAATCCATTCATCACTTTGGTGCTTAAGCCGGAAATGGGGACATGACAATTTTGGTCTGGCAGAACCATCTGATCTTATTGCCCAACTTTGACCTTCTCTCCTTCGTGCTTCACTCCTACTCCCACCTTGATTGCGTTTTTATACTTGCTTAGCCATTGTTAAAGTGCACCACATTGTCATTTTACTTAGCCTTCAATTCTTGGTGGAGTTTTGACCTATTTTTGCCACCTTTGAAGCAGATTTTGCTGATTGGTGCCACTTGAAGGTATGTCGTATCCTTGAAACTCAGCCTCTTCTCTGTTAAACTTGCTTTTCTTGACAATTTTGCCGCTTTCTATAAGCATGAAATCGGATGACATTTCCCTTATTATGTTCCTTTCTCCTTGTCATTTGTTGCCTCATGTTGACAATGCCGCTTGAAGAGGATGCTAAAATAATTCCGTTCTCCAACCTTGACGATCTTGAACCCCACTTAGTGATCTTCATCTCTTCATTCCATTGCAGAGCCATCATCAATCAGGAAATATTTTCATCTTTTACTTGTGATAGCTCAATCTCAGATAACCTACAAGACTTGTTAGTCAAAAAATTAGACCACAATCGGACAAGCAAGAAACTTGACAGGGGAAGAACTCGGTGGGTACTAATAACTTGACAAGAATGTCCTGATTCAAGACTACAAACTTGACTGTGGGCTAAGTTTTGCAGGGGTACCAACAAGGCGAAATGCATCTTATAATTGAATGTCATGTCCCTATAATGATTTATAATTGAATCGTTTATTTAAATAATAAGTTAGCCTTATATAAACTAATATATAATATATATTAGTTAATAAATAATATTATTAATTTAATATAATTTAAATATTATAAAATATATATATTTAATTAACTAGATATATTATAAATATAAATATTTTAATATAATATTTATGTGAATAATTAATAAGAGATTATTATATATAAAAATAAATATTATGAAGTCTTACCCATTAAAGCTAGAAAGTAAAGTAATTTAGAAAGTAAAGTAATTTGGAATAAGGCAAAGTAATACGGTTAAACAAAAGGTCAAATTCAAAATAAAATCATATAAAGATAAAAAGTCTAATAAGACAAACATTATCCCACCATATTATATGCTTGTGAATAAAATAAGATAAAAGAGCTCCCATACTTAATAACAAATGTATTTATTTATACTATATATATTATATAAATCATAGTTGCAAGACTCGCCATATACTCGCCGAGTTTTGAAAAACTCGCGAGTTTTTTCAAACAACGAGTACTTGAAGCAAAAACTCGCCCAAAAAAAAACTTGAGTTTTTCTGAAAAACTCGCGAGTTTTTGGAAAAAAAAACAGAAAAAAAAAAAAAAATTTAAAATTTAAAAAAAAAAAAACAAAAAATTAAAAAAAAAAAAAAAAAACTCGCCTGCGTGAAAAAGATTCTAGACTTTGGAGGATCCATCAGATTTCAGAGTTAACCAAATTCTCAGGGTTTTAGGGTTTCAGGGTTTCAGACTTAGCCAAATTCAGGATTCCAAGGTTTCAAACTTAGAATCAGCCATCAGGATTCCACATGAGGATGCGATTTTGTACTCAATTTGCATTCAAATCAATCAAATTTAATAGAAAACACTTTTGTACTCATTTATGGACTCATTGGATACATCTTGTCATTGGATACATCGGAGCCCTTGGACAAGGCGGGATGAGTAGCCTGCATTGTTTTCCGAGGATGAGATCTATGATTCGGAGAGACCAGCAATGGAATGAGGGGGGTGGAATCGGTGGATTGGGATTCTCATTGGATGACATTGAGGATGAGGAGGATGAGGAGACATTGGCACCAGTACCACTACCAGCATCTACATCCAGGATGGAGATTGAGCCACGATCTATCATGCCGAGGATGGAGGAGCCACAACAGATTCTAAGGACTAGACCCTCTAGTTCTACCACTCCCCTAGTTTTCACTAGACTTGGGAAGAGGAAGATGTAGTATTTAGTATTTACTTTCAATTTTACAAAAACAATTTGCTATTTTCATTTTGTCTCAGACTATCAGTATCAGCGCATTCCAAATGAGGATGCCATTTTGTACACAATTTGCTTTGAAATCAATCAATTACAACTAGACTCAGCTTGTTTCTCATTTATTGACTCATTGGATGCATCTTATCATTGAATTTTGCAAAAAAAATGTGTTTTTAATGAAATTTAAACAATTTTTTAAGTTGCCGAGTTTTTTGCCGAGTTTTTGGCGAGTCGAGTTTTTCGGGCTTGGCGAGTTTTTGTTTTTGGCGAGTTTTTCAACTATGATATAAATAATGTATTGTAAAAAGATTAAGGGGAGGCCGAAGGAGGATATTTATAAGTGCAGCGATTAAGTTGGTTGACACCAATGATCACATTAATAAATAATATATTATAAATATATTTAATAATATAAATACAAATATTATTATTATTATCTTATATTGTAATATAAATATAAATAATATAATATAAATCATATATCATTTATTATGATATAAATGATATAAAATAAATAATATATCATTTATTATAATTATATAATATAAATACAAATAATATAAATAAACATCTTTTAACCTATCCTCTTATGATAAGGGAGTTACGTATGGTTAGAACTAGTTTTACCACAAAAGGGAATTAATATAAAGTAATAAAAATTATAAGAGGTTAAGTATATTTTTTACCACCAAGCATAATAAAAGACGTGCCTCTTCGAACATATCCCTTGAAAGAGAAATAAATAAAGATTGTGAGATAGAAGGAAAAGATCATCGGAAGAAAATATAAAAAGAGTATCGGATAAATACATATATTTAGATCTGCATTATATATATATATTTTTCGAGTCATAAGTAGGAAAGATATCATAAATTAATATACAGAGATATGTACATCCGCAGTAAAAAGGGGGAAATATATATTATAAAATATATATAAATGCAACAACAATACAATAAAAATTATATTACGGCAGCATAGGTAAGGAATCACAAGTAAAGCTACAGCAGGTAAGTAAGTTTTTATATTTATTTATTCAATTTATGATTTGTAAGAATTTATATTTACTTGTTCAATTTATAACTTGTAAGATATAAATGATAAGATTATTAAGTAGGAACTGATATATGTGTTTATGTATGAAATTTATATTTTAAATATGTATCTTTGCTGAATTATGTAATTGTCCAAATTTTAACTGGATAATATGCTGAGCATTAAGTAGTGAAATTCTAATAATGAAAGTGTTAGTTATTACATGAGATAGAACTTAATAATTGTGAAACATATGAGCAATGAAATTAATCCATTAACTCTATCTGAGAGGTGTGATGCATGGGAATGAACAATTAGCCAACATGGGTATATAGTGGCCCTTGTCTTAGTTGGTACGAAAGGTACCCCTTGGACAAGCGGAAGTGGCCCTTGTCTCAGTTGGTACAAAAGGTACCCTTTGGACAAGTGGAAGTGGCCCTTGTCTTAGTAGGTACGAAAGGTACCCCTTGGACAAGTGGAAGTGGCCCTTGTCTCAGTAGGTACGAAAGGTACCCCTTGGACAAGCAGATATGGCCCTTGTCTCAGTAGGTGCAATGGCACCCCTTGGACAAGTGGATTTGGCCTTTGGCTAAAGTAGGTGAGTTATTCACCCCTCGAGCCAAAGGATTGTAATCATTGGCCTTTGGCTAAAGTTGGTGAGTTATTCACCCCTTGAGCCAAAGGATTATCATAATTGGCCTTTGACTAAAGTTGGTGAGTATTCACCCCTCGAGTCAAAGGATGGAAATAATGGACCCATGATAATTGGCATATGGCATCCTATCACATCCTCTCACATGGAATTAATGATTTGATTAATGCATAGATCCAAATATAATGGATAATGATGGAAAGTGTGAAAAGCATATTGATGTTGAACATAAGAGTATAACCCTATAAGGGCAATGTGATTATGTAATTTGAATATTTCTTGCATATATTATTATAAGTGGGAATCCAAAGATAGACTAGTGTACTAATGTTCTCTTTTTGTGAGTTGAAATTGTGTGCAAGGTTGAGAAAATTTTGGCTTGCGAGAAGGGGACATTACATTGAACCTATTTGAAATGCTTATTGTTGAATGCCCTTGTTTTCTTTCCTATTGTTTAACATTTTCTGCTTATGAAATATGCTATAAAGGACAGTTTCTTTGAAAAGGTACGTCTGCCTATGAAATGTAATAGAGTTGGAGAGCTTCCATAATGTGTACTCATGTGTGCAAGTTATTACTTAACTTTTAGTCTGTTAACTTTGTTATTTTTGGTTTACTTTTTTATATTCTTGGAAGTATGACTCAAATAATAATATAATATGGTTGCAATCATTATGTTTTTTGTCTATGTACTGGCTGAATTACATCTCTTGATTTTTGTCTATTTTTTGTCATTTTGTGCAGCAATTGAAATTCCAGGAGATACATCGATTGCAGACACAGTGCAGATACTTTCAGAACACAATATTTTGTCTGCTCCAGTACGGAATCCAGATGCAGATGATACCACAATCTGGTATGACAGATATCTCGGTTTGGTGGACTATTCAACAATTATATTGTGGGTCTTGGAGAATGCAGATCTTGCAGCTGTTGTTTTAGCAACAGGATCAGCAGTTGCTGCAGGGATGGGTGTAGGAGCAGTTGGTGCTTTGGGAGCACTTGTTTTGGGAGCAACTGGTCCTGCTGCAGTTGCTGGATTGACAATTGGGGCTGTTGGAGCAGCGGTTGCAGGTGGAATAGCTGTTGATAAAGGCATTGGAAAGGATGCTTCAACTGCTGCAGATTATTTAGGTGATGACTTCTACAAGATCATCCTCCAGGAAGAGCCTTTCAAGTCTACTGCTGTAAGTTGAGTCTCTCAAATAGTTAGCTTTGTACTACAAGTGATTGCAATGTTTACCAAATTTTGCTCCACAATTAGTAAAATAAAATGCTCAATATGAGTTCTTTGATATGCATTCAATGTGGATCTTGAAAGAAGTCTGCATTTCTATTTGAATTAAGCTTTTTTGAAATTGTAACATCAAATGATTAGTAACTCTATACATCATCCACTGATATGGGTTGCTGAGAACTATGCTTACAGCTCTTTTTCTTCTTCATATCTGCCCAGATTTTTTCTTAATTGTTCTGTCTCTTGTAACAGCGAACCATATGAACTTTACTGGTCTTTTGTTTGTTCTTTCACCTCCTAGGACCTAGAGTACTGATTCATAGGATTTTTTTTGGATCTAGAGCTCCTTCTGAGATTCATGTTGGGAGAGAAATTAAGATTGACTTGATTGGGATGGTGTGAATGTGATTGACATATCTTGTGTAATCTTTCACAAATAGTGGCCACAAACAATTTGCATAACGACTTACCATAAGAATTTTGTAGGGGAAACTGAGCCTAGTGATTTTGAAGAGAAGGGGTTTGGGAAAGGCAATTGAAAGAGACTCAGTGAGAGGTGGGCTAGATTTAGTACTCTTGTTTGAAGTCTTATGAGCCTTCTAAAAAATAAGTACTTTACCAGAGTCATTGCTTGTTCTCACACTATCTATCTCACTCTGAGCTTGAATATCTTCATACATCTTTTAAGGAATCTTGTATGAAATGTTTGTTATAACTTGGAATATTAAATTAATTAAATTAGAAGAGAAAAACATTTGGTGGTAGGTGAGGAACTCCTTGAAGGCTGGCAATTTGTACACTGGAAGCATAATGGAAGCATTGTAGAGTCAAGAGTAAAACCACTTTTACCCCTATTGGTGTCATGATTAGTTGATGCAGTCATGTTCAATGCTCTGAAATTGTAGGGTTTACAGTGCCCTTGCAATGAAGGAAGGTGCACGTTTCCATAGGAAAATCATTAATAAGGGTAGGCAACAATTGGAAAAGTGAAACGATAGAAGAGAAAAAAGGTGATTTAAAGAGTAGTAGTAGTAAAAGAAACAAATCGGTGGAGGATTGCGTACATTAGTGTAGAAAGCAGATGCTAGAGGGAATTAAAAATTAGGATGGGATGGGGGGGTCATAGGGGCATGTAGGTGCAGAATAATGAAATGAAAGAAAAAAAGGTGGGTGGGGTGTGGGCTAAATGAATAAAGTGGCATGTAGAGTGTTAGTAGGGGGAGTAAAAGAAAGAGGAGAGGGGTAAGTACTTAGAAATCAAAGAATATAGGATATATAGGGGGGCATCAAATCCATACTAGTCATTAATTTTTGTAAATAGTCAAAGAGGCTATTTCTAGGATGATTCTATCCCTTATAGTAGTAAGGAGGTCATACAAATGATGAGAGAAATAAAAATTGTGTTTTAACGATCCCTTGATTGTTGGCTAGCATGTTTGCCACTTGGTTAAGATGACGAGGTTGATACTAAGTTTGGACTTGTTTGAAAGTATTCCATAGTTGGATGATCAATTTTGTCACCATATTGTGAAGGGCCAATGGATGCTGTGAAATCCCTTGTTAGAATTTCAACCAATATTTTTATATGATCTATTCTAACCACAACTGATTATAGTAATTGCAAGAGTACTTTTTGTTTACATAAGTACATGTACTAAAGGTACAATCAAGAAAGAAATCCAGTCATAATGTGATACAATTGCAAGTACATCAAAATCAATTATTACAATTGATCATACTCTATAATATCAATATTGATCTATATCAATGATTACAATCATTACAATATTTTGCATATCTAGATGCAAATAATGTCAAGTATGTAATCTGGTACTAGCTGATGTATGTTTTAGGATCTTATGAACCCAACCAATAGTGGATGCCTTGTCCACCCCATCCATGGCACACCTTTTGGAATGGATCATAAGAAATTCTTCCAATGCCTACATGCTCAAACATGATCATGAGAAACTATACACATCCGTGATATAAGACAACAATGCATTGGGCAATCATAAAATAAATACAATGCAAGACAACCTATCTACACATCATACAAGTTTTTGAGGAGTCAATGATAAGTTTCTCTAACAAGATGGCATGACATGCTTGAGGTCCTATTAACCTCGTTTCGACACTACCAAATTTAAACTTTTCATATCGAAACGATAAGCATTGTCATGTGTTGAACTCCTTCATCGAGTCATTTTTGGTCACAAAACAATAACGTCGCATGCTTTTCATGCTAGTCGTCATACTTGTCCATCTTTGAAATGCCACGTTTAAATTGGTTCATGTCAATTCCTTGCATTAAACCTAGTATAGGTACGCCAGTTTGAGGAGAAAAGTCCACCATTTCAACTAGAACCATCGGAGCGGTTACGCAGTTTATTGAGATTCACGGAAACAATTAAATCTCTTAATTCCTAAGAAATGGTACAAAATCATTTTATGGGGGTGATGGTGACTTCATTTCACCTAATGTGACAAGTGTAGGCGGTCGTAGTTGTAGTTGGCCATTTGTTGGCCAAATTATAAATGTTAATTAAAATAATAATTTTTTAGTTAGGAATGTTAGCGGGTACCATCCCGACGGTTGGTTGGATAGTTACGTAGTGGCTGCCAACGGTTGGTATCTCAACTAACCCTGGCAAAGTTATATAATGAGTTCACATTTTGTAGTCGGGATATGATGGAATATGATATGATATAATCTGAAGACGTGTTGTATTATTGATATGATCAATGGATGAATACAATACCTTATTCTGTGCAATGCTGTTATGAATTCATGTTCTATGTTATGCACTATACTACTACTTTATGATTCTGTTTACTCCATGTTTGTCTGAAACACTACATTGCCAGTAAACATTTGGCGCCGTTGCCTATTCGAAAACGGGTCTGGGGTGACAAGTCAATGACAAGTTGAGTCGTCATAGACATTCAGTTGATGACAACCGTCAGGCATACTTGGTGACGAAGGAAAGACAATGACGATGGTTGCATAATGGGTTAACCGATCCAATCAGAGGAGGAAACATACACTAGACGCCAAGTAGAAAGAACAGAGGAAGAATTACAAAGAATACGAGAGGAAAGTGACAACAAACGAGAACCAAATGATCGGGAAGATGATCTGACACAAGATCTGGTCTTCCTGTGGGACTTGTCAGTGAGACAACACGTCACAAACAAAGCCATCCGAAGAAACATCCCTGAGGAAATCATCGAAGAAAATCTAGAATTCAATTCGGAAGTGGACCATCTTCTCGATCGTATACCGAGGTTGTTGGCAAGGAATTTGTTGATCCTGCAAGACCTCCGAGAAGAAAGGGATAAAGAACAAAGACAACAAATTCTTCAAAGATATGAGGAACGAATGAAACAAGAGGAAGAGTGTGACACCAGCCGTCGTTGAGCACCGCACAATCAATGATCATACCAGTAGCGATTCATGCCCATACAACTGAATAAAGATAAGAACAAAGTACCCAGTGGGCAAGAAACACCTGAAGAGACACTAAGAAGATCGCTAAGACTAAAAGAACAATAACATAGGAAAAGACTAAAACAAATTGTTGAAAGAGGGAATGAACACCATGAAGAAATAAATCAAGACATTGCTGAGTCTCACCAAAGCTTCTTTGAGGGAGTCGACGAATAGGATTTCAGAACACCAATAATAAATAGAGAAAAAGAAAAAGAAAATGGAAAGAAATTGATAGAAGAACTTGAAGATAGCATACTCTGCATCGTAGCATTATCCATTTCAGACAGAGGACCGAGGAGCAGAGGACCTGAGCCAAAGACCCCCGTTCAGAGGGAGCACCGGAAGGAACCAGAGGAGACTCAAAGTGTAGAAGACGCTGAGAAGGGACATGGGAGGGAACTGTACGTGGCCGAGAGTGTAAGGAAGACACCGGAATGTCATCGAAGAACCAGTCCAATCAGGTCGAAGACACAGAGAGGGCATCCGGGGAGAAACATGGTGACTCCACTAGCAAGCGAGAGCCAGAAACTGCCAAAGTTCCTAGGGAACAGTTCAGAAGATCCCGTACGGCACTGTAAAACATGTGAAACCATATGGGTAGCAAATGGGTAGGAGGATAAAATTATTGGCTAAAAGCGTTTCCAGTGATGCTGAGAGGTATAGCCATCGACTGGTACATGGATTTGGAGGCAGCACAGAAGGCCTCATGGCAAGTACTGAAGAAAGCGTTCCAGAATGAATTCAAACTTCTAAGGGACGACAACGAAATTGTAGCAGAAATCTACAACACAAAACAAGGAAAGAATGAGAACGTAAGGGCATACAATCGGAGACTTAAGGAATTGTTGGGCAAACTGGAGACTCAGCTAGCTGATGGATTGAAGAAGAGATGGTTCATCGAAGGACTACTCCCGTCCTTAAGGAAGAAGATGAAAGTAGTACCTCCATCATTGTACACCGAAGTGTACAATCGGGCAATGGACATAGAAAGCGAAAACAAGACATCTCCCCGAGGTAAGAAGAGGACCGATGATGAGGAGAGTATCGACGACAAAAGCAGTGATGGAGAATCAAAAACCATCCAGGCGTTAAGAAAAGACATGCTACGCATGATGAAGGAACTGAAGGCGGACAAAGAAACAACGAAAGAGGGCCGAGAGTTATGGTGCATTGACTGCAACGGAGGACATATAAAAGCAAACTGTCCAAAGAAATTGTTTTGCAATATCTGCCAAGTAATGGGACATTCAGTCAAGGAATGGCCATTTAATTTGAAAGCAAGAAGTACACAGGTACTCTTCACACAAGGAGAACCGTCAACTCCGCCAACCACACCACTGAAACCCTAGAACAATTCCAGTGCATCCCCTGGAGGTTATCGAAACAACAGAAGGAGTAATAATAATAACAATAGCCTGAGAAACAGAATACAGTACGACAGCAAGGGGAGACCCATGATAGTGTAGGAAGTGTAATGAATGGGGCCATTTTGCCCGAGAATGTTAGAATGGTCAAAACCTCGGGGGAAGACTATGCAAGTGGTACGGACAGGGCGACCACGAAGATAACGATTGCCCGAAGCAAAAAGGCATCAACATGCTGAATGTGGAAGAGGAAAATCAGGAAGTACTGGCGGTCACTACCAGAGCACAAGCAAAACAAGTTCACTCTGGATATTCCAAGTACCTCCCGGCGAGCACAGGCCGAGAGTAGTATCATACAGCAGATGCTCCAAACCACCGTACCGATCAAGGTAACGGATCTTCTCTGTACTATGCCACAATTCGGGATGACAATCACAAATATAGTCAGTGACAACCAACAAGAGGATGGTCGAAGGAAGGAGATCATAACAGAACAACCATTACAAGGCGAACAAACCGTCGACCCTATGTTGCTAACGGTGAATATCGGGAAGAAACCGGCGATCGTACAGATGGAGATTGGAGTGAAGACATTGGCAAACACGATCGTCAACGGAGGCTTGGCAGTCAATGTACTAACCGAAGACACATGGAGGAGTCTCGGAAAACCCACACTCTGGCCACCAACATTCCAGTTAGTAGGCGCCGACCAACATGGCATCAAGCCATTGGTGACATTAATGGCACAGAAAGTGACTATCGGCACACAACCATTTCTGTTGAACTTCGTAGTCATTCCAGTAGTGAAAAGATAATATGATGCATTACTAGGAAGAGGATGGCTCATGGCAGCAAAAGTCGATCACAATTGGAAGAGAAATACACTATCTATAGAAAGCAACAGAAAGAAATATGTGATCAACCTGGTAAATCAAATAGTGAGTGAAGAGTTAGCATCGTCAGACTCAGAAGGTGAAGAAGGAAACAGAATGGAAGGAGAAAGAGAAACTATAGAACCAAATGAAGAAGGTATTCTGGACCTCCATGAATGCTCAGGGATGAGACGAACTCATTGAGTGGGCTATTCCACTGGCAAATGGAGGACTACGAGGTGTTTCAGCGAGACTGCAATATGTTACAAATTAAAGAAAAGGAGGAGGAAGAAGAAGAGATAGTGTTGACAAGTCAGAATTTTTAGCCAGAATACGGGGAGTACAAGGAGGGAGTGGCTAGGATAGACGACACCCCAGCACACCACTTTGAAAAAGATAAAACAATAAAGTACGAGGAGCCTAATATAAAGAAAGTCAATTTGGGGGAGGAGGATAATCCTCGTATGATCCTGGTAGGAGATGACTAGAATCCCGTGCTGAAAGCGGCAGCATTTAAAATATTCACAGAATACAAGGACGTCTTTGCATGGACATACAAAGATTTGAAAGGCGTACCTCCAGAGTTATGTGTACACCAGATTCCACTAGTACCAGGAACATAGCCAGTATGGAAGAGACCATACCGAATGAACAAAAACTACGTAGCAAAAGTCCAAGAAGAAATTAAGAAGATGTTGGAGGCAGGGATCATATTCAAGGTGGAAGTAAGCGACTGGGTGTCGCCTATTGTAATATCAATTAATAAAGAATCTGGGTAAATTTGTATATGCGTAGACTTCCGATGTCTTAACGCAGTAACAATAAAGGACCCATTCTCGATCCCATTCACCAACTCAATACTGGAAGAAGTCGCAGGGCATGAGATGTACTCATTCATGGACGGGTTTTCGGGGTATAACAGTATAGCCGAAGAAGATAAACTAAAGACAACATTTGTAGTCGAGGATGGAGTATACGCATACAACAGGATGCCATTAGGGTTATGCAACGCACTAGCGACCTTCCAGAGAATAATCTTACATATCTTCGATAAGATGTTGACGGGGAACTTCAAAGCCTTTTTGGACGACTGGTCCATATTCAGCAATGAACAAACACACTTGACGGCACTACAAGAGTGCATGGAACGATGCAGGACAGCATGGCTGACACTCAACCCAAAGAAGTGCTGGTTCATGGTACCCCAAGGGAAATTACTAGGTCACAGTCTGTAAGGCTGGATTGAAGACAAACCCTGACAAGATCTAGGTGATCGAACAGATGGAACCACCCCTGAATGTCATAGGGGTAAAATCATTTCTTGGACATGTCGGATATTATAGAAGGTTCATCAAGAACTTTGCCCAAATTTCATACCCGCTAGAGATACTGACAAGAAAGGGGCAAGTGTTCGAATGGATGGAAGTATAAGAAGTAGTCTTTAAAGAACTGAAGGAACGCCTGATAAGCTCACCAATACTGGCATACCTAGACTGGGAGAAAGAATTTCATGCCCATGTAGACGCTTCCAACTATGCAATTGGAGCAACACTGGCACAAGTGGGCGTATAAGGAGTGGACCACCCTGTGTTCTTCGCCAGTCGGCTATTATCTAAGGTAGAGAGGAACTATAGTACTACAGAGAGGGAAGCACTAGGAATGGTGTACTTTGTGCAAAAATTCAGACACTACTTACTAGCGACACCGTTCACATTCTATGTGGACCATCAAGCACTCATGTATCTAGTGAACAAACCTATCATTGAGGGAAGGGTAAGCAGATGGATCTTACTCCTACAAGAATTCACATTCACTATCATAGTACGCCCAGGAAAGAGCCATGTTATTGCCGATCAGCTATCGAGAATTTGGTCTAGCGATCCACCGGAGGGTGTGAATGAAGATTTTTCGAATGCGCACTTGTTTCAAATTGCAGCACTACCTCCATGGTATGAGAAGATTGGAGAGTACCTGTCAACATGATCCTTTCCGAAGGATATGCCACCTGTCAAACGACGGAAGATAGCATTGAAGAGCAAAACATTTCAATTGATCAACGGCTTACTATACAAGATGGGACTGGACCAAGTCCTCCGACGATGTGTCATGGAGGAAGAGATCCCTAGCATACTACAGGAAGCACACGAAGGATTGGCAAGGGGACATATGGGACCCGATGCAACAGCACAAAAAGTCTTGTTGGCAGGGCTCTGGTGGCCCACAGTGCATATTGACGCATGACAATGGGTGGTAGGATGTGACATGTGTCAGAGAGTTGGCAAACCCCTCAAGACAGATTTCATGCCACTCTTTCCCTCACAGCAACAAGAGTTGTTTGAATGATGTGGGTTAGATTTTATCTGACCATTAAAGGTGAGCCACCTACACAGATGCAAGTACATTGTTGTTGCCACAGAATACTTAACAAAATGGGCAGAGGCTCGGGCACTACCAGATAATACCGTACTTAGTACGGCTAGATTCATGTATGAACAGATTGTTACAAGGTATGGAATCCCGATTCAAATTACTAGTGATAGAGGTAATTTTGTCAATCACGTCATCGGATTGATGATGACAGAATTCAAGACTGTGCACAATTTCTCTAGTCCGTACTACCCCACAGCTAATGGTCAAGCAGAATCCACTAATAAGGTACTTGTCTTTGTCATTCACAAGTCTTGTGGCATCGAGGAGGCAGACTAGGAAAAAAGACTACCGGCCGTACTATGGGAATATCGTACTACGTACAAGGTACGGTCAGGAAGCAGTCGTATCGGTGGAATACCTAGTGCCAATTCTGAGAATAGCAGTCGAGAATAGGCTTGGGGATACAGAGAGTTTGAAAGAAAGACTGTTTCAGTTGAACAAATTAGATGAACGACGAGTAATGGCACAATGGGCAACTGAGACAATGCAGAAGCGAAGGAAGTACTGGCATGATAGATACCTATGATGGGTAAACTTCCAACTAGGACAGTTAGTTCTGAAATATAATGGTCGCAACGAATTGAAGCCAGGCAAGTTTAAAATGAGGTGGTTGGGACCATTTAGGATCAACGAAGTGAAAGAGAACGGAGCAATCCAGTTAGAAAGGTTGGACGGAAGAGTGCGAAAAGATCCTATCAATAGGTCTAAATTGAAGATCTATAAGGAGAGAAGGGAAGAACCCTTACAAATCAACATGTTGGGATACGCAGTGAAGAACCAATCTGTTCAAGCAGAGACATCAAAAGAGGCAACAAATAAGTTTGATGGAATGTGTTTCGCAAGCATGCAATTTGAATCTGTGACTGGGTTCTTTGGACCCAGAACATTACAAATTGGAACACGTGAAGGTGTAGTCGATGATGATAGTAGTTCATGGGCAGATGAAGACAATCAAAATGAAGAAGAGAAGAGATGGATGCAATGGATAAAAGAATGTAATAACGTACGAGATAAGTTTGAATTTTTGTTGCCTAAGGAAGTAAGAACTCCAAATAGAAAGTACATAGCTGAAAGCATGTTTATCGTCGAATGATCGCCATACTGTGATAAAGTCTGGGAATTAAGAATGAAAAATAGGTTAGATGGAGTACAACATACACAGCTCCCTAAGAGTTGAATCTGGAAAGCCAAGTACAGGAGCAAGAACATCAAAATGAATGCCGACGGTAAACCATTCCAATGGGTTCAGGAACCTATGGGGTGGAATCTAAAGAGCATCAAAGACGAAACTGCGACATTTGATCGGATCTGGGAATTGGAAGCAATCAATCAATGTTGTTCCAATCACTGCTTGCGACAAAAAGGATACATAAACTGCATCTTCTGGCACATGACGGAAATTGAAATCTTGGAAGAAGACATGGAGGAAGACAAGGAGACGACTGAGTCGGTTGAGTTGGGCTAAGTCAGGTAAAATAAAAATATGGAAAAAAATAAAATGAAAAATGAAAAAAAAAATGGAAAAAAAAGAGAAAAAAGAGAAGAAACATACGACTTAGGCCCTACGACTTAAGTCATACGACTTAGGCAAATGCATCTAAATCTATACTAGGAGAAACAAAATCATTAAATGATCAATCAACAATACTACCCTTTTTATTACTCAACCATCATGGTGATTTATCTATCCATGACTCGTACCAACTCCACTGATCTCTTAGGCATCCAAGCTTGGCATTTATCTATCCATGACTTGTACCAACTCCACTGATCTCTTAGGCATTCCAAGCTTGGCATCCAATGTGGGGAGTTGTGAAGGTAGGTGGAGGATTGTTGCCCTTACAAGTTACAACACTAGTCGGTTTATGTAACCCACATTGCTTGGCTAGCCTATGGTCTAAGGATTTCATCTAGTCTTAACAATTCTCTTCATAGGGACTTAATTATCAAGGAGAAGAGCTCAGTTATCATGAGAGATCATTACAAATATTACCATCTAAAAAGCATATAATGCCTACTTAAATTTCAATCCTAAGGTACATAAGTGGAAACAATAGGAGTAGGAAATGTTGATGACAAAATATAGCAATGCATATACCGTGTAGGATTTCCAATGAACAAAAGAATGGAAAGAACCAACTATATCAGGGTTCTATGTGTGTAGAGCATTAGGGAAGTTAGTTGAGGCTACCTACAACTATATCTACATGAATCCATGTTGTGTGCATTCAATGAACAATGTACTTAGGGATGTAAGATATGTTTCTTAGGTCAAACAGGTTGTGGAAGATGCTAAGGATGTGATGTTAGTATGCAACAACCTCACATCATTGGTCTACTTTTCATTTATTTTGAGGAAGCAATTCCTCAAGCCAATGGAGACCAAGCTTGCTTGCATCCTACTTCATTTTATTGGAGAGGATGCTTGAGTTGTAGGAATCCTTGCAACTAATGATCATGACACAGGTGTTGACTAGGTGGGGAAGTCCAAGATAGAATAGAGGAAGAGGGTGGAGGTGGTGGTTGGTGACACATCTCGGTTACATTTATTTATACCCTTTTTAATTATCATTAGATAAGGGGACTTTGATGGTCCCAACTGTGGGGAGATCTATGATTGCATAAATAACATGCTTTTCTAGATGTTGTGAGAGAGACCCCATCTTATAGTTATACCAAGAGTATTTTCAGTCCAGTGTTCCAGGACTCGCAGTGTACTCAGTATATTCATGAAGTCCTGAGGCAAGCCTAGTCAGAAGAGTGTAGGGGACTTGAACCTAAGTCTTGGTGAGTGTAGTTAGACTTGTTGGGTTTGTTACTCACAAGACTTGCTAAGTCTGGACTGCAAGACTTGGCTAGGAAAATGTAACACAAAAAGCAAAAAAAAAGGAAAAAAAAAGTTAAAAATTAAAACCTAAAACTCTAAAAAAGGACCTACAACACTTCAAAATGCTATTCATTTCATTTGCAAGCACAAACATGGAGAAGAAAAGAGCATTGAAGCTTAAAATACAATCTATTAAAGCAAAAACCATCAAACATATTGGAAGCAAACATTGATTGAATTGAACTTGAGCAAATTTGTAGTAGCCTTGGGTGCATCTAAAAGAGCCTACAGTGCATTTGGAAGAGGCCTCCATTACTTTGGAACAACCCACCATCAATTTGGAGCTAATTTCAAGAGGTAATTTGAATTTTTTCTTTTTATTTTCTTTTTCATTTGGTATGTCTTCTACATTTGTTATTTTTTCCATTTTAAATTCATGGAATAAGAAACCCTCCTTTTCTTGTTCCATGATGGGATTTTTTTTAATCTACATATCTGAAATGTTTTTATTTTATTTTTTAATCTCTTTTTATTTAGAAACCCTAAATGTTAATCATTTTTTTGTGTATTTGTATTGTAATGTACTTGAAATATATAAATTGTTATCCAGACCTAGTTAGAAAGGATCCAACTTGGAAACAGGCCACCCTAGGGGCTAAGAAAGAGTCGGTTTGTAATTTTTGCAAATTGTAAATTAATGGGGGAGAGTCGGGAGATATTAATCAGTTCAAATTTTCACCTTGCACATATAGCTAATTGAGATGTTTCTTTTTGCACACAAGTGCTCTTTAATGTTATTAGTGAGGTAAAACTGAAATAGTCTTTTGAGGAGAAAAAGGACTTAAGAAAAGAGATGTTAGCCATAAGCCAAGTTCAAGGAGACTCTTCTTTTTCGGTCCTTCCATTCTCTCTGACTTCAAGCACTAGGGTACTGTTGGGCCTAGAGTTTGCATATCTAGGTTGGATTCATATATTTTACCACACACTACTCTAGGTTCCCAACCATCACTTTAGAGTACGGTTTGATATAAAGACAAGCAAAACAACAAGGAGCGCAATCGGAGATTTTTGGTTTTATTGTTACATTCCATTTTATGTTGCTAGGTAGATCCTTTTTTATTTTTGTTTTAAAATACATTTTTTGATTTCTTTCTCTTTAATTTTTAAATTTAGGGTTTTTTTGAATTTAGATTCTAAATTTTATAACACCTATTTTTTAAATTTTCTTTGTTTTAGGTCTCCTTATTGAAAAAATCTAGATGTCATTTGTTAGGAAAAGGGTGTTGTACACCTTGCTCAAGAATGAATTATTTTAATTATGTAAAATAAATATTTATTTTTGGTGCATCTAGGATTTGTGTTTAGCCATATTAAGTATTTATTGGGGTTCACTTGTAAAGTTGTATGTAGCATTGGTTAGATATTTTATGTGTGGGAGACATAGGACAAATATTTAATATTTGTGGTAAATATTTAATTTTGGGGTCAATGGTTTTGCTAATACCATAGTTGTATTTGTATGAGTTTGAGACACATGTCTAGTGGTTTGGGTTGACAATCATTTGGAGTTGGATATCATTTTGTATTGAGCTCTCTTGAAGAGTGCATATGTGAAGCATGGCATGGGTGTGTGGTTTCTTGGACACATGGATGATGCATTGAAGGAGCTTGATGTTTTAGAAGTATTCATGGAGACTCTGTAAGTGTATTGTAATATTGTATTGTTGAATAATACATTGAGTGTGGATGCTTTTGGAGGCTAGCTTTTTCTCTCGAGGGTTTTTCCAGGGCATATCTTGTGTTATCTTGTGATATGTTTTGGATCTTTGAATTATGGTTATTCTGTAAGCTTGCATGCATCATTTTCTCTCATAGGGTTATGTAGGAAATGGTTTGATCAACCTGTAATTTTCTAACATCATTGTTGTTGGGTGTAATGTCCCCATTTTGGAGCAAGACAAGATTTTGGTATTTGGCTCAGTGTTCATGATATTTCATTTGGTTTTGGCCAAATAGTTATCTCCATTAGTTTGATTTTTGAAGTCATGAATAAAAAGGAAATGAAATCTTTAATTACGTTTCCTATATCGTTTTGTTTTGTGGAATAAGACATCATGGGGGTTGGAGCTATATCTCTTTTAATTGATATTGTTGAGTCTTCATTGTGATAAGGAAATTGGATTGACTCTTAAGGGAGTCCTATTTGTCATTGAGGCAACTTGCATGAAGATATTCGTCCAAGGTTACATTCTTCAAAGTGGTTCCATTTGAAGTAATCGCTATTCTTAGAGGGTTCTATTTGGTGACACCTTGGATTATGTGCATAGCAATTGGATCCAACGGCTATTAAGTTTGAAATACATTGGATCATGTGCTTGGTGTTTGGAGGCTAACGGCTAGGAGAGTTGAGGAATCTTGGATCATGAGCAATTTATCTTGGATCATGTGCCAACGATGTAGAGGGGTTGTAGTGAATTCGCCAAGGCAAGAGGAAAATATTTAATATTGTTTGTGCAAACTTCAATGCAGAACGGCTAAGGAACAATTCCAACGAAACAAAACAATCATGATGCAGGCAGTGTAGCTGGAAGATCACCACCCCGTGATAGGACACGTACACCTATAGTGGAGAGACCTATGCAGCCTACTTTTCTTCCTAGAGAAGATGAAGTAGAAGAGAGCAGCCACAGGATGAAGAAGAAGAGGTTCCTTTTGAAGAGAATATCATATCTTTGGTTGATGAGTATGATTCACTTTTCGAGTATGTAAGGAATAGGATCAATTTCAACAATTACATGAGCCAAAAAAGAGACAATCGAAGAGGTAGAGTGAATCGTCCAAGGCTAAGAAGAGCACAACCTACACAACCAAAGGAATACAAGGATGCATTGAATAAAATTCCTCTTCCTAGCTTTGATGGTAGTGGTAAGATAAGTGCTAGAGCATGGGTGAATAAGTTAGATACCTTTCTTACACTCAAGCCCATGAGTGAAGAAAAGGCCATACATTTTGCTACTATGCATTTGGAGGGATTGGCATATGAGTGGTGGCATCATGGACTTGTGTCTCAACATCACAACAGGATTACTTCATATGATGAGTTTGTTCAAAAACTCATTAACAGGTTTGATAGAAAAGATGTGGAGGTCGACTACTGTGAGTTTGCACAGCTGAAGCAAAGTGGAAGAGTGGATACTTATGTGAATGAATTTCAAAAGATTGTAGTCATGGTACCTAACATGTCCGATAGGAGGATCACTATGCTATTTGTTGAAGGGTTGAATGATAGGATTAGAGGTTTGGTGAAGGTTCATAGGCCAAGCACACTTGATGAGGCTATTGATCTTGCACTTGATTTGGACATCATTCCTACATACAAACCTCAAAAGAAGAGCTTCAAAGATGAAGTTGCAAATTAGAAATCCCAAGAGCAGCCTACTCCCAAAAGAAATGACAAAGGTACTACATCAAAGGTGAGTTATGAAGAAAGAGATGAGTTGAGAAGGAAGAAGCTATGCTTTGATTGCAAGCAACCTTGGGAGATTGGTCATAGGTGTCTTGGCAAAGGTAAGGTGCACTACATAGAGGTATTTGATGAGGATGATGATGATGGTGGGCAGCCAACACTAGAACTTACAACTGATGATAACAAGAGTTCTAGGATTGCATATCTTTCAGGAGCTTCAAGGTACAACCCATTCATCTTTGAAGGTACTTTGTTTGGTTGCAAAGTTTTGGCACTTATTGATAGTGGAGCTTCACATAACTTCATTGATGAGGGTTTGGTCAACAAAAGAGGATTGCTTTGTGATGGCTTTGAGGGCTTTGATGTGTCTATAGCGGGAGGACTCACTATTCCTTGTAAGAAGAAGGTGAGCAAGCTTAGTGTTGTATTTGGTGAGTATACTCTTTGTGATGACTTCTATGTACTTGATTTGAAGGACAATGAGATTGTATTTGGTATGCAATGGCTACACTCACTACAAAGGATCACTCAAGACTTACAAGCTATGGAGTTCAGTTTCCTATATGATGGGAAACAAATTGTTTTGAGAGCCCTCAAGTACACTTTACCTCATCAAATGACAACCAAATCCATGATTGTTATAGGCCATGATTTAGTTCATGAAGACACATATGATGCATGCAAGGAGAAGTGTATGGAACCAGCATTTGATGGTAAGCATTTGGTTTTTGAGATGGATGGAAATTTTATTGATTGGCATGACATCATACCTGATTTGTTTGAGGACAACAGTTCTATGGCTTTGCATTTTTATGAGTTTGACATGCTAACACTTTTGGAGGAAAGTTATTCATGGTCTACTAATGATGGCATACAAAATTAGAGTGCTAGATTTGGTAATTTTGTTGAAAAACAGGGCATTATACAATCTGATTTTGTATATCAGACCTATGAAGATGTAAAAATGACACAAGAAATGTGGGAGTATGTGGTTTGGTCTAGTGATGGTTCATGTACATGGGATGGCACATTTTATATCATTTTGGATGATATTTTCAGATTGCATACCGTTGTTATGATTTATGACAGCGAAACAAGAGAGATGAATACAATTGTGTTTGGCACTTACATCTTCATGAATGGCATCTACATTGATATGGATATGATTGAATCATGGTGCGACCGAGGAAGCGGTCCCAGGATCTCGTTCATCAACATCTTTGAGATGGTATGTATGAGTTTGTATGGACAGGTTAGATGGGTTTGGGATCTGTTGATGATTGTTTTTCGACAAGTCAACAATAGAGTAAAATATGAGGTATCCAACTCTCTCTTGAGCAAAGCCTCTCAAATGCTAAACAAGGTGATTAAACAAGATGACTCCAAGGTTCCTTTTCTTATGATTTCGTGATGGGTTAACTTAGTGATTACATGTGATCTTGCTGATAATCACAAAGGGACTTACATTAGACTTCTTCATACTTCCTTAGCTTATTCCTCCTTCGGTGTGGATGATGTATCAATAATAAAGAAAAGCAAAAGAGAAGGGTTCAAAAAGGCTAATCTAAGGTCAATGAAATAATGATGATGTGTGAATAGACAAACTCCTTGATAACCTAACTCCACTTCGCCAAGGATGCCTACAACTACATGAAGTTGGTGCAATCTCCTAAGGTAAACGAATGGTTTTCAAATCATGAAAGCTCATATAAGCACCCATCGGACGGCGCAGCTCAAACAAGCATCCACAATCGAACTTAAGCAAATGATAAAGCTCAGACCAGCTTTACACAACACTTCACCAGCGATGAATGTTAAAAGCATGAGTTAGGAGTTGATCAAATATTCAACACAAACATACATTACATCAAAGAGCTACTAATCTACTTCTAATCTACTTGAAACATCTCTTCATTCAATTCAAAATACTAGAAATCATGTTACTCCACAAGACAACACTTAACACCAAACAATGCTCCAATGTCTTTGCATTAATCTTGAGAAATATTTACAACAATCTCCAAGTCCTCTCAGAGAATTTTGAGAGTCTCTCTTATTCTATTCCTACTTGTCTACAAACTGAACTACTGAACTATATATTACAAATGAGGCAACAAGGCCTTTATATAGAGGTCCAAAGTTACAATAAAAGGCTTAGATCAATCTAGATAGCCAAGGGCTTAGATCATGCCACCTCAGTAGGTAGTTACAACAATTTGCTATTTTTAGTACATGAGAGAGGCAATGAAAGCACGCTTTCCAAGAAGATAAGATGGAATCTTTGGAGCATCTGCCTCATGGACATCCTCTTTGTCTTCTTGCTTGTCAAATGATGTGGCGACTTGTGATTGGCTTGATGATGATGTATATGCCACGTAGCTGCCGCCTTAGCATATTCCCAAATTGTATCATCTTGTATGAGTTCTTCGATGTGATTGCTTTGATACTTGAATGCTTGGGATGTTTCCTTGTTGATCTTCTTGTAAACTGGATGTATGATATTTGTTGCTTCATTTGACTAACACTGTGATTCTTTCTCTTCTCTTGTAGGATGTAGATTGATGTTGATCTTCTTTGGATGATCTTCTTGAAGAGAGTAGTAGGAGAGTAGATGATGATGATGCTTCCTTCATGACTTGAAGGAGGAGATCTCTCTTGGACTTGAAAACTTGTGGAAGAACTTGAAGTTGAATGGATGAAGTGTCTTTGACATGACTTCTTAGAGCAGCTGATGCCTTCTCCTTTTCTCATTCCTTGCTTATCGAAGGTTCCAATCACTTGTTCCTTAGATGATTTCTCAGCTCCATCCTTATTGCTGCAACATAAAGAAAGAAACAACATCAATCCTTTGACTTTATAACATCATTTCATAACACATAAGAATCATTTGTTTAAACTCTAAAGAAGATCAAAACATGAAAGCAATATAGAAAGTAGAGCAGATAAGATTTTTAGATCATCTTGAAACTTGTTTTCCTTTTAAACTTCATTATTCATTTTTGGATGAGGCAGGCGCACTGGTTGAACATTTTAGATCTTCATCTCATTTGGGATTTGGATACTTCTTACTATCCGTTTTCAAACCAAACTTCCGTTTCACCCTTGGCGCTTTAGATCTGATTTTTGAATCCTCATTGAACTCTTAAAATGCTTTCAACCTTCTTCATTGAAATGGCGCAGCAGTTAACAATTTTGAATCCTCTTGCTTTAGGCGCATTAGATTAGGAATTTGAAATCAGAACTTTGGATCTTCCCAAAACTACTTCCTTTCACTCCTTGTTGCATTTGATCAAGGCACCTTGGTTGAAATATCTTTAAAACTCCTTCCTTCTTAGGCTGGCGCATTGGTTGGGAGTTTTGAGCTCTTCTTAACACTCATTGAAACCTCCACTTCATCTTCATGAACATGGCGCATTAGTTAGCTATCTCAGATCTTCTAAGGGTTGGTGCACTAGATGGAAGTCATCAAGTTTTCTCCTTGAAAGTGTGTCAAAAACCAATCAGCAACCTCTTATATGTGGCGCATTGGATCAAAGGTTTGAATACTCTTTGAAGAGTCATTAAGACAGCACATTGGATGAAGCTTGAAGATCCTTCTTTTGAGAGTTTTAAAACTTGATTTCATGTTAAATCCATCCCATCTTTGGAGGGGCGCAGTAGTTGAGGAATTTGGATCCTCTTGAAAACTCTTAAAATGTTTTCAACCCTTTTACTTGGGTGGCGCAGTAGATAGGAATCTTAAATCTTCTTTAATTCACATATGAGTCAAGGCGCAATGGATAGTAGATTTGATCTCTTTCTAAAGCTGGCGCATTGGATGATCATGTTAGGATTTCCTTGATAAAGACTTAGATTTGAAATCATCCTCAAAACAGTCAATAGGTGGGCGCTGTGGTTGGAGATTTTGAATCCTCTTCCCAAAACTTAACTTCTCAAATCATCTTTTGCCACATCAGTTAGAAGTTTTAGATCCTAGTTTGCCAAATGCTTTGATGGTAGATTAAACTCCCCTACAAGGTGGCGCAGCAGATTGAAATCTTGATCTTCCTTCTTAAAAAGGCTTTTAAAACTTCTACTAAACTTGCAATTATCTCCACCTAAAGTGAGCGCAGCAGTTAGGAGTTTTAGTTCTTCTTGAAGAGTCAAGCTTATATCCTTGTCAAGGCGCAGCAGATGCATATTTTGAATCCTCTTGCTGATCTAAAAACTGCCTCTTAACAAGATGTCTTCTTACTTCTTTGAAAGTCACTTGAATCTGTCCCCTTTTGACTTTGGCGCAACAGATAGGGATTTTGATCTCTTCTTGAAGATATGTTAAAACTTGCAATCAGTAATCCCTTCAAGTGCATGGGTTAAGGAATTGGAATTCTCTTAAAAAGTCTTCATAAAATTTCTCCTAACTTCACTCCAAGATGATTGCATTAGATCAAGAATTCATCTTCTAGTTGAATAGCCTCTTTGAACACCCTCATCCCTTGGCGCACTAGATAGAAATCTTGGATCCTCTTGAATGATCACTTTAGAATTTGAAACTAATCATCTCATCCTTGGGCGCATTACATGAGGGTTTTGATATCTCCTTGAAACTAGTGGTTTGGGCACATTAGATCAATATTCTTGGATCCTTTTTAAAGCTTGCCTTGAAGATGTCAAAAGTTGGCGCCTTGGATGAGAGTTTTGGATCTTTCTTCAACATGATGTCAAAACTTAAACTTAAATCACCTTCCAAAGATGGCGCATTAGATGAGCTTTTTAATGCTTGGATAAAATATGTTCTAAAACCATCCTTATCTCTTCTTTACAAAGGCACATTGGTCTAGGTGCAAGAGATCATCATTTTGCGCTCATCTTAAAACTCACCTAGAACCTCAATCTACACTTCTTCTTTGAATGGCGCATTGAATGAGGCGCAATAGATCTGTCGCATTAGATCATGATTTTGATCTCCAGTGAAAGTGGCGCAGCTCATCAAGATTTTGCGCCATTTACATGTCTTGTCGCACTGGTTGAGGATTTTGGATCCTCTGGAGTACTTAACCATTTTCAGGGTCTCTCAGGGCAAGGTATATTGAAAAATATATTTAAGTATAAGAAAGAATTTCTTATACTTTAAATATTTTTCAATATACCTTTCAAGATGTTTGAGATAGGTCTCGAATCCACCGGATTTAACATGCAAAATCTAGAATTTGGAGGATCCACCAGATTTTAGACTTAGTCAATTTTTCAGGATTTCAAGATTTCAGGCTACCAGACTTAGTCATTTTCAGGATCTCAAACATACATCAGGATTGATCTCAGTGTTCATTATTTGGATGGAATTTGATCAAGACTCTTCATTACTGCAAGTTCATGTTCCAGATTAGACCTCCAGTTATAAAGCAAAACCTTCTAGGAGACTTATTGTTGGATTGACAGAGGAAACAGACCTAAGACATCATCCAAAACTAAATGCAAAGCATCAGAGCTCAAAAAAAAAGGGGGTACCCATTTGCAATGGGGCGATGTGTGATTTGGTCACAACAGGATCCTCGTATTCATTGATTCTTATTTGGCACCTTTGATTGCTTGGGGCAAGCAATCTTGGGGAGGGAGGACTTGTAATGTCCCCATTGTGAGCTAAGATGCATTTTCTAGTTTGAGCTTATTTCTATACATGGAGAACTGGAAAGTTGGTATGTGTCTATACATGGAGGACCGGAATGTTAGCTCAACTAGTATTTGGTTAATTGGAAAATGCAGTATTGAAATTGTATTTTCATTTCATTTGATAGATTTTAGAAAATGGAATCTTTAATTGCATTTTCTCTAATCGATTTCTATGGAGTTGTAAATATAAATAAGGTGATGTGTTCACCCATGGAGCAATAGGTCCAAGCTAATGCCAACGGTTGCCCTTGAAGATGATCGACTTGTATATAAGATGGTTTTGTTTTGTTTGAAGAGCCAAAGAACATTGGATCGTGGTCCCCATGAAGTCAACTCTAAGTATTCGCCTATTGAGCGATTTGCATTGAAAGGTTTGTTAGTGATTTTTAAATGTTTGCATATGGATTCTAGCTGGTTGCCGATCATGAAGAAGGATGTTTTTAAATGCAAATATTGTTTATTAAATGATTGCATTTGCTACCGCCGCCCATGAAGAAGAGGATTTTAAATGACAGTAAGCAATCATCAATGCATCAACTAAGCTTATGGAAGGATTTTAAATGCTTGCCTTGGATTGAAATTGTTCTTTGAAAGGTTTTAAATGCCAAACGCCAATTTTGAAGAGGATGAAAATCAATGCTAAATGAAGATTTTTAATGTTTGATTGCTCTCATTCATAGCCGCCGTCCAAGGTAGAAAGGAGCTCTAATGCTAAGGGATCGATCCACTTGAAGAGTAGATATAATTCATTTAAAACAATTAAAGATTGTTTCTAAATGATTGCATTCATTGATGTCATTCATTTACAATTGTTCAAGACTCAATTTTGATTAGTGGATTCCAAATCACATTCCAAAATGCCAAAGAAGAGGGACATCCATGCTTGGAGAGTTAAATAGAAGACTTGAACTTCAATTTGCAACTAATGATCATATGGTAAGCTTTCACATTTTGCTTTTTTAGCTGGAAATTGCATTTTCTAGTTATTTTTCAAGGAGATGTCCCCTTGAGTGTTGTGGTGATGTTCCCGTGACAATTTGTGAGGTGTTATTATTAGATTTCATCATTGGAGTTGAATTTGCAGGTTGTTTGAGAAGATTTGAAGAGTATTTGACATCAAATTGGAACCCTTGGTGTGTGGAAGTGACTACCAAGGTAGTTGATCGGGTTTATAGTGAAAATTGAGTGATTTTTGCATATTTCTCAAGGTCTGATTTTATATCAGCAAAGTCTGATTTTTATGATAGCGAACTATTTATGCACTTACAGAGTTTTTTAAGGTGGATTTGACAAGGGCTTTGATATTTTATGAGTTGCATATGATAGAAGACCAAACTTGGCATCAATTGCTTGGCTTTGGAGGTGTTTTTCATTGAGTTTTCATTGCCAAAACATTGGCTGGGTTGAATCATCACTTTCAGCAGTCATATAAAATATCACTCTTAAGGATAATTGCTAAAAGTCTAATTTATAAACAAGCTCTGATACCACTGAAATATCACTCTTAAGGATCTTTGCTAAAAGTCTAATTTATAAATAAGCTCTAATACCACTGAAATATCCCTTTCTAGGATGACTGAAATTTTTGCAACTTTTAGATAAGATTTCTTGCACAATTCAACAAATAAACATCTCCAATGAACCAAGGAATTGTAGCATGTAATGCCCAAATCAAACTTGCATTTATGAAACCATCAAACAAATGAAACATGAAATGCCAGGTGGCTGGAATTTATTTGAGTCCATGTCTGATTTTATATTAGACTTAATTACAAGCCAATATGAAGCCCAAATACATCAATCTTTGCATACAAATGTTGCCCAAACCATCTAGAATGATAATAGCTATCAAGTGAACACAAAACAGCCTTGAAAGTGCTTTAATAAAATTCTGATATAAACTTTCTGTATGCTGATATAACTGCTAGAAGCGTACTTTTTACCCAGCCAAGGGTTTACAATGAAAACTCATGAAATGTCTTCTCCAAATGCCATCAATAGGTGCATAGGAAGGTCTTCTATCAAGTACAACTCCTTAACCTTCAAACCCTTGATCAAATCCACCTAAAAGCCTGGAAATTCCAATGCCAATTTGCTATTATAAAAATTAGACCCTGCTGTTGTAAAATCAGACCCTGCAAAACATGAAAATACCATCCAAAATGTACTCCAAATTCACTAAACTACTTTGGTAGTCAATTTCCTACACCAAGAGCTTCAAATATATATCACTTTCACTTCCAAACTCTTCAAATAACCTGCAAATTCAATCCAATGATGAAATCTGTATGACATCTCACAATTTGTTATGGGAACATCACCACAACACTCAAGGGATAATCTCCTTGAAAAATAACTAGAAAATTGGAATTTTCAGTCATAAACAATAATAAAGAAAACATACCATAGCATCATATATTACAAATTGATCTTCAATTGCTCTATATAAAGACTCCATGATGGTTGATCCTCCTCTTGTACAAATTTGAAATGAAATTTGGAATCCATCAATCAAATGTGAGAAGCTTGAGCAATTTTAAATGAATGTTATCAAAGAGTGCAATCATTTAAAAACAATCTTTAATTGTTTTAAATGAATTACATCTATCTTCAAGTGGATCGATCCTCTATGAAGTGGCGTCCTCTCCCATTGGCGGCGGCTATGTGTTGGCATCAACAAACATTTACAAACTTCCTTTGATATTGAATTCTCCTTGCTAATGGCGGCGGCTGATTGCATGCAAGTATTTAAGATTGTTTTTGTTGCATTGAACATCAATCTTTGACTTGATCGAACCTCCTCACCCATGGCGTTTGGCATTTAATATCTTTCAAACAAAATAACAAACCAACTGCAATCATTTAATAAACCCAATCGCCCCCAAAGTGCCATTGATCCAATGCACATATTTAATAAATAAATATTGCATTTAAAATACTCCCCTTCATACTTGGTGGCTATGGCATTTGCATTCATTGATACCAACAATTGCATTTAAAAAACCTCTTTCACAATCGGCGGCCAGCTTATGGATCAAATGCAAACATTAAATAACAATAACAAACCTCCAACAATACCAATCGCTCCTTTCAAGGCATGGGCGAGTGAACCATCATGGCGTTGGAATTGAAATTTGGACCAATGTGTATAGGTGCGATCCACTAGATAGCCATTGCAATTCAGATACAAGTCAAACATGCCAATCGATCCTTTTTATTTCCTTTCAATTTGGGTCTGGACCTATAACTCCATTTGGAACACCTTTATTCATATTTACAACTGCATAGAAATCGATTAGAGAAAATGTAATTAAATATTTCATTTTCCCTCATATTTCTTATTTTGAAAATTCAAACCTCATAATTGAAAATACAATTCCAATATTGCATTTCCCATGTAGCTCAAAAACACACTAGTTGATCTAACTTTCCGATTCTCTATGCATAGAACAAAACCAACTAGCAAATCACACTTAGCTCAAAATTTGGGACATTACAAGTCCTCCCTTCCCAAGATTGTTGTCATGCCACCATTTCTGGCTTGAGCACCAAGTGATGATTGGATTAGCCTACTCCTCATTCCCGGAGGCTAATTCTGAATGATAAGGGAATGAAATGGGTTTTGACTAACTCTGTGTGTTATTTTGCAGGTAGAATCAAGGAGTTTTGAGTCAGAATCCACTAAGTCATGAGCAAGGCGCCCATTTTGGCAGAACACACTCCTTCTGGCGCCTGGCTTCAAAAGTCACTTCTAGTATTGAAGATGAGGATTCAAACAGAAGGCGCTCCACCTAGAGGGGTTCCACCAACCAAGTGCCTAGATCAGATATGGACTTGAGCAAGGTAGAATGAAGTTTTCATGCTTGGGCGCCCATGTCATGTTGGACCTACCAAATATGCGCCTTGGGTTTTGAAGGATGTAATCAAGAAGATGGAGTCATCTAAGGATATGATGTGAACCTATTGAACTTGCAGGATCCTCCAGTTGAGTGTGGAATCACTGAAGTGGTCTAAGTGAGTTAGGCGCACTTCCTAACCTTCACAAAACTCAAAGTGCGCCTAGTCCTCATATTGTGCCTAGACTCCTTTGCGAATGGTGAATTCATTAATCAAGTGAAATCTCGCCTTCAAAAGATCCAGTGGAAGTGGTTGATTGATCAACATGATGAAGTTTTCTAAGTAAGGCGCTAGCATCAGGTTATATCTTCCATCATGAGCGCCTAGAGCATCAAGGCGCCAATGCATGATTTCAGGACACTAAATTTGCGCCCAAGGTTGAAGGAGTTTTGTCGGAGGCAAGTATGGTTGAGTTGTTAAGGTGAACTTAAGTTGCCAAAATGATGTTGTATAACTTCAAATAGGCGCCTAAGGATAAAGGCGCCATTTCTTGTTCAAAGAATCTCCTGTGGAAGCTAAGGTGTTAGATTGAGTCTCTGGCACTCTAGATATGCGCCCTGGTCCAGAAGTCACTTGTGAAGGCAAGATTCCAAGGCATCAAAGGTAGTGGACTTTCAGTTGAGCACCCCTCCATATCAAACATATGCCCAAGTGACAAGGCGCCATTTCTTGTTGAAGTAATCTCCTAAAGGTGCCTAGGCGCTAGATCATGACAGAGCAAACCTTAAATAGCGCCGTATGTTAGATGATAGTTTGATGTTCAATGGAGATCAAGTTGTTTGATGCAGTGATCTTAGGCGCCTAGATGCCACTTTACAACACTCCAAATCTGCCTAAAACATCAAGGCGCCAAGACAGGATTCAATGACCTTGAAAATGTGCCTAAATAGGAATATGCTCTCCAGACTCCTCAAGAGGTCAAGGCGCTTGGTAAGGGAAGTATTTTGTTTGATTTCAAGACTCCAGAAGTGAGCATTTGCATAGAAGATAAGCCTTTCAAGGTAAGGCGCCAATCTAGTTTCTTTCCTGCCAATAAGTGCGCCTAGGTGAAGTTGCAGACTTTGACAAGATGTTAATGTTCTGTATGAGGGCGCTAGATTAAAAGGAACTTCAAAGGGTTTGATTGCAAGTGTTAGAGAGTTTGAATAGTGTAGAACACCTTCATAAAGATGCTAGGCGCAGATACTAGTCAAAATTACCTCAAATGTGCGCCTACCTTGTGAGGTGATGAGTTGAACATTCCAAATCTTCAAATGTTTAAGTATGGATCAAGAGGAGTTCACTCCCTAAGACAGTATCATCCAAGGATGAGAACTTATGACTTAGGCGCACTCCATGGTGAGATCCTCCACAGCTAGCGCCCCCAGTCAGAAGAACCCTTAAACTGTGCCTAAGTGTTTCAAGAAGTGGTTAAGGTTGTTACAACTACCTGAATGCCCATTGGTCAAAAGGATAGCATTTGGATCCGTGTCAAGGTCTCTGGATAAGCTTGCCAACTCAGAATGAGTCATCAGATGGAATATTCCCTTGGATATGCTTCTTGGGAAACGTGCCATGGTTCCTCTTTGTGCATTGAAAAACGTGCCTTCATTGCCTTTGGAAGGCCTATAAAAGGAGGAGCTATCTCATTCATTTGGCATCGAATACTTTGGCAAAATTTCTCTCTGCTAAGCTTATAAGCTTGTAATGTTGAGGCCTACGAGTTTCAAGTGTTGGGGTGATGCTCCCCCAACAAGCAAGGTGATGCTCCCTTGTTGTAATGTGAGGTATTGACATTCAGTTGACATCATTGAATTCAATCTGAGTTGATCAAGTGAGGAAGTAATTGTAAACATCAGGGTTTCAAGGCCTTCTTTTGTAATTCCATTTGAATAAGGTTGTAGCTACATGCTATTGAAAGCATTATCCATGTAATAAGACATTGCAAGATCATTGAATCAAGTAATAAGACAAGTACCCAGCTTTAAGAATGATTCATTCATGTTGTTATCTTTGATGAAGTTGAGTAGTTGATAAGCAAGTACAAGTAAATTTATCTAAAGCTAAAGAAAAGTTTTAGTAGACCTAGTTGGGTATCTTACAGTGGTATCAGACCCTGGATCCTGCCAGCCTTTGGGGGGTTTTCATGCAAGAAGGTGATCAACAAAGTGATAGAACAAGGAGATACATTGCGCGTGAACAAAGAAGGCAGTTCCAGTGGACTCACCCTTACCCACAACAGGATCCTCTTTCAAGAGCAATTGTAACTAGACAGGCTAACATGGTTGAGGAAAGAAGAAGCAGAAGCCCACCGGGTGATAATGAACACGCCACCAGAGACATGTTCTTAAACATTTCTGCTAGACATCAACAAACGACTCTAGTATTGCAACAAATTCTACAATCCCTTCAAAACTTGAATCAGGGTGATGCAGCTAGACAAGGTCGTAGAGATGCAGCTAGACATGAGAGACAAGAAAGACAAGTTGATGATGATGCTGCTAGTGCAGTAGGTAGAAGAGTTCGCACACGAACTCCTACAGTTGAGAGGCCTTTAAGACCAACTTTCCTTCCACCACCACTTGAACAGGACCATGAAGTTAATGAAGAGTTTGATGAAGAAGCTCAGAATAACTTCGAAGATGAGATAGCTCTCTTTGCAGATCTCTATGCCAGATTACCAGAACGTGTTCGGGAAATGATGACTTTCAACGAATATTGCCGACAGAAGAGGGAAGATAGGGATAGGCGAGGTAGAACTAGAGGCTTTCGTCCTAGACGGGATGATGATACAAAGGAGTATAAAGAAGCATTGAATCGAGTTCCCATCCCTACCTTTGATGGAAGTGGTAAGCTTAGTGCTAGGGCTTGGGTAAACAAGCTGGATACATACCTTTCACTTAAGCCTTTGACAGAGAAGAAGGCAATTCAATTTGCTACAATGCATCTTGAAGGATTGTCTTATGAATGGTGGCATCATGGCCTAGTCTCTCAACATCATGATAGGATAAATTCCTATGATGAGTTTGTAACCAAGCTGATTCAGAGGTTTGATAGAAAAGACACTGAAGTGTATTATCGCGAACTAGCTCAACTCAAGCAAGAAGGAAGGGTTGTGCAGTATGTCAATGAGTTTCAGAAGATAGCAGTAATGGTACCTGATATGACTGACCGAAGAATCACTATGCTGTTCATTGAGGGATTGAACAATCAGATCAAGCCATTGGTAAAGGTACAAAGGCCGGCAAATTTGGAAGAAGCAATTGACTTTGCTCTAGATCTTGATACTACTCCTGTTTATTAGCCTAAGAAAAAGTTCCATAAAGGAGTCAGCTCTACTCAAAGGAGACCCTCTTTTCCTCAGAAAATGACTCAAGGTCCATCTGTAGCCGAAAGAGACGAGCTAAGAAGGAAGAAACTCTGCTTTTCTTGTAAGCAACCTTGGGAACCAGGACACAGATGCCTTGGTAAAGGTAAAGCACATCTGATTGAAGTTGTATCTGATGATGGAAGTGAAGAGGAGTCACTGAGTGAAGAAGAGTCAACCCAGGATGAAGAGGAGGTACATGAACAACCAACTCTTAATGTCTCAGAAGGGACATCTGACAAAATAACATTAGCAACTATCTCAGGAGTTCCGAAGTATCATGCCTTCCGTATAAGAGGAGTTGTGAAGGGTCAGAGAGTCACCTGTCTCATCGACATTGGTGCTACTCACAACTTCATAGATGAAGGTTTGGTAGTGAGGCGGGGTCTCATAGTTGAAGACTTCGAAGGATTTCAAATAGCTGTTGCCGATGGATTCCTAATGAGTTGTACTCGAAAAGTGTCCCAGCTACAAATTCAAATGGGAGATTATTCTCTACAAGATGATTTCTATGTGGTTGGACTTGGGCATATTGATGTAGTACTTGGAGTGCAATGGTTGCATTCACTTGGAAGAATTGTCCAGGACTTTCAAAAGATGGAGTTAGAATTCATGCATGAAGGAAAGAAGATCAAGCTGAAGTCAGTGTCTGATTGAAATCCCAAAGTTGTCTCAGCAAAACGAATGGAAGCATTATTTAGGCATAATGACATCGAATGGGCAGCCCAGGTTTGCATCAAGGACAACCAAATCCTCTCTGCTGAAGAAATTTATCCTGCTGATATTCAAGCAATGTTGGATAAGCATGGTAAGGTGTTTAGGGACATACCTCTAGGAATACCTCCTGATAGAGGTTTTGAACATGTAATTGAATTGGAGGATGGGGCTAAACCTGTTAATATTGCACCCTATCAGCATCCTAGGCATTTTAAGATTGAAATTGAGAGGACGATCAAAGAATTGATCGATATGGGGCACATAAGGCTATCATCCAGTCCATTTGCATCATCTGTGGTGCTAGTAAAGAAGAAGGATGGAACAATGCAGATGTGTGTTGACTATCGCGCATTGAACAAGAAGACCATCAAAAATAGGTATCCAATACCTAGGATTGATGAACTCCTTGATGAGCTGCATGGAGTAGTCTATTTCTCAAAGATAGATCTTCGATCTGGCTACCATCAAATTTGTGTCAGGGAAGAGGACATTCCAAAGACAGCATTCAGATGCCATTATGGACATTATGAATTTATGGTGATGCCGTTTGGGCTGACAAATGCACCAGCTACTTTCCAGTCCTGCATGAATCATGTTTTCAACAAGCAGTTGAGGAAGTACCTGTTGGTTTTCTTCGACGACATCTTGATCTATAGCAGGACATGGGAAGAACATCTCCAACACTTAGATGAAGTATTGAATGCTATGGAGAATCAATCTTTGTATGCAAAGATGTCTAAGTGTGATTTTGGCTTAAAGGAAATTCTGTACCTGGGTCATGTGATAGGAGCAAATGGTGTGAAAGTTCAAGAGGAAAAGATTGAAGCTATTCGCAACTGGCCAGTTCCTCGGAATGTATCTGAACTAAGAGGTTTCCTTGGCCTCTGCAGCTATTACAAAAGATTTGTTAGGGGATTCTCATAGCTTTCTGCACCCTTGACAAATCTAACAAAGAAAGGAGCTTTCATTTGGTCAATAGAAGCTCAAGTTGCATTTGATAGATTGAAGGAAGTAATGAGTACAACACCAGTGTTGGCTTTGCTAGATTTTACTAAGTCCTTTGTTCTGGAATGTGATGCTTCAGGAGAAGGCATTGGAGCTGTTTTGATGCAAGATCGACATCCCATCGCATTCGAGAGTAGGAAGTTGAAAGATACAGAGAGATTGTACTCGACGTATGATAAAGAGATGCTGGCAATTATGCATGCCTTGGCTAAGTTCTGCCAGTATCTAGTTGGATCTAAGTTTGTGGTTAGGACTGATCACAACAGTTTGAAATACTTTCTAGGGCAGAAAGATTTAAATGAAAGACAACAGAAGTGGGTTGTGAAGATACAAGCATATGATTTCGACATTGAATATGTGAAAGGCAAGAAGAATGTGGTAGTTGATGCCTTGTTGAGAAAACTTGCTGTTTGTGCCCTGAGCAAAGTTTCAGTTGATTGGAAGTCTCAGCTTTTAGTAGAGTATTCCAAATCTAAATTTGCTTGTGAGATCATGGAGGGAATCATTCAGGATGATAGGTACAAGGTGATTGATGAAATCATCTATTACAAAGACAGAATCTATCTGACTCCTGAATCGGAGCTGAAGCGACAGATTTTGCAGACATACCATGATGCTCCACTTACAGGACACCCTGGTTACTTCAAGACGTACAGACAGATCAGGGAAAGGTTCACTTGGAAAGGTCTGAAGGAAGAAGTTCTTCAGTATGTCAGGGAGTGTCTGACTTGTCAGCAAAATAAGACAGAACATACATTTCCAGTAGGATTACTCCAACCTCTGCCAATTCCTGAACATAAGTGGGATTTCTATGGACTTCATCACAGGTCTTCCGAAGGTGAATGGAAGAGACTGTATCTATGTAGTTGTGGACAGATTAACCAAGTTTGCTCACTTCTTTGCAATCCCAGTTGAGTCATCAGCATTGCAAGTAGCTGAGTTATTCTTTCGTGAAGTCTACCGACTACATGGCCTGCCTAAAACCATAGTCAGTGATCGTGATAGCCGGTTCATCAGTGTGTTTTGGAGAGAGCTATTTCGACTAGCTGGAACTGACTTAACACCGAGCACTAGTTATCATCCTCAAACCGATGGACAGACTGAAATTGTAAACAAATGGCTTGAGGGATACTTGAGAAACTATGTGTTTGATCATCAGCGTGCTTGGATTAAGTGGCTACATCTGGGTGAATACTGCTACAACACTACTTTTCATATGTCAATTGGCATGACTCCCTTTCGAGCTTTGTATGGATATGAAGCAGTTTCATTTGTTGATCTGGCATTGGATGACAGTAGAGCTCCCCGAGCAAGTGAATCGATGAAGGATACTCTAAGACATTTTGAGAGTCCTTAAGGACAATTTGCAAAGAGCTCAAAATCAATAGAAGTTGTATGCCAACAAACACCGGGTTGAAAGAAGCTTTGAAATAGGTGACATGGTGTTTCTGCGCCTTCAGCCATATAGACAGAATACGTTGAAGTCAGGTGCAGAGAAATTGAAACCAAGGTTCTACGGGCCCTACAAAGTGTTGAGAAGAGTAGGGGAAGTGGCTTATGAACTGGACTTGCCAGCAGGAAGTCGCATCCACAATGTGTTTCATGTGTCATGTCTCAAAAAAGCACTAGGTCAACATGTGGTTTCAACTGATGAACTACCACCACTTGATGAAGAAGGAATGCTAGCCCTTGAACCTGAAAATGTGGTGGATATAAGGGAGAAGAAACTTCGCAACCGAAGCATAAGAGAATATCTGGTCAAGTGGAAAGGGTTGCCAATGGAGGATGCTACCTGGGAAGGAGAAAAGATTCTGGAGCATCCTAACCTTCAATTGCTTGAGGACAAGCAATCCCGGGAAGGGGAGACTGTCATGTCCCCATTTCCGGCTTGAGCACCAAGTGATGATTGGATTAGCCTACTCCTCATTCCCGGAGGCTAATTCTGAATGATAAGGGAATGAAATGGGTTTTGACTAACTCTGTGTGTTATTTTGCAGGTAGAATCAAGGAGTTTTGAGTCAGAATCCACTAAGTCATGAGCAAGGCGCCCATTTTGGCAGAACACACTCCTTCTGGTGCCTAGCTTCAAAAGTCACTTCTGGCATTGAAGATGAGGATTCAAACAGAAGGCGCTCCACCTGGAGGGGTTCCACCAACCAAGTGCCTAGATCAGATATGGACTTGAGCAAGGTAGAATGAAGTTTTCATGCTTGGGCGTCCATGTCATGTTGGACCTACCAAATATGCGCCTTGGGTTTTGAAGGATGTAATCAAGAAGATGGAGTCATCTAAGGATATGATGTGAACCTATTGAACTTGCAGGATCCTCCAGTTGAGTGTGGAATCACTGAAGTGGTCTAAGTGAGTTAGGCGCACTTCCTAACCTTCACAAAACTCAAAGTGCGCCTAGTCCTCATATTGCGCCTAGACTCCTTTGCCAATGGTGAATTCATTGATCAAGTGAAATCTCGCCTTCAAAAGATCCAGTGGAAGTGGTTGATTGATCAACATGATGAAGTTTTCTAAGTAAGGCGCTAGCATCAGGTTATATCTTCCATCATGAGCGCCTAGAGCATCAAGGCGCCAATGCATGATTTCAGGACACTGAATTTGCGCCCAAGGTTGAAGGAGTTTTGTCAGAGGCAAGTATGGTTGAGTTGTTAAGGTGAACTTAAGTTGCCAAAATGATGTTGTATAACTTCAAATAGGCGCCTAAGGATAAAGGCGCCATTTCTTGTTCAAAGAATCTCTTGTGGAAGCTAAGGTGTTAGATTGAGTCTCTGGCACTCTAGATATGCGCCCTGGTCCAGAAGTCACTTGTGAAGGCAAGATTCCAAGGCATCAAAGGTAGTGGACTTTCAGTTGAGCACCCCTCCATATCAAACATATGCCCAAGTGACAAGGCGCCATTTCTTGTTGAAGTAATCTCCTAAAGGCGCCTAGGCGCTAGATCATGACAGAGCAAACCTTAAATAGCGCCCTATGTTAGATGATAGTTTGATGTTCAATGGAGATCAAGTTGTTTGATGCAGTGATCTTAGGCGCCTAGATGCCACTTTACAACACTCCAAATCCACCTAAAACATCAAGGCGCCAAGACAGGATTCAATGACCTTGAAAATGCGCCTAAGTAGGAATATGCTCTCCAGACTCCTCAAGAGGTCAGGGCGCTTGGTAAGGGAAGTATTTTGTTTGATTTCAAGACTCCAGAAGTGAGCATTTGCATAGAAGATAAGCCTTTCAAGGTAAGGCGCCAATCTAGTTTCTTTCCTGCCAATAAGTGCGCCTAGGTGAAGTTGCAGACTTTGACAAGATGTTAATGTTATGTATGAGGGCGCTAGATTAAAAGGAACTTCAAAGGGTTTGATTGCAAGTGTTAGAGAGTTTGAATAGTGTAGAACACCTTCATAAAGATGCTAGGCGCAGATACTAGTCAAAATTACCTCAAATGTGCGCCTACCTTGTGAGGTGATGAGTTGAACATTCCAAATCTTCAAATGTTTAAGTATGGATCAAGAGGAGTTCACTCCCTAAGACAGTATCATCCAAGGATGAGAACTTATGACTTAGGCACACTCCATGGTGAGATCCTCCACAACTAGCGCCCCCAGTCAGAAGAACCCTTAAACTACGCCTAAGTTTTTCAAGAAGTGGTTAAGGTTGTTACAACTACCTGAATGCCCATTGGTCAGAAGGATAGCATTTGGATCCGTGTCAAGGTCTCTGGATAAGCTTGCCAACTCAGAATGAGTCATCAGATGGAATATTCCCTTGGATATGCTTCTTGGGAAACGTGCCTTGGTTCCTCTTTGTGCATTAAAAAACGTGCCTTCATTGCCTTTGGAAGGCCTATAAATGGAGCTATCTCATTCATTTGGCATCGAATACTTTGGCAAAATTTCTCTCTACTAAGCTTGTAAGCTTGTAATCTTGAGGCCTGCGAGTTTCAAGTGTTGGGGTGATGCTCCCTCAACAAGCAAGGTGATGCTCCTTTGTTGTAATGTGAGGTGTTGACATTCAGTTGACATCATTGAATTCAATCTGAGTTGATCAAGTGAGGAAGTAATTGTAAGCATCAGGGCTTCAAGGCCTTCTTTTGTAATTCCATTTGAATAAGGTTGTAGCTACATGCTATTGAAAGCATTATCCATGTAATAAGACATTGCAAGATCATTGAATCAAGTAATAAGACAAGTACCCAGCTTTAAGAATGATTTATTCATGTTGTTATCTTCGATGAAGTTGAGTAGTTGATAAGCAAGTACAAGTAAATTTATCTAAAGCTAAAGAAAAATTTTAGTAGACCTAGTTGGGTATCTTACAATTGCTTGCCCCAAGCAATCAAAGGTGCCAAATGGGAATCAATGAATACTAGGATCCCAAATCCATCTATTCTACCCATACAAACTCATACATACTAACTCAAAGATGTTGATGAAGAAGATTCCGGGACCGCTTCCACTGTCGCACAATGATACAAACATATCCATATCCATATAGGTGCCAATCATGAAGATGTGAGTGCCAAACACAATTGTATCCATTCCCCTTGTTTCACTGTCATAATTCATAACAGCGGTATGCATTATGAAGATATCATCTAAAATGATATAATGTGCCATCCCAAGTATATGAATCCTCACTAGACCAAACCACATACTCCCATATGAAACTCTCATCAAAATAAAACTTCAACTCAATAGTTTGATCTAACTCAACAAAAGGAATCAATGTACCTTGCAAATCTGAATTACCTCCATCTTCATTGCCACACACAAACATATCATCAATGGCTGGCCCTTGATGATCAAACAAAGTTGATTGTCTCATTGTTCTTACCATTTCAAGATGCTCTTTTGCTTGACTAGCAACAAGCTTGGCCTTATTTACTTTCTCTAGCCACATATCACACATTTCTTGTGTCTTTTCCACATCTTCATAAGTCTGATATACCAAATCAGATTGTATAATACCCTGTTTTTCAACAAAATAACCATTTCCAACACTCCAATCTTGTATGCCATCATTAGTAGACCATGAGTAACTATCCTCCAAAGGTTTTAGCATGTCAAATTCATGAAAATGCAAAGCCATAGAACTGCTGTCCTCAAACAAATCAGATATGATGTCATACCAATCCACATCAAAAATCAAAGGCTTACCATAACATGCTAGTTCCACACACTTCTCTTCACATGCATCATATACATCTTCATGAAATAGATCATGGCCTAGAGCAATCATGGATTTGGCTGTCATTTGATGAGGTAAAGTGTACTTGAGAGCTTTCAAAACAATTTGTTTCCCATCATGTAGGAAACTCAACTCCATAGATTGTAAGTCTTGAGTGATCCTTTGTAGTGAGTGTAGCCATTGCATACCAAGTACAATCTCATTGTCCTTCAAATCAAGAACATACAAATCATCACAAAAAGTATACTCACCAAATGTAACACTAAGCTTGCTCACCTTCTTCTTACAAGGAATAGTGAGTCCTCTCGCTATAGACACATCAAAGCGCTCAATGCTATCACAAAGTAATCCTCTTTTGTTGACCAAACCCTCATCAATGAAGTTATGTGAAGCTCCACTATCAAAAAATGCCAAAACTTTGCAACCAAACAAAGTACCTTCAAAGATGAATGGGTTATACCTCGAAGCTCCTGAAAGATATGCAATTCTAGAACTCTTGTCATCACTTGTAAGTTCTAGTGTTGGCTGTCCATCATCATCATCTTAATCAAGTACCTCAATGTAGTGCACCTTGCTTTTACCAAGGCATCTATGTCCTGGTTCCCATGGTTGCTTGCAATCAAAGCATAGCTTCTTCCTTCTCAACTCATCTCTTTCTTCATAATTCAATTTTGATGTAGTATCTTTGTCATTTCTTTTGGGAGTAGGCTGTTCTTGGAATTTCTGATTTGCAACTTCATCTTTGAAGCTCTTCTTTTGATGTGTGAATGTAGGAATGATATCCAAATCAAGTGCAAGATCAATAGCCTCATCAAGTGTGCTTGGCTTATAAACCTTGACTAACCCTTTGATCCTATCATTCAATCCTTCAACAAACAACATTGTGATTCTTTTATCAGACATATCGGGTACCATGACTGCAATCTTTTGAAATTCATTCACATAAGCATCCACTCTTCCACTTTGCTTCAATTGTGCAAGCTCACGGTAGTAGACCTCCACATCTTTTCTATCAAACCTGTTAATGAGTTTTTGAACAAACTCATCATATGAAGTAATCCTATTGTGATGTTGAGAGACAAGTCCATGATGCCACCACTCATATGCCAATCCCTCCAAATGCATAGTAGCAAAATGTATGGCCTTTTCTTCACTCATAGGCTTAAGTGTAAGAAAGGTATCCAATTTGTTCACCCATGCTCTAGCACTTATCTTGCCACTACCATCAAAACTAGGAAGAGGAGTTTTGTTCAATGCATCCTTGTATTCCTTTGGTTGTGTAGGTTGGACTCTCCTTTGTCTAGGCCGATTCACTCTACCTTTTTTACTCTCTTTTTTGGCTCATGTAATTGTTGAAATTGATTCTATTTCTTACATGCTTAGGAAGTGAATCATACTCATCAACCAAAGATATGATATTTTCCTCAAATAAGACCTCTTTTTCTTCATCCTGTGGCTGCTCCTCTTCTACTACATCTTCTCTAGGAAGAAAAGTAGGTTGCATAGGCCTCTCAACTGTAGGTGTCCTTGTTCCTGTAACACAAGGCGGTGATTTTCCGACTACACTACCTGCATCCTGATTACCTGGATTATTCTGATTGTTATTATTCCTGTTACCCATTAAGGCTTGAAACATCCTTTCAATATTTGCATTTGTTTGCCGTTGTTGTTTAGTTGCCTCACGTTGATTATTAACCATCCCCCTTAACATGTTATCAATGTCATCTTGTGGATTATGTTGCCTTCTATCTCCCATTGTATCTGTTCTCCTTCTCCTATAATGATGAGGCAAAGGATCAATGTTGAAGCTCATAACCCATATGCTGGCAGGATCCAAGCTCTGATACCACTGAAATATCACTCTTAAGGATATTTGCAAAGTCTGATTTATAAACAAGCTCTGATACCACTGAAATATCCCTTTGTAGGATGAATGAAATTTTTGCAACTTTTAGATAAGATTTCTTGCACAATTCAACAAATAAACATCTCCAATGAACCAAGGAATTGTCGCATATCATGCCCAAATCAAACTTGCATATATGAAACCATCAAACAAATGAAACATGAAATGTCAGGTGGTTGGAATTTATTTCAGTCCATGTCTGATTTTATATCAGACTTAATTACAAGCCAATATGAAGCCCAAATACATCAATCTTTGCATACAAATGTTGCCCAAACCCTATGTTGCATGGAGACCCGTCTCTGACCCCCTGGTACTCGTCTCCCCGTCTCGGAGACTTCTTGGGTACGTCTCCCTGCAAAGGGAGACTTCTGGTTAAGTCTCCCACACGTCTCCAAGTACCTTGCGTCAATAAAAAGGTGTCTCCATTTTTTTTCTTTCTCTACCTTTCATTTTTTCCACTATTTTCTCACAAACTCAGTGGATTCTTACTCCTACAGACTTCAAACCTCAATACTAGTGTCTACAATAATATATATATATATATTAAGCTATATTAAATTGTTACAAGTAAGCTATAAGCCTATAAGTAATATATATACAGTAAGCTATATTAAATTGTTACAAGTAAGCTATAAACTTAAAACTTTACGAGTTCTCTTGTTTTAAAAGTTTAATGTCATGATATTTTCAGTTTTAATGTTAGCATATTAATAAATTAATAAAATTATTAAATTATATTTAAAAAAAAAATGGTGTCTCCAAGTACCCCCGTCTCCTATTTTTCAAAAACAGACGTACCGGTACCGGTACCAGTCTCCCGTACCAGTACCAGTACCAGTCTCGGTGCAACCTTGCCCAAACCATTTAGAATGATAATAGCTATCAAGTGAACACAAAACAACCTTGAAAGTGCTTCAATAAAATTTTGATATAAACTTTTTGTATGCTGATATAATTGCTGGAAGTGTACTTTTTATCTAGCCAAGGGTTTACAATGAAAACTCATGAAATGTCTTCTCCAAATGCCATCGATAGGTGCATAGGAAGGTCTTCTATCAAGTACAACTCCTCAACCTTCAAACCCTTGATCAAATCCACCTAAAAGCCTTGAAATTCCAATGCCAATTTGCTGTTATAAAAATCAGACCCTACAAAACATGAAAATACCATCCAAAATGTACTCCAAATTCACTAAACTATTTTGGTAGTCAATTTTCTACACCAAGAGCTTCAAATATATATCACTTTCACTTCCAAACTCTTCAAATAACCTGCAAATTCAATCCAATGATGAAATTTGTATGACAACATCTCACAATTTGTTATGGGAACATCGCCACAACACTCAAGGGATCATCTCCTTGAAAAATAACTAGAAAATCAGAATTTTCAGTCATAAACAATAATAAAGAAAACATACCATAGCATTATATATTACAAATTGATCTTCAATTGCTCTATATAAAGACTCCATGATGGTTGATCCTCCTTTCGTGCAAATTTGAAATGAAATTTGGAATCCATCAATCAAATGTGAGAAGCTTGAGCAATTTTAAATGAATGTTATCAAAGAATGCAATCATTTAAAAACAATCTTTAATTGTTTTAAATGAATTACATCTATCTTCAAGTGGATAGATCCTCTATGAAGTGGCAGCGGCTATGTGTTGGCATCAACAAACATTTACAAACTTCCTTTGATATTGAATTCTCCTTGCTAATGGCGGCGGCTGATTGCATGCAAGTATTTAATATTATTTTTGTTGCATTGAACATCAATCTTTGACTTGATCGAACCTCCTCACCCAAGGCGTTTGGCATTTAATATCTTTCAAACAAAATAACAAACCAAATGCAATCATTTAATAAACCCAATTGCTCCCAAAGTGCCATTGATCCAATGCACATATTTAATAAATAAATATTGCATTTAAAATACTCCCCTTCATACTTGGAGGCTATGGCATTTGCATTCATTGATACCAACAATTGTATACCAATCGCTCCTTTCAAGGCATGGGCGAGTGAACCATCATGGCGTTGGAATTGAAATTTGGACCAATGTGTATAGGTGTGATCCACTAGATAGCCGTTGCAATTCAAAAACAAGTCAAACATGCCAATCGATCCTTTTTTCTTTGCTTTCAATTTGGGTCTGGACCTATAACTCCATTTGGAACACCTTTATTCATATTTACAACTCCATAGAAATCGATTAGAGAAAATGTAATTAAATATTTCATTTTCCCTCTTATTTCTTATTTTGAAAATTCAAACCTCATAATTGAAAATACAATTCCAATATAGCATTTCCCATGTAGCTCAAAAACACACTAATTGATCCAACTTTCTAATTCTCTATGCATAGAACAAAATCAACTAGCAAATCACACTTAGCTCAAAATTTGGGACATTACATTATATCAGTTTGATGTACTTTCATGTCAGTCTATTATTTGTGTACTTTCAGGGCTGTATTAGTCTCATATGATCTCTAGCATCATCCTAGAGTGTTTGGGCATTCATATATGAGCTATAGAAGGCATTTGATGGCATATGTAATGATGTAAATAAGTCTGATATAAATCAGATAGTGACTGAAATTTCATATCAGTAGACTACTTTTGTTTTCTATTTGCAATTCATTCAATAACAATGCAAGGACTTTGGGTTTTCAGTTGCTTCTATGATAGTTGATGATATTTAGTATTGTGTTGTTTCATTTTCAAGTATAATTGAAGGCAAACAATTTCAGTCATTTAAGAAAGGTATTTTACATTCAAGGTTGATGAGAAGGTTTTGAGTGGGCTCTACACGGTCATAGAGTGGATGGTATTTGATTCTCAACTTAGCATGAGGATCATCTCTTAGATTGAGATCTTTAGACTTGCACAAGGGGGCCTCTTTGCACAAGACATATGTAAGGCAACTCAGACAACATTGTAGCGAGGTAAAAGTTTATTAAGGGCATACTTTAAGTTTAAAACATATATTTTTTATATTAATATTAAACAATAAGACTGAGTTCCTCTATATTTTTTTCTCATTTTAAATGCATGGTGGGAAAGGTTTGGTGCTAAGGTGCCAAATCTTTAGAGGATCACCATATGTGTTTTGAGCCAACCATGTAGTGCTTTAGGATGTGAGTGCAATTGAAGTATGTTTGAGCACATACACTCCAAGAGGTGCAATATATTGTTGGTGCAAAGGTTGAATGTTCTTGTCTATGTTCATTGCAACCTTTGCCTCCATCACAAGCAAATTCAGGGCACTGAATTATCTCCTGTCTTGGATCATTGAAGTTGAGGATCCAATCTTCACCGAAGATGACTTTGCATGGGTTGATCAAGTTGATCTTGAGGCAAAGGCATTAGCCGTGGTGAAGGAGAGAACGAGTAGATCCCTTGGATGTTAATGCCAATGACAAAGAGCAGATATCATGTTTGCATTAGCATCAAGTACCTATCTTAGTGACTAACACATGATTGACCATAGAGCTATAGATGTTGGGTCGAGTGATGTAGGCTCCTCTCAGCCATAGTTGTACTTTTGATTTTTGTTTTTGATGCCATGGGTTTCATAATCCATGAGTTTTGTATACCTAAAACGCTTGAGAATATTTATATATTTAAAAATGTCATTTCCTTTAGCTAAAATTTGCTTTTATACTCATTTGATCGATGTATACTTGTGTATGTGATCAAAATAGCTTCTTTTCAATCATTTTATTATGTCTTTATAGTTGAGTTTGTGAAGAGTGTTAAGTAAAAGCTTTATATCCTTGAAAAATCTCTATATTTCATGTTTTTTAATTTGTTGAGTCTTTGCTGAGTTGAGTGTTGAGTCCAAGTTTGAGTTAAAAATTAACTTGCCGAGTTTGTGCCAAGTCTGGTCTTGTAACTATGGTTCAGCCCATCATTTAGCAAAGTTGGGAGAAGATGAACACCCCTTTACACATGGCCACATATGCAATGAATCGAAAATGTTAGAGGTTGTAGAGAGTTGTCCCTTGATGACAAGGAGGTCAAGAAGGGCTTCATGAAAGCCCTTAAGAAAATGTATAATGTAGAGGAAGCTTCAAAGTTGAGCAAAGTGGATCAAATTTATTGAGCTTGATGGCTGCAAATCATGATCACTTCAGCACTATGTTCCCCCAAGTACCGGGGACGGGGACGGGGACGGGGACGGGGGGACGAGTTTCGGGGATGGCAGGGGACGGCTACTAAAATAAGGTTTTTTTAAAAAATATAAGGAAATTTCAAATATTTAGATCATAACATTGATAAGGCATTCATTATAGACATTATAGAACATTAAAACATGCATGCATAACCATAACATTACACTTGAACTTAGTTTTCAACTTGTCACATGAGAATTGGCTTGGACCAGTTCAAAGTCTATGAGCTTCAGCAAAATAGAATCGCAAGTTAATTAATCACATATGAACAACATATGGATGAATTGTGTGTATCCAAGCTAAAGAACTTAGACAAGAAATTGCTGCGTAGGAAGGAAATGTAGATGCAATGGTTCCCATGTAGATTACATCACTAACAGTGAAGGAGATGGAATGATCAGTACATCAAGTATTTGACAAATTTGTAGTAGGAAAAAATAAAATATGGCAATGATCAATGAATACAAAAACAATTCAGTGCAGCCTTGCTAACTATTTCTTTGTTTCCTGCCAAAAGTGTGTTTTTTTTTAATTTTTTGAGTTGGGAGTTTGCTGGGCTGTAGGGGATGGCTAGCCCTCCCTTGAGTCCCCTAAAAAAAGGGGATGTCCCCAGGGAAACGGGGACAGTTAGGGGACGTTTCCTGGCCGTCCCCGTGTCCCCGGGACGTCCCCGGTACGAGTATGGCCAAAAAAAGGCAGGGGACGCGTCCCCGGGGAACATAGCTTCAGCACAAGAGAAGCCAGTCATTTGCTTCCTCTCATAGGTTTCTAGTTCCTCTCTTGTTGAGAAGAATTGGTCAACGTATAGCTTTATCGACTCTATTAAGAATCAAACTTACCTCTAGGAGAACATAAAAGATTGTTGTTGTAGGCAATTATCTTGTGCCTCATTAATTGCAAGATGCACAAGTACAAGGAAACCCCAACAACATGGTGGGATGTACAACAAAATGAGCTAGGTTAGATTGATGAGGATTGGGTTGTGCAACTGGGATTGGTTGTGGTCATGTTGTAGGAGGTAGTTGAGTCTAGTAGTTCTAATGATGATCAATTTTTTGAGATTTCCGTTAAATGATGACTCTTGTTGCTCAATGTATCTTTGCATTTCTTGTTTTTGCATTGTGGTGCACTTCATAGTTGTGATTCTCAGCTCTTCTTTCTTATTCCCGAGTTTGTAACTTTGATTGATAAAATATAAATTATATTTTGATTATCAAATGGATTATTAGATCAATGGATTGTCATTGCATATTCAACTCATTTTATATAGCATTAACTCTTTAAAGTTTTAGCTTTTCTTAGTTTGTTTTATTTACAATATTTTTATTTTAAAAGATTCAAATATTAAATGTTTGTGCATATTCAACACATCGTATTTCCTATTTACTTTAATTTCAGCTTCTTTTAGTTTGTTTTAGTTATTGCTAATATTTTAAGTTTATTTGTATTTTAAATCTCAAATATAATTTTATTTATTTATTATGATAATAGCTGCCCCCCTTCATCCCCAAAAATCTATAATGTGCCGTACCTGTTTGTAATTTTTTAAGATCTTTTTATGTGTTTTATTTTTTTAATTTTTATGTGATCTTTCAGACTAGAGAGAAGATGCATAAGGGGTTTTAGTTTTCTTGTAGATGTGTGTTGCTGGAGCATACAATAGATAGCATATTTTGAAAACTCAAAAAAGTACAATAGATATGGAGAAACTATCAACTACCCAGATAGTAAAATGACCAACAATGAATTACTGTGACATACCCATGTTTAGAAATGCAACTTGGTACAATAGCCGAAATGGACCAACAAGTGGGTATGGCTGGAAATGCATCAAATCTCCATAAATCGATAAGAATGGCTCATACAAATTTTATCAGCACAAAGAAAGGCCTGAAACGCCACTCCAAGGCCAAATATGAAGCATAAAATGAAAGGAAAGGAGCCACTAAGGACCCATGCCCTCACTGGAAATGGTACAGCTATGGCTGGGAGTCCAATCTGCAACAAATGCTTCTAAAATTCCTTTCTAACTGTTCTGAAATGAATCTGCAATAACCTCCAATAGATGGCGATCCAGTTCAGTGAAGATAGGACACCAAAATCTCCACCAAACAGCCCCAATATGCAGTACGGCCAGCTTCTAGAGGTACGGCTAGCAGCTGTTACAAAATCAGTCCCTAAACAATATCAAATCTGCTCCGTATTTCCATGCCAAATGATCTCATCCAACTTGCTATGAAGAACACAATGAATATGCAAGAGAAATAACCAAGTTCTTCCTCAAACCCTCAAACCATAGACTCCATTGAATCACAATAGTGAATATTGGATGCATCCACCTCAAATGGCACCTTTGGGTGGTATTGCACACCTGTAGAATGTCGTTACCTATGGAGGTTTTCATTTCCACAAGCCTCTGGTTTGAATTCTCAAACCCTTAACAATAGAAAACCCTAGCAGAGCTCACAAAGAGAAAATTTCATAAAGCAAGCATATGCAAATGAGCTCCAAAATTACCTTTTATTCTTCCCCCAGGTTGGGCGTTGGATTTGGGAGGGAACTTTAGTCATTTAAAATCACCTTATATCTCCCTAGGGAAGGGCGCCCATGGTCACAACTTAAGTCTTCATTTTTCCATTAAGTCACTTTTCCCACAAATATAATAGAGTCCATATTAATATAACATTAATAAATCTTCGGACTTTAAAATAAATATGAAGACGGTGTTGGAATGAAGTGATCTATAGTTCGTTAGAAAGCCCTCGATGAGACGAATCTGATGCTCCTCTGAAAATGTCGAACCGACACTGACCCTGAACTTACTAAAAATAGCAAGTACTAACCAAGAGCAATCTGAGCCAACACAAAAGGTGCCAACTGGATCCACTGAATTCAAACCACATTTCCTCCACCGACAAACACCTCCAAGGCCAACTAACTCCAGTTCCCTAACCAAACTGCTAGTCCACGGGAACTCTATGATTTTCTAACCATGAGTCTAGAAGGGGACATTACAAAATCCGGGAATATCTTGCCATCCCCTAGTCCCCCCTGAAACTTTGATAAACATTGACAAATGTAGAGAATGATTACGATGGGATGATAATGCTCATATACGATTGGTCTAGAGCCCATATGACATATAGGGGACAATACACTAAAATCAGAGTTCCAATGTGTTGTGAGCAGAAATGGTTTATGTAATAGTCAGATTATAATCTTAGTAATATGACAAAGAGAGTGCAAATAAGAGATAAATTATATAACACCACATCAAAATTGTAACACTAGTTAATAGTACTTTATAATTTGCTAATTTATGATGATTCGAGAGGTTTCGAATGCAACACTGAATTAAAATGCTAGAAGTAGAAGCCTATTCTATGAGAAGATAATGTACATAGTTATAAGAGGGTGAAAGACAGAGATATTGTGTATGCTACGGAAAACACAGCCAGCCACCTTCCATCAGTTGATATTTCATTCTTTGTCACGTTCTGATGGTTGACATTTTAGGTCTGGATGACATTTGACCTTATTGTGAGTTAATGGTATTTCTTGCGATGAATTGGGCTATGTGTTTTGGACCAGGAGTTGCCAAGACCATGATGAAGACCATGGAGCAAACTGTCGTTAGTTTGGTATACTGCATAACTTTCGTGAGACAATCAAGCTCCCATATCCTCCTAGATCGCCACCTTTATTTCCTTTGCTTGAAGTGGCTTCATTTCAGGTCTTTTGGTCCTTTGTCTCTCTTTTTTGCTTCTTTTTCTTTTCCTTATTGATATGAAGTGTAACGCCCCGCCATGAACACCTTAGAGAAATTTCCGTAGAAAATTAACCTTGCAGTTGGAAGAGATAAGTTATAGTTAATTCATTTATTTTATATGCTTGAGACATTTTAGCAATAGTTAACGTTAATTTTAATCTTTATTTATATCGATGGTTATGTATGATTAAACTTTATTCATTTGTATGTGTTTTATTGATGTTCTTATATAGAATCGTTAAATAAAAGCTAAATTAGAGAGTTTATAGGTTAAGATAAAGATTCGTATCACTTAATAGTAAATAAATAAACCAGCATTATATTTCCTTTTAAAAGAAAGGAATTAGCATAGCAAATTAATGATATTTACTTAAAGTAAAATTTAGAATATGTTACTTTAACCTTACTTACATGTATTTTGGAGAGGAGAATTCAATAAAATTTGAATTTTTTATCTACTTTATTTTGTTCTAATTTAGATAATTACTTTATTTATTTAATTATCTATTTAATTTATTTTCATAAATATAAAGACATTAGTTTTATTCCAGTAGTAATGTTGTACAAAAATACATTGTTAATTTAAAGTATATTGTTGAATGGAGTGAGGTATACTGAGATAGCAAAAGGGTAAATTATATTCAAATGATGACTTGGTTGGAGTATTATCTAAAATAGAATATGATTAGTTTAATGTCTCAATTGGAAGTATAGAAGTTTTATCGTAATTTCTAATATGTCAAGAGATAGTGTAATGATCACTAGGAGAATGATCTATGACTTTGAAATTTGAGAATTACTCCATATATTGTGTGGCTTAGTATGATTTATGTTCTAATTATACTTACAAACCCTTATGAAGCTCTTCAACAATAGTTCTAATATGTCTTGTTTTACTAAGCGGATTAGTATTATCAAGGTAAGTTATCTCCTATCTTATTTTGACTACACAAAAAGAATCAAGGAATGAAGTGTAGATGTGGAATAGAAATAGGATGACTTGGTTTAAGTTCTTGGCTACTTGTATACGCAAAAAACTATTTAAGGAAGAACATGTTATGTTGCAAATAGATAATTAGCTCTTCTTGAGGTGGTGAATAAGTTTGGATATCTATTCCTCATTATTTAAAAGTGAAAATTATGAGTTTCTACCTTTGTAAAATCCAAATATTTTGGGGTCAATTTATGAATCTTTTCTATGAAGACAATTAGTGAAGATAGATAACTATTTTATGATAGCATGTGTTGTTATGTTTGGTTCCATCTTGTGGATTTTAAGTTCATTGTCCCGAACTACAAAGTCTCTGCGCTCCGCGTACGTAGGCAAGGCCAATATGAGCCCCTGAGACATTAGGTCGGCCCCTTAGGGCCTTAGGTTTGTCATTTCATACAATTGATATTTGTAATGTGTAATCCATAACTATACAGGACTAATGTTTACTGAGATGTGTAGTTTGAGATCTATAAGCCATGCAGGACTCTGGAGCTATGATAAAATATGTAAATCAGAATCTTAACCCCCTTTTGAGTTCATTATTGGGTAGACATTACTTCATTGTGCGTGTGTGTGTGTACTCATTTGGATTTAGAACAACCGTGGCTGTTAGTTAGATCATGTAATATAATCATGTTTGAATGAGTTATGTATGTTGTTGGTTATTGCTTAATTTCAATAATGCAGTCATGTTATCCCTAGAGATGTAGTTAACTTGTTGTGTCAGACTATGTTAAATTGGTTAATTCTATTACAAAAAAAAAAAAAAATTTCTACCTTTTTTATTGCTTTAGTTGACTTATCTCTAGGGTTGCATGGCAGGGCATTACATGAAGACCCTTCTTGCTTGCATCATCAATACTCTTCACATTAAAGATTTGCAATTGCCTTTAGATATAACTATGAATATCTTCAACATACTTCACTAACATTCCCATCTCATCATGTGAGATACCAAACAATATGAATTGCTTATGAAATTCAGTTGTGTACTCTTGAACACTTCGTTTGTAATATCCCTAATGGATATTGGACTGAAATTTTAAAGCTCTGATACCACTGTAATATCTCTTTCTAGGATGACTGAAATTTGTGCAACTTTTAGATAAGATTTCTTGCACAAAACCACATAAACATTCAAATACAATCATACATATATGTAACCATGAAACACCATTGCATATATCATTGATTCAATATGAAAAGATATCAAAAGCTTGCTGCTGATTGTATATATCAGTCAATGTCATAATCAAATCAGACTTGAACAATTTATAAAAATGTCAACCAAGTGCCACCAAATGTCCTTGTAACCCTAAAACATGAAAGAGCTATCAATGTCCAATGGAAATAGACTTCAAATATCACTGTTGCAGCTCATAAAATGGACTGATTACATCATATTGACTACTGTTATGTTTGATACAAAATGTATTTATGCCCAGAAATCTCCTAGAGATCAAAACAATGACAAAAACTCCTCTTGAAGCCAAGCGATGGAACTCTAGATGCAATATCTTGTGTCAACAATGCTTCCAAGCCAATATCTTCAATCAAAGCTTGCATAAGAACCTTGAAATACTATTATCAGCTGGCTTTTATAAGAAATCAAAACTAAAAATATATGTTAAATCTTCATATAATGATGATCTCTCCAAATCGACTACCTTGGTGTGACATTCACAATGACCAAGGGTTATAATAATGTCAAATTCACTTCAAATGCTCTTTAAACCTGCAATATTAAGCTCAAATAGTGAATTCTGTATGAAATCACTTTACAACTAGTATGGGGTCATCTCCATACATAAACAAGGGGTCATCACCTTGCCAATAAAATGAAAATCGGAATTCTCATTCATAAACAATAAGAAAGAAAACATACCATAGCATCATATATTGCAAATTGATGTTCAAGTCCTCTATTTAACTCCTCAAGCATGGACGTCCTTCTTCATTGGCATTTTGAATTGTAGCTTGAATTCCACCAATGATGAGAAATGAACTTGAACAATATTGAACGAGTTACATCTAAAATACACTCATTTAAAACAATCTTTAATTGTTTAAATGAGATACATCTATTACATTTACAATTCTCACAACTTGCCATGGCGTCTCCCAACAACTTGCATGCAATCATTTAATATCCTTCAAAGCATTTAAAATCTTGATCCTTGACATAACCGACTAGATATTTGGCATTCAATTTATGAACTTGCATTTAAAATGCTCCTCTATACTTGCATCGATCCACAACTACCTTATGCGCATGCATTAAATGATGATATTTGCATTTAATAAATCCCTTGCCTTAGTCGATCACTAACCACTTCATGAAATGCATTAAATAAACCAATCTATCCAAATGCAAACATTTAATAAAATAAATTTGCATTTAAAATAATTGTTTTTGAATATCTTTGACTTGGTGAATGCTCCAACCGTTGGCTCTCCTTTGAATGCACATATATTATTTAAATTGCCTTTATTCTTTTCTAGCATTGATTCTTCTCATGACACAAGAACCAATGGAAACGCCACCTCATAATACCAATCGATCCTCTTGAAATTTCATCTAAAATGGTAGTCGATCAAATATGATAATCATTGGAATTTGCTTGGACCTATTCTTCATGGGCAAATCCTCTCCTTCAATGTTGGCTACAATAGATGACATTATAAAATAGGTCCCACCTGGAGTAACTCCTTATTCCACTTAAAACTCCATAAAAATAGATTAGAGAAAATGTAATTAAAGATTCCATTTTCCCTCTTATTACATCATTTGAAAATTCAAATCAAATAGAACATGACCTATAGTTGGTGTGAAACATGCCCTTTAACTTTTTCTAGTCACAACAATCAACTCAAAGGATGATTAAGAATTTAAGACAACCAATTATGAAGCTGTAGAAATTAAAAAGGTTAAAAGTAGTTTTGCAACTCAATTTAAAAAAAAACATGTCATGTCCCTCTATTTAATCAAATCGATTTATTCAAATTAAATCGATCAAATCATATGAGATTTAATATTATATAATATTATTTTATGAATATTTTAATTTATATTATATGATAATAATTAGAATATTAATAATAACTAATATTATCATATATATATATATATATTGTTATATTATATAGAATAAATATAGTTATGATTATTATAAATATATAATATGTGGAATTATATAAAAATAATAAATACAATTATTAGTATTTAATAAAATATCGGCAGATCGACCAAATAAAAGGCTACTTAAGCCAACGATGAACTAAGAGTCATCGACTCTTACTAAAGCAAGTATTAATATTAAGGCTGCAATCTGCAGCGATCACATCAGCAAGTATAATCCAATTTGTAGTAAGGGAACATCGACGATTAGTTAGCAACGGTTGAATGAAGGTCCAGCGTGGAGTATGATTAGCACATAAGACAAGCTGTATACACCAAACAATCCTTTATTTAAGCAAACGTTGAGACAAAGTCAGCGAAGAAAAAACAATGTTAAACACCGCCGACTAGTTAAGAATTATCAAGCGCTTAAAAGGAGTGGCGACTCTTGGTTAGAAACACCCGATCCAAGATATAAAGAAAGACTCGGTGGGCGTTGAGAAGGATATCATCTATCAACTCACATTACTCATTCAGCAGCAATCTTTCATCGAGTGAACAATACAAATTGGAATCATCTTAGGAATTCAAATCAAACCTACCATTCAATAGGCAGCAGCGAATTCTAATCTTTGCAAATTGAAGAAGGAATATCATATCATCGCATGAAACAAGATAAAAACATCGGCAATTTGAAAGCATTGGAATATATATTCTAATATATCTAATCAAACCATTGAATCTCATCGCAGCATCGAACAGGGGAAAACTCATCAGATATAAAGAACAAATATCTGCAAGTAACAATTAAATCATTGAATCTTATTTATCAAGTATCTTCAGCATAGACCATCAGGAATCACAAAGCAAACACCTAACATCTCTGCACTAAGCGACCAATACATTACCTTATCACTCATCGAACCACAAGACAATAACACAGCACTTAGACATTGATCAGCACAGTAATATTAGAAATTGAGCAGCACTGAGATCAATTCAACAAAGTATAAGAAGCATATCGAAGTATTAAAGGAGCACAGTCCATTATCGCAGCCATTAAAAGGTATGATTTCTATACAACTATATCGATTCCTTAAAGTGCAAACTGATCATTAGAAGACCCTAATAAAATGAATTGAAATGAATAAAAGAATCTGCATATAGTGAGTTTATCAATAGATTTCATAGAACAAGATATGCTTAAATCGAGCATGATGAAAATGTATATATACTAGATCTAGAAACCATAGAATATTGGAATTGATTAGATAGCTTGTTTGATCAAGTAAATAGAATGTTTAACAAGTATATCTATGAAAATCATCATAGATTGATTGAATGGATATAGCCTGGGACATTAAGGCATTCATTAAATAATGACAATAACTAGAAGAAATACTTAAATTATGATGAATAGGGGATGAGAAATAAGGCTCATGGTTTATCCACCAAACCCATAGATCGAGGTGAAGGGGTAAGGGTAAGCAATGGGGCATAAAAATGGTTGATGCCTAAGTTGGTCAAGAGTACCATCCGGCGAAAGACCGATAAATCCTTATCTCAAGTTGGTCTAGAGTACCCTTGAGATGAGTTTCCCATTGTCTTATGTTGGTCAAGAGAACCATCGAGATAATGGATAGGCCCTTGTCTCGTGATAGTCTAGAGTACCTCTCCGGAACAAGGGATGGCCTTCGACTCGAGTTGGTCTAGAGTACCTCCAGGTCAAGGAATATGAAACCCATGATTGCTCCTTACGAACCCTCTCTCGTTGGGCAAGTGGTAGGATAAACATGTAGACCCAAGTGTATCTCTTCCAAGTGGAATCATGAAATATGTATAATGGATATTGTGAAAGATTGAATACATTTAGATTATGATTGTAAGGCTTGATTCAATATATCCTTATGATTAATATGATTAGATTATTAAATATTGAATACTAATGTTCTCTTTTACAAGTTAAAATTGTGTGCAAGGTTGTGAAATTTTTTGGCTTGCTAGAAGGGGACATTACAAAAAATTGGCTTGTTGACATAGAACCAAACCATTCTATTTCATCAAGGAATTTTCATTCCCACAAGTGGTAAGATGTCTGAATTGGACAAACTAGTTCTAAGAATTAAACCATATTAACTAGTTTTTCAAACATTTTTTTGGTTCTAAAGGCAGCCTAGAGGCATATCATAACTTGGCATTAATATTGTATATCCATGCTCTAGTTACTAGTAATTGTATTGGAAATTTTTTGAATACGGAAAAAGGATCAAAGAAAATAGCTCTTTACTAGAAAAGGTCACCGAGATGGAAGCAACCGTCATGGACATAGCAAAAGGAGATGATGAACCATGATGATAAAATTGGAGGAACATCCAGACAAGAAATAGAAAAGGAATAATGGTATGATAGTACTACCATGTAATAATGAAGAGCTACACAAAAGTAGATTATGCAAAATAAAAATAAAAAACCATCAAGAAGTGGAAACCTTACACACGAGGAATAATAAAGAAAAATGATTGCTATTGAATCTTATATTTAAGAATGCTTGATTCACAGTGAATCAAATGGCAATGTTCTTTTGGGATCAATTGTATAGTTAATTAGGTTCTACTTCTAACACTTCAGGCACTATTAGACTCATTGTTGAAGAAAGGATAAAAGAAAATGCTAGCAGATTGTAGGATGTAATCGAAAATTTTAGGAAATAAAAGTCAATTGATTGACAAAAAATGAGCAAAAATTCTAGAATTGGTATAACAAAATTACAAATATTATGATTAGAAACTTTTGCAAGATAAGGGTGACTTAAGGCACTACATGCTCCAAAAGATTTGCCAATGGTGAAAGAGGCTAGAGGGTGAAAACCCCAAAGCAGTAGGCATACATCATTCCTCCCTCCTACAGCCCTACTAACAAATGCCTAAAGGTGCTTGTGTGTGAAGTGGGTTCCCTTGCCTTGTAACTATTACCTACATATATGAGGAAATAAAGTATCATTAGTATTAAATTTTAAATGACTATTCATGGAGGTCATCTTGAGATGTCTTAAATTTCCACACAGGTCAAATTCTCTGTAATGTCCCCTTCGTGATACATGGTTAGTCTATCATTGAGTTCTCGTGGACTAGCAGTTTGGTTAGGGAATTGTGGTTAATTGGATGTGGAGGTGTTTGTCGGTGGTGGAGTTGTGGTTCGAGATCAATGGATCCAGTTGGTACCCTCAGGATTGGCCTTAATTACTCTTGGCAGTTACTATTTTTAGTAAGTTCGGGTTAAGTGTCGGTTCGGGATTTTCAGAGTGGGGTCAAATTTGTCTCGTCGAGGGCTTTCCGACGAGCTATAGATCATTGCGTTCCGACACCGTCTTCATATCTATTTTAAAGTCCGAAGTTTATTAATGTTATATTTAATTGGGACTTTATAAATATTAAAGGAAAAGTGACTTTATGAGAAATGAAGACATAAAGTAAGTCTGGACCATGGGCGCCCATCCCTAGGAGTAAAAAGTGATTTTAAAATTATAATATTTCCTCTCTAATTCCAACGCCCCACTTGAGGAGGGAAATAAAAGATGGAAAGAAAGCTCATTTGCTCATGCTATGTTTTGGATATTTCTCTTTGTGAGTTCTACTAGGGTTTTGAGGGTTTGAGGATTCGAACCAGGCTCTTGGAGACGAAAACCTCCCTGAGTAATGGCATTCTACAGGTGTGGAAAATCACCCAAAGGTGCCATTGATGGTGGATGCATCCAGTATTCACATATGTGCTTCATTGGAGTCTATTTGTTGAATGATTGAAGGACTTAGTATATTTTGTTGCATATTTCCTCTAGTTCTTCATCCACAGCCATGGAGATCAGTTTGTCAGCGATTATCAGGCAGATTTTATGAGATTTGGGATTGTTATTCATTGCTACTACAGGCCGTACCATTCAGCCCTAGTCGTACCAATCATAGGTGGAGTTTTGTGGAGTTTCAAGGCAGATTTAGCATCTATATCTGGTCGCCTAGCCTTGGGAACAGCATACAGTCCATTGCAGATTAATTTCAGAGGCCATACTCCATTCTTATTGTTGTTTTTCACCTCTAGCACAGGCCGTACATCTCCAGGAGGACGTGGGGGCATTTGGGCCTCATTTTCTCTTCATGGGTGTTGTGAAATCTGCATTCTTGGAGGCCTTTAGGACCTCATATCTAGCTGATATCATTTTGTTTGCACATCTTTGTATTTCTTGGGAGATTGGAGTGATTTCCAGCCATACCCATTGTTGGTCCGGCTACAGCTATTGTATGAAGTTTCAAATCTCAACATGGGTTTGTGTTAGTAATTGTTCATTGGCCATTTTGCTATCTGGGTATCTATTAGTTTCTTCATATTCCTTGTACTTTTTCTGGGTTTGCAATATATGCTCTATTTTGTATGCTCCGACAACACATCTGCAAAAAAAAAGAAAACCCCTTCTGCATTCTTCTCTCTAGTCTGAAAGATCGCAAAAAAATTAATAAAGATCACACAAAAAGATCTTAAAAATATACAAACAGGTACGACACATTACATTCTCCCCTGCCAAAAAAAAATTCTAATTAAAATACCTGTGAAAGTTGTCAACACATAACATGGGATAGTAATTTTGATCAAGGCAACCAATAACATGGTAATTGGTTTTAATGATTTCACTAAGGCAGATCAGAAGGGAGAGAAAGACAGCATTGACTGATATGAAGAATTCATATAACAAATAAGGAAATATGAACTGCAAAAGAAAGACATGGTTATCAGGGCACTTGAGGACTTGGATTTGGTTATGCTGTATTTTAAAAAAAATTGGTACGATTACAGGGGCACTTCTATATATGTGGATGTATGTGTATACATAGATAGATAGAGATAGAGAGAAAAGGCTGCAAAAGACCTGAAATTTTGGTAATCCTCAATCTCCTTCTCAAAGACATGGTTATTAGGGCATTTGTGTACCTGGAATTGGGTATGCCATATTTTAGAAAAATAGCATGAATACAGTGCACTTCTCCATTTGTGGATATGTGTGACTACTAGTTTCTCCGAGTTTCCTGAATGTGGAGACAACAAAAATTTTCCCAAATTTTGCGGATGTCAGAGGGATGTCTATTAAAATAAATTCAACAAAATAAAAGCAGCTGAAATAATACAATGCGCTGCATTTGCAATGACACTCCCCCTTTTAGTTTTTAGGGGTTTCGAGCATTTTTTTCCTTAAAATGTTACTCTTTTTATTTTTATGCACTAAATGGAGCAGGCTGTCCAGTCCTGACAAAAGGGGATGTCTCCTCCAAGTCTCTAAGATGTCTAGGATGTCACTAGGACTATTGGGGACGAGTCCCTATGGAACATTGGTGAATACATAGAAAAAATAAGATCAAGATAGAGAGAAAAGGCTGGAAATGATAAGAAAATTTGTCAACCCTCAATCTCCTCACCCAACGTTAAAATAAATAAATTATGGCTTGGATTTCACTTGTAAATTCCTTGGGAGGTTGCAAGTGATGTTCATGACTTTTTTGGGGTTTGTTCATACAAAAGGTGTGTTTCTACACAAACATGCACATATAATTTCTTTTAATGTTCCTTGCAGGTCCCCACAAAGCATTGTCCTCAAAGTCAAGGAGTTTGTAAGAGATGTTTGAGATGGCTAGGGCTATTTGGGAATCTTCCAACTAGTCACTGATCTCTGAGAAGCATCTTAGATGTTGGAGATGGGTTCATTCATACTATGAAGAAATAACTATAGGGATACACCCATTTATGATATGTTAATAGGTAAGAAATCCAAACATGATACACTTAAACTTTTGAGAATTGATTTGGCAAGAAAGAAGAGGAAGATGATCCCATTTGTGACAAGACTCAATCAATGACAAAGATGAATAATAAATTCACAAATATACACAAATATTTGGTCTCGAGGAAAATTCGACTATGCATGGACACAAACAAGGTTTATTTATGGATGATTAATCAAGAATTAAGATAGTTGAAACCAATTTTATGGGATTCATACTAATTGATCTCGTCTAATCAATTTCATCCTACTATATGGATGTTTATCAAGGATGTGTATTCTAGAATTTAAGTCTTGTGCATGGATAGGAGTAATAATTGTTCTATGAAATGCGTTATAGATGCATACAATTGTTATATGAAATGTGTTTTAGATAAATTGTATGCACACGATATTTATTGTAATTTCCCCAAAGTAATATTATATGATATTTACTCCAAAATTAAATTTGTTTCAATAATTTTCTGAATTGCTCAAGAATTGATTAAACTGATTATTTTTCAAATGTATCACTGAAACTCACATGCAACAATTATAGACGATAAATCATTTATAAACCAAAAATTTGATTCACAAATATCAACTATATTTTTTATTTCATAAGATAGCAACTAATAAGATTAGATATGATTTAATAATTTACTAACCCAATACACCAACTATTGCATAAAAAATCACAAATCTTAGTAGAATTGTATGGAGACAACTCTGATACCACTACTAAAATTGACATGCAATCATAGAACATTGACATGCAATGGCTGAAACTAACATGCAATCACTGAATACTGACATGCAACCATTAAAACTGACATGCAAGTGCTAACCACTAACATGCAACTTTTGGAATTGACGTGCAAACATTGAATATTGAAGTGCAAGTGCTGATCACTAACATGCAACTTCTACAACTGAACTATGAAGCTTTGTGTAATTCCTGGGTAGAATCACCAACTAGAATCTTGAGAGTTTTTGTTCCCAAATCCCAAAGATCTCAAGGGTTTTCGTCCTTTGATCCTCTGAAAACCATGAGAGTTTTCATCCTATAGTAAAAGATGAACATAAATGTCCAAGCTTTTCAAAAAGAGGTTTTTGATAATAAAATAGCATGCAAAACTATGAGGAATTTCCTTCCTTTATAGATCTTCTTTTTCCTTCTTTTCCTTTTTCGTCCAAAGTGTCCCTTCTTACAAGATTTTTTATTATCTCATTAAATATCTTTTAATACTTTAAATTAAAATAATAATAATACTTAAGTTATCCCTTCTTAATATTTTAGAATAAAATATAATGATAAACTTAAAACATTATTATTCAAATCATAGCAGCAAAAATCGTTTGGGCAAAAAATCGGCAAACCAAAAGTATAAGATTTTTTCAAAAAATTGAGATTTAAACGGGATATAAGAAAAAACTTAAAAAATTATAAAATATTATATTTTTAATATATAATTATAATTTACATGTAAATAATAAAATTATAAAATTTCAAAAGTGTTGCTCAATTAAAATGTTTATATTCTAAAATATTTTAATGTTGTTAAATTTATTTTTAATAAAAAATTATTAAAATAATTATATATTCTAATTTTAAAAAATATTTTAATCTTAGGAAAATTAAAAATATCCAACTATATCCTATTTTATAATTTTTAACTTCAAAAATATTATATTCTATGAAATTAAAAATATAAAAATATTTACAAAATATTATTTAAAATAATAAAATAAATTAAATTAAAAACAAAATAAAATGGAATTAATTAAAAATTATAAATAAAAGTAATTATAAATTTAATAATTTAATTAAATAAATAATATAATATTTATTAATTTATTAAAGATTATATAAACCATAGTTGGAAAACTCAGACTCGCCGTGGACTCGGCAGCCCAAACTAGGACTCGGACTCGGGACTCGGCAAAAAACTCGGCAAGGACTCGGCAAAGAAGAAAACCGTAGTTTTACCAAAAGAAAAAAAAAAGAAATTAATGCATTTAGAGAACATAAGAGCCATAATTCAAACATTACACATGTCATATGATCTTCAAACACTCAATATTTGAAATTTCATCATTCATGAACCATAATCATAGGATTCATACTCATAGTTTCAAACTTTCAAATGTATAACAAGTAACAACATCATAAGTTTATAAATGTTTACATATAATGATGTCAAAATGAGAAAAGCAACCAAATAAAATCTAAATCTTCCTCTTTCCTCTCCTAATGTAACTCAGTTTTTCGATCTCCTTAGCTTGTAATCTCCTCTTCTCCAGCTTCTAATCCACTATGCAGACCTGTTGTGTGCCTCAAAGAGTGTTAAAATGAAGAAAAAAACAAAAAAAAAGAGTTTTAAGTGTTTCTGGGCGTTCAAGTGACAGACCGAGAGTCCAGTGTCAGGACTTGGGAGTCCTACCCTGGGACTCGCGCGAGTCCCAAGATAGGACTCGGGAGTCCCGACCCTGGACTCTTTAAAACTCGACTCGCGAGTCCGAGCCGAGTCGACTAGCGAGTCCGAGCCGAGTAGGCTAGCGAGTCCGTCGAGTTTTGGAGGGTCCTGGCAGAGTTTTTGAACTATGATATAAACCATAATATTATAATGTTTGTTTATAATTTATAATATTATAAATTATAAACAAACATATTATAAATTAATAAATAAATGCAATTATATTAAAAATTCATATTAAATGATTAAGTTTTATCTATATTTTAACTTTCCTTTTGACAATGTATCAATATTAAATACTAGCACCTTAGCATCCTGCCTGAATTTTTTTTACGGCGCGAGACAATTCCGAGCACTATAATGCTCACATATAAAAGCTTATCAGCTTTAATTATATAATTATATAAGATTATTCGCGATCAATATTAAATACTATACCATTTGTAAATATATATTGAAACTATATGCACTTATAATTTACAAAGTATATAAAAATTAACCCTTAAAAATTAAAAATTAAAAACAATTCTGGGAATTCCTTTCTCCCAAACTAATTATGAAATAAATATAATGCTGAAAGAATATGGAGTCCTCGCTCTCCATCGGCTTCGACTGCTGCTGCAAATAAAAAATGGAGGGCGATTTTTCTGAATTGATTCCTGGAGGAAAAGAATGATGCAGTCCAGATTTAAATGTTTTAATCGCGGCCATAAAAAATATGTTAAAACCCTAGTGGATTTGAAAATCGTGCGCGAAAAAATGCGTTAAACCCCTAGCTGAATTGAACCCACAACTCAACCTGTGATTACACAGGCGATTTGAACATTTTAATCCCCATTTTCTCACGATTATCCAAGAAAAAATTGTTAAAAGATCATTGACCATGATTTATTCAAAAAATCGTGCAACCCAGCAATTCGCGATTTTTACACAATTTTTTGCTTCTATGATTCAAATTATTTCCCACTAAATGGTATGGGCTGCAGTATATAACTTCACTCCAACATATGGTATGTATTGTAGTATATAACTTTACTTCAACATATGATATGTATTGTAGTATATGAATTCACTTCAACATATGATATGTACTACAGTATATGAATTCGCTCAAATATATGATATGCACTGCAACATAAAAGGTAATACCCTTAGCTTGAAAAAGGGAACATGGCAGTCCGCCCTTCCCAAGGTTGCTTGTCTTCAAGCAATACTAACTCAACTCATCAATTCCTTCTGACTAGATCATCTTGCCAATACCAAGATCCCAACCATTTTGATATAATGGGAAGCTAATAAATTTGTAGCCTTCAACTCAGAGATTATTTTGTCTTCAAGTGACCAACTGTTCAAATTTTCAAATTGAGGGAAAACCTTTGCAAACTCCCTTGTTCCTGAAATTTGAATCTTAACCGGAAGCTGCTTAATGTACCAAGTAAGATCACCATCATGCTTACACTGTTCTTCTCTGATACAAGTAGAAGCCAGTAATCCTTTATCCTCCTTATTGCTATTAAGCAATCCTCTTCCACAATGATTCAACTTATTACAAATGGGAGTTATCATACCAATGTTAAGAGATAAAATTGAATCAAAATCAATATAAGAAGAGAAAATTGCTACTGCCCTATCCAACAAACTGCAAATCTTGTATGAAGGACAGCCCTTTGTTCTTGACATCAAATGTCTCAATGAAACACCTAGGTCCCACACTCTTATGTGTAAACATATTTGAACTCTATCACCATTCTTATAATGCTTTTCATGATGACAACAGATTTGTAAAGATTTAATATGAAGCATTAAATCTTTACTAAAACCATAACTATCATACCTTGAGCAGTGATCATGGATATTGTCAAACTGCTTATTTGTCATAACCCCGAAAATAGACCCTACATTTCAATTATCCTCAAAAGTTTAAAATTAATTATGATCAATATAATACGATTAGGGCAGTGAGTGATTCCTTGGCTAGGGTCACGTCCCATGACTAGAAAGAGTGACGCCTCATTTAAACACATACAAATACGAGAGGCAGTTGACCAGGTTGAAAGCACAAAGTAGAAAGAGTAAAGAGTAAAGAGTAAAAATAGACAGCAAATTCACAGGCAAGGTAAATCCCTTTACTTAGTTTAATATTTATGTCTTCATCCATCACACATCATATCTGCAGATGATCGTTTCCATCCTGTTATATATGTAACTCATGACTGTCTGATATGGCACGTTAACATAGGCCCGAATAAGGGTAATGGAACCCAGTCTGATATGCTGGCAGCTGGGTGGGAAAATACTATATCTTGTCTTTGGCAATATCACTATTCTTCATAGACTTATTGTATTGACTGAGATGATTATATTTGATGTGTGTTAGATAAGCCAAACTACATGTTGTACTATATTTCTGTAGATCATAATGTATATATTGTTGTAGATCATAATGTAGGATTAGACTCTATTTCTGTAGATCATGATGTGTATTGGATTATATTTCTTTGTATATGCTGAACTGTGTTTATAATGACTGCATAGCAAATTCTAATGTCTTTCTCCCTGTTCTTTGGAATACACCATGTTGTAAATCATTGTATGATTCCATCAAATAATGAAGGCAAAAATGGTATATTTTTGAATTGCGTGAAACTGTATTTGTGAATTCAACTAGGAGGGGAGAATGCATAAACCTTAGTAGATTGCCTATAAACCCCATCTAAGGTTCCGTCCCCATAGGCCCGAGATTAGGAATGGGCGTTATGCCCCGTAGGCCTGAGTCAAGGGTTGGTATCATGGAGGGATGGGGGTCCCACATTGGAATATGCCCCCATAGGCCCGGACGAGGGATTGGGCAAAAGGGCCAGCCCCCATCGGCCCTCGTCAAGGGTTCGGGCAATAGGACTGTGGTAGGCCTTAGGCTACTAAGAGCTTATGTATTTCCCTCCCCTGGCGTGATGAATGTTTTCTTTGATGTATGTGTTTCAAAATGCAAGTGTGTTTATGTTGGACTGATGAATACTAGATATTAAAACTAACATGTAGCAATTTGGATTTGAATATGAATGATGCTGCAGGTACTAATTCAAAGGAACGTATGATCTAATTCAACCACAGGGTCCCCCATTTAGAACACTTGAGGAGAAGAAACCCTAAAACGTAATTCACAAGCGAATTCTAGGGCAAACCGGGTAAGGGGACATTACAGTGGTATCAGAGCATCTTTCCTGCCATCCCGTGGGAAATAATGCAAACCTACCACCGAAGAGGCTCTAACACCCAAGGAAACAACTCCATGGATAACCCATTGAGAGATGAACTTAGGGCCTTCGTGGAGAACAGTGATAAAAAAACCCAAGCCTTATTGGAACAAAGTGAAAAAACTAACCAAGCTTTACTTCAAGCCCTCCAAAACCTAAATAATATCAACACCAAAGAAGCCACCTCTAACCACTCCGAGAACAACCATCCTAGACCCTTTCAAGAGACAAGCTCTAGACCCACCCGACCCAATTTCTTGTCAAATGAAGAAAACAATAATAATAGGCCTCCCGTAGAGGATGTGGACGAGATAGCTGCAGCCTATTATAAGTTAGAACCTGAATTAAGGGAACTTGTGCCTTTTAAAGACTACTGTGAGGCCAAACAAAGAGTCATACCTAGGAGAGAGGGAAGGGACCCAATAGATAGAGATCTTGAGAACAAGGTAAGTAAAATAACTTTCCCTAACTTTGATGGAGAAAGCAAGACCACAGCCCAATCATGGGTTCAAAAACTAGATACCTATCTATCCTTAAGCCCAACAAGCGAAGCAAAAGCCATCAAGTTCGCTGTCTTACACCTAACCGGAATGGCCCATGATTGGTGGCATCACGGCCTCATCACTCAAGACCATCAACAAGTCACTACCTACGATGACTTTACCCAAAGATTGATAAAAAGGTTTGATCAAAAGCACCCAGAATGGTACTTTAGGGAATTGACACAATTAAGGCAGCAAGGCACTATAGAAGATTACGCCACCGAATTTCAAAAGTTGGCAATCATGATCCCACAAATTTCCCAAGAAAGACTCACATATTTATTCATAGAGGGCCTAAGAGGATTGATCCGAAGCATGGTAAGTGCACTAGAGCCTACCCGCCTAGATGAAGCCATTCAAAAGGCAACGAAATATGAGGATAGTTGGTCAAGAGACCAGTCCAAGAAATTCTCCTCCTCCTCTAAACCCTTTCAAAGAGAAGAAGGAGATAGAAGGGAAGAAGTAACTAGAACTTGCCAATGGTGCAAGGGGAACAAGGACAAAGATCACTGGTGTAAAAATATGGAAGAGCTGAAGAAAAAAGGATTATGTTTTAGATGCCAACAACCATGGGGGCAAGGTCACAAATGTAGTGGCAAAGCCCACCAACTTGAAGCACATCCAAATGATAAGTATCCCAACAAGAGGGCCAGAATCGAAGAGGAGAATCCAGCAATGTAGCATAATGATATGCTATTATCTTATCTTCAAATTCAATACAAATGAATAAGTACCAAAATCATACAAATCAATAATAATAGGTTTAATACAGTTATACTCCATATTCTTCATGTGGATACCAAATATCTTCATTCAAAGCTAAATACTACAGATCAGTCACATTTCTGTTGATTTGATATAAGATTTCACTACAATCCAGTCCATCAAAGTACAAAGATTATGCCATATCACATAAGGCAAAGCTAAGTGCCAACCTTAAAGAACCAAAAGCTATAACAAATCCTAGGATCAATTATCGGTCATCTAAAACCAAAATTGCTTGAGAACAAGCAATCTTGGGCAGCGAGGACTGTCATAACCCCGAAAATAGACCCTACATTTCAATTATCCTCAAAAGTTTAAAATTAATTATGATCAATATAATACGATTAGGGCAGTGATTCCTTGGCTAGGGTCACGTCCCATGACTAGAAAGAGTGACGCCTCATTTAAACACATACAAATACGAGAGGCAGTTGACCAGGTTGAAAGCACAAAGTAGAAAGAGTAAAGAGTAAAGAGTAAAAATAGACAGCAAATTCGCAGGCAAGGTAAATCCCTTTACTTAGTTTAATATTTATGTCTTCATCCATCACATATCATATCTGCAGATGATCGTTTCCATCCTGTTATATATGTAACTCATGATTGTCTGATATGGCACGTTAACATAGGCCCGAATCAGGGTAATGGAACCCAGTCTGATATGCTGGCAGCTGGGTGGGAAAATACTATATCTTTTGTCTTTGGCAATATCACTGTTCTTCATAGACTTATCGTATTGATTGAGATGATTATGTTTGATGTGTGTTAGATAAGCCAAACTACATGCTGTGCTATATTTCTGTAGATCATAATGTATATATTGCTGTAGATCATAATGTAGGATTAGACTCTATTTTTGTAGATCATGATGTGTATTGGATTATATTTCTTTGTATATGCTGAACTGTGTTTATAATGACTGCATAGCAAATTCTAATGTCTTTCTCCCTGTTCTTTGGAATACACCATGTTGTAAATCATTGTATGATTCCATCAAATAATGAAGGCAAAAATGGTATATTTTTGAATTGCGTGAAACTGTTGAATTCAACTAGGAAGGGAGAATGCATAAACCTTAGTAAATTGCCTATAAACCCCATCTAAGGTTTCGTCCCCATAGGCCCGAGATCAGGAATGGGCGTTATGCCCTGTAGGCCTGAGTCAAGGGTTGGGATCATGGAGGGATGGGGGTCCCACATTGGAATATGCCCCCATAGGCCCGGACGAGGGATTGGGCAAAAGGACCAGCCCCCATCGGCCCTCGTCAAGGGTTCGGGCAATAGGACTGTGGTAGGCCTTAGGCTACTAAGAGCTTATGTATTCCCCTCCCCTGGTGTGATGAATGTTTTCTTTGACGTATGTGTTTCAAAATGCAAGTGTGTTTATGTTGGACTGATGAATACTAGATATTAAAACTAACATGTAGCAATTTGGATTTGAATATGAATGATGCTACAGGTACTAATTCAAAGGAACGTATGATCTAATTCAACCACAGGCTCCCCCATTTAGAACACTTGAGGAGAAGAAACCCTAAAACCTAATTCACAAGCGAATTCTAGGGCAAACCGGGTAAGGGGACATTACATTATCATTAATTGCTGATCTGAAAATTTCAACAAGTTGAAAACCATCATTAATATCCGGTGAGGCACCTTTTTCATGTGTATGCCTCTCAAAAAGGTCATCATGGAACTCCACCTCATAAACTCTTTGAATTGAAACATTCATTTCATATTCTGAATTGTCATAAGAATGATTCAAGAGCTTACGCTCTTCTTTTCATGCCTTAGAAAAATTTGCATCAACTCCACTAAATTGAAGATTCGAAATTTTGGGATTAACTAGAAGATCTTCTCCAACTTCTTGCAAATCACCCTTGAATGGCATAGATTCAATCATTAGAGGATTGATGGGTGCAATCTGAATAGAAACATCTATCTTAAAAGTGGGTTATTAGAAGATATCTTTGCATCCATCTCAAAAAAGTGGGTTATCTTGGAATTTCACCACATAAGCTACTTGATTTTCCTATCTAAAATCACAAAATTCTTCAGAGTGTTGGTCTTCCTTTGTTGTTGCTTTAGATAAATCACATCTTCATTTTGAAGACTCGAAAGATTTTTCTCACTTTCATTTTTACAACTTTCCTGCAAATCATCAATCATTGGAGGATTGACGGATGTGAATTGAAAAGGAACAAATTTCTCACTTGTGCATTCAACAAGTGATGTCTTCTCCTTGACTTCATCAAAATAGTTCATTTGCTGATCTACGAACTCAAAAGCCAATAAGATGACCTTTTCTTCATCAAATTTCATACCTTACACTTGCATGCTGGATTCCTCCAAGGTTTACTTCCTTTCAATCTCTTGCAAATCTGATTTTTCTTCCTTCTCATGCACAACTGGGACAATCTCTTCATTGACTTCATCACTAATCTATTGGAAATCACACTTGTTAGAAGCCAAATAATCATTTTCTTTTTCATCTTGTGACTTAGATGTATACATCACTTTCTTTTATGGTGCTTCATTGGATTTATCTGATTCCTCATTTGATTTCACCTCTTCTTTGCTCCAACATTTATGACTTCGCTCCCAAGGTTCTTTGCATGAGAAGTAAAGTTTCTATCTTCTAAGTTTATTTTTTCTATCCTCTTTTTCTCTTGCCATAGGAGAGCTCTTTTTTTGTGCGCTGGAAGGAGATGCCATACAATGAAATTTGTTTCTAGGCACTGACTGCTCAAGTGTTGTAACTCTTTTGATGGCTTCATGAGGCTTTGGATTTAACTGTTCTTCTTTCTTCTGCTGAACCAGTTCTTTGCTGAACATTTGGAGATTCTTGTGAGGTTGGTTCTATTGAAATCTTCTCAATGGATGTCGCATTTCTAAGTTGTAGAAATATGTGAAAGAGATATGTTTCTAAATATCAAGCTCAAGATTTATATACTTTTTTGTGACAAGCTTTGATGTCATCTACCAATTGACTTTGCTCTCCAATCTCACATTGTTCTTCTTTTTTTTTTAAATCTTGGCTGAAAAAGATTTGGAATGGAATTGATCTCTAATTGAATATTTGCTGATGACCTTTCTCCTTCAGCTCTTATGTCCTTCTGCTTAACTGGAATAGCCAACTCTTTCTTCATATCTTGCAAAGTTTGTAACATCTCTAACAAAGATTCTCAAAATGACTTCATTTTTCTGTCTTCCATATTGGCATGCATGATATTATCTGTATTTTGAAACTCTCAAGCTGGCAAGATGACAACTCTAATACTACTGTAATATCCCCAAAGGAATATTATATGATATTTACTCCAAAATTAAATTTGCTCAAGAACTGATTAAATTGATTATTTTTCAAATGTAGCACTGAAACTCACATGCAACAATTATGGACAATAAATCATTTATAAACCAAAAATTTGATTCAAAAATATCAACTATATTTTTATTCCATAAGATAGAAATGATTCAATAATTTACTAACCCAATACACCAATTGTTGCATAAAAAATCACAGACCTTAATACCTGTATGGAGACAGCTCTGATACCACTGCTAAAACTGATATGCAATCGTAGAACATTGACATGCAATAGCTGAAACTAACATGCTATCACTGAATACTAATATGCAACTATTAAAACTGACATGCAATACTGAACATTGATATTCAAGTGCTGATCACTAACATGCAACTTTTGGAACTGACATGCAAACATTGGACATTGACATTCAAGTGCTAATCACTAACATGCAACTTTTGGAACTGACATGCAAACATTGGACATTGACATTCAAGTGCTAATCACTAACATGCAACTTCTGAAACTGAACTATGAAGCTCTGTGTAATTCCTGGGTAGAATCACCAACTGCAATCCTGAGAGTTTTCGAGACTTCAAGGGTTTTCGTCCTTCAATCCTTTGAAAACCATGAGGGTTTTCATCCTCTGGTAAAAGATGAACATAAATGTCCAAGCTCTGTAAAAAGGGGGTTTTGATAATAAAATAACATGCAAAACTATGAGAAATTTCCTTACTCTATAGATTTTTTTTTTGCTTTCCTTTTTCCTACAAAAGTTTCTTTCTTACAAGATCTTTTATTATCTCATTAAAGATCTTTTAATATCTCATTAAAACAATCTTTAAATTAAAATAATAATAATACTTAAATTATTCCATTTTAATATTTTTGAATAAAATATATGGATAAACTTAAAACATTATTATTAAAATTGTTTCCCACTATAAGGTATGTACTATAGTATATATCTTCACTCCAACATATGGTATGTATTGCAGTACATAACTTCACTCCAACATATGATATGTATTGCAGTATATGAATTCGCTCAAATATATGATATCCATTGCAGCATAAAAATTAATACGCTTTGCTTGAAAAAGGGGACATGACATTTACACTTGTTATGAACTGTAATATTGATGATTAATCAAGAATTGAGATAGTTGAAAACAATTTTATGAGCTTCATACTATTTGATCTCTTCTAATCAATTTCATCCTACTATATGGATGTTTATCAAGGATGTGTCTTGTGCATGGATAGGAGTAATAATTGTTATATGAAATGCATTATAGATGAATGGTATGCACGAGATATTTTGACACATTTATGATATGTTAATAGGTAAGAAATCCAAACATGATACGCTTGAACTTTTGAGAATTGATTTGGCAAGAAAGAAGAGGAAGATGATCACATTTGTGATAAGACACTATCAATGACAAAGATGAATAACAAATTCACAAAGATACACAAATACTAGGCCTCGAGGAAAATACGACTATGCATGGACACAAATGAGGTTTATTTATGGATGATTAATCAAGAATTGAGACAGTTGAAAACAATTTAATGAGCTTTATACTATTTGATCTCTTCTAATCAATTTCATCCTACTATATGGACGTTTATCAAGGATATGTATTCTAGAATTTAAGTCTTGTGCATGGATAGGAGTAATAATTGTTATATGAAATGCATTGTAGATGAATGGTATGCACGAGATATTTTGACACATTTATGATATGTTAATAGGTAAGAAATCCAAACATGATACGCTTGAACTTTTGAGAATTGATTTGGCAAGAAAGAAGAGGAAGATGATCACATTTGTGATAAGACACTATCAATGACAAAGATGAATAACAAATTCACAAAGCTACACAAATACTAGGCCTCGAGGAAAATACGACTATGAATGGGCACAAATGAGGTTTATTTATGGATGATTAATCAAGAATTGAGACAGTTGAAATCAATTTAATGAGCTTTATAGTATTTGATCTCTTCTAATGAATTTCATCCTACTATATGGATGTTTATCAAGGATGTGTATTCTAGAATTTTAAGTCTTGTGCATGGATAGGAGTAATAATTGTTTCATGAAATGCATTAGAGATGAATGGTATGCACAAGATATTTTGACTTGTTATGAACTGTAATATTCCTGGAAGTGTAATTTATGAACTGAGGACACAAGTTAATGCCAAAATTATGGGAATCTCTTCACAAGTGAAGACTTCCAAGAAAGCAACTACTACAGTTGAGAGAATCTGAAACCACGATTACATTGCCAATCTTTATGTTTGCTTTTATATGTATTTCATCTATGGCTTTATTGCTTTTTCAATGCTTATTGCATTATCCAAAGTTCACAGTTCTCTTGCTTGGTTTAACATGTGATATTGCTTCATTTTGCTGATTGATTCTTTGACATTTTTTTCAACTTGTCTCTGCAGATTCAAACAATTGTCAGATCCTTTAGATGGACACCATTCTTACCTGTTCAGCCAAATGATTCTATGTTGACTGTGCTGCTGTTACTTTCAAAATATCGTTTAAGAAGTGTACCTGTTATTGAAATTGATAAGCCATCTGTTAAGAATATGATTACCCAATCTGCAGTTGTACAAGGTCTTGCACAATGCAGGGGTCGAGATTGGTTTGATGCTATTGCTAGGAAGTCTATATCTGAGATGGGCCTTCCTTTCATGTCTCCAGACAAGGTATGGGCTCTTTTTTTTCTATTATTTTCATTATATTTTCCATGCAATCTGTTTCTTCTCCTTTTGTCCATCTAAAATAATTCAACTTTCTGCATTTTATCTATTCTCTACTTACCAATGCTTATATGTGTTTTTGAGTATCATGCATCATTGTCCTTTACTATTGAAGGGGAAGATAATCACGAATGATCATTGAGGAATTTATGTAACAGTAAGTTCTCACCGCACCACATATTCTAATGTTTCTCATTCTTTTATCATCTTTAGGTTGTTTGCATTGGCAGTAATGAGCTGGTACTAGAAGCATTCAAATGCATGCATGAAAAACAGATTGGGGGCCTTCCAGTTGTACAAGGTCCAACAAAGAAGATTATTGGGAATATAAGCATAAGGGACATTCAATTCTTGCTCTTACACCGAGAACTCTTTTCTAAGTTCAGGTATTGTTGGAATCTTTCATACATCTTAATGCATATTGCAAAGCAGATTATATACATTGCTCGAGCAAGGACTAGTTTTTGTTGACTGTAATACATTTAAATGCATATTGCAAAGAAGACCAAATACATTGCTCGAGCAAAGACTTGTTATTGCTGATAATAGTGTTTTGAATTGCTGTTATTCAGGCAATTGACTACTCTGGACTTCATGAGAACTGTTGTTTCAACTACAGGCTCATCACTCATGATGCCTCCCGTAACATGCAAGTCTGACACACCTCTAGGTGATGTGATAGAAGTTCTAGCAGAAAAGTGTATTCACAGGATTCATTTAGTTGATGAGCAAGATGAATTGTGTGGTGTTATTACTTCGAGAGATGTCATATCATGCTTTGTTTCAGAACCTGAACATTATTTTGAAAATCATTTTGAGATCTTACTAAATGAATCCCAGTGATCATGGTGATTTTTGAGTTCTTGTAGTTGGCCATTGAAGGAATTTATACTTTGTGAATTCTACAATTTGCTTGTAAAATCTGGAAGGCTACCACTTCTACTTCTTGAACACGAATGGATTAGCAATAATAAGAACATCTTTTATAAGTGCGACAGGTTTGATTTATGTATGTATCAAATTAAAAAGATACAAGATTATCGCTTTTTTTAATAATCACAATGAAAGGTTATTTTAACAAGAAAACAAGAACAAGTACTGAATGTTTCAAAACTTGAACATTATTTTGAAAATTATTTTGGGCCTTACTAAATGACTATCATTGTGATTTTAAATTGGTTTTGTCATTGGTCATCTAAGGAATTTATATTTTGGAAAGTCTCCAATTTGCTTTTAAAACCTAGAAAACTATCAATTCCACTTCTTGGATGGGAATGATTTGATAAGTGAAACATCTTTTATAAGTGCCATAGATTTGGTTTAAATATATCCATTGAAGTAAAATGTTGCAAGATTGTCTCTTTTATTAAATAAACACAGGGAAAGGTTATTGTAACAAGAAAATGAGAACAAGTACAATGGGCCAGAGAAGCGAATGGGATAATATTCAAGCTGCCTTTGAGCCAACAGCCATTTGGGAAGGGAAAACCCTTTTGTTGGCATGGGCTTTTACCTTTTGCAAGCGAGAAGGGTATTTGTTAGCATTGGAGTCCCCATTCTTGTCTGCAGTTGAGAATTCCCCAGATTGGCAAGATTGCATGTAGGCTTGATGCAGGAGCATCCTGCACCTTGGACAACATCATCTTACTTGGTAGTTTCTAGCAACAATGTGCTAGAAATGGGAGCTTAAAATAGTCTTCTTTATTATTCTTACTTGGGCATTGAATGGCTAGATCTTATCTTGAGACTCTTTAGTGAAAATTGACTGTGGTTTATTACCTTTTATGACTTTCAAGCTTGGTAAATATCCATTCGCTGGCTTTTGGCTTTGTGAAGTCGTGGAGAGTTAATGACAAGTGTAACTGCTTTTCCTAGCGCCGACGGTAGATTCCTTTATTTTATATGGCGATTTCTTTTACCAACAACTTGTTACAAGTTGGTGACATGAGTGGAGGCAACTAGATTAAAGAGTGGTGGTGTATTCCTAAAATTAGAGCTAAATGACTATTTAGGGAAACCATACCCCATGTTGGAGTTCATTGTTGAGGAGAAGTCAATTCTTAGTGAAGAAGAATGGATAATTCTTGGGTCGTTGAAGTAGTAAAAGACAGACGAGTCGACATCCTTGAAGTCTAGAAATCTATCTCTTTGTAGCTAGTCGATGCTTTGTTTCTTGAGTGTATAGTTTTTGAAGTCAAATTTCTTTTCAAGATTTAGTTTCAAATTGCTATTGAATAAGTGGCTGTGAGTAGTTTTTTTCTTGGAGTGGTCTGTTTAGAGACTGTTGGTATCCAAAATGACTGCAACCCAAAACCCTAAAACATTACTCAATCACCCAGGCCAGGGGTGTCATCAAGGTGATTGGAAAGAGGTTTATCAATAGGTCAAGGGTGATTTTGGCGAACTTACAGGAGTGGATAAACTCCTCTACACTTCAAGCTCAACTGGACTTAAGAGGGATATCCCAAGGGGTATACTTTAACAGGTATTGAGTTCAAATAAGATGAACAACTAAAAACCAATGAACAGCCAAACACACCCCATTATCTTGATCCCAAAACTGTCACTGAACCAAAAACAACTGGCTGTCACAAAACCTCTATATAGCTGATACAAACTATGCAAGTATACATGCATAGAAACGATGGTTCTTCCTCTAAACCACTGGTAAATTTAAATTTGTTTTAAATGGTGTAAGACTGGTTTGATGGAGCCAAGATTGGTGCCAATCCAACTGGGCTACAGAGTCGTAGGTAACAGAGAAGAAAACAATGAAAGGAGACAGAAAAAATGATCTAAGCAAATGCTATATTAGATTGCAAGTTTTGTGCTTCAAACATACTTACTTATCCAGTATGAACTAATGCATTCAAATGGAGAGAATAAATGACAATTACAAGGCTTGTAATATATTTAAAATGCTGTCACATTTTCAAATGTCCAATACAAACTTATCAACAAATGTGATAAGAGGAAAACCCTAAATACATACAAACAAACATGGAGACATTATCTGCACAACCCTTGCATCACGCTATCTTTCATCTGTGTCACTGTTCTATTACTTCTCTACAACTGGACATGCCATGATTTGGAGCCCTAGAAACACTACTGAACCTGCACAGCCTCCAGTCGCCATCAAAAATCAAACCTTGAAAATGAGTTTCAATCTTCCATTTATAGCCTTCACAACTCAGATCTGATGGAAGAATGGCTGGGAAAACCCCAACAACTCCACCTACTACAATAAAAACTTCATTTTCAACTACCCATTTCGCATTAATGGTGACCTGGAGAGTTGGCGGCGTGTTTTTGCGTGGTTCTAGGCGTTTCTGGGCGCTTGGTGAGTGGTGGGACAATGGGAGAACTTAGCACCTAGGAATTGGTGCCAAGGTGATGACGGGACCCGAAGACCCGTCAGAACCAAAAGTGGCCAGGGTAAAAAACTAAATGTTGACCCGAATCTTCATGAAAACCCGGCCATAATCTCAAATTTTTACTAAAAAAATTCACTTATTTGCCCCTTCAAATTTGTCGCATAAGAACAGGGGGTCCGAAAGGATTTTGGACTTAGAAGAATATTTTCTGTTGGCGGGGATCGGGGTCACAGATGATCCCGGCAGGGACTTCCTTTACATTGCGAGCTCCAAGTTATCGGGTGGACAACGAACGTCAGGATTGGGTTCCCGAGTTCCGTCGGGTCTCGAAAACCCAAAGGAACGAACAAGGGGAAAGGGAAAGCGGGAAAGTGGGGGAATGAGGAACAAAAGGAAAAGTTCCTAAGTGTCGGCGGGACCCGAAAACCTGAAGGGACGGTATATACATAAAATATAAAATATAAGTATATACTTTAATTTTATATTATATATATATATTGTCAGGGTGTTTGAGAGTGGTTTTATATCCATAGGAGTTAAATTGCTGAATCTAGAATCTGGAGGATCTCTCAGATTTCAAACTTAGTCAAATTTCAGGAGAAACAACATCAGATACCAGATAGCACCAGGCACACAAAAAATGAGGTGAATATACAAGAACCTCTTGGGAAAATTTTGATGAATTTGGCATGATGGTGCAAATACGAGGCTTGAAAATCTGTGTGCCAATAAAGACCAACATTTGTTTTGGGTCCAAGTTGTTGTAGGAATCTTATACAGCTTAGTTGTGTGATGACATTAGTTCTTTTGAAGATTTTAGAGCAGGTGTAAGAATCTTGGAGAGTAAGAGAGTTGTAGGCCTATACCAAATTATGATGAATTTACATTGTTGCTTTTGATCTTATTTTACTACAAGTTGGTTTTTAGTTTTTCTCAATGGGTTCACTATTTATGTCTTGTTAAGTATGTTTAGTTGCAGCTGCATCAAATGGTATCAAAGCCGGTAGATTGTGGGATATGTGTTGAGGAGACAGTGTTGATGTTGATGAGAGAATGGTGATAAAAAGAATGAGTAATGTGTTGGCTATCCTCCAACAAGAGTAGTAGTGGGTAGAAGATGTACTAACATCCTCCACTATGTGGAAGTGGATAGAGGAGGTTTGGAGAGTGTGTATCTTCCAACAACATTGTTGGGTAAAGGATAGTTGTTGAATGTGTGAGTTTGTTGCAAATAGTTGAGAGTGAAGATGTCTTTGAAAAAGAGGACGGGAATCATCTTGAAGAGGCTAGTTGGGTGGGTAGCTATGGTGCAGCATCAAAGGAAGAAAATCCAGTACCAAGAGGAGAGACTCTTTGAGAAGATGATGGACATCCATTTGAGATTGGATAGGTTGGAGACTATGCAACATGGAGAAGTTGTAGTAGATGTGATCAAGAATGATGGAGAATGTCATATAGGTGACATGAAAGCAAAAAAGAACATGATTATAGTTGAAACATGTCTTTCCAAAGGCATGGATGTGTTGATGGATGAGATTGTAGCGAAGAAGAGTGATGATGAAAACCCTGTTTTATGTAACATTGTTTTGTTTGCAATTTTGGAGGAAGGTAAAGACAAAGAAGTGGAAGTCCTCGTACGAGAGGATAATGATGAAGAGAAAACTATGGTGCTGACTAAAGTTTAAAAAGTATGAGTCACATATGATAAAAGTGTTGTTGCTGCAGAAGTTCCTTTGGAGATAGTAGCTGATTTAAGAGTTGAAATGGTGGTTAGTGAAGGCTCCATATTAGATCGTGTAATTGATATGAAGAAGATTGACGAGTTGTTTGATTTGTGTGATTCTTCATGTAGACACCCAAAAATGTCCATGTCTTGCAATACCTTGTCACTAGCATGTTTTGCCCTAGGTACCCATATCATTCACTTAATTTATTCCCGTTCTATCCATAATCATATCTTCTATAATTAAATAAATTATTTATTTAATTATTCATGGCCATTTATTCTCTCTAATTAAATAATTATTTTTAATTGTTTAATTAGTCATTTATCTATTTTCCTATAATTGAATAAATTTTTATTTATTTAATTTTTTTTCACATCATTTCTCACCACAATCTAAAATTAATTAAATAAATAAAATATATATTTAATTAATAAAATCCTGAAAATATCTTCTTGCTTTCTTTCCAAAAATTTGAACTCATGTATCTAATTAATTAATTTAATTAGATAATTGATCTATTATCCTCCCATCTTTTTCGAAGATTTATTTCCTTTTTGAGAATTTAAAACAAAAAAGCAAATCTTTCTATCTTTTTTCTATCTTATCTTGTTTTATTTCCTCTTTTATCAAAAATCAAATCCTTATCAAATCTTATCTCTAAAATCAAATCTTCTTCCGTCCACATCAAAACCCTAGTCAACATTGCCTATAAATATGCCCTATTTGAAGGGGGAGCTTTTAAGTATCTTTATTCTATCGAGTTATCTTCACAATATTTTATCCTTCATCTATCTATATTCCTCTATCATCTTATATCAATCGTTATGTTGCAGAACTAAGCAATCAACATCGATCAATCATTCATGTATCAATCTTTCAAGGCATCTGAGGTATTTAGAGGGTTTGGACTGAGGTAATGCATTTTATTCTTTTATCTTATATTTTGTCCAAATTTTTCGGTTACATTTCATATGAAGATATTGTTATAGTTAAGAATGAAGAAGAAGAAAGTGAAGAAACAAAGCTAGAAATTTCTGATGTTGATTTGTGCACAGATGAAGTGGTGAGAAAAGAAGTTGAAGTGATTTAGAGTCATGATGATGAAATCAGCCTTTCAAAGGATATGTAGATGTTGATTAATGTGGAGCAGCGTGAAGATTAGTACCTTGATGAGGGTACCAAAAGCCCAAAGTGAAGGAGGAGCAAAGGTTGTAGTGATTGAACCAGAGGTGTTAACAGAAGCAGATAAGGAGGAGGAGCTAATTATGATTTAAAAAAAAAAATTGTAAAGATTTGTTTGCAAAGGAGGAAGAAGTTGAAAAAATGGTGATAAATATTTATGATTCTCGTAATGTTGTTAATGCTGATAAAGAGGTGTTTGTAGGTATAAAAGAGGAAGTAATTATTTTAGATAAAACTTGTGGTGAAGACATGAATGCAGGTGAAGATGATTTCTTGTGGAGGTGGACGGTTTATGGTGGGTTGAATCCCACTAAAAGAAGAAGATGGTGGAGGAGAAAAATGAAGAGGAGGAAACCAGTTTAAGGTGGACAGACGTCCACGAGAGGAGTAAAAGATAAAGAATGAACTTGGCATAGGGAAGTAGGATTTATTCCTGTTAAGTGTTGAAAAAGTGAAGGAGAAAATCTTCTGAAACAATTGATACAATAATGGAGCTTGTTGTGGAATGTTCAGTTTTATCATTCGCTAAAATTTGTCAACTATGCTCACAAACTTGTTACCCAACAAGTCTGATGTAGGAGCATCCTGCACCTTGGAAAATAGCATCTTACCTAGTAGTTTTTGGGAACAATGTGCTGGACGTGGGAGTTTAAAATAGTCTTCTTTATTATTCTTACTTGGGCACTGAATGGTTGGAGTTTAAAATTGACTATGATTTATTACCTTTTATGACTTCCAAGCTTGGTAAATATCCATTCACTGGCTTTTGCCGTTGTGAAGTCATGGAGAATTAATGACAAGTGTAACTGCTTTTCCTAGCATGGGCGGTAGATTCCTTATTTTTATATTGCGATTTCTTTTACCAATGGCTTATTACAAGTTGGTGACATGAATGGAGGTGTCTACATTAAAGAGTGGTGGCAGCTTATTGTAGCTCTTAGTGCAAGTTTATTCCTAAAATTAGAGCTAAACGACTATTTAGGGAAATCATACCCCACACTGAAGTTCATCGTTGAGAAGTCGATTCTTAGTGAAGAAGGGATAATTCCTGGGTTGCTGAAATAGTAAAAGACAGACGAGTCAGCATCCTTGAAGTTTGGAAATATGTGTCTCTGTAGCTAGTCGAGTGCTTTTTTTTCCTGGAGTGTATGGTTTTTGAAGTCGAATTTCTTTTCAAGCTTTAGTTTCAAATCTTTGTTGAATGAGTCTAAGTGGTTGTGAGTAGTTTTTTTTCTTGGAGTGGTCTATTTAGAGACCAACATTTGTTCTAGGTCCAAGCTGTCAGAGGAGTCTTATACTATTTAGTTGTGTCATGACAGCAATTCTTTTGAAGAATTCAGAGTGGGTGTAAGAATCTTGAAGAGTAAAAGAGTTGTAGGCCTATACCAAGTTATTTTGACATTTGGACATCAAATTATGATGAATTTATATTGTTGCTTCTGATCTTATTTTACTGCCAATTGTTTTTCAATTTTTCTTAATGGGTTGGTCACTATTTATGTCTTGTTATGTAATATCCCAACCAATTACTGACCCAAATTTTCTATTTTACTTCGAGGACATTTTGTCAAACAATTTTCATGTAAGGTCTGAGTTCAAATTTCTATTTGCTTATTTGGTGTTTTAATGCATTGGTTTCAAGACATAAACATATGGAGTAGTATGGAATTGAAATAGACACATCGCATTAATGTACACCATTGAGTTCACTTCAACAAAACACTTTATTACAACTAAATTAGGTCTAATTACAAGTTATCACAAGTTTGATATAGATATAATCAGACTGGATATATGATGCAGGAGTATCCTTTGTTCAAGAGCAATCTTGCATCAACCAAAAACATTTGCATTTCAGTTTGTTTGCAGTTCAATTTGTTTTCTTTCATTTTTTAGTTCAGTTCAGGCAGTTCAGTCAGTAGCAGTTTCTGTATTTTGGTCCGCATTCTACCGCAGTTGCATTTCAGACCCTATAGAGTTGGACTTAGCATCTAGAGACATTCATGCACAACATATCCGAATCTCAGAGCATTTGGATCAAGTACCGGAAAGTTATCACTATTAGAAGATCGTATGTTTTCTCAGAGCAAAGCATCCTGACAGTCTCAGACAATTAGCTAAAGGAGAAGACCTGCAGAGCATTTCCCGACTTATGGAGCCTAATGACTTATCATTCATTGATCTTTGGTTCGTGGCCGACCTTCCCTGATATCCGCACATCATTCCATTCATTTGCGAAGGAATTCTATTCATTTAGGTTTGACCTATCCGTGTACATATGCTACAACTCTTCATTAGAGTCTGTGATCTTCCTTGGCTGACACGGAGGAATCTTGTGATCCGGAGATGATATATAAGGATGTAATAGATCCCTAGGAAAGGCAGTTAACATAGTGTTTCACATAGTGATAGTTTGATACTTTGGATTCTTTGCGAAGGAGCTTCAAAGCTATATCTTGTACATATTCTGATATTCTGTAGTCAGGCCTTTGAGTCCTAATTGTAAGCCTACATATTGCCGGCCAATTTGTATTTGAATTCTATGATATACTGAATGACTGAATCTGCATTTGTATCTTTGAGTTGTTTCCGTTGTGTTTACTTTTGCTGCACGGTTTGGACAGTTCATTCTGTAAACCCTTCTACCATGACTGCACCAATATACCTATTCAAATTAAAGATTTGAATAGAGAAACATTCAAAGAACATACCTGATTAAGGAGCCATGAAAGGAGATTGAAGTGACTGGAATATGAGACCACTTGGATGCCAAATGTTCACTTCCAGGTCTGAGAATCAAGTCTGCAACAGCAATATGATATCTCCCTTTTAATGGTCTTTAAACATCACACACAAGTATCAATAGGAATTTCCAATGTTTGAAACTGATAACAAATGTCTTGTCTATCTGCTACAACATGAAAATCTGCCTTTATTTTCTTATTGCTGATGTAGGTGCTTCTGTACCAGCTAATTGCCAAATCCCACTGTAATGATGTTTGCTGCTATGGTCTTAGTTCACTTATTCCAGCCATATGAATTTCCAACTCACCTTTAATTCACACCTCTTCCTTTATATGATATTTGCCTTCCTTGAATTAATCGTTGCCTTATTTAAATGAAATCCATTTATTAACTATGCAAATCCCTATCTATATATATATATATATATATATATATATATATATATATATATATATATATATATATATATATATTTTGTTTCAATACTCACGACTCTTGGAATTTCGATCTCAAAGATGGTGCTAGCATCCTATGAAAGTTGCGAACGGTTATTGAATAATGATATCAAATATAACTCCACGTACTCCTCATACTACTCATGATGCCTTTTCAATTGCATAAAGATTACTAGGGATCACCTTTTTTTAAAAACCACGAATTTCCTTCAAGCGTTGAGGTAGGATGGGATGCGATTCAATTTTGAATATGTTTCTTTTGTCTTAAATCTTAGTCTTCATGCCTTTCATAAGCTGCGGTCTACTATAGAGGCTGCGTTCTGTAATTGGGGCCCACTTTCCACTCAAAACAACTTCAAGATGACTTTAAAGGATGTGCTGGATATGTGTAGGAACTCCACGCTTATAGATATCAATTGAAATTTAATCTTCAATGTCACGATTCTCCTTGAGTAATCCTTGGATGTAATGGGCCCCCACGATTCTTCAACAAATAATAAAATATACTTCTCTTCCCTTAAATCTCTTCGCATTACTCAAATTACTCAGATTTCATAATAAAATACCCACATCTGAAGCACCTTACCTCGGGACCCACGATTTCTTTTAAATTAATATGCAATCTTCAATATCTGGAAAACCCTTTCAAACCTTCTTCCATGCTTTCATTCAACAAATCTCTATCAGCTTCCCATACCATGTCACCCTACATGATTTATGAATAGGAGCAACTAATACTAATGCTTTCAAATCTGCGCTTACCTGTAACTCAAATCCCTCATTAAATACGTTTATTACACACAAAGATGTCGTCTCAATTCTACAGCACATATCTGATATAAATCTGCCATAATCTCTATCAACATATATATATCGATTCAAACTTGCAAATTTATATTTGTTAACAAAACACATAAATTTACAAAACCTTTTGCCATCAAATATCCAGTCGTGTAATCTTGCAATGAATATATCTTTGATGTCCAAATCCTGTCAATCTGTAATTTCTGCAAACCCTCACAAACAACAATATCAAAACACCAAAATCCCAATAACATGATTCGTTGAAGCCCAATTGTGAATTCTGAAGTAAATTCACCTCAATGATGAACTTGGATTTCCATCATATCTTCAAGGGATCATCGTTTTGCATTCAAGCTAAAACAAGTTACAGCCAAGAAGAAATATCTTCAAAACGAAAACAACATAACTCAATGATATCCAAATGATTCCCAGCTACTCCTTTTAAAACCTTCTCCAAATAGGTCTGACTTAATTTTATTAAATGAAGGTTTTTATGTACACGATCACTTCGAACTTTATTAAATAATAGTTTTTGTGTACACAATGACACTTTATTTCATAAAGTGTTTTTGGGCTGACATAAGTAACTTTATAAAATACTTTTATAAAGTAATTCAAAATTAGAATACTTTATAAAATTAACTTAAAATTAGAAACACTTGAGTTACATTTACTCCTTGTTCCAGCCAACTATTCCCTTCGAATATGATAACCATATCAAATATGACCATTACGGAAATGGGGAAAGACCATCCACTTAGAAGCAATCATAATTACATAAAACTGATGTCCACTAGGAAAGTCCATCCACTGATGAAGCCGGATAAGTTCTAATTGATTTGACAGATCAAACACACCTAATCACTGTTGCAAATATGTGCATATGATGTGTTGTCATTGATGTCACCATATCTCTTTGTCAAAGACAGTGAAGATAGTGCAGTTCAATAAAGTAGATTGCTTTGCATTCCCAGTGAGATGAAGATCAAAGTCTGCGGACTAAAGGGTTTGCAGAGGATTGTCTGAAGTTGCTCCAGTTAAGATTTGAGAGGTCCGCATGGAGGATTGGTGAAGTTATGGCCATCTGAATAGAACCGGGTTTTTTAGTTGTTCAGAGGTAACAGAGTGGCAGAAACTTGGTCCGGATTGCTCCGCATTAGAATATTATGGTCTGCGGATCTAGAGGTATGTTTGGGGTGTTGGTGTGTGTCCTCAACTCAAGTGGTTTGTGGTTTGGAGGTCTGCAAGCAATTTTTCTAGTGTGATAGTCATGACAGTTAGTGTTCTTGAGTTCCCATATGAAGATGCAAATGATTCTGGTGATTTGAGGTGGTGCGGTTGTTCTTGTTGATTCCATTGTGCTTGTGGAGGTCTGTGGATCGTGTGCCTATTGTGTTGGTGGTTTGCATTGAGGATTGAGCTCATAGTTGAAGATTTCTCCTTGGGTGTTGTTGTTCTTTCCAGTCTTGGCCGACTGGATGCTTTGTGTGTATTGCGGATGATCTAAGAGAAGTTTTATGGAGTCTAGTGTGTTGTTCAAGGAAGATTTGAGTCCCAGCTATGTTTGGCCAATAGTGCAATGAATATTTGTAATGCCGACCTTGATGTTCATTCCAAGGTTGATGTAGCGTATAAATACTTGTAGTTGAGTTGTGGAAAGTTGTCCTTGAGCGAAAAATGATTAGGTTCTAAGAGAGGTCCAAAGGCAAAGCAGAAAAGAGGAAGAGCAGTGTAGATGCGAAGATAGCAAAGAAGTGTTTGAGGGAAAAGCAGAAGTGTTGTGAGCTTCAATGGAACTGAAGCTAGGCATGGAGAAGATGTTGTTTCTCGGTTCAATCTTTCTGTGTTAATCTTGTGAATGTTTCTATAGGCAGCAAGCCTCCTTTGAGTAGTGAGCTCTAGGCAGTGCGTCCGAAGGCAAGTGCCTTCCCATTTTTCTATTCTTTTAATAGAGAATAAATCTTGTGGGTTAATCCCCACCGTGGTTTTTCCCTTAATCAGGTTTCCACGTAAAAATCCTAGTGTTATGTGTGTTGATTGTGTTTCTGATCTTGTGTTGCTGATTCATGCTTTTATGGTTATATCATTAATCTATTTATAAGTGGTAAAAATGATTAAATGCAGCAAAAGATAAAAGATTTGTGACAACTGATTCACCCCCTCTTTCAGTTGTCTGCCCTAATTTCAACAATTGGTATTAGATCCAGTTCTTCTAAAAGAAGCTTGACCGCTTGAGGAGATCCAGGATGTCGACATACAAGAAGGACAGTCTGAGATTTGATGGAACAAATTACTCTCTTTGGAAGAGTCTCATGGAGTATCATTTGCAATGCATGGGCGATCCTTATTGGTTGATAACTAAGGATAAGTATACTCCTCTAGAGAAAGGTCCTTCAACTCTATATGAAATCAAAGAATCTGAAAACATTCGGGCAAAAGAAGCATTGTTGAGTGCCCTGACTGATATAGAAATGACAAATGTCTTGGAATTGAAGACTGCTCTGAAATCTAGAAGAAGTTGGAAACTCTGTATGAAGGTGATGCATATGTCAAATATGCTAAGCTACAAAACCTAAAGGGTAGATACGAAAGTTTAAGGATGAGTGAAGATGAAAACATCACTTCCTACATGCAGAAAGTGAATGAACTTGTGTGCAGTATCAGATGTGCTGGTGGAAAACTGGAAGAATCAGAGATTGTTGGCAAAGTGGTTAGATCCTTACCTGCTTCATACAAGAACAGAGTTGCAGCTATTGAGGAGATCAGGAATGTGACAGATGTTACAAGGGATTAGTTGGTTGGCAAGCTTTCAACATTTGAAATGAGGGACTTTGGTGATTCTCTTCCTAAATCAGAATCTGCTTTTAAGGCCAGTGTTTCCGAGAAGCAAAGATTTGATCCAGGTGAAAGCTCTTTAAGAAGACTAACTAGATATGAGAAGGCAAGGAACTTGAGGAAGATGAATCAGAGCTTGAAGAACTTGAAGCCCTTATTGCCGAAAGATTACCAAGAGGATCCAGTAAGTACGAAGGAAAGTTGCCTTTCAAATGTTTTGCTTGCAATAAGATTGGTCATTTTGCTTCAAGATGTCCGGAGAGGTTTCAAACCCAAACCCTAACAGACCTAGGGTTTAGAAGAAATGCTACTATGTCCAAGAAGTTGATGATGAAGGAGTCACAGATGAAGAATCTGATTTGGGAAGTACCTCTAGAAATGAATGGGTGTTCATTGCTATCAAAAAAGAAGATCCGATGCCTACTGAATCTGCTAGCTGTGTGAATGTAGAAACTGCCTTGGCTTCTCAGGTTGAAGAAAAGGATGAATGGGTGATTGACAGCGGATGTTCTCATCATATAATAGGTGATAAAAGTAAATTTGTAAGTATGGAAAGATATGAAGGTGGAATTATGAAGTTTGGAGACAATTCAGCTGGTAGAATCTGTGGCAGAGGATCCATCTCTCTTGATGGTAAGAATAACACTAATGATGTTTTGTATGTAGAAGGGTTGAAGCATAATCTTCTCAGTGTTGGACAGTTGGTTGACAAAGGGTAAGATCTCTGATTCAAGGATGGAAGATGCAAAATTTTGGGAAGCTCCAAAACTGAGATTGCATCTGGTACACAAACTAGAGGTAATATCTTTCATTTAACCGGTACTGGTAAAAGTTGTTTGATTGCTTAGATTGATCAGAGTTAGTTATGGTATAGAAGAATGTGTCATGTAAACTTTGATAATATTGTCAAAATAAGAACTACTTAGGCTGTGACAGATGTTGCAAACTTGTGAAACCTGCTAATAGCATGTGCAAAGAATGTCAATTGGGCAAACAAAGCAGAACTACATTCAAAAGTAAAGAACAATTTTCAAGTGGATTGTTGGAACTTGTGCACACTGATTTGTGTGGCCCTGCCAGAGTTAGGAGTTTGCAAGGAGACATATACTTTATGTTGCTGATTGATGATTACTCCCGGATGATGTGAGTCACTTTCTTGAGAGAGAAATCAGAGGCTCTTGACAGATTCAAGGTGTTCAAAGCTAGGGTGGAGAATGAGATTGGTGTGAAGATAAAGTGTCTGAGATTTGACAGAGGTGGAGAGTATACCTCCGGTGAGTTTAATACATTTTGTGAAAAGCATGGAATAAGAAGACAATTATCTGTTCCTAGGAGTCCTCAACAGAATGGAGTTGTGGAAAGAAAGAACCGGACTATTCAAGAGGCTGCTAGAACCATGATGATGGAAGAAAATGTTCCACATGTCTATTGGAGAGAGGCTTTGAGTACTACTATCTACACTCTTAACCGAGTGCAAATCAAAGGTAATACTGGTAAAACACCTTATCAACTGTGGTTTGGTAATGCTCCTACTGTGAAATACTTCAGAGTTTTTGGTAGTAAATGCTATATCAAAAGAGATGAAGATCTAGGCAAGTTTGATGCAAAATGTGATGAAGGAATATTTTTGGGTTATTCTAACCAAAGCAAGGCATATCGGTGCTTTAACAAGAGATTCAAAAGGATCATTGAAAGTGCTAATGTCAAGGTTGATGAAAGCAAGGAGAAACCTTCCAAGTCTTGTGGATATGAGTCAGATGATCAAAATCCAAATAAAGGAAAACAAGTTCAAACTCAGATTCAGATTTCTCTGGAGAATCTAGTGACTCAAGAAGCTAGTGCAAATGTTGAGGACCAATTTCAAGAATCAGAAGTTAAATCCCAAAACTCTGAGGTATGTAAGGTTGAATCATTCTGAAGATCAGATTATAGGAGATAGAAATAAAGGTGTTCAAACTAGAAGAAAAATTGTTGAAGAACAAGAAGAGTATTGTTTGATTTCAAAGATTGAACCAAAATCAGTGAATGAAGCTTGTAATGATGAAAGTTGGGTAAAAGCAATGGAAGAAGAATTAATACAAATTAAAAAAAATCATACTTGGGATCTTGTTCCTAGACCTGAAAACAAAAATGTAATTGGAATTAAATGGGTCTTCCGGAATAAATTGAATGAAAATGGCGAAGTTGTGAGAAACAAAGCAAGATTGGTGTGCAAAAGATATTTTCAAGTAGAGGAATTGATTTTGAAGAAACTTTTGCTCCGGTGGCAAGAATCGAATCAGTCAGATTATTTCTTGCCTTTGCTACTTACAAAGATTTCAAAGTTTACCAGATGGATGTCAAGTCAACATTCCTAAATGGAGATTTGGAAGAAGTCTACATTGACCGGAAGGATTTCAGTTGTCTGATCAAGGAGATATGATCTGCAGGTTGAGGAGAGCATTGTATGGACTTAAACAAGCCCCAAGAGCCTGGTATGCAAGATTAAATAAGTATATGCTAAAGTTAGGTTTTAGCAAAGGCACTGCTGACAGTAATGTTTATTTCAAAATTGATCATGAACACATCCTGATTGTTGAGGTATTTGTTGATTGATATCATCTTTGGTGGAAATGAGAGCATGTGTAAAAAATTTGTTGATCAGATGCAAAGTGAATTTGAGATGTCCATGCTTGGTGAAATGAATTTCTGCTTGGGTCTGCAAATCATTCAGTCAGATAAGGACATCTTCATATCTCATTCTAAGTATGTAAAAGAATTGTTGAAAAAGTTTGGAATGGAGGATTCAAAACTAGTGAGTACTCCTATGATAACCGGATACAAGTTGAGTAAAGATGATGATTCCCCTAAGGCCGATCAGAAAAGGTATAGATCAATGATTGGAGGACTGCTTTATCTTACTCATACCAGACCTGATATTATGAATGCAGTTGGCCTTGTTGCTAGATTTCAAGCTGATCCTAGAGAATCTCATGTTGTAGCATTCAAAAGAATTTTTAGATATCTGAAGGGAACTTTTGATTTTGGCTTATGGTATCCTAAGGATGATGATTTCACTCTTCATGCATATACAGATGCTGATTGGGCAGGAGATGTGGATGACAAGAAGAGTACTAGTGGTGGTGCATTTTTCTTAGGAAAGAGATTAGTTTCTTGGTTGAGCAAAAAGCAGGAGGTAATATCTCTGTCTACTGCAAAGACAGAGTATATAGCAGTAGCAAGTAATTGTACTCAAGTTTTGTGTATGAAGCAAATGTTGAAGGATATCAGAATTGTGTTTGAAGAACCTGTTACAATCTTCTGTGATAATTCAAGTGCAATAAACATCTCAAAGAATCCGGTTTGCATTCAAAGACAAAGCACATATCCATCAAGTTTCATTTTTTTAGAGGGAACGTAAATGAGAATGAAGTCAGATTGGAGTTTGTTTCTTCTAAGGATCAGATTGTGGATATCTTCACTAAGCCTCTACCTAAGGACACTTTTGAGTATCTCATAGGGAAGCTAGGGGTTATTACCCCTTCTGTTCAGAACTAAGGTGCACTAGTGTGCATCAGTCTGGTGGAACTCACAGTCATATCTTGTGATCCGGATTGGTGTTAAGGGCATGCTACTCATGGGGAGTAGTCAGCATGTTAAGTCTGGAGTTCAGTTTGGTTTTTGTCTGAGGAACAAAAAGGGTGAGAGATGATTACAAATATGTGCCATTTGCCATTGATGTCAAAGGGGGAGAGAAGTCATGTGAAAAACTTGGATGGAAGTGAGTAGTTGCTGGTGAAAGGGGGAGCAGTGAAGAAAGTGGTTGCAGGTGTGAAAAGAGAAAGGGGGAGAAGTTCTTGTCTTGATGGTTGAATCAGTTTTTCACATCATGTGTTGCCATCAATGACAAAAGGGGAGATTGTTGCAAATATGTGCATATGATATGTTGTCATTGATGTCAACGTATCTCTTTGTCAGAGACAGTGAAGATAGTGTAGTTCAATAAAGTAGATTGCTCCGCATTCCCAGTGAGACAAAGATCAAAGTCTGCGGACTAAAGGGTTTGCAGAGTATTGTCTGAAGTTGCTCCAGTTAAGATTTGAGAGGTCCGCATGGAGGATTGGTGAAGTTATGGCCATTTGAGTAGAACCGGGTTTTTCAGTTGTTCAGAGGTAATAGAGTGATGAAAACTTGGTCCGGATTGCTCCGCATTAGAATATTATGGTCTACAGATCTAAAGGTATGTTTGGGGTGTTGGTGTGTGTCCTCAACTCAAGTGGTTTGTGGTGTGGAGGTCTGCAAGCAATCTTTCTAGTGTGACAGTCATGACAGTTAGTGTTCTTGAGTTCCCGTATGAAGATGCAAGTGATTCTGGTGATTTGAGGTGGTGTGGTTGTTCTTTTTTATTTCATTGTGCTTGTGGAGGTCTTTGGATTGTGTGCCTATTGTGTTGGTGGTCTGCATTGAGGATTGAGCTCGTAGTTAAAGATTTCTCCTTGGGTGTTGTTCTTTCCAGTCTTGGCCAATCGGATGCTTTGTGTGTATTGCGAATGATCTAAGAGAAGTTTTATGGAGCGTGGTGTGTTGTTCGAGGAAGATTTGAGTCCCAGCTATGTTTGGCCGATAGTGCAGTGAATGTTTGTAATGTCAACCTTGATGTTCATTCCAAGGTTGATGTAGCGTATAAATACTTGTAGTTGAGTTGTAGAAAGTTGTCCTTGAGCGAAAAATGATTAGATTCTAAGAGAGGTCCAAAGGCAGAGCAGAAGAGGAAGAGCAGTGTAGATGCGAAGATAGCGAAGAAGTGTTTGAGGGCAGAGCAGAAGTGTTGTGAGCTTTAATGGAACTGAACCTAGGCATGGTGAAGATGTTTCTCAGTTCAATATTTCTGTGTTAATCTTGTGAATGTTTCTGTAGGCAGTGTGCCTCCTTTGAGCAGTGAGCTCTGGGCAGTGTGCCCGAAGGCAAGTGCCTTCCCATTTTTCTATTCTTTTAACAGAGAATTAATTTTGTGGGTTAACCCCCGCCATGGTTTTTCCCTTAATCGGGTTTCTACGTAAAAATCTTGGTGTTGTGTGTTGATTTTGTTTCTGCTCTTGTGTTATTGATTCATGCTTTCATGGTTATATCATTAATCTGTTTATAAGTGGTAAAAAAGATTAAATGTAACAAAAGATAAAAGATTTGTGATAACTGATTCACCACCCCCCCTCTCAGTTGTCTGCTCTAATTTCAACAATTGGTATCAGAACCGGTTCCTCTAAAAGAAGCTTAACCGCTTGAGGAGATCCAGGATGTCGACATACAAGAAGGACAGTCTAAGATTTGATGGAACAAATTACTCTCTTTGGAAGAGTCGCATGGAGTGTCATTTGCAATGCATCGGTGATCCTTATTGGTTGATAACAAAGGATAAGTATACTCCTCCAGAGAAAGGTCCTTCAACTCCAAATGAAATCAAAGAGGCTAAAAACAACATTCGGGCTAGAGAAGCATTGTTGAGTGCCTTGATTGATACAAAAATGACAAAAGTCTTGGAATTGAAGACTACTCATGAAATCTAGAAGAAGTTGGAAACTCTCTATGAAGGTGATGCATATGTCAAATGTGCTATAAGCTAAAGAGTCTGAAGGGTAGATACGAAAGTTGAGTGAAGATGAAAACATCACTTCCTACATGCAGAAAGTGAATGAACTTGTGTGCAACATCAGATGTGCTGGTGGAAAATTGAAAGAATCAGAGATTGTTGGCAAAGTGCTCAGATCCTTACCTGCTTCATACAAGAACAGAGTTGCTACTATTGAGGAGACCAGGACTGTGACAAATGTTACAAGGGATCAGTTGGTTGGCAAGCTTTCAGCATTTGAAATGAGTGAGTTTGGTGATTCTCTTCCTAAATCAGAATTTGATTTTAAGGTCAGTGTTTCCGAGAAGCAAAGATTTGATCCAGGTGAAAGCTCTTCAAGAAGACTAACTAGATATGAGAAGGCAAGGAAGGAACTTGAAGAAGATGAATTGGAGCTTGAAGAACTTGAAGCCCTTATTGCCAAAAGATTACCAAGAGGATCTGGTAAGTATGAAGGAAAGTTGCCTTTCAAATGTTTTGCTTGCAATAAGATTGGTCATTTTGCTTCAAGATGTTTGGAGAGGGTTTCAAATCCAAACCCTAATAGACCTAGGGTTCAGAAGAAATGCTACTATGTCCAAGACGCTGATGATGGAGTCACAGATGAAGAATCTGATTTGGGAAGTACCTCTGGAAATGAATGGGTGTTCATTGCTATCAAAGAAGAAAATCCGGTGCCTACTGAATCTGCTAGCTGTGTGAATGCAGAAAGTGCCTTGGCTTCTCAGGTTGAAGAAAAGGATGAATGGGTGATTGACAGTAGATGTTCTCATCATATGACAGGTGATAAAAGTAAGTTTGTAAGTATGGAAAGATATGAAGGTGGAATTGTGAAGTTTGGAGACAATTCAGCTGGTAGAATCTGTGGCAGAGGATCCATCTCTCTTGATGGTAAGAATAACACTAATGATGTTTTGTATGTAGAAGGGTTGAAACATAATCTTCTCAATGTTGGACAGTTGGTTGACAAAGGGTATGATCTTCAATTCAAGGATGGAAGATGCAAAATTTTGGGAAGCTCCAGAACTGAGATTGCATCTGGTACATAGACTAGAGGTAATATCTTTCATTTAAATGGTACTGATAAAAGTTGTTTGATTACTCAGATTGATCAGAGTTGGTTATGGCATAGGAGAATGTGTCATGTAAACTTTGATAATATTGTCAAAATAAGTACTACTCAGGCTGTGAGAGATCTTCCAAAGCTTGTTAAACCTGCAAATAACATGTGTAAGGAATGTCAGTTGGGCAAATAGAGCAGAACTACATTCAAAAGTAAAGGACAATTTTCAAGTGGATTGTTGGAACTTGTGCACACTAATTTGTGTGGTCTTGCCGAAGTTAGGAGTTTGTAAGGAGATAGATACTTTATGTTGCTGATTGATGATTACTCCCGGATGATGTGGGTCACTTTCTTGAGAGAGAAATCAGAGGCTCTTGACAGATTCAAGGTGTTCAAGGCTAGGGTGGAGAATGAGATTGGTGTGAAGATAAAGTGTCTGAGATCTGACAGAGGTGGAGAGTTTACCTTTGGTGAATTTAATAAATTTTGTGAAAAGCATGGAATAAGAAGACAGTTATCTGTTCCTAGGACTCCTCAGCAGAATGGAGTTGTGGAAAGGAAGAACCGGACTATTTAAGAGGCTTCTAGAACCATGATGATGGAAGAAAATGTTCCACATGTCTATTGGAGAGAGGCTATGAGTACTGTTGTCTACACTCTTAACTGGGTGCAGATCAAAGGTAATATTGGTAAAACACTTTATGAACTGTGGTTTGCTAATGCTCCTACTGTGAAATACTTCAGAATTTTTGGTAGTAAATGCTATATCAAAAGAGATGAAGATCTAGGCAAGTTTGATGCAAGATGTGATGAAGGAATATTTTTGGGTTATTCTAACCAAAGCAAGGCATACCGATGCTTTAACAAGAGATTGAAAAGGATTGTTGAAAGTGCTAATGTCAAGGTTGATGAAAGCAAGGAGAAACCTTCCAAGTCTTGTGGATATGAGTCAGATGATCAAAATCCAAATAAAGGAAAACAAGTTCAAACTCAAACTCAGATTTAGATTGCTCCGGAGAATCCAGTGACTCAAGAAGCTAGTGCAAATGTTGAGGAACAATTTCAAGAATCAAAAGTTCAAGAAAATCCCAAAACTTTGAGGTATGTAAGGTTGAATCATTCTAAAGATCAGATTATAGGAGATAGAAATAAAGGTGTTCAAACTAGAAAAAAAATTGCTAAAGAACAAGAAGAGTATTGTTTGATTTCAAAGATTGAACCAAAATCAGTGAATGAAGCTTGTAATGATGAAAGTTGGGTAGAAGCAATGGAAGAAGAATTAATGCAAATTGAAAAGAATCATACTTGGGATCTTGTTCCTAGACCTGAAAACAAAATTGTAATTGGAACTAAATGGGTCTTCCGGAATAAATTGAATGAAAATGGTGAAGTTGTGAGAAACAAAGCAAGATTCGTGTGCAAAAGGATATTCTCAGGTAGAGGGAATTGATTTTGAAGAAACTTTTGCTCCAGTGGCAAGAATCGAAGCAGTTAGATTATTTCTTGCCTTTGCTGCTTACAAAGATTTCAAAGTTTACGAGATGGATGTCAAATCAACATTCCTAAATGGAGATTTCAAAGAAGTCTACATTGAGCAACCGGAAGGATTCCAGTTGTCTGATCAAGGAGATATGATCTGTAGGTTGAAGAAAGAATTGTATGGACTTAAACAAGCCCCAAGAGCCTGGTATGCAAGATTAGATAAGTATCTGCTAAAGTTAGGTTTTAGCAAAGGCACAGCTGATAGTAATCTTTATTTCAAAATTGATCATGAACACATCCTGATTGTTGAGGTATTTGTTGATGATATTATCTTTGGTGGAAATGAGAGCATGTGTAAAAAAATTTGTTGGTCAAATGCAAAGTGAATTTGAGATGTCCATGCTTGGTGAAATAAATTTTTTCTTGGGTCTACAAATCATTCAGTCAAATAAAGGCATCTTCATATCTCAATCCAAGTATGTAAAAGAGTTGTTGAAAAAGTTTGGAATGGAGGATTCAAAACCAATGAGTACTCCTATGATAACCAGATGCAAGTTGAGTAAAGATGATGATTCCCCTTAGACAGATCAGAAAAGATATAGATCAATGATTGGAGGACTGTTTTATCTGACTCATACCAAACCTGATATTATGAATGTAGTTGGCCTTGTTGCTAGATTTCAAGCTGATCCTAGAGAATCTCATGTTGTAGCAGTCAAAAGAATTTTCAAATATCTGAAGGGAACATTTGATTATGGCTTATGGTATCCTAAGGATGATGATTTCACTCTTCATGCATATACAGATGCTGATTGGGCAGGAGATGTGGATGACAAGAAGAGTACTAGTGGTGGTGCATTTTTCTTAGGAAAGAGATTGGTTTCTTGGTTGAGCAAAAAGCAGGAGGCAATATCTCTGTCTACTACAGAGGTAGAGTTATAGCAGCAGCAAGTAATTGTACTCAAGTTTTGTGGATGAAGCAAATGTTGAAGGATATCAGAATTGTGTTTGAAGAGCCTATTACAATCTTCTGTGATAATTCAAGTGCAATAAGCATCTCAAAGAATCCGGTGTTGCATTCAAAGACAAAGCACATATCTATCAAGTTTCACTTTTTGAGAGAGAAGGTAAATGAGAATGAAGTTAGATTGGAGTTTGTTTCTTCTAAGGATTAGATTGCGGATATCTTCAGTAAGCCTCTACCTAAGGACACTTTTGAGTATCTCAAAGGGAAGCTAGCTGTTATTACCCCTCTTGTTCAGAACTAAGGTGCACTAGTGTGCATCAGTCCGGATTGGTATTAAGGGGATGCTACTCAAGGGGAGTAGTTAGCATGTTAAGTCTGGAGTTCAGTTTGGTTTTGTCTAAGGAACAAAAAGGGTGAGAGATGATTACAAATATGTGCCCTTTGCCATTGATGTCAAAGGGGGAGAGAAGTCTTGTGAAAAACTTGGATGGAAGTGAGTAGTTACTGGTGAAAGGGGGAGCAGTGAAGAAAGTGGTTGCAGGTGTGATAAGAGAAAGGGGGAGAAGTTCTTGTCTTGATGGTTGAATCAGTTTTTCACATCATATGTTGCCATCAATGACAAAGGGGGAGATTGTTACATATATGTGTATATGATGTGTTGTCATTGATGTCAACATATCTCTTTGTAAGAGACAGTGAAGATAGTGCAGTTCAATAAAGTAGATTGCTCTGCATTCCCAGTGAGACGAAGATCAAAGTCTGCAGACTAAAGGGTTTGTAGAGGATTGTCTGAAGTTGCTCCAATTAAGATTTGAGAGGTCCGCATGGAGGATTGGTGAAGTTATGGCCATCTGAGTAGAACCGGATTTTTCAGTTGTTCAGAGGTAACAGAGTGACAGAAACTTGGTCCGAATTGCTCTGCATTATATTATTATGGTCTGTGGATCTAGGGGTATATTTGGGGTGTTGGTGTGTGTCCTCAACTCAAGTGGTTTGTGGTTTGGAGGTCCATAGGCAATCTTTCTACTGTGACAGTCATGACAGTTAGTGTTCTTGAGTTCCCGTATGAAGATGCAAGTGATTTTGGTGATTTGAGGTGGTGCGACCTTGTTCTTGTTGATTTCATTGTGCTTGTGGAGGTCTCTGGATTGTGTGCCTATTGTGTTGGTGGTCCACATTGAGGATTGAGCTCGTAGTTAAAGATTTCTCCTTGGGTGTTGCTGTTCTTTCCAATCTTGGCCGATCGGATGCTTTGTGCATATTGCGGATGATCTAAGAGAAGTTTTATGGAGCATGGCGTGTTGTTCGAGGAAGATTTGAGTCCCAACTATGTTTGGCCAATAGTTCAGTGAATGTTTGTAATGCCGACCTTGACATTCATTCCAAGGTTGATGTAGCGTATAAATACTTGTAGTTGAGTTGTAGAAAGTTTTCTTTGAGCGAAAAATGATTAGATTCTAAGAGAGGTCCAAAGGCAGAGTAGAAGAGGAAGAGCAGTGTAGATGCGAAGATAGAGAAGAAGTGTTTGAGGGCAGAGCAAAAGTGTTGTGAGCTTGAATGGAACTGAACCTAGGCATGGAGAAGATGATGTTTCTCAGTTCAATCTTTCTGTGTTAATCTTGTGAATGTTTCTATAGGCAGTGAGCCTCCTTTTAGCAGTGAGCTCTAGGTAGTGCACCCAAAGGCAAGTGCCTTCCCATTTTTATATTCTTTTAACAAAGAATAAATCTTGTGGGTTAACCCCCACCATGGTTTTTCCCTTAACCGGGTTTCCACATAAAAATCCTGGTGTTATGTGTTGATTATATTTCTTCTCTTGTGTTGTTGATTCATGCTTTCATGGTTATATCATTAATATGTTTATAATTGGTAAAAATGATTAAATGTAACAAAAGATAAAAGATTTGTGACAACTGATTCACCCCCTCCCCCCTCTCAGTTGTCTGCCCTAATTTCAACAATCTCATATGCTCTTCAATGGGTACCCAGGTCCTGATTGCATCAAGGCTTAATGCAATCTTCATGTATGCACATGTTAGGGGTGGTGAATTGTTGTGTGAGGGTAGAGAGATTCTTTAGTGGTTGGGGATATAACAAGGACGGAAATAAGATAAGGGATGCAATAATTTGAGCACTAAATGCGACCAACTCCCAAAAAAAAGAGATATTAACTAGCTCTATTGAGATGAAATAACAACATATCAATAGGGAATATCAACCTAGAAGCAATCATAATTACATAAAACTGATGTCCACTAGGAAAGCCCATCCACCGATGAAGCCAGATAAATTCTAATTGATTTGACAGATCAAACCACCTCAATTGAAGATTAGTGCTAAATCTCTTTTTAGAAGCTCATTAAACTGCCTCTGAAAGTGCAACGCAAGAGACAATCCAGTAGTAGAATTAAAAGGAATCCATTGTGTAAAATCTAAAGATACAAGTTTACAACAATCTTTACACATAAAATGGAAGAATGGTTATGTTTAATAGTTTATGTTTCATTGTACAGTACAATAGACATTATATTGTACAACATGAGCATTGGGTGCTGAAATATTGTAGGAAGCAAAATTGTATGTAGAAAAAATAAACCACAACATAGTAATGTAAGAGATGTTGGGTCTTCGCCAACATCTGGCCAAAGGCTTTGCTTCCATAATGCTTTGCACTTGGAGAATTATTTCTTTCATTCTCATTGTTTCTTCTTCAGGATTGAGTAGGAAGCGAGCTCATGACAGGATTTTAGATATGACAGAACTTGTGAGGCATCAAAGGATATGATTTGTTTTCATATACTTTCTTTTTAGTGCTTGTATTTTTTCCCTCTTGGGTTTGCTAGAGTTTCGCTTGTACTCGCTATTCTATATTTTTCATTATACTTTTTCAGTCCCATGGGCCAATTTTGGTTTTTTGTGGACATTAATATTGTGATCTTATCTTATTATATGTTATAATTACAGAAATAGTGACTTGTTTTCAAATTTCTTTACTTTAGTGGAATTAGATTAGTCTTAATTTATTTTGAACAAAGGATTTTGGGAATGGCCAGAAGTTAGATAATATTACTGCCTTTGACAGATATTTTATCATGGGTAAAAATATTGTCTGGAAGGAGATGCCGTAGCAATGGGTAGGTAACTTACTTGTACAACACTGGTCAATAATAATGCTGTCGAACCTGACAGGAAGCATGTGGGAGCTTATGTCCAACAATGTTTACAATTATTTATCCATGTGGACAATGCTTCTTTGGACATGGGACCCTATATTCCTCCACCTCTTTCCTCTCCAAGCTCAGCTTGGACCGGGTCAACCATGTTCAAACTGCCTGTTTTGTGGCATTGGCAGAAAATCACAGAATGAAGAATATGAACTGGTGGTAGGTAAACGGTTGCATTTCTTGTTACTGACAAGAGTCTCTTTGTTTTTATTCTCTCATATTACTACTTACGCAATATACATTCATTAGAGAAGTTGGCTAGTGAGTCTAGTTTGGGTTGATCATTTAGATATCTTAGATCATTGTACAGAAATTACATGATAGTATTTTATTTGTCTTCTAATATGGTGTTTTGAATTTTATTTCATTTTCTTTTTTTCAGAATTCTGATTTTTATTGGTAATTTGTTTTCACACATAACATGTTAGATTCCATTTCATTATGTTGTTTCCCATATCACACCTAGATCCTAGATTATTCCAAAGACCTTCCAAAGCAATAATCTGAGTATCCTCAATACCGACAGATTGGTTGATTTAATATTTATGTTCTTGTAGAACTGATACTTTTACCCTAGCATATCAAATCTCTGATCCAAAAATTGGATGAGTTAAAGTTAATGAAATCAGCCAACTTAGTCACTTAATGTGCTTGTGAAGATTTTATTTGTACTTGACACGCTTAATGATCCATCTTAGCAAGAAACATGACTGAACAGAGTTGCAGACATGGATTGTCAGGACATATAAGAGACAAAGGTGCAGAGTGAAACAAACACTCAGGATGTTGATCTCATGCAGAAAGCAAGCATAGGTGACAGATTTGACCCTCGTAGAATACGTTCAACAGGTTTGACTGCAGTCAAACTTGTCTTATCTAGAGATAGTCATTAGCAATGGTCTCGCTCACAGTCAAAACCGTTCCAAATAGGACATAAGGATAGAGCAGGCAGGGTTTTGAGAAGCTAAACTGTTTAAAATTCTTTGGTTTTGGTTACAGAAGACCTTTGGACTCCTCAATGTTTCCTTGCTACTTTTGTTTATTATATACCTCCAAGAGAGGTCATTGTAACAATCAATGAAATCTTCCTTAGCGTTTTCTTAGCAAAAGGTAGAGTTGAGCTTATGTTGTTTCAGCTTATGCGTCTAAAAGGAGTGATGGTGTAATTCTGAAAATGTAAGAGCAATTGTAGGACTAGCACGGTGTTTGGACATTGATGATTGTGCAAGAGAAGTCCATTAAGGTCTTTAGAAGACAGTAAACCATTGTAACACCTCATGAGATAAAGGCTTAAGGAGGAGATTCTTCAATCTTTGCGGGTTTTCTCCCATTTTGGGTTCCTTTTAAGTCATGTATTAGATAACTTGTTATGTCTAAGTTGGTAGATTGTTAGTATTTTGTTATATAATTTTTGTTTGTATTATCAGGTTGCCAGTTTATATATAGCAGCATCTTCCCATGTAGTATTACAGCTTGTGCATTCCAGACAAGCTCATCTTGTTTGGGAAGTAAAGTGGTAGTTTTCTAAATTTTGGTTAAGAGTCAACAAACTTTTGATGGTTGATGGTTTTAGGGTTCAATTTGTCCAAATGCAAGGATCTCTAGGATTTTCCACAATTAGTAGCAATCTAGTAGTCTTTAACTTTTTCTCCAATGGCATCTTTGAAGAGAGGACCAAGAGAGTGCCATAGTTCTAAAGAGCATAAAGGGTTGTTGAAAATCTAGGAATCATCCCAAAAGGGCTTTGCTACCACACTCCCTACTCTCCATCTACAATATTTTTTCATAAGTTTGCCCACAAAGCCTTTCAACAAACAAAGCATATATGCATGTCACAACTTGATGTGATTATACACTTTCTCAGACTTCTTTTTGCCAATCACTCCATGCTAATTTTTTATACTATTCAAATAAAATGCAACCCTAAAATTTATGTTTATTTATAAAGTTTGTAAACTTCATATCAACCTTCACATACTTCCTCCAAACCCGTGCATGCTTCTTGAGTGGCATTGTTGCATACTTCTTGAGCATTGTTTTTGCATGCTTCTTGAGCATTCCTTCTGCTCACTCCTCCCCATGCCATAAGACACCTTCTATGACCTGTTGTACGCTACTCATGCCCACACCAGTGCCAAAACATCAAGCTCCTCCCTTGCTTTCCTCTGCACTTGTGAGCCTGCCACTGATGCAAACTAATGCACAACTCTAATACCACATAAACTTGAAGCTCCTACAATGTCAGGTCTAGGTATCTTGCTAATCTTGATACTCCTAAAGATGGTGTCCCCTAGGTCAGTCTATGGGATAAACATCTCAGCCCAAATGTCAATATTTCTTTTGGCTAGCCTTCTAAAATAAAATTCTCACCATTGACAACTTAATGTAGATGCCCCCCTCCTTGTTGGAGTAGCCAAGATCTAATTACAAAATCCAAGACAACTTCCACAATGAATATATGCAACTATAAGCCAAATAACTATTATAGAAGTGAATGAAAATTTACAATGAACTCCTTGTATAAGTACGACAATGATGAGGTAAGAAGGTAGGAGTAGACAATTGAGTATCCCTCTAAGAGTGTGACACATGTTAGGACACTTGAGACAAGTGCGAGGACATGTGTGAAGTTCCTATAAAGTGAGACAAAAGGTAAAAGTCCTTAAGTGTGGACTTAACTAGTGTGAATCAAACTTTCCTTAATGGGATAAAGCTACTTAGTTATGTAATGTTCTTTTTTACACTAACATCCCCCTTAAGTGCAACTTAGGGAGAATAGATAAATAAAGATGGGTCTAAGCTACGAGGCCATGTTAGGTACCCATGTACAACTAATTTTCTCACAAATAGAGTAAAGAAGAAAGCCCAATGGGAAATAAAACTCCTCTCCAAAAGAAAAAAGATGCATGGAAAATGTACAAGTGAAGAAGAAAGAACGATGACTTAATATGATCCCCCAAGGACTACTTCTAGCACTAATGTACAATAAATGTTCCCCTCCATTGGAGAGAAAAAGAGAGAAGGTCTATGTGACCCCACCCCAAAAAAGTGAGAACCTTGTGTGAGGAATGCTCCCTCGCAAAATGGAGATGAGAAGAGAAACCATGCAACCTCCCCTCAAATTGCCTCATGTGTGCTAGTAGATGCTTGACACTAGATGCTGAAGATGAACCACGATCATTGAACAACATTTCTTCCCTTGGGAAGAAATAGAACTACAAATATGTGCAAGATATCTTCCCATTCCATATAGGAATATGCAGGAAGAAAGGTGAACGTCTCTAGATTCTACACATGATCTAAAGACAATGATGAAGCGCAATATGATATATTTGAATGTTGTTCAAATGTCTTCAACCCAATGCCAAACTGTGACAAATATTGATATGATGAATGAGGTACAATAAAAGATTTAGGTACAATAACCATGGATGTATGGTGCTTATCATAGGCAAGACAACTGGACTGATGAGAATCTAGTACTTTTGTAGAGGATGTCAAAATGGACGATAACTGAGTCAGATATGTGGACTCATTAATATATGCAAAATTTGTCATTATAGAAACAAATGTAGGTGGAGAAAGAACAAGAGAGTCTGAATACACCCTTAGGATATTTGAAGAAGATGATGGTGATGGAACTCCATCGAAGCTATCACTGATAAAAGACTAATGTCTTCAATTATGTCTTCCAAATCTACAATGCAAGATTCTACAAACAAGGATGATATGTATGGTACAAATGTGTACCAATGAGGTGGATATGGAAAATCGATATCAATATCCTACTGCATAGAATCAACCAAAGCAACAAGTGATGGTGGAGGAGATGAGATCTCAATGCAACTCATCAAACTACATAGTTCATCCCCAAATGATGTTGTCTCACAAGATGTCTAAGTGAGACCATATGACAATTCTGCAGGAGCTGGATTATAATGATCAGGTAAAGCATTTTTATGATCTACAATAAGTTGTTTCAATTCATCAATTTATCTTTGAATACAATCTTCTTTAGTGTGCTTTTGCTTCCCACAATAACCACATTTGATTTTCCATATATTAGCAGGATTTCAAAGAATACTCAAATGGAAAAGATTTAGTGTGAGAGATATGATCTCAAAACCAACAAATAGAAAAGAAGAATCACCAGATTGCCCCCCAAATTTTATTAGTGCTATAATATAGCCCCTTAGAAAAATAGATAAGTTGTGATTTCAATTTTTACAACTTGGAAGCCCAAATTGACCATTTATTAATCATGGTGATTTTTACAATTTTGTAAAAATAGGCTATCCAAATCTGAAAATTACATATATATTTGAAATCCTTGCGATTTTTTGATAAGTTTCAAAAAAAAATTGCACAATTTTGATATCGAGGGTGTAAGTTATGTCCTGTCAAAATTTAATACAAAAAAATGCACTTATGAGGCCAAAAAAAATAGTAAAAAAATAGCACAATTTGAGAAAACTAAGTTCACCACTACATAGCAGACGAAACTGGCTTTCCATTGACTTATAAATTTGTAAAAATTTGACTCCCAGATTGCAATTTATGATGAAAAGAAAATATACCCCCCTTTGCAAGCACAATTTAGGGCCTGTGGCGGTTAACAGTAACCACTAGGTGTTAACTAACAATTAACATTAAATGTTGTGGGTACATAAAATGTGGTAGCTACATTGACTTATAGCGTTAAATGCTAGCAGTTAAGTGAAAATGCTACCGTAAATGTTAACATAAAATGTCACAGTAAACAATAACATAAAATGTTACTGCTACAAAAAATGCCAAGTACTGTTGGCGGTTTAAGAGACTGCAAAGCTAGTAGTTAGAAGACAGATTAGAGACTGTGACGTGGTGGTTTGGAAGCTGGTGACTACATGGTAACCTCTACTGTTGGTGGTGACCACATGGTTCAGAAGACCGCTAGCAATCTACTTTGAACTACGACTTAGCTCTGACCTCAAGTTGTCAAGGAGACCACTAGCTGTTAGGAAAAGATACCTATTGTTATCTTAACCACAATAGTGGTGGTCAGTGACTACAAAGAACGTTGTGTCTTCAATGGAAGACAACTTGCAAGAAATAACTTGGTAGTGAAGTAATTAGAGGCGGTAGCAAAGATTGGTGGCACTTGAACCAAAGGAAGCAACATCGGATTAAAATAGGATAAGTATGGGCAAAGCAATGCTCAAATGGTGGTGTTGTGGAACCCTAAGTTGATAATAAAATTATTTCCTAAGCACCACCACAACAAAAAAATATCTACCAATCCCTCAATATCTGCCTCTAACTGTCATTGGGAACCAAACGGTGAGATGGGACCACAAACAAACTAGAAACAAATTAGAATAATACACCAAAAACACTAGAAACAAACCTTTGACAGCTAGATAACTGAGATCAGAAACCCGTGTTGGCTAAATGCCGCAAATCTTCAAAAATCACCAAATCAAGCCACAAAATTTTGCCCAAATCTTCAAAACTTCATTTTGCAAAAAAAAAAAATTGTCTTTCAAATGGAAAAATTCGTATAGGTACAAAAATCCATACAGGGTATGGTTGTACAACCATACGGTATATGGAGCTAATTTTTTTTACAAGAATTACCTATGTCTAAATTTGATGAAATGACGGTATTTTAGCTTTCTTAGGCCTTTCAGACTTAATGGTAAGGTTCATTTAGCCCCATGAGACACTTTTGATAGGGCTATGTGCGTGATTCACTTGAAAAAGGGAAGGGATTTACAACATGGCTTTGATACCATGTTGGAGTAGCCAAGATCTAAATGCAAAATCCAAGATAATTTCCACAATGAATATATGCAACAATAAGCCAAATAACTATCATAAAAGTGAATGAAAATTTACAATAAGCTCCATGTATAAGTAGGACAAGGAGGAGATAGGAAGATGGGAGTAAACAACTGACTAACCTTCCAAGAGTGCAACACAGGTTAGGACACTTGAGATAAGTGTGAGGACATGTGTGAAGTCCCTATGAAGTGAGACAAAAAGGTAAAAGTCCCTAAGTGTGGACTTAACTAGTGTGAATAGGAGTTTTCTAGATGGGCTAAAAGCTAACTAGTTATGTAATGTCCTTATTTATACTAACACCCCCTCCCCCATAGATTTGTTCTCTGCAGAGTAGTTGTGGAATCGATTCATCACTTATTCTTAGAGATGTTCCTCTCTTTGTTTCTCTTGCACCAAACCAAAACCTCCCCTTTTTCTTATCTTATTTTGCATAGGGAGGCTCCCTTTGTTTCCTCTTCCTTCAAGAAGATTTGGAAACCTTCTCTTCCCCACCTTGTTTGGGGAATTTGGAAAGAGAGGAATCTTAGAATTTTCTAGGACAAGAAAAATTTTGTTTTAAGGATGGGTGCCATAATTATTGAAGCTACAAAGGAGAACTTTCTAAGCTCATCCAAGAATGACAACTTTTTGGTTTCTAAATTTGAGGAGGGCCTAGTCCACAATTGGGATATGGGTTTTTTCATTGTGGAAAATCTAACCATCACAAAGCCTGACTAAAGTTTGGTCAAGTGGATCAATCCCCCTTACAAATTTGTTAAAATCGACTTTGATTAAGCCTCAAAGGGGGTCCTGGAGTTTTTAGGGGAGGAATGATAATGAATTACGCTAGATCTCTTATGGCTACCTATGCTGGGTTGCTGGGATCATTATACCGAGGCTTGCACTACCATTTTAGAGATCTAATTGGCCTCTAAACTTAGCATTAAAATTCTCATTGAGGGAGACTCTCTAAATATCATTAATTGCCTCAAGGAGACCACAAGTCCTAGTTGGACTATTAAAAATATAATGGATGATGCTAAGGTCCTCATACACAATTTTCAAGATATACAAATCACCCACTCCTACCATAAGGGTAACCATTGTGATGACTAGTTTTCCAACAACAGAGTGACTAGCAAAACATTTTTTGCATGGTCTAGTTCAACTAACCTCCCCATCCCCATCATTACACTCTTGGAAAAATATGTCAAGGTTATTAAAAAATAATTGCTCTCATTGTTGATAAAAAGCTAATTATGGTAATAATTGTTAGAACACAAGCAATCTACTGAGACATGGGGTGAATCAGTAGAGCAATAAACTTAAAACTTCAAGCCTTTAGAATGTAGATCAAATTAACTTTTAATGCAATAACATCAACAACAAGAAAGCATGCACACATAAACACCAGATATACATGGAAAACCCAATATGGGAAAAACCATGGTGAGAAAATGCTGCTAGGATCTACCGTCCTAATCCAGCCTCACAAATGAAACCATTGATTACAATGTTTAAGAGCACCAACTCTAAGGAGTCACCAAACCCCTGATTTAAGAGCACCAACTCTAAGGAGACTACAATCCCCTAATCTGAGCACCAACTCAATCCACAAGAGGCACCAACCTCATTGAATCTTTACATGTATACAAGTATGCAACCATTTGGTTCTTCATAAACCTCAATTGCATCTATTCAGATCATATACAGTCTTCTCCTCTCACTCTGCTCACCCAAATTCACTTTGTACTGAATTCTTCTTACGTTTGCATCATTCCATCTTTGCATCACATACAGATTTGATTTTTAATTGCTTTTATATATACAACTATCTCTGCATATTCTCGCACATCTGCATGTGCGCACTCTAGTCCTTTTGTATGATTGCAACTCCAGTCGTTTGCATGTAAACACTCCAATATTTATGCATGTACAGAAAGACACCTCTGCATGTAACTCTGATCATGCATTCAATTTAACTATTGTTTATCCATCACTGTAATCAATCACAGTCGCAGATCTATTTATCTTCATGCATGCAAAACATCCAGGTATTCTGCATCACCATCATCACCACACATAAATCTGTGTTTATGTTGTTTAACCGCTAATTATGCATCCAGGTTTTGCACCAAAAATATAGCCATTAAAACATTTTATTTCATTATCCGCTTCTATCGGTGAATTTGTCATTTCTCAAACATCAACTTTTAACTCCTTTATCGGTGATTTTTTTCCTTTGCGAACTTTGGCTTTGTCTTCTTCTCTATCGATGAATATCTTGTTCTTCGAACTTTACTTTTATTGCCTCTATCTGCAAAAGTTCATTTCTTCGAGAACTTTGGTCTCTTAGCCCTTTATTGATGATTTCTCATTTTTCTGAACTCTACTCTTCAGTCTTCTTTATCCTCCTTATCGACGAATTCCATTTTCTTCAAACTATTGTCGTTGTCTCTTCCTTGTCAGTGATTTTTGAAGATCTTGAACTTTTCTTTCAAGCTCTCTTTGCTTTATCGGTGAAGTTGCTTATCAGCAAACCTTGCTATCGGCGAACTAAGCGTTTTGTGAACCATAGTCTTTTATTGCCTCTGTCGGCAATAAGTCCTTTCCTTGAACTTTTCTCTTTATCCATTCTATCAGCAAAATCTCTCTTTTTTGAACCATCTCCTTGAGCGCTTTATTGGCAAGAATCCACTTTCACAAATTAGCCTTTCTTTGCCTTTTGTCATCTAGTCGGTGAATCGGGAAATATCTGAACTTTCAAACTAGTTTGTCATTTACACACTTTCCCAACAAGTATTTAAAAAATTTGTTTGTTTCAAACACTATTTCCTTTTCGCCGCCAAGTGTCACCCATTTGGCGAATCGACAAAATGCCGAACTCTCAAACTAGTTCTCAAAAAGAGAACTTTCTCGACAATGAGAAACTTGCATTTAAACACTTTGTTTCTCTATATCATTTCCACATGCCGCCCAATTGATGAATCAGCGAAATGCCAAACTTTCGAACTTAGTTTGCAAAACCAACTTTTTGCTGACTAAGTCTTTTAAGCTCCTCTTTCCAATGCCTCCTTCTCTCCCTTCGTTGTTAGTGAATTGAAAAATTTTAGAACTTTCAAACTGAATGTTGTGGCCAAGACTTAGACTTTTTCCCTCTTTCAAAGTCTTCAACAAGAACTCTTCCCCTTGCTTTTGTTGGCGAATCGCCAAATCGACGAAAAACATAACTCACAAACTAGTTCTCAAAAAGAGAACTTTGCCGATAAATTAACATTTTTCTCTCTTCAAAGGCCTCAACAAGGAAAGACTTTCCTCCTCTTCTATTGGCGAATCACCTAATTGGCAAACCGATGAACTTCAGAACTGGCAATCTTGATAGTTTTTTAAACAAACGTTTTGCCGACTAAGGGAAAAACTAATGTCTTAGAGTCTTTTTCTTCCCTTCTACCTTAGAACATTTTGCTTCTATGCACTTCTCCTTTGCTAAAGACACTCTAACAAACTCCTTTGACATCCAACTTTGACATCAATGACAATATATCAACAATAACTCCCCATGTGGAAGTTCCTGTACTTTAGCCAATGAAGCAACCTCCTCATCCTTTTTTCCCCTAAGCAACTAGTTTCTTCAGTGTCCTCTTTGTGTTCTCATTTAAAATCATAAGTGTGTGGGATTGGCTCTTCCTTTCAATTATTTCACTTGTTGTCTCCCCATCTATTTCACTTCATCTTGCTCATTCTTATGGCTTGTGTCTTCCTCTTCTATTTTTCAACCCCACTATCTAGTTTTCCTTGGAAAGTTCAGCTCTTATTTTCATGTTTCTACCATGGGAGGTGATCACCTCCACCTTGAACTGTCCTCTTGTGAGGCTTTGAAGAATAATGTAACTATCTAGAACATCTTAAAGAGGGGTGTTTGAACCACTAAATTGACAAGATCAAAGGAAGTGACTTTAGCCTCTCAATTGATTTCACCCAGCTTTAGAAGGACAAATTTGTTTCCATGAGAGGTGTCATTATTTATGTGTCTAAGGAAAGTGTGGCCATTATCACTAAAATGCCTATCGATAGTTTGAAACTATTCAAGGATTAGAGGCAGAGAAAGGTATAACTTGAGGCATTCTACAAGGGCAATGAACACATCCACAAACTCCAAGATGATATTTTGCACACCTTGTCCACATCCATGGGACAAGTGGTGTTTTGCCATTATGAAATACGTCACATTGAAAGGAAGATACATGAATCTCTTCTCTTACCATTTCTCTTTACTCAACCACCTTCGACATTACAAGCTAATGAGCATTTGTTCTTTTTATTAAGTTCTCTTGAGTCAATAGTTTTGAGTACCAGGATGGGAAGATTGATATGCCTATTCACCTCACTCTCACCTTCCTCCTCTTCCAATCAGGTAGACCTTCAGTGTGTCCACAAATTATTAATTGTTCTTTATTGGGCCTCAAGCCCTAGGGAAAGTGTTTGGTGGCCCCAATGTCCCTCCCCTGTTGTTTACCCTCCAAGGATCCTCAAGGCTAGTATGAAGAGGCTTTGAAATGACAACTATTAGACCTTGGGCCCAATTGTAAGAGAGTCACAGTTGCTAGAAGCCCCACAAAATTGATCATAGTTTTCTTTGATCCTAGCCCTAGCTCCCTTCTTGTTCTCACCCTTGCCCCTTCTCGACTCCCCCCTCCCCTTGTTAGGCCTTTGGTTGGTTCTTCCTCTAGGAATTTAATCCTTTGAAAATTACCTCTTCTCCTAGTGTGACATCATCAAAGGCTTGATTTCTGACAATAAAAAGATGAATAAAGACCTCCCAAACTTGCACTCTAAAATGGGCAAATTTAGGAAAGCTAATGAAATGTGGAGCCAAAAGATCTTTCTTTTGATGTAGGAAAAGATTAAGGAGTATGCTATGGGCTTAGAGTCTAGAGTGGAAAGATTGGAACAATAGCTGTAGGAATAGGATTGCTTCCCTTAGAAGTCTAGCATAACTAGTAATCAAGACACTACCCACATTAAAAAGACCACGGTTAGCACTAGTAAATAATGAGCATGGATGCTCAAGAAGGACCTAGCAAAAGAACAAGATATCAGAAGAGAAAGAATGAGGTCAAAGGTTGGAAGGCTGAGGAAGAATCTTGCCTCCAAAGTCCAAGCCGTGTGTGAAGAATGGGAAGCTATAGAGTGCCTTAATGTTTTGGTTGACCAGTAATTTGATGGTTGATTTGTTCCACCTGTGTTGTTTCTAGCCAACTTTTGTCTGATCATCAACTAATTTTTATTTTGTTTTCTATTTGGCCTATGTTTTTTTGGAGGTTTGGTTTGATGTATATTTTTTGTAGTTCTTAATACTTCCTATTTGAATCCTTGTAAAAGGTTATGGGGCCCTTTCAAAACCCTTGTTTTAACCCTAATCTAAAATAAACTGGTAATTTTTAATACCAAGAACCTATTGTAATAAAAAAGTTCCTCCTATTTACAATAGTTTGAATGTTGAATGAAAATTTTAATAAATTTTTAGTGTAGAGATTAACATAAAGGTTAAGAGTTTTTGTGAAATCTTTGATACCAAAATACACAAAACAACTGCAAAGCACTACTACTTGCTTTCCTAATTCTATGTCCAATACCATATATTAGTAAACCCAAATTTTATTCATTTTAATCCCATGTGAGATTTCATCAAATAATTTGATCTAATCTATAGCTCTCGTTCTAAATAAATGGTCCTAGATTTTAGGTTTTTATAAAATTGACCCATGTTTAATTGAATTTATTTAAAACAAACTGTGTGTTTAAAAAATTTAGACCTAAGCTCAATTGGAAAGCCTTAGGCTAATTGTTCAAAGTTCATATGTTTGGTACTACCTCACCACACTCTTATTTTCATTTTACTCTAAGAATGCATTTGAATGGGTAAGATCTGATTTATTCTAAATCTTGGAAGTTAATGTTGAATTGGCATTAATTTTGTCATTGATGTCAAAGATACCACTCATAATCATATTCATATGATCATCAGGAGTTGGGTTGAGTTGGAATTGGAGATCATTATCAATTAGGAGAAGAGAAACATCAAAGGTTGGTATGTAGTTGATTTTGTCATTGATGTCAAAGATACCACTCATGATCATATTCATATGATCACTAGGAGTTGTGTTGAGTTGGAATTGGAAATCATTATCAATCAGGAGAAGAGAAACATCAAAGGTTGATATGCAATTGATCATATCCTAATCCTAATTGTTGGAAAGTGTTGCTTTATGTAGTCATGTTGTTTCATGTTGATTGCCATGCTCTCAATCAGAATCACAGGATGTTCATGTTGACCTTACCTTCAATCAGAGTCACCATGTTTCTGTTACCTAGATTTCAGTACTAGCTCAATCAGGTGGAGCTTTCCAGTTTTTGAAGGAGAGAAAAAGGTACATTTTATTGCTACTGCATTATATCCATGTACATATTTGGTACAAATTAAGATTACATTGTATTGTTGCATTCAGATGCATTTCAAAACTTAAGAGATTGTACAAATCTTTTAAAAGATCAGCAATTTGTATTGAAAAAATAAGTCTATAAGGTCTCACACAAGACGTGAGACTAACTGTTTCATTGCAAAATGAAAAAGCCAAACTATACATTTATAAAAGAATTAAAAGACAAATATGCATATGAGATAGGGTGACTCGTCATTGCCTGAATGATGAGCCTTCATGCTATTGACGTGTCTTGTGTCGTCCTGTATGGTCTGCATGTCCCGCATCCAGCTGTTGTCTCCTTGCTACCACTAGTTATCTGCATAAATTTTTAGAAAACTGATGTTAGAGCAATGACGAGGTATCATACATCATATGATATACATCTATAAATATACAATTTGTTTTTTTAGATGCAGTAAACCAGTTAGTGTCACAGAAACTTTTGAGAAGACAAATCAAGTATATTGACTGCAAGTCCTTGTTTTTCTTAACATGTTTGCTTCATGTGCAGATATAGGTGTAATTATGTTTCTATTTGAGTTATCAGGTTACATTATGAGTGGAGGAAATGTGGCTCCCATAAGGGTTGAGCCCAGCTCATAAACATTGCAACAGATCTCATATATGTTCAACAGAAAAAAGGGTCAACTTGTATAATAAGAGCTATTCATATACTTTTATAGGGTACAGTCATGCATCTCAGCTAAGGACAGTGTACTTTCAGGACAGTCAAGTCATCAATATGAGCATAAAGAAGATATCATTCATTGTTGTATAGGAAGCTACAGTCAGATAAATAGAGCAGTAGACCAATAAGAGGAAAGGTTACTATCACAGACCCTAAGGAACAGTCACATAAAAGATAGTCATGAAATGACTCTAAATCAATGAGGAAATGACTGTGATATAAGAGGACAGCCAATAATGCCTTGTAAAAAATATAATAATAATAAAAAAAAAATAGTCCTAAACTAGGAGATTGTGAGGACAACATGACAATCATGAGGTATAAAGAGAGTATTGAAGGCAAAACAAGGTGACAGTCACATGAGAATATAGTGTATGAGATACCAGTACAGAGGTCTAAAAGAAGACTGGTAACAATGAGAAGAGGAGAAGCAGTCTTGGGACAGTCAATAAATGACTGTCGGAGCAGTCTTAATCACTTGGAGTAGTCCTTATCATTGAGGGATAGTAAAAAATATGTAGGTATGGATGAATGTTTCAAATCTCAGAGACTGTGTTAATAGTCATAGACCTCAAAAAAGGCAACAACCAATTGTAATGAAGCAATCATGATATAAGGAGCATCATTTATAGTTAACAACATTATGGACAGCAGTCACATGACTGCACTCAGATGATAGTTAACACCATCTCAGTCATTCAGAACAGCAGAGTCTATGAAATGCAATAGGGGACAGTCATAGACCTCAAAGGAGCAGAGCCTCTGTAAGTGCAATCATCAGTAAAAGGCGGTGTTTGTACGGTCATAATAGTGACAGAAGAATATTAGATTGCATTATGGCCTCATCCAGAGAGAAAGTAAAAAGAGACTCTCAAGATCGGTTGTACAAGCTCAGAATGAGAAGAAAGATGTAATATTAACTGGCCATTCATTTGGTGGAGCAATAGCATCCCTGTGGACACTTTGGGTACTGGAGAAACACCATGAAAATTCTCTATTTATGAATCACATTTGAGCGTCCATTAGTGGGAGACAAGATATTTGCTAAAACAATTGAAAGAGAAAAATGGTCTCCCTACTTCTGCCATATAGTTTCAAGGCATGACATTGTCCCTAGAATTTACTTCTCACTTTTCAAAAATCACCCCCCATCTCCAAAGCCCTGGAGTGTCTATTGCCCTATTGGTACAATTCCATGCAGATCAAGGGAGAAAATTAGAAGCCAGTCCAAGATGGAAGCCACCCACTCTCAAAAGACGTTTCTCTAAAATTTATAAAAAACAGGTCATTTGGTCACTATGTCTTCTGTTCCAGTAGTGGTAGTGCATGCTGTATAGAAAACAGAGAAACTATACTACAGATGTTGTATTTTGTTCTAAAAAAAATAGCAAACTTTATGGGGCTTGCATCATGGAGCACAGAGTATGGGGAAGCAATAAAGCACATATCCAAAAGTTCAGGTCTAACAACATCATATTCAAAGGTTGTAAAATTTGACAAATCCTCGGCTTTTGAGGTTGGAATGAATTTGTAGTTGGAAGCAATGGGAATTGGTAATCAGAATGTTCAAGCTTGGCTTGGGTTAAAAGCTGCTGAAAACAATAGGAATAAATTGACCAAAAAACGTGGACGAACAAACTATAAAGTCGAACGAGATGCAGAACTGCGTGGCCGAGCTGGAATGGTATCAAACCATATGTGAAGAGGGTGACTTGCCTGGTTACTATGATTGCTTCAAGACACACAAGCCTAAGAATGATTTGAATGCATACAAAAACAGGGTCAAACATGCTGCATTCTGGGGTGGAATAACTGAATCAGTGTACAGAGGAAAATGAAGTTTTTCAACTCATTTTAAGCAAATACTCAATTTTTCTCCAAATCGTGCCTCAACACTGTCAATTTTTTCTCAAGAGCAACATACATGAAATCCTCTGAAAGTAACAAAAAATGGAGTTTTAAGCATCTTGTTACAGCCATCAATCTGAAAGATACAAATTTTTGAGTAAAATGCCAGGAAATTGTTACCAAGATGTGCAGCAGTCAAAACACAATGCACAGGTTTTCATTTTACAAATTTGTCATTATTTGGGGGCTCATGTTGAGCTAGAGAATGAAATATACAGGTATAGGAAACTCAGAATATGAAGAGTGATCTGCAGCAAAGAACAAATTACCTCCTTGTCTCTATCATTTATTATTTTCAAAACCACATAAATTTCCTCAAGGCGACTTCCAACGACGGCCTCAATAGTCAAAGTGCAATGCAGAGGGTTGGCCATCAGAAAGCAAACAAAAACATGCATCAAAACCAGTAAAATCGTGGCCAGAGAAGCAGAAAATTGGCCCAAAATTGGCAGCCAAAGGTTCAAAATCACAGTGAAGTTCAACTTACCTTGCATTCTGCCACAAAATCGGCCAAATAAACCCAGAATCAACAGAAATGAGGCATCTTCTTGCCTTCCAAGCCCTCATGGCAAAGATAAAATGCAAATGAAATGATTTTTAGGTTTTTTCTCTTCAAGGGGGTCGAATAGACCTAATTTCATTTTTGTCTTTTTTAAAAAAACTTTTGTTTGCAAATCATTTCTATCCCTTGGCGGCCTATGGTGAAGACTTTTGGAAGTCTTAAGACCTAGGAATCACATACACATGGGGCCGTGAGTTTTCTGCCTTTTTGTTTCTTTTTCAAGGACAAGTCAAATGCATTAGGAGAAGCACAAGGCCGAATAGCATATCTTGCAAATCATGGCTAGGAGTTAAAGGGTGGATGAAGTGTAGCCATAAGGCATGGTGGTGTATGTTGGGAGATATAAGGTGATTTAAAAGGGTAAGTTGTGAATAAAATGTGTGTACAGAGTTGCAAGGTGGTATGAAGGCGAAGTGAAGGCCGTAAATCATGGTGATGTGTTATGGGAGTCATAAAGGTTATTTTTGAAAGTTAATGTTTGAACCTCACATCATGATGGTGGATAGGTAAAAATGGAAAATGGCTAGGAGTTGTGAGAACATTTTGTTTTGACATTGCTATGAGATGTGAGATAGGATGCAGACGTGATGAATCATGTTATTTGGCCTAGGAGTTACGACATTTTTTTATGTCGTTTTTGCATAGTTTTGGAACAAATCAGATGTTGTAAACAAACGACAAAGTAATTATTTATGAATTACTTTATCGTTTGTAATAAAAATGCAAAGATGACAACATTAGGCAATTTATCACAAATGACAAAGTAAGTCTCTTTGATTATTTTGTCGTCTTTTTACGACATTTAATTGGTCCCTAAATCATACAAAATCAGGGAATTAAATGACTATGTCATAAATGTCATTATTTTCTGCATAGGTTTGTATAATTTTGAATTGTAAAACATTTACTAAGGTGGTGTAATTATAAACCTCTTAGTCAAATGTTAATTAAATGTAGAAAATGTGTATTTATGTCATTTATTTAGAAAATATCAGATATTTATGATGCCGCAGGGGAGTTATTACGCAGATCTGACTTATGTCAGTGGCCTTGAAAGATCATTTAAAGGTATTCAATGACATTTTCAGGTGCCTTTATGATTGTTGATGGCATGCCTTGACTATTTATGCATTGGGAACCCTTTTTGGAGGACTTTAGAGAGATATTTTGAGGGCATTTATGAGATGCACGAAAATGGAGGTGGTTCATGTTTATCTATTTACAGCTATTTGGGAAGTATATAATCTTCTTCCTTGTTCATTTTTTAGCAGTTCTTGCTATTCACTACTCTGTATATTGTAATTTTCTGAGTTCTTTTGCAGAAGTGAATAGCCTTGTAACCCATTTTCAGAGATATACAACATTGTAACACCTTTTTAGCAGTAATAAGCAGTTTATACCTTCCCATTTCTTCTGATATTGTGTGTCCTTAGTGTTAGTGCAGATCTTTGTGATGTTCTTTGTCCTTGGAGTTGTATTTCATGTTGGTGCCTTGATGCAGGGATACATATTTTTGAAGTTGTGAGATGTGCAAGGAATAACAATCAGGTTTGGGTAGTGAGAAAACCTTTTTCTCCTTTGCAGGACTGTTGTTATTTAGCCTCCTTACAAAGTAATGATGCAAGGATTATGATTTGCTGGGTTCTGTAAGGGATTCTTATTATTACTGGTTCTGTAGTGTGTCAGTTTCTGTGTACTTTCTGATGATCTTTTGGTGCATCACCTTAGATAATAGGTTTCATTTTCATGCAATCCTTCTTACCCTTTTCTCTGCAAAGACTTTAGTACAAGCAATATAGGTGGAGTATCAATAGGGAGCGGGCCTTCCCCGGAGGTTCTTTCCATCACAGGTGACTGATAGACCTGGAAAGATTCCATGTTTCTCCAAATTGCCAAGTTTTACAACTTAGCAAGGGTGCAAATCTGAGAGACAACAGTTTTTGGCATGCCCAGTGGGACTGTGGAATTAGTAGTTCAAATATTACAGTTTATTACTGGTTTTGATGTGCAACCAGTGATTTTCAGACCTGTAAGAGGTTAAAACCTGCATATCTGGTGACTCTGAGCTTTGGTTTAGCAAATCAGTATATTTCTGCTTATGAGAAGGATACAAACCAGAAGCAGTTCTTCTTCTTTTGAATATTTGCAATTATCCCCACCTAGGAGAAGAGGGATAACAACTAAGAAACCCAAGAAAACTTGTGTCTATTGTGGAAGAGCCAAGTCTACTCCTCCCTCTGTTGGAACTCATATTGTCCCAAGAATCCCAGTTACAATGATTTCTGCAGTTAGAAATCAGTCGTTTGTTGCATTCAACCAAGGCAGCCCACTAAATTTAACTCAGCATGATGATATTCCTGTTGCTGCCTTTGAAAATTTTACCATATTTTAATGGTGAAGATCAGACTACTCTGGCTAAACACATAAAAGACATTGCAAACCTATGTGATGTCCATAATGTGACAAAAGAGAATGTTACAATCAGGTTATTAGCAGCTTCTCTCAAAGGGAAGGCTTTGCAGTGGTTCAGAAGCCTATCGGTGAACTCCATAGATTCATGGGATCGTTTGGGAGAGGAGTTGTGCAGCTTCTTCGAAGACAAATCAGACCATCTGTCATTAAAAGAGCTCCTCATGAAGTTATGTCAGACTTCAACCAATGTTTCAAGAAGATGTGGGACAGAATCCCACCAACGGTAAGGCCTACAGCTGATAATGCTTTCTTATATTATTTGAGAGCTTTAAACAATGATATTTCTATCATGATTCAATCTATGGGAGGAAATTCCTTACCACAGGCTTATGCCATAGCCATAAGAGCTGAGAAAAGCCTCATATAGGCTGGTAAAATTGCCCCTAGGCCTCCTTTGCCAATATTCCCTGCTATTCAACCATTAATGCCAATGCATGTGCCTCCTATAACTGTTATATCTGCTGTACCAGTGTTACCGGCACCTAATGCGCAGCCCAATAAATCAGAAAATGTTGTTCAAACTTAGTCTTTTGAGTTACAAGAAATCAAAGGACTGCTGCAATATTTTGATAATGAGATTGTGAACCTCAAGAGGTAGCAAAGTCAAAATTTCAGACCTTATCAACCCCCATTCCAGTCCAATTACCAGCAAAATCAGCCAAATAGGCCACCTTATCAGCCTAATAATCAAGGTCCAAGGCAAGCCTTTAACTCTAGACCTTATCAGGCCTACAATCCAAACGCTATCAGTTCCTTGAAGGAGGTTGTGCCCACGCAAAACAATTTGGCTCAAGAATATGACTAGTGCTTTCCTTGTAACCAACCCCATAACCAAAATACATGTGCCAATGGGGTGATTAACCAAGCTCTGATGGTTCAGAACAGTCCAGCAGTGTAGTCTTATGTGCCTGTAGAACCTCCTGTTCAATAGCAAGAAGAATAGGCACATGAAACAACACTCCTAAACTGACAAGGAGAAGAATTCTGCGGTATGAACCAAGTTGGTTCTTCAAGTGCAGATAATACACGCAGCAAGAAAAGGGCTATTGATGAAGGGTAGCAAGTTGGTACAGTTCAAACTCATGGGCATCAAGTGTCGAACGTCAGTCAAGGTGTTTCTAACCCATCAAAGGCTGAAAAAATTCAAGTCCTATCAAAGGTTAGCCTTTGATAGGCAAGGAACAGCTTAATCCATTAGTTCAACCAACTTGTGCTCAAGGTGACGTGGCTACCCCCAAAAGCCAAGCTAAATCAGGTACATTTGCTTTCAATATCCTTAAGCATATGAAAAAAGTAAATGTATCCATAACTATGTGGGATTCCCTGAGTATCCTTGGCCAAAAAAGACTTGCTTCAATCAACCTTGTCAAATTTAAAACTGTCTCAAGAGTCTGATATAGGTAAGTCCAAGGCTATTTTGACAAGTAACCTTGAGAAAAATGCAGAACAACAAGCTTCAGAGGTCAAACCCCCACCATTTTACGTATCTTTGATCATAGGGGGTCATTTAGTTTATAACTGCATGATAGACTCAAGTGCTAGCAATTCCGTCATGCCCAAACAGATTGTTGACAAGTTGGGCATTGAATATGAGACATTAGAGAAGGGAGTTGTTCAGCTGGATGGAATTGCTGTCAATATAGTGGGTGTCATTAAAGGACTGAGTTTAACTCTTCATGCCTACCCAAATTTCTCTATCCCGCAGGACATATTTGTTATTGAGTTACCTCCTTATTTTGCCATTTGCTTGTCAAGGGATTTTACAGCAAAGATTGGAGGTTACCTGTCCTCAAATTGGTCTCATATGTTGTTCAGAACCAGGTACAGCACTAAGGTCACTATCAAGTTGGAGCCCATTGCCAAAGACCATATTGAGCCTTACACTACACACCCCGTCAATGCCAGCTTGGTTGCAAGTGAATCAGAAATGGAATAGCCTGTTGTTTAAGAAGGCAATATGCTGATTGAAGGCATACCAGAGGTCCATCTTGACGAATGGGCAGATCAAACTCAAGTGGTTGAGCCGTGTGAGCACCTGGACGAGGTTGGTTTGGGCGTGTATATGATGCACGAGGCTGATTTATTTATGCCTAACATTGAAAAAAGTGCAGAACAACAGAATGGGTAGCAAGAAAATGAGGTCTGGGAGCTGTTCTTTGATGGCTCAAGGAGTAGAATGGGTGCCGGAGGTGGATGCATGCTTGTTTCCCCTAAGGCTGAAAAATACTATTCAGCTTTCACATTCTGTTTCAGCTGCACTAACAACGTGGCTGAATATGAAGCTCTAATTCAAGGCTTAGAATGGGCAAGACAAAGAGGTATTGGCTGTCTAAAAGTTTATGGGGATAGTGAACTGGTTGTAAATTAGGTGAGAAAGCTTAATGTCACAAAAAATGATCTGCTTAAGTCATACAAGCATAGAGTATGGGACCTTTTGGAAGGTTTTGATGCATTCAATTTGATCTCCATACCCAAAAATCAGAATAAACACGCTAATAGGCTGGCTGCTGTAGGGGCAGAATTTGACATTCCCAAGGAAATCAGTAGTGGTAGGAAAAATCAGCATATTAAGATTGTTGTTAGGCCTGCTGTGCCAGATAATAACATACATTGGCAGGTGTTTGATAGTGATTAGTAAATTGTAAACTTCTTGAGAGAGGAAGCTGAATTCTCTCATGCCAACCAAGGGAAGCTACATCACCAGTACGGTGACCAAATCATTCAGCTAAAAAATAACAAGATGCCGATGGGTTTGGTCACCTTAGAGTCCATCTTTAACACTGATGATGAAGCTATAAAACCTAGGTCCAGCCTACAGGGTCAGCAATATCACTATGAAGAATTTGAGATCTTTAAAGGTAAACTCCTTAAACTAGGCAAGGTATGTACAACAAAGGAAAGATGTGCATTTATTCAACTATTCCAAGAATTTAGTGACATTTTTGCATGGGAATATGGTGATTTAAAGGGGTTTGATCCCCAACTTTCTCAACACACTATTGAGTTGGAACTTGATGCCAAGCCTGTTAGGTAGAAATAGAGGCCTTTGAATCCTAAATTAGAGCCTCTCATGAAAATGGAATTGAATAAGCTAATTGAGAGTTGCATAATATTTCCTATCAAGCACACCTCATGGGTTTCCAACCTTGTGCCGGTTAGGAAGAAAAACAGGGAGATAAGGCTATGTGTAGACTTCCGTGACTTGAATAGAGCTTCTTTGAAAGACTATCATCCTTTACTTTCCATGGAGAAGATACTCCAAGTAGTTTCAGGATCAGAAAGGTTTTGCTTGTTGGATGGCTATTCCGGATACAATCAGATTTTAGTAGAGGAAGACCAGTACAAAACAACCTTCACCACAAAATGGGGGACTATGGCTTACAAAAAGATGCCTTTCAGTTTGTCCAACGCTGGAGCAACCTTTCAAAAGGCTATGGATATGGCCTTTCAGGGGCTGATGTACAAGATCGTCCTAGTCTACCTTGACGACATTACTATTTTCTCTAAAGAAGCCAAAGATCATCTAAATCACCTAAGGCAAATTTTTGAGAGGTGTAGGAGTTTGGGATATCAATTAATCCCAAAAAATGTGTGTTTGCTGTCCATGAGGGCAGATTGCTTGGTTACGTGGTGTCAAAACAAGGCATCACCATTGATCCTGAGAGAATAAGTGTAATTTTGGCTCTACCTTTACCAGCACACACAAAGGGCCTACAAAGTTTCATTGGTAGGATCAACTTCGTCAGAAGGTTCATCCCTGATATTATTGATTTGTTAAATCCATTAACTACTATGTTGAGGAAGAACATGTCTTTCAGCTAGACTAGAGAGGGAAAACAAAGTTTTGAGCTTATCAAAGAGTCTTTGGCTACTGCGCCTACACTGCTAAATCCTAATTTTTCTAAGGATTTTACTTTGTATGCATATGGTAATGTGGATTCTATTTCATCTATGTTGGTATAGAAAAATGAGCTAGAAATGGAGAAGCCTTTAGCTTTTTTCAGTCAAGCGTTGAAAGATTATGAGCTGAGGTACACTTTTGTTGAGAAACATGTACTGGTTGTTATAAGGAGTTTTAAAAAGTTTAAACACATGTTGTCAAGTAACAAGATTAGTTTAATGGTTGCTCATCTGAGTGTGAAAGAATTTCTGCTAAGTAAAGATCTTAGTGATAAGAGGGCTGGTTGGGTGACTAAGGTCATGGAGTATGACGTGGACATTAAGGTTACCAAGTTGGTCAGAGGAAAACGGCTGTGCAAACAGCTTGCTGATGGTGTTATCAGCAAAGAAGAACGTGATCAAGAAGCTGTTCTATCAATGTAAGATCAAGAACAAACAGCTGTTTCAGATCCTGTTGCTGATTGGGTGCAAGAAATGGTTCATTTCTTGCAGACTGGTGAGTGTCCTCAGGGCTTGGATAGAGCCAAACGAAGGTATTTTAGATTGCAGTCCATACCTTATGTGCTCATTAATGACTTGCTTTTTAGGAAGGATTTTAATGGAGTATTGCTGAGATGCATTGGACCTAACCAAGTCAAAAAAGTGTTGCATGAATTTCATGAAGGGTCAGCTGGAGGCCATTTTTCACCTAGAGCAATAGCTCTTAAGGTAATGAAAGGTGGCTATTATTGGCCCAGTTTGTTTAAAGATGCACACTTATGGGTTAGAAAATGCAAGGAGTGTGCTCTGTTCGCCGGGAAAGAGAAGTTGGCAGCCTTACCTTTGCAGCCAGTTCAGGTGGAACAACCCTTTATGAGGTGGGGATTAGACTTTATTGGGGTTATAAACCCTTCATCCAGCATTGGCCATAAGTGGGTTCTTACAGCCACTGATTATTTCACTAAGTGGATTGAAGCAGTCGCACTTAAGGAAGCTAATGAGTTTGCTGTTTCAAATTTTTATGAAGAACTGGTTATCAAATTTGGAGTGCCTGAGTCCATCATTTCAGACAATGCCCTTGCTTTCGTTGGTTCCAGAATCTCTGATTGGGCTGTAAGGAATGGCATATATCTCAATACATCCTCTAATTACTATCCGCAAGGCAACAACCAAGCAGAATCCATCAATAAAAACTTGATCAGAATCATCAAGAAGACCATGGAGGGCAACTACAGATCCTGGCACACACAGTTAAAGTTAGCGCTATGGGCTGATAGAATCACTACAAAATGGTCAACAGGGCATTCACCTTTCATGTTAGTGTATGGAAAGGAAGCAAGGCTTCCTATCACACTTGAGTTACCAGCACTTGATTTGGTAAATCAACTGGACATACTAGAAGAAGGCCCTATAACAATAAGGCTAGCTCAACTGGTTGAGCTTGAAGAAACCAGAAATGATGCTATGAGAAACATAGAGCATCATCAAGCCCAAATGAAAAGGTCGTTCGACAAAAGGGCATCTCTAAGAACATTCCAGGAGGGTGACATAGTGCTGAAGTGGGATGTGTTGAAAAGCAAACCTGGAAAGCACTCCAAGTTTAACGCTTTTTGGAGTGGGCTATACATTGTTTCAGAATGCAAACAGCATAACGCTTTCCAGCTATCTAAGCTGGATGGTGATGTCAAACCAATCCCAGTCAATGGGATTCACCTCAAGCATTGCTTCTGAGGTAGGATCTTTCATGTTTGTACATATTTCATGAGGTTTCAGTTGTTGAATAAGTGCTGCTACACAATAGACTAGTTGCAGATTTCTTTTCCCTAAGTGTGTTTCTGCACAGTTGTTAGTTTTTCCTTAGTCTAGTTGTGCAAGGTGTGAAACTACTATAATGTACTACAACCGTATGTGGTACAACCATCATAAGAAACAGTGAATACATGTATTCACTGTCACACATCATACCTGTCCTCATAGGGCTATAATAAATTGCAGCAGTTTGCAAAGGAGGTATTCTTGTTGATTATCCCTTCTAACTCATCAAGTAGATGCATATCATCAGTAACAGGGATTTTTATTCACCGTCACCGACCATACCCATGCACTTGATGGTTTAGAAGAGATGGTTAAAAGTTAGTTGCAGCAAGAAAGGAAGTTTTTTCAAGGTTTTGTCAAGTATGTGTGACTCTATGCCCAATGGTTAAGCTTTAGGCAACTGGTCTGATGTTTAGCAAGCAAACATATAGCAGATGTCGCCAAAGATGTTACCTAGATTTCACTACTAGCTCAATCAAGTGGAGCTTTCCAGTTTTTGAAGGAGAGAAAAAAGTACATTTTATTGCTGCTGCATTATATCCATGTACATATTTGGTACAAATTAAGATTACATTGTATTGTTGCATTCAGATGCATTTCAAAACTTAAGAGATTGTACAAATCTTGTAAAAGATCAGCAATTTGTATTGAAAAAATAAGTGTATAAGGTCTCACAAAAGCCGTGAGATTAACTGTTTCATTGCAAAATGAAAAAGCCAAACTATACATTTATAAAAGAACTAAAAGACGAATATGTATATGAGATAAGGTGACTTGTCATTGCCTAAATGATGAGCCTTCATGCTGTTGATGTGTCTTGTGTCGTCCTGTATGGTCTGCATGTCCCGCATCAAGCTGCTGTCCCCTTGCTACCCCTAGTTATCTGCATAAAATTTTAGAAAACTGATGTTAGAGCAATGACGAGGCATACATCATATGATATACATCTATAAATATACAATTTATTTTTTTAGATGCAGTAAACCAGTTAGTGTCAAAGAAACTTTTGAGAAGACAAATGAAGTATATTGACTGCAAGTCCTTGTTTTTCTTAACCTGTTTGCTTCATGTGCAGATATAGGTGTAATTATGTTTCTATTTCAGTTATCAGGTTACATTATGAGTGGAGGAAATGTGGCTCCCATAAGGGTTGAGCCCAGCTCATAAACATTGCAGCAGATCTCATATATGTTCAACAAAAAAAAGGGTCAACTTATATAATAAGAGCTATTCATATACTTTTATAGGGTACAGTCATGCATCTCAGCCAAGGACAGTGTACTTTCAGGATAGTCAAGTCATCAATATGAGCATAAAGAAGATATCATTCATTGCTGCATAGGAAGCTACAGTCAGATAAATAGAGCAATAGACCAATAAGAGGAAAGGTTACTATCATAGACCCTGAGGAATAGTCACATAAAAGACAATAATGAAATGACTCTAAATCAATGAGGAAATGACTATGATATAAGAGGATAGTCAATAATGCCTTGTAAAAAAATAATAATAATAAAAAAAATAGTCCTAAACTAGGTGATTGTGAGGACAGCATGACAATCATGAGGTATAAAGAGAGTATTGAAGGCAAAACAAGGTGATAGTCACATGAGAATATAGTGTATGAGATACCAGTACAGAGGTCTAAAAGAAGACTGGTAACAATGAGAAGAGGAGAAGCAGTCTTGGGACAGTCAATAAATGACTGTCGGAGCAGTCCTAATCACTTGGAGTAGTCCTTATCATTGAGGGATAGTAAAAAATATGTAGGTATGGATGAATGTTTCAAATCTTAGAGACTGTGTTAACAATCATAGACCTCAAAAAAGGCAACAACCAACTGTAATGAAGCAATCATGATATAAGGAGCATCATTTATAGTTAACAACATTATGGACAACAGTCATATGACTGCACTCAGATGATAGTTAACACCATCTCAATCATTCAGAACATCAGAGTCTATGAAATGCAATACGGGATAGTCATAGACCTCAAAGGAGCAGAGCCTCTATAAGTGCAATCATCAGTAAAAGGTGGTGTTTGTGTGGTCATAATAGTGACAGAAGAATATTAGATTGCATTATGGCCTCATCCAGAGAGAAAGTAAAAAGAGACTCTTAAGATCGGTTGTACAAGCTTAGAATGAGAAGAAAGATGTAATATTCACTAGCCATTCATTTGGTGGAGCAATAGCATCCCTGTGGACACTTTGGGTACTAGAGAAACACCATGAAAATTCTCTATGTATGCATCACATTTGAGTGTCCATTAGTGGGAGACAAGATATTTGCTAAAATAATTGAAAGAGAAAAATGGTCTCCCTATTTCTGCCATATAGTTTCAAGGCATGACATTGTCCCTAGAATTTACTTCTCACTTTTCAAAAATCACCACCCATCCCCAAAGCCCTAGAGTGTCTATTGCCCTATTGGTACAATCCCATGCAGATCAAGGGAGAAAATGAGAAGCCAGTCCAAGATGGAACCCACCCACTCTCAAAAGACTTTTCTCTGAAATTTATAAAAAGCAGGCCATTTGGTCACTATGTCTTCTGTTCCAGCAGTGGCAGTGCATGCTCTATAGAAAACACAGAAACTATACTACATATGTTGTATTTTGTTCTAAAAAAAAATAGCAAACTTTATGGGGCTTACATCATGGAGCACAGAGTATGGGAAGCAATAAAGCACATATCCAAAAGTTCAGGTCTAACAACATCATATTCAAAGGTTGTGAAATTTGAGAAATCCTCGGCTTTTCAGGTTGGAATGAATTTGCAGTTGGAAGCAATGGGAATTGGTAATCAGAATGTTCAAGCTTGGCATGGGTTAAAAGTTGCTGAAGACAATAGGAATAAATTGACCAAAAAACGTAGACCAACTATAAAGTCGAACGAGATGCAGAACTGTGTGGCCGAGCTGGAATGGTATCAAACCATATGTGAAGAGGGTGACTTGCCTGGTTACTATGATTGCTTCAAGACACACAAGCCTAAGAATGATTTGAATGCATACAAAAACAGGGTCAAACATGCTGCATTCTGGGGTGGAATAATTGAATCAGTGTACAGAGGAAAATGAAGTTTTTCAACTCATTTTAAGCAAATACTCAATTTTTCTCCAAATTGTGCCTCAACACTATCAAATTTTTTCTCAAGAGCAACATACATGAAATCCTCTGAAAGTAACAAAAAATGGAGTTTTAAGCATCTTATTACAACCATCAATCTGAAAGATACAGATTTTTGAGTAAAATGCCAGGAAATTGTTACCAAGACGTGCAGCAGTCAAAACACAATGCACAGGTTTTCATTTTACAAATTTGTCATTATTTGGGGGCTCGTGTTGAGCTAGAGAATGAAATATACAGGTATAGGAAACTCAGAATATGAAGAGTGATCTACAGCAAAGAACAAATTACCTCCTTGTCTCTATCATTTATTATTTTCAAAACCACATAAATTTCCTCAAGGCGACTTCCAACGACGGCCTCAATAGTCAAAGTGCAATGCAGAGGGTTGGCCATCAGAAAGCAAACAAAAACATGCATCAAAACCAGTAAAATCGTGGCCAGAGAAGCAGAAAATTGGCCCAAAATCGGCAGCCAAAGGTTCAAAATCACAGTGAAGTTCAACTTACCTTGCATTCTGCCACAAAATCGGCCAAATAAACCCAGAATCAACAGAAATCAGGCATCTTCTTGCCTTCCAAACCCTCATGGCAAAGATAAAATGCAAATGAAATGATTTTTAGGTTTTTTCTCTTCAAGGGGGTCGAATAGACCTAATTTCATTTTTGTCTTTTTTAAAAAAACTTTTGTTTGCAAATCATTTCTATCCCTTGGCGGCCTATGGTGAAGACTTTTGGAAGTCTTAAGACCTAGGAATCACATACACATGGGGCCGTGAGTTTTCTGCCTTTTTGTTTCTTTTTCAAGGACACGTCAAATGCATTAGGAGAAGCACAAGGCCGAATAGCATATCTTGCAAATCATGGCTAGGAGTTAAAGGGTGGATGAAGTGTAGCCATAAGGCATGGTGGTGTATGTTGGGAGATATAAGGTTATTTAAAAGGGTAAGTTGTGAATAAAATGTGTGTAGAGAGTTGCAAGGTGGTATGAAGGTGAAGTGGAGGCCGTAAATCATGGTGATGTGTTATGGGAGTCATAAGGGTTATTTTTGAAAGTCAATGTTTGAACCTCACATCATGATGGTGGATAGGTAAAAATGGAAAATGGCTAGGAGTTGTGAGAACGTTTTGTTTTGACATTGCTATGAGATGCGAGATATGATGCAAACATGATGAGTCATGTTATTTTGCCTAGGAGTTATGACATTTTTTATGTCATTTTTGCATAATTTTGGAACATATCAGATGTTGTAAACAAACGACAAAGTAATTATTTATGAATTACTTTATCGTTTGTAATAAAAATGCAAAGATGATAACATTAGGCAATTTATCACAAATGACAAAGTAAGTCTCTTTGATTACTTTGTCGTATTTTTACGATATTTAATTGGTCCCTAAATCATGCAAAATCAGGGAATTAAATGACTATGTCATAAATGTCATTATTTTCTGCATAGGTTTATATAATTTTGAATTGTAAAACATTTACTAAGGTGGTGTAATTATAAACCTCTTAGTCAAATGTTAATTAAATGTAGAAAATGTGTATTTATGTCATTTATTGGGAAAATATCAGATATTTATTATGTTGCAGGGGAGTTATTACACAGATCTGACTTATGTCAGTGGCCTTGAAAGATCATTTAAAGGCATTCAATGACATTTTCAGGTACCTTTATGATTGTTGATGGCATGTCTTGACCATTTATGCATTGGGAACCCTTTTTGGAGGACTTTAGAGATATATTTTGAGGGCATTTATGAGATGCACGAAAATGGAGGTGGTTCATGTTTATCTGTTTACAGCTGTTTGGGAAGTATATAGTCTTCTTCCTTGTTAATTTTTTAGTAGTTCTTGCTATTCACTACTCTGTATATTATAATTTTCTGAGTTCTTTTACAGAAGTGAACAACCTTGTATCCCATTTTCAGAGATATACAACATTGTAACACCTTTTTAGCTGTAATAAGCAGTTTATACCTTCCCATTTCTTCTGATATTGTGTGTCCTTAGTGTTAGTGCAGATCTTTGTGATGTTCTTTGTCCTTGGAGCTATATTTCATGTTGGTGCATTTATGCAGGGATACATATTTTTGAAGTTGTGAGATGTGCAAGGAATAACAATTAGTTTTGGGTAGTGAGAAAACCTCTTTCTCCTTTGCAAGAATGTTCTTATTTAGCCTCCTTACAAAGTAATGATGCAAGGATTATGATTTGCTGGGTTGTGTAAGGGATTCTTATTATTACTGGTTCTGTAGTATGTCAGTTTCTGTGTACTTTCTGATGATCTTTTGGTGCATCACCTTAGACAGTAGGTTTCATTTTCATGCAATCCTTCTTACCCTTTTCTCTGCAAAGACTTTAGTACAAGAAGTATAGGTGGAGTATCAATAGGAAGCCAGCCTTCTCCAGAGGTTCTTTCCATCACAGGTGACCCACAGACCTGGAAAGATCCCATGTTTCTCTAGATTGCCAAGTTTTACAACTCAGCAAGGGTGCAAATCTGAGAGACAATAGTTTCAAGATATCAGAAGATGCAAAGGAGAAGGTTCATGTTCATGTCTTGGTGGCAGTTGATAGAATTCATATTTGTGTTGGCAAGAGACACTATATGGATTCATGGTTGTTGTCATTGATGGCAACAAAGGTCATCCCACATATCCGCAAGACATGATATGTCTCTACCGGAAGTCAGAATAAAGAATGTTGTGGTCCAGTGAAGAAGAACAGAGCATGTGGCAAGGTCCGACAGATTGGTCCGGACCTCTCAGAGGAAGTGTCTTGGTGCAGTGCGGATTTGGGGAAGTCAAGAGGACTACCTTGAGTGGTATATTCCAAGGATTTAGCCTCCGGTGATGGACAAGGAAAAAGATATGAATGGTTGAGTACCAGATTCCTGAGAGACAGTGAAAACAGAGGAAGAACTGACTGGCAGAGTATCAGACTGCTTTCCGGATGGGTTACTATTGATGACAGAGGCTGTGAAGGCATGAATCATGTTTGGCCGACATGATTAATGATATCTACAAGTATATGCTTGATCCGCATTGCTTGGTGAGGAAGGATTCAGCCGACAGAATGAAAGTTTATAAGAAACTAGACTGTTCCGGATGCCGACTAGAAAGGTGATGAAATTACTTGTGCGGATATATATAGAGGATGGATTTAGTTGTGAAGGCGGAGTTGTTGTGGAGAGATATGCGAATAAGTCCAGATAAAGAGCAGAGGTAGCAAAAAGGATCCGGTATGTGAAAGATAGCAGAATAAAGAACAGAGGAAAGATGAAGTGCAGCAGATCAGTGTACTGAGCCTAACCGGAACTGAACTCCAGCATATGCAGATGCTTCCAATCAGTTCAAGACTGTGATTCTCATCACTTTGTAGACAGCGTGTCTTCTTGTAGGCAGTGGGCCTCTTGTGAGCAGTGTGCTCGGGCAGTGAGCCCTAATTGGCAAGTGCCATCTTTGTAATTTCCTATTCTTCTAACAGAGAATAATTTTGGGTTAATCACCCCGTGGTTTTCTCCCTTAACAGGGTTTCCACGTCAAAAATACTGTGTCATGTGTTTCTTGTTTTATGGTTAATGTTTTATGTTTGATTTTATGCTGCATCAATTAAAAGGAAAGTTCAATAAAGGAAACAATTAGGATAACTGATTCACCCCCCCCTCTCAGTTATCAACAATTGGTATCAGAGCCAAGTTCCTCCTAATAGAGCCTAACAGCTTGAGGAAGATCTGGGATTTCAAATGGATGCATATGGTTTAAGGGAGCAACTCAAGACTGCTCTTGAGGATCTTGAACAGTCGAATTCTGAAGTCAGTGAATTAAAGGAAAGACTCAAACAGGCTGATGAATTCATGAGAGAATTAAAAGACAAATTAAGTCTCTCTATGAAAAAGAGAAAGGAGCTGCTTCAACAGTTGGCAAGACAAAGTGAAGAAAGCAATACAAATGAAGAATTGACTGAGCAAACCAAGTTATGTGAAAAGTTATCAAAAGAAGTCATTATGTTAAGACATGAAATGGAATCAGGAACTATAAAGTTTACTCAAGAGATTGAAGAAAAAAGAAAGGCTGAAGACAATCTAAGACAATCTCTTAAAGAAAAATCAGAAGAATGCCACCAGATGGACAGGATTATCAGACATCTTGAAGATGCCAAAGATAATGAAGGAAAACTTGAGGATCAAATTGCCTCTCTCAAAAGAGACCTTCAAACAGCAAATGAATATAAAGAAAAATTCAAGATAAGTTCTGCTCAACTTGAAGTTCTTCTTGGAAGTCAAAAGAGGACAGATGACAAGTATGGTTTGGGATATGAGAAAGGAGAAAGCTCCGGATCCGGTCAGAAGAATCTTGGATCAGAAAATCCAAGAAGCAGGCCTAGAAGACCTCCGGTAAGACAGCCAAATGCTCAAAGATATCCATCCTTCAATGGATACTGCCACAGCTGCAACCACTTTGGTCACAAAGCTAATCAGTGCAGAATGAGAATGAATCAGATTAATTCATCCTTCTCCGGACAGTGCTTCAACTGCAAAAGGTATGGACACAAATCCCATGAATGCAGAAGTATACAAGTAAACAAATCATTCAAAGGTAGATGCTTCACATGCAATAGAGTAGGTCATATGGCTAATCAATGCAGATCAAGAGGATATCAGTCAAATATGCGAAGAAATGTTATTTGCCAAATCTGCAATAGGTCCGGTCATAATGCTAAAGTTTGCAGAAACAAGAATCAGGACAAAAGAGGTCCGGTGTATAATCAGAATCAAGACAAGGGTAAACAAAAGATGAATGTGGATGAGGTTAGGAATCAGATGAGCAAGATCTGGGTGAAGAAAAGTTCAGAGAATGTAGAGGTTGGATCCGCACCAGACTCTGGTGCTGATATTTCTTCCAGAAATTAAAAAATGAGCTCAGGCTCAGGGGGAGACTCAAAGAAAATCTTGTTCCCCCAGCCAAACAAGTGGTACCGGATGTGGCACAAGATGCGGACCAAAGGGTTTGTAGATATGAGTCTTGAGATACTTCAGTCAAGTTTTCAGAGGTCCGCATGAAGTTATGAAGAAGCTGTGATCGATCAAATAAGACCTGTTCAGGGAGATGCTCCGGTATGATAGAGGATTACAAAAAGGTCCGGAAAGATCCGGAAATGCACTATCTTGTTCTGCGGATTGGACAGAGTGTTTTGGATGCTCTTGTAATATGTTACCTCGATTTATTCATGATTGAAAGATCCGGATGATATCCTCAGATCAGAACCAATCCGGGATACTCCAAACTATCCAGACAAGGGAAACCGGAATGATGTAGGTGAAGCATTTATTGCAGACAGATATTAGGGTTCGCGGAGCAATTTAAGGGATTTCTCAAAGGTCATTTGCTCATTCTGCACTCGAGAAGAAGCGAAAAGTGGAGCTCTGCAACAAGGTTCATCAAGCACACCAAGGATCTCCTGCCGAAGCTATTGCATAAAGAAATCAATCCAACCACTCCGTGCAAACCGAAGGCGCATAAGGTATTCTCCGTTTTTCATTACCTCACTGCAAATCTTTGAAGAATGGCTACTCCAAACATAGTTAAGATCTCTGATAGACCTCGCCCCTCATTCAAGAAACATCCCTACAAATCATTGGAGGTAGACCCACTAGGAGCCTTCTCTAGTGTTCCCCACGGAGTTTTACACACCGAAGACATTAGGGTTTACATACATGCAAACATTGAGGAATTTGGGGAATTCAAATTAAGAGACCTCTATCACAAGCAGCTGATTGACAATGCTTTTGAGCTTAAACCAGAGTATAAGGATATTCAGAAGAAACAATTTGAGCAATTTATTCATTTCCCCTGTTTTGAAGAGGATGAATGGGTCCGGTATGTACTGAGCAGAATGCATGACAACTTTCTATGGCTAGATAGACCCTGCAAGATCACAAAAGAGGCAATTAGAGCAGTAACTGGCCTATACTCTTCCGGAGGAGTACCTATCCTCAAATCTGTCAAGAACAACATTGTAACTGAGGCCACCGGATCAAAATTTGACAAAAGGGCAATGACCATTGAAGACATCTCCGATCCGGATATCAAATATGCATCAATGATAATAGGATACAAGATCTACCACTCCAGCAGGGAGAATTCTGTATCCGGAACTGCAGTATACACTGCCTATGAGATGCTAAGAAAGAATGCAGAGTATGATCTCTGCGAACTACTGCTAAGCCAATTAATGGAAAATATACAGAAAATCAAGAAGGATAAGAAGAATTCCTTTAAGTATGGTACTCTGATTGTATGTCTATTCTTCTACTTCATGAATGAGCTACCCGGAACAAGTGGATGGGTATGGCAAAATGACAAACCTGTTGCAGTCCAGACAAGAGACTATTTGCATGGACTTGGGGATGCAAAAGCGAGAAATACAGCTCTATGGGGATACTTCAAAAACTTTCAGAGCATGATGCAAGCAAGAGAGAGAATTCCCCAGTCTCTCATTGAGAAATACAAGGACTCAGTGTGCTTTATGGTTGACACTGATCAGTGCCTAATGGAGGCAGTGGAGCCAAGGACTGTCTGGATCATGCCCATGGGGTATGAAGTTGATGAACAGATAGTGGAGCTGCATGTTCAACACATGCTAAGTCAGCCCAAAGATCCTAAGGCAGAAAGGTTTGGAACCTTTGAGGAGCTGAGTGTAAAAATACATGTAGAACTCAGGGAACCTGAGATTAAAAGAAAGGTAAGAAAAGAAGTAGAGCACATTGCTCAAGGCCTAGGTATCTCAAAGGAGGCACTTGATGCCAGCCGGGAAAAGAGGAGGAAGGCCGAGGAAGAAGAGAAAAGCAAAGAAAGTGCTCCGGTTGAAACTCCCACCCGGACCAGATCATCAAAGAGACCTGCACCTTCCACAACCAAAAGTTCAAAACCGGAAGTCCAGGCATCCGGTAAGAGATCCAAGACAAAAGCCACAAGGGCTTATGGAAGCCAAAAGGATGAAGAGGAAACAGAATCAGATGATGGAGTAAGAGAAGTAAAGAAACAGAAGAAGAAAGGATCCGGTAAGCCCTCCATAGGCCAAGACAAGGATGAAATGGCAGAGGTAACTGTTGAAAAGCCCACTCTGTCACTAGAGAGCATAATCAAGTCGGTCACGGTGGATGGAAACCTTCAACCAATGACTGAATCATATGATGACTTCAGTGAGACCGACCAAAAGACTCTGCAGGAGGCCACAGTAAAATATCTTAACATATATAATAAGGCTTTCATTGAAATAATATCTCTTATTCCCAAAAGCCTAGAAAAGGAAATGGAAGTAAGAAAGAATAATGCTCATGCTAAAGATCTTGAGATCCGGGAGCAGATAGCTATTCAGCTATATCCTCAAATTGATCCCAAGACCATGAACATTATCTTCAAAGACTGCAAAGATGAGTTTAGAAGCAAAGCCAGGATGAATCAACTCATGCTTGGCGAGACTGACAAAGTGGCCCAAGAAACAGAAGAGATCCTCCGGAAGGCCTTCAAAAGGTTCAATCTTCCGGTTGTAGAGGATTTAGGTACAGAAACAGCTGAGGACTTGGGACCCTCTGCTCCAGAAGAAGTGGCTCATGAACAAACTAGCATCTCTCCTCCGGTTTCCCCTACAGTCTCCGGATCCAAAGAAGAAGAGCAATTATAGGAGAAGGAAGCAATGGTGAAAGATAAAGAGGTTGACAGTTCTAAGACTGCAGAAGAAAAGAAACATCTGTCTCCGGCAAGAGACACTGCACAAACTGTTCAACAGTTTTTGAGTAAAGAAACTTTAGAGATTGATGAACCGGAGCTTCTAAAAGGCCCATTTGATTTTGACTCTCTCTCTCCGGTACAAACAATGAAGATAGCTTCATTTGCAAATGCCAAGGCAAATGAAAAGCTCCTGAAGTCTCATATGGAAGACTGTGAGTTGATAGAGGCTGCTTCCGGAGTACTTGTGAAGATCATGCCATCAATCCAGATAGATCCGACAGCCTCCTCTTCCGGTAATCTAAAAACCTTAGTCAGCAGTGTTGATACACATTTTGATTCTTTAGAAAAATCAGCTGAAGAAAAGGTCCGGAAGGAATTTTTGGATAAAAGATTTTCAGAGATATTAGAATTAATCTCTAAAGATAGGAAGATTGTAAGCATTGGAATAAAGAGCTTAGAGAATGCTCTTAAGGATGGCGGTGACATCTATAAATTTTGTATATCCTGGTCAAAGGCAACAGCAGCATTTGACAAGAAAATAAAAGAGGAACAGGATAAGCTACAAAGCTTATCTCAAAGTTTTGATCCTCTCTCTTCCTCTATAATAAATCAAGAATGTCAGACCATTGCAGTCTTGAATGAAATAAAAAATCTTGAGAAGGAAAGGAAGAACATCACTAACCGGATGGGAGAACTTAGAAGGATTATAATCCCTAAGTTGGAAACCATGCATGAGGCCATCAGTGATGCTCAGACCACCGCCCAAACAAAAGATCCGACAGATCTCAAGCGGGCAGAAGCGTTCGCATTTTTGCTAAGTGGTCACATTTCAATTTTGGATAGAATGAAGCAAAGTTGGGCTACAGAAATGATCCAATTGCAGACATCCTTTGCAGACATTCTTCAATATATGTGAGTATGTAAATATGCGGCTAAGTATAAGAAATTTTTGAAAATTTTGATATGCGGACCCTACCCTTTGCCATTGATGTCAAAGGGGGAGTGAGGAGCAGTGAAAAATGAGAAATCCAACTAAGGGGGAGTTCCGGAAATTGTATATAAAGACAGAGCATCAGCAAAGGGGGAGCACAGTGAAAACACTTAGTCATTTTTCACTAAGTGTTACCATCAATGCCAAAGGGGGAGATTGTTGGCAAGAGACACTATATGGATTCATGGTTGTTGTCATTGATGGCAACAAAGGTCATCCCACATATCCGCAAGACATGATATGTCTCTACCGGAAGTCAGAATAAAGAATGTTGTGGTCCGGTGAAGAAGAACAGAGCATGTGGCAAGGTCCGACAGATTGGTCCGGACCTCTCAGAGGAAGTGTCTTGGTGCAGTGCGGATTTGGGGAAGTCAAGAGGACTACCTTGAGTGGTATATTCCAAGGATTTAGCTTCCGGTGATGGACAAGGAAAAAGATATGAATGGTTGAGTACCGGATTCCTGAGAGACAGTGAAAACAGAGGAAGAACTGACTGGCAGAGTATCAGACTGCTTTCCGGATGGGTTACTATTGATGACAGAGGTTGTGAAGGCATGAATCATGTTTGGCCGACATGATTAATGATATCTACAAGTATATGCTTGATCCGCATTGCTTGGTGAGGAAGGATTCAGCCGACAGAATGAAAGTTTATAAGAAACTAGACTGTTCCGGATGCCGACTAGAAAGGTGATGAAATTACTTGTGCGGATATATATAGAGGATGGATTTAGTTGTGAAGGCGGAGTTGTTGTGGAGAGATATGCGAATAAGTCCAGATAAAGAGCAGAGGTAGCAAAAAGGATCCGGTATGTGAAAGATAGCAGAATAAAGAACAGAGGAAAGATGAAGTGCAGCAGATCAGTGTACTGAGCCTAACCGGAACTGAACTCCAGCATATGCAGATTCTTCCAATCAGTTCAAGACTGTGATTCTCATCACTTTGTAGACAGTGTGTCTTCTTGTAGGCAGTGGGCCTCTTGTGAGCAGTGTGCTCGGGTAGTGAGCCCTAATTGGCAAGTGCCATCTTTGTAATTTCCTATTCTTCTAACAGAGAATAATTTTGGGTTAATCACCCCGTGGTTTTCTCCCTTAACAGGGTTTCCACGTCAAAAATACTGTGTCATGTGTTTCTTGTTTTATGGTTAATGTTTTATGTTTGATTTTATGCTGCATCAATTAAAAGGAAAGTTCAATAAAGGAAACAATTAGGATAACTGATTCACCCCCCCCCTCTCAGTTATCAACAATTTGTTCATTTAGTTAAGGTTGTTAAAGGTTTGAGAATATAAGGTCTTCATCATGCATTTCCATTGTGAGACTTGCAGGACTTCATCATGTTGTAGAGAATGCTGACCATTCAGGACTTGTGTTCCTTTTAGGACTTGCTCAATGTTTGTGTTGTTGATATAGGAGTTCTGACATGCATGTTCAAGAGTTTGGTGTTGATTCAAATAGAATGTGAAGGAAAAGGTGCAAATGATTGTTTGTCACAGGTGCAAATGATCAGAGGTCATGCATTTGATTGTTTCCATGTCTCTCAGAAGCTTCTATAGTCTGCAATGTTTTTTTAGAGGTGATTTACAAAGTTTCAATGGTTGACTTCTATATTTAGTGTTTCATTTGTTTGAAGAACACAACCCTAAACAAGATTCCAAAAGCACATTATATTTGTTTTTTGAACCATCACTGCTTTTGGTTATATTTTGAGATTAATTGGGCCAACTGGTGAAAAGGACTTAAGTTATAAACTTAAGTCGTCATCCCTCGTAAGGTGACCAGTCCCATCATTGAGGGGTACCAAGAGTCGGGAGTTTATTTTTAAACGAATTCAAAATAAAATCAAGATCGTTCATTTGGAGAGCAGGAGATAAAGATCGACGGGTTAAATTCAAATTAAATTCAAATCATAACGACTCTTTGTTTACCAGAAAATTGATTGTTATCTCCTATCTGGCTGTTGAACTGCCCTGCAACTGAATTGTCTATCGAACCTAAAGGGCCAGAAATTGATTTCTCAGGATGTATGGAAAAACAAGATGTGAGACTTGATCTGTATGATAATTGAGACACATACCTACACAACTATATGAAAATTGAAGCAATTAGTGAAGGATGATAGGGGAGTTAGAAGATGAAAACCCTGACTGTCTAAAGAGTTATGGAACCGAAGCAGATGGGCCAGAGAAATATATAACTCTCTCTGTGTGACAGATCATGTGATGAGATTTGGATGGATGTAATATAGAGTGTGATCTCTATCTGTTCATATAGAGATTATGCAGTTTTGTCAAAGGTGATAAAGGTTTTGGATGGCTTAAGATTGAAGTATGTTTTCAATGTGCAGGAAAGGGTTTTGACAAAAGTATCTGCATGGGAGGTAGGAATTTGGATCAATAATCAAAAGAGCAATACCTACATATTGGTAAGAAGTGCAAATATTTTAATGAATGTTAGTGTCATCCACATGAGAGATGTAATGTTGTTTTAAAGGGAAGGTATGAAGATTATTTTATAGATTGATGAGATTCTATGCATTAATTGATAATATGGTTTTGATGTGTATACCATCCTTCTTCATGCTTTAGTAATCTTAATAAGAAAAGAGAGGGTTTTCAAGTATATGGCATTGAGAGAAAATGTTTTATGTACAGATAGTTCAGTATACTTTTACATATGTTGAATGTGAATTGTTGAACAGGTTGAAGGTGTGATGTAATGGAGAGGTTTGTGGGTCAGAATGGAGTCTTCATCTTTAGTCTTTATACTTGTATCAGGGTGATACATGTCAGCAGGTTAGTTTGACACAGAATTAAGATGTATAGAGTGCAATATAGTGAATCAGGGTAACCCCTTGAACTTATTCTTTCTAATGTTCATGTTATGCTAGTGAGGCACTCTAATATGTCAGTAAGACATCACTTTGCCAGTGAGGCACCTGTTTGCTAGTGAGGTAATTGTAGATGCCAGTGAGACATTTTGTGTAGCCAGTGAGGCATGTTTTTTATTAAGCCAATGAGGCATTTTCAAAGTGGTTTTTTATCCCTATGAGGATTTTCCACTCATCAAAAATATGTGTTATGGTTTATGTTATATATGTATGCCCTAATGTTTTGTTCTTAAGGTCTTGATCATACTATTCATCATTATACTTGTGCATATGTGGTTGATAGATCATTGAAGTCTCTCTCATTCTTTGTCTTGTAAGTTAAAAGGTGCAAAAGTTTTTAAGGTTTATAGACCACTGATTCACCCCCCCTCTTAGTGGTCTTGTACTCAAACAGTTAAACCTAAGTGGAACAAATTTTAAAAAAATTCATAGAAGGTTATGTAAAAGTTATCTCTTCTCATAACAAGGAACCAAACAATGATACACAATCTTGTAAATTTTAGTATCTAAGCCCTAAGAACCTGACTATCCTTCCATGAAGTCTAAACAAGCTTATGTCACAATTTTGTATTTTTACTATGACAAATAATCATTTCGAGAAATATGGATTGCATTCTTAGTAATGGGTGAGCCATCCTTTCCATGCTTGCTCCCAGAATAGTACTTAAGGCGATAGCCACCCATTATAAATAGTTGACATATATCTAATAAGTTTAATAAACCATACAAGTGATTTAAAGGAAAGATATTCTTTATAGAATGTAAAAACAACACTATCAAGCTTTATTTAGACTTAGATAATAGTGGAAGGGAGATTTAGTTAGCTCAAATATAGTAGACATAAGTCCTTTCAATCATTAAGATACAATATTAGAATTGTGCTTGATTCTTCTAGGTAGAATTATTTGGTATGACTGGGCAAGTATTTCATAACCTTCTTAATAGGTGTTAGCAATACCACTACAAAACAAAAGATGATAATTACATTTACAAGCATATTCACCATTTTCAAAAGATAATATATTTATATACAATTAATATTTTGTATTGTGTTATATATAATGATTATGTGTTATGATAATTAATCATAAATAATAATCTATAAAATATAAAATATAATAAATAATAATTAATATCTTTATTTTTTAAATAAAACTATTAAAAAAATTAAAATGAATCTACAAACATATTTAAAACTATATATAACAAATTAAAGCCAATATATATGAAATTGACTCGATATATGATTTATGATAAGGAGAAGTTTGAAATCATGAAAAAATTAGAGTGCCATGATGTTTAGATTTTAATCCAACATAATTCTTAAAAGAATTAGAAATCCTCATTAAAAAAAAAAAAAAACCTTACCAAAAGAAAAGGTCTTCTTTCTTTTTTGTTATTACGCTGAAGGTGTTCCCTTTGTGAACAAGAGGGTTGACTTGGCGAATCAACAGATAAAAAATGTCCACGTTAGTGGCAAGATGGTTGAAATCATCCAGAGCGTGACTTTTCTGTCATCATTTTTCAAGCCGCCGTCCTGATTTGCTCCTTCTCTGTCGTCGCATGCATGCCCTCTCCATGTTTGTTATTAATCCTGTCTGCACGAAAACAAAGAAATGGAAATAAAGAAATGTAAGCACTCTTTGGCTTATGAAAATATTCACGCCGGGAAATTTTCTAAACTCGTTCGTTGTTTTCACGCTGAAAATTTTCTAAACTCGTCTATTGTTGTCACACTAGGAAAAATCATGTCAGAAAAGCCTGATTTAGTTTAAATGTCCCCATTGGATATGTGGGATTTTGTTTTCCAAAAGGGAAGGGAAAGAGGTTGAAAAGGGAAGGGAGTTTAATTTATAATATATCTTTCTTTTTAAGAAAATATAATTTTAATTTGTTTTAATTTTATTTATAATATTATAATATAATCTATATAATTAAAATATAAATTTCATATATAAAATATATTTATAATTTGATAATAAATACATATAAATAGTAAATATAGTTAATATAAATATGCAATTTATCTAATAGAAAAATATATTAAAAATATATTTATATATTTGAAAATGATATGAAATATAGTATATCACAATAAATTTTTATTTCATTGACATTATATTTTGTCGAAATATAATTTACATTTATTTCATTTTAATTTTACTATAAATATCCTCAACATGAAATGAAGTCAGTTTAAATATTATTGTGTGAAACATACAACTCCAAAGTCATCTACCAATATCAATAATGAGTCTCCTTATGACAAATAATATGCAATCCACTAAAATAATCTTGAAGAATGGTAGGTCCTATAAGGATTATACTGAGGTTTACCTATTCAACTAAATAAGCTCAACATGCTTGGCCAACATGAGATTGAATGTAACCACAAATGGGGTCCACCAACCATCAACCTATTCTTGTAGGTATTAGCAATTGAATTCATAAATCCTGATTGTTCAACATACAAGCTCCCACATGTTGGAACAACTCACCCTACACCAAATAATTTATCTACTAGACAACGTGAAACCTTTACAATAATTGTAACACACTCTTCTACCATGGAAATGCAACCACCACTTAGGATGATTATATAAGAAACTAGAGGTGTAAGGAAATCATACATGATAACCAACATAAGACCATCCCTTTCAGGAACAACACCACATGGCATATCACCATTATTAATTCTCACACCAACTATCATGGCAACTTTCAACATACATGCAATTATCATACATTTTGGTCTTCGCATTTCAATAAAAAAAGATGAATCCTCTATAGGGGCACACACTACCAACATTCCAAGGGAGCATGTTTTTTAGTCACTATATTCTAATTGATGATATGAGTTTCATCAAGCCAAGGTTGTTAGAACACGTTGACAAGTGATTGTGTGAAGCATTTCCCAATCATAATCAAATCCCATTTCATGCTCACTCACTCATCTTATTTGGTGATTTAGTTTAGCTACCACCATTGAGAGAGATTCCTATGTATGTTGGAGCATTGACTGTGGCAACAATTTGGGGAAGCTTCAAGATAGTAGTTACATTGAACATGATTTCTTAGCAAAACAAAGGAGAATCAAGATAGGTTACTTTTCGTACACTACTTTCACATTTATGGAATGCAAAGCCAACATTGTAAAACTAGGAGCTTCTAATGTCATGTTCAAATTCTTCCTTACCTCTAAAGAATAAGCAATTGTTTTCCCTCTAACAAATTTGATTGCAATAAATGAATTGGTTTCATTACATAATAAACATATTCTACAATAATTGGGATTACCTATTGCAACATGCAATGCAAAGTAGCTAAGGGATACATTATGCCCCAAATCCAAAGGATGAGCAACTTGATTGAGTCATTTAAATGTAGTCGATTCTATATTTATATATTAATTAACAGCCTCAGCTTCCAATTTTCCTGGTTATTTAAATGTGATCAACTTGCTTGCCCAGTGGCTGTGCCTGCTTACTTGTTCCTACTCCGGTGGAATTCTTGTCAACTCACCAATGAAAAATTAGATGAAGAAGCAAGGAATGAAGAACAAAGGCATACATTCTTGAGAACTCAAAATAAACATGAGAACAATGCTTTGTATGAGGTGGTGAGAGGAGGAGGCCACACACAAATCATACAAAAATTAATTAGAGTTGATATAATGCTCTCAAGCATTTGTGAGTCTCTCCTATTTGTACCATATTTCTGATTGAACAAGACATGGTGCAAACATGTCTAGATATTGAATTTGTGTAATCAGGAGGATCTATTGTTTCTAATTTAAGCTTTTTGAGTGCATGGAGATGTCCATTGGTGGATGTTACATCATCCTCCTTTGAGCATTGGATGTCCATTATAGGATACCATATTTTTGTTTTGAGGCCTATTTATCTAGTGTCATGTTCAAATTCTTCCTTAGCTCTAAAGAATAAACAATTATTTTCCCTCTAACAAATTTGATTGTGATGGGGAGCCTTAGTCGGTAAGACTTACTCCCTCTTCGCTCGGGCCGACAGTCAGTTCAACTGTCGCCAAACTCTCATCGCTGTGACCTTTACCATCAGCAAACACTTACAACATGTTGCTGATATGCCGATACACTAACTTAGTACATGCTTGGCATGACTTGCTATTACCGGTGGACTAAAGTTTCTATACCCTGATTCACCATTACGACTGGTCACCATTTGCATCCGATGAAAGATACAGTCTCAATATACATTCCCCACATGCTTTCTCAACATACATTCTCAATATACCTTCGAACCACACTCGTCAACAAGACCTAGATCATCAGCAAACATTTATGAAGATAGAACAATATGCCGATGGACTAACCCCTCTTCAGCGTGACTTGAGCTATCAGTCAAATTTACTTCAGAGTCACCGATACACCAATTCTTTCCGATGAATCTCCGTCAGCGTACATTGCCCCTTATCACCCTGATATAACTTGATCAGCCAAATCACCACTGTTAGCTCAATGTCTCGTTATCTATCCAATCTTTGTCACTCTGATATGCATCTCAGGCCATGACTTCCGTTCAACGCCTTGAACCTCTCTTTGGCCAGACTATCCTCGTCGCTTTGAGCAAGGAATGCTTTTCTGATGGCCTCTGTCTCACCGATAACAGCTCCAACTCATCCAATCAAACTCTAGCACATGGAGATGCTAGGCCATCTACTGTGCACCTCACACTGTTCAGATCCTCTGCGCCGTAAAACGATGAAACAAAATAGGAAACAAACGAATATTGTACAATGAATCCATTCCATTGATTTTGACAGAAATATCACCAGTGGAATGCTTCACATCGACATTTTGCAATAACAGAAGTATAGAAAGGAAAAGAAATCTACAGCTATGCAATTTGTAATTACAGAGAATGGAAAGCAATTGGATGACACAGAATAGTTTAATTTCTCCTTAACACAATGCATGATTACATTCGCACAATTACATTCAATCTCCTCTTCGATCTGATTACAATCTATCTGAGCTTGTTCATTTCCTTGGTTTAATAAACTCACCAGAGGAACACCAACCCATTCCAAGCAGCTGGGAGAAAACTAACTAATTCCAAGCGGCTGGGAGACCAACCGTCTAACCACTAACAATTTGACAAATGCAAACTAAGTACTTGGGACTTACAAAGTTTGTTCTAGGTCTAAGTACAAACAAAAATGACATGCATTGGTTGAATAGACCTTATTACAATGCAAACATGATTTTCCAAACAAACATGAATTTAAATGCCTCATGGAGGCCACCTTGTGATAGGTGTTCCTACACCATACACCCCACCTAGAAAAGAACTCATGTCCCATGAGTTGATTCTGTGTCAAGCTCCACTGTTACTCTTTACTGCCTCATGCCTTCCCCACGATCTCTGGACTGCAACTTGCTTCCATGGAATAAAAAACTCATGCCTAGCATTATAGGCTCTACTCACATCTTGCCATGAGTGAGTGCTTGCAACCAAACTTGGATGTTGCATGCCATGATTGCTTACTAGCATAACTGTCTGAACACCTGCATTCAAAACCATGTTTGATGCTTCTTGTACTATTGCTATGGTAGAATATGTTTGCCTTTCAACTCTTGTTGCCTCTAGAGGACAAACAATGGTCCCTACTATGATAGCATTCTCTTCTTTCCAATCAACCTGTGGCTACTTACAGACCTGCTCTTTGACCGTCATCTGATCCATCTCAGACATTACCATCTGATCTCCCTCATTCAAAACTAAAATCACCTTCAAACTTTGGTCTTTGACAACCCCACTCCTTGAGGTATCCTCAACTTTCCCTGTCTCTTCTTCATGCATCTTCACAAACTCTTTCTTTCCCACCAAAATCATCTTGCCTGCCTGCTGTGTTGTAGCACTCTCTTGCAATGGTGTCATCAAAAAAGTCTTTCCATCCTTCTTGATGGTGTATGTGTTAGCACATCCATCATATAATGCTTGCCTATCAAATTGCCATGGCCTACCTAAAAGTAAGTGACAACACTCCATGGGCAAAATGTCACATAAAATTTGCTCCTTGTATTCTCCAATCTGAAAATCAACATATGCTTGTTCACTTACCAAAAGTGATTGACTATCACTTACCCAAGATGCTCTGTAAGGAGTTTGATGAGGAAACCTTTCTATGTTCAATTTATCCACCATTTCCCTAGACACCATATTATCTGTTGAACCAGAATCTATGACTACCTTGCATATTTTACCTTTGCTTTTGTAATTGATCCTGAAAAGAGCTTTCCTCTATGATGGTTTAGTCTACATTGGTTCTTTGAGCAGTGTCCTCTTGATCATCAGATTTTCTCCCACTTCTGATGTCAAATTTACTTCAGGAGCTGTCACACTCCCTGCATCCTCTTGAGTCAATGTGGTTCTTCTCTCATTACCATGAGAACTTGAGGTCTTCTCTGGACACTTATAGGCCGGATGCCCTATCTGATTGCAGTTATAACATCTCATGTTGGAGAAATTGGATCCTCTACTTGATCCATTTGTCCCATCTCTTTCATTTGGCCTTCTTCCGCAGTAGCTTCCTTTGCTACTTGAGTCTCCAACTTGCTCTTCTTGGCTAGACTCACCACTAGGCCTTAGTTAGGACTGTTGCCTCCAAAACTGCCTCTAAAATTTCTGTCACCTCTTCCTCTACTCTGCTGCTCACCTTTCCTCTTTAGCTTCTCTTCAACTCTTAATGCTACTTGAAAGCATTTTTCCATAGTTTTAGGGGTAAACAAACTTATCTCATCTTGAATATTCATCCTCAGACCATTTATATACCTTGCTACCTTGGCTTTTTCATCCTCCATGTACCCACAACGAAGAGTGTATTTGTGAAACTCCTCAGTGTAAGTAGCCACATCCATATCTTTTTGCTTAAGGTTTTGCATCTTCCTATAAATCTACACCTCGTAGTCAGATGAAAGGAATTGGGACTTGATCTTCTCCAACATTCTGCTCCATGAAGAGATCATACTTTTCCCATTCTTTACCCTCTCTCCTTGGGTGTAATTCCACCATGTAAGGGCAACACCTTTGAGTTTAGTTTTTGCAAACTTAACCCTCTTACTTTCAGGAACTTCCTTGTATTCGAAGTAGTTATTCAGAACCTCAATCCACTCCATAACTTCCTCAGCATTCATCTTTCCACTGAACATGGGGATGTCTATCTGAGCCTCCGAAGAGTCCTTGCCAATAGCCTTAATGGCTTCCAGGAATTGCTTTTGTTTAGCCGGTATCTTTGCCTCTTCTTGTTCCTTTGCTTCTTCCTCTTTCTCTTCTTCTTCATCTGAATCTTCCTCTATCCTTTTTCCTATCTTCATTACCTTTAATTCTTCTTGGAGCGCTTCCCTGACTCCACTTTTGATCATCTCCTCCATCTCCTTGAATTTCTTGAGCACTTCGGTGGTCATCCCCTTTCGAGTCATATCACTAGCCTCTCCTTCGCTTTCTCTGTCTGACATAAACATTCACAGACAGCACCAAATGCCAACACTCCTGCAAATCCTCAATTTGACTACCATACAATGCTCAATTAGATGTCCATCCTACACGCTGCTTCACAGACCCATTCCTCTTGTCCAACAATATATCCTGGAGATGCACTACCACTCTCTCTAGCAGTGGCCTCACTCTGCACCCTCTTCCAACTAAACCTCTATTGGTGAATGGTCTTGATAGTCCTCATCATCATCTGCCCACACACTACAGGAGTCCTATTCCTTCTCACAACTAGATGGCACGAGCAACTCTTCATCTGCCTTCTCAGTGACAGAAATCAAATACACAACACCTCCACCCAGAGCTTTTGCTGGCTCTAATACCAATATGATGGGGAGCCTTAGTTGGTAAGACTTACTCCCTCTTCACTTGGGCGGACAGTCAGTTCAACCATCGCCAAACTCTCATCACTGTGACCTTTACCATCGCCGAACACTTACAACATGTTGTCTATATGCCGATACACTAACTTAGTATATGCTTGGCGTGACTTTCTATTACCAGTGGACTAAAGTTTCTATACCCTGATTCACCATTACGACCGGTCACCATTTGCATCCGATGAAAGATACAGTCTCAATATACATTCCCACATGCTTTCTCATCATACATTCTCAATATACCTTTGAACACACTCGTCAGCAAGACCTAGATCATCGGCGAACATTTATGAAGATAGATTGATATGCCAATGGACTAACCCCTCTTCGGCGTGACTTGAGCTATCGGTCAGATTTACTTCAGAGTCACCGATACACCGATTCTTTCTGATGAATCTCCGTCAGCGTACATTGCCCCTTGTCACCTCGATATAACTCGATCGGCTAGATCACCACTATTGGCTCAATGTCTCATTATCTACCTGATGTACTTTGTCACTCCGATATGCATTTCAGGTCATGACTTCCGTTCAACGCCTTGAACCTCTCTTTGGCTAGACTATCCTTGTCTCTCTGAGCAAGGAATCCTTTTTCGATGGCCTCTGTCTCATTGATAACAACTCCAACTCCTCCAATCAAACCCTAGCACATGGAGATGCTAGGCTGTCTACTGTGTACCTCACACTGTCTGGATCCTCTACGCCGCAAAATGATGAAACAAACTAGGAAACAAACAAATATTGTACAACGAAGCCATTCCACTAATTTTGACAAAAATCTCACCAGTGGAATGCTTCACATCGACATTTTGCAACAACGGAAGTACAGAAAGGAAAAGAAATCTACAACTATGCAATTTGTAATTACAAAGAACAAAAAGCAATTGGATGACATATAATAGTTCAATTTCTCCTTAACACAATGCATGATTACATTCGCATAATTACATTCAATCTCCTCTTCTATCTGATCTTGTTCATTTCCCTAGTTTTATAAACTCACCAGAGGAACACCAACCCATTCCAAGTGGCTGGGAGACCGATTCCAAGCGGCTGTGAGAAAACTAATTGATTCCAAGCAGCTGGGAGACCAACCGTCTAACCACTAACAATTTGACAAATGCAAACTAAGTACTTGGGACTTACAAAGTTTGTTCTAGGTCTAGGTACAAACAAAAATGACATGCATTGGTCGAATAGACCTTATTACAATGCAAACATGATTTTCCAAACAAACATGAATTTAAATGCCTCATGGAGGCCACCTTGTGATAGGTGCTCCTACACCAGATTGCAATAAATGAATTGTTTTCATTCCATAATAAACGTATTCTACAATAATTGGGATTGCCTTTTGCAGCATGCAATGCGAAGTAGCTAAGGGATACATTATGCCCCAAATCCAAAGGATGAACAACTTGATTGAGTCATTTAAATGTAGTTGATTCCATATTTATATATTAATTAATAGCCTTAGCTTCTAGTTTTCCTATTTATTTAAATGTGATCAGCTTGCCTCCCCAGTGGCTGTGCCTGCTTGCTTGTTCCTACTCCAGTGGAATTCTTGTCAATTCATCAATGAAAAATCATATGAAGAAGCAAGGAATGAAGAACAAATGCATACATTCTTGAGAACTCAAAATAAACATGAGAACAATGCTTTGTACGAGGTGGTGAGAGGAGGATGCCACACCCAAATCATGTAAAAAATTATTAGAGTTGATATAATACTCTCAAGCATTCGTGAGTCTCCCCTATTTGTACCATATTTCTGATTGAACAAGGCATGGTGCAAACATGTCTGGATGTCAAAATCTGCATAATCGAGAGGATCTATTGTTTCTAATTTAAGATTATTGAGTGTATTGAGATGGCCATTGGTGGATGTTATGTCATCCTCCTTTGAGCATTGGATGTTCATTACAGGAAACCATATTTTTGTTTTGAGGTCTATTTATCTAGAGGGGATCAATATCCTTTCTTTGTTCTCTAGAAATGGGGGTACAGAAGTTACTTTGCATCATGAGAGAGAGAGAGAGAGAGAGAGATTGGTTGATACAAAGAGACGAAGAGAGAAAGAGTAAAGGAGAGAGGTGGGAAGAGATAAAAGTGAGAGGTAGAAAGGAGTGAATAGAGAGAGAATTAGAGACTAATTTAAAATAGAGGGAGAGAGATAGAGAGATAAATAATATAGAGGGGAAGAGAGATAGAGAAAAGAGAGAAAATGATAGAAGAAGAGACATAGAGAGGGTAAGAGAGAGAAATAGAGAGGGGGGATAGAGATATAGAAAGGAAGAGATATAGAGATAGAGTAGGAGAGAAAGATAGAGATAAGAAATATAAGAGAGATAGGGAGATAGAGATAAAGAGATGTATAGATACAAAGACAGAGAAATAGAGAGATAGAGAGGGAGACAAATAAATATATATGTAGAGGGGTGAATAGAGAGAGAATTAGATACTAATTTAAGAGAGAGAGAGAGAGAGAGAGAGAGAGAGAGAGAGAGAGAGAGAGAGATGAACAATGGATCAAGATGAATGGGACAAGTTAGATAGAAGAGATGGATCTACTATTAGGTTGTCTTTCTAATACAGGCTTGATGAATGTTTTAGTTCAAAACATTGCTATGAGTTTATTAGAACAAAATATTGCATTGTATCAAACTAAATGTCTTTTAAATAAGTTATTTTAAAAATTAAAATTGTATTCTTTAAATGTTTGGCTACAAAGTCTCCTTCATGCATACTTAGAGAATATAAATTTCTTTTGAAAAATAACTTATTTACAAGACACTTTGTTTGATATAATGCAATAATTTTATCTCATAAACTCTTACCAATGTTTTTAACTAAAACATTAATCAAGATTTAAATACAAAGACACAACCTAATAGTAGATCTATCTCTTCTATCCAACTTGTCTCATTCATCTTGATCCATTGTTGATGGTAGAAAATTGATTGCAACAATTGGTATGATCCACTGATCTCTCTCCACTAAAGGATCTTCAACCTTTAATTTCTATAACTCAAAGTTTTACCTACTAAACTCACACTTCCTCTCTCTGAGATCTCTCAATCTCTCTCTCTAGGTCTCCACCTCTCTCTATATATATTTGTCTCCCTCTCTAGCTCTCTATTTCTCCTTTTCTTGGGATTCTCCTCATAACTCATTTTACAAATACGACAATTTCAATATATCTTCAAATGGAGCAAATAGAGTATTCCAACACAAGCAAACATGGTTGGTTAATGTTACATGTTTCTATCTTTTATATTTGAATTTGTAATTAATTATATATTTATTTTATATATAAATTTAAAATTATAATTATATTTATTATTGTATATTATATTATTATTTAAATTATAATATAATAATAAAATGCATCTTGTTATATAATATTATATTATATTTATATTTAACAATTTATATTGTTTTTAAAAATATAATATATTAAAAAATATGTAAATATACAATTATATTATACTATATCATATTTAAAATATATTTAATAATTAAAATTATATTGATGTATATATAATAAAAATATAGATTTTAATGAAAAATGAAGACCATTTTGAGAATAAGAAGGCTTTGAATCAAGAGAATTAATTGTATTCTATGTAATTAAAAGGTGTGTACATTGTGAATGTGCATCTAACTAGTGCCACTACTTTTTCCTGTAAGGCATTTTATCAAACACTTCCCTATGTACCAACACCACAAACTCTGTCACAAATAAACAAAGCACTAGTACATAGAAATACCTTACAGAATATATATCAACAAGTGAAAGGCAATATTGCATGTGGCTTTATGCAAACAAGCATGAGACTATCAAATGCAATTGCACACCAAGAATCAAAACCTACCAAATGTCCATAGAAAATTTTGTTAACTGTATCATACCATATGCTTTATGGATCAACAATAAGATAGGTGGACTGAGGTTCAAAGCACATTTCTCTCACAAACATGTTCAACATGTTGGATCTACTCTCATGGCCATTGCCTGCCAATGATTTGCTTTGATATCAGTAATTTGTAGTATGTGCACATTGTGTATTTCATAAATAGATAATACTTCTTCCAATACATATCTCTTGATACACCAATGGACCAAAAATATGAAAATCAAATATGTTTTCTAAAGAGGCATTTATCTCTTCCTTCTATTGTTCATCTACTTCATCCCTCAAAGTCTACTTCCTATTCCCAAAAGATGGATGCATTTCATCATCTATTAGCATTAATGTGGTCAAAATCTATCATATTGGTCAAACATAACCTACAAAGATGTCTTATGCATTCCAATGATTGCAAGATACACACAAAATGGAGTTCTAATATCATCAACCCCCATAGTTAATTTGCCCACGATCCTTTCTTTTTTTTTTTTTAGATTTTCTCTCTCTATCTATCTATCTCTATCAATCAAACTTTAATATCATCAACCCCCATTGTTAATTTGCCCACAATCTTTTCTTTGTTTTAGATTCTCTCTCTTTGGTAATAGACTATTTGTATTAATATTCAAATAAGTCAAACTCAAATACCCTCTTTTTAAGTGTATATAGATTTATTTAAAAACATATATGTTATATCTCTTTCTTTCATGCTTTGTCACTATGTTGTACTTTTAGGAAATGTCTCTTCAAATATTAGAAAAAACGTATGGCTTTAATATTTAAAATGGTGCCTTTGATATCACATGAGAGATGAAATCTTAGAGAAATTTCCATGGACTTCACTTTCAAGTTCAAAGTTTTTAACTATTAAATGAGTAGCCAAAAAGGTTGTATATAAACAATTAAAAATAAATTTATATAAATAAAGAATTTAAGATAAAAAATTAATTATATAGGTTACATACTTGCATAGTTACAAAAAAAATTGTTCGCTATAAGATGAATGTAAACTTTGTAACAAGAAACCATAGTTTTGATGACCTTTTAATACGAATTAGGTCAACCTCAGGGAACCTACAAATTTATGATCATAAATGTCCATAGGCCAAAAATAAAGGTATATGAATCCTATTTATCTCCAACTATTACATGATTAGTTCCCTTGCCTCTCTCTCCTCTAGGTAGGACCAATCACTAAGGTACATTGTGTGAATGTGTCCTATCATAGTCTCTTTATGTGTTGAGTTAGCATTGTGTTTCTATAATGCCATCAAGACTTAACATAGAGGAAGAAAGAAGGGGAGATAGAGACAGAGGGATAGAGAGATGCAAATGAAACTGAGGTGCAATGCATGAACAAAAATTTGTAGAAAGGGGATGCATGCAAATAGAGACTACACACCAAACATGAAAGCTCACACATTTTAAGTACCTACTAAGCAAAACACAAGAATCTAGAGATCCATTAAGATTATGCAAATTGGTTCACGACACTCAAAAAAATACATATATCCAAGGGATACAAGATAGTCATCATTCACTTAAAGACATGGAAATTGAACTTCCACAACTCCTCGGCGTACCCATTGCAAACCAAGGTACGATTGCTAGTTATGTTTTTTTTTATAAATTTTTGGTAGAGCACATGCTAACTTTGAATGCATGTATAGGGATTCTTTTTATATGAATTCCAATTTAATATGAGAGAAAAAATGATTTTGCAACTTATCAAGGTCCTTTATGGTAAGTGTTGTCACCCAGATTTGCACTCTTGCTGCAGTTGTAAAACTTTAGCAATCTAGAGAAACATGGGATCTTTCCAAGGTCTGTGGGTCACTTGTGTTTGGAAAGAACCTCCAAAGAAAGCTAGCTTCCTAGACTAGTTATCACCTAAAAACTACTGGATCTTCAGAGGAAAAGGGAGAAGGAATGCTTTAAAAATAATGAAAGATAAAACTGGAAAACTTGAAAGATAAGGGTGATGCACCAAACAATAAAAGAAACCTTCACAGAACTGAGAAAATGCACAAAATGATTGGATACAACCAATAAACATACACAGATCAAGCTGATTTTAATAGAGGCAAGGAACACGAGATGACTAGAAGGAATTAAACATTCACAACCACATCATTCTTTGATCACATAGGGTTAAAATAGCATGAAGAGGTAAAATAACCAACATGTATTCAATCAGAAGGCATAGTTACAATCTAGGAAAACTTCTGTTTGGAATCAGAAAGCCTATATTACTAAAACTTCCAATGTCCAACCTTTTCTACATCTCAAGCTTATTCATATATAGCATTTACAACTTGACCTAAGTCGGTTACAATAAATTCGCCCCATGGGCTGTATCAGGAAAATATCTGCATCTAAAGGGACATCCACCTACAAGAATTCATGGCATAAAAATATCTGGAGCAGAGGCAGATGGAAGATATTTTGAGTTTTCAATGTAAGCTGTTGAATCATCAATCCGCACCCATAAATGCCACAAATATCTGTATTTGCATATCCCAAAAATGGTCGCTAAAATGTCCAGTCGATCGAGCATGCAAATCCAGATCCAAATTTTGAAAGTGAAAATATCCTCCATAAAGCTCGCCAGATGAAAGAGGAGGCCAAAAAAAACATATTTTCCTTTTGAAGCATGTCAAAATTTGCCAAAATGAGGGAGATATGGGTGGTTAAAGCTATGGTCAACTGCATCTTGCATCTGCATATCGCATATACAACTGTGGACTATATCGAGCTGTCGGGGAGAATATGAGTTGAGCCACCGATGGTCATTGTCATGCCAAAAATCCCCTTGCATGTGCCTTTGTATATGCTTGTATCTGAGATACAATCGACCATGCATACACTGCGGAACTCAAAGGAGACTATCAACTATATTGGAACTTTGCATATCGGCATATACAATGCACTTCCACATACAATTGCGGAACTCAACACTGAATTTGCCAAAATTGATTTTCCAGTCGGGTTCGCCTTGTATATCGCTGTTGTACCTAACCTTTTTATATCGCATATACAATGCGAAATATACAAAGAAAAATTGCATACAAACCCGTACATGCAAACATTTCATCTTGGCATATACATATGACCTTTGTATATCATTTTGTATATGACCCTTGTATGTGCAAACATTCAATGTGAACATACATGCAAAGAAGACATGCAAACACTTCTGCCTATATGAACCAAAATGCAATATCTTTCGAGTCTAGGCTTTGTATCTCAGGATTGCATATGCCATTGTATACACGAATGTATGTGCAAAAATACAATCGCGTATACATGCAAAAAGTGGACCCCCACTTGTTGTATCTTTTGTATGTTTCCTTGTATATTACCTTTGCATCATTGACTTGTATATCGCATATACAATGTGACTTGTATATGAGATACAATCACCTTTGCACAAGAAGCAGACCCCACCTTTTGTATCTCCCCCTTTGCATATGCGCATGCATCAGCTGTCAAAAAAATTTTAAACTGAATTGCCGATATGCAAAGTCTCACCGAAGACACTTGTATCTTTGCATTGGCACCTTTGTATGTTTGTCTTGTATGCTTCATTGGCCATCGAAGAGACTATGAGTTGAGCTGCCAATGCATAATGTTACGCTGAAAATCCCCTTTGTATGTCTGCCAATGTACATTTTGTCTTTGCATCTTGGCGATGTACATTTCCTTTGTTTATTCCACATCTTGTATCTTCCTACATACAACGGTGAATGTATATGTGAATATACATTTGAAAATACATACAAAAATACTAAGCATGAAACTGAGAAATCCCTGTGATGGAAAATACTTGAAGCTAAAAGATTTCTAGGTTTTTGGTAAAGATTTTCAAGGTGAGATTTTTTGGATTTTTTGGAAGGCACAACATGAATAATTGAAGGATTTAAGCTTTGTAGGGTCACTTTCTAAAGGATATTCAAGGAATATACAAGGTAAACTATTTAACTCTGGACAGAGGAAAATAGGACAACATTTTGGCGACTTCTAAGGGATGTTTGCCTACTAAACAAATAGACCAGTGGCCTTAAACATCCATTGGGCATAGAGTCATACAGAGACCTAAAATATATCTTTGACAAACAATCATGACCTTAGAAACTCAGCATATTAGTAATGAAGAACACTTGGAAGACCAAAACCAAAACAAAATGTTGAAAGCGACTCATTGAACTGTGCTAGACAGCACCTAGGGAAAATAAAAGGGATCTAAACTATTGTGCCACAACACTTATTGAAAGCAAGAAACCTAATCTACGGATTTACAAGGTAAGTCATACCTCAAAACACCTCTTCAAGTGTATCCCATTGACTGGGATAGGAAAATTTTCTCCATCCATGTTTGATAACTGAAATGCATTGTGCTCCTTGCATTCAGTAATGATAAATGGGCCACTCCACATGCTGTCAAACTTGGAGTGCCTCCCTGGCCTACTTTTCAACTCATCCCATTTGAGTACCATATCACCCTCCCTAAAAATTCTGGGAGTGGCTCTCTTATCAAAAACTCTTTTTGTCTAAAGCTGATGATACTCCATAGCTTTCATAATTTTATCTCTGATCTCTTCAAGCTCCATAAGTTGAGCATATCTGACAGCCATGGGGTCTTCTTCTTCAAAAATCTCCAGCTGATTCATGATATCTAGTGCTGGCAGCTCCACAGATACAAGCAATCTTGCCTCTTTTCCATAAACTAACATATATGGGGAGTTTCCAATAGACCTCTTGGGAGTTATTCTATTTGCACATAAGGCAAATTTTAGATTAGTGTGCCAAGTCCTCTAGTTGTCCTCCATTGATCTTTTGATAATCCTTATGAGGTTTTTATTTGTAGATTCAACCAAACCATTACCTTGTGGGTAATAATTTGATGAAGTGTTCAAATAGATTCCATTCTTCACAGCCCAATCAGTTATTTTCAATCCAATAAAGACTAAAGCATTATCTGAGATAATTGACTCAGGTACTCCAAATATGGATACCAAATCATGATAAAAGTTCAAAACAACATTCTCATTGGATTCCTTCATAGCCACTGCTTCAGTCCACCTTGTGAAATAGTCTGTTGCTGTAAGTACCCACCTATGGCCTGTACTTGATGGTGGGTTAATGGGACCTATAAAATCAATACCCCATCTCATGAAGGGTTGCTCTACTTGAATTGGCTACAGAGGTAAAGCTGGTAGCCTTTCTTTGCTTGCAAAAATGGCACATTTCACACTTTCTGGCCCATGCATGGGCATCCTTGAATAAGCTGGGCCAGTAATATCCAACTCTCATTATTTTCCAAGCAGTAGTCCTTGGGGCAAAATGACCCCCTACTGTTCCATCATGAAACTCATGCAGCACATTGTCAGTTTGATTATTGTTAATTCATCTTAACAACACACCATTAAAATCTTTTCTCAAAAGGATATCATTTATTAAAACATATAGAATAGATTGCAGTCTAAAATATCTTCTCTTGGTTCTATCTAAACCTGCTGGACATTCACCAGTTCGCAAAAAATGAGTCATGTCATTAACCCAACTTGTGCCCACTACTGTTGTATCATCTTGATGTTCATCTTCAATGCTCAGAAGGACCTCTTCTTCCTTCTCTGTTTCATTTTCAGACCCAGTAGCAAGTTGTTCACTGAGTCCTCTACCTCTAATGAGCTTGGTTATCTTGATATCTACGTCATATTCCATGACTTTGGTAATCCAACTAGCCCTTTTCTCATTAACATCCTTACCTAATAGGAACTCTTTCACACTAGGGTGAGCAACCATCAAATGTATCTTATTGTTAGAAATAAGATGCCTAAACTTCTTAAGACTCTTTACCACTACAAGCACATGTTTTTCAATGAAACTATACTACTGTTCATAATCCTCCAGTCTTTGACTAAAGAAAGTGATTGGCTTCTCAAAGCCTTTACTTTGTTGTTGTACCAGAATTGCAGAAATTCTATCCAGACCGCCATAAGCATACAAAATACAATCTTTTGAGAAATCGGGATTTACCAGAGTTGGTGCAGCCGATAATGCTTCTTTTATGGACTCAAAGCTGAGTTTGGCCTCTTTTGTCCAACTGAAAACTGTATTTTTCTTTAACATAGAGGTCAATGGCTTCAATAAATTTGCAATGTCAGGTATAAATCTTCACAAAAAATTAATTCTGCCAATAAAAATTTGCAGCCCTTTCTTGTGACTGGGTAAAGGCAGCTCCAAAATAGCTCTTACCCTTTCTGTATCAATGGTAACTCCCTCTTTTAACACAATGTGTCCTAAAAGCTTGCCTTCATGTACAACAAAAATGCATTTCTTGGGATTGAGAGATCCCAAACTCTTTACATCTCTCAAATACTTGCCTCAAGTGGAATAAGTGTTCAGCTACATCCTTAGAGAAAACTGTAATGTCATCAAGGTACACAAGTACCAATTTATAAAGCAAACTTTTAAAAGCCATATCCATAGCTCTCTAAAAAGTAGAGCCAGCATTTGACAGACCAAAAGGCATCCTTTTGTAGGCCATGGTGCCCCATTTGGTAGTAAAAGCAGTTTTAAACTAATATTCCTACTTGACTAACACTTGATTATAACCGGAATATCCGTCAAGCAGAATCTTTCTGAACCAGCCACTACTTGCACAATTTGCTCCATTGAGGGCAGTGGGTAGTGGTCCTTTAGGGAGGCTCTATTAAGGTCTTGAAAATCAACACACAACCTAATCTCTCCATTCTTTTTTCTCACAGGAACAAGATTCGAGACCCAAGATGTGTGCTTGATTGGAAAAATGATGTTTCCCTTGATCAGCTTGGTTAATTCTTTAATCATTAGAGGCTCAAGTTTTTGATTTAAAGGTCTTTGTTTCTGCCTCACAGGTTTCACACCTAGTTCTAACTCTATAGTATGCTGGGCAATATGAGGGTCAAACTTTCTTAAGTCTGAGTATTCTTGAGCAAACACAGCCTCAAATTCTTGACAAAGATCAATAAAAGCTCTCCTATCCTCAGGTGAACAGATTTTACCAATTTTGAGAAGATTACCTTTAAAAATTTCCAGCTCCTCATAATGTTCCTCTTTGACCTGCATACTGGTTTTGCTCTTCTTTAGCTGATCATCAGTACCAAAAACGGATTCCAAGGTTACCAATCCTCTGGGCAGCTTATTAGTCCTTAACTGAACAACTTGATCTCATCATATTGTTGTTTGAGTTTGTTCTGATTTATCACAGAAAACTCATCCTCTTCTAACAGGAAATGCAGAACCTGTTCATCACTCTCAAAAACCTACCAATGAATGTTATTATCAGGAATAGAGGGCCTATCAACTATTTTCACATGAGGATGTACCTTCTCTCTTTGCCCTATTTCACTGGGGAGGATCAAACTACCCCAATCGAGCACATTAGAGACGTAGCTTCTCTATGTGGTGTTCATCATTTAACCCAAGAAAATGTAGCCATCAGGCTGCTGGGTGCCTCTTTTAAAGGAAAATCTTTACAGTGGTTTAGGAGTTTACCAGTGCAAACCATTGCAACTTGGGATGATCTAGGTGATAAGTTGAACAAACAATTTTAGGATAAGTCAGATAACTTATCGCTAGTTGAACAGATGACTACAATAAAGAGAGCTCCCCAGGAGAAAATGATGGATTTCAATTTCCGGTGAAGGATTTAAGCTTTGTAGGGTCACTTTCTAAAGGATATTCAAGGAATATACAAGGTGAACTATTTAACTCTGGACAGAGGAAAATAGGACAACAGTAAGTTCCTTTATTCCTTTATTATGTCATGGCTAGGTACATTTGTGCATACAAATACATATATAAGATATATATAAAGGTGAAATGTTTATAAAGAGAATAAATGTTAAAGGATATAAAAGAGTAGGGAAGGGATTAAAACTATTTAAATTTGCCTCTTTAGAAATATTGAATAGGAGATAGTGTACATATACTCCAAGCTCTTTGGATTGGATTCAATTTGTACCTTTTACATTTGGAACTTTACATAAATTATGGGAACTTTAAAAGAAGTTTATTATATAATTGAGCCGAGTCTTAGTTCTAATTTTTAATTTTGTTTAGTTTTTGGGTTTTGCATACTTGATTAAATATTGATGAGTTGGTAAAACAAAGTAAACTACTACAAATGTTAGCCCTTCAAAGAGTATGTAAATCTGATTTTTTAATGCAACATTTGATTACCCATTAAAAGATTATATGGAAGTTTAAAACTAGTAAATAGAAATCAGAAAACCATAATAAATAAAAACATGATACCAGATGTACATGGAGAAACCTTTGTAGGAAAAAACTCCACTATCAAAGAAAGACACAAGTATGTCTTAATTTTCAACACAAGAGTACATATGTAATGTACTTTCTCCCTTCAATTTGATAGCATTCTAGCAGCCCATGTGTACCTATGAAATCTTTATTAAACCCACTACTACAAACCCCTCATGCATGTGTGAATATTAATAGGCACATTAAAAAGGGGGTTTTACAATACCATGGGAACCAAAACCTTCGGTTGCACTTGTCGAAGCCTTCGATTCTAGTTGGCGAGGATAGGGAACCCTTTTGGCCCACTTGTCACATATAATATATTACACATAGGATTGTAATTAGATATCACACTATCCTAGCATTCTCCTGGAACTTGATATTATAGATTGCAATGACATCCATAGGAACCATAAAGTAAATCAACTATAGGATCCAATGCCCATGCCATTCTTGTACCATGATAACTTCTTAGTGCTCATTAGCTTTATGAGGGGATCTGCAACACTATCCAGAGTGTCAACCTTTTGTAACATCACCTTACTATTCTCTACCATCTCCCAAACAAAATATATTGAACATCAACATGCTTGGTACGAGTACATACATGGAATTCTTGGCTAAACAAATTACACTAATTATCACAATCGATTATAATCACTCTACAATCAAAACCAAGACCTAAAATTGAAAAACCAATACCTAAACATAGTTTATGTAACCATACCGCCTACTTAGAGGCATGTGTAGTAGCCATATACTTTCCTTTGGTGGTGGGAAAAGCAATCGTGGGTTGCCTCTTACTCATCGAACTAACTATACTACCAAGCAAAAAGAACACAACCATTAGTAGACCTTTGACTATCCAAATCACCTACCCAATCTACATCAACAAATCCCTATGTATCCAACATCGTATCCACATCATTAATACCATGATAATGCAGATAGTAATTAGAAGTTTGATGCAGGAGCATCTTTTGATGCATTTTGGGTCATTTTGCAAAGTTTTGATTTTGAGTTGTTTTGATGTGTTTTGGGTCAATAAGGTCAATTTGGATCATTCTAGGCCATTTGGGATCCTTTTGAGTCATTTTGGTGATTAGGAGCAAAAAGTTGTCATGTCAAAGTTGTAAAAAGTTGCAATTTTGGTTTTTAGTAGTTGGAAGTTGGTTTGGCAGTTGTGAATGGATGTAATTGCATATATATGACATGTAAACTTGAGCACCAAGGTTAGAGAAGGGATTGAATGAAAAAATGAACATTTTGGAAGCATTTTCATATGTTTTTCATGGTGTAACAATCTGAAAACTTATGTGTATGGCCCTGTACGGTTGAGTATGGCCCTACACCTAGTTGGAAAAGTTGGAAAATGGTTTTAGATTTCTAATGCTTTTGGTTTGACTAATTTTAATTGTGTTTTGTGAAAGTTATAATAAAAATAGTAATTGCCATGTATAGATTTTCATTGTTTCCTTCTTGAAAAACCTCTTTTGTATGGATTGTACAACCTAATATGGTCAAGGGAAAGCATTGGGATGATGAAGCTATGAAATACATAAATTTTGATTTTTTTTTGGAGCCATTTCATTAAGTTTTGCATAAGTTATTGCATTTTTGGTGATGACATCCCTGTACCCTAACTAGGGTTTCCAACAACACTAAAAAATTCATATCTCCCATTTGGTATGGTGAAGAATCCTTTTTTTTTTGGGAAACTTTGTTTTTTTATTCTCTAAAGGATTCCAAAGTCTTGGTTCATTATCTTTTGGTTGGTACAAGTTATGGAGAACAGTGTGGTCTCTAACACTGTTCACAGAGTTAAATACCTTAGTTGCTTGAGGGTTTGATAAAAGCAATGCATTATTTGATCATCGCTGGATGGGAAACCTGTGAGATGTGTTGGGTTGGGTTTGAACAATCCAAGAACCTCATGTTACATGTTGTTTTCATTGTTGAACGCCATTAGGTTATAGTTACAATGTTTCAAAGGTGCACTAGGGTGCATTTAGTCATTGTTTGAAATGAACCATTGTGTGAAAGGAGTCAAACTAGTCAAGTGTGTTTAGGAGAAGTCCTCTCTCTGCATCATTTTTGGTATCAAAGCTAGAAGCTCTCTGAGAAGTGATTTAATTATTTTGGATAACGTGGTTCAATGAGATTTGATGTTTAAAGATGGCTCTTAATAAGAAGAAAGATGGGCAAAGGGCATCCACATTATTATATACATTGTTCAAGGTGGCAAAAAAGCTACAGGAGGAAGAAATGGTGGAGGAAGAATTGGCAACCAAGAAAGAAAGCAAGTTGGCAAAGGAAAGATTATTTCGGACTACCTGCAAGTCCAAAGGTAAATGTTGTCAAGTTGTGATTTCAAATAACTGCATGGATAATATTGTCTCTGAATATATGGTAGATAAATTAGGTTTGAAAAGAATACAACACCCTACACCCTATTCTATGAGTTGGCTTCAAACATGTAACCAGGTAACCGTACGTGAGCAATACAAAGTTGAGTTTCAAATAGGCCCCTATAAGGATGAAATAGTTTGTGATATTATGCATTTGGATGTATGTCACATTGTGTTTGGAAGGTTGTGGCATTATAGCAGGATAGCGAAGTATAACAACAAAGACAACACATATGAGTTGGAAAAGGATGGGACAAAATATGTATTAGCAACCTTGAAGGATGAGTGCACAAGAATTGAAAGCTTATTGTTAAGTGAGAAGACATATGTATAGCAGTATGAAGAAAGGATAAATGAGGTAATGGTTGAGGTAATTAATTTTGAAAACAACATGTTTAAACTTGTTGAAAAAGAAATAGAAGAAATTTATTTTGATTTTGCTCAAACTAATGAAAGTAATAGTGACATTGATGTTGAAGTGGGTGATGTTCAAGAAGAAGAAGAAGAGACAACGAAAGAAGCTGTAGAGGACTCAAGGATAGTCCAAAGAGAGAAGAGAGTCATGGAGGATAAGAAGATAACATGGTTATCAAGAGAAGAACCAAGAGTTGAGAATGTTGATGTCAAGGAGAATAAAAAAATGGATGAGCAATTCAAAAATAAAAATGAATGGCTAAGTAAGGTTGAGGTGAAGCCAAAGATTTTGGAGAATAATGAAGAGAAAAGAATGTATGACAAACAACATGAGGTGGATGAAGAAGTGAAGCATGAAAACAAAGAATATGATTTCTTTAATATGTTTGTTTCCTATGTAGGTAAAGAAGACAAAGTGGATGAAAGAGAATATAAATCTCCAATTGCAATCAAAACTAAAGTTAGAATGAGGAGACAAGCAGAAAACCATGGATATATAACGCCAAGTTGGTCTTCGCTCAAGAAGCATATTGTTGGACCGAAAAGTACAAGTGAACCAGTTGAAACAAATATAGTTGCAATCCAACAAAAATAAAATAATGTACGCATGCAAAGGAATTGGAAGACGAGAAAGAAGATTCATATTTGAGATGGAACTCAAAATTTCTCTCCCCTAGGGAGTATGATGCAGGGGCATTTTTTGATGCATTTTGGGTTATTTTGCAAAGTTTTGATTTTGAGTTCTTTTGATGTGCTTTGTGTCAATAAGGTCAATTTAGGCCATTCTAGGCCATTTGGGATCCTTTTGAGTCATTTTGGTGATTAGGAGCAAAAAGTTGTAAAAGTTGCAAAACTTATCATGTCAAAGTTGTAAAAAGTTGCAATTTTAGTTTTTGGTAGTTGGAAGTCAGTTTGGCAGTTATGAATGGATTTAATTGCATAAATATGACATGTAAACTTGAGCACCAAGGTTAGAGAAGAGATTGAATGAAAAAATGAACATTTTGGAAGCATTTTCTTGTGTTTTTCATGGTGTAATAGTCTGAAAACCTATGTGTATGACCCTTGTATGGATGAGTATGACCCTGCACATAGTTGGAAAGTTGGAGAATAATTTTATCTTTCTAATGCTTTTGATTTGACTGATTTTCATTGTGTTTTGTGAAAGTTATGATAAAAATAGTGATTGCCATGTATAGATTTTCACTGTTTCCTGCCTGAAAAACCTCTTTTGTATGGATTGTACGACTTGATATGTTCGAAGGAAGGAATGGGAATGATGAAGCTATGAAATATACAACTTTTGGTTTTTTTTGGAGTCATTTCATTAAGTTTTGCATAAGTTATTGCATTTTTGGTGATGACAGCCTTGTACCCTAACTAGGGTTTCCAACAACACTAAAAAATTCATATCTCCCATTTGGTACGGTGAAAAATCCTAATTTTTTGTGAGAAACTCTGCTTTGACATTCCCTAAAGAATTCCAAAGTCTTGGTTCATTATCTTTTGGTTGGTACAAGTTATGGAGAATAGTGTGGTCTCTAACACTGTTCACAGAGATAAATACCCTAGTTGCTTGAGGGTTTGATAAAAGCAATGCATTATTTGATCATGGTTGGATGGGAAACTTGTGAGATGTGTTGTGTTGAGTTTGAATAACCCAATAATATCATGTTACATGTTGTTTTCATTGTTGAATGCCATTAGGTTATAGCTACAATGTTTCAAAGGTGCACTAGGGTGCATTTAGTCATTATTTGAAATGAACCATTGTGTAAAAGGTGTCAAACTAGTCAAGTGTGTTTAGGAGAAGTCCTTTCTCTACATCAAAGTCCTTCACAAATATCTAAACACCCTCTTAACATAAGTCTAATGATCCTTACTAGGGTTAGACATAAACCTACTCAAAACTCTCACTACTTGGGCAATATCTAGTCTAGTGCAAACCATTGCATACATTAGTCTACTGACAACACTAGCATAAGGCACCTTAGACATACCCCAAAAATCATCATCTAATTTTGGACACATATCTAATGAAAGATTAGTGTTAATGAGAAAATGAATACTCATAGGTTTGCAGTCATGCATACAAAACCATTGAAAAATGTTATCAACATACTTACTTTGACTTAACCAAATCTTTCTATGCAATCGATTATTGCTAATATCCATACCAAGAATTTATTTTGTAGCCCCCAAATCCTTTATTTCAAATGTGCCAAAAAGATAAGTTTTGAGCTCCCTAATCATCACCTTACGTTTACTAATAAACATGTCATCCACATACAAGACAATAACTAGAATCTAATTATTAATAACTTTAATATACATAATGAACCTCCTCACTCCTAACAAAACTTAAACTCAATGCAAAGACATCAAACTTCTAGTACCACATCCTAGGTGACTGCTTCAGACCATACAATGACCATTTTAACCTACAAACTAAATGTTCCTTCCCCTTCACAACAAAATTGTCAAGATGTCACATATAAATCTTCTTCTCGAGATCCCCATGCAAGGGAGTAGTCTTAACATCTATTTTCTCAATCTCAAAATCACAAGTTGTAAACATAGATAATAGGAATCTAATAGAAGATAACTTAGTAACAAGAGATAAAATTTCATTTAAATCAACTCCCTCTCTTTGGGAGTAGCCCTTCACCGTTAGTCTAGACATACCACTCTAGCCATCCATTTACTTTGATCTTCTTTTTATACACCCACTTGCAACCAATGGGCTTTCTTCCCTTGGCAAAACTGACAAGATCCTAGGTGAAACATCTGTCTAAGGTCATCATCTCCTTTTACATGGCCTACATCCAAGAGTCCTTATCCTCTAAAGAGAGAGCCTCCCTAAAAGATGCCAGTTCATCGTCAATACATAACAAGCAAACAAACAACAAAAGTTTGGTGGGATATACTTATCAACTAGATTCTATTGTCTTGTGGATAATCTCAAGGTAGGAGTAAGGGCTTATGCCTATTCTTTTGCATGCTCAACCTACTCATCCTATTTAGAACCCATCTAAACCCTCTTCTTCCTCTCCATCCTCTAATCTATCAGGTCTTGTTCTTCAACATGTGCATCTTCCTGCTTTTTGACCTTTGTCTCAAAATGCATTATTTTCCTTCTTTTTCCTTTAACTGTACAAAATCTAAAAATGATCTAAACTCCTTAAGAATCACATCTCTAGAAAGGGTTAGTAGATTCCAAAGCTTATAACCTTGTACATTCTCACTATAACCAGCAAAGATGCATTTATGTACTTTTGGATCCAATTTAGATCAAATTTCTTTAGGCACATGAACATAAGCCTCATAAGCCTCACAAACAAAGATCCTTAAATGTGAAATAAAGGTTTTCTTACCTTTCCACACTTCATAAGAAGTTTTATCAACAAGAGCCAAACAAGGAGATCTATTAACCAAATAACAAGCAATACTTACAACCTCCACTCAAAAGCACTGATCTAGTTGTGTATCACTTAGCATACTTATGGCTCTTTCTAACAAGGTTTAGTTAATTCTCTCTACCACACCATTCTACTAAGGTGTGTATGGAGTTGTCATTTGTTGAACAATTCTTGCATGCTTGCATAACTCATCAAATTTCTTAAAATAGTATTCACCCCCATTATCAGATCTCGACACCCTTATTTTATAATCTATTTTATTTTCAACCAAGGATTTAAATTCCTTCAACTTAGTTAGAATTTTAGATTTAGAATGCATAACATAACTCCAAGTGTATTTAGAGACGTCATCAATAAAAGTAACAAAATAACAAGATTTTCCCATAGATTTTAACATCCACTAGACCAGACACATCCAAATGAATAATCTCTAACAATCTCTTAGCTTTACAACTACCTAAAGGAAAATATGATATATCCTATTTTCTCCATACACAATGTTCACAGAAATCAAAATACTCATTAGAATAAGAAAAACTATCAATGAACTTTTTATTAATTAGGGTCCTAAGCCCTTTTTCACCAATGTGGCTCAAATTTCAGATCCACAACATACATGCATTTTTAGTGCTAATTACATTGACAAAGTTACAAAAAGTAGAGGCATTTAGCCTAAACAAAGTCCCTACATGGGATCACTTAACAACCACCAAACTCCCTCTCACCAACCTATTATAAAACTTATCAAATGTCACATGTATCCCTTAATCATTCAACTTGGAAACAAAAATTAAATTTCTAGCAAGTCCAAGAATATGTAAAACACTAATAAGGGGTTTCCCTCTCCTATCACTAAACCATAATTGTACCTTGTCATGACCAACAATCTGATGTAAACTATTGTCACCCAAATACACTTCTCCATAATATGCATGGTAGGAAGACAACCACTTCTTGTGAGGGGTCATATGATATAAATAACCTAATTCAATCAACCATGATTCATCTAAAATAGTGTTAGTAGAAATAAACAAGGGTTCATCACCTTCATCAAAGGATTTTTTTGTGGAGTCATGTTTTATTCTTATTTATGCACTCCTTCACATGCCTCCATTTACCATAGTTCCAACACTTCACTCTAATCTTTCCTAGGGTCTTAGAATGGCTACGAAACTTAGATCTCTCTATATCCTTTTTTATCCCCTTAAGACACTTCTTATCCTTGGGCCTTCCCCAAACATGCAATGCATCATTTGAGATCTTTTCCATTGTTTTTCTCCTTATTTTCTCCATAAGAAAAGTAACAACAAGGGAATCCAACTTTGTATCTATAATCTATCCTCTCAAATAAAGGATTAGACTTTCCCATGATTTAGACAAAGAGTAAAGTAGTAATATACACATATCCTTCTCATCTATCTTAACATCAATGGATGTTAACTAACTTAGAGTCAAGTTAAATGCATTCAAATATTCTACCACAAATTCCCCATCTTTCATTTTTAATGAATACAGTTTTCTTTTCAAATATAGCTTATTTACCAGATTCTTTGCCTATAGATCTTACTAATTCATTTCTAAAGAAGATATGCAGTGGCCTCCTTAGAAGCATTTAGCAAGACAAAATCTACAAGATAACTAAATGGTTCCTTGTGCCTTTTTATTTAGCGTCTTCCAATTATCATTGGACATGGCATCTAATTCCCTTTGAGTTGAAATAAATTTCCATTGATCTCTCTCTTCAAGGATATCCTCCATCTTTAACTTCCACAACTTGTAATTGGTTTCATTGAATTTTTATAATCTTTGAATGAGAGGTAGAAGCCATTGTCTCCAATCACAAGTTTGTAAAATCAATCAAACAAAGAACTCCCATTATAGCAAAAAAATCTTCAATACTTCAAGAAAGGTGCCCCCTTATCAATAGAACCAAGTCTTTGATACCAAATGATGGTAAAACAAGGTAAACTACTACAACTGTTAGCCCTTTAAAGAGTACAAATCTATTTTTTATTAATCCTACATTGGATTACCCATTAAGAGATTATGTGGAAGTTTAAAAAATTAGTAAATGGAAATCAACAAACCATGATAAATAAACACATGACACCATATGTACGTGGAGAAACCCTTGTGGGAAAAGACTCCACTTGTAATGTCAAAAATTGTGTACACTTGTGTGTAGGCACAATTTCACTATGTTTAGCTCCTCCCTCTAGTGGTCCCAAGCCTAGTTGTTTTTAGGTCTACCCTATAAAGCTCTCATTTGGCCTTGTTTATAGAATAAGTTGTAATCCTAAATAAAGTTCCATCATAACCTTGAAAAATGAAGGATGATTCAGAGTTATCCCTGCACTAAAAGAAAAATGAAGTCATGAATTGGCCCCGGGCCTAAGGTGCCCAAGCGCCCTAGTGCTTCCGAGATTTGAGAGGATAATTTTAATGGACAATTTTACCTTAATGTGGCTTAGGCTGACCATAAATCTAAATTTAGTTTTTGCCATGTTATGTCAGAATTTTGATTTGAATTACTCTATTTCTATAATCCTTGTATAAAGGTAAGTGAATTGAATCATTTTGAAAGGAGATTTTTAGAAGCAATTTTGATGTGAACAAGCTCTATTGTTATTACACTCTATATGCCATTATTTATTGCAGGTTTTTGGATCAAATGAAGTCTACTTTCCTCTTAGAAAGATTTGAATGAAGGCTAGGACATGAGATCTTGAGTCTATCTCATGACCTCCTAGGTTGGAATACTTTGCATGATTGGGAGAAAGGTTGGAGCCATCGACTAGAGTTTGGTTTTAGTACTCGCCAAGGGTATGGTGACAATGCCTTCTTGTTCTATAGACCTTCCATGAATCTTGACCCTTGAGGTGAAGTTATTGATTCTCTTGAGTGAATCATCATTTACATCATCCCTCTCTATTTTCTTGAGTCATATAGGGCTAGGGTTTGATATTTATTGGTTAGATCTTGCATGTTACTGTTGACACTTGAGATTTCTGAGCACACATGACATTTGGATTAAAGCTTGGCTATTTGTGAGGTAGGAATACCAAAATGGGGGTTTGACTGAGGCAAGCTCCTATATAGCCACAACATTTTTTCTCTTCTTTCTTGTGTGTAGAATTGACGAACAAATTTTGAAAGGTGACAGTCCGGAAGACTGAAGCATTTGTAGGTACAAACCCAAAAAATTAGATAGTTCCCGAAATCCCTAAGGGAGGTCTTAGGCACCCAAGTGCCCTAGTCCTATGTCTGCCTATTGACAGGTGCCAGTTCTAATTTGTTTCATATCCTTTGTTGTTCCTTTTGCACCTCTAATTTGGTTTCGACAATCATTTATTTGTCTATTTATAGCATAAACTAGGGTTTTGGATATTGTTCCCTAGATTGATTGGTTAAGTTCAGTTAAGTACTCATCTATACATCAAAGAGACAGAACCCCTATAGATTAATCTCTCCCTTAAGGGTAGAAGCTAAGCTCGGTTTGTGTGTTAATATTTTGTAGAAGAGTGTTTTGACCTAGTTTAGCTCCTAAGGCTAGATCTCTCTTTTCTACATCACATTTTGGTGAACCTGATGTGTCCTACACCTTTTGCATCTTTCTTCCTTTCTTAGAAATTTTGTTTACTATTACAAATCTGATTTAAAGTATAATTCCTTTGATTGCATATTATAAACTTTGCATTTAAATTCATCATAAGGGTTATAAAATCTTTGTGTTTCTCAAAAACCTAGCTAGTCTTAGATCTAGGGTTTAAGAGTTAGGTTGCAATTTTAGATCTTGTTGGTATTATTATGTTGGTTAAGGTAAGCTTGTTTAATGTACTTAATCATACCTTATCTTTATTACAATCTTTGTATATTGTCATCTAAAATTGGAAAAATAAGAATGTGCTTTTGATTCAAAAAATGGCCTATAGTTTTTTGGATGAAATTAGATATTGGCAGTGCAATTTAAATTTTGTGGTACTTTATCCTTAGTACATCACTTGCATACCACAAAATGCTCCAAGAAGATTTACAAAAGGTGATTGTTCCACCTGTTGTTCAGTCGAATGAAGCAGCAACTCTATTTGATTGTATGCATTGGCTAAATTAGATATTATATTTCAACTGCATGAGTTGCCTCCCATTATCCGTGAGATGTGGGCTTCATTTTGGTTAAGGTTGTTGTATTGTTTAATCACTTCGAGTTTGACTTGAGAGTTCTTATAGTTATGTGTGTGCTTTTGGTTCACCTCTTGAATCTAAGAGGGTGTGAGCTTCTTTTGACTCGTATCTAATTCCACCATCTCACCTGGTTAGTCTAGTGCTTACCTTTAGATAGAGGAGGTGAACTAGATTTTTGAGTATCGTGTGTATCGCTAGAGAGATCTTAGAGTTGCATTATGGCATTGGTGGTATAATGAATTAAATGCTTGTTCAAGGTTTTGTTTATTTGTGATAGTTACTGACTTGTTGGGTTATGCAACTTCCCTTTTGCTATACATTTAGAAATCTGAGTGAATCTTGGGTGGTTAGGAGAGGTTAGGAAGCTAAAGACTTGGTTAGGTGATAATAAGGGGATTTTCATTGTTTTAACCTCCCTTGGTGTTTCTTATTTTACGACAACTAAACAAGCTTAATAATCATATTTAGAGGATCTAATGCCTTGTCCTGATAAGAAACCTTGTGGAGTTTTTGAGCAAGATATTGCTCTTTTATACTTGGTCTCACCTATCTTGGAGAAGGATTTTCGTCTAGTTGTTGGTTAGAAAGAACTACCTTGTAAGAATTTTTTTGTTGTCCCTTGTTGTTTGTGTAATCGAATAATTTGTTGTTCTTTCCATGTAGGAATGGCTTGAAGGTGGGATACTCTACCTTACCTCCTTGTTAACTTCCAGGAGGAAGTTTAGTCCTAGGGGGAGGATGTGAGGCCCACTCTTGTGTGACAGGGTTAGTCTCACTTTTAGACCTAATTGTGATTGATACACTTGGAAGTGGTATGTGGGATATGGACCTAAGATCATATTCTTTAAACTATATAGGTATTAAGGTTGAATTAAAATAAATGATCCAACTATATATGTGTAGTGCCCCTCAACTTGTCGTTTGTTAGACTGATGTTTGTTTAGTAGTATTAGATTTTATGACAGTATTTTAGATCGTAAATGATGGATCTCTTGTTATCTTGTTACTTTATTATGGACCTAATTGTGATGATAACAGATATTGATGTTGGAATAGGTTATTTTATGCTTTAGAATTTGATTAATAAACTAGATGTTACAGATGTTTTGATGTCAATTGCGATATTGGATTGTAAGAGGATTAAATGTTTTATGTTGTTGACTAGTAATCAGATACCTTGTTCAATATAGTTAATTGTTATTCATAGACGTGAATGGAACAGTGTCGTATTACTCGCTCTCGAGTACCCTACACCACTGCGATTTCCATTCACTATAGGACTGCATGTGATGTATATATATATATCTTGTTATGGTTAACTGTCCATTGATGCAGGATGCAGGTACTAGGCACCGACTCCACCTGATTACCAGGTCTGAGCGTGCCTTTGCCAATGGATTAGTTGGTTGGAGTTAACGTAAGGTCCCTAGTCAGTGTTGTCTGGTCGTCAGTTTACCCTTGTGGTTATTGGTTGTCATTCGATCATGTCTTGATGTCAGGTAATACTATACCTTGGAGTCTAATTAGGTTCGAAGGTGTCTAAGTGTGTATGGTAGTGTTGTGCTTTAATTAGAATCATTATACGAAAGAATATAAATGTTGATAAATGAGCATAATGTCGTTAGTTGTCGATTATCGTTATAAATAAATTATTATTTTATTGGAAGTGTAGTTGTTAAATAAAGTTGTAAGAAATTTTGTATTGTTCAATATAATATTATTTATAATAAATATTTAAATAAATAAATAGTTGTAATCATGTTGTAAATTGTGATTTACAACTTGATTAATAAAATAAATTAAAATATAGTTACAAAATTATAGATTGACGAAATAGTACAATTTCATTAATAACAATATAGTTGGTCGGCATTAAAGAAATTAGATTTTGTCAGAAATTATGTGCTTACATTTAAAAAATAATAATAATAAAATAAAAAAAATATAAGTAGAGAGGAGAGAGCACGGGATCACGTGCCAAGCTCCTTGGTAGATAAGAGAGACTGTGTTATAAAAGAAAAGCGGTAGAGGCATTAAGGACAGCATTGCAGGTGAAAGAAAAGGGAGGAAGGCTGGAATAAGAAGCTTGGATCTACAGCAATTGAAGCAGACTTGTCGATCCGACATCGTAGCCAGGTTCCTTGGAATGCTTAACCTTTTTTCGCTGTTTCTTTTTCTCTGCATCTGAGCATGTTGGTTGATTGCTTCTTTATCTGCAAACGAAATGATTTTTGGTTAAATGGTTTTCTGCCGGAACTTTCTATCACTTCTGCAAATGTGTAATTTCTGTGGGCGGATTTAGATGTAAATCATTGGGTTTGTAACAAATGGAATTTGCCTTACAATTTCCCCACCGCCCTCCAATAGCTTAGTAACTGTTTCCCCAGGGTACATTCAAAGGACATCGCCTTTATGAGGATTCCAATTCGTAGATGCCATGATGTGTTTTCAGTAGTTCACCTTCTCTCTTAGTCATAATTACCTGCAGTAGATATCTACATGGCATCAAGTGTATGTAATCGCAATTCTCTTTCTCCTTTAGCCACTAAACATTCATATATCTGACAATAGGTTTATCTTCACACTGCAATCCCTTACTGTTTTAGTGCCAGCGACTGGATATGTAATATCTTTTCCATGCTGTGTGGAAAGAACCGTTTCAATTTTGTATTATAGATAGAAATGCTCTGGTAGCCAAGTATGCAAAGTATGGAAGCGTAGACCAGATTAGTGAAGCTCACAGGGCACCTCAAACAAATGTGACCTCATGGAAATGTATTGGTTGCTGAATGTTACACAAAATGTCTTCATTGAAAAGGCGTATAAAGTTTAAAGGTTTGGGAACCTTATTTTTGGTCGATGCTTTCTTATCGGCATACTTAAAGGTTTCTAAACTCCATATTTTGCCATAGGGCACTCTAATGGACAGTTTTTAGGGTTTTAAAACCATCGTACCCACCAATCCCAGCACACAAAAGTTGAAGATTTCCTTGTAAAGATCCATGACCGAGCACAGTCACGTGAGCTTGTAACCCGAGCGGGGGCACGTAAGGTAAATCCTATCAATCTGTACTATTTATTATTCACAAAAGGTTGATAGTGTGCCAGAATTGAAAATAAATAATTAACATGCGGCTGTTTTCCAAGACTTTCAGGTTGGCTTACCATGTAAAAAATTCGTGAACATGTCATCGAAATTGAACTGGGTTCTGGACCAGTAAATGTTAAACCTTATGGATACCCACACTGTAAACAAACTATAATAGAACAATTGATATGAGAATTTCTACAACTAGGGGTTATTACTTCTAATTCTTGCTCTGAACTGGCTTTTGGTATGAAACAATTGCTGCATATCGTATTTGCAGTAATTTGAGGGGATAAAAAGAAATGACTATTAAAAATAAGTTCCTTGTGCCCTTCATCGGAAAAACACTGGATGAAACAGGTTGGTATGTTCTTTACCAATGTGGTGTTGCCATTGCAATCATATCAAATTAATAGAGGATTTCAGGGCATTCTGAAAACAACTGTCTGTATTCATGCAGGCCTATACAAATTTAAGGTTGTCTTGTTTGGGTTAATCAATTGACCAAAAGCCTTTCAAGTTGCCATAAATAATATTTTATATCTATTTTAAGGAATTTCATCTTGCTATTCTTCTATGACAGTTTAAACGTGTAAAGAGTATCTCAAAAATGTTGATTGATTATTACCAATCTTGAAAGAAACTAAGTGCTATGGTAGGAAATGTAAGTTGTGTTTTGGGAATAGGAGATCAAATATCTTGTTCATGCAATTTCTGAAGAGAGTGTGAAGTAGATCTTGCCGAAATAAAAGCAGTCATTTGAGTGGTTTATACTAAGAATATCTATAAATTGAGAGGGTTTTAGGCTTAGCTGGACATCAGTGATGATACATTAAAAATGTGCTCATTTTACAGCTCCTTTGTCTAATGTCATAAAGGAGGACTTTTACTCCAGAAGCTGAGAATAGTTTTCCAAAGCTAACAGAATCAACTATTATCAATGTCAGTTTTAGACATGATTTCAAGTGGATAATTGATATTCAGTTTTTATCACTTTGATGTATATGTAATCAGTGGTAATAGTTTGTATGACCATTACAACACTCAACATCACTTAGAAAGACACTCTGAATGATGAAGACTTAATAAAACATGGAAAGACTGATTGAAAGCAAGACGGATGAGGTTCCGAGGATGTTCTGGTCCATCAGGGACCTATTCAATTTACCTTATTCTGATGAAACATGGGTGAGTGATGAATTTGGTTACCAACTTACCAATAAATCTACCTGAAGTATTTCAACACCATTGAACCTGTTGCTTATAGAGAGGGATAAACATGTACATTGGGCAGATGCTAAATCTTTCTGAATGCAACAAGGCTGAATGCCAACTGCCCAGGAGAGAAGATGAGGTGTTGGACATTCAATCTGTTGAGATGGCACATTGGTTAGGTTATTTTGTGTCTGTTTGGTAATATGTTTTTTAATAAATAAACCCCTTGAGCACTTGTAAAAGACATCTAGAGTTAGATTGTGCTTGTACAGCTGAATGTAGAAGTTCAGTATGTTGTTTGAGCGAGTTGCAGAGCAAGGTAAATTTGTGACAATGTTGTAGAAGTACTTTCACGGCTTCAAGTTGCTCACATTGGGTTTCTCTAGAGTAAGTTTGTCAACCTTCTTTGTAAGATCACCGCAATTTGCTTTCTCGCTCATTTACTTTCATTCATTTACAAGTGCTAGTATAATTTTCCATACCTAGTGGTACTTCAATTTTTGTGTGTAAAGGCTACAAAAAAAAACATTGTTTACAAGATACAACAGTGTGTTTTCAGGATTTCAGTCCATTGAAATTACAGATAAGACACACCAAACTTCTCAAAACCCTTTGTGGTTGAACATGATGCTTCTGCAGCAGGAATGGAAGTAGGTATTTTTCTGTAAACTATCAATTTTAGAAATCAAACGATAGGGTTGCCAGCTAGTCTGCTGTCCATTGGTTTTCTGCGTCACAGTCTTGGTCGAATAGAACACACTTCAACCCTATCATGGTAAGGGAAATTTTCATCAGATATTTACATAGTTAGTAATGCACAAGTGAACATACATGAAGAAGTGGAAACACAGATAAATCATTTGGACTGTTTGATAGAAGCCACCATTATAGATACCGGCACAACATAATGAAAGAAAGGTAGACACAATTACCGCAGTTACAAATCACAGTCATGATTTTAAATCAGTATTTCATATAGTCCATTATAATTCTCTTTCATACCTATTTAAACACGTCTTCCTATGTAGCCAGATACCTCAAACTTATAGCACCAAGCCTTTTCCAACACACAATGCTCATCCAAAATGCCACAACTAGATTAATGAAAATGAATATCCTACTAAACCATGAATAGCCTTCTCAACATCTCCAGTTTGTCTTTTCCTGAGTATCATTGTCTCCTGTGACTATTGCCTTTCGTTGGAGGAAGAGAAAACTGTATATGTGGATGCCGTCAATTTATTAAATTTCCAAGTTTGTCGGACGCTGCCAGAAGTTGGTGACCCAAACAAATATCATCTATTTCAATGGTAAATCAGTCAATATCAATTTTACGCCTCCTCTGCGATATATGATTGCTGCTCAGTAGATAACAACAGCCGAAACGATTGTTGTAGAAGCATCCGGATAGGAATTGGAATGCCACGGGAACAAAAAGTAATAACTACAACGATCAAGTGATGATCGCTTGTGAGATGACCATTCTGATCTTTTTGACAAAATTAATTACTCTTAGTAAAATCTTTCTGAGACTTCGTTACGATGAAGACATGCAAGCATCTTATCTGGTTGAGGTTGACCGAATATCTGGAATGACCGTATGGAGGCAGAGTCTTGAGGAAAATAAAACAATAATGTTCATTGTTGATGATTTTTCCTCGTTGTAATTATCATTTAGTTATACTTGTCTTAGAATTCTTATTCATGTTATTACTTGAAAGAGTTAAGTTAATTGGACAAGTTTGAAAGATAAATGAACAAGATCGTATGGATAATGAGAGTGTGTAATGATAAGTAGGAATTAAATAGAATAATGGTACTAAGTGATTCTTTTACAAATGAAATGTTGTAAACTATTTAGTAATTTATCTTTGAAACAAAATGTAGTACATTTAGATAAATTAGTTGTAATGTAATAATATGATTGTTGCACTTAATTTAAATCAATCAGTTTGATTTAAAAGAGATGATGAAATCTAATGTTGATTTTACAAGTCGTTTACATTGTACTAAGAAGGAGTTTTAGTGATTTAACTCTGAGAAATTAAATTTAAATTGTATGAATTAAGAATTCTTGTTGTCGTAATATGATAAATTGCCAGTGGTCAAAATTCCAGAGGCATAGTATGTCGTGTCTGAGTACAACCAATGTGTGGATAGGTGTTCTAGTGTTGTGTTGTCTTAAACATGTGATTCTAATTGAGTATGAAGTACAATCTATCACGAATGAAGAATTGTCGAAAGTTGTTAATGCATTTTGTGGATATAATTATTGTATTGGAAATTTGATTTAAAGGTATTAGATAATTAGTTAGTGTGAATTGAAATTGTATGAAATGGTCAAGGTGTAAGTTGTCAAGGGTTCATTTCTAGAGGCCAAGGTTGTTGTGTTTCGACTTCATGTAATGTGTTGATAAGTGTCCTGAGTTATTGAAGTCGTGTCGCCTTTTGTCATGTATAAGGAATTTGGTCATGGTGTTGTGAGAGAATGTAAATATTCTAAATGCATCATGATGTGTAGAAAGGCTCTTCATGAATGTTGTGATTTATTTGTTTGTCTGGGATAAAAGACATTGTGAATGATGAATGTACTCCCTTGGGGATGTATTATTGTTCGTCTAATTATATTTATCTTGTATCCGTTTTGTCATAATTGTTGTTTGGAGAGACCTGGTATCTGTAAAAGTGTAAAATGTTGTAATGCTATAGGCGATGGATAACAATTGGTGTTATGATTCAGTTTGTAATGCAAGAGGGTTTATGCCTTGCAATGAACATGTATGTGTATTGCTATAATGCCTTGTATGTTGGTTAGGGTTTACTAGGTGTTAGGAAGGAGAGTGGCTTTCAACGTGGGGCCGGCGCCCAAAGTGGCAGTCAGGATAACCCGTTGAAAGTAGATTAATCAAGTGATAACCTAAAATGAACTAGGGGGTTAAGGGTAGATTTCACACTAAACAAGATTAATGGATTCCTCTCCCATGGCCTGTAGTGCTCGTATAGACTAAGGATGGGTAGAGAAGGCCTGGTTGGCATGATTGAATTCCTTGTCCTCATGAAAGGAAGGTCGATTCCGCATGTGTCACCCTATGGGGCCGGCGCCTAGTGAGAGGCTGTCAGGATAACCATAGATGGGGGCCGGCGCCTGGTGAGAGGCTGTCAGGATAACCCATGCTAGGACCGTGTGATGACACTCTCCCTACTACAACCTAGCATTCCTTGATTGGTCTCTCGACTTACGTTATGTTTTGCCTCTGGAAGTTAAGTTAAGTTAAGTTAAGTTAAGTTGTGTTGTGTTGTTTATGTTATTGCCATGTGTTGTATTGGCGTTGGTCATCCTTTGTTCTTGTTGTCTTTCGTCTACCTGACTGTTATTGTTTGGGACCTCATGTTAACTCCTAGCTCGGGGGGTGGACCTTAGGGTTCCACATGGTCGGGTGGAAGAGCTTTATTATCCATTGGTTATCCTTTGTCAAGTTCATATGCAGAAAAGATTTGCTCCAGTTGTACTTGTCCCAGTTGATGAAGAGGTATGTGTATTATTTTGTACCAGACTTGTGTAACAGATCATTCATAATGTAAGACATCTTGATGTAGTCTGAAAATGGCAATGTAATGATGTCATGATGTACTTATGTGTAATAAAAGCATTTCAGTTATGTTTTTGATCATGTAGATTGTATTATCTGACGATATGTAATGAATATGAATCAGTTATTCAATTGTACATTGGATTAGGATTAGTTACTGATGTATGTTAAATTATGTTAGTTGGGTTGTAAAGTAATGCAACCTTGAATCCTTAGAGAATATGTCGTAGTTAGTTATGTTAACATTACTTGTTATCTTAAACATTTAAAAAAAAAAAATTTCTTGTTTCATGTAGCATAAGTATGTATTTCTTTAAGGTGTTCAAGGCGGCGTTACAATATGCGGATGAGGAGTGTATTAAGAGTTAGTTGTGTTATGACTCAATTGTATATGTGAGATACATGTATTGACTTGATAAATCATTTATTGTTCAACTATTATGATGATGAATTAGTTAGAAGTGATTGTGTTAATTCTTGATTTTAGATGAAAGATGATTTTCTTTACCTTTGATTGTTTCAATTACGAATGTGAATGGATCTTAGTGATATAGGTAAATTGTAAAGGATTATATCTATAAACATAGGGATAAGTTTGTAATGTGGTTGATTATGTTAATGAATGATTATTATACTTCTTGATTATTGCAAAATGATTTTTAATTAAATTATAATATTCTAAGTAAGATTGAATTTTTGAAATGGTTATTAGAACCCCTGATTTTGATAATTAGAAAAAGAATTGTGAAAAGGTCTGAAGGAGATTTTGTATTGATATTTGGAAGTGATTGTATTTGTGTTTGAAACACTTGGTTATTGAGGGACTCTGTGTGTTTAATTCTTTTTGCTTTGGCTATAGATATATACGCTGAACATATTAATATGTGTGTCACAGATTTTTTTAGTGGTGAATCTTCGCCAATTGGCAAATAGTTGAAATAGAGGCCTCCAAAAAATGGCGAATAGTTCAGGTTACAAAGGGGACTAAATCGCCCCATTTTTACAAAAAATTAATTAGTATTAATTAATTCGCCAAAGCATTATTATTTTAAACTAATAAGTTGAGTTATTTCACCACGTAAATGATGCCTTATTAAATATGATTCGCCAATAGTTTATAATATAATTATACATCTTAATCATATTCGCCGGTAATATTATATTCCTGCCATTAATTTTGGGACAATATTCGCCTTTATTAATAAATTATTATGTAGTTTTAAGGTTATTTTTTCTTTTAATTTATGGCTTTTGTTTATTACCATTGATTATGAATTTGATCTCACGACTCTTATTTAATTTCAGGGGCATAAGCACATGCCTTTTAAAAGGCTTGTTGAGGCATCCAATCACAATAGCATGATCACCAGTAGGTTGTAGATTCATTGTGAACAATTGATCCAGAGCCTATTTATAATGTTAGTGATCAGTTGGATTTGATCCCGCTCACAGATACCTATAGGTAAATTCTAGGCATAATTCCAAATCTAATACCAGTTTGTTGATCTAGATCTCACTAAGGCCCCTACCTAGACAAATATAAGGTGCAAATTTACTCTTTTTTAATATGATTTAGTGTTTAGTTTAGTTTTATTAAACATATTGTTATTTATGCACAGAATTGCATTTACAGATTTCATTACCAATTTTAGATTGAAATTAAATTATGATTAAAAAAAATCTTAGTTTTATGAAAATAAAGAAAAAAATAGAGAACAAAATAAAATAAATTTAAAAAAATGGAACATTTTGGTTATGGCTTGTTGGCCCTACTCCCTCTTATCATCATATTTAAAACAAAAAATATATATGTTTTAACTTTTTTTAAAAGAGAAACATCTATGTTTGTTTTTATCTCTTAAATTTTTTAAGAGAAAATGCAGAAAGACGTATTCTTTATTTTACATTTTTTAAAAGAATTAAAATGCTTCTCTTTAAATTTTTTTACAATATATTTAAAAATAAAAATAAAATCCTTGCAATCAACCAAATTATATATATATATATATATATATATATATATATATATATATATATATATATATATAGATAGATAGATAGATAGATAGATAGATAGATAGATAGATAGATAGATAGATAGATAGATATTCTTTGGATATAATCAGGTATAAAATCTGTAAACATAAATTGTAGGATAAATATCAAAAAATCCGATAGGATAAGACAATCTTTATTGCCAATAAAACCATTTGTATTCAAATCATTTATGTAGATCTAGTACAAATAAATTTTCTCTAAAAAAAAAATAATTTATCCTCCTTCATCTGGAATCATGCATGGCCATGCAAATAATATGAAACTTTAAATCCCCCCCTCAGATTTTACCTGCAACATGTAATAATGCCAACATCAGTTCAAATAAATAAACCAATTCAAAATAATGTTAACCTTTTGCAAATAAACAAAATCAAGTAAACAAAATAAACAAAGAAGCCCATCAAAATGGACCTGAGGTGAGAAATGAGTTTCTCAGATTCACATGTTTAAAAAATCATTCTACAACAAAACAATTAGGAAGAATGAAAGGATTAGGTAGAAAGAAAAATATTTGTGCAATAGTTTATTGTTTTAGCAAGTTTTAAATATAATAGAAGTTTCATATTTAGCTCCTAAAATGTAGAGAACTTGAGTTTTTAATAGAGTATTGTGCTTTATTATTGTTTTAAAATGTAGCTAATTGTGCTTTATTATTTTTTTATATTTTCTTAGTGTTTGTAATCATGATAGTATTTGAGTAAGATTTAGAAATAAATAATTATTTATTTTTGGATTGTATTATTCCATGGTTTTAAAATGTAGCTAACTTGAGCTTTAATGGAGTATTGTCCTTTATTATTTTTTTATATTTAATTAATGCTTGTAATCATAATAGTATTTGACTAAGATTTAGAAATAAATAATTATTTATTTTTGGATGTTATTATTCTATGCAGTTTTAAATATTTATTATTTTCAAATATGAAGGGACTTATATTTTATTCCCTTAATTCTTTTAAGGGTTAGTGTAACGATTTTTTAATTATAATTCTATTGAATTAGTTTATCATTTTAAATTGCCTTAGAGAGATGGACTAAATATAGAGTTTATTTATAATTAATCGATTAAGTTAGAGTTTTAAATATTTAAATTTTTATGGTTAGACCCGGTCTTTGACCTCCACAAGGGGCGCTATCCCTTGATCTCGCCGGTGGCTACCACCCTGAGGCCCCTGCTTCAACATTGCAAAAAACAAAAATATATATAGGGGGACTGCACCAAT